>JAWNOK010000013.1:15000000-17500000 GCA_035046005.1 Drosophila acutilabella
AACAATTATATTTACATAGATCGCATGCCTTCGCGTACATATTAATGATGACAATTGGGTTGGGAACAAATCTAATTGTCTTGTCAGCGCCTGTCCGCACACAAGATACGGGCGGGTTGGGCGTAAGGGCGGATGGGCGTGTGCTCTGTCTATCAACAATTGATGGCATCCAGTTTACAACCTCGAGTGAGTAGGAAATTTAAATCCAACCGTCAATTACTAGCATTTTGGTCAAATTAAACCCACACGCGCTGAACTCGTAAAACCGCCGACAGAATAAAAACAAGCAAACGAAAACAAAGCTGAAATAGAAGCCGAAAGGTAAGAAGTCTACGGTTTATAATTGGACAATTATGGGGAGATTCCATTGAACCTCCCAAGGTTTTACTTTCATTCAATAAAACTCTCTGTGCCAAGTACTAGCGATTTGCCATTGAAATTAGCTACTTATCGTCATACTTCCAGTTACCAGCGACAGTGCTGACAGTTTGTCTTACTTAAAGCTAAGCTTAGCAATTTAAAAAGAAATAAGATAGCAAAAACACTCTGTTTTTTAAAGCCAGAAAAAGAAAACGGGTTTCATATTAAATAAATTAAATTATTAAACTAAATTTTCATATGAAATATTTTTTAATTCAAGGGTAGTCTAATCCTTTTCCCCAAAACAACGATTTTTAAAACTAAAAACAATTTTGAGACTTTCAAAACAGTTTTAAACAAAATGTTGTGGTCTTTGCCAGCAAAACACTTTTAGCATTTTATTTAATTTACTTCAAGAAGTGCATTTACATATTATCTTTAATCTAAAGCTGTTGTACAATAAACTATTTTTAGCTACTTTTCTACTTAGCCATTTTAGCGCATTAAATTCTGGCTGCACTGAGCGGGACACGCGCCAGTTACTCAATTGGCTTCGGGTTGTGTTTGGAGTGGGGACTTGGGGACTTGAGCTTGGGTACACTTGGAACTTAGTTAAAATGCCGCATGCGTTGCGAGCTCAAAAATTTGAGTAGCTCTACGGACGTACATATGTATGTGTATATTGCGTAGTGTCGCCGGAGACGTCTACGCACGGGCAATGCAAATTGGAACTGTCTGCATAGTTTATGGTATATGGCGGGTGTTTGCATTCCCATAAAGCATTCAATCATATATCAATCCGCATATATATGCATATAGTATACATATGTACCGATGTACCTATGTACCAGTGGGGGATATGGTCAACGACTGTTGCTTCACTTGTTTATAGAAATATTTGTATACATTTTAACTGTACACACACTTTGGCGGTGACACACACACACCACAGTGAGTACTATAATTATGAAATGTGACCGTGATTGCGAAATTATCATTTCAAATTAAATTGAGCAAAGCGAAATAATGTCGCTTAACTCACTATTTTTGGTTAGCGAAATTTTATAAAATATTCAGAAAACATTCTAAAATTTTAAGTTACTAGAATGCACGCAGATCAGTTTTTCAAATCAGTTAAAATGATTTTCTAGTCAAAATGAACCAGCCTAATTCTAGGGTATCTAGATTTGTGTTAGTTTATTTAAACTTAAGCTCGTTCTTATTTAAGTAGCTCTTATCTCGATAATTTCACCTATTTTCGAGTGCAATCTTTTCATTAAGCCTCTGAGTACATCGCGCAGTGCGCAGAAAGTAGCTGCTAGCGGGATTCGACTACTAGATCTTCCCCTTTTATAAACCCCTGATCGGCACGGCTTTTTCTTATTTTAACCATCGCAATCCCCATTCATATATTTACAAACAGATGAACGAGTAATGGCAGTGCGAGTGCCACTGCGAGTGTTTGCTATCCGTCAGATAAAAAGCACGTCAAGATTTTGATTAAATTTATGACAAAGCTGTCGCTAAGACGACATCAACTGTGTCTGACTAAATAATGGTACGCCGTATGTCGCCAATAATAAAATGTTGTGCGTATCTTAGTGTGAACATAAAGATTACTAAGTACTTATTACGACTCTCTTAACTGTACTGTGTTGTGCTTTGCGCTGCACGAAAACATTTCTTAAGAATGCTTTAATTTGTTTGTTTTCATTCCTTTTTTTTTAAGAAACTGTCCCCAAAAATTATTTGTTTATTTCACAATTGCTTAAGACAGTTTAGTTAGTTTTTTAGAACTTTAACTTTCATCATATCTGTGTCGATGGAGGCGAAGATATGTGTACTCAAGGTACAAAAGTACAGTGGTATATTGTACCCAATTAAACGATGCACCAAACCTACATATAACCGTATACCAAATGGGTACAGGAATAGTGTGTAGTACACACTGTGTACCCAACTCAGCTGAGTCAGTCCTTTACATGAAAAGTGTTTAAATGTGTACAGTCATTAACTTGTACACATTTCAGCTGTACTCCTCTGTCATAAATTAGTGTACACTATTTTATACGTTATTACATTTAGATAATTATAAAAAAAATGTCTGTAACGATTGTGTACTATTGCAAATATTGCGGTTCATTGATTCATAGTTGGTAAACTAAATCCGGCCAAAAGCTTAATCACTTTTGGTCAACGAAATGCCCTAAATTTTTACCTCGAAGCTTATAGTGTCGCCGGTGCCGTACTTCTGGAATATCTGCGTCACATAGCGATTATATTCCGTGGATGCTTCAGCTGCAGTCCAGCAAACTGAGCCGATGAGCAGATAAACAGCTAATTCTTTGATTGCCATTTCCAGTGATTAATCCAAATGAGTTTTTCAATGAAACTTTACGAAACTTTCTTTACGCTTAACTGGATGCACAGGTTTTATTTCTGATTAGTTTTAGGCAGTTTTTTCGTAAGTAATTCACGCCTCTGTGATCATTCCCGCTAATTTTTAACCCGATACCGATATTAATACCGACACCGATCTCGATACCATTTGCTGGTCTTTGAAGCGACCGTTTCGCGTAGGCGCCGTTTTTATACTGATCCCATTGAGTCTCTTGTCGCGTCACTAGACGAAGTCGCTTCACGGTTTACTCGTCAAAGTTTTCACCGTTTGTCGTCATTCGCTTGAGCTTGATCAAGCTTTTGAAAGCTTTCGTGATGACAGTTGACAATTGTGATAAGATAAAACTGTGGGCTTATCAGTTTGAGGAACTTGCTACATTGTATGGCTACAGAGTTGTCTCTACGATCAGATTAGATTTTATAAGTTTGGCACGCCCCTTTCTCGAGAGCTTTTGAGTCCGTAAACGGCATACAAATAGCTTAATAAAAGTAAAAATTTAGTTTATATAAGTATACTTTTATTGTACTTATTTTACATTAAATAATATCTGAAACTTTAATAGTATTATTCATTGTATATATATAGAAAGTACATATATAATTCTATGTAAAATGTTGTCTTTTTTATGCTCGAATTTTGTGCTTAAACGCTGAGGAACTGACATTTAAATATACAAAAGTATTACATTACAACTATCTAAATATTGGAATTAATTGTTTGTAAATATATACACTAAAAATTTGCATGTTATTTGGGAAAAAATTGACCACTGTGCGCTCTACTTAATCTGTTTGTATATAATCCTAGTTGCTTAACTTAGTTGTTGCGGGTTGACTTACAAAAACAGAGTTTATCAAAATAATTGAGGCTTAGACTAATTAGAATATATTCATTCGTACATCGAACAAGAAGGCACACACACAGTTTTCCTTTTTAACGATATCGAATATCTAATCAAATTTCTCTTGATTTGGCATACAGATGAAAAACTTGGAGCACCACATATTGATGGCCTGTGATGTGTCGGCTAGCCACTGCACCGGATTGTGTATCGTCAGATAGTAGATGGGAATGCCGGAGAGTATGATGACGGTGCCGATGCCCACCTCGTAGGGAGACTGTGAAATGGATGCAATCACCAGGAAGAGGCAAACAATGAGATAGATTATGGGTAGCAGCAGATTGACTCGAATGGGTCGCTCCGTCTTGGGCTGCTTGTGTCGCAGCCAAAGTAAACCAGCCACCGAAATGAGAGTGAAGAGCGCTTCCACGAAGCTGACGTAGTTGATCAACACGTAAGTGTCCTTGATGAAGAGTAGTAGCAACGTAATTATGCACTGTAAAGTAAAACAAATTTATTAAACTGTGGGGTGCAAAATAACCGATCTGTGCTTACCAGGAATATCAATGATGGCACCGGAGTGAGACAGTTGATGTTGATCAGGGAAATGGCAGCGGGCAGGTGACCATTACGTGCCCCCACAAAGAACAGTCGTGAGGAGGCAAAAATGGCACCATTGAGTGAGCCAAAAGTGGAGCAGGCCACGGCAATTGGCATTATCCAGGACATAAAGCCGAGCATCTTGTCGCCAAAGGTCACAGCCACTGCCTCCGACGTGAGTATTTCATCGGGGGACAGCACCGAAAAGTATGCTACATTTGTCACCATATAAATGACCGTGACCACCGGCATCGAAATACATATGGCACGCGGTAGATTGCGATACGGATCTTTCAGTTCCTCTGTCACAAAATTCAAGTAATTCCAGCCGGAGTAGGAGAAGAGACCACTGTAGAATGCCAAGGCAATAAATCCAGACTCCTTCAGACTGCCGCTGAAGGGCTGATCCCAGTGCTCGGTGTTGCCATCGGCCAAATACCAGATTCCAGCTCCGACAATTACCATCAAGGCAACGACTTTGGTACCCGTAAAAATATCAGTCACTCGAGTTACCCACTTTACGTTGTAGCAGTTGATAACAGTGAGCAAACCTATGCAAGAATTTAAATTTGAGATATTTTCTTAACTCTCTTTTTATCACTTTTACTTACAGATCATGGCAGCTGCGAGCAGCTGTACGGCTTCAATAGGTGCATCGCAGGAGGGCCAAAACGGCTTTAGCAGATACTGTGCAAATGTCAACGCCGTAATCGCATTTCCCGTAGGCACCAAAATCAGCAGCGCTACCCACAGATACAGAAAAGCGGGCAGTGGTCCAAATGCGGCTCCTATATATGCATAGTCACCGCCAGACTTTGGTATCATGGTACCTAAACATAATAAGAGAACATTTGCCATTGTTAAAGAACAGCTATATAAAGTTATTTGCATCTTTAGCCTACTACGGAGTGTTATCTACCTGTCTAACTGGATCATATCATATATAGCTATATAAAACTACTGTTGGCTAGTGCTCACTCTGATCAGAAACTCTTATCTCCTCAGCGTGGGCATTAGTTATGAATATAGCTCTGTTATCTTCAAGGGAATGTTCTGCTACCGGTAAATATTATCACTGTATAACCTATTTTAATTTTATTATATATATTTTATAAATATTTATCTGTTACTTGAACGAAACTCTCTATGAGGTTGATACAAACTGTATCATTTTTAAAAGGCTTATGTGTGCCGCACCCAACTTAACAAGCGGTCTTTTAAAGAAAAAATATGTAACCCATAGAAACCGATTGTTTTGTGGAAGATCACAACTTGGGAATACTGTTGGGTCATTTTTTATGACTTTAAAATATTCATTTCATATGCTGACAGGATATTATCTATAAAACACAAACTCAAAAATTATTAGTTTGTTTCGAACACAAAGTTCTGCTTTCTTTTACCAAGAATATATATGTTTTAAATGAATTTTAATTTACAAATTTGATCAAAGCTATTTTTAGCCTTGCATAGCCGTGGGAAATCGAATTTAACTTCTTTTCAGCAATTAAGACATCCGTTTCATTTAAAAATAACTTATTTGCGTCGCATCTTCACTTGAATTCGCCAAGAACTTAAGAGACTTTCTACAAGAGTATTTAAAGCGCAAAAAAAGCGCGCGCTCTTTATCACTCTCTCGGAACTTAAAAAATCGGGGATGAGAGTAACTGTACAGGGTTCATAGTGAACCGATTGAGATGTTTATCCAAAGACGGAAAGTGCTGTACTCGGTTACTTGGAACGGCCTCGATAAATTGCAAACTCTTAACACCCTTTGCTAGTACTGCTTAGTATGCACAAAAAATTGAATTACCGAGGTCGTGTACTATTTACACAGATGTTACACATATGCAGCTCTGCATTTTGTGTTCTAAAAGATAACAAAATTACAAATAAAAAAATATTTATTTCGAAATCGCTTCAATCGGCAAAATTACTCACCCAATTCTGCATAGCAGAGGGCTCCCACCATGCTCAATACTCCGCAGAGCACCCAGACGATCAGGGACTGACCAATCGAACCGGAATAACGAAGTACGCCCTTTGGACTCACGAAAATTCCGGAGCCAACAATAACACCCACAATGATAGCGACTCCATCGAGTAATCCAATTTGTTTTTTGAGCTTAACACCTGATCCCTGGCTGGAAGAGCCCGCGGAGTTGCTGCGATCACGTGCTTTTCCGCCTTCCGGCGACTCCGCGGGCACATCGAACACTTGGCGAGGTATGAGCGTGTCGCTCGCTTGAATTCGCGTCATTTTTCTCGTATAGGAATCACAAAACTTTAAAATTAAACTTTGATTTGGTTATTAGCTTTATTGTTTGGCTTTTAACAGTCAGTCTCATGTGCTTTAGTGATGTATTTATGTGATGTATTATGCCTTATCATGGGCTTTAAATTTTTAACACTTGTGGCTTGCCTTCAAGTTTAGACAAGCTTTATCAGTCCGCGCTCGACACGCTCAATGCCAGCGTGGATTTTATTCAAATGTTTCAAACACAATTGTTGTTTTACTTTGCGACCACATGCTTTTTCATCAAACTCTGCTTATAAAAAAATACATGTACATATGTTTCTATGTATTTGTATGTTTGTACGTGATGCACATTGAACGTAACACAAGCACACGTGGTAGCTAATTCACTTTTGGAAAAAGAGTTCGCTGGCTTATGGGGCACATCTTTACACGTTAAACAATTGCGTTGTCTCTTCTAGACGCGTACCCGATTTAAGAAATGATTATTATTATGCTTTCGCACACACCGTTTTCCTGATCGACCACACTTTATACTCTCCGAAACCGAACTAAGTCGAAAATATGAATGTGCCTCCCTTTATGGTTTTGTGGTGCGACTGCTTTTGCCAACTGAACGTTTAACTTTGGCTTTGCTTTGCTTTTGCTGCTTTACTTTACATGTACGTATAAGGTGACCGCGCTCTTTTACACGCTCTCTTGCTTTCGCTCTCTTTATTGTTAGTGCACTACGCACTGTCGCTCTTTTGGTTTAGCTTTCATGTGCTTAACATAGAAACTCTAATTGATGTGCATTGCTTTTACCCTCCGCTCTAGTTCAACAGTTACCTGAGCGCTCTAGAGAGTCTAGCCCTAGACAGTACAGCATTTCCGCATGCGTCTCTCAGTGCTTTTATCTTTCTGCTCTCTCATTCTCTCGCTTTCTTTACGCATAAACTCCCGCCTTCAGAAACTTTGTATGATGCAAGAATTGGCCACATTTCTTCAGTATGTTTTCATTTAAAGTCAAGTGTGTGTGAATTTGCCGCAATTTGAAGCAACCACAACGTCATCTGGTCATCTGGCAAAAGCAAAAGCACGTGCGTTTTCTTTTTGCTTTTGGCTTAAGAGAAAGAGAGCCGTAACTGTGTGACTGACAGTGAACATTAATGTAATAGTGCTTTGGACTGGCGTCAGCTCTTTTGTCAACAAACCAACATACATACACATGTGGGACTAGTGTAAAACAATATGTTGTGTACACATTAATATGTATAGTGTATGTCTAGTAGTCAACGACCCAATAAGAGACTTATTGAGGTCTTTGGCAGGAGCTGTGTACCATATAATTTCTTTAATTATAGGCCTTTAATTTTCTCTGAGACTTAATATGTCAACGGGAATAATGTGCATTAAATATAGATTAAACATGTCATTAGCATATGAACACTTCAATACACTTCAATAAATACTTAATATTTGAGTTCATTCAGAAGCTATTATCGTTGAATTGACAAAAGTGACACCTGTTTAAAATCTTAAATAATCTAAACTGATTTGATTTTTAGTGTGTACTCATAATTTGATTAGATGTTTATCAATTCATTTTCAGTTTCATTTTCACTTCAATAAAAGTGCCTTATAAAATTAATCAAGTGCCAATTATCGATTGAAGAACCGACTTAAACTGGTTTCTTTATGGGTAAGTCAAAGACTATTTTTAATACCTTCATTAGTTATACTTATTAAGTAGGCACGATATGTTTAGACACATTAACCAATCGACTGATAAAAGTACTGAATTTTGTTCACATTTTAGCTAATTTAATTGAGTTCTTTAGAGTAATTTATTTAAATTTTAGCAGACTTTGTTATTTGATTTTCGAGCTGATTTTTATAATTTTTTTTATTTATTCAAATATAAAAAAAATATTTCAAACATTTTGCCGACACTTTCCAGCAGTAGTTCCATAAAAGACCAACCTTATCTCAGTCAAATGGTATATAAGTGGTCTATATAGTCTACATATAACTGAATATAAGTGCTTCTTTTGTGAAACACTTAAGCGTATTATTTTCAACTAACAAACACATAATTTCGTATTTTGTTTGCAAAAGTCTCTACAGTGAGCTTTAAAATGATGCCTACACACCAAGTTTTTGTACTTGCACTTAGTTTTAAATAGTCTTGCTAAAATTTTCAGAAAAACGCTTTGAAAATACGAGTGTATGAATAATTGTTGCGCGTACTGTATGTCCCTATTTAAAAGATCGGTACATACTATATAACTAAATCGCTGTAGTCGTGGGGATTGGATCGGATGGCTAGGCGCGTGTATATGACATTTCAAACTGTGATAATTCAATTGTACGGTGATCGTAATCCGTAATCCCAATGAACTTTTACGGCAGACTGTATGAGTATCTATGTTTGTGTCTGTATGTATGTAACCCAGCTAAATTGTAGTGCTGTGGTACTAGCGCCTAGGTTTTTATAGTGGCCTGAGATTTTGATTGTCAACTATAATGTTTGCTCTTGTTGTTGTTGTTCACTGATAATCTAATTGTAAAAGTAGCCAAAGAGACACACGCAACATTAGTTACACACAAACACACGCAGACAGGCACTGACACACACATGTAAATACTCGTATGTAGATATTTAGATACATTTGTATCTGTAGCTTGCTGTGGCTTGTTTTCGTCGTTGATTAACTGCGATTTCGACTTTTATTATTATTATTATTATTCGTGTTTGTGCTTTTTTTGGTTTTTAGGTTTTGCGCCCTACTCACTCATATCCAAAAACCAAAACCAACAACAACAACAAAAAAATATGATGGATCACTTCCATATGCAATTTTCATTAATATTTCACTCCGTATTCTGTTTGCTTAATCTGCCAGAGTTATTTGTTAAACTATCAGTTTTAAAGTCCAGTCCATTATGTTAAACATATAAATTATTAGTTTAGTTCACTACTTTTCCCTCTGATTAAAATCTCACTCGATTTTATTTATACATATATGTTTCCTACATACTTTATGCATGTAGACAGATTAGAAATTTTAGCCGTAGGCAAACAAAACCGTAACGCACGGTTAGAAAACCCGAATGAAACTGATTTGTATTTCAGTGTTGATGCACAATAACTCAGACACACTGGGACTGCAACCGGGAGAATAAAATACAGAGAGCTTAAATAAAATGAAAAAATTTACAAAAATTTCATATAATTGTCTAACTTTGTCCGTGTGTGTATGTGTGTAGCATTGAGTGAGACAGGAACTATCTATATATAAACCATGTAATTAGATATGTATGTCTAACACATCCTAAACATAATATTAAAGTTAGTTCTTGGCTTTAGTAAGTGTTGCTCTCTCACCGAGCACATTAGCACGCATGTCCGTAAACAAAATGAACAAGAGCGAGAAATTCACCCTAAAAGTGCAATTTGCACTTTCTATTTTAACTTCTACTACTCAAACTTAGACTAAGCAATTAAGGGGTAGTAATTATAAATATCTACAAGTAACTTGGGCTTTTAAAACTGCTAAATAATCATGTAGTCTTAAAAAGTTTCTAGTCATTAACGCATTTACATTTCAAACATAAATGCATACATATATTTAATACGTATTTACAATAACCATTATTTATTACTGAATATATTAGTATATTCATTATAAAGCCTACTAAAGCTATTAAACTAAATTCTATTCGCCCAGCGCTGGCACATTAAATATCTTTGCGGTATTATCCTCGGAAACAGTCAAAAGTAGATTCTCCAGTGGCTTGTAGACAAACTCATATATATGATAATGATGTCCAGTCAGGGTAAACTTCAGTGCTCCGGAACGTGCATCAAAGGCATTCAGATTGCCCTGTGCAGTCGCCGCAAGCAGAGTGTGCTCGTTTAGCCACTTCAAACTGTAGAAAAAAGTACATAACTTAAGAAATGTCTTATTAGTATTAACTTCGTTACAACTCACCGAAGTATGCCATCATTTGGCACGGGGCTCTCGCAGACTGTGCGTAGTGCATACTTGGCATAGTCCCACACGGAGATTTGGCCGTCCAGCGAGCCACAGGCGACGAGTTTGAGCTCCGCTGAAGCGGGCGCAAAAGCCACACACTCTATGCCGTGTTCAGACTGCACAACATTTACTGGTCCATTGTTGGTGCAGAAAAGCATCTTGCCTGCAAAGGAGAAGAAATTCTATACATTCCAATCAATTTTAATCAATCAACTACTTACCACTGCCCTCTGCGCATAGATAGAACGGGGAATCGGGTTCACAGGCGACCACCGCATGTGAGATTTCTCCCAAGCCCAGTGGATGCTCCTCGTTCACTTCCATGAGCACTTGGGAGGTCTTCAGGTCCCACAGCTTAACCACACCGTTCATGTACACCGTGAACAACTTTTTGCCATCATGGCTGAGTTCACCCGCCTCGCAACGTGTCGACTGTCCTGGGAGAATCTTGCACTCTCCGCTGGGTATGCGCCAAACGTAGACCTCACCACTGTCGCCACCAGCTAAGAGCACATTCGCTCCACGATGCCAAAACATCCAAGCCATGTCGAACATGGAGTACTCCCAGATTTTGTTCATGATGGGACGCTCTTCATGCTGTTCACTTACCTTAAACACCTGCAGTTCTCCGGATATGTCACCGGTGGCCAAGTAGCTGCCGTCGTGGCTAAAATGTGTCTCGGTAACGGTGTCCTTGTGCTCACTTATTTCAAACAGAACTTCGCCAGTTTTGATGTTCCAGACATATGCTTTGTCATCCTCGCTGCCCGTCGCAGCCCAGTCGAACTTTGGATGCAGATTACAGCCAAAAACGGGTGCTGTGTGTTTGCTGAATGTGAGTACTGCATCATCTCGGATGGCGGCAATGCGTTCACGGTCCCTGATCTCCTCCTCGCCTTCGCCGTCGTCCATGCCATCGTCATCGCCAAGCAAACCCAAGCGTGCTTCCAGTTCAGCCAAAGTCACCTCTTCCATTTCCAATTCGTCATCATCCAGTTGTGGCTCTCCATCCAGTTCAATTTCCTCTAAGATTTCATCGTCATCATCATCGAAATCTGGTCGATGTGGTGGTGTATTCTGACGCATTGTGTGTTTCGTAAATTACTTTGTTTGGCCACTATTAATTTTCTTACAAATGCCGCCATGCAAACACATGCACGTGTTAAACTGTTAAGGCGCACAGCTGACTCAGCTGCTTGACGGTACTGCCAACTTGCTTCAATTCAAAATCGACATAAAAACGCCGTTTTATGGCGCGCTTTTCAAATATACAAAATTGGAAATAATAAATACACGACAATTAAAAACATTTTTTTTATTATTAATGTCATTCTTTTTGTTTACAGTTTTGTGCAAAAAATTACTTGCGTCGTTTGTGCTGCGAATTTGGAGCTTTGATGGCTCTCTTTGATTTCTTTCGACTTTTTGACTCCAAATCTTTCAATCTACTCTTCAACTCATCTGGTGACGGCAATTCTCCCCAATCACAGTCAACAGAACATTTTTTTGCCTTCTCGTTGTAATCATCGATTAGCTTATTGACGGTCTTTAAGCGATTCTCTAGTTTATCAATGGTTTCTAGTAAATGTTTGAGAGAATCTTTACTCTGATTAGTCATGCTCTTCAGCCTAGCTTCCAGATAGTCCAACTTATTGGTAGTTAGTGGATAATCATTGGAGCTGTTAAATCTGTTCATTTTAGTATCATTTAGTTTACGTTCAAGCTCATTAATCCGTAATTCAATGTCCTTATTAGTTTCTAGATCTTTGCCCTTTTTAGCCTCAAGAATTTGCGATTGCTCCGTTAAATTTTTAGTTAAGTTTTTCTCCAGATCTTTGATTAGTTCGGATTGGTTTTGAATCTGATCCGCTAAGGTGGCCAAATTACTAATCTGTCTTGACTTTCTTTCCATCATAATTTTCCTATTTAATTTTTTATTGAGATCTTTTATTTTCTTTGCTGTTTCAAGCTTTTTGTTTCTGTGGGAATCCATATTTGCATTATATGTTTTCATAAGCTCTTCGAAATCGTTTGACTGTAGTTTTACTGCTTTTAGACAACTACTCAGTTCACTGTCTGTTTTAATAGTTGGAGATTTGCTTACTTCACTTTCCGATTTATTAGCTGGCGGTTTAGATAGATTCCCTAAAATGCCATCTAATTTTTTATTAATTTCTGCCAGTTTATCAGCTGCATTATATATGGTTTCATTTAGATTTGTCCAATTTTTATTCTGAAAATCGAAGCTTTCATTTTTCATATGAGATGCAATTAGTTTAGCATTTTTTTCTAACTTTTCCAGCTTGGAATTTTCTTTTTCTTTCGGTTTGTCTGCACAAGTTTGCGAACATTTGTCTTCCAAGAGCTTTACTTGATTTTGATCCAATTTAAATAAATTTTGTAGTTTATTAATCGTATCATTTGTGCTTATTAAACGTGTTTTCAAATCCTTTGTTGAGTTATCTCTGGTTTCAGTTATTTTAAACTCATTTATAAGTCTTTCCATGTTGCTAAACGAAGGCTGGGTGCTACAGCACTCTGTTCCATTTACTTCTGTTTCATTAAAAAGCTTCTGAATTGCATGAACACGACTTTGCAGACGTTCTAGAGTTTGTTTGGAATTATTTAAAAAATCAGTTTCGCGTTTATTGGATAAATTAGCAGATGTGCCAGCCAGTATCACATTATTTTCGTTTTGAAATCTAAGCTTGGCAGCTATGACACTCTCATCCCACTGATAGCAACAGTTTCCGCTTTCATTAGTCTTAACTTTTTCCTGATTCACAAACTCCAGTCTTACCAATAAGTTTTGTAAATCCAGCCAAGCGAAACCAGTTGATTTTGACCGTTGGTAGGGAATCAAACTATTTAACTGCATTATAACATCGATGACGTCATTAATTACTTCAATTCTGTCCCTTATGATCGCATAGGGACAACAATTACGATTTACTTCCATATCAAGTTTATCCAGAACGTTTCCAAAATTGTCAATTAAATAGTGGTCAATGACTGCTTCTCCCTTAATTTGCTCATTGATCCATAAACCGACTTTCTGCTTAGGATCACAGTGATTCTGGTTAATTCTTTGTGCCTCCCCGGTTATTTCGACTGGGACTAAAGCTATTGATTGATCGGATGAATCTTCGGATTCCTTTGTTCTATTGCAAATGACAAACATGCGAATTTTGAAGACATTCCAGAGATTTATTTTCATGGCTCTGCCATCGTCCAGTTCTTCCTTGACCACAAATATGTTTGTGCTCAAAAACTGTTTCTCCACCTCCTGTTGCCAGTGTCGCACAGTTTTCCAAAACGTTTCCAACTCTTGTGGATTAAGATTACGGGGTATACAACCAGATTTACGTAGTTCATCATCGATCTCCTCATTAAGGGTGTTCGTGTTATCATACTTCAAGACATCCTGCTCTTCTTCATAGTCTGGCGGTGAATCCCAGAGCAAATAACAGACCATTACAATTTTTACACAATATTCGTGTTTCATTTGTTGTAACAATGATTTTCCATTGCTTTCTTTGCTTTCAAATGCAGTTAGTTGATTTAGCATGGCTAGCACACATAGAAAAGCCAACTTCGCGCTGCTGGCCTAAATACACAACAGTTCAATCAGTTATTTAATTAATTAAAATAAATTTAAACTAATTTATGTTACCATTTTGTCTTCGAAAAACTAACTGCACTCTAAAAATGTTGCTCTCTGTTTTTATTTGCCAGCTTCAGTTTAATTTATAATTGATTACATGTGGCTATAATTAATTTCGTTCTGCTAGTAACTTCACTAGCACTTAAATTATGTACTAACTAAATGCATATAATTATCTTGAACATAAATCTATTGTAAATATACCCTTTTCTTCGTCCAGTTTCCTCTGTCATTATCGACATAAAAAATTGGATGCTGCGGGTCTTTTTACCCCTCGTTGGTTGTGTTTGTACACGTGTGTGTGTATGTGTTGGGATGTTGTGTTAGATTTAATAACAACAAATCACGAAAGAGTTTGACTTTGACCTTAGAAGTTGGACCCTAAAATGTAAGACCCGAAACGAACTGCCTGCGGCAAACAAAAGAAAGGAAAAAGTGATAAACAGAATCGGAGGGTCAAAGGTCTTGAGATAAGAACGGAGTGTACATAGTGTACACAGCAAGAACACACATACAACACATGTGCTGTGCATGTGTGTACACTGAAAAAAATACATTGTTAGAAGTAATACACTTACTAACAAGTAAGAAAAGTACAGTCGAGCACGCCCGACCGTAAAATACTCTCTGCATTTTTTCGCGATTTAATTATTAAAATCGGTCTAGAGATATTACAATGTGTAGTACTTGCATTAAAACACGTTGAAACAAAAACAATCTAAGCATAATCAAACATACATCTGTTTGTCTGTATGCGAATACACATACGAAAGGCAATATATGATGCATATACATGTATGAATGTATGTGTGTATTCAGCGCGGCCAGCGACTGCGGGCAGCGCTGCCGCCACGAAAGCAAACATGTGCTTGTATGTTTCTGTCTCGCTTGCACTCAAACATTGATATGAATGCTGCAGCGCTGCCGTCACATGTGCTTGTATGTTTCTGTCTCACTTGCACTCACACATGATATTGCATTCAGTTATCAATATTGTAACGCTTCTAGTTTTCTTGTTTATAGTGCGATTTCAATGCGCCTTTCAGGATAGTTTGATATAGTTAGTCTTCACACGAATTATAAATTACAATACTGTACTATATTAAAGAATGCCTAAAAAGTTGAGAATTACTTTTATTAATTGTGGGAAAACGGGGCGTGGCAGTCCAAAAATTTAAATGTCAATGCATTTACGCTGTCACTAGCAACCTCCATACCAAAATTGGTGATCCTAGGTGCAATAGTTATTGAGATATTCGCCCAAAACACCAATTTTTTCCGAGGTGTGTCTAGTTTTTTGCTCATTGTGGGCGAATGGGGCGTGGCATCGAAAAAAAAAAAGATTCTTGTATTGACTGACTAAATATGTGATCGATTGAGACCAAGCTCGAACTTGTAGCTCTTACCATCTCTGAAATCTGTTTGTTCATACGGACGGACAGACAGACAGACAGACAGACGGACAGACGGACAGACGGACAGACGGACATGGCTATATCGACTCGGCTTGTGATGCTGATCAAGAATATATATACTTTATGGGGTCTGCCACGCCTCCTTCTGCCTGTTACATACATTTTCACAAACCCAATATACTCTTGCAGAGAGTATAAAAAAATATTGTAAGTAAAATTTATTCTTTATTTAAGCTTGGATTATTTAGATATGGAATAGGAAACTATTTTTTAATTAATAAATTATTCATATATAAAAGGTGTTGAGTGATTTAATTTTGTATCGTCATAAAGACACATATTTAAATCAATTATTTCAGCAGTATTCACTTATATTTCTGATTATATAGGACCGCTGACATTTTGAAAAATTCCATTGGAAAATTCGAAATCTTTTTAATATTTTATGGATCTGGTTGTATTTCTCTGGGATTTTTCCAACTTTCGCCATGTCGGATCAATTATTAAATTCTTTATGGCTTTTTCTTGTAAAGGAATTAAGAGTAGCTGTTATTTTTTTAACTTTAATTCTCAGACAATTTTTTTCAGTGTAGGGTCATGACACGACATGACTCGTCAGTTTACTACACACACACACTAATGCACAGCGATGCATTTTGTATATACACAATAAAAAGTGCACTCCTCTTATGTGATAAGAACTCCCGTATATATCTTTGTGTACATGTGTTTGTGTATTAGTGTGCGTTCTTATCTTTGTTTATAGTGGCCAGTTTTGGTGGCGACCTCTATAAAATAGCGTTCACTTCCCAGAAGCCAGTCAGTTCTAAGTGAAGACCTCTGACGTCAACATGACTCAATCAAATTGGAGTTCAAACAAAAGTTCCAAATTGGAACTGAAGCGAAGCTAAAGCATTTAAAATGCATACCCAACTCTAAACTCTACACTGTGAAAAAAATCTCTAAAAATGCAGAGCATTTTTGGAAGGAGCTTTAAGGCGCTTCAAGCGCAAACTTCTTACGTTTTTGGTTGGTGTAAAGCTTTAAACGTGTTAAAAGTGTCATCGAACTGGAATTCCTGAAAGATTCGCAGTGGAGGACACCGAACGACAGCACCGGGCATGAAAATAGTGCAATCTCTTCGCTGATCACACTCGTCCGCTGGACAGTAGGTAGCAAAGACTCAAAATGTGCAATATATTTTATAGTTTTTAATTTTTAAGTCAGTTGTATATTGTTTTACCTTTTGGTTTTAAGAATTAATTAATTGTTAATTTATGAGTGCTAAGGAACTTGAAGAGTTCTCTTGTTATTCACTTTAAAAACAACAAAATTATCAACGTCTTCCATTCAAAGTAATTTTGTAGCTTTTTAAATGAACAGTTTTTTTATTTGTTACTTTAGTTTAACCAGGAAAATGTAAATAAATTATTTATAAGAACAATTTTGTTGGCTTTTATTCTGTTTTCTTTTCAAATTTTTTAGGAATCTATTTATTGGATAGATTAGTTTTTGATAGATTTTTCTGCTATGAGTCAAAAATGTAGTCTAATCATTTTAAAGGCTGTTTAATGTATCCTCAGCTGATTGGAATATTTCTGAAGACATCAATTAATAGAATACATAAATTTCCACCACATTTAAGATTCGTTTATTTTTTGGTGTACTGATTTGTTGTAAGATTTTTTTTTATAAATGAACTCAATTTAGAGCTATTTTTGGTTTGAAACTTTCTCAAATCTTTCGCAAATCATATTGAAATTTCGTACCTGAAAACCTTAAAATATTTTTTAAGAAATAAAAAGAATAATAAGTTTTGCTTGAATATTTTTGATTTATTTATGTCTTTTATAATTGGCCACATTTGCCAGTCCCTTAACAATTTAGTTTCTTTTAGACAACTAAAAGAACAAATTGTTTTTCTAAGTGTTATTCCCGTTTTTGACTTGTACATTATAAAACTGAATTTATAATGTTAAGTCGGCTCCAGAGTTAATCCCTTTTAAAGTCTACCCGGCTGAGGAGATCAAAGTCGAAGTGCCCAAACTTTGATTTGAAGACGCGAAGTCAACAGTCCCATCCCGATGAACCCGCAATGCGATGTGAAGAATTTAAGACCCAGTTAACAAGTTTAGCTGCTTCCTTCAGGCTTGAGCCCAGCGATCATGGAAGTTCCATTCAATTGCGTAGGGCTCAAAAGTTTTGGGTTGCAGCGATGTCCAGAAGAAGGTACCGGCATTGGTGCGTGCAAAATGAACTGGAACATAGTAATCCTCTTGGTCCATGGTCTGCAGTTGGCCGGAACCGTTCTCGTTGTAGACAATAATGGCATCGTCCTTGGCACACTGACGTATCTCCTCGATGAGACGGTTCTCGAGATGCTCGTTGGCCATGTTATCCATGTCGTTGTTGAGCCAATCAAATTCGGCTTCCTTCTCCTCGGAGGCAATGTAGGAGCTTCTCTTGGGCTGCTTTGCCTTCATCTTGAATACTTGACCCAGCAGTGGTTTCAGCAAGTTGGTAAGACGCCTTGTGGGCGACACTTTCGATTTGTACGAAGGCATCGATAGTTTTTTGGTATTGCACTTATTGAGATTGAATTGTTTATCAAAAGTCGACATTTTCAGGTTGCTGCGTTGAATGTTCGTCATGTAAAATACTTTGTGTTGTCACTGTAACAGTCGAGCTGTTTCTGATGCTCTCTCTCAACTGCCTGCTCTATTTATACCCTCACCCTCAAGATCTGCTCGCAGAGAGCGCCGTCTTACGTTCCCTCTCTCCCACGCTCTTCGTGAGCGAGATGCTGCAGCATCTCAGCCAATCGGAGTACAGTACGCCAGGCAGGTGGTATAACTGAAATTTCTCACGTTCGTATAGTGTAAGGAATATCCAAGGATTGCAGGTAGGTGTCCTGGCAACTTGGCCCGAATCAAATAACGTCTGAAGCGTGGGAAACTCATGCCCTGACTCATGTGCATCTAGACATGTGCGGCTAGACAATTATCCTTGCAGTTTCTTTATTTCTGACGTGGGAACCAAATATTTTCTTATTTCGTATTTTCTTTTCTCCATTTAATCCTAAAACTACACAACAATCAGATCTCAGATGTTTCCCATGCTTGACCAACGACCGTTAGAAATCGAGTTAAAAATACATTCATAATTATATGTACCGCATGCATATGAATTCATGTGGCTATAACGGGATTGGAAAGTAAATACTGCTTTAAAATTGGTATATATCTTCAACTAAAGACAGTGTGCATATTTTGAGAACATGTTAAGATTTCCTATAGTTGTAAATACTAAACAAATTTTAGCTTTTTAGTTGCAAAAAATTATTAAATTATTCTGGCAAAACTTTTAGAAAAGTTACAGTTTACTAACTAAACTTTCTTCAAGATAATAGTGTTTTTATAGCAGTTATGTATGGTAGTAAAACCAGTAGAAAGCGTCGTGGTCTAGCTATTAATCTGGACACAGCAGGAACTCTTGATTAAGGAACACAAAAAGTATTTTCTTAACAATAGCTTGATAACACAGGTACATAGATATGAAGGTACACTATGAGTTGATTTTAAAATTTTGAATAAATTTGAAACAATACAATGAAAATACAGGGAACTGTACTCTGAGTTGAACCGCATTAATAGTCCGGTCGACCCAAGATTATGTAGGGTTATTGTGTGTTGCGTATAGTCCCTACCTGTTTCAATGCAATATGAGATTTATTTTTCGACCAACCCAAGAAACCAGAAGAGAAGAGCAAAGAAAAGTAAAGAAAACAAAACAAAAATCAAAGAAGCCCTATGCCAACAGGTTTTTATTTATTTTTATTTTCATTTTTTCGAGACAACAGGTTTTGAAGTCTGGACCCCAGGAACAGGTAGTCAAGAAAGGGTTTGGTTCTATTTATTATTCTGAAATGGAATGTTTGGATTATACAAACACACGCAGGGATTGGAAAATGTCATTTATAAATGAAATAATAGGAAATTTCCATATTCATTGAATAATGATAAATTGTCTGCAAAAGTCGAAAGCCAACGACCATTTTTGTTCAGATTAAATAATAAATTTTAAACTACTTAGGTTTGTTAAAGGCTTTTACATTTTTATTTAAGTTTTTTATACAATTAGTTGGAAAACAAAAAAAGTTTTAAAATCAGGCTTAAAGTATATATTTTGTAGAGTTCTTCAGCAAAGCTTTATGAAAGTGGAGCTTTAGGGCGCTACTTAAATTTCCCCCCACTTGTAACCGATGTGGTACTACGTGTTTTGTAGCAAGTCTGCGGGTTTCGGTCGAATCTTCATATTTTGGGTGTGTAGAAAGCACATCGTTTTGACTGCATTTTTGATACTTTTAAAGGGACTGTAGCTGCGCTTTTTAACGGCCGTCTGAGGAGGGTTGTTTGTTGAGTTCTGTAGAGTTTCGTAAGTCATTGCAACAACTAAAGACAACTGAACTTTTCCACGTTCGGAATTGATTTGATGCCCATTTCTCAAATATAATTTGTATTTATATGTTGAGCCTTTTGAAGCAACCCTTGTTTAGTGGACTTTCTCAACCAATCACAGCATCGCTACACGCAGGTGTTTCTGAATCTCCAAATTGTTTGCGTTGAGTTTGTGACTCACGCATTTCTTGGCCCTGAATCCCAAGCTATTAGCAGGTAGTTTAGGGTCCTCGTACCGGTCCTCATCTCGGTTTCGGTCGCTCTTTTGGTCCTGCACGTGTGAGGGTCTCATGCATTTACACTTTTGAGAAAAACAAAAATCTTTGGCTTCTTCGGTTACTTCGGCTACTTCGTGGGAGATAATTACTTCGTTCGAATACGTATTGTTTATGTTTCGGTGCGGCAATCATATTAGATTTTTCATATCCCTTTTCACTTGTAGTCTCCAATTTTAGTGGTGTATTTTCCCCGAGGAGTTTGTTTTACAGAATTTGTGCCTTGATTAGTCTTTTTCATGGTTAATGGATTGACAGCGGAGCGTGAAACCTTGAACCCTCGTTAAACACATGTTGTCCGAACAGTATTTGCTGTCTAAGGCATTAATTATTATTGATAGGAACAGGTAAACTGGATTCGGGATGATCGTTATTTCAATTTTACTTTATTGAACCGATTGTATTATCTCATTAAAGGTCAGTTAATCGTCCGCGAGGTGCTCTAATTGCTAGTTATGACGCAAGAGGTTGTTTTAGGCGTCGTTTTTTGTAGTAAATTCCTAACAAAATGATTAAAAAGCTTTTGTGACAAGACATAATTATTGTAATAAATCGTTGTGAGATTAATGTTGGAATTTTATTTTATAATTAAAGCGATGAAAACTAAGAATTGAGCCACATTTAAATTGCGGTTCTTTACAACTTTATTGCATACTTTTACGACCAATAATAAAATAAAATCGTAGGCGGAACTATAGGCGACAGGTAAATTTTAATCAGCCCGAAAGTATGCTATGTTATTTTATATTTGACTTTTTGCTAACAATGTTTGTATTTTGTAATAATTATTAACATTTGTGCACTCCTCTTTGGATTAAAGAGAACTGTCGCTAATTTTTTTGAACTGAGAACACTTGTTTGCTTAAACTATATAACAATCTAAAAAAAAGTTTTCCCAATACGACTTATCTTTTTTTTTAATATTGTCCCGTATCAAGTGTCATAACAAAAGAAGGCATCTGAAACCTTATAAAATGCTGTACAATTTTGCATATAATTTTCAGTGAATGCGGTTGTTTTCATAGACTAGAGATGTGATATGTTGTGTCAGCATATTATGTTTCCCTCGTATAAAAATTAATGTGTAATTTAAAGCTTCAGTGTTACACAGAATTAAATTAGCAGTGAGTTCTGCATCGTAGTTCGAGCTAAAAATGATAAGAAAAGATTCACGTATCATTTTTTGGCACTATTTAATTGCTTTTAATTTGAACGTATATTCCAGAATCCACAAATTTAGGGAAATCTCACAAAACTATTGTGTGATGAAATTTCAACAGTTTTCTTGCTTTCAAAATCTAATATCCACAATAGTTTGCTGTTCTATTGTGATTTTTTGGGAAATATTATGCGGTTACCAGCATTGAAGCAATTTAAATTCGAGTATTGTTTAAAGTATACTTCAAACAGTACTCTTCAATGGTGGTAAATGTATCTGAAAAAGTAGCGAGTTTTAGAAAAAAGCACAGTGGATTTCTAGTTCTAGGTATTTATTTAACTTAAGGCTATTTTACATGGAAGACAATGATTCTTAGCATAAACTTAACCTAACAAACAAACATGGAAGACAATGATTTTCGTAATTCTAAACTTAATAGAGCTAATCGAAAATCACAATAATTTACAAGCATTATTTAAAGATGTGTCACATTGAAGTTGGTTGCCAGTGTTAAGCTGGTGTATCAACTAATACCCTAATATCACCCTGAGATTGCGGTCGTGCCAATTGTAACACCTACTCCGATAATTCGACGGAGTTGGTGACACTTGGTATTAAAGCTGCCATTGATTTTGGTCTCTTTCGGCCAGTTGGTTGTTTAGGCCTGGACCCAGCGATCGAATCTCTCCCGCATTTGGAGCTCCTGCTGTTGCTGACGTGTTGCATCTACTGATGTCCAGAAGAATGTGCCACTGCTGGTGCGTGCAAAGTGTACCGGGATGAAAGTCTGATCGGGTTGAACGGGCACAATTTGATGCTGTTCACCTTGTTGCACGATCATGGCCACATTGTCGGGGCACTGACGGAGATCGTTGAAGAGACGCTGCTCCAGTTGCTCGTTGGCCATGTTGTCACAGCTTGCAGTTGGATCTTTGCGCATGTCCTCCAGCGATGAGTTGATTTCATTTTGCGTTTGTACCTCAGCCAGAGTTTTGCGTATAAGTTGCTTCTTCTTGATCAGCCGCAGCAGTGGTTTGACGAGTTTCTTTAGGCTCAGCATTGCCATTGTATGTTGATCTGATTTTCGCTGCATGATGCTCGTTTCGAACTTGTATTCCCGTGTGATGAAAGACATTTTACGTATCGAATATTTTTTATTTTATATTTTAATTGAAACTATTTGCAACAGGCGATTTAATGTTGCTACGTTGCCGGTCGATGCTTTTCTGTTCTCCAGTCTGCGAAGGCTCTGCTTTTATACGCTTAGCCAAGGGAGTTGAGCCTCTCGCTGCGCTCACGTTGCTCTTGGGTTATGTGGCTCTCTTTGTTCTAACAGCCAATGAAAATGCGCCATTCTGGCAGGTGGTTGCGCAGCAAGAGAGCGAGAGCATAAGAGAGCGAAGTGCAGAGAGTGCATTTTACAGATTTTTCAAAGTGGATTTTTGGCTAGCATTTTTTGTTTCATCGAAACTGCTTTCTTGTTCACCCGTCTCTGTTGCACTCTGCGCGCCAACGCTACCTGCAAGTCACGAAATACCCAAAAAATAAAACCCTTGTTCAATTTTCATGTCTCGACAAGTCGTTACTTGTCTGTAAAAACCCTACCCTAAGTGCAGAGGATTTTAAAATTCGACACACTATTCCGAAATCCCAAAATTCCCGGGGATAAGGCAAACAATAGATTGCGTATCTTAAAAGCAATCTATCTATCTGTTTGGGAAAAAAACCGTCTACTTGTTCGTCATTTCATTGAGGCGACCCTGCACGTACATAGCAAATACCTGTGCTGTACCTTACGGAACCTGTAGGTAGTCAAAGTAACGTATTTTCTGTTTACCGGATTTTATTTGAGTTTTGAAGGTTAGTCAAAACGAATTAACGCGCTATTTTGGGATATGCCGCGTTCTCAAATTGGCAGGTATAGGGACACACAATCCTATGCACACACACACATACACACAAGCATGTAAATTTATGTCTGTGTACTTTCGTATTTTGTTTGTCATTGTTGTTTTTAGGATTTCTCTGTTGGTCCATGAAGAATTTACGACGCGGGAGTTGTATCCTCGAAAACTCAAATTTTTTTGGAATTTTGTCGGCACATTAAGTGCGAGCCTTTCTAATTGTTGTTTCTGCATGCAACGTCTCCTTTTAAGTGTTCAAGTTTGGTTCAGATAGCATGGGTAGCAAAAAAGTTTTCTAAACTTAAACATACTATATATACCTTTACATTTAATTAAATCCGAAAATAGTCGAAAATAGGCTCTAAATATCAATCTCCCCAGTGTCCGTCACCTGAAGGAGTGCACTAATTTTATTTTCTCACCCCATTGTATGGTTAGTGCCCCCTAGAATGAGTACGGGGTCATTTACAGTTGCTCGCTCGATCGTAGCATTTCTTACTTGTTTTTAATGCTTCAAGACATTATTGTTTATGTTAGCCAAATAATGAGTGTTTTCGGTGTATTATATTACATTTAATTAATTGGATTAAATAAATAAACAACTGCGTCAATATTTGATATTTGCGATGTATTATTATTTTGACTGTGACCAGGTGATTGCATTTTCTATATAAAGTCAGATCCAAGATCAGCAATTAACTCAAGTAACGCGTCTCACAATGTCGAGAACTCATCTGAGCACCGTATTTTTTCTGGCCGTGTTCTTTACTGTTGGAAGCCAGGCAACTCCTATATCTGAACAGAGGAGCTCTCTTGGTAAAATACAGAAATTCATTTCAAACTCTAAACCAGATGTTGTTGAATTTACTGTCCCAGTGGTCAAAGGCGCCATCAAGGTTCAGGGGGACGAGGAGATTGTCACCACCAACTTCCTCAGCGACACCTACTCGCCCGTTTCCGATCACAAGGTGGGCATCTCACTAAACGATAGGTTCACCAAATCGGATGTCTGGTACGACAACCAATTCGGTTATTTTAACCGTGTCATTGCCTTAATCATATATATGCAGAGCAAGGATTAAACTAACACAGAGGAGGTGTTGTAGCAACATCATCTCTATAATTTCATCATATACTGAAAATGAAATGCAAAAAAGAGTAGTTTTACTGTAAGTACTACTAAGTACTAGGTTACACATTAGTATACTTATATAAGGCTGATAAATGTACATATGAATTAAAGAAACTGCACTTTATTTTATACATTTCATGGGAGGCAAAACTGTTGAAATTGACTATCTTTATTATTACTAAGTATTAAATTAATATTTATTTAAATTTATTTAGCATTAAATTGTTATACTTATTTTTTGCATGTACATAATATGTATGTAAATAAAATTGTTTTATTCATTTTATATTTGTTATTTAAACCGAAAAATTGTAATACACAATACTTAAATCTTATTTGTATACCCATTATACGATCATCAAGGGTATATTGAGTTTGTGATGATCATACAATATAAATATCATTGTTTCAATTTTAATTTTTATCAACAGCCTAAGACTAAAATATATTGCTTTTCGTATAGCTGTTTTAGAGCTTGAAGAAGTCCCCAACTCCCCAGGCAATATGTTGAAGTAGGGTATCTAGTGAGCGACCGTTTGAATTTCAATCAATTATTTTTGTTTCCCCGAATTCGAGAATGTTTTGAATTTGTATTCAGTTTTTTTGTTATTTTTTTTTTTAACGGTTTTCCAAACAATGCAATACTCAATCTATGACATAGATGTTTTTATGCCTAAATAGAGCTACAGTTTGTATGGGTTTGTACCGAACTGCCTTTGGCTAAACTCCTATAGAATTGACACGCACAAACATGTTTCAGTTTTTCTTTGCTTCTTCGGGAGTCGCCCACGCTCTTAATTTAAAAAAAAGGAGAAAAGTGTTGGGATTCTGAAAGACTCCTCCAATTGTTTGGGTGTGCATATGTGTGTGTGTGGTGTGTGTCTGATGATTTCCAATGTCCCTTATCTTGGGACATCATCAGGGCATCTCAGAGGCGATCGCTCTTCAGGGCATTCAAGTGATGGCAGTTATCCCTTCTTTACCTTCTTTAACCGAAGTGCATTTCGTTTTGGGTCATTTTAGGGTTCGTTTCATTAATTCTTCTTTTATCTTTTTTTTAGGCGTTTGGTGTTTTTACCTGCAGAGTCTGATTCTGACCCTTGCACGTGTGTGACCCAGTGCCACCACATCTAAAAATATACAATCGGTAACGAGTATGCAACAAAATACTTTCGAAAAGGGCACGGCAATCACAATGCAACCCAAGGAATCATGTCCAATACGGCGTAATTGTAACCTTCCGGAAAAGGGGATTAAAATTCCATTGCCGACATTTTTATGAAACTTTTGTCTATTTGGGTATTTGTGTGTGTGTATTTGGATTTTTGGGCCGTCACTTCTTTATTCTAGATCAAAATCGATGACCGAGTCGAAATTGTCATGGAATAATACTTAATCCGAGATTTTCAATGCATACTCACTGAAGTAAGCATATAAATATGTACATATGAACATCGGCGATTAAAAATCTATTTTGAAATGAATAAAATTGCATTTTTCTTTTAAATTTCTTTTTAAGTTTTCGATTGCGAGGGTTGAATAAGTTGATTTTCGTTGTGTTTAATTTGATTCAAACGTTAGGAAAAGGATTACATAGTTTGTCGCAGACAGGCGAGGTTTGATTAAGCCGGACGTCCGAGGACAGTATGCACTGTCCAATAGCCCTTAGTGATTGGGTCGCGGAGGATGCTTTGACTTAATGTCCAGTAGAATACGGGAGCGCTCCGCAAACGCTAGCAGCTCCTAAGACGGTCATTTAGAGGCCTTCTCCATTGAGGAGAATAGTGACGCTAGAGCAGCATAGACGATGTTCCATTGATTCGGGGCGGGGGTGTTACAATCTTTGTATTTTCTACAACTAGTGCCAAAGATAGTATAAAATATATTATTGTAGGATATACGAGTTAAATTATAGGATTGAGAGTTTATACGTAACCTTTGACCACGGATTTTAATTCAATGAATGTTTACAGTCAGTTTTATATTTAATAAGTAAGAGAACATTGCTAAAAATAAGTTTGTAAGGTACAGATTCATTCTTATCATTTCATTCCTGTCTCGTAATTTTTATCTTTTATTTTTTTTGTCTTACACAAGCGATGTTTTGTGATTTATGCCTTATCTACTTACTTGTGTAAAAATATTAAAGATTACAAACACAACCTTTTTTTTCTAAAACGTTTGGTATTCATTCTTGGCAGTACCCAATCGGTACTCAAATACTTACAACAGGTTGTACAACTGTACAATTTCACAAACTAGAAGGTGACATGTACCTGTGCTGATCAAGTGTGAAAAATCGCGCAGCAACCTTTCTTGACAATTCTGGAAATTTTCGAACGATTCTTGGAATGTCAATGGAAAACAGGACGACATTAACTGAAAACTGTGCTGGCGCCGGCGTCCTGCTGACAATTTTCTAACGGATGTGCATACCTGTCTCAAGAAAAAATAAATTACTTACCTGTTAAATAAAAGATTTGTGCCTTCGGGTAAAGAATAAATAGTGCAATTGCCTTTAAGGCACTTTAGCACTTTTATGTGACCAGAAATTTAAAATATTTTTATATACTCGCACTTGTGTGGGGCCTAAAAGCATAATCATGTTGTCAGTATCTCCCAAACGCTGACAAACACTTTAAGGATCGTTAGTTATCGTGCACTTCATTAAAATGCGTTGAGGTTGTTGGCTTTCAAGAGGAACGATAGTTTTGCTTGAATAAATTGACTGTAGTTTTGGTAATTTCTCTTGGTCTCCAGCCCCAAATAGGTATCATATTACCCAAGGACAAGCATATGGTCTAGTTTTCATTACTGATTAGTAGAGATTACTGGTACATGGTAAACACTTGTGTACTCAACTCCCCGACACTTGAAACGGCTGAGCAGATAACCGATAGTTAATGACAAGTATTCCGATTCGATATGGAGTTCAGATTCCATTCGCGGCGTTTCTTCGCTGGGGTTTTTGAGGTTTAGGTTTTTGTGTTATGTATTGCACTTGAAAATTAAAAACGGAGAACGGTGTCGTCAAATATAACAGCGATCGGGACACCAGACATCGGTTCTCGGGCTCTGTAATGCGATACTTGGGAACACACAAATTCAAATTCAGTTCAATCTGTCGCCGAAGCAACACAAAACCCAAGTGTTGTCTAAGGTCATAAAAATGTATCGAATTTCAACTCAACTACAACTAATGTAGTTTGTCAGGTTTTAATTTTATGTTGTTGATTTGTTAAATTATTTTCAAACTACTCCCTAAAAAATTGTTATATGCCCTAAAATATATACATGTATTGCCTACATACATATACAGATACATATATATAAAAAACCAATAAGTCCCTACGCTGGCACCACAAAAACAGTTTTCTACTAAAAATTGAAACAAATTTTAACCCAATTGACCGTTGGCCATTTCTGGCTAAAGTCCCAACGAGTCGGTCACTTTCCTTTGTGAACACGTGTGCGAGATTCGTTTCTGTTCTCTCTGTTCTTTTCTCCTGTTGTGATCCTCAGTTTTGTCCCCTGCGGTGCAGCGTTTTATTGATTTGGGTTTTTCCTTTGTTCATTGTTTTTTTCTTCTCTTTTTATTTTCTTTTTTCCTTCGTTCGGACAGTTCTCGTTGCGCGTTCATGTTTGAACATGTTTATATACATACTACGTGTGTGTGTATATAAACAACTAGAATTGATGCGTTTGTACATAATGTAGTCAAGTGTTTGAGTTGGATCCGTTGGCTGCGAAATTAGCCGTTAGAAGTTAGAAGTATGTATGTGTACTTATGAAACATTTTATGTAGGCAGCTAATTGGGTTGTCTTTTATTTTAAAATAGTATATTTAAGTAAACTTTAGCTTAACTAGACTAAATAATTGTTATTTGCTTTATACGCTGCTTAATTTGCTAAGATTTCACATTAAAAAACATGTGATTCATATTTTCAAAATCCGATTTCAACTCACTGAGAATAGTTCGAAAGTGCACATATGAAACAAATATTAGCACACTTAAAAATTTAAATTTTCCTGTGATATATATTTTTTAAGGCACAGTACTTAAATAAGTAACGTACATTTTTATAAATCCATAACTTGAAAAGGCACTGTAAGCTAATTTTATTATAGGTATCCTTACCAGTTTGATCCGGATCAGACAACATTAAAATAAACAATATAGTAAAAACAATATACAATAAACATGTTATTATAATTTCGTTCTTGTTTATGTTAGCCAAATAATGAGTGTGCTTGCGGTGTATTATATTAAATTTATTTAGTTGAATTAGCTTTTTTTAGCTTTAGACAACGAATTCGATTAATATAACCGTGTCATTGACTTAATCAAGTATATGCAGAGCAAGGATTAAACTAACAATTAACTAACAAAGAGGAGGTATTATAGTAACATAATCTCTTTAATTTCATCATATACTGAAAATGAAATGCAACCAAGAGTAGTTTTACTATAGTGTATACTGTAAGTACTACTAAGTACTAGGTTCTACAATCATTCAATAGTATACTTATATTATGCTGATAAATTTATGAAATAAAAAAACTACAATTTATTTTCTACATTTCATGGGAGACCAAACAGTTGACAATATTTAATATTAATATTAAATTAATATTCATTTAAATTTATCTAGCTTTAAAGTGTTATAATTATATATTGCATATATCTAATACTTATGCAAGTAAAATGGTTTCTAGTAAATGTTGACACACAGTAATTAACCAATCTCGTTACAATTTTCGAATTGAAATGACAATCAAGGATTTCATTTCTTTGATTCTTAGATGCAAGTAAATATTTGTAATCTTCTTACATTGGTTAAACAAGATGTTTATGGGAAAATTAAAAAGAAATACATACAAATACTTTATATGTTCGAAAAGTATTCTCAAAGGATCTTTTGATGTAATAAAGCCACAACCTTGGTCTCTTCAAGCATTGCACAAAAATAATAAGAAAACCAAATAAAGGTTTTGAAAATTGCTCATGTCTTTGACGAAATAAAATAAATAACAAGATCTGCTTTTTATGTTGTTTTCTATAACAATTTTGTATAGAACTGATCTGCGTCGGAGGGGCAATTTAAAAGATTATCACGTTAGACTGTTGCTTGTATTTTTATCGCTGCTGAAAAGGGCATTTAAAATGAAATGAAATGAATTGAAATGAAATGGGACTTTGTTTGAGAGACAGAGAGACTCTTTTGTGTAAACATGCATGGTATCAGTAGATTTGCTTTATCCTGTACTGTCGTGTTTGTGCCTGCCATTCGACTCTGCCCGAATAGACGACCATTATTCCATGTTCAACAGGATAAATTCCTAGAGGTTGGAGGTGAAACTTTTTTTTTCTGCCGCTGTAAATTCGAAATGGTCCAGCACCAAATTAGAGCTCGTTAAAAGGCACACTTTTGTCTATTCACCTCCGATGCCTCCGGTGCCCCCGGGACTGTAATCCCCTATGTGTGGCAGTGGAAGAATCACGTTTCAACAGTTTCTACTGCTCACCTACTGACATTCCCTATTGCCTTTTTACCTATTGCTGTTGCCTATTAATAAGACTGGTGGTTGGTGGCTGGTGACAACACGTGAAACTCCATGACGTCTCACTGTGCCAGACATTTATACACACATATATATATATATTATATATACCTACCTACCTCCAACCCCCTGGAATACAAAAGCCAACGAAGACACAAGGAGACAATTTCTAAAAATCTGTTTACAAATATTTTCAATAGTGTACCAAACAATGTGCCTACAAACAGTTCAGTATTCTATGCGTGACTTTCTGCACCAAAGATCTGTTTCTTGTCGCTTGTTTTATATTTTATGTTTTATGTTTACATCTATTTTCCAGTCCCTAAAAAATCACATTGTCATATTTCTTACTTACAAATTTTGCGCTTAAAGAATTCGGCAACTGTAAAAGGCCTCTAAAGTTTCATTTTAAAATTAACCTATTAACAACTTCATGGTTTTGCTAAAAATATGATGTATGCATAGAATTGTTTCCTAGAAGGATTAAAGGATTTATTTGTTTAAGATATTATTGTTTAAGCTGAAACATTTTAAAATTAAATTAGTGGGAACTTAAAACAGTTCGACTATTTTAGGTTGTGTACTAATAAATCGTCCAAATCAAGAATAAATAGATTCTTGATTTGTGCTAATGCCTGATTTCAAAGATGTTAATTAAATTAGTGAAAAAATCAAGACCAATGCAATGATATTTCTGCTTTTATACGCAAAATTATACATTTTTTTCCTTTATTAAATATTTCAAATATATCGGAAATTAAAATAATACGAAAGGCTGCAGTTCAGCGAGTGACTGAAAAAAAATTATTACTGAATATGTGAAATTTTCCAAATAAGCAATTTACGAGCTATGTGATATAGTTGTTCGCTCCAGATCAAGTTTATACTGAATATTCATAATGATACTATACACATATTGTGGGAATTTCATTTGTACAATTTGTGGAGGCGTTGCAAAGTAAACTTTGTCTGCTTACATAAGGGACAGACTTCTATTCCCAGCTTTGTGGCTCTATCTCTATTAGTATCTGAGGTTTCGCTGTTCATGCGCATTTACAGACTGACAGAAAGGCTGAAATACAGATGATGCTGATCAAGAATTGATATATTGATTGACTATGATATATGTAGACTATAGGGTCGAAAACGCTTTCATCTGCCTGTTACACACATTTAGCTTCGGATAACCCTATTAAATGAATGTTTGCATGTGTCAAAGAACTAGCATGTTGTTTGCATATTAGTTTGAAATATATAACTCTTATAGTTATAGAGACCAAAGAAAAACGAAAATATACCTTAAAGATAAACAGACAAGAGTTGAATTGTTATTAAATTTAGAAGATAAGTAAACAAATATTCTAAGAGCTTTGTTTGTTATATAATATGTGCATACAAGTTTTACATATAGCAACACTGAAGTTTAAGATTTCTAGAAGATTTGAAGCCATTTAGGATTTGAATACTTTTATTATTATTTCAGCATATTTTAATTCTATTCGCCTTATTGTTTCCATTATGCTGGAAATCTGTTCAAACTGCACCTAAGCAGTTCTGAACAATGTGGAAAATATTAAAAATAAAATATGTTTCTTTCTTCACTAAGTTCTATAATTTATGCATAATCTCTCATCGAAGATGTATAGAGTTTTCGTTAAATTTCAATACGTTTTCATGTATGTTATTTTAAGTTTTATTGAAGTAAAGAATGCCTAATCTACTTCATAGATTTGTGCTATTGATAACAAATTTCAGTCCCGAAATGTTACTTAAAAAGAGCTCGAATCGTAAAATGTTATTGTAAGATTAGGTTCCTTTTTTCCCTTTTCACTTCTCCCTTTTTTCCCCGAAAACCAAAAAGATTGACAATAGAAAATGCCAATAGAATACACATAAGAACACACATGTACAACAGCCAAAAAGTAAAACCTTAAATTTCAATGGTCAACCGCCGCTTCGGCTTACCACTGAGGGATGATTGTGGGACTGTATCCTGATTCCTGATTCCTATTTTCCTCTGTAGGAAGCACTTAGGTACACAAGACCTTTTGCCAGAATCGACATTTTTTCTCCTCTTTCTGGGTCGGCCATTGTTGTCAGTCATGAGCTCATTTGTCTGTCGCCTACTTTCATCGGCCTCGGTTTTTTGTATTTTTTATTTCACTGTAATATTTGAGATATCAAATATCTAATAACATAATGTGTAGAGTTTTGATACATCATAACAGGCAACAATATTTAGATTTTACCCAAAACAGTCTTGGATTTCAATTTCTTTATTAAGAGGTAGAAATTGAGTTGAGAAATATTGGAAACGGTTTGTAAAAAGTGTTCAATAACTACAGTAAGTCTGTGCAAGGAATTTAAACTACATTTCATACATACCATTGAAAAATATTTGGATTTCACCCAAAATAGTCTAGGATTTCAAATCCTCTATGTAAGGGGTAGTAATTGAGTTCCGATATGACAAAATTTACTTGTAAAGAGTGTAAAATAACTACCGTAAATTTGTGTAGAGAATACATGAATGTACTATATTATTTTTATCAAAACTTTTTATATATTATAACTGGAAACTTTACACACAGCAATCGTCTAACAATTCTATTTTTATTTATAAATAAAAATATTTAATAATCACTGTAAGTCTGCGGAGGGAAAAGGTGAAAATATGATAGTCAAATGATATTTAAAAACGATTTTCCGATACATAAATCATAGCGAAAATTACTGAATTACTTTTGACACGTCCTTTGTAAATTTTGAATAAGTCTTGATCTCTTTGAAGGGTTATGATTTAGGTTTAAAGTCTTTTCTATTATATAATTAATACTGTATTTAGCTAAAGAATGAAATGTATTTAAACAGACGGATTATAGTCAATCATTTTCGAAAGAATACAACTCAAAGTAAATTTTATTCCAGCAATTATTTCAGTCTGATAATCTACACAGAAAGATTTATCTTACTATTAAAATAGATTTTACTACACACATGAATTCCCATGTGTTCCTAATTACCCACATTATTTGATTAGATCTAGTACAGAACACACCGTGCACACATGATTTGAGATACCATAAACTATCTGGTTTACCAATTTTGGTAACAAATTGTATCTTTGAGACGCGTGTTAATCGAATCTCCTGTAGCAAACAAAGTTCACACATCGTGATCTATGATAATGAATTCTATCTGGTTTACCAATTTGGCCAGCAAAGTTTATCTACTAAGCGCTAACATATGATTGCTGATCAGTTGCGATAGTTTAGGCAGATAGATTAGAGTTAAGCTAATCGCAGTTGCTATCGTAACGCAGCTCATAAGATGCGATATTTGTCACCATTTTATGCAGAACTTGGCTACTTATTTTTATCTGAGGAATGCAATCTTGAGACCCTGTAGCTGATCTTTTTCTCTTATTCTCGACAGCTCACTCGGATTAACAAACGGTGCAGACTCTCTGATAGATACTGATCAGCGAGAGAGAGAGTAGCCAGGATTTAGTTTTGTTTTCGACTCAAGACATAAATATTTTCAGACATTCGGCTTGTCATTTTTGTTTTCTAGCCAAGATTTGAGTGTGCCGATAAAATAAACAATGCACTTTTGGCTCAAATTTCAAGCAATCTCTTACTTCTATGTGTTGTCTCAATAAACACCCAGACTATTATTAGCCTTATCTATGATCTGACTGGATATCAGCAACATATGCGATCTGATTGTTGAATGTGTCTGGTTTGGAACATTTGCTAATGTCTACTGAGAAGTTTGGCATCTTTATAGCTCTGACTAAGCACCAACTTGGTCAGAACAGTATTGAGAACTATATTATAGACTGTTAACTGCTTATAAACTACATCAAGTTTATTTGATTTAAGTTTTAAATATTAAAACTAAAAGAAGCCAGGATAATATATATATTTTATCTAGTTTAAAACATTTTAGACCACATACTTACAAATAGTATGTGAGTAACAGGCAGAAGTCGGCGTTGCTGACCCCATAAAGTATATATATTCTTGATCAGCAAAAGCCTAGTCGATATAGCGATAGAGCGATGTCTGTCTGTCTGAACAACAGGATCAACGAACTATAAAAGCTAGAGCCATCAAATTTGGAATGAAAGTTCGTCTATATGCGATTCAGATCAAGTTTATTTCACCGACCCCGCAAATAAATCCAAAAACACATTTTCAAAACATCATAACTCGAAAACGACTAGAGCTATCGGGTCCAAATTCACACATTATGAGTACGGTATCAGATTAACTATCATCATCAAGTTTAGTTCAGATCGGACAACTATATCCTATAGCTTCCATAATACAAATCAATTGAAAATTGCTTATTTGTATGGGAAGTGCACCCTAGAATGAGGAAGGGGCGTTTTAAAATCGCCTCGCTCGACTATAACCTTTCTTACTAGTTCTGGTATCGTTTATACTGGTATTGAGTACTGAAATTTCGTTACGTACAGTTTTCCAACTTTAAAATCATAAAACTATGGGTTGTTTGTTTCCGGTGCTTTGTTGCTCTTTGCCAGGCCAATTGAAAAACGTTATTGGTCAAGGCTATTGACAAAATAGGCTGCACAACATGTCGTAAAATCAAAGATTGCATTTATTGAATTGAACTTGATGTAGTAGTGAATTGGCATGTAAAATGCAATGTATTTGTTAGAAGTCCTGCGGAGATATGCACGAGAATTCTACCATTGAATGTCAATGTGGGAGGATTTTCAGCATTTTCTAATTTCTTCAAAGAGAACCAACTACACGAATTTTATTACTCTGCTGCTCAACCATTCAAAACCTATTCTTTTATCCTACAGAATTCTTTTTTAAATAATTAGTTTCAAGTACAAATTGCGTTTACCTAGAAATTAAAAACAGCCATCTCATTTCGACCATATTTTGGGCTGTCAATACGAACTGGTTAAATATTACAACAATTAATAAAATTCTGCTGAGCTCTTTTATATTTTTTGAGGAAAAAGTTGATCAGTTCGATAGTTTTATTTATTAATAGCTGAATTTACAGTCGATTACAAAGAAAATTTAAATTGAAATCATTTTTAACATAGAGTTTAATCTATTCCAATGCATTACTTATTTATTAGACTTAAGTCACCGTAGATTTTCTCATTGTTTTAACAATTATTTATCTAAAATACTTAAAATGCTGACTAGTAACCACCTAAAGTATATTCATAGCTGCAATTGTATAAAATACATATGAAATAAGTATTTTTCGAACTAATTACAGGGTATCCTTCAAAATAGGGTATTTCAAAGTACATACGCTGGTTACAATCTTCCACAAGCAGCGTCCCTAGCAGGTAGTCAGTTGAAACGGGTAGAAACCGTTAAAACGTAGAGACCGTTTAAACGGTAGCTGCTGCTGAAACGGTAAAGACAACAGAAACGGTAGAGGCTGAAACGGTAAAGGCTGCTGAAACGGTAGCAGTCATGAGCATTTTAAATTTGTTATCTTTAGAGAACAGAACAACAACAAAAAATTTATGCAATATAATAAATGTACAATCTTCGATGTCCCTAATATTTATTAAATTTATGAGAAAGCTTGATACATGATTTTGTTAGGATTTAAATAATGTAAAATTTATGTAAAATTTATGTAGCAAAATGTAGCATTTTACTTAAATTTAGTTGGAATGGTCCCTTTGTCCACAAGACTTAAGAAGTTAAGATTCTCAAGGAACACTTTAATTCTCATATATATTAATCGCCTACAGTTCATCACACCAAGACCTAGTACTTTGCATGGCTTGTAATAGTTTAATATAAGATAAGGAATGAACTAAAGTTAAATAGCTTATGAAATAACCTTTAACCATCTGTTATTTTGGTTATTCTAGTTCAACCACGCTAATTGCCGACTCAGCAAACAATTTAATGAAATGTTAGTTATCGTGATAGAAGATAATTATTAGTAAATTGGGTTAAGACAAGCAGGAGCATGTGTGTATTTTGAAAATCATTCTTTTTAGCAATTATGAATTATATGAAGTGCGCCGATCAATTGGTGTACTTGTGTTCCTCACATTGGCCTATACAAATTGTAACTTGTTCAAAGATCAAACGATGAAAAGCCGAAGACCACCAAGCCAAATGAATTTTCCGCTTTGATCCCGCCGTATCGAGGACCCTTATTGTAGTTGCTAATCGCACCAGGTGACGAATGCGTCGGTTTGACAGAGAGAATAGCAGGGGCGGCATACCCGAAGTGACAAGAGAATAGTTACGAGGTGTCTCTTTTCGTACGATGAGTATTGTGAGAAAAATAGCAGTTTCCTTTCCTTTTTCTTTGCACTTCTCTCTACTTTTGAGCTACAATTGTGATTTTTGGGTGTTCGTAAATTTAAGGATACGTGTTGCACCTACGTTTTTTTCTCCAAGGGGCACAACAACTGTTAGATTGCATTTGCCTTGCTTTAAAAGTTGCCGCTAGACTCACCTTAGTTTAGACCACCCAGCACTAAATTTTATAGCTGGAGTTCAGCAAATCTATTGTGATTAATATAGGTACGATTTTATATTGTTTTTGCTTATCCTTTGATCAATATAGAACTTAGAGAACATGCCTTTAATACTTCTTCTGGTTAATTTTTATCAAGATCCATTTGAATTTTTCATGCTTCTCATTCATATGATTCATGTAGTAGCTGCCCTAATCCTGTAGATCTATATTTCTATACACACATGCACACACATGTACTCACATGTACACACATGAGGTCCTGTGGCCTAGGGCTGTATCCCATTTGAAACGGTTGATTGGGTTTCTAATAGGCTCAAAACTGACAGCGTTTTGCTCACAAATTGATTCGTTTCACTTGAATGAAATTCAATTATGAACTCATCTGCACGTGGTTCACTCTCTGTCCCTTCGCATAGTTTGTTTGGATTTGCCAATGTTCCAGGTGTTTTAGCAAGAAATTAAAATTATTCCGCTCTTATATGTCTCGTCATTTATTGCTGATCAATTATTTGGTTTGATACGAAAAGTATACAAAACCATATTTGCAAGAGGTAACCATACTTGAATAAATAATTTTAGGATAGAAATTCACATTTAAATATATGTATATGTATATTACCAAAGGTTTAAATTAATGTCAGCTATTAAACAAAGTTTTTGATATATCAAGCTGTGTTCTAAAAAATTTTGAATGATTAAATAGAAAGCAATCTTACTATGGTTAAATGTTTAATATTTGTATTGTATAAATGTTATTTCTAACTAACATATATGCATTTTATTTTTACTGAGTTCTATTATTTTGTATCAGAAAAGGCATTTAAAGTTATTTAATACAAAATTTGAAACTGAATGCTGAAATTATTAAATATTTAAGTTCTGGCTACATAAAGTATATTTAATTATTATTTATATATTTTTTGAAATAGTTAATAACGTCCTTTAGTCTATTTGTTAAACAGCACATACAATAAAACAGTCTGAATCAGACTGTCAGTTATAAACAAATAATTTTTTTTAAACATTATCACAGCCAACAGAATATTAAAATAACAAAAATATAACTACAACAACACTGGACAAGCGCCTGGCACTGGGGTACCAGAACTCCACTTTGATAAGATTTTATCGCTGTTATCTTCAATATTTTGCCAAAATGTTGTATTAATCAGGTTACTATTTACTGAGCAGCCATATGTCTTATGAAGAAATATACATCTGGCTTAATTTTTAGGAAAACTGGCATAAATTTTGGAAGGATTCCAGCTATTAATAATATAAGTTTCTTTCAAAGGCTGTTACATTTATTGAATTTATAATTAAAACTGTTAAGGTTTCAAATATATTATGTATATATGTATATATATACATACTATATATAGTATGAGTTTTTAAAACCTTTGACCATTTCAAAGATATCAACTGAACACACGAAATATCTAATTAAATTGTCGTGCAAAACCCATGTTTGTGCAATTAAGAAATCCATTGGAGGACATTTGAGGACAAATTTAAACGTGCGTTAAAATTACAATTTTCACAGTACGTAAGATTGTCTGAATTTCTTGGTTTTCTACTGGCTTGATTATGTGGAGTTTAGCTTTGGTCACATTGCAACATGACACAGGAAAGTGTGCCTCGGTACATGAGCATATGAATAGATGCAGTACAATAGGAGTGTATTGGGATGGGAGTGTAATTCGTAGTCACCCATTTGGAACAAATTGATTTGCTCTTTACGGGCGACAAAGTCGTCCAGAACAGAAAATCTAACAGATACTATATTTGAAGACAGAGAGAGAGTGTTGTTTTTGAGGCTACGTGATCTTTGTACCATAATTAAGAATGTTGAAGGCTCAAGCGTTGCAAATTGGAAGATGAGACAAAACATCCCAGTTGGCATCGGTTCAGGTCGAGCCAAAAAGGCATCTCCTTTCAAACTGTGCACAATGGTGTCCTAAGTCTACACGTCTTTGGGTAGGAGGAACACACACTTTTGTCATTCGGTGTGTATCTTTTGTGTGGGCGAGAACTGTTCGGATTTTCTATGTTTTTTTTTGGGACTTGTCACTGCATCTACTGACTGGACTTTTTGACAATTATTTATTTTATTTCTTAGAAATAAACATACGTTAAATCAATTGGTTCCAAATCGTTGCAATTGAATTGTAAGGACTTGCTCCTTTCGTTTCAGCTGTTCGACACGAACTATTTTCAATTTTTATGCTCATATTACTTCCACAAGTTTACCTTAAATACTGATTTTAGAAATGGTTACGCGTTTATTGGGAAAATTGGTAATACATTCAGTGGAATACCGAGAAAATCGCAATTTTCACGATCATTCTAATTTGCCTTCACTCTACAATAGCTCAATTTAATGACAATATACTTGAGTACCTCAATTTAAAGTGTGAAGGTTTTTTGCTTCAAATAATTACATTTTTATTTCTGAGATTTGATTCGCCTGCTTGCGATTTTCCATTAATTAAGTTAATGGTTTCGCAAGGAATTTTTTTAATTTTAAATACTTTAAAGTGATTGAATGTTAATCATTTTTATAAGAACTTTTCCTTATGAAAACAGTAATAAATTTATTCTTACGTCTTCTTTACTTATTATTGTCAACAATTATATTCCTTTAAAAAAAAAATAATAAATTTCTTCTACATTTGTTATTAAATTCATTTATCTATTTTTTAATTGTTGTTTGTTTTCTTCGTGCCTTATTCCAAATATATTTATTAATAGTAAAAATTGTTTCAAAATATATTCCTAACCGTCCGTTATTGGCTGGGATATAAATAAATAGAAGTCCTTCCATATCTTTATATTTTCTTGTTTGTAACTTTTTGCTTTTTTCATTCTTTTTCTTTATTCTTTATTTATTTTTTTATATACACATTTTTTGCTTGGATAAAACTGTTTATAAATACAAAACTCTATTTATTTATTGTTATTTATAATTTTATGCTTCTTTCATTCTTCGTTCTGTATTTATTTATGTTGTTTACACACATGAATGCACTTTAACATTCAGTGTTGACTCTGAAGAAGTTTTAGGTACAGAAATGTTTGCTTAGGACGATCATCTAAAATCTAAAACATGTGCACAGGTGGGTCGTGTTTACTTTTGAATAAAACCATCAATTAGGAATTTGGTAGCGTAGAGAAGCGAGTTAAATATTTAGCTAAGTACTACTTACAAACACTTGGTCAGTAGGTTAGGATATTTTATCAAGCATATCAAATTACGGTAAAAATCAATGTATTCGTTATTAAAGTATATAACGTAAAGTATATATATATAAAGTATATAACGAATACATGGATTTTTACCGTATAGATATGGATTTTCTCTATATTTATGGACAGCAGACTACATTAGTGAAGAAAGAAATCTTCAAAGCTGATCGAGAGCATGACTGAAATTTCTATCGATACTAAATTTTACATTTTTGATAAAAAATGTTACTGTCCTCATGCTCCGCTTTTTTATACCCTTGCAGAGGGTATATTGTTTTTGTCACGAAGTTTGTAACGCATTGAAGTAGACGTTTCCGACTCCATAAAGTATATATATTCTTGATCAGCATCAACAGCCGAGTCGATATAGCCATGTCCGTCTGTCCGTCTGTTTCTATGCGAACTAGTCTCTCAGTTTTAAAGCTATCTTGATGAAACTTGGCACAGATGTGTATTCCCTTTGCACGCAGAACATTTGTTAAAATCAGCCAGATCGGATGACTATATCATATAGCTCCCATAGGAACAATCGGATGAAAAAAAAATTTTTTTTGAGCTATGTTAACCAAATTCGCTCCATATGCATTTGGCACAAAATTCCGTGTGCAAACCAAATTTCATCCAGATCGGACCACTATATCATATAGCTGCCATAGGAACAATCGGTCATTGAAAAAAAATTAACGCAATGTGCATGACTGCAAGGGTATATAATCTTCGGCTAGCCGAAGATAACCTTTTTTTCTTGTTTTTTTTATTTCTTTTTATTATTTTTTGTATATTTATTTTTTTTTTATCTGTAGCAGTAAAATATTTCAGTTAGCGCTCTCTTTTCTATTTATAGTAGAAACCAAATTGCAATAATTACTGGTCATATTTATTGGATTTATCTTCTAAACGTAAAGATTAATTAGGGCAACTTACACATCCCTTTTGGGTTATCGTCATTTAATTTTTTAATCAGCTAGTGCTCCTTTGAAACTCAATTAGAGCTAAGTATCAGATACTTATGTGGCGAAATCCTTTGAGAGCACACAGGTAAATAGTTTACCTGCCAGAACTCAAATAGGGGTTGAAAACAATTCTATTCTTCTTGTTAGCTATTGGCTGTTCGGTGGTGGTGGTGGAAATGTAGGCCCAGAGACGGTATAAATGTCGGCCCTTGCGACAGTAGGGAATCATTCGAACTGTAGATCTTGAACTGTGCAGATCAACTTTAAAAAATATTCCAAAATGATTGCTGCTAACGGAAACTCTCCACGTGAAAACCTCATCGTGTCATCTGAGAAGCGTTCGTCCACGGGAGCAGTAGTGAACCTAAAGAAACTACTTAAAACCGTTAAGCGAATTTTCTCCCACTCGAAGTCGGAAGTCATCGCCAAGTCCGACAAGGTCGACCTCTCAACCTCCTGCCCCACAGAGGAGGAACTCCAGAACTGGCTGAACGAGCAAATGGAAACGAGCCAGATCCAGCTTTGCTAATCGATAATAGAGAAACGTCTAAGCATTTAAAAAATCTGTGATGGGACTGGAGTTCGATACAGTTTCAACTCCAAGGTCGATAAAGGAGTTTAACGGCTTTAAATTTACATCTGTGATGGCGAGACTACGTGACTGACGGCTTCTTGCTTGCCTCGAAAATTCTGTAATATGTGGCTTTTGCAATTTACATAACTATAAACAACTTTAATATAAATAATTTTAGTATATAATCATTGTCTTCCATTAATTTTAAGTCATTGTCTTCCATGCTTTAATTTTAAAATAAAATTACCCTTAAGAGAAAATTCAACTGTTTTTTTGTATAGTCAACGGTTATTACTACAAGGTTTTGTGGGAGGTAAACATAAAAGGCAAATAACTGTTGATCCCGTTCGTTAACTGAGTTGTTTGCATTGTTTCTTCTATTCTGTTTTATGGTAAGCGCTCTCACTTGGGCTATTTATGTAACGCTCTTTAAATGTATAATGGAAAGAGAGAGGGAGAGGTGCAATTAACGCTCGCATAAAGAGACGCAGCAACTGAGCAAAATAGTTAAAGGTTTGACGCAAATTTATAATGGTATCGTTCTCTTAGTAGAACCCACCTACTCTTAGAGCTCTGCTGAAAGAGACATTTCCAAAATTAGAATTGCATAGAGTTCGTTTATGATTATGAGGTTAAATGAAATTAAGAGTGTTAATGACGGGATTTAACTGAACATCAATTTTTTTAACATGAAGCAAATATATTTGTTAAGATTTACTAATATTATGTTTTTGAATACATTAAAATACCATATTTAACATAACGAAACTCCAAATTTTGTTTAAACTTCATCCTGATAAATCATAATCAGGTTTAAAGAACTTGCTACAAATAATTCTATGTTTTTACTGTTATGACTATTTGTTTAAACTTTAACATCAGGTTTCTTGACCATAGCTTGCTTTAAAAATTTTTTATTTGTTTGTTTATTTGAAATAATTATTAGTGATTTTCTAAATACTATAGTTCGATTAATTTTTGTCAGGCAATTTAGTCAAATGCCAACAATCGTCAAATATGTTAAAATTCAGAAACCAATGTTTAAAGTTGTACACTGAACTACTATTCTAAAATTAAATGTCATGCTAATCTGGTGTTAACGATGCCAATGAAAGTGCTGCAGTTATTATTGACCCACATAAAAGTTAATTAATTAGCTGACGAACAGAACATTTCATGTCGTTCTTGTTAGAATTGACTAGACCAAACGAGCAGTCACTTATATGCCTATTTCTTTTTAGAGAGAGGATCAGGTAGTTATTTTACCTGCCAGAGCTCAAACAGGGGTTGAAAAGAATTGATGGCTGTTATTGGCTAATTGTCAGTTTGGTGGTGGAAATTGATGGCCAGAAACGGTATAAAAGACGGCTCTTGTGACAGTAGGAAATCATTCGAACTGTAGATCTTGAACTGTGCAGATCAACTCTCAAATATTCTTCAAAATGATTGCTGCTAACGGAAACTCTCATCGTGAAAACCTCATCGTGTCTTCTGAGAAGCGTTCGTCCACGGGAGCAGTAGTGAACCTAAAGAAACTACTGAAAACCGTTAAGCGAATTTTCTCCCACTCAAAGTCGAAAGCTGTCATCGCCAAGTCCGACAAAGCCGAAGTCACAACCTCCTGCCCCACAGAGGAGGAACTCCAGAACTGGCTGAACGAGCAAATGGAATCCAGCCAGATCCAGCTTTGCTAACCGATTGTAGAGAAAACGGCTAAGCGTTTAAAATATCTGTGATGGGACTGGAGTTCGATGCAATTTCAACTCCAAGGTCGATAAAGGAGTTTAACGGCTTTAAATTTACATCTGTGATGGCGAGACTACGAGACTGACGGCTTCTTCCTGCCTAGGAATTTCTGTGGCTCTTGCAATATACATAACTACAAACAACTTTAATATTAATAATTTTAGTAAATAATCATTGTCTTCCATTAATTTTAAGTCATTGTCTTCCATGCTTTAATCTTAAAATAAAATTATGCTTAAAAAGGAATTTATATGTTTGTCGTTACTTATTTTTGGCATTTTTGAGTTGTTTGTTGTTTTCAGCAGCATTTTTCGAATTTCTAAAGTTGTCTGTAAAAATAACAGCAAATTTAGCATCCATTAAAAAGTTATTTATCTTATCACTGTTTTGGTTTCTCCAACAATTTTCGCTAACATTTTGATTGATTTCAGAGCGATTATTCACATTTATTATTCAAATAGAATAAATTATAATTGGAGGGTATTGAACGTTTTCACTTGCCATTTGATATTCAAACGATATTATTTATTTATGTTGAAGATTTTAAAACATATTAAAAAAAAACTTATTCATGTTCATGAATTTACAATCAATAATTTAATGTTAATTAACTGTTCTGTTTCCTCAAAGTCTAAATCAATTAAACATGTTAATGCATGTCAGGTTACTTAAACAAAATAATAATATTTATCTTCATTTATGTAAAACATTTAAGTTTCGCGTAATTCATTACTAGGGCTGCCAACTTGTGCTAAAATGTACTACATGTCATTCCGCACACAGTTTGGTCACACTCGAAAAATACCAGCTGATTCGCAAGGGGAATCGATAGTTCGATAAGCAGCTTACAACTCATTATCGATAGAGGCAAGCAACGCATCTTTATTTGGCGCACTATTCAAATTTGAATTTTCCAACTATTTTGATTCTTTCAATAGAAATTTTATATATTAAAGTACGCAGTTGATGTACTTTTGTTAAAACGGTTTATTTATTTCAACGCTTATATTAAAAGTTTCATTAACAATATACATTGAATACATTTATGTATATATGTAATATTCAATATATGTTTAGGTGCACATACTTGTAGTTTTCGTTATTCCAGGTGTTTTGTGTGTGTTTGTGTGTGTATTTGATTTACTGTCTATTACTGCATTTGTTAAAAAAGATGTTACGATGAGAGCGTACTTGGAAATGATGTAAGAGTATCGCATGTTAGAATGTATCTATGTATCTGTAGGTAGGAGTATTTATGGGAGCTATATATGAATGCTTGTTGTATAGTTACAGTATCCACCAGTGGCATTTAAGACTGTCAGTAGTTTTGAAAATATATTTAGTTTATAACGGTAAACATAGTACGCAACATCAAAGGAAGATTTTCGAATGGAAGCCAAGGTCAGAGTTGAACGGAAGAGCACACAGGAGTACACATAATGCACATGTATGTAGTATGCATTTTTCTTTAGATTTTTGCTAGTGAATTTAATTAGTTGAGTTCGTTAAGTTTTGTTAAGTGTGCAACTATTAAATATAATAAGTATTAAACCAATGGAATGCCAATGGGAAGGCCAATTGATATCGTATTAATTGTAAAATGCAAGCGATGCCGCACAATTGCAATCACAGCTGATAATCAATGGAGTCACTGTCCAGGACAGTGGAGGACACATGCGAGACACGTCGATTCCAATAGTCCTGATACCCCGATTGCATACCGTACTGTGCAGCCGAGCGCCACGGTGGCCATTTCAGCTATTCCTCGACAACGTCCCACACCATGAGGGATGCATCTGTGCCGCCCACCGTGATGAGGGTGTGGTCACCGCAGAGGAAACGTACGCAGGCCAACATGCCCGAATAAACCTTCAGCTCATGGAATTCGGCACGCGGCGAGATGCATGGATATCTATGATAAAAATAATTAATTTAATTTCGAAAATAATTGGACAATTTATAGTTATTACCTGTATAATCGTAAATAACCCTCGGCATCGCCGGAAGCGAGCATATCGTGTGCAGCCGATCGACTACAGGTGGCAATTATGGTATTTGCACTGCTATAGTATCGATTGCTCCACTGTCCAGCCACCAGGAAGCCCACAGTACAGTTGTTGGTCAACCATTTGACATCCTTCATGGCAATCGGACTGCGTTCCGGTGACAGCGACTTGGCATCCCAGAACAACAGATCAAAATCAATGGTCACCGTCTGCACAAAATTGCCATCCATGCTCCAATCCAAGTGGGTAAGAGGCTGTGAGCCACGAATCTTGTTCACCTTCTTGTACGAGAAACCGTCGCGGGAGACACGGAACAAATAGATGCTGCCGTTCTGGGAGCCCATGGCAATCATGTCGCCCACTGTAGGGGAGGTGGGAGAAAGGCGGATTAAATAGAAGGCAAGAGCTTAAAGAAAATAAACTAAAATAAAGTAGCTTCAGAGACTTACCCTGATTGTAGGACACACAGTTCAGAGGTGAACCGCAGACGCGCAGAGTCAACATGACCGCACCATTGTCACAGTTGATGACCAGCAGATGACCCTCTGTGCTGCCGGCAGCGAGGGCTGTGCCAAAGGGATGGAAGGCCAGGGCTACACACTCGTAGCCCGTTTGAATGGTCCAAATGAGTTTGTTCTTGCGCCAAAGAGCCACGTGCTTGTCGTGTCCTGCAGTGGCATAGAGCTCATCCTCTGGATGGGCAGCCAGGCCCCAGAGCTGCCGCCCGTGGCCGAAGACCACTTGGGTGAAGCGACGCTGCAATGAACCCTCCAAAATATTGTTCCTCGTCGTGCCCACATAGATGTTGCCATCGTTGCGACCCGGTCGCTGTGGATAAATGGTCCTCACGCCGCCGGCAGCCTCGGGCAGCTAAAGCAGTAAATTTCCCAGAGTTATTAATATCAGTTGCTTAAACGGTTGACTTACCTTGGTATCTGCTATCTTCTTGTAGTTCTGCAGTGAATCCCAGGCGGCAATTTTGCGATCCTTCTCGCCACCGGAGAGGAGCGTACCTTCGCCAAGCATAATGAGACAACCGATGCCCTTGTTGTGTGCCTCGAATTCGGTGCGTACGAAGTAGGCGCCATCGGAGTCCACGGAGTAGATGGTAATGAAGCCATCAGAGTCGGCGGTGATGACATCCCCATCCGGTTCGAACTGTACGCTGGTGACATGAGAGCGCGATGGCTGCTTCACAATGTCCGTGCGCTCAAAGAAACCATCCTTGCGGCGATGCCAGAAAGCCAGGTGACCACGCCCATGGGTGATGATGAGATTATCATCGAGCGGATGGAAGGCCGCACCGGACAAGCCCTCCTGCAGCGTCTGAAATTAAAGCTAGTTAATAATCAAGGTCAGAGGATTAAGTGGAGTCGGGTACTCACTGCTACTTTGCCCAGCAGATGACCCCATTGCCACTGCCAGACGGAAAGAATGCTCTCACGCCCACTGTCCACAGCTAGGATGTAGCTGCCACCATTCTGTGTAGGAATTGGGATAGAAAGTGAGCTCAGGGAACAGTGAAGTGGTTATGAGGGTCTTACCAATTGGGAGAAGGCCACGGCTGTGACTCCCGTGTCCAGTTCACCCATGCCAAAGACGTAGAGCGTCTGCAGCGACTCTGTGCTCCAAATGCGTACATGCGCCTGTGATTTGCGATCCCGTCCAGCCTTCTGACCAGAAGCCACTAGCTCACGCGACGGATGCACATCCATGCTGGTAATGGCAGGAGTGTGACTAGGGATGTAAAGGATTTACTTAGTATTTCCCACTTACCACATGATGTCCTCGGTGTGTCCTATGTAATGACGCTGTGCATCCTCGTCGCGATCGAATAACACGGCCACGGCTGCTACGTAGTAGAGCAGCTCCCCCGTTGGCAGCACCCACAAGTTGCGCCGAGCATCGATGCCTCGATAGCCGTGACTGGGAAAAGTATAAGACAAGTAAGTTGAGATAATCTTCCCTCTGGACCTGAAGACAGTCAGTGCCAGCCATTGAATACTTACACCCACTGGAGCTGCAGTTTTTTGTCCGGTGGGGAGTTGTCTGCCGGCGCATGATGAACTGGGGGATAGAAGGTGCGTCTAAGGCCACGTATGGTCACCTTAGTGGGCTCCTCCTTCATGATATCCAGCATGGTGTACTCGCCATTGGGACGCAAAATCTCGCTCTCTGGCGCATACAGAATTCTGGGCCTGCTCTTGCTGCGGGGCCTAGTGCCTCGCAAGGGAACCTTTGGCAGTTCCTCCGTGGGCAGTATGGGTGCAGCGGCCACCACCGAAGGCCGTGAGCGTGAACGTCGTATGGGGGAGACAGCGATCATGGCCGTTCCGGTGGCCAAATAAAATGTGTCCACATCGGCAAATTCATTTCGTAGCTGGGAAAAGCTGCGAACCTGCGAACGTGTGAAAAGTAAAACGAAAATTTTCAAGTGTTTGGCTTAATTAAGTTTATAGAAGCATAAACTGTATGAAGGACAAAACATGGCGGGATGCCTCACCTCCTGACCGGTGCCTGTGTACATTTTCTTGGCGCCATTAATTTTCAGCACTTGACCCAAATCCTCGAGTACTTCCTCAAATGGCTGCGAAGTGCGTAGGTTCAGCAAAACGCGGCACTAGAAGAAGCAGACGAATATGTTTTATTACATACATACATATATATTACACATACATACAAACATGAGAGTGTGTGTTGAGTTGTGGGCAAGTAAAGGGTTAGAGGTGATTGGATTTATGGCTGTGTAATTAGTCTAAGCCATAAAATGTGAGTTGTTAACTTGGCGCAAATATTACGACTATTTAGATATGAAAGTGTTGGCGTGTGTGTGTATGTGGTGTGTGTGTTGTGCACACATACATCGACTCACATTGAATGCGCTCGTTGACTTTTCAACACTTTTCGAGCTCTTGACAAAATTTAACCGTGACACGCAACTTCCGCTGGCTCGGACATCGAGCAACGGCCATCGACCATCGGCCATGACTCTTTAAGTTTTCTATGCTGAGTTGCTGGCAACAAATATTTATAATTATACACGCACACACACATACACACACACGTACACCTACATATACATAATTCATACATACACGCGTCTATGTATGAATCTTGGTAGTTCCACAATCCGAGGCTGTGACCCACTTTGCGTTTTATTTCAATGCTTAATATTATTTGTTGTTACCCAGCGGGCAACGAGGGACGGCAGCGGTAAAGGTAGGGGTAGAAGTAGGAGTAGGAGGTTGCTATTTGCAGGCAGCATTGTTTGCCATCAACTTGTTATTGTTCTTGTTTGTTGCTGTTGTTATTGTTGTTGCACTTAAGCTTTTGCGCTCATAATTGGATGTAGATGCCGCATCCTCCCACTCCCACAGCCACTCCCCTTATCTTCCCAACATCTGCGCCAAACCAAGCGATACGCATTGTTGCATTTGTTGGCCAGGCCAACAGTAGCTTCCAGACTGCGGCTTGTAGTGCCAGCGCCTTGCTGCCAGGCTCGAGTGTGCATCTTGAGTTTTAATGACCTTCAGGCCTTAATAAATGTCGCCCACGCGTATCCACATTGCTGCATTAAGCAATTGCAGATCCTGCACATTTCTCTTAGTTTCAACTAACATTAAATTAAAGCATCTGGCATAAACTTTATCTACTCTGTGGTGTGCAATTGCGACAATTGCGTAAGGAGCTGCTAACTTTGGGTTGCCTCCTTTCGTGAACTGGACTCTAATTTATGTATTTAGTTGGCATTCACCCGAAAGACGTTGGCCTAATGGTTTTATGTCTCTGCTGAGTGGTCTGTCGACTGTTTTCAAATGCTTCATTTTGTTGGCCAGGCCATAACGCTTTCAGGTTTTCATTTCTGTTACCCGTTCTTGCGCATAATTTAAAAACTTTAACTATCTATCTTAAGCTATATGCAAAGTTATGCCAGAAAGCAAATATAAATTTTAAATAAATTTGTTTATTTTGAAAAACTAACCAGAAAATTTTACAATTCTTCTCATTTGCATAGTGCATATTATCTCATGTTATCATTCAATTCTTCCCATCGTACCTACAAACTTTTTTTGCTTTAAATATTCTTTGTCTTTTCACTGCTCTCTTCTTACAACAGCAAGCTCATTTGATTACAGTTTTACACGCAGAATACACAGTTAGCTTTACAGCTCTTCCACTTTTACACTTATATATTTATGCATGTATTCTGCTTATCCCTTTTAACAACCGCAAGCTCAATTGATCAGAGTTCCCCTGCTGCATATACAGCTCTCTCATTCGCACAAGTACACACATGCTTGCATTCTCCGTTGCTTGTGCTCTGCGCTCTTTAACAAACTGCAAATTCTATTGATCTGACTTTATTGGTATTTAGCGCTCGCACACGTACATATGTACATTTGAAAGCATTCTGCTCAGCTTGTCTTATGTGCTCTCTCACTAAGGCAAGCTCAGCTGAGCAAAGTTCCACAGCAGCATCAACGCACACATGCATATAAGTAAAGCTCTCTCAGCAGTTGTCTCGTTCACACATTCTGTTCTGTTCAGCCTACACGCTGCTTCCTTCTAACAAAGCAAGCTCAGTTGATCAATGTTCCTCAGCTGGAACACACGCGTTGTAAACTACTTAACTAACTATAATGTTTATTTAATTGATTTAAACTTTAATCTTATTGAATTTATGTGAGTTTTAGTGTGCCAGAGATTGTTCATCTTGTTGTATTATGTAAGTAGTAATATCTAAATTCTTTAAATACAATATATAGTTATATAAATAATATTTCGCTAGAGGGTATCTGCTAGCCTCATACATTTCCTTTTATTGCTATAGCAAATATAGTGTTGTGTTTTGTAAACTCTTTCTTAACTATCGAATGTAAGCACGAGAAAACGTGAACCTTTCAGACTTTTTTTTGCTACACTTTTATGGCCATCAATTTGATTTAGAAAGGTTCGACCGAAATGGTCAAATTGTACCATTTAGTCTAGTGCCTAGTATCGAGTGTCCATCTGGCCGTAATGGTCGTTAGGTGGGTTACGGCCAGGTGGTGCATCAATAGCTCCAGTTAGCCACTATTAATCACGATTTGTTGATTGTTTATCAAAGCGAAACACCTGAGGCATTCGATAGTAGGTGAATGCCAAATTCGTTAATGAAATGTGGCCCAATTTCTACAATTCTATGCACACATTCTTTTGGCTTGCTAATTAACACAGGCGGCACTGGCACTCTATCAATAGCGTTCAATTAGCTAAAGTTCTGGAATTGCAACTGCTGCATAAGTCTATCGATATGCAAACTATACATAAATTATGCATGAATGCCACTTATAGCAAATACCTGTGTCTCAGTGGTGCCGATGGTGCCGATTTTGGCTATGGTGGGGTGTGGGTGTGTGGTCGTGTGTGTTTGTTTGTTTGTGAGCATTCAATTTACATTGATGCCACCCGAGACGGAAGTGAAGGCGGCAGAGGCTGAGGCAGCGGCAGCACAGCTGGGCTCAAGATGGCGGACAATTTCGTACGTTTATGCATGCCGTATAAACAAATATAATTATGTGCGCAAATAATTACATTACGTTGCCGGCTCCAATCACGTGACCCCAAACAAATGGCATTTGTTAAGCCAATTACGTGCACTTTTCGAGCCGTAGTGGGCGTGGCAGTCGTAGTCGTAGCCGTAGTCAGTGCAGGAGTCGGAGTCTGAGTGGCACCAAAAGGTAGACAAACAGCAAACAGCTGCCGGAAGGAAGCGAGCACGGACGTATTTGTCCATTTGCAGTTACCATACATATGCACACGTCTGCGTGTGTGTGTGTGTTTGTGCGAGCGTGTGTTGCATGTGCATGTGCATATATGAGGACAACCACAGTTGTTTGAGTTGAAAAATGCAACATTTTTTAAAGAGAGCTTTCAGACGATTCTCGGATCACCTCATGCCTGATTTCTTTTATCCTGTGACGTCAAAATCGATGCACATTTTTTTATAAATAACTTGTGGTGCTCCTTTAGTCAGTTTGCTTTTGTAGAGCAGCACAAGAATTCCAATAAAAATACATGCATAAGAGAAAAATCTTTAAACTGATAAAAGAAGCAACGATTTAAGTCGTTTGACTTTTAAATACTCCGCACTTTGATTGGATATAACTTAACTATAAATCAGACAGCAATTAAGTAAAGCAATCACTTGAAATTTTTAGTGACTCAAATAATTACTTTAAATAAGTTTAAATTTGATACCAATTTGCTTGTTCTTTTCTTTAGAAGGATGAAAATATTGACTTTATATAGCAGCAGTTTTCTTAATTAAATGTTGATACATTTTTTATTTAAATATTTAAATTAAAGTCAGAATATTTTAGTTCCATTTTATTACATTAAAATCTTACAAATTTAATTGCGGCCAAAGGTCGATATCATTTCAAATGCCCTTAGATACAGGGGTAGGAGTGGGAGGTGCACGGGTTTGCTTGCACTGATAATACCCTCTGCTGTGACAAATGTGACTTGGTGACTTGCAATGTTAGTTCTCCAAATCGATCGATAGTAAAGTCTCGTCGTCTCAGGGGATATATGCTTCTTAGCTTCGTACCTGTTACTACAATGTTTGCATTCATTAAGGATATGTGCATGTATGCATACACACAAGCATTGAGACACACACAGACACTAAGAACAGTGTGTTACGACAGGAGTTGCCATCGTTGTTGACTGTTGAGTACGCCTGCGGAACTGGCTGACATGTGCACATGGAAAAGTGAAAAGTGAACCAGTTTTCGGTTGTATGCTGAATATATGAGGAAAATGCAAAATTGCTCAGACATCAGCACGAAACATTGATAGAGTCCACCGCTGAAAGAAAGCGATGCGGTGCCCGTGGCACGTTGCATGTAGCACTTAGGGCTGCCAAATATTATTTAGCAGACAAACACAATACTCGAATACTCCACAATTGTACACTCAATGTTGGCAATATCAAGAGTATTGAGTTCTCTGCGTTGAGTGATGAGTGTATTGAGTACTGAGTATGGCGCTATTATGCATAAACATTTATTGTGGCTTACAACAGCAGAGCATTGCCACAACGCAGCTCTGGACTGAGCCAGACAACGTCCAAGAGGACAAAGCAGCAGCAGACACTCCCCATAACAGCAGAAGGAGTCAGTCTACTACTCTAAATGGCGCTACTCGCCAGCTAGCCAAATATTTGCTGGCTGAAATAGCTGGTTTTAAGCAGAAGCCAGCTACATAGTTATTAAATCTGTTTTAAACTAATTTAAACTCATTTTATTTAAGCTTTTAATGAAGACTCTACTTAACAAAATATTTATGCACAAAAAAATGGCTATAAAGGTATTAACGTTTTCGAAATGCTGCAAAAATTATGCTTAAATGTTTAAACTTTTAAATAATTCACTAGGCAAAGCACTTTAATATTATTTTTCAATATTTTGTACTCATTTATCTCCATTAGAAAATACATAAACTATGTTTTTCATTATAACTAAATACGAATTAATTAATTGGTATAACTAACAATTATGGTTAGAAATCTGCTAAAATTTGCAGCTTAAATGAATTTAATTTAGCTGCTTTTGTAAAATAAGTTGCTTAAACTAGCTACTTTATGGCTACAGTGTCAGCACTGGCATTTGAACTCGTAATGCACCCGCTGGCAATTGCGGGTATTCGCACTCTTATTCCCGCTCCCCTGCTCCCTCTACCCCCTTCTGCCACTCCACAATCTCATTCTTGTGCTGTTAACATTTTCTGGTCTACAAAATATTTGGCAAGAGTTGCTTTTGCCGTTGGCCGTTCTACACGCAGACGTCGCGACATGTCCTTGGCCTTGACTGGTTTGTTGGCCACTGAGCGTGCACTTTTCGAGGCGTGCAAAGGGAGGGGCAGAGAAAGACTGAGAGAGAAAGAGAGAGAGGGAGGGAGAGAAGCATCGGGACAACTGTGTATACTACAAAGTACTACAATTTCCTATTGCCGTTATTGCTTTTGTTGTTCTTGGCAGAATTTTAGCTGAATTTGCATTGCAAACTTCAAATGGAGTGTGTTTCTTTCTCAGTCTTAAGACTGCTGAATGGTGGAACTAGACTTTTAGTTATTTGCAATTTATTGAGAGATACTGTAAAAATAATATTGAACTCGGTTCAATAGGAGTAAGTGTTAAGTGCATAAGGCAAATGTCTGTAAGTACACAGACACTAAAAGTCATGATGTTTGATATATTGGCTTTTAATAAGTTTTGCTCACAAGTTTTATGTCTAAAATCGATAAGTAATTACCAAGAAAAGTTTTGTTTGGCGAACAGAATTTAATATTCAAAATATTTATTGAATTTCTGAATTTAAATTTAAAGTCTTTTCTGAAAAAAAAACTCATAAATTGCATTACATATTTCAAGAGATCCTAGACCAGCTAGAGGGCTCTGTCTGGCCTGTGATATAGTACTCGGAGTAAACATTTATCTGCACGTGTCAGTTTAATTTACCACTTAGAGCTGTGAGTCATCTATGCAGTTGGGAGGGAGAAGGAGATCCTGCAGTGACCTCGGCCTTAGCCTTGTCGAAAAAGATGCATAGTAAGCTGCAGTAGAGACAGAAACAGAAACAGCCCCAGTGTAATTTGCTTACTAGAGAGTGGGGGTGAACTGGGGGAGGGACTGAAGGAATGTGGGAATCCACAAACACCCGCAATGTTACGTAGTTTTATTCATAAAACCTCAAAGAGCCGAAAGATTGCTAAAAAATTGAGTTGCACTTAGCCAAATTACCATAAAACGTTATTACTACACCTCGACCACAAGCTGAAACTGAAACCGACAGCAAAAACAACAATAAATGTGGAGAGAGAGGGACAGCTAGAAGGAGAAGTAGGGCTAGTAAGAGACAGAAAGAGAGCGCTGTTGAGTGTAGAAAAGTCGCATGCCAATTCATATTTTGGGCCATTTCGGGCTACGAGTGTTGTGCACACACACACACACACACACACACAGTAGTGGGAAAGTAGTGGAGTGAATCGAAACTTTTTGTGTGTCAGCGGAAAAGAGCAAATTGGCCGTGGCTTCAATTTTGTGCTTTCTTCTTGTTTCTCTGCAGCCAAATAAAATACAAATTGCAGACAATTGATTTACCATATGATTGCCGTACAGTTAACGGAATGCCCCAAAAAAGTAGGCAAAGGTTAATTGCCATAGTCCACAGCCCATTTGAATGTCAAAGTGAAGTGCAGTTATTGAACTGCCCCACCCCCACTCACACACCCTCACATGATGTGTGTGTAAATTATTCCAATCTAAAATATGCCATAAAAATACCCATTAAAATGGCACCACAGCAGACCAACGTCATGGCTTTCCAATGATTGTGCGGTCATTAAAATAAACTTAATCATAGCGTGAAAAAAAACACATAATTGGTATAAAAGTGCAACAAAATGAAAAACACATTTGAAAAATGGCAACCGCATCAAATAAAGCTTCCACTCAGCTAACCCACCGCCCAAATTGCTGCACCTACTTTAGCGAGGGTGGTTTGATAAATTGAAAAGAAAAACCAATTAAATAAAATTTTGTATAATAATGGAGAATAATTATAAATTAATTTTTGTAGCAACCTACGTACAATTTTAATATTGCAATTATTTAGTTTGTCTGTTTGCATTAAATTACCGAATTATTTATGAACATATCTCTTAATGACAGTAAGTAAGTTAAGCCCAACTAATCTGTCAGCTGCTGTGGCTTAATGTCTGCCACACAAAAAATTAATATAAAATGTTTAAATGAAAAGAGCAACACAAACAAATAAAGAACCAAACAATTCAATATTGCGCGCAAAACAAATAAATGTCTGACCATAAAATATTTATTGAAAACATGTGCTCAAATAACAATGAAAGGCATGAGTATATTCGCATGATTCGATGAGAATGGACAGGGAATAGTACCAAAACTATATATCCAATGGAATGAATGTCCAGAATGAATATTTTAAACACAAACAATCAAAGTTCAAAAGCGAATTTGCCAAAAATGCATTTGTGTTTGACATTCTGTGGCGCTGACTCCGCGTGGTATGGTATATTGTACTCTATATGTACATATATATATATTTTATATTTTTTTATTTTTACATTTTTGTGAATATTCATCACATTTTTTTTTTATTGAAATTTCTGCAGAAATATCAAAGTTCTATTTGCAGAGTGTTGTTATGCATACATACGTATTTTACTAGTGAAAAGTGCGCTTCAATTTCAATATCGTTGTCACTTGACGCACATTCGGAAATCCATAAATAAAACTCAAAATTTATTTGCTTTAATATACGCACATGTTTGCCATAACTTACAGAAGATGGAAATATACTTTAGAGACTTTTAACTTGGGTTAAAATAAATGTTTAATATAAATTTCAATCGCAGCAATTAAATCGTTTTCACGTTAATCCAACCAGACAATAACAAATATGTTCGACAAACTGCGAATATTTCTCTGGCATTTCGGTAACCGCATGAGGTGCAATTTTTCGTATTTTTTATTTTTATATTTTTATTTTTTTTGCTTTTAAAATTTTTGCATTTCTGCGTTTTTCATTTTGCATCCCGTGATGACGTACGTAACAATAAATATCGTTTATACAATAGTCTGTTATGTGTGTGTATGTGAATGTGTGCTGTGTGTATATCTGTGGGTACATCCTTTGAAAAGGTATATACGTATGTGTGCTCAGCTGCACCCTGTACTCACCTGCACCGAATGATCCAAATTATTGATGATGCGTATCACCCGACCGGCGCTGCGTTTTATCGAGCCCGATGTGGTCGATAATGTGCCCAAATCCGCTTCCATTATTGAAGGCTTTCGGCTGGCGGGCTTGGAGCCCCAGCCCTGGTTTCCGGGCGAAGCGTACCACATGCCGTTCTTTTTACCGTAGCTGGCGGGCTGCAGAGGGAGACAGCAAGAGAGCGAGTCAGTGAGAGCGGAAAATAAATAAATAGTTAAATGCGAAAATGTGAAAATACGAAAAGTCCGACAGTGTTGTACAGTGTTCTATCTACATAGAGCAGAGCCGTAGAGGAGCTGTAGTTTGCGGGTGAACATACGCATCGTTAGGGCGGCGTCTTTCGTGAAAAATTTCGCGCAAATCTGGAATTAATTAAATTGTTTTGCGGCACGCACCAAACAGCGGCCCCATAATCGGTATCGGGGGACAACAAGAAACCGTCGAGATACAATTTTATTGCCCCGGCACTTGTATCGAGTATGTTTCGTAAATTTAATTTTCTTGTGGACGCCATTTGCCTTTCCACCTCCCCGCACCTTACAAAAGGGTGCGGCATCGTGCGGGGTTTTTCGGCAGTACGAAGGGCGCTATAAGTTGTTCAAACAGAGCAAGCTACTTTGAGTTTTTGTTTGCAAAAACAAATCAATTAGTCTGCGGTTTGGCTCATGATTCAGACCTTATTGATATACACCCGCCCAGTCCTGAAGCTGACGTTCTTTAATCCCTTTTGACATTAACTTTTGTATAAAGAAACAATTAATTGAATGTGTGTTGATATAATAATAGAAAGTTTTAAACTGAACCAAGCTTAATGCTTATCACTTTTAGCAAATTCTCTAACAGAAAACAAGCTAATTGCAAGTAGTTAGCAGGCCTACAACAGGGGTACTCGACTGTCAAATGCCCAGCATAAAGTTTTCTAAAATAGAATTATTTTTAGACTTAATTTAGATAATATTTTGATTAGTTTTCCAGTATAAAAAGACAAGTTTTCTTTTACTTTTTCACCAGCCTCTTACCTACACCACCACAAACTTATCGTTCCCTTTGCAGATCTCTAAAAACCATTGAAGTATTTTATTGTTTTACCGTAAATTTCAACTTTAGCTAACAATAATATTTTTCAACCGAAAACTTTCAATGTTAAATTAAATTTTAAGCCGTACGTATAAGCGTGTACTTTTCAGCCAGACTGTGAGCTTACACACATCAAAAATATTATGTTTTTTTGCGTAACATTTTTAGGTGTTATAACACACAGAAGTCGCAGTCAATTTGTTATGTTTATGTTTGAATTGTAAGTGTATTTTGATGCTGTAACAAAATGTTTGCATTTAAATTGATTTTTTGTCCTTGTGGAATTTGTATTTTGAATGTAAAGGCTCAATTTTGATGTTTTTATGGCCACAATTATTTTTAATTTAATTTAATTTGCCGATGCGGCTGCGACTTTATTAGATTCCCAAAAAACACACACACACACAGGCAAACCCATACAATTATTTTAAAAACAAAATGCCGCAGGAGCTTAAGAAACAAAAATTCAAATTGAAATTAATGCAAATTCATTTTAAACTCATTTCTTCAACCAACATTTGTACATTGCTTTGTGACAGCTTCAACCAACCGACCCGAGTCGTCTCGACCCGTCCCGTCCCGTACCGTGGCAGACCCAACCCGACCGACCCTTCCCGTCCGACCTCTGACCGTCCTGACCCCAATAACGATTGTACACCGAGTTCAGTCTGCTAAAAAGCACACACACATACACTTTGATATATATGCACACATACTTATGCATATATATTTTGTGTATATATTTGAATGTTTATTTTTTATACATATGCAGCCTGTGCGGGCTTTCTGACACAGCATGTGCAAAGGACTACAATCAAAATCAAGGTTTTTTAATTGAAATTGAAATTCAACAAAATGCACGAATATCGCAATGAAACCAACTACAACTACGACTACGATTCTCTGTATGAATTGGGATTTGAATCCAACAAGTTACCAATATTTATTTCAACAAAAAACAGATACGTGTGTGCACTTAAATCTTACTTAATATGCGCAGCAAATCCAATTAAAAATTCATAGAGTTTAACCAAAAAATAATTATTATTTATGCATTGCTCGATGTACTTGCAAATCGAACCAATTGAGAGCGTTGTTAAACGTCCACTTTAACTAACGCACATTTAGAGGGGGGGCAGGGCTCAGTTAGCTACTTAGTAAATAGCAGTTTAGCCAAAGCTTAAATTACGCGCTCAATTAAACTTTGAGCAACTCGCAGTAGCTCCAAGAGGGTCGCCAGGGGGACTTCAAAGCCCTTCGTTTGAGGTGCAGCCTCGCAGAAAATTCATTGAAGCCATCAAGAACGACAAAATGTCGTACAACAAGCTCAAGGGTCTCCGGCTCAAACTCAATCTCAGACCTCTCTCAGATTTGGTATGGCAAGCAGGCCATATTTGGGGGCACTGAAGTATTTAATATGTGTTCCCTCTACGCTTCTTTTTTTTTATTCTTTTTTCTGATAATCGTAGTGCTTATTATAGCGCAAGGATATTGAATTTTTATTGCCGTAAACAAATAAATACTTAGACCAATATCTTGTAAACAAATAAATACTCATATATATGATGTCTCGTCGAAATTCTATTGTTCGGCTGCTAAATCAACACTTCTCTCCACCCGAGTAAAAGTTTATAGTCTTCTACACAAAGGGAAAGCTGCTACTTACGTCATCAGCTCAGCATTTAGTTTAAATAGTTTGTGCTACATATTTTGTTATTTAATTATCTAAAGTAATTTAATAAGTAGCTGGTACTTAGCAGCTTAGTTGCTGTTTAGCAGATTCGATTAAACTACATGAAATCTCTTTTCATAGCAGCTTACTTAATCATCAGTTTAATGCAAATTTCAACGCTAAAACAGCAGAGTTAACAAATTGCATTGAACAACTGAAAGTTATGAAAATTCTTAACTGATATCGGAATGTTAAAGTTTGTTAGTTGAGTTTGTTCAGGTATTTGAGCCTTTGAAACGCTTCAAGCTATTTTCTCAATGGCATTTAACAAGATAAAAGTAAATGTACAAAAAACTAAATGTGAAAGTATTTTAAATTAAAATTCAAGCAATTTACGACTATTTTTCAACGCTGTAGTTGCTGTAGAAAGAAAAGTGGGAAAAGTGTGTGTACCTATGAGGACAACCGCAGCGACAGTCTAGTTGGGTATTTAAAATTGCGCATACGCCACGTCAAAAAGGCTGGCTGTGCACAGCCTGCACACGTAGACCATTAAAAAACACTTAGAAAAACAACAAAAGTCATTTAAACTTTTTGCAAACTTCTTTTGCTCTTTTTTTTTGTTGCTTTGTATACGTCAAAAGAGAGAGAGACCGAGCAAAAAAAATGAAGAAATGTGAAATTAAGAGATGTGTGTCGGTGGATGGCGGTTGTCTGTGGCTGTGACTGTGTTGGTGTATGTGTGTGTGTGTGTGTGTGTGTGGGTAAGTGGTCTCATTGTTTACACTGACCCAAGACTTGGACGGCGATGTGAGCATCACAAAGGGCGAACTTTCTTCGCTATCCTCGTCGATGTACATTTAAGCGAAAGTTTTTCTTCGCTGGGTTACTGGGTGTGTTTTGGGGTGTTACTGATTCGCTGTGGGTTCCACTGTTTGTACACTTTAGTTGGCTTTTTACTTTTAATTCACTTGCAGTTGCAGTTGCAGTTTCCCTTCACAACAACAATGGATGCACAGCATTAAGTTAATAATAAATAAACGTAATTTTTCTCTCGCCTTTTTCAGCTCAGCTCAGCCCAGTTCAGCTGTATCGCTTAAAACGTTCACGGCATTGGTCAGCCTTTTTAAAGTGACTTAATTGAAAGCATTTAATTTTTATAGCACTTTAAATTAGTTAATTGTTTGCTCAGAGCTTGACTCGCTATGAGCCAAGGAAACTTATGCAACACCGGATGCTAACTGGTCTTCTGTTAGCCAGGGTCAAACAACCCAACGCGTTTTTGTCAACCGTTAAAGTTAACTTCAACTTTGACTTTGAATTTGATTTTAGCCCGGTAGCCAATTGGTAGCCAGTCGTCTGTTTAGCTTTGGTTTCCTTCGCGTTCACTCAGCGACTGCAGCTAAGTGCCTCAAATACTCCAATCCAAAGGCTCAATTGTTCGAAACGCGAAATGAGTAACGTGAAACGCCACGCCACGCCATGTCACGCTACGCTACGTTACGTTACCTTACGTTACGCTTTCCATCGTTCGCTGACCAGCTACACATACATACATATTTATGTGTCTGTGTGTGTGCGTGTTTCACACGTGTCGCATACATAAACCATATTCAAATTGCCAACTTTATTCCATCACGACTCCATTTTACACACTTACACTTACAAACTCGCGTGCATGTTTACGAGCTTGTATGTGTATGTACATGTAATTGTTATTGTTATTGTAATTGTAAGTGTAGTTGTTGCTGTTGTGTTCTCATTGTTGTACTTGTATTTATTTATTGTTTCGCCAAATCAGCTGCAAAAATCTCGAGCCGCGAACATTAGCTGCCATTTTGTTGTGTCCGCTTGCCGTGCAAGAGTTCGTGTATCACTGTAGTGGTGAACCAACGTTAAAGTGCCAAATTCTTCTGTCGACTATGAAATACCCGTTACTCCGTTTTATAGTATTCAAATAATTATTTACATTAATATGATTTAATGAATAATTACATAATTTAATTATGTAATATGAATTAAAATATTTTAATATCATATTACATTTTATAATAATTTTAAACAATTAATTAAATTAATATACATAAAAATTCAATTAATAATTACACAACAAGTTTTCATTGCATACTTTTATGTGCTCTCGTTTAATATCCTTCCACTATATTCCCAATTCCTTTAAAATTTTAAATTTATGATAATTCGGCATATATTACGTGTTTTGCCACGTCCCCTTTTCAAATTACATACACTGCAACAAGTGCAATACACCCTTTGCTCCCCGTGTAACGCATATAAAACCGCGCCAGTGTTTGTACCTAAATCGTTTAGTACCGCCACTCGACGTTGGGTGGCGCTTCACACTTGCCAACGCTAAGCGCGCCAAAAACGGAGAACAGTTTGTTTTCTGGCTTCATGTGCACTTGTGGCATCTCAAAGCGAATATGAACAGCATAATATTCGATTTGTGTAACTAAACATCATGTTTATGATGATATGCTCAAGCACAATCATGTCTCATTAGGTGCTTGTAGAAGCCACAACTTTCACTTGACAAGAATCAAGAGTCAACAGTCAAGAGTGAAGAGTCAAGAAGCTAAGAGCGAGGAGTCAAGGGTCTTGGTTACAGCTGATACAACGAGTAGTTCAACACTTCGGCTGTCCACGAGCTGTGAGTTGTATCAAAGTAACACTCTTGGGTTTTCCCCACTTACACACACTGAAACACTCGCAAACTTTGGCACTTTCGCTCATTCCTCTTGGCGCTGTATTGAATTTGGGTATGAATACCTTTTTAGGTACTCAAACTCGTACTCGCATTCATTCTTTTAGTCGCACGCGTATTTGTATTCGTTTCGTATTCGTTTTCTTTTTGCTATGCATAGCAAACAATTTTGCCCTGAATGAGTAGTTGTAACTGTATTTACCGGGTCTGCGTCTACGGGTATTGGTCTGTGCACGGGTCTGTGCACAGTTCTGCTTGCCCCTCTCGTAAGTTGATGTGGTAGTTTAGCTTATTGCTTTTCACTTTGAAGTGGCTTATATGGATATTTATTACCATGTCGGTAGTATTTGTGTTTCACTTGCAAGTAGCACGCACTCACGCCAATCTTTGCCCCGCCCCGCTGCCCACCTACGCCCCCAACACCCTGGGTGTAACAAACGTATCTACAATATGAACTCGTACTTGGGCTTTTTCGCTAGTTTCCTTCGTTTTTTTCTCTGCTTTGATATCGTTGCCTACGGCCATACTTCAACGTCCTCCGTTTGAATATGTGCAGTTTACTGGCCAGAAAGCAGCATTTCAATTTTCTTTCATTCTGTTTGTTCTTGTTTGGCATTTTATGGTGGTATAACGTGTATTTGGGCTGTGAATGAAACTGTATGAATTAGAATCACTCTTCCTCTACCTACTGCCCTGCCTGCCTCTCTCTTTCTTGCTTTTATTACACAATTTGCTTTCTCTTTTTGTGCACACTTTCATTGTGATTTTGTTCCTTTGAAATTTTACAAAATAATTATCCTTTACACAGTCTAATATTGGCCTTAGTATTTGATGCCCAACCACAATTTTGTGTTTTATGCCGACAGCAGAATAATCTGTCTCTTTACCATAAGTGGCATGCTAATCTGTATCTTTTTGTTTGATGTTCCAACCAAAACAACTAACGCATGATGTGGATCAGTGTGTTTACCGCACAAAAAAGGGCTCGCAGGGTTATAAAATCTATCTAAACTGTCTGTGTAGTAGTCGAGCATCGAGACTTAAGTTCATTGATTCAATTTGCCAACCTTTAAACTGACAAGGTTTCAGCTTTGTATTTGTTTTTTATTTTTACTTTTCTATTTGGGCTTTAGCAGGTGAAAATAAATTGTCTTAGCTGTGGGTGCTTCGACTTAATAATTGAATAAAATTGATTTTGTTGGCCCGAAACTCATCAATTTTTGAGGCCCAGTGAAAAAAGAAAATGCTGAAATGCAAGATGGGCTAAAAGATGCTGAAATGCTGCACTTTGTTATTAGATTTGATGCTAAGAATAAAAATTGTAATAAAATAGTAAGGGATAAGCTTTGTTTTTTAAAAATTGAAGTTCAATTTACAAATAAAGGAGTTTCATAGAGTTATGTGTTGGCTTAAATGTATGCCAATATTTAATTTTAATTTACGCTACAGCAAAACAAAAAGATCAACGGTTTCAATTGAGCTTTTGTGGTACACAGTGTGTCTAATCATAAGTCTGTCACCCTAGCTGTCAATTCGACATGACAATCAACTTAAGTTGAACATGTATTAGGTACACACACCCACAAACAACACAACACAAACACAGACACAATAACACAAACAAGAGAGTAATGTTAATGTTTTTCCAATCAATTGTGTCACCAACAAGACTAGACTCGAGTTCCTATGAAAATAAATACGCCACACACGTTCTCTGGTTGTGGTTCAATAAACAAACACTCACCCAACACACATACACTCAGGCACATACAGTTACATTTGATGGGCATTTTGTGTATGAACACAACAGCAACATTGACAACAACAAAAGGAACAACAATGGGAGTAACAATGATAATATAGAACACAACAAGTGATCGAATAATGAACAACATGGAAATAGAACAACAGAATTGTATGATACAAGTACAATGTATGTATATAATTGTGTGCATGTGTGTGTAAGTGTGTAGCTGTGCAGTTTTGGATAACATCCAATAGGGAATGATTGCTGTCAAAAGTTGCAACAACAACAACAGACACGCAGCTGTAGACCAATAGAAATCAACCATTGTGAACAATTTGATTTGAGGGGTTATGGGTGCGGGGCATAGCATCTGTGGAATTTCAAATGTAAATTCCAAATTCAGAGAATCGACACAATCGCCTAAAATAATTCGCATATTCTGTGCAAACTATGACCATGGTCAACTTATTGTTGCATACTTTTGTGCGCAGGCCATACCCAACTTGTTGTTGCATACTTTTGTGAGCTGGACATTCTCATATCTTTCAATATCTATTATCTTTATCAACACATTTACACATAACACTATAAATCCCACTAACACACACTGATATTCACCGCCACAATCACAACCTTTTGTCGCTTACCGGGCTCAACTTGTTAATAAAACTTTACCGATTTTATGCCTTGGCAAAATGATTACTCTGAAGCACACAATTTAAAGTTTTTAGCGCACATAAATCAAAAATCCAAAAGCGAAAACCGCAGAGTCCACAAAATGCCGGTGAGGCTAGGCTGCTGCTGTTGCTACTGTTGCTACTTTCAACTAGTTCTGCTGGCCCTGTTACAGCTTTTGGCCCTGTTTCAGTTTCTGTTTCAACTTCTGCTGCTGGCCAACGCGTGCGTGCAAAGTTGTTTAGTGAAAAACTTGAACTGGACACAGCCGTTGCCGCTGCTCTTGTGCTAAAAAAAAAAATGTATATATATATATTGTACAAAAGTTGAGTTGAAACAAAAGTGCTCCATGCCACAAGGTAGTAGCTATCAAATGGGGAGCAAGCGAGCGAGCAATACAATAAGAAAACATACAGAAAAACCAGCCGGGCAAGGAAAATTAATAAAAGTCATAATAATACTCGCAATTTCCTTTACTTTACCCCACCCACATTTCGACACAAGCTTTTTGCATAACTCACAAAGCGAGAGAGAAAGAGAAAAAAGAACAAATTCTTTGCCAGAGTAGGATCGAAAAGGGGGTCTGAAAGGGGTGGGCACAGCTGAGGCTTTCAGTAGTTTTAGATGCTGCTTTGCAGTTAGCAGTTTATTGCTTTCAGTTGCTTTCGCTTTTCGTTTAAATAAATTGTTGCAATTGGCACATTTTTGGGCCATTTATGAGACCTTGATGCGATAGTTGTGATATTATTATGCTTTATATCGTTTGTTTGTTATTCGTTTCGTTTGTTTCGGCTAAGAAGTAGGTGAGTGTGTGTTTGTTTATGCCTTTCTCTGGCTCTCTCTTTCTCACACTTACTGTTGCTGATGGCCTCGCAAAGCACCGAATATTTTTATGCAACATTCGTGCGGAAGTGGCATGGCTGGTGACTTATCGCCGCCATTTCGTCGGCCATCGACGTGCGTCCATTCGTCGCTTATTGTCAGCTACAAGTCGTGCTGTGTGTGTTGGTGTGTGTGTGTGTGTGTGTGTGCGTGCGTGTATAAATAATTTCAGCATTTATTATTTGCTTTAGGTGTAAATATTTCAAGCTCACAAGTCGGCCCAAAAAGGCCAAAAAGAAAGTTGCTCAAGAAAGAGGTCGAGGTTTATGGCTTAATTATTCCAGTGCATGAAACGCGCTGCCGGCTAAAACGATGATGAACATGTTGTAGAGTAAGGGCAGTTCCAGATGGAGACCAAGACCAAGACCAAGAAGAAGACGTAGAATTGCTCCCATTGTACACGAGTTTGGGCCCATTTGTGTGGGCAACCCCTTTTATTGTGGCTATGACCTAAGAAACGATTGCCAACGGCCCCACCACGCCCCCGCCATTATAATCCGACCCCCCTTGGCAGCCATTTCTTATGATTTTGTAGATTCCAAACCGCACGCATATAATACATAATTTTTTATGATTTATAAAACTGTGTAGCTTGACTGCTTTGTGTGTGGAGTTTTTCTTAATTTTTTTTATATTTTATTTTAATTATTTCCTACATGCGCGACGTTTGTTAATGGCCACGTCAGCGCTGGCTTTAACTTAGCTGTAAAATGCGGCCATTTCAAGTGGAGGCCAAAGTTGTCATTTATAACTGACATTTGTTAGTTTAGGATGTGAATAAAATAAACTCAAGAAAAGGGATTTTAGTGTGTGCGGTGGCCCACTAACTGGATGGGGAATGCCCCCCACTGAGCGGGTGGTAGGGTTTCCCAAGGGTAATTTACAAATCTGTTTCAGACCCGATGTTGAATCACTGCAAACACATTATTTTACAGTTCGATGTGTATATAGTTTAGTTGGATGACTCGACTCATTGTCTAGAGACTGGGCAAAGTTAAATTGATTGTTTGTGCTTGTGGGAGGAATACTTAATTGGGAATAGCGTTACAGAAATTCATAAGCTGATTTGAATTTAATTACGACTTAAGTCGAGACTCCATTTTATTCAAACTACTTTCATTTCTTTTTGGTTTCCTCGCTTGACATTGGCAGCACCGTTTTGTTGTCCGATAAACGTTATGCAAATTACAAATTACCAACTTCATAGCCCTTTCCCTTTCGCTTTCCATTTTCAATCTGAATACCTGAATACCTGAACTGTTGTTGTAGTTTCTTTTTGCTTTTGTTCTTTTCATAATGCTGACAAATTGTTGATGAATGTGTTAAATACGCTTTTCTTGTATGGTGACAGGGTGGCAACGCTGGCAACACCAGTGCTGCCTAATTGCATTTTGTGACGTTAGCGTAACGTAGCGTTAGAAGCGACGCGACGCGACGCTCTGTCTCCAGTGGCACGTTAATGAGTGCTGGAAAACGCTTAGGAATGCCAACTTTAGTAAATCATTTCAGGCATGACAACTTGACGTTTAGACCATGTACAAATGCACAATTGTGGGTTGCCATTTGGCCATGTAAGGACACACACACACACACACACACCCCTATCTACTTTGAGAGTCACTTGCATATATATCACATATGTCTTTACCATTCCAAGTGACATTTTCTGCTCCATTATTTTCATCATGTGTGACAGAAGACGCGCCAACATGCAAGTGGCAAGACACAAAGGAGCACAGGGGGGCACAAGGGGCACGTACTGTAGCAGGCACTGTAGCAGTCACTGTGGCAGGCACTGTTACAGTCGCTTCAACTCTTTTCGCATTGCGACTTTGCCTGCCTCAGACACTAATATATTATGCTTTTATGGTCGTAGGTATCAGTTAGCTTGTTGCATGCCACTGAATTGACCCGCCCACACACACACTCTCTCTCCTCCCCTCCCACTGTCTTTCTCTCTGCTCTCAGGCGTACAAATAGCCAAGTTTGCAGTAAAGCAGACTTTAAGGAGTTTAAATACACTAACAAAAAAGGTTTTGAACTAGTTTAAAAACTTGTCATTATGAACTTTCAAATGATTTATTACAGTTATAAATAAAATACCCAAGCATTAAAAATGTTTGATTATAATTAAGTGGTCTTTATTTTTAAAAATCATTTAATATACTATAAGAAATAATTATTTATTGTTCACATAAGACGTTTAAAGCCTAGACTACTTTGTCTTGCAAGGAATCTCTGCTTGTTAAGTCTTCTTATATTAAATATCCATTAAAGCCACCCCCCTTTTTGTCAGTGCACGTAGGTGGCTTAAGGGCGAACATCTTTGCTTAACAAAAAGTATCCGCTGTCATTTATCATGCACTGTGATTTAATTTATGCATCTTGATCCCTTGCAAAATAACAAACTGGCATTGCAACATACTGTGCATGCAAATTTGACACTTTGCCTCATTATTTGACACCATAATAATTTGTGACTTTGCCACGCCCCCGCACGACAGAGCGACGCACCGCAAAATAAATTGTATATATATTGACAAACACACGCACACCCATGCACACCCATAGAGTAGCTTACGCATACTCATAGGGTTAATAAGGAAATATCCCTTTACATATGTGACCCTAATAATTTTGCGAGTTCTTCTTCGAGGCTGAGAAGTGGCAAACTACGCGCTTGCATTACTAATAATAACCATTATGTGCATATGTGTGTGTGTGCGGTGTGTGTGAGCTGGGTGTGTGTGTGCTGTGTTGTGATTTATTGCATTCGTGTGCCAGATTTTACAAATGTAATGCGCCACAGTACGTATACGTAGTGTAGTCTCTGCCTTGCCTTAAACCCTCCGCTTCATGCATATGCAAAGTTTCGAATATTTTGCTTGCCAACCATATGAGTGCGACATTGTACTAAGTATGTAGAAATAGTATAGAAGTGTGTGTACTGTGGTGGTGTGTGGGTGTTGCTGCTGCTATTGTTGCTAGCATAAATTTTCGAAACGGAGTCATATTTCTTTCTGCGTTTTGTGTGCGTTTCATTTCAGAGCAAAGTGGCATGGACATACGTGTCGGAATTATTTGACTTCCGTTTCCGTTTCAAATGTAACTGTTCTAGCAAATACTTTGCTCTCACTAACCAACTCTCTCACTCTCCTGTTGCTGCCATGAATTTGTAATTTTTAGCAGCTGAAATCTATTCGAATAATGGCATGAAATTAAAATGAATTTAGCAAATAATTTTGTAGCATTGTCAGGCCATTAGTCAAAAGAGATACGACAATAGTTTCGGTAAGATAAATGTGATAACTGATTTAATTAGATGACAAGAATGATGGACACATGGATTTTGAGTTCACTCAAGATATGCACACATACTCACACAGAAACACATTCGTATTCATATTTATAATCATATTCACATTCAGCACAGCTCATAACTATGCACATATCATTGTTGAAAACTGCCTCAACTTTCAAATCTGATAAATTATAACTGAAAAGTTCGTGTGCGTTTGAAATGTTAAGCATTTTGTCTGCATTTTCAGCATCTTCATGCTGCTTGTATGCTCCAAATGTGCCAAAAGTTGTGAATTTTCAATTTATGAATGCGTGTGGCCTGTGCAAAGCATTCCCCAAGCACTTGAATCACTTTGCCATTTAATCAGTTCACTTAAAATTCAACAAAAGTCGCATCATTTATGCAACTCATGATCGTCTTTTGTTGCATCTCGTCTTGCATCTCAATGAATTCCAAATACTTTGCTGATCTGTATACTGAATAACAGGGGTGTTGAGTGTAATTACTTGTGATGTCTGCAGAAAGGCATTCACAGCCGATTCCTTGGCCCAGAAGTCACGCAATGTCGACTTCTCCGGCGGCTCTCGGGGGGCGTATGTGGTCATCTCAGTTGTGGTGGACTCCGCGTACATGTGCTCGGTAATTACTTTACTGGCTATTTAGCCTAGATTTTTTTATTTATTTATTTATTTTTGGCAATACTTATGTTGTGCCTTGACTCGATTCTAGAAATAACTTCAAGTGCTCGTAAAGCAAATAAATGAATTTAGAGCACGTGACAATTTGTGGCCTGATTTATGCGACTTGTCAAGGTTTTTTTTTTCGTTCTTTACTATTTGAATAATATCAATTGACCACACGACGGTAGCGGTGTATAAAAAGGCATTCATCACACATGAATTAAATATAATTAATGTCACACTCTCAATTATGAATCCTTGGAGAGTAGCTAATCCCGCATTTTGGTAATTAAACAAGTTTTAAAATGATTCTCATGTTACACACACACACACAGGGAGCGCGAGAGAGTATAACCGAATACGGACCCGCGTGTAACCGCATTACCCGCTGCTGTCCGTACTCCAACTGAGTCTTTGTGCCATTTTCGGCCAGTTGCGCCTATGTCCGTGTGGTAAGTGGAAAGTCCGCTTAAAAGTTTGAACTGCGACAGACCACAGGCGTTACAGCGATATAGCTATATGGCTATATAGGCGATATGGCGACAATATGGCGCAAAATATTGCAGCGCATACATAAACATCAGCAAGGGGGTTGGAGAGTGGTGAATGGGGGAGGAATGAGGGCTGGAATGTCTTGAAATCGGTGTGAGTGAGTGTATGTGTATGTGTGTGATATACTCTAATGGCATTTTCAAATAGCTTAGAAAGTAACTTTATATGAAACCCGCAACTCAGCCACATACGTTAAGGAGACGAGGGAGAAGAGTGAGCAGAGGAGAGCGCAGAAAACTGAGGAACAAACTGAGTAGAAGTTTGAGGAGCAGGCGATGTGGTTACCGCTATGACGATGACGGGTACGGTGACACGTTAACCATCAACAACGGCGCTGTCGACGACACACATTCAGTTACACACACCCATATAAACACACACACACACACACACTCGCGTACACGACAAAAAACCAACAATGGCGGCGTTTCAATTGCATTTCCGTTTGCACCAGTTTTCATTTCAAAACTCATAAGTTTTAGACGACAACAACGACAACGACAACAACGACGACGACGCTGTCGAGGACGACGTGACCAACTTGAGCCTTTGCAGCTTAGCTGGCAACTTGGACAACTCACGATCTTGTGGTTGATGGTGCGGTACAACTGTTTGCAAATTCTCAAACTTTTCAATATGTCGCCGAACGAGTAGTAAGGCGCACAGTGGGCCAAACTATAAAAATTGTGCGCAAAAAAGTATATAAAATATTTAAAATGGTTTGCTTTTGACAGCTACTACATATTTTAACATACTGCTGCCTACACATTTTAACAAAGAAAGTCGGTTTTTGCTCCCTAGTACGCGTTGGCTTTTAGAGTGAAAGTTGTCTAGGAAAAACAACGGAAGTGTACCCCAGCGCCTGATCCAGTGTTTCTAGCCGCCCCCCACACCTTCCCCCGCCCTTTTGCTTACCCTCAGCCGAACGCTGCCTGCTTGAGTTGAGACGCTTGACAACTTTCACCATTAGCGCACAATGGAATATAACACACAAGTCGAATTTGTTGTCTGCGCCATCAATTCAACTTGAAGACGTCGTTTTCCGCTTCCCCAACCAGGCGACACCAATGCCACACCCCAAAACGCCCCAACGCCCACCGCCTGCTGCCTCGCCTGTGTTTTATTGCCGAGCGCTTTGGGGGCAATGAGAATTGTTGCCTACTTTTCAGCGCGACGACCGGTGAATTGAGTTGTTTTGCATAGTTTAAACAAATCCCTTGACGTCAGGCTTAGGAGTTATGAAAATATGATGAAAATGGGAACGTAGCATTGCAGTTTAGCTTCAGTTCACCGCCCACACTGACGTCTGCTGCCTTTGCTTTGGTTTGTCTGTGAATAATTTATTTATTTTGTAAATTTCGCTTTGCTGCTTAAATTGGATAAACAGTTTAGGTACTTTGGCTTTTGTCGCTGTATAAAATTTGTGATCATTTATTTCAGCTGCCGCTGCTGCTGCCAGTTGGCTACTTATTTTTTTGGCATCAGATACAGGCCGAAAAAGAGAGACAACAATTTCTAATTACTGTCATTTGGCTCTCTCGCGTGAGCTTTAGCTTTAGGCCCGCTGTCTGTGGTTGGCCATAAACGAAGTCTGCGATTACTGCCAACATTTTGTTGCCTTGCTTAAATACTTTTTTATTTCCCTTTACATTTTTATTTTATACATTTCTATCATTTTGTTTTGCTTGTCGAGCATTAAAGACTTTAGTCCTGAATCGTATGTAAAGCTGGACTTTGTACAATCCCCTTACCAATCCCTGGTATGTACTTATGTCGAGTCAATAAGGTTTAACAATTGCAAACGGTTGCAACAATTTAAAACTGTCCTTTGCTGTTTGTTTAAGTACACTCCCCGTTGTTGTTTGCCCTGCCAATGCAATTGTTGTTGCTGCAATTAAAAACGCTGATATATGTTCTTTTTACAATTCAATAAATTCACGCAATGCTTTACTGCTGCCCCGCCAGACACCAACTGACCCACTGTCCAGCCAACCAACCACTATCCCACTGACTGTCTGTCTGTCGGTCTGCTCCATCTGCCTGGGGCGCTATATTTAATGCAACGTTGTTGTTCTTGTTTTCGTTAGTGTTTTTTCTCCCTCTCTCTCTCTCTCTCCCTCACACTCACTCTGGACTTGTACACAATTTATTTTGACTCTTTGCACGCGACCAATTCTGAATCTTGCAACCAATGACAGTTTAATTAATTGCCTCACTATAATGCGTTTTAAATTGTCATGTTTATACAGCAATGTCCGGCGACTGTCGAGCATCGAGCGCCGCACTCTGCTCTGCTGGTTTTGCGCCGTGTCCTATTATTCTGTGGGTGACTGCTGTACGCCGGATACCGGATGCCAGCTGGGTGATAGCTGATGGCTGATGATTCTGACACAATGGTCGACAGCCAAATGCAATCACACAAAACCAAAATGGAGTAAGCCCTGAATTGAAAGCAGCTTCAGTGAAAACTACTAATTAAAAATGGTTAAATTTTACAGGTAAGTTTTCATAGCTTAAATTAGTGTTCACTAAGCTACAAAATAATTACTGCACTGTTTAAAGATTATTAAACAAAATTTAAGACTTTAATTACATTTGAAATTAAATTAGGAGTAATAAAAAAATAATTAAATAGGGAAAATAATGCAATTATATTTTATAGAGCAAAAAGTTGAAACGAAAACATTTTAGAAAATGTGTGTATTAAATTTCAGTTGATTTTCTGAAGATGCATTCATGCAAAAATAAATTTTTATTAAACTCAATTTACGACTTATACATAACTGCATGGCAAATAATAAAAAAATATATTTATTTGTTTGCAGTTTTGTGATAAATTTGCTGGCTGAATTGAGACTGTTTGCCACTGTAATTGAACAATTTGTTATTATGACCATTGGGCGGGCCATTGGTGTGAGTGTGTGGCAGCTGACTTTATTATTTTCAATTTGTGTTCCATTGCTTTTAATAATTGTTATTATTGGTTTCGTGCTGACACTGGGACTGGTGCTGGCTCTGACTCTGGCTGTGATTCTGGTTATTTTGGTCATGTGTTTTTAACATCAACACCTACAAATTTGCAGAATGCGAGCATTATTTATTTCATCAGCGATTTTCATCCACAACATTTCAATTAAAGCAACAGATTAGCACTGGCACTGAGTTGAAGTGACCGTATCCAAAATAGCGTGTAAATAGCATGACACGTACTTCAAATGTATTTGTTGTGCTTCGATAAGACCTCATAATTGACGGGCGTGTAATTTATTAAAGTGCTTATTAATACCTTGTCAAAATCTCATTCATGATTATGCAGCAGCCAACAAATGGAGAGCAACAACAACAACAATTTGAGTAGATGCGGCATGTGGGTCACATTTGCCAAGTCAATGCGTCTGCAACGTGGCGTATGCGTAATATTAATAGGCGTTTAGCTTGCAACTACGTAAGCATTATATCCGTACTGTGTGTGTGTGTGTGTACTTCTTTGGCCATAATTGCAAACGCCAAAGGGTATTTGACACACGGGCATATTATATATATTAATCTGGTCTATACAACTGTTTGCATTTGTGGGCTTATCTAAATGTCATTGCTTCAGTTGATTTGCTAATGTGAAGCATTCAAAACCAAACTCTAATTGGTCACTTAATAAATAATCTTAGTTTCATTGACAAAGCTTAAATAGTTCAATGTCGAATTGAACTTTAAGTAAGTAGGGAAAAGGGAATTTAACTAGCTCAAAGTTTTGTATATGCATAAGTATTCAATAATACTAAAGGGCATTTCAATTTCTTAAAGAGTAGAGGTTTCAGAACGAGTTTCTGACTCTTTAGCTTTAAGTTAAGTCTTCACTTTTGTATTCGTAGTACTTTATTACCTATGTGGGTAATAAAAAAGTAGACACGGCTTAAAATTCATTCATTCAGGCACTCAACTGACTGAACAATAAAATCACTACGTTTAAATGGAATTGTAAAATTCGCTCACAGAATTTAAGCATGTTTAACAATTGTTGATTGCATTAAATCATTTAAAATGCAATGCGGATATGGGCTGAAAACCAATAAGAAGTTGGCCAAATTGAAATTGCTGGCAAGTGACGTCACTTTATAACCATAAAAAGCAATCACAAAAGACAGGCTATTGAAAGAAGATCAGAGCATGCAGGTGACCACGCAAATGCGCAATTTGTGTCCAGCACTCGAAGGAATGCAGCACGTAAATGCTTGGGAAATTCATCAAACGTAGCTTGAAGCTGTGCGGGGGGAGAGAGGTGAGGGGAGAAAGAGGAGCTGGGGCAGTGGGCCAGGAAGTCGCATTGGATGCAGGCTTTGTTTGTGTATGGCTGTAATCTCGCTCGTATGTCACTCTGCAGCTTGATGGCCATAATTTTAGTGGCTTTTGTTTTGCCCGCAACCAAGAAAATATAATTGACGTCAAAATCTCGTCTTCCCTTTCCCCAAATTTATTTTTCTCTGTTGCTGCTCGTGCGCGCTAGTTTGCAGTTAATTACAACACGCCTGTTGCCACAATCAGCCAGCCACAAGCTACAAACACTGAGCCCCATACATCACGCCTCGTGACCCCCACCCCACATTATACACGCCTGACCTATGACCTTGCGTGCTGCAGTCGCAGCAGTGCAGAGTTTGCAGCGTTTTTGGCATGCCGCACACGTTTGTGCCAAAAATCTTAATTTCTTTTGGCTTGGCTTGAAATTCATAAGCTTCTCGTGTCCATTTTTGGGGTGCAGCACGAATCAGCAACGTTGCATGCTCTCACATTAGCACACAACCGAGCCCAGTTCCAGTTCCAACCATTCCTGCCCTTCTACCAAACTAACTCACATGCGAGCTGCTGCTGCCCTTGTCATGGCTATCATTCATAATTGGCTTGCTGCACCTGTTAGCCATGTTTTCTTGACCAGGTCAATTGCTGCATATTTCTTCCCTTTTGTTTGATTTTCTGCTTTTGAATGACACAAATAATAACAGATTTGAGACGAGTATAACCTTCTGACTCCACCCACCCACTCTCAATTGACCTTGCTGCTTATGGCCAATTATATTTATGACTTAACAAGCCAAACTGCAATTTGCTGCACCCAAAATCGCATCTAGGAAAGAAGCCCTCGCTGGTCACGCAAAAACGCATGCACCCATGACGAATAAATTATCATAAATGGTTTCGTAAAGAGTTTTGCTGCACAAAATTTAGCTACAGTTTGCGTGCTTTGCTTACCTACAGGGCAACTCTAAAATGGAGCTCAATTAATTTATATTATTATCAATGTTTACTGCGTTTTCAGTTCACGCCTTTTCAGTGCCAGTACTACCCTTCCTCCGACTGTCTCTCTCTTGCTCTCTCCCTTGGTTTTTGGCTCGTGCAAACACTTTTAATTTCCCTAAGTGAAACGCCACAAGTTTTCAAATTGGCCCTCACATCGTGTGAGCCCGGAGAGAAGTGCTGCATTTTTTTAATGCGCCACTCGTTACTGGTTACTGAATACTCTGTGTTCTGCAGACAGTACTGAGTACTTGGTTTTGGGTACTCTATGCCCTGTCCTCTCTGGACTTTCGTATTGTTCTTTGTTGCCTTTTGTTCGCTGCTACTTGCTACATGCTGCACATAGAGCTCCATGCGTCAACAGCGCCGCTGGCAGTGCAACCGACGCCGTTGCCGTTGCCGACGCCGCTTTCCTCATAAGTTTTCATTCTGTGGGAAAGACTCTTGCTGCGCTTTTGTTTACCAGCTGCGGGCAATGCACGCAGTTGGCTCAACGCAGCAGCTCTGTGGGCAGCAGGCAGGGGTGGAGCTAACAGTACACTGAGAAAATAGACTAGCTAAATTTCAAATGGAACTGAGAGCGTAGAAAGTACAGTAGAGTTCGGTTATAGCGACTCTGGTTAAAGCGTTCGTCCGGTTATTGCGATGAAAATTCGATGACTTTCTGATTCCCTGCTCCTTGGTCTCCATTGGTCTCCGTTTGGTTAAAGCGTCTACCGGATATAACGATGTAAAATCTTCGGTCCCTAGACTGTCGTTATAACCGGATTCTTCTATATATACAAGATTAATTGTAATAATCAATCCATTTAGTTGTTTTGGGACACAATTCAAACCAAGGCTGTAAAGCTGCTTGTATTTTTCTCAGTGTAGCAGCATGAAAATGACTTTGGTTAGCTTTCAGCCGAGTCTTTGTCTTCTAACCCGCCTTTTTAGCTGAACCAGACTGTATTACGAGTGGAGTCAGCAGCTAAGATGCCGCCGTTTGTAGGATGCAGCTGAGGGGTATGGGATGGTTGGTGGAATACGCCTTTGTCGCTATCGATTATGGATGCATGAGTTGCTATCGGCGGTACTCAGACTTTACCCAGGGGAAGTCAAAACTTGTTCAATAGTTCGCCTGGGACATGGAGGAAGTGCAGTTTGATGATTGCCCAAAAATTCCATTTGTGCTCTATGCAAAGCGAAAAACAGACAGCGAAAAACGAAAAACGAAAACGATTCGAATTCAATTAACTGCCGAGTTGATAAGATTCCTGTACTTCAATGTGTAGTACTTAAATGAGTATGAATTGGCTGATTAACTCAATGCGAGGCACTTAAATCAGTGCAATTTGAGAAGTTAAAAGTCGTATATAAAAATTTTTATTAACATTCAAAACTAGGACAGCATTTTGGCTAATACCGGTAAGTTACATTTCAGCTGGTTTTCCAGATAAGCAGCTATAAATACAACCCTCTAATTACATTGTGTTAATCATAGCAATCTCTTAAACCAAACTCGACAGAGTTGGCCTAAGTTCTCTTAAGTTTCTCTTTAGAAGTGCGCAACTCTCTTAGCGCCTTCATAAAATTGGCCATAAAACTCAAGACCTAATTTCAAAGTCGGGCAAGTCAAGCCCCATGTAATGCCCTAGTGTTACATACACACATATTTTGCTTAGCGGAGTATTACACGTAAACTCCCACGAATGTTAAACAAATCGTCTTACCAGCTAAGAACAAGCACAAGAGAGGGTGTTAACTGGGGTCACCTGGCACACAGACCAACACATGATTTGTGTGTATTAGTGTGTGTGTGTGTGTGTTGCCAACGACTGGCAGCTCGGGGAAATGAGTAAAGCGAGAGAAAATGGAAAGTGCTCGCATGCGAAAATACACCTTGGAGCACCTAGGAAAAAGGAGCAAAACAAAAGGAGAAAAAAAAGTGAGAATATCTGAGGTTTTTAGGCCAACTTGGGTGGGTTAGCACTGGAGTGGGCAGCTGACCGCAAAAGCCAATAGCGTATATAGTTGTATATGTATATATATACATTTATTTGCATATGTATGCAAAATTATACCAAAATATTCAAATTTCTATTGATTTTGCCGTAAAGTTGACGTGAAAAGTCACACTTAAACTTCAAAATGCAAGTAAGAAAAGTTTTCCGGGGGTCAAATGCAAATCTTTGGCTAAACTCACCTTGAATGCCTTGAACGAGGAGACCACATAGAAGGCACCATCCTCCAGTTCATCTAAATGATATTTACGATCACCGTCCATGGAGAAAACATAACGTGCACCACGTGGCAGATCCATTTTGGGTGAGATTTTGTCCAGCAGATTGTCCAGCGAGGTGACATCGCGTCCGGGGCGATAGCGCAACTCCACGCCCGGAAAGAAGGGATCGCCATTGCGATAGAAGACAACGCGACGTGCCTTCCAGTACGAGAGGTTCGAGTAACGTGAGGCAGCGGCACTGGAAATCTCCGGACGCGACTTGGAACGTACGAGCGGCACAACAGGCGGTTGCTCCGATGTTTCGCTCATGTTATCCAAATAGCTGGGACTCAGCGCACGACTCTGATGGCCACTACGCACACCGCTTGCACCACCAGCGCCACTGGCACCACTTTCTGCAGCTCCACCGTTTCGCTGTTGCCAGTAGTCGGGCAATTGGGCGGAGCTGGCTGCTACGGCACGGCTCGCAGCACTACCTGGACCTGCAGCAGCAGCAGCAGAGGCACCACCCGCAGCAGCTGCAGTGGTATTCGAATGCAGATCGCCGGCTGCTAAGTCATCATCATCATCATCGTAGGCTGCATGCTGGGACTGAATCTGGAAGCTTGAAGAGTTAGCGGTGCCACGTGTTGTGGGACTTTTAGTGGGACTATTGCGGTTGCTATCGATGTGATTGCGAGTATTGTTATTGGTATTATTATTATTTATTTGATTATCGTTATCATCGAACTGGTTGGTCGTTGTCTGAGTGAATGTCGGCGAAACGTTTCCCTCGAGTTGTGAGTTCGAACTAATTTGTGGCATTGTTTTGCCACCAAGCACGGCCTCGCCATTAGCAGCTGCGACGCCGGCGTCGTCATCACCATCGCCATCGGCGTCACCATCACCATCGCCAGCGCCAACACCGTGAGCAGCACGGATACCGTCCAGGTAGTCGCTCTCTTCGTTGGACATTGTCCCTTGCTCTCTCTCTGTGTTGCTCACTCTCTTAGTTAAGCTCTCAACTGTTGCCTGCTGTGGCTCTCTAGGCCCCAACCTTTCACCCCTTTTTACTGCCAATCAAGCAGTTTGCCAATCTCAGCAAACCGTTGCCTTGCGTGACTTCTTTTGTTGTGGTCAAAAGTCGCCAAGTCTCGATGTCGCGTCGACTCACAGCCAAGTAGCTAAGGAGCAAATTGGAGCTAGGAGCAAAGCAGCTAAGAGCTTAGGGTTTAAGGAGCCAAGCAGCTAAGTAAGGAGCAGGTTCAGCACGTATTTGTTTGCGTTTGCCTTTAGTCCAGCCGTGTGCCTAGAGCTGCGAGGTTCTTACATTGTCATGCACATCAGTTGAATTTTGTAATTTGCTGATCCTAGAGGAAGAAGAAGAAACTGCATTTCGTTTAAAGCCAAAAAGTCCTTAAAGAATTTAAAACCTGCCTGGCATTATGGCCATGTTAGCAACTCTCAATAGTCAACTCTCCATGCTCAACGTGTTCGTGTCATGTCCACTGTCGATTGCTCTTGAAATCCCCTCCAGACACTGCTCAACAACTGTCTGACTAACAACTTCACAGTGTTCCTTTGTCCGTAAACAGTGTAACAGTGTAAGGAGCTCAGTACACGATCCCCTAGGACTCCCCCTCTCCCTACCCACCCCTCTGTCGCTAGGCTCAGTGCTTGCTGGTCTTCGAATTCGCCACTTGAATGGAAATATCGCGTAGTATTTGCCTTGCTTTATGCACCTCGTAGCACACAGTGGTTGTAGCAGACTGCGAGGGGTGTTGCTGCAGTTCTAGAAGTGGCTACTTCACTTTACTTTGACCGAAATTACAGGCAACTTGTGTATGTTGGAACATTCAAGTGTATGCACACACTGTATACAGTTTGTGTGTGTATTGTGTGTGTTTGTGTATAACAGTTGTGCACATACGTTGCCAAACTGACCAAAGGCGTTGCCCGCTGCTCGATCCCGGTCACAGGGTTTAACGGCTTCAACTGGCAAAGTACTGTTGTGTCTTTTCCATTTCCCATTTTCCTTCTACCCATTTCCCAGCTTACCCCATCCCCCTTTACTCTATTTGTAACTATTTCAGCTGCATTGAAATTTACCACAGCTAGAATTTTTGTGGGTGGCAACATACTTTTTTTTGTCAGTGTTAGCTTCGTTTGGAATGTAGATTTGGTAGTCAGCGACAGGTTCCCCTTATGTTTTGCTACTTGCTACTTTTCTTTTATTTTCTTTACTTTTTTGCTGCTTTTTGCTCACCTGTTTTATGTAAATTGCTTTTATTGCAACACGTTGCACTTCTTGCCCTGCATTTGTAGTTGTTGTACTGTTGTATTTATGGCCGAGTTCTTTCTACCTTCTCAGGTAATATTTTTTTTATGTATTTTTTTGCGCCAATTAGGTTAATGACACTTGGCTTGCAGGCCGTTGGGGATGTCGCTTATTAATGCACAAACATTTGCAGCTTCCACTTGCACTAATTGGCTATCAATCAGTTGCAATCTGTCGTCTCTTTCGCTCTTAACACTTATTTGGATGCTCAGGAGAGCCACTCACATTTACTTGAATCGAATTTAATGAACTCGAAGTAAAGTTTATTAAAATATCTCGCAAGAAACTTGGCAACAAAACAAAGTGTGCAACTTTTAAGCTTTTCTTTTCTGTTTTTTTTTTTTGGTCTTCGAGTCTTTTGGTCTTTTGGCAAAGACGCCTTCGTGTTGTGCACAATGCAGAAGAAATTCCGTCTGGCAACTTTGCCGGTCAAAGTGTTTTTGAATTGTGTTTCATGTGCCTGTCCACTCTAAAGTCCTCCTCGTAGCCAATTTTCATAGAGCGCCTCGACTCGGGCTCCTTTCTCGGGCGTTAACTTTCAACGTCGCTTCGCGGGCATTGAATTACATTTTGTTGTTGCTTTCATTCCTATTGTGGGTATACCTCTCACTGTTGTTGTTGTTGCTGTTGTTGCTGTGTTGCTTTTGGTGCAAGTGCCTGACTTATGGGCTAATGCCGCCACGCGACTTCAACTTCTTCGGCATTACCTTTTTGTCCTGCCACCCACCCACCTCTCACCAGCTTGCTTAATTGTGCCCTGCTTATAAGCCACCCCATTCACCACAGTCCCTAAACCGTTTTGCTATTGGTTTCCCCACCATCCCCTGGCACAACCCACTCATAACTCCCTGCTACCAACTAACGGGAGTTCTTCGCCTTCTTGGCCACATTAGAAGCACGAGACCAGTTGGAGCAACCGCAAAACTTAGCACACGCTAGTTAATGCTATCGCTGCACAGTGGTTACAAATATATAGTGTAACATAAAACTAGTACAGCTTCATTAAACCACAGGAATTACAGAAATATTTGGAAAATAAGGGGAGTGGAATTTATGTGGAATTTTTTTATGGGAATTTCTAAATTGAATTATATTGTTAGCATTGTTGTTTCTATAGCTACTGAGTGTTGAATTTAGTTTATTTATTATTCATATAATTTTAAAACATTTTAAATACCACTGACTTGTGCACACATTAAAAAAACGGGAGCCTGGCAAATTATTGGTAATTATAAAGTGACCGAAATACACAGCAATTACAAAATAACGGCAATCATTTTAAAGGACTAGGCTTGCAATTCTAGGAAAAAATATTTGTTTTTAAAGAAACACAATTTAGACTTTAAATTTGACTATTAAAAAGCATGTTTAGCCAAAAAAGGTATCAGCAAAATATACTTTTAATTAACCTTTATCTTATTAAATGTTTTTAGCTTAGAAATTTTAACTATTTCCTTTTCGTAAATGATTTTGAAATTTGGGGTGCACCAATACTCGATCCCTTTTGTCATTGTGTTAATATTGTCGCCGAGTTGTTGTGTCGTCTGTGTCATGGTGGCAACGACAGTTTCTTTCAACATGTCGTGTGGCAGCTTTTTGGTAGTTGTGTCCACTTGCCACTTACCTGCAACGTCTGTGGCGTCTCCGAGTGCAGTCCACACACCTTGGTACTCTGATTTTCTTTTGTGTCACGCTGTTCGGACCAGTTAAAGGTACCTGAGTTAAAGCAGTCGTATAATAATTTGACATTTCAGCAACGAACTGAGGGGGGGCACAGCAAATTTGCCGATGGGTTTTTCGTCGCACAATTAGGGCAAATGTGGAAATTTGTGTTTTTATTACATTATATGTGATTCGAAATAGGCGTTCTCTGCACAGTGGTGTGTGTTGCTGCTATTGCGAGCACAAAACTCTTTGCACGCACTTCACTCCTTTTGGGTATAGCCAAAAAAATTCTTTTTATTAATTACATTTTCCGTACTTATAATAGTTTGGGCGACGCAACGTTTGGTGAAGTTAATGTATTATTTTAATGTTATTTCCGGTATGTGCGTGATTTGTATACACTTTGAACAGGGTATGCTCGAATTGCGAAGGCCAACAGTGAAGGTAACTTCCAAAAAAAATTACTTCCATATCATGTTTGATAAATAAATTGTTAGTGCCAGTAACGAGTTGCTAATTTTAAGCCTAAAGGATTACTTAAAAATAGACTTGTGAATTTATTTAAATAAATATGTATTTTAAAATATTTGCCTAGATCTTTTCTATATAAAATATACATCATTTAAAAACATAGCTTACATTTTAATTAGCACTTACTTACTTTTGACAGACAGACACGGGAAATGCATTGTATTTGGGCAAAAGTTGAAATCAGCGCACCAAAGACACTCAAACCCTAACTTATGCACAACATTCGCTGCTCTTGGCTACATTTTTTAGCAGAAACTTTTTCGGCGCAATATCCTAGACCGAGTTATTTGTAAAAAATGTAATAGAAAATGTTTTTGGTGCAGAAAGGGTGTGGTCAAAGGACTGCGACGACGACAGCGATGACAACGACAACAATGAGACATTTTTAATGTGAGCATTAAACAATGGCAATGAGGACAAAGGATACGGACTCTTCCACACTAGACAACAAGTAACTGCAGTGGAAACCCACGACAAACTGCTGCAGTTACCCAATAAACTATTTTGATGTGATTCAAAATTTATCAGTATGTAATCTAGATAAAGCTGACAATAAGTTAGTGTGCCTTTTATGAATATTTTATATGGTAACCATATTTTAAAAATTTTATAAAAATATTTTTCGATATTGCTGGGTTAAATCCCAATCGACTTTACTGACAGCATTTTTAATTCCATTGTTGTGCGGACTTTAAGCCATTTTGTAATGTCCATAAAGTAGCTGATAAATGGATTATTGGGTTAATTCTCCACAGACTTTAAGCATGCAGGCTGTATATAAACACAGTTCTCATAGCTGGGATTCGCGCCAGATAAGTTTTCAATACAAAGTACGAGCATGATGCCCATGACGACACTAAAGATACGTTGAAGAATGCAACAGAGACGAAGGAAAAGATTGAGGAGTGTAAGGACGTTGGACGTTGCATGCAACTGAATGAACCACAACAAAGGCGAACTACTGGGACACAATCACGAGCCTGACGTGGATGCTTCAGCTACTTCTTCTTCTTCTTCTACAAACCGAGTACTACTTAAAAATGTGGAAGCTGTTGCATCTACCATTGGCTATTGGATGCTTCAGCCGTAAGCCATCTCCAATAAGCACGGAGACCCACATCAATTGGGGCTGACCAGGCATCTGCTTTGTCAAAATGAATGAGACGCATGACAAAATGAATGAATCGAATACGTAGAGAGTGGAGGAGGCAAAGGAGGTGGCAGAGGAGGAGAGAAAGGGTTTGGGGATGGAACGGAAGCAAAGCGACAACGAGAATGGAAAAACGACCACAAGCAGACCACCCAGAGATACTTCTCGGTCAAGTACTTATATCACTCTCGACCCGTACATACCGAACATGCATGCACTGAAAAAAAGAATTGAGTGCTCCGCAAAAGTAAATAAAATCTGCAGTAGGACTCTCAAAACTTACCAGTTAAATATCCACAAAAGCTGAAATTTCTTATACAAATTTTTTGCCAGTGTACTTTCGAACATACAGACAGATTCTACTCTTGTGTCCTGGATACACTCGTAATGGTTATCGTAATGGTAATGGTAATGTATAGTCGTGGACATGGTATGCCAACACATCTCTGTGATAATTTGGTCGATGCGATGCTATGCGATGCGATGCGATGTGGAGCGAAGCCAGGGCAAAAGAAAATGTGGAATGTGAAAAAGTGGAAAAGTAGAAAAGTTGTCGTGTCCTCAAATTGTGAATGGAACCGGGTTGTCGTCGCTTGTTGGCAAAAGTTTCAATTGTCTGTGCCCGAGGATGTGTGAATGTGATTGTTTAAGTTTTTCTTATGCTTCTTCCTGTTGCATGTGGGTACAATTAATTGTCATTGCGTGTGCAGCAAAGGGGTATGTTATGGTCCGATATGCCGATCAAACCATTGATAAATACTCTAGTGAAGTCGTCGACTAAATATTTTAAAATTAGTTTACATTCAAATCTTGCATCAGAAAAAATCCGAGAGCAGAAAGTTTCGTCATTAACTCAAGACAATAAAGTGAAATGCACTTTAGCTGCTGAAATATTCGCAAAAGCTTTTCTTCAACTTTGGCTGGCCAAATTATAGCTCTCTTTTTTTTCATTCTTTTTCGCCTCTTTCCGGCTTTTCCATTTCCATGCTCCAATAAAGCAAATGGGCAAAAGTTTTTAGCGAGGAAATTAACATTTGGCAGCGTGCTTTAATGTGGTCATACTGTCGCGCCAAAAACAAACTCACGTCTCCTTAATCCCCTCCCTAATCCCCTATTTGGACTGTAGGAACATCGTACCATCCTTCGGGCATTTAATGTCCATGCCGACAAAGTGTTACGGTTTTGGTTACGGTGAGTAGCCGCTGTCGCGATGCTGACGATGGCAATGGGTGACTATGATTAGTTTCGGTTTGAGGACACTTCACCATTTTAAATGCCTTTTCGCGCCACATTCATTTTGTGACTGCCCCATTATGTGGCATGCTGGCAGAACGTACTTTTGTTTTCCTTTTTTTTTTAATTCATTTGTTCAATGGCAACTGCTTTTAATATGATTGCAATTTGCGCTAACATGTGGGGGCCAGCTGCTGTTTGTTCTGAAGGCAGTCGAAAAGTTCGTGGTCAACTTTTTCAAATGCAACAACTACACAAAGTACTCGCACTGTAGCGTACCATGTACTATGGGACACTTTGCCACTTTTCTAATTAGTTACTAATTAAAGTCGTGGAAGTCTAATTGTTTTTATGATAGCTTAATATTTATATGCTTAGCTTAAATATAAAATATAATAATTTTATTTATTTTACAAGTGTGAAAGATCTAAACTGTTTATACTTATAATGTTTGGGCAATAAATAAACACCTGCTTCATAAAGTGTAATGATTAATGATCAACATGAACCCCTAAATAGCCCTAATGTTATTGGAAATCAAGAGAAGCCCACTTGTCCCATAGTACCACCAAATAGCTGTGACTTTTTCTATAGTATACTTTGGGGCGCATTAGTTTCGCATCACTTGGCGAAAATTGTGTGCCACGACTTGACTGCTTCTCTACTTTGCAAGCGGTTTGTGGCAATTGATGTATATAGGTAGGTTTTTCTGTATGTGTAAGTGTGCGTGTGTGTGTTTGCGCTTATGTGTATTAGTGTGTGTGTGTGTGAAGCTCTTTTTTCTGTGGCGCCAATTACTATGCTGGCTGCAGTTGGCCAATTACAAATTACAGACTCGTATCGCCCAACTGCTTCTGGCTTTGGGCCCAACTTTTCATTAGGTCCAAACTCAACTCAAACTTGAGGAATTTATATATATTGGTAAATCAATTATGTGGTTGCCTTTCAATTTTATGTTGTCCACTTTTAATTTATTTGATTTATTTAATTGAAGACCATTCGCATTTTCCTTCTTATTTATTTGTGCTCTGCCTTTTTAATTTTCTCTTCGTTTTGATTGGTTAATTGAATATTCAGTTTATTTTTTCTTTTTGTGAATTTTTGTCTTTGTTTTTGTTGCTTTTGAGTCAGAAAAGCATTTCAACGCAACTCCAAATGTAATTAGCTCTAAGTGTTTGCTTATTTCGCTTTCGTAATTTGTTGTTAATTACTTTTACATGAAGAATTTTTATTGAAAATTAATGTCAGCGTATCGGACAATTTGCTGCTTAAGAGCCGCCACTTCAATTGAAATCGACAGCACATACTCGTAAATAGGCATTTCAATTCGTTCATAGCAATACCAATTGCAATTTCCCATTAATTCTGATGCTTGGAGTGCATTTTGGGCTTTAAGCGCTCATTGCGGGCCTAATAACCTAACGGTACGTCATGAAAATGTTTCTGTTTTGTCCAGCAGCCCAATTACAACACAGTCAGTTTTAAATTATTGGCATAAAGTAGGTTGAAATGTTTGGAAATATAGTACTAAAGTTTAGAAATCATTTCAAAACCGTCTGATCAATGTACCTATGAGTTGGAAGAGTTACAGTCGTATTATAATTATTCAATTGAATATTTAATCTAAGAAGGCTAAGCATATTAATGCATATATTATATTTTATGTAATCTATCCTTATATATTTTAAAGATAACGCTATAAAAAAGGGTCACAATGATCAACTTGAATCGCCTGTGGTGCTTAAAGGATGCTCCTTCCATTCAGCTGATCTTACGACGCACCACCAGCACTATTAGCCGTACTACAACCAAGTGTAAAAAGGTATGGCCAGAAAAGAAAGTGATTGACAGCGTCAAGTGTCGGGAATGTGGCCATTTTATAGGTCGCTCTGCCCATGACCACATGGTAAAGGCACAGAGGTAAGTTTCCATAAACTTAGTGATTAAATAGACTGAATATAAAGTCTACTCCTTTTCAGATTCTACGCTGGGGTAAACGCTAAACGATTTGGCTTAACTGTGCTTCTGCCAACGATTACTCTACTGCTCGGCGTGGGACTGTTCTTTGTGAGACGCTATAACTACTCGCTTATATATGGAACTGGAGGTTGTCAATCGATCTTGCTCTATCCCTATGATACATGTAAGGTTGAAGTTTAAGGCAGTATAAGAATGTTCATGCCACTGTCTTTGTGAGACGCTATAACTACTCGTTTACATATTGCACGGGGGGATATCAATCGATCCTGCCTTATCCGTATGATACTTGTGAGGTTGAGTTTTAAGCCAGTTTAACTATTTTCATACCACTGTGAAATATTTAATACACGAGTTTAACAGTTTTCCACTATGTTGGCCGTTAGCACATTGTATTGTTGCCATTTTCAGAGCATTTTCACTGAATTTTCACAGAGTTTAACAGGCAATCAAAGCGGAGGCCACACAGTGCGCTAAACACACCTTGCTAATTGGGCCGCTGGCACTTTAGCGCCCTCTTTTGGGCGATGTCAATCATCAAGCCGTTTAAATAATAAATCACTTTAAAATTAGTTTGCCAAGTTGTGCAAGTTGAGCGACGACAAATTAGTAAAAGTTAATTAAAACTATTTAAATTGCAAATTATTTTAACATTTTTCACCCACACACACACACACTCACGCACACATACACACACTCGTATTGCGAGACAAAGAAGACTGTAGATGTCATATAAAGTGCTGGAACATGGCTCACATCTACTAACGACCGCAGCGTTGGAAATACCTAAGGAAAGCTAACACCCACTCCAGAGAGTTACACACACACGCACACACATACCCAAACACTCGCACAGTCGCTTTTCCTTTTCAGAGAATGTTTAAATGAGGGAAATTAAAAAAAAAGGAGCTCAACGTTGTCGCACTCGTACTCATCCTGCTGCTTCCCTACTGCCACCTACCACCTGCTCTCCTTCCTTCACCTGTGTAGTATTGTAGGTTTGTACGGGTTGCGAGTATGTACAAAAAATGTCAAGTTGTGTGTGTGTTTGTATGTTGACTAGCAGGTGGAGCAGCTACCAAAGTACCCAGCTACTCATTCAGTTGCCTTTTGCTGGCTTGACACCGGGGGAGACAGAGGGAGGCTGGGTGTGTCGGGGGCGTTGGGGCGTATACGCGTGGCGCAACAATTTGCATATAAAAAGGGTTGTTAGACTTTAAATAGCGGCCTGGCCTATTATCTGCATTAGGGTAGATATGGCGCGCATTAAGATAAGGTACTTACAGCGACGTTTACACCAGGATCGGGACTGGGACCGGTAGTGGAACTCAGACTGACACTGAGAAAAGTTAATTTATGCGGGCATGGATCTGGCTAAACTCATATACTCACCTCGCACTTGTACTCGGTACTCGTACTCGTATTCGTCCCTCGTTTGCTGAAATTTTAATTAAAGGCAAAGTGTTTAAGACATAAAACTTACATGCTCCTCACATCAAACAGAAAATGTATGAATAAAGTCCAATTGGCGATTGGTGTCATACCTTCTATTCAGCTTTACCTCTTTGACAGCATTCCTTTACACCAGACGGAATGACACTCAAGTGGAGCTTGAGTTTAGCACAAAGTGCTTAATTTGTAATAATGAAAATTGTGTGATCTATCGAAGCAAATGGATTTCGGGTTACCAACATGTGAGTGTCAATGAAACAGTCTGCTAGCTGCAGGGTGACATGTAAACGAGCATACTTCAGTTGGCCTTTATAAAAAAAGCTTCTACCTCTGGGAAAATATGTCTGAATTTAAGCGTTTAATTTTTTTATGCATACAGGTTTAAGGCTTAAAAGCTTGTCAGAAAAAATACGTTAAAGAGTTGAAAACCTAAAGAAATATTTTATTTTAATAAATAAAAGTATTTAATAAGACAAGTAGTAGTAAAATATAACTAAATATACTTCCTAATCAGATAAAATTCCCTTAGGCAGCAATTTTAAATGGCCAACTGTTTGTGGATTTACCAATCGCAATCAAAATCTAAACTGCAGTCACCAATTGGTGAAACAATCTTACATTGAGTTCAACTCGGCTGAAATGCAACCAAGCAACCAGAAGGAAGGAAGTCAGGAATATCCAATGAAAAGTCAGCCAAAATGTGAGTCGAGTTAAATCACTTTTCGCAAACATTTTTGGACTTTTGAACGATGCGAAGCGAGATATGGGAGTAGCAAAAGTATCTCAATTGAAATACCTGCTCCATTTCAAAGGCAGCACGACTGATGCTTTTCCTGGCTGGCTGAATGTCTAGCATGTCTGGTTGTCTAAAAATGTCTGGATAGCTGTATGCCTGCATGGCTGTATGACTGTATAGCTTTATAGCTAGCTAGATGGATGGATGGATGGCTGGCTGGCTGGATGACTTGATGACTGGTCGGCTCGACTGGCTGGATGCCAAGCTGCAAATTGAGTGCCGAATCGTGCCACCTAAATATTTACTTACGCATTTGCCTTGGGCCTGTTTCTGACGGTGCCGGGTAATAACCCTCAGCGAAAAATGCTCCCAGAAATGCTGGAAATGACGACTACTTGCGATTATATATACTATATATACACACATACACACACACATAAGTACGGTAGAGAAGTTCTCGTCATCATTTACATTAGTAAATGTCTGCTTGTCTCCGTTCCGCTAAAACGTCCTCTTCCGACCCGGTTAAGTGTGTATTGCCTGCCTTTTTTTGCTCAGCTCGAACATAGTTTGACATTTGAAATTAATGAGCACTTAAGCACACCCATAACACATTTATTTAGTAGCTTATGAGTGCTGATGACGTACCCAGACTTGAACCAAATGGCATCCAATTCATGAAAACTTACCAAAAACTAAAATACAAGCGTTCAAAGCTGTCGCAGTGGTCAGTGTTGCAACTAAAACTCTCTCTTTCTCCCTCCATGTAATTAACTGTTTCTGCTAAGTGACTAACTAACTGGCTAACTGTTTAACTGTCTAACTGACTGATTGGCAATAAATGCTCTGCTCCTAACATTGGAGCCATTAAAAGCTTAAAATTATAGCAAGGACTTGAAATTATAGGGAAATACCTAAGTATTGAAAAGTAAGTATCATTTTGTGTTGACTATTCTTTCTCTGATATCAGTTTATTTAGTTTGAATTTTGAGATCTACTGAAAGTTCTGTTCGCTTGGTATTGCAGCTGGTATATGCAAATTCCCAGTTGAATTCTCAGGCGAAAAGAAATACACAGTATGAAACAACAGAATTAACAAGATCCCAGTTTAAGCAAAATAATAGTGTGCATAGCGAGCAGCTGTTAATTCTGCTTGCCTGATTATCGAAAAACATCAGCGATCAGCTGAAAGTGAAGATTTTTCTAGCTAATTCACCAGGCGAACAGAATCAGCAGAAAGCGACATAAATGACAATGTTAATTCAATGTTAATGTTAAGTCAATGTTAATGTTAAGTCAATGTTAATGTTAAGTCTATGTTAATGGTAACTCAATGTTAATGTTAAGTCTATGTTAATGGTAACTCAATGTTAATGTTAAGTCAATGTTAATGTTAAGTCAATGTTAATATTAAGTCAATGTTAATGTTAAGTCAATGTTAATGTTAAGTCAATGTTAATGTTAAGTCAATGTTAATGTTAAGTCAATGTTAATGTTAAGTCAATGTTTATGTTAGGTCAATGTTAATGTTAAGTCAATGTTAATGCTAAGTCAATGTTAATGTTAAGTCAATGTTAATGCTAAGTCAATGTTAATGTTAAGTCAATGTTAATGTTAAGTCAATGTTAATGTAAGTTCAATGTTAACGTTAATGTTAATGTTAAATAAATTTTACATTGCGACCTACTGATCTTTCTGTTTGCCTGGTATTTCAGCAAGAATTACTAACGATTTTAGGCCCTGCAGATTGCAGGGGTCAAGAAAAAAAAAAACGTCGAAAGGCCAATATCGAAGATTTCTTTGAGTGAAACACCAGGCGATCATAATCAGCAGCAAGCGACAGACTGTAATTTATATACAATTACAGAGAGTAGAGAGCGCGAGCATACGAAAACAGTAAACAGAGAGTGTTCTTCGTTGGCGCCACAGCTGACAGCGAACAAACACACAAACCGTTCGTGCGCTCTGCTGGCGTCCGCGAACAAGCACACAAACAGAGGCAGAGATCTCTGAGCGCAATTAGCGCAGAGAGTGGGAGCCTGCTTAAGCTTGTGAATTGTTTTGTATCAACGCTAACAGAGCATTTATGCTTTCTCTTGGAACTTGTGTACCAAAATTAGTATTTCTAAGTGCCATAGTTTCGCCAAAAATATTGTGTTTGGTTTTTAGCTCATTGCGGGGGCGGCAAGGGGCGTGGCAACCATTTTAAATAAACTTGATTTGGTGGCTTTAGCACTTGTAGTTAAAAAGATTTAAGTGTTCATACGGACAGACAGACGGACATCGCTATATCGGCTTAACTGTTTATGCTGATCAAGAATGTATATACTTCATGGGGTCGGCCACGCCTCCGTCTGCCTGTTACGCACATTTCGCTTTCGACAAGCTTAATAGACCCCTCTACTGTTTTTTAGAGTACATGGTCTAAAAATTCTAAAAACTCAAAATATTCAGTAGTCTTCTCAGCCTATAGTCTCTTTTAGTAGAGCCCAAATTCGTACACTTCTGAGCAGAAGCAAATGAGTAAAACATTTTTATTTTACTGTTTTTAATTAGAGCCTGAAAACACCAAAAATGTGGCGCCGACAAAAGTTTAGTAGCCTGTAAAATCTAAATTCTCAACGCTGAGCTCTACGACATGTTTATAATAAAAATTTCGACAGACATTTGCTATCAAGACAATGGATTCTTTCTTTAAAATCATATGTTTTGCAGCTACTGTCAAATGATGTCAGTGACTTTCTGGCATGTTGACAATCTGACAAACATTCAAACCCGCAGAAGCGTCTTAGACCTTGGGTGTCTTGTGGGCATGAGCAGGAAATTATGGCAAAAGCCACGAGAAACACACAAAACAAACAGGCAAAAAGTTAATTGTATGAAATCAACACACTTAAAGTCAACACAACACCAACAAATGCCAACAAATAGGTTGAGAGCATGTTGACAACAGGCAAGGCAATATTAGGGGCAGAAACAAACCGCAGTCTTGCCCCCCTTCGATCCTACCACTCCAACGCTTCACTCAGACGGAATCGAGAATCGCAGTGCCAAGTCTGCAATCCCAGCAAGAGATACCACTCTTGGCAATGATAGCAAACCAAGCAAAGGCAGTCAGTCAAGCCAAAACTACATACATACACATATAACATATATATATATAATAGATATATATATATATATATATATATATATATCTGAAGACTCATCCAGCAGTCGAGCGAGGCGTTGAAGAGACAGCAAGGACAAATAGCAACAACATGAACCGTTGCTAACGGCAGCTTATAAGCCGCAGCATCAGCAGTCGTGGCAAAAATACTCCTTCAACTTCGTACACGTCGTGGCGTGTCCTGGCGTGTCGTATCGTGTTGAGTCGGTACAGCTGTGTGCGTCAAAAGAGTAAAAATGATGAAGCAGCTGAAGCTTCAGTGCACAGGTAAAAGATGAAACTGCTTTAGGTGTAGTTAGTTGTAGGTGAGCTAAATGCTTACAAGTGCACCGGGGGCGGGTCAAGGGTCACGATTGCGACGCTTCAACATAAGTAGTAGTAAAAGTAGTAGTAGAAGTAGTTGAAAGAATTCCATCTTCTATCACCTCTTTGCACAAACAAGGACAGCAACACAGACAGATAGTGAAAGAGAGACAGAGAGTCACAGAGAAACATGCCTTGACACCGACTTTCCTGCAACAGATGAGGAAAAAAGAGGAAAGTCGTTGGAAAATACTTGAGTAAATCGTGTTAAATCGCGCTCAAGTGTTAAAGTAATAAGCACTTTTAATAAATAAAGTTGAATTGTATACAGAAAGTGAATATGTTTTGTGCACTGACACGCACAGCAAGGGACACACAATTAGAAACAGTTCAATTCAAAGGCACCAATTTAAAGCCCACTTTTCTTTGATGAATTTAGCAGCTAATAAACCCTTCTACCCAACTGCAGTACAGGGTACAAACAAACAAGCATTGGCAAACAAATTCAGCATGATTACACTCAATTACCTTCACGCAATCAGTGTTGATAATAATCGATTGATCTGTGATTAAATCTTGACATCTGCCCTGTCCTACATGTTCGCTGATTAAACTGTCAATAACATTTTGAACCGCTAAAGTAGAGTGTTATGCGTTATTAGCTTTTTTTTTAACATTTGTTTGCCACTTATGCAAATAACAATGTAAATCACTTAAAGGCATAATTAAAACATATTTGCATGATAAATGCATAATGATAAATTATAAAATTAAATAATAATAAAGTGGCAAACACTCACACACACATACCATGTGTATATAAATGAATTTATTGATAAACAGACTGACATTATATACACATACAGATCTGATCAGAAAGCGACTATCCCGTCATATTAAATTACGAGCACAAGAGCGTATAAAATGGCGACTGCATTAACTCAGTAATTAACACTAATTATGTGCGTCCGGCATTTATGATGGCTATTGCATAATAATGAATGCACCAAGGCTGAGCCAAACAAGTGTACTATAATACATGCATTATTAAATAATTCATACATACACACAAAAACAACAAAGAAATTAAATTAAAAACGCACGTGAGAGTGTTTGTTTATTATAGCGAGCATCGACTGTAGCCAAACTTTACTACAATTTCAGTTCACATCATTGCCGTATTCAATTTAATATAGTCGGATTATGTTTCAATAGCAAATCCTAATTACTAAAATTGTTATACATTTGTTTGCTCGTTCGTTTCACTTTATTGAATGTTCACTGTACCGCCCTCCGCTCCGCTCTGCTCTGCTGCAGTAAATCTTGTGGGCTTAGTTATCGGATTAGCATGTTATCGGTGTCCTTGGAGGTGTGGTGCATAGTCATGGCCTAACATGACCCGAACTGTAATGCGGGCCATAATTTGCCAGCACTATAATCACTTTAAAACAATTTCGACTGCGGCTCATTTAATGAGAATTAATTTGCAGGATGTGCAACGCGGTTGCAGTTGCCTCCTCGCTCCATTGGAGGCCAATCCATGCCACATGCTGCTGCCCAAACAGAAAAAAACACAAACCTTTTTAAATTACCCAAATCCAGACTTATAATCTTCTCTTCACCACACACCCACCCACACACGCACTCACACATACTTTTAGGGAGTCACGCCCGTTGTGGGCGTGGCTGCTGCAGCTGCTGCGGCAATGGCGGCACCGACGGCAATCACTTTTGGCGTAAGCCGCGCCATATTGTCAGCCATTATTGTCAGTGTACGGAAACCGGAAATGGGGTGTCATATTTTTCGGCTTCTGTCTGCCTCTGTTTCCCCTTTGTCCTTGTGAGCCTTCTGTGTGCAAAAATGCGTTAAGCTCCACTCGTGCTTAAGCGCTTCATCTGTGCTCGGTTTTATCCGAGACACGACACGACAGGACAGAACAGGACAACAGTCCTGATATCTCATTAACCGGCTTAAGCAAATTTAACATTTTGCTGTAATTAAACAACATCGCACTTGTATAGTTAATGCCTATCTCCATGTGTGTGTACGTGTGTGCTTTCCTTTCCCAAAAAATAAAGAAGGACAGGGACAAAAAAGATGGCAAGTCCTTCTCGCTTTGCTGCTCTCACACATGCAAACGTCCAAAATTAGAAAGTATAATGAAGTCTGTTTAGGTCTCCATTTCTGTTTTGTTTACTTCTCTGTTGTTCCGCATTTTATCAAGTGTGTCGGCTCTGACAGCACTCATACGCCATGTACGCCATGAATTTTTGCTTGCCGCACTGCAAAACACTGTTTACTAAGCTGCTTCCCGTATCTGTAGCTGTGTCGGTGTCAGTATCAGTATGAGTGTGTGTGTGTGTGTGAGTGCTTTATGCTATGCCGATTCCAACATTCTGGAATATTTATTGTGATGTACCATATGAGATAACATTTGTATGTGAAAGCTGTTCTACTTAACAACTGATAGTTGTATAAATCATATATGAACTTACCTTCCTTACAGCGTATATAGTCTTTAATTCCGTAGTAAGTATTTTATATATTACTTTAAAAACTCTTCTCCAAAATTCTACAGTTTATTTGAATCTCTAGCTCAGAACTTGCTACAGTTCTGCAAACTGTAAATTACTAAAGCTCATTTTACTATGCGTCTTTGGCGCCTCTGATCAATAAACATTTCACAACACAAGTCTCTGGGCTTTCGCCTAGTGCTACTTATATAAATTGTGCCATTTATAAGTAGCCACAAGTAATACTCATTAACGCACGCTCACTTCTCGCACAGCTGGAAAACAATTCAATTTGTCGACTTTTCATACTCAAATTGTTAAAATATGACCAGAAACATTTATTGATATTCGCATGGCGAACACATGAGTGCTTATAGTTAGTCTTATATATAAATATATTTGTATACATGTACATATTGTGTGTTTCGTATTATGAGCTAATTGTTATTATGAAATTAAGATAATAAGCCGAAATTAGGTTTATACTCGCATTGTTTAAGAGCAATTCCTTGTAGTTTATGTGATGAAATACATGTAGATATGTATGTGCGTCTGCTAATATACAAAACTCACGCAATGCCTTTACTTAGACCCAGACTTTGTGCTGCCTCAGCCTCTGCCTTCGCTGCCTTTGCTGCCTCCGTAGCTGCTGCTGCTGCTGCTGCTCTACTTGGCCAAGGGCCAAGCAGCGAGGTTGTTGCCATAACAACAACAACAAGCAGGCTGGACAAGGACAGGCGACAAATTGCCTGTCCCCTTGTCCAAAATTAAAATTCGTAGGCCTGTAGAATGCGGATTGTGGATGGTGGATTACAATGTGAAGGTTTGGTTTCTCGTTGCCCGGAAATGGGTAACAAGAAGACATAAAAGAAACGGGAAATCGTAAAAAGATTTTTGTGTTAATGCGCATGATGAAAAATTGATAAAAAAGCTGGGGGAAAAACCAAAAAGAAAAACGCACCGCAACACATAAAGTAATAATAATATTAAATAAAAGAAAAGAAAATGCAAAATAAAAAAAACCAAATAGGGAAACGAAACAGGGTCAAGCAAATGAGCTTATCCGTCTACTTTATACTTTTCCAAACAAAGCCAACGACTTTGGTTAAAATTAATAATACTTGGCAGCAAATTTCACCACCGTCTTTCCACTCACCCATTGTACTTTAACACGCAGCGTGTCTGTTGTTGTTATTATTATTCATTTTATTGTTTTATTATTTTTTTGTGTTATTCCGCCAATTTGCAGTTCATTTCAGTTAATTGTTTGTCCACCGGAAATAAATAAATAAAAGAATAAAATTTTTAATATGAAGTCCGGCCTCCTTTTTTTTATGCTTTCATTTTGATTGTTGTGGCGCTTAACATGATTTCATTTTTTAACTAGACCCATCCTTCGCAACGTGGCGTATACAATATTTTTCATTTCAGTTTTAGTTTGCCAAGAGTTATTAGCTTAGCGATAAATAAAGTTTGCAGCTTCACATAAATCACATAACACGCTATGATATTTTTCATTTCAGATCCATGGAGTTCAATCGATAGACAACTTTTTTAAAACTAAATAAACTATTTTTATATGGCCTTTAAACGACTGTTTGGTTTCGTGAAAACGAGCGCATAAAAAGCATGTATAATAATTGTTTTTATATACAGCTTTTATTTTATCCGACTTATCAATGATTTTTCTTAATTTGTTTTGATGCTGCCGTGGGATTGCTGTTATGGGTGTTTGGAAATAAATTTTGCTGAACTACTAAGATACATATATCAACAATTTATAGCTTTCTAATAAACTTTTAATTAAAATAAATCCATCACTTTTTTGTGTATTCTTAAATATCACGTACAAGTTCATGGAATTTGTGGTATAAAAAGTATTGCATACATTTGGGCGTCCCATGATTCGATTCATTGAATTAATTAGCAAGATTGTGGACAAGCTTTGACTACTTGATGCTCATAGTTTCTACAGTCGCTGTGAATAAAGTCAGCGAAATGAGCAATTGGTTTAAAGCGAGCAATATATGTCAAGTCAAATTTCAAATAGAGTAAATAATAGGTTGTATTTAAAACAAGCCATCTAAATAGCATTTAAAGTAAAATATTTAAGCAAACTTATGCATTTTAATTATTAATGTGCTGATTGTGCTGGCAGGTACACAAAATCATTTGCTATCAAATATTTGACATGTGTTCAAAATGTTTCACAATAGAGTAGTGCTTTAAACAGCCTTTTGTATGCAAAAGAAAGCCAAAGAATGTTTGAGAATAAAGAATGCAAACACTGGCACTTAAAGGAGTTGCATAATTCAAAGAACGTTTATTCAGATCCATTGCATCAGCTCGAAGCGGAAACGGAAGTGTAGAATCAAAGCAGAACTGTACCATCTGCTGACGAGTATATTAAGGTCGTCAAAAAGTGTTTTTCAAAAAGGGAATGCAAAAAGGTAGTGAATGGATTTTCATTGAATCCGCTTTGTTTATGTTATGTGTACAGAGAAAACTGGGTTGGAAAGAGTGTGCGAGAGAGAGAGAGAGGCAGAGAGAAGTCAAAGTGTCGCCGCTTATGCATAACTAAATTATAATAATCTCCGTGGCGCAGGCTGTCAGAGCAAAGCAAGGAAGGCGTCATCCATATCAGTATCAGATCATAACGCATTAGGGCTTATCATGTCGAGCAACTTACTCAGATATTCTAATAAAAAGGAATTTACATACAAGTCCGCCGTATACTGTACCGAGAGTAAGTATTCCGCGTACTCCTACTCGTACGATATAAAAGCTGTCTTTCCTCTTTCCTTTATCCGCTTTCCCTTCTTCCTTGTGACATTCCCCCTATTACCGTCTTATGCTGTTGGCCTACAAATAATAATGGGCCTTGGTTGAATGTGAGCATCTACTTATGTGTAAGAATATATTGCTTAGACACTAGTCGCCTCAGTGCCGCATACCGTAAGGGTAAACTTCAATAACCCATCGTTCCGTTTCCGTCAACTCCCCAGCCCCCCTCGCTCTATTGGGCGGCAATAGACGTGGGCGTACACAGAGCAGCCATATTACGAGAATATCTTTCAATATGGTAATATACGCTGTTTACTTCAGACTACACTGTGCAAAATGGTGGGTAAACTAGCGTACCAAAGTATAGAATACAAGCAGAGTTATTTTTTACCAATTAAATTTATTTTACATAATTTGTTGGAATCACAGTTACATACTACAAATTTATTACTTTACGCTACCCAAATACATATTAGCAAACATTTTCTACGCAATATTACGCATATGTTTCTCACAGTGCATTTCCTGTAAAGATGTCACTGTACGTCTCTCAGTGTCTGTCGGTGTTTGTGTGTGTGTGTGTGTGTGTCCGTGTGTTTATGGTTGCGCTTCGCGCTGTTTACACGGCCTATGTCTACATTATGCGATGTACCGCATGTGTGTGTACGTGTGTGTGTTGTGTGTGTATGTACATATGTACTCGTGTGTGTACTAGCTAAACTTTGATGTCGCTTCGTGTCTTGTTAGTGTTGTTGTTGTTGTTGTTCTTGCTGTAGATGGGGTTGTCATTTATGGCACAAGTTTCTTAAATCCAGCACCTTCTTGGCCAAGTTTGAGCTCTTCATAAATTGAGGGATTTACTTCATTGCACTGTGTGTTGCTTAGCGGATTGTGAAAATGATGCCCCGCATCAGTTCGTCCACTCCGGTGTCCACTGCGATGCTGCTGTGGCTTCTGCTGATGTCTACTGCCATTTGCTGTGGTCCCCGTTTCGGGCGTAGACGTTGATGTCGTCATTGTGGCTGCAATGCCATTGTGATTGTGATTATGATTGTGACTGTTACTGTTACTGTGACTGTGACTATTACTGTGACTGTTGTGATTGTTGCTGTGACTGTTGTGATTGTTGTTGTTGGCATTCTGTGCACCAACATTGCCATTGTGCTGCTGTTGCGTTGTGATGGCCGATGTCACAGTGGGTAGCTTTAGTTATCGCACACATGTGCGCATGCAAAGAAGAGACACACAAAAAGACACATTGCAGTTATAATATAACAGTAAGCAGCATAAGCCTCTGTCTGACTTTGCCACCCATTTTAAGCATGACTATAATTAATAGCAGACATTATACACACCTGTACCTGCTCCAAACCACGCGTATATGTTGGATTCTCGAATGCCACATTGCCATTTCCAGCCTTGCCATGATGGCAACGATGTCGGCGATAGAACACAATAGCAGCCGCTGCCAGAAGTATGGCCAAAATGCTTGCCACAATACCGCTGATTGTGCCAACGGCACTCGAATAGCTGCTGGTTGCCGATGTCACATGTTGATCTCCCAGTGTGAACCTAATCGGATCGGTGAGTACGCTGGCACCTGTGCGAGACAAGTCGGCAAATTAAACCAAGGTATACACAGGCACACACACACACACACACACACAAACACAGAGGCACACACTATCGATAGCATACTAAGAGTTCACGCACCGTATGTATTGCCAGCCTTTACTACCAGCTCATACAGCACGTCCTTCTTAAGCCCATTAATGCTTATTGTTGTGTCCTTTACGTCGATGCGCTGAATCTCCAGTACAACAGGCATCATCATCATGTTGTTGTTGTTGTTGTTACTGTTACTTGTTGCATTATTCATCGAGGCAAGTGTATCCATGCCTGGCTCCATCGAAGATTCGTTTGGCTGCCCCGACGACGACGACGACGAGGACGATGTTGTTGGCGGCAGCACGGCGGCCTCATGGTAATATATTCTATAGCCGTCGACAGCATTTGGATTCTTTGTTGGAGCGTCCCATCTGTAATGAAATAGTTTTCAGACCGTGTGCATGGCGCCATATTATGAGTGGTAATATTGTTGCAGGCGCAAAACTTGTCTGGAATTTTAATAAATTTAATGCGAACTGGCATTCTCAGCCGATTCGCATCTATCCCGACCGGCCCAATAAACTTCTATGTTACTACACTGTTCAAAATGATTAGCTTTTTAAATCCGCAGACACCGTGTCTTCAAAAATGTGTGGCCTAAATTAAAGGCACTTTAAAGCAGAAAAGTTTCAACTAAAAATTAGTTAACTTTTAGAACTAGAGTTCTTGAGATTAAAACAAGAATGTAATGAAATTTGACTCACATATTTTGGCTCTAAAAAAAATATTTTATTAAATTAAAAACTGTTTTTTTTTTCTTTTGTGTAAGTACTCTCAAAATAAGCAATACTTTGTTAAGAAAACTATTTTTGTTGTATACAAAGAAGAAAGAAAGGGTAATTTATCCATTTAGCAATATTTTAAAGCTCAGAATCAGATATTAAACATGTTTCCGTTTCCGGTTTTTCCGTTTAAATCAAAGATAATTTTTTTACAGACGCAAAGTCTTTGTAGTTTTCAAATCAGCATAGTTTTGAACAGTGTAAACTAACCATTACCACAGTCTACTGTCCACTGTCCACTGTCCAACGCCCATTGAGCATCGTCCGAATACCGCTTCCCGCCATTTTCTATTTCCCCTCGTCTGTGTTTGTGTGTGTGCGTAACCTTTGACGTTGACTAAGTGTATTAAAGTGAGATAAAAATCTCAGCTTTAATGGATTTTGCGGTCTATTAGTGCAGTCAGCCTCGCACGGACACCGATACGGACTCGGACACGGACACATGCTCAATTCAGAGACCGTAGAGGGGATTGAAGCAGTAGGAGTGTGTAGTGGGAGTAGTGTAATGAATGTATTGGCTTGTGTGGATAGAAAAATGGATGACTTCACATCCGGCCAAAAGGCAATGGGAAACTCTCTCCCTGTCTGTTTGTGTGTGTATGGGGGGGTGTATGTGTTTTTGGGTGGACATAGTTAAGAGATTAAATTTGATAGCTTTAAATGAAATGAAGAAATTTTGGGTTCGGTTTTGGAAGGTTGACTCGATTCATCACTTACTTAATGTTCACCTCGTTGTCGGATAACACGCTGACCACAATATTCTCTGGGGGACCCGGCAATCGATCACGATTCTTCTCAAAACAACCAATTATGGTCCTGGCATACTGCAAACTACAGATTTCCTTTGAGCGCACCGCATCGCCACGGCACCAGTTAAGGCACTTGCGTGGCACATGCTCCTCCGCACAGCACGAACGATGGTCAGAGCCATCGGCGGCGCACTTCATCAACTTATCAAAGTCCACAATGCATTCGGGCCGGTTGGCAATTGCATCAAAGTCCACGTAATAAGTGCAGGCATCTCGGCAAGAAAGCGTTACATTTTGCTCCGCACAGCATTGCGAGACATTGCGACTGAGATTCGGTGTACTGCGTATACGCACCGACACGGGCGTAGTGGAGGAGCCAAAGGGATTCTCGGCATGGCAAAAGTAATCGCCGACATCGTTAGCCTGCAACTTACTGATGCGCAACGACATCGTATAAATTGTGGAGACATTTGAGACAGAGACATAGTAGTTGCCTCCCTGTGGCACCGGTACACGCCCATCGTGATCCCGCCAGAAAATGGTCTTGGGTGCCGGCTTAGAGTCCACCGTGCACCGCAGCTCCACCTCATCGCCCACAGAGGCGACTGTAATGCCAGCTGCCTGAATCTTTGGTGGATCTGTGTAAAATAAACCATTCGATATAGAAATCCTACAGTTTCTTTTAAGCTTCAAACTTACAGCAGATATTGACACGTCGTGTGGCCTGCATGGGCACTCCGTAGCCATTGTCCGCATAGCAGGAGACGTACTCCATGTCCGCGGAGACATTGTGTATGACTGTCACCATGTGCCGGGAGGTGTCCTGGCGCACCAAGTGTCCGCCCACATAGAGGGATATTGTGGGCGCCGGGTTGCCCAATGCCAAACACAGTATGGTCATCGAACCGCCTTCAGGTATGTTGTCCGCTGGATGCACTGTAGGTGGCTATAAAAGTTGAAGACTCATGTGAGGACTCATGAACACAAAGTAGTGTTTAGTTAAATTACATCCACAAAGGCTGGTAGAGCTGGATCCGTCCAGGCGACCAGCGTCTCAGAGGGCAGCGAGGAGGATCGCTCGCCCACCGCCTCCACGTAGAGCACATGCTGTGAGCTGGGCTGCAGGTTGGTAAGACGCAGCCAGGCCAACTTCGTGTCAATTTTGGTAAAGCCCTCCGATTTCATCATCTTGTGATAGACCCTGTAATAAACTCAGTTAGTAACTGACTTGAGGTCAACGTGTATGCCTCACCTGTAGGTAATGCGCTCGTGCGGATGTGAGTACTCGGGCGGTTGCCAGGTCAACTGCATCCAGGTGGCACTCTGTGTCAGCACGGTCAGTGAGTGGGGCGGCGAAGGTGCGCCCCAGGTGTCAGGTGAGCTCGATGCTTGTGCTACGAGTGGACGTAAAATAAAACAAGAACAAGCAAAACGATGCTTAACTTAAAGTGGAACAATTGAAACCAACAAGGCACCTCTAACATATGACATGCGAGTTGCCCCCCAATTGGCCAAGTGGCCAAGTAGCTAAAATGGCTGGAATACCTTGAATGACTTACCTTTTTCGCCGGCACTCGATGTGTTGAGCAGCAACATTGATGCTGGCAGCGATGTGCCAAATTTTCCACGTGCCACAACCGTAATGCGATATAAGGCATTCTCTTCCAAATTTGTCAAATCGATGCTGGTCTCGTTGGTGGTCAATTCCTAAGTGTAAAGTTACGTACAAATGAAAAAAGAAAATACCAAAAACATTAGAAACAACCAAAACAACTGCAAAACTCGTAAGCTAAAGTGAGACAACAACACTGTCGCAATGCACTCGTTGTGGTTGGCGAAGGGAGCGAAAGAGTGTGAGGGAAGTGGAAGAGGAGAAGTGAGGGGAACCCAGGGATGTCAGCATGATTAGTACTTTTTGTAATTGCCGCGACGAAGCGCAATTTGCGGTATTTAGCCACAAAATGACACCGCCAGCCGACACTCTACACAGACACAGAGAGACAAACGCACACACACACACAGACTCGCTGTCTCACACACGCGCAGCTTACTTCGACATCAGTGTTGTCGATTTAGCTTTTTAACGTTAAGATAGAGTTTATTGCGAACAAAGGAGTAGAAAAATAAAAATCTAAAAAAAAATAAATTGGACTTAACGTCTAAAAAATGTTATCTAAAAATATTTATTATTAAAATATTTATTGTGCACCCGTTATTGGCAATCATCAAACACTAAACTCTGATGCAAGACTACAGCTGCACCCTGTTTTTGAGTGTAAGTCAAGAACGAATAGACATAGAAGAAAACCAAAACTACCGTTTAAAAGAGCATTGAAAATAACCCACAACTGAAAAGTAACAACAACAACATTCCTGCAAAATGTACCGTTATTTTTCACATTTCGTTTAGTTCGAAGTGCATAATTATAGCTGCACTTATAATTTTCGCAACGGTGTCATTATGAACTCTGTTTACAGACTCCTAAATTTGAAGCCCATATTATTAAACAACTGCTGCTAACCCATAACAGCCCATGTCAATGTTAGCTATCAGACATATGTTAAAGAGCAGCACTCAATTACTCACTCAATGTTAAGCTGCGCTTTGCCAAAGCCCTGCCTGTAATCAAACATCAACATAAACTGTTAGCCGCATTAGCATTAACATTATCTGCAAACAACAGTTTAATCAAAATATAATAGCTAATTCAGCTTATTTGCTGCTGCTGCTTAACACAATTTATTTACTGAATTTTTTGCTGCCTTTTTAGTAATTTGTTGTAATGCTTTTATGGCCAGTAATTGGCATCACTGATCGCCATTTTCGACGCACATTGTCGCTTACAGCTGGCGTCATATTGTTTGAAAAGTCATTGCCGAAATTGACACAATTACATATACATAGCTGTATCTATGTATGTTTGCTGATGTATTTATGTATGTATAAGGGTGAGTACTTGGTATGCAACACTGTACTGCTGACAACGTAATTCTACGGGACAGTGTAGTATCGACCTAAATTTACATTAAAAATAGCTGGCATAATCTGTGGCTACGGCTTTCGGTCTTTATGCGAGTTGGCAGCTGAGATTCAATTAGCCAAATCACAATGAGAAATTGATAGTAAGTAAGTAGTTACTACCAAAAACAGTTTCAGCTACAATTGCAGATACAAATTGGTACCGAGTTTGGTTTTGCTCAATTGTTTAATTATCTTTCAGTTGTCAAAGTTTTGCGTCAATTTTGACCCATTAATTACAGTTGCTGCTGCAAAGAGTTGGATGGATTATTTATGCACACACTCCCTGTGTGTGTGAGTTAGTGTGTGTTTGAGTGTATCTGTTTTGTGGCACGCTTATTGCGTAAATGTGTTTTTATTATTTGTGAGTTTTAATGCTTATGGCATAAATAATCTGTGTTCTCGCACTGATGCCACTGATGATGACAAAGTGTGTACACACGCTTAAGTGATTTGATTTACGTGACTTACAGCTGCCCCCTCACACCTCCCACTCCACCACTCCAGCATACCCATCTCCATACGTATACCACCCGTAACGAGACTTTGACATTTTGGTATGTGAGTCAATGTCAAGTCGAGTCAACTCTGTTGGCTGACAAACAGAAAATTGATCATTTTATGTGCTCGTCGTACTCGTACTCGTAGTCGTATCTTTTGCTGCTGCTGCAGTTTTAGTCACTATTGTTGTTATTGCTGTTACTCAACTTAATTTATATGAACGCACTGAAACCTGTACGTAGCATATTTGGCTCCCTTTTATGGCTGCAGGTGTAGTTTATCTGTTTATTTTTTGGGCAGCGACCATCAAAAAGCAGCACTTGTATTTTGATTTATATAGCAACGTCCAACTGTCCACATAGCTAACTACATATATGTATGTGTACGAGTGAGTATCATACAAATGATGATCTTGGCCCCCATTTCCCAACTGTGGGCGAATTTGCAAAACAATTTAGCACCTGTTGGACAAATTAACAAGCATATAACACATACGTCGTGTGTTCTGACCTGAGCTGACTTTTGGATAACGAAACACTGATGAAATGACAATAAAACTTACTAGTTTAGGTATAAATAGTTTAGTTTCAATTTTAAAAGTTTTCTTTTGCATATTTAAAACTGACTTTGAATAAAAAAGAGTTTTCTAAATTCTTGAAATATTAAACGCATAAATTTTCTGCAATATTTAAGGTTTTTTTTATAATTTAATTTCTACTTCGTTCTGTACGCACTTCCTACTTCTAATTCCTCTGCTAAAATGCAATCAAGCACTCAATTTGCTTTGTTAAAAATATGCCAAAATTAAAGGCACAACAAGAGCATAAATTGTGTTTGTTTCTCCCCTGAGTTTAGGCCAAAATTTTATAAAAATATCTCTGTCTTATCAAAAAGGCATTAAATTCAAATGAAAGTGCACAAAAAAAAAGAAAAAAATGAAAAGCTAGAAGAAAAAACATGTTGTTGTATTCGTACTACTCGGAGTTCTATCGCTTGTGTCTGTGGCCCCAAAGGACCCTGTGGACACAAACAAGTACTAATAGCCCCAAAACACTAGAGTTGCAACTTTGATGTCACTTTATTACGAGCACATCCCTTTTGACCAATAATTACGAATCCCCCGCAAACGCAATCTAAATGTGCCACTGTTGGCATAGCGACGTCAGTCGACCGAGCCGGGTCCAAATGAATAATTAATGTGGCCACAAACACGTGCTCTGTCGGTTGGTAGTTGTTGAGGTAAGAGAGACACTCGTAGCAGCTTCCAAATATGACAGCAGCGACTGCTTTAACAAATAAATATTCAAAGGGCATAGCGAGTTGAACTGAGTTGAGTCGAGTCGATCTGTGTGCCTTGACTGAATCACCCTGTTACGGTATTAGCATCAGGTCAAAAGGCATTTTATGCATAGTCCAACTAAGTCCCTTGATGCTCATTTTCCACCCAACGCCTCAACAGTCACACAGTCGTCGTCGTCGCAGTTTAATCGCTGTCATCTTACCCCCTTTGTCGAGGTCTAGTTTTATAGGCAGCAAGTCAGCTACATGCACTGACAAAAATCAGTTGTAAAACTACAAATTGTAGTGAAATAGAAACATGTAAAGCTCATTTAGTTTTTTATGTCTATTTTTAATAAGATCAAAATCTGGTAAATCATTTTAAAAAATCAATCTTTTAATTATTCTTATAAGCTTATCGTTTTCATAAGTGTACCCAATGCTACGCGTTGTCATTCTACCCCTTTGTGGAAGTCTAATTTTAAGAGCAGCATGTGAGCTCCTTACACTAACAAAATTTAGCTGTAAAGCTAATAAATACGTGCAGAACATATACTTTTTAAAAATAGAAAACATATCTTGATTTTATGACTACTTTTAATAGCAACAAAAACTTATAAATAATTTGATGAGAACTAGTTTTTAATTTTATTATAGGTGTAGACATTTAGCCCTTTGCCAGGGTCGACTTTATTAAAAAGAAAATGTGTGACATACACTAAAAAAAAACTTTAATGACCACGATCTGTTGTCAAAGATAAAGATTTTTAAAATAGAAAGCATCCCCATGATATGACTACTTTTAGGTAATTTTATGCAACCCTATATCAAATATAAATCCCCAAATTTTCTACAGTGTACTCCAGGCTTAATCGATGCCATTTTACCCCATTGCCGAGTTGCCCCTTTACAGGAAGGACACTCGCTACATTGGAATTTTGAATGTATCTAATTGGTTGACTGTCGTCAGCGTTTGACTGACTTTTTACTATTTTATTTGTGCAACCATATTAAAAAGTTTTTATGACCAACATTTCTGGGTGAATTTGACAACAAAAGCAAATAAAACTAACATGTTCTTATTGTTGCTGTTGTTGTTGTTGTCAACTAACAGCAGCTGCGGCAGTAAAAATCATCACAAAAGTAACGTTCGCAAAAGTAGTCAAGTTGAGCCTTGCCTTCCTTCCTTCCTGCCTGCCTGCCGTTCCCAATTTCCCCCCTCAAAAACGATTGTAGACAAACGCAACCCTTTCAGTACCAACCTTCCCTTCCTTCACTCATTGACTTCAATACGACCAGTGTCCATGTTGGCCAGGCTTAAAGATTGCCAATGCTGGTGAGATCATTCCACTGTGAACTGCTACTGAATAGAAATTGCCAAATTATTGGCACTGATTCAATCGAGCACGACAAAACACCCCGGGGTGTCCTTAGACCTGAGTCCTTATTCTTTTAGTCCTTTAGACTCGACTACCATTTACTATTTACTATTAACATGTACGAGTATTTCCTTTGTTTCAGGTATCGTTAGCCTTCCGTTCCGATTGGGATTCAGCTCAACAATCAATATATTACCAATGCCAAAATATACGATTTTTGCTATCAAAAAATAACCACCCGAGAAGAAACACTTTTGTGCACAGTTGAGATAAATTCGCTTTAAATAAATTAAATACTCTCTGTTGTTATTGTACTTGTTGTTGTTGTTAATAACTGTCTGTTTTTGTCGGTTTTACTGGTTGCAATATTTAAACTTAGTCTAAAGTATTGCTGGCACGTTCGAAAGCAATTAACTTTTTTATGGAGCCAATATCCGGGGTCAGATGTCAGCTCCACGTGCCAATAAAACTCATGACCTCCCAAAGAGTTGCAGATACAATACGTTCTAACGGTATTTGTATACATATATAGTACATATATTTATAAGTATAGTACTACTACCATATGAAAATTTAACGATAAAAATCATGTTGCTGCAGCCAAAAAATATTTCTGAGGCCGTTGCACTTGCAGCAAAACGCATTTAAACCAATTGACACCAGGCGGCAAAGAAATGCGAGAAATAAAAGAAGCTAAGCCAACAGCTCCGCAACATCTGCGTCCACTTGACCATGGCCAACAAAGCCAAATCTACCGACCAACAAAACCAAACTGAGCAGCCCAATGAATTCTGAAAATAACAGTAAAAAGTGCAAAGCGACAAACAACGCATAAAAAAAAGGCAAAAAACGTTTACAGTAACAGAAACTGAACTAAAACAAATGAAAAACGTGCAGAGCTTAAACACAGACTAGTTAATACCTGTTACTTAAGTAGCAGCATAGTTTAGTTTAGTTGTGTAAATTATTTAGCAGGCTTAAAGTTTAAACTAAAACAGAAGTTCAGCTAAAACTGAGTAAGAAGGCAATTCAAGACAATTAAATGTAAGTATATACGATTTAACATGCAACTAGTTTGAAAATGGAAACAAAAATATTTTAAAATCTTTAATATTTTTAAAATTGAATTTTTTAAATTTAAAATTAATATATATTTAAGTTGTTTTGAGCCATTTTGAATAGCTTTATTTAAAAGGAAAGTTTATTAATTCAAAGTACACAGCCTGAAGCTACTATAGCTTTGCAGTCGACCCATTTTATATTTGAGAAATTTAGGACAAGCTTTAGCTAGCTTCAAATATTAACGTTAAGTAAGTATTATACCTAAGTATACCCAATTGAGTAGTACCTGCTTTAAATTCCCAGCAGTCTAAAGTACACAAAGATGAACTTTTACAGATCGCCCTTAGCTAGTGCTGCTGCTCATGAATATATACACAAGCTAATGCCCGCCACGCCTATTTGAAACTCTTATAAACACTACAATGTGTGCTATATACCCTTTTGAGTCTTGAGAGTAACTAACTGTATGTAAAAGCAGAAAAACTAAAGCTGGCAACAGCTACATGCCACTGCGCCTCATGCCTTTAAATCCCCCCTAGCGCCCCCTTGTCCCATGTCATGTGGCATGCTGTTGAGCTCTTCTCCAATATCGATTCAATTGGTGTCTAGTGTTTGGTGCTGGCCTCATGGGCAAGTCGATGCCGTTGCCGTTGCCGATGTCAGCTTATAGCTTACAGCGAGGTGTTGGGGAAGAGACCAATGGAATTGAGGGGGGAGGAGCGGGGAGTGGGGCGTGGGGCATGTTTGCAGCTCACATTGAAAAAAATATTTTGCGCGCATCAAAAATATCAACAGCAATAACAACAACAGGCGTCAAACACTTGCCAGTTATTCAGTTATTTTTCCAGCGTTTTTTAGCTTTTTTTTTTGTATTTTGTTGTTTTTTTTTAGCATTCGCAAGTTTTGAGGCCAATAACTCTGCTGATGGCCATGGCTGATGGCTGATGGCTGATGTTTGTTGCTAGCTGATTGTTGTTAGTAAATGTTGTTGGTTGAGGCAGGCGCAGGTGGCGCCGGTGTGACAACAACAGCAACAGCAACAACAACAGTCGATAGCTATGGCTGCAACAATACCAATGCCAATTTATATGTATATTAAGCCAAGTTTGCTTGCTCGTTTATGGCAACAATTTTTGTCTAGTTTATGGTCACGTTTTCAGCGTTTGCCTTTTACGGCCCACAGCAGCCCTTTTAGCCGTACAATGTTGGCCCAAAACTTTGCTTACTTTTTAAAGGTATGAACGGTCACGTGCTCTGCACTGACACCGACTGTTGTGTCATTGAAAAACCGATTGCTTTTAGCTGTTAGCTGAGCTGAGCATTTGTGAGCTACTCAAAACATATATTTTTATATTTTGGCCATTGAATAGCTCAGTTTGATTGAGAATGTTTTTGGCTAACCAAGAGGCTTAGAAGGGCTTCTAATACCGTTAACAGAATTATAGACTGAATTTTAAGCCTGTTACGACTGTTAAAAGTAACAGTAACAAGTACCTATGTTAGTTTAAAGACTGTTACGACTGTTAACAGTGAATGTTCTATTGATTTAACATTATTTAATTCACCTGTTTAATTCATTTAAATAATGGATAATTTTGGGGCAGCCTAAGGGCGATTTGTTAGAAGTTTCTAATCGTTTTTTGGGGCAGGAAAACTTTTTACATTGCCACCAAACTTTAAATGTTTGGGGAACTGTTAACATTATTAACAGACCCATAACAGTTTCTGTTGCTGACAGCATGTAGGTAATTTCAAATCTTTTTAAAAACAATACTCTTGCTGATGAGTTTCATGTTTACATAGACTTCTATAGAAAAGCAGATTCTACTTACATTCTCCAGTTTGGCAAAGGTCTCGTACATGGTCATATTATTCACTCGTCCATATTGAACAACGAAATCAATATCATCCGCTGCGGAGACACTTGTCGAATCTGATGACTGTGGCACTTGTTGTTTGCCCGTCGCAGTTTCAGCCACTGACGCGACATCGCCGCCATCATCAGCAGCAGCAGCAGCCAGTTCATCGCCGGTTATCATATCCCCAGGCAGCGGAGTAGATGAGGAGGAAGTGAAGTTGTTAGTGGATGCTGAGCTACTTTCGGTAGTGGGCGCAGTCCAGGCCAGACTTATGCTAGTGCCCGTCACGGTTGTTGCATGCACATCTTCCGGTGGTCCTGGTATGTTATTTGTGCCTGGCAAAATGGAGAGCGGAGATGAGCTTGAGTTTGATTTTATAATGCCAGTTTAATTGGCCAATATTGGTTTTGTTTCAACATTTTGGCAAACCACGCTATTGGCCAAATAATTTAGCAGACAATTGTGTGCAACAGTGCGTATGCTCAACATGCACAGACACGCCAGTGTACAAACAGTATTAGCCGCAAACTCAAGCACACGCAGACAGGCAAACCAGATCACACCCAGTCCCTACCACACACACACACACACACACATTTCAGACTTTACACAGAGATTACAGTGCTCACCTTCCTCGAAACACTGCAAAATGTTGCCGGCGTATGCTAAACAATCTGGCACCGTAGACGACGCAGAAGTGCCGCCATTTGCCGTTGCTGATGACGTCAGCGTTCCAATGCTCGAAGTGGCTGCTGCTCCTCCTGTTGCTCCACTCGATTTGGTAGTCAGTGCCAGAGGCATAACGCCACGACAGAGGGGCATACAGGCATTAATCACGCCACGGCGACTGCAACACGGACTGTGGTCTCGTCCTCCGGCCGCACAGCGAGCAAGTATGGCTAAGATTGGGCGAAAGAGTAGGGTTAATCAGTGATGTTACAGCATTTAACAAATAGAAATCAGTGTTTTTTACATGATTTTCTATGCTGCTTAAGTTTTGAGCAGCTTTTGTCAAACAAAACTTTCCAAAGCAGCCAATGATGCAGAACATGACGCTGCAGTTTCTAAGCAATTTTACAGGAAATTACCACAGATTTCACATCTGCTTAGCGGCAACTCAAACAAATGAGAACAGCAAGTCATGAGCTAATAAACTCGACATGAGCATAATCAATAAAACATTGTTTATGTAATCAGATAATAGATTAGAGCCTTAAACTTGTTGTCCTTGAGTTACTTAATTAGCTAGGGCTAGACTTCTGGCTCTAAAGTCGCCTAATTGGCAGCACTCCTTGCTCGTCCTTTAACAAGCACCAAAAATTGCTTACCAGTGACTCATTAATGGGGAATTGTTATTGGAAACTTGATCAATTTAAAAAGAGAGTATTTGAAATGAGCTCATTAAATTAAGAGAAAAATCATTTAAGATTGGGCCATTTGTGAGCTGCTTAACGTGAAACTCTGCAGCACTGACACTAATTAGTGTTGGCCACGTTAGTACGTGTGTCTGTGTCATAGCTGTGGGCTTAACTGTAACTCACGCATTTGTGCACGGCACGTCGGACCGAGATTTTCGATGTCGGACAATCGAATGTTGTAGGAACAGAGCGGCGCACATTGTGGCAGGAGGCCAGAAGCCAGGCAACACGTCGACATGTTGTATTTGGCAACAGGAGTTGGGTCCAGTTGAGCGGCCAGTGTGCGTGTAATAAGACGTGGAGATGGTTCACTTTTGCCATACGCATTAATGGATACCACATAGAACTCATAGTAAATGTACGGCTCAAGACCTTCAAGGATGAGTGGCGGCTGACGCTGCAAAGTTAATTAAATTAGACCAAAAAACCGTAAAAGTAGCCACATTCTTTTCTCTATTTGCCTTTTCCACTGTCAGATAGTCATCGCCGACGCCAAGACGACGGAACTTGATGTGATACGTGGTCACCGTATCGGCCAGTCGCTTGGGCTTATTCCAATCCAGAATGACAAAGCTATCCGTTTTGGCCACCGTACGCAGCTTGGATGGAGGATCGGCCAGCACGCCGTAGCCCTGGAACAGACAGCTGCTGTACTCGGACATAAAGCGCAGGCATCTAAGGAGCAAAAACCAATTTAAGCACTTTAATTAACTAAACTTAGTTGTACCCACTTGAACAAACTAAAGTCCAGTGAGGTGAGTTTTCCAGCACAGAGCGCAAAGCAAGCGGAGGGTATGCCCCGAGCACGACAACAGCCCGTATGATCAATGTTGTTGGCCAAGCAGGTAAAGGTTATGTTTGACCAAGGAGCACAGACCATCAGATCCGGTAGCGTGGCCTGATCTGCCTTCTGTGGATCACACATCTTGTCCAGGCACATGCGATGCGTCATACCATTCTCTTCACAGCAGCCGCGTATATTGGGCAGCGTAGGCATCACCTGTTTGTCGGTGCTGCCTGCCTTATCCTCTGTGGAGGAGGCGCTGGTGTGTGTAAAGAAACGCAGTCGCTCGTTGGGCAAACTGGCGCCATACTCATTGACAGCTGTGAGCACCACCGCGTACATGGTCAGCGGTGTTAGCGTGTTCAGATATAGATACGTCTGATTGGCGTTGACATTGTAGAGCATCGTTTTCTCCTCGGCTGAGTCCATGTCCTCGGTTGTCTTGTGCTTTATCTCACCGCTCAGTTCGTCCTCGTCGAAGCTATGCAGCACGGTGAGATTCACCGTGTAGTGCGTTACCTGATCGGCTAGCTTCAGTGGCGGGGCCCAGCTGATGTTGACGCTTGTTTCCCGCACCTGCTCAATGTAGAGCTGCGTGGGCATGCTGGGTATCAGCTGCACTCCCTTGAGTATGCACTGCAGTCCACTGAGTGTGTGCTGCACACAGGATACACGTGTCTTTAGCTTGTCGGTGAAGGGTGTGTATTCGCCTCGGCACATATCCTGGCAGAGATCGGGAATCTGTTTTTCGACACAACACGGCACATGATTGCGACCATCGGCCATGCAACGCACAATGCTGGGAAAGTCCTTTTCACAGGCTTCGGGGTCGACGTCTGTGGTGCCATCCAATATATTATGAACATTGCAGAAACCCATGCATTTTGTAGAGACATTTGCGTGTTCACAGCATTCGGTGAAATCATGTGTAAACACAGGAGGCGATTGACTTGCACGCCAAAAGCTTCGGTTATCCTGGGCATTCAGGGGCGGTGGCAACAGGAAGACATCGCTGGACTCGGCCGTAGATGTGTCCGTGCTGTTGTTGCTGTTGCCCTGTGAGAGCGCCTTAACTGCATTTGAGTAACATGATTATGAGTTCATCAGTACATCAAAATTTCTATGGCTTACCTGTCAGTATGTGTATGCTGCGCAATACTGGATCGGAGTTTAACTCACAGATATAGGCACCCGAATCACTTGCTTTGAGGTTCTTAATCAGCAGCACCCAAACCTCACCACCCGCCTCCAAATTCGGGCCTTTCGGGTCTAACCAAAATGCGCATTAATGTTGGAGAATTATCATGTGTATAAATTTCGAGTTTAACTCACTTTCATCATGCAAAACACGCACACGATGATCCTTTGTGACCCGCACCGTACCAGCGGTTAATATCTCATCTCCCTTCTTCCATATCACCGTATTGTTGGCTGAGTTCTCGGACACAACGCAAGTCAACAGCGCATCTTTGCTCTCAAAGATCTGCGATGGTCCACCAGTTCCTAAAGTTACGAATATTACATGCAAAAGTCAGGATTTAGTTTGGGAAAAGGGGAAAAAGGGTTCGCCCGACCCCCACAATACTATTTGAGCTACTAAAGTTTGTTAAGTAAGCCATTTAGCAATAAAATATTTAGCTAAACTTACCAATTGGCACACCTGAATTAACATTCGTTAATAATACACATATCGTTATGATTTTTAACACGAACAACTTGAGCATTATTCCGCGTATTTGCCTGTAAATGAATGAAAAAATAGTAGATTATTAAATATTAAAAAGAAATTTATACAACAGTTCAAAAAATTAGAGCTAACCTCATTTATATACTAGTAAACCAATCAGTTTATGGCCAAATTTGATTTTAAATAAAATATTTCATAAATTGTAGCTACTCTTATACACTTTGACTACTCAACTGTAGTTTTATATACTGCAATTCGTTTACTTACTTTCATATTTAATATTAAAGAGCTCAATTCCTTGTTTACTAACCCAAAAACTCTCTAAGTGCGTCTGAAGCATGTCTTTGCACGATTTGGCATGTCAAAAATGTTGAAGTTTAAATAATAGTAAATACTTTCTTCTACCCATTGCACAATCAATATTTTTCAATCATTTTCATAGCCCATGAGACACATTTTTATACGTATGTTTGGTGGGGGTTGGTTTGGGATAACTGCCACCATTTTGGACGCGCAGACACATACACAGCCGGATGCACCTGTCAACTGCCAACTAGAATTGCAAACAGCAATGGCGACCCATGAACGCACTAGCGAACCCAGTTGCATCTGGAAGCAACGCCACCTTGGACAGGTGAGTTGGCTGACGGAAACGAGCAGGGAGGGGGGCGAACGGAGACGGACACGGAGATGAGAACAGGTACTGGGCTGGTAATGGGGACTAGAACGGATATGGAGACTGGCAGCGCGTTGATGTCGTCGCTGGGATTCAAAAAATAATAAAAAAAAAAAAATAAAATATACGTGACCGTTGACCAACCTCATAGCAAAATGAATTCTCCCATCTTTTCGCCCTCTTCATCTGTTCGTTTACGTTCATTTTGCTTCTATTTTTCATTTTTGATAAATACATTTCTTCTTCTGCTATTTTACTTGCATTTTTGTTGATCCAATGTTGAACAGTGCAATAGTCGCTTGATGCTGACAACTTGCACGTTGACTGCTTCCCTGAAATATTGGTCCCCTTCCCCCAAAAAAAAGTATACATTCAGGGAAGCTATAGATATTCCAATTGCAAATCGATGCAAGTGTGCAAATACATCCGGTGTTTGGCGAAAAATGTCAAAACATCAACAGTGCACGCACACCGGGAATGCCATCGAATTAAATGCATTTGCAAAACGCTTTTCCTCTTAGCAACAAAAAATCCCTTTTCAAAAAATATTCATTCAATTGCTGACAAATCGAATTCCAGCTTAAGCTGCTTTGCTTTATGTTTAGTTAAGCTAAAGCATAACATTAATTAGTTAGCTCTTCTAAGTATGCCTTTTTAATAGGGAATAAGAAAGAAGTGTTTGATTTTTGTTGATTAACAGAACAGAATATATTCCTTATTATATATATATTATAGCTTCAAGCTTTACTGCTTTAAAATATGTACTCTTCCTAGTAACTTTAAGCCCAGCGTACTAAAGCCAGACTAGATTGCAGTGTGACAATTAATTAAGTCAGTTTAAAGCCTACCAGCAGTGTTGTCTAAGGGCAGCAACAGTGGGCTGTGGGGTTAGCCCACCTTTGTTGCTACCATTTAACTGTGTTTAGTAAATCCCCTTATATAGGCCAGCATAGATATATATAGCAGCGTATATAGCTGACGTTGGCTGTCACGACATTTGTTTGTTTGCTGTCCATGGCCTTTGGTAACAGCACTTGTAGGGTATCAAAGGTCTGTGCCAACTGCTAATGAGCAATTCCCAATGACTAAACACAAAGAACAAGTTCAATGGAAAGATGTGGAAAAGTTATAGTAATGACGGGGACAGGGTCAGGGACAGGGTCGTGGGTGGGCTGATAGCGAGGTCGAAGATATTTTATGCGCGTTTAACGCATTCTAAATTGAATTTACAAAGTGCGAACGATGCAACGAGTTCTTCTACTCAGTTGCCACTCGAAGCCCATTCATAAATTCTTCAAGCAAAAAACGTTTCATTCCCACAGAGTGAAGTCTGTTCGCTGAATTTCACAGCCGTGTAACTCTACCTCTCTCTCTCTCTCACACTCGCTGTCTGTCTCGCTCTAGGTGTGTCTCAATTGCAAGGGTGACAAATTTGATTAAATTATAGCGCTATTGCAAAGCGTTTTATCTTTCGCTGGAACTGGCGCAGTTGCACTTTGCCAGCGTACGCCACGTACGAAGAGGCAACTCAATTAATTGTTTTTGCTTTGTTGTTGCCATTGTGAAGAACCCAGGCAACACACACACACTCCAACACACTTACACCAACACACTCACACCGACACGCACAGCCATCAGTCACATTTACGTGCCATCTATTTGTCTTCATCGTGCTGCGACCGCGGCGTTAAAGCAGACAACGTTCTGCTCGTTGACGTTGTAAGTAAATTGTATAACGTGGCGTATGAGTAATATGATATGCATGCTTCGATTCCACGCCAGCCAAGCCACAACGCAACCCAGTTCAACTTAACTCTGAAACTCAGCTCGTTGAAGATGATGTGGTAATCAGTTTTGATTTTATTAGCACTCAGGGGCGGCAGTCAGGTGTCTGCCAAAAGGAGCGGTAAATATTCCAAATCTTTTTTACGACTTTGCGACATGTGCGTGGTTTTCTAACGAATTGTATTCCCTTGACAGTAATACGCATGGAACTTTGGTAAATTCAATATAAGCTGAGATTTCTATTGTTTAAAACTTGACAAACTGACAATCTGTTGGACATAAATCAGCATTTTAATAGGGAGTACGACTTCAGTACTTTTTATTATTCTATTTTCTTTGAGTTAATTACGAAAATGTGAACAAATTAGAAGCACGAAATGATTCATAATGGAAAGCAAAGGAAAATGTAAATGACTTGGCCATTATGGAAAGCAGAGATAACATAAAAACCGAATACATCATAAAGAGACGCTAGGCGAAAAGGCTATTGTGATGGTAATTTAAAAGACACAACGGCATTGCTTCATATTTTCACATTATCTGTGTTAGCCCGGTCGACAGCGGGAAAGGCAGCAAAAAAAACAATCCAAAACTGAAACAGACAGAGAAAGACAGACAAATGACATTTGGGAAAGGTGTGCATCGTCAGGCTGAAGCAGCAACAGCCACGGCAGGCAATTGACTAAAAGATATCCTTTTTGATAAATGAAATACACCACAAAACATTTTAAAAGCCAACCGACAACACTTTCCACTTTGCTGCTAATTTAAAGTTAACACCAAAAACTCCTGGCCACAAGAAAATGGTAGATGGGCAGACAGAGATGGCAAGTCACGGCTCGTAAAGTGGCAGGGGGCTTTTTAACCATCCCCTGTTTGACAACGGTGCGGTGCAGCCATGTCCATTCGTCCGTCCATCCGTCCATTGGTCCGTTCTCTCATCCAGTTGTCCTTTGGTTTGTCTGCGTGTGACTTTTCCCGGTAGTATGTTTGGCTTTAGCTATTTTATGGCTGCCATTGCCTGTCCTTGTTGTCATGTTTCTTGTTTTCATTTTCGTTTTCCTTTACAGTTTTGTTGCTGTTTTTGTTTTTGTTGATTTTTATCCACTTTCCTTTTTTTTGGGGTTTGCTTTGCTTGAAAGAGGTAATTTTTCTTAATTACCTCAAAATGTTTACCTTGTTGCTTGTGTTTTGGCTACGGATTTTGGCTTTTTGGACGCCTAGATAAGGTGCTGCGTGTCGGACCGGTAGTTAAGCGTATACCTAGATTGTACTCCTGTGTAAAGGTGTAAAATATTTTCGACAACGTGCAGAGCCAACAAAAAAAAACTATACAAAACAAAAGCAACACTTTACTTTTAGCAAATGTTATTGTTTGTGTTCTTAAGCAGCTTTCCTGTGGTCCACACAGGAAAAGTAAAAGTATTGCATACTTTCAGGCAGTGCCATCAAACTATTGTGTGAGTGCGAGCGAGTGTGTGCGTGTGTGTGTGTGCAGTTAAACACAACTAAGTACGTGGCGACACAGAGCACATTTTTGCAGCTTAGTGCAAGGTAAACAACCGTCTTTAAACTACACTAAACACACCAGAAAAGCTGTACATAATATGCAAACACTTGAACTGAACTTGACTGAATAGTAAAGGGGAAAGGGAAGGGGTGTAGGGGCGGTAGGTGTTTGGTCTGCTTAGGCCTTTATTTTATTTATAATTCCAGCAAATATGATGATAAAAAATTACTAACTTATAGCACAGCGTGACAACTTTTGGTCAACACCAGAAACAAAGTTCTCGGCATTTGCAAAACTTTCCGGTTACAGCAACGCCAAAGTCTGGGGTCCCAGTCCGAGTTTGAGTCCGGCTCTGTTGCTGATAAGCAGTTCGCCTAGCTTAAAAGTCATTGTACGGCATAGATGGAAGCATCTAGATCAAAGTTACTGTTTGAGCTAGAAAAACTTTTTGCCACCGTGTTGGATACCAAATTTTTGCATACTTGTAGTTAAGTTTTTTGTCGTTCTGCTTCTACTACCATGTCCGCATTTTCCAATGCTTTAGCGGCTTATTAAGGACTTAAGCGTTGGGCGGTAAACCACAAGAGTTATGATAAAATGTCGCATGTTGGCCACACAACAAAACAATGCAAAAAAAAATAAATGTAAATAATTAAGAGTTTTGTTTTGCAATATTTGCTCATTTTAGTTTGCTTTGTTATCATTTGAAAAGTTTTTATCTTGAAATTATGAAAGGTGAAAAAAGGTAGGAAAAAGGGTCGAGAAAAAAGGCAGTTCAAGTTTCATAATAACTATAGGCAGTTTATAAAATAATTTGTAGGTCCATTTACACGCCACTGCTAAATTTATTCTTTTGTTTTGTAATAATTTGTAAACTGGGTCAAATATTTTGCATTTTTCAATTTTAATAATTGCAGCAAAAATATCAAAAATACAGAGAATATAAATCTTAACGTGTAGGGCAATCATAAAGTATTTCTTAAATTGCAGGCAATATATTGAGCCATATTTACCAAAATTTCAAACAAAAAGCAGGCTATATTTGCCCAGCTTCTCACACCAAATACAAATAAATTTGCTTTATGTGCACCTGCTTGCAAGCAATTACAGGGTTCGTGGCAATATTGGCATACCCTTCGGTTCGTAACGAGCATAATAAAATATAAAATAAACATTAGAGCGAGTGATTTCATATTAAATACTTGCAAAGCAGCAAAAAGCCAAAAATGTTCACAGAAAAAAACACAATAAAATATATGTATGAAGAGATATACTTAATGTAGATGTGTAGTTGTTTACATGCATGGAAAAACAAGTAGAAACACCTATAACTCTCTGCATTTGCATATGGAAATGCGAAGGATCCTGAGTTCAGCTCGTTGAATGTGTCTAAGCAGGCGTGGAAGTATGTGTAAATCATACATAATTGTGTGTGTGGGTGTGTGCGGGTGTCTGTGTCTGAATACTTACAAGTGTTAGTGTGACTATGAGACTTACTTGTCTGAGTGTGAGTATTTGTTTATGTTTATATTGCATGCGCATTTCGCTACGCAAAAGCTGCAAAAACTTTTATGCACTTTTCATAATTCGCTTCAAGCACAAATGCACAATAATACCAACAAAACAACAACAATAATCACAACAACAACAAGAGCAACAATGGTACAAAAAAAAAGTGTAAACAAGGATGCACAAATCCGACAAACGATAAAATGTAAGAACAAGATACCAAACAACAGTGACAACAATGCCTCAGCGTTGTCGGCAGACAGAGACAGCACTAAGAGTGACAGGGAGAGAGAGAGGGAGGGAGAGTGTGAGAGGTGTAGACTGAAACAACAATGGCATTGACTTTACATTTCCGCCGCTTTGCTTGGTAACTTCCGCAGCTTCCATTGTTACCGCTGCCAACTGAAGACCATTTGGCGCTGCAGCATTTTCGCTCCACTTCCATATGTGGCACGCACTTGCTGCAACTACAGCAACAACTGTAACTGTCACAGCCATAGCCACAGCAACTGCCACTGCATTTCAGCCATAGAATGCCCACTGTACTTACAACATGAATAAAAAACACATAACAACAAAAAACTAGCAGCTACAGCTTACAGTCTAGTTAGTCGACAGCAATAGGCCCTGTAAACTAATTGGAAGTGTAGTGTGGTTAAAATGAAACAAAGACATTTATATATCAAACCTGAACTTGATCAGTTCTTTCCCTTTTATAAACTTATTTGTACAGAGTTTGATCTGCACTAGTTAGCAGATTGAAGTCGAGCGAGCCGACAGTAAAAGAGTAAGAACACTTTCTAGTGCACATTTTTCCATACAAATATGCAATTCTTAACCGACATGTCCAAGGATACATTGGATATAGTATATATAACATATAACATGTCTCACTTCTATAAATTCTCTCTTCTTTAGGCATATTTAAAACGATATCTTCGTATGCTGAGGCGACAATTAAAAAATTCCAAGCTAACCTCAACTTGTTTTAGTTCTGTGGGAGCTCAAACGGACATATCTTTATCTATTTGACTCATTCAGACCACAAAACTTACTGCTACAAACACTCCCACACCTGTCACTCCCTTTACACTACTTAAGTACAGGGTCTAGACACTACAAAACATGTAAAGCTCTAAACAGTCTAAAACATGCGTCACCCCGCCCATTCCGTCATTCGCATTCGAAACTATGAAATGACTGACAGCTTCCTACCACACACATGCAGCCAAGTAATCGTAATAACACACGACAAGTAGTACAAACATATACACACTAGTGTATGTGTGTGCGTATGTTATGTGTTAACGGTAACTGTAGCTTGTGCCAGGCAACAACTTAAAAGTCGGTAAGCTCTAAAATAGCAACAACTGACGTCTGTCGACAAGGAAACTCTGCAGTTGACGCGCTCTGACGAAGTTCAACGAGTACAAGTTGCAGTTACATCACCGCAGATGCCGCATATGCCACAACCCGTTGGCGATGCCGCTGCCGCTGCCGGCGTTAACGTCGACGTCGCTGCATTGCTCACTCCGCATGTGCGGTTAGAAATTAGATTTACTAGTCTCCCGACAATCCAGCAAAAGGCCATTCAAAGCCCTAAAAAGTGGCAACAACTTCACACAAGCCAAACAACTTTTTCCCAAAAAAGTAAAGTAAAGTAAAAAAAAAAATACAAGTAGAAACAAATGCTGTTAGCTCCTTCAGCAAGGCGTTCTACATCCTTCAACAACTCTCCTCCCTGTTGTACTATTAAATTTGCCCATGGGACTGACTGTTGACTTTGTTGTTTGCAAAGAAGACATAAAGTGCAACTGTTTTTGTTGTTCTTTATGGCAAATTGGCCAACCATGGCACACATACATGTGTCCATACACATATATACATCTGCAGTAGAGGTAATCAATGGAACTTTTCACTTCACTTTCTAATATTTTTCGAAACGACTTAATAACTTGGCAAATGCCAAACACGTGTTTTGACCAAGTTTTTGCTGTTGAAAAACTTTATTTGCATTTGAAGTGATTCGTAAACTATGATAAAGAGTTCAGAGCTCAGTTTGAAAGGTAACAAACAGTAAATTATTCTATAATTTTAAAGCACGCTGTTATGAAACTTAATACAGCTGTCTAATCACATGTAAGCCAATAAGCCAATCAAGTTTTAATTAGTTTTAATAAACTTACATTATTGATTAGTGGGATTCAAATGAAATTATGATTGCTAGGCAACAACAGCCCCATAAACAACAACAACAACAAGTGAGTGCTCTTCCAGTAATTATATGTTTCCTGCTGCTACTTTAACACGCAACTCGGCACTTTACTCCACACTCAATTTGAGCAAAATGTTGCACCAATAGACAAGGCTTGGCAGGGCGGGAACGGGATAGGTATTGAGGTACCGCTGAGACAAGTCAACCGCGACGAAGCCAAGAGCACACACCATGAAGGTGTGCGCTGTGCTGGGGATACGTTTGGGATGCAGGTAACCAGGTAAGGTGCTAATGAGCTGCAGTTCCTCGTGCACTAATAGAAGATGCTCTGCATGAAGGTTGCCAACCATTTTACTGTTGCCAACTTGCTGTTTCAAAAGTGTGTGCGTGTGTGCATATACTTGATGCTGATGTTGCTTGTTACTCCCTGCCAGCACTTAAAAGCTTTGTGCCACAGACACACACACACACACACACACACACACACACACACACACACACCCACTCCCCAATACACACACATTATCAAACGCGATGTCGACCTGCGCTTATGCTCTTGATATTTTTGACGTGTTCGTTTGACATTTCTGCTGTTGTTGTTGCTGTTGTTGTTGTTGCTGTACTCCTTGTTGCTGTTGCCTCTGCTGTTACAGGTTGGCTGCACTTTGAGCAAGTTTTGCCGCAGCACAGGAAGGCGTCGTTACATTATTTTCATTTTTGTTTTAATTAAAATTTCACATGTCAACGATTTTTGAAGGTGGGCGTTTGCACAGCTGCGTGGGCGTGAAAGCGCTGAAAGACTGAAAGAACGTTAACGTTGTTACTAGTATCGCTGCCACGCCATTGGCACTGCCATTTCCTCATACCAACAAACAACAGTCGAGCGATCCACCAAAAAAAACAAAAAGAAACCCACTAAAAAACCCAAAAACAAAAGCACCAAAAAGCTCACAAAAGTTTGCCATTTTTTGGCACCCTCTTTGGCATCGACAAGACTGTCAACTGCATTCGACGATGGCAGCGACTTTTTGGCTGCATTGCCAATCTATCAGTGACTTGATGTACCCACACTTCAAGTCGTATCAAAGAGCTCGGCCTTCCAGCTTGAAAACTATGCCGGCAGACATCTTCAGAGCGTGTCATTCACTTCTTTTTTGACTTTGTAATTCTCAAATTGATCAACTGCTTTTTGCATACGCGTAGTGAAGTCTTTAACAGTTAGGGGGATTGTCATTCACTTTGGTAGCTTGTAAAAGTGACAGATTTGTAATTAAAATTACCGAAAAACAAGTAAGAAGAGCTATAGTATAGCGAGGCTACTGTAATAGATACCGTACTCATGCCAGTGCGCACTTTCCTTAATTTTCGATTGATTTGTCCTATGGGAGCTATAAGCTACAGTTGTCCGATCCGGATCAAATATAGTGACAATAGTTAGTTATGGTACCATACACATAATGTGTAAATTTTTTCACGAAAGCTATAGTAGTTTCCAAGATTATGGAGTTTAGGAGGATGGACGCACAGGCAGATGAACAGAAGGTCATCGGTATATCGACTCAGCTATTGATGATGATCAAGAATATGTACACTTTAAGGAGTCAGCCACGCCTCCTTCTACCTGATACGCACATTTGTATTCTGACAAACCACTCTTCTTTGATTTAGAGTATGGAGTCTTAAAGTATATTATATATTTGATTTATGTATTATATTATTAATTAGAATTTTGTACAAATGTTACTCAAATTATTATCCTATAAAATTATTCAATCAAAACTACAGAAGCAAGATATTTATAGTTAAATAAGTAAGCGCTATATAATTTATATTATATTTCAGAAAGTAAGATAATATTTAATATATACATTCGTATGAACATTATTGAATTAAATATTTGTGTTTAAATAAAAATTTTGCATTAAATTTAATGCCGTAGATTTAAAATTTAAAATATTTTTAATATTATTTAAAGCAGAGCTAAATAAGCATTTCAAAGTTAATGTTATTGTTAGCAATAAATGTAATTGCTACAACAGTTTCAATAATTGTTGGCTCTTTCCATATTTATTGGGCCATATTGGTATTTATATTTATTTATTTGTGCAAACGACAAACGTAAATGACTCTGAAAGGCAAATTAACATATATTAATGTATGTTTGTATGTATATGTACATATGTGCATAAGTTGATATAAAATCTGATTCCATAAAAAACTCATTATATGGTATATTTGTTTATTATAAAAGTGCCGCACAGTTGACCAAACCAGCTTTCGGTTAAAATAATTAAATTTTTTAATGGCTTCAGTGTTAAACGCTCTACGTGTCCGTGTCTGTAAAGTCCAATTTGACAAATAATCGAGAGACCCCCAATAACGTTTCGATTTACAACCTATTGTTTGACCCCAGTACGGCAATATATCTATATATATATATATATATGTTCCTTAAATGCAATTAATTATCTGTCATCAACATTTGTGACATTTATTGTACCAGCGCCTGCACTGGCTATAATTTAAAGATTGCACATATGAACCAAATAGTTGGTAATGTATAAATATACACATTGTGTGTATTAAATTTCAATCAATGGTCTGCTAGAGTTTGATTTAATTAAAATTGTTATTATGTCGTTAAACTATTTGTATATACAATATTTTCCACGAAATGGTTTCCAATTAAATTCAACTCCTACTACAGTAAAAAAGCAAAAGCAATAAAAATTAAAAATAGAAAAAAAAGAAGACACTTCGATTGCGTAGGCCTATTGCCAATTTCCGTCAGACAATTATAATTGAAAACCCGAAATCGAAACCCTTCAGTATGCTCAATGATTAATGATCAATGACCCCTAAGCCAAAGCCCAAAAAACCACCTGAATGCCCAGTTGGATTAAAAAAAAAGAATTAAAAACAAGAAGACCAGGAAGCAATCGACACTAGGTAAACTTGTTGGCCCCTGGCAAACTAGAGACTTGAAACAGTGACGTCATCGTTCTTCAAGTAGCAAGTCTGCTTAATGGAAGATTTTTGAAAGTTATTAAACAACTTTGGAGCACTGAAGACAGAGTGTAATAATAATAATAATATGACTGCTAAACTGACAGTCAGCATTAATGCATTTCACAGCGGACCAATCTGTTTTCTCAATAATTTGCAAGCAAAAATAAAATGTAAATAAACGCAAAATATTCCCCATTGGCAGAGTTCATTTTGCTGGACTCGAGAGGCAAAAAAAAAAAGAGCGCGAAAGTTGCACTACGCCGTGTGCCCGGCGAAACAAAGTTCGAGTTTGCTTGTGGTACAACAAAAAGTTGATTTATAAACAAACTTCTGCAGCAAAAAGTTGTACACTGCCGTCGTCAACAAACAAACGAACAAACAAACGGACAAACAAACCCAACAAAAAAATAAAGGAGTAGAAAAGCAGTAGAAAAGGAGTAGAAAATAGCCAAGAAAAGTCAAAAGTGCTTTGGTCTCTGCCAACAAACCTTATGGAAAGCAAACGCCTGCTGCTGCCAAGGCTTAAAAGAACCAAAGGCCGTGCTGTTATTGGACTGAGTAAAGCTGACAGGGGAAACAATCGCACAATGGATGTACTGAGGCAGCAGTATAAAGAAGTGTAAATAAAAACACGCATAAAACTCATGATTGAAAGCCAAAAAAAAAAGAGAATGAAATATAAATATAAAATATTCAAAAACTAAATAAAAGCAAAAGGCTCAAGGAAACATAAGAAATGAATCAAGTTTGTAATACATAAGTTTATAAGACTCAACTTGACTGGTGTCTGATAAAAAAAATAATAATAAATAGAAAATATTTGAGCAGGTAATAAAGAAATTTTCGGCATCCGCAAAAAGTTTTGTAGCAAAAAGTGCGAAAATTAAGACAGTTTTGTTTTTTTGTCAGTGCAATAAATGGCACAATAAAACCCACAACAAGCAACTGTCTGATTTCAAAATGGAAGCAAGAGAGGGCGAAAGAGAGCGAGGGAGTAAAAAAGAGCACACATTTTGGCATGAGCATCTTATATTGTACTTACTACTAGTCATCCCCAGTCAAATCAGTTCTTGGCACGATTTTCGCAACACAAAATCTAAGAAATAAAAAAGTTTTTTTGATGCTGCCGCAAAAGCCAACGCACAATCGACAAGTTCTGCGCGTTGGCTTAACTTCTGCCACAAAATTTTAGTTTCCGGCTTTTGATGGCTTGCAGTTTGTGTTGGCAATATGTCTGCCGCTGCCTTTTTGGCCCCCCTGTGTTACCAAGTTACCGAGTTACCAACTTACCGACTTGCCTTTGCTTAACTTTAACTTTTCGGCTCTCGTCTCTACTAACAGCAGCAAGAAAATAACCAAAATAAAAAAAAAAGAATGTTGTTGGTAGGGTGTTGCTTATTTGATTTTTGTGCCGCCTTTTGTTGCACAACAATCAACGGACAGACCTCCAACATGTGTACGGCAACAAACTCCAATACAGCAACAACAACAACAGCCCAAAGATACACAACAATTTGTAATTTCACAAGTTATAAGCGAATATCTTAAAAATGAGCACAGCCCTAAAAGTTCACAATTTATCAATAAAATGCAGAAGTCTTAAGAACTCTGAACTGAACTGAACAAGTCTTTGGGGAAAATAATTGAGCTCCATCTATTTACTGGCTATAGAAAGAACCCAAAACGATTATGGCAAATGAATAAACTGAATGGAAAATAAAATTAAATAAACGCACACATAATGGCCATACATTAGTCCAATCGAACCCAAATTTAAGCTAATACTGTTTATTTAGCATATAAAAAATTGTTCTATGTAATAAACAATTATCTAATATAAATGCAGGTTTCGGCATAAATTTATAAAAAAAAATAAAACCATCGATCATGGTTACAATCGAATAAACAGAAACTAAATATTATATTAATTTTAAGAGTTATTTTCTGTAAAATGATTTAAATCGATAGTTATCTCAGCAAATAACTCATAACAGCTTATAAATTTACATGTTTATATGCTTACATTAATTAGAATTCTCTACGAAGTGTAATAAATTTTATTCTGTTTTTTAAAAATTGTTCTGCTTTTAATAAAATTTCAAATGGATTATGAGGATTAAGTTTTTGGCAGAATGTGGAATAAAATGCGCGAGACATGCATTATTTAAAATATTATACAAATAAAATCTAACAAAATAAATAAAGAATTTTGCTGCTAAGTCTTACATTGTACATAAAAAAAATATAAAAAAAATTAAGCTTATTTGGCAAGCACTGCAGAATGTTATAAATTTATGTTCTTCATCGATTTTTTATTAAATATAAATTATTTTGTATTAGATAATAAATTTAAAGCAAATGTTTGTTATTTTTTACAATAAAATAGTTTTAAAATGTAAGTTAAAATATTTATAACAATACATTACCTTAAATACTTAGAACAATCTTTGAAATCTTTAAGTGCATTGGTTTAATTACCTGTAAAAAATAAGGAAAGATAAAACATTCATATAGTAAGTCAGTCTACAAGTTTGTTAATTTAAAACTCAGCTTTTAAGCTGACTTAAAAAATAACAAAGCTTAAAATAATATTTATTATGTACTAAAAGGTATTGAGCTAATTATAATAAACTTTTGACTTAATGCCTCTACAACTTAATATTTACAGACAGCAAACAAAACAAAAAAAATGTGGCATAAATAAAACAATTTTTCGGCACGGGAAAATTCCATTGAACATCTTCGGAAAAGCTAGTGTGAAATGGAAATGGCTTTACTAACTCTCATAAATCTCAACTTGGTGGTGTTAGTGTTTGAGTATGTGTGAGTAGGTGTGAGTGTGTGTGTGTGTGTCTGGTTGTGGATGTATGTGTGTACACAACAGTATAAATACGGCGTTTTATTGCCATTCATGCAATTAATGTCAAGTTGCCATAATGAGCACACAAAGGCAGCTGATGATGCTTTCAACAGCCATGAAGGCGACTTAAGTTAGCCAAGCGATAAGGACAACAGGGCCAGAGCAGCAGCTCAGCTCAACAGTTGAACAGTTGAGCGCACTGAGGAGTTGGCCAACATGAGAAAGTGAGGAATTGAGAAAGTCAGGAAGCCAAGGCGTAAAGCCATACACAGAATTAAGGGGGCAACATGAGAAGTAGCTGTGGGTTCTACCATTTTATTTGTTTATGAAAATTAAGCCAGAAGTTCGAGCTGGAGTTGGAGTTAAGAAGTTAAATTGGTTTTGCATTTGTTAACTTTGTTGACTGGCCGTCTGTTCTGGTCTGTTTCAACCTGTCTAAATACTTTATTGCTGCCGGTTTACGACACATGTGTGTGTACATAATTGAAAAACGCGTGTGTGATGTGTGCAAAAATCTGAAATACTGACAACAAGAGCGACAACGGCATTAACATAACCAAAAATATTAAGTGAAATATAAACCCGGCTATAAGCCTAAATACTGATTATGCAGCATTACCACATAGTCCACTCACACACACCGCTAACGTGGCTCAGTATCCCTAAAGCATGTGGCAAACTTTGGCGTTAAAATGTATGACCAACCCCATCAAAGGACGGTCACAGGACCTGACTTTACACTGCAAAAAGCTGCGACTTTTGACAAGTGGCAAATGGTTCAGAAAACAACTCATTTAAAAAATTATGTAATATAGACAACTTTAAGTTGTAGTTAAAAATCTGACATGTAGGCACACAATTTTTCTTGCAGTGTAGCAGCAAAGTCTGCACTGTTATAGTCTGCTCCGCCCTGACAAATATACAAACATAATTGTGGGCGTCTTTGTATTCTCATTTCGCATGCCAGGCGGTCCTTTTTCCAAAAGTTATGCGTTTGTCTAACACACACAGATACACCCCCTCACAGACACACACACACACCCACTAGCAGATACAAAGTCATAGATACACACGTTAGATTGTAAGTAGTTTTGGTAACTGTTTTTGATAATAAAAAGTTATTTATGTGATATAAACTTTTCGCCAGACGCTGCTATTTCTAAACTACATTTAAAAGCTAACCTATGCTAGTTGGCATAAATTTATGCCAGACCTAAAGTGATCATAATATCAAACTGTCTGTTTCGAATAGTATTGTCAGACAATGCTGAATTTAATATATAATAAATAAGTCTAGAAAATTGCAGCTAAAATAAGTTTCAACTAAAAGAAATTCTGCTTTTAAAGGGAGCAGACTTTAGATATTTTCAATTCAAATAATGCATGAAATAATTATTTTTAAAGCTTAAAAAAAAAGAGTCCCAAATTAATTATAATTTTAACTGAAATCCCATAAATCCTTTTACTGACTGCCATTAAAATATTTTTAAATATTTTTACATATATCTACTCTAATGCTGATTGATCTCTTAGAGTGAATTCGCCCATAAACAACTCAGAACAAAGGCCTGAAATGCATTAAACTTATTTCTCGAGATCACTGAGATTAGATTTAAATTACTATAATATATAAGAAAGCAGCAAATAACAATAATAAATAAATAAAAGAAAGACGACCCGTGAGACAAGTCAGGTTGAACGTACAGTGGGTAATAATTGTTGTTACTTCGTAACTGATTCGTTCAGAAACGTATTTAAAACCGGTTTCTAATTCTCTGAGCTGACAAAACAATCGGACATACAAAATTACTCAACAAAAGGTATAATTAGCCAACAGAGATGCAATTAGACCTCAAGCAAGCTAAGTATCCCAACCCAAAGCATCAAAAACCAAAACCAATTTATTTGTGTAGAGAAAAAATTAATTTTTTAGTTATAATAACAAAAATATTAATTGTTATAATACTTTGATATTTAAGTGAATTAAGCAGACAGCGAAATAATCAACACTAAATGAGATACACATTTTGGATGCTGCACGTAGTGTAATAGATGCAAATATGTAGATATTAGATACTATTTAACCGCACTTGCCTCAAGTGCTGCTTAAACGCCAAATTGTATCCACAGGCTTCGCCTACTAAATATTTTATGGCAAAACAACACTATTGCTGTTGTAAATTGTGGCTTGGTAAATGCGTAACATGAAGGCCCAAATATTTGGCCAGCAAACAAGCCAAATAGACCAAACAAGACCAAAAGCGGGTGGGGAATCTAAGCATTATGGGTTTTATTGGGGTGTGTGGTATACGGGGAATATGGGGCGCACGGGGCGTATGGTTTTATCGGAAATGAAAGGGACGCAATTGTGTGGCATTTTGTCAGTCTCGGCTGTCGACGCAACCAACACACTCTAGTTTACAAATTGCATTAACATATCACGGGCTGCAAGATGCTTAGCTGGACATGAGCAACAATTGCTACAACAACAGCAACACTAACAAATAAGCGCTTGATTGTAAGCTATTAACAGCATTAAAGATCTAAAATTTAAATAATTCCCGCCAGAGTTAAAACCATTTCCCCAAACGCCACACACACATAGAGAAATGTGCAAAATCAAACTAAACTGTCATTTAGAGATAAACAGCTTCAAGCAAAATGCATGAAGCTGACAGCTACACGAAGCAAGCATATAAATTACTAATACGCACTGTTGTCTACGCCTGCTATACACATGTCCACACACAGACACCACAGACCGTATATAAACTTGTATATTATGTGCGTATATATGTCTATAAGTAGTTGGAGCTCCAGACTGCTCATTTGTGTGTATCTACATATATATATATATATATATATATATTTGTAGCTATGTTTTAAGGGAGACTTGCTTGGAGAGCATATGTAAATTTCATCAAATCAATTCAACTAACGTTTTAGCATCTCAGTAGTCAGCACTGAATTGAAATGATTTCCTTGCCACTTACGCATTTCACTTCCTCAGCCGCATTTTCAATCAATTAGTAAAGTTTTCGCATCTTGAAAATCAATTAGTTTAAAATAAAACAAGAAAACCAAAAATTTTGCATCTTCCATCATCATAATTTTTAATATTTGTAATTATTCCAATTGTTTTTCTTAACAAAAAGTGAACACTTCACTTCACTGTCCATTTATGAACAGCTGTTTGTGTCGAGTGAGTCGCTTGGTTTTGAGTCATGAATAGCATTTAGTTAACTTGGCTTATACCCCAACCGAAGCGAACCGGTTTGGCGACGAAACTGTCTGAGCTTGACCTTGTATCTGTTTTAAGTTCTACATCACGTGCAAAGTAACGAGTATTCAGCACCCAATACTTAAATATACAACTTATTGTTGTTGTAATTGTTGTTATTCATCTCACAGCTGATGATGATGTTCGAGGGGCAATTTTCAATGAGGTGTGAAATACACACACACACACACACGGAATGCACTTAATTTACACCGTTGGCTCAACTGATTTCCATCGCACATCACATTAGTAGATTAAGATTTCAGTTAATCATTAGTTTGAATACATCTCTGTATGTTTGCCCTGCTTCGAGCCAGTTTTAAAAAAAACTTGTTAGCACTGCCAAAGGGTGAAAACTTGTGTGTACTTGAAAGAAATGTCTAATAACCTTGACTTAAACCGGTCCCATGTCCGATATATATATTCATTTACATCCAATGGGTCTACATATATTCATAGCTTGTGTTTGTTCATCGAGATCGACTGCCATCAAACAAACTACTTAAGGCAGTTCAAGTTTTTATTACGTATACGTCGGTTCAAATGGAAATGGGAATTTGATCACATATCATTATCTAATTAGGAAAACCCACTTTTCCATACTTACACACACTATCACGAAAATCTTTAGTCTAACAAAAATTTCAGTTAACTTTTGTTACAATATATTGCTTATAAAATACCCGTTAGGGTAGTAGATGTAGGGTATACAGTTATTAAAAGATTCCAGCTGCTAAAATTTGATTTTAAACTTTTATTTCTTAGGTTTTTAAAGAATTTATTTGTTTAACTTTAAACATTTTGTTAAACAAAAATTCACATAATTTGTTGCAATAAAACGAATCTGAACAGTTTGAGAAAAAAGTAAATATTTATTTAGTTTCAGCTAAAAGTTCCGTATTTGAATGCATTACAAATTCAATGAAAATAAACGACTCTATAGACTAGAGTCGAAAATCCGCAAAGCCCCAACAAAATATGTCCAGCAGTTTAAACTTAATTTCTCAACTGGCAGCCCCCACAAAAATTTGGAATATCCCTCAATTTAAAAACACACCCCCGACTCAGACACATTACGCGAGGAGAGAGAGCAAAACGGAGGATAGGTAGGGACAGGGGACGGTATTAATTGGCCCCCCTACCCCTGTCGCTGTGCTAAAGAATTTCGTTTAATGAAAATTGGAAAAATCATTGATTACTTTGGGCTTCAGACAGAAAACTGGGTCTGGCCACTTGAGCGAAGTGTGCTGAAAACGTTTGTGCATTTTGCGCGATAAGTTGATTAAATTGCATAAAAGTGGGAGGGGTTAAGTGGGCGGAGTGGGCGGTATTTACAGAGTGGGTGGGATGCTATTAAGCGCATTAGACGGCACACAACTTAGATTGAGATTGAGTGCCGCTAATTTGAATCCGTAATTTCCTTAGCTGGCCACTGGGATCTTTACATTTGACTTTTATGCGCGAGAAAAACTGTTATGTGGGCAAAAAGAAAGAAAAGCAGAGGGGGGTGTGTGGTGAAAAGACTGAAACACAATCGTAAAATGGCTTAGAATGCTGTTGCAATTTTGTTGCACAGCCACACAGTGTAGTACGGCAGTGCGGCACTCCTTTTACGGCCACATTATGTGCCCCATTTCCTCATGCCCGTTTCATGCCGCTTTTCCCTTGCAGTTTGCCGTACAGTTTATAGCGTAGCAAGTGCAGCTTTCAAGTAAACAAACTGATCAAACATTCACTTGGTTAACAAACTAGACGCTGTTTTTTTGTGGGTGATAGTGCACAGTGGTAAAAAATAGAACGAGCTTATAAAGTTGCTCAACAAATTAGTTAAAAAAGTGTATAAAATTATAGGAAATTTCGTATGAACCACTTTTAGTTTAGTTTGGTTGGAAAAAATATAAATTAGTTTACATTTAATCATTTTAATATATTAAACTGACTATTTCAAAAGATCTGTTATGAATTTAAAACCATTTTGTCTGTAGTTCATACATTCATCGCCCAGAAATTTACAAAATACCTAATTGCAACACAATTTTAAAGTCAGTTTGTAATTGAAATTATTTATATTTAACTATTTTATTTAATAAATTTTAAAATATAAAACGGTGTGATTTAATTTAACGAATTAATGTCTTGATAATTAAATGAAAGCATAGCTGAGCTGCTTTTCAAGTATTTAAATAAATATTTAAATAAAAATTAAAAAATAACTAAAACTATAAGTTTTCAATATATATAAAATAAAACTGAAGTTTCTACTATACCTATGCAAGTCTAATTCTCATTTACAGCCTCTTTTTGCACCGAACTCTCGACTAATTTATGAATTTCAAAATAATTTCTTGCAGTGCATGAGCAAGTTAACCTGCGGCAGGTATTCTAGGCGTTCCAACCCCGACAAATGTAGTTCAAAGTCGTGAAACATCGTAAATCCATCGCTGAACTATAAAATACCGTCTTATTGCAATTTGTATCTCTTTTAACAGCAAAAAAAGAACAGTTTGGCGGTTGGTTTTGGGTTGTGGGTGGTGGGGGTTTATTTTGGGGGTTTTGGGGTCTCCCAGCTCTTTGGGCTTTTGGCTTGGACTTGGCTAGTACACCCCTGAGCCTGAGCTCTTTTAATCCGATTTAGCTGCTGCATTTTTTTGCCATGTTGTGTGCTGACCAGCGATTACGCCTGCTTATTTCTGCTTTCTCCCTTTGCTTTCTTTACTGCTTTTGATTATTTTTATTTTAGCCACTCTTACAGTCTGTGTGTCTGTGTATTCGCCCAACGGTTTAGCATTTTTATTTTAAATATGCTTTAGTCGGCTCTGTCATGCTGTCTTTCATTCTTTTGACAGACTAGGTTAATGTTGTCGTTTTATTTTATATTTATTTTGTCTTTTTAAGCCCTAAATCGTTACTTAACCGAGTTCAATGCTCGCTGCTGGCCTTCAATATTCAGTCATAAGTAGTTCAACTGTCCCGTCCATTAAGCCCAACTGCACTACAATAATAAAATATGCTACTTCTCCGAATTTAAACAGAATCCGCAGGTTTTTGTAAGGTCTTTGTTCAGCCTTTGTCTATATTTATGAGTATTTGCTCGCGTTTCTGTTTCTGGTTCTGATTCTGGTTTTTATTTTTGGCCTATTTGCATTATGAATTATTTATTTTTACAATTTCCTCACGGAAAAGTGCAAGCAAAATGGAAGGAAAAACCAACATAAAAAAAAGATACAACAAATGTTGCAACAGTGGCACTTGACGCCACCTACGCGATAAACGGGAAATGGGAAAGCGGGAAAATAGCCAGAGCATACACCGGCAAAAAAAAAAAGAGAAAAGAAAAGTACGAAAAACGAAATATGCGAAAAGTGTTTGTTCGTATTAAATTTATGAATATTATATTTGAATAGATCCAGGCTATTGCCGAGTCGAGCCGGGGCTAAAGTTTGTCTATAAATTTGTTGTTGCTGTGTTGCCAGGACTTTATGGCCACCAGCCCCCCCACCACCTGGCCAACTGAAGGAGTTATGGCAACAGCAACAAACCCCCAAGCAGGCGAATCCAACCTGCTGGGCATCATGTTGGTCAAGTGCTTTACTTTTAAAACATCGTGAAATAAAGCATCAACGGTCATATTAAGTATACGCAATTTCACAGAGCTTATACTTAGCCAATTCTGTCATAGGTATAGGTATTATTCGATTTAATGAACTCTGAATTAACTGACTGGTAAATAACTCTTCTCTTGCCGCTACAAAGTCATTTTAAATGATTCGTGTAAAGTAACTGAAAACAGAATCGTAACTTTTAACTAAGCTGCGCAGAAATAAACTAAATAGATGCATAAATATGCTAATATCCTGTGCACAATAACTGTTTTATTTGTCCCTATTTACAGAGCCAAGTCAGAGAGAAGACATTGTCTTTGTAGAGGGATTCTCAGCTAAACACTCTAATTTGAAGGCTAAGAGAAGACAATGCCCACAAGTAGCGTATTAAACGCTGGAGACAGCAAAGCTGATATAAATCTAGCTTTATTTGTACAGTTACAGCCAGACAGACAAGGGGAGAGAGTAAGTCGTGGGGTAAGGGTGGCTAAAAGGAGGATTAGGGGAGCCAAGCGAATTGTAGCGCCTTTTCAATGTACAAAAGTTGAAATGAAAATGGGACGATGACTTTGGAATGAATGCAATTTTGATAAAATATGCAAAGAACGCACGCGAAAACAGAGAAACACACATACACACCAACACACACCAGCACACACACACAAACTCGCTCAAACACTAAACATTGAAGCAGCAACAAACGAAATGAAAAACGGCTGTGCAAATTAATTTTACGTTCAACACAAACCAACAACAATAAAACATCTGAGACAGCGGCAAACAAAAGCTACAGTAACAACAGTAACAACAATAGTACAAGCGCACTCCAAAACTTTACGACCAACAAACAAACACACCGAAATATTACGTATACGCACAGGCAAACATACAAACATAAATACATTTGTATGTCAACAAAAATAGAAATAGTCGCAGAAAGTGCAAAAGTTGTGTTCAGTTTCTGTGCTCAGCTGATAACAGCAAGACATAGTTCAACAATAGTTTAATTTCTAAGATCGTTTACTTTAGTTTGCAAATTAAACTAAATTTATATACTTACTTACTAAACAAGTGAATCAAAAGAGTTATGTTTAAAATAAAAGAGCTAAAATTAAGTTCTTAGCGACAATTAGCCTAAATATTAAGTCGTTACTTAAAATAGTTACTTTAACTTGCTTAGTGAAAACAACACTCCAGAAATTGTTTAAATTCCCCTACCATTTTTTAAACTAAAGCATAAAATCTTAGCCGCATGCTCGAATTACTTGCGATTAATGCAGCAAACAGCAGCAGCAGCAGCTAGCAAACTTCAGTGAGAGGAAATGACGAGGAAATTGTGTACTCGCAAATTGATTACAGATAGCTAGAATTCTTTGGTCGTGTTTATAGTCCATCCAATGAGTTTTTCCCTTGTCGAGTAGGGAAAAACCCAGTTACAGGAAGAAGCAAGTTGATAGGAGGTAGGGGTGCGTACGTCTTTGACTAAGTAGTTACAGAGCTTTTATTTAAATTTAATTTTTCTTATGACACACAAAGCGTAACTTTTCGTCGTCACTGTACGTCGTGTTGTCGTCGCGTCGTCGTTGCGTCGTTTGGTTCTTCGTCCCTCATCATCTACAGCATTCACTGTCGACGACATTGCCTGACAGCACTTCACAAAAACAAAATTTATCACGAATAAAAATTAATTAAATTTAATGGAGCGTAAAAAGTTGAAATTTATCCATTCCATATCTATATCTATACGCCGTAAGTACATGGCAGTCAGTAAGCTTTTTAAGTTGTTCCTACCCCACAACCAGTACTTGTTGTTGTTGAGGGAAAACTCTTGATTTAACATTTTTTATAACCTACCCACTCGTGTAAACATTTTTACGGGGTATCCATAGTTACTGATTTTTAATAAACTTTTAATAGCCATAAATAGAAATACATTAAGGCTTTTTGTGATGAATTAATGGGTAAGTAATCAAAGCATAAAACATAAAGTGTGCAGCGCAATACCCTGTACTTTTAAGATCACAGACTACATGATGTCCTTCTTTCTTCTTAAAATCCCTACCAACTTTTCTTACCGTATGCTACAATAGACCTCTTCTGTCCACTTTTCCGAGTGCTTTCCACAAACCTTTTACTGGCAATTTTCAAACCCATTTAAACCGAAACACATAGTTACCAATTTAAGCAATTAAGGTAGTTTTAAAGACAATTCGAACGAGTTGCACTTTGTCAACCGCAAATGGAAAACTCAAGTCAGTAAAAGAAAAAGCTGACAACAAACTATGATACAGAAGTTGCATTTACTGAAATTGTATTATGAATTAGATTTTTACCTCCTGCTGGCTTTAACTAGACTGGCAAACAAAAACTATACGTAATCATGGCCGCCCCCTGAAAGCAGCCAAGTTAGAGAGGCAACAAAAACAGAGTTCAAACTGCAATCTTGTAGAAGACTAAAACTGAAGTTATGGCAAAACACAATAATAGCTGCAGAGTCGCACAGTTGGAAAGCAAAGCTAAAATAGCTGAGTATGTACAATAACACAAAGTGTAGCTTAAAGTTAGTAGACTGTTAAATTTTGTGTAAATTTAACACAAAAGTCAGCATAAGAAACCAATTGGTTTAAAGGGTTTGATAGCATATGGTTTTTTTTTCAAACATTGAAAATCAAGCATACGTTACTTAATTTAAATATTGATGGAAATTTGTTCCCAGTTACAAAAGTAAAAGGCTAAGGAAATTAACAGCACTTTATATGCGATGACTGGGCACCCCGCAGTCGAGCACTGCTAAACGCACGGTCACACTGGCTACATGGCATGTGAAAGTATTTAATTCTATTTGCCTTTCATTGAGACAAGCAGGCGGCGTTGTTTATCAATTCAAAGAACAGCAACACGAGACGAAGCAGCTGTCAAACAAGGACATGCGACAAGAAGAAGGATGATAACCCCGCCCACACGCTTTACGCCTCTCTTGCACCTCTGATAAGCATCTGAGACATGTTAGATGTAGTGACAGTGGAGTAGGAGGAATAAAAGATGGAGGTATATGGCAAAGACGTTCTTGTCTTAACAATTTATAAATTAATTATGCATGCGTTGTTTCGCCTTGTTCAGAAAGACAACCCCAACAAAATACCCATAGACAGCAAGTGTTTCAATTTTTATTTCACTCACTGTGCAGCTGAGCATACCTCGCTGAACTTTGGAGTTTATAAAAGTCTGCTAAATTTGTATGTGATTAAGGCTTAATTGTAGCAGGAGATGCAAACAATTTAAAGCTCTAAATTTATACCAAAAATATGCAGAGTATCTGCTAGTCGTACACTTACAACTAGTTGGACTTTTAGCTTGTTCATTCGTGTGATTCAATACGCTAATTTCGATTGGCCTTGGTCTCAGAACCTTGGTTTTAAGCGGTTTGTCATTATCTTTTTCGGTTTATAATTCTCTCACTGCAGTTGCTTTGTTGCTTTGAAATCGACGCTATAAATGTCGAGAATTATTTTTTTATTTTATTCAGTTTCAGTTTTCGCTCATTTTACGCTCCAACACTTCAGCTGCAAAGTGCTAAATCACCTCTAAATGACAGATTGTTATTTGTATCTGGTGTATGATTGACAAGTGTTTGATTGATATTGTTTAAATAGTTTAATATAAAAGAAAACATAACTTAAAACTAATAAAGACTCACTTTTTGACAGGTAATGTTTGGATGATTAAATCCAACTAATCAGTAAATATAAAAACAAACACGAAGCATCACCTTGTACTTGGAACCCTCAATTAAATCGGAATTGTTTGATCACTTGGAGCAACAAGTACTAAGTACTTAGTATACATGTAAATACTATTGATGGTCTTGCTTGCCTTTGTGGCTTTAAAAACATTACTCAGACCGCGTATTAAATATTCGTGTACTTAGCTAAAAAAAAAAATCTCAGGTTACCTTGAACAGACTTAAAATACTCTTTTTTGAAGTCAAAGAAAATTGCGACAAAATAATTAAATATTAAGGTCACCGCAGCCGCATTTTAAGACTTGTTTTCCTGAGCAGCTACAAATGGATAATTAGATTAAAAAAGATCTACGTACAGCTCATGTAGGCTTAATGTCTATAAATAAATAAACACGCATGAAATGCAAGTTTTTTCTTACCAAATAAAAGTAATTTAAAGCACACAAAATAAACATTTGTCTTCTTTTGAACGTCTTCGTTAACTTTTAATTTTGGCAGTGATCAAATATTGTGGCGGCTAACGATAAAAATTTCTTAATGGTAAACAAACTATAAAATCAATGTTAATATCGATAAATCAGGCGAACTTGGCTGCAGTTGAAACTAGTGCTGAAGACAGCGTTGCCACCTGTAGAAAAGCAACCATTCAATTAAAAGCAGACCAATATCAGTCCGCCATAAAATTAGGCAACATTTCGAAAAAGGATGTCGAACTGTTATGCATAACAATGCACAAATTAGAGCAAAGGCTGTAAACTACTCTGATTTCTAGAGACTACAATATGGCAAGAAAGGGAAAACCTTCTTTTGTCCATGAAATGGATAACGCACAAGAAGGCACAGACATTATAGGCTCTGAGTGTGCATGTGTGTGAACCTTTTTAAGCCCTTTTTCCCAACAATAGCCTCAATGGCTAACAATGGCCACAAATGTAATGGGTGCTCTGGCGGCACACATTCCAAGTGCTTGCTGCAGCAGGGAACAAAGCTTGAATTGCAGCATTTAAATACTTGACAATACGCAAGTCAAGACAACAACACAAACAACAAGAACAAAAAAATGGCAACTGCAAAGCAACCAGTTTGTCTAAGATCTTTGCTGCTGGCATAGGCACACTAGGCACAGACATAAGCGTAGGCGTAGTCGTTGCCACAGTCTTGGACGTGGGCGTGGTCGTGAACGTAGACCGAGGCAAGTGTCCAAGTGGCTTACAGTGGGCCAAGTGCCAAGCGCCAAGTAGAAGAAGGTGAAGGCAACCGACCATGGTTATTGTCACAGCCGTAAACAGTAAGCCATAAACACTAAACCGTATACTGTACACTACACTATGCCAAGCAGCCATTGTTTTTTTAATAAAATTCGCTAAGAATTTACGCTTTATACTTGAGTAGTCCTGCTGCAGTTTCTAGTTGTTATCCTTTATAATATACACTGCATTGCCTACTCTGAATATAGCACAATCTTATTATTATAACACCCCGCGCTGTGAGTATAACAGATCTGTGTGCAAAGACGGCAGATTCATCACTAAATTCAATTGAGATTAAAAAATATATCTTTCAAACTTATTTTTTCCAAGGCTAATTTCGATAAGTCTTAAAATTTAAGTTCAACTTACAAGACTTCTAACAACTTTCTTACTACTTTTCTGTTATTTAACCCCTTGAAGTCAACCCCTAGAAAAATGCGATTTAAGCACAACTTTAGTGTATTATTTTACAGTTTTAAAAATCTATATAAAAGCAGCATGCAACCATACACCTAAGTATAGACTCAAACACTGCATATTAAAATTTTAACAACAGCAAAATATGCATAAATGCGTTGTCTTTAGCTTAAGCCTTCAAGGGTTGACTGCTAAAAAAAAAAATTGCTTAAAAGAAAACAGCACACGGTAACACAGCTCGGAAGCCATAGTTATACACACACATATACTATGTATAGTATATATATATGTACATAGTACACTCTGTTTACTTTGGCTCTTTCTTTTGTGTTCTGTTTGTCAAGTACGAGTGAAACCCGCTTTATATTTCGTGGTTTTGGCCACAATTTGACTAACAAACTCTTCTCAATGACCCGTCGTCCGGTCGAGTTTTTCCACTGCTCATTTGTCATTCAGCTTTGGGGGCACAATTACGTAAATTACAATTATGTTGTATTCCTTGGTTTTCTCCTCGGGTTCAGTTTTACCCGAATGCTGAGTTGATGACTGCTATGTGACCGCGGTCACAAAAACCTCTTGTACACGCACAATGCCACAATGGATGTGCTATAATTTCTCTAGATATATATGTATATATATGGTACAATTGCAATTCCGTTGGACTTGGCTTTAACTGCTAAAAATAGCAACAACAAAATTTAATAAAAGTAGAATTTACTGTGTGTTAGGTATTTGGCCAAGTTACTTCTGTAAACTATTTGCATAACTTTAAATATATTTAGCAGAGATAAGAAATTTAATTGACTAATTTTATACTTAAAGGGATTGTTTTATATATAATATTAATTAATACAAATAAAACTATGTTTTCCTATGCAATAAGAAATTATCTCTGCCTTCCAGCTTGTAAAACTGCCTGGAAAAGCAGCGGAAAAGCCGTCAGCGCTGCAGCTATCGAGCAACTTCTGCATTTTTTATGCTTTTCCACTTTGTGCATACACAATGTACGTAGTTTTCCACTTCTTGCGGTGGCTGTGTCCAAAAAGTTGCAACGCCAAAATCTCCGTTGGAAAATTTCATTTCGGAAATCAACTTATAAGCATAAACAAGGCTGAAATGCCTAAAAATGCTCAACAGCAAACTGCCGCCGCCCATACGAAAGCCCAACCCTAACGTGAAATTCGCTGAGCCGCTTCGCTGTGCTGCTGCTGCTGCCCTGGCAGCCACTAGCTTGACGTCCCCAAGCGCCGCAACGGACGTTGGACTTTGGACTTTGGACGCCTAAGCGCTAGATAAACTTTACGTCTTGAAGCGCAGCACATCAACCCGTTCTCTATCTCTCTCTCCCCACACCCATCTATCGCCATCCCTCTCTCACTCACTGCTACACTTTGCACTTCAACTCACTGGGGAATTGTGCGCCAATGTGTCTGCATAAAAATGTCTGCTGAGAGTGTATGTGTGTGTATTGGGGTATGTTTGTTTGCATGTATGTAGTGTGCGTCTGTGTGTGTGTGTATACTTTGACTGCTGGCATTTTTGCATGTTTGTCTCGCAAATTATGCGTCGCGCACAAACAAAAGCGGAAACGATGCTGTTCGCTGCTCTGGAACACTTTTGGGTGCTGCTGATGGCACTGGGCTTTGAATTGAGGCTGAGCAAAGCTGCCTCCTGTAAGCACCCACCCCCCCTACTCATTGCTTGTGGCAGGCTTCTGTGGGGTCCTCCATTTTCCATTTTCTTTTTTTTTTCACACGCCTGCCTGTTGTGGGACGTTCTGGCGTGTGTTGCTTCCTGCTCATTTTACTTTTCGCTCCGAGCCGGAAATAATAATTGCAACATGGCGTTGCCGCGCGGTAACAACTGCAAACCGGCAACTGGCAGCAGCGCAGCAGCGCGAGAGCATTAGCAAAAATTCAACGGGTGCAAAAATATTGTGTCATTTGGTAGCAGAACAGACACAGTTCCATTCACATTCCCAGCGGCGAGTTGCTGATTGCAGTTTCAATTCCAGTCGTAAAACATCAACATAATGATTGTAATGATCAACACGGACGATCTTTCTGCTCTGTCCTGACGTCACATGAACTGGAAAAACTAAAGTAAAACACACAAACTTTCCTCTTGTCTCTTGGTACTGTGCTACAACTAAAATTGACAGCATTTTTGCTACACATTGTGAACGGGAATGAGTGCGAGTATCTGTCATATAAACAGTACTTAACTGTCAGACAGACAGGCATACAGACAGACAGGCGCAGGCAGAGGCACAGACACGATGCTCAAGCCCCATCCAGCTACATCAGTCCCATCTGTTTCCCAGTTAGCCATTCAGTCATCCAGCCAGCCATGCTTCCCATCCATTAGCTTTTCCTTTTCGCGTATGTTTTCTCGGCAAGCCAAGTCATGTCCATTCATTTCATTTGCTAACGAAAAGTTGTCATTGTTCTATTTACATATATACCGAATATGTACAAGCATTTGTACTCCTACTACAAATATATACTATATAGTTCTTAATAGTTCACTTTATGCTCCAGAAACTCAAAGTTGTATTTGTAAAATGATTTTAGGAATAAAGAGCCCTACAAATATTCTAAACCAAATTGTTTTATATCTATATATATATATTTTTTTGTCTACAGTCTATAACTCTGAATCTAGCAACTGCTTCTAATACCTGTATCTACAACTTAATCATCGTTTATATTATTTTTTTTCCACTTCTATATCTGCATAATTAAGTCTGTCTCTATCTATTCTTTATATACCTATCTGCATCTTTATTTATATCATCGCAAAAATTAATATATTTATATATATGCCGATTTGCTGCTGTTCAGGTGTATTTGGTTTGTAGATAATTAACACATTTTTTGCTTTAGTCAAACACAAACAGCTTCTAGAATTGAAATATAGCCGTAGACAAACATATATAACACATATTTCCATATTCTACTAGGTATACTATTCTAGAGCTTACATATTAATTTTATGACTAATTTTAATGTTTTTTAGTCTCATTCTCAGTGTGACTTGAATATGATTAAGCGCTAATGATTCCCTACTGACAGAGAGTACTTAAAACTTGGCCCTTAATCGCCATTTACGCTAAACTATTGTCGTTAGATTTGTCTAGAAGTTTATTGTTGTTTTAATTGAATTAGAACTGAGTTGTGTTTGTTGTGCCCTTCACGGGGTGTGCTCTTCTTGTTAGATAGAAGGGCCATAAATTTATATATTTCGTTTAAATGTTTACAAAGATTAAAGTATAGAAAACTTTTAGTTTTTGTATCAACAATCAAATACATTTGTAATTAAAATTTCGGGTTGCTTACCGAACTTAATCAGAACCAACAAACAGAAATAAGTATTTAAGAAAGTATAAATGCATTTCGATCAATGCACTGCTTGCTTTCTTTGTGCATTGCAAGCAGTGCAGCAGTGTCATCGTGTGTGTGTGTTGCCTTAGTAATACTCCTTTTGAAGTTCTATCTAAATCACCTAAAGACTTATTTTCATATAAAAAAAAACCCAATAGATGATAAAACTTAGCTGCATTTTTACAAGAAACGATGCTGCGTTTGACAAAGAATGGAAATAAATTTATAGAAGTGAAATCAAACTTCAAATCAGCCGCAAATTTCTCATATCCTTTACGTTTCCTGCATTTTATTGCATTTCCGTGTTGTTTGTGCCAATCAAAGCACATCAGACAGGCACAATCCGGCAAAGGCAGGCCTAAACATGTTGGCCACTGCAATCAGTGGCACACTAATTCGGCTTAAAGTCTACAAAGGCATATGTGTATATATAGAGCATATAAACTACATAGAGGAGAGGTCATTTACTTTGTTCTATATTTTTCGATAAAAAAGTTATGGGGTATAAAGAGAATTGAAAAAGAACTGAAAAATAAATGGAAATAAAGGTTATTATCATTTTGAAAATACTTGACTATTTAATTAATCTGTAATAATTCAAAAACATATTAACTCTTTAAGCTCTTCTTATGGTAATTAATTGCTGTTAGTTAAATTTTTGCATTGTTTAAATAATTCACATAAAAACTTTATATTTATTGGGACTATATCTATTTTTCTGTACACTGTGCAACACTGGAAAATAATTTTAAAGCGTTATTTAAATGCGTTTCGGTAAATTTAAAACCTACAGCTGCGGTTACCATAATTTGTTTAAGTAATTTGCGTGGCTACTTAAGCATATATTAATGAGTATTTATGCATAAATAATGTGTACATAGTTATGTGCCAATAACGTATATGATTGAATAGTTCGAGTATATTTGTATATATGCATAATATATACGACACTGTGCTTAGAAATCTCACACATATTTCTTAAACTAAGCCTCCGGTAATGGTTGAGTTCTTCTATTGTAAATCGTTTGAAGGCCTAATGAAAATCAAATTTAAAGACCAGCGAGCGACAACAACAAGAACAGCAATGAGAATAACAGAAGCAACAACAGCAACAACAAAGAGAATAACAGAAATATTAGCAGCAACAACAACTACAACTCAGCTGAATGCAGCTGTGTTTAGTGTTGTTCACTGCTTAATGTTCGCTGCTTGCTGCTTTGATTGTTGACGCTGTTTACGCTGCGTTGTTTGCGCTGTTTACGCTGCTGTTTCTCCATGTTGTTTATTTTTTTTGTTGTTCAATTAAACTTTCGTATGTATGAGTGGGAGTCAAAGCAACATACACACAGCCATCCGTGCGTGTGTGTATGTGTGTATGCACTTATATTGAAACTTTTTCGAGCTTTCATTCCATTTCCCGCGCCGGCAATTGGAAAACTTTATCAAATACTACTTAAAAAAAATGATCCATAGAAAAACTGATGGAAATGCCAAATTGCAAGGCAAAGCGAAATGAAAATTGGTAAATTTTAATTATTGCACATAGGAAAGTTTTGCAATCGACTTGACTGCGGGGCTTTATGAGGCAATCTACAAAATTAATGTCGAAACAAAAAAATCTAAGCGTACGTTCGTTCGTTTTTTGTACTTGTTTAATTGCTTAATTTAATTTGCATAAAAAATCTTAGATAAATAATAATAACAAAAACAAACTGTAAAAATATAAAGAGAACAAAAAACTTACCTCGGTTCTTTTGTTCAGGCGTAGCAAAATATTTCGCAAGTACTATGTACACACAAACATATGTACGTGTGTATGTGTGTTTGTTTGTATGCTGCAGAGGTTGTGTTTTTTTTTTATGTTTGTTATTATTATTGTTGTTTATTTGCTTAACACTTCACTGGTTTTTATTTTTTTTTTTGCGTGCCTGAGAACACAGCAAGAAACTTTAAAAGTGATTAATTTATGAGATGATCGCCTGTCGATTTGTAAATCGTTTTTATTCTTTCTAATTATTATTTATTTATTCTATTCTTTGTGCACTTTATTTTTGAAAGTCTATTATTATTTTATGCCATAACACCTTCAAAACGCACTTGTTTATGTTTGTTTGCTAACAACGGCGACGTGAGATTTGTACGCGAGTTAACTGAAAACAACGTTACAATAGACGGTTGCAGCTATTTGTTATTTATTTTTTTTTATGCCAAAAGCTCGCCAGAACTTTTCTGCCCAGCTACTTCGAACTCCGTTAGACGACTGAAACGGCAAGCGCCAAACCACAATTTTATAAGCGCCCTGTGGCCGAAGCTCAGCTTCGTGCTGCGCGCTCAGCGCATGCGCTGTATTTCTCACACACAAAAAAAATATAAACACAAAGCAGCTGGTTCTATGGAGCGCGGTCTCAGCTGTTTTTAGCAAATGCCGGCAACAACAAGAGCGAGACAAGTGTCTTTAAATGGCTGTGGCTGCTGGGCGGACTAGTTGTTGTCTGAGCAGAGAATGCAAATAACGAAGAACAACGACGGACAGCAGAGCAAAGACACAACTCAGTTCTTGGCGTTATTGTTGTTTTAGTCTGCCCAATGTATAAACACATCTAAGTGTATGTGTGCGTGTGCACGCAGTATAAAGTTCATGCTAGATAAAAGCTCTCGAGCTTACATGAATGCACAACAGGTGGTGGCTTATGTATATAGATTTATATGTATGTAAACGCTCTGTTAATGCTTGGGTAGCAAGTGAATATGTTTGTATATACTTATATATTGTCTACGTATATGTGAATATTTATAATGCAGCTTTATATTTTAATCGAAGCAACTTTTAATATTCTTTGATTTAAATATTCTTGTTGATTTATGAATTCAAACTGGGCTTAAAACTGTCGAGTTCCTCGACCGTAGTTATCTTAATTGCCTCATATTGGTGCGTTGTCATTATAACGATTCCAAGCATGAATTTGTGCATCTTTCGACTATTTTTTTTTATTTTATATTCATTTAATATACATACATTAATATTAACATTTCAGCATGTTTTTGCGCAGTATGAGAATCAAATTTAAATAAAATAAAACTTGCTAAACTCGCTTTAATTAGACGCTAAATATTCGTAAGTCCTGAATCTAAAATGAAGTTAATGAACAAACATGATTATTCTTTAGAATTACGTTGTTCGTTTAGGGTTTCTTGAACTGCAATAATTTTTTAACGCCTTTTTGCAAAAACAAATAACAATTTGAAAATTCAATTTATTTAGAAAGTCTTGGTGCACTCAAAATACGTAAATATAATGTATTATTAATCATATGCATATAATGCTGCACTAAAGATAACTTTTAAGCAAAGTTTTAAGAACTAGGTTAAATACGGTGGTAAGCCAACAGTTAACAGTGCTGCCACTTAGCTCAAAGGAGAGCTCGACTGTTAAGCTCACCAACACAAAACCAAAGGAGAGTTTGGCTGTTAAGCTTACCAACACAAACAAATTACACTTTTACATTTGTGTATGAACACAGAATGCACCCATGTGCCTCTAACACTTTATCTTTTACAGTTAAACTAGACGGTCGAACTTTTGCGTGCTATAGTGAACTTTGGAATAAATTATAATTAATAGAAGAATGGATCGGTATAATCGTCTATGGAAAGGTAAATTAATATATTAATAAATTAATCACAAGTTCATGCATTAAAAAACAAATTATACAGATCCTAAATCTCCGCTTACTCCACTGACACCAATTGCGACCCAGGTGTTCAGCTTTGATCATGGAACGGCTACTCCTACGCCTACGTCTAGAAATTCGCAAAGATCCGAACGCCGTCTCAATCTTAAACCTAGTTACTTGTCTGTACCAGGTAGAAGACACACCATGACAAGCAGTACTTGCGGGAAACGAAAAAGCTTTTCTCAGGATTTTATGAAACTTCGATCTGTGTTCTCGCCAAATGCGCAGAGCACGAAAACTGAAATTGATGCTACCACCCCGAAGGCTACAAGAATTATAAAGCAAGAGCCTAGACATTTTAAACGTAGCTCCCCGGTGGAGCAACCGACACTTAGTCCCCGTGTGCGTACACTTCTTGGTCGCACTGGCAACGAGCACTTAACCGAATTATTTACGCGCCAAGAAATAGACATACAGGTGCTAATTCGTATGACTCTGGAGGATCTGGAATCGCTAGGGGTTCGAGGAGCTAAGGAATTGAAACTAGCTTTGGATGTCATCAAACTGGCCAAAAGTTTTTTTAAATAGTGTTTTTATTTGTATTCATGTAAAAGTGTCTTTTAATTGAATGTCTTGTATGTCTTAAAATGAAATTTATATGCAATAATTATCATTCTGATCGATTCATTATGTCAATATTCACTAAACGTAGCAAAGCACATTAAAAAATTATAAATTCAATTTAAACATTTTCAAAGTTATATTTGCAGCATTGGATCTCTAGGAGTTTTAAATTTGCGAACAAAAAAATGCCCAATAAGACGTGTAAACATTTGAAATGATACAATACTCACGGGTAAACTCGATGTATCGATATCCAGATATCCGATAAATTAAGTCATCTGTGTTCTATCCGATATAAATATTTATTCACTTAAATTTACAACACTTCTAAAAACATTATTTAAGGCGGGAAAATCTTTCCAAAATGTTATTTTACCCAGATTATCTTAACATAAACCTCCCCGTTTTAGAGAAAATATAAAACCGAATTCAATTTTCTCCTAAATTATCCATTGCAATTAATCTTTTAATTTATTTTTAAAAACGGAGATTTTCTTATTCGCAAGCAGTCATCGATCAATGATTTATCGACTACCCACCACAATTCAGTGTTGGATAATTTTTGTAAAAACTCAGTGATGACCGATCCAACACTAGTACATACATAGCTTATTTTTAACATTTTTCGACGTGAGATGTGCATTTTCTATTATATCTGTGCTTAACCATGTAAAATTAAATTAGACATTAGTGTAGATTCATTAACAGTTAGTGCAAAGGTAACTGAAATGCATTTTTACATTGGTCCAAATACGGCGAATAGGTACACATCTCCACCTCTTCGCTTGGCAAATGACAGCTGCTGCGCCTTTGCGTTTTTCGGCTGGCAAATCTATTCATTTTGTTGGGGTGCATGAAAATACATAACAAGTGCGTTGTTAAACCAAACTAATGAAACTATGTGCGAATTGCAAAAACTAATTGTGGATAGTGGACAATTGATTTACATATGCGCTTGTATGTATGCACATGTATGTATAAGTCCATGTAAATTTATATGGCAACATCATTGCGTATGGCCGTATCAAAAAGCACTGGCTGCTAATTTGACATTCCGTTTTGTGTTAAGCACCGTCTGCTGTTGCAGAACTCGAAAGCGAAAATTTTAAAGAAAACGCAATGTATTGTGCAAAAAAAAAACGAAAAAACGAGAAAATAACAAAAACAAAATCGTTAATTAAATAATGAATGCAAGAAACCTTTTGCGATTGTCAAACAAATGAGAAAACACGCGTTCGCGGTGCAAGCTGTGAAAGTTGTTCAGCCTTGCAAATAAATGAAATAGTCAACAATAAAAATATATATATAAAAAAAAATAATAAGAACAAGAACTCAACACCAACGGCCTCAAAAGAACACACATGTGTGTGTTTAATTTAATAGAAAGCACTCTGTGCGAATTTAGTGTAAATAATCTGCAACAACAGTTAGCCGCCTCTTATAAATAAAACAACGAAAAAGAAAAAAACAACAAACAAAACAATCGCAGCAACAAAATAAGAAACTTGCCGAAAAAATGCATAAATTAAAATTAAATGTACACGCAGCATACTGAATATTAATGCAGTTCATATATTTAACAAAATGGACAATAGGAAATAATTTCATGCTGAAGAGTAAATGCATCGATTTATATTAAGAAACAAATTAAACTTTTGCACGCACCGCAGAAGAACTATTTGTACTATTAGTAATTTATTTTATTTATTTAAATATTAATTTAATTTTAAACAATTTCCCTTTGTTCTTTTGTCTTTGCAGAGCAACTGTTACCCCTTCGTATTTGTAAATTTGTTAATTTTAAGTAATTAACCAACTTAATAAACATACACACACCGAGAATTCTTATTGATATATAGACGAGCACTTAAGACACATCATTACCTGCCCATTAACCACGTTTGCAGGCTGCCGCCATCAATGGCTGCCGAAAAGGAGATGCAGGCACACGACATGGTGCGTCGTCGAAGCTGGGCACGTGCTGTGACGCTCTACGATCAGATCCTGTCCACCGGCGTGAATTCACAGCTACAGACGACGCAGCCGAATGGCACGACACGTGCACAGAAGGATCAACAAATTGCCTGCCTCCTGGGACGCTGTGAGTGTCTCCTGGAACTTGGACGCTACGAGAGTTGTCTCGCAGATGCATATAAAGTGTTAACACTGCTGGCCGAGCAGACCGAGTGCTTGGCTAGCGTATCTCGAGCACGTCGTTGGCTGGTGCACGCTCTCTTCAAGCTGCACAAATACTCGGTAAGTTAAACGATCATTAAAACCTTGGATACTGGGACTTATTAGCAATTTATGTACTTTAAGGACGCGGAGCATTTTCTGAGCAAGTGGATAAATGAGCTCAGTGGTCAGCAAATATTCTCGGACATATCGAAAACGCTGGAGCGCTACAAATCAATAATCCAAATGATTATGAATGGGAATAATAAGACTCAGTCGCAGACTCAAAAAATTCCGCATGCACGACTCGAGGACGAAATGGCCATATTGGATACCAAACTCGATCATTGGGCCACTAATAATTTGCCCCTCGACAAGTACAGTAAGCTGTTAAGTAACAAAGGATTGAAGAAACGAGAGCAGCAACAACAACAGCAGCACCAGCAACAACAACAGCAGCAGCAGCAACAACAGAATGGTAGTGGTAGCTTTAGTAGCAGTAGCAGCAGCACTGGAAGCAGCAGTACCATGTCCACATCCAGTATGTGCGCCAAGAACAATGAATTGCTCTCGGCAATCAAATTGTCTGGCGCTAAGTATGCCGGTGGAGGAGATCTAGGACAAGAACAGGCTGATCAGGGGGCACACTCGGCAACAACAACGACCTGCAGTTACTGTGCCATCAATTTCCAAACACGCAATGAGTTAAGGCAACATTGCCAGACTGAAAGCCATCAGAAAGTGATAATGAGCGATGAGGGTAAGAAACAAATCTCATACCTAACAGTTAGTCAAGAAATTGTTTGGACAAACGTAGACATTTTAGTAAATTCGTAATGTAAACTTCCAAGTCTTCTCTGCAAACAATTACTTGCTTAAATTTCTTAAACAAATCGATTAATGTTTAATATTTACATCCAAAAAGGTCGTGACTGGAAGTGGCGTCCTCCACCTCGTGGCTACACACTGGACACGTACAGCGTCTGCGAAACATTTGTGGATGCACACACCTGTCACTATGGAGCTCAGTGTGTGGAGGCGCACGGCTTGGATGAGCTGAACGAGTGGAAGGAACGCTTCGAGTATCGACGGATGCGTGTACAGAAGGCCTGCGAAAAGGAATTGTATGGTAAATCCTACACGGAACAAGTGCTGGAGCGATGGATTCAGGCCACGGCACCGGAGCGTGTCATGTGCGAGCGAGTGCCGGATGTGGATCTAACTTGTGAGCAACAATTGGTCACCAGCATTAGCTCCAAAACTTCGAAACGCGAGTGGCTTTTTCAGTTGGAAACATTGCGACCTCTTAAAGCTGTTGCCCTCCTGCAGGATGCGCATCGTAATCACTTTGCAATCAAATCGATTAAACTGGGCACTGCCGAAACGGAGGGCAATGTAGAGCTAAAGTCTGATCAGGAGTGGATTGCAAGCAATGTTAATGTTAATGTCTCTGAAGCCTCTGATGAAGAACAAGACTCGGCCTCAACGACAACAGCTAAGAATGCTATTTCGCTGATCACTGTGGAATTTCATACAGAAATTTATGGTACGTTCCGGCAATCGATATGCTTCGATGTGGGCCAAGAGCCGCTGCTGGTGCGTCATCTGTGCGTTGATGTGCTGCCTGTAAGTGATGCCGAGAAGATTGAGGAGATTAAACGTGACATTATTAACAGCTCGGCGACACGTTGGGATGTTTCCAACACGCAGTTGACACGTTTTGAGACCACCATCGGTACGCACCTGAAGACGGAGGCGTATCTCAGTGATTTGCAGCACGAGCGTGAGCTGCTCGAGCGCTATCCGTGTCCACGAGCGGCTACATTCACATTAACCCAGTCCACGATCGTGGAGAAACGACTGACGCAAAACAATTATCGTTCGCGAATCCATGAACTGCTCTACGTGGAGGAGATTGCACGATACGAGCAAATCGCACGATATAATGTACGCACCCGTCTGACAGTGGCCTCCAACTATATACTAACACCGGCTGGCATGGCAACGAGTACAGCCAAATATTCCCTAGCCGGTGAGCTATTTGCTCTGATGCGTCTGGGCAAGGATATCTCGGAGGACACATCACCAGGTCGCCTGATTCTATCGAACTGCAGCAGTGTCTACATCTCGGCACCGGAGGACAGTTCCAGTAAAGGCGACAAACTGGATAAAACCGAGAAATCCGAGCAGAGAGCTGTGTACGAAGCCCTCATCGAGGACAAGGGCAAAAATGTTATCTACCTTAAGTTGTCCTCGAAGTGCGTGGAGGCGATGGGTCTGCAAGCGGATACCGATCTGGATGTGGACATACAATTCCAGCTGAATCGAATGCCTTACTGTGAATGGCATAATGCTGTTGATAAGATTACCGACTTTCGTTTAATATTTCCGGCCACCGAATTGGAGCCATCGATACCCTGGACACCCAAGAAGCAATGGGCCGATTCCTGTGAGCCCAAGCTGAATGCGAAGCAACGTGAAGCTGTCAATGCAATCACAACGGCCTTGAACATTAAATTGCCACCAATTTTGTTGATTGGGCCATTTGGAACGGGTAAAACATATACGTTAGCGCAGGCCATTAAGCAACTTTTGGCCCAGCCCGAGGCAAAGATACTCATCTGCACGCATTCCAATTCGGCGGCAGATCTCTATATTAAGGAGTACCTGCATCCATGGATCGAGGAGGGTCTGGAGGAGGCAACACCGTTGCGTGTTTATTACCACAAACGTTGGTCGGCCACAGTTAATAGTGTGGTGCAAAAGTATTGCATCACCGATGGTGTGGGCAACTTTCTACGTCCCAGCATTGAGGATATTATGCGTCATCGCATCATTGTTGTTACCCTGAGCATTAGCATGGAGTTGGCCACACTGGGACTACCCAAGGGTCTGTTCACTCACATCTTTCTGGACGAAGCGGCACAGGCCATGGAATGTGAGGCGATTATGCCCTTAGCTCTGGCCAATGATTCCACACGCATTGTGCTAGCCGGTGACCACATGCAAATGAGTCCCGAACTCTTCTCCGCCTTTGCCAAGGAGCGTAAATTGCATATATCTCTGTTGGAACGTCTCTACGATCATTATCCATCCAATTTCCCATGCAAAATACTCCTGTGCGAGAACTATCGTGCCCACGAAGCCATCATACGATTCACCTCGGAGCTCTTCTACGAACAGAAACTGGTGGCATCCGGCAAGCAGCCGCGTCACGAACGCTTCTATCCACTCACGTTCTTCACGACCCGCGGTGAGGATGTACAGGACAAGAACTCAACGGCGTTCTACAACAATGCCGAGGTCTATGAGGTCGTGGAGCGGGTGTCGGAGCTGCGCAAGCGTTGGCCCAGTGCCTGGGGTAAGCTGAATGACACAAGCATTGGCATCATGACACCCTATGCGGATCAGGTGTTCCGCATACGTTCGGAGCTGCGCAAACGACGCATGGGCGGCATCTCTGTGGAGCGTGTCCTCAATGTCCAGGGCAAGCAGTTCCGGGCCGTCTTTCTGTCCACGGTGCGCACCAGACGCACCTGTTTGCCCCAGAGCGGTGGACAGGGTGGAGCTGGTGGTGCTAGTGCCACCGCGAGCATTGGAGATGCAGATACCGATTACGGTTTTCTCAGCAATTCCAAGCTACTCAATACAGCGATTACACGTGCCCAATCTTTGGTGGCTGTCGTGGGTGATCCGGTGGCTCTCTGCTCGATTGGACGCTGTCGTAAGGTCTGGGAGCGTTTCATTGAGATCTGTGATGAGCACAAGTCTCTGTTCGGTCTGACGTGGTCGAACCTGCGCTCCCAGCTGGATGGCGTTGAGATGAAGCGAGGCTATGTGCTCAATCCTCTGGCGCCCGAGTTTGTTCCACGCGCCCTTCAGCCGGAGGCGTACCTCCGGGAACAGGCTGCCCTGTACCTAAACGCTCCATCCCATGTTCCGCCTGGAAGCCAGCCCAATCACTATGCGGCTGCGGCTAACATTGGACCAGGTCCGGCTGCAGCACACCAGATGAATCAGATGGCCGCTGCCATGGCTGCCAATCAGCAGTTGTCCCACATATACTCCACCCACATGGCCCACATGATGGCAGCCGTTGCAAATGGCGGCAAGACACCCAATGGTCCCTCACCGGGTCCGGGTCCAGGACCTGGACCTCATCTGCGTGGTCATATGGGCATGCGTGGACCACCACCGAATGGACCGCCGCCAGGGCCACCACATCTACGACAGAGTCAGCCAGGAGGAGGAGGACAACCACCGCCACCATATGGTCAGTTTGCAGCTATGCAGCACTGGCGTCCACCGGTTGCTCCACAACAGGCCCAGCAACAGCAACAGAATCCTAATGCCAGCCTCTGGGGTCCACCGCCACAGACAAATCCCTGGAGCGTCTTGCCGCCAAACAAGCAGCCACCTCCGCCACAGCAGCCCGGTGCACCCGGCCGTGGACCAGGACCACTACCACCACCAGTAAGTATTAATGCCGCAATCGGTTATAGTTTGATGTATAATCGAGGAAAATCTCTTGTTTCAGACCATACGAGGAGGCAGTGTGCCGCCGACTGCAGCGAATGCTACGACTGCCGCCCAGCTGTTGCGGAATCCCAGTGAACTGGGTTATCTAGCTAAGAAGACGCTCTATAATCACGGCCAGGCGCCACCTCCCCAACAGCCCCCGCCACCGCAGCACCATCTGTATGGCCAGCCACCAATACCCATCCAGCGTGGAGGCAGTGTACCCAACGGTCCCATGAGTCCCATGGAGAACGGACCACCGCCACCTTATCTACGGCATAATGGTGCCGGAGCTGGTTACAATAGCTATGATAAGGCGACGGTACCGCCACAGCAGCCTCCACCCGCTCCCTACATGTACACGGCCGGCAAGCAGCCGTCTCCGAGTGCACTACGCTATCCAGCTGCCCATGAGTTGTTGCCTCCCAATGTGAGCATCTACGAGATGGCATTCAACTCCAAGGAGGAACAATACAAATGGTATCTCAAGCTAATCGAATCAGTGGGCCAAGAGGCGGCCAACAAGTTTGGAGACATGCTGCGACAGGTGATGACAACGCTGCAACAGCAGGGACACCAACCGCAGCAGCAACAACCGCATCCGCAGGGACACAAACCACAGCCACCAACGGTGGGACCAGGACCACAAATGCTGTCCAATCCACACGCTGTCATGGGGCCACAGCCGCAGAGGCCACAATACCCAATGATGTACCCAGCACCGGCGCAGGCTCCCAACCAGCAGCCCGTAGAGGCGTCGCCTCCATTGGACAACTTTAATCAGCAAATTGATCTTGTATTTAACTCGATTATGAATGGAGCCAATGACATTGCACAGCCCATTCTGCGGGATGTGCTCGGCATGGTTGGAGTAACGGCGCCTGCACCAGGAAATGGAGGCATACCACTCGCCAATGGCATGATGAATGGTGGTGAACTGCAGCATCAGCAGCAGCAACAACAGCAGCAGCAACAACAACAGCAGCAGCAACATCAACAGCAGCAGCAACAACAACAGCAGCAGAGTCGTTTATTTGCCATGATGCAGGGACAGCAGCAGGCACAACAGAATCCTTTACCGCTGCCCAAGCACGTGCCCAATCAGGGTCCACCGCCACCACAGAATCTGTATGCGAATCACATGCCTGGACCTGCACCAGGCACAGTTGTGCATCCGAATGCGAACAGCAACAGCGGCGGAGTGCCCAACTTTATGGGCAATGGTAAGTAGCTTGAAATTCCCCTATAATTTCTAGGCTTATTGCTAACAAATGTTTGTGGTTTCGTCGTAGTTGGTAATGCACTGCTCAACGACAAGTATCCGAACTTTGGTAACCACAACAATGGTGGACACAACACGAATGGACTACTCAACAATGGAAGCTCTGTGCCGCTCTATCGCCGCCAGGCAATGACTGGCAATGGAAATAACAACTATAACAATATGCCAGGCCTGTTTCCCGGCTTGGATACGGGCACCAATCTGATTGAGGCTTTGTTTCAAGCCAATAACGTGGTGACGGATCACTCCAATAAGCCGGAGCATGGGCACGGTCTGCTTTATAACAACTACAATGCCCTGAAGGGTGGACACGAACTGGACTTGTTTGCAGTGCCGCCTCAGGCAGTAACATCCGCCAACGATGCGGTTAATCATCAGCAGTCTTCGGCTACAACATATGCAGCTGTGCTTAGCCAGGGCCCACAGGCGGCGGCAGTGCATCAACAGCAGCAACAACAACAACAACAGCAGCAATCGACAATGAATCCGACACGGGCAATGCATGCCTCGAAATCATCTCAGCCAACCAATGAAATGTTAGAAAAGGATCCATTTGCAGCCATACGCGAATTGGGACAAGCGTCTACGGGCTTTTACAATTACTTTCAGTGAGCACAGTGCCTGTGCCTGTGCAGCGGCGTTGTTTGCAACGGTTTAATCTCCCGTCTCAGCTGCATGTGGCACCACGGTCCCATAAAATACCAAGCGAAAGAAGAAAATAGGAAACTAAAAGCAAAAAAGAAAAAAAAAAGGAAAAACAAAAAAAAAATGGAAAATTAGAAAACCCAAAAAACAAAAAGAGAAAATGAATTGCTTGTTAACTTTAGCTCTCCCCCTTTGCTTTTTTTTAAATTGCAATTAATTTAAAAACATATGTAGTCTTAATTATTATATATATTAAACTATGCATACGATTAGTAGTTACAACTAAAAACAAAACGATAAAAAGAAAAGTAAGAAAAAGAAAAAAGAAGCTGCTGCAGGCCGTTCCGCCCCCCGCACGCCCCAGGCGCTGTCATGCCGCATGCAGCAAGGTCGCTCTGAGCATCCAAGCCCCCTTAATAATTAGGCCCTTGAAACTAAAATAACTTATAAACAAAAAAACAAACACAAACAGAAAAAAATGCAAAAAAAAAACAAATTCAATTAGATAGTTTTAAGATAAATTCAAAAAGTTTGTATTTAATAATCATTCTATTATTGGTCCGTAGTTTAAATGCTACGAAAAGTTCAGTTTTGGCCTAAGTGCGCTTGAGTTATAATTACAATATATATATATATACTACATACATACATCTATACAAATACAAATATATATATACACCTATATATATATATAGATATATATTGTACCTTACCTTGAGTTTTGTACAGCAGTTGACCATTCGGAAATTTAGTAACTGAAATATTATCATGTACTCAAATACATTATTAATTGTCTTTATTCAAATCTTTAATTTATTTACGTACTTATATCGTACAAATACAAAATACTGCTTTTTAATTGTACTTTTAAATATATACATGTAATGGCTATATGGGATACTTTTATTGTATGCACATCAAACACACACACACACACACACTCCCAAACACTTACATCCACATGCGTTAATTGGATAAAGTCATCTGATAGCAAACCTTTATCCGTTTCATACGGATAATCAACTCAACCGGCTAAGTATAGTGTATAATTCGGCCTCAAGAAGTTTTCTACATATTATATAGTAGTAACTGAAGCATGTGGATTTCGATTTCAATATTTCTCTCAGTATTCTCATCTGATTCACTCATTCGAAATATAAACTTGGTTAGCTATTTGGATGCAAAAATAAAAATATATTTGTAATTTATTGTATAATGTAATCATATTTTACATTAAAATAACAAGAAAAAACAAACAAAAAAAAACCGACAAAAAAATATATAAAAAGTACACTAGAAAATAATTATATATTTAATATTAAATACCAGTAACAAATAACATATATTAATTATAGTTACGTCTGTTTATCTTAACACATTTGATTAAGCACAAAATAACTTTGACTACTGATTTAAAGGAAAGTAAAGAAAAGGAAAACACGAAACGCATTCAAACTACACGTAATAAATGAAAAACAAAAACTGTGTAATCCAATTTATAAAAATCCGTATAAAAAAATTAAAAAAAAGATCCCCAAGGGACAGCAAAAAAATATATGTTCATTTATTTGGCTACGTTGGTGGCTTTGAAGTTGATCTTAGGGATTTGAAATCGATTCATTTACTAAGTCATTTAATAATACATAGTTAAAAAAAAACTTTATAAATTTCTTTACCAATTTTTTAGAAATTAAATCAACTACTTCAAGCATTATCTTCCTAAAAAAATATAGATTTGAAAACTGGAATTTCAAAATAAAATCGTAGAGAATTTTGGTAATCCTTCAATTTATTCAAGGAGTATGATAAATTTACAATCTAATTTCCCACAAAATTTTATTTGAGTAGTAAACAATTAATAATCTATTTAATTTTTCATATTGTACAAATATAAAGTTTATTCATTTTGCCAAAACAGCAATATATTGATTTAAATGTTATTTGAAAATCGTTAACTTAACTAAAAATGTTCTTAATTAGAAATCTAAACTATTTTAGAAGCTCAAACAGGAACATTGAGTTTTGCCAATTCATCCCTGACCTCGTCATACAGATCTTTGTACTCCTCGTTCTGACGAACAAGCAGGGCAACTGTGCCCCGCTTGACGCCCATCGCAGCACCGAGGTCAGCCCGACTGGGCGTGTAGGTGTAGGGAATGCCCTTCTCCTCGCACACGGCTGGCAGGTGGCACATGATATCGACGGGAGTCACATCACCGGCAAAGATGCAAATGCTATAAATGCGAATGAAAATTATTAAATTTGTATAAAAGCTAGGAGATTTTTGCGTAGCTTACCCAGTTTCACCCTTGCGCAAACGGGTTTGAACGTCCTTGAGTCCATTGCGCAAAAAGGTTTTGTGTTTCATTGCCTTTTTCACCAATTTATAGCACTTCTTGGCCAGCTTCTTGCCTGCCATTGGTTTGGCTATAGCATTAATAAACAACAATTTGTCATCGTAGGTCTCCTCGTCCTTGAGAGCCAAGCTTTCGTTGACCTTGATGTCGGCTTCATCTGTTTGTTCCAGCTTTACTTTCACCATTTTGTTAGTTTTAGAATATTTAAAGCAACAATTACAATTTTCTCCAACGACAACTATGCGCAACTTCGTAAACACGTGTGCCCGGTAGTGTGACCGTATTTTGGCGGTTGGTATTTTACACGATCTAATGCTATCGATTGCAACCGTGTCGATATTTAAACGTTGCCACTATGTTGGATTTAGACAAGCTGCCACCGTGCCGCGTTTTTCTATAAATTGTCTAAGTCGGCGCGAATTGGTTAAGATACTGGTGCAGAATAAATATAATATTTTAATACATTTATTAATGTTATTTAAAGGCTTAATACACTCGAAAATACTTAACATGAAAATATTAATGAGAAGTAATAATGTAATAATTCCCACTAAGCAATTTAAATAAAATTTAAAATTGTTTTAAAAACTATAGAAATTAATTTGAAAATTATAATATATATAATTTTTTGTGAAACACAGAGTGTGTATAAACATTTTGACTATCTACAGTGTTAAAATATAAAAAATAAAATGCAAATTATTAATCAGATACATTTAATTTAATTCCAATGGGCATATGTGAGTGTGTGTTGGTTGGTGTGCGTGTGTGCGTACATTCGAGTTATTTAATATTCCCGTTTGTGTGGTGGCACATACACCTGTTGCTGATGCCCTGGGCGATCGTTGCGATAACGCGCCTTTGGATGTTGTGATTGTGGATGCTGTTGTGGATGTTGTTGTGGATGCTGTTGTGGATGCTGTTGATGGCTGGCCATGTTGCTCAATGGTCTGTTCTGGGCGTCGGTGATTGGTAAGATATCAGTTTTCAGTACTTCCTCGTGATTTCCATAGCCCAGGAAGAATACCACACAAGTATTTTCCGCAACAGCTGTGATTTCAGCTTCATAATACTAAAAATAAAGAAATAATTAAATTAACACAATAATTTAGTAAAATATTCATTAGTTACCTGTCCATCGTCCCAATACTTGGCCATGCAAAGGTCACTGGGTTTCCAGAACCAACCATCCTGTTGTCCAAAATGCTGTGGCGGTGATGCCATTGCCATTGCCATTGGCTGTGGACTAGGCAGCATAAAGTGACCACCACCTGATGCTGGTTGTGATGGAATTGAATTGATCTTCGGCTTGGCAGTCGGTGGGGATGATTGGCTTGCGGCATTCCCATGATTGGGCGCAATGGTCAAGCCCTGACTCTTGAGTAAGCTCATGGCGAACTCATTTGTTTCCTTGCTCTGAAAGCCCATTATCTTGCTGGGATCGTAGGTATAACCATTGGGCAGCTGACTGTAGCTGGCATTCGACTGTTGTCGTGTGTTCTCTGTCGCTGGTTGGCGCTGCGGTGGCAGTGGCTTCTCCGTGGACTTCTTCTCCAGCGGTGGTGCAGTCGTTTGGGATTCAAACTGCTGGCGATGTGAGGCAGCACCGACTTGTTTGCCACCGCGTCTCGGCTCACGTTTGGGGGCAGAGTTTAACTTAAGATTTGCAGTTTCTTCGACTACTTTGTTCAGGCGAGTATTGACTTCATCATTGTTGTTGTTACTAAAAGGATTTGTAGCTCTTCCTGGCGGTAGAGCAGTTGCTGTCCCTGCAGCGGCTCCTCCTGCTCCACTAGTTGCTACTGCTCCACCACTAGCTGATCCTCCTCCCGATGCACTTCCTTGCTGGCGACGTCTATTATTGCCATTACCATTTTCAGCTCTGGGATTACCATTGCGATTGTTTTGGCGCTCGTTGTTGCGACGATTGTTGCCTTGGTCTTTGGTAACAGGCGTGCTCTCCTCCACGACGCTCTTACCAGCTGCATGATTCTCCTCTCTACCATTGCGCACAGCGCCTTTACCATGTTGATAGGAGGATGTGGAGTTGACTTCATGTTTGCGCATGTTTCCGCCACTTCCAAATCCGCTACGCTCGTTCTGATAGTTTCCACCGCCTCCTCCTGATACTCCACCACCTCCTCCTCCGCCCCGAGTTGGTCGATTACGACCACCGCCCCTCGGCATACGACCAGGTGGTCCTCCACGATTCGAGGCAAAGCTGCTCGACAGATTGTTCTCGAATCTTGAGGCTTGAAACTTGTTCTCTGCCACCTGAACAGTTGGAACTTTGCGATCATTCTCAAATGCTTTGATTGCTGGCTTATCGGCAGTGGATGTTGTGGCTTTTGTTGATGAGTCTCCCTCCTTCTCCTTTGTTGGTGGCAATTTGGTGGTCAGGAAATCGAAAAGTGTAGCATTCGCAGCGGGCTTAGCAGCTTCGGCTTCATCTTTCAGACTAGCACCTCGTTTTCCCTCCCTGCCCGGTCGCTCCCCACGTCCACCACGCACTGGTGGCTCAGCAGTGGTTCCAGCGGCATCTCTGCGCCGCTTGAGATTGTAGAGAGCGCGTTCCAGATTATTGCGTGTGGCCTGCAGCGCTATCTTGGCTTCCTCTTTGCTGTAGCCTTTGTCGAGAATCTTTTTGATATTGTGATCCACAAGATTCTGGCCGCCACCACCGAAAACTTTCTTAACAGCTGCCTTGCTGGCCACAGCAATTGCCTCATTTCGCATTGTATTAAACTCATCGTTTTCCTTTGACGGCTTGTCCTTGTCCCCGGCAGGCACGAGACTTTTGAATCCACGATCGGCAGTGGCGTCGGCAGCATCAATACTTTTGCCAAATGCAACCCAAGGAGGTGGAGCTGCCGAACCACTGGGTGGTCTTCCACTTCGTGCGTACTTCAGCATAGTACGGGCAAAGTCCCATTTCTCATACAGAGCTTCAACGCGTCCGCCCAAAATTTGCAGCTCGCTTTGACGGAGGAGTAAAATTCCCTGCATTAGTTGCAGTTTTTCGGCTTTGAAGTAGATTTTTGTGCCTGGCGCAACATTGAGACTCAGTGATGGCACCGGTTCCAGTTCCAGTGCTTGGAGCGCAGTCTGTCCATCAGTTAAATCCAATTGAAGAAGGCGTGGCGCAGCTTTTGATTCCTCATTGCTTTTTGGTGCCGAAATATTTCGCACTCTTTGCACCTGAAGCACAATTCGGCCATTGAGCATCCCAGTGTTGTCATCTCGCTTTGTCGCTAAAGCACCGCCGCCGATGTCGCGCAAGTCGCGCTGTCATTTCCACAAATAACCATAAATCGTCACAATGATTAATTTATGTTGATATTGCTACTTACGTTTAAAGCTTCATCGATAATTTTGCGTGGGTCGGGATTGCCGTCAATGCTGCTGGTTAATGTTTTTATACCCTCTTCTGTCAGATGCCTGTTCATTTATTTTGCTATTAAATGTACTAACAGTGATTAGTTATTTACTTACCATCCACTCGCTTTTAATTGTGTAGCTAATTCCATTTTTTCTGAAAATAGCTATGTAGTTATACATATATTTTTTTGCAAGCGCAGCACAAACTGTTCAGCTTCGCCGTGCCGCTACCTTGTTTCGCCGCAAGTGAATTTGCCTCGATTACCGATATACCAATGCGATTATCGATCTGAGCAACTCTAAATTAAAACCAAATAATATGGTCACCCAATTGTATGCAAATAAATAAATAAATTCGTTATAAATGCGATTAAAAACAAGCATCAGTGGGCACCAACGAAACTATGAGTGCCGTAAATTTATTGGAAATATAAAGTCGATTTTAATCGCAGTTCATTTGAGCTTTAACTAGTTCAACAGTAATGAGCTAAAAAATACCTTAACGGGCATCGATACCGAAAAGACATCGACGACGGTATCAAACGATTTCATTCATTCATTGTTATAAAAACAGCTGCAAGTAACGGTTCGTGTCCTAAGCAAATAAATAAATACGATCAATATATAAAGCAATAAAATAACAAAGTACAATATCAATTGATAATAAAAAGTGATAGAAAAAAAAAACTATTTGTATAGGGTTCATTTGCTAAAATCGATTATTTCGATCTAAAGCATTGTAATTAAAAATATATTTTGAATCGGAATATAAAAAAAACTAAATAAATTTAAACGCTGTGTAAAAGAGTGGAAAATTGAAAATGAATCTATCTTTCGCTGGATGCGGTTTTCTGGGAATTTATCATGTCGGAGTTGCTGTGTCCTTTAAAAAATATGCACCCCATTTGCTTCTGGAGAAGATTGGAGGTGCCTCCGCTGGATCCTTGGCTGCGTGCTGTTTGCTATGCGATCTGCCTCTAGGTAAGAGAATTTAAATATTGGAATATTCTTGATTATTCGTGTGCTTAAAAATAAATTTTAATTCAATACTAAAATAAACTCTTCATATAAATATAGTATATATTATAAAACATTGAACTTTAGCATTGGATAAACATTTAGTCAGCATATTTTTTTCTGTAAGCATAAGATACATGTAAACACACACACGCCCACCAAATTTGTTGCCAGCTGTGTGTACACACCCATTTTTGGGGGCTCGTCGCTGCGTAAGTTTTGTCGCTTGAGAAAAATACAACGCAAATGGAAACCAAAACAAACAACAAATTTGAATAGCCAATATGCGCTTGTATGTGTCCGTGTGCGAGTGTTTACGCAGCTATGTAATAGGGTCCAAAATAGATTCACACACGTACACAATCAAACGCTTTGTATGTGTGCTATTCCACAGAAAAATATGTGAAGGTCGGGCTTGTTTATCTTGGGGGCTCGTTTGTGTTTTTGTTTTGTGCGTTTTGAGCGATATGTTACATTAATTGAGACGTGGGGAATTTGTTGATAGGCATTGTTAAGAGTTCAGCTTCGTTTCAAGTCTATTTTTAGACATAGTTATGTAAATGTGCCACTGATAAAGTTTTCTTTTAAATTCTTGCCCAAACGTTTACACACACATGCATAGTTATTTGTGCGTGTGTGTGTGTATGGGTGAATGTACCTGTTGCCGTTGCGCGCTCTTTTTCTGGTACATGGTAGAAAGTTTGACGGTCAAACAAGTAAACTGATTGATTGCACTCTCTCGCGCATGCGTGTGTTTGTGTGTGTGTGTGTATGTGTGTTATGCTTGTATGCTGTACCAGTTGTAATCCCAGTTTACCTGCAATTCACTTTTAACAGCAATCCCATCGCTAAGAGTTGTAACTTTTATGACCATTTTACTACTGTGCACAGTGGCTCACAGCTAATTTGACTCTCTCCCTTTACATCGAATCTAAAACGAGTTTATCTTTCAACCGGAAGAAGCTGTGTGAATAATGTTTGTTGTTAATTGTAGAAGTGAACTCTGCAAGTGACGAAAGCAGTGCTTTATTTAGTCTGCGCGTGTTAAATTTGATAACTACTTCATTAAGTAACTCAAATTATACCCTATACTATATGCACATAAGCTTATGTATGAGTTTATGTGTATTCAATATCACATCTTATTGACGTCAATCGTTTTTGGTCGAAGTTGAGCAACTTAACGAAATGAATGAGTTTCCTATTTGATTAGAAATAATACAAAAAAAAAGAGCTCAATACACACACACACATTACTTTCAATAAATTCGCAGTTGTCTTTCGCATTGTGGTTGAGGCTTATCAGCCTATCACGTTATCAGCACACTTTCATTGTGACAACGAGTGACTTTAAGGTCTTTTACACACACATACACTTGATAGTATTAATGTATTTAGATGTAGATATGTACTACATATGTTATAGTACTTATAAACTAATTAAGTGGCATTTGTTACATTTAAAAATCTATTAATCTTTGGTCTTCAACTTCTGTGTTCGTTACTCATGTAATGATATCGATCAGCTGTGTGGGACTGTGGCTCTGTGACTGGGACAGCTGTGTGACTGACCTATAAAGTGGTATCAAAGTACAGTTTCACGTATAACAGCGCAATTAACAATGATTGTAACGTACTTGTTTAGGGCTCCAAAATAAACAACAATAGCGCATTTATCATACTTTTATTAACATGAACAAAGTTCAAGCAGTTGTAAATCATTTGCTTTCTAATTTGTGAATGAGTCGAACAGTTAGTCATGGGGGTAGAGAACGTTTAATTAAAAGAACTATAACTGAACTACCGACATATATTTATAACCTCTTTCAACCATTATAAAATACTTTTTCTTACGGCTAAGAAAATATAAGAATTTTTACGAGCGGAAGTCGTTTCTGGTTCATTGCACGATTTTAATTTAGGTTCTTTCGGTCAAAATTTGAACAGGGTTACGGGATTGCGTCCTTGGCACGAAAAACCTTCCAAGTTTCTTGAGCTGATAAAACATTTTCAAGCGAGTTTTTGTAAACATTTGATAGCATCGCTTTTATTTTTTGGGCACACATAGGGCTCAACTGGTTTTATTTTATAGACGAGCCCCTTTGTTGGCCATGTAATTGGTTCTGCAAGACTGCCGAGTACACCGTGTACAGTTTTACCAAAGATAACTGACTTTTAATGGGTTCATGGAGTTTAATGTTACACTTTGAAAACCATTAAATTGTTCTATCTTTTTAATTATTTAAATGCTTCTATGGAAACTAAAGCTAAGAAGCTGCGACCCTGTAGAAATTTCTACAACTAGTAGCTAAGTTACGCAAGAGTATTGTTAGTCTTGATTTCTTTTAGCTTCCCGTTTTATTTTCATATACTCGAATTTGAGTTTCGAAATCATTTTAGCGTTTAAAAACAAGCTTACAACAATGAAGGTGGTGGCCTGATTCGAGCTTTGCGTCAGCAAAAGCAAAACATTTGTTGTCCCGTTATCTCCAAACGGCTTAGCTTTTCTAATAAAGCGTAAATTCAGAGAGTTATACATATACTATATACATATATATACATGTGACTGTGTGTGAGTGCTTATTCAATGCCTGTTTGTACATGGGGTATTTCTGTTATCAGCTCAAAATAGCAGCTGTTGTCGTACTCAGAACTATAACGTGTTGTGCTAAAAGAAAACAACTATTAAATTGAACTGATATGCAAGTATATACTACATAAATCTATGTGTGTGTGTGTTTATATTGGAGTACGCCACGCGTTTCTATTGTAGTCTGTTATCAGGCCATGCTCGATGGGGGCCAAAGTAATAAGTAATATACTACGATCCATCAATACAAGGTGCATGCGTCATTTCGCATTGTTCAGATGGGTAAACAGCAGCTTAACGCTAACCCTGCTCGACTATGAGTTACCCTGTATGAGGCTTTGCTGTCATAAGTAGCCTTTATTATACAACAAACTTAATCTACGTAGTAAGATTCCCATTTCCAATAATACTATAGCTATTAATAGCTTTATATATTAATGAACTAGTAATATAAGTCTGATTAAATAATAACACTGATGTGGTTGCTGTAAATTAAAAAATAAATACAATATTTAATGTATTTTATAATAATTTTTAATTTTTCTCTAATCTCATAATAGGCAACATGACATCTGACTTCTTCCGTGTGGTTAACGAAGCACGTCGCTACTCCCTGGGACCTTTCAGTCCGTCCTTTAATATACAAACCTCATTACTAGAAGGACTCCAGAAGTTTCTACCTGAAGATGCCCACAAGAGGGTTAATGGTCGCCTTCATATCTCATTGACCCGTGTGTACGATGGCAAGAATGTTATTATTTCGGAATTTGAGTCGCGTGAGGAAGTCTTGCAGGCACTGTTGTGTGCCTGTTTCATACCTGGATTCTCTGGAATTGTGCCACCAAAATTCCGTGGTACACGCTACATGGACGGTGCATTCTCCGACAATTTGCCAATTTTGGATGAGAATACGATAACAGTGAGTCCCTTTTGCGGCGAGAGCGACATTTGTCCACGCGACCAGAGTTCACAGTTATTCCATCTTAACTGGGCCAACACAAGCATCGAAATATCACGTCAAAACGTCAACCGGTTTGTTCGCATTCTATTTCCGCCACGACCAGAATTTCTTTCGAAATTCTGCCAACAAGGTTTCGATGATGCATTGCAATTTCTGCATCGCAACAATCTAATCAACTGCAGACGTTGCATTGCTGTGCAATCCACTTTTGTGGTACCCGAAACAGTGGCAACCACCGAAGAGTTTGATCCAGAGTGCAGAGAATGCAAACAGCATAGAAATGTAAGTATTAAACAAATATATACATAGGTTTACCTATATTATCTTTATTAATTTTAATTATTTTTCTAGGATGCTTTGAGCTCTCACTTGCCAGAGACTGTATTGAATGTCATACAAGACTGCATAGAACAGGCCAACAAGGGCCTGGCCAACTGGATATTCAAGCATCGCGGCATTAAGCTGCTCTCTCTGCCAGCCACTGTGCCCATGGACTTCTTCTTGGCCACAATAACAAAGTAAATTTAATACCAAGAATGTTTTGGAAAAGTACTAACAATTGTCATTTCTTTTAGGATCACAAAACTCACACCCAAGGTGACTAAACAAATGCGCCAACTAATCGAAGAGTTGATTGTTCAGCTTAATAATACTATGCAGCTTCGTTTACTCGACAAGTTTTCGGTAAGTTAAAGAAATCCCAAGTTAACTGACAGACTTAAATTAATAACTTGCTTAATTACAGCTCTATGATCAGCCTCACTTTGATGCAACTGGTCTCTTTCATTCCAACCATTTATACAGTCCACAAGTTTCCATTCTTGTCGATCAGTGGTAAGTAAATCAAGTTTATTTCCATTAGCCATAATTTTATTAATAAATGATTTCCTTTAAAGCGGAGTAAAACCTCTTAAAAACGATGGCATGAGACGGAGTTCCCACAGTGATGCACTTTATGCGTATTATTATCAAGACGACAATACCAACAAAGTTAAAGTCACGGAAATATTTGATTTCGATGACATTGCGAATCAGGAGCTTGAAGATAACACGCAAAAAGGTAAAACGACAGTTGAGGAGTATCCAGTTAGTGAATGGAACTGCATCGAATCAGGTAAGAAATGCATTTATTATTATTAAAACAAATTGGACTCAGTCATTTATCATATGACTTTTAAATTTATTGTTTTGCAGTACAACTAATGCCCACGAAATCAGAATTACATGATGTGGCCTTTTAAGGCCGTCATCATTTTATCAAAATTCTAAATTATTAAACTGTTTAAAGGCAAAACAAATTTGTCTTTGAATTAAAAGGTAAATTGGCTAAATATCAAAACGAATCCTCTACGCTTTTGGTTGCTGTTTTGTTAATTTTATTATACAATGACTAACTATGGACCTTTCTCTTTATTACAGACTTTTTCATAGATGCCCAGACTCCAAATGTAGTTCACTCGTCTCCTGCGCCCATCGAACACTTATCAACTGCCACCGTCCTCAGTATCCCTGAGGCGGATCGCAATACAAACGATATGTACATAGAGATTGAATAAATATATCAATAGTTTGTAACAAAACGACACCAAAGTGGCTTGTAGCCTTAATAAACTAAGTTAATTAGAGTAAAACTTATGTACCTTAACTGTAACTTAAAATATATTTAAACTGTTAAGTATAAGTAGAAAATAATTCCATATTTAAAATAAAAAGAATTAAAACGACAAATAAAATACACTAAAAATTTAGATCTTTAATCGAGTTGAAATTGAAGAAAAATTCACTTGGCTTCTATTTGCACATTGGAGATAATAGGAGACATTCGGCTAGGCCTTGCCGTATTATTGCTGATACTTCTCTTAAGAGACAGAACATCCTCGTTACACGATGCACACAGATCTACAAACTCAATTAGATAATCACATTCGAGAGTATTCGCAATATGGGCAGCATTTCTCAATGCTTCCTTGACACGTTCGGATTTGCTAAGTGCTGCATTAGCTTTAACTATTAAAATTGTGTTTAGAAAATTCCATAAAAAACTGTTACAGTTGTTACATTCTGAAAGATAATTTAGTTTATGTAAAATTAGTTTAATTAAAATAATTAAATTCAATTACCTTCAATCGCTTTACGGGCGATAAAAGAACACTCCGAATATCGATTTGATTCTAGATGAATACTGGCAATTTTGTACAGCAAATAGCATTTTTCAATTGAGTACTTTGCGAAATATAATCGTTTTTCCAGTTTTTTTATTTGTTGCCTAAAAATATGTAAAACATTAATATTAAAATAATGTAATAGTTGCTAGAGAGTTATGGTAACAAACCTGGATTTGGGAATGCCAGTTTCTAATTGAATTTCATTCTGATACGTGGAACGATCGCCGAAAACGAACTCTTTAATATCTACTAGTTTATCCGTATCTAGATGTATCAGTTTGAAAAGTGCGTTTTTATCATTTGGATGAAAGTTATGAGGTATACAATATTGTTCGGCCAATGCTAAAGCTAATGTATTGTATACTTCATTGATAAATTCGAATTTCCAGGGCATAAGTCGGTAGGTCTTAATTACGACATACTCTCCCATAACCTCCTCTACATATTGTAAAAGTTTCTGCAATAAAAAATATTAAACATCAGAAAAAGAAAGATTGAATTATCCTGATAACAATATACATACCGGTATGTCTTGTTCAGTGCAAAGTCGTCTAATGGTTCTTAAGACTGAAATCATATTTCGACGAGTCTGGTGTTGTATACGATTAAGAAGGGTCTCCCGGAACTGCTCTAGCTGAGCCCTGTTTCTACACTTCTTATGGCGAATGTAGTACATTGGAGAGCGCGCGTGTATCATTTTCTAATTAACAAACAATTTCCAGTAGCTTTTAATATAACTTACTCAACAAACTTACCACAAATTGTCTAATCACATCGTATTGCTTGACAGTCAACTCCGCCAGTGTTTTGTTGGAGTTTTTGCACTGTTCCATTAGCACATTTGGGTTGCTGTAATATATATATATAAGTAACAGTGGATAAGTAATTAAAATTTGATTTCTTAGGCTAAATTTTGCCTTACGTTCTTAATTTGCGTAAAAAAAGTAGGTCTACCCATGATCTATTTAGGTAAACTTGATTACATATATCATAAGAACGATTTCCTTTGGCAATTACACGGGGAGATATTAGTTTTTCCTGGCGAAATTTTACTATTAGAATTAAAGACAGTTTAATATAGTCTAAAATATACTTTAAACTCGGGAATGCTCAGAATATCGCATTTGTCATCTTCCCTCAATATCTTCCACCGCGGACCTTTGTCAGCCTTCGCTTGATCGATCAGCATTTTCTTGGCACGGTTTATAAAATATTCATTTTCCAGTAAAAAAGGGCTTAAACCATCGCCACAAGCATCTTTTATATTGCCATTGACCTATGGGTTATATTTAATTAAGCTCTATGAATTTCTTGTGCATTACTTGAACACTTACCACAATTAAACGATCTTCAAAAGATTTGGACTTGTTACTCGAAAATAGTCGAGTATTGTTGTGAAGTTCGGCTTTTGCATTCTCAAATTGATTTAATTCGTAGAGTCCATCGCACACTTCCAGATTGACTGGATAATTTTGTGCGCGTATCCCTCCCAAGATGCCTTAAAATCGAAAATAATTCATATAAATAATACATATATGTTTTATGTAGAAGTTAACTTACTTTGCGCTTTTCTACTATCCGCTAAAGCCGAGTCGGTTTTACCAATTTTACGCAGAGTCTGGCTGCGATAGTAGAGTGTCATAAAGTCATCTTCGTCAAGGTCATATGCCTTATTGTAGTAGTCAATAGCATTACTTTCTCTACGTCTCCGGGAGTAATATTTGCCCCAATCCTTGTAAATGCTCTGTTCGATTTCTGGACCCCAGTCTAATTTCTTCCATATTGGAATTTCTTCTTCTATTCCCGATTTCGGAACAACTACTGACATAATTAATATATTTTTTTGTTTTTTTTTTATTTTAAGTTTTAATTATAATTCTTTAACGAAAAATAATATAATGAATTTTTAATTTTTTTAAATTAATAAGTAGTTTTAGTGACTTAAATTTCGAAGATACTTAACTTTTTACTAACAATTTTTTTTTCTATACACACCTAGTAAAGATTCAGTAATGCAGTCGGCATAGCGTCAGGTCGGTGCAGATATGACGTTTTAAAAATTGGCGAAGATATGACTGCGGAGCTATGTCGTTACCCTATGCAATCATGCTCAACGTTTAATTAAACACGTTTTATCTCAGCCACAGTCTGGAATTATCTATTACATTTTGAGAGACATCGAAGATGATCTGCTTTGATATCAGGTTCTTGCTTGAGGTTCACAATATTTACACAATTAAAATATATAATATTGATATTCCAAAATCAAATAATCTTAGACATGTTTCCTCATCACACCCACCTGTATTCAAAGTAGGGGAAATGGATACATATGTCTCTGTATCAAATTTCTTTAAAGACCTTGTACTCAAATTGCCGCTCTCTTAGTATTGCAAGGAAACTTTTGGATTGTGCTTACAGATACTTAATGCTTGACCGATCATCACATAACTTTAAACATATAAAAGTTGTAATTTAATTAATATCATCGTCAGTCTCTTAAATCAGCAATACGCGAGAAGATCTATAGATTCAGTTAGTGCAATAAGTGTGTGCCCTCATTATAGTTGGGATTTTTTAGATCAGCAGTTATTGATAAAAAATACTTTATCGTAAATCTTCTACTGGCCTACCAAGTCCCAATATAATGGGCGTAAAGCCCTCAGTTTTTACCAAGTGTTATAAAATTAATTATAAGAATAAAGAGACAGAAAAACGGGTACAAGCTTGATAATATAAAGTTTAAGGCGGTGGCCAAAGTGTAGAAAGAATACAAAATTTATTATCTTGTAAAATGATAACTTAGAATTAAATAAACTGGAATACATATCAGGTTTAATATCTAACACAGTGGAAACTTAGCATCTGATTTCATAGATCCAGAGTTATGTACCACCGAAACGCACAAATGTTTATTGTAGTTTAAATCACGAAGCAACTGCGGAATATAATATTCTTATCATAACATGTTTCCCAAACAATATTAAGAGTATTTACCTTTGGTGTCACAAACAGATATTGTGCAGAGCCTTCTTTGGTAGCTTCTTTCAATAGCAATTCAAAAATGTTACGTTCATTTGTAGCATCCATTCCCTGATTGATTTCGTCAACGCATCTTTATTTTAATTAAGCAATTAAAGAATATAATACAATTATAATCATATTTTCAAGAACATAATTATATAATTAAATTACCTGAAGGGAACATTTGTAACATGCTGCAGTGATAATGAATATATGGCAATGGCAACCGCCCGTTCCCCACCAGATTGTATGTACTTGTCCAGAGTTTGGAGCTTGGCATTCTTTCTATACTGGACCATTATTTGAATGCCGTACGAATTGAAATCATGCTAGGATAATAAGTAATTATTAATATTATTTAAACAAAAATTAAATTTTAAATAATATTAATGGTGTCATTAAGTTAAACCCATTTAATTAAATGCTTCTACTTACTACTTCTTTTCTTGACAATATAAGTTCCCCTACATATGATATGGATTCCATAAATTCGCCAAACTTGTTGCTTATTGTTTCTATTAAATTGTTAAGCCTTGGTTCCCAAACGCTAAATAAACTAGCTATTTCAGATTCAACGTTTTTTTCTTGATTGGCTTTTTGTTCGATCATTTTTTTCAGCTGCTCAACTTGCTCTTGACGCTGATGGAAATCTCTTATAGCCTATAAATTGTATAAAAAGAAGTTAGTCAGTTAGTCTTCATTAAATAAAAATGCTTTAAAATACCTCAGAGTTCACATCCTTCATGCACTCCAATCTTGCTTGGAACTCCGCAATTGAGTTACGTATTTGATCCAAGTCAAGTCCTTTGAGCTTATCAAAATCGGCTTTTAATGGAAATGCTCTATCTATGGGAAGTTTTCCATCACATAGACGACGCACGCCCAAAGTCTTTGACTCAATATCTTGTTCTGTCGTTTGCAGTGACTTCTCCAATTTCTCAACGGTAGCCTTGTAATATACAAAATCAAAATGAGTATAGGTAAAGATTGCTCTTAGATCATGAATACTTACAGCGGAGTTTGATAGTTGTTCTTGGCACTCGGTAAGAGTATTTATTTGAGTTTCATGCTGCTGCTTATGAACCCTTTCCTTCACTTGGCTTAACTTTTTATTGGTTAACAATTTAACTGTAGAATCCATAATTTTTACTAATTCGCAATCAATTTTAACCATTTTCTTAAAATCTGTTAGAATGTTTTTGGCAAATGTTTCTTGTAAACTGTCCAATGCTAAAATCATAAAACTGAGTAAATATGTTTCTCCTAAAGTGCTTTTTCTACTCACATGAGAATGATTTATTAATGGTGTCCACTTTTTCAAGTAGCTTATTAACATCGTTCTCCAGGTTTCCGTAATGAGCCAGTTTTTGCTCAATTTTTCGCTTCTTGTCGCCTTCTTCTTTCAGAACTTTTTGGAGACGATCGAATTCGTTGTCAACCTGTACCAAACTGTTCCTAATTTGATCTTTTTCGTAAACACATTTAGCGTGTCTAGAATATAAAAATAACAAGTTTTAGTTATTAATATCTAATTTAAATCAAATTTGAAATTACCTGTCTTTAAGAGCTTTCAATTGTTTTGAATCAAGACTTATTAACTGACCCCTTCTGTGAATCGTGCTTTCAGTCAAAATAAAATCCGAGCGGTATCGTGATGTAGTTACCAAAAACTTCTTAAAGCCTGGAAAATTAATCAGAATGATTGTAATAAGAATAGCTATGCGAACTGTTTCAAATATATACCTCCAAAATACATTCGAATTGACTTTGGTATGCTCGAAGTATGATTACTAACTTCGTCCTTGCCAATGGGAATGTTATGAATTTGATAGGTTCCACACAGTTTGTTTAAAATTGGAAACGGGCCAGAGACGAGATCCAGTAGATACGATGAGAATCCCAGTGGTCTAATCATTGAAATTTAGTTAGAATATACCATAAAAGAGCACTGTACCTTTTGCTCACGTGATTTCTGAAATAGGCACGGTTGGAGCATACATGCATCTGTCCGCTGGGGCACAATACAGCACGTTAACGGATAGTTTCTGCTTAACACATAGTTCATCTATTAGATCAGACATATCGTTCTTGTCCTCGCAGGAGAAGGCATACAAATCGCGTTGTCGTATGACATTCTCCAAGTACATAGCTCCCTCATCGCTTTTTATGTTCAACTGTTGAAAGAAATTAGATTAAATAGAAATATTTTTAAACACGATTAATTCACTCACTTCAAATATCATAGGATCATAAATATTACACCTGTATTTGTGCTTATTTTGAGCCACCCAATTCATTGCCTTGACCAAGTTGGGATTTTGGTTTCGTATTTCCTAAAAACACATTTTAATTTAATACTTTAAGTTGTAAATTAGTGGTTTTGTTAATCTTACTTCAATTTTCAGTGTTTTAATGTTCTGCAATCTTTCAATCTTATGCAAGAGTGCTGTGATTTCTGGGATTTTCTCATCGTTTAGCATTGTTTCAAATTCTCTGCGTTTATTATATTGGCTCATCGTCGTCTCCCGAGTTTTATTTATTTTTCTCTTCTGCTCCTCTAATTCTTTTAGAACAGTTAATTTTTCTTTATCAAATTCCTGCAGCATATGCTTTTTAGTTTCAACTAATTGCATAATTTTATCCACTTCAGCTTTATTTTTAGTTGCCTGCTGCACATTTCGCTATGTAAATAAATAGTATTGTTAATTATAGCCATTTAGGGGTAAGGAATGTTTAATAACCAACCTCTAGATCACATTTACTTTCACTTATTTTATTCTTTAAGCTTTCCAATTGTGATTCTAAGCCTCTTTTAGTAGCACTTGCTTTGGTCATGTGCTCAACCTAAAAATAAAACAAGTATACACATTAAATGTGTTTGGATTTATTAAATATAGATTTACTTACACATTCCAGAGTCTTATTTCTAAGATAGGTGGTTTTATGTGAGATTTCTTCTTGTGCTCGCTTTTGCCTTTCAAAAACGTCCTTTTGGGTTTTCCAACTAAGTCGAGCAGTTTTCAAATCACTTTTTAGTTTGTCTACCTTAGTCTTCCCAACGGTGATGTCAGTCCACAATTTGCGTGCTTTACAAACGTTAAGTTGTCTTAATATTTCCTGGCGTTCTTCATATTGATCCACTGTAACCTGCAGTCTATAAAACATTTATGTAGATTTATTTCTTAATATGAATTTATTTACTTACTGCTCCAAGCGTTTTTGTTCCTTTTGAAGATTTTCCTTTTCCTTTGTTCGATCAGCACTAGCATTTAATAGTTTAACTCGCATATCCTTCAGATCGGCAAAGTTTTGTATCAACTCCTGATCACACACAGAGGACATTGTGTTGACCAACAGCTCTTGAGGATTCATCTTAGAAAAATCCTGTTTTTGAAGGGTAAAAATTAGATTTCAGTAACATATAAATATTTAACTCATTTATGTGTCTTACCTGTACGCGATCCTGTGGTAAGAACTGGCACAAATTACTGACTTGTATGTTGTAGGAAGCAATAACTTTTAAAAACTTTGACTTCGTTAATTCCTTAGAATTTACATAAAATTTAGACTCTCCACTGCTGTTTATTGTACGTTTAAAAGACTCTTTCAAGTTATTTTCTCGTCCATAAATAGAAATAACAATTGTTGCAGCATTTTTGTTGCTCTTGATGTAATCAGAAATGCTAGATGATCGATCCAATAGTTGCGGATCGCCTCCCAAGCCCAAAATGATGGCTGAAACGATTGTTGACTTCCCGGTACCATTTGGTCCAGTTAACACATTCAGGTACTCCTTTGGGTAATACGTTATTTCGTTGTAAGAGCTGATAAATAAGAATTAATATATTAATAAATTAGTATTGGTGGCTCTGATCAGATCACTGTGCTTACTGCAGCGACGCTCACACGCAGATAAATAGAGTGAGACGTTCTGATGCTTGTGTGTGTGACACAAGGAGACGCCGGTCGAATTTTGAGCACTAATCGCGCGGGCTAAATTATGTGCGTACAGAGCTCGATTCCAGGGCATTGCAGCTAGTTCTTCGTCCATTAGAACTCAATATACATTTGCCACAGTCTCATTTCATCATAAATACCACACATTTAAATTTTACTTACACAAAATCTTTGCAGTACACTGAATAGATTCGTCCAACCATATGCGGCGGAATATGGGATCGTGAGCTAGTCATTCTAGCTTGTATTGTACTTTTATTAGGTTTTGAGAATGTTTGATTCCGCGGTTTACTTTTGTTTTTGGGCTACATTGATGGTCGTATGAAATTAAGTGCACTCACAGAAATGTGTTAAATAGCGTCGCTATTGCTTATTGCGCGCTTCAAATGCGAATGGTAAAATACGAGTCAACACTGGTTATTCAGATAGCGACTAAAGCATTAACTTAAATAACATTTAAGTTATGAAACCACTTTTTAATTATATTTAAATAACTAAGTGAACTTTAAAGATAGTTTAATTATAACTAACAATATGTCAGTAAAATATTGGCGTTTATGTTAACATAGAGTAGAGTTGTTTTGTTTTGTTCATAGTGTTGTCAACTCATAATTTTTTTATCCTGCCTAAAATGCGCAGAATATTTTGAAATAATTGTGACGACAAGAGAACATTTCTATATTTGTATTTGCTTAGATATAACAACATCAATATTCGCCACAGGACACAATAAATGTCCACTTAATAGTTTATATACGGTTCTTAAAATAATTTGAAGCTTATTTTAATTATTTAAATATAGCACTGACTGTGTCGGTATTTCCCAGTACCGGTGCCCGCGAACTATATTTGGGTGGCCGTATTAATCGAGTTCATTGGAACTGTTTATTGAACTACTTTGATAAACAAACATTTATCGAACATACGAACTTTTCTTATCGTGATATCGATATGTTTATTTCGCTGGTCAACTAAAAATATTTACTAAAATGAATTTTCGTAAATTAAATGTGTCAGCTGGGATCTCCATTAGATGCCTGAAGTATTCCACTGGCTCTGCCAAAGCAGAATTGCCGGCGTCATTTGCTGACGAAGCTGTGGAGTACGAGCCTGTTCGAGATAAATCTGGACTGCGGCAGCAACATAAAAATGTGCTCCTACAAAGAAATCCCTATAACGAGGCGCATTCCTGGATACATTTGACAGAAAAGTATCAGCGAAGCATGTATGGCAAATTTGGCGCAAGTAGCAATGTAAACCCAAAAATTTGCTTTGGTACTAAATCGGATAACGCCGAGGCGCGTAAACTGCAGACCATTATGCAACCCAACACAATACAGCAAATGATGGAGACGGCTCGAGCTGCTAAAGCCGCTAAACTGGCAGCTATTGCTGAACGTGAAGATGGCATTGCCAAAAAGCTGGAGAAATTGGAACAGTGGAAAGCAGACCTTAATGCTAAAATTGCCAAACGTGAAGCTGATGCAGCAGCCGCTATACAGCGCAAGGAACGATTAATCGAGGAGGTTCGCCGGCATTTTGGTTTCAAGGTGGATGCAAGGGACGAACGTTTCAAGGAGATGCTCGAACAGAAGGAGAAGGAGGACAGGCGGAAACAAAAGGAGGCTAAGCGAAAAGTCAAAGAGGATAAAATGATGGCGAAACTTGTTAAGCAAACGAATTAGGATTATTACAAAAATGTTAAACAATTTAAAATATAGTGAAGTGTTCATTACAAAAACTAGAAAATTGTTTTGACTGATCTTAGAGCTATATGATCTGGATGAATGTAAGTAAAATATTTATTTGTGTTTCAAAAAAGAAAATTTCTTTGCTTTAAAGATAAAACTTCATTTTATTTCAACTACCCACAATATGTTAACAATAAAATTATGCAATTTTGTAATAACGAGTTGTAGACTTTGGTTTATAATTTCCACATTTGCAAATGTTGCACAAAATTTTGAGAATGTTCACAATTTATGTCATATTTCTATATATTTTTGTGTTTATTTTAATTAATTTCTAATTATAAATAAAGAGGCTATTTACAAGGCACTTTATCCAAAAGAGAGAAAAGAACAGAAACCCTAAAAGCATTACAAAATTTAACAGTATTCAAATTCAATTGTCTTCGAGCAATCAACAGACTCCGAAGACATCTTGAGGTAACGATAACTCAGTTAAAGCATAACAGTTAAAGGCTTGAAAGAAGTGAAACGGTAATTCTAAGTTCCCAAAATTTGGGACACAATAATCCAGCGAAACTATTTTCAAATAATATCACTTAGCAAACAATAAAATAGGATATGTGATATAAATATTAAAATTTCTTCTTATCCCACACAGCTTAGAAACTCTACAAATTATTTTATATTATAAAAGATATTGGATTTTACAATTTCTTGGTTTTCTTTTTCGTAGCGGGCAGCAGATTCGGAAAATGCTCTCGACGCACTTTATCAGATCGTATGTCCAGTCGCTTCAGCAACAGCACGACTATGCAGATACCCAGTAAATAGACGGCCACCACATCCAGCAGATAGTACTGCCACCAGCTGCAAGATCAAATTAAATATGTTAAACCTTTTCCAAAAAAAAAAAGACACTATAATCCTTGACCTACCTTAAATATCGCGCTGGTGACTGCAGATGGTAGGCACCATTGTGTCGTAGTACGTACTCTGTCCAGTAAATAGCTGTTTCTAGTGCCGTAGATCGCTGATCAAGCAACAGATTCTGACGGTAAAGAGCTGCATTTCTGAACTGCGGATCATGAATCACCTTCATGATTGCTTTGTACAACTGATTGGTGGAAAGTGTCTCCAAATCCAGTTTGATGGCATAGCCATCGACCTCCGCCTTGGCGGAGTTGACGTCGTGATCACAGAACACGGGCATTGTGACCACTGGAACACCATGATAGACTGTCTCGAACATGCTCAACAGTCCGCCGTGGGTAACGAAGGCACGCAGTTTGCTGTGGCCCAGAATGTCTTGCTGGGGTAGCCAGCGGGAGAGTTTCACATTGGGCGTCAGATCCTGCATATCGGCAGCATTTCCCTCGTATTTCCACAGCACATGGTAGGGCAAACGGGCGAAAGTCTTAACCAGCATACGCCGCAGGGTTTCCGGCATGTTGGCGGCTTTCACAGATGAACCCATGGACACGTAGATGAAGCCCGAGGCTCCAGAGGCAGCAATGAAGTCATCCAGATCTTTGGGCAAGGGACGTGCCGGTTTACAGTGTATGCAAGCGACCTCGGCAACGTTTGGGTTCAGCGCACGGGGATAGGAGACTGCAGCGTGTCCGTTCTGGAGTATGAAGCTCACATTGCGAGCCATCTCGTAGGGATGGGGTATGTGCGCACCCAGGTGATCCTGCAGAATTCGATGGGTGCGACGCATGACATACTAGGAAAGCAGGAAAATGTTTAACATAAATGCTATAAAAGTTTTTTAAGGTTTGTGCTTACACTGTGCAAAATATTCTGACCAATTTGCATGCCAGCATTGAGTGCTCTCTCGTAAAGAGTCATCGTGTCCGTAAAATGCGAGTAAAAATTCGGAGTCACTGCATAACTGGCTGGGTTACCGGATAGCGATAAGCTGCCCATGTAGAATCCAACGGTGTTTATGTACATAAAGGGGATCTCGTACTGATATACTAGACCCTGTACACACTCGGGAAAGGCACCGTCCAATATGGCCAGATCAAAGGTACGATTCGCCAAGTCTTTGGTTTCAGCGTCGCTCAGCATGGCGTCGCATGACTGAAAGGGAATTCAAAATAAGCTATAATTATCTTGGATAAGTTTGGTATACACACCTCAAAGGCATAGCGTAATCCATCCCAGGGTTTTATAGGCATTTCGCCATTCATTCTGGAACCGAGCAGATCCCAATTTGTGTAGTTCTGTATGTAATCCACTAGCCGCGAGGGCGTAATCTCATTCAGGCCATCGATATGAAAATCTGCTGGAAATCCACTTAGGAAGGTTACATTATGACCTCTGCAAAAACATAAAAACTATTTTAAAAATACACCTCAATATATATAAAATAAATTAAATATATAAATTTAAATTCAAATAATTTTAAAAATTTCTACACAATTCCATGTTTTTATGCAAAATTAATTTAATTTAAAATCCTTTTGGAATTCTTGCGCTACTCACCTGTGTATTAATCCCTTGGCCAGCTCCCAGAATGGAATTTTGTGTGATTTGGTGCCTCCCATGGTGGCCATCAAAATATCCGCACCGAGTGCTTGACTGGAGTACATGATAAACAGCAGCGTGCATATTCGAAACATTTTGCTGCAAACAGAAAAAGAATTTCAAAAACCTTATACCGATTACGAAATTAAGACAGCCTTCAGAGAATGATCACCTACAGTTTGACACGATTTGAGAACTTTTTGAAAATATTTGAACTCCCTTTGGCTACGCGGCTTTTTATAGCTTTTGGTGTGGAGCCTTGATGACATATTCTGGTATTTAAAAATTATATTTTGTGTAGCTATTAAATCAAGTAATCGAGCGTATAATGCCCTCACTAAACTAATGGGTGGGTGTTGGTGTTGTTGTTAAAAAGAAATTAAGACAAAAACATCATTAAATTTTGTCAAACAGAGCAAATTTAACTAAAAAATAAATAAACAAATTAAGAATCTTTAGCAAAGATTTGGGGATTTTTTAACTAGCCATTAAAGGGTTCCAATCGCACTAATTACACCCAAATAGTTTAGATGTTTACATTTCTAGTACTCAACTGGTTTTTGTTCCTAATTGTATATCTGGTTTTCGTCAGGGTCTATCGGACAAGGTGAAGGGTGAAGTCGCTGGAAAAGCAATTAAACTTCGCAAAATATTCACAAATAATGAATCCTAATAGATCCGTCAGCTACGTGAAACATGTATAAACATGCATATGACATGACTAAAAGCTTTTTGCTGTAGGTGTTTAGCGTGAGCAGCTCAATTACGGAGAAAATTGCTATAAATTGTTCTACATAGCTGTAGATCTGTATATATAGTAGGTATGCGAAATTCCTAAAATATTTAGCTGGAAGAACTGAAGTAATCGCTATTATTATTTAAGTGTTTTGTTAAAGATGTTGTATGTTAAACACAGGAAATCGAGCTCATTTCTTAGATGACTTTGGTTCTAAGTAATGGTAGAACACTTAGAAGTGGTTGTAATGATTCTATAATATTTGGGACAATAAATCTATTTTTGTTGTGCATGCTCTGCTGTAATCACTGGCAATGTTTGGGTATTAAAAAGTCGACTATGCTCCACTAGAGCACAATTTACACAAGGGTAACTAGCGCCATGCTTGAGCTTGAATTAAACCTAACCAGTTACAGCATAAAACGCAAGACCAAAATAAATCAACAAAAAACTATATGTAATAATAATTATGATCAGCGTACGTGAGTCGAGTTGAATGCACCGAAAATCAAAAAAACCCAAAACGAAAACGAAACCGAAAGTGCAGATCTGGTAGGCACTGTGTGGCACAGTGGGTACTTGGCTGTACTTCAAGGGTTACCCAAGGGTTTGCTCAAAAGAATAAGCTAGACACCGCTCAATTATGTTGGCAGGTTTAGGTTGACGGTCGTTCATACTAGTTAACTTATTGATTAAATGGAAATTTTGATTAAAAACTTGAACCTTTTATGTCAACAGGTTTAAGACAAGAGTTCAAGGCTAAAAAGAGACAACTGTCATACCCATTGCAGGGTATTTAAGTGAGTAACAACCTTTCGAGGTCAGACTAGAGAGCTGACAGCTGAACTCAGACAATGGATTGTTTAAGAACTTGCAGTGAAAGTCTGGATAAATATATTTTATGGATTAGCTTAAAGTGTTTTATATATTTGTGCGTGTGTGTGTATGTGTGTGTTTACACATACCATTGACCGTTTAGGTCAGTTTAACACACAAACAATAGATCTGCACACATGGTAGTAAAAACGTTCGAAACGAAACCAAAACTGAACTGAAGCGTAGCTGATATTATCTAGCCGGTAAAACACTTGTTGATGAGCTATACCTATTTAAGTGGTAAGTGGTACGCGTAACTTTCGACGACGCCGCATACCAATAAAGTAGATAACGGTTTTGTGTGGTTCAATAAAAACATAACTAACTTATATAACTGCACATTTAGTACGTGCTGTTGGATTTACAATAAACAAATCTTAAAAAAATAATTACAAGCCTATAAAAGTTTTCAAAGGAAAAGTTGAAATAAATCCCAACCAGTTTATTTTAGCAATCATTTTGTGTATTAACCCACATCACATCAAATCAAATCAACTGTTTTCAAGTTCGAAATATGAAAAGTAATGATCTGATGTAGTTTTCAGGATTTGTTTTTGTTTTTTAGGTCAAATTGCATAAACGAAATTAAAAATTGTCGAGTGTTTGTGTTTGTGTGGCGTAAAAAGCATTTTCGCGGCATAAAAGTGACCACCACTACCACTACCACCACCAGATCCCATGATTATCGCAAATGCAATTTTCCGATATAACCAGTTTCTTGGTCGAACGGATTGAATCAATGAATCGCATACGGTGAGTTCAAGTGAATAACGAACGGTATATGAGCAGGTCTAAACACGGTGTGATTACCCAACATTGTGACTCTTAAAACGCTTGTTGAAAGCCACTATTTAGTTAGTCACTAGATTGTTATTATATTTATACTTGTGCTACATTTCGCAAATGATTAAAGCAAGTGGATTACAGAGGTGATTAAATTACTACTGACCAAACAGACAGTAAGCTAAGAAGTATTAAGAAACTAAATAGTACCACTAATCGATTGTATTTCCTAGTTTAATAGCTAAGATTATGCACATCTGCTCAAAGTATTGTTAAACTTTTTTGTGTTTCCCCAAAGTCAATGGAAGCTGAAGATGTATCAATTCAAAGTTACGGCCTTGATGCTGATTGTGATTGTGATTGATGTGATTCTGCAGATTTGTATAAACCTGTCTCTGTCTATATAAAATCTTCTTCATTCATACAGAGTACTTAAAAGGTCAGCAAGTTTATTCTCAGTGTACTGCTGACAGTATTTAATCGCATTACAAATGTTTTTTAAGTACTCAAAAATTGCGGAACGAATCTTTTCGGATTGGATATGTTGCAAGAGATAGCACCAAAGACAGCTAATTAAGCTGTCAGTTTTATATGTGCGCAGTAAAGTAATGAAACATGCCCAAAAATGTGTCGATAGATATTCGCACACACACACAGATACACACACATATACACACTGGCACACACACCCTGCTAGCCGTAAATCTCTAGATGTGCAAAAACATTGCGCAAGTACAACACTAAAATAAAATTATAAACACGTTTTCAAAAACATATTTTGACAATTTATAACAATACGTTAATGCAATGACACAACTCCTACAAAACAATAATTTTAGTTTTTTCCCCCTAATTTGATTTGTTGTTTTATTTTTTATCTTTTAAGAAACTTTTGTTTCCCATCATCATTCCTTTTGTCAATGTCACTTACAATTTGTATTTTATTTGTTATTTGTTATTAGTTGTTTCTTCTTTTTTTTTGTGCCAAATCTTGGCCATAAATTATATGCAGATGTGACAAATGAACGACTGTGAAAATAAAAAAAACCCGAAATCAAGGCACAAAATGACATTGAATAAAAAGTTAAGTAAACACTTAATTAGCATACTCCAAATTAAATGTGTAACTCTCTAGTTTTTTGTACAATATTCATTTGTGGTTTTTATTTCATAAGGTGGCCCAAGTAAGTTCATTATGTAATTTATGTACATGCTTGCACAGGCACAGCGACAAGTATGTGCATGTGTTAGTACATGATATAAATAACAAGTGTGAGTGCGCAACAAGTTTGTGTCGCAAGTCTTTTGTTTTTGCTCCTCGAATTTTGAAACAGAGTTTTTCTTTAACCGTTTTCATTTGCGTTAACCGTTAAGCATTTAACTATGTACATAAGTATCTGAGATGTTGTATCGCTTTGACCTTGTGACTGCCCAACTTATTTGCTGTTATTATTTTTTTTTTCTTTCCCCTCATTTGTTTTTTACACCTTAGTTTATTTATTTTTAAGTTTTTTAGTCTTTTTAGTTTCTTTTGCACAATCTTTTTGGCTCGCGCGCCGGTTAGTCTCGCCACAAATTCGTGTTTCGCAAATCGTTTATTTTTTGCCTCTGTTTAGACCGTTTTTTTTTTTGGGAATTTTTAATTGGTCAATGGTTTTTTGGTTTTCGTAATTTACTGAGAATTAAAACGCTTATGAATATTTATGATGGTTTTTATATACCTAATTACTTTTGGACAATTATCTGTGGTAGTTCCGGTGTGGAATTTTGAATTTTAAATTTAATTTTTTGTAAAGTCGCGTGTTCAACTTTTTTGTTGTTTTTGTTTTGATGCACTTTCAATCTTCTTCAATCTGCATTCGTTTTGTTATTGTTGTCGTTCGTTAAACGCTGCTGCTGCTGCTGTTGTTGTTGTTGTTATTGTCTGCACGTTTCATTGACCGACGCTTAATTCAATATTGTTGTTGTTGCTGTTGTTGTCGCTGCTGCTATGTATGTGATCGTGCATAAGAGAAGCAGTTAACACACTTTCACCAATGCAAATGTATTATTTAATACAGGTATCATAAAAATGCTGCATTTTTGCACTGGCTTCCACTTTCGCGTAACTGTTACCGTTACTTTTTCAGTTCAAAAACATTTGTATTGCAGTTACCAAAATTGTATAATATTCAGAATCAACAATTTTGTTTGAAGATTAAATCAACAATTTATTGGACTACATAGAAAACCATCCAATTACTATTCCAATAAATGCAGTTATTTAGTTTTGTGGTTTCTGTTGTTGTTGTTTCTTCTTTCTTTTTTAAACTGTTGTCAGTTCCCAATGCACTCCGATAGTCCGACAATTCGACAATCCGAAGACAAGAGTCGACTGTTAGCAAGTAGTTTCTCCGACCGACACTCAAGACAAACTAAGCGACTTGTTGATAAAAGCGTCGATGTTGCCTTTTTCGGAGTCTTTCGGAGTTGAGCCCAAACAAACGTAGCGAGCCACGTTATGACGCCAAAAGCTACGTAACGATTTCGAAGACTGCCTTAAGATTAATTTTTTGTGTGGTATTTTTTAGGGTATTCAGAAAGTTCACATTATTTGGTATTGACTGTACATATGCGAATTTATAGCCGTAGAGGGGTATCAAACCTGTCACGCCTAACTGAACTAGCAGTAGCTGCAGTATTTAATTTCTGGCATAATTTATTTTGCACCCAAATAACATTAATTGATATGTTTACGATCTGATTCACCAGAGTGTTACATTTTCGGCAATCAGATAAGTTGTATTTTGATTTTTACTGCCTATTTCAGTAAGTATTTAGTCCAATGGCCAAAAATTTAAATGGTGTACGTTTAAAGCGTTTAATAAGGTTATCCACATAGAGTCAAGAAACTCTGTTTTGGGGCAACCGAATTTTTTAAGCCAAACAAGCGGTCAAACTTGCTAGAACAAGCTGAATACAGATGGCGCGTTTTCGTATGTAAACAAAAGGTGGCGCCTCCAGAACTGGTGCCTGCACAAAATTACGGCTTTATTAAACTATCGAAGGCGCTGTAGTAAAGACACGAGCCTCGAGAGCTTTTGTTAGTTTACTCAAATGCAATCAAACGATAGATGGCGCTCTTGGTCTGTTGAATTGCATATCTAAATTAAACAAATTTAATAAATTTTGCACTTAAGCATAAAATACTAACCTGTTAATTATATGATTTATTTATGAAAAGCATGTAAATGGTAGAGCTGTTGTGAAGAGTCAATAAGCGATTAAAATATGTTCAAGGATTTAATAAACTCTTACTTCGTCCAATCGCAACGACTTGCAACTTAAAGTATCTGAGTATATGTTGCAAAAGCATAAATTATCCTTTCACTTGTTTAATATTCTGTTTGATAACCATTCTTTACTCAGTACTTAAATAAATAAACAAGCTGGCAAACCAAAAATTGCATTGGACAGCTATTTGACAATTATTCGATCGGGTTTTCTAAACCTGTTGTCGCTAAACTTTTGAAGTTTACCGCGTTTGAGTATAATTCAAACATAAATTAATCTTTCACCTATTCAATTAAATCATGAACATTTCTTAGCGTTGTGCCTTGTAGTTTTCGGTAAGTCTGATGACTGGTTTGTAAAATAGGTGTTACAATAAAGTAAATTTCTAAAATAATAAATAAAGTTTCGCGTTTAATCCAGATTTACTGATTTTTCGAGGAGTTGTCTTTTTAAACTATGGATGCATAAAATAATAAATACAGTAGAAATATATCAAGACAGTAAATTGAATAAAACAAAATTCCATTTTACTTGTGATATATGTCTGAGAAGTAAAGAAAATACACCTGTGTCTTTGATGTAAAGGCCTTTCTTGGATGGCGATAAGTAGCCATTGGGCATGAAGACAATTAGAAGTATTCATTGTCATTGTCATTTCACTTAAAGTGCAAATGTAAAATAAACCATAATTAAAACATTTGTTGGCCGTAAACGTGGGTAACCAGAGCAAATTGTAAATTACACGCTCGTTTAACCACTGGCCACCCCAGCCAAGAATTGGGCAAGATGTGCGATGAGCGGGAGAGTGGTAAGGAGATAGAGAGCCGGAGTGAGAGAGTGTGAGAGAGAAAGTAAGCGACTACAGTGGTTGCAAACATGAAATTGTAATTACAATTTCCTGACGCTATGTCTAAAAAAACAGGAGACTTTTCCATTTCTCTTGACTAACACCTCTGACTACCCCACACCCACCGTCAACGCCTTCACATTTGTTGGCTTGCGCGTGCTAAAAAACGCTCTCCTCAATTTTGCCTATCGGTGTCACTAAGTGAGGGCTACGTGACAATTTGTTGTTACGCGAATCTCCCCATCATTTCACTGCACCCCTGGACGGTATATAAAAAACCAAGAAGTGTATCGCCCTTCGTCGGCGGTTTTTATTTCAACCCGACAATTGTACCAACATGTGGTAACCCATAATTTGCGCCGAGGGAGTTATCAATATGATTACCATTAGGTATCGTTTTGTGCCCATTTTCATACTTGGTATTATTATTCAAAGTCTGGCAAGTTTCACATTTCTATATTAGACATAGGAATAAATAGAAATACCAATCTTAATCTTACAAATCCACCCAAATATTGTGACAATAAGTATCCCTTAATAAGCCTTTTACTCTTTTTAAATTCAAATTAGCTATTTGTCAAATAAATCGTTGTGAAGGACAACGAAAAACACTTTTGAATTTGAACTCGGAACACAGAACACAAATTGTCAGATCAAAAACAAAAATTGAAAAATTACCATCTGTCAAAATTCACGTCATTCCACGCAATCTGTCGACGTCGTCACCCAAACATGGATATAAAAGTATATGAAACTCGTATAAGGCTAATCCATTGAGTAACTTTGTTGTGAAAATATCCTTTCAGTTGGACGGAGATAATTGCATACACTTATCACTCGATGTTTGTATGTCATTTTCCTGCTGCACTTGTCAAGTGTTTGGTACACCGACCAACCCAAACCAAATCCCAACCCACTCGAACCCTAGACGACCCAAGACTCTCATTAAAAAAATACCCCTTCGATTTTAAACAACAGCTACATATCGGGGTTGGAAGAGTTAAGTAATTGTGAACTGAATGTAATGTGTGTGTTACCTTTGGCCTTAACTGACACACTAACGATGCGTGTTGTTGCCGTTTAAAGTCCTTTTTATACTCCCAATTAGTTTCTAAACAGCCATAATAGAGCATCTGTCAGTGAATGTCTAAGTAGGATGGGAGTAGATAAATAAATGGGCAGAGAGAGTAGGAATCTCTGCCTCTTTCATCCTTGATATCCTTCACCTTTACCTTCACCTTGGCTTTTAGTTTAAATTCAATCAATTCCTCGAAATCCAGCCTATTTGCAATTCAATTTTGAAACCATTCGAAATTTATGCACAAATCCAATTTTCTAGAATCTATGCTGCATAAACATCGATGATTGGTTTTATTTTAGGCTCAGATTAAAAAGTGTTGGAGTTTTTTTCTGGATTTTTATGCCTGTAGATTTTATATATCTGCTTCAAAGATATTGTTTTGGACTGTTTAATAATTAGTTTTTGATATGTATCTAACAATTGGATATATTTTTTTAGTTATGAAATAAAGTTTTATTCTTTTTCATTAAGAATTTGAGTAAACTTTCCAAAATATCGAAAAAATATTTTATAAACTTTGAGAAAAGTGGGAAATGTTTACAGTCTTTTTTATAGTTTTACACATTACTAAAGAAATAGACAATAGATTTAATAGAGTGGATAACCAGGAAGTTGGAGCGCTATGTTTGAAAATTAAATGATATTGTTCACTTTTTTTAAATTTCACTTCATAATTGAAATAACAAACTGTTTTCTATTGATATTTCTTACATAATTAGCTAAGTTTGGTTTTCAGTAAATTTAGCGATGCATTCAAACCCAATGATATGTGTACATATGTCTGTGGATAGGATTCGTCGATTGTAATACTCGAATGTTTGCTAAACGAATTTATCTGCTTATATAAGAATGATTGTTCCAGAGCAGAAATTCACTTGCTAGAGGGATTTGTAGTGGGATTAGCCTGAAATATAATGAACCACACGGCTCAAGCAATTGCTACCGATATTGGCTTTCCCATGAATAAGCAATATTTACTCGAGTGCGTAATCCTCCCGCTCCTATTCCAGTTCCTGGATCGGTTTGAGTGCCGGGACATTAAAAGAGCAATTGTTGCTGGGCATGAAATTCAAATACAAACAAAATGAACAATATCCATTCATGAACCTGTCAATCTTCAATTGAATTGTGATTGTGATTGTGTGTGAATGCGAAATTCAATTGGAATGAATGTCCGTTTAGCCGTGTGTGTTTATTCAGCCACTGAATGGGCGCCATCTGTTAACTTGCTAACGGTTGCTTACAGTCCATCTGTACATATGCATCCACATACACCTACATACAAATAGACTTGTTTGTACTAATTAAACATACGACAAATAAGCACAATTTCAAATACGCATCATAAGTTTATTGATCGCAACACTTCAACACTGTCTGAGAAAGGTATTGGAAAAGAAACAAAAAAATAAAATACAGTATTTTCTTTGAGAAAGCGGACGAAACTTTTGTTAATAACATTTTCTAAAATCAAATATTTGTAATGTTGCAGCAAAATTAAAGCTGAAGCTTTAAATAAAAAAAACTTAGTGATCGAAAGTCAGAAGAAAGGAAAAACCCAAAGGAAAAGTCATTTAGGCATTCTCCGCAGAAAATTCAATACAAAAGATTAAAAATAAAATCTATTAATCTATAATCTAGTTAAATAACATAAATATTTTTATACATGGAAAATTTACTAAATTTTTTTGTTTATTCCTTCTTAAAATATAGGCAGAAATTAAAGACCGTTTTATATACCTAATGTCTTATAAAAAGAGTTAAGAAGATGGAGCAACAGAAAGGCAAATGTTAAATTAATAATGTTTAAGATGTGAATATACAATTCAAATACATTTCTACAACCTTTTAGATTTTTTCAACTATTTTAAGTACAGTAAATTTGCATATTTCTTTCACTTCAGTCTGTAGGTCTTCAGTACTTAAGTTGAGGCCACAAAACATCCCCCTTGTACGCATATAATTGGTGTAAATTCTAAAGTAAAATAAAATGAACAAAATAAAATTGTGTAAACTTTGATTTATCCACTGGTTCAATACAAATCCGATCAGCATTGCCATAGTGTGCTCACTACTCACTGGTCGCTGCTTGCAATCACTTTAACTGCTGGTAATCATAGCATAATCTTCCGAAATTTGCATGCGCGCTGCTCGACAAGAAGATGAAGAAGAGAAAGAAGCAGAGAAGGCACTTGAGATCCTTATCGCACAAATTATTCTCGTCACGTCTAACGTCTCTCGTCTCTGGACTCTGGTGTAGGCATGAGGAAACGAAGGAAGGAAAAGTATCGTCCTCAAAGAGGCCAAGTGTCCGCCAATTTAGCTGGCTGCCAACGTCTGTACAGTGAGCAGTGTGTAGTGTGTAAGCTACAGTGAACACTGGCCAAGAGACTTACACTGCTATAATATTAAGTACACATGCTTTGAAAAGGTAAGACGCATATTAAAATTTAAAATATTTTAGGCATAAAGTTGCTTATTCTTTCTAGTAGAAGAGGACGCTAAGTTAAACAAAAATATTCCAAAATTGTTCATAAATTCTTTAACATTGAATCCTAAATCTATTAAACAACAAGATTTTATAGTTCTTTTAAGAAATCCCATGTTGATTCTATTTTAGAAATCATGGAAAGGAACTCTATATTTATGACTTAAACATACTTAAAACTTCCTCCCATCAACCTTTGTTTTATCCAAAAGCTTCTCTCAGAGACCAAATTTCTGGTGGTAAATATATTTTTGAGCAGTGCATCCAAAAGATATGCGCTCGTCCTTCCACCTTCCCTTCCCCCGTCCTACTGCCACACTCCCTGACGTTAGACCGTGCTGAATGACCAGCTCCGTAGTGCTCCGGGCGTTCTGGGAGAGCGACGACGCGTCGCGACGACTCGTTGTGGGTGTTTTGGCAGACAGGCAGTGCTCGCTGGGATGACTGGGATGGCTTGTTCAGAGACTCAAACTCTCGGACGCTTTACAGTAATTAGAGGGAGTAGAAGCTTTGATATCTTCGAGTAGAAACAACGCGTCTTTGACTTTGTCTTCGTCTTTTGTCTTCGTCCTCGTCCTCGTTGTTGTTCTCGTTTCCATTCTCGTCCACATCATCAGTCTCTTTTGGGGCTGTTGTAGCCCATTTGCAAACGGCTGCACACTCTTTCGAGATCGAACTGATCGCCCCGCGGCATCAGGCATTAAATGAGAAGGCAAAAGGTATGAGCATCGAGTCTGGCACGGGCTTAGGCTCATATTTTTCAGAGCACGATTGCACGAAGCTGGAAGCCAATGAGTGTACAATTTTTGGTTATGCAAAAATTTGTGGAATTTTTCAATGTCCCAAAAGAACATTAGTTGCTTTAACTAAAATACACATTAACTTTTTATGCATATACAATAAGTTGTACCAATTTTGCTTCTAACCAATTGCGGTAAGGCACTTAAGGTACGGCACAAACACGTGCCACAACTGGGCAGATAGGAGCGAAACAGACAGATAGACTGGCGGACAGACAGATAGACGGACAGACAGATAGGCACTTCCCTAGACCAACACATACAAATCACAAAAATGTGCAGTCGACTTTGGTGAGGGCTGCCGACTGGTTGCAAGCAGGAGCAGCAAGTACCACGCGGCATGCGGCATGCAGCACGTTTCGCCATTGCTCTTGCCACAGCGAGGCTGTGCAGGAACACATCTTGGTTGGTTGGGCACCAGCACTGACTCTGTCTCTGCCTCTGTCTCAGAGCTGGTTGCTGTGGCGGTTGCAGATTTGAGTGCGATGACAACACAACAACTGCGAGGCAACAAAGGGCGACAGTGCGGCAGGCAGAGGTGCAGAACAAGACAAGTTTCAGGGCAAACGAAGCGAGTTGCATTAATTTTCCAGACTGATTTCTGGTTACTCTTAAACACATTAACACATATAATTAACTAAACTAAAGGCCGTCATTTAAAGAGCCTAAATAGGGAGACACTAACGGTGTGAACACTGTAAGCTGTACACTAACAAACGCTTAGAAATGTAGTCAGTTGATTAGTTAAGTAATTGCTTGGTAGCAAAGCCACTGAGTGGAGCAATGTACCCCATTTGGTGTAGGTGTAAGACATAAGAATATAAAGCAAATGTTATGCGCGCAAAATGCAAAGTCAAACGAACAAAATCCTATAATTAAACAATTATTGCAACTCCCACTTTTTGCTTGGGGCCACTCGGTGGATCTGGACCCTTGCGCTATGTGCACTACTCCTCCTTTTTGAGATCATGACGGTCGTACAGCGCAGCACAAGACTGAGGACGGGGCACAGCCGAGTGCCGACTGCGGGACTGCCGACGGACCGAAAGGAGCAAAAGGGGTGGAGCGACGGCAAGTACTTCTGCCACAGTATGTTGCCGATGTGGCACACATTTGTGGCAGAAGCTTCGGCTCCTGCTCCTGCTGCTGCTCCACCCCTGTCTGATTGCGGGCTGAGCTTTGATTTTGAGCTCGAAAACTGCTTCCCTCTAGTCCAAACTTCCCTCTAAATTCAATGTTTATTTTCTAACTTTATAAACATGATCATAATTTTGATGTGAACTTTGACCTTAATACGCTGCATTCTGGAGCAGTTGGGGGAGTTTCCACGAAACGATTTAAAGCAGACATTAAAGGCACATTTTTTGTTTAGACTAAGTAAGGCACATTTTAAAAGAGACAAGGAAAAGCACAAAAAAATATAATAAATTGTTCAAGCAGAGCCGATCTCACCCCCAAATCTCTGTAGAGCACAAAGTACAGGGCAGAGACCAGAGACCAGAGACCTGAGACCACAGAGAGCAGAGAGCGGCGACCTGCTCCTGTTGGATGCGGGACTTTAACTCGTTTATCTCTGGTACCGCCAGGTTGTCTCCGTTGGTCCAACAACGCATACGATAATTAACACACAAGAGCGGGAGGCGTGATGAGGAGCGGTCCGAAAGAACCAAACAAATTATTAAAAATGAATTAGTGGAAATATAAATATGTATATGAATTTTTTAAAAAAAATTCCAACTCAAGTCGAATACACGATGTCTCAAATACTGGCTAAGCAGGAACGCACGTGCGACCAACTGATTGCCTCCATAACTGTGGCAGTTTCAGGCACTGATGATGCCTCTGGCCCTGGCTGAGAGGCCTCTGTCCCATCCACTGTCTCTGCTTCGGCTTCAGTCTCTGCAATTGAACACGAATGAATCGTTAGGTTTGATTTTCTACAAATATATAAAAACTCATTAAATACTAATCTATTCTCAATTTCATTGTCCGTCTATGATTTGGCCTGGCCTAAACCTAATGACGCTGATTGCCAGCCACAAATGCATACACAATTTTAGGGTTAGATCATTTGTTATATTTTTGGGCATGCAGTTGTAACTACTATATACTTAAAATTAAAGACCATTTTTGGAAAATTACCTATGCAAATATTCATTAAGTCAAAACACCTATTATGTGCGTATACAAACATTATTTCGAAATGTATTTAATCATATTTCTTATGGGCTATGCTCAGCTTACATCTGGAGGCGTCAAGACCTTAAGCTTTATAAGGAAATTCAAAAGTCTTTAAGGATTTTATTACACTATGTTTTGAGTCTACTATTAATAAATAATCATTAATCAAAGCAATCTGCATTTTGATATTTTATTTTCATAATTTTACACAACTTAAATAAAACAGATTTAAAACTATCAAATTGTATTAGGAAATATTGGATTGTTACTGGTATAGATATTAATCTATTTGTTTCTCTATTTAAAAAGCAATAGATTTCATAAATGCAATTAAGCGTATAAAAAGATAGGATAAACATTTGACAGATGGCGGTAAAAGTTAAAAGAATTTTTATAATTTTTAAATACTTTAGAATATTTGTATTATTAAACAGAGAGTATTGTTGCGAAGTTTACAACAGTGGTCTGTACACAAAATAAAATATTATTTACAGTACTTTTATTTCCATTTTAATGGAGTTAGTATGAACTTCAAAACTTTATATTCTTTCCTATATAACAAAACTATTTTAAACTAATTTCAAAACACAATTATTTATTTCATATAACAATTCACTATAATATTTTTTATTTTCAGATTAAACACACTTTCTGAATCGTTAACTACAACTGATGAAAACCTCAGAGTTCCTTGCCGAGTTTATCCGTTGTCGAGAAATTGGTTTATGTCGGACTACTTACTTAAAGACAAAGACATTAATGTATTGCCGTTTATCTATTGCATTAATGCTGCTCGAAAATATGGCTGAAAAAGGATAAAGGATTATGTAAAGGCGTCGAAATGTTGGAACAAAGCAGAGCAGCGCTCTCTTCACTACAAAGAGAGTCCACACCAAGGCTAAGAGAGCGCAAAGAGAGCACAGCTGATTGGTTGCACAAAGGGTGGGTGAATCCATACATACACAGACTGTACATGCTGTGCATGTATTTGGTACTTTGAGTACATAGCATGTACATAGTTCTGTTAGCATCCCCAATAGCAATATGTATTCGGGCGACAAAAGATGCGACGCCAAAATTTTTGGGCATTTGGGGCCTTTACTTTCAATGGGCACTGTGTGCTTAAAACATGATTTTGGTGGAGCTCATGTACTGAGGGTAACTCGCTCGGAGTCTGCCCTCGTGTACGCCTCTGCACATAATAAATTTGGGTATACAGCCCAGGGACATTATTTACCCAAACGAGGGAAGTACATAGAGATACATATGTATTTACTGGAAATTGAACAATATATTTAGGCGTACTATATACGATATATATAAATATGCTTGTGGGATTCACATATTTTAATGGATGTACTTATTCATTACATGCGAATTATGGATACACACTGTCCAGAAGCAGCAGCAGGGGCGTTGGTAGGGGCAGGGAAGGGGCAGCGAAGGGACAGGGACAGGGGACTGGACGAAAGCACTGCTTTATTTCCTCGGGTGATGCTGGCATGCAAAAGATTGAATCCAGCATATCCGAAACTGAATCTCATACATAGCAGATACATTTATGTGTATGGTACACACCTACATACAGCTGTGTACCTGTATATACGCACAAGTTAAGTCTGTGTGAGTGAAAGCTCTGCTGGAGCTCATAGTACATGCTCTGTACGTATGTATGTACATAAAGGAAGCATATGTATTGGAAAAGGCATGTTTGAAGAGCTGCGTTATCTTGGACGAAATGGAGACGGAGACAGAGACAGAGACGGAGACGGATACGGGCCGTGGCCAAGAGACCAACAGAAGCTGCATACAGTACACCCCCGGGTAGTACATAGCCAAAGGCTGAGTCCTGGTAGCCCCGGCCATCCGTCCGTACGTAGTCGTACGGCGTAAAGCATCAGGCACGTAAGCTGGCCAAAATCCTTTGGTCGAAAACCACAAAGGAGATACGGAAGTTGAAGTTGATTCAGTCACCGAGCACGTAGCTGCTGCCGTCGCTAGACTTCGTATACTCCTCAACTATTCGAATACTTCACCGCACCACTGTTTTTGTGCTGGTAGTGGTGCTAGTGTAGGAGTACGCAGCGGAAATTGACTAACCGGAAGCCAAGTGCAAATTCACAGTCGTCCAAGCTGCTACACAAAACGCTAAGTGAAACCGTACGCCGAAAAATTTGATCAACTCATAACGAAACAGTGCGTCAAAAAAGTCCGTCGGCAATACGTGTATTTCGTTTCGTCGTGTGCTGTGTAGTGATTCATCGTATGCGGTGTTTGTGGTCAAATTATTTACACTTATTTGCATAACTTTGCATTCACTTAGACACTTGGACTACTATAATACTCATCGAGGCTATCATTCTGGATTTCACAAGTAACTTTCGACGGAAGGTGAGTTTTATGGCATTTTCTCAATTCGTTTTTCTTAAATTTATTTACACAACTTTTTCCTCGACTTCCGCAGGAGTTGGACATGTCATTTCTGGCTACTTTGGATGCCAATGCCTGGCAGGTAACTATATTAACCTTATTTGGATTGTAATCCGGAACTAATCTAACTAATAGATTCCTTATAAAATTACTGACTAAAACAGGGTGTAAATTCAAATTTAAAGCAGTGCATTTTAGCTATTTAATATTGTATTTAATGTGCTTTTAAACCCTTTTGCTACAAAAAAACTTTTATTTTATTTACACATTTGTATTAAATTTTAAATAGTTTTTTCATTTAATGCGAATAACATAAAAAGGGTTACCATAATTTTTTTTTGCTTATAACATTGAATACCCCGAATCTAGAAATGTAAATAAAAATGTTGCTCATTGCCTGGGGTGAGCTATAAAAAAGTAGGGACATTTTAGGCAATCCAATGGAAACAGATCCTGTACAGCTCCTCTAACTATAATTCGAAGTGCTGTATAATTTAAAAACCCCATTACTGCAGTTGGAAATTTTAATTTGTAGTTATTAAAAATATATGTATTTAAATTTCTTAAAAAGTCTAGAATATTATAAGGTTTTGTTTACAAATAGTTTTTTTAAAGACTCTTAAAATAGATCACAGATGGGACAGTTAACAGTCGTATAGATTATAATGTTCTAATCATTAGTTCTGTAAATTTTAAGTATATTAGAGTATTATATTATTTTATTTATTAGAATATTTAGAGAAAAGTTCAAAAAGCTACACGAATTCCCTTTCTTGTTATTGCACTTTGCAATAATAATTTATACACTTAACTATGGATACTAAACCATCCCCAGTCCCCATTTAAATTATAAACTCCACCTCTGTGCACTTTTAAATTTTACAATAATAATTTATATACTTAACTAAGAATACGAAGTCTTCCCCAGTTGCTCTCCAAACCGTTCAATTTGTTCACAAAAGTAATTACAGGCTCAGTTGCTCTAATGCTTTTCCAAGGTAAATTAAGCATTATGAATGCAATTGTCTGCGCCGCATCTCTTAAAAAGTTTCAAGTAATTTTGTTATTTCGGTTTAGTTGTTGAGTAAATGGACAAAATCATCCCCTATAATGGATACAATCGTTTATGCATATGTGGAGAAACTCATTTTGGAATCTTGTTGATAAACGGCAAAGGAGTATCACGTTTATTATTATTATTTTTTATTTTTCGCTTAAAGAGGTCTTGTAAAGGCCAGGCATCAAAAGTTGTACAAAGTATATATAATTCAGAGTTTATGTAACTGGTTTAAAGGGGTCTCTGTGCACCCTTGAAATTAATGTTATCTTGATCTGTATCGGCAGTCGATCATGGCTTGAGTTGCCTTTATGTTGAGGAAGTTTGTGCCTCATATCTGTAAGCTTAGAATATTAAAATAAAACGAGACAGTAGGGATAAGGTGATATAAGATTAACATAAGATGGTTAATTTCTAACCTGAACTGTCAGATATTAAAAACTAAAGTGCAAAATTTAAAAATGCCATCAAAAGACACCGCTGAGTTTTGTCTTTTAATCAATTCGCTAAATTTGATGTACTTACATTTGGGTTTACTCACTGTCACCGTGACTGTCACTGTCACCGGCAGTCACTTTATTTCTTTGTTATTATAGCTCCACAATCGGGTGGTTTGTGTGGTTTTCGTGTGCGTTTTGTTTGTCCAGACCTGTCGACCAAATGAACCGAATAATACATCAAACACTCTTTAATGGGGGTGACAAATCCCCGGCAGTTGGTGAAGCTGATTACACTCCGAATATATATCGCAAAGCTTGGAAATGGCATGCAAGAATTCATTGGAGTACTGTTCTTTTCTCAACTCAATATTAATTTGTGTGGCTTGTTTTGTGGGAAAAGTAATCAACAATCTTAAGCAAGAACAATCACGTACTGCTACATACTATTAGTGTCTAAAATTTATACCTGCAAACGGAAGAAATACTGGAATTCTTGAAATTGAAGTCAATAAGTCCTATAAGCTTTATTTTCTTTTCCTTTTTAGTTAATACTTCAATTTATATCATACCCACTCCATAAAATATTCCTCTGCATATACCAATCGTAACCCTATTAAAAATTGTGGTCTGTTGTGTAATTAGTATAAGAAACGTAGAAACGTGACAATTCTGCAAAAGTATCCCGCAGTTGTGCTTCAGACAAGCACTAAGAAACCACACGATATTTTTTTAATTCATCATTAATTTTAACAAATATCTTAATTAATTTATTATATAAAACTCTACCGTTAACCCGTTTTTCAAGCGCTTTGTTTAAACCTTCTCAATCCTCTAAGAATTCAGTGCCCAAGGATTTAATTTGCCGCCGCTTCATGGCTAACAATTGAAGTAGGTCGTTGAGGTTAGAGCTCCTTGAGGGTTTTCTTGCTTGTAGGATAATCCTGGCTTGATAGGTGCTAGTTAGCCATAGTAGGGATTGATAAATTTACTTACAAACTTAATATTTCTTCGATGTAAGCTCTTGTACTCCTTTTTCCTGCTTTGATTACAGTTTAGTACTCCTGGTTTAGTCAAATTTGGGCGTATGTTTGATAGTCGCGCTCTACAGGATTAACCAGTAGATAACACTAAAAAGGGCGACAATAAGCTAGCGAGTGAAATTGTAGTGGCAAACAACTGGTATAATTAACCGCTGAGATATGAATATTATATTTAAATGCCAAGCCAATTATATGCATAACAGGATTTTTATAGATAATTACGAAATATCATACTCGCTGGCATTTGGTGCGCGTTGAGCGTTTATAATCCTTATCCGTATTATCCTATGTTCTGGGTAGGCTAATAATTCGATATGTTAATATTGAACACGTCAGTGGACACTGAGTGCAGAGCTATCTGAGGCATCATGTTGCATTTTGTCAGTATAAAGAATGGAAAAGATGAATAACGCCCTTAACTACAAAAGTGAGGCACGTGACCTTATTTATGCGCTTCAAGACCTGACGAAACACTGTGCGGTATACAACACTACAACAGAGACTGTGAGTGTGTTTTGCTTAGCTTAAACGAGGGTTGAAGCCAACCATCAAATAATTTGTCGAACGCTAAGTGAGATTTGTGTGAAGTAAATTTTTGTACTGAAGTGATTAGTGGGCACTTCATGCTAAAAAGTGAAAAGCCAAGTAGTCCCTGTATCCAAAAACGACTGCGAGTGGCAGCGAGCGTCGCTTAGGCGTTACGCATATGTTTTTCCTCTTTTTGCTTTGTTGTTGCTTTTACGGCACACACACACACACACACCTGAGTGGGCGAAGCGGCAAATCAACAGCCAACAAACACCCATTATTAAGGGCCACTCAATGGCCCACGGGCCTTGTGTGTGTGTGTTTAGAAAATACTCAATACCAGCACTCCACATAACGGATACATTACCAGGTTTGGCACAGGTCACGTGACCTGTAAGCAGTCGTTTTAATTAAATTTATAAAAAAACAGTGCCACGAAATGGATAAGAGTGTGCGAGTGTCTTTTGTCAGCAAACAGTGCTTACCAAAAGTATGCAGCACACATACATGGCTTATAAAAGTGGTAACTAAATAGTTTATTATTTTGTACCCTCTACGGGAGTTAAGTGGGCTAGTGGGTATGTCAAAGGTAAACAACAACAGCAAAACTAATAAAAGAATTTTTAGTACATATTATGGGAACTCACTGTTAACCACAAAGAGCTTGGAAATTAATAAAAGAATAAGCTTTTTATCAAATAAGATGTTAGGCGCTAAGTTGCAGGGTATATAACATATAAATATATTATTTAAATCTATAAAACTTGATCTTACTTTAACAACTTTTTTGTACCAACTATTTGTCTAGGTAAAACTTACTATAACTTCAATTAAGTCATCAATTATAGTGCTTTAAATTTTATTAAGTCACTTAATTGAAACTAAATAGTTGTGAGTGAAACTACCTAATCGAATGTAGCGACTAACTACCAAGTTAGTGCTATACATTGACATCTCTGGTATAAATGTCTTTATATCTTATAATTATTATAATCGGAACTTGTGTGTGAATATTCTCAAGTGTGCACAGTCGCAGTCGTAAACATGTATTTGAGTTGAGTTGAGTTGAGTTCGCTTTCATGTGCATGTTTTATGATGTTAAGCATTTTATGTAATACACTGAATAACAGCGGACATCGGACTGTGGCGGCGCCGTGAACGATTTAAACTTATTATATGATTTATATTAATGGCATCATATCATGTTTCACGCGTAGTCAGTGTCCGTTTGCCTGCAAAACAAATTTGTCAGTGGGGGTCGGCACGCGCTCGTCCGCTCCACTCGAACGCTCAGTCTCTCAGTCGCTTTCCAATGAAGTTATAAGCAGCGACAGCTTGGCGTTCGAAGTTGGCGCTTATGGAGAATGCTCCACACTCCGTATCCTCCTCCTCTCGGTCACCGTCGCTGTCGTTGTCGCTGTCACCGTCACCATCGCGCTCTTCGTTTCGTTCTGCGCTCGCCGTGGATCGCGAGCATAGGATTCCAATAAGCACTAAATACACATAAATATACAAGTATTCACGCACAATATCGGCAAAAGGAACTGGATGGAGAAGAAATGGGGCTTTCAAAATGATATAACCAAACTACTTGGATGAACCTTCTAAATACTAAACGAACTAATTTTTATGGAGTGAGAACTAGCAGAAACTAGAAATATTACACTTATAGAAGATTTTACATTATTTTCTTGTTAAAAAGAAAGAAAGTTATAGATTGAGTTAAAGTTAACCCCATTACTTTTAACTTAATGTAAAATTCAGCTAGCAAACGTTTTGTTTTCAACAACAGCTTACAACTGATTTCTAGCTTTCGATTTTACTTACAACTCTAAAGAAACAACCTCCCAGATTACCGATCTTAGCATATAGGTATAAATTCACTTACGCGTATATTCAGCTCCAAATACTACACTTTGAATGGGACAATCACCTACGCATTGTGCTTATGGCATATCTACAGGCAGATAAATGTATGTAAGATCGGAATTCCTAATGCCTTTGTAGCCTAAGGGCGTAAGATCCAAAGTATTCCCACACACAGACAAATTAGCAGCTATAACTAAGTATAAAACGTGCTACGCAAATGTTAAGTATCTGTTACGGTTTCATGCCATTCCAGTTTTTACGCACTTCTCTCTGACAATCTTGATGCAGAAACGCATCCCCAGGCATTTTGTATCTTTCTCTCTCTGTCTCCCTTTGCTAAAGTGAAGAAAAAAGTCTTTGGACCAAAGCTCTCGTATTGCATAATACTCCTAATACGCATAAGTGTTGTGGGACTTTTTATTGGTAGTGCGGAAAAAACAGTTTACTTTATGCTGTCTTTTAGTAAACTATTTAAATAATTTTCAATTAAGTAGGTATGAGATTTTAAAGGAGCTGAAATAATAAATATTATAGAGTAGATTTAACTTAGAAGTTTTCTAGCTTAAATATATTTATGTTTATACAAACACTTTAAAAGTAAAGTCTTTAAAATGCCTACTCCATTTTCCTTAAATTATAGAGTTCATAAATTTAACTGATCTATTGACCCAATCCGAGCAGATGGTTTGCATACCATGCAAAGTGTCGGGTCATTCACTTTGAGCCTTGTTAAACTCGGTCCATTGCAAAATATATGCAGCGTTCAGTCAAAACCTGTTATTTTTTGGATTTTTTTGAAAAATTGAACCATAAATTTCTAATGATGATATTGATCCAAGCATAAATCACTCTAAAAGTCGACGGAACGCATATTATACGAAATTAAAATGATCGACGTGGGATGAAAGACTCTGTCTACTGCGATCATGTGCTGCTTTCAGTTTCGGTTTCGGATATATTCACTTCAGAGCGTAGTTACGTGCAAATTTTTGCATAATATTCTTATGATTTATTTTTTAAGATGCTACAATTTGAAACGCACAGCGATTACAGTAACAATTTTGAAAAGTGTTTTTAAACTGAGCGAAATTTGGCCTTCATAAAATATTAAATTCAAGTTTTCGTGCTTATTACACGAAGAGCTCTAGCGCCAAGCAATACTGATAAATCGGTTTTCAGAAAGTCATATACTGTAATAATAAATAATAAAAGAACAAACTTCGGTACTTAAACATTTAAAGCTTGCTGATAATTAGTAAGGCATTTAATGATTTCATTGTCCAATTTATATTCCTTAACGACCTCTCTGTGGCATGTTTGAATTTCGCATATTGTATGTGTGGCTTTTAATTTTCGGTATCATCATCAGTCCAATGTGGATCACGGAGAGCGGTCAAAGGATGGGGATGCGAAGGGGCGAAGGGGAACGCGAACGCGGACAGGTAATGAGCGTGCACCACCGACGCTAAGGCGTCAGTTGCGGCAACCGTTGCAGTTACGATTCGCTCGTTTTAATAATGGCAATTTCATTGGACTCCAACGCATTGATAATTTTCTCACATAGAAATTTGCTGCTCTTTTTTTATACTTTTTTTTGTTCTTCTTCATCTTCATCGGTTAAGAGAGGCGCCTCACGCAATTCAGTATTCAAGTTTTATGACCTAATGAACAAACGTGCCATCCAGCGGCAGAATCAGCATCAGAATCGGAATCAGAACCAGAACACAACACGGGGCACACAACATACAACACTAACTGTAGGGATAGAACAAAAAAAAAAGCTCGTCTCCTTAAATTGGGCTTAAACACTGGAAAAGACTCTCGAGCCATTTAATGGCTTAAAGGGAGTGAGTTTATAAAAGTAAATAGTTAAGTTAATGAGCAGAGGACAGGGTATTTAATAGTCTGCACTGTTATTAGTTTGCTTTAGTGTTGATGGCTTGAAACTTTTGCTTGAGGAGGTGGCTTATGCGCGGTGCCTTTGTTTCTAACGGCCAACACACACACACTGGTACATATAAGACAAGTTTACCATTGGGCACTTAACTCATACATCATAAGTGCTCACTCCTGGCCAAAGGCGATGGCCCAATTAGTTACAGCGACATCCTTACCAAAAAAATTATAAGTCACCATCTTAATAAAAAGAGCAATTAGCACCGCACTGGAGAGTTACTTATGGCAGATATAGACTGGACTGACTTACATATATTTGAGTAAACAAACGTCAAGAACAAATTTATGGTTGGCGTTAATTTACATGATTTTGAGTTGCTGGCAAGTATTGTAACTAAAAAAGGAGCTAAAAAATATTCTAAGAAATTTTAATAGTAAATTAATGACGTGATTAGAAATCAGGGAAGTATTTTTGAAGATTTTAGTAAGTCAAATAAATTTGTTTTAAATTTTGTTTTAATAGAACTTTTTTAATTTCTGCTAAAAGGAAAGTAGTGATTAGAAATGAACGAACAGTTTGGAAAAAGCTTATATTTATTTTACACGGACAATTTTAAAAAATTTTCTTTTAAAACTGAACAGCTTGATTAATTTATACTACAAGAATCCTTGATTCACACACTAAATTTAAAATAAAATCAAAACTAAATGTGTGTGAAATATTAATTAATTTAAAGTTAATCAAGCAAAACACTGCTCAATAAATTTGTAGCAAACTAATTAAATTTATACAAACAACTGGCTTTCCAAATTAAATTTATTTTCCGATATCAATGATTATTAAACCGCCACACTTTATTAACCTGCTGATTATTTATTTATAAGCCTTTGATTGGCTTAGTTTTCAAAATGTTTTTGGCGCTGAAAGTTGTTGCAAGTACTGCCAATTGGTGTACACTATCTAGATACATTTATTGTGTATAGATACATGTGTGTATTTGTATCTTTATGTACTTTTTATATACGAACGGTAATCCAATGCGAGTAAATACAGCTGCAGATGTTTTTTTGCTCTCTACCTCATATTTAAATGGACCGGTGCTAGCCTGTTGGCTCTTCTCTTGCGACCCAATGTTGTTGTTGTTGTTGTTGCTTTTGGGTTGCGCAAAAAAAAAAGAAGAGCGGATTAAAGGTGCACACGAGCACAGCCGTAGGAAATATGCTGTAAACATCCGCCTGCTGCAACTGCAACTGAAAATACATACTTATATATATACATATATAATATGTTAACATACATACATAGAGCAGAGCAATGGACAACAACAACACACACACACACACACTGGCACACACACTCACAGAAGGGGCTAAGGCTACAACGAGCGCGCACATCTTCCCCGCGGCAATTGGACGTCGTGCAACATTGCAGCAGCCTTTTTGCAGCACTGCCCTCATGGGCTCATGGTCATGATTCGTGTGCCGTCGCAGAGCAGAGCAGCGCTTCGTTTCGCGACTCCTCAATGCTTCCCGTCTCCTTTGCTGACGCAGTTCTACAAATGCCACAGAGGTATAGCACTCACTGCCGACTGCCGCCCGAGTGCTGCTATGGCCGGGGCAGCGTTGCGACGGAGGCATCTACCAAAAATTTGAATCTGTCTGCAACTGAGGATTTAACGAATATGAACGAAATAGCCCACGGCACTCGGAAAATATTACTACACTGTGCAAGGGAGTACCAGAGAAAGAGACAGATGGAGAGAGAGAGAGAGAGTACGAGAATGGAAAAATGTTGAAATGTAAAAAATTTGTGCTTAAAGTAGTTACAGATTCAAATACTCAATCATATAGCTTTGGGTTACTCATATTAATTGTCAGCTATTTTACAAATATTTTAAGAATAGTCAGTGGAGTGTGCCGAAGAAAATTTAAATAACCTACACTTCTAGCAGAATATTTAAATGTGGCTTATAGATTCACAAAAATAATAGAATCCAAATTGGAAAACATTAAATGGATAAAGAATTATTGATTATTGATTGGTAGGAAATAACGTTCGTATTCAGATTTTTTCTATGAATTTTAACAATTTATTTAATGTATGAACTTCTTTTTAATGTGATCTTAAAATCCTCTAAGTTTAAATATACCTGATTAATTGGTAGGAAATAACGTTCGTATTCAGATTTTTTCTATGAATTTTAACAATTTATTTAATGTATTGACATCCTTTAATGTGATCTTAAAATCTTTAAATATACCTGGAACCTATAAAGTCTATTACTTTTATTGATTCTATTTTTGAATTTAATAATAATACATTAATGAAACCTGATAAAAATCTACTATTGTTTGTTTGTTATTAAAATGAATTCATTACTAGTGTTGGCTGTAGAAAAACTTCTGAAGGATTTGAATAATTTTTAAATTTTATCTTATTCCTTAAAACATTTAAAAAATTTGATATTTTTTGTACAAATGGTATTGGTTATTGTGACCCCTTACAAGTTAGTTTGGCGTCAAAGCCCTTCGATCGGATACATAGTTTTCACCTCAACAATCGTGAACATTATTGTTTTTTAGCTGTAATTTGCATATTTATTTGAGAATCAATTTACAACCAACCTGTCAAAATATGAATTTAAATGTCTTTTGTACAACGTTCCGCATAAATTACAGAATGATTTGATTTAATCCATTAGCTTCATACATTGAGCTATGCAAATTAGAGGCAAATCAAACATAAATGAGTTTTTAAGTATTTAAATTTAATTTGTAATCTACGCAGGAGGTCTAACAATAAAAATTTCAAGGCAAAAAATAATTAAATTAATAAATAATATTGGGTAAAAAGCTTCAAATTTCAAAAAAAAAAAAATGGCATTGGTAAAATTACAGCTATTACACAAAAACAATAATATGTAGTAGTACCAGCAAAGTACATAAGATAATTCACAGTGTCTCATTACATTTAAGTTGTTCCTGTAGCAACGTAAACTACTTTAACGATAGCTTAAAAATTTTACGATTGGTTTTTGATGTAAAGTTTTCTAACTGTTAAAAGTGGCATGGAAATAAGTAGTTAAATAGAACTTAAATTTGGTCTTTAGTATTTGTTGACAGCATAATAAAATATAAGATATAAATGTAGGTTAAAAATAAACTACTAAAATGCAAATACAATAAAGGGAATTAGTCAGAAATTTAGATACAATTTGATTCGGAATAATAACATGCTCTCAACTACTTGACTTAACATTTGATATGTCTTTCAAATTGGCCTGAAAGAGTTAATACAGATATTTTCCAAACATTCTGTTATTAGATGTTACAATATATTTAAAAAAGATTTTTTTTAATAATGTCAGGACTTTATTATATTTCCTGTGTTATATAAAACCAATTTCAGTTGAAACTTTCTTATCACTTGGTGCATTTCTTTGGCGATTGGATTTGCGTATGAAAGGTAATAAAAACCTTTAACGTGCAACCTAATTTAGCATTTGCAAAGTTAATAAAGGTATTGAAAACACCAATTGGAAAAGTCGTGAGTCGCAACACGCCAGGGAATTGCTGCTGATACTGATACAAACCGACAATTTCTTGAGCCTACCAGTAGTAGTACAGTATGTACTCGACTGCATGTACAAATTCGAGTAGTCTCTGTGTCGGTACACACACACATACATATATATTTATACATTTACATATATGCAGACTTGTGTAAGAGATTGTATTCAGTTGTTTGTGTTGGTCTTGCTCTTGGTCTTGGGCTGTTTTCGTGTAACTCTCCTACGGGGGAGCAGTAAATGTCGGGACCCGAAACGGGTGCTCAGGTGCATTATCCAATTGCGGCGCTGGCATACCGTGTACGACCCTCCTCCTCCACTTAGGCGGCTTCATTGCAACGGCACGATTTATGAATGCGGCTGCTCATTTGTGGTCGCGGCAGGCGAACGATCGATGATCAGGCCGCCATTTTTTTTTTTTGTGTTACGATTCGGTTTCGGATACGCGATACGCGATACAGATACAGATACAACTGCAGCCACAGACTCCCTCCTCCGCTTAGCTCTTGTTCGCTTTTGCGAAACAATATTGATTTTCAGTCTTTAGCTGCCGTACCGCATAAATTGCGCACACTGGAACACGATCATTGGCAACTGATGCCTATGTACGTTCCGTACAATTATTATCACCGTGCATGTATGTGTGTAAATGGCAAAAAATGGCAGCTTCAATTGATATTCGTACCAGTGTGCAGAGTGGCAGCTACGTCTAGAAAGCCAGAGTCAGCTCCAGCTCCAGTGCCTGAGCCTGAGCCAGAGCCCGAACCCTGAGCACCTAATTTAGGATGAGGCCAAAATGCATTCGCCTCGGGAGCAACTCGTGAACGCCGCAGGATGTTCATGACTGCTGTTGTGACTGCCGCTGCTGTTGCTGCTGTCGTTCGTGGTTCGTAGTGATTGTGGTAAATGCTTCTTTATCTGCTCTCTTGCAGCGGCACAAATGCGCGTAACTGCAGCTCAAACACAGATACAGATACAAATGCAAACACAAACACTATTACAAATACAGAGACAGCGACATGCACGCAAACCACAAACTCAAATCAACTGAACTTAACTGGACTCGACTCCTCTCCATTCGACTATAATCATTTCTCCGGTGTGTGAACATTAAAACAGATCGAAGATTTCTCTCACAAATCAAAAGAATCCATATTAACTTGCGATAAACCAACATTTTTAAGGCTGACTAATAAAAGCACAAACAATTGCTTAGTAATAGCTGAATAGGCTATCAGATGAATGTATATCTATAGTTGGAAGTAAACTATTAATGCACTTTAATTGCTCATAAAATTCTATGTTAACCAAATTTCAGTATAGCTTAAAATTGGTTTTAATAAACCTTTATAAAATCTTTAAGTACACAAATCATTTGATTTTAATTACATGTGGGGAAGCCTTTGGCACATCTTTGTTAGTACCAATTCAAAGTAGCTTATTATTCTTAAAAGGTATTATTAAACATGAAATTCAAAAATCATTTGTGATTAAATAAAGTTAATACAGTTAAATACATTTATTAAGGTTCACAATCAAAATTATTTTATAATTTTTTTTATATAATTTGAGCCAACAATAAAATCTAAGTCGAGTTGAATTACTTATAGCCAATGAATGTATAATATAATATTTTACGGTAATAAATAAATAAATTATAGATTTAAAAGCATTATCAAAAATTTAGATATAAAATAACTAAAATAACTAAAAATTTAGACTAGTAAAAAACATAAAGCTTTTTAAAATTCCACAGTCATAATTTATACATCATCATTAAGATTTTTCTATTGACCCAAGTAACAATTTCTTAAATCAAGTAGTTGGATTTGCCGTCTTACTTTTTAAGCAACTTAAAAATTAAAATTTGCCTCGCACGTTTATCTAATTATTAGCTATTTTATTTGTCTCTCTATTTTATAAAGAATTTGTTGGAAAACTCATGCTCATGACACTCATTAAAAGAATGACTAATATTAAATTACAAACTTAAACTAAACTCTGTCCCGAAGTGTAATTATTAAACCTTGTATGCAAATACCAAAGTTCTGTATTTAAAAAATAGTCTTTGTTTTAGACTAACGTTTTTTAAAACTGAGCCTTAAATCAATATTTTTGGACATGCAGTGACCCAGTTTTAATTTGAATCCTTCTAAACTGCAAATACAAAAATGTTTGTGCTTGTTTATGGCTTTAGTATATACAAAATTTGTATTTTTCCGTGTTTTTATTAGAGTGCACACACCCCACACATGCACAAATGTGTGTGTGTTTTGTTATGTATGTAATAAAGTGTGAGTTAGTGTGTTTCCAGCTACGAAGTACGTACATTATTTTTGTTATAATCACTAGAGATGCCGAGATGCTGTGTAAAATAAAAGCCCAAAGCGAAAATGGTAGGGCACTCACAACCACTGGCAAAACACATTGCCAAGCGTCCAATACCGAGTTTTTCCCAGTAGCATAAGTTACAACCCTGAGGCGAAGTGTGTTGGCAACCCCAGCTTTCCATATTTATGTACAAAAGTGTGCGTATGTGTGTGTGTGTACATATGCATGCATTTTGCAACCACCGTGCTTATATACCCAAGTACTTATATAATACATACATATCTACATGCATACATTAATATAAAGCCATATATTCACACATATGTGCGTGTATGTTTGTATTTGTACCTTGTATCTATGTATCCACACACATATGGAGAGGCTGTGCTGCCGACGCAATAGCGATGCCGCTGACGCAGCCTCTGGGTTCGGCCCATTGTCTAGTAGTCAGCTTGAGGGGCGTGGTTTCCGAAAATATAAATGGCTATGGCTGTAGCTCTGTAGCTGTAGCTGATGCTGTTGCGCGTTTCAGCTTGAGCACAACACCACTACCACTACCAACCGCGCACACACAGTCACAAACACATACATACAAACATTGCCCAAGTGGTATTGGTGGCCGCAAATGATTTCCACAGGCGCTCTTCTCTTATGCATGCGCTTCGTTCTTCGTCAATTCGGCTCTGCCATTGCGTGCTCTTAAAGAGAAACCTTAACTAAGCTTAAATTCGGCAGCGGATCGCTTTATTACGCTTTAAAATTTTAATTCTAATCGATTTACGCATTTATTTCTATTACATAATTCATTATAATCGAGAGGTGTAAACTTTTATATTTAATAATTTACATCTAAATTATTATATTATAATACATTCTGTTTATTGGGTTAGGATTTGTATTTTTAACGGAAGCTTAGAGGTAATGTTACCTGATTTATACGGGAGTAGAACCCAAGGCGAATTAGCAACTTGCAACTTGTTTTAAGCTCGCTCTTTACTCTTTGTACTTGTGTTAACGCTCTCTTATATTTTTCTCTTCAGCAGCAAAGCGAGATAGAATGAGCGAGAGAGTGAGTAGAGTCGCGCTTTTGAAACCTGCTTCGGGGAGGGTCAGTGCCTCAATGTCTGTGTGTGAGTGTTTGTGTTAATGCGTGTATGCGTGTGAGTGCTTGTGTGTGGCGAACACAAAGCGACAAACGGTGTATATATGTGTATGTGCCTGTATGCATGCATGTGAATAGCGTGTCCGTGTTTACGTGTATATGTGTGTATACACATCTGTATTCAAACAGCAGCAGCATCGGCAGCATCGCAACACATCCCCTGAAGGTTTTTACGTCCAACCAGAAAATTTAGTTCAGTCGAGAACTACCGTCAGTGGCTGCGCAAAGGCAGAGTTTATTTGCGGGATTTTCGTTAAAATCTACTGAATATTTCGGGTTGCTGAGCGATCAGTGCCGTTTGCCGTGTGTTTGAAATTTTTTATGATTACAAACAGGCTCGAATAACATTAGGCTCGGTGATTATTATATATATAACGCAAACGCATCCAGACATCAAGTTCCATCAAATTAATAATCAGTGCACCTGTAATTGCCGTCACTTTCACTTCGGACTAGTGATACAATCAAATTGCCGTGCATACCTACAACGCGTGTACATCGATGTACATTAAAGTACTCAACACTTTATTACAATTTCATATTTTTACCAGTATGTGCTCCAATGACTTATAGTTGCCTTATTCAGTGCCAAAATATATCTATCTACTAAGCATTTGTACCTGTTTCTGTATCTAATCAAAGTGCTAAAATTAGTGACAGTGTATATTTTAACGCCAATCGATCTAAGCTTCACTTACCAATCACCGATCGTACTCATACTCTATGTAACCACAACTCTAGGATTCCAAAAATCACACAGAAAATAATAAAAATCAAACAAAAATGCATATCCTACACCGGACCAATGATCATCAATTTGAGGATCAAAAATTCATGATGGTAAGATGGAAAACCGATCAGTTTATAACTAGTATATACTAAGATATGATTTGGTTCTGGGTTTGTAAGTTCTTTTGGTTAAAATAGTTAATCTATGTGTGTCAACTAGCCATCAATGTGTGAGATCGGCATAAGGACCTAGGAATTCTGCACACTAACCAATTATCTGTCAGCCGTAATCAGTATCAGCAACTTTGTTTCTGTACAAAATACTAAAAATCCAATATTGAACCACTAAACGCAGTGAATAGAGATGGGGCTGGGAGTGGGAATGGAGATGGGGATGGGGATGGGGTTGGAGATGGGGCTGTGTGATCTCTGATTGACATCAAAATTTCGTGCACGCAAGCCGTCCAGGTAATTACCATACCATAGCAAGCCATACTTCTACTTCAAGTGAACCTTGTCTGCGATCTCAGCAGATTGATTACCATACATTTTAGCAGCTCAACTAAAGCTCAATTTATAATAATGGATTGCACTTAAGCTGCATTCGATATTTTAAATCCCACAAAGAGCAAGCTTTATAAATCCCTTTAAACACAAAATATACTTTAAGTGCACTACTTTCAGTACAGATCCTGAGGATGTAAAAAACTGATCACATACAAAATTTAAAAATATTTTGAACTTAATGGCTGTTATGATGGTTTTTTTAGTTTAAACTGCAAGGACTATCTACAATTAATTTCTATGACTACCAAAACTAAGTACTGATATAATTATATTAAGTTTCGGAACTTTTAAAAAACCTAACGGACTTTTATTAGTAAAATCAAGGATTTAAAACCACTTGAACCCTAATCTTAACTTTCTTACGGTTGAATTAGGAAAATCTCTTCAAAATGTTTAAATATTAATTAGAAAAGCTGAGAAAAAAGCATTTCACATGCCAAAGTTATGCATTCTAGTTCAAATTTAAGATATATTTCATTCCTTCGTCTGGATGCTACACTGGCTACGTTTATCCACCCCCATTCAATTAGGAAAATTATATGGTTTATCGGCATTCCAAGAACTTTTTGATCCCTGCTCAAGAAATACAGGTTAAAATGACGGGGCAAGGGCCAAAGATCAAAACAAAAACCAAAAACTAAAACCTAAAAAAAGCACACACAACAAAAAGAGGCTGAGCAAAAGTCATCGCCCACAAAAATCATTTCACATAGTCGTTGAAGTGGGTATGCCGAATGTGTTAGCGTTATCTGGCTTAGTTAGTCTCACACAGATTTTAGTCAGAGCAGCGACGTCTGAAGTCTGTGCAAATCAGGTAAAAGTTTCGTGCGTGATGCGTTGCCAAAATAATTTATGAGATTGAACCACAACAAAACTCAACAAAACGTAGCGCCCAATTTGCGTGCGTTACTCTCATACTAATAAAAACAAAAACGAAATATAACAAAAAGCGAGCATTATGAATTTCTTAGCTTTCATGCTCCTAAATTCCCATCTTAGGAATCATGCACAGAAATTCCCATCACTTTTTTTGTCAGCAAATGCGGAAGGAAAAAAACATAAAGCCCACACTAGAAGCTTAAGTGCATTCAACCAGTAGGACAAAAAAGCATATTCACATGTGAACAGACATGAAAACAAATATTTCAGTGTGAACAGCATTAATGCAGTTTAGTTTATAGGGAATTAAGGGACTTGTGCCACTGTAAAAAGGATTCGGACAAGACAACTTTAAAAGGACAATTTTAAAATATATTAAGGGCATTTATGGAAAATAAAATAAATATGATTTTTTGCATTATTTAATTATTTTTAAAATATACTTAATAATAAGCTGAATATTTTGAGATCTCATCATTCTGCTTGATTGATGTGATCACTGCGTTTATAATTTAAAGGATTTTTAATTACAGGTTAACAAAACTAATAAATGGATACAAATATTTATTTAATGTTGCATATTAGGGAAAAAATGTTAGAGTTTAACACGATCTTATTTAGTTTATAAATTAAAGAGAGAAATTTAAGATTTATTTTTGGTGCTCAAAGCTGATTAGTAACCATCTAATTATACTTTAGAATAAAACACTAATGAACTACTTAATACATACATTTTAAAGGGTATAAATTGACTGAGGCCTTTTATAAATGAGACAATCTAGGTGGTATCCGAAAAAAGTCTCAAACACCAAAAATGGGCCTAAATGTGATTCAAAGATTATTTTTTGGCAGTTTTAAATTGTAGTTATTGTACATTCAGAATGGGTTAATAAGGAAGTGAAATATATTTATGTTCATGGAATACAAAAATATTTGAAACTAATTCGTTCAAATTTATTGAATTTTTCAAAACTTTATAAGTTTAAACTTTCAAGGAAATGTAATGTATCAAAAATGTTAACTAGTAAAGATTTTACAGCATAAGCTGGCTCAGGAACACGATCAGGTGACTCAGTTTCATTAAGAAACACAATTTTCGCCAACTATTTGCATAATAAAAGGAAAGGAACAAATAACTCTGGTTAGTAGCCGTTGTAGTTGGTTATTTGAGTGTATTACGATACATGAGTGTAAGCGTTCGTTTTCAAACATAGCTGCATCAAAATTGATTTCATTTGCAAAGAGGAAATTAAAAAGTCCACACAAAATGAAATTGAAATGCAAGATAAATGTAAATTTTGCACAACGTGGCCGCGAATTTCGAACGCAAGAGCAGAGAGAGCCGAGCAAGTGTCGAAACTGCGGCGTGTGTTAGGCTCGTGGCAAAGCCTTGGAATACGCCTGCCAGCGAGCCAGCCAACCCGCCAACCAGCTTGCCTTCCAAGACTCTGGCCCAGACTCAGTCCTCATCACAGCAGACCTGGCTAAAACCAAAGCCGAGTGCAGTTTTACACTGTGTTGTGCAGCAAAGTGCAGATCGCAGTTATTTCAGTTCAGTTTTGATTTTTTTTCTTGCTCTTTTTTCGCTGCCCTCCTCGATGTTGGCTGTTTGGTGTTTAAGCCGGTCTTTGCTGTCTGCTCGAGTCTACCTGGATGACTGGCTTGCTTTGCTTGGCCTGGCGAATAAATTCGTATTCTGCTATTCGTCATAAGACTGCTAGAACACAACACCGAGTCCGAGTCCAAGTCCGAGTTCGACTTCGAATCCCTTGAATTTCACTTGATCCAACGTTGTGCGTACATCCCGCTTGAATACATTTATGAATGAGTTTTACTACTTCATTAAAAAGCCAGATGTCGGCCCCGTCATGACAGTGGGAGTGAATAAGGGCCAGGGGGCTGAAGGGGGTGCACAACTGTCTAAAGAAGTCGGTGGAAGTTGGTGGAATGAATTGAGTGCGTATATGCATATGCATACTACTCGGGAAAAGGAGCAGGAGTAGGGACAAGGAGCAGGGGAGCAGGGAGCAAGAAGCAGCGACGAGAGCGTAATAAACAGAAATCGATTATCGTTCTCCACGTATTTCCATTGTTGTTACGAATATTATTATATTTAGAGTTTGTGCGCTTCTTCCTCCTCAATTCGTTTAATTTATAGCCGAAAACTCTTTTATTTTTGCTGCTGTCCATCCGGTAGATTCAAGTCTGCAAATAGTTCTACAACACCGGACGTCCAGTCAATTGGGGGAGAAAAATATGGAAAGATAAGATGAATGCTGTTTCCTCTTCATATAGTCGTACAAATCACATCCGGCATGCAGATTTAAGTTTATTTAAATTCAAAACTAATAAAGTTTACAAAAATGTATTAAGTTTGTTTGCTAATTCTGTTGTGAGTTGTCATCGAGTTGGCAAATGATAAATTTATTTAAGAAATTTACCCCGAGGAGACATTAGAGCCCTCTGGCACATACCTTCATACACTACCGTATTGGCCCAGAACATGGCCTAATTGGCAGTTCTCAAATATAGGCTCTGCCAGCAGCGAAATCAAGCCAGCAGCGAAATGGAGCGAATACGCGTACGCGTACGAGTTCGCGAGACAGTCGAGACCTGGAACACATTTTCGGTTAAGTGGAACGATTTGATGTAGTAATTTTAGTAATAACGGCAGCAGACAGATGCCAATTTGTGGCCATAGCTACTGTTTAACTACTCCAAATCGTTACGTCATCGGCGAGGAATTTCTAAAAGAGTGAAAGAGAGGGAGGCAGAGAGAGACGATACATTGTATCTGAAGAAAAGCAAATTAATCTCAGCTCCCGCACTTTACAATCAAACATGCAATGCTATACTTAACTTACACCCTTTTCAAACAATCATCTGAAGTTGTTACAGTCTGAACCTCTGCTGTTTCTTAAATTAATTGAGTGATTTCTTAAATTAAGGTAACACGGTAAAATGATGCATAAATAATTAAAGTTATTTTTGTGTATAAAACATCTACAACTCTATAAATAGTTATGTATTTTAGCTATAGCTGCAAGCAATTACGGTTTTTATCACTGAATCCACTAATAAGCTTGATAAGTATGCAATATTTTTTTAAAATCATTTGAGAGCAGTAACAAGTTTGAAATTTATTTATTGATTTAATTTGTCTGTTCAAACTATTATATTAAATAGTTAAAATATTTTTTTAAGTACTTTAAGTAAGTAATATTTAAAAGGATCGGAGTAACGACATAGCTCCGCTGTCATATCTCCGCCGATTTTTTAACGACATATCTCCGCGCGAAGTTCTGTCGTTCAATGACGACATAACTCCGCTGAAAGGTCGGCGGAGATATGACGTTTTAAAACGACAGAACTTCGCGAGGAGATATGTCGTTTTTTTTCTGGCGGAGATATGTCGTTATAAAGCGACATAACTCCGCGGTGATCCTCGGCAGAGATATGTCGTTCCAAGACGACATAACTCCGCTTTGAAATCGCTTTGAAATCGGCGTTTTTTTCTGGCGGAGATATGTCGTTGTAAAGCGACATAACTCCGCGGTGATCCTCGGCGGAGATATGTCGTTTTAAAACGACTTATCTCCGCCAGAAAAAAAACGACATATCTCCGCCAAGAAAATGTACTAGGCGGACATATGTCGTCGGAGATATGACGCTATGACAAAGCATCAACTCATGAACTTACATCACATCTACATGTACAGTAGTCACTTAGGAAACTGCCTATGAACCAAGTTTTAATTTAATTTCAAATTTTAAATATTATTTGAGATCAAAAACTTTAATTTAAAATGCCGTCTAAAGATTAAAATCACTCATACATTTTTAAAACCTTGTCAATTCATGTACTCGACTATCAGTGCTATCGATAATTACAATGTTTGCTCGCAGCTGCCATTAGAAAATGATTACACGCCATCTAGTGGTTGTTGGTCTAATTTGATTTACAGAGCTTTTGTAAACACAACTGCTTAGATTGCCAATTGACAATAGAGGGCGCCAAAGGCGTTAGCGGAATATTCAGCAGATGGCGTTTAAGGGCGGATTGAATTATTGATTGCATTTCCATATAAATATATGTATGTGAAAATAAAATACGAATATATTTCAAATGGCTGTAGAATCGTTTTAAAATTGGAACTATTTTTGACTGTAATAAATATGAATATGTAAAAGGCTTGAGGCGAAGGGCACTGTTTAACAAAAATACAATTTAAGCAATTTGATCTTAAATCTTTTATGTAGTTGAGACTTTAACTTCTTAAAAGCTCTAAGCGTTGTATGAGATTTATATATGTGTATTTTATTCTTTTAATTCCTTTTTATCTAGAATTTGACGCAAACTACATTAATCACATTTCAATCTTTTTAGCTAATGGAAAATTAATAAAAATTAAAAGTTTTCTATAACAACATAAAGTATCTTCGTCTATGTTCTCCTTATATCTTGAATATTTCATAAATGGACTACTTATAATCTGTAAAGTTACCATAGAATTCTAATTACAAGAATTTCAATTTCCAATCTTAATATATTTGTAGTGGGTATTAGAAAGTGCTTTGAATTTAATACACTGAAAGAAATTTCAGGATGCCGACCAAATATCAATCCCATGCAGAATCATAGTTCTTAAACTATTAATTTTTAAATATTCGGAATCAACACAATTTATTTCTAAAATGCTCAATTGCCCAAGCCATCTTCTGACTGATATAATTTTGATGTTAATTTTAATTGACTGCTTTTGGTCAACTAATTCGTGAAATGTTAAAGAATTTTTGAAGTTCTTCTCTAAGGTAACAACGATTAAAGTTAAACTATGCGATCTAAATAAATTCACTCTGATATATGTGACTGTTAAATAATATACATAAATAAATAAATATATTGAACTGACAATAGAGAGGTAATCCACAGCAATACGTTTGGCTCTTTACCTGTGTAATAGGTAAAGTCAGAATTTGGAGTCAAAGCTCTTTTAATGACAATTGATCATTGGCGAGTGGATAGCATTTCATTAGAATACCATATGTATGTATATGTTTCTATGTGTGTGTTTGCGTTCTGCACACACTTGAGGTGGAGGTGAAACTATTTCGACCTGTTCAACGGCTTCCATCTGTCTACCTGTGCCTTCAGAAACCAGACAGTCAACCATTCCAACCTTTATAATTTATTTATTTATATCTTGAATTACGGTATGGGAGTATTGACCACCAGTGTAAATTTCAAATTTCAGCATATTCACGACTGACAATAGCTTACAATTCAAAATCTCGTGTGATTGAAAATACAATACTCAAAAAAAAAACAAAAAAATTAAAGAAAAAATAGCAAAAAAAAAATAAATAAAAATCTAATGAGGAAAGAAATCCTCCACTCACGCCGAATCTTGCATACTTGTAGCGCTCAAAAATATACCAACCTATTAACTTTATTTTCATGGCCTACTTAGAAGTTTCTAATTTTGTTAACTAAAATACAAAGGAGATTAAAAGTTTATAAATATAAATTTCCAAGAAATTCTGACAACCAAAGCTTATCAGAAAGAACACTAAAGTCTTAAAGATACACTTCGTGTACGTACTGATAGAGATGACGGTAGTGGCCAAGAATAAACAGCTGGACAATGTATAGATTTTGAATAGCTTCTTGGCTTGAACCGCCCAAAATGAAATCATACTGGGAGTAGACGATGAACATACGACCCAAACCCCACTTCAAACTGACCGAAGACAATGGTACTTACACTTGTAAATCTCCATACTCAAAAGCAATTCGTCTAATCAGCTATCATGAGGTGAATCGGTTGCGATTCGTATCCGTATCGATGATGGGTCTTGTTATGTTTGAGTTTGAGTATATATTAGTATAGAAAGAGCAATTATGTAATTTGGAAGGCCTCGGTGAGTCGGTATAGTCTGCCTCTTCTTCTTCTTCTACTTCTTCTTACCGTTGCCAACAACAAAAAAATAAAACAGCTAAAAAGAAAAATGTTGTTTTGAATTATTCTTCTTGGGCCAAAATATTACGAAACTTAACTGAGGTCCGAACCTAACATTTTTTTTTATTTTTATTTTATTTTATTTCTTCTTGGTTTTTTCTTGGCTTTTGATCAAAAGTCTAACGCACATTTTTCAGTGAGTATGCATGATATCTATGGAGTAAAACAGACAAAACCAACTAAAAGCCGAAATTCGTACAAAAAAAAAAGCAAACCGGTTTATCTGTATCGTTAAATATTCTATTAGATGCTGGCAAATGACAAGATAATCCAAAGTAATCAATCAAAATTATTTTAATTTATAAAGCCACAATAAAGTCGTGTCCAGATCGCAATTGCCACGTTCGCGCTAAAGGTAACTAAAGCCATAAACATTTACATATACATATATCTATGTATAGCTAGCTACGCATATGTAAATAAACCTTAAGTACATATGATTAGAAGTACAGGTAAATACTAGACTAACTACTTAAGTAGTATGGGTCGCATGGCATACATATTCATGTAAACACTTAAATATATATAGCGACTTTTAGCAGATTTGTTTACACGCCTAACGTAATTTGCCATCATACGGGGAATTATTGTGGTAGCCACATTTAAAGAGTCAACAATGGGAGTTATGAATAACCAGACATTAGTAGTCATTGTCGTGTGCCTCAACTTGTATTTAGCTTCTCTTTTTTGGCACACATTATCAACGAACATCTTCTCGCATCCTGCATTTTCTAAGGACGTGCGAAAACAGGATGTCACAATGGCTTACCATATCGGAGGCCATTCAAGACCACATCTCTTTGACTCACCCCTTTCGGGCCGTGGACGTTCTGATACTGTAGCTGTTTGCATTCTTTAGCTTTAGCTTTAAACCGCCATTAATGCCATTTGTATCGCGGCAACAGTTATGATTTGCAGCGACAGCCATGTTTTCTCTAACGGTTTGTGATTTTCACTCTAAGCTTTTTTGAATATTATGCCGTTTTTTCTAGTTTTGGATTGAATTGATTGGTTGATTAGATTAGCGTAGCTGTAGAATACATCAAACTTGGACTTGGACATATTTCATTAATTTTATTTATGAAACTATGTTTGGTTTTAATCAAAAGTCAGCGCAAAGTTTGTACAGTTGAGCTTGGTTTGCATACTATAAATTTTGCTAGTGAGTCGATTACAATGAAATTTCTACAACTCATTAAACGTGAACACACACATACGTATACATGTGTGTGTGAATGTGCAATCATATTTATTGATGGCTGTGAGTAAAAAGATTTTGATTCGTTATGTTTCCTAAAATTCTGCAACAAAAAAGAAACTACCACAATCACACTTCAATTGTTGACACTGTGAGCGTATGTGTGTGTGTACAATTACACATTCGTGCATGGCGTTGTATGTGTGTGTGCTCTGCACTGACTCGTCAAATGCAAAAAAAAAGAAACACGACGAAGCTGTGTTACGACGCCGGCGTCAAGAGTTGCTCTGATGCTGTTGCGCTGCTGCTGCTTCTGCTTCTGCTGCTAGCACCGCTGTTTTTGTTGTTTTTGCCGCTGCCTTTGGATTTGCTGCCGCTGCCTCTGTTGCCGTTGTTGTTGTTCTTGTTGCTTTTGTTATTTCTGCTGCTGGTGGTGGGGCTGCCCTATCGGCACGCGGTCGCGACCAGTTTTCATTTCGTTTTTGGCTTTCACGGGCTGCTGTCGTCGCTGCCGCTGTCGCTGTCGTCGCCGTCGGGTCAATCAAGTTGTGCCAATATTTAATAATTATTGTACTGAATTAACCCACCGTTGGTGTGCTCATAACCAAAACACAAATATTTAAGAACTTTTTCAAGACACAAACGAGAACCAAGCAAAAAGATAATTAACTAAAACATGGACATTTATTTAAGAACTATACCCAAAGTTTAAGTGTGATTGATTTAGTATTAATGTGGGTATAGTCAGAAGTGTTCTACTATATCTGGCATATGGATGATTCAGTATTTGATTCGGGAAATAAATCCGTTAGTTGCATGCACAATATGATAACATGACTTTATCCTATGTGGATATGCCCGCTGTAATTGAAATACAGGTAAGACTAAAGATAATGTCGAGTTCGCAATCAGCTGAGTGGAGTTAGTGTTACTCATGTCGGAATAATCATATCTACTATAGGACTGATCCGGAATTTTAACAAGTCCCGACGGCACTTTAGTTATGAAACTGAAGGCTTACCTTAGGGACTTCGCTGAACCGTTGACTGAAACTATAAGTCATACGCAGCTGAAATTCATAAACAATAAAAGCTTGGAAATCTTAGACTATAAACCACAAAAGTTCCCCAAGAAATCTTCGAATTTTTGCCCTCTTTATTGTAGTTCTTTCTATCAAAAAGCCCAGCAAACTTTTTTCTTTTCCGAGAATCTACGAATTTTGGGTTTTAACACTTTTGTTCGAAGTGTGCGATACAATCAATCAAAAGTCGAGAATACTCAAATCTGAGTACACGTTTGTATTTAAATTCTCTTACTATCTGGTGCTAACAAAGACACGCAATTTATCAATTCGAAATATAAAAATCTTTAATGAAATCCGGAATTTAATTGTGGAATTAATTTATTGGAATTTTATATGTTTTGGGCGCAAATCAGTTAAGTTTAGTGTTAATTAAGTTCTGTTCTTTATTTAAGAAATTATGCAGAATAACCAATCAATATCTTTATGTGAATCAGACTTTTAACTTATTGTCAATTTAAGCAAAGTATTTTATATACATGTAAACACCTAATTAAAGATTTAAAAAATTAAATTACAAATAAAAAAAATTATTTTAATTTTGTATTTTTTTTATTAATTATTAATTTTGAATAAAACTTGAATTGGAATTATCAACCAATTTAAACATTTATAAAATTACAGGAACGCCTTAGCGGCCATGGTAGTTTGGGTCTCTCCAGCAGCAGTCCCGCTTATACAACCCATTCAGGAGGACATTCAGGCCGTGGTGGTCCAACTTCAGGGCACAGTGGGCACAGTGGCACTCATGGGTCGGCAGCAACCATGCATCATCAATCACTGCAGTCTGATTTTCAACCTCCATACTTTCCGCCACCTTTCCACCATTCAGCTCAAAGCCCACCTCAGCAACAGGTAAGTGCTCCATATTGGGACGCCACTCGATTGGGACGTATCATTTCCAAAATAGTTTAGATTTCTGGCTATTTACAGAATCACGGGCCCCTCGAATACTTGGGCACGGATCCGTATGGCCAACCGCTGTCATCACTACATCATGCTCCTCTTCATCACTACAATCAGTTGGCGGGTCTCAGGTCGACACAGGATCAACTGGGTATCCACAGAACCCACAGGGATGCTGAGCTGCAAGGACATGTCGTAAGTACCCCAGAAATAACTAGAGTAAAATAAACATTTTGTTAAGAGAGTTGGTATTTTTGCTAGCTGAGAATTCTTGATTAAGAATTTGGTCAAATTCTTTGCTTGCCAAAACTTCAACTTACAGAGAGAGTGAGTGAGAGAGAGGGAGAGAGAGAGAGAGCGCACTTGAAACTTCACATTCTTATAATAATCGTCGACGTTAACGTTATGGCTTTATGAATTCCATTTAACTGCATTATGAAACACTAAAAAAAATTCTATGAAGTATTTGAAAAATGTTCTTGGGATTTTGCTCAGAACATCTTTGCGAATAGCAACACAAATTCCAGAGGCCAAAAGGAAAAGAGTTTATATACTTACATGTATGCGTGTGTGTGTGTTTGTATGTGTGTGTGCATATTATTAAGACGAGTACACGCACACTTTTGCGTGCTTTTAACGAACTTTGCCCTTGCAACCACGTTTAGGGGCAGTTTCTGCTGCTTTCCAACTGAACTTCCCAAAGGCGTATCCCCCGTAGTGCTTGTGCGCATACTACAGACATACCTCCTATAAGGACTACACACACACACACATCCATGACTGCCTAAACACTGGATTGGCTCAGCTGTTGGCTGCTTCAACCCCAGGGCCTACAGTGTGTCCATAATTGGAGAAGAATGTTTACTAGCATTATTATAAATATTCGCATATTAAAATAACATATAACTTTATATGTATACACTATGGCCATTTAAGATATTCATCGACCGATTAGTTTATTTAAATACACACACGTTCACTTATGCACTGGTATCAAGATTAAGGCTTACATGGAATAAGCTGTGACGCTTTTATGTTTTGGTCAACTTAATATACACCTTAATAAAGAAATGGCCATTTCATCTTACACTACTGTACTTCATACAATGCGTAATAAATAGGATGTAAAGAGGTTAGCACTCCTAGTCTAGAATTAATCCTTAAAGATATCAGAATTGTTTAAACTATTTATAAGGAAGTAACTTCCAATAGATTTCTTTAAGTAAGAAAGTTTCATTAGGTTTATTTCTGTTTTATTCTTCAAAATATGCATTTCTTTAATGAATAGAAACCAATCCAATTCGATTCCGTATCTAAAGCTCTCATAGTTGCCGTCGGTTTTAAATTAAACACAAGTATATAAACCTGATTTCCTTGCTCTATTTTAAAAGCTTCTTGTAGTAACTTTTGTTTGATTAATGCATCTTTCAATACTCTACAGACTCAGCTGTCCCATGGTTTTCCATACACGGAGAGAAGAAGCGACTATGGCAGTGCAATATCAGCAGGAGCAGCACACGGCACCAGACTTGGACACGAGCACGAATCTCTGGCCTTACATCAAGCTTTGCAAAATGCTGTGGACGATGTTCAAGCTCCTGCCCTGGATGACAATGTGGCTTTCATGTCAGATTTACCTCTAATAAAAAGTGAGTGAGAAAATCAAATGGTAGTAGAACTGAAAATAGATACAAAGTTAAAGAAAGACTTAACTAATAACGATTTAAAATGCAGTTAGCCCCTATGATCAGCAGTATACCAAGTATACCTAATTTTATAGGTTGTTAATAGCCATTCAGTTTGTTTATTACCTTACTTACTTTTATAAAATCACACCGATAAGACACACACACTTCAAAACAATGAAGTGTTAACAACTTTTGTGTTTTGTGCCAATATGAAATACATGATCCCCATGCCAATTATTTTTATACGGCTATGAACCGTAAATTTGTCATATGTTTTATTCCCTAAAACGCCAGCAAACCTTACCCTACAAACTACGTGAACATTATCAAAAAATATGAATTGAATTTAAGGCGGTACCACAAACATGCGAAAATAACAATGACCAGCAACCCCTGAATTCATGGCTTCATGGATGCCTATTAGGTGTGCAGTGAAATTGTAGCTGTAGCTGCTCTAATTGGCAGGATTACTGTAAAATGATCCTTGAACACTGCAAACTGTGTTCACACTTTTCAATTCGACAATAAAACATTAGCACAAAGACAAGTATTTCCTTTACATAAAAAAAACATTCGTAGTTACAATAAAATATAATACTAAACTGCATTTGTACTCCACAGGCATGAAAAGTGGGAAGGAAGCTGGAAACCTTGGTTCAGGGTCACCAAGTGAAGTATTTTGCGCAGTCCCTGGTCGTCTCAGTCTGCTATCGAGTACTTCCAAATATAAGGTCACAATTGCGGAAGTGCAGCGCAGATTGTCACCGCCCGAGTGCTTAAATGCATCCCTACTGGGTGGTGTGCTAAGAAGGTATGCTCTCTCTCTCTAGTCACTACAACTAAGCTGTGACTAACTAACTATATTGGAATTTTAATCAGGGCGAAGAGCAAAAATGGCGGTCGTTTACTGCGCGAGAAGCTTGAGAAGATTGGTTTAAATCTGCCAGCTGGACGCCGAAAAGCAGCAAATGTTACACTGTTAACATCCTTGGTGGAGGGAGAAGCCACTCATCTGGCCAAGGACTTTCACTTTGTGTGCGAAACTGAGTTTCCAGCCAGACAACTGGCCGAGTACATTGTGCGCCATCAAACCGAGCCACAGGATTCATATCGACGGAAAGAGCTCATCCTGCACTCGCAACAAGTAAGTGGGCATTTTTATGGGGTATCTTTGGGTATATTGTTTAAAACCCTCAACAAGTGAGCGTCACTTTTAAGAGTGTATTTGTTAGTATTAAATATTGTAGGTTCTTTATAATAGTTCCTGAACTGTTAATGCAAAGTTTCTTCCAAAAACTTAAACTTAAATACATTTTAAATCAATCTAATAAAATCTCAAGCGTTCTTTGAAAAATTCTTTACCAAATTTCAAGAAATTTACTTTTAAATTGCTTTCGGTGAGGCTTAGATACTTATATGTTCAAATGTCCCAGAGGTTCAGGTGTTCAATAAAATAGACAGAATTCAGAATATAAGCCCTCAGTTATCTTTTGTGGTCTAGTATATATTAGCCCCCAAAAAGACAAGCAGAGATTAACGACCCTATATTTTTTTAGAGATCTTAGATAGAAACCAATTTTATTTAAAGACTTACCTTTGATTGTCTTTACTTTCTTCCCTTAGATAACAAAAGAGCTAATGCAGATATTGAGTCAAGATCGGACCACACACTTTGGCACAAGATCACAGCATTTATTGGAGCCTTCAATGCAAAGACACTTGACCCACTTCTCCTTGATAACGCACGGATTTGGTTCCCCTGCAATTATTGCTGTGCTCCACGCTTTTCAGGTAATTTCATTTAAATAAATCCCCTAACTAGTACAGGTATTAAAATAAATCCACTTGCAGACGTTTCTTAATGAATCATTGAATTATTTGGAAAAACTATATCCCTCGAATGGAGGCGGTATGGTGTCTTCATCTCTGGATAAAAGTAAAATTGACAACGATAAGAAATGATAGACTACAAACATTGCAACAGAAAAGCAACTCGTAATTTAAAAATGAAAACAAAAAATCTTATAATACAAAATTAGGTACAATATAAATATATAAATATATATATATTCGAATAAGTAATAAATTATTGTAAATTTATTTAATTTAGTGTAAATTATTGGAAATTTGTAAAACCGTAATTTTTAAGTACATATTAAATACATATGTACATACATTCAAATGTATTATGATTTTCTTAAAATTAGGAAACTAAATCAACTTATTTCCGTCAAAAGTCACCAAGGGGTTTACAACACTTAAAAAAAAATCAAATCACGAAAAGAAATGAAATGAAAAAACGAAAACAAATATCCGGGTTTTATTTTTTAAGTATTCTACTATTTAAACATTTTAAAATTATACAAACAAATAAAATATGTTTTTAAAACAAGCAAATTGGATTTACCTTTATTGGAAGTAACTACATTTTTAGGTAAGTTTTATATAACTAACTACCCGCATAAAATATACAATTTTTCTCACATTTATTAAAATTTATGGAAATATACAGATAGTTATATATTCAAAACTTTATCTCTTCTTATTCTTAAGTGCCTTTATTGCCATCATCTTCTTTCTCATCTTTTCAAATTTGTTGGCAGCTCCAAACCATTTTATAAATTTATCCATTATCTAGAGAAATACAAGAAATAACTCCTTAATTAATATATACAAATTTTTTTTAATTACCTTCGCTTCTGGTGGAAACATGGGTGGATTACATTCCGACAGGAAGTACTCCAAAAACTCCATGGGATTAAGCGACTCACAGTTAAGACGCATTCTTCTTTCCACACTCAGAGTCTTGGCTATATTGTTGGTAATATCTCCAGAATTATAGGCTTGTAGAATCTTGGCCAGTGCTGAGTAGGCATAACTCTCCATGTCATCTGGTACCAGCTCGGTCATAAGTTCCAGCCAGAGCAGGAAACTAGTGCCATAATCACACTTGGGTATGAGCAGGATTTTCTGGAAAGTCGTCTTCAGTTTTCCCTTGGCCGCCCAAGGCATATTACTGGTGCCAAGTATTACAATTCTGTCGTTTTTCTTTATGGGTTTCAGGATCTTTTTACCAATAAATGGCGCGAGTATCGTTGGCTTTAATTCTATTTCTTCAGGTGGAACTTTCTTGGCAAATACCCGATGGGCTTCTTCAATGTACAAAATAGCAGGTTGAAAGGCTTTTGCCACCTTCATAACTTTGTGCAAAAACATGTTCATATCGGCGGCGTAATTTACAGTCTTTTCGGGACTCAGATTTATAAAAATAGCATCTGTGGGTAAAATTAGGAAAAGGCTTAAAATATATAATAAATTATATTTTTGTACATACCCAATTCAGATGCAATTATATTGCAAAGCAGCTTTTTACCACTGTTCAGTGGTCCGACGAGTAAAATGGATTTTGGTTTGGGTAATTCGAACTCACTCATGCCCAGCATGCTCTCCTGAACGACCATTTTGATGTCACCCTTGGCAGGGCCAACAGTGCTGAAGGGTACAAATTATATAATAATTTTTATAAAATATTAATTGAATTTTGTATACATTTAAAAGGAAGTTGGGAAGATGGAAGTGCAGCGTATTTGTTAGTCCTGCTCTAAATTTAAACATTTTATTTAAAACTTTAGAATTTTTGAGACTTACGTGTAGTTGTCTTCATCCCTTGTGCCGTCGGCCAAGAAATTAAAATCAGCTATGAATTCATTAAAGTCTCTGTGAGTAACTGGCTCAATGATGCCATCGTCTTTGAGTTCATTGTACAAAGAACTCAGAGTTCTGTCACCAGTTGGGTCAAATTGTTTCTTCTTCCTTCTGCCCTTCTTTTTCTTGGCTGTCTTCACTTTCTGGGGCTTGTATGGCAAATTGTTATCCTTCGCCTGCGCTTCTCTCAAGAGTTCATATTCAACACTGTTCAAAAAAAATAAATTTAAAGGATTAATGCCAAAAGGTAGTCCTTAAATTCGAATTACCGCATATATTCATCAACTAATAGTCGCAATTCATGATGTATTATATCCATTTGTTGTTCGGTTACCCAGTCCTTAATTGGATCGTGATTTTTATTCAGATATTCATCCACATCTCTCCAATCAATGCGAAACCTTTTCATAGTTTCCTCAATTCTTTCTGTAATTAAAAATATATAAACTTGTAGTAAAATGAGGTAATTTGAAATATATTTAACATACTCATGGGTTTACTTGACGAGAGTATATAGCCGACATCAATGATTCCGGCATCTTTTAACTTTTTCCGTCGCTTTGCATCCTTTATTTTATTTTGTTTTATTTTCTCTCTAAGTTTCTTCTTTTCCGCCTTTTTCTTATCCTTTAGCTTCTGCTTCTCCTCTTTGCTCATCGGCTTCTTGCTAAGAGATTCGAGGAATTCCAGAGGAGTCTGCGTCTCATCAATAACCACCAGCACTGTACCATTTTTAATAGGATCTGGATATGGATGAAAGTTTCCCGTTTTCGTATAGCTTAGCAGAATGAAAACTAGGTAGACAGTTTGGTAGAATATACTATTTCAAGCACTTACAACTCTTCAAACCAGTGGCGTATATGATCGGATATATCTTCCATCATCCAAGGTGTACGCAGCTGAAGCAATCGTGTTCTTTCATCCATGATTAGCTTAACAAATTCATCGTCGAGTCTTCGCTTTAATTTCTCATTTTTATACATCTCCATCACCGAATCGGCAAAGTAATGTGGTCTTTTTAGCGTTCTTGTTTTTTTAGTTCCCAGCAATTCCTTTTTAAACTGTTTTTTTATTAGGAAAATCTTTCTCGTTCTATAGGTTCGCCACCAGGACTGAATAACCCGAGCTGCCTCATTACGCAATGCATTATATGCTGCCACTTGCCATTCTAAAAGAAAACTACAATTAATCTAGATCATTTTTTAACCATATTTCCTTTATATTTACCATCATTTAGGTCGTCTTTGCCGCCCATATTAAGCAGATCTAGACAGGATTCCTCGGACTTTATAAAGTCTGCTGAGAACATAGTTCTTTTAACCGGAATGCTCATGGTTTGATTGGGCTTGAAAGTGAATCTGTAATTAACTTTCTTACGCTGTTGCACTACCAAATATTTCTTCTTATCATATTTGATGTTTGCTTTATATAATCGAGCTCTTCGCGCTCTCTCATGCGCTTGAATCAACTCTATGGCGTCACTTACTTTCACCCAATCCTTTGCAGCACTTTCTTCCTTCTCCTCCTCGTTCATATACAATTTATTCTCTGCAATTATGTTCTGAATATCCAAAGGCCGACGATATAGAAACTGTGGTGATCTCCAGATCATTAGATCGCGCGGTGTGAGTTGTCGAGACACCAGAACTTTGTCCATGTAAACGTATTCACTCAGCTCCATATCCTTCAGCTCCTCCTTGAGCAGCATCAACTGTTGGGTAGCATTTTCTACCAGTGTGCGAACCACGCCCCTTTTTTGCACTTGAAATGTGTTAAAGTAAATGAAACTCAATTTATTTACCAGCTCCACATATAACACATAGAGCTCGCAGAAGATTTTGAATGATATCGCCTTTTCGAAGGGAGGATTGATATTCTTTAGCCGATTCTGCTTCTTTACCAGCTGTCCGATCTCCTTCGTTGCTGCTATCCATAACTTATGATTTAAATCAAAAGGCATCTTAAAACCGCGTTTACTAAGTATTAAACTTAAAATTTAAATAGTCCTCTTTCGATTTTGTACTAACACATTTATTTTACAAAGCATTCTCGATGTGAAAAAAAAAGATTATAGTTATCATATAAATTGTCATTAAATTGGTCATTAGTAGAGCTATCAAAATATTGGTTTTTATAGAATTATTAATTTTATTTTTAAATATAAATCCAGCTACACTTGGGCTTACTGTTATCTGTTTGCATTTAATTGTAACTATAATACAGTTTTAATGTGTAAACCAATAACTTCATCACAATCAAATTTAATGTTGTATTATTTATATAGTATATTTAACATTACATTCAGTTATGGCTTTTATGGTATATGAAATGGAACAACAACAGCCTCTCGGTGATCAATTTGTATACCTAAAACTCCCGATTGAGACTTCTGCATGAACATTCTCATCTAGGAAAACAGGGAAAGATATGTCGAATAAATAATCAATTAAATGTATAAGATTGTGTATTAATTTACCTGAGCGGTATCATCCGAGTTAATGGCTTTCGACACACAAGACTGATGATTTGGAACATCTTTTAAGAGACCTAAAATGAAGGAATAGAGAGGCAAATCGTTATAGTGTAAATCGATCTAAAGGTACACTGTGTAATATATATATATATATATATATAATAATTTCGAATTTAACATTTACAGGGTGCTGCACCCACACTAGTTATCTAAAATCACATAAATCATTAAATGTCTAAATGTAAAGCATCAAAATTTGGCTCTGAGCCAACTTGCCACATACAAAATGCTATATCTGGAATGTATAATCTTGCTACGCATTATGCAGTGTGCATTTAAAACTGAATAATAATAAGTGCCACTATCAGCTGCGTATTACTGATAGCTGATTGGCTTTGCTGCAAGACTAACCTTTCAATACGACACAGGGATGTTGGACATTGTTCCACTGCTGCTGAAGACGTTGGGAATATAATTTTATTCTGTCGGTGTACTCCTGATGCTCCAGTGTGTGTGAGTCCATGGCACCAACGTTGATCATGTTTCTACAGAACAACAGCAAACAAATTACTACACATTTTCAGTATTGAGTTTATGTACTCACATTGCTGTATTTTGCACCAATCGAGACAGTGCATTTTGATCGTCCTTCTTTGGCAGTGATTGGGAGTAATCATTGCTTAAATCAGCTGAGTTGCTTCTTCGCAGTGCTGGACTTTGATTAACTGAGTCTGCCAGAAGATGAGTTCTTTCGCTTGGCTCGATGCCCTAAACAAAGACTGTTAATAAACACTTCAGTACAATTAAAGCTATACTTACTTGACTTCCCAAGTCCTCTGTGCAGTGCCAGCAGCTGCATAGTGAAGCTAAACAATCTAAAATTGAACGAATATAATCCATTTGTGGGCTCTGCTTGGCAAATAATATTGGTATGTTTATAATTCTTAGTGGTGAGAAGAATTAAAAATATCCGTATTATGGGCACTCCCAAAAAATACCAAAATACAAATCGATAAATTATAATGAATGAAAATATCGCATTTCATAAACTGCAAATAATCTAGAAAGGTTGTATATTTAGTTTAAATAATTATTGAATATAAATAATTTCTATATTTAAAGTAATTTTCGTTTTTTAAGGTTTATTTATTTTATTCAATAACTGCGCACCAAAAATCGAAGCCACAGAAATGTTAAAATTGGCGACGCTGCTATAAAGGCCTGTTAAAAGGTCCACGTTAAACGCAATAATATCTGTAATGCACCATATGCGACTATCGGTTTTTGAATGACGTGTTAATATCGATAAGTCACTGTTCGTTTGTGTACATCACTCATTGCAAGTCTTATCAGCAAAACGGGATGGTGATTGTTTGGGTGTAAGTATTAAAATTTATAACTAAAATATGAAATGATCACTGAAATGTTTATATTACAACAGATTTTGGCTGGTAGTATGGGTGCTGTTCATAGCCTCTATATTCTTCTTATGTCTTCGCCAATTTCTTCTTCACAAAAAGCAGAGATTGCACTCCTCCTCTTCGAAAAAAAAATTAAATGTTGGCATTTTTCACCCTTACTGCAATGCAGGTGGCGGTGGCGAAAGGGTATTGTGGTGTGCAGTGCGTGCATTACAGGTATACATAAAATCATTAATGAATGCGCATATACTAATTGATACACATATGTTATTTTAGAAAAAATATGATAACATTAAGATTGTTATCTATACTGGAGACATCGACTCGACTCCGAGTGCCATTTTGCAGAAGGCAAAGAACGTTTTCAATATATCACTGGAAGTTGATCAAATAACATTTGTGTTTCTAAAGCAACGACACTGGGTTGAAGCCATGAACTACCCACACTTCACTCTGTTGGGCCAAAGCCTGGGCTCCATCGTTTTGGGCTTGGAAGCAGCCTGGAAATTTCCCCCAGATATTTTCATAGATACAATGGGCTATTCATTCACATTCCCAGTGTTTCGATATTTGGCTGGCTCCAGAGTAGGCTGCTACATACATTACCCTGTAATTAGCACCGATATGCTTAAGCTAGTGCAATTCCGTCAACCTACTCACAATAATAAGGATTACGTTGCTAGAAATCCGTTTCTTACACAGGTCAAACTCATCTACTACCTGGGATTTTCTAAGGTAAGTGGTCCTTAATGTGTTGACTTTATATAAGATCTTAATAAACTCAGTTTCTTTAGTTGTATAAATGGGTAAGCCTCTGCTCGGAAACCATAATGGTAAACTCATCATGGACCGAAAATCACATCATTGAGTTGTTTAATGTTCCTTTGAAAACTCATCGTGTTTATCCGCCCTGTGAAACTGCTCATCTGAAGAAGCTTGAACACATTGATACAGACAACGAAATCTTAATTTTGTCCGTGGGTCAGTTTCGACCTGAAAAGAATCATCCGCTGCAGTTGCAGGCTCTCTATGAATTGCGCACACTTTTGGCCAGGAACGAAGACTTGTGGAATCGCATTAAACTGCTCATTGTTGGATCGTGCCGTAATGATGAGGATTATGAAAGATTGAGAAACATGCAGGACTTGACCAAGCATTTGTCTTTGGAGAACTCGATTGAATTTAAAGTGAATGTTCCTTACGATGAGCTACTAAAACTGTATCAACAGTCTAAAATTGGTATACATACCATGTGGAATGAGCATTTTGGAATTGGAATTGTCGAGTGCATGGCAGCTGGTCTCATCATGATTGCTCACAAGTCTGGAGGTCCGTTAATGGATATAGTTGAGACCTCCAAGGGTAGCCAGAATGGCTATTTGGCAACAGATGCTCTTGAATATGCCAACAGCATATTGAGTATTATAATGAATCCGAAGAAAGTAAACGAAAGCATTATAAATGCAGCCAGGTTCGTTATCTTTATCTATTTAATTTACTAAGTATTAACTTTTATTTTCTTTAGGTCCTCTGTTGAGAGGTTCTCCGAGAAAGAGTTTGACGAACAGTTCTTACGTGCAATTTCCCCAATATTCCTATAAGCATATAATTCCATTATTTATAAACTCGTCCCAAAGATATGCAAAACGCAACTAATAAGTGTAATTGATGTCAGATATTAAATTTATCTGTATTTACATATATCAGTGTCTAATTGTACTTATGTGTCTACAATAAATAAAATTTATTCTGGAAAACTGTTTTGCAAATCGAATTTGGGGCATATTGAGATTACTGTATTACCCTCCGTTCTGTGTTAATTTAATTTAAATTCATGGCAATATTACTTATTAAAATGATATGATTTTTATTTATTAAACATTTACATCGACATATTCTAACATGTGTTTATAATTTTATTTTTATAAATTTTTATTTTTTGGTTTGGTTATTAGTTAATAGTTTAAGGTTATGCTTGAGTGCCTTAATTTTATGAAATATATGAATAATTAAGACATTGCTTAAAGTATTATTACGCATATTCGATATCGTTCATTTTATTTTGTGTAATTGTAATTTTCTACTTAAACTCCAATCCCTAGTGAAATTAATTACGTAGCTGATAATTATGCTGATTATAAATCAGATGATAAGAAGGGAATTTTTATATAAAACTGGAGAATGCAGACATTTAAATTATTAATTTGAAATATAATAATAATGAGTAAAAAACAGAAATATCGTAAAACTCCACAAGTCGATGGCTAAAATAAATTTAAATGTTAACAAAATATTTTAAAATAATTTTAATATTTACAATAGAGATTAGCAGAAGAATTTTTAATGCTCGAATTTCTTTTCATGATTAATTTCTTGATTTTGCTTGTATACTGTCTTATTTATAAGTAGTTATTAATCTAAAAAGACTTTTTTTTATGTATAATCAACATTCTCTTGTTTTTTGGTTGTTTCTCTTTTAGTTTACTATAGCCAAGCCTATTATAGTTTTTGCCAAAAAATTTATTATGATTTTCTGGTTTAATGGTTAAAGATATGATGATCTACATATAATTTTTGTTTTGTTTCATTATGATGAATCTATATGTGCTTCAGTTTCGGACTATCTCATATAGTTTTCGTAAACGAATCGGTTAAGATCCGAAACATTTTATCCTAACAGCTTATACTTTTAATGAATGTAATTGCTCAAAATATATTTACAATGTGTTTGCAAGTAGTTTATATGGGATACATTCTAGATATTATTATTATATGCCTTAGACATGCCGAATATACTAAGTTTTCTCGTCTTCAATTATTATTTTCTGTAAGAATTTATTTAATTGTATTAATATACAGTTAATTTTCCATATATTTGAATTATTTTCACTACTACCGACTTCAGCCAAGTTTAATTTATTAAAAGTTTGATTATAATGTCTATAATGCACGACATATGTACATATGTGCAGGGGCGTGACCAGTTTAGTTTTATGATTTCTTGTGCCTTTCGAGTAAGAACACGGTAGTCAGTGGTGTACGATTTTAAATATATAATACCCTAGGAATCTAATTGTAGCGCCCCAAACAATACCTTATTATGTTTTGTTATCTTATGACAAAAGTGAGCAGGCAAAAATTAAGGTATACACAAAAAATTATTAAACTATAATTGAGAAGCTTTTTAAATAGCATTAATTATAGATTTTTTGTACAAAATACATGAATTTTTCAATCAATCAATCTTTACTAAATAATATAATTATTTTAAGAGATTTTTTGATGCAGTCGTATACATGTAGATTGATTGTTTAACAAGTGCTTTAAACATGAGTATTAAAAACTTTATAATAAATGGCAAAAAAAATCTAACACGTTGTTTTAAATAATATTTATAGATTTTTAGAGATTCAGTAGTGCTTTTTAAATAAATATTAATACTTTGCAAGCTCAGTAATTGTCTAATACTACAGATAAATGAATGCTGGTTAGAACATTAAGATAATGCCTTGTTTTCGCTGAACAAGTTTGGGTATTTAGTTATCAATTGCTTTTATATATGTATCCTATAGTAATGACATTATGCTTTTGGCCTAGAGTTATTATAACACTTTATCAGTTTATGGGAATTCTAGTACTAAGTATCAAATAATATTTATACAGTTTTGATTTATATATTTAAAATCGATTTCTTATAAATTTAGCGTTTCTCGGATTTATGTTTATGTTTGTATTTATAGCAAATGACTGTTTATATCATGAAATGCGAATTTGTCTCTGTTATTTTAGTTAAAACTTGAAAACTCAATGGAATGCTTACACATAATATTATAAATCTAATATAAATTGGGACCTTTTTGATATTGTATTATACTGGAAAGAAACTTATTATAGATCGTTAATACTCTAGCAATTGAAATATTTATACAGATTTCATTATTAAATCATAAATTTGTAATATCTACTCATATTTTTTGGTTGTTTAAATATTTACACATTCTAAATACGTAGTAAGGCACCATTGAACTTATATTCGCCAATAATTAAACATATTTAAGTATTAATTATAAACGATAAAATTGCCAGCATAAAATAAGGTAACATTATTGCAGCTACTGTCATTGATATTCGATTACAGGACGAAATTCCCATTTTATATTCCATGTCGAGGTCCAGAAGAACATCGTGATTGCGGGTGTAAAACTGATGAATGTCACTGATCTAAAAAATATATACAAATCATGTATAAGATACATTCCCAAATATCTTATGTATATTATTTCTTACCTCATTCCAACCATATTTATTCTTTGCCTGAACAATCGCCTCGTACACTGCATTGTGCTCCAAATTTCTCACTACATAGGACATTAAATAGTGAGTACCATCAGTCCGTATCGGTATGGGCTTAATATGATATTCGTGCCATTTACCGGGATGCTGATAAGTTTCGTTCATCTGAAAACAGTGAATGCCAGCATTAGTTCTAAAATCTTTTTAAATTTTTTAAAGAAATATTACCAGAAGCCGACGATACAAGAGTTTTATTTCATCCAATGGTGGAATCGACTCTATTGTCCAAGTCAAGTTATAATGATCTAGGAATCCACTTAATGCTGGTGATATAAAATCTGCCGGTCCTGGACGTCCAGAAACCTCAATGTATTTTTTGGTTCTGCCCAGCGCATTGTCGGCTACACAGCTATAATTTCCAAAATCAGTTGGTTGGAAGTTTCGTATAATCAGACTATATCTATCGTCGTGAGGGTACATCGAACGACGATCCGTGGGATCCAGTAGGAAAGAATTCTGGTACCACAACATCTGAAACAAGGGAAACGAAAAGTTTTTAGAAAAAAGTTTTAGAAAACTTTTGATAAACTTACTTCCGAGTTGACGTCACCGTGAACGACACAAACGAGCTCTATGTCGTATCCTTCGGCTGCATGGACCCAAGCTTTCTCGACAGTTATTTCGGGTGGAGCTTGTAAGATGAATTAACAATGACAAATATTAATTTATCTTAGCAAAAGTTGTGATTATAACCACTTACATAGAATGGTAAGTTGTATATCCATGGAGACACGTTCCTTAACTCCGTTATCGGCTGAACACTGATAGGTACCAGCGTGGTGCCTGTCCACATTCTCCAAGATCAGCGTTGAGCTGTCCGATAAGTGGGTTGGACCGGCGTACACGTCCTTCTTGTACCAGAAGATTGTAGGCACTGGATTTCCTGAGGCTTTGCACTCCAGTGTAACTGTGCTTCCCTTGCGTGCAGTAACTTGGCCATTATGTGGAAGTGCCCGCAATGTTGGTGGTACTGAAATAATAGAGAACTTAACCATACCAGGGTAAACTCAATCAACTGTAGTTGCATACCCAATATTTCAACGGTATGCACTTGATCCCTATTTTCTTGGTCTCCAAGCTGACATATGTAATCGCCAGCATCCTGAGTTTTAACGCCATTTATCTGCAGATTATAGTCTCCCACTATTTTAAATCTTTGGTCTCGGGAGATTTTCAAGTGCCCAGCTGTGAGCACCGATGAACCCTTTCTCCACAATAGCACAAATGACCCCAAATTTTGTACCTTGCATGGCAGCTCAATAGTTTCACCAACTATAACTTTATATAGATGACCACGGGATAGAAATTTAGGAGCTGTAGTGGGTGCGTCACTATCCGAAAAGGCAGACGATCCATCTGAAAAATTCGCTGTAAGCAAATAGAATTTATAATATATATAATATATGTTAAATGCTAGTTACGTTTCTGGTATTTAAGAAGACACAAGATTTATTTATTTTAATGGACTGTTATTGCCGTTATTGACATTTACCTGTAAACAAAATTGTAAAAGCCAGGAAAGAAATGAGCCACTGCCACATCGGCAACTGATGGGTTATGTATGTTATCTGTAATAAAGGAAACTTGTTTACATCATTATATTATCATGAAAAAATAAACAGAACAAGCTACCCTAATTGTTTTAAAGATATAACTTAAAAAATATTGAATGAATTCTTCACCTACTCTAATAAATGTATAAAATTTATTTTTTTAGTCTAGTGTTTAGTGATATGATTCAAAAATTTAATAAATTGAGTGTAGCTAGTATTATTTACCAGAAGATTTTAAAATACTAAACATACCCTTTCAATTGAAGAATAAAATTTTGTTTAATTTCTTTCTGTATTTAATAAAACTAATTTCATGATATAAGTTTGAAAAAATGTAGCTGTTTAATAAGTTTATTAAACATCGCCCACAGTTAATGGGCAAAGAAATGTATCGTACATAATTAGTTCTCGATTTCAGCATGTTTAAATTTGTAACAATAATACCGTCATTGTTTGAAGACATTCAAATTTGATTACATTGTATTTTTTGTATCAATCAATCATCTAAAGAATGTTTATCTATGATTGATATGAATGTTTGATTATCGGATTAAATATGATTACTGCAAGCATACTTATGTGTACATTAAGTAGAAGTTAGGAATGAGGTTCCTACTGTATACTGTTACCTATTTATGCTTACTACTTTTAACATATTAAAAGTTTATTTTTTATTTAATAAAGTTTGTTCTTAGGAGCACTTAAACTAATTCACATACTTATGAATTTCATATGAAGATTAATAGTGTATTGGTATTCATGCTCTAATACATTGGCTAAAATCCATGTATTTACACACATACAGGCTCATGTAAAAGAAAGTCAACGATAGTGACGAAAGCCATTTAAATTAATTCATATAATAAATCAAAAGTCTTTTTGTATCTTAGATTGGAAACAATTTGTTTCCACAGATACACATGAACATTAAAAGTATGTACTAGCACATACTTGCATACTTACACACATACATAAATGGCCAAAAAAGAGATGAAACTTGGATATCAAATGGGGCATTAGTAGATATTTACATAAAGTATGAATATATGATTGTGTGTATCTTTTCCGTATACTGTGTTTATGGTTAATAAAAGAATTTATGAGTATGCTAGCAAATACATATTTATGTAATATATACATTCGCACCCACATACATATAAATGAAATATATATGTATTGGTTTGGAGCTCTTCCATGCAAAACTAGGCGAACACGAAGACTTACCATTTTATTACTCGTTTTTTAATCCTATTGTGCTTATTCCATAAAACAATGACCCGTATTCCGATTTCACATATACTTATTATGTATTTAGAACAACAATTTGTCTTATTTGAATTAAATAAATAGTTTTCTTTATCAGTTAGAAAATACACCAACGATTCTGGGTGACAAGTATAATTGTATTTATCCCTAACATTTTCAGTTGCACTGCGCATGTTTGACTTCAAAGCGCTTTTACCTATGGAGCTTTCAGAAAGCTTTTACCGAAGTATTTGCACGGTGGACCGCTAATGATAGTTACAAAACCAGTTAACCATTGGGTGTCTGTCAAATACCCTGTACTTTATATATGTCATTTATAATTGTTTGGTTTGCAGTCAACGCGTTATAAAAGAAACAGGAAAAACCAGCGATACGTCATAAATAAAGACGGTATAATTGAATTAGGACTTAAGAATGAACACGAATTGGTTTATTTCTTCAAATACCTCAGGCGTTGCCAGGTTTATTATTTTCAAGCTAAGTTGGCTGCGCTATTTATTTTATGCAGTTTTAATTTGTTTATCATGTGGGACATGGAAAAAATAAAAAAATACTTATTCCCGAATTCTCAAACGCTTAAATACACAAAAAATACTACCAGATTTTCCCGCTCGCACAGATACACGAACCTAATTAACAGGTTATCGATTGCATAAAACCCCGATAAGTCCCAGCTGTTTCTCATTTCAGTGTTGCTACACCAATTTCTGTTTTAATATTGACGAAGTGCCGTTCAGCACATAAATGTTTTGTTTATTTTTTTTAAAATATATATCATTTTCGTTAAATGATTTTCATTAGTACAATAATTGCCCTACTATTAACCGAATGTACACCAGAACCTACAAAGCCTTCTTCGCTAGAGAATGTTGGCTTTGTGGTAGAGAGCGTGCCGAATGAGTTTATTGTAAAGTTTTATTCAAAATACAATAGAAAAACAAGAGAAACCTTTATACAAAGAAGACTACACAAGCAAAATGTGCGTATTAATTTAGCTAAATAAAATAATATATCTCACAAGTATCGTTTCTAGGTAAACTGGTTGATTGTACCTCGCAGTAATTTAGCTAGTGAATATCCAAGCGATTTTGATGTGTTGCAAATTTCAGACCCGAATTACGTGTCTGTTCAAAATATTCTTAACGCAGTGAAATCTCATACTGCAGTCAAAACAGTTGTTCCACAACGCAGTGTTCGACGGTTGTTTGGATATAGTAACTCAACCTATAAATATAATACTCGACAGCTCAAAGCAGTTCCTCGAAAAAGACATCCAAATGTTGTGAATTCTCATCAAGTCTCGGGTTCCCTGCATGCTGACGTGCTTTGGAAGCTTGGTATCACGGGAAAAGGTGTTAAAGTTGCTATTTTTGATACTGGTTTGACACAAAATCATCCACATTTCCGAAATGTCAAAGAACGCTCAAATTGGACCAACGAAAAATCACTGGATGACGGAGTTAGTCATGGAACATTTGTTGCCGGGGTCATAGCCTCGTCCAAGGAGTGCCTGGGATTGGCTCCTGACGCAGAGTTGCACATTTACAAAGTTTTCACCAATTCCCAGGTAAGTAATCACTACCATAATAATAAAAACACAATTATTAAACAGTTTTAAGTGCAGGTTTCGTATACGTCCTGGTTTCTGGATGCATTTAACTATGCAATATTCAGAAAAGTCAATATAATCAATTTAAGCATTGGCGGCCCGGATTTCATGGACCTACCATTCGTTGACAAGGTACTAGAGCTATCGGCCAACAATATTATAATGGTATCGTCTGCGGGAAATGATGGTCCCATCTATGGTACACTCAATAATCCTGGCGATCAAAGCGATGTAATTGGTGTCGGCAGCATAAATTTTGATGATAAAATCGCCAGATTCAGCTCAAGAGGTATGACGACTTGGGAGCTTCCTTTGGGCTATGGAAGAGCCGGTCTAGACATCGTTACTTATGGCAGTCAAGTGGAGGGAAGTGATGTGCATAAAGGTTGTAGGCGCCTGTCCGGAACTTCAGTGTCATCACCTGTCGTGGCAGGCGTAGCAGCTTTGTTGCGAAGTGGTGCTGCGCATAAAATCAATGTAGTCAATCCATCGTCTTTAAAGCAAGTCTTAATTGAAGGAGCCGAGAGATTACCCAACTACAGCATATTCGAGCAGGGACAGGGAAAACTTAATTTGTTGAAAAGTATGCAGTTGCTCCTAAGCTACAAACCAAAGATAAGTTTGATCCCATCCTCGCTTGACTTCACAACAAATTACATGTGGCCTTATAGTAGTCAGCCCTTGTTTTACGGCAGCGTTGCTGCAATTGTGAATGTGACTATACTGAATGGCATCTCGGTAACCGGAAAGGTTGCAGCTCAGCCCACTTGGAATCCGGATCCAGATAATTATGGCCGTTATCTTAATGTGTCGACGACATTTTCAACGCTCATTTGGCCCTGGACCGGATGGATTGCAGTTTACATAGGTAATAGTTTCAAATATGCCTAATGCTTTATATATATTTAACACTTATTTATTTCCAGCTGTTAATAAGGATGGGGAGAACTACGAAGGTACTGCGAAAGGTCGTTTAGTTTTAGTAGTTGAGAGTTTTCCTTTTGGCTCAAATCAAACGCACCAAAGCGAAGTGCACCTGCCACTTTCCATAAAAATAACTCCAAAACCTCCACGACACAAACGAATCTTGTGGGACCAGTATCACAGCTTGCGATATCCACCTGGCTACATACCAAGGGATAACTTGAAAATTAAAACGGATCCTTTGGACTGGAGAGCTGACCATATACACACAAATTTTCGGGATACCTACATCCATCTAAGGAACTCTGGTTACTATATTGATGTCTTGAGGGAACCTTACACATGCTTTAATCCTCTGGATTATGGCGTTCTACTAATTGTGGACCCGGAAGAAGAATTCTTTGATGAAGAGATTTCAAAATTGGGTCAATATGTCTATGAAGCAGGACTGAGTGTTATTGTATTTGCTGATTGGTATAACACAACAGTTATGAGACATATTAAATTTTTTGACGAGAACAGCAGACAATGGTGGATACCAGACACTGGTGGAGCTAACATTCCAGCGTTAAACGATCTATTGGGACAGTTTGGTATAACATTTGGAGATTTTGTTGGAGAAGGATATTTTAAACTTGGAGATCATGCAATGTATTATGCAAGCGGTACTACACTTACAACGTTTCCAAATAATCCTGATGATGTTGTGATAGGAACTAATTTGAACGACCAAGGAGCATCGGTAACTATATAACTAATAGCTGACATAATCTTTGTTTAAATAACTTAATATCTACAGGTTATTGCAAGTGGAAAGCCATTGAACAAGGATACGAAACCATTCTTACCAATCATGGGCTTATTTCAAACGTCCCTCCAAACTCGCCAAGGCATCAAAAAATCGAATTCACTTCGGGATATTCCGAGTGCAGTAGATGACAACGAATTGTTTGACACTTCAGTGGATCACGCTATTTTAAAAAATCGAGTCCTACTCCATGCGAAAAACGATAAGACTTCCGAGGGCCGAATTGCTGTCTATGGAGACTCTAATTGCTTGGACTCATCTCACATGGAAAAGGCGTGTTTTTGGCTTTTGACAACTATTTTAGATTTTGCAATGAATTCTCACAAGTCTGGGTTATTAAATAACCTAAATAGAATATCCGAATTTAAGAACATAAAGGAGGAGTCGTTACCTGCTAGAATTTCAAGTAGCAATTTGAAAACATTTTCAAAAGTAATTCATAGTGGGAAAAGTTCAAAATTATCTTGTGAACACATTGAATGGCTGGCTAAATCTGCATATAATGACAGCAAGAGGATAGAACCTGATCTCGAATTTGACGAAGGTATGCTATATATTAAATTTATTAACTGTTTTTTAATAAAATATTGCTTTCAGGGAGTCAACCCAACATTATAGATAATTTAAATACCGAGATTGCCAAACTAGCTTTATATGATTATAAGCATTCTGCACACCAAACTGAGTTCAATATAAATCTGTCAGTTTTATTTATGATATCACTGAGCTTAACTGTTGTTATACTATTTTTATTATACTTTAAAGGTAAACATGTATTCTATTTATTTAAATAAATTTTATATTCGTATACAATTTGTGTAATTTAATTTGGCACTTGGAATTATCTATTGACTATTTTTCACATGGCAAAATATTTTGTGAGAGCAGGTAAAGCGGCCGCAAATTGAGAGTTTAGAGTGGGAATAGCTAAAATGTTGTTGAAGCGCAGTAAAGATACCGAGAGTAGGAGGGAGTGAGTACCTTCCATTGGCAAACCAGTTTTCAAGACCAATATTGTCAGTGCAATAACAAACATTTAGCTGTGTTCTATAATATTTAGTTATAAATAAAACACACCCTGAGTTTTATTAAAAATATAATTACACTTAAGTAGCTTTATTTTATATAAAATCAGTAGAAAAAGAAACAGAGTTATGGCCAAAGTTAAAATCTATGTTTTTTTGTAATTAATATGTCATTCACTACTATATTTCCCACCCTGCGGCAAAAATTCTTCCAACTCTGAATCTTCAATTTCACAAAGTCGTACAGAGATATTGCTGTCTGATCCAGTTTCACCAGTCGCATGTGGAAACAGATATACCTCCTCGGAGTTTCCTGTAATTATACATTTTAAATAGCCGTAATAAACAAAAATTTTTTAATGCTTACCACTAATCGCTCTTCTTTTCTTCGATAACTCTTTTTTCAACATTGGTGCTTCGTTATTGGAGCTCTCTGCCTCGGTGTCACTTGGAGTGTGTATCGTCGGTAAATATGAGTCAGGATGTCGTAAATATACTTTGCCTGTAGAATATTTTTCAAAGAAAAAGATTGTTTAATGTTTTGTAAACAGATTAGAGTAAAAGAAGTAAAAGTTTAAAGATTAAGAAATGTTATTAAAAAGTTACTTGCAGTCTACTCTTTATAAGACGATCAGAATCGACATGTATATTTTATATAGACTATTTATATATAGAAATAAAATTAAAATCGTATTACAGTAAGTACATTTAGCTAAAAGACTTACGCAATCGATTTGATTTTGTTTGGAAAGGCACTGAATGCATGAAAATAGTCAGTTTTATAAATTATTTAAACATTAAATTGTCTAAATGTAATCTTACCTGTATTAAGTTTGTAGTCTTCATTCTCGCTTTTATTAAAAGAACTTAGTCTTGAACGGGGTTCACTATTTAAATTCGGCAACATAAATGGGTGAATACAGCTTTCTAAATCAGACTCCACATATTCAAATACCATGTCCTCATTTAGAGCAGTCATATCTCTTGTGGGATCGACATCTTCTACTAAAATAAGATAACAATAGGTTAGGTTTAATAGAAATATTGAAAATATATTAAATTTTACCATGAACTAAATATTTGCGCTTGGATTGCGACTCGTTACTGTCATTACTATGGAAGCTCGATGAATCTGCAACTTCTGCTCCAGGAACTTCGGTTATATCTGGTAATGGATTATGGCTCTTGCGAACCCAATCCGAACAGTCCCAGTGATATTGTCCATTTCCAAGGGCAGAGTCCACAAAATTTGCATTTGATGTAGAATGACAGACATTGGGCATCGCAACCTGAATGAGTTTTCCATTAGAAAATCGATTCATTGGCACACCATAATCAATTTTCCGCTCTAAAAGGAAGTAAAACAATTTAGTTAGATATTTAATATAGTCTTCTTGTCACATATTTGTACTTACCATTGTTTAACTTATTCTCACTAAATGTTTTTAAATGCATCTGTTCACACCACTCCTGTTTATGTGCGTTGTCTCCGTCCATCAAATTACTAGTGTTTATATTAACATGTTGATTAGTTCGATTTACTTTCTGATACTCAAATGGTATATTCTCCAACTCATCACCAGCTGATCCATAACTCCTCAATATATCCAAATTATTTACAAAGCTGGTGTTACTAATGAACAGACTATCGTTAGTTGGAGGTGAATAGCTGATTGGTCGTTGACTTATTTCCAGATTGCTAATTTTAGCATTCGTTTTGCAGATATTATCCTTGTCGAGAAGTGAGTTTAGAGTTGCCTGTTTGTGTGTGTGTTTATTTTTATTTTTTTCGATTCGATTTCTAGCGTTCGTTGATGAGTTTCGTTTAAAGACAAAGCAGCAAAGTAAAATTATAATCAAAATCAGCACAATTGTTATCCCAGATATAATACCACTGATATGCTCAATTGAGAAGTTCTTTAGTTTCGTTGAAATTGAGTTGGAGTAAAGTGGATCTCCACAACTGGCCCCAGTGAGAAATGATGGACAGATGCACCTAAAGCTACCAGCCTCGTTAATACAAGTTGCTCCATTTCCACACGGTTGATTTTCGCATTCATCGACATCAATTTCACAGCTCGGTCCAGTGAATCCTCGGCACATGCAATGGGACACTCCGTCGCCTTCTTCACAGATGCCGCCATTCTTACAAGGATTTGGAGTACAAAATTTGCCATACTCGCATCTTTTGCCAGACAAGTGAATGGGACAAATGCATGTGTAGTTATTGGGCTCATGGTTATCACAACGACCACCGAATAAGCACGGCGCCGACAAGCAGGGATCCAAATCAATTTCACACAGTTCCCCAGTAAATCTCGCATGACACTCGCATTTAAACATATCATTTCCCAGATCCGTACAGACACCACTATTCATACAGGGCTGCGTGCCACAGACACCCAAGCTGACCAATACATTGGCTGGATCGCACTTGAATTCAACATTTGTGAATCTCTTCAGAGCGGCAATTGTGCTGCCTCCGGATATATACAAAGGCAGCGGTTCCATGGCAATTTTAATATTCGCCATGCAGCCAATAAATCCACGCTGAATATCCTCATAGCCGATAATCGAGGGATGCGGTCGAACCTCAGCTCCAACGAAGATGTCATTCGATTGAATATTGAGTATGCCATTAACTCCAGGAGCACTGCCGTGTGACACGTGTTTGTTGTCCACCACAAGTTTGGCACTATTCAGGGATCGCTCCAGTGTGATGGTGTGCCAGACACCATCGGATATATAAATACTGGATACGCTGACGACGCCTTCTCCGGAACCCAAATCGAATTTATACCTAACAGCACCGTTAACGATTTCCAAAACATTATAATCAATCTTTCCACTGGCATAGAGCAGTGTGCCACTTTGTTGAACTGTTCTGATCTGCAGCGACAAAGCGAACTGGTTTTCCAAGGTGTTTCTGGCCTTAGCTTTGTTGATTTTGTAGTGGGCATAACTCTTGCCTCCAAACGAAACGGATGTGGAAAAGTTTGTATCACACGTGCCATTGGTGCATTTTGTTGATTTGATTTCACAGAATGTGCCCGAGTATCCCTTGGGACAGACACACTGATAACGAGCGGCAGACTCTGATGGCAAGCAATTCCTCTGAGGTGGGCATGGATCTGAGGAGCAGGCATTAACGGATTCGTTGCAGTTCTTTCCATCATAGCCCGATTTGCAGACACATTTCTTAACCAAACTGTAAGAGGGAGCAGCAAAACTGATCACATCCGTGTAAATAGTTGTTATGTTATTGTTTTCCAAACTAATCAGTTGCTTGCAGATGCCGTGCACACAAATGTTCTCCTTGGTTTGACAGAAACTTGGCACTACTTCCTCAATGATCAAGTTCGTGTCGTTTTCAATATCGATTTCCTTGCTGATCACTGACAAACGTATCTCGTCACTGCTGAAGAAAGCATCGGATGTTGGAATTATTTGCTGTTTTCGCACTGCAAACACAACATTTAAATCTGTGGAATGTTCATCTTGTTTTCCCGATGTTTTCTCAATTTTCTCTTGCAAAGAAATCAATATCACATCCTTCTGGCGACACCTCATCACATTTCTAATGGAGCGTATGAAACCCTTTCTGTGACTCAATAAAAATTCAGATGCTGCAATTTTACTAAATCTGATCACGGCTGCTTCTTTGACCATGTCCATTGTGATCAGTTCGACATTGATTTTCACCGTTGTAAATACTGTGAACTTTCCATCAGTAACTGATACATTAAGCTTATATACACCGATATCAAGATTCGATATTGAATATATTTCTCCGGACTTTTCAGTAATTCTAAATAATTTGGATGTTTGATATGTTTCGTCATTGCTGGATGTCACAGAAAAGCTCAGTTCATCGTATTGATCTTGATCCGTTGCGAATAATTTGCCCAAAAACGCAGCAGAGAATTCGTCTTCAAATGAATTGACGGTAACTTCCAGTGGTGTTATAATCGGAGGATACTGACTCTCTTCAATGATCTTTACTGTCACCCAAGTGTCCGAATAGAGCGGCGGAGTTCCATTATCAAACACACGTATTTGTAACTTGAATTCATCTCGCAGTTTGTGATTGAATCTTGTGGCTGTGCTCAAGGAACCATCTTGTTCCAGTCGAAACAATCCTCCCTCATTTCCAGATCGAATGTCGTATGTAAAAGGTGTTGAATTCGGCGTTTCATCTGCATCAGTCACATCAAATGTGATGAAAACATAGCCCAAGGGACGATTTTCCTGCAGAACAATGCTGTAGTTTGTCTGCGAGAATATTGGAGCATTGTCATTGGCATCCATAACAAAGACCAATACTTGAACTGAAGTGCACTGCTCGGGGATACCCAAATCACAGGCTTGAATTTCCAAGGTATATTCCGCAATAGTTTCCCGATCCAAAGGTCTAGCTAAGCTGATAGTTCCATTACTTGTGTGCACTGCAAACTGATGTAAGCTATCCCCTTTTACAATATTATATTTTATAATTCCATTAACATTTGAGTCCTCGTCCGTGGCCTTTACATCGATTATAGCTGTATCGACTGGTATGTCCTCCCGCACATTAACTCGATAAATGTTTTGTGTAAATGTTGGCGCATTATCGTTGACATCGTGAATGGATATATTGGCATAGGCTATGTTACTAAGTGGTGGACTGCCACCGTCGATGGCTTGAACGGTGAGGAAATAAAATTTCGTTTTCTCGTAGTCCAGTGTTCCATTAACCCATAAGACACCAGTGCTGGAATTGATGTTGAATTTACGCTGCTCATTGCCACTGACGATGTAGTACAGAATTTCCGCATTCACTCCAATATCCTTTGAGGTGGCATAGACTTTACAGACCTCAAAGCCCTCTGTGGCATTTTCATACACATTACTTGTATACTTTCGTAAACTAAATTCTGGTGGATTGTCGTTAATGTCCAAAATGTTGATAACAATATTTGATGTTGAGGACAACATTGGTTTGCCAAAATCTTCAGCCTTGACTGATAAATTATACAATGAAATAGTTTCCCGATCAAGATTCTTTTCCAATTTAATAATGCCAGTTGATTTAGAAATTCCAAAGTAATCACTATTTGCGCCCCATAAGGAGTATTGAATTTTTCGATTTATGCCGAAATCTTTGTCAGTTGCATGCACTTTAGTAACCAGAGTTTGTAGTTGGGCATCCTCCTGTATGCTAACTATATAATTAGGCATAGAAAAGATCGGTGTATTGTCGTTAATGTCATTGATGGTGATTATGATTTCCGAAACACATTCTCGCACAGATTCCTTGCCATCTTGTACGTGTGCCAGTATTTTATACTTTGGCGTCGTTTCTCTATCAATCAGTTTAGCCACCTTCAAGACGCCGGTCTCTTTTCCAATAATGAAATCATCAGATCCCTTGCCAGATATATAATAGCGCAATTTGAAGTCATTACTCGAATCGAAATCCATCGCTTTCACTTCTACTATTGTTGAGCCGATGGGTGTAGATTCGTTAATGGCAACGTGGTATCGTGGTTTCAAACAGATCGGCATATTGTCATTAACATCCTTGACATGCACTTCAACATTTGCTTCGGCAGTGAACTTTCCATCGGTTGCCAAGATGCCCAAGTTATAGAACGATATTTGCTCTCTGTCCAGAGGTTTCGATATAAACAACTCTCCTGTTTTCCCGACTTGAAACTGCGATTGACTGTCCCCAGATATGATGTAATAGTCTATTGATTCCTTTTCAACATCTGGATCGATTAACAGGAAATTTATTAAAACAGTTCCCGGTAACACATTTTCGAAAACATGTACGTGCTCAATGGGCAACTTGAACTGAGGTCCATTGTCGTTATAGTCGATGATTTTAATTGATACCGGCACCTTTGAATCATGTTTGGGATGTCCATTATCAGTGGCAATTACTTTTAGATTAAACTCTGATTGCACTTCTCTATCCAAGGCGGACAGAAGAGTAATCCATCCGGTGTATATGTCGATGTCAAATATATTTCGTACACTACTCGATTCATCATCAAAGTAGTAACGCACATCACCGTTAGAACCAGTATCAGCATCAGTTGCAGTAATTTTAATTATAGACACCACTTTGTCGGTATTCTCGGCTACATCACAGCTATAGATGGTATTATCGAACTTAGGATAGTTATCATTCTCATCTGTTACATGTATGAGCACATCAGCGTATGCATAAAGCACTGGTAACGTCGCTGTCTCTGCTACGATAACTAAGTAATGCGAATCATTTTGTTCCCGATCCAGTGTTTGCATTAGAATTAGTTCTCCAAATTCGGATACAGCAAATATAGAAGTTTCTTCAGATGTTGAGAACTTGTACGTATAATTCCCGTTTACTTGGAGTTTGGTTAGCACAGTTCCTGGTGAAGTTGATTCTATGATTTTAAGACTAATTTGCCGCTTTTCAAACGTTGGAATTATTACATCGGAGTCGACTACTTCAAGAGATACTGGCACGTCGTTGTGTAACGAGGACTTACCCAAGTCATAAGCTCTAACAAAAAACTGAAAAACACCTTTGTCAAAATTAACTGGATCAGTTTTAAGAACTAAGTTGCCATTAGTTTCATTCAAATGGATTTTATCATCCAAGAGAGACTTCATAGTGTCCGGTATAATGGCATATCTTACATCGCCATTAGCCTTCGTATCTTTATCCACAGCTTTCACCTAAAATCATTTAATTAAATTATGTAAAATTAAAAGTTATTAAACGTTTAATAATACTTACAGTTAGTATTGTTTCATCGGCACTACTTGACGCACTTATAACGAGTTTGTATTCCTTCAAAAAGAACTGAGGACTGTTGTCGTTGGTGTCTTCAATCAAGACTCTCAATGTTGCAAAGCCAAATTTACTTCCACCATCGATTGCCTTTAACTGCAGCACGTACTCTTCTCGCTGCTCCCGATCAAATGTTATTTTGGACGTGATTGAACCAGTATTGCGATTAATATCGAAATACTGCTTCATATCTTCAGATGCAATTTCGTAGTAGACTTTTGCAAACTGGCCAAAATCATTATCGATTGCTTTTACCTGAAATATTGTTAATTGTTACAAAAATAACACTAATACTTATAATTTTGTTTGTACATACGGTGATAATTTCCTGCCCACTTGGCACATTTTCTGGAATTGTTGCTTTGTACACCATTTCCTCAAACTGTGGACTGTGCAAATTTTCAGGAACCAATGTGATTTTTAGACGAGCGAAACTTGTGTGAATCCCATCAGAAACAGATATGTTTAATATTGTATTGAGTTTATCGGTGAAATTCAACATATTCTGTAGGGAAATCACTCCACTTTGTTTGTCAATCGTGTACGTTTGTAATTCATTTCCGTCCACAATTTTATATTGCAAATAATCAATGTCGGATAAATCAATGTCATAAGCTCTTGGTAAAGCTACAAATTGACCACGCGTTGCTGCCACAGATAACTTGGTATTAAAGGATGGCTCAATAAATCGCGGTGAGTTGTCATTTAGGTCTTTAACTGTAAATAAAATGGAAATATATCAACCGATTAGTTGTGTATATTTAAAAAGTGGTAAGTAGATCCCTTTCATTACATACCTGTAATAAAAACATTGCACTTCGAAGTTAATGATGGTGATCCATGGTCTTTAACAAGCACCACAATGTGATGAGACTTTTCCGACTCATAATCCAATGGTGTTTTTAGGTACAAGATGCCCTCAACAACATCAATATAAAATGTATCGGAATCATTTCGACCATTAATAGTTTCAATAAAGTAAGAAAGTTTTCCATTTGCGCCAGAATCCAAATCAGTTGCATTTATTTGTAATACTTGTGAGCCAAATGGAATATTTTCTGGCAGTGTTATGTTGTAGTTATCCTTTTCTATTTGTGGATAGCAATCATTTACGTCGACTACAGTTATAGACAGCAAAACATCTGCGTAAATTCCAGAAATACTATCCATAGCACGCACTAAAATCTCATGGGTTTGATTTTGCTCGTAATCCAGCTCATTTACCACATACAAAGAACCTGAGGCATAAAAATGAATAAGTATAAAGACTATTCCATTGATTTTATTATAAGTATTACCTGTTCTGTAATCGATTTCAAAATATTGGTTTTCATTATCTGATGAAGTGGTGTAAATAAGTTTCCTCTTTAATGGACTGTCGGCTTGAATGGATACAAACAACGCTGAGTACATTTCGACATCTTCCTTGACGCTTACGGAGTAAAATTGTTTTTCAAACACGGGCATAGATCGATCAATGACCTAATAATAAATATAAATATGATGAATTAAATATTTGCTGTACATAATATTAGTTGATTAATTTCTACCTTTATTTGCACTGGAACTTCTGTGCTGCATGAAACTACAGCTCCATCATAAGCAGCCACCGTCAAATCATATTTTCGATTATGTCCTTCAATACTTTGTTTAATTGACAATTCGCCTGATTTTCTGTCCACTTTAAAGAGTTCACCGTTTCCTTTTCTCAGCTCATAACGAACTTCTCCGTTCTCAGCGCTGTCCAAATCGATTGCCTTCACCTGCATTATAACTGATCCTTTCGTATGACCAACTGATACGGAAGCATAGTATGGCATGTTAACAAATATGGGACAGTTATCGTTTATGTCCAGCACCGATATATAAACTGAAGTGGTTGCTCTGCGTACACTAGCAATATCTCTATTGAATGTTGACGACTTTGCTTCGACAAAGAGTTTGTATATGTCCTGCACTTCGCGATCAAATATCATTCCCGTTGTTCTAATAGCACCAGAAGTTATACCAATTTCAAACATTTCGGTCGGATTGAGAATTCTGTATTCCACATTTTCATTTAATGTATTGCCAACAACGTTAGTCAATCCAATGGTAACCACTTTGGTGGTGTTTTCAAAAGCCGAAAACTCGTATATTTTCTTTTGGAAAACGTAATTTGAATTCACTATGGGCTGCAGTTTAATGTTCACGAGGATTATGGTCGAGTATAATCCATCAGAGGCGCGAACGTGCAGTACATATTCGTTATAGTTGAAATCCAAATTTCTGGAATGAAAAAAAAATAAATTTTTTTTTAACAATATAATATTAAGCACATTGTCTTCGGTTGTACCTTGTTGTTAAGACTCCTGTTAGTGGATGCACTTGAAAGCATTCTTGGCTGTTTCCATCAACAATATCGTAACGAATGACGTCATTATCGGCATCGACTGCAGCAATTTGAGTAACAAACACATTTTCAAATGTTGGCAAGTACAAAGTGACATTCTGATCTCGATCCTTAAAGACTGGAGGACAGTCGTTTACATTCGTAACAAGTATGACTACATGGGCTTTTGTATTCGAATGCAAACTCGGTTTACCCATGTCACTGACCTGAATTAATAATTATTAAAAACGTTAACAATTTTCTATAGACACCATTTGATTTGATGTTATTACATACCGTTACATAAAATGAATAATTGGCATTCGTTTCATAGTCTAAATTGCGCAAGATTTTAATAGCTCCAGTAGTTGAATCGATCTTAAACAGATTGCTGGCCAAGTCATCCACAATTTTATAGTGTAACATTCCATTAAATCCTACATCCGGATCAAACGCTTCCAAAGCCAAATGACTGCAAAGAAAAGGGGTTGTTATAAACTGTAAATACACTATATAATTACTGTGTTCCTACCGCTTTTTGTTATCGTCAACCATTTGCACATATGAGCCTAAGCTGGCAGCTTCTGAAACAGTTCCAATATATTCATTCTGCAGAAATTTAGGAATATTATCGTTCACATCAAGAACATGCACAATCAGGTTTTGGCACGAAGACGCCGAAGCCATGTTAGTTCCCTTGATCGTCAGGTTAAATAATCTGAAAGTAGCCATAAATAAGAGTTAAATTAATAAGTGGATCACAATCGATTGAAAGTACACAAATATAAAGAACAAAAATGTTTATAATGAAATTTATATGGCATAATTACTTGTTCATTTCGTAGTCAACGTTGTTGTTGATGACAATTACACCCGTTGACGGATTAATGCGAAAACTTTCGTTGTCGTTGCCCTCAATGATGTCAAAGAATACAGATGATGATGATCTCGATTCGACTTGTGTTACAAATGATCCGATGCTTAAATTTTCAAAAATCTCCAATGAAACCAAGTTCGTGAAGAACTTGGGAGGATCATTATCTGACATGGTTATAATGATGTGCACAGGCACTTGAGATGAGAGCGGAGGCTGGCCAAGATCAACGGCTTTTACTTGCAACATATACTCCTGCATTTTGTTAATGTCTAAAGTGTCAGCCAACGATATGATGCCAAATACTTGATCAATTTCAAACATACTTCCCACGTTACCGCTAATAATTGAGTAACGCAGTTCAGCATTTTGACCACTATCTCGGTCTATAGCTGCCACCTGCACAAGTTTCGAACCTATTGCTGCACTTTCCGGAACTTTACTTTGAATTATCTTGGTTGTAAACTCAGGATAATGATCATTATGATCGTGAACATTAACTATTATCTTGGCGTAGTTCCTCTTCCCTGGCGTTCCTTGATCTTTAACGAATGCTATTAGTATATGCTGTGATGTTTTCTCGAAATCCAGTTTTTGTGTGACAATAACGTTGCCGCTTATTGAATCGATACGAAACAGTGTTAACGATGAGGGATCTTGTGTGGCATGAAGATGATAGAAGAGCTTCTTGTCTTCGTCTCTATCAGTTGCGTGGAGTTGCATGATGACAGATTCTTCTTCAATATTCTCAGATATATTTACATGGTAGATTTCCTTTGTAAATTGTGGTACGTTGTCGTTTGTATCAACAACTTTAACATACAGCTTAGTATACACTACATTTGAACCATCAGTCACGCTTATTGACAGATTGTAAGATGTTTGTGTCTCATAATCCAAATATTTCGATAGCAGAACATTTCCTGTATCTCTGCCAATATAAAAGTGATTTCCATCGTTGCCTCCTAAGTAAAATTATAATTAGAAAGTATAAATTAGTAAATATAGTACACTAATTAAAAAATAAACTTACCACTAATATTGAACCATAATTGATCGTTATCCTCATCAACTGCGAGAATTTGTGTTACCAAAAAACCTGGCTTGTCATTCTCCGTTAAATCTACAATGTTATTGACCGATTTCGTTAGCACTGAGGGAGCATTTGGAGAATTGCCAACAATGGGTATGATAACTATATTAACTAGTGTTGTTTGGCTCTTCTTGGGTGTTCCATTATCCTCAGCTTTTACGCTAATTTCGAATTCAGAATCCGCTTCCAAAGGCTTCGTCATAAAAATATGTCCACTTATGCTATCGATACGAAATTTGTTCTTTTTCTTTCCAGACTTAATTGAATATGTAATTCGAGCGTTTTCACCTTCATCGTTATCAATTGCATGAACCTGACAAACAAAATGATGAGTTATGTTATTAAATACACATAATTGTTAATTGAAATGTAGGCAAACTCACCTGGTATAATGATTCGTTAACAGTAAGTGTTGAAGGTACTTGTACTTTGTAGACGCGTTGATCAAAAACGGGGCTATTGTCGTTGATATCTAGCACTGAGACTACAATGCGTGTTGTAGATGTCAGTACAGGGTATCCGTTGTCCGAAACAGCAACCTGTAAATATAAATAATATGAGTTTTTCAATATTGTGCCTCATTATGTTTATTAATAATTTTTAAAGGTAAACTTACCTCTAGTATGTGTTCCGCTTGATTTTCCCTGTCCAGTCTCCGCTCAGTTGTTCTAAGAACTCCTGAATACAGCAAAATATACACATTAAACTATGCTTATTTTATAAATATTATTTATAAAGACCTGTATGTGAGTCCATATCGAAATATCCCACAAGATTTCCAGAAATTATATTATATGTAATTCTCTGCGTTGAATTCCTGTCGGGATCGATTGCTTTAAGCTGAAGGATTTCATGTTTGCCAGTGCTACCCTCGGTAACGTTAACATAATACACTGGTTTTGTGGTTAATGGAATGTTGTCATTTTCATTTTCGACTTCAATATAAACCTTAAGAGAAACAAAACGTTATAAAAGATTGTACATAAGAAAAACAATTTTAAGTTTACCTTAACACAATTACTAAGCGGCACAATAGCATTATCGTGTGCGCATAATGTTAGCCAATAAAAATCCTTTGACTCAGCATCCAGTTGGGTTAATGTATGAATCGAACCTGCAATTAAATCACATATTAAACACAATTTATACCAAAGGTTAAACGGCTTAAACCTACCTTGATCATTAACGGAAAATATGCCAATACCGTCGCCACTGGTAATTGAATAGGATATTTTAGCATTCAGATCAACTCCATCCATGTCTCGAGCGGTAACGTTCATCACAAAAGATCCTTTTGGCATATTCTCTCGTATTGAGCCCTCAAAAACAAAATCCTCAAACTCGGGAGCAAAACGATTTTCATTTACATCGATAATTTCGATTACTATCGACATGTCGGCTGTTAGTGATGGCACTCCACAGTCGATGGCGCTTATAAGCAGATTGTGAATTTGCAAGTTCTCATAATTCAAGTATCCCAAAGTGCGAATTGCGCCTGATTGTTTGTCAATTTTAAACAAATTCTTTTCCTGACTGTCTTCCTGCAGAGAGAATTGTATCTCAGCGTTCTGACCGATATCCTTGTCAATTGCTTCGATTACAGCAACTACAGTGCCGCGCGGCACATCCTCACGGACTTTGAATATGTATTCCTGCACTCCGAAGATTGGAGCATTGTCATTGACATCATCGACATAGATATTGAGCAGGGCCTCCGCTGATAAAGCAGGACTTCCCCCGTCTTTCACAATTACATGCAGTTCGTATTTGTCCTGCTGCTCTCGATCCAAGGGCTTTATCAGCATTATACATCCAGTGGTTTCATTAATACTAAATTCACTGTAATCCACAGACAGACTATAAGTTAGTTCAGCATTAGTTCCCAAATCCGCATCAGTAGCATGCACACAATAAATAATGCTTCCGTTTAAGCCATTCTCGGTGAGTCGAAGGGAAGCCATCGATTTCTGCAGAACTGGAGCATTATCGTTGGAATCTGTTATTGTAATAGGCAGCATTTTGGAGTCCGATTTGGTTGGTTGTCCCAGATCATACACAGTTATGTTTAGAATATATTCGCTTAGCCGTTCTCTATCCAAGTAGCCAATAATCTGCAGCTCTCCACTGTCCGGATCGATGCGAAAAACCGAATCATAATCCCCGTCAGCAATGGCAAAAATCAACTTTCCATTGTATCCTAGATCTCGATCTCGTGCTTCGATCAAAGTTACAGCTGTTCCCAAGGGAATACTTTCGTTTAAAGTAAGCTCTTGGGGAAAGTGTATAAATTCAGGTCTATGTACATTTTGGCCATATCTACTCGGTGTTAGTCCCAAGTCATTAACCTCCGACATTGAATCGTTCTTAACGTTGCTTTTCTCAGCCATGGCCAAGGTTTCGGCCAGTCTTCTGGCTACTCCAGTTTCCCGACATTCGAATGAACCATAACCAATATTTGAGAACTCCTTTGCATAGTCCAGAACAAGCTGAACATCGATGCTCAGCTCATCTGAAAAGTGGGTTCCATCTGTGGCAGTTACTTTAACAACACGTTTATTCACACCCACATCCATCAGATTGCAGCCAATGGAAATAGCTCCTGTGATTGAGTCTAGGTTAAAGCAACCATCTTCGTTTCCAGATATCAAACGATACGAGATTATGTCTCCCACATCGAGATCGATGGCGGATACGGTGAACACTTCGGCTCCAATGGGGGCCATTTTAATAACCTTTCCATAACAGTTAATGCGCTCAAATTGTGGCCTATTGTCGTTTATATTTCTAACACTTATATCCAAAGCAATTTCCGTTTGTCTTCTATATGGCAAGCCCCAGTCGGATGCACGTATGAGGAGTGTATAAGTTCTACGCATTGTCTCATAGTCAATCAGGTGTGTGGTTTTGATTACTCCCGAGAAATGATCAATCTCAAATGGAACTTCGTTCAAATTTGCTATACTATACGATATGTAGGCATTTTCTCCAGAATCCCTGTCTTTAGCTGTGAGTTTGGTCACAAACAAACCGGCCAATTCATTTTCATTAATAACTATTTTTGTATTTGTATTTTCGAATATCGGATCATTATCATTCATATCCTCAATGGTGATTTTCACCTTGGCCGAGGACTGTTTTCTTGATCCAACATCGGCTTGATCAATGGCAGATACGGTCAGCGTGTAAATTGATTTAGTTTCGGCATCGAGTCTCTTTTGTGTGTAGAGCATGCCAGAATCGGGATTTATTCTAAACTCGCCGCCCTCATTGCCTCCAACAATTTCCAAATATACCAATGCATCTTTTCCTAAGTCGGGATCGCTCACTTTCAGTCTTATCACTGGCATATTAACAGGAGCCGTTTCCGGAATCGAAACATCATAGATCTCTTGTGTAAATATAGGTACATTTTTGATTTCAGGAAGTATTTGAATTGTTATCGTTTTAAAGGTATATCGGGAGGGCGTGCCAAAGTCTTCAGCTCGCAGCGTAAGATTATAAACATAATGTTGTTTGAATAGTTTTGCAAACTTATTGAGTTCTATGTAATACTCGTCTGTTGACTCTGTGGGAAGCAACTGAAATATACCATCTGGATTTCCATCGACTATTTCCAATTTCTTTATCACACCATTTCTACCACTATCTTTATCGTTTACTTTAACAATACCGTAAATAAAGGCGTCCGAGTTGGGTATGACGCTCGAGAAGGTTCTGGCATGAATCTCGGGTGCATTTAAATTCACCTAGGAATGGTAATAAACAAAAAAGAAATTAATAAACGGAGCATAAAATCATAAAATAAGAATAAGTATTTAAAATATATTTAATAAATCAGTAGGTAAAATGTCTACAGTGGGCACTTAAAGTTTCGTTGCTTGAATACGGGGTAAAGGAAAAACTTTGCTGAAAAAGTAGGGAAATTTATTTAAAAAAAAGGAGCATTTAACCTTATTCCACAGAATATAAACTTAGCGAAAAGTAATGTTTATATGCATTATAATTTGAAATTAATTTATGTTTACTCACCTGCTTGACTGTTATTGAGACTCTTGCTTTGCTGGACTGATGACTTTGTTGGTTTATAGCCGATGCCCTGTCGTTGGCCAAAACGATGAGTTCGTGATTCGAATTGTCGGCATAATTCAATGGTTTCAGTATCGTTATATCTCCAGTTGTTGGGTGAATCGCGAAATATTCGCTGTCTAGTAGAAAACTATAGTAAATTTCACCATTTACTCCCAAATCGGCATCGTCGGCAATAACTTTCAGAATACTGTGATGTTTTTGAGTGTCCTCAGGAACAGTTACCGCATATTCAGTTGGATAGAATAGTGGACTCAGATCATTTCGATCCAATACTTGCACATGAATAGTCGTATCCGTTTCATAACTTAAACTCTCATTTCTGCCACGGGAATAAGTCACATGAGCCCGCACCTTTAAGGTATATTCATCGGTTTTCTCTCGATTTAGGACTACATTACTGGTACGTGTGCGAATGCATAAGAAGGCAAAATTCCCAACAAGTTTCTCCTCAGCTTTAAACAGTTTATCCTTATCGCCATTTATTATTCTATACTTAATGTCGTAACTTGGATTAACTGAAATTCCAGCCAGATCCTCGTGTATTACGCCCTTTGCATATGTTTTGCCAAGACTATTTTCTGGTATTGTCACATTATACAGCTGGTGACGAAAGTCAACGTTATGATCCACAAGTGTCTTTTGATGATTTAGCGTTGTTTTTAGTCCTCCAGTGTTTGCCACCGCGGACTGAATTAAGCAAAGGCAGCTTAACAGGGAAATCCATAGAAATAATGTCACTTTTTTTCTCTTAAAAGCTTCGGCATATTTTTTAAAATTCATATTAGACAATGGCTAGTTTTGTTCACATGGTATCCAGTACTACAAATAAACCAAATCAAAATGCACAAAATTAGTCAATTTGACCCACTAAATGTCCTTTATATTACTTTATTTAGCTTAATTACTGTTTATTTGCTATCGTTCTCTCAACTATTTAAATAAATAGTTTGTAATTATTATTGAAACTATTTGTTTAGTCAACGCAAAACTGATGTGTGCTTAAGCAGACAAAATAATTATTAAAATGAAAATCAATTTAGAAAACTCAATTAAAAATAAACATGAACATGTATAAACAGTATATAATGTTTAACAGAGACCCATAAAAAAAATTATATTATATATATGTAAGAAAAGTTGTGCAATTCTACTGCTTATAATTATAAAGAAATCAAACAACAAATTTGTCTCTGTCTGAGAAAATGAAATGATGACACCTGCAAAGGTTAAAACCACAAGAAAAACCTTTCGAATAATTAATTGAGAAAGCAAAATGTTGTCATGAGGCAAAATAATAACTAAAAAAAAATTAATTCATGGAAACACAATTAGTATTACTTTAACATTGGCTAGCTAAAACTTTGAAATGTTTTGAAATAAAATTAAAGCTTTAAGAAATTAAGAAATATTCAATCAAAAAATATTGGTAAAAGTTCTTAACTAAAAAATCAACCTGATTAAATTGCTTACTAATTCAACTAATTAAAAACAAACTAGAAATAAGAACACTTGAGTAATTACAGTCCCTATAATGATCCACTTGCCACCTGTTGATCTCTACTCAAATGAAATATCAGATAACTTCTAGGACAGAAATAGGCTAAACTGATAACACATAATACCCTACGTCCCGTGCACAGAGGGCATAACACATATTCCCATTAAGTCACATACACACACACATTTTTCCTACACTCTTTATACATAAGTTTATCTTTTTTTTTTGGTTTATTTAGTTTTCCTAGAAATAAACGGACATTTTTTTAAATTGATTCACAAGACACAAGCAACAACAACTTATATTTGCTGAATGAATTACACTTAAAAAACTGTGACATACAGTTGATATCTCAACTTTTTGTTATTTGTATAAGAGTTACATTAGAGTTTTTTGATAAGATAAGAAACTGTATATAAATTTCACAACTTTCAATCGGTTTGTAGGCTTATTAGTTTTGTATGTGTTCAATTTTTATTTATTTTTTTTTATTTTTTGTTACTTTTTGATTAGATTGATGAGTGGGCTTTATTAACTTGGCATATTTATGTTTAAATTAGTGTATTAATTTTGTTACACACTTTGTTTGGTTATCAAGTCAAAAACAGACTTTTATTTAATTAAACAAATGGTTTAAATTAGGCGGTTATAAAGTGCCTAGTAATTGTTTTAAGCACAAATCACCTTTTAGTTCATTAAAGTTTTTAAAAACAAATAATTCACACATATTTAATTACAGTCTCTTTTAAATTGGTTAAGATTAATTTGTGGTAAAGTTTTAATAATTATCTTCACTTTGTGGTCTGTTTTAGAAATGGAAAACACAATTTTGTTTAATTTTAAGTTAGTTTATTAAATCATTTTGGACACGAAGCACACAAGCCTTTGTGGACAGTAATTAAACCACAAATACCCAAATAACAGATTTATATTTCGTTCTGTAGTGTGTTTATAAATTTTCTGTATAGACAAATACTTGAATAAGCTGAATTAATAATGCAAACTTGAGTTTATGTTTATGTGAACCAGGTAAGTTTTCGAGTTTATTTGAGTTCTTGACCTGAAGTCAGGTTTGCCACCTGGATTAATAATTTATTTATTCTCTCAAGATTTTGCTTTTATAGCTTTTGGTTTAAATTTTCACGGCACATTTTTTGAAACATTTAAATTAGTTTTAAATTTAAGTAAAACAGTTATATACTGATTTAAATTTAATTTATGCATATGAATATTTATTTTATAAAAAGTTTCAACTTCATTAAAAATCCCAATAGACATTTTGACAATCGACATTTTTTGTTGTTCAGTTCAAGGAGAAGTGAAGTGTCGTCACTTTTTAGTGGGTTAAATGTTTGTTGAAAACAAACCGTGTTCTTATCACTTTCTTGCTGCTTTTAACAGTATAAAATTTACATTAACAGATCTTTACAATAGTTTTAACACTAGTCTCACTGTTGTGCAGTTCATTTACATGCCCACTGATTGACTCTCTGTTAAACACTCAGTCCGTAAATGCTTTTGTGTCGCAAATAAATTACTTTAAATTAAATAAAATCCTTTTGGTTTTGTCAAATAGGTTTCACTATTTGCGTCTAGTTAGTAAAACCCACGCCAGCAGGTGACAGTTACAGGTAAGAGCAATCGATTTAGGCATTGGTATTCATTGTATCAGATTTCTTAACAAGCCAAACAAACACTAACACACACGAACAACTCCGAATTATAGCAGCCTGTGTTTTATCTATTTTCACATATGTACAAAAATAAATTCAAACATTCGAGCACGCACTTTATGCGCCCACGTACACATAAATAACGAGACAAGCTTTAAATTATTTTTCACACAGACAATAAATTGGTTAAACATCGATGCATTTTGATGACACATTTACCTCAAGCAAAATAAAATTTGTTTTTTTTTGCTGTGGAAATTTAAATAAGTCCCGTTTGATTTATTTAAGAACTTAAACAATTAAATCGTTGTGGCTTAGCATTGATGTATGCATATGTGTTGCACATATCACATAAAATGCATGTATTTGTCACATTATTATTGAATTATTTCACAAATATTGTCGAGCTGCCATTGTTTACAACTAACGCAAGTAACCTTTCTGAGCCGTAGATCAGTAGCAGATCTCTAGTTATCAGTGGTTATCGATAGGTTTTCACACACTTGAAGATCTTTGGCGTTGCCAGACAAATTAAAGTCGGCCATAATTAATACATATTTCTATTTATTGTGAAACACTTTGTATATTTAAATTTATTTATTTGAGGGATAATGTATATTATTATTTAAACAGCTCGCAGGATTTACATAGGATTATTTTCGCGGCTTTCAACATAAACATGGCTGTTTTACAGCCAGCCATTCATTGTGTGTGTTTTACGTGTTTTCATATTTTTGCACTTTTCGTGCATGTCCACAATTTAAATTTACTGCATTGCCAAATTGTTTAAATTTTGTAAGTTCAATTAAAAAAGGTTAAATAAACATGATACCTGAGCATATGTATAATGCATATGTCAGTATGTAAGCCACTTATTTATGTATGTTTGAGTTAGCACAAAAAACTCGCCGCGTTTGTATTTATGTATGTAAGTAAGTTTGCACATTATGCTGCAGTTGCTTTTTAGGAATTTATTACAACAATTAAACCAACTCCATGTAAGAAGGAATGAATATTTATAATTTTAGTGCGCTGATTCAATCTGTATATGTATGTGTTTACAGGCATTAGATCTGTATGTATTTAAACATGCTTACAAATATATAACTGTGTATGTATGTGAGACTTTGTAACATATCTTTCATACTTTTATTTACATACACATCTGTATTATTATCACTGAGACACCGAAAAACATAGCCCGCTTTTATAATCGAAATCAGAGCTGATTCACATATGCATACATATATACACACACACACGCATGAATATTATGTACACAGTACGTTAAATTATGAACCTAACAAGCGTCCGCGACACACGACCGTTCGGTTGAACTACGCCAAAGACTGTGTAACTACGAGTTTTGTAGTCTGTGGTCAAACATGAGCGAACATCACCGCTACCTTTCTAACTCCATTAACAGTTCAAACCGTTCATACCAATGAGAACATCTTAAAACTTCACTGCAATCTTCGCAAATTCAAACATGTTTGCGCATTCCCCAGTTAACAGTGCTCCCCTTACAACCAACCGGTTGCAACATGCAAAATCGAACCAAAGCCAGTTGGCATACTGTTTTAGAAGAGTTCCTTTGTATCTTATACAGGTTTCACCTATAGCTTATTGGCTGTCTTATACTGGTTGGTTTTCTTATTTAGTAATCATATTGGCACCAATTATTAACTGATTTCATACTTTAAGTCGATTTTTAATTAATATTTCGTATTATCTGTGTAACAAACATCATGTGTATCGAGCCTACGTTTAAATCGAATCAACGCGGGAAAATGGCAAATGAGCAGCAACATAAAATGAAAATTTTTTTCATAGAAACCGGCCTATATTTTAAATACAGTGTAATCTTGTGCAATTTGGTTTGTTATTATTTTCTTATCACCGTATTTCTCAAATGGTAACATTTTTCACTATTTCCCAAACAATTTTGTGACTCTTATTGACTCAAAATAGTCAGGAAGTATTTTATTTTCTGATTGCATTAACGTATTTTGAATTCATATTTTGCGCACTAGGTGGTTCTCTCAAAATTTCCCACGAAACAGATTAAACCGTTGTCCTTTGAAAAAGGTCGAATATCCCTTCAATTTCCTTAAAATATCCTTGTCTTGGTTGCTATAAACAATGTTGTGGCTATAAATAATAGCGCTATAAACGTCAACGAATAAGAATTTCCCTCTTCGTTCAAATCTGATTTATGCTGCGTTGACGCCATCTAGCATGCACTTCTTCTGAAGTGGGGTTATGCATTCTCTTATAAGCACAGGGCGTCTCTCTGCAGTTCAATCAATTGTTGAAAACTTATATATATTTTACTCCGATGATGCACAGTTAATTTTATGTTTCAAAGCAAGCTAAACAAAAATAAATAGCAATAATTTACAAGTCGAGTTCTGTGTGTGTTCATTTATATATACTGAATTCATGAACACAGCACTCCGTATAAACAGAAATAGAATTGTGAAAAAAATCGACAGTCACAGCAAGCCGTAGGTTTTCGATTTTAATGTTACAGCTTATATGTAGTAATCGGTTACAACCCTGATAGTTTCGTGTGCCCTATGCCACTTTGTGGTATAAGTTATATGAAAAAATAGTTTATTTTATTTTAAAATGATTGAAATAAACAAAACTGCAATTGGCATTGCAGCAGGACTGGCTGGCACACTGTTCATAGGATATTGCATTTATTTCGACAAAAAGCGTCGCAATGAACCCGACTACAAGAAGAAAGTTCGCGAGCGTAAGAATGTGCCTGCAATTAATATATAACTTTGTGAAACTGATCTCTCGTTAATGTGTGTTTAGGTCGCCGCCGCAACCGCAAGGCTGGAACAGCCAAACAGGGAATGCCAAATTTGAATGACCATGAGGCCATCGAAAGGTAATCGTCTGTCACTAAACTCTTATATTACATAATGAAGGATGCACGTGGGTACACAGTCTGCACACAAAAATACACGCTTTCCGCGTAAAAAATCGATTCGGGGAACCGAATTGTGATAGCTTCTCGAGGGCTTCGTGCAGACAAAACATTTGCACATTGCGGATATATCGGACTGTCGATTTATTTAATGATATGCATAACTCAGTACAGTGAGTCATAAATGCTTTGGTAGAACAGACAACATGTTGGAGTTGGAAAAGTTCTTCGTGCTGCTACTAATTTTGTGTGCCCTTATGTGTGGTCATCCAATGTTAATGGCATGTTATTGAACATTAACATTAACTTATTGTGTGTGTATAAGTAAAGCAAGTGGTCCGCGCAGCTGAAAGACCGGGCAAGCTCCTATGATCTATTACTGTTTGACGTAGGACCATAACTTATTGTCCAGTATTCCTCTGTTTAGTGGCTGAACAGTGTTCAGCCGTTCATACACATGTGCATTCATATCACACTCACCCATGCACACATCTGTACATACACAAGTATGTGTCACTGTTCTTGGCACTCCAATCAGTTAAACGATACGCTGATTATTATCAGATGGAAACAATAATCAGCACACTTGTGCTTATGGAGCCACTCTTAACAGCTGATCACCCAATCCAAAACTAAAATAAACAAGTTTTGAGTATGTTTATAAAGCCCGCAATTGTAATTGGAGGCACATAAACAAAGCCAACAAAATTCGCTTAACAGACAAACAAAAGCGATGCAAGTGCTCAGCAATCTGCGCTTAATTTAAAATTAGCAAATTGAGGACTAACGCTGTTTGTTCTAATTGTAATTATTGCTACGCATATGTTTTGTATTTGGACGAAGGGGGGCGACTCCACAAACTGCTCAAAACTTAAGCTACAGGGGCCTCCATTTAGTTCGCTAACTGGTATTATAAATGAGCAAAGAAGAATAGTCACAATAGGTGTTGAGATTCATGTATACCCACGATACATTTTCTTTCGTTCTTTCGCTTTAATGTATATATGTTTACCCTTTAATCCCTCTGATTTACTTACTAATGATCACAATTCTCTTGCAGATATTTCCTACAAGAAATCCAATTGGGCGAGACCCTAATTGCACGTGGAGACTTCGAGAGCGGCGTGGAGCATTTAGCCAATGCCATCGTTGTCTGTGGTCAACCTGCTCGCCTATTGCAGGTGCTTCAATCATCTTTACCGGCACAAGTGTTCGCCATGTTAATTATGAAGATGCAAGAGTTCGGAAACCGGGCTGCAGAGTCCAGTGATGGACTGGGCGGTGGTCCAGCAGCACGCTCGAATCAAATTGATAGCACACCAAACATTTTAGAAAATTCAGGACCTGCAATTATTGATGACTTGGAATAATGCATAAAATTTAATGAATGAACTAAGAGAGAGCCTGGCATATATATATTTCAACAAAAATAGCAGATAAGGGCTTTATAAACTAATATAATAAACTGCATTACAAATGTATTGTACAAAACGTTAATTTTCTCAACGTTTAACATTTCAAATTTCAAGTATTCATTTCATTAAATACTTGTCCATCAAATTTTGCAAATGAATTGTGCACTTGTGTTGTCTTTGAAATATTGAATTAATGATCTTGTACATGAAAGTTAATTGAGAAATGCAGTTATCCTCATAAATAGTATCCCATTTTCCACAAGGCTGAAAGGCCAAATATTTTGCATAAGACGAAATTCCAAATAATGTTGAATTAACTATGTTCTTAAAGTGCATACCTTAAGTACAACAATTCTATAAAAAAATAAATGGGGTTTAAAGATAAAAACCAACCTGACATAAACTGTTTGTATTCAGAAAATAATAACCAAAAGGTAAAACATTTAAGTTTTGTTAAATAACTATTAATTACTCCAAAGAAATGTCTGTTTAAACCAAAACACCAGTGTAAAGATTCAAAGATTTATTTATCGTATTGATCAGAGCACATTTATTAACAATTCAACACTTTATAGTGTTTTCAAAACCTTTCTAAAGCGATCCAAAACAATATTGGCATGGTACTCCTTAAAGATAAGAGCTGGACGGAAGCGAATGGATATATCTCCACAACCGCCGGTCTGAACGCCATGCAGCTTCAAGCTGCCCACAATCGAATCTCGTACTTTGGTATTGCAGCAGTTGACGGCCAAGAATGTGCCACGTCCACGTGTGGAGTTCAATAGATTAGGGAATTCCTTCTCCAAGTTTAGTAGACCATCCTTCAGTGCTTTACCAGCAACATTCACATTCTTTAGGAGCTGCTCCTCTTGCACGACCTTCAGGATTTCTTCCAGCATAATAATTTTACCTGGATCTCCCATCCAAGTGTTGAAAATCCTGTAGGGTTCCTTGGTGGCAAACTCTTCGCTGTGGAAGTAACCACCCAGCTGCAATTTCTTGCTGAATGTGACAACGTCTGGGGAGGAATCAAGATTGAAATGCTCGTGGCACCAGAACTTTCCAGTGCTGCCGCCACCGGTTTGCACCTCATCGATCAACAGAGCAGAGCCATTTTTCTTGCACACTCTTTGCAGGCCTTGGAAGAACTCAGGAGAAGCTTCATTGTCACCACCCTCGCTCTGGATTGGCTCAACGATAACACCAGCAACGGGAATACCCTTCTTGCTATATTCCTCCATAAGACTTTGTACTTCACTCAGGCATCTCTCGTCCTCCTTTTTGTTCTCCGCAACGTGCTCCTCCAATGGATACTTGTACTCCGGGAATGATGCAATGGGCCAGTCAAAAGATGGAACATCAATTTTGTGAATATACTTGGAATGTGTGGTGGACAGTGCTCCCAGAGTACGTCCATGGAAGGCGCCCTTAAAGGAGAGAATGCTCAGTTTTGGAGCACCTGGTGGCATGTTGATCATGCAGGAATTCATCTCCTCTTCAGTGAAAGCTGGAGCGCCACGAATCTTATTTTGATACCTGCAAAATTGATTAAATGTTTATAAATATTGTCGGAAATTATTACAGGCCGTAAGTCACTTAATCTCTATCTAATCTTGGCTTTTATTAAATTTTATTTGTTTCGCTTATCAATAATGTTTATGGATCTGTTTTAATACAGTTACGAGAGTTCCTATCTATGATTTATCGAATGTTTATGTTAATAATTCTCCCGGCACCAACTGGGACAAACAGTGCAATGAAAGCACTTAAATTATGTTCATTTAGCTAAATTTATGGCTTTCTGTCGAGTTCAATTTACTTTCGTTCTTTTTGTTTGACCTTGACAGTCTGGAGTAGATTGAAGAAGCAACAAATTTCACTTGAGGCGTAAGTCTGGCTTGATCAGCCAAATTAATCAATTTATTTTCATTTGTTGGTTCCAAAAACTTATTGTTGTGGTCTTAAATGCTTCAAGCTTTAGGCAAAGATATACATTTATATCTTTTAGTATGTATTGTATCTATAGCTCTTAATTTGTTCATAATTTAACATTAGTTAGTTATTAATTTTGTTAAGCAACACTTACCAAATAAAAATGCTCTTGAATGCATTTTCGTTGGAACACGATCCACACATCATGGTAGTGATTTTGTTGAGTCCCTTGGGAGCAATATTCATCAATATTTTCTGCAGTTTATCGGGCCATTCCTTGCCAGGGAACACACCAAGTGCGGGTCTGTTAATAAGCGCTAAAATTGAATGGGGTTTAATAATTTATAAGCACATTTAAATGTTAATGAACTAACTTCTCAAATTGGTATCATCCTTGAAGAGGTTGAGCAGCCTGGGATGATTGTAACCCAAAGGCACCGATGAAATTTGTGTGTAAACATCGAGCAAAATGTTTCCATCAACATCATGAATGTAGTTTCCAATGGACTTCTCATAGTCAGCAAAGTACTGTACAGTACCAGTGCTCTATAAAAAAAGCATAATTTAAATAGATTTTTATTAATTAAATTAATATTTGTTATCATCAAAACTGCATAAGAATTGGCACTTAAATTTATCACTTGCCAAAGTATTTCTTTCTGATTGGCTGGCAAATCAGCTGATTGTTTGAGTATACTATATCTGTATCTTTGAAATAGCTCTTGAATTTCAGTTTTATTGATCACAATTGAATGGAGTGGAAGTGGGTTAGTAACAGTTGGAACGTATGATGTCGGGAAGGGAAATGGTACCGGTTAGATAGAGAATATACAATCCTTTTGTTACCAAGGGCTCGTTTACTGTTATGCACAGTGCTGCATAACATTTTTCGCCTTGAGCTGACTACTCCCTAAAGGAAGTTTGTCAATGTGAGAAAAATGTAGAAAGGAGGAAAATCTCAGGATTAACGATTTTCCAAGGCACAGACACAAGTATTAGCTTATGGAGAGCTCTTTTCACTTTTGTTATTGATAAGAAATGCTTATTTAACACTTTATCTTTACCTGTACTGCACCCAGTTGATTTTTTAATTCGGTTGATTTGGGACCGGGAATTGTTTTGGTGCGTACAACCGGCTCCTTTGGCTCCACCGCCGTCGAATATGGTTTCACCAAACTCGCTTCTAAAATTAGCGCAATCATAAATTGTTTATTTTTACGAGATATATATGTATTTTATTTGATATACTTATAAATACACCCAAATTTACACAAGCACAAACAATAAAAAGTTTAATTTAAACTTACGAATTGCATTTAAGGCCCTTAGCTGCGTCTGAGCCCTATTTAGGCCGAGGAAACGCATTTTGTTAATTTTAAATTGATTGAAAAGCTCCGAACAGAAATAATAAGGATGTTACAGCCCCGACGGTCGAAACACAAATAAAAGATTTCCGCTTACTTGTTAGGCATATGAAGAGAACACATGTTTATACGGGTGTGCGCATGTGTGTGTATATGGCTGTGCATGTGAATGTATAACTGTTCTTTTACACAAACAAATACAGACACATTCGTTGAGTAACAATTGGATAGATAAAATGCTTCAATTCATGTTGAAAATTATCATGGTTCTGCGTCAAAAGTGTTTTGGTTTAGGTGTTGGTCAAATTTGTATCAGATGGCAAGAGAAATAGAAGATAAGAATGTTTTTTTATAAGCAATTTAAAAATTAAAATTAAATTTTTTTTAAATAAGTAAAACATATTTTTATTAAGATTAATTTACTCAAATCTATCTTAATGTGATTAATATTCTTTTTTATCATACGGTTATTTATTTAAACAGTATTCGTAAAACAAAAAGCAATTGCTGTTTAAACAACCTCTTATTTAAAATATATATAAAATTATAAAGCATTTAAGTTCTAACAGCACCTACAAGTTTTCTAGATCTGGCAACGCTCTAATTATGATTTAACGAATTAGCGCTCTGTGTACAGGGTGCACTTTTAATATCACAAGTTCGAATCTGAATTTCTACATTATTACAAACAAATTACACTATTTGGTGTATTTACTTACTGCTACAATTTAGAAGACATTAAATACCTGAATTAATATACCTTAATAAATTATTTTAGCAGAAATTAAATAAATTAAAGCATTTGTAAACAAAACAAATCTTAAGAGTGACCAGCCGGTCGTTATTAAATTTTAGACAAATTTGTTCTGGTTAGGGGACACTGAATTTTTTTATTTTAAGCAAATATTTTAAGCAATTTTAATTAAATAAGACACCGAATTATTTACTATTACTACTTTAAGTATTTACCATATTTAACAAAATACCTTTGTTAAATAAAACTTATGCAAGCCGAGCTCAGCATCATGTTAGTTATCTATCGAAGCAAAGATATTTGCAAACCTATCGAATGTTATTTATCAAATATCGATATGTCAATGGCAAATATCCCTAAAGCCACCCCATATGATTGTATTGATTGTGTGTTTTGCTCGAGGGATTATTTTGCTATTAAATGAAATTATAAAACCGCATTCGTTTAAAGTACAGCAATAATTTTATGGACAGTGTGTAAATTAAGAGGTAGGTATTTTGTCTAGGACAACATAAATGTGAATATTCGCACACACGCATAAGCATGCAAATAGTGAATATATTTGTATGTAGTTTTGTTTATTCCTATATTCAAAGTGTGGTAAATATGTATCTGTGTGTTCATATTTTTGCATAAAAATGTATTGTGTTATTGCTATCTATATTTGGATGTTTTAATGACAAAAATACATGTGGACAAGTGAACAAATGCATTTACATATAATTTGTAGAGATAAATGTGCATTGTATTTTTTTTTCGATAAAAAGGAGCCTGTTCGGTCCTCAATGGGAAATGTTTGATTAATTAAAATCTTTGAAACAATGAATAAAATGCGTGTTCAAGTGTTTTATAAAATTGTGCACGTGTGTGTAATTGGCAATAGAAGGCATCTATGACCCAAAAAAGAATATGCAAATATTCTAGCTGAGCGTCAACAACCGTGACTGTTTGGCATCAGTACTTTTCTATGTGGTTTTTCAGAACAACAGCAACAGCAACGACAACATCTGATCAAATCAAGTTTACCAAACCAAACCCGTACTAAAAGCTAATGTATTAATTCTATAGTGAATGGCAAGCTAATTGACACAAAACACAAGCAGGCAAATTAGGCCAAATGGTCAAACACTTTTTTAAGCCCTGTACTTGAAAACTACAAAGGGGTCTTTAAGTTAGTCAAAAAGGAAATGTGTGTAAAATTGAATTGGGATGCCATAGAACTACAAAGCATAATTTGTTGGTAACAACATACTTATTATATGTGCGTATGTGCTAAGTAGATCATGTTAATTGTTGAAAAGGCTAAGGCAAACGAGTCGCCTCTTAGTCTAAATTCTTAAAGAGTTTAAGCAGAGGGCAGCAAGGTTCGCGCCTCTCAGTAGTTGAGCTCAATCTTTGAACTTGTGTTGCTGTCCCATCTCCTAGCATGTCTTTTCTTAGCTCTCACAAGAGCAGCGCCCTCACAGATTAGGCCCTCCGACGATAAGAGCGCGCTGTTTTTGCCTGTATCTCAAGAATTGCTGGTGATCAACCTTTTAATGTATAGACGAGTTTTATGGTTTCTTTTGTCTGCAATTATTTATAAACTCTCAGCTGTTTATAGACGCTCTCTTGATTGCAAATACCTATATCCTTGAGTAAAGAACCAGAAATTTAAAAAATAAAAGTTTTAACACGGTTTTATTTTTATTTACAGGGTTCCCAAACCATTGCAGAGGCGTACCATGTAAGTACAGAAAATCATTTGTGTACACATTATTTTAATAGCAATTTATATAATTGTACAATAAATGTACATCGATAACATACTAACTGATTTGCCTGGTGGAATCATCTACACGGGCAGTTGCACAGTGGAGCTGAAAGCTAAGCTTAAGAATAAAACTAAACTACAGTAAGTCACAAAGTGAATTTGAGAAGCTTTCAGATCATCTTTCAGCTCAGCTATTTTTACCGTTGCTGATTAAAAATCGCTCAGAGCTTTCCGCTACAGTATGTTGGAATTAAGCTTTTTTGCACTGTGGGTAAAAGCTTTTCGGAAGTGTTGTCAGAATGAATGTTTGGTCAGCACATAAATCCTGACTTTGCTTATTGGAATCAGTTCAACCAATAAAATGAAATGAGACTTTATCAACGATGGAGTAAGTGCTTTAAAATTTATAAAATGAATTTGATACACTATTTTCGAAAGCAAAATTATTTGGGTATATTATTCGGGAAATATTCAAATTATTTTAAACGCGCGAAATTTTTTACACTGCTTTTAAGTTTTTTCAACTACTCGAAGACAGTGAGATCTGTTTATTTGTTAAACAGATTTCAAATTGAAAGAAGTAAACACAAAACGGTTTATACTGTATAAATAGAGACATGAAATTATTTTTATCACTCCCTGTCCGTCTGTTTTTATTAATAAATACATAACAAAATATGTATCTTTCACTGGAGCTTTTGTTAAAATTTAAATATAGCTTCATGTTTGCTTTTGAGCCTTTTATCCAGAGATTTGGGACTCTTTCAGCTCCCTGCATGAATAACGCTAAAAATAAATCTAATTTCGCTAAAGCTCTATAAATAACAATATTAATTATTGATAAAATTCTATCTTATTTGCCTTTTAAAAGCTATTTTTCGGCACTTAATATCTTTAAAAAGCGCATCCTTATTAATGACTTCAATGTTTTCTTAGTAATCTGTAATAATATCAATTATTAGTTATTAAATCGAATTTATATCTTCTGGTCTTTGAAACTTAATCGCAACTATTAAACTCTCAGAGCTATGATTCTATTAGTATACTGGGTTATTAATACGGGTTTTGAGCAGTTTTCCGATGAAATAATTTATTTTTGTGGGATTTGGTTACTTTTAGACGATTGATTAATAGATTGTCTACGGGAAGATTTTCTATAATCCTAATTGTTTTAAATTTTATGTGTTTTTGTGTAACTTATATGTGTGTTTAATAAATAGTGTTGCTTGTGTTTTTGTAAGTTATTAATTTTTGTGGCACAAATCATAATAGCACTGAAAGCTGTTTATGCTTTTTACATATTTTAAAAAATGTCTTTTAGTAAATTTATTATGAGCTAATAAAAATAATTGCAATCAAAAGGTCTAGAGATTTTAAGCAACTATTTTCTGCATTTCTCCTACATTTGGTAATTCTATCAAAGTCTACTCAACTTTACTTAATAAAAGCTGCTTCTAATGCTTTGTTTTATAAAAATAAAATACTTAACCGAACTTTCAAAAGATAAATATAAAAGCGTTTCGTTTCGATAAATCCGTTACCTATCGATACAATCGTTCATAACAGCGTTGATTTCTTAACACCATTTTAACTCTTCTTAACCATGAGATTTTCTAAGCTTTATTAATTTAATCTCTGCTTAAATTATAAATGAAGCAATAGAATTGTTTAGTATTGCAACAATTGTGAACTTCAATTGTGAGTAGCTTGACAACCCTGCGATTGTGAATAACAATTTACTGCAGTGTACAGAAAAAAAATGGTAACTCAATAATCAGGCTGTATACAGATAATTTTTGCGCATGCGCATCAGTCAACCTCTTTTATTCCTTCGGTTCACTTAGCGTTAACAGCTTACTGGTTAATAGTAAAATACAACTTTTTTAGAGTACTGAGAATAAAATGCTATGTACATATTATAAATCAATTTAATACATATCATAAATCTAGTGCAATAATAATTAACAATAAACTAATATTGTTTGAACGTTTAACGCCACAATATAATCGAGAAACCCGCGTAATAGATAACCGAGTTGATTTAGAAGTCCCTTTAAAAAAAAATTGATATTGAAATTGCAATTGATATAAATTACATTTAAATTGAAATATCAAATTGTTATAAGTGAAAAACTGCTTATACAATGGGGTGCTTAAGTAGTAAAGATCGTCTAACAAAAGAGGATATGGAGTTTTTGAAAACCCACACCCGATATGATGAGGCCACCATAAAAGAATGGTACAAAGGATTTAAGGTGAGTTTTTTTTCGCATTGCAGCCAATTAGTTCACTTGATTTGACTTTTAACGACCTATGCCTATGACTCGTATCCCACATATATAGCAAGACTGTCCCAATGGCCGTCTAACTCCAGCCAAATTTGTGGACATGTATAAGATGTTTTTCCCGTCTGGAAATGCGGAAGAGTTTTGTGACCATGTTTTTCGTACATTCGATATGGATAAGAATGGTTACATTGACTTTAAGGTAAGCCTACATACATATTTAATACTCTCAAAACATACAAGTTGATTAAACTATTAATTTTGTATAATTGCATTAATAATTCATTCAATCAATTCCCCGGGGGTGGAAAGTGGTGTCAGTATTAATGCGTAAATTGTAGTAAAATATGTATTCTTGACCAGCATCAACAATTGAGTTGGTATAGCAGTGTCTGTCCGTGGAAAAACCCAGAGCATACTACATATACAAGCAAAAAATGTATAGTATATATACTTATACTTTAAGCAGGTCATATTTATTTATTTTCCTTGTCCTCTTGGCCCGTGCAGAAAACAGCAAAAAATCTCAGTTGCTCTTGGAATTAAAAAAAAACTTATATATATATATATTTAGATGCAGCTTTTTTGTATGTATTCAGCCGAGATGATATAATTGCATCTTCAAAGAAGAAACTCATATAAGTATATTCACAATGAGCGAGGGCAGTTCCAAAAGTTTCAAGAGAAAGCAGTACGCAAATTCAACGATAAATAAATAAATTTAAAATTAAAGTTAATCAATTTATTGTTTGTCTATAAGATTTTTATTCTTTATAGTTATTAATTTTATTGTTTATGTTACTTTGCAGGAATTTTTACTCGCAATAGACGTGACATCAAGCGGAACACCAGAGGAAAAACTAAAATGGGCCTTTCGAATGTATGATGTTGATGGAAACGGTGTCATTGATATACAAGAAATGACAAAAATTGTTCAGGTACGAGCTAATGATACCACTTCTCAGTTAGAAAAAAACACGGGTTATTAAATCTAAACAGTTATAAATATTAAAAGGGAATATTACTCCATTTGACGACCAAAAAGCATTTGATACCTAAAGTCACGAACTTGTTAAGCAACCCTCGTTCATTCCCATCCGTATTGTAAACACAAAAAAGGTAAAAACATGTAAGAACACCAGTCGAGTACACATATATGTATACGTAAATGCACAAATACATTAAGAGGGCGCAATTCCCTTGCCCCCAAGCGAATGCCAGAAAAATCCACAACCCGCCCACAGTTGTTGTAAAAAACGCGCTTTGCTGTGGTAAACATGGAGTCATTTTTACACATTTAAAGCATAAATCGTAGATACAATTATTGTAGTTAGTATACAAGCGAAGTTTGAAAGTTTCTTAGATGCGAATTTTGCACAGTATATTTTGCCGTTTGGATGACGAAATCGCATAAATCCGATGGGCTTTAAAATCAATATTAATTTTGTTAAATGTACTCCCATAGTACTTGGCAGCCGTTCCCGTTTCATGTATATTATCTGTGAGCCATTAGCCATTAAAGGCTCAATTTTTGGCGTGCCAAAGGAAACTTTGATTTTTCCACTTTAAAATGTTTTGGGCTCTTCCTTTGATTAAATCTATGTACATAAAAGTCCCTGTTGACTCCACGACTAGCTGACTCAATCATAATCATCGCGTCGCCTGAATGAAAAGAGATACGACTTTAACAGTGTAGCTTCCTTAATCATTATTAAACTTTATTCTTTTTCTAGACCTATATTAACATTTACCGTATTTTCAGGCAATCTATGATATGCTCGGTGCATGCTCATCAAATCGTCCCGCTGACTCTGCTGAGGAACGTGCAAAAAATATATTTGCTAAAATGGATGAAAATAACGATGGTCAATTAACACAGGATGAATTTTTGAAAGGATGTTTGCAGGATGAAGAGTTGTCTAAGATGCTGGCCCCTTAAATATTTATACTCAATAATATGTGTGTATTTGATGAAATCAGTAATGAAATGTATAAATATTTAATTTATATTTCTTATACTAAAATTATATAAAACTATGGAACATCATAAATACTGTGTTTGATTTTGAAATCTGAGTCATGAATATGTTGGGTACTCGGTGTATAACAATCAGCAGCTGCTTTTCTTCAATGAAACTATAAATTAAATAAATATTTCTGCTTTTCAGACGGAAACACTTTTATAATCTTCTTTTAATTACAGCTAACATTTAAAGTACCCTGGCAAACAATGCCCCATATTATCTGTAAAGTAATGTAAATATTTAATTTTGTTTCAGATCATGTTTGTTGGAACCGGTTGCATCATATAGCAGCCTTGGGAACGATCCATAAAACAATTGCAGCTGTTCATATCGAACCCTCCAACCTAGTATGGACAAGAATATGGTAGGTGTATCAATATTGAACCTTAACCCAGAAACAGGAACAAATCGGTTACAAATTTATTAATACAACAAGCAAGTCCCAAATTCTGCGGAAATTCATAGTTTGTGTTCCTGGCCTTCTGTATTTAAACATATGCTCCAATTTTTGGGTTTCCACCCCCATTTCATAGTGTTAAAATGACCGATAAGCAGGTGCGCAGCTCTGAATAAGCAACAGTTATTGAAGTGGTTGAACAAAATAGCAAATAGTGGTTACTATTCGGAAAAAGTAGTAAAGTCATCGAAAAAGTAGTGACATTTATTGAAATAGTATGAGAAATAATTGAAATTGTAGTAGAAATGCTTAACATAGTAGCAGACTATTTACGAGAACTAGGGATTTATGCTATTTAAAACCAAATAATAACTTAATTTGATATTTGCTGTTTACATAAACTTAATATTAATTCCTTTACTCTTAGTTTAATTTCACGAACCAACTATAATGAAATCACACTTCAAAAATGGGGAAACAAAATAGTAAACTCAAACCTGAAGTATTGGAGGATCTAAAACAGAATACAGAATTCACTGGTAAGTATTTCCTTAAGAATATTTATGAAATCGATTTATTAATTCATGTACTTTGCATTTATTTTAACAGACGCTGAAATCCAAGAATGGTATAAGGGATTTCTGAAAGATTGTCCAAGCGGACATTTATCAGTGGAAGAGTTTAAGAAAATATATGGAAACTTTTTTCCATACGGCGATGCAAGTAAGGTATGTATCAAAATTTTAATTATTTTTTTTAAGTAACAGACAACTCTAACTGTTGCTGTATCTTTTATTTAGTTTGCAGAGCACGTCTTTAGAACTTTCGATGCAAATGGAGATGGAACTATCGACTTCAGAGAGTTCTTGTGCGCTTTGAGTGTGACATCGCGCGGAAAGTTGGAGCAAAAGCTAAAATGGGCTTTTTCAATGTACGACTTAGATGGAAACGGATACATATCCAGGCAGGAAATGCTTGAAATTGTTACGGTAAGAGCTGGAATTTTGGAGTTTGCCAATGAACGTTAACACAACCTGAACTGTTATTTTCTGTCCTCAAGTAGAGTTGTTAAACTAAGTAGAGTTGTTTAAACTGTTAAAAATTTACTAATTGATTATATTCTTGTATCTACAATACCCTAATTGTATTCACAGGCAATATATAAAATGGTTGGGTCGGTTATGAAAATGCCAGAAGATGAGAGCACACCCGAAAAAAGGACAGATAAAATCTTTCGACAAATGGATAGAAACAAGGACGGAAAATTAAGCTTGGACGAATTTATCGAAGGTGCAAAAAGTGATCCTTCTATAGTGCGACTTTTACAGTGTGATCCGCAAGCACATTAGCTTAAATGTAAATAAAAGACAAGCAATAAACATTCAAACGTGAATTCAATGATTAATGTTTTGCATAATTAATATACTTTAAGCCAATAAAGACGGTAATTCAATTATATGTGTGTATTGTTGTTCTTTCTAATGCTTAAAACAGTCTGGTATCTAACACCAGCCCATGGATGATGTACCTTTTTTAATACGTTCTGAGATTTACTTTACTGTATGCTTACATGAATTGCAATCATTGCATGCTTTTAGAAGCTCATTTAAAGTTTGAGAGTGATTGGTAAAGCAGTTGAGCAGTTAAGCAGTGCACTGCTTCAGGGTAGGGCATAAACTGCTTGGTTTGTCCACATTAGGAAATTACACTGCTTAAAGTTCGTTTAAATTCAATTTAAATTAAAATAAATTTTATAAATTTATAAAAATGCTCTTATAGCGTTAATTAAGGTGGCGTGAAAGTGTGAAATGTTCAAGCTGATAAATTGTTAAAGACAATCACCTAAAACACTATGCGGCAAGTTTTACCCATTCAGTTAAAGTTACTAAAAAAAAATTGCATGGTATGCTGTCGCATATAAATTCATCAATTAAGCATTAATTTATGCACTGCTGCAAAGTTTTGCGGTCACATAAATCTGCAAGTGTTGCGAGACCACAAGACAAAGATTTTCTTGGAACTGGCAGATGGTCAGAATGATTGAAGCGTCCAATTGGAATAAGCTTTTAAGTCCAGAACAAGTCGGGATATGTAAATGATGTGATGCATTTATTGGTAACACAAATTCCCAGCTCTCATTCGCGTGGCGATGGTCAACAAGCTCTTCATGATCTGAAAAGGGATATGTGGTATACGAATATTTATTTCTCTGACATTCTACATGTGTGCAAACTGGGAAACTCTGGTTAAAAAAATCGCTCTTGGCTCATAATTTGGCTGCGTACTTAGTAAGCTCGTCGTATCTCCTTTGCCGCTTTCATTAAAAATGCAAATGAGCAGTGGAAATTGCGGCTGCTTTAACGAAAAATAAAAGAATTGAAAAGGTAGTACCTGCTCTCAGGTGAGTTCGGAAAACAAACGTAGAGCCAGACGAGCAGAACCAGCGAACCCATCAGGCGAGCCGTGAAATTTATACAAAGAGTTGGCCATTGGTTTCACAGCGTTTTCTTCGTTACTCTTTGTACAGGGTATAGTTAAAAGCTGTTGAGGTTTGTAGAGTAGTGGAGACAGAAAATTATTTGAAGTACAATTAAAATAAATAATAGAAGAGTTTGGGAAATGCTCACTGCAGAACATAATCCCAATAATGTTCTTTAAAGAGCATTTAAAATTCGTTATAGCCTACTGCCACTTTATTGTCCATGTTGCCAATGGCATGTGGGGAAGAGCCAGCGAGTTACGGTGGAAAAAGAGTCGAAAGTCGAATTAAATCGCCGAGTATGAAATGAATGAAGGCAGCAAGCGACGGAATAAATGAATGAAACGAAACCAAACGAAACGAAATGTAATGAAAACGAAGGCGAATGAGAAGACGGAGGAGAAGGCGACGTGAACGTTGAAAAGTGCAATGCGTGGAAAAACTGTTGCCTGCTTTTGGGCGCTGTTATGACAAAAGTACAAGAAAAAGAACAGCAGGCGAAGGAAGGGCAGGAAACAGTGCAAAAGGTGGAAAAATAAGTAAAACAGCATCAGCGGCCAAATGAAAAGTTTTCCCTGATTTTGGAGCCGCTCAAAGTATAATAATGTGCTGCCGACGACAACGACAACAGTAGCAGCAACAACAACTGCAGCAACAACCGAAAAAGTGGGCGTGGTCATGGGTTATGTAGCATGCGGCTTGTGCCGCTTCAAGTGCACACTTTCTCATGGCTTAGCACTTTGCAGCATAGCTGGTTGGCTTTTGTAGAGCCAAAAGAAGGCAGGGGACAGCCGTTTGTGGGCGTGACTGGTGGGGGACAGTGTTGGTTGGCCGGCTTATGCAACAAATAATTTAATTTTATGCTGCACACAAAAAGGCGCACAGCCAGAGCAACGAAAGCAAAACCCAAAACGAAACGAAACGAAACGTAGAACGACAACGGAAATGCCACTTTACGGCCTGTTTGACGGAGAAGTGGACGTTAAGTTGTGAATATGATGATGGAAATGAAGAGATGACGAGTTGTACATTATGATGTCTGTGATGATTGCGATGCTGATGACGACAAAGGCGGCGGCGACACAAGAGACGCAACAAGCAAAACTGAAATATTGCGCATACGCCGCCTGGGACAGCGGAAAATCGCTGGCAACGAGGTCGAGCTGTAAAAGTGGGCTAAATGTCGCATCAACTGTAGAGAAGTCAACTAGGGTGTTATGCGGGGGGCGTGGCGGGGTTGGGGTGCTGGGTTTGAAGAGGATATGGCTCGTCGAGTGCCATAAAAACGAAGGCTTAGACATAAAAATAAATTGCAGCAATCGAGTTGAGCGAATTATGCAATAATAAACTTAGACATATGCATACACATGTTTTCTACATATAACATATATATAAATATATTATATATGCACGTAATAAGGTTATTAAACTTTTATATTTTATTATATAGCGTTTAATTTGTGACAAGTCCTGAATTGGCTGGCTCAAATTAAGAACTTTGGGAGCTATCTTATAAGCAGTTTATTTGTATTAAATATTTTATTTATTCTGCTCTTATTTATCTTGTAATTTAAATATTTTTTTATGATTTAAAACTAGAATTTTGCTGTTAAGCTTTAGGGTTTCTTTTAAATATTTAATTCGTCTCCCGGTTTCTGTGTATATAACTTACAAATGTTTGCAGCAATTGTAAAGTCCTGGCAGTTTGGGGCAGCAGCTCGTTTTACGGCAGTTCCTCAATTCCCATTAGCAATGTTTATGTTTCTTGCTTTGCAGTAATAACAACAGATGTTTACCCACAATTAAAGCACTTAAATGACCACAAAGCGTCGTCGCTGACAACGACCTTCGAGCGAATCTCAGACTACACTACATAAATATATATAATTTGGGTTAATTGCACAAAATAATCATAATTTTTGTGGCAGCCTGGCACAGCCTAGAGGCATCAGGCAAAGGCAACAACAGTGGCAACCTAATTCCTTTGGTGGGTGGCATTTTGGGTTTTTGCTTTGAGCTGGGACAGCAGAGCAGAGGCCAGTGGACAGTGAACAGTGGGCAGTTGAGGGCGTAGGGACTCTCACACTTTTGACCTGCTTTTGTTATCATCAAATGTGTTGGCCAGCACATGTGTGTGTGTTGCGCGTGTGTGCACAAAGTTTTCGCCGCTGTCGTCACATTAAATGAAATTTAATTCCTGCTGGCATCATAAGCAGGCATCAGGCCATGGCCAAAACAGCAGCTGGACAGGCTTAAATCGCAGGCGAGGAGCCAAGTGAAAACGCCAAAAACATCTAAACGTTGTGGCTGGCAAAGCTTTCTTACCACAACTTAGATACTTGCCACTACCACCCCCTTCCCCCTTCCCCACTTGGCCATGCACGTGTTGTGGCACTATTTAAATGTTAGTTAACGTTGGCCCGAACAATTTCGACTGGTATCAACGCCTCTTGGTGCTAGTGGGCGAGTCTCGTGCTCATAAAGTGTCGCACAGTTGTTGCCAAAAATATGCGGTCAGAACGCTTATCGTTTGTTTAAAGCCACCGCAGTAGATACGAGCCAAAAATGCCATAAAAAATTTCACGCTCATCTGACTAAATGGTTTTATGGCTTTTGATATTTGCTCATTTGTGGACTATAGGCACCCAAAAATGCGTTGATTTTGTGGGTGTTGTTGTTGGTCTTTGTTGTAATTTATGAGCGGTCAGTTTTTGGGCCAAGAGTTTTCCTTCATTCGCTTCGTTAGCCCTTTGCCAGGGCACCCAAAATTCATAAACCATACCGAAAACCGAAAACCAATCATATCAAATTTGTGTAGCCTACTTTTCGGCTACTTCGGCTGTCTGAACTGCTAACGTTGGCTGTATTTCTCTGTCCCTCTTCCCCTCCACTCCCCTCTTATCTTCCTTTGCCTTTTCTATATTCCTTTGGCATTGGGATTTGTATGTCTTAATCATATTTTATGTTTTATATTTTGCGCTTCAAGTATTTGATGGCTGAGTTACCCAAAAATCAGACTAAAGTTTTTTTTTGTTTTTTGCAAACACTGTCAGCATAGTGAGAGATAGATATGTAGATGCCAGCGGCTTATGCACATAATTTGTGGCATTACTCAGCTGTCTAAAAAGCCGTGAAAAGGCAGCCAAATGAGAGAACCGTGTTGTATTGTAGTTTCGGGCCAGGTCAAGACATAACCGTCATGTGCGGTTACCAATTAGTGTTTATGTGAGCATTAATCTTCATGTTGTTAAAGTGTGAGGCATGATACAAGAGTTGGAGTTGTACACGAAAATAGACAAAGAGGTAGAGGTAGTCCTCCCGCAAGAAAACCACAGGTAAGAGAGTAAGAGTAAACTTTCAGTGCTCATCATTCATGCCCAGTTCATTGTATATAACTCAAGTTAAATGACAGTTGGAGTATGTAGAAAGAACATTTATATCAAAATTTATTCGTTGTGCTAGAAATTTTAAGTCGAACGTAGTAGAACCTTTGTAAAAAGCGAATACGAATTATCAAATAAATAAAGGTTAATAAAACTTGAAATGGAAGCTTAATTTTATATATTTAATAGAAGAATCTTAAACAGAATTCCAAGCGCTCTGAAGACATCTAGTGCAGTCTATGTACTATCTGTTAACCAAACTTTTAGCTACCCTTTACAGTAACAAAACAAACAGCAGCTGTAACTTGTACCTGACTACTAAAATGAATTAAAATCACAGCTCTTATTCAGTTATAATTTTAGCAATGAAGGTAAGAAGCATTATCTGCATTATGGCCTTAGTTAATGGACATATTGGGCACTTGGCAAGCTTAGCTCAGTCAGCTCAAGTGGCCAAGATACACTTGACTAGATTTTGCATAAAAGCCACGTAAAAATCTTAGCCAAAATGCTGTGCAGGGCGAAGGGTGAAGGTTTGGAGCTGGAGTAGGTGTAAGGGTGGGGGCGGTAAAGAACTGATGCCGGAGCCGTCGTTAGGCTCACCACAAGTGCTCCACTTAACGCTCGACTAGGCACAAGGTCGGCAAAATCAACAAAAGCTGCGCTGCGGACTTTCGATAATTGGGGCCGTCCTGAGCCCCAGGGATGGAGCAAAAGGCGGCTCAGTTCAGCTGAGGGCAGCTCAAGGCGGCTCGAGGGGGAAGGCTGAGGCTAAAAAGATTGTAGGTTGTTTGGCCGCCACTTCATCAGCGGGGCAATTGAAGCGTGTGGCTTGGACCGGACTCAGGTTTTGGCTTGGGCACTAAATTACGTTTAGTGGGTTAATAAAATGCCAAGCACTTTATGCAAATTGAATTAAATGGAGCTCAGCTTGGTTCAGCTCAGGATCTGGCTCGTTTGCTTGACTTCCGACAGCAGGACAAGCGGAGAAAGCAGCGAAAGCGGTTGTAAAATGCGCTTCTAGCTGCTTTCTCTCACTCTCACTCTCCATCGGGAGTACTCACTCTCTCTGTCTCTGTTTCTCTCCCAAGCTGCTTTCAAAGCTACATTTAATGCATTATTTATAAAGGATTAGCACTGAGAGCAAATGTCATGCATCCCAAACGGAAGATGGCAAAAACAGGAAGGAAAAACCTTTGCCTAACGAGAATTACTAATTGCCCCCATTCCTCACACACACACACCCATGTGTGTGCCAGTGTGTGTTAGTGTATATGTCTCTATTGTTGCTGTTTTTAATTATATGCATTATGAGACGCTCATTAACAAAGCAAATGAAGAAAGTCAAATGTGCAAGCCAAAACGACAGACAGACAGAGAAAGGCACTCACATGGCCAACGAACCTGAAAACCCTCTAAAAGACAGACGGACTGACAAACAGACAGACACCTTGTGAAAACATCATTTAAATTTATAAACCACAACAATAACAACATAATAATAATAATAATATGAGCAGCACGACAAAACACTGTGACAATTAGCCAGGAAATCTAGAGATAATCTCGTGACTTGTGTAACTGATTAATTTTCGATTTTAGGGGTTTTAAAAGGCTATTTTAATACCAAAAATATTTTTTAATAAAGCTAGACAAATTAAGCAAATAAAATTTATTAAAATATAAACTATTAACTTAAGCTAATGATTTAAATAATTTAACTAAAGTTACTTAAATATTTTTAAGATTTATTGGAAGACTTTAAAGTCAACACGGCTCTTTTAATATTAAAAGTATTAATTAAAATATTAATAAAAATATTTATGTTACATATTAATTTATAATTAATGTGTAGCTCAAATAAATTACTCACTTAATTTTTTTAAATGAATGCTTGCAGTTATAGGGTTTTTATTTAAGGTTCTTAGGTGCTCATCACTAATTCACATACCGCTGCCACGCCCACATGTCGCTTTGTGCAGGAATGCAAATGAGTTTGCTGAAAATCTGAGCTCGTGTGGATCTGAGCTGAAAGGAAAGTCATTTTCATGTACAATGTTTACTGCCCTTGTTGTTGTTGTTGTTGGCATAAAATGAAAATATACCCTCCGACATTTTACATAATTAACTGACAATGAGCTTATGTATTCGTACTTATGTATGTAGTATTTACTCAAACTCACACTCACACTCACACTCATATTCATACTCGTATTCGTTATTCGTATTCATATTCGTTATTCGCATACAGTCGTAAGTAAGGCATTCAAAATCCCCATCCGTCCGTCCGTCCTTCAATTCCCAGAGGACTTAAGTTAATTATCACATTTTTTACACACAATTTTACTTTGCATTGATGTGTTGTTGTTTTTGTTGCTGCCATGGGTATGTTTGGAGGATGGGGGCGTGGCTAGGGCCAGGCATTAAAGCGCAATTATGTGTATAATTTGTTGTAATTTGCTGTGAAGCACATGATATGAGCGCGATTAACCTGTGCCAAAAAGTTAAATCAACTCATTAATTTGCGTTTATGCAAACTGACAGCATTACGTCTATCACATAAACAGTGACAGGCTGTGTGTGTAAAACATTTCAAAGTTTTCTTTAAATTAACAAATAATTAAAAGTAATATAAATAAGTGCTGTTGATTTAAGGAATTACTTGGAGTTTAAAAGAAGGTAGGCAGTAATTTAAAAGAGAGTATGAAAATTTGTAAAGTAATTGAAAACAAGAAGCAAAAAACATGCCAGCTAAACAGCTGATCAAAGTCGATTATTTAGTATCGTAGCCTTAGCTCATTATAAATTTATCGATAATGAATCGCTCAAACGAACTAAAGAACTGGTATCGAAAGCTGAATCAAAACAAAATGCGACAAAGCAAGAAGAAGAAGAAGCATGCTCTGTCTCGCTTGCACTTGCTTACAACAATTTTTCATACAGATGAGCCGATTTGGCTTAAGGGAGCTATTGGATGCAGTTGTCCAATTAAATATTAAGAATATATTAGATTTGGAAACAAAATTAAGATCTTTAGTGGCAGTTAAAGTCTAGACTCTGTTTTGATAGGAAAGCTATTGTTTGGATCAAATTTATCAACAACATAGAGACTTTATTACTTACTCTGTTAATGTCAAAGAAGTGCCTAATAAAAATGTAATTAAAAATATTTCTTCATAAAATATTTACATTTTTTATTTGGGGAAATTGTAAAGAGCTTTTATGGCAGTTTAAAACTCAAAATAACAATTTTCCTACAACAAAGCTATTGTTTGATTCATACTATGATGTAGTTAATTACTGCTAAAGCGACTTAATTATCGAGGCTGTAAACTTAAAACAAGTGCCTAATACTACACCGAGAACAACTAAGTATTCTAATCAAAGTTTATTGACGAAAAGCGAGTAGTATAGACTTTTACTTGCATGTTGGGTTCCTGTTTGTTTAGTGGCTTCTGCTATTATCAGATTTCTATCGTGTATAGTTGAGGCGCGTGCCTGAAATTGTTGCCGTTGCTGTCAATGTAATGGGGTGCTCACATAACGATTTACAGCTTGACTTACTAGTCTGTGTAAAGAACAAGCAAATATTATTTTCACAAAGATGCTCGTGAGTATTTGTTGTTTGAATTTCGTATGCGATAGACAAAAATTCAGTGGGCTGACCACGTGCTAACTTGCCATAAAATGCACATTAGAAAAACAAGAAAATGTTAGGAAAATGTAGCCATTAGAGGCAGGAAGGAATCGCACATCGGAGCACAGGATCTTCAAAACACATGACATTAATATTTATCAGGCTTGCAATTACGATTAGGGGCCAGCAGACAAACTATTGACTCGGGCAAATTGTCGAGATGGAAGCCAAAAAACATGCCAGCCAAATTGTCAGACAAAGCGATGCGATTGCCTGGATAAATTTATTGATTCGACGCATTGAAATAGTTCTCAACGGAGCCATTTCAAAGATTTGTACGACAAATTTTACGCCAGTTTTAGTGTTTTAGCTTTTTTTACTTCCATTCTGCCCTTTTTTTGCGCTGAAATAGCTAAAAATTCGTATAGACGCGCATAAAAATTCGAACACGCGTAGTTAAATACACACACACATACACACACAGTTGAACTCGACTATAAAGTGGGCGTGGCAACGGCTATTCAATGAGACAAAGCGCGACTCGATCTGGATTGTTGGTATGTCGTTGTGTCGGGATTACGTCCGCGACTGGCAATCCCTGGGCGGGGTGTCCCTACTGTTATTTTTTTTGACAGTTCTACTTGAAAGTGGGCGTCTGCCGAGTGGGAGTGGCAGGTTGAGCTGCGCTGTGTTGTCGCCTAAACGATAAAGCAATGACAAAAGTCACAGCGAGCAGCGATTAAAGTTCAATTGGTGTGACTAGCGTTGGTGAGTCCTGCAAAAAACGCAGGATGACAATTGTTTGAGTTGGAAAAATCGTAGGAAAGAGAAAGCAGCAAAGAAAAACCTGCAATTGCTGTGAATATTTAAAAAGCAATTCATGAAATGCGTAGCAATTTTGAGACTCTGTAAGGAAAGAGCACAAAGGGTCTATTTGGAATGGTTTTTTGGAACGAGAAGATTGAGAAAACTGATAACTGAATATTATTAAGCTATTAAAATATTTTAAGCAAAGGAAAGTCTGTAAGTTTTTGAGTAGCCTGCAGCGAACTTGAAGATTATATCATCTAGAAACAACAGAAATCCAAGAGAACTTCAAAGTGTTACCCCTAAAGTGATTACAGGGTCATTTACTGTCGCCATCAATAACTTTAGCCTACAACGACATACGTTTTCCTGCACTTTTCTTTACACAACATAATTATACAATTAATTTAAAAGTACAAACTGTTTTCATATCCTAATCATTATCTATGCACATTTCCTCTATTTCCTGGCACTTTCATTTATTTCGCATGTTATTGAAAGCGTTTTAAGCTACTATACATAATGAACTGGACTTTCAATTTACTGCTTTATTAATCTAATTGATTTTTTGATTTAAAGTTTCAACATAGCTGTCAAATTCTTATCGCATTTCAGCTGATGTAATTCAAATGTCAATTTCATAGTTTCGCTGAACTGTTGATCTATTAACAGCCGCTGATTTATATTTATGTTATAAATTACTTAACAGGTAATTAAGCGCTATTAAAAACTTATAGCAACTGAATTAAACCAGATAAAAGTTCAAGTCCAAAGCTGTCAGAAATTCGAATTATTCAGAGCAACTTTTGCTTCAACGGCTAATTGCATATTTCGGAAGTTCTATGATCTTAACGGTATACACATATATATATGTATTAATTAGCCATTAAAACGGTAGCTTAACACTCGAACTTGGCTGAGGGTATTAGCTTGTATTTTGTTTACAAAAAACCACTCGAAAATGTAGTGCTTAAAACCAAGTGGTTTGCTTTGTTTACTTTTAATAAACCACTGCCAAAAATGCAGCACTAAATGTTTAAACAATAAGAATGAGTAAGCGATTGATGTGCTAGTAAATACTCTAGTAAAAAATTAATTAAAACTATTTGTGTATGACTATGATAGAGAATTTCCATTGATCGTTTTCTACACCAACTTCTATAAATTTATGCACAGTGGGTGTTATTATAGGGTATTAGCTGGTCTGCTAACATGGCTGCATTGCGATAAACTAGAGCTTTATATAGTATATGTCACTCTTTTGTTTGCCAGCTCGTCTAATTGTTATGTGAGCCATAAAAAAGCCAAACAACTTGTTCAAACAATGCACACACACACAAACACGCACACACACACACACACACACACACAGATAATTATGCCTGCAGCCTCAGTGTCAATAGAGTAAAACAACAAATTTGTACAACCAAATAATTAGTGCAAAATAATACAAGTTTTTATTATTTTTTTCGTTTCAGTTTTTGTTGTTTGTTTTTCGCATGAAAAGCGCAATATGGGTTAATACTAAAATTGTTGGCATTTGACTTTTAATATGGAGGGAAAACGCGTTTTTGGGAAAATGCATTTGACAAACTCGCATTTAAATAATTAATATATAAATTTATAAATATATTTTGTGGTTACGTAAATGCAAAAAATTTGCAATTTTAATGAATGTGCAATTAACATTTTGTTTAACTTTCCCCATCTCGGGGGGCTTTAAATAAAATTTATATACGTTTAGCAACGCTCTTAAGATTTGTTTGAACTTTCAATTTCACTGAATCAAGGCAAATATTATGCATGATAAGCAGAGTGATAAAAATAACTTGATTAAGTGATCAAATTTAACATTTTGTCAACTAAATTTAATGCAAAAGTCGCTAAAGTCACTGAGAACTGAGTTTTAAATAATTAATTTTGGAGCTGTATAAAAATCAAGGGTTTTAAAGCTTCTTTACTTCCCCCATTCTGAATGCTGTTCTAGGTTGATTAATTTAATCTTTCTGAGCTGTGCACGCTTTCCATAATCAGCAGCTGAATGCTTATTTTGATTTAAATTAATAAACAACAATAATTTGCAAGTAATCAAGTTCACACGGACTGTATGAATATGTGTAATTGTTTTTAAACATCATTAAAATAATTTGCATACATTTGCTCAAAAAAAAACAAAAAATTGTATAAAAAACTTCTCATAATCAAATTACTGAGTCTGGTTGGAAAGCAATCAGTAAAATCACTTTTTAAGAAATTTTTTAAACAAAATTTGTTTGAAATTTCAGTAATTTAAAGCTCAGCAATGCAATTGGCTATAGCTGAGTGCGTTTTGTAGCCCAAAAGAAATGCCAAACTGGTTGAAACTGGGCTAAAAATAGAGCCAGGGAGTTACCAAAAACCCGCAACTAAAATAATTGTAGATTAGCGCAAAAAAAACAAATTAATTGGCACAACTTTGAGTCCGATAGTTCGCTGGAAAATCTGTTGTACGTACTCGTTTTAACAGTTAGACGAGTTACTCACGGCATTTCCCCCGTCAATGTCTCACGACTGACGCAACAAAAGCAACAACAATACCAACAATATAATCGGGCGTTGATTTATCTCGTTTTAAGTTCTCCGCATCCACTTGCCTAGGTTTTATTTCAGTCTCAGCCGCGCAGGCAATTGCACGCGCCAAACTTGAACGCAATTGAAAACGAATTCGCAAACAGTAAAAACCAAAAAAAATTTAAAAAAAAATACAAACAATCCCGAAACGTTGACAATCCATTGACAAGTCCGCATACAACAAATAACAAACGAGAATCACGTTTTTTCGATACTTACGACTTTTGTCATCACTTGTATTTATTACCGCCGTTTAAAATTTTATTTCAACTTCCGGATTGATTCCAAAATTCTGAATATATAAGAGCAAACATTATCAATATGATATTCGGTCGCTGTACGCGTAAACAATTGCTCACAATGAGTGCTCTCTTCGCTGGTGCTATACTCGCCATCATTGCCATCAGTGTCTTCAGTCAAGTGGAGTCCAAGGAACCGCCATGGGCTGTTCATCGTGTGAACAAGTGCTTCAAAACACAACCAAACACAACTGAGTCCACCCTCGAACTAGTTCACATTGTCTTCAGGCACGGCATACGCACTCCCGTGGACACCTTTCCGAATGATCCCTATCTCAATGATAACTTCAAACCCACCGGTTGGGGTCATGTTACCAACGTGAGTAGCCAAAAGCCAAAAGCGTTTTAAGTTATCTCTGACGACAGTTAAGTGGGTAAAGAGTAACAGAACTGTAGTGAATTTTATAGAGTGTTGTCAATTCAGTTAAGATAAGCAGACGTGTGATAAAATACAAAGAGTGAAATGTGCATAAAGTGTACTGATGACAGCAAGAACTTGTCGGTACATAGGGTAGTCTGTTTTGCTAATTTATTCCTTTATATTTTTAATCGTTATAAAAATTAAATAACTAACTTATAATTAATTTTCAATAATATTTTAAAAAGGCAATTCGGTTTCAAAATTATATCTCAATTAAATGCCACATTTTTAAGTTACTTGTTACCAATTAGAGCTCTCTAAGTGCTATCCTCTTTCCGGTAGCTAAGCTTGTTAAATCCATGCAGAGAATCTAAAACATCTAACATCATTCTAACATAGAATTATTTCTTAATTACAAATTAGTATAAAGCCAACGAGCAACCAAAGGATCTCAAGCTGTTATTTATTTTATAATATATTCTACTGCTTAAATAGTTAACTTAACCAATTTGCTTTATTTAATCTATATTTAACTATCAGTTGTCTAATAAACTCATTAATCATTTTTGTAGTTCCATTATAAACATATTCGTCCTATCCATATCTAACTTTGACATATCTATTCAATTTATTTCCGTTCTAGTTAGACAGCTTAAATATTTCATTCCATTTACAACAGTCCATAAAGTGTTTGAGTGTCTAATTAAGTTGTTGCAGTTCTAAATTTGAACAATCCTGTTTTTGGCATCTAGAATTTGTTAATGCCTTAATAGAACAAATAAACAGTAAACTGTCAATTTAATTCGTTAGTAACTTAATTAGATACTTTACTTTAACAATATAATCCAGAAATCAAATAAGTGAAACTTGATATTAAAGTTAGTTCTTATTTTTCTATAAATATAAAAATGGTGTATATTAAAAACTAAATAGCTTTGACTTGAAATGGAAATAGGTTACTTAGTTATTAATTTTTTCATATTTTTAAACAAATTTTACTCCTTTCCAGCGTGGTAAAAAGGAGCTCTTTGACATGGGTCGCTGGCTGCATCGACGCTATGGAGAGTTTATGGGTCCATTTTACAGACCCGATGTAAGTTTTAGACTTTAAACCCTAGACATAAGCGTTAATTTAGACATAACTTTGTAGAGACTTCATGCACAAGCCACAGCATCTCCACGTGCTCTGATGTCGCTGCAGACTACACTGGCCAGCATGTTTGAGCCACGAGGCACAGCCATGGAATGGAATCGCCAGCTTAACTGGCAGCCCATACCCATAGTATCAGAGCCACTGGAACAGGATTCGGTAAGCAGCTGAAAACGAATAGTTTAAAAAAGAATAAAAAGATTTAACTAAATGTACTTAACAGCTTTTGTTGGTGCGCACGCCGTGTCCACGTTACTTTGAGGCGAGGGACGAGGTCTTCGATCTGCCGGAGGTGATGGCCGAGCAGGCACCTTATGCAGATATGCTCAGAGAACTAAGCAATTTGACGGGCATGCCTATGCGTAATGCGGAGGATGTAAACTCACTGTATATAACACTCTTGGCCGAGCAGGAGTTTGGCTATAAGTTACCCTCCTGGGCCAAGGATTACTTCCCAGAACGCATGCAGTTCCTGGCTGAACAGAGTTATGTTTACAATGCGTATACGTCCGAGATGCAGAAAATCAAGGGTGGTCCTTTTCTGCGCAAAATGTACGATGAAATGTTGGCCAAACAAGCTGGCAGCCTGAGACCAAAGGATCGCGGTATGTTCATATACACAGGGCATGATTGGACGGTGGGAAACATACTCTCAGCGCTGGGAGTTTGGAAGCGACAAATGCCGCGTTTTGCCATTATGGCCATCTTCGAGACGCATAAGAATCGCCAGACTGGCGAGTACTATGTGGAAGTAAGTGCTTAATTTAGTTAATACTGAAATCAATTATATTTTGATATAAATTTTAATAGATTTTCCTGCGTAACGATGAATTTGGCTGCCTGGAACAGTTGAAACTGGCCGACTGTGAGTTACAATGTCCACTGAATCGGCTCATTGAGCTCAGCGAATCGGTGCTGCCCAATGAGCCCATGGAGCAGCGTTGTCGCGCTCATAATGCCGATTTTGTGGAACCACCGCCACGCCCAATCGATCAGCAATAAATTTACTATTATTATTATTATTGTTATGTGCTAAACGAATTGTTGACTGCACTCACAGAACACACAGAACAACACTCAGTATTAGAAATTGAACGTGAATTCGCGGGAAAAAACCAAATCACAATAAAGTCAACATTTTAAGTGCACCCAAAAAAATTGTCTGCTCATTATTTTATTATAAACTTATGAAAGCATATAGTAGATTATAGTGTACTTAATACAGACAGAACTGTATTTTTTTGGGTAATTCGTTGATTGTGTGTTTGTACTTTTTGGTTCGCCTAAATTATATTTAATTACGTTTATTATTAAAGGTACTTTTAGCACTCTATGTGCACAACTGAACAACGTCATCGTGCTCACACACAGCTCATTGAAGATAAAGCAAATAAAAATATATATATATAAATGCTCAATTCTCTCAAATTTGCACTGCATAATCGCGACTTAAAAGTCGCTTGATTTCTATTCATTCAGTCACTAGACGCGTGAGTCTCGCCGCAGTTAGAAGTTCGCGATTTTAAACGCTCTCTATCAAATGTTTGTAAAGCAAATTGTCGTTTTGCTGCTCAGCCTTTTTTGTTGCCATTTGGTGAGTGGTGCTATTGTGCCACTACAGCAGCCACAGGATGGGGATAACGCAACCTGTACAGAGTCGACATTGGAACTAGTGCATTTGGTAAATTTTAAATACAAGCCTGAAGTGAAATGAAATTGTGTACAATTATATAAAGTGGCAAATAATATTTAATACACAAGCAGTAGACCATTAAATTATAAAATGTATTTCTGCTGTGATTATCCATAAAGGCACTTAAGTAATCTGTTTAATTTAGTTCTGTTGATTAACCAAAGAATTTATTACTACACGACTGTCTGAAGCTGATATATTTGTGATTTCTATGATTAATGTGTTTCATCGACTTGTTCTAATTCTTTTGGCACTTTTATTTATAAGAAAAGTTCTGTTAAGAGTTGCACTCTGTGTTTCATAACAAGTTAAACACAATCTACCAGCCAACTTGGCATTTAAACTTAAGCTAGACCAGTTTGTGCCACACGACGTATACTTAATAAAGCGCCAAGTATAAAATACAACCGGTACAAGTTTATAACTTAAACGTTTTACTAATTGCAACAATAATTGCAGTGCGACTAAGAAATACAAATATTAATGAGATACTTAATCAAGTGGAATGCCGCTGGTCGCTGTTGCTAGACTAGTTTAGACCTTGTTTGAGGTTCTGAAGCGTAACCTATAAACTAAATTGGCCATAAAGTATATGATATAAAAGTTTTTGAATTTTTTGAATTAAGAATAAAATTCTATTAGTTTCTTTCAAGCAATATTTAGACTAAATATCCGTTTTGGCAGCAGACGTTTAATGGACATTAATCCAATTTGTCGAGATATTTAAGCAATTAAGGGAAAGTTTGGTTATGATTTTATTAAATTCATTTTGCAAACTAAATTGATATAAAATTTATTTTAAATTAAATTCGCTAACTTAATTTAAAATGTTTATTTCCTATAAATTTTCATAAACATTTATTTTCCTCTAAGCTGCATGTTTACAAATTAATTATAAATAAATAGTTATAAATAATAATAAATAAATTAGCATAAAGCATTTAATTTAATAAATATACTACAATAAATACTAAAATTTAACTGGCTTGATATGAAAAGTTAAGTTTATAAATTTTTTTTATTTATTATTTATTATAATTTATTTATTTATTATTATTATTAATTTTTTTTTTTTTTATTATATAATACTTTATAAATATCTGTAGCTCTTTCGACATGGTCCACGCACGCCAGTTACCACATATCCCAAGGATCCCCACCTCAAAAACACCTACGAACCCTTTGGCTGGGGACAAATAACCAATGTAAGTCATTTTTTGCTATATTCCTAGCTAAATTTCAATAACTTCATTCAAATTCCTACCTTAGTCTGCTAAAGTGGAGCTTTTCAAAATTGGACGACAGCTGCGCATGCGTTATAAGGACTTTTTACCCTCCTACTACCAACCCAATGTAAGTTTATATAAATTTTTTAATTAAATCTATTACTAAACTACAAACTATTGCCTACAGATGCTGCTGGCAGAGTCTACGCAGTCATCCCGCACTATAATGTCCCTACAAACTGTGCTCGCAGGAATGTTTCCACCAGAGAACACACCCATGGAGTGGAATTTGATGCTCAACTGGCAGCCCATACCAATATTCACACAGCCAGAGGCTACAGATAAAGTGAGTATTGGACTTTAAAGTATAAAGAGTTCTAATAGCTACTTATTTAAATAATTTTCTATAATTTATAGAGACTGAGACAGAAAGTGCCATGTCCGCGCTACGATGAGGCTGTTTGGGAAGTAATGCATCTACCGGAAGTGATCGCATACCACGAGAAGAACTCAGAGCTACTTCAAAATCTCACTGACTTAACCGGCTTTAATGCAACCTATTCACATCACGTAACCGATATCTTTATATCGCTACTAGCCCAGGAATCGTATGGTCTACAATTGCCGGAATGGACCAAGGAATATTTTCCAGATAAAATGCGACCTTTGGCATCAAAATCATATTCCTATGATGCCTACACAACGGAATTGCGCAAAATCAAAGCCGGCTACTATCTGGAAGAATTGTTTAAGCAAATGGGAGACAAGATTGAGGGAAAACTTGAGCCAGCTGAGCGGAAAATGTTTATTGCCTGTGCTCATGACTGGACTATTTCAAATGTGCTGAATGCTCTCGATGTCTGGGGCACACAAATGCCTCGTTTCTCAGCACTGATTGCCTTTGAACTGCACAGTTGTAAATCAACTGGAGAGTACTTTGTGAAAATCTACTTCCAAAACGATCCCAACAAGAAGCCAAAGCTTCTGCAGGTGCCTGGCTGTGAGCAACAGTGTCCAATCAAGAAACTTGTAGAATTATCGAAACATGTGCTACCCGATGCGCCCTACGAAGAAATGTGTGTGGCTAAGGGCACCAGCGATGGAACTAGTATTAGCTATCATTAACTTTAAACACTTTAAGCTCCAGCGAGTAGTATTAACTAAAGTCTAAATATAATTATTAAACTACTTTAGCTTACACCGGTGTTTCTATTTTAACTTGTAATTGTACATTTAATTAATGTTTGATTGATTTGCACGCTACAGCATTAAAAACCTAGGTCAATCTAGATATCAGTATGATATGGCAAATGAGTGGGTCGTTTGATAAGTTTTAGCTGCCATGCTGTAGGCATCTAATCTGTCTACGGATATGAAATCCACAACTACAACATATGTTTTGCAGTATGTTTGATAAGTTTAGGAAGATAAGGTAGCTAATATAAATGTTAAGCATTTTAGCAAATATTTGTGATTTTATGTAGGTTATTTAATCAATGAAAACATAGCGTATACTTAATATATGAGTAAGGTGAATAAAGCAGCAAAGTTTACTGATCTTCACACAGTTTAATAATAATCTTTAATATGTAGAAATTAAAAATTCAATAAACTTTCAGACTCCAATCAGCCTAACTAATTTAAGCTCTATTTCTGCTGCCAAACTTCTTAAGCTACCCTCTCCAGCTCGAGTTATAGAGTTGTTACAGATTTTATAAAACATACTGTATGCGATCTTAAGTTCGGCAGTTGAAATTTGTAGCTTTCCGTGTTTCAAGCACGAATAACGCGTTCTTGAGCCCTAAAAGGAGACGTAACAACTTCCGTGCATAATAATAATAATAAATTTAAATTTGGCAATTTTACAACGTTGACAACAATTAAAGGCAATTAAGAAAACAACAACATACACAAATATGTATGATAAATAATTAACATATTTTCGATAAAGTAAGAATACGCGTACACCTGTTGAGATTTATTATGGCCAGGGAGTTTACTGACGAATTTCTTTGGCTATAAATTAGGGAGGCGCCAAAGAAGACGTGTAACTGTGTGTACTGTGTGTTTGTGTGTGTGTATTTCGTTTATAAATACAAGTGAGTGTAAAACTCGCTCGCGATTTAAAACGCCTCAAATGTGGGCGCATTGTGGCGGCGACAGCTCAATGTACGATCAGTTACGGACAACGCAACACACAATAGACCCACTCAACAACAACAACAACAATAACACTAAACAACAACAAATAGTATAAAAAAATTAATAATAGTCAAAAGCGTCGACGGTGACGAAAGCATTTGGCGATAATGAAACGATAAAAGACATATGCTCTATAGAAGTACATAGATCTAATACCGTCGGGTCTGTCCGACCTAAAATTCATGCCGTGGGTTGTGACTGTTGTGCGAATTGAGACAGTACGGCGTAAGTGTTCCACTGCACAGCTGAGCTGAGCTGAACTATATGGTTATCCGTTATCGCGATTTACCGAAAATTTAATTTAAAAATAATTAAACGCGTCTCATTGAAATTCGAAGAATCAAATCATCAGTTTGTCAAAGTCAAATACGGGCCAAAAACAAATGTTTAAGTTTATGTGTGTTATGTTGACTTTTGATAACCGAAACTATAGACAAATAGAGCTCGAAATTCGTGTATTCAAATGCTGATGAAAGAAAGGCGCCCTCAAAACTCGTTTTGATTAGCAACAAAATATTTGTGTTGTGTTTTTGTTTTGTTTATAATTTTAATTTGTTAATTTGCTTAGTGCTGTTGCTGTTGTTGTGGTTGTTGCTGTGACTGATTCTTGTTTTATGAGTAGCATAATTAAAGATACCGAAAAAAAACGAAGCGCGCAAAAAGCAGAAAACAAAAAACAAAAAAACGAAACAATAATAATAAAAAAATAAAATTCAAGTTGTCTGTGTTTCTTCTGATTTGTGTTTTGTGGTCGTTCAGACCGTGCCAACGTTCCCGCTCTGCTGTTAGCGCCAAAGCACAATAAAAAAAAAACGGCAAACCCTCCTCCATCCAACCCTCCGACCCGCCCCTAATCCACAGACCAAGCCCGGGGCCTAAACTCAAGCGAGCATCGGCTAAACCGTATAAAGCGGCTCTACGAAAATGCCGCGTTCGCATTTCACTAGAAGGCACTGTCTAGCGATGACGGGCGGTTTAATTGCATTGGCGCTGCTGATCTTGTGCTTTACACACTCGACGGTCATCTCGGGCAAAGTCAACGATCCGGGCACCGATGAGTCTACGCTTGAGCTGTTGCATGTGGTAAGTCCAAGAGCCGATGACAATCGAACGATACACGAACGACTACGAAAAACAAAAACCTTTATATCAGCTGTGTTCAATACACTGCGCTGCAGGGTTTAAATTTTTACATCTTAAAAGGCTACAAGTTACTTATTGAAAAACTTTTAATATTTTTAAAGAATAGTGAATTATTTTAAGTATTGTCAGCTTCAGAATTATTTATTAAATATTTATTTATAATTCTTCAAGAAATTTGGCATAATTAATCTTCAATATAAAAAGACGAATAAGCTGAGCAGAAAGTAAATATTTTTAATTAAGTCAGTTCTGTCACGGGGAATTCCTAATACTCACAATAGTTAACTCAGGTGTTGTCATCGACTTTAAGCCAAACAACTAAGCATAAAAAATACAGCTGATAAAACACAAATTGGACCGTCATTAAGTTATAAACTTGACATTGTAAGCGAATGCCATTTACATAGTTTCAATGCTAAAAAAAACTATTGTGCTGATAAACAAAATTTACCTAAAGGTTGTAAAGAGTTTGCATTTTTAACAACTCCCGCCCTGATTGTGTAGCACAGTGTAATACTGTTTAATTATAGCATTGGAAATAATAATATGAATTCAGTACGACGCGAGCAACGCGTATAGACGAATGTCGAGCGATAAGAGAGCTTAGAATTAGGGGTATTCCTAGTCGGAACGGAAATTGAACGCCTTTAAAACACCAAAGGTCTTGATAACGAGTTGGTGTAAAATTAGCAAATTTCGATAAGAATTTTATTTTATATCTGAGCGAAAAGTCAACAAATGCGAAATGACACGTGAGTTGTTTTATCACAGCTGCTTGATTGATATTTAATTTGTTTGAAGGTAGTCGTTTAATTATAGAACACACTGTGCTTTAGTATGACAGTAATTAAAAGTTACTTAATTTAGTATTTCTAAGCTTGTAGCTTTGTTAAATAACCTTTAGATACATGAAACTTATGGCAAATCACTTCAAGTTTCTGCTGTAGATTATTGATAATATCTTATCAAATAATAATATTAATTTTAAATTATAAATGAAATAAATCCAGTTCCTTAAAATAAAAATTCTAGCCCTAAAGTATTTAATCAAACCACCTTAATATAATCTTATTTAAACTCGTATATTTGAACCTAAAACTTGACCATAAATCAGTAATTCGCGTCATCCATGTCAAAATACCATGAAATCGAATTTAATACAAGATTAAAACCGGCTACAAGCCTAATTACAATTTTAGCCACTCGTTAGCCGAATCCAAGCAGTTAAAAGCAGCTAAAAACAAACCAGTCCGGAGACATTTTTAATGAGCAGATCACAAACTGCGACGCACTTTTCTTACATAAATTTACATAACTAAAATTTGTTTATATTTAAGAAAATTTACTACAAACATTTCAGCTAACTATTAATGCACTAGAAAACCTATTTTTAAACTGATAGTTCAGTCTAGTTCAGGGCTAGTGACCTTCAGGCAAACGAGACAGGAGTTGTAGGAGTGAGGGAGGTAGGAATGGCACTCAGGGGGTGAAATCAGAGACAGATGAAGTGATGTAAGGCGGTTTCTTATCAGCAAACAAGCCACGCGCAATTCAAAACGAATCGAATCGCAAATGTTGTTGGAAAAACTACCGTAAATCTCAAATTGTTTTGATGACAAAACGTGCATGACCAGAGCAAAGTTGGACAGACGCAGAGATCACTGTGTGCAGCATATGATTGAATATTTCGCTCTCTTTTTCTTTTTCTTTTGTTTTTGTTTTACTTCTTTTTGTTGCTTGCTTTCTGTTGCGAGTCTCACGAACGCGTTGTCGTTGTTGTTGTTTCTTATCAGAGTCGCGTGCGAATTTTAAATTTGTCATTCTCGTGGTTGGTGTTATAGTTTTAGTTTTAGTTCTTGTTCTAGTTGCTGCCTCTGGAATATTTTGAATGAGTTAGATGACACTTTAAAGAGTTATGTGGAATTTTGAACAATAAACAACTCAAAAACTGAACTATTTACATATTTATTATTACTTTTAAATATTAAATATTATGATGCACTTAAGTCAGGCTTTCCTAAACTAAGCTACATCACTTAACTTATTTTAGTTACACATATAAATTCTTTATATTACAATAGTTACCCGTCAAACTTTAAGCTAGTGTCATTAACACATTGAACTAATTAAAGCAGCGTGTGAAAAAATACATAAAGAAAAAGGAAATAGTGGAAAACTCATAACTAACACTGCATATATTTGAAAATTTTACAGGTTTTCCGACATGGGCCACGCACACCGGCGGACACATATCCCCTGGATCCGCATGTAAATGAAACCTTCTATCCATTTGGCTGGGGACAAGTAACAAATGTGAGTAGAGAACAAGTTGCAGCAAAACTTTTGCCCAAAAAATCAAACAAAAAAAAAAAAAAACGAAACACCGACACCAACTAGGATAAAAAAGGATGTAAGCAGAGGGAAGCAGGGAAGTTAGCAGCATTCTGTTCAACCCGAAAACCGCACAGCAAAGCATTTAAATAAATTGAAATGCAAATGTTTGTCGTGCTAAAGGAGGGAGGGGGTAGGAGTGGGTAGGAGGGTAGGGAAGTGGGTGTGCGGTGTGTGGGGTGATGTGTTGTTGTGTGTTGCATTAACATATACACATGCATATGTTTATGCAATTGCAAAAATGCAAGGCATTTATTATTTTATAACGTTGCTACATGTCTCTCTTTCTCTCTACCTCTTTTTCATTTCGTTTTCATTGTTGTTCCCGTTGCTGTTTCTATTTTGCTGAATGCTGCGGCTCCGACTCCGACTCTGACTCGACTCTGTTGTCTCACGTGCCATCCGCCCATGCCATGTAATAAATCAACGCTCAGAATGGCAAACGCGAGCTGTTCAACATTGGAACTTGGCTGCGTAAGCGTTATGGCAAATTTCTGGCACCCTACTACAGTCCCGATGTGAGTAACCCAACGCTAACGAACCACCAGACACCCGTTCCTGCTCCAGTTCCAGCTTCAGTTCCAGTCTCAGTCTCAGTTCCGAGCTCACAACCGGACGGATGGGTGTCTGATAGTGCGGACGTTTACAAATTGCAAAGCTCAAGCGCGCTTGCCTCATCACTCAATTCTTCATCTTGTCTCCTCTCTTTATCCCTCTCTCTCCTCCAACTCTTCCTGCTGCCATCTACAGCTGGTGCACGCACAGGCAACGGGCGTGGCACGCACACATATGACCATGCAGACGGTATTGGCCAGCTTCTTCCCACCGAAGGGCACGTCCATGGAGTGGAACAGCAAGTACAATTGGCAGCCCATTCCAGTGTTCTCGCAGGCTCTGAATGAGGATACGGTACGTCAATCCCATCAATAATGATGGCATCATCACTTCAAATTGATTTATACCTCATTTCACCTAATACCACAAAATACAAACCAAACGAAGGCCTGCCTCATTGGGTCTCACATTGCTCAGTTACTAATTTTGGCAGTAAATCTCATAGATGCTTACCATATTAGAAGCTTTTTAAGTTATATACAGCTTAAACTAAAATAAAACTTTCTCTTTTTAAAGGTATTAGTTTTATATTTTAATTTATTCTCCTTCTCCCTTCAACAGTTGCTGCTCGTGCGCACGCCCTGTCCACGCTATTTCGAGGCCCTGCACGAGGTCTACGAGCTACCTGAAGTTAAGGAACAAGTTGCGCCTTACTTGGATATGTACAAGGAACTGGCTGCCCACACTGGTCTACCCTTTAACGAGCCTGAAGATGTACAATCGCTGTACCTCACACTGTTGGCTGAACAGGAATGGGGACTTGATTTGCCCGACTGGACCAAGAAATATTTCCCCGATAAAATGCAGTACTTGACAGAGCAGAGTTATATTTACAATGTGTACACACCGGAGATGCAGAAGATCAAGGCGGGTCCGTTCCTCAAGAAGATGTTTGACGAGATGCAGCAGAAGCGCAATGCAACTCTGAAGCCAGAGAAGAGGAAACTGTTCATGTATACAGGCCATGATACCACTGTGGTGAATATATTGAACGCTTTGAAGGTCTGGGAGCGTCAACTGCCTCGTTACTCGGTCATGGCAATCTTTGAGCTGCACAAGAACAAAGAAAGCGGTGATTATTGGGTAGAAATCTATTTCCGTAACAATCCAAATGCGCCAGCTCAAAAACTGACTGTGCCCGGCTGTGATTTCCAGTGTCCATTGGACAAGCTATTGGAGCTGGCTAAGGATGTGGTGCCAACGGAGGCAGATGCCAAACGTTGTGATGCTCAAAATGAACAATTTACCGAGCCGCCATTGCGTGGACCGTAAACAAATTCGTGCAGGACTTTAGGCTATTTTTATTTTTGAAATCTTACAGGTGCTAAAACTCAGGGAGCTTAAATACAGTTAAGTCAGCAACTAGTATAAGTCTTAAAATACAAAACTTATTAAAGATCAAAGTCAACCAAGTTGTCTAGTGTTTGAGTTCGCGCCAATGCCAGCGCCTCATGTGGCAGCCAACTTGGCTCATTTCCGCTTGTGGCGCCGCCATTGCCCAATAGGCCGCTTCCGTTGTGTCTTTTGCCAGCTCCGCAAACAACTTCCGCACTTGTTTAGTCAGTACTCTTTCAAGCTCTCTCCCGTCTCCCTCTGTTTTGCCTGTCTCTGTCTGCATCTGGATGAATCTCGCCCGCCCTTTGGCTTTGCTCATTTTTGCCAAGAGGTGACATTTTTCGCATTGCGGTTTACCATAAACTATTTCATTGGGGAGTTGTTGTCTGTGTACATTAGCAGATCTCCTTCCCTTACACCAACAACCCATTCAGTTCACCATTGTTTACTCGTGTGCGTTACCCATCTGTCTCGCTCTTACCCTCTGCGCCCACTTCTCCCTTTTCCCTTTTCTGTTTGTTTTTTGCACATATCTGTAAAGTTTATTTGTCAACGGGACGCATATGTTGTGTGCTTGCCAAAAAAGAGTAGAATAAAATAAGGGAATCATATCCTGTATGCTCATATACAGTCAGTACTCGCGTCGTTATTGTTATGTTCTCTGTTCTCTGTTTGTTGTGGCGTTTAATTTTGCTTAATTTGATTTTGGTGTCACTATAAGGCCACATGAAGTACTTTGTGCAGACTGTTTAAACAAGGCTTTACAATGGCGTACAAATTCGCATTCGCATATGTAAAATAAAATTCTTTTTATGATTAATTGTGATTACTTATTCTTGTAGCTCTCAAAGAAAGTAGTTTAAATTATTGTACATTTTATTATCGTTCGGATAAAACTGTTTCATCTCAACTACTTATAATAATAGATCATGCTTCCATTCATTTTTATTGCGCCCTAAAAGTATGCAACATATTTTTTCCTTTGTTCCAATCAGTGACTCTCGAACTGTATTAAGGTTATGTTACTTTAAGGCAGAATTAAGTCTAGAAATTTGAAAAAAATTATGCACTCTAGACTAGAAACCTCGTTAATATAGCTGCCACTTTCAAATTATGCCACTATCTACGCTGCTCCTTTAACATTTCACTTAAGCCTAACGATAGGTGCAACTGCATTGATTTTACAGTCCTGACTAGTCCCTTTTAGTCCCGGCTGCACAAGGTGCTGGGCAATAAAATTCCTAGACCTTTTTGACAAATGAAACGTGCAACAAACAAGACGCTGCAGCCCTGAACTAAGCCGTTGCCAACAAAGATTTATGCGTTTTACAGAGTCTACACTCCATGAGAGACTAAACGGCAAACAGTTTGAGTGAAGAAAGGCATTGCCAGCTTTTGGCCTTGGTTTGAGACTGGGCCTGCCCAAAACGCAAGTCAGCCATGACAGCGGCTGCTACTGACCGGGCAAACATGTTTTGCATGCACTTGTTTGACAAAACTGCAGCTGAAGTGGGCAGAATGCAGGACTATGGCTAAAAACAGAGAAAGTCTATTGTGCCATTTAATAGACTGTAGTGCAGCAGAGCCTGGCAGCGGGCAAACATTTGTGCAGCTTATTAATATGCAACGCAGCTCAGTTGCAGCAAGCTTCAGGGGATTAGGCCAGAGAGCAGGTGTGGCTCACGGTGTGTATTCACTGTGCTCTGCTCGGCTAACGTGGCTACTACAGCTGCTATCGACAATTTTATCTACTAGGCCAAACGCAAAGTTTTTGCACTTCGTATCGAAAAGTCGTTAGTAAGCTGACCACAAAAAAACGATGTGGGCAACTGCAGACCTGTGGACCAAGTTAGCCGCCAAAGGTTTTATGTCTTAGTCGCAGTCGTCTTGGAGGCTAAAAAATTAAAGTTTATCCAAAGACTTGCACTTAGCCCCAAAAACTTTTACTCAAACCCAGAAAAAACTTTTACTGACTGAGTTAGTCTCTCGGCTTTCTAAGTAGATTTGTTGCCCCAGTCGTATGTCTATAGCTAAGGAGTTACCCACTTGACCCACCTCATGAAATAGCAGCATAATAAAGGATATTTTAATGCTAATAAATATGTAAATTCCCCACTGAAAACTTAATGAAATGCACTGAAAATCTGCAGCTGCTGAGTTATATTAACTTGAATAGTAGTAATTAAAAATTAATTCAATCAGATAGAAATTAAAAAATAATGATAAGTAGTGTAAATTAATTTATGTTGTAGTTGAAAAATTTATAGTCAGCTTTTTAAGTCAATTTTGTTGGCAGTCAAAAAATTCTTTCAAACACAATACACGAAATGAAGTTTCTTAGGCGTAAATATGGATTCTTTATATTTACCTTAATTGTAATGGCCATCTGTATAGTAATGACAATGTGGAAATCAGGGCTCAATCATGAATGGATGAAAATAGTGAGTATTGTGGTGCATGTGTTTCTGGTGACATTGGCGCTGTTTCTGATCGCTGACTTGGTGAAATTTCTGGTATTGGGAATCGATGCAGCCACGTGGCCAAAACAGGAGGTTGAAGCTCGCGTTGAGAAGAGACTGACAACACACACTCGTAAGGATTACCTAAAGATGCGACTGAATACGCTGAGATCCCAGCTGGTGGTTACCGAGGAACATATGGATGAGAATCTCAATCTGAGGTATCAATTGATAGCGATCGACTTGTGGCTTTATGGCACCTATTTTTTACTGCTCACGTGTTTGGTATTGGTAACTCAGGATTCTCTACTGTATTATAATACGGTTACCATGCAGAGACTGTTCACAAAGAATCAAACACGTTCCTTGGGTCTTAATTACGTTATGGACTTTCAAATGGCGTATTTGTTTATTGAGTCGGCGCTCGTTAACAGTTTCAATCCGAATCCCAATGAAACTGTGTATCAGTCCTGGGTATATGGCGATAGTTCAGCTAAAATCGGAGTAGTAAGATTGCGTCAACTGCGCGTGAAGGAAAACTATCATCTGGGTTGGTATACACCTCAATTCTCACACCTCGACTATATGCCACGTTGGCAACTGCCCTATAACCGTGTACCCTACACCGATAAGTATTGGCACATCTATGAGCCTTGGCTATCTGCAACCGATAGTTACAATGCATTTGAGAAATTTTTCATAAACTTCAAGCACGAAGGCTACTTTCAGGAGTACCCGGAATACGAGGGTTATATCACACTGCTTGCGCGCACAAGACGAAACAGCAAAATGATTTTGGATTATCTGCAAAAACACAATTGGATTTCCCAGCAGACAGCGGCTTTGTTCTTGGACTTTACGCTCTACAATGCTGACTCGAATATTTTTACCATTTTCACTCTATTGGTGGAACAAACACCCTTTGGCACAATATTTTCTCGAGCGAATGTGGTCAGTGTTAAAATTCAAATACTGTATGAGTTGGGAGCACTTGGTTTTGTAGTGGCCATCATTTATATGCTTGCACTTATACAGTTTGCAAAGACATTGGTGGTAACTATTTGGTATGAACCCTCCAAAATGCGTAAAATGTGGAACAAAGTCGATTTGGTTATACTCATTTTGAATGTCTTGGTGGTGGTCTGTGTTGTGCTGCAGGAATCAATGGTATCCGTGTTGCTTGAGAAGGTCGAGCATGCCAGCAAATTGGAATTCCTGGACTTTCGTAGGCCAGCCCGTGTCCAGTTCATAACGAACATAATTGTTGGCTTTTTGGTGTGCCTGACAACCCTGCGACTGTGGAAGGTGCTTCAGTTCGCGAACGTCTTTCAGCTCTTCTCCGCTGCCCTGTATGGTGCCTGGCAAGCTCTGGCGAGTACGGCACTCATCATTTTAATATTCCTCTTTGCTTTTGGCATAGCTGTTGCCATTATCAACGGCAATAATACGAAAAACTTTAATCATGTTATCAGAAGTATCATCACCTCCTTGTGCTTCTCCTTCGGCTTTAACTCCCATGTCACTCCACAAGATCTTTTCTATGGCGGTGTGGCCTTGGGTTTAATACTATATCTCATGCTGGCCTTCATATTGGCCCAGCTGCTGATTAACGTCTTTGTGTCGACCATTAATGGATATTTTGTTGCTGCCAAGGCCCTTAGAGATGCCCATAAAGTGAGGCGCATTAACTTTCTGCAATTTCTACGTGTCGAATACTCATCCTTCTTTAATCTGTTTCATAAGTTGCCCTGCTTTAGTCATTCGTACCATCGCAAAAATCGCACAGTAGCTGAAAACATTAAAATCGCTTTGGATTTGCAGCAGAGTTCGGGCACAAAGAATCGATATCGAGCACTTGCCACTGCTCGTGGCAAAACGGATTTGGATGAGAACACGAAGCAAATGGAATATAGACGCAAAATTGGACGTCTATATACCGTAGCATCCATTATGCAGACTCAGATGCAGTTATTGGAACATTTGTTCTTTAGAGATGGAGAGGATCTCTTTGAGTTCAAGAGAGATGATAGAAATCAAGAAGAGGATGATGAATATCTTGTCTAAGTATTATTTTTTTGAGTCAGAATCGTCACTTAATACACTTTCACTTAAAAAATTAAACAAAAAAGAACTTTAAACTAGCGTTTTAATTCTGTTGTCTCTGTAGTTTACACTTACTGATATTAAGACAGCACACTTTTCATTCCTTAATAGTCGATTCTAGAATGCCTGCCAGTTTGCAGAAGTACTCAATAACTGTTAACAGCTTAGCATTCTCTGTGAAAGTTTCATATTCAAACTGATTTTAATAAAAGCAATAACAACAAGAAGAAGAGTACAGTCCAGCATGCCGGACAGTATATGTAACACTCTCTGGTATCAAAATGGATAGTACTTAGTGTGAAGTCGATACTAATACACTGACGTACTGCAGTCTCCTAAACAAATATATAACAGAGCTATACAAGAGAGTGCAATTGAGCTCAAATTCTGCCGACGTCTCAGCTGACGTCTGCAGAGAGATCTGTCGCTTCGATGCTTGCGTTGACCGTCGCTCATGTTTTCGCTCTCTTAAGCTCTGCCCAAGCGCAAGTCGCTGCTAGCTGATTTGATAGTATGTGTGTTCGCGCCACTATTTCCTCTCTCTACTTCTATTTACATACAGTAGGTCTAAGAATAGTTTGTATACAAACGCAGATTGCCTTGTTGACTTAGTCGTTGATGGAACTATAATAAATCTTCACAATATTTAGTAGAAAATTTAAGAATATACAGTCACAAAGTCTTGTTAGAATATTTAAACAATAATTATGAAGAAAACAAGTGGTTTTATATTTTTTATACTGACCGCAATAATCATTTTGGGTTGTGTCGCCTGTGCGTTTTATTTTGCTGGCATTGATCATGAAATGGAGCATTTGAAGAACATTTTAATTGCGATTGCCATAGTGCTGCTATTTCAAATGGTAGTGGCTGAGCCAATTAAATATCTGCTGCTCTCATTTGATGCCGCCAATTGGCCAAGAAAGTTGCCCAAGTATAAACCAATCAAGCCAAAGGATGATGAGAACTATAATCGTTTGGAGTTCCTCAAACAGCGGCTGAAGAGCATGAGAGTTCAGATGTTGATCAACGAGAGATATCGTCATGCAGACTTAAATGAGAAATACAAGAGTATTACACAAGATCTATTCCTATATGGGAAATACTTTATAATACTCTTCTGCATGGTGCTTGTAACTCGAGAAGAGCTGCTCTATCACAATACGGCAAGACTGCAGATTCTTCTGAAGCAGAATCATACGGATTATTTGGGGATTAATTCAGTGGTTCATTTAAATCAATTGTTTGACTTTGTCGAGTCATCGCTGGTGAAGGCATTCGACGGTGCCCAGGACGAGGGTGGAGCAAGTTATTGGATACATAGTGAACCGACCAGAATGTTAGGAGTAGTACGCATGCGTCAATTGCGTTTGGTCAAAGAACAGTTTGGCTGGAATAACCCAGAGTTCTCTGATCTCAGATATATGCCCGACTGGGAGTTACCCTACCGACGGCTGCACTACACGGACAAGTATTGGCGCATCTATGAGCCCTGGTTGCCCATCTCCGATCACTATGATCTATCCGATGCGATTCTAATGAATTTCGATCACATTGGCAAGTTCCAGAACTATCCAGAGCTCAAGGGTTACGTGGCAGTACTCGCACGGGATAAACATAACTCTATGAAGATTTTGGACTTTCTAACGGAATACCATTGGCTTACTTATAATACATCAGCGGTATTCCTAGACTTTACGCTCTACAATGTAGACTCAAATATTTTCAGTGTGTGCACACTGCGAGTTGAAAGAACTCCCTTTGGCAGCGTTTTACCCGATGTGGATTGCGACAGTGTCAAACTAATCGAGGAGATGGAACAACTCTCCTATGTGGCTCTCATAGTGATATTCATATATATCATTGTGATAATTCAGTTTACACAGTCATTTGTCTGCCATGTTTGGTATCGACCCTCGGCCATGAAGAGCATGTGGTACACAATGGATTTGATTATAATTCTACTCAACATAATTGTGATCAGTTTGATCATAGTGCGTGCATCCCTGGTACAATCGATGCTCAGGCGTCTAGAGGGTGCCAACAAACTGGAATATCTCAACTTTCGAGCAGCTACCCGTTTGCATGGATTAACTACCATTTTGACTGGATTTCTAATCTGTTTTACGACCCTTCGCTTGTGGAAAATTCTGCAGTTTTCAAAAGTTTTTCAGCTGTTCAGCCAAACATTTTCCATTGCCTGGCGAGCTTTGGCCATAACAATGGCCATGATCATGATTATTCTAATGGCCTTTGGCATTGCTTTTGTCACCATAAATGGCAACAATAGTGAACATTTTCTACGCATGATCACCAGCATGATCACAGCCCTCTGCTTTGCCTTTGGCTTCAGCTCGGAGATCAAGCCACAGGAAGTCTTCTTTGGTGGCAAAGTACTCGGCATTATTCTGTACGCTACTTTGGGATTTGTTGTTGCAGTTTTGTTAATCAACGTGTTTATTATAACAATCAGTGATTATTTTAGCAAAGCAAGAGCCGAACGAAATGTCAAGTCAAGAAGACGAATCAGCTTTTTTGAATTTCTACGCGTTGAGTATTTTGATCTCATTAGATTCATACAGAAGTTGCCCTGTTTTCGAAAGGGTTACAAACGGAATAATCGCACTGTGGCGGAGAATATTGATCGCATTTTGGAACAACGGGATATAGCTAAAAAAGCTAAATTACGGCTGAAGAAATCGATACTTTCGGCTAGCAAACAGAAGCCACCACCGCCAAAGGATGAGGAAACTCTGCAGGCGGAGTACAGGGAACGCATTGAGCATGTTTTGGCCATTAAAAACATAATGTTGACTCAAATGGATATACTGGAATATCTGCTTTTCCCAAAAAAGTCAAAGAAGCCAAAGAAAATCAGCAAAGATCAAGAAAAACCATACTTCGACTCCGATCGAGATCAGGAAAAAGGGGATATAAAACTAAACCCAAATGACAAAAGTACTCAGGTTAAAAAGTCTAAAAATGCACACTTTGTATAAAAAACTATATGTTTAATGTATATGATAAATATTTATGACATCACTTAGTGTATTAGTAATAAAAGTTTTGCTAAAGAAAGTATTTTATAATTGTTGGCTATAATTTCAATAATTTCCACTTGGTTTTTTGTTTATTTTCTGCGATGTCACAACTAAATAATTATGCGCAAACAGGCAAAACTTTGACTTGAAAAGGCTTTTAGGGCAATTTGGCGCTGGCATTGTTAGACTTGTTTGCAGAACGTAAGCCTGGCTCTGGTCCAAAGCGAAATGACTTATGGGTAACAAAGTAATCGGAGCATATCCCAAAAGCCAAAGATGATAAAGAAGCTGTAGAAGTGGTAGAAAAAGAGCATTCTGTTCATTCACAATTGTTATGAGTAAGCAAATAAAAATTTAATATCTCTCATGCTTTTAGGCTGCTGCCGAAAACTATTTGAGTTGCCCAGTTTTCCAGCTAACATTTTCCATTTTCCCCAGCCCCGTGTAATCGGAGGCAGCAGTTATTGTTAGACCCACACTAAAAACTTTACAAACATTTTGATCAACAGCAAATGTAGCTAAACTAAACAATTGCAAACGGCGCTAAACTTTTATACAGCTTCGAGCTTTCAACTCTCCCCGACTACCCCCTCAAACCTTCACAAAGCAATGCCAACGCCTCTGCAGATAGACAAACTGTCTGCAACTTTTTTGGTGTACAGCATTTGTTGGATGTATACATATGTGACTTGGGGAAACTGTATAAACTTTTATAATTATTAGCAACAAATGAGCAGTGACAGAGCACTTTTGCCGTAACTTTAACTTGCAGCCAGACAGATCCTCTCCAGTAACCCAAACAAACAAAAAACCCAAAAAGAAGCCAAAAAATCAACAAAATCACAAATGATTCCTGGCCACCCAGGCTCAATTTAAAAGTTTTAACTACCTGACTCCGTCTGCGTGGAGATTGTGGAGCGGACAGGATTGGAGTGGATACGAGAGGAACAGAGACAGGTGGCATGGCGGAAACAAGCGAATGTCTAAGAAATAGTGTCCCAATCAAAAGCCATGTGAAGTTTTAAATGCGTTCGGAGTTGGGTGCACCTAAAAAACTTTCTAATTTTTGAGTTAAGCAGCTTTTTATAAAAATTGCAACTTTGTTGACAACATTTAATGCACATTGAAATATTTGTTAAATTATTTCTGTGTGTGTAATTAAATTTACAATTTAAACGCTTGTGTTGTGTAACTGTATAAATAAAGAAAGATTATTTGATTAATCGAGGGAATAAAACTTTATTCAAAATAAACTTTTAGATTCCAGCTAAAAGGTTTATTCATTTTTAAGTTTTATAACTATATTAATAACACATTTTAAAGTTACTTTTTAGTTATATAATATGTTTATTATGCATATGTATTTTTTCGATAACAGTATAAAGCATAATAAGAGATAATAAAACTTTAAAACGTTGCCACTATGAACATATTCAGGATTTTTTAAGAAAATTTATATATAAATAAATTATAAAAATAGTTTTCATAGTTTCAGCAAGAAGTTCAGTTTATTTTTATTAAAAAAACTGTTTAAATCCGGAACTTAATTTTTTTTGAAGTGCTAACATTAATTGTTGTTCACAAAAACTAGAATTCACGAACTCAGCGTCGTGTAAACGTTTAAAATAATCATGTGAGCTCTTGACACTTTTTGCAGTCTACATATCGACTGTTTTAAAGCCTTTTTCAACACTAGTAAAGCTGAGAAGTCACAGCTGCAAACATCTCACTTCGTTTTGTCAAAAGAAATAATATTTTATTATTTAAATGCAATAGTTGAAAAATATTTGAGTTAAATTAATTTCTGTAGAATAAAGAAATGGACTTAATGGAATGCGACGAGGACGATGAGGTAGAAGAGGATGAAGAAACCCCAACTGAGTAAGTTACAAGAGTGAAATTTTATACCAATTTTAACGTGTGCCGTCCCAGCGATGGCTACTCAAAAAAATACAAAAGTCATCGCAGAAAACATTCCAAGAGGAAGAGGAAAAGAGAAAAGAAACACAGACATAAGCACACCGCGGGTTACTATCCAGATCAACAATCTCTGATACAAGAGGCGATCGAAGAGACCTCGAGTGCAGGAAAGTTAGTACACAATTTAATGGGTTTCATATGATATTACTTTTATGTATATGTTATTATAGTAGCAGCACATTTAATGATCAGAGCGCAATGGAAACAGCCTCTACTTCTGGTACCGAACAAAGTTATCAGAAGAAACATGTCAAGAAAAAGAAAAAACACCATCACACATCGGAAGTAGCTCAGTATGCAGAGTCACACACTTTTGGGCAACCACAGGACATGGAAGAGCCAATGGAAGAGTCAAGTGTTTACACAGAGAAGTAAGTTACTAGATCTCTTTAGTTACAGTGAGTTTAAACGTGTAGTTTCACAGTGATACCTTGGGCACCAACTGGCTAGATACTCTGCCATCCAACTGTAACACCACGAAGAAGCGCAAGAAGAAAAAGAAGAAAGAGAAGCAGAGCGAGCCTGCAATGGAAGAGTACACTGAGCCGCAAGAGGCCGCAGAGGACTACGCTGAAGAGACCTCGAACAATGATGTAGAAGAGTAAGTCTGACATGCCCTCGCTCTCTTTCGCTCTCACTCTACTTAAAAACTGACAAATTGTTTTGTTAGGTATCCAATAGGTCAGAACTGGAGAGACACTCTTCCCACGCACAACAGTACTAGCAGGAAGCATAAGAAGAAGAAAAGGTCGAAAAGACATAATCAGCAACAAGAAAACAGTTATGCAGAGCCAGAATCGTATGAACAAGAAACTCTGGAGGAGCCAATGGAAGTGCCTGCATATAGTTACGAGATTGAGTAAGTAGTTGACTAAACTAACAAGCTTAAATCACAATTTTTTATTATTTAGTGAGTCTTTGGGTCAGAATTGGCGTGATACACTGCCCCCGAGTGATGACGATGAGCCCAAACAGCGCAAGAAACGTTCAAGAAGACATGGAAAAAAACTTGTAAGGCAACTTTTGTTTATTAATTAACTATAGTAATTAATTTTTGTGTAATTTTTTCTTTAACATATTATTCTATTTTGAGTTTTATTTAAAATTTACGTTGTTTGTGACTCATTTTTAGAGCAAAAGTAAATGTCCCAATAGTCTATATCGGGAATATGACGCACAACACGCCGAGACACACGAGGAGCCCAGCGATGAGCCAATGGAAGAAGTGTTGCCAAACGCATCCAATGAACAGTAAGTAATTAAAAATCAAATTAAAATGTATTAGCTTAAAAGATGGTAAGACAATATACTTAATTTCCTAGGGAGCAACCACGTGCTTCGATCTATGGCATATGCAATGCAGAGCTTGATTTTAATCTAGAGCCCAATGCTCCAATACGTTATATACAACGAGCCTCATATCCAATCAAACCTTTTGCTACTTACAAATCAAAGCAAAAGAAGTTGGAAAAAGTTAAAAAACAGAAAACTGTAGAAACTTTTCAAGAGACACCGACTGAGGCACCGCAATCTCCACAGGTAACCGTAGTTATGGATCTGCCTGACATACCCACATCGGAGGAGATATGGAACGGCCACATGAGCTGGCTGGAAGGTGGATTTTCAGTTTTGCCCCCAAGTTGGCACTGCCAAATGTCCGGCGATGAACAAAAGCCTCCCGATCTGGAAACTAAACCTGAGACACCCAAGTTGAGTGATCATCAAGCTCAAGATGATCAGGTAAAACATGAAGATCAATTGCAGGAAGCCGTTAGTTACCTCACTGATTGTTCAAAGAAATCAGAATCACCCGAGATCTTAAATGAAGTAGCTACCTTTGAGAACTTTTCCTCTTTGAGTTTGGATAGTTTGGAACTCAGTTTAGAAGAGGAACGTTCATTTTCGGACACTCTTAAGTCTATGGGATTTTATACGACTCACAATGAAATCGATGAATATGATATGATTCTTAGCATGGCCAGAACTGAGCAATCCAGAAATGCTTTGCAGGACTATATCAAATCAAAGCTTGATGAACAACAGAAGCTTAAGAAAGAGTGCAAGTGTTTGTTTAAAATTCCAATTATACCAGAAAGCACTGAAACAAATTTACAAGCAACAGAATCTACAAATCAACTGGCAATTGGTGAACAATCCAATAAGCAATCGACTATAGAACCATTGAAGAACATAGATACTGGAGTTGTTAAAGAACAACAACTGCAATCTAAAGATTTGAAACAGGAATCACAGATTGATTTGCAAAAGAAACAGCTTATAAGTGGCCAAAACGAACGCGCTGAGCGCCCGGTAATTTTAAATGTGGAAATGCTGCCAACTTGTGCCAAAAATGTATTCCAATTAATGCCAAAGAAAACTGATTCATTGCCGGAAACAGCTCAGAAACAGGCTCAAGGTAATGCCGCTGAAGCAATTGATTTTGAAAAGGAAATTAGCCAAGTTACTCCACCTGAGCCTGGGGCAAGCGGTACCGCATTGGGAAAGGAATCCACAGGAGCGGTCAACAAATGGGAGGGCTGCTTCAGGCAGCGTTTGGAGGGATTTGATAATATTGTTGATCAAAACATGACCGAATTTTGTGACCCAGAAGCAAAGCGTTTGCGTAGCAAAAGAATCCCCGATGCTGCTGTCGCAGACGGTGTTCATTTCGAACGGGATCTGCTGATGCCCGAGCTGCTGACTGCGGTGGAGCAGGGTCTACGTAAAATTGGCATACTCCGTTCGAAACGCAGAGTCGATCGCGAAACGCTGCAAATAAAAACGAAGAGTGTTCGTGCATACAGCACAATTAAAATGAATCAAGAGCTGGACATCAGTAAGTTCGTATCGGAAATGAAAAATGCGGTTTACAATACTGAAACGGAGGTGCTAATGAAGCGCTACGAGGACGGTCAAATCGCTTGGATCTGGGATAATGGCTCCATACTCATCACAAATGCTCGTAGTAAACAGATACTCACCGAGACCGAGGAGAATATAGTGGAGAACATTGGGCAATTGACCAAGAATCCCATCTTAGCTGATCACAATAAATCGCAGTCAAGCATGATCAGTCTTACCCAATTTCCCTGGCAAGTGAACATCGAGGAATTCTGTAAAATGCATTCCCTAACCGCTGAATTATCAACTGGAAGCTTTCAGTATGTCTACTACGTAAATAAGGGTATTCCTAATGTCGTAGCCAAGTTATTTGACTCCGGTTTGATTCATGTCTTTGCGGTGACCACAGCTGATACTGATCAAATGCTGGAAAAGCTATATCTGCTCATAGGAAATCAGCGCAAAGCCAATGAAACTGCAGCTGAGGCTCCAGTTGATCTTGCTAAAAAAAATGATTAAACTTTAGGAAAAATCTAGAAAACAACAAAAAATAAAAATTGCCTTAAACACAATTATAAAACTATAATTAAAATGAAATTGTAATCTTATTTGTACCTTTTTGTATGAATAAATAAAATAACAGGACAATTTCTAGTTCTACTAAATTTACAAAATCAACTTAAACATTTTAAATCAGATTTTCTAAATAATTTAATTTTTGTCCTCAGATGGAACTTACTAACAATTGATATTTAAGAAAGCAATTTTGTCTATACTATTTTCTATTAATAAATAAAATAACAGAACACCATAACAATCAATAGGATAAATTATTTTTTAAAAATAACTATGTTAAATGTACACATTTATGTATATAAAATAATTATTTAACTAAAACTAAATTAAATTATATATTAAACTCAAAAGAAATTGAAAAACAGTTGAAAAATCATTATATTTATATGATTCTGTTTTAAAGATTAATACATTGTATTTAAAAAAATAAAATGTTTTAAATACATTTTTTAATTTCTAGCACTCTATCGCATCACAATTTTAAGCTACTCCACAAATTGCCAAGAGAACGCTGCCTCTCTTTCGTAACATACAAAAGAGACACCAGAAGAAAAGCTTTAGCTGCGCAGAGAGCGCTGAATGGAAAGCCACATAAAAAGCACTGCTCTCTGCAGCAGCAAAAAGCAACGAGAGAGAGAGAAAGAGCACGCGAGAGCTCAAACTTTGGCAGCTGGCAGGTAAAATCATGGAGCTTTTTAGGTTAAAGTTCTGAGTGCTGGCCATAAAATAAAGCAGACTTGGGGCATCAGGATTTGCCGAGCGCAGGAATTTAATTCATAAGTTAAGTGCCGTGTCCTCGGCCGTATACAGCCAAGGTTAAGTGCGGCAGTAGTAGCGGGGAAAGCACGCCAGTACCGACGAAAAACCCCAATCCTGTCGCCCACTCACTCATTTAAAGCATGTAGGAGTTTTTTTGCTTCCAGAGTGGAGCTCATTTTTTTCCAAAGAACTTTTTTTTTTTGCTGCTTGAGCACGATTTTTAAGGCATCTTCGCATCCCTTTATACTTGGTAGCCCCTCGACCATCATCAATTAAATGCCGGCGACTTTTTGTTGGGCAACATTTTTGTTGGGCATAAACAATTGCCTAGAAATATAATACATGGCTCATTGTCTGGGGTTGTATGAACTTTGCTTTTTCCTCAATTGTTTACGCTCATTGTCTTTAAGCTTACAATGGATTTGATTGAATTTTTACTTTTTTATGCATTTTTTTGTTACAAGCGCGACTAACAAATTAAGCAAATGACAACAACAAACTCAAAATTCAAACCCTTAACCGCAGCTCGCCCAAACAATAACTTAATCAGACCTTGTCACGCCCCACGGTAAGCCGCCCACATGATTTGCATGAAGTAAAAAAAAACCCAAAAAAGTTAACTGGGAAAATTTTTAAAGCCAACTGACCTTTTGTCAGCCAATTTAAATAGACGCGTGCTCCCTTAGCCCTGTCAACGAGCCAGGTTTTTATTTTTTTCTTTTATTTTTTGATTTGCTCGACACGTTTCCAAAAAGTCCCAATCCAAAATAAATCAACACCTAGCAATAAACACAAAAAAAAAAGCAATGCAGCAAATATTGAAGTAATCAAAAATGCAAATGTCACTACGTGAATTGTAAAATACGAAGTGGTATCCAAAATTTCGACCACTCCCTGGTTATTTCTTCATGGTATCAGCCCCTGGGGCTATGGACTCTAATAAATTTGCTGGCAAATCAAGAGCACATTAATTCTTCTCTCTTAGCCGTTTTATCGCAAAAAGTTAATTGCTTTCCCGTGCTCTCTATTAATCATATTCCATAATTTGTTTAGCCTAATTAACGACAGACGGCCGTACATACGGACAGACAAAAGACCAAGACGACGACGAAGGCGTCTGCTCTACAGGGTCTGGGATAAGCCGGGTCAACAGTGGCCAAACACGCAGCTCGAGTTGGTCATTAGCAAAGGTTCTGAGAGCAACAAATTATAAATAGGTCATTATTATTATATTAATTGCATAAAATATAAATTATAAATGTAGCATTTAAATCAGTTTATACAAATTTTAGCCAGCAGGTCATTAAATACATGTACCGAAATTTAGAGTCTAAATTTAGACTTACTGTTTATACATATTCAAGTGCTTAGTGTTCCAATTAATCCTTATACATAAATAAGTTTCCTCAGATTTAGATATATGTATAATTTATTTACTGCTTAAAATTGTGCATATGTATATGTAGGTTGTGTCTGTACATTAATTCTGTTTTAAACTTCCATTTTACGCCCTTTTTTAGCTTCTACATTTTTAAAACACGTTCGTTCCTGCTTCTTACACATTTTCTTATACTCGCATAAAGTTAAACATTAAAACAAATGTCAGCGCCATTAGTTAACAATTTTCGTTGGTCTACAAGCGAAATGAACATCAAACATATAAACAACTCATATTCACACGAAACTCGTACTTGTTGTGTTTCCTTTCCGGGCTGTGATGACAATGTTGCTGCACTGAAAAAAAGACAAAGACAGTGGTTAAGTAAAAGAAATAGTAACTTATATTATAGAAAAATACTACAAATTTTTCCATTTTTTTTGAAAATAATTAGAAGAAGTTAAGTGCGTAATTATTTAAATTGGTTTCTTTTAAAACATTTTTACTTAAAGGTATTCTTCGATCAGATTTTAATATTTACTTAAAATAAACTCTACTTACTTCATGATTTAAATTGTTTTAGGTTATTTCAATATTTAAAAAAATTGTATGTTTTGATGCATACAACTTTATTGTACTTATTTTATTTTATATACAAAATATATTAATAAATAAATTAAAGATCTCAAAAGCTAAGACATTACTTAAATTTATTTTTAAAGTTTTTTTCATGAAATTCATACGTGAAATATTTTTTTCACCCGATGAATACAAAAAATCTAGTCATCTTAGTTTCACAAACCTAGTCTTGATTTTGCAACCCATATTTTCTGTCAGTGTACGGCCTCTGATGTTTGTAGGCAAATGCAGTTGGTGCGAGATTTTTTTAATGCAAAATTCGTGTCGCGTTGTTTGTCGGCGAGTTACAGGAGAGGGTTTTTCATGTAGTCGTACTCGTATTCTTACTGGTAGTAGCTGTTTTTGCCGGTTAGCAGTGTCCATGTACTGTTGCTTGTTTTTGCCATTAACAGCAATTACAAATGGCAAACAGAGAACGCAGAAATGGGCGAAATGGGCGTTAAACAGCCCCTTTTGCTGGGCAAGGGCAAACTTTTAATTATTTAGACGAGTACACGAAAGTCGCTGTGTTTTTCGCATACAATTCCGTTGCAGTTTCAGGTTTTGGTTTTGGCCGCTACGCCACCGAAAGGTAAATTCAATTATGCAGTGTATGTCATTGTTGTTTTTAGCATTTTGTAATTACAAACAACTTTACAACTTGCAACTAATCAAATTACAGGCATCCCAAACACCTAAATCATACAGCAAAAAAGCTAATCTTTAAGCACAAATCCTTGCGTACACCCGGCACAAGCACGATAACATATGCCAAGGATTTATTTAACTTACCAGAAGCCTCTATGTCCCGGGCCAAAAGGATTTTTATCGTCTATCAGCATGCGAGAGAGTGCAAAAATGGCTTTTTAAATTGTGCATCAATGCATGAAATGCGCCCTGAAAGCGATTCAGATAAATTCACCAAACTAACAAATAACCATGGTCTAAATCCACTCAATACCATGAACACACCAGCTCCCAATCCTCCCGTTTGTAGGCGTATCCTCCTCTTTATGTGGGAGTTTATAGCACATACACGATTGAAAAGCATTTTGAAGGCTTAGGAGAAAATTCTTCGAGTTTTTTCTTTATTTATTTTGAAATCAGTCTTGACGGTTTTCTACAGGAAGAGAGGTGCGGAGTAAGCCAAAGGAGCTGCATGATAGGCTAGAGGCGCAGCCAAAGGCGCGGCAACTGAAGCAGCCAAAGGAGCTGCAGCGTACTTGGCGATCACTGGAGCAGCCAATGGAGCGATCACAGGAGCAGTCGCGATTCCATTGTAGTTGCGGGCAAACACTTGGCTACTGGTGGCAGTCACAAAGGGAGCTGGAGCAGCGACGACGGCAGCTGGAGCAGCAGCCACAACTGGTGAAGTGTATGCCAAGTGTTGGCCAAGAAGGACACCAGGCTTGGCAGCAGCACAGGCGATCACGGCGAAGATTATGGCAGCCTGTAAATTAAATAAGTTAAGTTTAAATGCATACAGAAAACCAAGAAATTTTACTCACGAATTTAAACATCTTGAATAAGTTTTGTTTTTTGAGGATCTGTTGTGTTAACTCGAAAGCTTGAACTTGTTTGATAACATTTAACGGTTTCTACTACCCTTTTTATACACAAATCTTAAAAACCAACAAGAATGACCTTGAGAGACATTATTTTATGATCGTGGGTGTCACGACGTGTTATACATTAAACAGTGGGAAATAAACAGTTTGGAGAGCAAAGTGTTAACGGCTCTAAATGCAAACCGTTAACTGGGCTCAGACACTACCAACGCATTTCAATGAACTAAATGACTCACAACTGGATGATGACTCTTTTGGGTATAAATACTCGGCGATAACTGTAGTTGGACATCAAACAGTTTGCAATCAATCAATCCTCAACATGTTCAAATACGTAAGAAACCAAATGAAAACCTTTGAGGAGTAGCCCCAATAATTCTTCCTTTGATTACAGGCCGTTGTTGTCCTTGCCGTCATCGCCTGCGCTGCTGCCAAGCCTGGTGTCCTTCTTGGCCAACACTTGGCATACACTGCACCAGTTGTGGCTGCTGCTCCAGCTGCCGTTGTCGCTGCTCCTGCTCCCTTTGTGACCGCCACAAGCAGCCAAGTGTTTGCCCGCAACTACAATGGAATCGCCACTGCTCCAGTTGTTGCCCCCGTTGCTACTCCTGTGATCGCCAAGTACGCCACTGCACCAGTTGCTGCCCCTCTGGCTGCTCCTTTGTCCTACCATGCACATTTGGCTGCTCCTCTGGCGTACAGCTCACCTTTGGCCTACTCCGCTGCTGCTCCAGTTCTGCTGTAAAGACAAAATCACTCGATCGATATGAAAAAATAAAACTTACAATTAAGTATTTAAGAAATTAAAGTTTTTCTTCTCTGAATTTCTGTAGGACACCTGTGCAGGTAAAATTGAATTTGAATCCACTAAACACATTCCCCATTTGAGTGTTGAGATGCAAATCACGTAGGCAGCGCAAAAATGATTGCCGTCAGCGGTTATTGGCCACATTCACATGCAAGAGTGGCTTAATGGTTTGTTTTGCTGGTCAAAATTTGTAATTATGTATGTGTGTCAAGGTCACTATGTAAGCCCTAGCAAGGGCTTGAGTGGTTCAACGAACTTTTCGCCAGTGTCTTGTCATATGTAACCTCAGACTTACCAACTCCTGTTTACAGTAGGCTAAAATGTGTAAACGAAATGACTTTCGACCGTTGCTACTTTTTTTCCCATTTTGAGATAATCTTTTGATAAAGACAATTATTATTAATGATTAATTTGATTTGATAATTATCGTAATAGAACTCTAGTACGCAAACACGCACACATACTCTAGCAATTCCATTCGTGAGACTCTGAGAAGGGACCATGTGCGAGTGGAACAGAAAGCACAACCCCATTGATCATGCAATGCTAGAAGTAACGAATAAGTCCAAAACTGAAGATATCTGATCAACTGAACTTGCCTAAGTTAGAAGAGCACAGAGTATGCGATATCAGTTGCTTGTCACTGCTCTCTCTGGGCTTAGTTAGAAGAGCACAGAGTACATGCTAATAGGAAAGCCTGTATACATATATACACATGTGATACGTTTGTGTATGAATGTGAGAGATGTGCAGAATGCTGAGACTAATTGTTGTTTTGGCATGTGTGTTTAAAAAGCTTTGAAACGTTTAACAACTGAGAGTAATAATAATAAAGAAGAACAGCACATAGCATTAATTCGGAAGAGAGCAACATCAGTCTGACTAACGCAGCTGAAGCCAACGGTCAATAAATGCGCACATTCTTATGCCCTACCCAGTCTTTAATTTAAACTAAATCTTATGCCGAATATATGTAAGTGTGAAGTTACACACAACAACTAAACGCCATAAAGTTCGTTGAACCTCTCAAACCCTTGCTAGGGCTTACATAGTGACCTTGACATAATTACACATACACATACATAATTACAAATTTTGACCAGCAAAACAAACCATTAAGCCACTCTTGCATGTGACTATGGCCAATAACCGCTGACGGCAATCATTTTTGCGCTGCCTACGTGATTTGCATCTCAACACTCAAATGGGGAATGTGTTTAGTGGATTCAAATTCAATTTTACCTGCTCAGGTGTCCTACAGAAATTCAGAGAAGAAAAACTTTAATTTCTTAAATATTTAATTGTAAGTTTTATTTTTTCATATCGATCGAGTGTTTTTGTCTTTACAGCAGAACTGGAGCAGCAGCGGAGTAGGCCAAAGGTGAGCTGTACGCCAGAGGAGCAGCCAAATGTGCATGGTAGGACAAAGGAGCAGCCAGAGGGGCAGCAACTGGTGCAGTGGCGTACTTGGCGATCACAGGAGTAGCAACGGGGGCAACAACTGGAGCAGTGGCGATTCCATTGTAGTTGCGGGCAAACACTTGGCTGCTTGTGGCGGTCACAAAGGGAGCAGGAGCAGCGACAACGGCAGCTGGAGCAGCAGCCACAACTGGTGCAGTGTATGCCAAGTGTTGGCCAAGAAGAACACCAGGCTTGGCAGCAGCACAGGCGATGACGGCAAGGACAACAACGGCCTGTAATCAAAGAATGTATTATTAGGGCTACTCCTCAAAGGTTTTTATTTGGTTTCTTACGTATTTGAACATGTTGAGGATTGATTGATTGCAAACTGTTTGATGTCCAACTACAGTTATCGCCGAGTATTTATACCCAAAAGAGTCATCATCCAATTGTGAGTCATTTAGTTCATTGAAATGCGTTGGTAGTGTCTGAGCCCAGTTAACGGTTTGCATTTAGAGCCGTTAACACTTTGCTCTCCAAACTGTTTATTTCCCACTGTTTAATGTATAACACGTCGTGACACCCACGATCATAAAATAACGTCTCTCAAGGTCATTCTTGTTGGTTTTTAAGATTTGTGTATAAAAAGGGCAGTGGAAACCGTTAAATGTTATCAAACAAGTTCAAGCTTTCGAGTTAACACAACAGATCCTCAAAAAACCAAACTTATTCAAGATGTTCAAATTCGTGAGTAAAATTTCCTGGTTTTCTGTATGCATTTAAACTAAACTTGTTTAATTTACAGGCTGCCATCATCTTCGCCGTGATTGCCTGTGCTGCTGCCAAGCCTGGTGTCCTTCTTGGCCAACACTTGGCTTATAGTGCTCCGGTTGTGGCTGCTGCTCCTGCTGCCGTTGTCGCTGCTCCTGCTCCCTTTGTGACCGCCACAAGCAGCCAAGTGTTTGCCCGCAACTACAATGGAATCGCGACTGCTCCTGTGATCGCTCCAGTGGCTGCTCCAGTGATCGCCAAGTACGCTGCAGCTCCTCTGGCTGCCCCAGTTGCCGCTCCATTGGCTGCACCCCTGGCTGCCCCTCTGACTTACAGCTCTCCATTGGTGGCTCCTTTGAGCTATGCTGCACACCCAGTAGGACCCGTTCTGTTTTAGGAATTTGCGATGTAACTGAAAATAAAAATCAACAATTCTAACTTAAAAGCTTAACTTATCGCTGGGCAAACATTGAGGGGGGTCTGCTAATTGGATTTACGGCTCGCTCACACAAACAAGGGCTCGTTTGTCTGGCAGAATGTGACGAGTGTTGGCCATTAAAGTGCAAGTCACGTAGGACGCGTTAAAATTATTGTCAACAGCGGCAGCTGCTGTTTCCATCAACGTCAGTTGTATGACGCGTGACATTAAAGCGGCCAAAATGTTTACATTGAATTTGCTTTTGGACAAAATTTGTAATTATGTCAAGGTCACGAGGAAATGCGCAGTGTTGGCAGTAAAGCCTAAATAAATATTTTATTAACTTAAATAAATAAAATTAAATTAGTGCAGATTAATGAAGGAATTTTCGTTAATATTTTATTATTATTAGCATTGTGTTTTAAGGCGACAATTAAATAAGCTTTAATATTGAAAGCAATCAAAGGAAATAATTAGTACATGTATCTACGTAAGGAAAATAAACTTTACTAATTGTTATTTGAGTGTGTGCAGAATTATTTGAGCGAGTGTATAATACAGCAACTACAATAACTGTTTGTGTAATCGCTGCGATCGGATCTCCAAAGCGGAAAACAGAATACAAAAACAAATTTACACAGTTCTTGTATTCTTCCTTTTGTGACTCTTCCGTCTATAACGTATTGGCAAGCTGTCGCTTGATGTTTGTTTGTGTGTCTGTAATTTGTATGAGTTGCTTTGCTTCTCAATGAGAAAAAGAGAAGAAGCAAATTGCAGAAATCAGACGAAGCTTCTCAATGAGCCACTGCAATAAAAAGAGTGCATGCATGCATACAATCATACATATATCTACTTGTAATACGTATTAATTACGTGTGTATGTATTGACAGTTACCGCTGCATGTATGTCTGTATGATTACATATTAGGAGACTACTCACTACAGTAGAAACAGTTGGCAGAATTGTATGTATGGACATTCTAATGTTTTGATAGAATAATAATAGTTAAAAAAATTAGTTGAAATTTCTTTAAATTGTTTTTAATTTACATTAGATCACAGTTAACTTTTTTAAAACAAGAGAGGCGCTGGAGCAGCTGCGTAGCTGAGTGGTGCGTGGTAAGCAAGTGGAGCAGCGGCATAATTAGCGAAGACTGGAGCAGCCAGAGGAGCAGCAGCGTACTTGGCAACGACTGGAGCAGCCAGAGGATGGGCAAAAGTGGTGGCTGCAAGAGGAGCGGCAACGGGTGCTACCGCTCTGACGACAGGAGCGGCAACGGGAGCCACTGGAACGGGAGCAACTGGAACTGGGGCTGCAATCACTGGAGCAGTGGCAATGCCATTAAAGTTTCTGGCCACCACTTGGCTGCTGGTTGCAGTCACCACCGGAGCAGGTGCAGCAATGACAGCAGCAGGAGCAGCCAGAGGTGTGTGCAGGAATCCTGGCTTGGCGGCAACGCAGGCAATCAGAGCGCAGATGACAACGGTCTGTACAGAGTAAATGAATAAGATGTAAGTCCAGCTTTAAGGATTCCCTATTGGGTGAGTGAGGACTACTTACGAATTTGAACATGTTGAGGGATTTTGTGATTGCTTTACGGAGTTGGCACTTTAAGAGCGAAACTGTGTTTGATGGCATGTCTTCGTTTTCGATTTATTTTTATAGCAAATCAAAACGAACGTGACGGACGCGCAATAGAGAAAATCAAAATGAAAAGCTGCAAAGCAAAATAAAATAGAAATTAGCATGCACAGCGCACAGACAAAGTAAAGCAAAGCAAACAAATCGGAGCGGAGCGGAGTCCCGGCACCGGAATCCAACTGGAGGTTCGGACCTCTATAGCTTTGTAAATGTAACGGTAACAGTAACTGTAATAAGCGCGTTGATTTATTGCTCGTGTCACGAGCACCTATCGCTACTTTAAATACACAATAATTTGACTAATTGCGTTCTAAAGTTTTAGCTAAAATTTAAAGAGAAAAAACACTGTGCTTTTTTAAATTAATAATTATAGTAAAAATACTATACAGTAAATTTTAATTCATCATGTAGTTTATTTTATATTTTCTTCTCAAAATTGTTGATTTCTTACTTAAATAAGAACAATTTTATTTACTAAATTAAACAGTAATAATAATTAAATAGTAACCGAAGCTTAGACCTTGAATTGCTTTCTTCTACATCTTTTCTAAAATTGGAGAAGGTTCAATAGATTCTTTTAAAAAATAATAACTTATATTTTATTCCACTTATACTATTTTAAATAACATTAAAAATATCTACTTAAAATGCCACATTAAATAAGTGAATTAAATTTTAGATTACAACAACCTTGACCTGAAAAGGTGGTAACCTAACACAAAAGAAAAAAACAATGTAAGTGTCATTGTGTGTGAGTGTGTTGGCTTGTGTGTACTTGTGTGTGTGTGTGCGGCTTATTTGCTGACCCGAACTGTTGTCGGGTGTGAGCCATAATTTAAAGTTCGCTTTGGTCGTAGGTACGTGCTCAAAATGTTTAATTGAACGAGTTTCCTGAACTGAACCGAATGGGTCAGGTCACGACCTGGAGCAAGTGTGTGCCAGCAGTTTCAATGTGTGCGTGTGAGTGTGTCAAATTTTGTTAAAATATTGGTTTCTATATCTACTTGTAAAGTACCTGGTACAATTGGTGTAATAGAAAAGTTGTAGAAAAGATAAGAATGCATGGAATTTATATGTACCCTCAAAAATAGGGACAAATTTTAAGTTTTATTTGAGTCATAAATAAAGTTTGGGAGTTGTAAATAAGAGTTTAACGTATTAAAAAAATATTCAATAAATTTAATGTGCCGATGATATTTAATATTAATTTAAACGCTTTTTATATGTGTAAAGAGATTTTAAATTAAAAATTGGCACATCTTTTTTTTCCAAACGCTAATAGATTTGAAATTTCCATTAAATATTGTCATAACATCATAAATAAAAGTAACATCTGAATTATAGTGAATTAATTCAAAAAATTGAAAGATTATTTTTGTATTATAAACCCATTGACAGGAAAAACAATCAGAAATAATGATAAAATTCAGGAAAAATTAACCATCATTGGCTTACTTAGTTTTCTATTTTCATACGCAATTCTGAGTAAACTAAAACTTAAAGATACATTTTGCTTAATAAAATTAATTGCAAATAACTTAGTAAAATAGGTTGAGGACATCTAGAAAAATTTTTATGTGTGTTAACTTTCACTTCTTATAAAGGACAGATTAAAGTATTTAGTGCATTTCAAAACAGTTGAAATAAAATTGATTAAATTTAATGCATTTCGATTTTCATACAAATTTTGTATAATTAATTTAGACGATTGAAATTGGCTGCCCTTCGGGTTTTGTTAGAGACCCTCAAAGACATGGCTGGAACCAAAGTACAGGTACTACCAACACAAAAGCGAACTACCAATTATAATGCCGACACTTATAATGGACAACGTGGCCCACGCTGGGTGCATGTTAAGTAGCCCTTCACGGTGCGGTGCTGTGTTGATGCGGTGGCTTCTTCTTGGGTATAAATATGCGTGGCATGGCCTCAGCTTGACATCAGTTAGCAATTCGCTTTCAAACAGCTACATTCCCATCAGCAACTCATCAAGTCCATCGACAAATCAATTCAATTCAACATGTTCAAATACGTTAGTATTAATAGCCTTTAACCTGAACATAATTATTAATCCACTTCTTGTACTTAGGCCGTTGTCATCTTCGCTCTGATTGCCTGCGCTGCTGCCAAGCCAGGACTTCTGCACGCTCATTTGGCTGCTCCTGCTGCTGTCATTGCTGCACCTGTTCCGGTGGTGACTGCTGCCAGCAGCCAGGTGGTGGCTAGAACCTTTAATGGCATTGCCGCTGCTCCAGTGATTGCAGCACCAGTTCCAGTTGCTCCCGTTCCAGTCGCTCCCGTTGCCGCTCCAGTGATCAGAACAGTCGCACCAGTTGCTGCTCCTTTAGCTACTCCCTTCGCTGCTCCTTTGGCTGCTCCATTGCCCGCTCCCTTGGCTGCTCCAGTTTTCCGTCATGTCGCACCCGTTGCAGCCCCATTGGCCACTCCATTCGCTGCTCCCTTCGCCGCTCCACTGGCGGCTCCTCTCATCAAAACTGTTGCACCAGTTGCGGCTCCTTTGGCAGCTCCATTTGCGGCTCCCTTGGCTCATCCCTATGCAGCACCAGTCTTTGCCAAGTACACGGCTCCTTTGGCTTATGCTCCAGCTCCTCTGGGCTATGCCGCAGCACCCGCTTTGTGGTAAGAGCCAAAGTCCGGCAGGGATAAACAACATGTATGTTTAATGACTGATAGCCTTTAATAAAATTGTTCAACTTGTTTAAAGAAAAGAAAAAAAAATTTACTCTATTGTATAGCTACTATGGAACACTGGTTCATTTAATACTCTACGTGTTACTACATAGATTCAATTTTTTACAATTTTTACTTTGTCGTAAAAGTACAAATTTTGTAGCAGCTTTTAGTTTATAGATTTTTAAAAGAATTGTATAGTTCTAAGCTATGTAAAGTCTTTAAAGACCATTAAATTTTATAGCTAAATAAAAAACTGAGTAGTTACTGATTTAATGTACCTAAAACATTAAATTAGAATTGATTAAAGAATGCTAAAATTTAATTAAAAAAGTTTTACTATTTTTTATAGTTTTACCAACACATAACTCAGTTTGAATCAGGTATTTATAGTACTTAAAGGTTCTAATAGAAGCTGTAATATTTTGAAATAAAAGCTGAGTAAAATGTTTGAAATATTCGCCGATATCGAAGTACTTTCTTTTAGTACGTTTATTAATAACTCTAAAATTTCAAAGAGCATTTAGTAGTCTTTAAAATATTTGACATTTACCAATGTTCCATCATTTTTTTTTTAAATGCTTTTAGAGTCAGCACAGAGTTGGTACGATACCCAATCGCTTGTGGTGCTTTGGTTATATTCAGGTCATTTGGGTTTCATTGTCCTCTGCCTTTTACTTACACCCAAACCAATAGCGAATTATAGTTTCTATGAGTGCATATGTGTGTGTGTCCCTCTGTTTGGTTTATGGAAAGCAATCGAATGGACTTCAACCCAGGGTTCAGTTCAGGCTTAGATCGTTTCTCATGTGCTTTTCATCCCATATTTGCCATTCATTTGGCTTTGGCAAACAAAGCAAAGAATCGCGCATTCAACGACCAATAAATGTCCATATAATTTTTTTTCCTTTCAATTACGTTTTTCTTCTCTACGTTTTGTTGGAAAATTTAATCTTAAAGTTTAAAATTTTTTTAGCTACTGCAAACTAACGGAAAACTGAGTCAAACCGGGCTGCAAAGTAGAAAGCGAAAACTTAAACAGCCCCAAAGATAAGCGGCATACACTTGTCTTAACCTTTCCACCCCCCTTGTGCCCCTTAACCCCCTCAGCTGCTGTCGTAGTTGAGAAATTTTCCATGCCGACGTTGGTTGATTCTCAACAGCAGCGCAAACGCAGCAAAGTTTATCCTCAATTAAACTTTTTGTTGTTGCGTAAAATTGCGCCAGAGTTCAGTTTCTGTGCGTAGGTTGGGTGTAGGTTGTGCCTGGGAGTGTGTGTGTGTGTGTGTTTGTCTGATAGGCCATACGTCACGCCCACATATGTGTACGGATGTGCCTAGCCTATTCCCAGTCTCATCTTCATTTGTTAGCTTAACTTTTAACTCCACTTGCCTTAATTTTCGCTCCAAGTTTATTGTTGTTTTTGTTCAGCTCGGCACATTTTTGGCAATTTCCGCTTTTGGCAAGTACTGACACACAGACGCATACACCAAAGAAAATAAAAATCTATCTGCTTCGCTAGGTACTCCAATTTCCCTATCAACCCTTGCCCAAACCAGTTAATACCCAACTCTGCTGCCTGTCTCTTTATTCTTCGTCTATGTCACAGTTTTCGCCTTAGAACATTTCATTAGCTTTCCACACTTGCGTTTTAATTTGTTGCATCATTGCGTTGTTGAGTTTTTCCTTTTAGTAATTGATTTCACAGCAAGTTCTTGTACCAAGTTTTAATGCACATTAACGTGTTGATGAAAAGGACTTTGAAAGGTTTCGAATTCACACAGGAAATGAGCTGTACTATAACTCAACTTTGAGTACATTTTAATTTAAACTGTGTAAATGTTGATTGGCTTTAAGTTAAAAATTAATCTGTTGTTTCTTATTTAAAATGAAATATGTATTACATAAGTTCTTTGAACACATATAAGGTGCCCAAAAACTTATAGATACTATATAGACTTCTACTTTCTTGATTCTCTTTCTGTGTAAGTAAACACCTTTAGTTTCATCACACCTCAATTCAAATGCTAAAGCTTCATTTCCAATAAAGAAAACAGAAAATTCTTAAAACCAACTCCGAACGCACCTCAAATGCGACAGCCAAAAAACTGGTGGCTGTGGTTTCGTTGCGGTTGTTGAGCAGCTTCCTCGCCCGATTTGCAACGGTTATGGGTGTGAGAAACGGGGGGGATTTGCTGCTTTTAGCCATTTCAGCAACACGACCACAAAAATTCAGGCAGCCTTCTGGCTTTTGATATGACGACATGGAGCATTGCCACTGAGCTGCGTACAACGCAACGGCTACGTGATTTGTTTGCCAGAGCAATTTACATGCCAGGGCATGGATGTGTCTCTGTGTTACGATGACAACACACTCACGTTGATATTGACTGCGGTGTGTGTCTCTGTAGGTATATACATATGTGAGTGTGTGTGTGTGTCTGCGTGTGTTACCGCCACTTTGACATTTGGCACCCGCAGCTAAGGACCTCATTCTGCAAAATAAAAAAAAAAGGAAAAGGGAAATGGAAAAGGGAAAGGGAAAGCGTAGGAGGCGTAGAGGGCGTGGCAGCCAACAATTGGATGTGAAAACAAAAACCACATTGCTGCACAAAATGTCAATCGAAGTGAGTGTTGGCAAAAAAAAAATTAGAAAGAAAGAAGGCAGCGTAATTTCAATACCCAGCGATAGGTGGCGCTGGCAAAACTTAATCACCTAATGCAAAGCGACGCGCGTTAAGCGTCTAAATAATGAGCAGTCGTCGAACGGAAAATGGCAAACGCTCTGCCAATTTGCATTGCCAGCGAAATGCAATTGACATGGCACAGAACGCGTGGCGGAAAAGGAATGGAATAGGTAGAAAATGCTGCAGATGGAAATGGAAAATGAAAACGTAGTGTGCAAAGGCAGCTTAACAATCATTGGGGTAGCAGAATCAAAGTATTAGTGAGAAAAAAAACAAGCTTTATTTAAATGAAACACAAAGCATTGGGTTCTAGCCATATATAGCTATATAGCCATGGCCATGTCTGCTTCGTTGCCTGTCAATTGGCATAAGCTGGGAATTTGCACGGTAAGCCTTTTCATTGGTTAGAACGGGATTATAGCATTGATTTGCAGCCGCTAAAGCATATTACGCATACGCCACGTCTGTCAAAGGTGTCAAGGAATTTCAACTGCATTTACAATTTACAATAAGCAGACGTTTTCTCATACATAACCACAGCTTGCCAAAAATATACGCAAAACTTTTCAATACTTTTTTGTTTGCTAAACTTTTTTGTGTTCGACGTTCAGCAGACTCGCACTCAAGTGAGAAAGCGCTGAAAGGGTTGGAAGGCATACATGTATGTGTGTGTGTGTGTCGCTTATTTGCTGACACAGCTCCGATCCCCATTTAGTTACGAAAGCGAAAAATAATTAATTAAGAAGTGCAAATCATAGCAAAATTATGCGGGCTGTCAAATTAAAACTAAAAGTAAACGCCAGCAGCAGACACACACGGAAATAAGCAGGCATCTCTTAAAGACAAACAAAAGGATTCAGGAAGACAAACACACGCACACTGAAATACTTTCACACATACAAATGTAACCTGCTTACATAAAGTTTTAAACTTGAATTCGCCGTCAGCAGGTTGCCAGAATTTCAATTTATCTACTGTCAGAGTAAGAAACACATGCCTTTTAAATTTATTAAATATATTCTTCATATCCTAAAGTATTTGTAGGCTTATTAGTAAAAAATTCTTTTAAAAAAATATGTATAACCTGGTGTTATAGGTATACAAAAAAGAACAAAAACAATTAGTTATTTAATTGTTTTTTTTCTGTTGGGAATTGAACCTTCTAATGAAGATTGCCAAGCAAGCGCTCTATCAACGCAGCCACAGCAACATCCCTGCAAAAAATATCTTTATCGAGAGGAAGAAATAGACGCTATAATGTTATATTGATTAAAATTATTTAGATGATAAATTATAAAAGTCTAAACAATCAATTTAAGATTTGGGCACTTTCAGCTAAGACACCAAATAGTAGTATTCAGTTCTACTGCACTTGATTCCTCATGCCGTCTAACTTTGGTCTGGAAACTAGCTAACAACTATTTCTGGCCAAAAACAATTTACAGACTGATGACATACACTGGGACAACACAACTCGTTGAAAAGTGTGCAATGTGCAATTGTAACTGCCAAGGCTATTTAAGAGGGAACTCGAACTGGAACTGGAACTAGAGCCGTAACTCGAACTCAAACTGAGTACAACTGCTTGAATTAAGATTCGTCTGTGTCTCGATGTGGTCGCTTTTGGTCGTCGACAAGCAAAACTCAAAACACCTGAGGGCTCTATGTAAGCACAAGTTCTTCCAACAGCCCTCGCCTGACCCGGTTTTGTGCTGCCTTCATTCTGCCTTGATCCTGTCGGGTCTGTGTATTTAAACTTTTGTAATAATCTACAGCAAATGCGCATCGTCAGCGTCTTTAGCTCCACAACAAGCGAAGTTCTGGGGCGCCATTTCGCTTTTGCTATTTGTTTTGCGACTTCTGTTGACGTTGTCTCCAGTCTATCAGCTCTGCTCCCCCCAACCCCGACCCCTTTGAGTACTGCCGCTGGCAAACAAACTTTACCTTTGCCCAAATTTCATTTATAAACATTCCGAAAGAGGGACTGCAAATTGAGTGTTTAATTGCAGTGAAGTTGCATCTGAATGTCAGTGGCAACATATGCATGCAACGAAGCATACTCTATCTCTCTCTTAACCCTCCACCTCTTTGGAACTAAGTAAAGTACAGATGATAACTGCTTGAACTTCTATGGAAATGAGTGTGCTCTGGCAACACCTTAAAGGTAAGCATTTGTCTTGGACGCCAACGGAATTACACAATTAAGTATATTACCAGGAGATTAAGACATGCAGAAAATTAAAAGTAGAAATTTAGCTAGAGGGTACCATTTGGTAGTTGATACGAATACTTACAACGAATGTCTGTTACAATAAAGTAGGATTTATTATCATATACACATTGTAAGAAACTTTTACTAAAATCTAGTTAAATTTACTTTAAAACCCTGTTATATAATCTTACATTTTGATTACCATAAAAGTATGTTAACCAAAGCAAACAACTGAATTGGATAAAGAAGATTTGTACAATTATTTACAGGTTATTATGTCATACTCCTTAGAGTTTAATGAAAAGAACAAGTTGATAATAAGGCTTAAATGTTTGTCAAATGGTCCCATATGAGGCGGACTATAAAAATCCCTATTCAGCAGTTAAATAACAGTTGGATTCTTGATGTTCTTTTTGAATCTGCCACCTTTTCGAGCACTCCTGTGATCTTTCAAGCTGCTTATTTTGTCTGTTTTTTTTCTTTGTCAGCTCATAGACTTGCGACTGAGCCAATCATTTCACTTACGTTTTCATGCCACAAAGCGTCAAAAGTAATTTGCATTTAGCAAATATTTGTTGGCACCCAAGCCCTACCGATGCCATCGGGGGAGTACCCTTAACAGTTTCCAACTTTGGGTAACATCAAAGCCTCGTGATGCCATGCGTGTCAAAGGCGTTGGCATAGCTTTAACTGTAACTCGCTTACCGTTACGCCTGTCAGTCTTTAGCAATTTTCACTCAACGAATATATATGTATATATATTTTTATTTTTTTATCTTCTGGCCTGGCGCCCTTTGGCGGTCGTGGACGCATCGTTTGACATGGCTTAAATGAGTTTCAGCGTCGGGTGTTGCTTTCCCCGAGGCCTCGGCGTCAGTCTGAGCTAATTATACTCTCTGCAAGAGTATATTGGGTTTGTGTAAAAGTATGTAACAGAAAAAAGGAGGCTTGGCAGACCCCATAAAGTATATACATATATTCTTGATCATCATCAAAATCGTGTCCGTTTTTCCATCCATCCGTCTGTCTGTCCGTATGAACAAAAGGATTTCAAAAATAGTAGTGTCTCAATCGACTGCATATTTAGTCAGTCAAAACAAAAATCCACTTTGTTTATCGCACATAGGAGCACTAATTTTGGGATGCAGGTTCTTAGCGACTGCTGAAGTGCAATGTCATTAAGAGTTTAGCGCTGCCATGCCCCCTTTTCCCTTTTTGCAGACTAATTAAATGAATTTGTTTTAATTTCTTTTAATTTGCTGTGTAATTATTGCTTTTATTATTGCACGCGAATAAAAGCAGCGTTTATTTATAGCTTTACGCTTTTCGATCCCCAGCTGTCTAAAAGCTCAGCGCCACCAAGCTCAGATCGATACTAAAAGCTCTAAGCGTGAATAATGCCAGCATCGATACTCGCTAATCGTTAAACGTTTAGTTCCTTTAGCGCATCGTTTTTATCTGCACGCCTTATTACGAGCTCCGCGTTACGCACTTGAAACAATAATTAATTTGTGTCCGATCGGCTTAAATTATATGTCAAACGAAAGAGCAGTGTCGTGTGCACAATATGAATACAAAATATGTTTAAGTTACAACGGATTATCTACTATAATTAAAGTTGCAAAATTTTTCATTCAGCGGAGCACCTGGTTGCGGGTAACAGATCCACGTTTTGCGCACATTCCTTCTTTGCTCTTTTCGTCGCCGTCGGTGAACGCTGTTGTTGTAAATACCTTCGCTCTCTCGCTCTTACGTATGCATCAGAGTGCATGCGCAGCTTCGTCGTGTTCGTTTCTCTATTAGTTGCGTTAGCTTGCTCGCTCTTCCGTGTTTAGAATATGTAAAGTGCGTGCCTCTGCTAAGCTGCGTGTCTTTGCTAAGCTTTGTGTAATTTTTTTTGTGTGATGCAGAAAGTGAAATGAAAAAGTGTAAAGTGAATGTGCATAAAATTTCTTATTAATCCCGCATCCTAAAAGTATGCAGTGCAATTGTGTTTTCTGCATAATGATCAGCTTATGCCGAATCAGTATCCTATTGAAAAGTTTAGTGAAGTTTAAAAAGTGATGTACAGTGTATAAAGTGCAGAATAAATGTGCATAAAGTGGAGTGTAAAGTGAAGTAGTACAAAATGTAATAAGCTCACTGATCTATTTTTTTTATATTTTTTTTAAGCGGCCTCCAATAATGATCAGTAGAGTTCAATGCCAAAGCAATAATGTGCAATGCAGCAGAAAAAGGTAGTGCAGCTCCTATGTAAAATAAGTAAAGTGCAGTGGAAAGTGCAGTGGAAAGTGCAGTGTATAGTGTAGTGTCCAGTCCAACATCCTCTGTCAGTTGATATTCATAGTGGAATATCATTTAATGTGTTGCTGTCCAGCTGGTCTTGTCAGGCTTCTAAAACCTAAAAGTAAAGAAGAAGTATGTAAAGTTTATACAAATTTTTAATGGAAATTGTTAACATGTGAGTAATTTTTCAAATACATATGTAAAAAGTATAAACATTTAACAAATTTTTTTTTATTTTATTTCTCTTTAATACATCCAAAAATGTGCCAAAAACTGCTTTATTTACTTAAACTTTTTTCTTTTTTTTTAATATTTTCCAGTTTTTGATTGCTATTTTTGATGTCAGAGGTGCTTCACTTTGCCCTCTTTGAAAATATTTATGGGTAAGTAAATAAAAACTTTAATTATTATTGAACACTTTAAACACAAATTATAAAATATTTATTGCTCCACCTAATACAAGTAATATTCATTGTACTACCTGGATACTGAGTTTTAAATCCGGGAATAAAATGCAGAGAGTATTATACGGTCGGTCGTGCTCGACTGTACTTATCTTTCCTATTTTTTGATGGATTTGCTCGCTCTTTTCGGCCTCCTTTTTATACTCTCTGCAAGAGTATATTGGGTTTGTGAAAATGTATGTAACAGGCAGAAGGAGGCGTGGCAGACCCCATAAAGTATATATATTCTTGATCAGCATCACAAGCCGAGTCGATATAGCCATGTCCGTCTGTCCGTCTGTCCGTCTGTCCGTCTGTCTGTCTGTCTGTCTGTCTGTCTGTCTGTCCGTCCGTATGAACAAACAGATTTCAGAGATGGTAAGAGCTACAAGTTCGAGCTTGGTCTCAATCGATCACATATTTAGTCAGTCAATACAAGAATCTTTTTTTTTTTCGATGCCACACCCCATTCGCCCACAATGAGCAAAAAACTAGACACACCTCGGAAAAAATTGGTGTTTTGGGCGAATACCTCAATAACTATTGCACCTAGGATCACCAATTTTGGTATTTAGGTTCCTGGCGACAGCGTAAATGCATTGACATTTAAATTTTTGGACTGCCACGCCCCGTTTTCCCACAATTAATAAAAGTAATTCTCAACTTTTTAGGCATTCTTTAATATAGTACAGTATTGTAATTTATAATTCGTGTGAAGACTAACTATATTAAACTATCCTAAAAGGCGCATTGAAATCGCACTATAAACAAGAAAACTAGAAGCGTTACAATATTGATAACTGAATGCAATATCATGTATGAGTGCAAGTGAGACAGAAACATACAAGCACATGTGACGGCAGCGCTGCAGCATTCATATCAATGTTTGAGTGCAAGCGAGACAGAAACATACAAGCACATGTTTGCTTTCGTGGCGGCAGCGCTGCCCGCAGTCGCTGGCCGCGCTGAATACACACATACATTCATACATGTATATGCATCATATATTGCCTTTCGTATGTGTATTCGCATACAGACAAACAGATGTATGTTTGATTATGTTTAGATTGTTTTTGTTTCAACGTGTTTTAATGCAAGTACTACACATTGTAATATCTCTAGACCGATTTTAATAATAAAATCGCGAAAAAATGCAGAGAGTATTTTACGGTCGGGCGTGCTCGACTGTACTTTTCTTACTTGTTTTATTTGCGCTGCTGTCTCTATTTTTGCGCTTTTAACTTTTAAGGTGTCAGCTTGTGGCTTGTAGCTGTCTCTACCAATTTTTATTGGGGGCTGTGGCAGAAAAGGGTAAGCTATAAACGATCTCATTATTTGCACGGTTCAGAGAAACTTTTTGGTATAACTTTTTTTTGTTATAACTTTTTTTATGCTTGCAAAGTTCAATTGAACTCGGCAACTTCGAGTCGGAATTATTGTTTTGTGTTGCGTGTTTCTACCTGCAATTGCAACTTTTGTGTGTGATTTTTAAGCCATCAATGGGACGGCAGTTGCAGTTGCAGCAACTACACTATCCAACAAAGTACAAAACATTTCAATGCGTTGTTCTAGCTGTACAGTTGCCATTCTTGTTGTTGTTGTCGCTGTTGCTTTCTCTCGTTTGTTTGCATTGAATTTTTCAAATCGTCCACCGAGCTACCATTTGCCAAAGCTGCTGCTGCTGCTATTTCTGTTGCCTTTCACTATGCTTCCGTGCATTTTGTTGCACTTTGGAGGACACGAGGGTGGTTTAGTAAATTGCTGCACATAAAGAAATAGTTAATGCTTTGAATACATAAGTAAACGGTACGTTAAAGTTGAAATAACATTAAAGTATAAACAAATAATAAAAAAAAACACAATCAAAAAACCAGAATAAATTAATTAAAATTACGGAAAGTAGGCGAATTTGATTTAGTCTTCCATAAATTTATTTTTAAAAATTTAAAAGAATATAAATTATTTTTTCTCAATATTTTCGCAATAATATTTTATTGAATTCCATTTCTGCGTTCAGTAGAAAGTTCCCTAGAGGGTGGCAAGTCAAACTTCTCTGTCGTCCCCTGTCGCACTTAGTTCAGGTTTTTCTTCGCTTTTTAGCATTTTTAAGCAGAGGAGTGTGGAAAGTGGTTTGGGGGAAAATGTGCTTTGTTTTCTTTTTGACGATGGCTGCCGCCAAAGCCCATTGTTAGTTTCCGCTGCGTCTTCCCCTGGCCGCCTTTTCGGTGTTGACTGCAGCTTGCAATTGTTGGGCTAAGGCACGTGTTCAATAACAATTGTGTTGCATACTTTAGTGCGCTAGGGCAGGCATTAAATTTTAAACTAGTCACAACTGTGGCACCAGGCGACCAAGAAGATGAGATGGGGAGTGCGAGTGTTGCCGCGTCAAACGGTTTACAGCAAATCAATTACTGCTAAGAACTTTGCCATCGCTAATTGCAACGAGTTTTTTTTCTTTTCCATTTTGCCGGACTTTGTTCGGACTTTGCAGGCACTTTGTTGACTTTGTGCAGGCAGCCAAAAACTGAGAACGAAAATAAAATAAGTTGTAGGATGAACGTGAAGTTGGTTTGCTCTGGTTGCTTGTCGCTTAACTCTGCTTTGTAACTTGGCCAAAAAATACAGCGGATTTATCATGACTGCTTTCTAAGGCTTTCAGCAGACGACTCTGACTCCGATTCTTGTGAATCTAGTTGAAGGTTCTGCTACTGCTTATTCTGTCTGCATTGCGCACTTCTTGCTGCAGTCGAAATTAATGTGCCAGCCTTTTAATTACAGGACAAATAAGCAAATAGTCAAAAACTTTTCCACTCCTTATACGAGCAGAGATGAGAAATTTCTTTGAGCTAATTTTTTTTGGTAACTAAGCTCTGCTTCATTGCAGCTGATTCGCTTTGGTTTATTACCTTTAAAAGTTTACATGCCAGTTTTTTGTAGTACGTAATATATGTATAAAATTTTTTTTATTAATTTAGTTTTTTAAAAATATTTTCCAAAGTTTTAATATTTTATTTTGACTTAATTGTTGTTTATCTATTAGCGCTTCGATTCACTAAGTCAACTAGTTCGCCAAACAGCTTGGCAACCCTACAGAATGAAGTGCTTTTAGTTTTCGGTTTGTCTTCCTTTCTCTCTCTCTTTTATTGCTTGCTCTTTCGTTGTCGTAATTAATTTGGCTTTGAGTGAGTGGAGCTGATGAAATATCGTTGCATGCTTTTAGGCAGTTGACAAATTGCCTAAAAACGTACGCAATGCGGTTTGGCAAATGCTAAAAATTATTCACTACTCGGTTAAAACTAATGTATAAATGTATGTATATATGTATATATACTTGTACAACTGCTTAATCAGCTTTATTTGCATTGATAGCGTTGCATTTTTTTTTAACAGAGTTGCAAAGTTAAACAAAGCGCAGCGAGTAAAGAGGAAATCATCACAGCGTAAAATGCATTAAAAGCGTGGCAAACAGCGGACAGTGGGACAGACCGCACTGGTAAGCATGCCCAAAGAGCCACCTTCTGGCTGGAATCCCCATGGAGAATTTAACTCTCGGACTCTTCTCGCCCATTCAAAAGTTATGCATTTTCAAGTGTCCGACTGGTTTCTGCTGCTGTCGTAAGAAGAGGTCTGTCTGTCCTGCTGTTTACAGAGCTACTTAATCGAAGTGCTGCCAATGCCGACGGGCAACAGCGGGAACTGGAACAGGCGCACGTCCAGTGGCATCAACAGGAGCAGCGGCAGCAACCGGAATGTGCATCCTGCAGCTTGTTCTGCAGCTTCTGTACACATTAAATGCAAACATGTTTTTACTCGACTCTTTCTTTTTTATATATTCTCGTTGCACTCCAATTTTTATACTCTCTGCAAGAGTATATTGGGTTTGTGCAAATGTATGTAACAGGCAGAAGGAGGCGTGGCAGACCCCATAAAGTATATATATTCTTGATCAGCATCACAAGCCGAGTCGATATAGCCATGTCCGTCTGTCCGTCTGTCCGTCTGTCCGTCTGTCTGTCTGTCCGTCTGTCCGTCTGTCCGTATGAACAAACAGATTTCAGAGATGGTAAGAGCTACAAGTTCGAGCTTGGTCTCAATCGATCAGATATTTAGTCAGTCAATACAAGAATCTTTTTTTTTTTTGATGCCACGCCCCATTCGCCCACAATGAGCAAAAAACTAGACACACCTCGGAAAAAATCGGTGTTTTCGGCGAATATCTCAGTAACTATGGTACTTATGATCACCAATTTTGGTATGAAGGTTTCTAGTGACAGCGTAAATGCATTGACATTTAAAATTTTTGACTGCCACGCCCCTTTCTCCCACAATTAATAAAAATTGTCCTCAACTTTCGTTCCATTTTTTGGCTTTTGTTTATATAGTACAGTATTGTACTTTATAATTCGTGTGGAGACTAATTATATCAAACTATCCTGAAAGGCTCATTGAAATCGCACTATAAACAAAAAAACTAGAAGCGTTACAATATTGATAACTGAATGCAATATCTTGTATGAGTGCAAGCGAGACAGAAACATACAAGCACATGTTCGAATGTTTTCGCTGCCTGCGTGGCGGCAGCGCTGCCTGCAGTCGCTGGCCGCGCTGAATACACACATACATACATACATACATATATATGCATAATATATTGTCTTTCGTCTGTGTATTCGCATACAGACAAACAGATGTATGTTTGATTATGCTTAGATTGTTTTTGTTTTAACGTGTTTTAATGCAAGTACTACACATTGTAATATCTCTAGACCGATTTTAATAACTTAATCGGGAAAAAATGCAGAGAGTATACTACGGTCGGGCGTGCTCGACTGTACTTTTCTTTCTTGTTTTCCGTTGTGTTTGCTTTCTGTTTGCATCCGATTTTCATTAATGGTCTTAACATAAAAATACAATTTGCTGACATTTAACTGGTTTGGCGGCTGTTGATAAATTTTTAAGCGTTGTTTGATTTCATTTTTTTGCCGCTCTTTTCGACAGACGCTGTCATGCTTGTCTTTAAATGGAGTTTTAATTTTTTGTGCATTTTTATCATTATGTTACTAATACAAAAAGGGCAGCTATAATTGGTTAGTAGTAGCTTGGTTACTTTTTTGTCCACGCAATAATTCCCGCTTTCCTGATTCGCTCATATCCTGTTCACATTACAGCCACTTACGTACCACACCCTTTAACTCTTACAATCTCCAGCTTTCAGTCAGTCTGTCTATCTCCTTTGAACCATAAAGATCATGTGAATCGGTTTAATTAGTTGAATAAACTGTCAAATACTGATATTACTCGTAATTCGATTAACTGCAGAGCTGTTGCCGAGTGCCAAGTGCCCTCGCTCGTTCTCTGTTCAGTCACAAGTGGCGTTGACAACTGCAGTTTGTAGTATAACCACATTACCTCTACCCTGTAGCCCCATTCACCTCCTTGCCATCTTTCAACATTTGTGACCCTTCGAGTGATGCTGCAATAAAGCAAAACAGCAGCTCAAATTGCCTGACGGCACAACCCCAAAACACTCCGCACAATTCAACGCCCTTTGCAGCCGCTGCTTTTCATTTAATTGCGGTTGACTTTTGGGGCTTGGTGGAACAGAATGGCAGATTGTCAGACTGACTGACTGACAGTCTGAATCAAATTTGGGGGGCCAAAGGGAAGCCGGCAACCCTTACCCGTTTCGCAACGGAATGCCAATCATCAATCAAGGTGATTTGTTTCAATGCCCCAGCCACAGATTTCACGCTGTTGTGACTGCAGATGGACATGAAGTTCTGTCTCCTCTACTCTGCTCTCCTCAACTGTTCTCTGTGATGGCAACAATCGATGGAACTGCTTCCTGCCGTTCAACTTGCTTGCCACATGTGGCCAATCACTTGCATACACTTCAATTGGTGCGGTTTGTACCCAACTCCCCATTCCATTTAATACAGCAGCTCCACTTACTGCTCTTGTTGTTGTTCATCAATGAATTCAATCACGAAAATGTTGTTGGCAACTCTATATGCTTTACGTACCCCGCAAAAAGCCACAATACTTCACTTGTCCCTCAATCGGTTCATTCGTTGCATATTCATGAGCTGCGCTGCTTCTGCTGCTGCCGCCTGTTTGAGTTACTGACGTGGCTTTGATTTAATTGCCCTGATTTTGTCTATAATTTATTTTAAGCCAACACCGAACTATGCCCAGTAACAAAACTTTTTTGCACCACTGTCTCTACAGTCATTTCTCTCTTTCTTCTTCTCTTCTTGTACTTGTGTCTGTGTCTCGCATTTTTAGCATTTCTCTTTGGTACCAGCAAATATTTTGTGTATTCGTAATTTACCCTTGAGTGCGCCACGTTAAATTTGTTGTCGTGATTTTGTTTTATATTCATGTTGCTACTTGTCAAGGCTGCTATTTTAAAGGGTATATTAATTGGTGGCGTCAGGTTATCATTGGCAAAAGTGTGAGATAAGAAACTCTTATTTTGTTTTACTAATTTTGTTGTTTTATTTGCTATAATTAAATTAAATTACCTTTTGTTTAAATTTAATTACAAGGCAGTGAATGAAATTTCACCATTTCTGTATTTGGCAGCGCAGCCAACTTCGTGTGGTATTTTAAATTGTTGGCAACACTCTGTGGTGCATTTCATTGTTATTAATCAGTAATTGGAGCGGCATTCCGCTTCGTCTGTTAATCACAGGGTATTGCGTACTCGAGCAGCGTTTAAATTTGCATATTCAATATTTACTGTGTTTCTTCATTTTGTCTTCTCCTGCCTTCTGTGTTCTGCGTATACAAAAATTGCACAAATATTTCATTTTTGTCGCCTCGCGCTGTCCCACCCCCTTTCGTCTTCACCAGGCCCCTCAACCCATCCCTGTTAACCGCAGCTACAAATTTTTAACGCTTTAAAAATCGTCGTATCTGCTTTTTTTTTTTGCACTTTTGTCGCCATTTTGTGCACGCCTCGGCAAGGACAAGTTGTAGTCGCAGTTGTAGCGACGAGTCCTGAGGCAGCTTTTCCCCTCTAACCATCTCGGGCGACTTTTTACTGCTGCTCTGCTCACGCTACTTGTCCGCAGACTATTTGATTTTTTTCTTATTTTTTAACATTTTTTTTTTATAAATTCCAAAGAGGTGTGCGCATAAATTTTTGGTGCCTGTAGCCTGCAGCCAGCACTTATGCAAGGAGGCTGCTACTACTCGGAGCAGGAGCAGGAGATCGTTCAGCTACTTGCAGTTGCTTCAAAAATATTTGCTTAAGCGCTTGCGATTTGGGGTAAAAAACAAGTGGTCTAGCAGTAAACTCATTTTAAAGCCAGACTGATTGTAATTTGATTTGGCTACCATTTTAGCTACAGTTAGCTATACATTCAAACCAATCCCCGGTTTGAGGTTCTGGCTCCCTTGCTCACCTTCTCCGGCCACAGGCGACACTCGTTTGGTGCCCATTACCGATTTTGGTTATTTCATTTTCCAGGCGACTTCAAATGTCATTTCCTTTAGCTGCCTGCCGCCTGCTGCCTGCTGTCTTGTGATTTGTGACCTGAGTAATCGTAATCGCGCTTTATCTATTAGTTACATAGCTTGCCTCATTTTCCATTTTCCGCTTTTTCCCTTTACTTTTTCTCCCCACCTACACCCCTCATGGGCTTCTGTTTGGATGTTCTCTGTAGTCGCCGTCTTTAATGAAATTTACTCGGGTTGCCTTTTCTATTTACTTTGTGGCACAAAATTAATAAAGGCGAGGTGCACAGCATCAGCAGCAGCAAAGGAAAAAGGCAAAGGAAAAAACCAAGTGGAAACTTAATCCCCAAGGAAATTATGTGAAAAATGTGCGTGGGCTTTCCGACTGTGCGTTTACCTCCTCATCTGTTAGATTGAAATGGACAGGACTGTTCTGCTCTGTTCTGTGTTGGATTTTTACTTTAGTCTAAGTTGTTAAGCGGCGCATAGCTGTAAATATTTTCACTATTTAAACGTGCAGCGTATGACCCAAAACTTCCGTGGAAAAATTAAAATAAAAGAATAGAATACAGTGCCTGCAAAGTGACCCCTTTTATTTTATATATTTTGGGTTAGTCTTTTTTTATAATGTTATATATATTTAGATATTTTGCTGCAAGTCGGCATCCAATTTTTAACTGCGCAATTATTATAAAGTGTTTCCAGAGGCGGAGGAAAAAACTGAGGGTCTATTAGGGAAGAGAACAAATAGCTGAACAAGTTAAGAGAAAAATGTTAGATTGAATAAGCAGCTTATATTAAATCAGTTGATTGTGAGAAAGTATGCGTGGAAATTAAATCATAATTTAAATATCTTTCTGTAAAATAAAATAAGTTTTATTTAAAACATAAACCAATTAAATATTTAATAAAGTTCAAAGAAATCAATCTTTTTGCATAATAATTATTTACATACTGTAATTAATATATTTTTTTTTTAACAATTTCATAAATTTATTGCATGAAATTGTAGCTGTTTTTTATATTCATCTTTTCATAATAATTTAATATTTTGTATAAAGCGAGTCTGCAGTTTGCACTGCTAAATTAAATTGGTAAGAGTTACGAGCTAAAGAGTTAAGAGCTAAATTGAATTGGTAAGAGTTACGGCGTTAAAAAAGAGCTCACATTTTATTTCCGTTGAATCTACTGAGCCAGCCCCCCTTTCAACGCCGTCCCTGTGTTTGGCATCCGCTTTCAAAGCGTTTTTCCATTTTTTTGTCGAGTTTTTGGGTTCAGGTTTTCTGGCAATATTATGAAGGTTGTTTGGCAATTCTGTTTAATTTGCATGAACCCCTTTGTTCTTAGTGGATTGGGTAAGAGTGAACAGTTAATTTTCGACTTTACGAAAGGACAGATGGAGTAGAAGGGGAGTGGTGTAGTGGAAGGGGGTGTATTAGCGGTAAGAGTGTGAGTTATTTTGCGGTAAAGTTAATGCTTGCAAGTTGCATAATGCGGTGAAATTGCCGTTAATCTGCACGTGCCCAGCAGCGTGGACATTTGGAGCCGTCTTTGAGCTGGGCCCACAATAAGCACAATTGTCTTTTGCCTTTGTGAAAGCACCGACCAAAGTGTCAATTACAGACATTGAAAGGGCCAACAACATGACAAGTGAGCAGTGAAGGAAAGGAGGACAGCAGGTGCGGCAGGAGGTGGGTAAAAGAGGATGATTGTCCCTAAACAACCTGCTTGTAAATGGGGCTGCTGTCGCAAAATGTTTATGTAATTGTCAGGCTCATTGTTTGGTACAGGGATATTATCGTAATTGGCCCGAACATGGGCGGTTAATTAGTTGTATAATCCCAACACGGACAACAATCATCCTAAGCACCGATGACACATGCTAAAAGTTACTAATTATGGCCAGATTAATCATATACCCAGAGTTGAGCTTTGAAAGCTACACGTAGCTTTTTCCTTTTGAGCTTTTAAGCAAACTGAAGCACACTGCTTTAAGTATTTAAATTGAAGCTAGTGTCATTTGTATATATATCAAGTTCAAGCTATGATTACAGCAGGCTTTAAGCAAGTATTTTTGGTCATACAAGCGATAAGGTTTTGCTTTGAGCTCTGGCAAAGTTTTGTGACTCAAAGTTTTCTGTTCTGTCTGTCAGTCCGTGTTATCTAATAAGCCAGACGAATTTCAGTTTACGGGTTCAATTTGAAAAGCAATGATTAGTCTGTCGACCTGGTCAAAACTAAACTAAACAATGCTTACAGCTGTTGTACAAGATGTCTAATCTCTGAGTGGACTACAGCACTTGGATGACTCCGAACTCTGTGATGAATTGAATCCAGAGCACTCAGAGTTGTTTCTTACCTGCTGTTATCAATGCGGCCTTTATTTAATTTTAATTACATGCATTTTAATTATACATTACCATTGGCCAATGGCACTGTAAGCCAAACTCAAATCAGGCGTATGATAAATTGATTGCAAATGTACACAATGGGGACACACACATAAACACGCACACTTGTATGCCTGTCCACCTGTTTGTGGACACACATTTACATAGCTGAGCATACAGGTGAGCTACAGGCAACTTCTGTTTGTCTGGCTTTTATTTCAATAAATTGTTGTCTTTAAATTGAATTTAATTAAATTATTTGTCTACCTGAAGGTTTTCATCTAGATTTTAACACTTTTGATTTGTCAGTGCCAATAAATCTATCATAATTTATTGTTTCAAAAACATTTGCTTCACAAACTCGGAATAAGAAATCACTTCTCGAATTAAGCTCCTTTTACAAATTTGTATTTTCTTTGCAATTTAAAATGCATTTGAGCCTGAATCTATTAATACATGCAAAATTGATTATTTGTTACCTGTGATGCTTAACTACCAATTGAACTAATGCAATTTTGTAGTCAATGAATGTAAGTAAATTATAAAATAGTTCTAACAATTTTATTTAATAAACTGTATGAAGTTTTCGCTTGATTCAACAGCTTTTATATTGAAATAAATATAAACATAAAATAATATATAAATATATGCAAATAATTAATTAAGATTGCAGTCAAATTTATTTATTTTCACTACATAATATTATCTGCTTTTCATGTATAAGATGCAATCATTTAAGTATTTAAGTTCCCCTTAATAACGCTTTTTAATCAATTGATTATTACACTTTAAGCTTCTTATGTGTAATTTAAAAACATTTTCTGCTTGTCTGCAGTGCAGAAAATTAAACTTTAATTATGTGTAAAGTGTTGTACGCTTTAAAGCTGCTTTCAATATACAAAGTCAAAATATATGCACTTAAATACGTGGAGTCCACATGTTTATACTTTGCTTGGCAAAAATTTCATACAGCAGAACTTATTTCTTTACTACTCATTTAAGGCATTTTGTAATATATAAAAAATATATTTTTCATTTAATAATTTTTTATAGGGCGTTCTTGAGTTGATCATGCCCAAGCTTTTATTTATTGGGTACAATTATTCCATTAAAAAACCAAAAAACAGCCACAGCCCAACGCCAGAAACAAGCAGTGAAACATTTCAAAGACATACCAGATACAACAACAATGTCTACAACAACAGCAATTACAACAACAACAATTTCGACGGATTAACTCTCAAACCTGTAACTGAATGACCGCACAAAGACATGCACATAAGAGGGACAGACTGAGGTAGCCACATGTCAGGGACATTATGGAATCATGAACTTACTGACGTTGTTGTGCCTGTGTGTGAGTGTGTGTGTTGATAGTGTGTGTGCTTGCACCTGAGTGAGCTAAACTCCATTTAGATTATAGTAGTATTTCGTGTGTCGCACACTTATACATACACACACATACTCACACACTGGCAGTGATACTACGTCTGGGCATTTCAATCATCAATCAAAGTGTTTTGTTACGACTTTCCCACGTCATGTTTTTCCCTAAAATATATCTCACATACGCTCAGTTGTCTGCCTCATGTGTAGGTGTGACTGTGACACAAGTCGACATTTATGGTGTCGACAACGACAGCAGCAGCGAGAACATGTAGAATTCCATCATCAAGAGCTGCGACAACAACAAACAGCAGCAGTAACTGTAGCTGTAGCTGTAGCAGCTGTCTGACAATCAATCACATGCCTCAATTCAATTCTCAATGCCGTCATTTTCAATTCAATTCCCAGCAAATTCTCATTTTGCTAAATATTTATGAGAACATAAAGAGAACATCGTCTCCCTGCATTCATTTCGTCCATTTGCCATTTGTAACCCTAATGAGGCATAATTAAAAAACATTAAATTTGTTGACAGAGTGTGCTGCTCTCACCCTCTCTCACTTTTGCTTTCTCTGTCGTTGAATCGAATCAATCAAGCGTCCTTTTATCGGCTTTATTGTGTGGCAGTTAACGAACTTAAATAACAAACTTAAGTTTCAATTTTAAGGCTTATTGTGGTGTTGGCTGAGCCTCAGTTTACTGCCAGCTTGTTGTTGCTGATTGCTGCCTAAACTTTTCTATCCCCTCTACTGTTTACCCCCTACCCACCCACTCCATTATCGTTATTTCTTTAAGGGATCAAGCCTTATTGTAAAAAAGCTATTGTGCGCTTTTTGATTTATAGATATTGGATCACACACAGAACTCCCCATGCCACCAGACAAATGCTATCGTGTCGCATTTTTTTGTTGTTGATGCTTTACTCGCTACGCTGCTAAATCAAGCTGAGTATATTGAAGTTTCAATGCAGTTTGTAGGTGGAGTACTAAGGTAAATTTTATTAGTCGTTGTAAAGAATTAACGAGTAGTCAAAACAACAGACCAGTAAATTATTGTCAATGCTTGTCGACGATACCGTAAAAAATCTTATAAAACTGTTAACTGATCTGTTTTGCTGCACAGTAAAATAAACTACATATTAATTTAACAGTTCTTTATTTATCAACAGCTTAGAAAGAGCATCCATGCCAGAGGCTTTATTATTCCAAGGACTCCTCTGTGTCGTTGCTTGTTTGGTCCCGTTTCGCCTTAGCTGCATACTTTTAGGCGCGTCTAAACTTGTTTACAGTCAAACGCCCTAGCTGACCAGCAGAAATGGTAGTAAAAGCTGAAACCAAGGGACAGCCAAAGCAGCCGCACAATTTGCTCGGCGTTTTTGTATCTTTGCTGGGTCTCTGTTGCCTGTTTGCCTGTTGGTCTATTGGTCTGTTGGATTGTTACTGTTGTTGTTGCTGTTTCAGTGTGTTTTATTTTTTTTTGTGCTCGGGCAAAAACTTTGTGCACTGATTGCAAACTTGTTTCAATTGTTTCACAACAGAGCGAAAAGCAAAAGGAAATAGACGAAAGGGGAGTGATGGTGATCGCTTTCTCTCGGATTGCCGCATTTTGCCATGAAAGTCAAGGAGAATCGTGTACAAGGCTGAAACTGAGGCATAGACTGAGTTTGTAGCTGATACTGTTGCTGCTGTTGCTGCTGCTGCTGAGCGGCAAAAGCCATTCACTTGCATATTTCTGTGGCTTAGTTTCCGTTTTCAAACCGAACGAACAGCATAAAAACCTATTGAAAATTTGCATACGAAAATGAAATTCAAATGGGTTTCATTTTCCGTTCTCTCACACACTTTTCTCCACCTCCTACTCTTTCATCTACATATCTTTACTTTCTGTCCAAGTTGCACAGGCAACTCTCGTTTTTTGCTGTAGCTGAAACTTTAATACACTCTAAACTATACATATTTATAGCTGACCTTAGTCTTAAGTAAATTTTCTTTTTAATATGAGTGGTTAATTTTAATCTCAAACGTTTGGATATCATTGAAAGAAAAGCTTAGCTCAGCTCAGCTCCAAATCAAAAGCTGCCTAAGTGATTTCTCATTGAGCACCACGTAACTTTGTAATGCAAATCTTTTGCTCTACATTTCTCTCAGTCCCTTACTCTGTCTGACTGTCTTTATTGTCTGTTTGTCCATGTTTCTGTCTTTCATTGATTGTCGCTATCACTTTTTGGCTTTTATCTATGCTCGAGCCTCTGTCTATTGAGGCCAATAAAATGCAAATTGTTTGTCGCGTAAACAGAACGGTTTTAATAATAAAGACGAAATCTGTAGATGGCAGCGTGAGTAAAAGTTTTCTTTGAAGACATTCTATTCAGTATTTAGGGGACTTAAAGGTGTAGGGAATTTAATTGTTAAGCTAGTAGAAAGTATCATATCAGAAATATTCTTAATAGATGTGTTTTAGAATATAAGGGCTATAAGTCTAAACGAATCGCTTATGTTTGACTCACGCTTCCATCCCTAGTTCTTCATCATGATGGCTATTAGCGCATTCATTTAACGTTAAGCTGTTGAATTTTGATGGCTTTTAATTGTCTTAAGAAACCCAATCAGAGCGCACTTCTCTGCCATTCACTCTTCTCCTTTTCCTTTTACCGCACTTTGCTTTTCATCTTCCATTTTCCAAGAGCATTCCTTGATTGTCAGCACAATAGTTTTCGATCCACTTTGCGCTTACTGCTGACCCACTTATTGGTCACTTCTGGGCACTGTTTCCGCTAGCCTTGCAGCCACTTGACTAAACAGCACTCAAATTTGATTTTGATTTATGCTGCCCGCAAATACGAGACCCAAAGCCCTCCCTGAACCCTCCTCCCACCCAAACGGTTCATGCCAAATTCGAATCTATCCGGAACGATTGCAACTCATAACTTTGGCATCTATTGGCTGCTTTCATATTTACATGCTGCTTACACGCGCATTGGCGTGTAACGGAAATTGAGTAGCGCTGAGTGACGGAAAGGGGATTGGTGGGCGGGTAGTCCTTGTGAAAGGGTTGCCCAACTGGACCTTTTCTACCCGTTGTAAGTCCCGTGCTTGGCACTCCTAATACAACTCTGTTCCGGTCTAACAATTGAAAGCTTATACAGCTAAAATTTTGGTATTTTCTTTTTGTTTAGTGCTACTTTTGCCAAGACAGCTGCAAACACCCTTTATACCCCTGTCTCTCAGTTGTCTTCCCATCTCTTGCCCCTTTCCATTCTCAGTTCCATACTCAAACAACACACTCTCAATAGAAAAACACAATTTTCGCAATCTTTGCTTATCTTTTCATCTCTATCGTTGCATGTCCGTAGTTGTTTTTGTTGCTGTTGTTATTGTTATTGTTGTTGCCTTTGTGTTTGTTGTAAAAAGCTAAAGCTGCTATAAAGAGTTGCACTTGGCATGGGGAATCCCCCTTCCCGCAATTGCTTTTGATTGTCGGCATTCCCGGTAATATCAAGTTGGACTACAAGCACACGACCGTCTGTTATAAGCGAGGGGAGTTCAAAAAGTTTTTCTAAACATCAAATGTATAATTATAATTTAGTTATAAATTCATTAATATAAAGACATAAATTTAATATTTAATTTTTGATAAAGATACATTTGGGAATATTCTTCGCATTTAATTGAATTTTATTTTAAAATTCTGTGAATAAAAAAGTTTGTTACAACTTTTAAAATCAAATTAATTAAATTCACTTCTAACTTGAAACTTTTGTAACACCCCTCGCACTGCCTTATCATCTTTCAGCTCTTTTTTGTTGTATATTGCTTTGCTACGTTTTATTGTTGTCATAATGTGGTGGCTTGTTGCTGTTTCCTTTCACCTCAGATTTCTCCACCTTTGCCGGGGTACAGTAGTTACTGCTGTTATGCAACCTGTCTGCATTTTTATAGCTTAATGTTGAGGTACAGAGCAGAGCACAACCTCCACACCGCTTTTAGTCAGAGTTTACTAGCCCCGTTTTTTATGCCCACAAACACCCACAAAAATTTCTTTTCTTTTTCTATATTTTCCTTATTTTTTTCGTTGTTTGCTTGCTACGTATTTTTCCAGTCTTTGTTTTCTCTTTATAACAACACAAAGGTGTATTTTACTTACCTGGTTGCTTACAATGTTGATGTTGTTAGTGTTGCTGCCTGGCTCTAGTTGCTGTTAGCTTTATGCACCAAATAAGGATATTCAATTTAAGCTCGATATACTTGCATTTTATACGAGTAGTTTCCTTGCATTTTTTATCCTTTCTTCTCACTCACTCTTGGACTCCTCTGTGCTTTTTATTACGACTCGCATGCGTTATGTTAATGTGATGCCTGTGAAACTTATTGGAAATCAAAGCAATCATACGCCACATTGGCGTATCAGGGCAAGCACTCGATTGTGTGGGCCATTGGAGTACACTGAGAGAATTAAATGAAGCTATAAATAAGCAGAAATATGGCAACCTGTTTAATACTGTTTTCTAAGTTTTCTAAGAAGTCCCAGCTCATATTTTTGTTTGAGTGTATCAGGTCCATGGGTCAGTCATGAATATGCACTCAAGCGTCGTCAAATCCTGACTGATTGCAACGCATTACGTTTCACATTTTTGGCACTCGATCTTTTCACGCTTCCCTCTGGCTGTTCTGCCCACTAACCTGCTTCAACTGCCACCTCTGGCCAGTCAGCAGTCACCCGTCACCAGTCTCCATCTAACAGACAAATCGCTTTGATTGATGCCGCCGGTTCAGTGCATTTGAGCTGCAGTTGCAGTAAAGTTACGGGTGCCAGTGTCCGTCGGTTTGGTAATTGCTTTTGGGGCGCACCTTAAAGCATTCTCCGTTCCCTCTCCTGCTACTGCTCCTACTGAGTCCTATCCCAATTCTATGCTCAGTTTCTGTTCCGTTCCGGGTTTCAACAATACGCACGCAATTACCGCAGTTGGGAGCTTGGCCAAAAAAAGTTGCAACTCCCCTGGAGCTTGACGAAAGTTGTCATAGCTGCTGGGTTTGGGCGCAAACTTTCAGCTCTAATTGCCCAAGTGGTTTTCGAGTGGCATCAGCGTCGTCAAGACGCCACGTAATACAGCTTCATCTGCTGCTCCAACTTCTCTGTGCTGCAGTCAAAGTTTTTTGTGGAGTGAACACCCCGCCTACCGTACCGCTCCACAGCACCACAGGCCCCTCAAAAAAACTTGTTGGCACAAAATGCACAATCAAAGCTGACCGTTGGCGTTATTAACACAAATGAAAATTGTGGTCATGCTCTCTCACATGCTAGTTACTTATATTTCAATTTATTAGACGGCAAAGTTTATGACCTCCCCTCTCTACCCACACTCCACATTCCCATTTTCGCTCACCTTACATCCTACCACTTGGCCTAATGAAGTTTTGGATTAGACAAACAGAATGCACAGAAATAGAACATACGTTTGCACTTGAAGTTTTAAAATACAACTACTTCTGTCTCCATGCGACATGGTCATAAGTATCTACCAAATCTACTACTCACACATATGTAAAGTTCAAGTACTTAGCACAGGACGCTTCTATATGAACTTCCTGCGAGTTCAGCATTTGTGTTGTACATATGTTGGCTTTGCATTTACCTTTGCTTGGCTTTGGTTTTAACTTTTGGCGCACAGTATTTAACTTTTGTGCTTTTGAGTAATAACTTTGCCTAACATAAGCTTAAACTAGAGAATACTACTCAAAATGCAGCTAAATATGTGTTGGCTGATTATTTAAATGTTTTACTTAAACCTATATTAAACTTATTTTTAATAATCCAAATTATTTTCCCTTTTCCTTAGCGAAATCTGTCAATCAATCAATCAAGCTTATCATGACTGCATCTAAAGTCTAAGTCGTCATAACTTTCTTTTATATGTACTTTAATTTAAATTATATTTAAAGCTTTCGAATCGAACTTGTACCTCTCTTTTCCCCCTATTTTCTCTGTACTCTTAAAATACTCAATGCCCTTATCAATTGCCAATGCCATGAATAATTATCAATGCCTGTTAAAATGTTGACGCCTTTTTGGCTGCTCCAGTTTTGTGGCAAATCAAAATTCCATTAAACTTTTCGGTGTGCCCGCATAATTTTGAAACATTTTGTGGTTGAACTTTACTTTTTGGCACTTTTTACTGTGGGTCTCTGTGGTTTTTAATTAAAATTTGTTTGCTTACACAAAGCAAGAGAGCAACGCGTTTCGCCGCCATTTGCCATTTGCCGTTTGCCATTGTTGATTGTAGTTGTCTTGGGTGGCAAGCAGCAAGCAGCAAGGAGTGAATGCTTGTGAAGCTGCTCAAATATGTCTGGTCGTCTAATTAGGAACGCACATTCAGCATAAAATTACGTTACGTATACGCAGCGTGCGCCTTTTAATATTGCCAACAACATTTTGACAGACAACAGGCAACAAAGCGGAGTGAGTAAACGAATGATAGAGAGCAAAGAGAAAAGCAAGAAGGAAATGAGAATGGAGAACAGAGAAAGTCGTGTTGGCTAATTGAAAAAATACATTTTAATAGCATAATTTCAGGCGCTGTGGTTTCGCTTACCTTTAAAGTTGGTTCCCCGTTGGTTTTGCCCCATTATGATGTATTTGCTGCGGTTGTCACGGCTTGTCGCAAACGAAAACTTGGCTACATTATTAAGCAGCTATCACCTGGCTAGCATCTGGGCTAAGATGTCACGTTCTTGTCGCCAGCGTCGATGAGATCAAACACTATTCAAATGAAATTTGTTTTTGATTAGACAATTTGTATGCTGAAATCAATGCCTTAAATTTAATAAAAGAAATTGCTTTTCGTTTCGCTTATTTGTTGTGCGCTCGCAGACGCCGCTTACAGCTAAATTAAATTAAAAATTCAATGACAAAACATTAACAGCGATGCCTCAGATTGGATTTCATCTCGAAGGCGTCTGTCTGACAGCCGATTGAGTATTTTTTTTTGTTTTGAACTTGTTTTTTTTTTCAACTAAGAGATAAGTACGAGTACTCGAACTGTCTCGGTTGTTGCTCTACTTGTTGTTGATATTGTTGATTTTGCGTCTCAAATGAGGCGTCAACGGAAACGACAGCTGTTGGTCTGTGTGTCCTTCTGGTCTTTTGGTCTATGGTCTTGAATTTGTCTTTCAACTTTGAGTTCTGTCTGGCCATTCAGACGGCATTCATGAATGAATTTATTCTTTTTATTTAGTTGTTTATTTTTTGTGCCATCGCAATGGTACTATCCCACACAATATGCTGTGGCTCACGACTTTATTTTTGGAATGCTCCACGGATATGTTATGTTAAGCAGTGCTCTAGACTGTAAAAATATCAGTTCTCCTAAAAGAAGTTACATAAATTATTGTTGGCATAAAATATTTATTCGAAATGTTTTAAAAAAATTAATTTAAATTCAGTAAGTTTTTGTTTTGACTTAAATTACATTCGATTTGAATAGTTAAGAACTTTGAGCAACTGGTAATATAAGCTGCTTTCGTTAAAAGTGCTTAGTTCTCTTTAAATAATTAGTAAACTGTGAGTAATCATTGAAGTATACTTGTAATATAAGTTCTGAAGTGTTAGTAATTACAAATTGATATTTGATTGCAAGTCATTTAATGATGGTTTATTGCAAATGTTAAATTGTATACAAATATTTGAATTGGAAACATAATTGCTAAGATTCCCTGTGAGGTTAAGGAAATACATGCATGTCAAATGGGAATACAAAAGGAAATTCATAGAGAAACCCAAAAGTTGAGATGGAAAGACAGCGGGAGAGGGACAAACACAAATGGTTTCTAGATCGATAAACTTAGCAATGAGCAGACACAATTTGTGTACTGAACCTGCCACGCCCACCTAAAAGCTATAGCATAGACAATAAATTCGAACAAAAAGCAACACATTCGTCGAGTGGTAACAAAGCAAAGCAGCTAAATTGTCACAGACAATAGCAAGAGAACTGTGAAAGAATAGATGGAGTATTGAGACAGAAGCAGTAAAGAAGAAACAAAGCGAAACCCGTAACCAAATATACCCAAAATACACACACAAACACAAACACACACAGACTTACAGAAAAGTCGGCTCTTTGGCTGCGATTTATATTTGAAATGCCTTTTGGGTGGCCACTGAAGCGGCAAATGCTTTTGGGTGCAAAGGTCCACAACAAAAAAAAATATATATAAATATTGCAATAAAATTTATTCATCGACGGCAGTTGCAACTTATTTTTGTGCCTGTTAATTGCCGGGCTGTCGCACCTACTCGCCCCTCCTCTACTTGCACACGGCTCTGTCGACCACTTTGCATACGCAACTGTCAACTTTTGCCATTTTGCCAAACTTCACACCAGGCGGCAGTCAGAAGAGTCCCAGGAGTTTGTTGCCTCGCTGCTCTGCTGGCTTCTCCGCTTCTCTGCTCTACAAAACAAATATGTGGGCATCATAAATATTTTCCAGTCCATTGATTTTTGGTCGCTGTGGATGCTGTCGATGCTGATGATGTTGGACGAAGCGACAGACAGAGGACTTGAGGATGTTCCACGCTGTGAATTCTCTAAAATTTTACTAAAATATCATTTTGACTACAGTATTCTAAGAAAAGTGCTAAAATTAGATATAAAATGTGGCAGCCTGTGCTCTTTTTATTTTCGAATAAATAAATGTAGATTATTTAATTTAAATATATTTAATATATGTTTTCATTTCTAAAATAAATCAATCGGCTTTAAAATACTTTTATTTCTTTATTATAAATATATTTCTAGTTAAATTGAGAGTTTTACTAGGTCTAGCAGAGTAATTAATAGCTGGAACATAGACGGTAACTAAAATTTGCAGCTTATTGTTTTTGTTGCTTGTTACGCATAAGCTACCGTGCTCCCCTCTGCCGATGGTCCCTACCTCCAACTGGTAGTACCCTTAACGCTTGCTCTTTGGCTATGTTTTGTTTTCAGCGACACTTGATTGCTTTTATGTGTGTCTGTGTGTGTGTTGGTTATTGCTGTTGTGCGTCAGTCGGGGCTGACGCTGAAAAGTATGCTTCATGGCAAATAGACTCAAATTATGTTGTCTGCGTGTGAGTGCGTGTGTGCGAGACAGAGATAGCTATTGTGCGAAAGAGTCAAGAATGACAGCGTGTGTGTTTGTGTGTGTGTGTACATTGTTTGTCTAACGCTTTTTATGCCTGCCGAAAATTGTGTGTACTGTGCTCATAAATATTTTGCTCAAGTTAATTGAAACATTACCAAAAAATGCTGGTTGGCAAATATTGAAATATTTCTGGGTTGAGTTTGCAGCATACATTAATGGCTGGTATATATATTTATGATGTATTTTCTTTTTATATGTTTTTGCTTTAAACGATTTCTCGTAATGATTTATTGGCGGTTTGAGTTTGCTCGGGTAAACAACAAAAGTTTATTGATATCAAAGCTTTGATAAGAAATTTAAAGCCAGAACTCGAAACAAGCTCTTAATAGGACCTATTTGTTTATATTAATTACATATTAATAGGACAGAATTATTTGTATCTGTGCCAAGTAAAATATGATAATTTATTATAGGCGTCTTAATTTGTCATATATTAAGATATGGACAATTTAGCTTTCAGTTTAGTTAAATAACTAAATTAGTTAACCAAACTATGCTTCGCACTTGTCCTGTTTTAGTTTCTTATCAGTTTCACAGCAATTATCCTTGCTGGCTGCTTCTTTGACTACATTGCTTATGCATTCGGCAACGTAGTCAATATTTTTTGTATTCAATCCAGAAACATTAATGCGACTAGATGAAAGCATATAAATATGATTCTCTTCTCTTAGTTTAGTGACTTGTTGTTCTGCGGAATGTCATAATTAATTAAAGGACATCAACCTGACATCACTTACTGTTAAGTCCTGTGTAGGAGAACATGCCACGCTGCTTGATTATATGATCCCATCGTCCCGGAGTCTCTAGCTTTTCTAGTCTTTCCATTAAACCTTTGCGCATGGTCTTTATACGATCCGTCATTTCGCATAGGGTCTTGAGCCTGCATTAAACAATTTAAATCTTTGAGTTACTAAAAGTCCCCCATAATTACCATTCTTTCCTATTTTTCTTATCGCTTAGCACCTTGGCTACGATTTTGCTACCAAAAGCAGGTGGATTAGAATAATTCATGCGCACGAAAAGCGAAAGTTCTGACGTGACACCAGCAACCAATTCCTTATCTTTCAAAACAGTCACCAGATTACCAATACGTTCATCTAAAATTGAGCAAAGTTGAAATTGTTTAGCGCTAGAATTGTTCACTGTACTGACTGTAGAGTCCCATATTTTTAGAAAATGACTGCGCTGCCATTAACTCGAATCCTTCTTTACAAAAATACCGAACTGCCCAAGCATCTGCGTCGGGATCACCTGTGGCAAATCCCTGATAAGCGGTATCCAAGAACGGAAATAGATTTCTCAGTTTTAGGGCAGCTGCAATTTGCATCCATTCCTTTTCCGTAGGATCCATTCCCGTGGGATTGTGGGCCGACGCATGGAGTAGCACCACAGCGCCCTCTGTGGCCGAACTGAGCGCAGACAAAAGTTTGGGCATATCAAGCTTTAGTTTCTTCTCATTCCAGTAGGGATACTCCTTAATTTGCTTGAAACCAGCCTGTTTAAAGATTTTGTAATGATTCTCCCAAGTGGGGTTCGGCAGATATAAAGTTCGTCGCTTTAGACGTTGAGCCAAATAATCGGCACCCAAACGACAGGCACTAGTGCCAGAAACGGTTTGAACTCCCGATACCTTAATGGAATGGATTAAATGGCATAAATTCAAATATTTTCAACATACTCACTCTTTTCTCTTTCAGCGCTTGGCAGTCTGAGCCTAAGAGTAATTCCGTTGATGCTTGCACAAATTCTGGATTCCCAGACATGGGTAAGTATTCATGATTTAAATTCGGATCGTTTACAATTTCCAATTCGCATTTCTTTACAATGGGGAGTACATATGGTTTATTGTCATCTGTGCGATAGGCTGTCAATAAATTATTTAATTTATTAAAGAAATATATTTAGGAATAATAGTATTTACTCGCTTACCACCCACACCCAGATTTACTTTCTTTTCATGCTTGTCCGCTATGTATAAATTGCTCAAATGAAATACCTCCGAGGGTATAATTACCTTGGCATCTGCAAATATCGATTTCTGGCAGTCATTACTACGCTTTCGCGCAGAGATATTTATTAAACTGTAAGAACAAGTAATTAGTTTATTAATTAAAGTGCTTTTTATGGGCATTACTTTGCTTTGGATAGCAGTAACTGTGTGGCACACAGCATTTTTCTTCTGAAATTTCAGTACTGAAATTTTGAGTTAAAGTCGAGAATTGTTATTAATAAATAGAGGATTGCCTTGTTTTATTAATAAACTTCAATTGGCTCAAAGATGAAATTGAGTTATCAAACTGAAGTAACTTTAATCGAATTCACTTCTTAGCCTTCTGAATTGAACAGCAGGCAGTTTATTTTTTCTGTGTGATTGACGTTGTAGAAGACATCAATCAGGTCAAGTGATGGTCAATTTGATGTGTGTTTAACTGCCCGTCATTCAGATTTGGATTCGTATTGGGAATCGGGTTTGGGGTTTGGGGTTTATTTGCTTACGGTTCTTGGTTTGTTTATGACCTCCGAACTTGTGTATGACTGTGGCTTAATGCGTTGTTTGTTTTATATTGCGAACGAAGCAGCCAACAAGTAAGAAGGTTTCAAGCGGTTGTGATGGACTAATAGATGCCATTCAACAGGCACTGAAGGTTGATTAAAATATTCAGTAGTTAAAGCCATTTTTGTTCTTTCTTGCTAAAACGATAACCTAACTCATTACATATTCTTTATATACTTTACTATACCCTGTCCAGCTTGCTGTTAGTTAAAGAGTATATAACCAACAACAACAGCAGCAATAACAATAACAAAACATTCACAATGTTTTCATTGCATGTGCGTTGTTTCTGTTGGTTGCGTTGTCTTCATTGTTTGGATTTTAGGGTTTCACATTTCAGACATTTGAGCCAAACCAACTATTTGATAGATACGCTACGTTCGCTCAGCCAGAAGGCTACAGCAAGGAGCCAGGGCCCGAGCCAAGCCAACAATGTTGTGCTGAATTTTAGGCCATAATCAATTTTCCCCCGTCAGTTCATAGACTAGCATATGGGCCATAAACTGACGAGTAGTTAATTGTTTGACTATTTAAAATGCGCATACATTTCCCCTGATTAACTGCAAATATTTTGTAGCAAACTATTAGGCAGGAGTGGCGAACTTCGAGCTGGGTTTTTAGAAGGTTTCTTAAATTAATTGATATAATTAATGGATAATTTGATGACATTGCGGTAAAACATTTTCAATATGAATTCTGACTTTATTTTAAACAGATTTAAGTATATTTCTAAGAGTATTTTAAGGAGAATTTAACCAAGTTTAAATTGTGGTAAAATAAATTTTCAATAATTTCCGTTGTCTCTTTTGAATATTTCTAAGTAAATTATTTTAATGAGTCCTACAAAATTAAATTGTGTGCTTCTAATAATGTGTCCAAGGGGGCTTTCAATTCAAGATACCAAGTGTCATGCCAAAAAACTGGATGTTTTGACGGCAAGCTATTAATTGCTATTGACCAGCCTGTAAAACATGCATGTCAGAGAGGATACACGTATCCTGCAGATAGTTACAGCTGGCGCTTTATGCAGTGCTCTCTTTAATGCCCTCCTTCCGCCCCTACCCCACTGTAAAATACACGCATCCCGTTTCCGCTGAAACATTTGCACAAACAATCGACTCGACCGCAGCGGTGTCCCGTGTTTAATGGCCTGATTTGGTTGCCAAACGAGTGGGGGGAGTGGGGTAGATTAAGAGGAGGGAAAGGGAAATGAAAACCATTTTTATAAATATTGTGCGCACGCACAATGAAGTAAACGTAGCTATCTGCTTTTTGTCGTTCTTGCTCATCAATGATGGCGATGAGGCTGTTGGCGGTGCTGGTGCGGGGCGGTGCGGTGCGGCGTTGTGCTGTGCGTGCATTTTATTTTTTATGCATGAAGTGTAAATTAAAATTAAATTGACTGTGCAGTGAGTTCACGCTAGGAACGCTTTACTGTTGCGTGCCACGCGGCGTATGAATAATAAAAATGGCAATGCCAATGCGGCGCGCCAACTTAAAGTTTGCCACTGACCTCAGAACGATGCGTGCTGCGCTGTGCTCTGGTCTGTGCTCTGGTCTGCTTTCCATTTATTTATTTTCATATATTTATATGACCTTTTTATTTTGTGTTTTTAATTAAGTTATAAAATATTAATTTGTTGTTTGTGCGCTTCTTCATGCATTTTACTGCCTCTGTTGCTGCGTTGCTTCTACCCCCTCCCCCCCTCCACATCCGCCCTTTACTGCTTACTGTTGCTGCGGTTGACATGCATTTTGTGGTCACAGTGCAGCAGTTCTGTGGCAAATTTGTGCCTGCCACCAACTCTCCACTTCGCTCCCCACACTCCACCACTTTCCCCGTCCATCAAACATTTCGTCCTGCTGTGCAGCTGTGTCAACTGCAGACGAGGCATCGGATCAGGTTTATGTGCGTGACAGAGTTTATATTGTATCTCCATTTTAGTGCGCCGCAGGAACCAACGCAACTCATGTCGCTGTTGCTCCACTGACAGTCTATAACTGTTTCCTTGCTGCTCCAAAACTTCTCTCTCTCCCTCTTTTCCTTCGCCATATTTGCTTTGCTCTCCATCTCAGTTGCTGGAATTTCACGCGCCATTAAACGCGTTCGATTTGGGTTTCAAATGCAAAAATGCTCACATTTCTTAACGCCACCTGCCTTGAGCTGAACAGCTGTTGTTACTTCACTTCTGTCTCCCTTTTCCGCCTGTCTCCCTTTTCTTAACTTTCGCATCGTCTTGGGCTTGGCAACTGTTGGCAGGCAAACGATACGCGTTGTAATTTGCTATTTAATCCTTTAGTTTGTATTATGCGCACTTCAATGATCATAGGAATTGCTATACATTTGTATTACTCACTTTGAAGAAAATTATAATTTATTATAAAAATGGTTGCTTTATAGATAAAACTATTATTTTGCTCTGTTAGGCTTTTGCGTCTTATAAATTTTGAGAAAATATATTCTTTGATTAACATTTTAATAACTTTAAATATTTTCTATTATTAGATTGATTCTGAAGTTGATAAAATTTAATTAGAAGACTGGTTTCTCTTTTAAATGGTTACTCATTGTTTTAACCTAATTTAATTCTATTACCATATAATCCATGCCTTTTTTACATGTTTAAAATGTTCTGCAGCTTCAATTATACATATAAGATACTTCATTCCATTTTTCTTTTTTTGCTACTTACACAAATTAATACTCTCATCATTTATTTGCATTAACAAATTTTACTGTTAGTTCCTCTCTCTGCCTTCCCTTTACCTGACAAATTTTATAAAATGATATTAATTTTTCAATCCATAAATTTCTTTTTTATTTACTTCACAGACAAATATCTTTTGACTCCTCCTTTGGCATATTACTATTAATTTTGCTGCTGCTTGCCAATCAATATTTGAAACTCCTTCGTTCGTTTTATAAGCCGCTCATTACGGCGCCTACAATAGTTGCAAAGTCTTAGACAGAGATAGAGAGAGAGAGAAAAATACTTGGCAGTGAGCTTTCCTTATCTTCATTTAGTTCGCTATTGACAACTTTATAATCCTTTGTATCTGTTAATCCCACATCATTTTATACGCTTCCCTCCACACTCTCTTCCGCTCACACACAGTGCACACACTGTTAGCTGCTTTTGCTCTTAGTTTAATCTAACAATTCCAGAACCTAACCCAACGTGCATTGTGATAGAGCTGCTGTCTGCTAAGGACTAAGGACCAAGGACTGCGGACTAAGGACTTTAACATGACAGCTGTCATATGTTGCCATTCCGTATCACATTTTATAGCATAGTTTTCTTTTGTTCGGTTTCCATTCTATCTAAGCTTTGTTTTGTGCCATTATGTTTTGTACTCTGCTTTCTGCTGCTATTCGTATCACATCATCACAACATTTATACGCACAACACGTGCTTTGTTAGACAAAGTTACTCTCTCATTGTGTCTGCCTCTCTCACTCTCCCGCTGAGCTTTCACTCAAAGTTGCGCACTGCTCGCACTGCAGTTACTCTCTCAGCTGCTCATGCTCTCTTTGCTTCTTTGGCTCTCTTCAGCTGATTGGAAGTTGTACATTTTAAATGAGTAGCTTTTTAAAGTTTTTCTCTTTTTCGACCACAGTTTTGATTGTTTCTGTTTTGCTCTGTTTCCCAATTTGGCTCTGTGTTTGGGCCACATTTGGCCCATGACTGTGGCTGAGTGTGCAGCTCTTGTCTAAGCACCCCGAGGACTCAACTCAAGGCCTGCATTTAAAAATAATTTATTGTGCCAACAAACACTCACACACACACTCACACCAGCACACACTTAAAACACACAGTCACGTAAATAATTCGAGTACTTATTTTAGCCATAGTTGCAGGTTTCACTTGTCAGTACGTTGAACTGTTGACCCAAACACCTGACCAGGCTGTGGCTTAGAGACCTCTTGACAGTTCACTATTTTTGTCGCTCTTCAAAAATTGTTTGTGTTTCGCTTTTGGCCTGGGCTTGGGCCAGTCATTTTGTTTAGAAAGCTCTGCTGAATTTTATTGCCACCAAAACAATTTGATGGCTCAGAGGATTGTGATTTAATGCGGCAAATTAAAAGGGTTTTTTGGCTTTAACTCGCCAAAGTGGTCATACGGGAAATGGTCAAATCTGCGTTGAAGTGGCCGCTAGATAGCTTTTATTACTAGTTTAGTTACCTTTGGTACTATGGTTAGGCGCAAATGAGTAGCCAAATAATGGTTTAGTTAGTACTACCTTTTGCGAAACACATAAAACTGTATGTTTACTTCTATTACAGTATATTTAAAAATAAATCATTGTCTTTACTAAACTTAGCAAACAATAAAGTACACATAAGTTGCTAAATTAAAGCTGCTTTCATAAAGTTGTGTATTTCAATAAAATAGCAGCTATTTATTGAGTAAATTTATGCTTTGCCAAATAAGTATCTACTTATGGGTACTTAAGAACTTAAAACTTGTGTTCCTGTTTCCTGTGTGCAGCTTGACAATAACTTCCCCCACTTCCCCCACTTCACGCTGCTTCGATATTCACTTTGTAAGTACTTATGTATGTATTTTCACATAGCAAAAGCAATTATAAAAATATCAACCCGAGGCCGTCGACATAAAATGCAGCCAAGTGCTAAGCATATCGTGGGCTTTTAAACAAATATTTACACTTCGTTAACTGTCAAAGACACCAAAAGCGGACCACACACTCAGGTGAGGAGATAGATGGAGAAACATTAAAAAAAATACAGCCGCCGATTTGAATTCTTCTTTATTTTCTTACTTGCCATTTACTTTGAAAAGCATTTTATGCAAATGCTTAAAAAATAAATTTTCTGGGCCAACGCGCAGCGGAGCGCAACAAAGAAAACAATAAGAAAAACATCATTTGCAGAAAAAAAACAAAATACATAAAGTTCATTTAGGTTTAAGAAAATTCAATATGACGATACTTAAAGAGCAGCCTCTAAAATTATGCTATTAAAATGTATATTCAATTAGCAGATGGCTAAAAATAAGCGTGTGAACCGAAAGAAACACAAAATTGTTACACCTTTTTGGTATTTCATGGAGGTGAAAAGACAATGAGTAAATTGCAAATCGTTGTGGGGTGGGTAGATGCTTGGTAATACCACAAAACACCTGCTGAAAAATTCTTTTAATTAGCGTAGAACAAAAGAAACGCCCACAACGATGGCTGGAAAAACAATGAGCGTTAAATTCTATTCAATGGAAGCAACGAAAGGAAAGCAAAGCAAATAATTGAAGAACTTGAGGTAACGAAAGCGCAAAATGTGAACAAAAACGAGAGAGAATGAGAATCGCAAAATGCCAGACAACAACAGTAATGAGCTCTGTTCCTGATCGCTAAAAATGGACATGAAACGTGAGACGGTATGTGTCATTGTTGCTTGATGACGTTGATGAATACGGCAATGATGGTAATAGACCAGATTTCGTAACCGCTTCAATGTCAATTTCATTGTTGTGTTGGCCGTAGATTGAGTTGAATTGGCAGCTTGTGATTTTGACATGTTTTGGTTATGATTTCATAATTTTGGCGATTTTTAAGCTCTGCAGAGATGTATAGCTAAGGCTAGACAAATTGGTACTAATCGACATAAATTTACTAGCTATCAGTAATTTATTTCTCTAAACTAAAATCCACTTTTGCACTCTATTAAGCTTAAGCTTGAATGAAACCATTTGTTGACACAACATGGCGCATAAGTAATTTGGCTTTTCCACGGTGCAGCGCAAAGAACCTGGCCTTTGTACTATGGCCATACGACTAGATGTACTTTGACTTGACACGCCCACTCATTTTAACACCCAGTCATTTGCCGACATAAGCATTTTGTAATTTCAATATAATTTTGTTGCCACACATATTAAGTATACGACGCACTGCGCTTGTGCTATATTTGTGTTTAACCATAATGTAAAAGTGTGTGTAAGAGTGTGTGTGTGTGTGTGGTTAGCTTTGCAGCAGCTGCCTTTGTTTGCTAATATAATATTTTGTAGAATCTCCTTTCTTAGAGGTATTTTGTGCTTAACTCTGCAGTTCAGTCACCTGAGCAAAGAAGTGTGTCTAGACGAAGCACACGTACTAAAAACACATGTATGAGTTCGTTTATATAAATACTAAAAGAAGTTCATGCTAAAAGAAAAGTCACAAGGAGAATACTTAATACTATATAGACGCATAAAACCCTTTTCAATGCTTTGCTTTTGCTTAGCTATGCGTTGCTTTGGCAATTTAACATTCAGCATAAAAATGATAACAAATTTTCTTTGCCGCTGTTTTCAGATTACAAATTACGACACATAACCCGTGGCCATGGCAGCGACCACACAGAGAGATATACGAGTTGAATCCAAAAGTCACAGTAGTCTCTAGCTATAGTAGAAGTCGAAGCTGTAACAGAGGCGGAGACAGAGGCGGTGGCAGCACAGAACTTCAAACAGTTGCAATTATATAATGAGTAGAGAGTTTACCCGCTTAGCAGACAACATGTGTTCCAGCCGAGTGTGTGCTTATATTCGAGATATGTGTGTTTAATTTCTTAAGTGGGTTGTAAGAAAACTTTGTGATAGATCATGAAAGGGATATTTTATGATAGATGATAAACAAAAAATAGCATCAAATAATTGAAAGGTGAATTTAAAAACCTTAAAAATAAGTTATTAAAACAATTGTCTTTAACTATCCACTTCAGTTTAACAAACTTGTTTAATTATGTGTTAAGATTCACCATAAAATACATTTGCTAATCCAGTTTTATTCACTTTTTGAGCGCACCTCGCTTGCTACATATACTTGTTTGTTTTTTTTTTCTGTTTTATAGTTTATCAGACATTTCCTGCGGCGCTTTTTGAGACTTTGGGTGTTAGTGTGTGTGTTTTGCGAGAGGTTTTCAGCGGTTAGGGACTAGAGGGGGGCTCAGGGACGCGCAAAGTTTTGTAACTATCGGAAGTCGTTAACGCTTTCACACACAAACATCAAGAGCAGCAAAAGTTGAAGAATCAGCAGCAGCAGACTCAGTCTCAGACCTACCACGCCCACATTAATGGGCACAGCAGCCGTCGGTGCGCTGTCTCCTTCACTCATAGTATGGCTGACTCTGTCTGATGATTTCTGTGCTGCACACAGAGCTGCCATGTTTGATTTCTCGTTTTATATGTAGGCTAACTGTTGTTACTGCCTGTCACACAGCTCCACGCCCCTTTCTTACCCTGCTTTGCATAGTGCTTGCCACCAACCATGTCCCACAAATGTTGGCTCATTAATTAATTGAAATGCTGCCGGCCATGAAGCGTTGGTCAGTGGGCGGCTAAGAGAAATGTGGACAGGTCGTTCCGGAGAGAGGGGGAGTTGGGAGTGGTTATACTAGGAATCGTGTGTTTTGCACGCTTGTTAGTATAACTAGCGCCTGGCAATTAAATGAAAATTAATTATGCTACCTAACATGGTAGCAGCCCAAAGGCAAAATCGCATTTGGCCTTGAACTTAGACTGGGAAAGCAGTATTTAAATATGGCCAAGAAACGTTTCTATGCCGACCAAACGGAAGCCAATCAGCTGCCATTTTTCCTTGTCTAGGCCAGCGGAAATGTGCGGCTGCTGTTCCCTTTTGGTTATACCTCTCTGCCATGTTTCTCACGGTCTCTCTCTCTGTGTTTTTCTCTGTCGCCTGCTAATGCCTACTTAACTTTGACTCTGCTGATAGCGCTGTCTTAAATCAATGCCGTGTCCTTTCCATTCTCAGCACAAGGTTATAAGTGGCACATAGTTTCCTAGTTTCAAGTGGCGCCACAATTCATAATCCCCGCACTTCCACGACACCGCCCTCAACCCAACTCGTTTGAGCATTTCATTTCTCATTTTTCTTTTATCTCATAGCATGCCATCAATCAATTTCATGCTGCCTGAAGATGTAAAACTGCTTAAGTTACGTTGTACTTAAATTTCACTTCACAAACTTCCCTGGAAGCAGAAATTTCTTTCATTTCTACACCCACCTATTTTTTATATAGCAGAAAATGTGTGTCTGTGGGCGTGGATTTGCCTAAAAAGTCAAAGTCAGGCAAGCATAAACGCATTTTGATACCCTGTACGGTAGCAGCTGACAGAGTAGCTTAAAAATGGAATTATTAACAATTTTAAGATTTAATTTCTTAGTTAATATCTTAAGCTTTTCAGATGTAATCTCTGTTTTTTCTTAGCTAAGGCGTCTGACAGCACATGTACAACTTTGTGCATACCCTGTACCGTTTGATGGTGCCTCATTTTTTAAGTTTTTGCCTTTGTCGTTACGTTTCGTTAGATTTCCTGCTCCTGCTTGTCAAAAAAAAATGAACTCCTGCCATGTTCCTAGTAGCTACTTGGTTTAGTCCAGGCTTCCCTATTATTATTTTTGTATTTTTAAGTTTCCTGGTTGCTGGTTCCTGATTCTTGCTTGGCTTTGGGTCAACATTTTGATGATTTATGCGCCGTCGTGCAGTGTCATGAGCCCAATTAACATTTGGGCTACAAAATTTTCAGCTCGAGATGATTTTCCATTCTGCTGCTTACTGATGATGTCCAAAGAACTTTGTGAGTTCGAAGAAAACATAATATGATTGCCACGTTATGAATGCACTTTGCTCTTTAAGTTTACTGTCCAGAACTTGGCTTTTGAAGATAATTTAATCACAGTACAGCACTGGCATTATGCTGAGCTTTGTGTTTTATTAACAAATCAATTAGCTGTTGTTTAATAAATGCTTTCTCTACCTGCGTACAGTACAGTACTTATACTCAGGTGTGGACTTGCTTGTCTTTCAAGTTATGCATTTTGGCTCGTAATCGCAGCCGGTTTTGTAAGCAGCAAACATGGATAATGTGCATACTTAATGAATGTGGGGCATGGGGGCCTCATATAACATGGTAGGCGTGGCATTGTCGCCCACCATCATGAGTTTAGGTTTAATCTGCTGTTAAGCCGATGTCGAGAATGAGAACGTTGCCAGCTCGACTCGAGCCGAGTCGACTTTAGCAATTTAGTTTATTTATAGCTACCAAAATATGAGCACCAAAGTTACACACACATGTTGTAATTGTATGTGTGTGTGTCAGTGTGTGTGTATGTGTGCTGACACATCATAATTTGGTTGCTGTTTGTATGCGTTTGAGAGTGGGAGTTGTTTTGTATCCAAGTATCAGGACTTGTGCTCATGTTTCCAGTTCATGTTGTAATATTTTAATGTGTGAAGCGACAACTGCTGCCGTTGTCGTTTTCCTAAGAACACCTTCTACACACACACACACACACACACACACTCGCACACACACGTACTTAAGCACATCCCCATCGAACCCATATAAATCACACATTTTGATAGCATTAATTTACGTTACGGCTCTTATATCATTCCAATATGTTTTCAAGTTGATCACATTTGATATTTGTACACATAAATTTCAACAAAGCACTTTTTGAGAGCCAGTTCTTTTTAAACTTCACTTGAATTATGGAATCAACTGAAAGTTATATGAAAATTATGAAAATAAAATTGAGTATCCCCATTTAAAGCACCATAATCTGTCAGTGTTGAACTCTGAAACGATAATAATTTTAAGATTATATGTAAGTATTCAGTGCTTGTTAAGCTATGCATAACCTGACTCCAAAATTCAATTACAAGTTTTAGTAAATTCAACATTAATACACACACAAACAGTCAATAAAGCTGCTTCGTTTCTTGTGCTTGTAAATTTGCACTGGACAAAAATGCAGAGTTGAAACACAATTAAAACCCAATTTAAGTACCAAATTCGAAATTAGAAAACTTATCAGTTACCAGTTTTGGGCAGAACGACTGCAAATTTAAGACAGTTTCGGTATTAGAGTTTATCTCTAGTTCGTAAACTTTACCCAGTGCTAACTGTTGAATTTTTGGTCAAAAGATACGCCAATAATGGAAACGAATCTACGCACCTTTGGTAAATAGACACTCAATCATAGACACACACAAATACACACTGGTTACATACAGTGAAAGATCTGTGGAAGGAAAAGTTCTCTCAGCACTTTGAAAATGAACCGAATGGTTTATTCAAGTGTGTCTGTCCTGGAACTCGGGACCTGGGACTTGGCTTTTGCTGTGCTGGCAATGCATTTGCAATTCCAAACTAGTTTCAATTGATTAAGTTTCTGGTTAATGGATTGTTTACATATTTAAGCAGGCCAACTGCAGCCATTCAGCACACACACACACACATAACTCTTGGTAACGTTAGAGTTTGAGCCACAAATCTATAGCCAACACGTCGAAGGCGCAAGCTAATCAAAAATTCAGTCTACAAACTACTTGGTGTGCTTAACAGCACAATTTTAGCAGAGTTGTTTTAAATACTACATTAACATCAATAAATTTGTCTCAGAAAGGCATGTAATATATTAATTTATTTGTATAACAATAAATGATTAGGCGGCATAACATAGCAGACAGCTAATCAGTCATCTAACAGTCAAGCCAACTGCTTAAATCAATAGATACTTAAACTTAACCTACGTACTCTGATTTATATGGTTTGATTACCAGCATAAATATAGATAAATCTTTGTAAATTTAAATCAAAGTCGTAATTCTTTGAATATTTGAGAATATTTCAAAATTTATAAAGTAAAGGAAAGTTTTAAATACACCAGAGATCTTTGCAACTCAAATGTCTGTTGCCTCTGGGCATGGAATTTTCTAAAAAAGAAAACGAATTTATGACATGTTTGCTTGCTTTTGTGCAAGTTAATTGTGAATAATTATTTGCTTATGCCATAAAGCAGATTAAAAAACTTTTGTTTTTAATTAGAAGCAGCCGGAAAACAAAAGATGCGGCACCAGCAGCAGTAACAGCAGCGGAAGATGCGGAAGAAGCAGCGTCAGCAACTTTAGCAACTTTACAAACATTTTTCGCGCATATAAATTACACAAGGCGACCAAAGACCTCAAAACGGAGGCGAGCAGCAACAGAAGAAGCATATAAAATTAAAGTTTGAGGTTAAAATAATGCAAATCTTTTGCGAGCAAAGACAATGCGGCGTATGCGAAATATGCTTACGCAAATTACGCATACGCCACATTGTTCAGCGGTTCCAGTTGAATTTGAGGCGTGTTCGAAGCGTTTTAAGTGCCGTATTTACATTAACCACAATTGCTAATTAATTAGATTTTAATTAAGTCGCAAAGAGCCAATTAAATTCTAAATACTTGTTTACTTACGAAACTTATGTCTAAAATTCTACAAATACAAACGGAATTAATGTTGTCTTTATTTTTAGTTAAATTTCTGTAGGCTTAGAAGTTATATAAGTATTTTTAATATATTTTTTAATAGAGCGTAAAGGGTCTATGTTTATACTTTTCTTGATTAATTTAATTTCATTCTATTGATAATTTTTGACAGTTTTTGTTTGAGCGAGGAATAGTCGAAAGTATTTGCATTGATTGTAAAATTTGCACTTGAATCGCATTTTACAACTTTGAATAATAAATTAAATTTATTATTTTTTAATTTAATTCTATTTTGCATTACTGTTGCCCTTTCCCGCATTTAGACGTACACATTTCAATTACTGTCGCTAAGCGACTTATGAATTTGTAACTGTCCAACCAAATTAGTTGTTCAATTTGGCGTCATTGCAAATTTGTCGCTTATCGTTTTATTGTTTATGTTAATTTTAGCTTATTTAATTTTACTATTTTCCTGGCTGGCTATGATTCTGTTGTGGTTGCTGCCGTACTCATATCTGTGCACCGAGCACATTAAATGTGGTATGCAAATTTCAGTTTAGTCGTTCAGCCGTTCAGCCCCTCAATAAGCCTCTAATTAAGTTTTCATGAATTCTAACATTATATTTTGAAGAGCATGAGCTCTTATCGAGTCAATTCTGTTTGTGCTTAACGATAGCACTCGTTTAGGTACTAAAAAATGTATTTTATAGAGCGGACTGTCTAAAGTTTACATTTGTTATCTGTGCACTCAGACTAATTGGACTTTGAGTACAATAAATTGTCATTACATGCATTTTGTGATTTTTTAATGGATTCTTATTATTATTAAATGGTTAGAGATAACTTTATTTATATTATTATATATTTAAAGTGGGATTTTCTTACCCTCAGCTGCTCCCAAATTTAATTTTCACTTCAACGTACTATTAAAGTGGTAGCTTAGCTTATTTTTCCAGCTCTTTTCTCTTAATCCCACTATATATTTCCCTCGCAGTTCTCTGGAGAATAAGTGGCCCAAATTGAGGCGAGTTTTCGCTGTCAGTGAAAGCTGCTTTCATTATCTAATTTTGCATGTCTGCTTTTAACGTCACAGTGCAAATGTCAATGCTGTTTGCTCTCGAGTCGTTCCATTGTTTCCAGGGAGCTACAATTACCACTCGTCGAGGGATCTGACATCCATTTGAAGATTGTGGCAGAATCGAGGTAACAGCAGCTTGTAACAATGAAACAAATCCCGAACATAATTCAGATATGATGATGAAATGATGTCAAGGTGGCTTGAGTTATTACCAAAAGGGAATTGAGCTCAGTTTGAGTCAGACTTGACTTGCTTAAAAGTCTTCTTTTTCCCTTTTTCGCCCAGTTGCGTCTAATATTTAAATATGAAAAAGTTTTGCACTTTTTGACAGTTGCTTGACTTGTCGTCGGATTTTTCTCATAAATCTACAGCAATTGAAATGCTGCTGCGAATGCAATAAATAAGAATCTTCAAAAATGTACGCATTTGTCAAGAAAAGACCCTGTACCGACACAGCTCACCTCCTTCCGTCCGGTCCCTGCTACTTTGGCAAGTCATTGAGGCGGCTCGTGTTGCCTCCGATCCCTGTCTACCCTCACCACCTTATCTACATGCTACTGAGAGCTGCATTTCCGGTCACTAATACAAGTCAAAGTACAAAGTTGGTTGGCTGAATTCACTTCACTTCACTTCACTCCGCTTCTCTCGCTTATAATGCAACGGCACTTAGCCAACGCCATTTTGAAAGGAAGAGGCATAATCGGACAGGAGGAGCAGTCGAGGCTGAGGGAGATAGCTGGTTTAGTTCGTAAGGGGCTCTATCTATCTCTTCTCCTACCTCTCACTCTCTCTCACTATCTCCCTTTCTGTGTGTCGCCGTGCCTCGCTGATGATTTAAGTGCACTTTGATGCACATTTTTCGTTGCTGCTGATGCTGCTGCAGCTGCCCCAGATAATTTAATTAAATTATACGCTTCCTTACGTGCATTGGGAGTGCAGGAGTACAGTGGTGGGGGAAGGGCGTGGCAGTCAGCTTTGGTTTCAGTTTAGGGCGTGTAGCTCACATTTTAATAAGGTTTGTTGGTTAGCTAGTTTTGAGGTTGAGCTGAGTGTAGTTTTGGTTTAGTTTTATGCGTTGTCGAAAGGCTTTGTACGTCGTTCTTTGGGGTTAAAGTCATTTGGGTTAGCTTCAAAAAGGAGGGCAAGAGAGTGCCACTATCGCTGTGTTATGGCAGACGAGGTGGCTACTTAATATACATATACATGCATATAAATTTATCAGAATATGTTATGCATTGAATTGCTGGCAGACACTGATTAAAAGTGACTTTTAAATGGCTTCATTATGAATTTATAAAAATGCAAATAATGCCTATGGAAATCTTGTATTTCTTTAAAATTTAAAATTAATTTTTCTGTCATATTTTTTCACAATTAGTAAACATAACAACTAGCATTTAAAATGCACTAACGTTAAATTTATGAAGCCTTGAACAACTTATAAAGTCACTGAAATGCAACTTTGAAATGTTGCACCAAAAAGTGAGTAAGGCAAATAGCATTCTGGCAATTCAACAGCCGTTGACTTGGCCAAGGAGTGTTGATGTTATTCATCAACGTCAAACTGATGACATTGTAGTAGTTGTTGCTACTACGAGTTTCTGACGCGACATTCGGCTGACAGAAAAGCAACATCAACTGCTAACGGGTAACGAGTAACTGGAAAATGGCATGTCTAGCATAAGAGAGAAAAGCCACAGCCACATCAGGAGTTGGGCAACATAATTTTTAGTGTCGCAGTGCCAAAAAGTAGAAAGAGCTTGGAAAATAAAACAGCAGAAAACATTGCCGAAAAAAACATTTTTAATGCACCAAAAGTCATAATATTTTCATATTTCATGCTTGCTGCGCAATATTCCTGCACGTGCATGTCGTAATGTGTCCTTAAAGTGGTAAATGTGATACTCAAAACTTGCCTTAAATTCTCAAAAGCAACTAGCTACAACTTTGGCTGAAACTCCGACTCCGACTCTTTGGACGTTGAGGTAAACAAGCTGATATTTGCAGCAGCTGAGTTTCAGCTTGAAAAATGTCTTTATTTTCGTGGGATCCCAACACGCCTAATACAGTGACTAAAACGAACACAACACACAACAACACAACGCAAGCACAGCACAAACACAAAAGGCAGCGACAACGAGTGTCGCTCCAAAACATATTTACATAAACAGAAGCTTTTCCATGTTCTAACAGGCCAGAAGGTCGCTCGACTTCTTCGGTTGGTTTGGTTAATTAAATAAATTTATTGAATAACTGAGTGTTAAATCAAAGTTTTTACAGCGAAGTGGGGTTGATGCATTTCTTGCCATAAATTTCTTATTTATGTGCAAAAAATAAAGTATGTTTATCTCTTAAATAAATTAAATGGTTAATCCCCAAACATACAGGTATTTTCATATATTTTTAAAGGAGTTTAAAAACTATCTAAATTGGTATTTGTGTAAGATATACTTCTAGAAACATGTTTACCTTCCCTTAAATACTTTGCTTCCATTTTCTATTAGAGTATTCAGAATTCGTTACTGTATAGCGCTGTAAGCTTTTGTTTTTGTTTAGCTGCGGTGTTTGCCTTCATCAGGTTAGTGTTTAACCTCTGCAGTGTGCTGCAGTCCACTCGAAAAGTCTTTGACTTGGCAGCCCCAGCACCTGCCCCTCAGCTGTCTCCTCTTCACCCACCGTCCACCGTCCAGTTTTCAACGCAGGTTTCATGCAGCATCAACCAAGCAGCGAAGCAAGTAAGCAAAGCAGCCAGTCAGCCAGTCAACCGGTTGCCTCTTTGGCTCTCTCACCGCTCACCGCTTACCACTCACCACTCGTCCTTCTACATTCTTCATTCTCCACTCTGCATCCTGCGTCGTGGCAGAGCTTTTAACCACTCGTTTGCTCTTTAACGCGTTAACGGGTTAAGTTGCCTATGTGCTATGCTCGTTGCCTTCTTCTGCTGCAAACCCTTTATATTTTTTGCCTGATTGTTGCTGCTTGCGGTGGGTTTTCTATGTGGCCATCAAAGCAGCAGTTTCAGGACTAAGCCAACCAAACAGGATTTTTGGCCCATTCTCATGTGTAATTAGTTGACGCTGACTTTGTCATAATTGGTCCACACATGCCTAGCAAAAGCAACAGAGGCGTCGATATGTGGCAGGGAATTTCGAGGAATTTGTCGCTTTTAAATGCTTTGTGGCCACAATTTAAAGTCATTTAGAGGTGGCCCCAAAAAGCAGCCGCAAAGCTGCCTCAATTTCAAAGTTTTAGCGCTAATCGACGGACATTATAAATTAGTCCTCTGCCTCTCTACTCTCTACCATTTTAAGCAGCGCAGAAGATAAAAAAAATGTTCGCTGAAGTGGTTTTAGGGATCTGCTGGTGCTGTTGCTGCTGTAGGCTACTTCATTGGTTGGCCAACAACTGTGGCTACTTCAGTATTTTTGCTCCGCTAACATTTATTTCAGTTTTCATTTGCAGGCGGCAAGCGTTGCTTAAAACTGACAGCCGTTGTCAACCACCTTTCTCCGCTGATCTGGGGTTTATGAAGTATGCTGCGGTTGCTGTCCACCTCTGCCAACAGCCAGTTGGAAGCTGATTGTCTGCTGTCGCACAGCCTGCGGTTACGACTGCTTTTGTTTTTGGGTTTGTTTAGCTTTGACATTCGTCACGACGTTTAAATTTCTAGTTTTCACGACGGAATTTCATAATTCTAAGGCAATTTAAGGCAGGAAACTGCATTTTGAAAGCCTTTAAAAGGTAGAGTGGAATATTATTTAGGCATAGCTCAAAGTTTTTGTTTAAACTATAGCGTCTAAAGGTATGCTTAATAAAGTGCTGATTAAAATACAAAGAGCTGCCCATTGCTATTATTTTATGCTATGCATAGACTACATATTATTAAGAGAATACATAAAGAAAGCCAAGTACAGTAAAACTCCTTGCTAGGGTAAGTATTTCAAAGCAAACTTACCTTGTCAGTTTGAATGGCTGAGACTCCAATAAATAAAGGTTTGTTGGATTAAGTTCTATGCAAGCTGCTTCTTTTTATTTCAGTTTCTTCTTTATTTCTCTTGGTTGCGGCATTTTTCTTCATCAGAAGTTTGTCATAATTTCATGTGAAGGAGCACGTCGCGCTGCATCGTCCTGGCCTGACTACTCGTTCGCGTGTTGGCCTCGTCCTGTCAGCGTGATAACTCCTTTTCGTGTTAAACATTTTCAACTTGGCTCTAGCCTCAGTTGAGTGTCTGTGTTTTGTATTATGCGGCAGCTGTCGACTGTGGACACACACACACACTTACACACATGCATTCACATTCAAACACTCACTCACTCTCACACTTCTACTCATATTCACATACAGATGTGGGTTTGGTCGGTCACACTCTTAAGCGTCCGTTGCATGCTTTGTCGTCGTTGTGGTAATACTTGGTGGCCTCCAGCCTGCAGCCTCTGCCCTGGCAGCGACTCTTTTGGAGTGAACTGCATGTCAGTTGGGCTGGATTCGGGGTTTGGGCTTTGGTTAGTTAGGGTTTTGAGTTTGGATTGTTGCTCGAGTGTTGCAGCTGCCTGCGTTTGATTACAATGCGCCTCATGTCGGAGTTCTGCGTTCTGGGTGTCCTGCGTCCTCTGTGTGCACGCTGGCATCGTTTGCACTGATAACACGTTAAGTGCGCTGGTTTATCCTGCAAGATAATTTGGACAAGTGTCACCTTTTTGGATTTTCTCGCGCCGGGCCAGACTAAAAAAAAAAAAAGAAGATGAAGCAGGAGAATAATAAAAACGCAAAACCACCAAACGACGACGATGACAACGTTCGCTGCAAATGCCGCAACTTTGTGAAATATGCACAAAATTTGTTGGTAACCAGGTAGTAGTAGGACTGGCTAACTGCTGGACAGCTGCACCTGCAAAATAGTTGTTCCCAGTTCTTCTTCTTCTATTTCATTTTTTTTTGCGGTATTTTGCGCTATTTTCGTACTCGTTGCTGCCGCTACTGTTGCTGTTGGCGCGTCGAGTTTTTGCAGCATACTTTTCGGGGTGGCACACGCGTAATTGGCGCTTGGTTAGTATTTCGAAATGCTGTGGCTTTTAAATATTAGTTTAGACTGACAGAGCGGAATCTCCAGCCATGTGGCTGGCAGCTGTTAGCCTGCGGTTGCAGGTGTAGCAATTACGGTTACCCAAAAACCTGACACAAAACGGGTTACCGAAACAAACATTAAAGTGAGAAGATTTTCGCTAAGTCTAAAGCGAAATAAATTCATGTTTTAATCTTTGGGAAAGTAGCATGAGTTAGTTAATATGGGTCATGTTTAAAGTAGAGCTGACTTGCACAAAGCGTATTTAGTAATATATCGAAGTAAATTTTTAAACAAATGAATACTTGTGTTAAATAAACTTAACTCTATACTTTACGGCTAAATTAAATTGGTATCCATTTAATTACATCTAAAATCAGAAAGAGCTTGTTTTGTCTAGTAAAGTTCTGTTACCATATGCTCTGTTAATTTGACTATTTTGTGTAGCATTTTCAGTCTAACCAATTTAGTCAAACTTAAGGGAATGTCATGACATCTACCATTCCATCCCATCCTATCCCATGCCATCCCATCTCATGCCATCGTTCCCAGCTGTCTGTCTGTCTAATCAAACACGCAGGCAACCTACTAAGCACAGTCAATGGAATTGCGCATGTTCCACAAATTTGACAGCAATCAGATGTTTTGGGATATTGGCGCCATGCAGCTTCGTTTGTTGTTAACCTTGTCAACGAAACAGCAAAACAAAACAAAAACGAAGAGAGTGAGCGAACGAGAGTAATGTAGTGAGAGCGTAGACAGTTACAGTTACTGGAGAGAGAGAGGGCCTGGGCCAACAGCAGGCACAGTGAGCGCAAAGCTTTTCCATAAGCGCTGAATGGAACTCAAAGCAACTGAGAGAGCGCCAAAGCAAATGAGAGCGAGAGCGTAAAAGCTTCAGTCAACGCTGCTGCTGCTTTCGGGGGCGTCCAGGACCCGTTAGCGAATCGAGTTGTGGCCGTTGCGTTGCGTTGAACGTCAGTAGTTGGAACAAGGACGCGTAACGTGCAGAAGCTCACGCGCAAAATCATTTCGCGTAACGCAATAAAAAATTTAAAAAGTAAAAGAAAATACATATAATAGAAAGAGGAAAAGCCCAAAACATCAATTTGTGATTGTGCTGTGTCCTTTGTGTGCTTTATGTGTCGCTGTGTCACGCTCTCTCTTTTTGTGTGTGTTTGTGCAATTGAATTGAAAGCCAAAGTTATATGCCAAAATCAGCTGGGTCAATAGCAAATCAAAATTCTATCGAATATACACATATATATATATATAAAAATATACAAGTGTGTGCGTTACGTATACGCAACGTGTGACCGCCACGGTGTCTGTGCTTGTGTGAGTCTGTGAGCGTGTGTTTTTATTGATTGCACGCCATCTACGTTGCTTTCAAGGATACACGAAATATTAAGCTGATGCTTTAAAATGTTACAAAACCGAATGCTGGCAGCTGCAGCAGCAGTGCCATAAAACAGTTGCCTGGAACTACATAGCAGTCCGCCTGTTTACTTGTCTCGTGTGTCTCGTGTGCGCCCAGTCAAGGTCGCGTTGCTTTCCATTGTGCGGCCACACTGACAAAATGTCACAAACAGAAACCTAGAAATTAACAAAAAAAAACATAAAAACAAATAAATACTCGATACAGAAAAGGGTCGTAAAATCATCAACAACATAATCAGCGTTAGCAGCTGGCGAAGTGAAATTAAAGTAAGTGAAGCAAAAGATAAAAAGACACGAAATGAAAACTCAAACTCGACGTTGAAGTCGAACGGCTTGTGGCTAAGAAAAATCGAATTACTTGCGTATTTACGTGAGATGGCACAGAACGCAGTCAATTGCAAACTCTGCTGTCTGTTGTGAACTTTTCTTTTTACAAGTTTATCTTATAGTTCAAGTCTGAGACATGTATATGTGGTATATATGTAGAGGCCACACCTCAGACAGAGCTTAAGCCGTTGCTAACAACAGCAAGCTTATTGAGTCTGGTCACACGGGTCATCTTACCGTTTGTAGGACAACGAACTGAACATCAACTGTTCTATTATTTTGTTCTTTTCCATTCAATATTTGTTGGTGTTTTTTTTCTTTGTGTTGCTGCATTTTTTTAGTAGCATGACACAGTTTGTTTTTCTCTTTGACTAAGCTGCCATAAAAAACTGTAAAGATGCTTACAATAGATTTTTGTTTGTAGCACACAGTATTAGGAGATTGAAAGATTGCTGGCGGAAACTGTGACAGATTTCTGTGATTGCTATTCCTTTAAACTAAAGTAAAGTAAAGTAATATATGACAGCACTCAAAACGTTTTAATTTAAAGATAGGTATGCGCTGATTTTACTTTCACTGTACACAGAATTTAAACATATTTCATTTTGCATATTTTTTGCTAATTAATTAATTTATGTGCATTTTTTAAAAGCGGTAAAGCATAAAGAGTTGTTTTGATTTTAATTAAAAACCGAAATTGGTATTAACTTTTAAAGCTTTGTGTATAAATAAATTGTAATGAATAATTAATAAATGCTGCGTTTGCAAATAGGGACTACATGTAAACCCAAAATGTTTTTGTAAATTTCCAAAGAATTCTGTGAAGCTCTGTATTTAATTGAGTGCTGAGAGTTGCTAATAAATTCTCAGTAAATTTACAATATTTTTAGCATACCAAGAAATTTACACAATGATAAAATAAGCCTTCTTTTGTTAAATTGAATTAGACCACTGTAAACTAAGCTATATTTGAAACTGAGCCACAGAATGTGGTATACATATTTATGGAATTCTCATGAGTATACCTCTTTACGTAACTGAAAAGACAGAAAAATATAAGCAATTTATCAATTGATTATTCAAATTGGATTGATGCTATTCTACATTTGTTTGGCATTGGCACTCAGGGAACTCGAAATCGGCACTTGGCTGATATTTGAATAAAAATAACTTTGTATGATTTATTTGCTCACTTATTGCACCATCTGTGGCACCGTTTTGTGGAGTCTAATAACTTGCAACAAATTTACTGTGTGTGCTCCCGTTTTGGTGTGCATAAAATGTAACAATAACTGAAATACCAAAAATATCTTGAATCTGACTGTGATTCTCGCACTATGGAAATAAACACTTAATTTATGCCCGCAGTGCACTCGGTAAACAGAGTTGTGTGTTGTGTGTTGTGCTTTGTGCCTCCGGGTTGCATTGCTGATAAATCATAGCCAAAAGTGTTTGTCACGCCCACTGCTTTCTACTTTCCCACATTTGGACACTTGTAGGTCTGCTGGCCCTGCGGCTTTACCGACTGATTTATCAAAGTAAGAACAGAATATAGTTACATACAACTACACCTACACACACCCACACACACGGACTGTTGGACTGTGCTTATATGTTGTGCTGACATCAGCTGTTTGGATAGCTAAGGGCTTAGATTTTGGACTGACCTCGTTTTCGTCTAGGCAAGGAAAACCTAAAAACCAAAAAAGCAACAAAAACCCAAAAACAGAAAACAGAAAACAGTAACAACAACTGAATAGGAATATGTTGTCCAATGCGCAAATATTTGTCGTAATGCGTTGCACAAACAAGCACAAAGCAGAGCAAAGAAATCAGAGAGATAAACAGAGCATAGCAGGAAACGAAAGAACATAATGCATAACTCATACGCAATGTGGGCGAAACTTGTTTGATGTTTGCTTTTAGAGCATATATGACAAACTTACTTAGCAAGCATAAAATATGCAGATTGAGCAGAATTCCATACATTCACATCATTTATTAATTAAGCCTGTGGGACCTCCGATTTTAATATTGTAAGAGTGTCTTTGTGTAACTTAAAGCAGTTTAAATAATGCAGCTTCAAATATTAAAGATGGAATTATAAACAATTGAATCAGTTTAGGGAAAATTGAAGCCAAATTTTCACAATTTTTATACTGTAAAGTAAACTTTGGTAGTCACTTGAAATAATAAAATCGGCTGTTAACATAATAAAAAAGTTTTTGTAGATATAAACATTTTTAAGAGCAACTTTTGTTATATATGTTCCAATTCTTTTAGAACAAGCTTGCTTAATAAATATTTTTATTTCTTGTTTGCATATTTATATGTCAATTTATACACTTACACACAACACTCACACACACAGCTGTCTATATGCATATTTAAAGCTAATACCAAATGCACATTTCAATCTTTTGACAAACTCTCGTTGATTTATGCCATGAGCCACAGTTCAGTTTCCTGTTCTCGTTTTAGTTATGATTTTTATTTTTATTTTGATTTCTTTTTGCCAAACGCTAACTAGTTTTTGAGAGTTGTGCAGCAGCATTTTACTCCAATTAAATTTTCATGCCATATGAGCATTTTGTGCAATAGCAACACCAACTACAACAACAACAGCAATAACAAGCAGTGTAAAAATTGAGAGTGCCACACAAACAACATGACGCTATTTTCAATTTCCGTTGAGGAAAAAAAAATAAAATCGGCAAGGAATGCGATTTTTAACACAATTTCGCATACAGAAACAAGGAGTGTACATAGAGGCTTAGAGAGAGAGGCACAGGGGTAGCCAGAGGAAGCCAGAGGAAGCCCGAGAAAGCAATCAAACAACAACCAACAGTTAGTAAGAGAGAAGGAGAAAGAGAGAGACGAAAAGAGACAAGGAATATTTGTAAGGTACATGGCACTTGGCATAGAAAATTGTTGATGACGAAAATCAAACAGCAAAACTGACAAAACATAGCAGTGAGAGGAAGAGCACAACGACCCGACTAAATGTCTGGCTAACTGGCTAAATGGTTGGCTGACTGACTAACTGACTGCCTGACTGACTGACTAACTGACTGACTGCCTGACTGATTGTTGATTGACAGTTCAAGCCAAATGCCCTTTTATTGAGATTTAAGCATTTGGGTCATTTCCGAATTGTGTTTGTGTAACAAAAGGGGGGCGGTTGGTTCGGTTTAAATATTAAAAAACCTTGTACCTCAACGTTTGTCTAACAAACTACACACACACACACACACACACACACTCGCACACTCGGAGAAAAAATCAATAAAAGCCTAGCAACAGCCAGAGTTGAAGGCTAAATGTGTGTGTGGAAAGTCCGACAACAATAAAAATAGGTAAAACAGTCAGTAGTCAGTCAGGCTAAAAGCAGCAACCCAAAATACCCCCTACAATTTCCCCTCTGATTTTCCTACATCTATTTCCACCGTTTTTCACCAGCATTCAGTGGATAACTGTGTGTATCTTTTATTTTTAATGTTCGTTTTGGACTTTTTCTTTTTTTAGAAAAAGCGTCGAGTTTTTTATTGGCTTTTAGTTTTAGAAATTGTGTGGCCAACACAAATACATATTGTAATGGAAATTGTTGCCCCAACACAGTGTTGCATTTATCATTTGATATTGTGTTTCAGTTTCTGGGTCATTTTGACAGCGGAACAGCTGTGAGTGCGACACACTTACACTTAATTCTTGGATGTGTTAAACAAGCGTGTTATTTGCAGTCAACTAGGACTTAGTCACTTACATAAATGGTAGTTAAAAAGGGGGATTTAAAGAAATTGTTTAATGCTCTTTATATAACTGACATTTATGCGGTTGACTGTTTAAACTTACACAAAAAGTTAAAAATTACATGAGTTTTATTATTAAGTAAATTATTATCAAATAAATTTTCAGACTTATTAATTTAGTGGCTGCAATTATGATGCCTAAAACATAAAAAATGTCAAAAAAAACTTTATATCAGATATGTTTTTTAAAGATTTTTTCAAACCTTATTATACTATTATGTGCTTGTGAAATCCGACTATTTCTATGGCAGTTTTATTATGATCACTCGCTTAAAATTTAATATTAAATGGTACCAATCTGTTAGATTAAAAGTTCCCCTTTCTTGAGAGCCTAAAAATAAAACACTCGCTACATTAGATAGTTTCTTCTTTAATATATCCATTTAACCCCACAGTCAGAATACTTTCCCAATTTAGTCTTTTTGCCAAGCACAAGTTAATTGCTCATTTAAAAGCAGGTTTATACACACATACGGAAAGAACCTACACATGTATCTGTATTTATTACCATCATGTTCTGGCCTTCAATCCGTAATACTTTCACTGACTGCGCTCTCTCTGGCCCAAGTGCACTGCTAACCGGCTGGTTATACAGTTTCAGCCAACTTTTGTAGGCAATGTTTTATTGGCTTTCGTTTTTTAAATGGTTTTATGTATTTCTTTCGTTCCTTTTTTTTTTGACTGCTTTTTTTGTTGGCCATTGCGTGTATGAGTTTAATATATCGTGGTCTATATGATATATGCACATACATAAACATATATGTGTGCTTGGGTTTTATATGTGCTCTGCTCTTTGCCTTGCATGTTGAAAATTTGTTTGATGGAGGGTTGGAAAGTTGGTTAAGGCGGAAAGCAGAAAACTCGGCTAAAACAAATTACATACGAGCTCAAGGCCGCAGTAGCGGTCAGGTCAGAGAGTTTTTGTTGCTCGTTCGCAATTATATTGTAAAACATCGGGGCTTTCGGGGCACTCGACAACGCCCGCACTAATGAAAAATGCTGGCTCGCCTCTTGCCAGTTTTTCCGACTCAATTTAACCCCCTACCGCCCCTCAAGCCCATTTCTTGCCATTTGGTCATTGCATGTTTTCATAAATAATTAAAAATTTTCTTTTACTGCGTTGCTGTGTGAAAAATGGCACAGGGTCGCCCACTAATTAGGTGCATATTTCATTTGGACTTTGCCACTCGAAAGTCTGTCAAAAAGTCATCTTCTTTAGCCCCGCTCCTTCTTGCCTCCCCGGGGGGGCTTCTGTGGCGTCCTGCAACTGGCATTTTGTCGGAAACGGATGCATGAAATTTGCATGCACACAAAATGTCAAATGTTGGCACCAAAACTTTGGTATGGGTATCGTTTGCCGGATTCAGTTTGTGATTTGAAGTTGTTTCCTGTCAACGACAAACTCATCAGACACTGGACATCTTAATGCAGCTGCTGTCACCAATTACATACGATGCCAGTTTGTCTCGGACAAAAGACAAAGGACACGGACAGAAAATTGACTACTTGGCCCACAAAACAAAGTCATGTATATTTTATAATGTATGTCAAGTATTCGACGTTGTTCAATTTGTAAATATTCTAAATTCTCAACATTTCCAGCTTGTTAAGTACTTCAATCATGTCTGACTTCGTATAAGAATTAATTAAACTTAAGCTTGCACATTAATTAATTTACTTTCAAATGGAAAGATTAGATCTTAGGAAAGTACATAGGTTAGAAACTTTGAAAACAACGTAATAGCTTTTGTATAGGGTATAACAACCAATACCCACTCACATATAGACACACCGACCTATTGGACTTTTCCTATCAATTTCTGGCTGTTCCCTTTTCGAATTCGAACTGAAATTGAACAGTGGCCTGACAGGCCCACAAGAGTGCAATTGTTGTTATTGTTGTTGTCATATAACAAGCTACAGCAATTGTGGAAACCATCCAAGTTACGTGTCCGTTGTGCTCTGCTAACGTGGCCTTGTCTCTCAGTTGCCTACAGCTACAGATTTTACAGATATATAGCTACAGCTACAGCTATAGAAATAGCTGCCTCATTTCATTTATTGTGTCTTTCTGTGCTGTACTTGCAACGCAACTCCAATCCACACTTCAATCCCCTGACTCACATGCGATTTCAATTTCGTTTTTTGTGCAACTCTATAAGTTACGAGTGATATTTGCCAACTCTTTGGCTGTTGGCCCAAAAGCCAAGCATCAATTTGATCAGCTTGGCGCCAGTCTTTAATATGTTTTCGTTTCTTTTCTTTTCGTTTTAGTTTTAGTTTTTTAGTTTCTATTTTTTGCTTACGTTTTCTTAGTCTCTTGTATGGGTGTTACACGCCATTTAGTTTCACTTTGCATATTCATGGAATTTTTTGGCCACAACCACAAGAATATTATTCTACATACTTCTGGTCAAATGCACGTTGTGCTTACCAATCTTCTTACCCACCTTCATCTCCTCCTACATCCCCTACGAATATTGAACAATTTTCTTTCATCTGGTGCAAAAGTTGCAGCCAGAAACGAAACGAACTCAAATGATAAGTGAAGTTCTGTGGCCGAAGTTGAAATGTGGCTGCAATTTTTCGGTTATAGAAATTGCTTTTCTTATACATATATTTCATATGTATGTTGGCTATACTCTGCACTGTATGTTTGCTGATAAATTTGTGTACTTTTTGTTTTCGAAATTGTTGTTTTTAGTTTGTAGCTAATTTGAAGTTTGTCGTTGCCAGTTGTTAAAATGAAAAATCAAAAGAAATTGCACATGTTTTCGGGCTAACACAAGTTTGGTTGGCAAGGTCTGATTGCCTGACTGCCAACAACAAAATAAATTGACAAAAATAATTAAAAATCATATTGAGAGCAGAAAGCATCAACTAGTATTATTATTAACTTTAATAAGCTATTGTTTATAACAATTTTTTGTAGCAATTATTATGCAATTTAAATTTAAATCAGCATAATTTTGATGGCAACGTTAATGGGTTGTGTGTTTGTGTTTTTAGAGTAGATTCAGTTTGCACTAATTTGCAATTCATTTGGCTAGTAATTTTTTCTTTGTGGCCTGTCAAAAAAATGCCATCAATTAATTGAAAGCCTCTAACAAACTGCTGGCAGCCAGACGACAGAGGACAGTCGATAGACAACACGCACTTATATGTCTAACAAATTTGTTTGTCAAACAGAATTTAAATTGAAAACGCTTAAAATCCCGATTCGAAAGCCCAATTGCAATCACAAACTGGATCTGGAAAATTCAACGGTAATAAAATTCGTTGTTTGTGTGTAAATTGATTTGCATAAAAACTAAATAAATTGCCAGACTATTTTTTTTGTTGTTTTTGTTATTTAGGCGACAAACGTACGGTCGGAAAAAGATAAAAGTCAACAAACATATGACACATAAAATGCAAGAGAAACGCGTTTTATGAATAAACAAAATGCTAATACATTGACAATGCGCCCATTGAGAGCACACGAGATGCCTGCGCAACTGGCAGGCGCACAGACAAAAGAGTCAGACAGAGAGACAGACAGACAGTCCGACAGTCAGACAGAGAGTAGTGAGAGGCAGGCAGAAGTGTAGAGTTATCAAGAGCCAATAAATATGAAAACTTGTACGAGTACTCGTACTCGTAGAAAATACACACATGCAACATCAAGGGGCATGTGTCATGGGGCAACAGCTACAGAATGCCAATCAGCCAATAAAAATAAATAAAAATAAAATGAATGAAATGTTGATGTCCTAAGAAATTCAGAAACTATAACAAATCAATTCATTATTGTGCATAAAACCAGTATTTTTAGAACAGTTGTAAAACTTATATACTAATGGATACATTTATTTATAGTCGCTTTAATAACAAGTCCTTCCAAACTTAAACTCTTTTTATTGTGAATTAAGTTAATGTTCAGCTGGCGTCTTGAAATACATGCGATTATGCGGGCTGAAGTGCCTGAGGGTCTAGTTTCGCTTTTAGATTGAAATTCAGCTGCCAATTTTACTGGTTTTGAGTGAGCGCCTGAAAGTAGGCCACAGCAAAGCCGAGAAATTGGGGCCACTGCAGCGTCCTTTGGCTTCAGCTGCTCCTCCTTTCGAGTGTTTGAGTGTGCTCGCAATGTGGGCTAAGTTGTTTGTTTCTTGTTTGTGTATTGATTAAATTAAAGACAACAGCGCCCAAGCAACCGCAGCGAAACCAACCAAACAGAGCACCACACAACAACGCGTTGGTAGTTGCTTGCATTGCGTATACGTAATATAAGGTATATGCCGCGCACATTAAAATTCAATTTACGTTCGCACTGACAGTTTGAACTTTAATTAAAGCCTCGACAGGCGTCAGGCAGTGCGACGGTGATAAGGGTCATTGATTAGGCAACATGCCAGGACATTTGGCAGGCACGTGTGTCCTGCCGGGCAAAAAGTAACAGCCAAAGAAGATGAAAAAGACACATAATAATCAGAAATCAACACACAAATAGCTAATGTCTAATGTAATTTATGTGGCAGCACCACAAACAACGTCGAGCACCACCGCACAGCACTCGCCCACAAAAGCTACTAAAGCATTAGTTCCTCTAGACCTCGAAATGACATTTTGACAGCTCCCTGGTATCTGGCTACGCTATCTCTTTCATTTCTCTCTATCAATGCCTAGGCAGTCGCTTCGACATTGTTGAAATTTTTGACTAATTAAGTCATTCGACTGGAGGTGAACTCCCTACCTAATGTGCAGGTGACACGCAAACACGTAGACAATTATCATCAGGCCAATGGCAAATGGCAGTGACAATTTTAGCATATTTGAAAGTTTTGGCGCCTGAAATTAATACTGTTATTTGTCAGCCTCAGTCGGCAGACGGGAAAAACTGAAAGTGTCGAATGCCAAAACAAATTAACACCTTTTATGCAATAAAATGTGAATGTCTTAATTTGACAAATATTTTCATGGCTTAAATGTTTGCACTAAAGCTTAACTGTTGGTGGGAGATAGTTTGGTTTATTTAGTAGTCAGTTTGACAGTACACAAAAGAATTCATGATGAGTTCAATTAATTTTTGTGTCAACGAAGCTGAAGAACAACGTTTTGACTTAATATTTAATTAAATTAATAGCTATGTAGTGAATATCTCTATTTACTTGTATTTTATATAATATTTTTTAGCCTTTTTTTTACTTTCTGTCTTAATTCCAGGCAATTGTAAACTAGTGTCTGAAACCAAGTACCCAGACTTTATAGACTTTTATTAGCAGCATACTAGACCCGTCCTATTCATAGAGCTCTTAAAACCTGGCCACTTTATAGTCCCTTTTATCTCTGTATTCCCTAGCCTTAACATTAAAACTTTTACCTTTGGTTACACCCCCAAAAGTGCTCATAATACCTGTTTCCTGGCCACAACAATTCCCTCCTTCCACTGCTTTTAATTAAAGCTGAAACAAAAAAATGTTATGCTGCAAAGAGAATTAAGGTAGGACAGGGATAGGGATAGAGAGGGAGAATGAAATGGAGAGCTTTATATGTACACGTTTTACTGCAACCAATTAAACCATAACGCATACATTATAATTTTATTTTTTATTTTAATATTTATGTGTTTTGCTATGCGCCCCTTGTGATCATATCACACACACACTATACACACGCTCCGATGTCTCGGTTACAGCATGTGCCATAAAAATGGCGCCCAATTACTTAAAACTAACGAAAAATTCCCCAGGCGTTTGCTGTACAATTTGCGTTCATAAATATAAATATCACACCTTTTGCCTGCTTTCGTTAGTGTTGTTATGTAGGCTTTAGGCCAAGTGTGTGTGTGTGTGTGTGCTAACCAGGCTAAGACAATGTCACAACTACAACTAGCTCTTCACTTTCCCTGTCCCTACTCCCTCTATCACTCTATCTCTCTCCCACTCTCTGGCTCTGTCTCTCTCGGCTATATGCAAGTAATCAAAAATGCAAATCGAGCCCATGAATTTCGAATTAGTTTTTAGCTCGTCTCGCAACAGCAACAACAAAAACAACAACAACAACAACAACATGTAGAGGCTTATAACTAACGCGGATTTTAGGCTAACGAACACACGTACATGTACACACACACAAATGTAGATATAGACAGATACAGACTGCTCTACGTGTAACAAATTTGTATCAGTTAGTTTTGGGCCTCCCTCGCAGCGTTTATGTAGCCCTGCCAAAATAAAAACGTGGTGGGAAAAGAGAAGTGAATGAAAATAGTGGAAATGCGCGTGCGACGCGTTTTGTCAGGCAGCTACACTGCAATAAATATTCAAGTTACTTCATGTTTTATTTAAAAAATATTGGCTATTGTAAATATACTAAAATTAACTCCACATTTATCAGCAAAGACTTCTTAAAATGCATATAAAATATCAGCATTCATAAGTTGTTAACAATAAAATTTTACAAACTTTAATTATTGTCAAAATGAAACTGAGTAATTGGGTTAATTGTGCCCATTTATAACAATTTATTTAATTATTGCTATTGGAATTATAATTAAGACAACAAATTGCTGATTAAAACACTTAACGATCAATATGTGAAAAAAATTGTGAAATTAATCCATACAATAAAATTTAATGGCGTTCAATAGCAAGCAAAGCTATAGAGATTACCACAGAGCTCTCTCTCTCTCTTTCTCTCTCTCTCTCTGTCCAACAACGATTGTTAAATAAAAAGAAGTCATTAATAGATACATCACTATTAAAAATTGTATACTCTTATTTCAAAAACGTAAATTTTTCTTACTGCTTTTTGTGTCTCTAACTTTTAAAGTCTCCCCAGAATACAGCGCACGCTAAAAAAATGGATTACAATTTCTGTGCAGTGTATTACCTGTCGGTTGAATTCTTTGGTAGTTCTTTATTTTGGCAGAGTGGATGGCGGGGTGAAGGTTGAGGGCAAGTGGAACGAAGGTGGCTGCGTTTCGTGGTCCGTTTTGATTTGCGGCCTGTTGGTTTTTGACTCTGTAGGGGGCTGTACGTGACGCGCATTTCCGCTTGGTGCCCATCAAATATAAAGTGCCTGCAATTTATACTTGAATTCCAACTGTAAAAGCAGCAGCAGCATCAAATCAATGTAAATATTTTGGGAACGCCTTTTGGACAGGCTTAAAGCGGATTCGCTTAGATGAAGTACCTAGAATGCTACTGCATTAGTTGTTTTGCCATCTCTCTTCCTCTCTCTCTCTCTTTCCCCATCTCTTTCTCTTTTAGAGTTGTGAAAATGCATTCGTTTGGCTTTCTTTAGGGTTCGTTTTGGAGCTTGAGGTTTGGGGTTTTCTTTTTGCTTTTCCCACCGGCATTTTCAATTTTACTTTATATGCAAATTTGGCATTTTGTAGCAACGCCAAAGCTGCGGCAGCGGTTGCCATTGATAGGGCTCTTGCCCTACTGCTCTGACCCACTACCCCCACCATCCCCTCCTAAAAAACTCAACCCAACTCATCTAAGTCGCTATTCTGTGTGAATGCTTTAAGCCAGCTTTAGATGGAGGCTGTGCATTGCATTTGAATTTCTATAAATTTTACATTTTCCTATTTACCAGCAGCTGCAATACAACCAGCCAGCTAAAATAAAAGTCCAGCAAAATCTAAAAGCTCTTTACGTGCTTTTCTATTTAACTTTGTTTTGAATATATCACAAATAAATGTGATTTATTTATTGGCAGCATAGAATAAGCCTTACCTATTTTTTGACGATATTTGAATTGAATTTATTTCTTTAACGAGCGCAGGACAACAACGACCGTAGCAACAACAATTGTCAGTTAATCTGTACTTTGAATTATAAACGAAATTTGGATTTCGGAATCAGAGCCTTAAAATAAACGAAGCATACATCAAGGCGCACTCAGGCACGTAGACCACACGCAATGGCATCGTCAACGGCAACGGCAACTGCCAAGAATAGCTGCCGACTTGCTATTAATCTTAGACAGGCGCTAAGCTAGCTATATGACACGTAGTTACTCCCAGTCTCCACTGCCCTCTCTCCCTTTGTCTTCACTCTACGTTTAATGGCAACACTCGTTGGCCGCCTACACAACAAAGTCAAAAAAAATAAAGAGAACCAAAAGAAAATCGGCCAAAAACGTTGCTGATGACGTTGGCAATACCATTTGCCGTCGGCAAAGTGTCAAAGTGCTAAAGTATGTTCAAACATTCATAAGATTTCCCCTCTCTATCTCTTCCTCTCTGTATCTTGATCTACCTCTTGGTTTTGTTTATCTATCTATTTGTCTGTTTCTCTGTTTTTGCTGTTGCTCTGCTACAGTTTTTGTGGTATTTTTTGCTAATATTGGCAATAAAAGGTAGCACCATCCATTTGGAGTCCAAATGAGAAGAGTTTGCCATCTGCATGTCAGTAGTGCTCAAGTGTTTTGTTAGGCTCTTTACGTACATGGCATTGCTTTCAATGTCTGTAACTAGACACCAGTGCGTATGCGTGATGTGTGCTGAATGATGTGTTTGTAGTGTGCGGGCGACCAGCTCATTATATGGAGCTGTGTCAAGCAATACACAGAGAGAAATAGTAGTGGTAAAACTATTCTTGAGTTTTAAATGTTAAGCGCAGATTTTAGTAGTAGAAAATTCAATCTTTATATATATTTTTAAGCATTTAAATGTAATTTATGATATAATTTCTTATTTAATATATTAAAGTCATTCGTTAAGTGCTCTGTGCGCTCTGTTCTGGGCAGGTGCTTGTCCTGTACCACCGCCCAAAGCGTGGAGTGTCTGCAGTTCGTGGGTTTCTCTCAAGATGTTAGCTCTGCGTGTTTGCAGCCTGCGCTCTATTAGCCCAGAAGTTCATTGCACTTGCACTAGCAATTCCATGTGCTATTGTGAATCATTTTACATTTAATTTTCTTGCTCTCTTCTTGCCCAGAAATTTCAATTTACACTTTGCTGTCTGCTGCCTGCCGTCTGCTATGCAACTATGCTGCACATGCCACACTGCCTGAAGCGCGAAAAAAATGTAAATTGAAAATGCTCATATGCAATTTGTTTGGCTTGCAGCGAGCGGCTAAAATTTTTGAACAGTTTGCCAGCCATGGCTTATAACACAGATACACACAAACATACATACGTACATATATTACATACATTGTTGTCAGTTGCTTTTGGTTACAATCGTTTGCTTTACGAGCTCACAAAAGCATTTGGCATTTTATGCGAAATTTTTGCAAAAGGCACTGTAAAAGCGGCAAAGACCTATGGGACTGAGCATTACTGTAGTTGCAACTCCCACACACACACAGGCATACACATACACACACACATACTTACACGCAGTGCTTTAAAATTAAGCTTACATTTTTAATGTCCCAGCAGCTGCCATGAAGTCAGGTTTTCTTTCATTCTGCACCCGATTTTCCCAGCTTTATGATTGCTGCTTTAATGGTCATGACTTTGGCAAACGTTGAGAAGATTTTGTGGAGGGAACAGGAACAGGAACAGGCAATGGCAGTGCCACTATAAGTAGTTAAAGCCATTGCATGTGGAAATAAGTCCAATCATGTCTCGGTATTTCAAGCAAATGACAACAAAAGAATGTGCAAGAAGTCATCTTTTTGATTATCCTCCTACAAAGGCTCCTGGGAACACTGAATTGCTGTGTTTATGCTTTAGAAAGAAACTGGTTTGAAGTAGAAAGCAAATATGTGACAGTATTCGAACTAAGTTCTTGATACAGCAGAATGCTATAGCTCAAAAGCTGAAGTATTTGAGTGTAGAGTCTTCTTCCCATTTGAATTTTTGGCATGCCTCTCTTTGTTCTCCCATAAATCAATGGTCATTATTTCAATCTCAACATAATGATTATTGCTGCTACAAAATCTATGTTTACCCATGATTACTGAACTGATTATTCTCGCATGATAGCTTAACAAATTCATTTAACATGATTTGTGCACTGAAACGCATATAATTAAATATTACTCATACGCCATATGTGACCATGCATCACTGAGACAATACCAGTGGCAGTTACGGCCATAGTTACAGCATCTTCTGCCTTAACTGTAGATGGCTGCAAGCGTGATTGAGCTGCGGAATTCAGTTGCGCCAAATCACGTTGCAATTGCCACGAGACAAGGACGAGAACAGCGACGACTACGATGCCAACGCCGACGATGACACTCATTAGACCAAAGCGTGATGCGTGACACCAAGTTTAAATTGTTGAAAGACACGCCCCCCAACCTACTGTCCCTCAGTTACAACACTCATTGCTACTCATTCATCTCCTGCTGCCTGCACAGTGCAGCGTAATCTTGGCCATTACTCAAAAAGTAGCTGGGCACGTAACGGGCCACAGTTAAAAAAATGAGCAAAATTGAAGCAATGTAAACGAGCAATGGGTTTCCTACAGTCCACTCCCACCAACCCCCTCGTCATATTCCCCATTCGCCCCGTTCTCCCAGCTGAGCTGTAATTCGAGCTGTTGGCTACCGGCTCACCCACAAGCGAAACCGCTTTAACGGCTCTTCCTCGTGCTGCTGCTGGTGACATTTGTAGTCTGCTTGTGTTTGTTGTGTATATACATTTTGCTGCTGTGCTGCTGTGTCCTTGCCCCACTGTCAGTGCCACAGCTGCCACAGTCGCCATTGCCACTGTGTTGGCCTTTGAAATCACAAGCGTTTTTTGGTTTGTTGCAGCGCCTTGCGCCGCTTTTGCTGCCTTTGCTTTTGGTGCCTCGCGCCTCCCTCTAATGGCTTTGTTATGCTAATTTCTTGACGCCTTCTGGCCATTGAAGTCGCCTGCCTTACGCCCAATCCCCAGTCCCCTGTGCACGTAACTTCTCTTCCTCTTAAGCTTGTTATTATTGTTGCTGTCTTTGATGCTGCTTTTTTTTTTTTGGGTCGCTTTTTTAATACAACAATTTTCGTTGCCCTCTGCGCTAATTTAATTATATTTCTTTATGTTGCTCATTGTCGTTGCTGTGTAGGGTATGCAGGCAATATAATTAATATTTTAATAATACATTTGTATGCTCAAATTGAACTGATTTATTTATATTTTGTAATAAATTAAAAGCAGTGGAAAAGTAAAGCAGTTTATTTATAAGCAGACTATCTTCTAAGGTACACGTAGTATACTAACGTCTATCATTTAAATGTGATTTCGTTGAACAAAGAAAGCTACATAAAAAAAAGTTGTTACATTTCCCATTTGGCCCCGCAAATGTAAGTAGCCGAAAAGGCAAAGCTAAAGCATAAAATATACAAAATACAAATGTTCACATTTGCAACATCATTTTCCAGCAATTTTGCCACGGGCATTCGCGCGCGACATTTCAGTTTTTCACTTCAGTTTTTCAGTTGAGTTTTTCAGTTTCCATTTTGGGTGAGTTTTTCTCTCTTCTTTTTGTCGTGTTTACTGTTGTCACTTTGGCTACCCCAAGAACATCATCGCCTCATCGTCTGTTCTCTTTGCTGCTCCTTGTGGAGCAAACAGTGAGAATTCTCTTGCATGTGCTCTGTGTACTGTGTACTGTGTCCTGCGACTCAGGGTCCTCAGTACGTATGCGTATGGCTCTGTCTGTCTGTCTGCCTGTCTATCTGTCTGGCTGAGTGAAAGGACTTACCCTATAAGCCTTTTATAAGCATCGCATAAATTCTTTGTCAATTGTGGCAAATGTTGCCTGCCTAGCTCTATGATTCTATGGCTCTTTAGTTCTCTTTCCTCACTGACTCTGCCTGACTGACTGCCAGTCAGTTTGCTTTCGAGCTCGTCATTGTTCTGGCTCTAACTCCCCCTCTATGTGTGTGTGTGTGTGTGTGTAGTTTCCTCGAGCTATTTTTTTGCATCTAGCTTTTGGACCACATACGTGCTCTCTAATTGTGCCACGCGTATAGGCCAAAGCCTTGAGTTGGTAACTAGAATTTGATTGTGCCAAGGCATGAGAGTGTATTGATTGGATTACTAACAGAGACACTCATGATAACGTCGACTACTCGTCTCTCCACAGATTGGCCATTAATGCTAGAGTATAGAGGCCATGCGTCATAAAGCCGAGCACTCAAGTGGAGCTTTATTTCAAGCAGATCAAGTAGTGAGAACTAAAGCAGAGGTTATAGTTTGCCATATTTGGTGATATCAAGGGCTTACACTTTAATCTGCATTCATTAGTTTAACAAACATTTATTATCAGGAACAATGAATAGAAAACTCTTTAACCGAAGGCAGATCATTATATGTTGAAAAATTACCATTTACTCTATATATTATAAAGCTTAAGTGTTGCTATTGTTCTCCTTACTAACTTTTACATTAAAAATACCTTGACTTGATTTAATTGCTTTAATATTTAATCACATCATTTATTCACACTCAATTCATTCTTGTTTAACTTTTACTTATGCCGCAAATTCCCACAGCCTTTGCTGCTGTTCATCGACTAATGTGTTATCATTTTACATGCAAATATAACATAAATATATATAAAACTTGTATATATGCTTGTAAATTCTCCTGTGCCCCGAGCTAATCATCTTGCCCTCTTTTAACATTCCGCGTTGGCCACTTGCAAGTTCCTGTCAACGTCAACGTCAACGTCAAATCCCTGGCAAGATCGCATTCCCAGGGCGGCACTCCAGGCCTTGGCTAAGTAACTTAAAGTGCTTCCCAGCGCAGCGCAGCTCCACACAAATACTTATGCAAAACATTTTCCCAACACACACGCACACACACAACTCGAGATGGAAACATATTGACAGGCCAACTGAGAGGAATTCACTTCAGAGTTTGTAGACTTAGCAAGAATCCAAGCGTTATGAGTGTTTTCCCATTCGACACGCACCTTCACCCTACCACCCCCTACCCATCTACCCCCTACCCCTCTGAGAGCCCTTTTCGCTTATGTCTTGTGATTGTCATCACACATTATTATGCTTTATTTCCGAGCCTTCTTTTACTTTTATTAAAACTGTCGTCCAATTTACATATACAGTCGTGAGTTGTAGGGCGACGGTTTCCCGCCGGGCGGTATGATGTCTCGGCATGCTGTCCTCCTTGGCCAGTCAGGGAATAGCTGGGTTAGCTTCAGATCTGGGCTTGGTTTTGGCTTTGGTGAACTGGGGTGCAGCTTCTATCCCTGTCAGTGCTCAGAAGTCCTCAGTTTTGTTATTGTTTCCAGGCCCAAACTGTTTGGTTTTTTTCTTTTCTTTCTCTTTTTGTTTTCTTTGCTGAAGTGTTTACAACACTTCCGGCGCATAATGGAAAACAAAAGGCTTAAAAGGATACACAAAGGATTTGAGCAATCAAGTGCGCTTTAAGAACTTTTGCCCCATCCGACGACGATAAGCGTCTACCGATAACAGTTTTTGCACCTACCATTTACCTGGACTTTTCTTATTTTTTTCCTTCTTTCCTACCCACTCTTCGCATTTTTAACCCCTTCACAATATGGCTGAGTTTTCAATATGCCGAGGCCCACGTATGCTCCATAAAATATCTATGTCTATGTATGCTTTCCACTATAGAGAGAAGGACAGGAAAAAAAGGTTGACGGCAACATAAAACTTGAAGTAGTTACGTTCAAATGTCTGCACGGCTTAAGCAACAATAGCAGCAACAACAACAACAACAGCAATGAAGCAGCTGAAAGCTATGAAATGTCTGAGATATTTGGAAAGTCCTGGCAGTCGAAAGCAAGCCAAAGGACGCAAAGGCAAAGGGAGCTAAGTCTTTATGTCGAAAGTTTTCCATTGCACGCTTCTCTCGTGGGGTGCGGGGAAACATTGGATTCAATGGGAATTGTAATTATTTTACAAGAAATTGTACAAAAGCATTGCAGAAATTTGAGAATCGCTGTAAAAAGACACAATATAGCATTTCTATTCAAGCACTTGAGTTACACTTACACTTCACAGGAATACTTTTTGTCAAACATTTCCTTAACTGTGTTAAAATGTGCTTAACATTCTTTCGAAAAATATTAAGCCATAAAACGAATTCTTAAAGATTGTTGTAAATATTTGTAGCGCATAAGAATAAAAACATTAAATCAATTATGTTAAATGTGCTGGTTACATTTCTGGTCTATAGAAATGCAATAATTTAAACAGAGTTTTATGTTAAGAGTCGCTTTTAGATACTTAGAAATTAAGGAATCATTGGCAGTCTCTTATTTAAATAATTATAAATTTACTTACTTTAAAGTCTTCGCCTGACTTGGAAATTAAATTCATTACTCAAACCTTTACATGAATCAAAACTAGATGTGATTAAATTCCTACTATTTTATTTATAATAATGTGTTACTTTGACCTGAAGCAGCTGGAAAACGGCTTGCTCTGCTTAGAAATAAAATCTTGGTTTATTTTATTTTAGAAAACTTTTAAAACTCTTTAATTAGTTTAGTCACGACTTTAGCAACAGTCTCTTCTTCTTTGCAGATGCTTAACCCACGTTTCAGAGACAGACACGGCCAACAGCACTGGCTGCTGCTGTTGCTGTGCGTGTTGGCCACGTTAAGTCTGTGCCTCGCATGTCGTGTCTCGGAATTCTCGTGCAAAGGCAGTGGGAGTATTGGTAGCATCTGTGTGCCACTTGACAAGTACTGCGATGGACGCAGTGACTGTGCCGATGGCAGTGATGAGCCCAAACACTGTTCCGGTGAGTATCTGTAACACGGTTTGTATGCTTACTGAAAAATATAACGCCAACTCTGTATCTTTTTCTTGGACAGTCTGCAATCGGACGTATTACGGTGATATTGGACGCACATATGCCATAAAAGTGCCAACGCCACAGTGGAATAAATTGCCGTTCCTGTGTCACTTGACATTCACCGCGTCCGGTCATGATCAAGGCGACATCGTACAGGTGAGTCACAAGTGCAGGTGTTACGGGGGTAAAGGGATGCATTCTCTGTTTTTGCACTGTAGTGTTTACTCGACTGTTGTCCGGTTGTTGGCGTTGTTGGCTTTAGCACGCCGTAGGCCAAAGATTAGCAGACGCGACGGCGACATAAAACTGTAATGCACACAGACAGCGAGCAAGCGAAGAAGCGTGAAAGCGACAGAGCGAGACAGCGCATAAGAGCGAGCGAGTAAGCAACAGACGCGTACTTGTATCCCAGCATTTGTAACTGCATTTGTATGCAGGAATATGCAGGACTCTCATTCAATGAAACTGCAACTGAGTGTGGAATTTTCATTGTTGTTTTCGTTGTCGCCAATGCAACTTCACGTACAAATGCAACGTGAAATATTCCGACACAAGGTATAGCTATAAAAAGACAGCAAGGTTGTGACAAATTTTGGTTACTCTTACCAGAAAAAGTAGCAGGGACTAAGCAGGAATACAATAAATACTTGAATTCATATTTAATCATGTGTTCAATCGTAAATTAAATGTTTTAAATTTAAGAAAATATTCAGTGAATTATTAAAACATTTTCTGTATATTAAAAAACACTTAAATTTATTCAAGATTCCATAAGAAGATTAAAATCTTAAAGCCATGCTCTGCTAGATTTCCATTTACTTATAATCTGCAGCATAAAAAGGGTATTTTAGTTGCTGTTATCAAAGAAAAATACATCACTTTCTGTGCTGAATTTTTCTGTACCATTTTACGGTGATGGATGTCTGGGTTGTTCGCAGTGCTGACTTTATGTGCGTGCTCAATTAGGGATATGACTGAGCTATGACCCAGAGTTATCTGAGCACTGGTGAGACGAGCACTCTTTAAGCAAAGGCTTTAAAGTGCCTTTGGGGCACTGACGAAAGCGTTGACAATAAAATTAGACACGCTTCAAAACATTTTTGGTGAACTGTCAGAAAAACGTCAATTTCAATTTTCAAAATAATTGATTTCCCTGCAATTTGCGTAACAGCGCAATGAGCAGTTAGCTGAGAAGCTGAGAAGCTGCGAAGCAAACGATGAGCAAGAATAGGATTTATGGAGCGGGTTGTGTTACCAGGGTTGAATAATGCTGCTCATACCACTCGGCTGGCTGTGTAGGCAAGCTGTAAATAGAATAAAGTAAGAAAAATAAAAAAATAAACAGCAGTCAGATAGAAGATGCTGACAGCGAAGTGAGTGCTTTGCTGCTCCATTTCTCAATCATTTTCGTAATCCGTAACATTGCCTGTTCCTTGACTATACTACATAGTATATCTAAAATGATATATGCAAAGTTGCCGACTGCTTCGGCAGCCTTGGAAGCTTTGGCAGCTTTGGCAGCTTTGCACCTTGCACCAAATCTGTCATGCATAAGTTATAACTTTTATTTTGTGTTTCCGCATTTGTAGACCACGCTGATAAACGTGGCTGATTTTGCTCGCAACGCGTATAAATCATGTGCCTGGCTTTTCCCTTTATCCACCTACATACCTCAGTGCCTCTGGCTATACCTCTTTCCCCATTCTCAATCACTTTTCTTCCCGCTGGGTGCTGCGTCTACGTGGGAAATTGCTTGAAATAATAATGTTACGCGTCGGTTTTAGGGGACAAACTCGTCCTTGGCTTGTCTGTCTGTCTCGCCCGTCTTGTCCCGTCGTACATATTGATTGATGATTGTCGGTGTGTGTTTCCCGTCGAGAGCAAAAGTTTAAATTACCCTAGCTCCAATTTCCACACCCCCACTAGACGCCACGTTGCTGCAACTTTTCCCGCGGCTAATTTTTAATGGAAATAACTTGCCCCCAAATACTCCCGGCATGATGCGTTTGCCAATATTTTTTATGCTTTAATCAAATATCCTGAAGTTGCACTCTGTAATTTACGGCACAAGCTGAGCGCATTTTTCACGCCCTTAAGGGGGTGTGGCTGCTGTAGCGGGTGACTTAAAGTTTCTGCCACTGATAGGTGGCAAAAAAGCGAGTTAAATACTGCTAGAAAAATTCATTTATTTCACAGTTTTTTTTTGTATACCGCTGCCATATTAAATTGTTGTAATAAAAGCCAGCGAGTTTCACCAGTCACATAAATCAACAGATATTTTCATATAAAATTCACGGGATTGCATAATTTTTAGGTTTTTTATATGCTATTTTTATTGTATTTTATTTTGGTTTTTGTTTTGTTTCCCTGTTGCCTGTTTTGTTCCTTTTTATTTAGTACTTTAAATGCGCTCTTTATGTTTGTTTATACATTGGAAACGAGACTTTTTATGTCACTTTTCTGCGCGATTTTCACATTTAAAAATGCATTTTCCTTTACACCCTGTAAATAATTCAGTATTTCTCTGGTATTCGGTAACGTTGATTGCACAATAACAGAACAGGAGTTTTATTCTTTATCAGCAATTAAAATTCTTTTCAACAGTATAATATTTATGCTATCTATGGCTATTATATTTTCAACGTTTTCAAACTGTTCCAACAAATTTAAATTATATTTTATACATTCACATTGCATTTGTTATTACTACCCTATTAATTTTTATAAGCTCACATGCTATAGTATTTTGTATACCAAAGTTTTTTAGCTGAAATGTTTTGCCACAGGTTTTAATGTACTCTACATCAAGCAAATAATAATAAAAACATTTATTTGCGAATTCTAAATGAGCACCTAAGTTGCACAGTCCAAGTTTTGCGTCAACTTGCAAATGCATTTGCAAGTTTCGCAGCGTGTAGAATATGGGATGTTAAATGGACAGAAATAAAACCATTGCTCACTTGAAAGCGTTACATGTGGCAACAACTTTGGAGCAACTTTCATTCAACATGCAAAACTCCATAAAGAAAGACGAATGAGAACGACTCATACCCGTACTCCAGTTTAGCTATGAGTCGTTAGCTGTAGTGGCGCAGAAACTGTTGCATACTTTTAGGTGCTCTCGTTTATTAACAGCTTTTATCAACAATTGGTACGGAATATCACTGTCTCCTCTTACTAATGATAAAAAGTATTGTAGTATACCCCCTTCTGCACAACTACCGGGTATTAGAAGACATAACTTACAAGGTTTTTAGAGTTTCGTGTGTCCAGCTAAACTGCGAAAGTTGCAAAGTTTTGGGAAGAGTTTTCCAGCGAATTCAACCCCCTGACGACCATCATTTCCATAGATATTTCAAGTTTATTTCGGTTTGATACACGAAATTAAAATCGTGTTTCATTCTATTTGCTGTTTTGCTGTTGTCTGTGTTTACGTGCGAGGTGTTAAAAAATTTATAAAGCCTCAGAAAGTTGAACCCTTCTTTAACGAAAAGAGTTTTGTTTGTAATTTGGAAAATGCCAAACACACGCACAACTTTATTTGCATATTTTATTAAAATACATGCACACACACAGTTACACAAGAATACACATTCATACATACATACACAAGTATATTGCAACAGACACTTGACTCTGAGTTGAGACCCATCTTGAACTTGTAGATACTTTTTCACCGCATTCTCCTTTAGCCAACTGGGTTCTGACCTTGCTCTCTGATGCCTGCTGTGTGTGTGTGTGTGTTGTCTTTTTTATGGCCAATCTAATATGCAAGCAGTAAGGGCAGTGAATTGTGCGGTGTGGGCGTGGCCAAAGGGTCTCGCTGCCTCGCTGCTTGCAATTGAATTTCATTTGCATAACTTTAACGTGTGTGAAACTAAACGAACATAAAATATATTTGAAATACTCTAGGTATTACTACACTTCACAAAGGGTATTTCAATACATTTTGGCCATTTTGTTATTAAAGTTATGATTGGTTTGATTTTGGGCTTATTTTTCCAATACTTTGCCTGCTTACAGAGCATCGTTTGGTCGTGTTTACTTCTTTTGCTGTAGCTCAAACTGTCTCATAAAAACTAATATGTATGTATATGTATTTATATGTTTCTCATACATTTTACAGATCATCTTTGATGGCTTTACGGTGGGGCGCTTCGATGAGGGCATGGTCGATACGGATGTGGACGGTTATGAAACGAATCTGAGTCCCACCGGTGAGCTACCTGGCTGTCCCGAGGGCTTTATGCAGGTGAGTGCAAATTTAATTTATTAAAATTGAAATTAAATATTACGTAAGTCTCGTCTCAGTCGGCGTAGGAGTCGAAGGAGGAGAAGGAGTTGAAGTCTCTCTCCACACCATTTCCCTTCTCTTCACATAGTTGTATGTTATAACTTGCACTCCATTTGCTGTTGAACTTGCGTTCAACTATAATTTTATGTTCCACACACACACACACACACAGACACACTTATAGCCAGTGCTTGTGTGTGTTTGTATGTGGAGGGGACAGTTTTATTCTCGGGGTTGTGACTCGTTCATGCTGTAATGGTGCAAGTGTGGTATTGGTGGGGGTGGTACAAATGTTCTTATCCACAAAGGGATTCGAAATTTTCCAACCTCATAAGCATGGCGAGATTTCGAATAAATGTGTACCTCTAGCTATGCTCTATCTAGCTCGTCGGATTGTCGGGGTTCTTCTCTAATCTCTCGTTGATTCCATGAAAACACACATTAACATAATTTTTAGGTACACTTTGCGATATTTAAAAGAAATGGAAATGAATAAAATAATATTAATACCGACAGAAGATCAGTTACATCTTTGCAGAAATATGGAGATCAGTTGATATTGACTCCTTCTCTACCCTCCCTGCCTATATGTCTCGGTGGACCCTTTTTAGAAACTACGAGCTGTCATCTTATTGGAACGATTCACCCTTTACTCGGGACGAATAAGAAAAAGGATTAGAAATTCATTTTACGTTCTAAATATATTTAAACAATTTTTCATTATTAACGTGGATGATTCTTATAAAATCTAAATAATTCATATTCATATTAAATTTCGTTGAGATTTACAATTGAGTATATGACTTATTAATTTGAAAAAAGATATATAAATTACAGAAGAAATGTAATTCAATTGTGAAATAAATGATCGATCGAAAATCGGTTATTTTTCTTGACTTTGACAATAAGTATAGAAAACATACATACAATTCCCGATTTAATAATTCGACAAGTTTAATTCTCTTTCATGATTAAACATTCCAATACGTACTCACTCCGATATCCTTGAGCTCAATGATGACGGTTAAATGAATACCTGTAAGGAAAACTAATTTCTGTGCTGGAATTGTATATATATATGTATCCATATACACATATTATAAATATATAGAAAATATTAAACGCTTAAGATTTCAATGACCCGATGTTCGTTCATCATTTAGTATATAAAAACCAATGCAATTAACAGATTCCGTCGATGTTGAACACTCAGCAGTACACATGCATCCAAAATAGCGAGGGTGGCAGTAACAAAAAACCACTATAAAAGGGTCAGCATGAACAGCATTTTGAATCCTAGATTAATGCTGATTCAGCTGGCGACTTATCTTCCTCCTTGAGGTGTCCCTTGGAATTGTCTCTTGGGGACTTGGCGACACGACGACTTCCAAATCTAAATAGCCCTGTTCATTCTTTGGTTAGAATGAACCACCAACTACGAGAGGGAATTTACTTCTCTGCAGTCTCCGTTGAGGATGAATACTTTCTCTTGGAAAAGGTCCGAGTGCCTTTTCCACAGATGTATTTGACAAATACGGCTCCGAAGTGACAACTGGTTTAAAATGTCGACTTGAAAAGAATCCAACGAAACTGCCTAGTAATATGCAGCAATATATATATATTTTATATATATATATATATATATATATTTTGACCACTACAGGCGGCGGGCGAGGAGAACACTGCACTAAATAATGTGGCTGTTATTATCACCAATAAGAACAATATATATTATGTATTCATACCTCAAAGACAGTACAAATATATATGTATATATATATTTGCAACTTTTCTTGCAATCAACTTGATGCGGTATTACGTTGAATGCAAACCAATCGAGCGGAACTATATTTTGAAATTAAATTATTTTATTTTAATATATACATATGTATTTAAATATATATATACATACATGTATAAAATAATTTATTGAAGATACCACGTTTCTGCACTTTTTAATAATTTTATAAACACCACTTTGCACACTTCTGGTTTGAGCCGATCACTTTTCTTAAATGATCAAAAGGTATCAATGTCCAAAAGCTGCTGACCACTCAATTGCTTGCTTTTTGAAAAATAGAACAAGACAAAAAACCTATCCAAAATATTTCACTCATTCACTCTCCCTTGCAGACATAGCGACCTCTTAAATAACTGCATTATCGTACGATCTTTTGCCACATGTAATTGAGTGAAAGCTCGCGATACCTATGCGCTGAGTGAGCTTTATACGAAACGAACTCAAGCATAGTGTAAAAGCTTTATGCATGCATGCGAAACTTTGAGTCTAACATGTAACTTGCAAACGTTTTATGCTTAGAGCTAGCGATGTAAGATAAGAGAATTACAAGCTCAGAACTTCCAATGTAATTTAAGAGAGTTAGAATCTGTATTTATGTCGCTCTTTAAAACTGACCATCACAGCACAGTTTAAGAGACGCTACGATTTATCTAGCGAGGCATAAACTGAAAAAGGGGCAGCTGTTTAGGTTTTAACTTGAATATCTTTGAGATGGAAAACTCCCAAATGTTTACCCTCTTCGTTACTCAACTGGTAGTATGTAGTACTGATTTTCTTAGTTACTTGAGCTGGTATGAAAACAGGTGCTAACTTTGCACTAAACTTTTTGGGAGCGCTACTCTGACAAAAATTACGTGCAAGAACTTTATCGCCAACTTTAAGTTGTATATTCCGACTACGCAAATCATATCTGCTTGCATTTCTCGCATGCGATTTTTGTACGTTTTCCTTCGCTGCTTGTCTAATGGTCTGCAACACATCAGGAAATTCAATTCTTGTGTCTTCCGACAAAAGCCTTAATTGACGTAAGAGCTGATAATCTTGGCCATTGAGAATCATGTTTTGTCCAAAGGCCAAGAAATACGGTGAATACCCTGTACTTTGATGAAGACTGGCTCGTAGCGACGCGCTTATTTCTGGTAATTTATTATCCCAATCAGAATGCTCCTGGCCGATGTAGGCGCGGATCGCTGCTAGTACAGATCTATTTAGCCTTTCACTTGCATTTGCCTGTGGTGAATATATGGCAGTGCATATTTGAGAGATACCATACCGAGTAAGAAAAGCCTTAAACGCACCTGAAACAAACTGCGTACCATTGTCAGATAAAATCGTTTCAGGAACTCCAAAAGTACAAAACAGATATTTCTCAAGATAATCACAAATTTTGTTCGACGTGAACTTTTTGAGTGGACACAAAAAATGAAACTTAGTAAAGTGGTCGACTATGATAAGTAGTCCTATATTACCCTGTTTCGATCTGGGATAGGGTCCTAAAAGATCAATATAAAGTTTTTGAAAAGGCCTCTCCGACGTCATAGGTCTACCTAGAGGTGGTCTTAATACTGTATTGGGACTTTTAGTTTGGTGACATATTTTACATTCAGATATGTATTTACGAATTTGTGCTGTCATTTTCGGCCAAAATAAATACCTTTTAATTTTCTCTATCGTTTTGGCTATTCCACAATGGGCTGCGTTCGGCGGATCATGAGCTCTTGCAATTACTTCTTGAGCCATCGCTGATGGAATCCATAGTTTCCATGAGTAAGAATCTTGTCCTCCACCAAATTCGCTATCAAACTCTGTCTTCTTATAGACGTACTGATTTTCCACTCTAAGATCGGGTAACTTAGACTGGTTATTACGAACTCTCTCCAACAGATCGATATACTCCGCTGACTGGAATTCTCGTGAGTTAAGGTCAACCATGGGTCCTTGCGTTTCTATCTCCAGAACAACAGGTTCCTCTCGACGAGAAAGAGCATCCGCTACCACATTTTGTGTACCTTTGCGGTGCGTTATCTTAAACGAAAATCCCTGTAATTTAATTGCCCATCGAGCTAAACGACCAGAAAGATCTTTCTGTTTCATTAACCATTGTAAGGCGGCATGATCCGTTATAACTTCAAAGTCTTGACCTTCAACGTATGCACGGAACTTTTTTATTCCTTTTATGACTGCTAAACATTCTAACTCGGTTACTGAATAATTCCTTTGGGCTTTTGAAAGTTTCTCTGACATAAATGCTATCGGTAATTCTTCTCCATTTTCGTTATTTTGTGCCAGAACACACCCTAAACCAAAGGTGCTAGCATCACAAAGAAGCAAAAAAGGCTTTTCAAAATTTGGAGTTGCCAAAACGGGAGCAGATGTGAGACGATTTTTTAATTCTTCAAAAGCACAATCTGCCTCGGAATTCCAACTAAATGTCTTTGCTTTCTTCAACAACTCTGTAAGGGGTACAGAAATAGTAGCATAATTATCGACAAATCGACGATACCAGCCGGCCATTCCGAGAAATCTCCTTAGTTGTTTCACAGATTTTGGAATTGGAAATTCGGTAATGGCTTGAACTTTACTAGGATCTGTCCTAAGTTGTCCATTGCCTATAATAAAACCGAGATACTTTATCTCACGCATGCAGAATTTGGACTTGGCAATGTTAATAGTAAGATTTGCTCTGCGTAAGTGCACAGCAATTTCTTGTAGCAAAAGCAAGTGCGATTCGAAATCGGTAGACAGAACTAAAAGATCGTCCAAATAAACAAATACTTGTGTGCGTAGGTTAGCAGGTATGACACTATCCATCAACCGGCAAAGTGTTTGTGCCGCATTAGTTAATCCAAAAGGCATTACTTTGTATTGGTAAAGAGGACGGTTTGGGACAGTAAAAGCGGTGTAAGGACGTGAAGCTTCTTCAAGCGGTATCTGCCAATAAGCATGCTTCATATCAAGTCCTGTAATATACTTTGCGGGTGGTAATCGACTAAATATACCCTCTATATGTGGAAGAGGATATGCATCTTTTCGTGTGTACTTGTTTATTTCCCTCGAATCCAAACAGAGTCGGTTTTTCGCTCCTTTCTTCACAAGTACACAATTGCTACTCCAAGGACTCATAGAAGGTTCTATTACGCCTAACTCGAGCATTTTCTGAACTTCTTCAAACATAAGTTTCTCTTTGGCTGGGGATATTGGCCAATGACGTTGCTTAACTGGACTGTCTGTATCCATTATAATAGAATGCTTAATAATATTGGTTAAACCTAATCCATCTCGCTCAAATGAGGGAAACGATTGAATTACTGAATCTAATCTAAGCTTCTCTTCCATGCTAAGCTTATGCATTTTTAAATCTTCTTCATTTGTGGGATCCTTTCCCATATCTAATTCACTAATACTTAAATCTGGAGCAATTAAACTAGACAGCAGACCGAACTTCTTCCAGAAATCCATCCCTAAATAAACATTTTCCTTTAAATTAGGAATAATAAAAAACTCAACTTCTTCAACTTTGCCTCGAAAATTAATAACTGCTACAAGTCGAGCAACTACTGGACACAACTCACTATTAGCTGTTCGGATGTGTCCCGAGCACTTCTGTGTACTCTTGTGCTGCCTCAAAATCTCGGCCGCCTCATTGCCCAAACAACTTATGGTAGCTCCAGAGTCTAATAGGGCTTTGAAACTATGGCCTTCGATACTTATGTCGGTATATAATCTATTATCAGGCCCCGAAAAAACTGCCGCTACTAGTTTTCTTCTAACGCCTTGAACTTTCTTCCAAAATGCACGAAGTCTTAATGTAGATCGTTTTGGTTTTCTATCTGAAGGTCCTTTAAAGAAAATGGTGTCTTGGTCATCTGAATCAATCCTGGTCTGTGTTCCTACACTAATGCTATTGGATGTATTTAAGATTAGATCATTATGATCTTCTTGTCCTAAATAACTACCTATACTTATTTTATCCTGCACACTTAGGTTGACTTTGTATTTGGATGCGCCTCCAGAGTATTGGTCTGCGCATCCCTCTTCCGGTTTTCCGAAGAGTTGCATTTATTACAACGAGGCTTATAGGTGTTTTTAGCACCACAACCGTAACAAAACACGCGCCTTTCTCCCATGCAATCATCGAACCGATGTCCTGCTTTATCGCAGTTCCAACACATAATTATTTTGCGTTGAATGGCTGCTACACATTCAGATTTACCTTCATCATGATCATTTTCCAGCTCAGACACATTGGCTTTACTGAACCTTGGTCGTGAAAAGGAGCTGGTAGCATGGAAGTTTTCATGCTTGCGTACTTCCTCTCTAAGCTCATCCCTATTAGCTATCTTTAGATGTAGCAATTCGAGTCGAAGGGTGTTCTTAGCATTCCGTTTTAAAATGTCAATTAATTTGTCTTCGCTTATTTCGTGCGAGAGACGAGAAATGATATCTTCCACAGCTAACTGGTAGTCATCAAATGACTCATTTTCCTTCTGACGACGATTACGGATCATTTCCCATAAATCAAAATCGTCTTTCGAATCATCAAATCTTTTCTGAAAAGCTGAACAAAACGTTTGCCATGAGAACTGGTGATTTTTCCTATGAAAATTCCAGAACCAATCACTAGCTTTCGACACAAAAAGCAAATGTAAGTTGTCACAAAGCAGGCCGTAATCATTATTTAGGGTTTGCAATGTTAATGAACGTAACCGGTAAAGAAACTCGTTACAATTCATAGAGTCTTTGGATCCGTCAAACTTTAAATGCCAACTGGAGAGAATACTAGCTGCTTTAGCCGCTGTTATATTCCGATTCATTGGGCTTCGCATTTGACTGCTCATTTCAGGGTTATCTCGAACAGAAGGTACAGTCCTTGCCACGCTTTCTTCAGAACTGGGAGCCACACTAGGAATTGGAATGTCATTGGAATTTTCCCTACTCAAATGTAGTGCTCCTAACTGAGATTGTAGAGTGGACTCAATGCTCTCTTTAATAAATTTAGCAAGTTCCGTCATCATATCATCCTGTTGACGTTTTACTTCCGATTGTATGTAATTGGACACCCCTCTTTCTGATTCATCTACTGCTGATTGATGACCCGTACTACCTAATGAAAAGCGACTATTAGAATCGTCTCTGAAATTACGTGTTTGAGAACGGGTTTGGATACGCGAATTAATTCCTCTTCCTTTGCGAGAACGTCCTCCTCTATAGGACCTCTGCTGAGAGTTCTCGAGTGGTATGCCTGTCACAACACTCGCCAACTGTTCGGTAGCCGTTTGTAGCTCTGCCGCTAAAGTATTCTCCTCATAAGAAATTAATTCGGGAACAAACTCTCTTTTACAATCTGGGCATACATGAACACTTTTAATGTGTTCGTTTAAACAATCACTATGAAAACGGTGACCACAAGGAATCGAAGCTATCAACTGTTCCCTTCGCAGTGACTCTTGACAAATACCACAACGCTGTAGTGTACTGCCAGAAGCGGCTTCCGTTTCTGGACTATGTGTTACTGGCATGATGCACTGAACTGATTATCTATACATACGTACGAAATAAAATAACTTGATAATTTAAAAAAAAATTTAAATATGAATATAAACTGACTTTGGGTTTAGATTTCTTTAGACAAAATTAGTGTTCGTCCCTTTCAAAAGTGATGTGTTCCTATAAGATGCTCGTAGTGTTTATATTTCCTAAAATGTAACTAAATCATTTATTTTTTATTTTGAATCTATTGAAGGTTAATACATTATTGATAAATCAAATAATGGATACTTTCTAAATTATTTAATTTAGAAAAATATATATTTCCGAGTATTCAAATCTACCTTTCCTGCAAACTATACTTGGTACACAAGTTTTTCCAACCATAAGATAGTCTTATGGCGGAGGGTCAGAATATAGTATGGACAGCCATCTCATGACATGAAATGAAACTGTATTTTCTTAAACTAACTTTCTCATCCTGTAAAACTTACTTTGTTGAAATAAAGTTTTCTGTTATGCTGTACATTTCACTAGTGTTCATTCAAAGCCTAAAGTATTATTAAATAGATCGCAGAACCGAGCTTTTCTTGATATCTGTGATATTCCATATTAAACCTACTTAGTTATTGTGACTAAGTGTGTACTGAATGCCTAACAGTTAACTGATTGGTCTATTGATGCAAAAGAGCTTATTTGTGGGGAAAGAAGTATATTATTCTCTTCTTGGGCCCCACGTTGGGCGCCATTTATGTAATGGTGCAAGTGTGGTATTGGTGGGGGTGGTACAAATGTTCTTATCCACAAAGGGATTCGAAATTTTCCAACCTCATAAGCATGGCGAGATTTCGAATAAATGTGTACCTCTAGCTATGCTCTATCTAGCTCGTCGGATTGTCGGGGTTCTTCTCTAATCTCTCGTTGATTCCATGAAAACACACATTAACATAATTTTTAGGTACACTTTGCGATATTTAAAAGAAATGGAAATGAATAAAATAATATTAATACCGACAGAAGATCAGTTACATCTTTGCAGAAATATGGAGATCAGTTGATATTGACTCCTTCTCTACCCTCCCTGCCTATATGTCTCGGTGGACCCTTTTTAGAAACTACGAGCTGTCATCTTATTGGAACGATTCACCCTTTACTCGGGACGAATAAGAAAAAGGATTAGAAATTCATTTTACGTTCTAAATATATTTAAACAATTTTTCATTATTAACGTGGATGATTCTTATAAAATCTAAATAATTCATATTCATATTAAATTTCGTTGAGATTTACAATTGAGTATATGACTTATTAATTTGAAAAAAGATATATAAATTACAGAAGAAATGTAATTCAATTGTGAAATAAATGATCGATCGAAAATCGGTTATTTTTCTTGACTTTGACAATAAGTATAGAAAACATACATACAATTCCCGATTTAATAATTCGACAAGTTTAATTCTCTTTCATGATTAAACATTCCAATACGTACTCACTCCGATATCCTTGAGCTCAATGATGACGGTTAAATGAATACCTGTAAGGAAAACTAATTTCTGTGCTGGAATTGTATATATATATGTATCCATATACACATATTATAAATATATAGAAAATATTAAACGCTTAAGATTTCAATGACCCGATGTTCGTTCATCATTTAGTATATAAAAACCAATGCAATTAACAGATTCCGTCGATGTTGAACACTCAGCAGTACACATGCATCCAAAATAGCGAGGGTGGCAGTAACAAAAAACCACTATAAAAGGGTCAGCATGAACAGCATTTTGAATCCTAGATTAATGCTGATTCAGCTGGCGACTTATCTTCCTCCTTGAGGTGTCCCTTGGAATTGTCTCTTGGGGACTTGGCGACACGACGACTTCCAAATCTAAATAGCCCTGTTCATTCTTTGGTTAGAATGAACCACCAACTACGAGAGGGAATTTACTTCTCTGCAGTCTCCGTTGAGGATGAATACTTTCTCTTGGAAAAGGTCCGAGTGCCTTTTCCACAGATGTATTTGACAAATACGGCTCCGAAGTGACAACTGGTTTAAAATGTCGACTTGAAAAGAATCCAACGAAACTGCCTAGTAATATGCAGCAATATATATATATTTTATATATATATATATATATATATATTTTGACCACTACAGGCGGCGGGCGAGGAGAACACTGCACTAAATAATGTGGCTGTTATTATCACCAATAAGAACAATATATATTATGTATTCATACCTCAAAGACAGTACAAATATATATGTATATATATATTTGCAACTTTTCTTGCAATCAACTTGATGCGGTATTACGTTGAATGCAAACCAATCGAGCGGAACTATATTTTGAAATTAAATTATTTTATTTTAATATATACATATGTATTTAAATATATATATACATACATGTATAAAATAATTTATTGAAGATACCACGTTTCTGCACTTTTTAATAATTTTATAAACACCACTTTGCACACTTCTGGTTTGAGCCGATCACTTTTCTTAAATGATCAAAAGGTATCAATGTCCAAAAGCTGCTGACCACTCAATTGCTTGCTTTTTGAAAAATAGAACAAGACAAAAAACCTATCCAAAATATTTCACTCATTCACTCTCCCTTGCAGACATAGCGACCTCTTAAATAACTGCATTATCGTACGATCTTTTGCCACATGTAATTGAGTGAAAGCTCGCGATACCTATGCGCTGAGTGAGCTTTATACGAAACGAACTCAAGCATAGTGTAAAAGCTTTATGCATGCATGCGAAACTTTGAGTCTAACATGTAACTTGCAAACGTTTTATGCTTAGAGCTAGCGATGTAAGATAAGAGAATTACAAGCTCAGAACTTCCAATGTAATTTAAGAGAGTTAGAATCTGTATTTATGTCGCTCTTTAAAACTGACCATCACAATGCTCCGTCCTGCGATTCAATCAATGTCCGAGTAATTCTGTAATTTTCTGTTGGTTCTGTTGACAAATGCCACATTAGCTCAGCAAATTGAATTGAATTGTGAGCGCCTGTCTCCCTCCCACAGTCACCCTTGTTGCTGTTGTTGTTGTTGCTGGGGAGAAAATAAGGAAAGGCAATGAAAACGAAAGCAAAAGAACGAAACGAAACGAAACAGAACGGAAAACTATTTAACATACATATATTTTTATCACAATTTTTGCGGCTCCACGCTGTTGACATTGCTACTTTGTCGAGACATTTTGGTCTCTGCCACGCCCCCGTTTGCCATTTGGAACAGTTTTCTTTTTTGTTTTTCTGGGAACGACAGTAAAACTAAAGCCCTAGCCAAATAAAATGTACCAAATCCCCGTAATTGACTTGTGCAATATGTTCAAATGTACATTTGTGTATATGTATCTACAGCAGCGTATCTTTGTATCTGTTTCTATTTCTGTCTCTGTAGTGAAATGTACTTTTATAATCTGATGCTGCTGCATTAAGTTAAATGTAGTTTGTAGTTGAACAGACATCATCAAGGTTTGGAGTTCGTTTAGAGATTCAATTCGTGCTCAAATTATCGACTATGCACTTTGAATGCGCTTTTAGTTACCTTTGAGTAAATTTTAGGGGACTGAGCAAAGAAAAGATACTTTGCGGTGCTACAGACGAATTAAAGTGTTAGTTAATCGTTGAATTACCACAGAAATTAAGTTTTTTATTAAGGAAATGGAGGAGTTTTATTATTTTGTGTACATTGAAAGCTATTTGACAGGCTGTGATTTAATTTCTGTAATTAAAACTCTATGCTTAATTATTCTCATTAGGCTGTGATACTTTTGAAAAAAGTTTGACAGCAATATTTAACTACAAATGCTGTAAAAAATGTTTAAATAATTATAAAATTGATATGAGCACTGTTAGCAGATATTTTTAAATTAATTTATTGAAAATATCTGTCCCAAATCAAATGGAAAACAGGGACTCTTTATGCTAATACCTTTTGAAAAGTAGAACAGTTTTATGATTTAAATAAACAAGTTCAAATTTGTTAATTTTATCCTAAGGCTTAACAGTGACTTTATTAATGTAATAACATTAAACTAAGCAGCTTTAATGTTAAGTGATTAAAAATTCAAGAGTTTGCATGAGTTTCACTTTGCAGACATGTAATTTTATTTATTTTTAGGGCTTCTAGGTGAAAGTTGATTAGCATTTCTCTGATGGGCTTCCTTTTTGGGCCACGTGACATTATCTTTTGCTCTTGTAGTTGCTCTTGTATGTTATTTTTTTTATGCCCCTGTCAAAATAGGCTCATCGTGGGTTTCATACTGTTCTGTGCTCTTCTATTCAACTAGATGTCCTTGCCTGCATCCCACTGTAATGGAATCCAGAGCCCTCTATTAGTTTAGCGTTGCCCGAGTGATGCAGCAGTTTTTGTTTTAGGTTTTCCTATTTTTTGTTGTTTTGTGATCTGCTTGCCACGCCCTACGCTCTGCCTTTGTGACAATAAATTTTGAACAAGCGTGGGGCGTGCGCTGACATTCTGTGGTGCTGTCCAGCTCAACCATCCGTCGGTTCCCGGTCTGCTCCTCTCCTCGACTACGTCCGTCTGTCTGTTGAGGTTTCATTTGGCACTTGACATGTGTACGGGAAACGAGTCCCGGCTCCAAACTCCAAACACCCGACGCGAAACTCCTGACTCCCGGAATGAAGGAATCTGTTCGTTTTTGTATGCAAGTTTGGGTTTTAAAATGCAGTTAAATATTTGCAATTTTTTTAACGGGCATATGCTGAGACCTCGTTGCAGTTTTATAAACTCGTAACTAACCGCAGGTTTTTGTGTTGTCACTGTGCCGGTCTCGTTGCCGGTTTTTATCGCAGTCGGCCCGCTCCGGCGCCAGTTTTTATTTATTTAAGGCAAACATTTTGAACTGCTGACGCGGTTTCAGTTTTTATTCCCATCAGATATTCGTTTATTTTCTTATTTTCAATATTTTTTTCTGTTCTTCTTTTTGTCTTTTTCCCCGTTTGGTTTGCGTTTGGTTTCCTTTATAAATTATTCGTGTCATGACCTGGCCACATAAATTCTTGACCGTCTCTCATATTTATGCCAATCTAGAGTAGAGTTTTTGTGTGCGGCACATATGAGTACGGCGTAGCTAACTGGGCCCGGAGTGCGTGTGAGTGGCTGCCAAGTAACAGTTTAATCAGTTATTCAATTTAGTTAGACAGTTTCAGTCTCATGCATATTGTACGAGGCAGTGCCGACCTTAGTACGACCTTTTCTCTGGATTATTTTGAATAATTTAGCAACACTTTTTGCTTTAAACTTGGCCAACGGCAAAGTGCTGCAAAACTTGTTACTGCCGCTGCTGCTGCTTTGTTTATTTGCTAATATTGTTAATCATAAATAACAAAGTTTATGCATAAACGTATTAACCTAAATCAACAAAAACAAAAACAACAACGGCAACAAGAACAACAACAACAACAACAATAGACAGTATAGCAGCATGGCGCAAACTGTTATCCTGCAATCCTTATAGCCAAGTTGTCCTTTGGCCTGGCCAGCTTGAGTAAATGACTCAATATTTGACAATCATAACATCCGCTTAGTCTCCACGCTTCATGTCCTGTGCCCTGTCCAATGTCCAGTGTCCTGTAACCTCCTCCGCCCTGTGTTCTGTCACCTCCCACCTCTTCTTCGGCTGCTGCTCGGCTAAGACAACAGCAACAATGCATTCGAGTTTGTCAATAGCAATTTAAGCTTGTCCATCTATAAATATGTATATATACGTATACATGTGAGAATAAATATGTGTCTGAGTGCTTTAGTATGTGTGTATGTGTGTGTGTGTGTGCCATAGACAAGCTCATAATTCAACTTGGCAAACTCCTTGGACATTCCTTTTCAGAACTCTTGCTCCTTTGCGCTGCCCAGCGGCATTTGTTTGTGTCGTAAATTTCCGAGTCAGAGCAGCAAAAAAATTCAAGAAAAGGTTTGCAAGTTTTCCTGTTTAGTATACCCCTCATTTAGAGCATAACAAGTGGGGTATCTATCTTAGCTAAGAATAGAAATTATGACAGTACAAGACAGAGCTTAAAACTTTGGCTAAAAATAGTTCTTTTCATATGCGATTTTTATTTAACTGTGTGTTTATTTGTAAGGTTTAAGCAAACCAATGCCCAGCACAGGGTATCTGCGGGTTAACCTCATTAAAATCCATTACTTGTAAGCTATTTTTTCATATTATTTATTATACATGAATGCATTGAATTGCAAATTAAAAGCTTCGCTCGGCTCCATAATTTATATTTAATGATTTTTTAATAGCAATGACGTAAAAAACTGTGGCAAATGTTTTAAATTACAGTAAATCAAACAAAAATGCAGACAGCTTTGGAAAGTTATCTCTGTCTCTCTCTCTCACTATCCCTCTCACTGTCCCTGTATGTGGGTTGATTACAGTGGAACGAATATGGCATTATGTGCTTAAATTGTTTTACAATTAAGCCTGCGATACAAGTAAAAGCAGGCAAATGAATGCAAAGTGTTGGTAAGAGGGAAGAAGAGGGTATCGGGGTGGAGAGCCATGGGGGACAAACCGGATGCAGCCATTGAGGGTTTCACTGTAGCGAGGCTTTTGTTTATTGTCGTCAGATTATGAAGCGACGATGTCCACACATAACAACAGCAATGCTACAGAAGATAAAACTTTTATCGGCTTTGTTTAAATGGTGCGAAACTGCAGTTCTGCCTGATGATGAGCTGGAAAACAATAGCAGGTAAAATCTGCTGTCGACATTCGCAATTGAGCTATGTTTAATCAGTTAAAGTAACAATTCATGACTGAATACAAGTCTTTAAGTTTCACTACTCGAGCTGACTTCAATCTACCTTTAGAGACTTAATTCTTGAGCTGCTTGGATATGAAAAAGTAAATTAAAATGGAAAAGCTTAAAAACACAATTGTTAAAAATGCAGCACAGCTTGTGAAACATTTATGGCAATGCCCCGAACTGACCACAATAATAATTCAATCAATTTAAAACCAACACTTAATCAAACAAAACACCACAAGACCAAGAAACTAAAATAAGAAAAGCACAGCAAGGGAAATGTTAAGCAAACGAAGGGGACACAGCAAGAGACAGAGCGAGAGAGAGAGGGGAGTGGAGAATGAAACATAGAGAAATAGACAAAAGCGAAATTCCAATAATTCGTTATGAAGTCGATGCTAATAACGCTCCAGTGCACACAATGGTCACAACGCAGAGGATAACAATAAAGTCGATGATGATGATTGTGTTGATAATGATAATGGAAATGATGATGATGATGATGATCTAAAGCATAGAGTCCAGTGAGTGCATAGGGTAAGGGATACAAAAACAGTTAGTGGAGTCCGAGGCAAAGTTTGCAATGAATTTACACAAAATCGAAATCAGAAAATTACCATTATGCCGGGCAGTCAGGCCTGCTCCAGTTTCTCTCTTTCTCATTGCATCCTCGTGGAGACTATTTCATATGACAGCAGTAAATTGCAACTCTAACCAGTTACAAATATTGACCAGAGCTCTGGAATGAACGACAACGTTGGCAACTTTGCAATTACAGCAAAAATTGTTGTTTGAACTGAGCAATATGAGGGGGAGGGGGAGTGGAAGGAATAGCAGCCACAGGACATCGAACAGTTGTAGGACCCAGGCTCAAACTAGCTGGACCTGGTTAGCTGTCTAGCTGGTTAGCTGGTCAAATAACCCATTAACTAAAAACTTAATCAATTGGAACCTCAGACCCATTCATAAGCTGAATGCCCCGATTCTATGAGGGCATTGCTGTAAATGAGCTGACGGCCTATCGATCCCTGAACCGCAGTAACTGCAAAAAAAAGAAGAGAACACAGCCCCCCAAACAGTCGTCATTCAACTCCCCTATTGATGATGCGGTTGGCCATTCTTGGTTGCCATTAGCGACATTACAGCCAGTCTATGCTTGGCTATGTTCAATGAATGCTAATTGACAACTCTGGCAATTTTTCTATTGTTGCAACTCCCAAACGAGCTTGCAACTCGCTGTGGGGCACGTGCTAGAGCTTGTGGCAAGTCCTTTATAAATACTGATTGGCCACGGACTGAGTAATAATTTGCAGGAATTGTATTCATTATGAGCTTAATTAAAATTGTATACTTCTCTTTTTGGATAGCGCAAAAAAACCAATTGAAGTGAAGCAGGATTTTTATTGAATATTTAAATGAAATTTAAATAATTTAAATAGACAAATGTGGCAGAGATTTCAGTGCAGCTTATCGCAACAAAAGATCATTTGTCTGTTTAACAACTTGTGCAGAAGTCGGGATAGTAAACTGTGTTGCTAGTAGCATGTAATCGTGTGTAAAATATATGTTTTTTTTTTATAATTGATTGATTTGGGTACGTAAATGCGTGTGTGAGCTGCACAAGTGTGTGTGTGTGGGTGTGACTGAGAGGGGTTTTATTTTTTGAAGTATACTTTTAGGCGCCTGGCAATCGAACTGCTTGTTGTTTCAGTTGGCGCACCTTCGACAATTGCCAACAGTTTTTTGAAAAACGCTTGGCTACCGAATATGTGGAACACTTTTTGTTGCATTCATTCCTTTCACTGCCAACTGCAGTTGCCGTTGCCACCGAAAGGAAAGCAATCAAATATTGAGCACAGGAGGCGGCAAACGACGGCAGCAAATAAAATTTATACAACAGTCATAATCCATTACCCATGCCAGATGCTCGGCATGAGCAGGCAGTGAAGTTTTAAATTGAATGGAACTCGTATTGGGATTGAAACTGGGACTGGGATTGGGAATGGGGTTGGGGCTGGGATTGGGAGCTGCGTTGTGTTGCCGCTTGGGCTGTTTGCATTTTCCGCGCGTTTATTAATTTTTCAGTGGCAGTGTAAACAATTTTATGCATTTTCCCAGACTAAAATCGATTCAATAACAAGCGCAAAAAAGACCACAAAAATCGAGTGCAACTTAACCCACTTTTCCAGCGTGCGAACGCTTTAAAATGTGTCAAAAAATAATGAAATGAGAATAAAGACAGTTGGCAAATTGCATTTACAGCATACTGTGTGTGGCAAACTTGATATTTAATTAATTTACTTTTATTTATTTACACTGCAGCTCAGCGAACTGGGGCGACCATTTACCGGAGGATCCTGGTGTGGCAAGGCCACAGGACCGCAATTATACTTTAGTGAAACATCCACGGTGACAGCGTCCGTAAAGGTGAGTGAAGGACACCAATCTTTGGCCAGAAACTCTTAACAGTAAAGCAGATAAAGTGACCTTAAACAAATATACGCTAGTTAACCTCTTTTTCAGCTGTTTAATTAATCCGATCAGTTGTCACGCGGCATATCAGTGTCGATTTTGGCAGCAGCTTAAGCTTAAAGTCCACTTAAAATATTTTAAAGGGTCAGATGCTGCATAAAGCGTACTCAGTGTTATATATTTTTAATTTAAAAATGAACAACTTGCGCGGATACATGGCGTATGCGTAATGTTTACTTGAGCAGCCATTGCCACTTTCTGATTAATATTTAAATAAACGCGCGGCCATAAAGGAAAATGGACAAAAGTCCACTCTGCTGCTTGTTTCAGGTTAAAGCTTTCAGGATTCAGCTTTTCGGTTTCAGTATTCGCCAGCGCATAAATTATGAAAATTAATAAAAATTCATGCTTGATTCAGGTCCCTGACCGGTCGCCAACCTTTCAGTCAATTGCTCCTGCTGTCGCTGCTGCTGCGAGTGCAACAAATTGCTTCAAGTGATGATGAGTTGACGTGGTTGAAGATGGCGCTGAATTGAGAGTGCAGAGTGCAGATTGCTGATTGCATAATTAAAAGAAAATTGCGTGTGCAAATGACAATATTTTATAGCAAAAAGAGAGAGCGAACAAGTCTACATTTAACTCGTTACACTCCGGAGAATGTATACACTCCTTTTGCCTTGACAGATGTCGCTCACTTTTCGACAAATAAATATTTCAATGGATATCTTACGATCAATGTCCTTTGTCTCTTGACTGACGACACACAATTTTCCCTACGTATTTGCCAAAGTATCTGCCCTTTATCTGATTCTGTATCTGCTTTTATTTCCACTCAATTCTCAGGTCATTTCAACTTTTGCCTTTATTGCATTGCAATTCGTTTCTTTTTCTACTTTCTTTCTTCCTTTTTTTTTGGTGTTTTTCACAATTTTCTGCTTTGACATTTTTCAGGTATTTCATCCGCCACGCAATATACGAGACGAGAAACCCTTCGAGTTCAGCATAAGATACAAATTTATTAGCCAGTCCGATGCAGTTGTAAGGTAAGTTCGTTGAAAATGAAAAATGCAGCTAAATTGTTTCACAGCGTAAAATTGACAGTGCAGTGAAAAGCGGGAAACTCAGACAGAAATTGGCACAGCAAAAGAAGGAAAAACAATCCAATGGGATTGAAATACTTAAATGGTTCTGAGGAACCTGTTTTTAGTAAGCTTGAATAAAAGAAGTATTGATGTTAAATTCAAATAATTTCAGCTAGTTATTAAAAATGAAAGAGTTTAAGAAAGTGAACCCAAAAGTTTTGGAACTACAATAATTCACAATTAACCGCGTGTGTTAGCTAGCTAATAATTCTGTTTAAAATAGTAGGAACAGTGCCTGTTGGGTATAATTTCCCCGTAGATAAGACTGACAATTACGTGGTCAGCAAGTCGCAGTGCAATAATTTATCATTCAACCCTCGTGTTCAGAAAAAAGGGCAAGCATTAAAAGTGTGGACAGCTCGACAAGTTAGGGAGTGTGTGTTTTAGTGTGTGTGGTGCCTGACAGTTTGTCCTTAGTTTTTGGAGCACTCGTTGCTCTTTGGCAGCTAAGCCAACGTTTGGTTTGAGCCAAATCTTTCTACCTGTGCTGCACAGGTACAATGGCAGTGCCGTAGCTGGGAAAGCCCTGCATAAAACATGAGCAGAAGTAGCTCCTTACTTTGGTGGGGCTAAGAGAAAGCAGAGAAAGAAGCAGACACGTGACATGCCATATACGATTCATTCTGCAATCCATTTGTGCCTAGACGTGTGTCAAATTTTGTCCTTCTTTCACTCGGCATGTCCTTTCTGTCTGTCTGCTGTTGGCGTCGCGCTCTTTGTTTGTGCCAGTTGACAGTTATGTGCCGGATATGGCAATAGAAATAGAAATTGAAATGTATTTTTACGCCTCAACAAATTTCACACAATTTACAATTTACACGGATATTTATATTTACGACTAGATGCAGCTAAAATGCATTGAAAGCCATAGAAATAGTAAGTCGAGTGTGTGTGTGTGTGTCCGGTATGCAAGCCATTAGCAAACCAAACAATGGCCAAACATTTTGGCTGGAAAAGAAGGAGCCGAAGGGGAGCAAAGGGATTTCAACCCTAAAATGCCTGAGCGCATTTTATGCAAATTGCAGGCAGGAGGAAAGCTCTAAATACCAAACAAATATACTGCACATTCGAACCAAACTAAACTAAATTAAATGCTAAATTCACACACACACACACAACCTTTCTAATACTGTTTTTGGCCACGTTACAGGTACGGTCTGCCCGATAAGCCATTGGAATTGGGACGTGTCACACCCGGCACATATTGTACAAGGCAATTCGATGAATGCTATCGTAACAAGTGTCGCCTGCAAAGTCCAAATTATCCTGGTATGTATCCAAGGAATGTTACCTGCTATTGGACCATACGCCAGAAGGAGGTACCAACCAGCAAGCATGCCATGATTGCCGTTAGCCAGGAGAATCAGCACAAGGCCCTAGTCAAGCGGTAAGTAAAACTACTGAAAAGACTACTCCAGAGATATATATTTTGGGACAAAGGATAAGGGAAGAAAATGGATATGGTTTGGGAGTAGCATCCATTGAGATGCCAAATTCAATGCAATGTGCATGGAGCACATTAAATAAGCATTAGCATTTTGTGGCTCCAGGCGACCGTGTCGCATTTCTATGACAAATTTCAATTTGCCAAATTACAATTGTGACTTGTAGCTGTAGTTGAAGCAGCAGTTTCTGTTTCTATTTCTATTTCTGTTTCTGTTTCAGTTTCAGTTTCAATTTCAGTCCAACGTCGCATTTCACACTTCCAAAAACTCTGTAAATAGCAAATGAAAACTCTAGTCATTCAAAATTGTTGAGTATTTTTTGATTGTATTTGAATGTTGTATTTTGTATATTCCAATTAAATGTTTGCATGCAATGCCTGAATTTCAAATTAGATAGAAACAGACAGGACGCTGCATAAACTAGCTGACAAGCCAACTAACTAAATGTCGCTTGGCGTCAGCCAAAGTCAACTAGAAGCAGCAGTTGTTGATACACTTCCTGTATATAGTGAAAGTTTAAATATCTAACTTCTAGCTGCAAAAATCGCTCTTGTTTTCACTTAAATATCTAAACTACTCTTAATACTATTGAGTTACTAAAAGAGAACCTAAATTAATACCGAAGTTACAGCAATAAGTCTCTACAGTAGCTGTTAATTGAAAGGTTATATAGTATTTTATGAAGCATTTAATACCCAAAAGAACTTAAACTCCTGTGCTTACACTGATTTTAACACTCGGCATTACACTAACTCTATATATTTAATATGACATTTTCAATTTATACGCACAAAATGCATTTTAATTATTCAATACGTATGTTATTCATAAAGAATATAGAGTATTCAATCAGAGGCTTATTGTGTACATACATATATCCATCTGTTGGTTATTAACTTTGACAACTTCTCCAATGTGCAACGCATTGACAAACAGCTCACAGTTGTTTTTCCGGCTTATCGAAATGAAAATGTTTGCATTGCATTTAGCACTGATTGCAATTTTATTTAAAATACACTGTTTTTTCTGCTGTCGGTTAAGCCATAGGGAATATTGTGTTTAATTTCTGTTTCTGTACCTTTTAACTATTTGCAGCTCCATTGCCAGCTTTAATAAGACCTCCCGTTCGATACGTGCGTGGTCTGACTGTACAGGTGAACGGGATCACTTGATATTTTATGATGGCAGCTCGACCAATGATCCCGTGTTGGCTAAATACTGTGGCGGTGACTGGTTGCCACGCGTTGTGTCACGGTAAGTGAATTGAATGAAATATAAAAAACATTGCATAGTTTTAAGCGGGGTAGAAAAACTTTAGCTGTTTGTAGTTATGTGACTTGCAGCTTTTGACAGACATTTATTTAACGCCATTTCTTGCTGTTATGAAAAAGATAAATATGAGCATTGCACAACTCATAATACATTTACAAGCCGAGTCAAACATACAGACAGATAGACTGACTGACTGACAGACTGAACGCTATTTTAATGAGCGTGTGTTTGTGTGTGTTTGTATCTATGTATAACTGAATTGGAACACATGCGCCCCAGGCCAACTGCAGTGCAGTGCACTACAACTGCGGTCTCAGACCCACTCACACACACATCATATAGAGAGTCATAGTCACAGTTCATGATGCTTTGTATGTGCCTTGCAATTGTGCGCAATGCTTAAGAAAAACCGGAAATTGGGTTGCTCTGCAGACAGACAAAGCGACCAAATAGACAGACTTAAATAGAGACACACACAAATACACATACAAACACACACATATGCAGTTAGATTTATGTGTATGTGTCCCGTTTTCAACTTTTTGCTTTGCTATACAAAATGCCCGCCTATTGAAAACAACATTTTGATGCATGTGATTTATGCAATGGCAAAATCTCTGCTCATTAGTTGCCAAGTACTTTCGGGAACTGCCACAATAAATTCTTAAAGAGCTATCCAACTAAAAACCAAGCACTCAGTGCAAATTTGAATCACACCTCTCAAAAGCATTCTACCATAAATCGAGCTTCTATTCATCAGATTCAAGTTGTTTTATTGGTTTATTTTGCCAAAATATTTTCAAACATAAAAGATATTAAACTGAAAATATGGTATATAAAAGAAACTCTTAAATGATTCTTTTTATTTGATTCATAAATTGTTTTTAAAGCATGCTTTTATGTTATTTGATTTCTAAACTATATTAAATATTAATCAAATTGATGGGAATAGAAAGGGAAAAGAACTAAAATAATTTCTAAGAGAGTACAATTTCTGAACTGTTTTTTTGTCCAACTTAAACCACTTTTTTTTGAGCTGTTCGTTTGAAGAAACGCCTTGGGGTGACCGCCCTTAGAATGGCTAAAGTGCAAGCTGAGAGGCACGGACTCCAATCTGGCACTCTGAAACTCTACCACGTGGCACATTCATGTGGGCGACGTTTGCTCCACTTTCGGGCATTTATCTACCACTTCAGATTTTGTTTTTGCTATCGTTTAACTGTTGGCTGGGCAAAGTTTGTCTGAATGCAGTTTACAGTTTGCGCTTTTTTGCACTGACTCTTGAGACCTGCGCATAAACATTGATTGTTGTTTCTTCTTGACTCTTTTTGGCCAGAAGGCAGCTGTAAAAATATTTGAAAGTCTCAGGCAGGCCACAAATTAAAAGTTCTTCAGTCATTTTAATGATTTCGAATGATGTCGATGTTGATGGCGTTTCACCTTGTAGCTTAATCCCGTAATGAGTTGCACTCGGGCATTTATTAACATTATTTTTTTTTACCTACCGAGGACGCAAGCACTGAAATCTTATAAGCAAACATGCACAGGGAGCGCATAAAGAATGCATGCAGCGTAAAATGCACACAGAACATGATTATGACGATGATGGGGAATGATGATGATGATGATGACGACATGGAAAGCAGTGGGCGCACAAGCCACGCCCAACTACTCAAGCAAGCTTTCGTCTCAGCTGCCCTCCTCCTCTGGCTGCTTGAAGAAAAACGGCATTAAGTTCGCTTCAAAAGTTGTCCTCGAACTACGTTCTCCTTTCTCCTTTCTCGCCTCTCAGCGTGCTGCATGTCTTTCGCGTCTTGAGCAGACGAATTATAAATGTATGCACACACACACACTCACACACGTACACTGAGAGTCAAATGCATGTGTACAACAGCTGCTGGTGTGTGAGTGTTGGCTTACAAACACCTCAAACATGACAGTCATACAATTTCCCCGACACCTTACTCACTTCTTTACCCAGGAAAGCTGGAGACTGTGTAGTCCAAAGTGTGCGGTGCTAGGGGATAAATGTGTTAGAAAACCCGTTGCAACATGAAAATTATTAATTTCCCTGTGCAACTTAAAATTGCAACGTCTCCTTGACGTGTCTGTGCATTTTTATCGAACCTGTTTTCCTGTTCCTTCTCTTTTTCCTGAGTTTTCTTTCCTACACGTTATGTAGGTAAACAGCTGCTGCTTTCCCTCAGTGTACACACACATTTTTTAGGGTACTCGAATAAAAGCAACAGCAGCATCGCCAGAAAGGCGTTAACTTTATAAATGGCATATTAATTTTTAGTTAGCTATTAGTTTCTTTGGCTTACTTGCAAAGTAGAAAGTTTCTCGCTGAGATTTACCTGAAGACGAAAGTTTTTATACGTGCAAATATGTTAAGATATGTCCTCTCTGAAAACTCTGTGTTGGTTTTTCTCATATGTTTGCTTTTTAATGAGTTTTCATAGCGCCCAAGGTGACTTTAAGTTGTGGATTTAAGCAACTTTTAATTAATTGCTGACTGTTCAAAGCCGTGTTTATGCGATTGAGCGAATTAATGAATTATTATTGGGACTTAAGCAGCAGATTATAATTTTTTAAACACTTTCATTAAAAATGTATTTCTAATTTCGTTAATTTACTGTATTCTTACACCGAAAATGTCCCCACAGTTAACCAACTAGTTGTTTTCAGTGCAGCTAACATAACCAAGTCATCAGTTTTGCTTTACTGCTTTGAAATGCTGTCAGCTGTCAATCAATGACATTGGAATTATGGCTAGTTCAATTAAGCGACTGCCTCTCAAAGGCAGCATCAAATTTTGCCGTTTAGCAACACTAACACAGTGTAGCTCTTGGTTCCGCCATTTTCTGAATACTTTCATGCCACAGACACCAGACACCACCAGACGCAGCACTTTGCGGTCAGACATTCAGTACCTTGGGCATGTGTAAATTCGTGACCAGAGCTACAGTCGGATTGGGGTTAAAGGAAGTAGATGTTAGAAGTGGCAGTAGGAGGGGGTGACCGATGGTTGAGTATTTCAAGCCACGCATTGATAAGCAACGGCAAAAGGGATAACAGTTTGCAGTTTGTGTGTGGGAGTTTGTGTTGATTTTACGACACCCGCAAGTGCCGCAGGCCATTTGGAGGTATTCAAGTGCGTCACAGGACACTCTTGCTCTCTCTCTCTCCAAGGATATTCCAAGGGGAGAAGCTTTTGCCAGAGGACAACCAACATTTGTGAGCTTTATTAAAAATTAATTTACTTTTCATTTGCAGTTTATTGCACTTGGCAGTGACAAAAACGTTACAGCAGCTGCCACTTCTGCTTTCCATTGCGCCCCTTCCACTCTCCACACTCACACACACACACACACAGAGGGCACACGTACACACGTATACGTGTGTGTCCTTTGGATATGGGCTATGACATTGTGTATTTCGTTGTGTGAAGGTGTTTGAATAATAAGAGCGCCCATCTTTTTTGGCTCTTGTCTTTCAGCCACACTTACACGTATTAAAAAGCCATTTGTGTTGGCCATGTTTGATGGCTTTTAACATCAACCGTGTTGTGCGTGCGAGCCTTGACAAGTGCCAGGTGTGGACTAAAGCTGCACAGCTTGTGACTCCATTCTCTTCAGTTTTATGTACTTTATATTACTCATACGCACTGTAGGCGGTCGGCGTAAAAATTCAATTTGAAATGTAAATTAAAAAGCTCTCGAATTCCTGTACTTTAGCAAATTAACAAAAATTAAAACGTTTCAACAACTTTAAGTGGGCTTTCTTTCTAAAAAAAAGTTACTTTTAAATTATATTTCAGTTTATAAGTTTCTATAATTCTGTTGCTCACTTCGCTTAAGCCTTTCAATGTTACTCGAAACAATTGCTTACTCAAACTGTTGGCCGAAAGTGGCCAAGTTTTATGAGCACCCGATGTCATTGCCATCTTCAGGCAGCATTTATTCTGAAATTTCTACAGCTGCTGCCTGGCTACTAGTTACTGTTTTTTGGCCACTGTCCTCTGTCCTCTGTCCGTTGTCCTTTGTCCTTTGCCTCCTGTGACCGTTGGCGTCTCGTCGTCTGCTGCGAAAATGGCGCAACACCCACGGCTGTCATTTCATAATTTTTAGCCAAAATCAAAAGACAAACGTTCCCCAAAACTGTTGGCCCGCACTCGGAGATTCTCGACTTGGCGCTCGTTGGTTATGCCAAAAAATTTGCCTACAACTTTGGTGAAACGGGGTGTGGACAGTGGCGAAAAAAAAGTTAATTTGGCAGCAGAAATGCAAACAAGCAGCCGACGACAATATAACCGACAGACACTTTAAATAGGCAGCTAGAAGGAGCTGGCAAAACTGTGAACCAAAACATAACACAAAACACAACAAAATACTGCGTCATACTTTTAGGCGCGGCCGCCTTTTCTGGCACGCTCAACATCCGTTTGTTTGTCTGGTTATCTGTTTATCAGTGTGTATGTGAGAGAGTGAGTAAGTTAGTGGGTATCTGTGCGGCCAACAACTTTATGAGTTTGCTTGTTTGCCGAGTTGTGCAAATTAAATTTATGAGAAACTAGTTTCTTCACGCCTCTAATTGAAGTGCCCAGTGCTGTGCAGATGCACAGCGTATGCGCAATCTGCAGCTCAGTTGTCTTAAAAATGCGCATACTTTTAAATTGGCATTGTACAAATTATTACTCAATGTTCCCAAGTATTGCATAATTGGTAAAACAAAGCAAAGCTAATTTCTAAACTGTTACTTAACAAATTTAATTGAATTTTGCAAAGTTTTAGAGTTTGCGTAGATAGTTGTGATAGTTGTGTAAGTTGTTTATAAGCCAAGCATATTTCGCTAAAACTGGCGTATAAAAATCTGCTCAATTTTAGGGTAATTTAATTGCAACTCGTACAGAAGTTTTCAAGCAATAAAATTAAGTTAACTTTAAGACTTTTACTGCTAGACACAAAAGAAACTGCTGTTTTCTCAACAAGTTCTATTGATATTATATTCCATTGCCTATTTATTAATAATTAACTGCAATTTCTGTCTTACAGTGGACCGGAAATGCTGGTGGCTTTCCACTCCAGCCCCTTCTCGGCGCCTTTACAGCAAGGAATTCCCAATCGGGGCTTTGAACTGGACGTGGATATATTATTCACCGATTCCGATTCATATGATTTTGCACAGGGCACGAAAAATCTTTGTGAATTTCACATTAACGCATCGAATCCGGGTAAGTGAAGTAACGATAAGATAATTCATTAAAAAATGCGTATAATAATGAGTGTGGTAACCAGTCCACAGTAACACACCACCAAATGCACACAAACAAACATTAAACTAGGTCAACTGTAGTAATAATACCTTCTTGACTTCGTCTTCGACTTCGACTTCCTCTGGACTGCGTTTCTCACGTTTCTTTTTTGTTTCTTTGAGCTCTTTTCCCATTTCCCCCATTTTCTGCTCTTCATTAAACACAGCACTGATTCAGCTGTATTGTTTAATTTATAAATTATTATTATTTATATTGCTTACTCATTAATTCTGCTTGAGTGAATGGGTGCACTCAGCAGCAACTTCCTCCTTTAATTTCCCCCACAGCGGGTGGCTAATTAGCATACGGTGTCTTGCAACAATCAAAAGTTGCATCCAGTTTCAAGACGATGAAACACGAGTACCTGAAACATAATTTGGGGCTTAAGTGCAAGCAGTTGGATGGACATTACCCTTCATTACTTGGACGTTTAATAAGATTTTAAGTCACCAACAGACAGTTTTAGTTACAGCTAGTAACAGACAACACAAACAATTTAAATTTAATATCATTTGATACTTTTTCAACACCAAATCATCGTTATCATCTATCAAACTCATACAGAAATTGAGTTGCTATCAATGTGTTACCGATTTAGTAAATATGCGGTGGCGTTTGCGGTGTAGACACGCCCTTAATGTACTCACTTAATTGCGGTAAATTGTAAGTCCTTAGCCATAAGCTGTGTGCTTAATTTGATCCTATTTTTATGCTGGCTCTTGCTGGTCAGCAGGCGGCTGCATTTAATTGAAAAATTATTAAATGAAATTTTGGCGCGCCAAGCAAAACAACAACTAGAATGGGAAACTCTTTGAACCGCAGTCTGGTAATTTGTGCAGCCTCAAAGTAGGCAACGTTCTTCAAGCGCACACTGTGTGTGTGAGTGGTTGTGTATGTGTGTGTGTGTGTGTGTGTGCAGTGTGGCAAGCGCTAATGTTCATTAATTTGCACTTAATAACTTTTGAGTAGATTTTATTTCCCTGGCTATTTTTTTTCCTTGATTTTTTTCAAGCTGCTCTAGAATTTTGCTTTATTTGCAAATTTCCTTCATTTGAAATTAGTTTTCGGTTTCGAGCAAGTAATTTTGGCAGTCGTCGGGCACCTAAATGAAATTCCCCAACCCAGTTAACTTGTTTCCACCCCATTCCACAACAGCTTTGCTATGGCTTGTGTTGTTGCTATGGTCATTAACTTGCCAGCTTATTTGTTTGTTGTTTTTCCTGTGCTTGTTCTTCCCGGCCAGCTTTTTCATCGGTTTTGTTATTTCTCCTTAATTTTTGACCGTTTAACTTTTGTGGAAATTTCTCAGCTTCGACTTGGGCTTCATTTTCGTTTTGAGTCTTAGCTTTCGGCTTAATGCCCTGAGAAATTACACAGATGTGTCAGTCGTCCCTGGGGATAATCATTAGGCGAAGACGTGAAGCTGCCATATCTATCATAGTTTTAATCTGAGTGTGAGGAATGGCGCACAAATATCAGAAAGCCTCAAAGAGCCAAATATTAAGCATCAATCACAGCTAAATACCGTTAAAGTAAACAACCTAACGAATCGAAGAAGCCAAGTAAAAATATTTATAACAATTAAACTTTAGCTACCTGCAAATAGAAGCGGTATTAAAACTATCCTTTGTTGTGCTCTAACTTCAAGAAATTTCTCTCTAACTATAACTAGCAGACAAACAATACGATAATCAGCGAAAAAATGTGGCCTTAACTTATAAAAGCGTTTAAGAAAATTATAAATGGCGCATATAATTTGTTTGCTAAGAAAAGTTATCAAACAAATCCAATAAATAAATCGTAGAACACCAGTTGGGCATAAGCAAAATGAAACTAAACATAAATCATTAATATCAAAGAGCAGTCGTCTAGTTTGAGTGTATTCAAATGATAGTATAAGTTTTGCTGTATAATTTTCTATGACTTCTTCTACTTTTCTAGAATTTATATTAAAAAGAGTACGGGGTCTAAATATAGTTAAGAGAACATTCACTTATAGACTTAGACTTAGACTTATATTTTAGATTACTGGTTAAATGAAAACCAAGCTTGCAATAATACTTAAAAACATTCGCTTGGCTTCTGACAATTCAATCAAATTAGGCAAACTTTAAACATGGCAGCATGTAATGCAATACGTGCAAACAAAATTTAATTAAAAGTAACACACACACACACACTCACGCACACTTATACAAGCTCGTCGATATAGAAAAGTTTCGTTTTGCTGTTTCAGTTGAGTTCGTTTGGCATCGGTTCTACATTTAATTAAAGTTAATTGAAAAAGTTATGGCAAAATCAAAGCAAATTAAATATGCAACAGATTTCGTTACATAAGCAACGCAACGCAACGCAACGCAACGAAAACCGAATGCATTCAGTAACTAAACCAGCAAACAATAAAGTAAAACGTAACTATCGTTGTGTTAATCATACGCCATGTTGTGCGTCATGTGGGTTATAGTAAATATAGTGTAACATATTTGGTAGCTTATCACTAGACATTTTGTATGTGCAAACCTCACAATTCATTGTTAGAACGACAGAGCTATGGCTACAGCCAGAGTTAGAGCTCATTATAATAACTTTCAAATGACCTTTGCTGTTCATAATAAATTGTTTTGGTTCCCTTTGCGCATTTTGCATATTTAAATGCAATGCATATTGAATTTTTTGGCTGCTTAATGATCATGTTTGTTCATGTTGTAGTTGTTGTTAGTTTAGTTGTTGCCGTTGGTGTTGGTGTTGGTATTTGTATTTGGTTGTAGAAGCAACAAAGGGGAAGGGGTTGTGTGTGCGTGTGTGTTGTACAAACAAAACCGCGTGGCGCACAATTGAAAGCAAAATGAAACAATAAATATTTGGTTTTCGTTAAAACTTTAATTAAAATCATGTTGCAACCCGCAATAATTTATTTGTATGGCATGCTTTTTGGCGTTTCTGTGTTATGTGTGTGTGTGCCTCACTGTGTGTGTGTTGGTATCGATAACAAAACAATTATGCTGCTTTACTTTTTGTTTATGTTGCTCTTTCCTCGTCGTTGCTCCCTTTGGGTCATTATAAATGTTTCATACGAAAGCGCCACATTTTCCTAATTGAACTCGCCACAGAATGTTGTCCAAACTGTTGCCACATTCGTCTCCCTGTTTTTCTCCTTCTTTGGTCCTTTATTATTCTTCCTTTATATATTTATTTTCATTATGTTGTTGTTGTTTACCTTGCGACACAAGTCGTTGCAAAAATATGCGCATTGTTGCAGCTGCCAGTTGAACGGAATGTGCTACATTCAAATTCGACGCCTGTGGCAGTCGCATTCTTATGATATTTCAATTGATTCGATTAGCTCATTAGGCAGTCATAAAGTTGTGTATAAGACATGTCCTGATTAATTGGATATATAAACAATAAAACTAATATTATTTTAGGAGTAAAGATTTCTTTAATGTAGATCAATTTGAACTTTAAAAAATCTAGTGATATTTGAAAGACAAAACCTAGTCTCTGACATACAAAATAAAATTATTTAAATGTTAATTAATGTAGCAATTACTTATAAATTTTGTATTTATGTTAGACATGTTTTAAACAGTTGTTTAAGTGCTCAAAAAGCATAGATACTAAGTGCAGACTGCGTTGGTTATAAGCTCTTGAAATAATTAGATATTTCCCAGTCGCTGGTATTTTGGCCACAAATTAGATACGTTTTTGGGGCTAATAACAATTCAGCTTGACACTTAAGCTGACAGAGAACGCAAAACAACGCCCTCAATCAACTTTATTGGCAAAATGCCTGTGGGCAAATCGGCGTTTTAATTACCACACCCCTCACAAAAACACTGAGACAGGCCCATCTAATTAACGCTAATCAACTTGCTGACACTCCAACAGCTGCCACGCCCACATCCGATACACACCCACACACACAAAAACAAGCGAGTTGCTAAGCCGCCAAGCCGGAAAACTCCTTCCAACTCCTACCCCCCGAAAAGTATTGGGTATTATTTTATTTGTAGGGGGGAGTATAATAAATTATTATATGAAATCGCTGTAAGATTTGCTGCAAATTATTTATGCCACACACAGTGAGAGTGGGAGACACCCACACACACACACAGATACACTCGAAAGATCACAGATGCTCGAAATTTATGGCACAACAAACTGAGTTACATTTCCGTTAAAGCCAAAAACCGTTTACACAGTGATTTGTATGACTCGTAGCGAATGTATTATGCTCGTACTATGTTCCTGCCTTGGAACCCTAAAAAATATGCTCAAATGTGTAGCAAAAATTCCACATTTTATAGCAAATAAAGTGAGGAAGGATGTGAATGTATTTTAAGATTTTGGGACGGGGCTACAATAGATACATTTTCACGTTGCCGGAAGTCGCTTTGCTATTTTCTTTTTATTGATTTACGGATTATTGTCATGGAAGCGAAAGACACACACAGAGACACACACACACACACGCATACACTCTTCTTGCAGATTTGTTTTTATCCAAAACTCACAGACTTACTCAGTCATTCACTCACTTGATTCGATTTTATTTGATTCGGTTCAGTTAAGTTTCTTTCCCAGCTCAGCTCAGCTGTTGTTACAGCCTGGACAAAACTTTGTAGCCAAAACTTTAAGAAATTACTTTAACAAATTCTTATGTGAGCACAAAGGGTGCGTAGTAACTTGTTGAAGTTTTTCCTTTTTAATTTTGTAAAGTCAACAGGGCCAAAGCGCAGCAAAAGAGCTACAAGAAAAATCATAATGCAAACACAAAGTGTAGAATGCCAACAGTGAAAAATTAAAGAAAAACTTGGCAAATTTTTAAAGTGTATGCAAAAAATGTAAATAACAGCAGCAGTTTGAAAAAAACTATCTTTCATAAACTTATAAGATCAGCATTGCTTTAAAAACGCTAAATGAATTTAGTCACTAATTTTTAAGTACTTTTAGTAGGGAAATGTTTATGAAATATGTGTTTAAATATTAATTATTTAATTTAAAATGATAGCGTCTTTTTAGCAGACCCTTTAAAATGTTTTTCTTTCCTCAATTGTAACGTTGTTGATAAAAATATATCGATTTGTGGCAACAATGAACGCACAGCTAGCAAATTTTGTATTTATTATCAGATGTGCACAGCCATTGAGTGAATTCGCCTTTTAAATAAAACGGAAACTCTATAAAATGTTGCAGAATTGGGGAGAAAATGAACACGGAAACGTCTTTTATTAGAATTTTGCCATAAAATCAAACCACAATGAAAGCGCATGCATTCAAATGAGGTCATTGCCTGGCTGATTTAACAGACAATGCTTGGGTCACGCCGCTCGATGGTTAAGGTGGTTCGGTGGTTCAGTGGGTGGTGTTTGTGGGTGTGGCTGGCAGTCATGCCATACATATACTCGTATTTGTTGTTTAGTTTGCTTATTGAGTTGCAATTTTGTTTGCAATCAGCGACAAAATGCATGACAGACATGAAGCGGGGAAGCGATAGGGGAAGGATGTGTTCGAATTCCAATGGGGGCGTGACAGAGTGTGGGCTGTGCTGTTGTGCAAACAGCAAATTAACATATTTGCACATAACGGCAACATTTTATTTGCTTTCGAGTGTGTGTGTGTAGGTGTGGGTGTGTGCCATTATGTAATATAAATATTGAAACATGAATTTGTGAATGGAATGTGTATTTTATATTTGTTGCCTCACTAACGCTTATTAACTTTGTGCAAAATTATTTACTTATGCAGTCTAAGTAGAGAAATGAAGTAGCTGCAAAGTGAGAGCAATGAATAAGCAATTTTGTGTATAAACTTGCTTAAATGTAAATGCCTAGATATAGGGTATCTGCTAGTCACACACTTGCTACCGCTTTGACTGCTGTTTAGCCAAAATTTAGCATATTTATTCATGTGAATAACTCCATGAACTGTCCGTAGTCTGTTGACACAACAAGCAACGCTCGAACACGCCTGATTGGGCAAGCAGCGACCCAATTATAATCTCAGCTACTCAGTTACTCTGATAAAAGCCATCAAAACATTGCCAAGACGACAACTTTGACACTTCTTTAATATCTGCGCTCGAAAGAGGTAGTGAAAGGGGGTAAGGAGAGAGGAAATGGTTAAATTTATTGCTGCGAAAACAAAACGTTTGCAATTAGCCAAAGCCAGTGCTGTTGTTACTGCTGTTGCTGCTACTGCATATAAGCCATGCTTATTTCTGGCCTAATTATTGGCCTAATCACAAATACATCAGCCAAATTGGTTACCGCCCCGAGGCGCATGCTGCAGCATATTAATTGAAATTTACTTGCCAACCCGCTGCTTTTGCTGCTTTCCTACTTTCCTCTTCTGGTGTTTTGCTGTTTTGTTGTTTTGATATAATTGCCATAAACAATAATACATATTTATATGTACAGTATATAGGAAATGTTTTTGTACATATGTGTACCATAGCTTTGTGTCTATTTAGGCGTTTGTTTGCCAATATTTTGTAATTTTCTATCGAAAAACATAATTGACTCGCCTTTGTGTTGTGGTGCGCAAATAATAACTTCATTGCAGCTTATTTCTTATTTATAGCATTTTATTTATTTGTGTATACAAATCATATTCAATGAGTTTCTTTTAGTTCATAGTAGAAATGTTAAAGGTTATTTTAGCATTATAAATAAGTAATGATGTGTTGTCGATTTACTGCCTAAAAGGGAAAGTTTCAAATTACTAAAATAAAGTGAATTGCTGTGATACATTTTACTTAAACGCATGATTTTTACTGTAATTTAAAAATGAATTTAAACATTTTATTTAAAGGAAAGGAAAAGAAACATTTTATTTAAAAAGGAATTGTTAAAAAGCCACTAAAATATTTTGAATCATTTTACAAAAATACAATACAACTGTTGTGGTTTTGTGGAAAATGTTTGTAAAAGTACTAAATATATTTAAATTTATTTTTATTTGAACTGACGATTAACTTTTTCTTTCTCTTCATTAGTACTTGCTACTTTTCACACCAAGTTTAATCGATGCCACAAATAGTTTAAAGTATTTTAGTTGCATAACGAAAAGAGCATTTGAACAGACTATTCTCATTACACAGTTGCTATTATCCGGCTTCAAAAATACGTATCAAATCAGCAGTCAATGTAATGAAGGGACACAGAGGCAGACACCCACACACACACCAACACAACTTAGTAAAATTGAAAACCACATGAGAGTCGAAAGTCACGAGTGTATGGAAAGTGCCGTGATTTTAAAACAAATACTCACAGTGAGTACACATAGTACTCAACTACACTACGCTCTATGCACGCTCGATACTCAATACTGGTTACTCGATACACGATACTCATGCAGGGCAATTCATATTGCATTGCTTATATGAAATGTAATCATTGCCATTTTGTGCGCCATGTGAATTAGTTAACGTTATATCACACAACAGAGGGAGACACACAAGCACACACACTGTAAAAACTACACACCCACATACACACACCGTGGGTTGGTATGCTGCTAGCAAAGCGGATGGGGTAAGTGTAGCCGTATTTCGATCTCAGCTGCAGCGGCAGTAATAAATTTGAAGCGCACACAAAATGGCGGCGTCGCCATTGCTGGCCAATACAACACAATGGCGCATACGGAAATAATTCAAGACCCGGATTCACAGTCGGAGTCGGAATCGTAGTCGGCGTCGTTATAGGGAGTGGGAACTGTAGTCGATATGGACCTGTACCGTAATAGTAGCAATAATAATAATATGCTTATCAGCGTGCCATAAAGTGAGACTCGACGCGACTCAACGCGACTCGACGCACTTCAATAGTGTGGTTAGGGCTTGGTGGGCGTGGCAGGGCAAGGGGAAGGGCGTAGTGCGGTTAAGGTAGCTGTAGCTGGGAAAACCCGCAAGCGTGGCAATAAAATTGTTATTTTTGCGATTTATTATTAGAGTGCATTTGGGTTTTTGCGGCCTCGGCCACAAAATGTAGTCGTAATTGTGTGCGCAACGCATTTTGGCATTAAATTATAGGGTGTTAGTTTTATTGATTGTGCGTCCAAAAAGAGCGAGAGGGCGAGGGAGCGAGAGAGCGAGTGAGCTTTCCTTCATCTCTTCCTCGCTCTCCCTCTCTCTCCCTGCCACCTGCTCTCCCTCTCTCTCTACATCTCTTGATTGAGTGGCATTTCGTTTGGCTCTGTTGTTTGATTGCTTGTTAGGTTTTTGTTATTTTTCGATTTGCTTTTTGCCCCTGTGCAAATTAAATACAATTGCCCCCAGGCAACAATTCACACACATAACGAACGTCACAAACTATAACATATCTCACACATAAACATATCTACTACTTACTTATTTATGCATATAACTATGATGAATTTTTTGCCATTGTTGTTGTTGTTTATGCTGCATTACATTTAATGCATTCAAACAATTAGTCGACCGCATCGGAAGGATGTTTTGCTGTATTCATGGATTTCATGGCATTCACTGCCAATTTCAAATGCAATTCGGTCCTATCTCTTAATGGCCATGACGCATATTTTATGTGCCCAAATTGGCGTTGGAATTTCCACTAAATTAGCATAAGCCTCTAAACCGTTTCGACCATAAATAGGCCTATCGCCTTATTAAAATTCATCCCATTCAACTTTTGGAGACTGAAAAATTACTGCATCTATTTATAATTTAAGACTTTACATTTTAAGGCGGAAGTGGGTAAAATATACTCAGTTTATAGCACTTTTTATGGCAAGTTGGTAACTAATTTACTTAAGCAACAGTTAGCTAACGTGCTAAAGCATAGTTAGTAGACGTCGATTAGTCATATGTTCTGTTGCACACATTAGTACACTTTTATTTCATTCTTTTGAGGCTATTTTATTGGTCTTAAGACTTGAGTAAATGCGAATAAGATGGCCAAATGTTGGCTTTAAGTGCAGAAAACATTGCTTAAAGCAGTCTTAAGTGGCTCTCAGGCATTCCACATTCGCTTTATAAGCAAGAAATGTGCGCAACCAGCGCAATGTGACAATAAAAAGCTCATAAAAATGTATTAGATGTGTGGCAGGAGACACACACACACACACTCCCAGTCTCACTCCCCCACAACCATTTGTATCTATGTGTCAGACTCATTGCTACAGTCTGAAGTCTACTTCGAACCCAATTCTCACAGTTTTCTCGCTTTTTTTGCGAGCTTTTCTGGTAACTTTTGCCAATGTGGCAGCTGCAACTTTTGCTGTGCCACTCGATGCGGCACATCAAAACTCTTTGGCGCTACATCAACTTGAAGTTGAAAAGCTGTCGAAGCAGTTAGTACGGCGTTCTTGGCCCAGGTGTTATCATCGATACCGTTGACGTTTGCCTCCTTTATAGAGAGTACCACTCAAGCAAACCGCCCTCCACAATCCTGTCACATTTCGACCACCCCCTTGACGTCTGTCTTACTACATTCCGTACTCCCACCCCCCTTTCTCTTGCTTCTCCTGTTTCGTTTCTCTATCACTCCTTGCTTCGATTTCCCTTGCTGCCTTCCTCTGTGGCGCATTGCAACAAATCGTGCGACTTTTAGCAATTGAAGCGCGGCTTCGCTTTTTGGCTTGTTTCGATTTTTCCTCTTTTGGCGTTTTTAATTTGTCACTTGAAGCAAAAGTTGCCAAAGTTCTCCCTCTCGTCTGACGGCCGCTCAAATGCTCCAAATGTTATTTGCTTGTTTGCTGTTGGTCTTGTTTGTCGCCTTTCGGACAACTTTAATTAAAGCCAACTATTGGAAGTGTAATTCCATAAGTATGTGTTTGTGCATGTCCTTAAATTCTTATTTTTCTTCAGCTTAATTGTTGAACATTTTGTTACTTGTTAGTTGCCTTGAGTTCTATAGTTTGTAGTTAGTAGTGACAACAACCAAAGTACCAAATCAGCAAAGGTTGCAACCTATTAATTGCTCACAGCTCTGGCAGCTGTGGGATCAGTTTTTTATGCCTTAAAGTAGACTGCTCTCAACTTGCAATTATTAAAGTATCGAATTTTAAATCACTGCATTTATCGAAGAGTCCATTTTTGCACAACGTCAACTAAAAGAGTACCTGCGTCTACCTGTCTTAAGAGCCCTTTTTCAAGACGTACTTACCCTTAGGAATTTTCAACCCTAAGCGAAGTACCTGTAGGCCGGAGTTTAGCTAAAAGGCGACAATATTTAAGATTTTAACCTGCGCGCACTCAAAACGGATCATAACATATAATAACCAATTCTACCTGCTGTTTGCGCAAGTGGATATAAATTAACCTTCAATTGTCACAAGTTGTGCAGTTTTAAACAACAAGTGCTCGGAGTCAGTCATGGAAAACATTTGCAGAGCTTGTATGGGCAGCAATTCGACCTTGATCAGTATATTCGACAAGGTTGAGGTGAAAGGAATACAGTACGAAATTGATAAGATGATCAAGGAATGTGTGAACTGTGAAATACGCCCGGATGATGATCTACCAAAGAAAATTTGCTTATTGTGCTCAAAGAAATTGATAATATCCTTCAAATTCAAACAAAGATTTGAGCGAAGTGTTCAATTACTGGGTGAAACGTGTAACAGCATAGAACCTGAACCGGAAGATTTTCTTGATGAACTCGCACGCGAAGACTGGGACCTGAATTTGAATTTATATTATGTTAAAGATGAGCCAGAGGATGATGCAATGAATACTAGTTCTAGTTCCGTCATTGAAATCGAGGATAAAGATGAAAAGTCCATTATTGAAATCGAAGACAGCAACAATGAAACCATCATTGAAATCGATGATGACGAGGATGAAAATTATCCAAAATACAATCCGGAAATCGATTTACCACCAGATTACGAAAAGAGCGTTGAGAAGGAAAATCGCAGGCTCATTAACAGCAAAATAGACTCGTATTTCGTCAAAAAATATGAAACAACTAGAAATCACTTAGAAGAACAAATAAATGTGGTCAATCGAGACAGTGGTTCAAATTTTGTTATCAAAGCATATCCGTGTACTCACTGTGTTAAAGGATTTTTTACCAACTTCGACAGGAAAAAACACATTAAATTAGTGCATCGAAATATAAAAATATAATGTAAATAAATAAAAAATTATTAATTAAATCATTAATACATAGTTTAAAATAGCAATTGCAATTAACATGAAATGTACATGCCAAACAAATTTATCAAATAATTTTAAATGTATTCTTATAAAATAAATGAAAATAAAATGTTGAAAAATAAAACGATTGATTTGTTATAATTGACGAAGGGTTGGAATTACATTCCCAAACTGCTTAAATGGTGGGAAAATGAGTTACATTAATTAGTGTGGCAAAGAAATCAGCGTGAAATTTATTGACATTTGAAATGCATAAATATCGATAATTCTGCTGCAAATCTGATATTTCTTCCACTCGAATGGGTTTGCAAGTAGAGTTATGAAGTAAGCAGCGTAATAAAATATCCTGCATATCTTTCTTAAACATCATTCCATCTAAGTGTTGCTCCCACACATCAGAACACAAATGTTAAAAACTATCTGCGAGCAGAGTGTAAATTAACCTAAATCACATGTAAGCCGCTTGTCGTACAACGTTCTTAGAGCATATTAAAAAACGGCGAGAATCGTTCGTAAGTTGACAGTAGTACACACATACATATACTTGTAAACCTGACAACATACTAACACACATACATACATGTAACTGTAATCTGTATTTATCTCGCTCACACTTAGTAACTGTCTTACTCACTCTCTCTAACTTTTTCCCACTTTCTCTCTCTCTCTTTACAGATGATGTGCTATTCTCACGTCGCGGCCGTATGGGACGCATTGTGAGTCCGCGTCACACGCTTCCGCCGAACACAACATGCACGTACCACTTTCACGGATATCCTGGTGACCTGATTTGGTTATCGTTCACCAGCTACAATCTGCAGATACTGCAGCAGGCGATACACGACAACAATACGCTGGGACGGGTGAGTGAAACCGTTTGAGGAGAGAGTTTTACCTCTGCCGCTCGCTCCTCTACTCTCCCCTGTTTTACTCTTTTCTCTGCCTATCATGATTGAAAATGGGTTTGGGTTCTGTAACATTTTGCATAAATGCATAAAATATATGTGTCTTATGGGGTATAGGTAGGGGTGGTACTGGTGTTGGGCTGTATAACTGAAGTATCCGAGTTGTTTGCATTGTGTGCTTTAACGCGTCGAGTTCTATGACGACGGTGGATTCAGTCAGTTGTCTATTGTCTTGATTTCTATATCGTATGCTCGTTCTATATGCTATTAGTTCCAGTCGAGCGACACTTTGTCTTCTCACCCAATTAAAATGATGGCATGACACACAAACACTCACACACATACGCATACATACAGTTTATAATTAAGTGAAGACTTCAGTGCCATGTAGAATGAAGAGCTAGGAATGTGGCCAAAAGGATTTCGACACTCGTTTTAACTCTGAAGTCTGCCCAGCGGGCTAAAGAAACTGCGTCAAAATGCGACACTGCCACCACCAACAACAACAGCAAACTAAACAACAGCCGTTGTAGTGCTGTACAGTGACTACAACAAAGACAACACCTCTCGTGTCGCTCGCATTTTTAATGTGCCTTGTTCGTTGTCTAACGGCCTGTAAATTGTGTCAAGGTAGATGGAAGTGTAACTAAAAACTATGCGCGACTCGCTGTGGGGTCAACGGGTTGAAAGAGCGTGTAGAGGGCGGCAGGAGGTAGCAGGTACCTGCATAAAGGGATCAGCTTAGTTAGTGGGTCAAAGGCTTAACTACAAAAGCATTAAATGATTACTGATGTAACTTTAGAAGTCATATGTTAGTAATAGTAAATAAGATATGGTAAATACATAACATTATGTAACTAACATTTCCATATAAAGTGTACAGCTGTTAGCTATAAGCATAAACCAATTTAACATAGCTACAAAATGTAAAGTTAACATGCATGAACTGTCTCTCAGCTGCCACTTAACAGTACAGAGCAAACTTTTCATAACATGGCTACGAAATGTTGTGGTTAACTAACATATATTAGAATTCTTTCTCAGTTGCACCTCAACAGTGGCTGCGTAAACTTTTCATAAGTTTGTCAAAGTTAATTACCGTCTGAAATAAAAGATCTACTTACAGCTCCTTTTCAAATCACCTTTTGGCGTACATTGTGTATCCACCTCCTTATAAATAAGTTAGACTTGACATATAAATTAACACACCGTCGTTTTCAAGGTCTTTTTCTGTCTAGACACCTGAAAGAGGAGACATCTAATTCATTTTGGCAAGTGACTTTACAAACACTTGGCGAAAACTGTTCAGACATAAATTCGAAAAAAGTGCCAATTAATTTTGAAAAGTTCCAATGAAGAGCTAAACAGTGCTGTCCGTGAAGGTTGGATGCTTTTTTAACAAAATGGAATGGAGTTCAAGAACTCGTCAGTTCAGTTCCTCTTCAATCCTTAAACAATTGTTTTGTGTCCTTTCTGTTCGCTGCTCGGTGTTCGCTGCTGGATGCAGTGTCCGTGTCAATTGCAGTTGCCTCACCTACACTTTAAATTGCAAAGTAAAATGAAGGTATAAATAAAATACAAAAAAGCTGCCAGCAGTGAGTAGAAAAAACAACAACTCCCCAACGTTTCCCCTTGGCTCCCTCCGCCACCACCTGGCCATAGTGGCACAATAAAAGTGACAGAACAAAAATATGTGTAAAATAAAACAGGGGCAACGGCAGCAGCAGAGAGGCAAAAACAGTTCATGAATTTTGCAACAGCAACAAAAGCGACAAAAACAAACAGCAGGTATAACAGCAGCAGCAACAACAACGACAATCAACACTTGGACTAACAGAAGTTTGGGGAGGGGAAGCAGAATGAGAGTGGGGAAAAGGAGAGCGAAAAGAGCTTTTGGTACGTGGGTGCCTGTATATTGAGTAGAGCAAGAGGAACAACATGAAATAAGTTGAAGGGAATTTGCACAAAACAAAAAACGAGCAAACTTTTTAAATTAAGCAGCAAAGTTAAAATTCCAAATAAAAAGCATAGAAAAACGCAGAGGGAGAGCGTGAGCATTGAGAGATTGCAGAAGAATGTCTAAAAACAAAACCATTAGAAATAATGCCGCGACATTTATGAGAGCCACACACAAGTGGTGACATTTTCGCAAAGTCCCCTCCTGGAATCCCTGTTGATGAACTACGTGGAAATTAGGGGGAGATCGGCTACGTGTGCATAGGAAAACGAACTGTCAAATCCCGAGAAATGTTGGGGAAGGCAACTTGACAAGACTTAGGCTTACAGCAAAACCAATTTGAAGTCACTTAGGGTCTTAACAAGTTCACTTTTCTACTACTTCCCGCGGAGGGCAATGATGAAACCACATTTTGTCACCTAAATAATGACGAGAAATGAAATGCGATAGTTGAAAACGAATCAAAATTGTAGCAAGAAGGCAAACAAACTTTTTTATACAATTCTCTTTTAGTAAATAATAAGTCTTTAATATACCGAAATGGATAAAAATTAGGAAATTAATTTAGGCCGAAGAGTTTGAGTTAAAGAGAACAAAAACATACTCTTAATTACAAGCCAATCAGCTTGAGGCGAATTTTCTTCGTAGCAGCCACCTTTCCACTGTCTTCGCCTGTGTTCTTTCTTTGTTGAGAGAAGCCACAGCTGTTTGTTACTGTCTTTCCATTATTAACACAGTCAACAGTAATCACTGCCTAGACACGAAAAGGAAAACATTCCAAACAGGCTTCTAGTAAAAATATTTAATGCCTGCAAACAGTATAACAGTATGTGCTGAGCTGAAGATGTTGACGATGGGGAGAGAGCGACATGAGTACTGGAATGGGAGAAGGTAGGAGGAGACACTGAAACAACATGAAAACATGACAACAGCAGTGACAAAACGTGAAAAGACAAATAACTCACACTTGCAACTGACTCTCATTGCTGCTGTTTGAATATGTGACATATGACAAGCATGCTGGAAGACAGAGGGAGAGAGAGAGTGTGTGGAATAAAGGAGGAAAGGGAGCTGAAAATTACAAACACTAAGGGAATGCGAACAAGCGACATCAAGAACAGGCGCAAGCAAACAACAACTAATGCGTGAGTCAGAGAGAGAGAGAGCGGGACAAATAAAAGAGTGTGTCAGTTAGGAAAAAAACAAAAGCAAATCATGAAATATGCGTTAAAACAAAGAGAGAAACAGAGAGTGTGACAAAGCGCGTTACACTGATCAAAAAGAGAAGAAGAAGAAAGACAGCATGTAAAAATTCTTATTTAAGCTTGTGGGCACCGTGATTAGAGATGCCAAAAATACGCAAATAAAAGCCGAAAAAATGTTAAATTTAAAATGAACACACAGTCCTTGTTTTTCACTGTGTAGCTGTAAGGAATTGTGAGTGAAGGGCTTGGGGGAATTGCAAGTTTGTTGCTTTTGTTATTTCGCGCAAAACACAATAATAATGTCAACAAGAGAATTAAACAAAAACATGCGTTCACTTTTACTTCATGTGCCATCCTGTTCTCTTCTCTACAGAGCGATCTACCGCCTTGGATTACACGGCTGCGCATGTGGGACAGCTATGGCACCTACATGCCCATCAAGTCGACCAGTGTGACAACGGGACAACCACCGCCTCCACCGCCCGTCGCCTCCTCCGCAGAAGGCGGCAAACCAACGCTGCTGAATCAGAGCAACTATGGCAGTTATTATTACAGTGCCAGTAATCCGAAATTAAATCGCAACTTGCGAGTTAACATTGACAACGCCTGGAATCCAGTGGACACCTACATCTATGGACCCACCCAGTCGAGTGTGTTCAACCAGGAGAACAAGTACAGTGGCTACCAGGGCGGTGGACCAGGTGGAGGAGCTTCACCGCAAAACAAGCAGCTGGGCGGCATTAAGGATAGCCTAAACTACATCTCCGGTGGTAAGTCAGGACGGGATGGATCAGGTGCAGCTGCGGCAGCTGTTGTCAGCTCCGATAAGAGTCAGAATGCCGTCTCGCTGATGAGCACTAAGGGCAAGCGACGCCTTATGTTGGAGATCTACGACTACGAGACTCCCAAGTTGTGTGATCACACGGCCATTGGCAGTGGAGTCAGCGGCAGCAGCGCACTTATGGGTGGAAATAAGCAGAGACCCTGTAGTCCGCTGGAGAGCTACGTTAGCACGGGAAGGGATTTGGTAAGTCAGAAATTTAACTTCAACTAAGTTTAACAAATTATTTGTTTATTTATAATAGTCTAACAAGTCAAATTTATCAGTCCCTTTACGTTTAACGTCATTACTTTTCGAGTTGCTTGTCCAGAGCAGTATAGTCGTGTCCAAAATCATAGGTACACGTGGTGGAATGCAGAGATGAAATTAATTTCACAGCTAAAAGTATGCAACATTTTTAATGAACTCTGAAAAACGTTGAACAAACTGTAGTCTACTTTTAGGAGGCAACTTGAAGATTTCATTGTTTATTCTCACAACATAAAAAGTACAATTTGTTGAAACTCTGGACCGTTTCTTTTTTTTCTTGTAATTTTTGTTTTTTCTCTGCTCAAAGCATTCAACTGCACTTGCTCCCCATGCCCAATTTGCATTCCCTTCGCTTTGGGGGCCCAAGAGCACACAATTGCCTGGCAACAACGCGAGCCAACAAATTTGGCACAGTGCAAATTTGTATTTGCTTTAAACTTGACAAAATTAATCAAATTAAACACTCGAGTGCATCGCCAGACGTGCACAAATAACGACAAGCGACAAACGAACGAACGAACGAACCCAACGATGCTGCACAGTTGCCCACAGCGACTTCTTTGCCTCTTGGCAAAATTCAAATTCGCCAAAGCACACACAAACACTCACATACACGCAGGGCTGACTCTTTTGGTGGTGGTGATGGTGGCCGGGGGGCCCAGGGGCTAAGGGATGCGATTTGACGATCTCTGTACTAACTGTGCGCCTAGCAAATAGAGGGGACCGCAATAAGCTTGCTTAGCCTTTTTGAATGTTGCAAATATGAACTGCAAATATGTTCACGCCAAATTGATGCTACACTGTGAAAAAATATATTTGAGTCAGTAACAAAAATCAAACAGGAAGAAAAAACTTTTGGCTGCCAAAAAAATAAAGAAAACTTTGTTAATGCTTATGTAGTTTCTTTCAGTGTAGCTTTTCATCTATCTCATGCTCCATTTTATACTTTTGCTATTTGCAGAAACTGGAATTCCACACGCACACCGGCACCGCCCTATTTCCAGCTCAATTTGCACTGAACTACGAGTTCGTGGACACCGAACAAGGGGGCGAAACGTGGACGGGTAGGCGTGGCGAGGATCCAGTGCCGCCGCTCTGCTCACGTGTCTTTCACAAACGCAAGGGCAACATTCAGGTGCCAAGAAATGTATTCCTCTATGGCAGAGGTGGTGCCAAGAACATTACCTGTCTGTATCGCTTTGAGGCCAACCCCTCGGAGCGTGTGAAACTGGTGCTGCACAATGTATCCTTTGGAGAGGGCACCGCATGCACAACGGACTCGGATCTACATACGGGCAGGCCACGGTGCAATCAGCTGGATCCCGAGGGTCGCATCACCGAGTTACGACTGTACGATGTGCCCTTTCGGGATGTTAAGATACAATTGGGTTGTTTCTGCGATAATTCAAGCGCCTTGTACAGCAATGCCCCGTTGACCTTTATCTCCCATTCGCGTGTCATGGAGTTGACCTTTACCGTGAGCAAACTCAACATTTCCGAGGACTTTGCCGATGTCTTTTTCTCGGCCTCTTATGAGTTTAAGCGACAGCCGGATTGCCGCAAGCAGCTGAAGTTGAAGGGCGCTGGCGGGGAGGATGAACTGAAGTATCCGCTGAAGATACAAGATGCCAGCTGCGAGGGTCTTGCTTGGTTTATTGAAGCCCAGTCACCAGAACGTTCGCTGTTTGTGCAAACCTGGGGCTCCTATCTGCCCATTGATCCCACCTCAGAGGATGCCATGCGTTGCCATACCAAGAACCGTCTCATGGTCTACTCCGGTCGTCCACTGAAGCCCATGCGTGTGGTTTGTCCTGCTCAAAGTGGTCCCAGACCAACGTCACTACACATATTCTCCGAGGACTGGACCAATGGACAGCCGTTGTTCATGAACAAGTAAGTGGGGGGAAGTCGACTTCAGCTGCGCTGAAATATATTTTTTGTAAAGGGATAACTTTTTAATATAGTAGCAGATAAAGGGGTTTAATAGAGTTACAGTGTTAATTGATTGGTTCTTACTATTAAAACTATATTTCCCATCCGTTAACTTGTATTTCCCATCTTAGTTATTCAAGGGAACATTTCCATTTATATTTGACCGTTAATGAGCTTTTAAAGCTCAGCTGGGTTCAATTTTATGAGCTACTAATGAAATGATTTGCCTTCAATGCAGTTTGAAAGCCCATTTATCTAGTGGAATTCGTTTTCCATGCCTTAACTATTAAAACTTGAAGTTGAAGCAAAGTTAAGATCTTCAGCAGTTTTAATGTGCTTTTAAAGCTCATTTTTTATTAAATCTTAGCTAATTTTCGAACTTAATGAACTTTCAAAGCTCAAATTTTATTTCCATCGTAGTTACATACGTCAGCTTTTTATGATTTTATTTGAACTATTTTCTTTTTTAAGCTCTTAGTCAGCTTTAATGTACTTCTTAAGATTTTCTGCTTGACAAATTTTATTTTTCCGGAAAAACATTAGCTTTTGATTGAATTAAGTTTACTTGCGATTAAAGCCAAGCACTTTGACAGCTTTAAACCTCTTTTAACGCTTAATTCCTGGCTACTATTTTAAGCTTATTGAATTCAGTTATAAGTGCCATATTTCAGTGGCATTTCCGTTTGCAGCTCGAACTGAATGAGTTGAAAAACGCTCGATTAATTATCTAAAAGGCTCGACACGCTCATTAGTTGGCACTGTTTCTGTCTGGCCAACTGACAGCCAGGACACTGTCAATTACCCTTTGGGGTGTCATAAAAATATGTTTCCACATGTTCATGTATGTCTTTTATATGTTTTATTTGCCGAGTGTATGTTTAAGTGTGTCCATGTGTGTGTATTTGGGTGTGTTTTTTTTCTGACGACAAATTTGAGCTGCACTTGCACATAAAGTTTAATGGCAACACGTTCCAAGCGGCAGCACAAAACTGACCAAAAACCGAGTTCATTTTCATGGCACGCACCTTGAACATAAATTGCCCCAACTCACACAAGTGCTCATATCGAGGTTGCCCTGTCTACTCTCAAATGGACAATTTTGCATGCTTTTCAACAGAGTCTTCTATCTGTCTGCCTGCATGCGAGTGTGTGTGTGTTTGTGTGTGTGACGGCCATGTTTGTTTGCTTTTTTGTTGCTCTCTTCTTTGCGCTCAATTTCCTGTGTTTTGTTGCCGCTGTAGCCATTTCCTGTTATTGCATTTTTAAGCAGCCTGTTTTTTTGATAGAGCTCATAAGAGCTTCCAAATAACTTTCGAGTGAAGTTTAGACTCCCACACACTCCCACACTCACACACTCGCACACACTAAGAGCTCAAGCTGTTAAAAAAATTTGTTTAGAATGCGGGCAACTGTTAAATTGCAATTAGTTTGTGCAAGCAGATAAAAACAACAGCTTTGAAAGGCTTTTTGTAGCAAAAGCTTACTACAAATACTGTTTGCTATACATATTTCAAATGGAACCTATGCCTTAATGGACACAGCTCACCTTGGCATGTAATTAAGACCCAAAGACTCAAAGAAATGTTAATGAAATGAATATAGAAATGTATTCTATTAAAACATCTTTTCTATTAATATGAAATGACTTTTTAGACCCCGTACTCTTTAAAAAAGAGTAAAGGGGGTCTATTAAGTTTGTCAGAAGCGAGATGTGCGTAACAGGCAGAAGGAGGCGTGGCCGACCCCATAAAGTATATATATTCTTGATCAGCATCAACAGCCGAGTCGATATAGCCATGTCCGTCTGTCCGTCTGTCCGTCTGTCCGTCTGTCCGTATGAACACCTGGATCTTTTAAACTACAAAAGCTAGAACCATGAAATTCACAATGAAAGTCCGCTATTATGTCAAGCAGATCAAGTTTATTTCAAATTGTTGCCACGCCCCCTACCGCCCCCGCAATGAGCAAAAAACCAGACAAACCTCGAGAAAATTTTTGTTTTAGGCGAATATCTCAGTAACTGTAGCACTTAGGAGCACCAATTTTGGTATACAGGTTCCTAGAGACAGCCTTAATATAACGCCATTCAAAATTTTGAGCTGCCACGCCCCCTTTGCTCATCAGAAATAAAAGACTCTCCAGCTTCAATGCCTTGTTTCAGGCATTAAATCAAATAGTACAGTGTTGTAATTTAACATACGCTTAGAGAATTACTATTTCTAACTTTCCTGAAAGTGGCATCAAAATCCTATGTCAAACAACAGAGAAATTACGGTTCAAAGTTTAAGTTATTTTAAAGCAAAATCACTGCATGCGCGCAACACATACAAACAAACACAGAAACATACAAACATATGTTCGAACGTTTTCTCTACCTGCTGGCGGCAGCGCTGCCCGGAGCTGCTGGCCGCGCCGACCAATGCTATACATACACACATATGTATGTGTGCACATACATATATGCAAATAATCGGAAGAATGATAGAAGAGGGGTGTGGTGCAACTGATAGAGTTGCGGCGCTATGTGGAACCTTCGCATGGATCGCGGGTTCGAGTGCTGACGATGACAGTTGTTAATTTATTTATTTTTTAATTTTAATTCAAAATGTAAATATTTAATTTTATTTTTTTAAATTTCATTTGAAAATTTTAATTTAAATAAAATGCAATACTATCGGAGTACGGGGTCTTTTACAGTCGGCTCGATCGACTGTAGCCTTTCTTACTTGTTTTTAAATACAACAAAGGCAGAGAGCATTAAAAATGACAGTGGAGTGCTCATAAATGTAATTCAAATTTTTTATTTCACTGCTGCCATAAAGTGAATTTTCGCATTTGAGAGTATTCCATTCCTTACACTTTCCTTCTATGATTTAAATATCTTCTTGGCCAAGTGCTTGTCAGGCACTCAAGTTCGATTATAAACTGGCAAATATGCATAGAAAACTATTAAACTTTAAGAAGTAAAATTTACTTGTAGGAGTAAACATATTTTCTATGTCTATTTTCTATGTCTAACTTGCACTTATTGATGCACTCTGCTAGTAAATTATATTCCACTTTTACAAGTAGCACTCGATCTTAATGTAGTTTAAGTCTTAGCAGACATAAGCCTCCAATTTGATTTAGCAGTTGAAAGCATTAAGACTACTTAAATCCAATAAAATTAATGATGAAATCAACGCAATGTCTTCGTAGTCCTCGTAGTCCTCGTAGTCCTCGTAGTCGTTGTCTTTGTTCATTCAAAATGAACTGCAAGCGTAGTGAATAATAAATGAACGAGTATTTTGTCCATGGAATCTTGAAAGTTGCGCGTAATTAGTTGCAGTTGCAGTTGAGCAACAACTGGGCTGCCAAAGAGTTGGCCAAGTTGGGTATTCCTTACGTTATTATACCCCAAAAAACTTGAGTCAAAGTTATGTGGAGCATAACAGGCAGCTGCATGACAGCCGCAGGCCCAAGAAAATGGTTTTCGGCTGGGAATTGGAATGGGATAAAGGACAGGCCGAAAATGTTTACAACTTTACTTTACTTTCCCCACACACGCACACACACTCATGTCTCTTTGCTTTCCGTTTCTTGCAGACCCATGAGCTTGGTACTGGAGCCCATACTCAAGGAGCCCGGCGACATAGCCTTTACATGGCTAGAGATTCATCGCACGAAGAATGCGCTGTTGCAGCAATTGGACCTGCATGTGAATGCAAGCGTAACCACTGGCATGGGCACACCAGCCAGCACAGGAGGAGGTGGTGGTACAGGAAGCGGTGGTGTTGTGGGCACTGGCAGCGCCGGAGTTGCTGGCGCTGGAGGCATTGCGCCCAGCTCACCAGCCAATGAGACACTCAACGAACTTGGTTTCTATCCCAAGGAGTCCGACTGCGAGTACAAATGTCCTGAAATTGATGCATGCATTGCCGCAAGTCTGTGGTGTGATGGTGAGTTCAGATACAAAACGCATGGGTTGACACACAACTGCAAATGCAATCGCAAGCAGAAATGCTAAAGAAAATGCCGACAGACAAATACCTGAAAGTCTTCAAGTAACTACTTTAAAGTGGTAAACTGGTAGAATATATTTAAATAGTGGAGAAGAGTTGTTGGGTATAGTTAGAGAAATTTTAAATATTTTTTATGCAGTGCACATGTAAATAGGTGAACTTACAAGCACAAGTATTCAAGCCACCCTCGATAAGCAGCAAGTTTGCATTACGTGTACGTGATTTGGCGATAGTTGCTGCTGCTGCTTCTTCTGCTGCTGTCCAACAGACTAACGCCTGAGAGTAGGCAACAGAAATTTCACTTGTGGTTGCTTCTCTGTTAATTTCATTGCAAGCTGCTGGCCACGTTTTTGTAATCAGGCAAAGTTTCCTGACAACTGCACAAAGCAGCAGCAAGTTGCTGCTGCTCCTGCTGCTGCTGCTACTGCGGGTTATCCTCCAAGCCGCCCAAAAATATCTTCCACAAAAGTTTGCTGCTCTGTCCACTGTCTGTCTTGCTGGCCGTTTGGTTGTATGGCAGCCCGCAACAGCTGCCGCCAAGTGGCTGCACTTTAGAGAAAGCGACAGAGAGTAAGACAGAGACAGAGGCAGAGAATAGGGACACTGGACTCGCCTTTTAGCTTCAATTATTTATGGGCAGCCAGGCGCGTCTGCAACTGAGCTGCTTAACCGCAAAGGCAGCGCATTAAACAAGCTAACCAAGCAAGCAGCCAACCAACCAACCAACTATCTAACCAAAGATCCAAGCAAACAATCCAACTAGGCAACCAACCAGGGAGCACTCAAATGACACTGACTAGAGGCTCTTTCAATTTGGCCACTGTCTGGAGCGAACCTGTGTAACCTGACCAGAGATTTCTTTTCAATCAATGCAATGCTCTCAGTTTTCTATCTACAATCTTTCGCTCTTTATTTTCTACAGGTCATCACAACTGTCCCAGCGGCTTTGATGAATCGGAGGAGGAGTGCGGCACAGCGAGAAAACTGTTGGAGCTGCCCGGCGGCGTATTTGCGGCATTGGGTTGCATTGCGGCTGCACTGACCGCCTGCCTGATATTCTGCATGTTTGGGCTGATGAGGAAGCGGAAAAAGTCGGTGGTGCAGAAGAGCGGTGGGTTCATGAACGGTGCCAATGGCAATGGTAATATGCCAGCTCCCTGCAATATTGGCACGCTCAAGAAGGACTTCAAGAAGGAGGCACTGTACATTGATCCGGCGTCCTGACATCCACTACAGCCGGTCGAGTACATACATGTGGATCGGGAAACCACCGTGTGATATGTTGCCGCCGGCTGTGGCTTGTACGAGCAAATGGAGCAGGGTCTAAATATTGCCTGACCAGCAGAGCAACGGGCAGGGGAATGGGAACGGGACGTAGAGCGGAATGTGGAGCGGGAACTGGAACTGGAAGTGGAGCAGGAAGCGGAGCAAGTGATGCCACTGGAACTGCAGATTGTTGTTGGTCAGGTACAGGATCTGGCATGGAGATTTTAAAGCTGCTATTGATCGAGTGTTAGGTTATGAATGCGATTAAGCCAAACAGGTATAAAAGACAGAGAACTAAAGCTTAACTCTAAGTTGGTAACTTTTCTAAGCGCTTCAACAGTAAAAGTTTAAGCCGTGAATCCGTGAATGTGTGTGTAGATTTAAGCCAAAACGACAGCACGATATAGATACATATATATAAACAGCTAAAGATACAGATACGTGTAGTTATTATGTGTATAGCTGGATTGGGTTCGATTTAAACTCATTTTGTTCATCACTAACCTGTATATATTTAATATAAAATATATAAATATTTTATTTAAATCGAATACTCATTTCATTTACTCAAAAACTGTTCCCATCTTTGATCTTTAAAAGTCTGATTTAAGTATTTAAATTAGATGTTCGGTTCTCTTTGATTTGCCCAAAAGAACAGAAGCGAAAACTATTGTAAATTAGGTACCTTTAATACGATATGACAGTACTTAATATAAAGCCCTTGGCAGTATACTTAGATTAGCACACATAGCTCACAGCAAATTAGTTACAATTAGCTACGAAATACAGATGAAATCATAAACTACAATTAAATTGTATAAATATTAAATATAAAAGTGAAATTGAAATTGAAATGGAAATAGAAACCGAAATGAATTGTAGTAGTCGGAGAGGTGGATAAAACTCTGACATTTTAGCCTAAGAAATTAGTTATAATAAAAACTGTTAGCGGCATTTCAATTGGGGCAAGTAAAAGAATCTCGACAGTGTTGTGATCCATGCACATACTGAACTATGTTTAACTATAGTACGAACTAAGAACTAAGCAACTAAGGCATTCTTCAGTCAGTTAATCAGCAACTAAGTCAGTTATCATACGATATTGCCAGTATATATAGTAAACCGAAAGCAGCACCATGAGGATTTTGATACAGCACACACACACACACATACAACCAGAAAAATTAACATCACTTAGTGGTTAAATTGTTATTAATTAAATTAATAATACTTAAGAACGCATTCAACCAATAAAATGTTCACATTCACCGATTTATCAAATGAAAACTGCCATAAAATGTCTTCAAACCATTTAATATATATAATTTTCATTTAATTTAAACTTTAAAGACTCGATAACTATAAGAATTCAATGGATTTCCCTATGTTTCACTTCAGTTTATCATATGTAGCTGCATAACAAAACAATTCGCATAGTAAGCAAATTCCTAATGATATTATTAATGAATAGCATTTAAAATTAAACAATTTGTAAAAACACAAACACAGATAACATAATATAGCAATTTATGCCAATTGTATGCAGTACTAGCCACTAAGACAACAAGAAATATATAGATTACTATATAACAACATACTATACATATAAACAATCAAATTTTTTGAGAGTTTTGGCAGTCGGTAAAACGTGGAAAATGTATAAGACAAATGTACTTTATTTTTAATGCACTATAATTAACAATTATAATAAGTATAAATGGAATTTGAAAATCAATGAACGCAAATTGAAATCCCCATAGCAAAGAACCATCTGAAAATTTCATCTATACCAAAACGGAAACCACAAATAAACAGCAATATTGTATAAAGCAGAGAGTAATATTAAATATAAAAATTAAATAAATATATATTTGTTTTATTTAGCATAGCATTTAAACGATACATGTATTAAAATAAATTAATATACGCACTGTGTACAATTTTTATGAGAAATATACAATTATTATTTTGTCACAAACAACATCATTTAAATAAAGCTGAGTAAACAAACTAATGGCTGGCTGACATAAATAAAACAACGAGAATTCTATAACAAAAACCATTTTTAGTAGTCAAAAGTCACAGATTTGAAGTTTAAATACCCTTGTAGACTACAATTTTATTAAATTTCAATTTTTACCTCCTTAAATTAAAAGTTTTTGAACACCGAAAAGCTCTTTTGACTCATTCAAGCCAATTAAATTTTATAAAAAAGATTTTAATGCATTCAAAAGATTTCCAAACTCAAATAAAAGCAAATACATTTAAATAATTTAAAATATTTTCCTTCTACAAGGGTATGAAAAGCCCATAAACAAATGGTATAAAAATAATTGTTGCACAAGCCAAATTTGAAATCTTTATGCAAAAGATGTATAAAATAAAGAAAACCCATAGAAAATGTTACAAATCCGAAGCAATAAGTAACTACGATTTTCTCACGACCACGTTCGTCAGTCACTTGATTGTCATTCGGTTCAGTTCCTTCTAAAAAAAAAACAAAAAAAAAAACACGTAAGACCACGAACTATGAACAATTTTTGTGCCAACTTTAAAGTAGTTTCCATAATAAAAACGTACCAGAAATTGAATTATGTTAGCGCATAAAACAGTGTACGTCATTTATTTGTAGCCCTCACACACTTGATAAAAATAAAAAACACTTAATAATAAAAAGCATAAAAACTGTGAAGAAGTAAAATATTATATAAAAAAATTTGATAAAAAAATAGTGAATGTTCGGCAAGTGACGCTGATAAATAATAAATAAATTCAGCAGCTGTGTAAATAGTCAAACTGCGTACCGTTAGAGCATATTAAAGAATATAAAAAAAACCCACACAAAAATAGTAAAAGAGAATAAAAAATCCAAAATTGGTTTTCTACATTTTGTGAACTAAGTTTTGTGTTTTATGCCATAAGTTTCACTTGTATAATAAACAAAGAAAATGAAAAAGGAAAATATTTATAAATATATACATGCATATATAGTATATATATTAAATATAAATATAGAGTATTATATATGAAAAAGAAAACAAAGAAACTTGAAATAATGACGCACTGAATCAAATAGATGAAACGAGTATTTAAAAACATGACAATTAAAAATTATAATAAAACAGAACAAAATGAAACTTAAACAACAATTTTAAAAATAATCGAAAATCTGCGTTTTTTTATTTATTAAATAAAGTTTAGTGGGTCAAAAGCCAAAACATGGCTTAATAGTCGTTAGCCAAAAGGTTTGTAGTGCTGATTGCCAGCATCCTGTTGGCCATGAACGGAACTTTGGGGCCAATAGCCTCATCGGTGTTAAAGTTAAGGCAACTGCCAAGCCCCGAAGCATCGGACAATTCGTTGGCCAACTTTATTGGGACTTCGGGGGATCCTGCCTGACACAGCTGACACAGCTGACACAGCACTGACCAGCTTAACCCGCATAACACATAAACCACCGACAGCCATGTGTTCTCCTCCTCTTCTTCTTGCTGCTGTGCCTGTGCCTGTTCTTGTTGTTGCTGCTGCTGATGTTGTGGTTTTCTTTGCTGTTGTTGTTGTTGTCTTGGGCTCGACTATGGCGCTGTTTATTGCCGCCAGCTGACTACACTGCGCTCTGTTGTGGCACTGTTGACCAGCACTGTCCCCGCCACGCCACGCCTCCTCCCAAACGCCCCCGCCAAATGGTGTTGATAAGCCTAACAGTGTGACCAGGCACACACATAGGCACGAGGGTGGTCAGACTAGTTCAGAAACTGCCCATAATAGGCCTAAAAGCAGTTGGCATTACTACTTTTATGGACGACACTGTAGGTCTTTAGTATACTTAAACTATTTGTGTCTTTTACGATAAGAAATTAATTTAATTTACTCATTAAAGTTATACATTCAATTAACTAACACTTTCAACTAACTTTTGCCCAACTTTCAGTAATTTTGGTAGCACACCTCGCTTTACCAGCGATTCGGCTGATGTTGAGCTCACAAACCTGCACAAATATGCTCGTATATTTGTATTTGTATTTGCGCCTAGGGCCAATTGAAGTTATTTACAATTGAGTTGCCAGTTCAGCACAAATGCTATGCCAGTACCAACAACAACAACAACAACAACAACAGCGACAGCGACAGTAACAACAACAAACATCAACAATATAAACAACAACAAGCAGCGCGCAAAAACTTATTGCAGCTGATAAAATGACACAGTGACAAAGTGACAGACTCACAAAGTGTTAAAGTGACGAACTGACAACAGTTTTAAACAACTGTTCACTCAAGTTGAGTTGAGTGGGGCGAAAGGTGTGGCCCATCCAGGTGCATAAAGTGTCCAGAGATCTGCTCACTAAACGTCATCGAAACCCTTAACATCATGATGATCATTATCATGGTGATTATCTTGATTTGGTCGTAACAGTTGTGGTTTTGTCACTGGTTAAGTGGAAAATATGACTACATATAATTTTCTACCTACATTTGAACTGTGCAATCCGATGACAAATTTGCACGTTTTTTTTTTACTTTTCACAAATTTTATTATTGATTTTCGTTTTCAGTTGAGGCTGATAACTTGATCTACCATTTAGGCCCTTTCCTTTCACTACTAGCTCCACCTACCAATACCCATTATCACTGCATGTTGGCCAAAAACAATGTAATCGCCGTTTTTTAGTTTTGTTTCATTTCTGTTAATAAATTTTTGTTGACCCTCGCGATTTTTGATTTTTTTAGCGAGAAATTTACATGAATTTTCAGCTTGTTGCAAAAAAGTATTAACAATCATTTTTTGCCGAGCGACTAAACAATAAACAAAGCAAAAAAAAAACAAGTAAAAAAGGCTACAGTCAAGCGAGCCGACTTTCAAAGACCCTGTACTCCTTCTACTGTGAAATTAGTTAGAATTTTGGATATGAGATCTACTGAAAGTTCTGTTCGCTTGGTATTACAGCTGGAATATGTAAACTCCCAGTTGAGTTCTCAGGCGAAAAGAAATCCACAGTAAGATACAACACAATTTACAAGAGCCCAGTTTATGCAAAGTAATTTTGTGCATAGTGAGCAGCTGTTAATTTTGATTGCCTGTTATCTCTGTTAAAATATATTAGGCTGGTGAGCTCCCTAGATTATAGGAAAACATCAGCGATCAGCTAAAAGTGAAGATTTTTCAAGCTGATTCACCAGGCGAACAGAATCAGCAGGAAGCGACGTTAATGTTAATGTTAGTTCAATGTAAATTTTAATTTGATGTTAATGTTAATTAAATGCTAATGTTAACTCAATGTTAATGTTAACTCAATCTAAATGTTAATTCAATGTTAATGTTAACTCAATGTTAATGTTAACTTAATGTTAAAGTTAAGCTAATGTTAATTCAATGTTAATGTTAAGTCAATGTTAATGTTAAATAATTTTTGCATTGCGACCTGCTGATCTTTCTGTTTGCCTGGTATTTCAGCAAGAATTACTTACGATTTTGGAAACTGCAGATCACAGCGGTCAAGCAAAAAAAAAAAATCCGCGAAAGGCCAAAATCAAAGATTTCTTTGTGTGAAATACCAGGCGAGCAGAATCTGCAGCAAGCGACAGACTGTAATTTAAATACAATTACAGAGAGTAGAGTGCGGGAGCATACGTGAATAGTAAACAGAGAGTGCTCCTTGTTAGCGCCACAGATGACAGCGAACACACACACAAACCGTTCGAGCGCTCTGCTTGCGTTCGCGAACAATCACACAAACAGCAGCAGAGATCTCTGAGCGCAATTAGCGCAGAGAGTGGGAGCCTGCTAAGCTAGTATATAACTAGTAAATGATGTAAAGTGTCGATAGTAGCTGCTAGAGATGGGTAAATGCTAAATGCATTGCATTTATGCTTTCTCTAGTAACCTGTGAACCAAAATTGGTATTTCTAAGTGTCAGAGCTAGCGAGATATTCGCCAAAAACATCGATTTTTTCGAGGTGTGTTTGGTATTTTGCTCAATGCGGGGGTGATAAGGGGCGTGGCAACCATTTTAAACAAACTTGATCTGCCTGACATAAGGACGGACTTTCATTCTAAATTTGGTGGCTCTAGCACTTGTAGTTATAAAAAATCCAGGTGTTCATACGGACAGACAGACGGACATCGCTATATACACTCGACTGTTGATGCTGATCAAGATTATATATACTTTATGGTGTCGGCCACGCCTCCTTCTGCCTATTACGCACATTTCGCTTCCGACAAACTTAATAGACCCCTCTACTGTTTTTTAGAGTACGGGGTCTAAAAATAAATGTTACTAAAAAAAAGCTCAGCACATGTTACTTGAAAATGGAAATGTGTAAACGCATTACTTTTGGCCAACAGCCGTCAGACGCCAGTCCGCGTCGGAGCTAAATAGTGAGCTGGGAAAGTCTGTGTACCAAGTGGGAGTGTGAAGTGTTGGTAGTGAAAGTAGACATAGAATGAAAATCACTAAATAGGTAAATCAATTATCTTAACTAAAGCGTTAATCGGCTAAGAATTACAACAAATTAAATAAAAAACTGTTAATGGGATTAATAATTTCTAAAATCAGTAGCTTATTTACTGAGCCATAAACTAATAATTATTTTAAATTACAACTTTTTACAGCCAGCTCTGCGCTTTACCTATGAGTCCATATTTATTTGGTGCCCACTGTGCTTTTGGTAATTTTAATCGCTTTAGGGTCAATGCGCTGCACAAGAGACAAGTGTGGGGGTTAAAAGTTAAAACATAATTAATTTCTACTTGATTTTTGGCAAACTCTGTGTAGATTGAATATATTAAAAAATATATATCCTACAGAATAGAAAAGTCTGGTTTCTACCAACAAATGCTAATATTCATTGGCTAAAAATAGGAAGAAGCAAAGGTCAAGTTTGGTCTCTTGGTCGGTTCAAAGTTAAACCTGTTCCCCTTTGGACTCGCCACAAAGAACTTGGCTCACAAAGAAGTCAGATCGGCTTATGTAAGCATCCGTTGATTGATCGTTAATGACTATGATGGAGTTGTGTCTCTTAGCCTAAGTTGGGGAACAGAACAACTGGGCAAACAATTTCCCAAAGTGGCTACAAATTTAGTTAAAATTATTTCTACTCTATTTGAGCAGTTGTCAGTTTCTGTACTGAACGTTGACAATTTGTTTCAATATTAGCGACCCAAATAAGACAAGAAGTAGATTTTGATGCCAACAGGCAGTAAAAACATAAGTGATAAAAAAAACCTCTAAACGACAGACATCAAATGCCGCACAGTAGCGTCGCTAAAAGTGAGCATGCCACTGTGTAAGAGAGCGCCAAGTCAAAGAGATGGGCAGCGGTGGCTCTCGAATGAGAGCGAAAAAGAAAAAGGTAAAAGCAGCTGCTGCTGGAGAAACAACAATAACAAAGACAACAACAAGAGCAACAACAAACGGTAAACGTAACTAGCGCTTGGCTGCGACGTCGCCGCGCTGCTTGCGTTGAGTGTTGAGCGTTGAGCGCCGTCGATCGCTGTTTGGAGTTGGCCAAAAAGGCGGCCAAGAGCTCGCAGGAACATTCAGTTGTGCCGCGAACGTTGTGCGCTTCACACGTGCCTCCTCTCTCACTCATTCACTTACTCTCTGCAGTGCCGGGCTGTCAGTGAACAGTAAAAGCTTACAGCATTTAACTGTAATTTGTGACAGTGCTGGCAAAAGAATTAGAAATTCTGTCAAAGTTCAAACATAAATTCGGTGTGCATTAAGTGTGTGTGCCTGTGCGTGTGTGTACGTGCTTGTGTGTGTTTGTTTTTTTCCTATTCATGTCTGTAAACACGGATCGATCCTACAAAATGAAGCTGCGCGATGTGGAAAACGCCTTCAAGTACCGACGCATACCGTACCCCAAGCGGTAAGTTGAAAAAAATATTCTATTATTGTATCTTTAAGATATTGAGATACTTTTTTAAGAATGAAAGTTGCGTTCACATTTGACGATTTCTCGCAAACCGGTCATAATTATTAACTCTGCTCTGCTCTGCAGTCTGTTGAATTGGAATCGAAACGGATTCTAATTGGACTTGGCTTGCACTCAATTCTCGTTGCTGCTTGACGGTTGTTAACTTTCGGTTTTCTCGACTGCTTCTGATGCCAACTTTGGCATCGAGCAAAAGTGAATCGAAGTGAGAAAAAAATAATAATATAAAAAAAAACGCATTTCATGGTCAACTGCGCTGCTTGTTGTTGTTGTTACTGCAGCTGGTGTCCAATTGGAATTCTCTTAACGTGCTCCAGTTTAAAATAATTTAAAGCCAGCTCGCATTTTTTTATTATCACAATTTTTTTGAGTTTTCAATGTATTTTTTTTTTCTCAATTGTTCTGCTCTACAATCATATTTCATTTCATGCAGCTAACTGAAAATGCTGAGCTGCTTCGGGCCAGTTTTAAAAAAAAATACTTTTTTTGTTTGTTACCAAACTATGTGAGGAGACCAAAAAAAAAAACAACAAAGCGCGCCAAAGCCAAAAGAAAAACCTCCAAGACTCAAACTCAAACGCCACCTCAAGTATTTGAAGTAGTACCCCTGCTTCCGCCCCTACCACGCCTCCTCTGGCCTCTAAGTTTTTAAAAACTTCTTTGTCTCGATTTTTTTTTCTTTTCTCGGTTTGATTTTTTGTTTGACTGAGTTCTGTTTAAAGAGCCAAGCGCTCGCTGACTGTCCGCTCATTAGTTGTTGGCAGGGGGATTGCGACCGGGCCATTAGTTAAGGTGTTTAGGCCAGGCCCGAACTGCGTCCGCTTATTGTGCAACTTGTGGCAGGCCCAAAAGTGTTGCAATTGAGACCACATTAGATGTAAACTAATGATATACTGAACACACTTCCATGCTCACCCGTTTTGGACTAATTGGTATTAAAAAAAGGTGTTGACTGTTGTCTTTTGGTGTGGGAACTGTTTTAACTTGGCTCTGGTTACAAAATCGGAACTATGCTGGCCATAATTAATATAACATTAAATTTAAATTAATTTAAATTTAAGTTTTTTTTTATTTTATTTAAGCAATAAATTAATATATGCTACATAAATAATTGCACTTATTAAGCCCACATTAATTACAGGCATTTAATTATTAAGTCTCCGCGGAATTTGCCATTAAATTTTCAACTCATTTATAGCAATTTTCACGCACCATTTGATTGTTATTCAAAGTTCCCATTTAGTCAGTCAGTCAATCAATCAATCGGTAAATACGCAAGCCAATTTAATTGGCTATTCTGTTTGGCAAAAAGGACAAACTTTTGTTGTCCCGCCATAAAATTAAATAAATATTTACTGATCAGAAATGTGGTGGAAAAAAAAACAAAAAAACATAATTAAAACAAAATCAGTACAACAATATTGATTTATCCATTGGTCATTGTACTCTATTTACTCAACTCTTTCTGTTTTTAATTGATATTAATTAAATTAATTAATTGGTTCGCTGAGAAATCGTTAACAGACACGCAGCCAACTGGAGGCACGAGTGAACCGATTTAAAATCTGCTTTAGTACTTATGCAAACAATTGCGAACTTAATTAACTAATTAATTAACTAGTAATTTATATAAAATACCTATGATTTACGGTCCACAAAACATATTTAAATCACGTAAACATTAATTGCATGCAAGATGCGCACGTATCGATCGAACGCTGTTAACTGATGCACTGTTAACTAACAGCAATCCTGTTAGCCCATTCAAATTAACAGATTTATTACACACCGTAAATCAAACGAAACTTTTAAGCAGCTGTATCTGTCCATCTTAATTAGCACCGAAGTTAACACAAATTAAAGAAACATTCAATATCTAACAGTATAACCATCTATAAATACACTCGTACAGCGAGTTAACATGCACTTGCATTTAATAACGATGTGACGTCACAAGTTACGAGCACTGTATAACAATTAGAACTTCTTCACTTACCATTCGCAAGTTGTGACTCTTGACGTGTGAACGAAAACAGATGAGCAAAGTCAGGTCGCGGCTTGCACAACACATTAAAGCTCTTCCGATATACGAACTCATTTTACATCTCGCTCTCTTTAGCTCTTGCCCGCACTCACTCCCTGTGTTGTTGCTGTTTGCGGTTATTGTTCGACATGCTTTGATCGACGCCGACTGCTCTGCTCTGCGCTGCGCTGTGCTGCATTGTGGCTGCTGCTTAAGCGCTTTGATGACAATTATGTGATTTGTTTGGCACATTTTCAATTAAAATCATTTGCAGCAGTTGCGGGACGCATAAGAAAGCTAATAATTATAGTTTTCTTTGTAATATACGCGCATGCTGCCAAATAAACACAAACAATCATTCAAACACACACACATGTGGAGCAATTAGTTCATAGCAAAAAGCACTGCTGCTCTCCTGATACACAACGACGGAAGCTTTACCAGAATTGAGAGCAGTTTCTGCTCTCCCTGTTACTCATTCGCATGTCTGCTGAAGATCTTAGTCGCACGCAAATCTTTGTCGCAAGTGAAAGCCTAAAATTGTTTTATTTTTTGCACTCCAAACGTTTTGTACCACAAACATCGCAACAATTTATTGCCTCTGCCGTTTAGCGCCTTTTGGTTACACAGTTTTCTAAAGATGACATAAACCTAGACAAAGACATACCCTAGACTGCAAAACGCCCACTATCGTCGTGTTGTTTTGACTATAATCATTATTATTTATGTGTAATAAAAACGCAAACATGGGAACAGTACGAGTAACTAATCAACTTTCGTTTAGTTTTTGTTATGCTCCGCGTGCTCCTTAGAGCAACCCTCCCTGTACGCCTCCCTTATCTTTTGGGCATGCACCATATATTCCGTTATGTAAAACGGTCAAAAGTCGCGCTGACAACCAAATTCGCATAATTCCGATCTCAGTCTATGAAAAATAAGGTAAAAACTGATTAACACAATCATGTGAAATATGTGCAAGACAACAGTTTTGGCAAAAAGTAAAAATAAAATAGCAAGCAACGGCAACAAGTGGAAAATTAAGTGAGTAGCTTTCACTTGATATACAAATACGGCCAAAAAGCAGGAGCACCTGCGAGTGGGCGTGGCCGCTAATGCGTAACAACGAACCGCATATAAAAGTTAATACTGAAATTCATTAGTTTTTGTTTTTCATTTCCTTTCTTTGATTGCATCTCTTTTATTTTTTATTTATTGCTTTAAAGTTTTTTTTTTATCTGTTTTGTCACACATTTTTTTTGGCACTCAACTTGAAGGCAATTAAGTCGGACATAGGAAGTTCAAAACAAAGTTCAGCGAGACTGTTAAGTAATTAATTTTAACATAGAAAAATACAATTTTTTTTAATTTGTGTAGATAAATAATTTTAAACACTTTTTACTTTATAGTGTAAACATTTTAAGCTGATCAATATTATTAAGACACTAATAAATAAAGTAAATAGTTAGAAATAACCCACGTTAAGTACACGCTAATTGGCTCACTGTCGAGCACTTTCGATTAGAGCATTTGAACTATAAACGTTTGTGAATTTTTGATTAGTTGCTTATTTGATGATTTACGGTTTTGCCAAAAGTCTCAGTGCATAAATTTAAGGTCCACTCTAAAGTAGGTCAGTTGGATAAGCGCTCAACCAAGCCAGCCATAGATAATTTGCTGAATCGCTGACTCAGATGCAGCAGCCCTGAAAGAAAGCACGCTAAAAGCTCACTTAGCGTCGCCAAAATGCGCGCAATGGCAAGCGAACCAAAAGGAATAACTCTAAAGCGAAAGAAAGAGAGGTGTAAAGGAGGGAATAGTAATAGAGAGCAGGGGTAGTGGTGGAAGTAACTGCATCCGAAATATGCTAGGTGCTAATTGACGTTCAATTGAAGGCACCACCGCAAAAGTTGCTTTCACTTCACACTCAGGCTCACACCAGTAGTGACAAGTTCTGCAAACCACCCACAGAGGGCACTCGCTGCACTTGTGGGTGGGCTGAAACAAGGGAGTGGGAGAAAATATGGTCTCTACGCGCTTTGGTAACCCGAACATGTTTCAGTCTCTGGGGCCATAAAAAATTCTGTTCGCTAAGTAGCTGGCGCCCATAAATCTGCGCCGTGTGCTGTTGTTAAGGTGATTTACATACTCTGAAGAGAGTCACTCGTCTCTGCCTCAGTTTTGGTCTCGTCTCCTTCCCAGTGTCTGTCTCTAGTTGTTGGTAGTAACTCACTTTCGCTGCTGAAGATTGTAATGAAAAAATTGTACAACAAAAAGTTAAATTGAAATTTGTTGCCGCTGTTGCTGTAGCTGTTGCCTGTTTTGGCCAACTTAAAAAACAGGCAAACAATTTTTATAGCGTTTGCATGCATATTTGATCAAAAACAATCAGATTTTATGCAGTACAAACAGCAGCAGAAAAACCTATCAAAAAATGTTTGAGGAAAATGAAAATAAATTTGTAGAGTGTGTGTGTGTGTGTTGCATAAAGTGTGGAACGTATTTGTACAAAATCTGCATAAATAAAAAGAGAGTTGGGCAGTTACTCCAAAAAAAGAAGTGTGTAATGATTATAGATAGTCAAGTCAAGTCAAGAAAAAGGTGTTGATGAGTCTGTAGAAAGGTCAGCAATCATTAGAGAGATATATGTGTGTTATATACACCTGGGAAATGAAGATTGATGGAATGGATACAACGCGGGTACAAATTGATTATTATAACCAAGCGAACAGCAAACGACTCGACAACATAACTCAAAATAATGGTTATAGATACGTGTACATATGTGTAGCAATTTAAAATGTATAGCACTTTCGTTTGTAATTCCCAAGCAGTTTATGTTGTAGCAACTAATGAGTTGTGCTCCAAAGTGTGTTAATCATATTTAATGTGCATCTTTAAGACAATATAAACTTATGTAAATGTTTGGGCTGTGAAAGGAGATTTTATGGTAACTGGAAGCTGGTAAAAATCAAAAATTGATTTTAATGTTGTGGGTCGTCTCCACCCCTGGACAGCGGCAAACATGTTCGTAAATCATAAATCTTTTCAAAGCTTTTCCCATCGATTCGTGTTACTTTTTTTTGTTGTTGTTGGTCTAGTCAATGTGTTGCCAGCCACGTGCTGTGCGGACAAATCTTTCATTTTCCCGGACATATTAAGGGCATCACTTCAGCATCAACATCGACATCGACATCGACATCCACATCGCCATCAAGTTGAGCTCAAACTTAGTTTATGTACTTTTCGATTGATTTTCGGCTAAGCAAAATGACTGTCAGCTGCTGCTGTTACTGCTTTTGGCCATAACCAAACCACCCGCTGCAGCGTAGCCGTGGCTGGGGCTTAGCAGGTGTACAGCTGCACGGGTGACCCCCATGAAACATGAAACAAATCGCTAAACAGCGCACCTTTCACTAAATTAAACAAAAATCAATATGAAATCTGCTTCAAATCAGTTTTTGCATCTTTATTTTAGCTTTATTAACGGCCTTTTGTGATGGCTTCAAGAGTTGAAATTGTGTCTCTATGTCGCTGGATTACATTCGAGTTGAAATTGGTCAACTTCCTGGAACGTTAAAAAAATCAAGTCTCGTCATTAAGCTTACAGTTAATACCCGATTGTCCTTAATAGCAGATTTGCGCTGTAAAAAATTAAGTGGCAGCGCTAAACAGTGTCTTACTTCATTTTAAAATAAGATTTTAGTAACTTAAAAAAAATTTGAAAACGGAAGAAAGCAATGCTTTCTTTAGACATAAAAAAGACATTAAAATTTGAGGATTTTTTTATACAGTCTGTTCAGTTATCGGAAGTGTAGAAAACATTGCAAATTAATTAATTTTTATTTGCTTATTTAAATACATTTATAAAAAAAAATTTTTGTTTACATTATTATTGTTATTGTTTGTTAACATGTCTTTCAAAAAACTGCGTCCAATCCTCCGCTCTCAAGCAATTAAAACGCCGACACACAAATATGCAGTTTAAGTTTTTAATTATAGTTGGCGCAAAAAGTCGCATCTGGACATAAGTAAGGGGCGTATCTATGTAACTATGGAACTGGCCTAGACGCAGTTGCAGGCAAGTAACTTCTGTGGTTTAACCGCCGAGAGCCAAGAGTTCAAATAAGCCAACAAAAACAAACTGGCGGAGCACATGACTTCGACGTGGTCATTACGTCATGGACCAGCCTGTAAAAAGTTGTAACCATGCACAGAAACCGCATATTTGTCGTGAGCATTTTGTTACAATTTCAATTTGTTGCTTCAAGACTTCAAGACTTGTCTTCGACTTTTGCGGCGGGGTCTTTCGGGGTCTTTTGGGGTCCAAACCTCCCCCAACTTCTCCCACTCTGGCAGATTTTTTATGCTGCTGTTTAGGCGTCGGCATTGGCTCCGCTTGATTCAGAGTTAGCTACTCGGCTTTGTTGTTGTTTCTTTTTTTATTTTCTGGTTTGTTTTGTTTTTGTTTTGGTTTTCGAAAGTGCATTTGCTTCGGTCTTGGCCAATATTTGCCAACAACAACATAATGGCCAAAACTTGAACTGGTTTATTGCAGTTTTTAGATTCTTTTTTCTTTTTTAGAGCATGCTGGAAGCCATATATGGCTTTTTTTTAGCTGACGATTGCAAACTTAGTACAATTTGCGAGTGCGCCTCAAGTGCAAATGTTTTGGGTGCGTAGGAAACTGAAAAAAAAGAATTAAAAGTGTTAGAGTTATTTCCCAGTTAACTAATAACTTTAAAAATAAATAATTTGTAAGCTGTAAACTAAACTAAAAGGAAATATTATGGAAAGTTGTTAAGCAAACATTTAATAAGCCCATAATCAACTTTCTCATAGTTTATTTATAATTATGTTTAAAGAACTGGTTTCTTGGCATCTACTTTAGTTTAATAAGCGCTTATTAGAGGATAATGCATAGGAAAATCACTTGCTGTTTCCTGTGCTCCACAAAATCCCCTGCAATTAGAAATATTAGCAAACGGCGATCAAAACTGCACTCGAGTCGCATTATTTTCATTATGTTCGCTTCGCTGCTGCCCCTCGGCTGCCCCCCCTTCTGCTGCAGGGGAGTCTCTCTCCCCCTCTATCGTATTACCAACTAAGGCTTGACTTTCACATGACAGAATAAACGTCGCTTATTTGTAGCTAAGTTTTAGCATAATAGCATAAAAAGCCTGAGCTGCGCAACAAACTAAAACTTGCCATTCAAATTGGTGTCAACCAGTCAACTGGACGCCAAAGAAAGTGGCGCCAGCATCCAAGCTAACGACAGCCAGCAATACACTGATCAAAAAAGGGTTTTAAAGTTGATTAATTTTTAGGTAAGTAGATTTTTTAAGTGGTTCAAGCAAAGGGATGTAGAAAGGGGCAAAAATAACTATTTATTTTATTATAACTTTTTGAATCAATGGACAGATTAAAGTTAAATAATTATAATTAAGAGCACAGAAGAAGAGGAGAAGAACAGCTGTGAATAGGTAATCGTTCTAGAGTCGTTGGAGAGTCGATCTTAAGAAGTCAACGTCGAGATCAGTCACAAAAGTCATTTCATTTCTTCTTAAAGGCTGAAAAAAAGTGTTTTCTGATCTTATTTAAATTACTCGTTACTTCAAAATTTGCTCACAAATCTTTGCTTTTGCACAGTGTGGCAACAGCAGCAACTGATGCAGCAACAACAGTTTCAGTTGCAGTTGCAGCAGACGCCCGTCCCTGGTTCGGGCGCTAAAGTAGGTCGACTTCAGCATCCACATCGACATCATCGTCGTCGTCGTCGTCATCGTCTGAAATGGTTTGCAACTCGTTTTACCGGCAATTGCCGCACACGCAAAACCAACTGAGAAACTTGCACATAAAAATATCAAACAGAATGCATCCTTAGGGAGGTCTCTAGCAGAGTTCTCTTCTGCTCTACTGTTTCCAGGGTATCACAGGCAAAAGTCAGGAACCCAAAGCGCATTAAAATTAAGTTCTATTTACAGAGCTCCTAACTCGCATGCTTTCAATTTTACGCCAATTGCTTGGAAATTAATTAAGCAATTTCCCTCGCTCACTTTTTTTTCGTTTCTTTCTCCTTCTCCTTTATTTTCTTTTGCTTTTCTTGTACTTCTTTGGCATGTGTGGAAATGCATTTATGCTAAATTCCAGGGAGACAAATTAGAGCAGTTATCGTTAGAGACGTGATGGTGGTTGGGGAGGGGGGTAAGGGGGTGGCAGATAACTAGAGGATAACTTCGTGTGGCGAAAGTTAAATAATGCCTTTCGGGCAAATCGATGCAAACTCAGCAAATTCAATGCATTTGCATTTGCTTTTTAGTATTTTTGTTATGCTTCGGGAGAAGCCAAAGAAATTTAATCAACTAACTAAATTTGATAGCAAATCGTAGGTAGCAGCTGTTACTAATTTGAAAAAATTAGTTGCGTTCAATATTCCAAAAAGTTTTAATATAAAAACTTTGATTAGTACAAGTCATAAGTTTGTTAATTTATTAACGATTAAAAGCTCTTGAGACGTCAATGTATATTAAATTATTTAAATAAAATAAAAGACTAAAATTTATTAAATAATATATCTACTTTACATTAAAAATAGAATTAATACACTTTTGCTAAATTTGACCATCTTTAGCCTTGACTTTAAACTTGAAAGATTTAAAACTTGCAGATAATTTGAGCCCCATGAGGTCGATGAGTTTCTTTAGCGTCTCTAGACCCCTTTTTAAGTTCGGGCCAGTCCCCCAAAAATGGACTACAGAGAACAATCCATTGGCTTCTAGTCTAGAAAGAGCCATTGTGTGGAGGTTCTTTCAATCCAAACTGAAACTTTTAGCCTTTTTTTTTATATTTTGTGTAATGTACATTTAAATTGCTTTTGGCTAGCTTAAATTGTGGTTTCCTATTTTATACTACATTCAATTATAACTCAAAATTGTTTTCCCTACCATTCCCAAAATCATCTAAAAATTGCAGCTTTGAGTTCTCAATCCCTTCAGTTAAATTCATCAGTCTTCCATCACTTATACAACAGTTTTTGTATAACAAAGTTTTATATAATTTCTTTAGCGTTTCAACTTAAATATCACTTTAAATATATTTAGTCTTTTGCTTATTTAACTCAAATTTGGTTAAAGCCACAAAGCCACACGAGTAAATTCAAGCAGCAGCTGCAGCTGCACTAAATTGATAACAACGAGGCTGCATACGGTTATCAGGGCCACAGCAGCAGCTTAACCTGCATACCCAAAGTTCAGCCTTCAACCTGGTTTGCCTTCCCTTCCCCCTACGCCCCCCTTTGAGCCACCCATGATGTCATCATTGATGGGCGAGTCAGGCAGGCGTTAAATGAGAAGCGTTTGACAATCTTCTTGTGCTGCTTCTTATTCTGCTCGTTGTTGGTGCAGCAGAGATCAGAAATTAGTGTGCCAAGCTGCATGTCAGCACCATTGCCACCAGACACGCCTACAAGCCCAGCGCCCAATGCCTCCCCCCCCCCACCCCCTCCACACACAGCAAGCAAAAATTAATTGCAATGCCGCAAATGACAGCGTCAAGTAGTAAAAGTAAGCAGAAGACAACTGGAAATGGCAGCGGGCAAGTGGGCGGCGTGAGGTAATGGGAGGGCGTGGCACGTACGCTAGTTGCAACAAGGATGAGCTCGTTAAAGGAAGCGACAGCAACAACAACAACTGAAACAACAGCAACAAACTGATTCGAGCTCTTGTCGAGTGCGTAAATTTTTCGCCTGAATTTTTGTTGTTGTTGTCGCAAAATGTTATTAACATTCGCTGCAAGCAGCACGTGCGCAGCCAAGTCAAAAGTGGGCGTGCACCTGCCCCCCCCAAACGCCTCCTCTTCCTTTCTGCCCTCGTCCGCCTTCTTGCAACATATTGTGGCAGGAAAACGCGTAAAAGTTTTGAGTAAATTGCAGTACAGCAAATGGCAAAGTCGTCGCCAGGCGACCACGCGACTTACTCGCACATCCGCATTCCACATCCGCAATACAAATACACACATATATATATGTATGTGTATGCAGCTCCGTAGCATTTCCAGCCCAACTCAGCTGAACGGAACTCAAGTGCTCGCAACAGCAGCAGCAGCAGCAGCAGCCGCCTACTTAGGTAAATTTAGCTGTCCAGTGGGCGTGGCTTGGCCCATGAAGTGCGAATCGGAATTGCACTTGCCACTATTTCTGTTCCTTTTGTTGTTGCTTCTGAATGCTGTTGACAATTTTAAGTATAAACTGAACAGCCAAAGAAACAAGACAAGAAAAGTGCGCTAAAGTGGCAAAAAAGAGTTGAATAATTTTGAAGAGCACTGTGCGCGTGAAAAGTAGGTGATTAGCGAAGCAAACAGTGCAGGCTAAAGTTTTTTTTACTCACACTAACATATAAAACTTTTTAGCAGAATTGTGTTTTTAGATTAAACAAGATTAAGCTGAAATTTATTTTTAGTGGAAATATTTTATCAAAAATTTTTAAACAGAAACATTCATAGCTTGTTTTGAAGTATTTATAAAATTTGTCAAAATTAAGCTAGTTCGATTTCTCTAATATCTGTTAAAAGTAACTTTAGAAACTACAAACTAGCTAAAATAAAACTTTGTTAAACTTTTATTTAAGTCGATGAGAGCAGAGTCAGAAAAGGAGAAGGAATCAAGATCACTCTTATCCTAATGTCATCCTGTCAGCAGGTTCTTAACACTCGATAATCAAGTTCTTAACACTCGATAATCGATACTTAATCGATTCCTAACATTATTTGCTTAACGATATATCGGCAGTCTCTTAACATTACATACATTATCGATATTCACAAATTTAAAACATCTTGCACTATATAAATTTTTGAAAGTTTACCAGAAATTAATTCTATATGATAATAAGTATGTATAAATTGTACCTCTAATACTAAACTACAATGCTTAGCTCCTCTGCTGACCTTAACACTGTCTTCCGACACTTCTCAAGCATAACCGCCCGTTAATTTTGCGCAGTGTAATGCTTACACTGTGGAAACGCGCTGTTGGCCTTCGTGTAAGAATGCTAGAATCGCTAATTGTTAATAACATGACAAACAGCAGGTAAAATGTGGCAGCAACTAATCGTATATGCCTCAAACATACACACACACACACACACACTCATATAGAATTCCTCGATTTTAATTGTTAATTGCGACTATTAAGAGCGGCGTTGAGTTGAAGAGTATTAACAATTAAATTCCGTCAAAAAGCCAAAAACAAATGACAATTAGAGTGTGTTAATCGCTGGCAAAAGATAGTGACGAGGGTTGCTCCAAACCTTTGCACGCTGCATGCACAGCGACACCTACGAGCAGAAAGTCCGCTTTGTAGTGGGCGGGAATAAAGCTAAAAATAGCGTCTAATGAATTTGGCGCAAGTTTTCCCTCCAACTCTACTTCAACAAGTTGTAGTTGTTGTGTACTTAGGACTTTATGGAGCATACTTGAGAGGCCCGCACATACAGTTAACCACATAGATTTTACAACTTAATTACTAGGCATGTTAATCCAAGCCAAATTAGCTCGAGTGAGCCCCAAATGTGGCTAAACTCTTCACGTTTTCACATGACCATTAAACCCCGAAGAAAATGGGTTAAGCTAAATTCAAATGATGCATCCAAAACTTGCCACACATGCGCCATGTCACGTCACGTCAAGACACATCACGTGGGCTTCTTTGGGCAGGTAACTGGTTACAGGTAACTCGTAACTGGTAACTGGCAACTAGTAACTGCTACCAGTTACTAAAGTAACGAGTTAGTTACTGTCTGCCACTTACTGCTAGGCGATTAAAGTTAACGTTGATTATTTCTATCGTTTATTATGCTTGACTTCAATATGTGTTGAATGGTTTATCAAGCTACAAAAGGGAGTGACTTATAGATATCGTAAAAAAAAGTGAATTTTTAACATAGAGTACGGGTTTTATTTACAAAAATTTATGGAATTTCTGTTACTGGAATTGGGCAAAAGATTAATAAAATGTCTGAGTCTAATAAGATGTGAGTTACTGTAGAGACTTTCTATTCTTACTTACTTTTTTTGATTATAAAAATATAAAATCCTATCACAAACTAGACCTGTGTAGACTGTATGAAACAAGCTGTGAGCTACTGTAAGAGTTGTCGAATTAATTATTCAATTTTAAATACTCTTTTTAGTGACGTAAGCACATTTTTACCAAAAAGAAAAATTAATTTGTCGACAATAATCATAAAAATAACATATTATACCAGAATTTTATTATAAGTGAATAATTGAACGTTTTTAACAGATTATAAAATGCTTAAAACCTATGTATAAATAATAATGTCCAATTAAGTTTTTAGAATTTTTTTTTCATTTTTAATCAGATTTTGTAAATTTGCCAGAAGGTTCAAGGCTTAAAGTAAGCAATAAATATTTGAAGACTTACTTAATTAATAGTTGTTAGAAAGCAATATGTTTTAAATATTTAAATGAGTGCTTTTGGTAATACAGAAACTAGAAATATTTTTAAAATATCTGTAATATTTTTTAAATATTAAAATGAGTGCTTTTCCTCATACAGATACAACAAATGTTTTTAAAATGCCGGTAATATTATTTAACTCCAGTTGTATTTTTGCCAATTGTTTAAGTAAACCCTTAACTATTTTAAGATTTAAAATAAGCGATTGTTGGGTGTGTGATAAATGAATATTCAAGGCATTCGAGACACTTCGACATGAGTTACTTTCATTCATTGCAGAAAGTCAGACAAACGAGCGACTTGTGTGCAGTTTGTTTGCCGTTTGCCAATGATAATGATAATGTTAATGATGCGGATGGTGATGATGATAGTGCTAATGATGTTTGTAGTGGTAGAGCTAATGATTGTGTAGCTCCGATTGACACTTTTATTCAATGACCATGACTGTGACTTTGGCTAAAAGTGTGACTTCGTGTGTGTGTGTGTGGATAAAGTCGCTTGATTCGTGAATCGAAAAAAACAATTTGTCGCTAATCTGGAAAAGGGGCTGCTGCCACAGTCCGTTGCACGTTGCACGCTGCAACGCTCCTTCCTTTTTGGATTACAAAAGCCCAAGACAATTTGCAATTGAAAGTTGAAGCATGAAAAACCACAGCGATTGATCGATATTCGAATGGAAGACGAAGACGAAATCGAAATCGCAGACTTTCCCAAAGACTGTAGAGGAAATCGGGGAAAATACAAGAAGAGCACATTACGGTAGACAGATGGACGGTCCAGTGCCGTTTTTATGAGATCACGTTCTATTAGATACGTGAAATATTTCAACGAGCTTGAGATGGATATGCAACTGTCATGCCATGAATAAGATACAAATCTGGAGAGACAGAGGAAGAGTTAGGGAGATTAAGAGAGAGTGGGACAACATGCTTGACTAACTAGCTAGCACGTTCAACTTGATGCAAGTGCGTGTTTAACGCTACTTTGGTTAACAACACCAACAGCAGTTCAGAGCTGGCTAATATCCATTGCAACTGCTGCCGCTGCTGCTGCAGAGGCGTTAAGAGCACTGAATGTGGTTAGACGAAGTCTCTGTCTCAGTCTCAGTCTCTTCATGCCCAAAGATGATGGCTTCAACTCATAATCATTCCAAATCGCATTCAAGTAGTGATTACCCATTTTGTTTTTGATTGTTTTTGGTTTGTTTTACGCTTCAACGCCAAAGTCATTAACTTTTCGGCTGATTATTGTTTTGTATACCGACAATAATGATTTTGATTATGATTATTATCATTATTGTTGTTGTCATTACTGCAGTCGAGCATGCTGCACATTAAACTCATAATTTTAAGTAATTAATTTGTAAAAGATTCGATCGTAAAACATATAAATCATATTTTTATAAAATTAATACTTTCCGTTAAGTTCACGTTGAGTCTGACCGCGTCTGAACTTAATGTCGTGGGAATTGCAGTAAAAGAAAGAAAATTTATAGACATGGAAAATCAATCAATAAGAGAAAAGCAGAAAATGTACAGTTGCGCCAAGAAAAGTGAGTTAAGAAAGAGAACACAGAAATATAAAGAAGTGAAATTAGAAAATATATTAGAAAATCAATAGATTATGTATTAAACTAGGACTGTGAAGAGGCCAACTCTATTTTAAATTAAAAAATACTAATAAAAATATTTTAATATGTTTTGTAATGCGAAAAGTGAAGTCAGACATTTAATTTAATTATTAAAGCTTAAATTTATTAATTTATTAATGACCACAATTAACAAACATTTTTCTTAATTTCTATAAAATTTTTAAAAAAGGAAAGAAGTGAAATTCTAATTTAAATTCACTTAAAAATCAATAATTTGTCTAAAAATAAAGTCAGATTTTCTGTTTATTTAATAAAAAAATACTTTTATGGATTTCTTGCACAGCTTTAAACTTTATAAATGTTTTGAAAATTTAAGCTGCTTTTAAATAAAAAGTGATTGTTAACTCTTAGCCCTACAGCATTTTGTGAACGTCTTTATTTAGCCTAAGAAACTAACTATTAAGTACTTAAAAACTGAAAATCCTACAATCAACACCAGCTACGTCCATGAAACAGTTCCCCAAATGCGATTGAGGCAAGTTTGCTAGCCACGACCAATTCCAATTAAACTATTAACTCGAATCTGATAGCACAGCAATGACGCAGCTTTGAGTACTCGAAACTCAAAAACTTCCAGCAGGCAGTTCAGAAAAATAAAATCCGAGCACAAAACTAGGCCAATTGTAATTAAAACGTTCTACGTGCTACACTCAGAGAAAAAATGGGTTTGTGTATCGACTTAAAGTGCGTAGGAAACTGGTAAAAGGCAATCGACAGCGCTGAGGGCCAAGTCTAAGAAATGATGAGTGTGTATAACTAAAATTAAAGTCATCGGTTGATTGAATCAATTGAAACGTCTTTCGAATCTTTTGAATCTGCGTGACGCCAATAAAAACGAACGAATCAAAAATATAAAATGAGAGTAATAATAAAAAAATAGTAATAATAATAATAATAAGGTAATGCTTATTTTGATTAGAAAGTTGTATAATCTCTGAGAGCAACGATTCGAGGCATGTGAATTTTTTACGCAATTGTTTTTTTTTTTTTTCAGTTTTTACTTTTGGGTTTTGTTTTGGTTTTAGCAGTTTGTATTTGCACGAGAGCGCCCGTTAGTTAGTTATTGTATAAGTAGCTGCAGCACTAACAACTACAGTGACTGCTATAACTACAAGTACAAGTACAACAATTTTATGCTACATGAAGACAGAGCACTTGGCATATGATTTTATTGAAGTCTGCAAAAAAAAGCAACTCGAAAACAAAAGCAAAATTAAGAAAACAACAACAGGCCTGAGATTTGGTTGAGAGATTGTAAATTAAAACCAAAAACTGACAAACTGCGACACTGACAAACTTACAAACTGAGAAACTCTGCAATTGTGTTTATTTTAATTTAATAAATGTTATGGCATATTTGAACTACATTTTCGCTGTTTATTTTAATAACAAAAGCGCTGACTACATTTAAAAACGCATCAAAGTAATGGATTTCGTTGGCCTGTAAAAAGAAACCACAAAAATACCCAAATACCGAAATACGAAATTCAAAATAAATATATTACAATTACCGCCACAAAGTAATTGTCATACACTTTGCGGGCTTAAAGAAATAACAGCAAAAAAACGCTGAGAAATTTCCAAAAATAGCCACTGTAGTTCATTGTTATAAAACCACGCCTCCAGCCGCCCACTTCCTACCGCTTGGCCTAAGTGAATAGCGCATTTGATGTACTTAAGATACAACTTTAGTGGCTCTGTGTCTAGTCATGCAATGGCAATTCAAATGACCTTTAACGCAGCTCACGCCCTTCTCTGCAATTCTCATGCTTTTTTTTGGCATTTATCTGCTTTTGCAATCGCTATTTATTTAAATTTCTTCATTGCTAATCAACCATTTAAAACTGTACCTTGACGTACTTTCCACAATTTAGATAAGATCGCTTGGTACTCAAATTATAATTACTCTAAATTTCAAACAAAAAAGTTTTATAAAAATAATTGAATTTCTATAAGCTATTTGGGATAAGTGAATGTCTAATTATTTTACTTTAAGCTTTCTTAGTTTATTAAATATTTTTCTTTTAGTTGAAAAAAACTTTCTTCTTTCATGCCCGTAAATCATTTCTATTGCTCTATAAATAAAATTTTCGGTTTCATTAATTTTTTGGCGCATAATTTTAAACGAGTTTTTGATAGAATTTTTATGTAGCCATTTTCTTGTTAAGCAACTTCTTCCCTTTCGTGCCAGTTACAGCCTTTAACCAACTATTAGTAACTTAAACTATAACTATAACTCTATAAATAAGCTGACCTCATTGTCTAAATCTTGCGCAGTCCATGGCCCTCCATTAAACTGACCTCAGTTGACAATTTGCCATGCCTATTGCCTAATAAAACAGACATAATTACACGAGCCCAAGCGAAAGGTTTTCAGCCAACACTCAGCTCTCAAAAGAAAAGAAATAACTAAAATTAAAAACTACAAAGTTTATTGAACTTTTTAGCTGTTAAACAAATGTAAATTATTGAGTTTTGCGCATTTGAAATAAGCCGAATCATCCGCTGACCTGGGGCCAAACTAGTTATGAATAGCCAGTCAGACATTATTATCAAAGTTGATTATGTCATGGCCAGAAAGCAGTTCTAGTCGCCTCACTGCCAATGTTAATGACCAAAAAAAAAAAAATTATAGAAGAATCTTTGCCAAAGTCAGGGCCATGAAAAATCGCCGTACAGATATTCAATATATTCATAATTCTTTCTTGTCTTTTGCGAGTTCTTTCAACTTGAAGCCACTTGAATCTTATTGCCCGCGGGCCAATAAATTCAGCTAACTTAGCTACAGCTATGTGGAATCCAAATCAGCCAGAGTTCGGGTTCAAACACCTTTCGAAACTTGTCTAATGAGTTCGCTGCGTAGATATATTTATTGATTGCTTCAAGCTAAAGCTAAAAATGTATCTGAAGTTGAATAGTTTCGCCACACGCTGCGTGCGGCATCTGCAAAGATTGCGCAAAAACCAAAAGATACACAGCTACTCACAGGTAATCGCAGATACAAGCTGGCTTATATATAGCTGTATATATGGCTCATAACTAGTTAACTAGCTGGTAGTTGGATGTGCAACTGCATAGACATACATATATATGTATCAGTAAACCATTTTTCGCAATGCTCAATGCTCGGCAATTTGTTTACCTGACATTTTTTATGGCAGTTGTATTGCAGCTTTGGCCATTTGCAGTTGCCTGTTTGATTAGTTGGAAAATTTACCATCATTTAATTAAATTACTTATGATGCAGTTGTCTGCTTACGTATCAAACGACAATGAACGGAAATTGTGACCAATTTGCATGCAGCAACTCTTTGCTGTTGTTGTTGTTGTTGTTATTGTCTGCTGCCTTCTGCTTGCTCACCTGTTTTTCTTCATTTTCCATTTGCTTAGGCAACACTGGAAGTGAAAGGCGCACACTTTTCACTCCAAACAGCCACGAGTGGAAGGTGCAACACTTGAATTAACTCGACTTCATGCAAATTCTCAATCTCAATGATTCTGACTGTAAGCGGCTTCTGTTTTCATATTAAGACGATTGAGTGGCACTCAGCAAAACAGTTATGAGCATTTTCCAGCAGTTTTCCGCTTGTCTAATTGCTAAGGAAATACAAAGAGCTGCAGTAAATAAATTTAAGGAATTTGATGGTGAACAAAAGTAGAAAACATTTTGATTGTAAGAAAATACATGTCGATTTGAATTTTCTATTGATGTGGCATGTTTAGTTTGGGTATCATCATGTGCTGCTCCCACGATCCCCACAGCACAGCAGCTAGAACTCTGTCCCTCTACCCACTCCTTCGCTCCTAACGTGGCACACAAAAAACGCTAACGAACCAAGTGTAGGTCCCTAATGGCAGGCACATGTGCTACGTGGCAGCAAACGAACTGCAGTTGGCGGTGGAAGTTGGAAGTTGGATGTTGGAAGTTACCAGTTGGTAGTTGGTAGCAAAAGTTCGGTATCCAAGCGACCTGGTTTTCGGGCACAATGTGTTGACTATTCGAGCAAATGTCCGAAAAAGAAATCGACGCAGTCACGTAAAATTATTTTAATAATCACATAACTTTCGGCATTTACACGCCATGCGATCCATTGGGGAATGGGAGTAGAACTGGGTTCCAGTTCTAACCCAAAAAAACGAAATGTCAATAAATTTGCTGTGTGTTGTGACCAACAGAAAAACACAACAGAACACAACATAAAGTTGAGGCTGGAAAGAAGCAGCTCTTAAGTGGGATTTGCGGCGCACTTTAGTGTCAACTTTAACAATAAGTTGGCTCGCAAAGAAAAAAGAGTGGGGAGTAGTATCGGGTGTTCGTGTGACAAGGGGAAACAAAGCATTCACTGTATACATACATATTGTACTCGAACATAAGTAAAATCTCTTTTGGTCGGCAAAAGTTTTTGGCATCAACTGTGGGCACGGCTAATGAAATAAAAACCCACGGCCATTGGAGCTCAGAACTTGAGCTAAGTGCGCACAGCAGGTGGCCAAAAGTTAAAGCGCCTTATGGCCAAAGCGTTGACGGTGACAGTAGCGGTAACAGTGTTGGGTTTGGGGTGATGCCGGTGTATCCGTCAGATACATTTCGTTTGGCTACCTCTTGCCACAGCAAACGAAAGTCCGCCTTTCGCTTCTAAGTCTCTGATTTGGCACTCTGCATTCAACTACACTTACCAAACTGTCCGTCTCCACTTTCAAATGCTCTACGTCGGCGGTGCAGTCATTTGAAATAAATTACTTTGTGCACCTGATGATGAAAACTAAACCAGAAAACTGCCAGACAACAACATCAACTGTAACTGCAACCAGTTGAGGAACTTTTCAAAACTCTGCCTACCTTTTTAGTTATTTTTTTTTCTACTATTTTTCCTGTAGCCACATTTATTGTCATTATTATTTTTCATACAAGTTACTTTTTGTTCTATTTTCTTTTTGATTTCTGTTGCTGCTATCTGCCGGCAGATTTATGCCAACAAAAGTAAGCAGTAAAAAAGTGCTGCTTTTAATTTGTTTGTCTTCGTTTTTTATTATTTCTCTGTTGCCTTCTATATTTTGCGATTCCACGACAGCTGCATTAAAAAAGTTGCCCAAAGAAAACAGTTTGCATTGCAATTTTGACTTGCTTTATTTTTGTTGCTTTGTTAGCTTTGTTTTGTTATCAACCGAACAACGTTGGGAAATAAAAAAGCAAAATAAAAGAAAATAAAATAGAAACAAAATATATAAGCAGCGAAAATGTTTTAAAAGTGACCAGACGAAAATGCGGGGCGACAAAAGGTTGTGTCCGGTCACCCAAGACCAGCTTAGCCCTTATGGCTAAAACCAACTGCCAAACAGACAACTTCTATTCGCAGAGACACAAGTGGGTCGCTGCTTTTGTAGGTTTTCAAGTGCTTAAAAAATAATATTTATATTTTTACAGCTTTAAACTCATAAATTAATCTGAAACTGTCTTCCTATTTTAATTAAATATATTTACTTTTATTGGAAAAGTATGAAGTATATTTCCTGAACTCATTCGATTAAGGTACAGTTCAGCTTTAAACCATTTCCGGAATTATTTTTATATTTTTTTGATTATTAAAAGTTTACTGAAGTGTTTTTCAAATGTATTTTATTTTTCTCTATTTATGCAATATCAAGAAATGTTTTCACATAATCCTATGAACCTATTAGTGAGTTCCATAGTAAAACATTTTACTTTTATCGAATTTAAAAATTATTTTTTTACGCTTTGACTGTTGTTCAATCAATGAGTCCATCCCTAGAGCAATTTATAAATTTTTTATTCCCTTTAGAACTCTACAGTTCTTTGTCTACTACTTAAAACATACTTATAGAATTTTCTATAGGGTGTAATTATTTTTGAGCAGCTACCTTAGCTTAGCAAACTAACTACCACATTTTGTACACATCTCTACTTAAAATAAATTGAAAATGTTTTTTAACTAACAGTAGGTGATTCAAGTATAATTTTGCCTATCCCTAACTATATATAGGAGTATATTGTGCACCTTTCCATATATATTGTTTGATAAATTCTTGTATAATTTTTACAGTTGCTTGCTCTGCTGCATTTCATTTGCTGGCCGAGTCTCCCTTGGCCAGCTTGCTGTGCTATTTTGTGTTTTGGCTTTCAGAACTTAATTAAATGTTGTCACAGCGTACACTTTGTAGTTTTTACCAGGGACAGCAAGGGGTAGCAAAAAAAGTCCAACTGGGTGTGGACACCGTTGTTCTATTGGAGTAGGAGTAGGAGTCGGAGTTGGAGGCGGCATCGGAGTCGAAGTCTGTGCTTGACAGCGATTCGAAGTGTAAATGAAATAATAGCTGCTAAAAACCAATTTGGCGTAAATTATAAAAGCTTAACGAGTCTATAAATAGAGTTTTTAAGCCATGTCATGTTGCGACCTTTGATTTAAATTGTTACAATAATTCTCAGTGCTTTATTCACGTTTCTATCTCAATTTTTCTTTATTTTTTGCAGTTCCGTGGAGCTGATAGCACTTTTGGCCATATCATGTACATTTTTTCTGTTCATGCACACAAACAAATTGAACAGTCGCCTCAAGGAAATGGAGGTGAAGTTACAGCCATCGGAGTTTTCGGCCCTGGGACTAACTGGCAATCACATCAGCGGACATGATGCGGGCAGTAAGTAACTGAGATACAAATCTAAACACTCTTAAATTGTTAGCACGTAACGCATGTTGCCATTTGTCTGAGACAAGGCCATTGTTGGCCAGAACTGTGCCAAAGTTTTCACTCGATTGCATCTGCTGCTGATGGAGATGCATCTGCTGCATGCGTAGATACAAATGCATCTGTCAGATAAGCCCTTTGTGTTCCAGCCGAACCGAAAAAGGCACAAAACAAAACACAACACAACACAACACAATCAAACAGAATATAACACACACAAAGTGTGTTTGTGGCTATGCCCAATTGATTTTTAATGACCACACTGACCCAGCCCATAAACAGCACTCGAATTGCTCTTTTGTTAGCACTTTTTGCACAATAATTTTCCGGACAACCATAAATTGTTGAATGTTTTAACTTAAATTAGAGCGCAATGCAATGTTTTATTTCCATATGCATAAATCATTGCATAGTTTATGGCGCCCTTCATTGGTTCAAAATAGCAGATAAAATCGCCACTAATAAAGTGGAAAATTAAAATCAGCATAACGTATAGACAGTTATGTAGCGCCACTAACTGCATCAGCAGTGTTGTCATTTAAGCTGAACTCTCCCTGTTTTTGGGGCAAGATTGAAACTTATTTTTGATATTTCAAAGTGTTCTTAACTTTAGAAATTATTTAATATAAGTAAATTATTATTTACAAAGTCAAATAGCTTTTTTATTGCTTAAGCATATTTTTATCTATTTTTAGCTACAGTTTTTTAGCTGTGCTATCTTTTGTGAGCCTTGAAATTTGATCAACACTGTAAATGGTCAAATTTGTATTCTTTTAGGCATAAACTGGCAATATGCGCAGCTGTATGCAAATATAAATAAATAAATCAATTAGTAGACTTAAGAACTATGAGCTACCCACTACAACAGTCTACATTAAAAGCATATGAAATATACTAAATTATTAAAAAATGAATTTTTTAAAAACTTAGCTAATTTCAATTAATTTTATACTTTCTGTTTCATTAATTTCAATTTATTTAAAAAAAATCCATACACCCCATTTCAAAAAGTAAGCGGTATAACTTCAAAAATAAATATATTTCTATATTTAGTATATTAATAAATTATTTAGCTTTAGCTGCCCCCAACGGGCCTAGCCCTGGGCGACTACCTGCAAATTAACCTTTTGACATTCGCTAAACATACGAAAAAGTTTATTACCATTTCAGCCCAGTCCATAGGCAAATCAGCAAATTAATAATGCAGCATATTTAAATATAGATACATACATATATTTTTTAAATCAATTAGTAAATATGCATAAGCCAACTAGAATGAAATTTTAAACTGCTGAAATTATGGATTATAATAATTTAGAGAAATTATAAAAGCAGAGAGAATATGTTTAATATTAGTTGCATAGTTTTAATTGAAACACAATTTACGCATCATGATTTATTTATAATTGTTTAAGCTTTGAGTGTAAGCGATTAAATTACAAATTGATTTAAGCCATTTAAATAGAGTTTAAAAAATGCCAGAGTAGCTTGAAGTGTTTTAAATTGAAACATAAGAAAAGTAGATTAATATCAAATTCCATTGCTCTTTTAAGACAAATTTAATGTAGTTTAGTTATGTCAAAGGTCAACAAACTATAAGTTAAGAAACACTAGCAATACTTGCACTTGTTTCAATTGCTTCAAACATTTTAACATGGGCCACTTCAGTGTCTTTCAAGTGCTTTGCTTACAAATGCCAAACTAAATTTAATGAGCACCACAAAAAAATGTATGTATCACATTGCATGTGTCAATCGAAACTTGAGAAAATCATTAAATTGAGAGCCACTCTAGAAAACTGTATCCCAAGACACTCGACTCAACAACAACAATGTATAACACGACTATACATTCTATGATTTTGTGCCCCCCAAAGGCTGACCTTTCTGGGAAATGAGCACTTGAAATTGGCACTTTTAGAACGGCGAAGGCGAAACTAACCCATACTTATTTGCAGCCTAACTAACTAATAACTCTATCATTAGTTGTTCTACAACTGTAAAATACGTATACGTACCGTCTGACTTGGGTTTTGTAGCAAATGCAACTTTCCGCATACAGAAAGCTTAATTTCAATGCCGGAAGCTTTGGTACGTCTGGGCCTGCAATCCACTTGCAAATTAGACGGAGTCGTTTGCTTGCGGCAGTTGCCACTGACGAAATACGAGTATGCCCAAAAAAAAAAGAAAATAAAATAAAAATAAAAAATACTTGGATCGTCGATGGCAGCGGAGTGATATCGGTGCAGCGGTAAATCGCGACACGGCTGCTTCACGCCTAACTGCGGTGATTGCCGGCAATAAAAGCTAACCGAATAATGTGCACTGTGCACAGTGATTCTAGACTCAAACATTCACTGGCTTCGTCTATATTATTTCATATTTTATAATTGAAAATGGTTTTGAATTTGTTGGTGTTTATGTTTAAAAGTTTCTTATAGCGGAAGTACTTACAATCTATTGTTATTTTAATTACCACACTATTTTTTAACGATTTTAGGCAACTGAAATTTTTTTGCTTGAAATTATGGTCAAAAATACGGCACATAAAACTCAATTCTTTTTTAAAAGTATTTTTAAAACTTACAAAGCTATTTTAAGCTATTTAACAGCCCAGTGACTCATTAAAACTGAAGTAAATTGGTTAAAATTTAATGAACTGTCACTGGAAGTATTAGTACTAATTCCAATATTAATGTGGTATTTAAAAAAGTTATTTTTTAGATTCATACTGCTTACCTAGTTATTTTATTTATAGTTATGTTTTGAAATATTTTTACTTAATTTATTTTTATATTTTAATTTCCTTCTTTTTTTTACTTTTATTTTAAAGAAATTAATAAAAATATGTACAATAATATTTGATTAATTTTCTTTATTTTTAATTGTTATTTATTTCATTTATTTTTTTTATTTTAGCATTTTAAGTTTATTATTTTAGTACAGATCTGAATATTATGTTATTTAAGCCTGTCTCCTTACCTAGCTCAAAATTTTAGGCTAGATATTAAATAAATATATTTATTTAAATAACTTGACTTCTTAGTTTTGTGTCACTGTGCAGAGATCAGTTGATCATGATGACGACGACTCCCGACTATGACTATGACTATAACTGTGACTGTGACTACCAACTGCAGCTACAACTTGCACTCCGCAGATGCGCTCCGAAAAGATGGAAAAACTGTTGTGGGCTGCAGCTGTGCAGAGCTGCATTGTTGTTGTTGTTAGTAGTTGTTTTATGTTGTTGTTGTTGTTCGGCGCACGCGTCAATTGTGGCGATGCCGTCGTCCGTCCCTGATGCCTGCAATCGCGCATAAGCATGAACGACAGATACAAATTGTCTGGTTTGGCCCAAAGCGAGACAAAATGGCTAATGGCCAAAAATAAAAGAAGATGAAAAACCCTCGCTCGTCGCTCATGAGATATTTCAATGTCTGCCCAGAAAGCCAGCCAAAAAAAAAAATATATATACATATATAAATGTGCATATAAAAGAAAAGCGCTTTTAGCTGCTGTTAAGCATTCATTCATAAATATTTCATATAATTGACTCACACGACTTTGAAAACAAACATGAGCTAAGCACTCAACGAAACTCACGTTAGTCAACTTGATGACACCTCAGTCATTTTGCCAGTTTTGTTTCCGACTTTGTGTTATTTTTTAATGTTTCGTTCCAACATTGAACTTGACTTGGGCTAATTAACAACCAACTTACACAGTTGTGTAGTCTAGTGTAGCTTTTTTTTGCTCTACTGATTAAGTGGGCACGATAAATACCGGGACTTGAATCTGGATTGCATAATTTGTGTGGTTATGCACAAGATACGCGGCTGTAAACTTGAAGAAGTCATCACCAATCTTAACTCACAAACTGATCTTAATTTAAGCCATAACTGAAGCAATACCAAATACATTTGCTTGGCTTGCAAACCAGTTTAATGTGGTTAACTTGTAGCTACACAAACTTCAATTGCAATGTAATCATTTGATAGCCAACTGGCCAGTTGCTTAGCCTTTGGGCGAGGCAATGGTCTAGTTTAAAATCGATTAAAAAAACGAGTTAATCAACAGACCAATGAACAGGAAAAAAAGCAAACTTTAAATAGTGTTTTAGTTTAAGTAAAATATTTTATTTAAATTTATTGATTATTAATTATTGTTAGGCTAGTTTTATAGCCATTTCTAATTGATTACTCACCGTGGACTATATCAATCTGCAGTTGACTTTGATTGTGCCGAAACTACACAGAATGTAACTACTTTTAGTAAGCTGCTAAGTCGCAGCTTAATTTAGCTCCGCCCCTGATTGAGTGGGTATATAAACTCATTAATAAAGTTTTTTGTTTTGTGCTCTGGCATCGACACTCGTGCACTTGCCATGTGGTTCACCTTCAAAGCAGTTCAAATGACCAATAGCCGGGTTAAAACACTGAAACACTGTAACACTGTCAATAGCATAAGAATAGCAAAAACTGGTAGATTTACCTGGCAGAGAGGGGGACTGATCTGAGTAACATGAATGTAACCCAATTTCAAGACCACACAAAAAGTGACACGAGAAGTTGATGCAAAGACTTCGCTCTCTGTGTGTGTTTGTGGCTTTTCCAGACCACAAAATGTATTTCACTTTGGTTCAGTGACTTGGATTCGATGGATGCGATGTGCGTTGTGCGATGTGCGATTTGCGATTTACGATTTTGTGGGATATGAGCAGGAAAACCAGTTGGACTTGGTCACTTTCATTCAGATCTTTCAGTGAAACCGACCAATGACCAAAACCGAACCATATAAACCAACTTACATACATATACATATCTACAACAAATCTGGTTTATAGCCATTTGGATTTGGACTCAAACTCAGGCCTACTTCCTTGTTCATCAGGCTCCAGCGGGCAAATTATGAAATGCTTCACTCCTCTCCTCTCCGCTTCTCTACTCCAAACTCCAGTCAACTGCAGTCGACCAAAAAAAATCAAGATGTTTTTCCGCCTGTCCAAAAAAATAATACTGAATTGCTGTTATTTCGTATGCAATTGCAGGCTCTTAATAAAAGTTTATAAAGTTTGCACCTGATGCTACCTACGCCCATAACATCTACATTAACACATTAATTGCCCTGCACAGGCATTTGTCACTAGCTTCCTTTCTCGAGTGGGCCAACTTTCAAAATTGTTGTTGATAACACACTAAACAAATAATGGCTACAGTTAGTTGAACGAGAGTTGATCCACAGATAGGGAGTTTTTGAAGATGATCATCCTGAAAGTGAAAGGAATCATCATGAGCTTGCATATTTACTGCACTCACATTTATTTTTTTGTAAAAATTGTGTGCCTTTCGGCTTGTGAGTAGCACTTGAAAATGGAGTGGACTTTCCAGTCGTATCCACTCGCAGATTGCATAAACACTTGGCGAAAAGTAAAAGTATCGACAGGGTCCCATGGGGAGGAGTTGGTACTGCCCTCGGTTGGTGCTAGGGTCATAAATTTACCAAATGAAAATTGTTGTCGGATAATAAATGTTAATTATCTATGGCTCACAAATTACGATCACACTGTATAGTAGGCGAACTTACATTTATTTATTTTTAAACAATTACTGAGTTTTGGGCTTAGAAAAAATAGTTTATCTTCATTAAATATTTATACAAGTTTTAACTGTAACAAATTCATAAAAAAATTTTATTAAAAACGAGTATTTCATGACAGGAAGTAGTTAACTGAAACTTTAGTTTATTAATTTTTAGTTTTAATACATTTAAAAGCAATTATTATTTTTTTATTGATAAAATAAAATGTTTAATTATTTTATAAAATTTTTACATAATTTTTAATTGCTCATTTCACTCACTTATCTCTAAAATCAATATTTTTTTATATCTATATTTCAATTAACTTTGCAGAACACGATGACATTAATACGCTGCACGGCACCTATCAATATCTAAAGAGCACTGGCCAGGTAAGAGCCATTTAATACCATATACCTGTATAAGCATACATTTTATGATCTGCATTTGCCATCTCCATATAAATGTGTCATCGTCGTAAACATTATTGCATACATTTTGTCTGGTTGCTCATAAAAATCGACGAAAGCCATCAAAAAGCATCAAAAGTCGCTTCGAGATGTCTTCAGCTCCTTGGTGTTTGATATTTAATAAAAACAAAAACAATTTGTCTTGCCTCTGTCGCTCTCTTACTCTCTCTGCCTCTCATGCTCTTGCGCGCTGTCTATCCTTCGCTCGCTCGTACTCATAATGTGTTTGGTAGTCGCTGCCGCATTTTGGTTGACCATTCGCTCATCGATCGTCGCTCTCTCACACACACACCCATGCACATACAACACAAACATCAATACACAATCAAATATAGAACACTCTCTTTTTTTTGGTATTGTCTATACGCCCTGTCTCTGCCAGTCTCTATCTATTCCTCTCTCAACTACAACTACAACTCCACTCTTTACACTAACACAAAACTATACTTTGACTCAGTCTTGGAATTTTTGCCAGCTTAGTTACCGTTACTTTTTTTTGTGTTTGAGTTATTTTATTTTGTGAGCCAGTTGCGACATAGAAGCGATAGAAATTCGATTAATAACGATTACAATTTGTTAATAGTTAATTGTAAACGCGTAAAAGGTAAGTCGAATGGGAGGATTATAATTTAGTCACATGTCAGTTATGAAATTCGCGATGAGTTTGTAGGAAAATTCAGCGATGAAGACACTTACCTGTTACCTGTTGCCCCACTGCCAATTTGTGCTAAAAATCCGCTTATGTGTACTACTTACCTGTTATGCCTATAAACACACACACAAATGCACTCAACAGTGTCCCCCTCTCTCTCTGTCTGTGTCTATATATATCTCTGTTTTTGTCTCTGTGTCTCATCGGCTGTGATTGCATCCACTTTTGCAATTCGGCAGCTACAACACCTGAACACGGCACAGGTGAACAACACACCTCGGGCCCAATTGGATACACTGTTCTTCAATCGTGTGCCCAAGGCGGGCAGTGAGAAATTAATGGAACTACTCAAACTCCTCTCCATACGCAACAATTTCAAGGCGCGTCGCGATCCCGAACAACTTGTTGAAACTATACTCATGGATACAGGGTATGCACGGAATCTGCTTAAAACCGAAATACTCAATTGCACCACTGCCAATTCGTATACCAAACACGTGGCATTTCTTAACTTTGCTGCCTTTGGCAAGCCCTGGCCCATCTATATTAATCTGGTGAGAGACCCCATCGAGCGTTTGGTCAGTTGGTTTTATTATACACGTGCTGCCTGGTATATGGCGGAACGCGTTAAAGCCTTTGGCAGAGCCTACAAAGTGCCAGCTAAAGATTGGCTGGAGAAGGATTTCAATCGTTGTGTCTTGGAACGGGATCCGGAGTGCGTCTACGAGCAGCTGGAGCTGGGCAATCTGGGTGATCATAGGCGTCAAACGCTTTTCTTTTGCGGTCAAGAAGCCGAGCTCTGCATGTGAGTAGCAGCTGAGGGGTTCGCGAGGTTTGCTCGTTGAGTTGTCAAGGGGAATTTTGTACGGAAGTACATTGAGTTTCGAACAGAGTATTCACTTAGACAAGATTGGGAGGATTTGACTCTTAAAGAGTCTATGCACTTTTAAAAACTGCATATACTTTTCTTAAAGACTTCATGTAAATATTAATAATTGCGTTTGAAAGGAAAGCGTTGAATTAATGTTTATAAATTTTGGGCAACGGAAGAATTAAAATTTTATTAAATCTGTAAGATTTAAATTTATAAATATGTTTTAGATATTTTTTAACATATTAAGAATATTGTATTTAAAAGCTAATTTACTTATTTTACTATAAAAGTGTAAGTTAATTCTCTGTAAAGAAAGTTAATTTGAAATATTAAGTTTAAGAAGCAAACCAAACTTGTATTAAGTTTTCATTGACAACTCATCGAGCACACCATGTGAACACCCCTCGAACTCCGAACTCCACACACAAAACTCCACATTTCACCCTCCTTAGGCCTTTCAACTCCATGGAGGCCATGCAACGAGCCAAGCGAAATGTGGAGAAGAGATACGCGGTGGTGGGCACCTGGGAGGACACAAACACCACGTTGAGCGTGCTGGAGACATATATACCACGATACTTTGCGGGTGCCCGGGAGGAATACTATGCGATGCAGGCAGAAATGGAAAATGTTAATCGGAACGCGTTGAGACCGACAATTAGCGAGGAGACAAGGTTGGTGCTCAGTAGAAATCTGACGCATGAAATCGAGTTCTATCAGTTTGCAAGGCAGCGTCTGAATAAACAGTATATAGCCTATCAATTGGAAAGAGATCGTTCAGTTAGCGGATAAGATTTCAAGAATTAAACAACCAAACCCAAATGCTACTCTTTACTTTCGCAACGCTTCTGATCTTTCCAAAAAACAAACAACATCAAATCTGAAACTCTTCTAACTAAAAGTAGTTAGTTTGCTTATGCTGGTACTTGGGACTTTTTACGTAGTCCTCTAACTAAAAACGACTTCTCCACGCAGCATAATGTGCATGCTCCCAGACACAGCGAGGAACAGGAACAATATCAGAGAACTCCACGTAGTAACACCCATAATCATCTGCACAAAGCCTCACATGATCATCAGCTGGCCATTCCTAAAAACAAACATGACAAGGACGATGATCTTGAAGACTTTGAAGACGATGATGAAGATGATGATGAGGATGATAATGGCTATAGTTTGGCAGCCGATATGCTGAATAATACCAAAAATGCCGAAGTGGATTTTGTGTTCTTCAATCGAGTGCCCAAAGTGGGTAGCCAATCGCTAATGTCGCTAATGGCTCAATTGGGCAAAATCAATGGATTTGTTCATGCCCGTAATGCCGGTAGCGTTAAAGAGACCGTCATGATGAAAAATGATGACCAAAAGAATTTCATTGGGCAGCTTTTAGCACGCCAAATGCCATACGTCTATAGCCAGCATGTGGCGTACATTAACTTTACCCGATTCCATCTGCCTCGTCCGATTTATATAAATCTGGTACGTGATCCGATTGAACGTATCATCAGCTGGCATTACTATATACGCGCCAGATGGTATTACAGGGACATGAAGGCAAAACTGGGAGAAGATGCCATTAAAACGCCACCGGATGAGTTTCTTGATCTCGATCTGGACACGTGTGTGCGTAATAAGGATCCTCACTGCACCTTTGAGCAGATGCAGATAAAGAATCCCGTTGGGGATCATCGCAGACAAACTCTGTTCTTCTGCGGCATGAATAAAAAGCTGTGCATGTAAGTAGCTACAACAAAACCATTCAAAAAATGGATTAAAGAATTGGGTACTCGAATTAGGCCCTTCAACTCGAAGATAGCCATGCAGAAGGCCAAAAGAACGGTCGAATCCGATTATGCTGTGGTGGGCACCTGGGAGGACACGAACATCACGTTGACTGTACTCGAGCACTATATACCGCGGTACTTTCGTAACGCCAAGGTGGCCTATTATCGTAAGCACTACCCAAAAGATATATCCCCTTTAGTTCTGGTAATTCTCAAACGACTTTACAGTGGGCGAAGAGCGACTTTCGCGCATTAATCGCAATAATGTGACGCGTATTGTCAGCGACGAGACACGACAAATTCTGCGCAGGAATCTTACAAATGAGATTGAGTTCTATGAGTTCTGCAAACAGCGTTTGTATCTGCAATACGCAGCTCTCAGCACTGACAAACGCTTTCGCGACGAAGATTATCAGCTGATGCCGGGACAACTGAATGGCAAGGAAGACGATGCTGAGTATTAAATTAAAGTAGTAAAAAGAGTATTAAACAATGTTCTAACTTAGTTAGGCAAATAAATTTCCTAGAAATGCATTTAAACGAAGTACAAATTGTGTGTTTTATCGATCAGTCTTTCCTAGAAGTATTTCTTCCAACTTAGCTTCACTTCTCGGCTTTTTTGCGCATGTACTGGAGCACCTGAAGGTTTTCTTCCGGCTTATCTTCCACTAACTTTCATTAATTTGATCTGCATCAGTCTTCGATTCCAACGCTCCACTCAGCACTGACCTCGCCGATCTTTTGACTTTATTTAAAGCTGGCTGCACTGACAGCAGCACAATTGAACAATACACCCAAGGCTGAACGAGAATATATATTCTTTAATCGTATTGAGAAAGTTGGCAGTCAGTCAATGACAAAACTTTTGGGCAAATTGGGTGAATTGCATGGATTCACGACCTATCGCAATAAGATACCGCCAGCGAAAAAAACACTGATGGATTTTGAAGAACAAAGGGTATTCGCCGAGGATCTTATGGATCTGGAAGAGCCGGGTGCTTATGTAGAACACACAAATTGGATTAATTTTACGGCTCATGATTTGCCAAGACCAATTTACATAAATCTCATCAGACATCCGATACAGAAGGTGATAAGTGCCTATTACTATCAACGTCATCCGGTCATCTATGGAAATTCGCTGCTACGGAATCCCAATAAACCAACGGAGAGCACGAAATTCTTCGATACGACCTTTAATGATTGTGTTCGACAACGTATTGCCCCCCAGTGTGTCTTCGATCCACATTCGCCGTACAACGGTGACTGGCGTCGTTTTGCATTGCATTTGTGTGGCAATCAGAAAGTTTGCATGTAGGTAATGCCTTCAGAACTGATCAAATCGTAGCTATAACCCAACGCTCTTCCCCAGGAACCTGAACTCTGAAATAGCCACACAAATAGCCAAATCCCATGTGGAAAAGGAGTACGCCGTCGTTGGCAGCTGGGAAGATACAAACATCACTTTGGCTGTACTCGAGGCTTATATACCACGTTTCTTTGCCGGTGCCACCAAAGTCTACTACTGTAGGTCTTACCTGTAGTTCTCTGCTTAATATTGTCTAATTGGTTTTTTGATATTTTCGTGGGGATACAGCGGAGCAGGAGAAGTTCATGGTGAATGCAACGCCGCATGACAAGCATTTGGATGAGGATGTGGAAAAGTATCTGAAGCAGCAGTTTGCCTATGAGATTGATTTGTACAACTTTTGTAAACAGCGTCTCTATAAGCAGTATATCGCAATCAGGAAACCTAGTACACTGTAAAAAATAGCACATGCTCTAAAGTCAAAAACAGACTTCCTACTTTTGGTCTGAAGACTCTATGTTAAAGAACTTTTACACGAAAACCGCTCCTTAATTAATTTTACATTTGAAGAGTTATAGTTCCCAAATAGTGCAAACAATATAAAATTGTCTTTAAGCATTGATCGATGCTTAGATACTAAGTTGGACTAATATTAATCAAATTTAGTATTCCAATTAGGGTTAACGTTAATAAAAAAGGTTAAAAAAATGATTGTTCTGCTAAAAGAAATTTTTAAGATCTATGATCTTTAAAATAATTATAACTCTTCGGTATTATTTTGTGTATTTCTGAAATTTAAAAGTATTCTATAAACGTTTATATGACCTTATAAAATCTATAAGTTTTATTTAATGTGTTCCTGAAACTTTTAAGTATTTACTATACATTTCTGTAACTAGCTCCGTTCTTGATTTTAGAGCATATCTTTAAAGAGTTTAGCAAATTGTAGAATAAACAAATATAGCAAACTATTTTCTTATGTCAAAACAAAAAGGCTTTTCTTTTCGCTACTAATCCCAAAGTCGGTTCATGGTACAGCTTGCATTCCCGTAGACCGTTTAGTCCAACAACTGTACACAACGATCTTTCGCAGATCCTACACTTAAATCCCAATGAACTGAATAATACCAAAAATGCTGAGATCGATGTGCTCTTCTATAATCGTGTGCCCAAAACGGGTAGCATACAGTTGATCGAACTGATGCGACTGTTGGGAAAGGTGCATGGATATGATGTGGAAAAGGATCCTCAAAATGGTGGCATAATGCCCATACTGGAACCCGCCGATGAGAGCGATTGGACTGAGAATATAGCCGGTTTGGAGGATGGCACCGCCTTCGCCAGTCACGTCAATTACCTGAACTTTACCAAATTCGAACAGCCCCGACCGATCTACATAAATATGGTGCGTGATCCCGTGGAGCGTGTGATCAGTTGGTATTACTATATACGTGCGCCATGGGTATTTGTGCCGGGACGTCGTCGTAACAATCGTCAAATGCCAAATCCACTTTGGGTGAATACTGAGTTCGATCAGTGTGTGGAAAACAAGGAAAAGGTCTGCACATATATAGAGGGATCACTGTTGGAGAGAGTCGGTGATCATCGTAGGCAAACACTTTTCTTCTGTGGCCACAATGAGTTCAAATGCACGTGAGTTTGGGTAGATAAATCTCTATAGAAAAGTCCCTTTATTCATAGTCCCTTACCCTACTCAGTCCCTTCAACTCGCGGCTGGCTCTACAGCTGGCCAAGCAGAATGTGGAACGGGAATACGCGGTGGTCGGCACTTGGGAGCATACCAATGAAACACTCTCCGTGCTGGAGGCTTATGTACCGCGTTACTTTGCAAATGCCTCCAAAATGTACTACGGTACGTAGTGTGCTCGGAAGTGTTTGTTTTTCCACTCTTCTCACACTTGTTCTGCTTTTGTTTTTCTAGCGGGTCTACACCAGACCAAGTCCAATGATAATCCCATGAAACCCCACATCAGGCAGGAAATTATTGATATGGTGCGGGCGAATTTCACTCGGGAAATCGAATTCTATCAATTCTGTCGCCAGCGACTACACAAACAATATCTGGCTCTGAAACTTAATGATCTTATGCGTTTGGATAGTAGTTTAGTTAATATACAAAAGGCCAATGAGTTGGCTGTAATAAATTAGTTAGTTTAGACCAATAATAAATTGAAAATAAAATGACTTGGGTAAAACTCTTTTCGGATACTTTCTTAATATTCTTAAGCATGGCTTGAGTGCTAAGCGCGTCTCTATCTCTGCCTACTAACTTGGCTTTTAATGCACCACTAACTCGTGGTCTAAACGATACTTCCCCCATCCAAAATACTGCAAATCCTACAAACTACAGCTACACCGTCTGAGCGCGGACCGTCTCAACAATACACGTAAAGCCGAGTTGGATGTGCTGTTCTTTAATCGTGCTGCCAAGGTGGGCAGTGAGGCCCTGTTGGAGCTCTTTGGCTTTCTGGTGGAGTACAATGATGAACTGACGCTGGAACGCAGTGGCTTGGCCGTAAATAGCCAGCGACAGATGAAGAAACGGGCACAGAAGGAAACTGCTGAAATGATATCAGAATTTGAAGATGGCACTATTTACATAAGACACATTAATTGGATTGACTTTGAAGAGTTCGATCTACCCAAACCGATTTATATTAACATGGTTAGGGATCCTGTGGAGCGTGTGATCAGTTGGTTCTACTACGCACGCAGTTCCTATAAGAATGCCATCGAGTACCGCAAGGATCCTACGAAGAAAGTGCGGCCAGAGTCCTGGTACAAGAAGAATTTCAATGATTGTGTACGCAGCGGTGATCCCGAGTGTCAGTATGTGCCACATACAGTGAAGGATATTTTCCCCAATTTCAAACGCCAGTCGCTTTTCTATTGCGGTCACCACGACGATTGTATGTAAGTAAAGGACCAAGGGTTCAAATCGGCTTAAAACCCCAAACAGGCACTAATGAGTGAGCTAATTGCAGTCCCTTTAACTCACCCGCTGCCGTACAAATGGCCAAGGAGCATGTGGAGCGGGATTACGCGGTGGTTGGCAGCTGGGAGGACACCAACATAACCCTGACCGTCTTTGAGCGTTATATACCACGATTCTTTCAAGGTGCCAAGCTGCTATACGAGAGTAGGTTGAACAGTTTACAGTTGAGTCTCTGATCTTAATCAATTACCATTTAGTGCACAACGACAAGATCACGAATCGGAACAAGAACAAGCGAAAGCCGTACATTGACCCCGAGGTTAAGCAGCTGATTAGAAATAATTTTACCTATGAATATGAGTTTTATCATTTCTGCAAGCAGCGTCTCTACAAACAGTATTTGGCACTTAATTTGAAGGAGTTGGATAAGCATGGATTACTTAACTAGTTAGTTGAACTACGTAGTTAGTTGCTGATTAATACTCGTTGTATATTAAACAAAATACTCGCCCAAACATCAACTTTTGTGTCTCTTTGTGTATCCTTTGTTTTGTGTCTAATCCTTTTTGTGTGTGCCCACACGGTAGTTCTTCTTTAAACTTATGCCTACCAATCCTCCTACCTCCCGACTCCTACTTCCCTTTCAACCAGCTGCATGGGCTGACAACGGAGCAGTTGAACAACACCAGAAATGCCGAAATGGATCGCATTTTCTTCACACGCTGTGCCAAAGTGGGCAGTGAATCTTTAATGGAATTCATGGAGTATCTGCAGGAGGTCAACGACTTTGAGGTGGATCACACGGGTCTCGCCAAGAAATCCACACGACAATTAACAGCTAAACAGCAAGTAACGAAGGCCGCCTATATTTTTAATGAAGATCCTGGCACGGTTTATATCGAACACACCTCATGGATTGATTTCCATGAGTATAATCTGCCCAAGCCCATCTATATAAACCTCGTACGCGATCCCGTTGAGCGCGTGATCAGCTGGTATTACTACGTACGCAACTCGTACCTCAATGCTGTCTTCTATCGCAAGAATCCCGATGCTCCTGTCAAGCCCACCGCCTGGTTCAAGAAGAGCTTTGACGACTGTGTGCGCAATGGGGATCCAGAGTGCCAATATGTGCCCTATTCAGTCACTGATGCCGTGGGTAACTATAAGCGACAGTCGCTTTTCTTCTGTGGTCATCATAAGGATTGCCTGTGAGTACTGTGGCTACGATCAGCACCAGATAGTTCGTTATTGATTTATTATGTGCTGCGCATGCTTTGCAGACCCTTCGACTCTCCCCTGGCCATACAGATAGCCAAACGCCGGGTTGAGGAGGAGTACGCGGTGGTGGGTACGTGGGAGGAAACCAACATAACCCTAGCCGTACTGGAGCACTATATTCCCCGTTATTTCGCACGTGCTACGCTGATTTATCCAAGTAAGATCATCTGCTCCAACTACTGGCATAACACGTGCTCAACTTTCTGATTTTACAGTATTTGCGCAGAAACTTAAGAATCGAAATCGCAATAATCGCAAACCGAAGGTCTCCCCAGAGGTTAGGGCAATGGTCAAAAGTAATTTTACCCATGAATACGAATTTTATCACTTCTGCAAACAGCGTCTTTATAAACAGTACATTGCTCTAAAGCGCTTGGAATTGAAAGGACTCAACTATTAACAATCTATCTCATTTATAAAGGAATTAAGACTTTGTTTAACGTATCCAAAGCTATTTAAAGAATTTATTTAAAAGGTATCTAAAGAAATTTTTTGAATTTTTATGTTTAGTATAGTAAAAGTAGGAACTTTTAAGATTTTTATATCCCATATAACTAAATCTTTTTAGAGTTGATAGACCAAATAAATTAAAACACATTTGTACAAACAATTAAAGTCGTTTCTTGACTTTTTAAGACACAAAAGTGCTCATATTCATTGTATTCCCACCTGTGTTAATTGTGCGTCCTAAAAGTGATTAAGTTCATCAGGGGAAAACTCCGATTTGTGCTCGATTTATGTGTCTCATCTGTGCCTAATCACGTTGTGCCTACTCTGCTTAAACGTCTTCAAACTTAGCCCAAAAACCAACCCAAACCCTTCTTAGCTACGCTACATAAAGACCCTGTATCTGAATAACACACGGTATGATCAATTACCGGTGGTTGTGTTCAATCGTCCCACACATGTGGGCACTGAGACGCTACTTCCGCTCTTCCGACTGCTTTCCACCCATAACGACATGAATGTGGTGCTAAATGGACCTATACAAACTGTGACTAGGACGAGATCGATTGCGGATCAAAGAATTGAGGTGCATTGGGTGAGTAAACTGCAACCGGATACCCTGTATATAGCGCATGGCAACTGGATGAACTTTACGCGTTACAAAAGGAAGAAACCCATTTATATATCGCTCGTGAGGGATCCAGTGGAAAGAATGATCCACAACTACTACGAGCGAAGGACTTATCAGAAGTTGGCACTGAGTCGGAGTATATATGCAGGATATGAACAGCAGAGCAACTCCTGGTACAGACAGAAGTTCAATGACTGTGTGCGCAGTGGAAATGCCGAGTGTCAGTACGTTCCATACTCCATAGTGGATCCAGTTGAGGATTTCAAGAGACAATCGCTGTACTTCTGCGGCAACCACGATGATTGTCTGTGAGTAGAGCAAAAGAATTGTCCAAGTGGCTTAGGTTCATGTTTGGAACACCCATTTCCCCTTCCGCAGACCTTTTAACACGCCCCACGCCGTGCAGTTGGCCAAGCGGAATGTGGAGAAGGAATACGCCGTAGTCGCCACCTGGGAGCATCCAAATATCACCCTCACCGTGTTGGAGAAATATGTGCCTCGGTTTTTTAATCATGCACGTAAATTTTATCATAGTAGGTGTTATTTGTGCCTAACAGGAATCCCCTCAATGCTTTAACTCTGCTCTTTTCTAGTACACAAAAGAAGTATTTCTACATTCAAACGACGTTACTCCGTGGATGCCGATGTTAGAGCAATGGTACGCCGTAATTTTACCCATGAATACGATTTTTATTACTTCTGCAAGCAGCGTCTATTTAAGCAATATCTGGCACTTGAACTGGAGAATAATCTGCGTTAATCCGAGATTAATTTTATAGCAAAGAACTCACTGAATAAATCGATTAAAACCATTAAAAAACTGAGTATTTTATTTTAAAGGGTTTTAATGAGAGCTTTAGGCTTTTAAACGACTTTTGGGTGCTTTCAAAGCTCCTTATTGTTAAAATTCTATCACAAAGCCCCTTTAAAAATATCAAACACCAAGGAACGTGAGGTAAATATGGAGTAGGCTCAACACTACACACTCTATGCTCCAACTAAGTTAAGTACAAAACTAATACCTGTTTTAAATATAATCCTAGATGGCCTCACTGAATGTGCGAGATCTGAACAACACGCGTAAGGCCCAAATGGAGCTTGTCTTCTTCAATCGAGTGCCCAAAGTGGGTAGTCAAACGTTTATGGAACTTTTGCGTCGACTCTCGGAGCGCAATAATTTTCAATTTCATCGCGATGCGGTGCAAAAGGTGGAGACCATTCGCTTGGCCGAGGATCAGCAGCAGGAGATGGCCGAGGTGATCAGTGAACTGCCCGAACCCTCAGTCTTCATCAAGCACGTTTGCTTCACCAATTTCACCAAATTTAATCTACCAACTCCGATCTATTTGAATGTGGTGCGTGATCCCGTGGAACGTGTGATCAGTTGGTTTTATTACGTGCGTGCTCCGTGGTACTTTGTGGAGCGCAAGGCAGCTTTTCCTGATCTGCCACTACCCCATCCGGCATGGCTTAAGAAGGACTTCGAGACGTGTGTGCTCAGCGGGGATCAGGAGTGCACCTACACACAAGGTGTCACCGTCGAGGGCATTGGCGATCATCGTCGCCAGAGTTTGTTCTTCTGCGGTCATGATTACGAGTGCACGTGAGTTTCCTTGGCTTTAAACTAAATATCTCCTATAAAAAACGGACGTATTCTCCATCCCACAGTCCCTTTAATACTGTCGGCGCTTTGGAGCGTGCCAAGTTTGCGGTGGAGCAACAATACGCGGTGGTTGGTGTTCTGGAAGACTTTAACACTACGCTCTCAGTGCTGGAGAAATATGTGCCACGCTTTTTTGAAGGCGTAAGAGACATTTATGCAAGTAAGTAAAGAATAACCAGTAAGATAGGCCAGAGTTGAGCAAGCTGACTGTAAAAGACCGCGTGCTCATTCAAGTGCGCATTTTTCCATAAAAAAGAGAATTTTTTGACCAATTTGTCCTAAGGGAGCTATGTCCGAACAGTATGAGACTTGTCTACCACAGTTATAATGGTACCATACACATAATGTATAAATTTGGTCACGATAGCTCAACTAATACGACATGTATCCTTACAAATTTCGCATTATTTAACGATTTTTCCTACGGGAACTGTAGGATATAGTTGTCCGATCCGGATCAAACTTGTTAATGCTAGTTAAGATGGTATTATACACATAATATGTAAATTTGGTTCCGATAACTCTGATAGTTTCCAAGTTAGGATGGTATGGGATTGTTTTTTTACAATTTGCGGGGGAGATAGTGGGCGTTGCAGCACTTTGAAATAAACTTTAGTTGTCTGACGCATAGACGGACTGGCATACCAAATTTGGTGGCTCTACCTCTTATAGTCTCTGAGATCTAGGTGTGAATACATGAAAATACATATAGTCTCCTTAGGATTGGAAATGCCTCCTTACTTTACTTTTCATTATTAACCGCATAATTGACAATATTTCTTTCTTTTTTCATTACAGACAGTGCCGAGTACCTGACCAAGATCAACAAAAACAACTTTAAGCCACCCGTTAGTGAGCACGTCAAGAACATTGTGCGTCGGAATTTCACGAATGAAATTGAGTTTTATCAGTTCTGTCGCCAGCGACTGCATAAACAATATTTGGCTGCCCATTTGCCACAGAGGATTATAACAGCACATCCGGCAGCTTTGCTGGGAAATTAGCAATCGAGTCTTGTATAGAACAAAGAACAAACCAAGATATATATAGATATACTTATATATATACTCGATCCTGTAGTCAATTAAGTAAGATGCGCTACATTCCATGCAACCCACAAACACACATATCGTAGAGAATAATTGTTTTTATTGTGTATATTTCAAATTGGTTATATAAAAAACATTAATCGTACTCTTATCAAATTTATTATTACGTATATATTTATATTGCTTAGTTAGTGTTAATGAACAAAATACATTATTCGAATTGTGATGTCTTCAAGTGAACTGTTGAAATTTGTTGTTTTTAAAACTTATGTTTAATTTAGAAATAAGATTTATAAGCTCACAATCTGTAAAAATAATAAATGATATTGTAAGATAAAGAAAACTGTGTTTGATTTTAAAGAGCTGCTTAACTTTTATTGCTTCATTTATGAGGATTTTTTAATGAAAGGATATACTGGAGAAGACATCGAGTTTAATGTGAAATGTTTTTAGATAGAGGTTACATTTTCATGTCATTTGAGGTAGTTACATTTCAGTAGCATAATATTTTAGCTAAGCCTCGAATTTTATATAATTATGGCACCTAATTAGGTTCCTTCGTAGATGTTTTTTTAAGCACTTATTTTACTTTCAATTTGTTTAAATTTGTACATTTAAAATATACTTCTTTCCCTGTTGCATACATTTTATCATTTTAGTTTTATCAGCTGTGATTATTTGCTACAAAGTTTGGCAGTTAAAAATAAAGTTTATTTGCATTTAACAAAAAAAAATAAAACTTTTAAGAATTATAAAACATAAAGGTAACAAATTAACTTCAATTGCTGTTTAAATATATTGAGAATAACAAAAATTTTAGATATAAGTTTATAAACATAAAGAAATTATTTAGCTTCAGTTGCTTTTTTAATTGAACACAATTGTAAATAAATCTCTTTAGGCAATACTAGTTTACTTATGTCTACTGCAGTTGAAAACAAGCCTTGATAACAGTGGGCGTCACAAGTCGTGTAATGCTGCGCTGCTTGCTGTCATAAGTGGAATTTAAATTAGTTTATTACTCAGTATATTAAGTAAAGTGAACTCACCTCTTGTCACCGTACAAAGCAAAACACTCATCGGGCTTCATATCAACGCCAGGTCCAAGTTTCTCACTAAATACACAAATGTGATCTGCACTGTCCGTCTCACAAGTTGTCGTCTCAAGCCAGCGTTCTGGAGCACTTAGATACATTGTCTGTGGATCGCTGGCAATCATTGCCAACACCCGTTCATCATTCAATTCAGGCCAATCAGTGTTATCCGCCTTTAACTCCAACAAATTAGTTTGAGTGCGACGTAGAATGTTGGTCAAAAGTCTGTCGAAAGCCAAGTTCTTGGGCCGCTGATAGGCGCCAATGTGCAGACTCCAGCGAGCAACAAATATTTGATATATTAAATGATAGTCATCGTAGCGATATTCAATGCGTTGTCCGTCTGTTGAAATACGAGACTTGAGGAATACATCATCAAAGGCCATTTCCTTCTCACTAAGAACGTTTAAGCAGTTATTGTCCCGTCGCAGATAGTCCCATTTGTCCACATCTACACCACAGCGACGGTTGTGCACAATATCAAAGATATAGCCATGAGACATCATTGGAAATTTCAGCATCTCACTCTGGCCCAAAATTAAGGCCTTAATCAGCTGCAGTCCGCGACCACCGCAGTCGTCACGCAACGAAATGAGGTTCTTGCTCTTCATCTCTGCAAATATTTGATCCACACAGATCAAACCGTTATGCTCATGCTAAACATACAAAACAACAAATTAACAACAACGTTTTCATAGAGATTCAACTACAGCTACTCACATCGAAACTGGGTCCACAGACCACTTCCCAGTTGTGCGAAAATGGACCATGTCCAACATCATGCAGCAGCGCTGCAATCTCCACAGACAGGCGGCACCATTCAGGTAATTCCGGTTTGTAATTGGAATTTCGTCTCAAGGCATTCAAGTGATCCTGCGCGCTCTTGTAGGTGCTGTGATGGAATCAAGGGGATTAGTTGCTTTCTATATTCTTAGAGGACTTAGAGAACTTACCCTATGCAGTGATCATAGCGGGAATGTCCTGCCTTCGGCTCAAAGGACTTGCTAAGCATTCCGCATTGTTTTACACGCTTAAGTCGTTGAAAGTGGCGATGTGTTACGATCTCCTCTATGTGAGGGGGAAGCTCAATGACTCCATGAACAGCGTCTTCAACGAGCATCTATAAAGGATTAAGAATTTAGCATCTTAATATAATCAAGAAAAGCACGCCAACATACTTTAAACATAGAAAGAAAAGATCTTGTAAACTTGTGTCACAGTAGAAAGTCAAACTCGAACTGACAAATTCTACTGGCACCAATAAAGTGCGACATAATTCAAAAGAAACCGCAAGTGGACTCTACAATTCCATATAAAATTTGAATTTTTTAAGTGTTTATTCAAAACATTTGCAGTCATACATAATCAGATATTATTTATTATGTCGAAGTCAAGGTTGAAGTTGGATGACTGAGTTTAGAAACCCCATATAAGTGCTGATTAGATAATGTAAGTTATTTTTATACTTGTGGCATAATATAATCTCGTTACATACAAAGTGTGGGAATTGATATTCCCTATGTGCATTCAATGCAACCGCAGTGTATAAACAGCTGTTCCATAGCGTATGGACAGCTGTTAGAGACGCCGTTGCCTTCACAGGGGGGGCTGCCATGGCAACAAGATTTTTACATATATTTCTTATTCAGATTTCCTATAACATATTTGCTTTTAATGAAAGCTTTACTTACATGTGGAGCGATTGGCACATCGGTGATCTGCTGCTTCTGTCGCAATTGAAGCTGCTGCTGTTGAATTGATAGCGTGGGTAGCTCGGAGTCTTGCTGCGTTACAGAATTTCTTGAACAAATCATGCTCGCCGTCATCTCGATGCACTTTCGTTTTTGCTGATTTCGACGTAAACAACGTGGCAATAGAAAGCCACGAATAAATCGTAGCCAAGGAAACGTTTTGAGTTGAGTTTGTCGTTTTCTATTATGTGTAAATAAAATTGTTCACTGAACAGCTGATTTCTATGGCAACGCGTTTAGGGTTGTCAAGTGGCGCGATTGCAGAGCATGTACCAGGGCTGAATCACAGCGACGCGCCAATAAGCGCTGTATTCAAATAACAAATTCCTGCAAGGTAGCGCAGCAAATGTTTAATTTATGTCAATGTTTGTTTAAATTTACATACATAAATAATAAAACATATTTTTAGTTCTTCCTAAAAGTATGCTTTGCTGTTTAAGTGAATGGTAAATCATAGATGTAATGTTAAAAATTGTATTATGATATGATATGATAATAAATACAAATTTGGTAATTAATTCCTAATTTTTGTTTAAAGCTTAAATTTATTACTGTGAACTTGGGCTATATTTATATAACAAAATAAGACAACAAAGGTCGATGACACAAAAGCTCCAAGTCCCAGTAATGTCTGAATTAATTATAATTAATTTCATGACACACGCTGAACAAAGCTGACTTAAAGCGTTTTTCATTTAACCTGGCTCATAGATTCACTGCCAGCCGAATGGCAGAAGAGCAGAACATTATTTTCAATGAGTGTGAGTTTGTGTGTAAATGAGAGCGCCGTCGCATTGAAATGAAAGCGAAAGTAGCTTTTGACCCAAAAATGAAAGTGGAACAGAAGAGCACAAGTGCTAAAGAGAATGGCGCAAACACAAGAGAGGCAAACAATGAAAGAGCAATTGCATTGCGTGGCAGTCTGTTACAATCAACTGCAAGATGCAAATGAGCGTACAAAGCAAAATTCACACACACACACAGCATATATTAATTGACAGACGTTCATGCACACACACACACACACAGTAGCAATTGCAATTTAAATCTGTTTCAAGCAGACCAAATGCGGTCAACGCACCTCAAAGACAACAGAGCACCTCCAAGCAAACATTATCAAGAACACACACACACTCATACAAATGATTCTAAATTTGTTTATACATGCACGCGCAAACAACGCAGTCCGTCTAGCAGTAGAACAGAATTAAAAGAATAATAAATACATACAAAATTAAAAACAAACAGTAAATTTTGCAAAAACAACAAGTACACTCACACATACGTTTATTATACAAACACAAAGCTAAACAAAAACCTTTAAAAACAAAAAACGCCGGCTTCACAGTAGACTGAGTGGAGCGAAAAAGTATGAAGAGTACGAGAGAGAGCCAGAGAGAGACTGCGAGAACGAAAGAAATAAACGGGCAATAAAACAGTGGTTGAATAAAAGCAAACACTTAAATATTCATAAGTTTATGACTAATTATAATAAAAATTCGCTTAAAAATTTAATTTAAAGAGTACAAAATTACAATTAAAAGCTAAATTTAAAAACAAAAGTAAATAGGGAATATTTTTTTTAGATTATTCGCTTATTAACACTTGGGTTATACTCTAACATGTTCATGTTATAACTAGCTTGATACCACTGTACGCTAGTTAAGCATCTTCTCTCTCAGTCGCCGTCTCTCTTTTGACTCATGCAAAACACACAGCACCGCCCAGAGCAGCCCACTCAGTTTGTGTAAAGGGGGAGAGAAAAGTGAGAGTTACAGGCGTGCCGCAGAGCTTGCTGCGTGCTGAAGGCGTTCGTCAGTTGCTACACGACAGGACAGCCGCGCAGACAGGCACGGGCAGGTCTAACAGGAACAGACAAAACTATAACATAACGTAATGCAGTAGTCGTCGCGTTAAAGTTACAAAATAATGTTAAGCAATATTGTATCTTTAAGATACACTTGTGCCAGCACAGTAGCAAATACCGATGACAAATTAATACTAATTAAAGCGCAGTGTGCGATCTACTAGGCCAGATGCTCTCCCTCACTCTCTTGCATATACGTAATTGGTTCTCTCTGTTTTAAATTCTCTTTGCAAAAAGTGCTCGTATCTTGATATCTGTATTCGAATAAGTCCCATGCCGTGCGTACTCACGCCAATGGGCGAAAGACGCAACTGCCGAGTGCCGATTGCCGACTGCCGAATACCGACTGCTGCTGTGGGCTGCTACGACCTTGCAATGCCCTTGAATGACACTCTTATTGCGACCAAGTCGCCGTCGTTGCCACTACAACTGGCGGTGCTGCCACGGCTGCCACGACGAGCGCTGGCAAAATAATGAAACGAAATTAAATTCTCAATTTGAATTTTCTTTATATCGTATTAAACGTGAATCGTTGTGACTCGTCTATATCTTTTTGCTGCCCAATCACGAGTAAATCCGACGGTCCAGCTCCTTTTTTACACCAAACTATAAAGTCGTCGCGTTTCGAAATTAAACAAAATCAAAACCAGTTTAATGCCAAAACATATCGGGCTAAAAGTGCACACAACTACATTCAATTGTGTTATCTAAGCAACCAGCGAGAGCGCCATCTGTAGGCCACAACCTAGAGTTGTACAAGTGTATGCGTGCATGTGTGTGAGTGTGTTGTTAAAAAGTGAAAGTTCAGCCCAAGAATATCCTTTACTAGCCCCGTTCAGTGGGTCACTCAAGGCGAAGGCGTTTACCTATATAACGATACTGAAACACGCAATATCCAAAGCATAAATAACAACGACTTCCATACTATATACCTAGATACATACTATATATATACAACATATATATATAGGTATATATATTTAGTCGCTATATGATTTGCGATATTTATGCGATAAGTTTGACAACTCATACTTTTTATTACTACGAGCCAAGAACTTGGGCACAAAAGAGGAAAACACTTGGAACTAAATAAAATACACGAAGGTTGGTAAAAATTAATTTAAATAATTAAATATATAAAAAATTAATGCATGTAAAGCGGGCAATTATAGTTGTTATGAATTTCGATGCGAGTACCATTAATTGTGTGAGCGTGTATCTGTCAGATACTTTGACATTGGAAGTCCAAAGTGCTTCACGGTCAGCGCATGAATATTTCTAGTCGATGATTAGCTTAGCTATAGATACAGCTGGTAATCAGTAGCTGTAAAGATACTTGTTGTAGATTATATGCAAAATGCCAACTTCAATTTCAATAAATCCTTTTATGTAATCAATTCAAGCGTCCTTTTCTTTAATTTGTTTGCTAACTGCTTCGCAAACATTCCAACCATTGCAATTACAATCAAAACAAAGTCTCTGCCTCTTATCAAATGCCAAGCAGGCTCCAATTGTGGCCAATAAAAATCAAGGCACGAGCTGTAACGGAAAGCGAAAGCATGTGAAAATCGAAAGTATCTGTGCTCGTGTAGAAGTAAATGTGTCTGTAGGTTTGTGTGTCTGCTCCAAAACGGCGCAAGCGTTTTTCACATTGTAGTTGCTAGTTATTGTTGTTTTTCCCCCTCAATTGTTGTTGTTGTTATTATGATTATTGTGACGGTTCTCGGCTTTGTTTGCTTTTGACATTTCGCTGGGTAGCAATGTCATACAAATATAAATAAGATACACGCGCTGCCAAACCACACCAAACTGAACCACCCACACTAAAAAAAACAAGTAAGATAAGTACGGTCGAGCACGCCCTACCGTATAATACTCTCTGCATTTTCCACGAATTATATTATTAAAATCGGTATCGAGATATTACAATGTGTAGTACTTGCATTAAAACACGTTGAAACAAAAACAATCTAAGCATAATAAAACATACAGCTGTTTGTCTGTACGCGAATACATATACGAAAGACAATATATGATGCATATATGTATGTGTGTATTCGGCGCGGCCAGCGACTGTGAGCAGCGCTGCCGCCACGCAGGCAGCGAAAACATTCGAACATGTGCTTGTATGTTTCTGTCTCGCTTGCACTCATACATTGAGCGCTGCCGCTCAAGTGCTTGTATGTTACTATCTCGCTTGCACTCATACACGATATTGCATTCAGTTATCAATATTGTAACGCATCTAGTTTCCTTGTTTATAGTCCGATTTTAATGCACCTTTCAGGATAGTTTGATATAGTTAGTGTCCACACGAATTATAAATTAGAATACTCTACGATAAGAAGAAACGCCATAAAAATTTATTGAATTTTGAATAGTGTCTTAGTTCCTATGGGAAAAGGGGGCGTGGCAGCCCAAAATTTTTGATGGCATGACATTTACTCAGTCTCTAGGAACGTCCATACCAAAATTTGTGATCCTAGGTGCCATAGTTACTGAGATATTCGCCGAAAACACCGATTTTTTCCGAGGTGTCTTTGGTTTTTTGCTCATTGTGGGCGAATGGGGCGTGGCATCGAAAAAAAAAAAGATTCTTGTATTGACTGACTAAATATCTGATCGATTGAGACCAAGCTCGAACTTGTAGCTCTTACCATCTCTGAAATCTGTTTGTTCATACGGACAGACAGACGGACAGACAGACGGACAGACGGACAGACGGACATGGCTATATCGACTCGGCTTGTGATGCTGATCAAGAATATATATACTTTATGGGGTCTGCCACGCCTCCTTCTGCCTGTTACATACATTTTCACAAACCCAATATACTCTTGCAGAGAGTATAATAACACACGCACTGACCGCAAACACACAGACACACTCATGAGCACACGCAGTGTACCAAAGTACAAAATTATCTTTCAGATACGCGGCTTCTTAACTGAAATCCATACAAATTATTGATTGTTCTCATCGATTGGGAGACTTTCAAGTCCCTTTTTTTTGCTATGTCGGAAACAACAGCACCCACAACTTAACGCCGCGTGCTACGTGATGCTGTCAATTTGGCTAATTCGCCATATAAAATACACAATATATATTCAGGTTTATTTATAAATAAAGAAACTCATTCAGCATCAATATAGTCAGCTGTTGCGGCTCGTAGAATTTTCTTCTAATATTTTCCGTGGGTGGCACTGCAAAAAAAGACAACACCACTTAAATAAAAAAAGAAAATAAATAAAATAAAAAAAATTAAAGGAAACTGTTAATGAGCACATAGTAAATATATATTTCTACTTAATTTCCGTTGTCAAGTAAAATTTAAAAACAAATAATAATATATGACAGTTTTATAAATGAGGTAAGCTGAGCAGAAGAATGTGGTCAGTTCTCTAATTAGTTTGAATTAATTTTTTACAATTTATATTGTGTTATAGAACAATTTTACAGCTAATTAGCGTACCGAATTATGTGGAGACAAATTTCTAACAAAAATTTCAAGGAAAACAATTTTATCGAATTAATAAGCTGGAGCACTAAGTCGACCAAAAGTTTCCTTAAGCTAACCTTTGTTATTTAAATACAATCTTAACTAAATAACTATTGAAACTAGTTCAGATTTTTGTTAAAAATGTTTTTGGTAAATTCCATTTTATACAGTTCTCTACTTCACTCCCTCTAACTACTTTCTAGCTTAGTATTATCTGTTCCATATCATAAATTGGTTAAGTCCAAAGCCAATTGCTGTATTTTGCTAAATCCGCACAGCTCATAAACCGCTTACAGATAAGCAAATCCAAATACATACAGGACTGTCACTAATAACCGAAACCCAGAAAAAAATCATATATATAATCACAATCACAGCGGTTTGGTGATAAACCAAATTTCCAATCATAAATAAGCACAGGGAGAATATCTGCAAATATCTGTTATAAATATTAAGCACATATTGCCAATTCTCGTACACAAAAACAGAGAAGGGACGACGCAGACATACCCTAGCATAAATATTTTAAAGCTATATAATTTGGGTATATGTGGAAAAATACATTTCATAGTGTATACAAATTATATAGATATGTTTAAGTAAAGTGAATCCTTCGAAAGATTAATATTTTAAAGTCCTTTATTTATTTTATAGTTTAAGTATGTTTAAGTTTAAGTTTAAGTTGTGTATTTAAATTTTAAATACTTATAAATTCATCAAGTTCTTTCTCTACAATTTTCTTAACTTCCTTTACCAAGAAACTTGTTTATCAAGTTTGTAAATACTCTTTACCGCCAAATAGGGCAGGGATAATCAAGTTATCATCATGCCCCTTCTCGCTCTAAGGGTAGCAGACAGTAACAGAGATAGGTATAAAGACAGAGATGGGGATAGAGATAGTGATTGAGACAATAACGTCGCTGATCACGAGCATTTCTCTATGCAAGCGGCTGTCTGGCAATGAACGGCAGTGATACGCGGACAGAGAGTCGCAGTCGCAGTCGCAGTTGGCGTCGCAGTCGCTGCTGCAGTAGCCGTTGCAGTCGCTGCTGCAGTTGTGTTACCTTTGGGATGCAGTGATTACGATTACACACAGTAGAACAGTAGTAGACTGTATGTGTGCAGACTTCCACACACACACACATACACACAGATACACAGACAGTGGCAGCTGCAGATACGAAGTGATTTACATACTCTGATCAGTGACAGAGCAGACGCTAACGGTGCGATTTGCTGCGCTTCGATTTTGTTGCCTTATCAATCAGTGCAAATTCGTTGAATGCCAAAAAAAAAACAACAAAAAGAAGAGAAATCTACAAATTCAGTGCATGCTCGTCTTACTGCCGCTGCAGACGTGCTGCAGTCCGGGTTCCTACGCGTCGAAAAGTTCTTAAAACTTCAAGAATTTCAAGAGAGTGCGATTTGTGTACTTATCGGTAAAAGTAAAGTAAAGTTAGCGGTTACGGTAACGGTCGGTAACGGGTTACCAAGCGATCGATCAGGCAGCAGTAAGTGTTAACGATTTGTTTCGATTTTGCTATGCAATTCAGTTCAAATCGGGTCATAAATTGTGTTTAGTATATTTTTATGACTGCTAAAAATAAATGCAATTTGTTATCAGTTCTCATAATCGAAACGCCGGCACGGCATGATTGTTTTTACCGCCTACTGTCCCCCGCCCTTAACTATCACTGCCCACGCCTCCGCAGCACGAAAGTCATGTCACAGACAGATGAACTCAATCCCAGCTGAAAAGTAGCTATGATGTTATATATGTATATAGTCTATTCTATATAAATAAAGCTAATGGCGCATCACAATCTACGCATAGTTTCCCACCCTTTGACTAACTAATCGTGACTAACTTGATGACATGGATTTGATATTTTGATAATGAAATGTGCAGATAAGTGTTTTGGTTTGATTACCATACACTTGTGCAATAATTCCTAGTGCTGCAGCTAAAAGATACAATCAATAAAAAGTACCCAAAGGATACTTCTTTTTATAGTTTAATAACTAAATTTATAGATTTCGCTGAAAAGTGTTAACTTCTACTATATTAACCCTTTGTATATGCTCTATTAAAAAAAGTATCTCTGAGATACGTGTCATACACATTGTAGATCTGTCAACATTTTGTGTGTTGTGCTATTTTTATAGGCAAACTGTTTAGCTAAGCAAATGTTAAACAGCTGCTTTTAGCTACTTTTAAATACTAGATTTTAATAGCTAAAAAGTGTACAGCTTAATTGTATTTTCAAGTGTGTTTGGTAATGAGTTACTAACTGTTTTAAATTGATTTAGTTGCTTAAATAATAAATTAAGCTGTCGCAATTGACCCCCTCTGTCATATATCAATGTATCTTTTATAAGGTGTCAACTCAACAGCGCCTTGATCAAGTCATTGTGTGTTCCTTAACATTTTTTTTTTTGACCAAAAAATAAAGTTAACTAATGTCACTTTATGCAAAGCATAAAAATTTGATTGTATTGGATCGTTAGAGTGCCACTTTATGTACCTCAATTGACAAAGATGCCGGGCGACACATTTGGCCCAATTTAATTCAATTAAGCTACTTATGGGTGACGAAAAAACAAGTTTCAGATACACTTCAACACAGTTAGTGCGTGTCATGTTCAGACAGGGAAAGCAGAAGAAAAAGGAAAAGTTTTCTAGCTACACTGTCAAAACAAAGCATAAATTTCAGTCGGTTAATACAAAATTTTGCCATCAATGAATGAGGAAAGTGAAAATAACAGAACGGAAATGTTCACATATGCATTGCTAAATTTTTATTAATAGCTAACATGCTAAATTCTTAGCCAATCCTTTAGTTTTTTTATAGCTGTGCATTTATTGTATTTATAAAAAGATTGCTTAATATATATAAATATATAAAACTTTTTTATTAGCGTATTTTAATGCAGTGGAAACAATATTTGTGTATTTTTGGCAAATGATGAGCATATTTTCAGCTTTTATCTCAACATTTATATAGCTAGATTCAGATAGTTTTGATATTAGTACATTGAACCGGGCGTTTATTGGGAGGAAAGTGATTTTATTTAACATGGGTTTACTTAATGTTCTCAAAGGGAATTAATTCAAAATTTATTTTCAAAATATTTTATATAGAAGAAATTCTTTTTAAAATCCTTTTCAGATCTTAGAATTTATTTTTACAACATTTTATACTTGTTTTTAGATTAATTAATCATTTTAATGTCTTAAAATATTGTCAAAGATTTGCTAGTAATTTTGCAAATATTTTTTATAATTTTACTCCCCTCCCTGTCACTCCTCTTGCTACTTCTCACATTCTTGCTCACTCTCATTAGCTATCTGTCTCTGTGTATTCATTTATTCATTTATATGCTGCCGCACGTCATCTGCTGTCGACTGCCCAAAACGCATTTAGCCACTTGGCTCTAGGCCAACAACAATTTTATTTTGGCCATGCGAGAAAGGGACTAACAGTGAAGTGAATGCGACACGCCTGCGCTGATAATCGCTGCAAGATGTTCTCTATATATACAAATATATAGTCGAAGACAGTCTATGAATCACAAATATGCCAGAATGCCAGCTGTAATGAGAAATATTTGATACATGGCGACTTTTGACCTCTTTAAACGATTGACTGTCAGGAATGGTCAACGTTTTATTTTTTCTTGCAAAAATTTAACTCAATTTTTATTATTTACTGCTTAATTAAGTTTCCTATGCAGGCTGCCAACGGAAACAACAAAAAGAAAAAAAATATAAATAAACAGTATCTCAAAGAAGCAAAGTAAAAAGTTAAAAGAAAACGGAAAAGAAAAAGAAAAAGGAAAGGAAATTGTCTGTTGATTTGCCGCTGAAGTTCAAGGCCAATTAAAATTGCAGCGATTGGCGCATTTGAAAATTGTTTTGATTTCCTTTGTGGGGGCGGTGGTGGGACTTGTCTTGCTTAATTGGTGAACGATATGTGGGCGTGACTAGGCCCAGCTGAGGCACGTGCATATAGCCAGAAACACTTGATCTTAAAAAACCAAAACCAAAACAAATCTTTGTACAAGTTAATTGAAATTCAGTTCATTTGGCACTCGTTGAAATTATCGAACAACTTTTGGGGCGGTTTCATCCCATGTGAAAAATGTCACGCGTTCATCGTATGATATAATATATATACCATATATACATATATCTATTTATTTATTTTTTTTTTATTTTGTTTCTTTGCACTTTTAATGTGTTGACAATTTCGGCAGACACGCAAATCAGTGACAGATTTTTGCCAGACTTGCTGACACCGCTTTAAAACAAAATCTTTTACTTAAATAAGTAAAGGAATTTAAACGAGTTCTACATATATGGTAACAAGGACTTTATAGTATATGAAAAAAATATTAACATAAATAAAACCTTTAGATATATTCTAAAATTTAATATAAAAACTTCCAATAGTTGCCCACTTTTCCAACCACTCAACTTTTAAATTTTTTCCGCAAACTTTTTGAATTATAGACAATTGAAAAATTCTCCTTCAAACACACTAAAAGAAAGCCAGATAGTAGCAAACAGAAAGTTATTTTCGCATTCAATTTCATTTTAATTTATTTGTTTACTTGCGAATGAAGAAAAGTTTTTTTTATGTTTTTCCAGCTTGAGTCAATAAACGAAAATAATAATTTAAAGCACGTCATTCAATGTTTACTTCACAGCAAAACGTTGCATTAGTCGCTGTCGTTGGCCACCAACAGCAACACCACCGCCTACCAACCACCAACCACCGCCCACCGTTCGCACTACCAAGTGAAGGAAAACACACAAAGTGACGTGACGTAAATGAACGAACCCGGCGATATACCACTAACACTCAGTAGCACGCCGGACAGCAGGCCTCCCTGCAGCATTATCTCAATCATACCAAACATAGGGATGTCATCATGCCGTGGACGTGCCGAGGCATTTGCGCGGAGTTTGTCCTCCAAGCTGCGCACCTTGGGAACACAGGTGAGTTGTCAAGAAAAGAGGCTACTTTTAAGTAAAGAAATGTCTTGCTCTGTTTGTTTTTTGCGCTTAATTTGTCGGGAGCGGAGGGAAGGGCGAGGCACTTTTATAATTTAATATTTATTTTAACTACCTACAAATTTAAGGGATATATATTTATTTATATATATTAAATTAGATATTTATATAAAGATTTGGAATTAAATATATGATAAACAATATTAGAATTAGAAAAGCGTTGGATTTAGTTGCATTGTTATGCATTTTTAAGCAAATGTTTAAGCTTTGTACATTTGTTTAAATTAGCTTAACTTTAACCAACTTATTCAGCTATACTTTTCTATAAAATAGTGAGTAAAAGTCTATACATTTTTAATTACTTAATGAAATAAACTATATCCCCAATACGTACAACGAAATCCAAGTTAATTGTTGGCTTATATTTTAGTAGAACTTTTATTTGCTGTACCTACTGATCAGCTTCTCAAATATCTACTAAAATCTTAAATGTCCAAGCAATCCTTACACGTTTGAAACTACCGTCACTAGCATTTCTATAGAATAATTTTCAGTAGTCGAACTCAGTCGTAGTCGAGCACATTCCAAAACGAGCAAAGCTTCAAATTTATTTCGAGTCTCAAAATGGAATTTTTGCTACGGAAATATGCGCCCGATTTCAATTCGATTGCGGTGACATCTGCCAATGGATTCCGCCAGATGACACTACACGAGTATCGTGGCCGTTATGTGGTGCTGTTGTTCTATCCGGCGGACTTTACCTTCGTGTGCCCAACGGAATTGCAAGCGTTCAGTGATCGTGCACAGGAGTTTCGTAATGTGGGCTGTGAGGTGTTAGCCTGTTCGACGGACAGTCAGTATTGCCACTGTGTGTGGATCAATCAACCGCGTCGGCAGGGCGGTTTGGGTGACATGGACATACCCTTGTTGGCCGACAAGTCCATGAAGATTGCTCGGGATTATAACATGTTGGATGAGGCTACGGGTCTGGCTCATCGTGGCATGTATATTATCGATCGACTGGGTATAGTAAGGCATATATCGGTGAACGATTTGGGCGTGGGACGCAGTGTGGAGGAGGCACTGCGTCTGGTGCAAGCGTTTCAGTTTACCGATGAGTTCGGTGAGGTGTGTCCGGTTAATTGGCGACCGGGTGCAAAGACTATGAAACCAGATTTAGATGGCAAGGCGGAATACTTCAAGTATGCTAATTAAAGTACACTACTAACACACACACAAACATAAGACAAATGGGAGTGCAAGCATGTAACACACACACCAAGAGAAATCAGTTCAATAAACTGCAGAAAAGCTAAAAACTGGTCCTTCTAATGTCTTTAAAAGCTTCTCTTAGAAACTACTGCATTTGATTTGAAGGCACTTGATTAAAGTATCTTCTTTTTGTTCTACCTCTAGGCCAACGAGGAGGGCGCCAATGCAGAGGATGAGCCAATCATAAATGGCACAAATGCCAACACCTGGGTTAATGCACAGGAATCCGAACAGACTGTCACAGATTTGCAGCCGCTGCGTCACGAGTCCGACTCGTTCTTCGACTTTGACTGCGAGCTGGAATCTCCTGGCAGTCCTGTTGATGAGTGCGAGTACCTGCGTCTCATAGAAACCTCCTCGAATACACCACACAACTCCACCGCCGAATCGGGCTATGCCTGCGCCTCGGCGGCCAGCAGTCACAGCAGCAATGATGGTCCCTACTTTGATGCAGCGGCTGGCAGCAGTAGCAGCATCAGCAATGCCCAGGATGAGATACTGGTGACTACACAGCCGCAAACGCAGCATGGGAAATTGCTGCCAGCGGAGCTAAAGGATTATGCGAGTGCGTTGCAGTTGAATGGGAATCACGAGCTGTTTGTAAACGGTGAGCAGGAGGAGGAGGTAAAGGAGGAGGAGAAGGGACAGGAGCAGGAGCCACAACTGGAGCAGGAACTGGAAAAGCATAAGGAGAGCGAGGATGAAACACTTTTGCAGGCACAAATACTCAGTCAGCTGCAGCAGCACAGTGACAGCGTGAGAAGCACGGAGACTGCTACAGCAGAGGAGCGAGAAGAGCAGCCAGCACTGGTTAATGGACACACAGAGCAAGCGGAGCAACAGCTGCTACAACTGGAGGAGGAGACTGCTCCACATTGTGAAGAGAAGCAACAAAAGGAGGAGGTTCAGCAGCAGGAGCAGGAGGAAGCACAGCAAAACGGCACCGATGAAGTGGACAAGTGCAGCGAGAGTCCTCTTAGCCTAGACGTGTCACTAGCACAGCAGCAGGAACAGCTGGAACAGCTAGAACAGTTGAAACCTCAAGCAGAGGACACAAATGACACCGAGGACAAATCAGAAACAGAGGACAAACAAAAAACGAGTCACAGTCATGGCATGGACACCACAGACGACGAGGATGACTGTCGGCCGCAGCGTGTGCGTCGCTGTTCCTCGCTGAAAACGGGTAAAACACCACCTGGCACACCAGGTAGAAAGAAAATTGTGCGGTTTGCTGATGTGCTGGGCTTGGATTTGGCTGATGTGAAGACTTTCCTGGATGAGATACCAACTATACCAAAGTCAGCGTTTGAGGATCTTGAAATACTTGAATCGGAGCCACCATTGATACTTGGACCGAAGTCGGATAAGCTATTGATGCCGCTATTCCAGCAACCTGGTGGACTGGCCACATTCCTCGATGCGGTGCGCGAGAAACAGGTGTCGCTGGAGAATGCCGCTGTCACCGATAGCATAAATCAAACGATTTCCGGTTCGGTGCGAGTACGTAATCTGGACTTTCACAAGTCGGTGCATATACGCTACTCACTGGACAGCTGGCGCAGCTATGCTGATCTGCAGGCCAATTATGTGGAGAACTCTTGCGATGGTTTCTCCGATAAATTTACCTTTGTGCTGTTTGGCAACTCGTTGCATGTGGGACAACGTCTGGAGTTTGCTGTACGCTTTCAGTGCAAGGGTCAACAATTTTGGGATAATAATTATGGCGCCAACTACTGCTTCCAGTGCCTGCCCAGCTCGAATCACACGGCATCGCCAGCGTCTGTGGCGTCTGGCGCCGTGCCGGCACATCATGCCAGCAGCCTGGTCGGCCTGCTAAGCCCCGCAGCGGGCGATGCCTGGTGCAGTTCGTTCTACTAATCCGATTAGTCGGATGGTTGAGTGGAGGCTGGGGCGAGTACAAGTGGCACTCCAAGGAGGCAGTAGACGACGCGAGCACGGACGCGGGTCGTTGGGTCGTTGCAGTCAAGGCCATGTCAAACGCCGTCTAAAAGTCGTCGTAGACTTTGACGGCGTCTGTCATTTGGCAGCTGCCACAACCAGAGAGGAATGTGATCAAGAATCAAAGATCACAAACGGTGTCACCCCCTCAACACACTCCAACATCCTTCTAATCCACACAAGATCCATTGTATGTTAGGCAAAAATGTTTATATTTTTATAGAGCGCAGTGAAAGGTGAAAAGCAGGAGCAGTGGCAGCAGCAGTTCAACCAGGCGAATCAAATTAAAAACAAAAGTTTATAAGTAGTCCGAACAAAATACAAGAATTAAAAGTAAAAAATTATAAATGAAATATGTAAAAGAGCCAGCAAAGTGCGAATGAATCCCAAAGATAGTTGTTAGTCTTACGTAATAAGAAGAGCAAGTGATAACAATTGATGATAACAATGATAATGATGATTGATAATACTAATGATCATCTACTAAACAGTCTTTAAATGTCTTCTACTATCTTGATTTCTATACTTTGATTGTTCAGATATGTTCAGGGCACTTTTTTGTACAGTAAACAGTTCCTCGAATCAGCTCCAATTTCAATTTCTAGTCAATTCAAGTTTAAAAGGGGTCAGTAGCACCTCCGAATCTCTTGCCAAACCTCCAAAACCACCTCATTAATCCAGAGACAAGCAACCAATTGAGTCTGAAATAGTTTTCATTACAACTTATCCCGACTGCAATTAACCCTGCACATACTGAACAATTGTTTTTATTTTAATATGCCCAAATTTATAACTACAATAATCTATATATTATTTTCTGATGAAATGTTGACATTTCCCATTTATTGTTTAATTTAATTCTTGCTTAGTTTATAATTTAAAACGATTTAATTTACGATTTCGGTGTTTTTTGTGAATACAATATACAATACATATAATATATTATATATACAAAATAAAAATATATTTTAAATTTTAGTTTATTGCTATTCTTATGTTTTTTTTTATTTGTTGGAACTCGTTAAGATTGAGGAACGGTCATCAAGCTAACTATTGGCGTTATCACGACATAATTCAATTAATATCTACTAAAAACTACAACTGGCCAACAAATAAGATCCACACCAATAGCATGCACATAACTATATAGTATATGTAGTATGTATATGTATATCAGGGACAACCAAGAACCTAACAATAACGAATAATTAATTTAAAATTGACGCAGCTACCTCAAAGTTTTCCACACGAAAACAAAAAGTAAACAACAACATAGATATATAATATATAAATTGAAATATAAATGATGTTATATATGTTTATTGCATAGCAAACATGTAAAGATAAAAAAAATACCTAATAAATAAAATTAACTTTAAAAGTTACAAACTAACGACAGAATCTATTAAGAACACACCCATATACTAATACCGTAAAGCCCCCTTAACCGTTAGACTGAAGTGTGAGTATAAGAAAAGCTTTGGAATGCCTTGTATGGCATCGATACTACGTAACGCTTATGAGAATTGTCGGCAGAGTTTCTTTGGCTGGGGATAATTGTTAATAGCAATAGTTGTGCAACAAAAACAGTTTAAATTTTAAATTTACATGTTAAAGGTCGGCCCTAAGAACGAAATAAATAAATTACCTTTCCCAGAAAACAATAGTTTTGCTTTGTAAAATAAAAAGTATTCAATAAGTAACTGCTAGTGAAACAGCGCGGCTGTTTTGTTAGGCACAGCGTTGCCACCTAGTGGAATGTGCAAAACAGCTGTTGTGTCAGCGTAGAAAAGCTGGCTGCTATGGCGAGGATGCGCACGTTGTTGTGTACAGCTTAGCTTTGAGTGTAGTGCTTATTTTTTAAAGGGAACAAGCCAACGGAAATTAGTTAATTCGAAATTTTTAAATCTTAATGTTGTATACACTTATTAAAAAGATTTTATTTAAAATACTTAATCATTAGCTGTGAAACCCAAGCAGATTACTTAGTATATTTCTTACACATGTATAGACTATATTAAAACTTAGTTTTGGCTTAAGAAAATATAAAAATTATATCAAATGGGTTCAGTTTTGAAGCTAAAGAAATTTTACAACTTTAGTCTCCTTGGAAAACTGCAAATTTCCTTTTCAAAATATTGTTTAAAGCCAATAAAAATATTTGTTAAAGTTGTAACTGATTAAATTTTAAATAAAAACCTTAAATATTAGCAAACATCATCGTCCATGGCCGCCTCCTCGTCGTCCGGCTGGGATGCACTCAGCTCGGCTATATCGTCCTCCACACTGTCCACAAAACTGGAAACTCTGCAAGCAATCAAAGAAATGGTTTTTAAATAAAAGTTAATTAGATGCATGTGGCCAGTATCACTTTTCGAAGTCGCACTGTGGCAGGAGACCCTCCTCCTTAAAGTGGCTGTCCGCTCTGTTAAAACGGAGCAGTGTGCAGAGACGCAGCAGTGCTAGGAGTTGAAGCAACATGCCAGCCACATAACTGAGCCACAGATTATGGGGGAATATGATGAGGGCCACACCCAAGGCGGCATAAAGAGGCGCAGGCCGCCAACCGCCCAGAAGCATTGAGAAACGCCAGCAGTCCAGACAGCAGGAGCTATGGTAATTATCGCTACAAATTAAATAAATAAATACACATAAATAAATACTATTAAAATTGATGGGCATCTTTTTCTGGTCGAGCAACTTACTCGACGCATTGGAGCTGCAGAAATATGGTTATCAGCCATTTTATCTCAATGAACAGCACCAGCAAAGCTGAAAAACTGACCAAGCATTAAAATTTTGTATGAACTGCCGGAGACTCAATGAATTTGGAGAAAATGTATCATAACTTACAATATGTAGAGACCCGCCTGATAGCCATGCATATAGACATCGACGCCCACTCCACAGATAACTGAAATGAGAAATGACCACAAATTGGCTGTATTCTGAAGTTATAGCCATTTGAATTCGTTGGGAATTTGAGTTCTTTGCGTCCTTGAATAACCGTCGTATAAAACAATATGATTGTGTCTGCTCAAATAACATTTCATTGGGCTTTGCTCGAGGGCCATAAAATATGCCAAAACGCAAACTGTAATATGAATGTCATTGATGAGACAGAGGCCCGTTTAACGAGGGTGGTTTGAAGCATTTTTGAAACAAGTGATGGGTTTTACTGGGGAGTCTTTGTTGTAAAATGAAACTTAGTGCTTTAAAATAAAAATAGGTAATTTTTAAAATATAAAATACAGTAAAAACCGGTTATAACAACACTCAAGGGGCCGACGATTTTATGTCGTTATAACCGGTAGAAGCTTTAACCAAAAGGAGAACAATGGAGAAGGCGACCAACCAAGTCATCTAATTTTCGTCGCTATAACCGGACGGACGCTTTAAGCGAAGTCGGTTTCTAACCGGTTTCTACTGTAGTTCTAATTAAAATAATTTAAAATAATTATTAATATTATTTATTATATTTTTATAAATTACTTTATTGCCATTTTTTAGCTGAATTTTCAGCTAGAAAATTTAAAAAAAGAAAAGCTATATTTAAATTAGATTTTTATCTAAATACTTGACTTTAAAAATGTATAGTTAATAAAGCCATAAACACTCAAACGTATGCCTTCTGAAATCGATTCCAATAAATACTTTATGGCCCATAAATTAGATAAGCTCAAAGATCTCGAATTAACGCTCATAAAAGTGCCGTAATCTCAAAAAAGTTTGTCGCACTTAAAACTTTTGTAACTGCCCACTTGGTAAACAAGATTCTTACCACATTTTGTGCTATTGGCGCCCAATTTCGATGTGTAAAATATGACTCTGACTAAATGGAGGACAACAAGAGGAATCTACTCAAAATTCAATCTAATTAAGTTGTTATTGTATGCGGCGGAAAACAAATCCGATTAAATAGCAGATAAAAGCCAACTTCCAGTTGGCCCAAATCGAGAACAAAAAGCCAAAAGCAAAACCAAAGCGAGAGCCAAAGCCAAACCAATTACATTAAACGCTTTGACTATGCTGGAAAAGTCGATGAAACGTGCGTAAAAGAGGAAACCAAATGAAAGCTATGCAAAAATTATGTTCCCTCTGCTCCCTACCAGACAATTAGGGGGAGTTGTGGGGGGAGGGATTCCCCGACTGATAGATTTTTTTTTTGTTGTTGCACAATGTCGCCATGTTTAGATGATTTTCGGTATAAACGACTGGCGCCAGAGAGCTAACAACAGAAATCAGTTACCAAAAAAAGGGTAGAAAAACGGAAACTGGTAAGAGCTCAAAGGGTTGCACTTGGCAAGCATGCAAGCTGCTGCAAAATGGCTAAAAGTAACAAAAACGCAAGCAAAAAAAAAAGGCCAGTGTCTCGTTAATGGCCCTGAGAGTATTTTCTTTGCTCCCATTTCCCCTCCAAACCCCCTTGCCAACCCAACTGGCTGCTATCTCAAAATTATAAGCAGCACGTTCCATCGAGGTTTATGAACTGTGAGTAGCTTTTTTGCGGCATGCATGCATAATGCAGATTCAGATTCAGCAACACAACAACAACAACAACAATATTGTTGGGAAATTAGTTTGAACTTGACCCAAAGTTTTTTGCTCACAGCTGCAAAACGTTGCTCATTTATCATATGTCCCACTGTGCACATTGGGGCTGGTCAGCAACTGTTGCGGACGGACTGTTGCACTATTGAAAGCTGCCATTACAAGTGCATTAGTCGAGGGGGTTTGAGGGGATGTAGGAAGTGGGTGGGGTGTGGCAAAGTCCTTTGTACAGATGCGGCCCATGGGAGTGATGGCTTGATAAGCTTCAAGTGGTAAAGCGAAGTTTAATAACTGCAGCCCGTGCACAATTGTTTGTATAGATTATAATATTTCCCTTAAATGGCGAATAAAATAAAATAAATAAAAAAGGGGATTAAATAAGTTACTTTGAGCTGCCTATAAAAAATTACAGTTTGACTTAGGGATTGGGTTTGATTACTGGCTTTGATTGGGTTTGATATAAAAGCCAATAAATAATTTAAAAAATTGTAAAAAAATTGTTTTGATTGCTAAAAGATGGAATATTAATTAATATGCATATTAATGATTCTAAATTAATAAATAACTAAATTTCTTGAGCAAAAAATATTTAAAAAATATTTAAAAATATTTAAAAAGAATATTTATATATAAAAATCAACTCAGTTTGCTTTAAAATATAATAAATAACTAAAAATATTATTTCATTTAATAATTAAATTATTTTAATTAAAATTCAGTGTAAGATTTTCGAAATAGTTTAATAAAAGTGAAATAAATTTATGACTACTTAGTTTTGAGATTAAATTGCTTAAAAGTAAATTATATACAAATTAATAGAGATAAATAGTGAATCAAATATCTTAATGGACTACTTAAAATATGCAAATAAAGTAAACAAAATCATATTAAGTTTTTATATACAATTTCTTAATCAATAGCCAAGAATTGTGTGTGCGTGTTCAAAGTTATGTATTTATTATACATTTTTTATTGTGTATAAATTCTGAGAAATTTAAAATAGCATAATCATGGTTTATGTGATAGCTGTCCCGTGTATTATGAGATTTCAGGCATATCCTTTTCATATATTATGCGCCACCTGCGTAACATGCGGCTCATATCCTTCCACTTGAATCATTTTCAATTTGTTTGTGTGTTTGGGTGTATGAGTGTAGGGGTATTTGTGTGTTTGTTTTTGTGCTTACCGAATGAAGTCAGCAGACCAAAAACCCTTATCACAGGACGTAAACACTCGCAAGGCTCGACCGTCTGGCGGCAACGACGACGACGTCGCTGCAATTGCTCATGTTGTTGATGCGATTGGCTCATGACTTCCTTCTTATGCTCTTATTTTATGCTTTGTATTTTATATACACTTTGTATGCCAATGCAGTTGCAATTGTTTGTGGCGTAGTCAGTGGCACATAATAATCGTCTTAAGAACACGGTTGGTCCAGTTGGCCACGTTAATACCAGAGCTAATATAGCTGCACAACAGAGCTTAGCTTAGCTGAGCTCAACTCAGCTCAACTTCAAAGACACTTTGCGCTCTGCATTGAATATAAATCAAGTGAACTTTTACGGCAATGGCAACGTATCCAATTTCTTGGCAAGCAACTGACCGACGATTGCCAAGGATGGCGACACAAACACAATAACAGTAACAGCATCAACAGCAGCAGCAACAACAGTATAAAAAAAACAATAAGCAGTTTGCTATGCGTTGAAATATCAGCTTTTAATTTTTTACCAACGTCTTACGCTGCGTATGCGTAATGCGTTTTTTACGTATAATTCGTTCACCTTTTCACAGCGGCATTTAATCACAGTGCCATTTTCAAACTGTGTGTGTGTGTGTGTGTTACAACTAATGGCTGCAAATTACCGTTAACGTGCCGCAATTCAGTTGTCGCACCGAACGCGTCTCACACACAGAACGTCAACAACTGAGTTTTTAAAATGTCCGCCAAGTTTGTGCAGGTGCCACTTGCTTCGTGCCACTTGCCACTTGACTGTTAAGCCAAAAGCCGAGCCCGATAGTCACAGCTAGAGTCAGAGTCAGCCTCTGAGTGCCCTAAACAACGTCCGCACGCTTCTAGCAGCGCCAACTGAATGAATGGAGCAATCGTCCTCAGTCGCCACGCAGGCTGCTCGACTTTGTTGGCAGTAAGCAGCCACGGAGACAAGCAGATACCCTACGATTCGCATAAGCTAATTTTGGGCGTTGGTTTTACTAAAAATTATATTATTAAGAACTGTTTACATTAAAAAATACTTATGCCTACATATAATAATCAACTAAGATAAGTAACTCGCTATAACAGTATTTATATTTTTTGATAAAAATGTTCGTTTGAACCTGATAAAAAAATATCTAAAAAGAACTACTTTCTTAATAAGACTTCTAAAAGTTTAGCCAAAACTGCATTATGATAAATAACCTTCGTTTAAAAACTTTCTTGAAAAAGAGAGCAGCTTTTCATATTAAATAGTATGCCCTGAATAATTAAAAATTTAATTATCTACAATATAATTCTAAAAATTTTTATATATCACCTAAGATAGAAAACACATACGCTTGCCAATATTAAATCCATAGCAGTACAAATGTTGTCTGTTAATATATTATAAAGCTCTTTAAACAATACTTTTTGTTACATAAAATTTGAAAATATTTTGTATAGAAATAAATTAAGTTAAATTTATTTTTTTTTTTTGAAATATTTATGGTCTTAAAGAAATCGTAAAAATGTAGCTCAAAATTTAAAATACTCTTGGTGTATTAAATAGAAACTCTTTTTGCAGCAAGCGCTAATTTATTTATTTAAATAGTTTCTTTTTAAACTCCTAGACTTTATAGTACTTGATTATTTATTAATTTCTTTAAAAGTCTAAATTTTCTTGTATTAGAGACAAACTTAAATATTTGAAGCGGCAGTGCATTTGACAAGTCTGCAAAGCCGACACTGAATGCCATTGAAAGTTAGCTTTTATTTGTCACGTTGTTCTGAGTGTTGTTGGTATGTTTTCTATGCTTGAGCTGCCTGCCCGTATCCCGTTTCCCATTTCCCACGTTCCTCATTTCCCCACTCTTTACTCCACTCCGCGTCAAAGCCTCAACTCCCCTGTTCGTCACTTTGTATGTTTGTTGGCGTCGTTTCAGTAATTTTCATAACTGGCACAATGCGTGGCCACTCCAACGGGTAGCTGTAGGGAGGAGGGGGATGAAAGATGCTTCGCGGAGCAGTTGACAATTGCGCCATCTTCGCAGAGTGTGGACAAAAACATTTTCGGCACTGACAAAGCCAGCTGCCCCTGGACCTTACAACCACGCCCCCTTGATACATTAAAGACAGAAGGCAGCTGGAAAGTAAATATTGTTTTTTTCTTAGCCTGCTTCAGGTTTGTCTACATCTTTTGCATCTCTCATTTGGTCTATGAAGCGGCAAAGGTTCCGACATTAATGACATTTCTACTGGCGCTGCAACGCGGCGTATGCGTGATGCTAATGAGGTGAGAAGCGGGGGGAGGTTGGTGTAGCTGCAGGCAATTCATTTACTTGGCAAACTCCTTGCGCCGTTTCATTATCTTACTAATGCCCGCCACCATCGCGACCTCAGGCAATGCCAGTTTAGCGTCCTCCTGGAAATCGCAGCGCCGCGTCAAATGCAGCCAGGTGCGTTCCGGATTTAAGGACAACGGCATTTGCAGCCAACTGACATAGTCGATCTTTAGCGAACCCGTTAGCAGCTGATCAAATGGTGTATTGCCTATAAAGAACATGGAGCGCAGTACCGATGTCTTGGCCTCCTTTATGTTCTGGCCAAGAACACCCTGAAAGGGACTCGGTTCGTTGTCACCCGTGCCCAGTTGTTCCAGCAGCCAATCCTTGTTGAATTTCAAATAATTGTAAAGCACTTTCAGTGCCTGTTTGCCAATGTTTGTGGTCAGCACATCACTGGCCAGCACTTCGGCAATATAATCCGCAATGCCCACATCTAGTTCCATGGCATAGTTCGCCGGTGGACTGTGACTTAGGCGCTCCGATTCAATGTTGGTCAATGCCAGGTCATCGATTTTAACCGTGCTCACTGCACTCATGCCACCAGCACCTCTGCTGCAAGTGCCACCATAGTCGGTGTCCAGGTTGATGCTCTCCTTGGCCTGCTTTAGAAATAACTCGATTTGATCCGTATGCTTGTCGTCCTCGTCTATGGAGCAAATGGCCTCCGAAAGTGAATAGCAGACGGCAGCTTTGTCCTCATTTTTGGCTACCAAAAGGAAAAAACTTTCAAAAAATGCAGATACATTTGAAGTGGAGTAAACTACCCTGCTCCTGTAGCTCAGCGGTCTTGATTAGTTCCGTGTAGAGTGCCGCAAAGACCACTTGCAGCAGCACAGAGTCACCCAATGGACGTGTGGAGACCGGTATTATATCCTGCAGCAGTGCTGTAATCTTGTATAATCCCTCGGGCATACAATCCCAAATCTCCGAGACACAAGTCAGTGCCAGTGACATGGCCTGGTACATGCTCGCACCGTTCTCCACCGCATTGATAAGCATCTCCACCACACAGTCGAGCACGGGGTACACAAAGTGCATGATGGCCTCTAGCCAAGGTGTGCGCTTCTGATTCCACACCTGTCGCTTGTCCAGGCAATCACTCCAGCCAGTCACCGCGTGCTCCTCTAGTGTCTTGATCAGGCAGGATTTGATGTCCACTGCCTTGCCCACAGCTACCACCAAGTAGGTGAGGGAGAGGACGATCTGGTAGTTCGATTGACCCACGGGATCTGTGTTGAAACTTTTATTAGTCGTTGCTTAAAGAGTTAACCTACTGTAGTTAAGGAAAACTTACCTATATCCCCAGCTATGGAGTCCGTAACGTTGAAGCACTCGCCACGACACAGAAAAGCCTCGCACTTTAGCGGTGCCCCCTCGGCGCTGGTAAACGAATGTTTGGCCACATTCTTAAAGTTCTCCGACGACGGCAAATGTCGCATCAGATGTCGCATGATAATGCCCGTTAGACAGGCATCTCTCATCAGCAGAATCTTCAGCAAGTAGGACCAGTGAGCCTCAGGAAAGGCCAGCAAGACACGCAGATCCAGTGATATGGCCGTGTTGGTGGTCAGATCAGCAAACTCCGTGACCCACTGGCAGGACTGCTCCTTCGGAAAGTAGCGAGGAAGAGCGAAAATAATCCAAGCACTGGGCAGACCATGACGTGAGCTAAACATTTCCATGTTGTCCAGTCCCTTGCGAAAGACCTAAAAGAATTGAAAACTTTGAATTGAATGCTGAACTTCTTCCGACTCCCTCACCTTTGAGAGCACGCCCAGAGGAGCACCACGGAGCAGCAGGCAGTAGAAGAGCTCCCGGCACTTGGCATGTATGTCCCGCACAATCACACTCTGATTGCTTAGCTGCAGACCCACATAGGCCTCGCCGCTCTCGCAGATGTGGGGCAGCAGCTCCGCAATGCAGAGCAGCATATTGCAGATGTCCACTAGATGCAGTTGGGATCTGGCCACGCTAGTGACTATCTGCGTGTAGCGCACAGTGAGTACACTAAGTGTCTCATTGAGCATGCCGGCAAAGATCTTTTGAGCCATCTTCGGGGGCACCGAGTTCCAGAGATCGGCTTTGGTGCCACGCATGTAGTGCCACCACATTTGCACTGTGTAGGAGCCACGCTCGGACTCGAAGAAGGGTTCCGTATCCTCCCAGTGCAGGCAGTCGGCGTCCTGAATGATGTAAAGCAGCAGCAGGCGACAGTGGAGATCCAAAAGACGTTCGGCCAGTGCCTCCGACATCTGAGAATACTGCTTGAAACTTAGCTTCAGGGCACCACCCTTCTCGTCTCCCTTAGGTGGGCAGATGGTAGTGGTGGCTGCCTGCATGTAGACACTCAGCGAATTCTTGACCAGCGCAGCAGCGCCGATGGTGGCCGTAAGCACGGAGAGATCTGCATGATCCAGTGACTCCTGTGACAAGCGATGAATATGCTCCAACAGCAGATCCGCTGATTTGGTAACCAAACTGACAAACTTATCCGGATCCGAGGTTTTAACCGTAACGCTGCTCTGTAAACATTTTAAGCGTAGATTTATGGCCAGCAAAGTTTGTTGAGTTTACTTACAAAATCTCCCTCGCTGAGCTCCTTTTCGGTGTGCAGTAGACCCGAATGCTTGCGATAGGATGCAAAGTATTCGTCCTCCCACCTGCACAACAGTAGGGATAAAACAACAACAGTGGGTATCAAAAGAAAATTGCCACTTGGCGGCTTTGTCCTACCAACGTATCAATTTAATCGACGCAAACGATGCATAGCGAGGAAAGTCCAGTTTCCCACCCACAACACCGGGACAAATGGGCTCCTGCAGCACACGCTGATGGGTCTGGGGTCCACAGTGGGTTGCGCGTAAAGGGAGGAAAACAATGTGTTAACGAGTTTTTCCTTCAAAGTGCTTTCACTCGCATTGCGGCAATATCTTTTCTCTGTTTCTTTTTCATTTCTTTATATTTCTCTTGGCACCTGATAGAACTCCAAATCGCGTTGCAGCAAAATGGGAACGCGGTCCATTAAATTGCCCTCCTCAAGCACCTCCATTTTATCTTTAGCTAATCCTTTCAGCTGCAACTGTGAAACTGATTAGCCTGGAAATGGCTACCGATCAAACAACCAAGCAGTCGATTGGGTTGTCAAGACAACAGGCAGTCGACAGTACTCGACTTATTCATACGCTGAAATTATATACTAAGCTAACTGCCCTAGCTCAAAGTTGTTACGAGCTTTATCTTATACATAAAGCATATGAATTATGGGGTATGAGAACAAGTTTTTGTATTACGACACCAGTTAGCGTTAATATACCATTTGTAGTTTTGTTGTTTCTAGAGGTAAAGTTTTGTATTACAAAATTAAATTAAATTAATGAATTTTATCTCTTATAAAAAGTATTATTTAAAGGTATATTAACAATTATATAACATGAGATAACATTTTAATAAAGGGTGTGCTCATACAACTTTCGTTTTTCACCTTAACTAAGGTTTAATGATTAAGACAAATATATATTTTAGGTGGGAAACTTTATGTCATCGACATTATCTGATCTTATTCTTAAATTCGATTTATAAAATGCTACAAACATTCACATGCTCATAACACCCCCTTTGCTTATTTTTATACTGCACACAAGTACAGACTGTCGATTGGATGGTGATAAGATCTGTTATACTCTCAGGTCGGGAACTGTCGCACAACGCAGACCTGTTATACAAGTAACATGCCCCCTAAGAGTTGTCAAAGGCATACAGAATACTGCTATCTTTTGCTAGTATATGCGATTAAATTAATATGTTTTGTTAGAGATAAGTCCATAAATAAGTTCGTTGTTCGAAACTTGACCGTTATTTTGTGATAGCACAATTAGGCATACTAACGATCACGTACGACAAGGAGTGTAAGAGCTACAAGGGCAGAGAGTGTAAGGGAGGCAGATAGAATGAAAGGAGAGCGTAAGCTGAGAGAGCTTTGTACGAACAGGGTGCAAGCAAGAGAAAGGCAGAGCGAGCGAGAGGCAAAGTGGGCTGAGCGAGTGTGAGGAGAGCGGCAGCTAGCAGAGCGTAAGCTAGGAGATCATTTATTCATCTGTTGTTGTGTGCTACACAGAGTGCAAGTAAAAGAAAGGTAGAGCGAGCGAGAGAGAGCAGAGTTGGTGCGAGGAGAGCTGCTGCTAATCTGTTATATGCTGCTCTCGCTGCTTCTTTTTGTTGTCGTTGCTGCTTCAGCAGAGATAAGAAGTCGCTGTCGGCATCGAAGTGGATTCAGTTGACATTTGGACGGTGTGGAGAGCAGAACAGCAGAAAAGCGGACTTAAGTGGACAACAAAAGTAAGTGCCTACTTCGAGAGCTATTTAAACTGCAGGCTTTACAGCTGGTCTGGCTCTCTGGAATGCATTGATAATCAGTGGGGACCAAGAGCTCAGCGTTTTGTTTTTTAGTACACAAGTTGACGCTTATCGATGTGATATGATGGTGTGCTTATCAGTTATATCAGTAATCCATAAATCTCACTGACTCTTTCTGTCTTTCTACCTCTCTCTCTCTCTCACAGCATGATCGCACATTTGAGACAGTTGACGAACAGGTTGCCCCTGCGGCGTGGCATCTTGTCGGCCCAAAAACTGCAGCTGCGCAGTGCCTCGTATCTGATTGATCAGCCGGAGTACAGTTTCCTCAAGGATCTGGGCTTGGAGCGGGACAATCCTGGTGTCTACTCCGGTCAGTGGCTGGGACGTGGTGCCAGCATTACCAGCTATGATCCCGGCACCGGTCAAGCCATTGCCACAGTGCGTCAGGGTAATGTCCAGGAGCTGCATCAAGCCGTGGGTCTAACCGTTGAGGCTTACAAGCATTGGCGACAGGTGCCTGCGCCAGTGCGTGGCGAGATCGTGCGTCAAATTGGCGATGAGCTGCGCAAGTACAAGGAACCCTTGGGCAAACTGGTCTCCCTGGAGGTGGGCAAGATTTACAGCGAGGGCCAGGGCGAGGTACAGGAGTTCATCGACATCTGTGACTATGCCGTCGGCTTGTCCCGTATCTATGCTGGCCAACTCATCAATTCGGAGCGTGCCCAGCACACCATACTAGAAGCCTGGCGTCCACTTGGCCTTGTGGGTGTCATATCCGCTTATAACTTCCCCAACGCTGTGTTTGGCTGGAATGCAGCCATTGCCCTGACCACCGGCAACACCGTGCTCTGGAAGGGAGCACCCACTACACCACTAGTCTCTGTAGCCACCACCAAAATTGTGGCCGAAGTGCTGCGTCGCAACAATCTGCCACCTGTGGTCAGTCTCTGCCAAGGCGGCACCGATGTGGGAGCCGCTCTCGTTGCCGACAAGCGCGTTAATCTCGTAAGCTTTACGGGCAGCTGCCAAACTGGACGCGATGTGGGCGTCGAAGTCCAGCGTCGCTTTGGCAAAGTCATTCTAGAGTTGGGCGGCAACAATGCTCTGATCATTGATGAATCTGCCAATGTGAAGATGGCATTAGATGCAGCGCTCTTCGGCTGCATTGGCACGAGCGGTCAGCGCTGCACTACCACCAGACGCATCATAGTCCACGAGAAGCTCTACGACAACTTTGTGGAGTCCCTGACCGCCAAGTACTCGCAGCTGTTGCCACGTATTGGCCACCAACTGGAGGCGGACACGCTCGTCGGTCCAGTGCACACACAACAGAACGTGGATAACTTCAAGGCGACCATCGAGGAGGCTAAAGTTCTGGGTGGCACTGTTGCCTTCGGTGGACGTGTGGTGCAGCGCCCGGGACACTATGTCGAGCCTACGATTATCACTGGACTCTCGCACGATGCCAGCGTCGTGCACCGCGAGACCTTCGCTCCCATTGTCTACGTGCTGAAGACACGCAGTGTGAACGAGGCCATTGCCTGGAACAATGAGGTCGAACAGGGTCTCTCCTCGGCCATATTCACGGAGAACATGACACAGGCCTTCAAGTGGATCGGTCCACAGGGCTCCGATTGTGGCATTGTCAACATAAACACCACCACAAATGGTGCAGAGATTGGCGGTGCCTTTGGTGGTGAGAAGGCCACTGGTGGTGGTCGGGAATCCGGCTCCGATGCCTGGAAGCAATACTGCAAACGTGCCACGATCACTCTAAATCACTCCGGTGAACTGCAGGCTGCCCAGGGCGTGGTCTTCAGTGTGGAGTAGAGAGAAGCTGGAGGCAATATGAACATTTTTGTGTAAATCTATAAGTTTTGTCTTACTTGTATTATTAAAAACGTTTTTGTTGTATTTCTTTTGTGTCAAAATGCATTAAATTTAAATTGCTTAGCTAATCCATCAATAGGTTCACACTCCACTAACATCGAAGCGCCAGAAATCCACCTCAATATCCTTTGATTTTTGCTTATGAAACTTATAGCTCGACTCGATATTATAACGCAGCTCTGCGACGACACTTCCCTCGGCTCCCCACTCCTTGGCCTTTTTCAGAATGTAAGCACTGCAAAACAATTCAGAATAAGTAATTAGAGGACAGTGTCAAAGGGAAAGATTAGAGCCATTAGTATAATTAAATCGAGTACAATCTTAAATGGGTTGAGTAGCAAATACATTCAAGTTTCCTTTAAATTTATTGCTCTTGTGGTTCTGCTTACCGTGTGGATGTTTTGTGCAGTGAGTAGACAGCTCCTGTGGCTAGTTGCGTGGCCACCTCCAGGAAACGCATGTCCATGCCAGCGTTGTGCTTGGTGCCAAAGGGCGGATTCATAATAACCGTATCGAAGGCCTTGTCCCACTTGCTGCCCGGCAACTGCAGTACATTCGTGAGCACACAGTCCACATTGGGCAGCTCCATGTCCACTACATTCTGTCTGAACGTGTCCACAGCCGCTTCGTCTAGCTCAAAGCCCACCGTGAGCTGAGCGCCAAGTAGTGTTGCACCAATGCTGAGCATGCCACAGCCACAGCCCAGATCAGCTACTAGTTTGCCCTCGATGTCGTTGTGTTGAGCCTGTATGTGATGCGTCATGCATGCTGCTATGTGTGGTGGTGTTGGATATTGTTCAAGTAGTATCTTTGGCTTCTCAAAGCCATCGACTGACTGCAGATACTCCTCCAGCTTCTTTAGTTTGAGGCAAGCCATATTGACGGATGGATTTTTACGATTTGTTTAGTAATTACTTAGCACTGGGCGCTGGCGTCGACGCCGGCACAGGCTCAAGACGCGGTAGAACGGGAATAAAACTATTTCCAAAATACGAATCTTGAGGTATAAAGAAGCCCAAAGTTGTAGAACTCGTTGGATTAAATGCAGTTCGCTGCGCGGATAGGGCGCCTCCGGCATTGGGCGTAACGCTCACGCTTTGTGGAAACTCTGCTGTCACTGTCGGCTGGCCAAGCAGCTGTGGTGCGGGCATCTGCAAATCATTTAAATATAAATTCAACTTCTTTTCAAATGGTTTTTTAAAGTTCTTTACCTGATTCGATGTATTCCCCAGGCCAATGAGCAGTTGCTTCTTTGTCTGTATCTCCTCGAGTATCTTACGGTTGGTTTCGGCTTGCTGCGCACTGGATGTGGGAAAAGCCATCAAAAAAACAAGCAAAATTTTGATATAAAAATTAAATAAAAACAAAATCAAAAAAGATAAACAATGCAACACGCGCTTGGGTTTTTGTTTTGCTGCATTATCGTTCAATCGCAATTAGTTCATTTGAACACTTTGTCTGTGTGAACTAGAGCTGGGAAAAAATTTAAGTACCGTTTTTATGAAAATGTACCATTTTTGTCTGTCATAGAAATTATGAAATAAGCAATTTTAAAGATGAACTGTGTAATTTGAAGCGAAAATATAAAACTTCTTTGAACTTTTGTAAGTTATTCATGAATAACTTGTACAAATGGCACTTTTATAGTAAAAATCACATGGTGCGCTGAAAATAATGGTTATTTTTGAATCAGAGTTGTTCTGATGTGGTTTTTGTTGAGCTATTACAGCGTGCAACTGAATTCTCGTAGTTTCATTGATTAATAACTTTTGTTTGATTCACTTTATTGCACTTTATTTTATTGGCAATTCATAGCTTAATGTTTGCACTTTAATTAAACACTACACACAATATTACTTACCGCCTTCTATTATAATACGCATATGATGAATACATGTTGAAAGTTTGTTTGAGAAATTTCCGATCGTATCGAGGATAGCAATACTTTAATAATGACTGCAGTTCTATTGTGGCCAATTGACAATAGATTTTCAAAACGTCGAAAAAGCTGAGCAGGCATGGCGCTTACAAAGTCTTCCATTTTCGATTATAACTGTTCACTATCGATACATACACCCAATATGCATATATCGCTAAAGCGAAACATATGTGATGTGATTTATGAAACTGTCGGCAGGTGGCGCTGACGTTCAATAGCTATCGATTGCCAAGCGTGCGCCTCTGCTGCCGATAGTCAGCTGTCTTTAAAATAAATTCCATATTGTCTATGCAGGTTATGTAAATTGTTATATTTTTAATAATAATTATACGAACGACTGTAAATTTAATTACCAAAGGCTTGCTATGGTGTTTTTAAACTTGCCACTGTTGGTGCGCGCTCGCGGCCCTGACGAATTCTGGCGAAAACGGCGTATTTTCAAACTCGCTGCGGTAAGTGACTAAAACATAAAATAAATTAATTTGTTAACTGGCAATTTATTAATTACAGCATTACCGCAGTCGCACCCGCAATGTTTATACCTTCGCCATTCGTAGCGTGCATCGTGCACTCGCCTACGCAACCAAAGGCCGCAAGCTCAAGAAACTAGACATGTCCCAACTGTGGGCGACCCGCGTCGAAGCCGGTTGCCAGCAATACGGAGTCACTTTGGACACGTTTAAAGAGGGACTCGCACGCTCAGATATATTGCTCAACAAGTCAGTTAACAGAGCACAAACTCAATTTACTGTAGATACTAATCTAGTTACTGTTTTATAGGAAAATGCTGTCTGATCTGGCCATTTGGGAGCCCCGCTCTTTCGAGGCTTTGGTGAATATTTCCCGGGAACGCGCTGCTGTGGAAGGCTTGCCGGATATTAAACGGAGATCGGCGTTCAATCAGGTCTACGGACTGAGCAATTTAAAGCTAGACTAGTTTAAGTGTTGTACAAAATATAGTTTTATATATTAACTGAATATTCGGGTTTTATTTGTGGATCATGCAAACAATAATATTGCATATAACGTTTATTGTAGGAGTTACGTACTAATAGAAAAACAGAATTCATAGAATTTTATAGAGGGGCCTTTTATTCTAGTTTAGCCAAGATATCCGACTCGCGGAAAAGGAACAGTTCCTTCTTCTCCTCCAACTGGACCTTGGTGCCTCCGAACTCGGGCAACAAAACACGGTCTCCCTCCTTGACGCCAATTGGAACGTGGCTGCCAGTGGTCTAAATAAGTAGAAGAGAGAACATTAAATATATGATGCAATTGCTGCTGTCAGTCATGAAATACTCACGGCATTGCGGGCACCGGGTCCAACGGCCACAACAGTGCCTTCAAGCACTTTTCCCACAGATTTCTCTGGCAAGACAATGCCACCTTTCGTTGTGGTCAGAGCCTCAGCGCGTTGCACCAGAATGCGATCGAGCATGGGGATGATTCTCTTAATAGCTGCAGCCTAAATACAACAAAAGCGAACATGAATTAAACATAATTGATTTCACATTCGTCTCTGCTGGGGCCAGAGAGTTACACAACACCCGGCAAGGCGAGTCTGTGTTATCAGTGGAAACTTCGAGAAGCCCATTTTAATTTGAACAACTATGGCACATTTTTCACATAAAACACATTTAACTCATTGCTTACCATTTTTAAATTATTAAATGCAATCTGGAGCTCTTTAACGAACTTAAACTTATGAATTAATAGCAAATGAACTTCACTACACGTGCGGACCGGTCGCAGCTTTTCGTAAAATTATCTCACTATTTGTTTGTATCGATGCTTTGTATGTTGACATCGATACTTGTACTTCGATGTATCGTAGTATCGATAGTAAAAGTTACTCAACATTAAAACATTGCGCGCTTATCGGTTGCAGTTCAAAATTGGAGTGTTTGGAGTATTTATTTTCATTTATTTATTTGCGCTGCCGGCAGACGCTGGCCGTGACGACCAATGGTACACATAAATACATATTAAACTTTGTTTTTTTTTGTTCCAACGTGTTCTAATACAAATACTATCCATTGTAAGAGCTAGATACAGATTTAATTAATTTAATCGGAAACAAATAACAAAATTCAATTCAAAATGTAAATATAAAAATTATATATTTTTTTAAATTTCATTTTAAAATTTTAATTTGAATTAAATATAAATGCGCACTACTATGGGAGTACGGGGTCTTTTACAGTCGACTCGATCGACTGTAGCCTTTCTTACTTGTTATGAAGAAATGTTCGGGAATTATAATTGTGTGGTTTAATAATTACATTTTAACCCGAAAATGAACTCACGTGAATTTAATTATTTCAATTCATTTATAAAATTACATGTTTAAGTTTGAGGCGCTCTTATTAAGTGATGGGTTAGTTGGAGCCTAAGCAAGCGTGTTTGAAACTGTCTCCGCTTTGTACAACACCGCACATAACGATGAACCGCTAATAGCGGAATATTTTCAAAATGTTTGTTAAAGTTCAAGACCGTGAGAACAAATCATTTTCGAAATATCGTGTATTGCGACTCCGTTTAGGAACATGATGTGTTGAGAAAAATGCGTTTAAAGTTTCGCGTTATCAAGAGCTTCAGTAAATGATCAAAATTTAAAGGAAATAAATTGTTTTCAGCTATAACACCTATTCTACCTTATTCTAGAAGGTTCAAACTATTTTTTAAGCCAATTTAAAAATGGAGCTTGTGTTAGAAAATTACGCCTTGGTAATTGCTATTTGTGAAAAAATCGCATGCCTAATTGTGTCTATATAAACAGAGCATGCATATAAATCAGAAAATGTAAACTATACATTGTCTACCTCAGGTGATACGCTAAAAAATGGGTCAATACAATTGAATCCAGCTTTACTTCCAGGTCCCATATTGAGCGCCACGTCGAGAGAGTTCCTATTTTTGTTGAATTCGTCACTGAATTTAGCAGTGAATTGCTGGAGCTCGAGACAAATGTTTTCATACATTAAACGATCGTAGAGCTTGTGCTGAAGTATGGCTAGTTTGGCCAAGTACTGGAACTGCCCTTGGGACAAGGGACGTGCGGCAAAGTTGCGTCTAGACTCGCTGGGCTTAAGGAAAATTAAACATTCAATTGGATTCTATTAAATACAATACAATTTTACTTACTCCCTCGATCTCATCGCAGGTTAACTCAGACAGAGGTATCTTTAAGACAAGGGCTATGGCGTCCCGTAGTGAGCAATCCTTTCGATCCTGTCGAGCGACACACAGAGCAACGAGTGTGTCACAGACTCCATTTATTTGTAGTTTGTGCTTGTATAATAACAAATCGCATATGCGATGACTATAATGCATTATTTTTCTGGGCACTTGCGCTTCCAGCAGCTCTGCAAGTGGCTTAAATATTTCACCCAACGCCTTCAGATCGAATATATAAACATTATTTGCCGTGGCAATAACCAACACGGACGTGACACAATGTCGTCCGTAGAAACTTGGCTCCACCAGCACTGAAATCTCCAACTGATCCCGTATGTCCTCAAGTGCCTTATGATACGATTGATCAGTTTGCTGTACGAATGTTATCTGCTTGAGCTTCTTTTCCAGCGACTGCAGTTCATGCGGCAAGAGAGGAGCACACCGAATTGCTCTATTTTCTCCCTCAATTGCTGTTGCGTATGATGCGATGCTTTCGTCTGTGTCGCTTTCGCAACTTTTTGTGTCCACAAAATTGTTACTAGCATTATTCATGTTATAAAGAAAACTTTGTTGCGAAAACTTAAAAGATAAATAAAGAATATGCAATTCGGCTGGACTGCTGTCAGCTGTTGTCACTGTTTCAAGTCACTGCGTAAATTAAGTACCAAAAGTCACTGATTGATACGTTTCCCAGTATTTATAAGCGTAGTTCTAATAATCATAAGCAGCGTCACAGTTTGGAAATAATATTATTATTATTTATTATACAGATAAGTTATTGTCGTGACATAAAATTATTTTACTATATTGATACCACCGATGCATGTAAATAAACACATACACACACACACATACATATAGACTACACCGTTAAACGATAGTAGAATGAGAATAGGCAAATCTGTAATTAGGGATGGGACAATGCTGCAAACTGTTGTTGTTCATACGATGAACTTTATCGTAGTTCATTTTAAGGAATAATTAATAGGAATCGCGCATCCCTATCCAAATAGTTCAAGGTGATTACATGTAACCTGAGATGAATATGTGAAACTGTCTCATTTGAGTGTAAACAATTTGTTAAATGGCTTTAGTGGCTGTCAAAGTTGAACTGTCAATCCGGGCCAATTGAAGGTTTTCTACTGTATTGCAATAAGCCCAAGTTTATAATTCGTTGAGTGGCTTAGATTAGCAGTAGTAAAGTTATTGCCAAATGTTTTAATTGTCAAATTTACTAATTGCAATTGACTTTGGCTTAAGCAACACAAAGCAGCACAAAACAAATGTCAACCAAGCAGTCGCATCCTGGTCGCCTGAGGAGACGGATGCCAGGAGAGGGAAATGAAGAGGAGTTAACTGTCATGGTAGCCAGACAACAGTCTATAAGCCAAGCACAAAGCTCAAATGAATTGCAGCAAATTTTGCCAAGTTGCTAGGTTTCTGATGCGGATTCCATTTGCCAGTTGGGTAAGCTACGAATATGCCATTGTATTGTTATCCTATTGATACCCCTACCATACAAATTATGAAGAATATGAGTACTCCTATGAAACTATTGCCTGTCAAGGGTGTTCAAGCTTTTGCTGGCTTAAAAAGAACTATTTGAAAGCTCATTTAATGTTTGTACTCGTAGTATGCACTTAATTTCAAATTATTTTCATTTGTTCCTTTATGTAAGCATTTTAATATTCCATCAGCGTAAGCACATTAGTTTGTTGCACAAACACAAATTAATATTGCAATCTCTTTTAATTTTAGTTTACTTTTGTGTTCTCCTTCTCCTCCTCAGACACACACCTGACATCCACACTGATTAAGAGATTTACAAAGAGGTTAATTGCTTTCTAAGCGGCTTGATGAAAAAATGTGTAGCTAACCACGCTGATGTTGGAGCTGACGCTGACTCTGTAGCTGACTCAACTTAATTGGCGCACGAGGCGCATACTTAATGCGCTTAGATGCGGGCCGAGCGCTCATCGCATCGTCTCGCCTCATTGCCATTGCCAGTGCCAGTGCAGAAGCCGCTTTTCTCCTTCTAATTAGATCCAACGGGAAACCGTTGAATGCTCACTGCATTTCCATTGCCAACAACCCAAAAAAAAAAAAGAATATAAAACCAAAACTGAAAGAACTCAAATCAAGTAAGAGAACAAATTCAATTTAAGGGCGATTGCTAAATAAATTAACTGTCTGATTTTTCTAGGAAATCTATGGCATATGTGCGAAATGTTTGAAGTATTAAATACGATTTAAAGCTGAATGTCACGGGGTAAGTATGAATTTTATTTTAATCTCATGCACATATTAATTCGCATGTCATCAACAAAAATACAAAAAAAAGTGAAGAGGGATAAGCGAAACGTGTCCTTTGAGTATGTTTGGTATGCAAATCAAGGGTATCCTCTAATTACATATGCCGATTGTGCGGGTGGAGATGTATTTGATTTTTGTAAATTGAATGCATAACATAAGTCAAACCTGAGTGGGTCAATTGGGGGCAAGACTTGTGTGATATGCCACTGATTTGATGTCACGACTTAAATCAACAATAACAAGCGACAGCGACAACAACAACAGCAATGAGGAGAATGAAGCTGCTGAGAACACGCGACGACAACAAAAATAAATAGCACAAAAAACAAAATAAATGAAGGACTGATTGCGTTGGCGTTTTGGGCTTTGATACTTATGTATATTATGCATGTGTAACATGAAAATGGCTTTGCATGTTATTCTACGAATGTGTACACATATACATATATGTACATATAAATGTATTTGTATGCCCTACAACGACAACAACGTAGCACTAATTACCCTAATTGTACACGGGGCGGTGTGGAAACACTTCGAGCAACGATGACGACTAAACTCCAATTTGGACTTTGACTTTTGTCTGCCAAACTTTTGCACACAATGTCGGAGTTGAGCTCGTGATGGCTTCTAAAAACATTTCAACTAAATTTAGAAATCAAATGCAACTATGTAGACCAGAAAAACTCTTTTTTATTCAGCGACTAAGCTATGATCATAGGAGAATCAATAGGTGAACTTTCAAGAAACTTCCTGGGAATTCAGTTGCCCAAAATTCTTGAAAAATCAAGTTAACCTTTTTAATGACATGTCCTAGAATTTTTATTCTAGAAATTTGTTTTCCTTAATTTTAGCACTTCATTTCTGAACTCATTTATTTCAAGAAAATATAGCTGCATCCTTAGAGGGAAGATACTATTGCATTATGTGCGAAAAGATCACGTGCTCAGCGCTGTTGTTGTGGGTCTTGTGTTACCCGTTAACGTCATAGGGCTTAGTAAAGGTTGCGGCACGTTGGCATCGCGTGCTCGACGTGTGCCGACTGTTATTACGTATACGCTAGCGCGGCCAACTGTATGTGTAGAAATAAAACATTAAATTACGTAGGTCGACCCATTGTTTTGCGCTCTCTGTGTCTCCCAACAGCTACTGCGACGAGCGCGATTCTGACTGCGACTCGGGGCAGGTGTGGCATACACGTACACCGCGCACGTAACTGAAATTTTAAGCAATCAGGCAGAGTAACAGAGACAGACAGATATACATATATATATATATTCAGTCAGACAAGGGAGAGACAGACAAATAGACAGTCAGACGAAGAGGTTTTCGAGCATTGTGGACCGCCTGCGGTTTCGTTTTGAAGTGGCCTTTAATAGTTTGCTGTCTGCAGCAACTGCAACGAAATGTGGCACATAGAATGCTCAATGTGTGGCACTGTGTGTGCCTGGGTGTGTGTGTGTGTGGTTGTGGCGTGCTGTTGGCAAACCAAAGAGCAGTTTAATGAAATAGCAAAGAAAATTGTGGCTACTACATACATACTTACTAAATGGCACTGCTGCAACGCGAACTGAAATTGTAATTATGCCGCAATTGCGATGACTGCTAAGCGAGAGTCACATATCAGATGACCACAATGCGAATTTGCATACAAAACGACAGCGAGCAAGTACACCAAATGGGAGGCTATAAAAAAGTAAATAGGCAAATTTTAAATGCATAGCAGAAAGGGGATTTTTTACTGGTTTTAAAATTATTTAAATTACATAAAAGAAACTGCTCTTAATTACTTGTGAAAGGAATAAAATCAAAGTAATCAAATTTGGAGTCAGTAACATTTGTTGTATGTTTGTAAAATTTGTTATTAATATGCATGTTTTATCCCTGAGGGGTATTTCCTATAACATGGTGTGTTAAACTCAATATTATTTTCCAAGAAATGTTTACACATAAGTACATCAAATCTCTGTGTGTGTGCTACACACAATCAAGGCAGTGATTTGTTTCTTATTGCAAAATTGTTATGACTACCTTCAGTGATGCGTGGTTGTGTTTTTTTTCGGGGGTGAGAGTAGAACGCAAACATCAATTGGCCATATTTCAATGTGATCAAAGTCGAGACTTTTCAACGCCTTGAGGAAAATGGCTGGGCTTAAGCTTAAAACCCAACAGCTGCTGCACAAGTAGCCACAGTAACATGGCTTTAATACTTTTTGTTTTTGGACCAAGCCCATAAAACTAAATGAGCGTGTGGAGCCAAAACATTACGTGTGTGCTGTGCTGTGCGGGTGTGTAATAACAGCACAAATAAACAATGGCAAGAAAACAAATATTAACAATGCCAATAAACATAAGCAAAGCACATACCGAGAAAAGTACCAAGAAATAATCCTCCAAAATAATCATTATGGCCATAAGGAGGCGAGACGACGACCAGCCACATAGCTATGTAAAAAATGCAATTGGCCATCAAAATAACAATAACAACAACAAAAACTACAGACACTGTGGACAGAATTGAAATATGCCCATTTGGTTAGACAAGCACTCGGGGTGTATTAGTGGCCAGAGTTCTAGTCTTTATCTAAATATCTACATCTGAATGTATTAGTGTTTGTGTGTGTGTGTGTCGCACACACATGCCCAGTGAAAGATAGACAGAGCGAAAACCCAAAAGGATAATCGGCCTAGATTTAATGGTATTTTTATGTTACGCAAAAGGATTTTTAATTGCTTGGCTGGAGATACCCATTGTTTTGTGGGCGGCCTCAAACTAACGCCTACTATTTAGGCACAGTTACAGGGCATAATTAATCTACAGGCAGGTGTCTTTGGCAAATTAGACAGAAACAACAAAAACAAAAACAAAATAAACTTATGATAGCCATGGGTATTCAAATGTCGTGTTAATTAGTTGTGTGTGCTCGGTAAAGTACAGGAAACTGATTAATAGCCTTTAAACTGTGTAGATTTAACATAAATCTGTAAATTTATATGTCGGCATTTATTTACCAATTATTATTTAGATACATATAAATGTTTTATGCCATCAGTTAAGGCAGTGACTTCTTTACAGACGCCACTGTTGACTGTACGCCTGGACGTCACTGTCAGCAGTAGTTACCGCTCTTTGATCCCAGCTTTAACTTGACATAGTCAGATAGAAAATAAATTACAAAATACTAAATTAAACCTCTTGTTGCTGCTTTGATTAATGTCATCAGAGTTGCACTAATGAATTTCAAATAGGCTGTAAAGGAAAAAAACTGAAATGAAAGTTACAAAAAAAATCTGTTAAAATGGCAGGCGAGATTCATAAATCAAGGAGATGTTCATTAATTCATATCTTGACAATTGGTCAATGTACACGATTTAAAATGCATTATAAACCAACAGTCAAGAGTGACAACGAACAACAACGAAATAGGAGAATTGTTCAAATAAAAAAATACTCGTAAAAAAAAATAAAAATAAAAATACTCACTGAGCAACGAAGTCGATGTCCTGGTCATGTCCTGGCCGCGAAAATGATTAATGGTAAATTATTTAAGGAACGTTGACAGCAAATAAAATAAGGAAGTGATGGAAAAGGCAGGTGGGAATATTTACGAGCATTAAATGTATTTAAAATGTTATTACAGATGGGTCCCAACCAAGACCAGAGCTCACGTTGATGACCTCGAACAATCCAAAGGCATAATAGCATATAAATCATGAATATTAAGTTGCCAGCCCAAAGAACAAAAGTCAATTGCTCAAGTTTATTGATGGAATAGACACACACAGAGAGTAAGGAGAGAGCAGAGGGTAGAGAGGGAGAGTTAGAGTCACCAAAGCGACTATTGCGATGGCACTTGAGAGCTTAACGGCTTAGAAAGCCCCTTTTGTGAACTGTCCCTGTTACAGATGGAATTGCCATAAGTTGAACTGGACTTGGCCAACCATTTGATTAGATGGCCTGTCCAGCAAACGATTTCAAATTTACTTGAGGCCAACAAATGTTTATGCAATTGGATACAGTTTTTCCTATCTAACGATTTCAGCTGAATTTATGCTCTGTGTGTATTCAGTTTGCCTTGTGGCCATTTAAGGTTTTTGTTTATTAAATTTTGAGTCGAGTATCTTTGCGTTTTACTCAAATTCTTGTCAACTGTCCCCTCTCCTCCTCTTCATTGCATCAATTTCTTCACAATTTGATGTGCAGCTCTTAAGCTGTATGCATTTTTAAACTTTTCATTTGTAGAAACTTTGCTCGTTGCCACAAAGTGGATAACTTTCTCTCTGCTGCCGGCATTTAAACGTATACACAGCTCGGCAACAACACATGTCAAAGTTTTGCCTTCACGGTGAGATTTTTCATGCTTTTATAAAACATGCTGATTATCTGACAGATACACAGCTATGATATCCAATTATAGTGCACTTTGAATTCACTTTGTGTTAAATAATTAAGGAGTATAAGTCTGATAACACTTTTATCTTTTGGTTATTCTTGCACATATTTTAAATATTGATCGCCTTTATGCCGTTCAAATCTGCAGATCAATATCCTTCCGGCAAAGTAAACCCATTTAATTTGAGCTCACCTTTTGGCACAGAAGTCTAAATGCTATGAAAATCTTACGATACGAGCATAACCATAAAATACACACAATCGCCGAACCGCAAATAAAAGACACCCAATTCAGGCAACATAAACATGCGGGGGCGACAGTCGAACAGACAGTGGAGCGAATCGAAGCTAATTTAGTCTAAGTGGGTAAAACAAATGCTGAGATTTCGTGCTGCAATGTCAGCCCAATTCCAGCTTCAATCCCCTCAGTAGCAAACAGATTGTAATGCTCGGCTTTTCTTTTTCATATTTGTTGCTTCTGAATTTTACTGCTAGCTGGGGAGCTGGGCTCAAGCTAAGCTAAAGAAATTGGACAGACTGCGTGATACCTCTCTAAAAATAATATTTTCTTAACAGTAAAAAAGATTTTTCTCAGTATTTTCATAGCTGAAAAAGACAGAACTAAATCGCTTTGGCAGCCAGCATATTTAAAGTTTTATATAGTCGCATATACCCTCTAATATTTGCTGGCATTATTGACAAACCAACATTGATACCCGATGAGTTAAGGGTATGAAAGCAGAACCAAAACAAATGACAAACAATAAAAATCGAGTATACGCAATGCTTGCTTAAAGGATCAGCTGTTTTGGTTTCAAGAATTTGTGGGAGTTATGGGTGTGTGTGTGTGTGTATTTGTGTACGTTTGTGTGATGTTTTTAGTGCATTTTAAGTGTTTCGCTGGGCATTAAAGTTATGGCTGCATAATTTTGGCCGTGCTAAGCATTTCCGCTGCAAATAATTACGCGCAATTCGTTAAATTTTAAGTGAAATTAAAGCCTAGCAAGTAACCCAAAATAAAGAGCAAAACAAATATTAAACAAGTAAGAAAGGCTACAGTCGATCGAGCCGACTGTAAAAGACCCCGTACTCCCATAGTATTGCATTTTATTTAAATTAAAATTTTCAAATGAAATTTAAAAAATTAAAATTAAATATTTACATTTTGAATTAAAATTAAAAAATAAATAAATTAACAACTGTCATCGTCAGCACTCGAACCCGCGATCCATGCGAAGGTTCCACATTGCGCCGCAACTCTATCAGTTGCACCACCCCTCTTCTATCATTCTTCCGATTATTTCCATATAAGTATGTGCACACATACATATGTGTGTATGTATAGCATTGGTCGGCGCGGCCAGCGGCTCCGGGCAGCGCTGCCGCCAGCAGGTAGAGAAAACGTTCGAACATATGTTTGTATGTTTCTGTGTTTGTTTGTATGTGTTGCGCGCATGCAGTGATTTTGCTTTAAAATAACTTCAACTTTGAACCGTAATTTCTCTGTTGTTTGACATAGGATTTTGATGCCACTTTCAGGAAAGTTAGAAATAGTAATTCTCTAAGCGTATGTTAAATTACAACACTGTACTATTTGATTTAATGCCTGAAACAAGGCATTGAAGCTGGAGAGTCTTTTATTTCTGATGAGCAAAGGGGGCGTGGCAGCTCAAAATTTTTAATGACATTATACTAAGGCTGTCTCTAAGAACCTGTATACCAAAATTTGTGCTCCTAAGTGCTATAGTTACTGAGATATTCACCTAAAACACAAATTTTTTCGAGGTGTGTCTGGTTATTTGCTCATTGCGGGGGCGGTAAGGGGCGTGGCAACAATTTGAAATAAACTTGATCTGCTCTACAAAATAACGGACTTACATTCCAAATTTGGTGTCTCTAGCTCTTGTAGTTTAAAAGATCCAGGTGTTCATACGGACGGACAGACGGACAGACGGACAGACGGACATGGCTATATCGACTCGGCTGTTGATGCTGATCAAGAATATATATACTTTATGGGGTCGGCCACGCCTCCTTCTGCCTGTTACGCACATCTCGCTTCTGACAAACTTAATAGACCCCCTTTACTCTTTTTTAAAGAGTACGGGGTCTAAAAATATATAAAAAGCAGCGAATGGCAAGTGCCGCATGTTGCGATGGCGATAAAAAGCGCTTGTTAATGTTTATGCATGTGCTGGCCAGGACGATTGTCCTGTGGGACACTGTCGTGTCGGGTGTGTGACTGTATCAGTGTGTATCGCGCCATTGTCGGGGCTTATGGAGAGACCATTATGGACAACTGCAATGGCGACAATAACGTGTCGTTGATGTTTCACACCTGAGACACATTTTCGAGAATGTATGCCTGTGCTCCACTTCCTTTTCCGCTTCCGTTTGTCCACCACCCGCCCCCCTGCAGTAAACGAACAGGTGGTTGGCGCAGCGCCCAAAAGTGTGCTATTAAAATTGAGAATACGCTATATTTGTATAAATATATATATGTATATTGCTACCTATATTTCTATCTGTAAAGTAAATTTACATTTACATAAGCTGAGTGCTTGAAATGTTGCCAAACTGGCAAATGCAACACAAATTTTGCGGCTTTGTGGTTATCCTTTTAAGGGCAACAGCAGGTAAGCAACAACCAACGGCCCTTTGGCCTTTTTTGCCGGCTGTTAATCTTGTTAGGCGTAAATTATGTTTTTGGCAGATTTTTATTGCAAAGCGTTTTTTAATAAATAAATTTACATGGGGATTCAGCGCTTTGACTATCGAGGCAGTTGGCAAATTGACGGCTTTTTAAGTTAATGGGATTTATTTGTCAGTACAAAAATGATGACAGACAAAAACTGATTACAGATTCTTAAAACGCACCTTTAAAAATATTTAATAATTTCAACTAAAGTTTAGAAATTGAAAAATCTAAGCTCATTCAATCAAAAATTTATTAAACTCAATTTTTGTTGAATTTTTGCCCGGAAATCTCAGCTTTAATAATATATTGATTAACTCTTAAGTTGAGCACGGGCAACTTTTTGGAGAATCTTATAAGTTACTTGAGTTGTTGCCCTTTTTTAATGAGAGGTTCTAGGCGTAATCTTAATAAGTTTAGCGATTATTTGCTAAAACTTTGGGGGCCTCATTTCCATTTTGGGCCAGCTTTGCTGGCTTTAGGTTGTTGCGCGAGCGTTTAAAGCGCTGCGAATCATGCCGCATGCCGCATGCCTCGTGGCTCATGGCTCAGCCTCATGCTACGCGTTAATTAACCAAAAGCACACACAAAATGATTTGGTGCAGGCCTCAGGCATTTCGCCAATCAAATTGAGCATAAATCTAAACAAAATTCTAGACTTTTAGCTTCGCTTCAGCGAAAGCTTTTTCCGTTTCTTTGGCCGGGAGCTGAGTTTAATTAAACCTGAGCGAACAACGCTGAATTTAAGCGTTTAATTGAAAAACTTTAAACGAGAGTTCTACTCCCAAGAGAGAGCGAAAATATAAACAAAAACGACACTTTTTAGTTGACGGCAGCAACAGCGGCAATATGGAGGCAGGTCATTCAATACAATACCAAAAGCGGCAGCTTTGACGCAGACTCAAACAAAAGAGGTGGAAAAAACTCGCAGTGGAAAAACTTACCAAGAGGCAGTAGAAAAATTATGACAGTTGATAGTTGGCAGACAGTGCAACAGCAGCTGCAATTGGTGGCAGCCACAGCAACAGCAACAAAAATCACTCATATGCACGGCGTGTGTCTGAGTGTGTAGCGACTGTTTTTGGTGGAACTGCTGTCTGTTGCCCTGGGAGTAGCATTAATTGACACGTGATAATTTAATTAACGTGGCATCCAACTAGTGCTAAGCGTCATCATCACCACCACCATCAGCATCATCATCATCATCATCATGAACACCATCGATGGCAGCAGACACCAAAGCAAAAGAAACAACCCAGCAAAGTCTGCTAATTGGGTCAGCTTTTGCTTTTACAAGCGAACCGAGAGCATCTCATGTCTGCCCATCATTGTTTTCCCATTGCCATTGGCCGCAGGCAGAGGCAGCGGCAGTGGCAGATCTCCATACATATCTATGGAGGGTAGTGGCAACCCTTATCCCCAGTTCCCATACCGTTGAGTGACTCTTAATTACAGCGTGCGTCGCCTGTTGGCAAAAGGGATTTTCTTCTTCTAGTTCTGCGTATGCTTCTTGTTTGTACCGATGTCGGCGCTGCTCCTTCTGCTGCCTCCCCGCCGATACAGCGGCACAATAAGTATATATGTGTTATGCCGCAAAGTATGCAAAGATAATTGACATCAGTTTGACAAAAGCCAGCCTCGTGTCCCTTTTACGCTCATTCTCTAATTCTCTTTCCCCAAAGCATTTATCAGAACTACACATGCGTTAAATAAACCCATAACGAGCTGACACTTTTCAGCTGCCGCCAGGATTAAAATAAAGCTACAAAGCTAAAGCTAGAACTAGTTTTTCAAAAAGTTAGTTAAAGAATTTTAGTTATTAAGTACTAAAATATTTTATACGATTATTGCTTCGATGAATTCATTAAAATTCTATCACAACATTTTCCAAGATTTATATAGATTCCTGATAATATTTAAAATAGATTCCTTTATGCATAATTTGCATAATGTTTCTAGTTTCTTACAGCTTTAATGCATGGAATATGAGCGCTGTCCCTTACTAAAGTTGCTAACTTACAAGGTTGCACTGCAGCCAGTGTTGTCCTATGTTTAGCCAGTGCTGTTCTATGTATTTAATAACCTTAAGCTATATTTATGCGATTAAGCGAATGAATTAAGTCAAGCGACAAGCATTGCCTGAAAGTATGCCACGAATACCAGCAAGTTAAGCTTGGCACAGTGGTTGTGATTGCATAAATTAATAAATACTATATAATAAAGTTTGTAAACAAAATAAACTAATGTTAAAAGATATGTAGTTAGTTGTGCACACAGTCCTATTACTGCTTATAAAGTATATATAATTTACACATTTCTTTGCTAGTGATTAACTACCACTGTGCTCTCGTGTGGTAAATGGGCTGAACCAAAGTTAAGTGCCGCTTGAGCCTTTTTAAATATACTCAGAGGCGCTCGCATAAAAATACGCATCATTGCCAACGAGACACGCCCCATGCCGCCCACAATGCTTTGCCATTGTCAACTGACAACGCCGTTGGCGAATGTGTGGAAATGTGGAAATATTCAAGTAACGACAATAAAAACGGAAGCCAGACGAACTCGGGGAAATGAGGAAAATTGTTGTGCCAGTTGAATGCAAATATTAATAGTGCAAATTTTCTGCCGAGTGTGTGTGTGTGTGTATGTATGTGTGTGTTATGCGATACTGATAACAGTGCATGCAATTTGCAGTTGTTTCGCTAGAGAAAGAAGTAACTAAAGACTGTTAAATAAAATGATACTTTAATTTAAATTAAAAATAAACTTATGCTAGTTGTGTTTAGTTAACTGAGATATTTCTTTGAGTCTGTTTAAATAAATTTTCAACGCTATCGCTGAAAAATCACAGAAATTTTTAATTTGCAGCGCAACTATTTATTTATGCTGTGCATAAAATCACACATTCTGGTAAAAATTGTTGCAGTTTTTGCACACGAGTCCATTTAATATAGTTGCACATTTGTTTACTCTTGTTGAAGCAGATTGTTTGTGTTCTTAATTTAAGTACAACAACAGTTTTTCTACTCTCTGCATGAGTATATTGGGTTTGTGCAAAGGTATGTAACAGGCAGAAGGAGGCAAGGCAGGCTCCATATTCTTGATCAGCATCACAAGCCGAGTCGATATAGCCTTGTCTGTCCGTATTAAGAAACAAATTTCAAAGATTGTAAGAAGTTAAAGTTCGAACTTTGTCTCAATAGACTACATATTAAGTCAGTCAATACAAGAATCTTTTTTATTTTCGATGCCACGGCCTATTCGCCCACAATAAGCCTAAGACCAAACACACCACGCAAAAAATCGATCTTTTGGTGAATATCTGAGTAATAATTGCAGATAGGAACACTAATTTTGGGAGACAAGTCATTAAATGTCATTAAAAGTTTTGCGCTGCCACGCCCCTTTTCCCACAAGAAATAAAATATTTTCCAATAATTGGCCGTTTATAAGGCATTTGTTCTAATCGGACAGTATTGTAATTTATAATTCATTTGGCAACTAATTATTTTATTTTGTTTTAATTTCTATTAATTTGTTGTGAAATTATAGCTTTTATTATTACACGAAAACAAAAGCAGCGTTTATTTATAGCTTTAAGCTGTTCGATCGCCAGCTGTGCTAAAGCTCAACTCCTCCAAGCTCAGCTCGATACTAAAAGCTCTAAGCGTGAACAGTGCCAGCATCGATACTCGCTAATCGTTAAACGTTTAGTTCCTTTAGCGCATCGTTTTTATCTCGAGCTCCGCGTTACGCGCTTGAAACAATAATTAATTTATGTCCGATCGGCTTGAATTATGTGTCAAATGAAAGAGCAGTGTCGTGCGTACAACATAAATAAAAAAAATGTTTGAGTTATAAAGGATTATCTACTATAATTAACGTTGCAAAATTTTTACATTCAGCGGAGTCCCTGGTTGCGGGCAACAGATCCACGTTTTGCGCACATTCCGTCTTTGCTCTTTTCGTCGCCGTCGGTAATCGCTGTTGTTGTAAATTCTAACGCTCTCGCTCTTACGAATGCACCAGAATGCAGGCGCAGCTTCGTCGTATTCGTTTCTCTATTAGTTGCATTCGCTTTCTCGCTCTTCCGCGTTTAGAATATGTAAAGTGCGTGCCTCTGCTAAGCTGCGTGTCTCTGCTAAGCTTTGTGTAATTTTTTTTGTGTGATGCAGAAAGTGAAATGAAAAAGTGTAAAGTGAATGTGCATAATTTTTCTGCTTAATCCCGCATCCTAAAAGTATGCAGTGCAATTGTGTTTTCTGCGTTATGATCAGCTTATGCCGTTGGCCAATTAAAAGAAAAGTGAAGTGCAGTATCCTATTGAAAAGTTTAGTAAAGTGTAAAAGTGATGAGAATAAATGTGCTCACTGGTCAAATTTTTTTTGTTTTTTTTTAAACGCTTTCCGATAATGATCAGCAGAGTTCAAAGCTTAAGCAATAATGTGGAATGGAGCGTAAAAAGTGTAGTGTTACTAAAAGTGCAGCCCAAAAGTGGAAAGTGCCGTGAAAAGTGTGCAGTGTGTAAAGTGCAGATTAAAGTAAAGTGCCGTGCAAAAAGGAATGTGCTTTGCTAATCTAATATTTTTTTTGTTTTTTTATTAAATGCTCTCCAAAATGATCAGCAGAGTCCAAGACGAAAGCAATTATGTATATTGCAGCGTATAAAGTGTAGTGTAAAAGTGCAGCTCAAAGTAAGGTGGAAAAGTGTGTTTTGCTGATTCCATATTTTTCTTTTTTTTTAAATGCTCCCCAATAATGATCAGCAACGTCTAAGTCGAAAGCAAAAATGTGGAATGCTGCATTAAAAGTGCAGTGTGAAAGTGTATAAAGTGTTTAAGTAAATGGCAGCTTAAAAAGTGCAGAGATAAAAGTGAAGTGTAGCGTCCAGTGCTGTATCGAATAATGTGCAACAGAGTCTGCCTGTGCCAGTTGATATTCGTAGGAAAATATCATATTAATGTGTTGCTGCACTGTTGGTCTTGTCAGGCTTGTGATCCAAACGACTTAACACAAGATGTGAGTAATTTCTCAACTATGTAAAATGTCTAAGCAAAAAAAAAAAATTTAATTTATTTTATTACTCTTTAATACTTCTATTTTACTATATTTTGTTAAATTTATTTATTTGTTATATTTATTTTTTTAATATTTTTTTGCAGTTTTTGATTGCTATTTTTAATGCCAGCGAAGCTTTCCTTTGGTCTCTTTAAAATAATGTATCGGTAAGTTCATGTAAACTTTAATTATCATTGAGCACTTTAAACAGAAATTATAAAACATTTATTGTTCTACTTATTATACGCTCTTCAAGAGTGTGTAACGTGTTTGTTCTTATCATACCTGAAAACCGATTTAAATAGGCGAAAATAAAATGGAAAAAGTATTATATGTTCTTGCGTGCTCGATTGTTTTCTACCTTCTTGTTTTGTACAATGTTTATTCATGATTTTTGTGGTTGCAATATTTGTAATCTGCCGCTGAGTAATTATTTCTTTTGATCTAGAGATTTTAAATAAATATGCCCAAATACGCATCAATACTAACCAATTGCTCTCGAATTAGTTTAATTAAATCGATATAATACCATAGCAAACAGATTTTTCAACTGTCTGACCACAAAAACATAAACCAAAATGCCAAAAAGCTAATCCAGAGCAGCAATTTATTATCAAGCCGGGCTTAAACTCAATTTCGCAGAATTGGCTTTGTCTACCACATAAATGGGATGAAAATTTTTGTGAAATTTATAAGAAACTAAAAGTCAGAACATTTCAATTATCAGCATTTAATAATGCGGCCAACAAATGTTGGCCATTTCATAAAGTTTAATTAAAGCCAGCATATGGTAATGAAATGCAGCGGCCAAGAAAAATGGCTACAGCTTTTAAAATTATATTAAAAGTGGGCAAAAGAGGCATGTCAACAGCATGTGCAACTGAAATAGGACAGTTTTAGAAAGTAATACGAATGCTTAACTAAGAGATACCCATTAGATTTAAAGGAATTACTTTCCTTGCTCGTTTTGAAAAGAGTGTCAAATAAATGTCGGCATAAAAACGCAGTTTAATTGAAATTAATTGCTTAATCAATTGAGTAGCGTGTAAACCTCTTGTGTGATCAATTGACATGGCAGCGGCTGTCATAATGTGTCTAAATGCAGCCCAATGGGATTGCATCATTAATTACCAAGGCTCAGGTGAATTTGACTTGAGCTGTGGTTGCTTTATTCAATTTCCATTGTATGTGGTAATTATGACACCTTAGCACAAAATGTGCAATCACACACAGGTGACTGTGTCTGTGTGCATTTGCAGCAGCGTAAGCTGTGAGCTAAGCCCAAGATGAGACGCGTTGAGCAAGTTGAATTTATTGCACAATCAGCGCATTAAATAATTAAGTGCTTAATTAAATAAGGACCAGTATCCAGAGCAGGAAAATGGCCAAGAGGCAGCCACTAAAGCAGATTCCTAAAGGCAACATGATATCCTGATTGTATTCGAGTCTCTTTGTGGCATCAACTAATTTTTGTATTGTATTTCGTCTGCTAATGGCGAATACAAATGCGAACAGTTGAGTTCTGTACAGAATGCGGGGCGCGACCTAAAGGGAGTAAAGGACTGAGGTATGGCATTATCTACTCGAATGGAAATAGAAATGGGAATGGAAATGAAAATGAGAATGAAAATGAAAATGGCATAACATGCACATCACGTGCGGCCACAAATTTGTAATGAAAATTAAATAAGAGTCAAATAAATGAGTGAAATGTGTGGCATTTGTTGCCTGTTTTCCCCGTTTTACCGTTTCACCATTTTCCTATTTTCCTGTTCGCCTGTTGCATGTCCACTGGCAACGCTCATTAACTTGTACTTTATTGATTAGCAACAAGCATTATACTAGTTATTTACTACATATCACGTTTAGTGGTAGCTGTAGCTGATTGGGTGATAAGTCTGTAAAGTCAACTAATGACTGTAATTAATCACACTAAACAGGAAAGTGTACTCTATATACCCTTTAAATAAATCGACGAACAACTCAAAATATGTAGAATTTATTGTTAGATATACACGTTCAATTTGTGCTGTTTTAAAAATTGTTTGTGTACGTAGAAATATAGCAAATCCTTGTGTAAAACATTATATGGTTAATCTGTTCGGTTACTATATTCATAACTTATGTAATTTTGAAAATCTCTGACAATCGGAAATAATTTGGGATTATTTGAGTTTGGATAAAGTCAGTTTAGAGCGCTGTTTCTTCTTATTTTGGGATGATTTGGGATTTGCATGATGCTTTACAGATCCTTTGATGTGTGGCAAACTGGACATGAAATAAAGTTCCTGAACCTGTTGCAGAGCCTCCTCCAACTCCTTCTGAGTGCTATGTCGAACGGGAGGCTCTGTGGGATTCTCGGAGACAACTATTTCCATTGGTATTCCTGGCTTAAGTGATTTTCCAGGTAATTTAGAAGTTGATCTGCTGCTGAGGAGGAATTTTTGAACCTCCGAGTCACGTAACACAAGATAATCATCCTCGTGGGGCAAAAAATCACTGGGATTCTGGTAGTGTGTATAATCACGAACCTTACGCACAACACTTCGGGAATTGAGATAGTAACGATCATAGACAGTTAGGGTGTAGTAAAGCTTGCGAGTTGTATTGGGTGCAACCAGCCAGAATACATAGATACCCGACTTCTTTGCATTCATGGCCACCAGTTCACGTTCCAACTGTTTGTCCTTCAACTGGGCATACCAGGAGCTGCGACAGGCCATCATCATAATGGGCAAATGATTTTCCACCTTGTGACGATCGTTAATTAATGCAGTATTCGGTTGACTTAGATAACTAAGACCAGGCAACGTTTCCACTTGACCTTTAACACCGCCATACATCAGAGAGGCAACACAGTGATTGACTCCGTACTCGTAGCCCGTGGGATTAAAGCAAACCACCATGGGGGTATGGGCAAATATCTCTGATGGCAGTGAGTCATTACAATGGGAATGCTTATGCAGCATGTGCATCATCAAATTGGATGGAAATACAATCTCAGTGCATTTGCCAACTGGACAGGTGCCGGGTACTCGAGATAATTGTTTAACGGCTGCACGTCGTTCTTTCTCCTGCTCCTCAATGTTCTTGACTTCCTGCAGCTTCTTCTCCATATTCATCTCCATTTCCTGTATCTGCCATTGTCTATTGGATACTTTGGGCATATTGTCAGCTTAAAATTTAATTAGTATAGGTATAACCTGTGTTAAAATCATGAAATGTTTGTTAGAACAGATGCTTAAAGCATTGCATACTTTAAAACTTTTCAACTTAAAAGATTGCTTTATATTAAAGACTTTATTTCGGTACTTTTTTGTTTAAAATATTTGGCTAAAAATTCGTTTATTTCTGGCATTTTGTTGTGGTTGTTGCATTCCCGGCCATCAATATGCAAATTGTGATCTAAACAATTTTTTTTTAAATTCCTTACCTGCTTTCGCACATACTTGACTTATTTCCAATTGCCTTTTCGTCTTTGGAATTTTTTCATACATCGATTTCAATGGCTTTTGCCATTCAGTAGTAGGCAAATTTACGCCTGGAGTGTCGCAGCTGCCAAAATGAAAGGAAAACTGAAAAGGAGATGAAGTAAAAAGAGAAAGAAGGAGTGAGAGTGAGACAGAGGGCGTTCCTTACTTCATAGAGACGCACCTTTTGAGCTGAGTTCAAAGTGTCGATGATAAACTTGAAGTTTTGGCATGCGAAAAACTATTGACAACTCTGTAATTTGCTTGTATATATGTGTGTGCATGTGCGTGTGTGTGGGAAGAAGAAATATATATTTTTAAAATTAAATTCTGTTGCTAACTTTGAGAGAGATGTGAATCCCCCAAGATACAAATAAAAGGGAGCACGAGACCTTTTTGCAGCTCAGGGCATTAGAGTGTCTGGCTTTTGTGGCCAAATTGAGATGTAGGTGAAACGCACCCACATCAAATTTTTAGACATGTGCTGGGATAAGAGGTTGGAAAGTGGAGAATATTACGAAAATGTAGGCGTACTCTTATTGTCATTGTGGGCAATGGATTTGGCAAACACTTCAAACCGACTTATTTGTATTTTAATTTTAGTATTAGTTTTTATTTTTTTTTTTGTTCATTTCGCTTCGCTTGGCTTAGCAAATGCGATTAGTTCACTAATTCGACCCTTTTGATGCTAAGCAGCGAAAATTAAAACGTCAAACTTCTAAGCCACGGCCTAAACTGACCGTCATAGTCGTCTAATTTAACGCACAATCTCCATAGTATTTTGCCGACTACAAAAATAAAAAAACGTACAAAATCTTGGCAAAGTTTAAATTGAAGTTCCCTCCTCAGTTTGCCGTCCATTTGTCGGCAAACTTTTCGAATTGCCCGCGCACCTCTCTAAATGCTTTTGAATGCCAAACAATTTTTGCTTTTGTACTCGCACTCGCACTTGGACTCTCTGTCGAACTGTGTGACTTTCAGTCTGACTCCGACTCTCACTCGTACTCCAATCTAATTTTCATATAGTTGTTTCTTGAAAAAACTTGGCAAGTTCCAAAGCAAAATTCAAAGCGGCAAAAATGAACAGCAATAACAGCAACAAGAAATGAAAGCAAAGCAGTGCAGCCACTGAACCACTCAGCCGCCGAACCACTGGAAGAGAGCTCTTCATTTGCGCCAGTTTGGTCAATTGTTGTCTCATTTTGTGTGCAGCTTTTGGCAGCAGATTTATTTAACTTAAAGTTATTAAATACTGCAGTTTTTAGTTTGATGTGCTATGATCTTTGTCATGAAATAATCTTAAATAATTAGCAGATTTTAAACTAATTAAGATTTCCAATCATAAACTCAAACATTTACAGGGTATCTCATATACCTTCTATAGCTACGGTCCTTCTTTTCTGTTGTGTAATTAAACAAAATCGATTTGGCCCTTAATTATGTAATATCAGATAATTTGGCTATTGTCAGTTGTGATCGCTCCAACACGTTGCAAACATTAATCAAATGTTATGAGCCACAGTGAAGCTTCAACATTTGACACGCTGACAATGGGATCAATCAGCAAAAATATTGATTGACATATCAATTTTGTGCAAGGACAATGACACAAACAACAAGAGAAAACAAAAAACGCAAACTAACTATGACAAACACAGTGACAAGGAGCTGAGTGCGAATTTGAAAAGCGCATTTTCCGCAAAATTATGCAATAGTGCAATAGTGCTTGTGTGGCTGAAAGTGTGAGTGTGAGCTTTGGGTACGTGTGTGTGTGGGTACTGTGGGATAAATCAGCCAACAAATGTTAAAGTTTTGCGGTGAGTTTACCAACATTATGTGAATGCCGCGTGGCATGTGAAAATTGACTCATTTGCATGTGAATACCACCACAAATACAAGTGCAAACAGAGGCAAACAAACACATATACAAATACAAATACACATATATGCATATATGTGGCCAGAGTGCACTTAATTTGTTAACAGATCCAGCTTTGCGTACTGAAGTTGTTGGCAAACAAATATGCATGCCTGTTGCCAATTTGAAGTTGCTTTTGTAAACGCACTTAAAGCCTATTGGCTTGCTGGTAAATCGCATTGAATGGTTGCAAATTAGCCAAGTTCTAAACAAGCAACCCGAGGGAATAATAACGCTGGCAGAAAACGGCTGTATGACACAATGTTTTAGCTTTAATTGTTTGGCAAGTTTGGAAATCGATTCGGTTTTGTTTATCGTTAAGCACAGACACGTAGCGGTATCTGTATATTGTTGGCTATAACGATTCACAGTTTTATCATTTATATAGCCAAATATCCACTTGATGGTCGACATATGCAAGCAATCGATGATAAATGATGACAGAAGAAGTGCCATTAATGCAAAAGCGAAAACAAAAATGCGCAAAAATCAGCTGACCCATAAATATGCCATCCACTTAATATATATACATAAATATGTATCGGTCTGTCTGTCTGTGTGTGTGTGTTCTTATGTCTTTATCTATGTCATCGCTACAGCCAGCCACGCAGCCAGCCAGAGTCTCAGCCTGCGTCTGGCATTCCACTGATGACCCCGATCCCAAGTCACAAAAAAAAGAAATTCATCCCAATAGGCCAAAGGCAGGCACATTAAATTCAACGCAGGCGTGAGGACGAGAACATCATTAATTTTCCTACATACATTATGAAATTTATTATTGATTTTATGACGCAAAAATATGTGCGATGTGTTGTCCTATGATTAAATGACGCAGCGTTTTAAAGCGACTTACTCGTGCCATGCGGCGTATACGTAATTTGCACCAAAAACACTGCACTGCGTGGCCCACATTGTTAATTATTGCAAATACTGTAAATGCGCTTAATTGGCTAAAATTATATGCATGCAAAAATGAACAGCAGAAGATAGATAAATGAACTACATGAGTTTTGAATGCTCTATCGGTAAACTGAAAGTAGACAAAGGAAATTTAATAATAAATAAATATTGTTAAATATGAAATAAGTTTAACATACAAATTGTGCGGTGCTGAAAAAATAGAAGTAAAGAAATTTATAACAATTAAAGTTCTGAATTATTTAAGGAATCGCTTAAGGCATTTTTGTTTCTAGTTATTTTATACGAATGTGTGAAGAATTAATTTTTTTCAGGTGTGTTTCTAAACTAAAGAGGTCTAACACTTTCCGAATCGAAATAAATTTCAAGAGATACATTTTAAAATATTTAATAAATAATAATAGTGTGAGAATGTGGCAATTTTTATATTAAAATGAAATTGAATCGATTTTTTAACTACAAGTTTGCAAATTTGTGCTACTCTTCTGGGCCACAGGGACGTCATGGGATGCTTTTGCTGCTAAAAACTCAGTTAAATTCGTAGCTTAAAAAAAGCTGCCAATTGCAGTCGAGTTGTGGCGCTGTTGCTGTGCGGCTTCCCTCTGTTTTCGGGGAATTTCTATATTTTTTTTTGTATTTTTTGGACAGTTTGCGGGAGGGAAAGTCGTTTAATTTAAAATGAAATACATCAACTTGGCCAATTATTTGAGCAATTTTGCAAATTAGTGGCTCTGGCTTTGGCTCTGACTCTGGCTATTTCTGTGGCACAAAAAGCACGCCAATTACCAAAAATGAAGGGAGTGCCACCGCCCCTCTGCTCCGCTGTCTCTCTGTGTGTGTTTGTAGCATACTTTGTGCAATTGCCGCTAATTACGGAGCAGCAAAGACAATTGGCGAAAGGCAAAAAGTGTTATAGAAAGTCAGGGCTAAAATTGCAAGGGCTAACAAGCGGACATTGTGTGTGCATGTCTCAAGGGTCAGAGGCAAACAATGGAAGACAGTGTCTAGAAATGCCGAACGTATTAGCACGAAAAAACAATTGTTTAACTGACGAAGAGTAAAATCAGAATCAGAGTCTCGAGTGTGAGAAAAACAACAATAATAACAACAACAACAGGAACAAGTGAAAGGTGAACCACATACACAATGAAATTTTAATTAAGTCTGAGTCGGTTCCTCTTTTGTGCTGATTCAGCCAAATGAAAATGCTACTGATTATGTGTGTGTGTGTGTGTGTTGTTCGCTCGGGCGAGTCCAAAATGTTGGCATCCATGTACATATTTTGTTTACACTTTGCCCTCACTCATCTGTGTGTGTGTGTGTGTGTGAGCATGTTGTTTGTTGTTTTGTTGTGTTTTGTTCTGTTCTGAATGGCTGCACAAATACAAAACGTCTGTAAATTTGTATGTGTGTGTGTGTGTGTGTGTGAGTGTGTGCTCTGGACTGTGTGCAAAATAAATGCATTTGTGTAATTACACAACAAACACAATTGTATCTAAAACATATACTTTGTTGCATTCCCTGAACTTTTTCTTTCCTTTGAACACAACTCATCACTTTAAATTCGTTAAACTAATTGAAGTAAATGTTGAAATGTTTAAGCAAAATTTATCCATTCCTTTAATGAGTTGACTTGCTTTAAGAGTCTTTTCATTATACTTCTATTATGCTTGCTGTTAGATCCTTAGTGCCCTTAACCCACTTGGAATCCATGTCCTTGGAATCTACTTTCCCCTCTTGCCGAAAAAACAACAGCAAACAAGACGAAACCACTCGACAGTTGCAGTTGTGTTAAAAGCTTTCGAATTGCACTGCACCAGCATAATTAAATAAGTTATTAAATAATGAATGAAATACTATAATGAGGGAAATGCGCAAGCTTCTTTAAATTACTCTCAACAAATTACTTATATATGTATACTATATGTAATTTATTTATTTAAGACAAACTGAAATTGGCTCTTAAAATGCTTTCACCTCATTTTAAAGTGCAGTGTGGCCTTCAAAAGGACAGCTCGTGGCCAAGTGAATCAGCTTTATTTCGATTAATTAAAAATGCAACTCAATGCATGTTTCATGCCTCGAGATATGCCAAAGCTCAGAGCCATGTTGACCCTGACTCGAAGGGTAAAATAAAAGAAAATCAACATAGAAACAGAAAACTGTGTCGAGGGATGCTGAAAAGTAAAATGCGTTATTAATTCGAACTTTTGGCCAGGCCAAAGAAAGTAGGTAGGCGAAGGGGAGGAGCGGAGGGAAATTGCGGATGCTGTTGTTGTTCTTGTCGTTGTTGTTGCTGTTGTGAGCGAAGTGAAGGAAGTGCTCTTAGTAGACAGCCCTTGAGTGGTCAGCCACGGCGTTAAGAGGCAGCAATTAATCAGCACTGAAATTGCCAAACAAAACAAGAAGATAAAGTTGCAGTTCAAAAGCAGTTGGATTACGCCAGACTTACTCCTATGCGTAACGCTGTTAAGAATACCAAAAGCTAAGGGAAAGGCGAAACAAGATTGAAACCAAACATGAAAAAACATTAAAGAAACGCTCTATAAAAAGTCAAGCTGCAGAACATAAGGAACATGGATTAAAGTGACAAGTTTTAAGCTGCATACTTAAGTGACATGTTTTTCGCTTAAAACTTTCAGAAGCATCGGAAAATGTGTGCATAAAAATTTATTTATTTAAAGAATTTACTTCAAATCAACGAATTTTGATAGCTGTGTAAATAAAATATTGGTTTTTATGGTCTATTAAATTCAAATAAAACATAAATAGAATTTATCGATTATTTCCTTTTGAATATTTTGTACATTTTTATGTGCACTTTTAGCCATGCTATCATATGAATTGCATAATAAATTGTCAATTGGTTCGCCAGTGCAAAAAACTAGAAAAATTTCATAAATAAATAAATGGCTGGTCATGCCAAATGTGACCGATATACGTGAATTACACCGAATGTGCTGTGCAATTCAAGCGATTTATTTCAATCAGTCTGTAAAATTGCGCATACGCCTCGTCAAACGGGCAACAACATTTCGACAACTGAAATCATTATACAACTTCGACTAGCAGAGGTAACAGACAGAGAAGGAGGGCAGCCTTTAAAGAATATATCGACATGCAGTTTGACAGTTTGACTATTTGACTTGAGCACACTCGGATGCCGTCAGACAGCGGCAACATACCCGGAGTTTTTGGTATTTCCGCAGTTCCCAAACAAAATGACGTTGCAACAAGGCAGCCAAGAGAACGAGGAGGGAATAGATTGAGGAGTCTAGTCAAAGGGGTGGGGCCATTAAATAAACTCGTACAAGATGAAAATCGCAAACATGCAGTTTCGCCTTTTGCTTCAATGGAGGCGTGGCCATAGCCTCGGGCAATGGCAAAACTTTTCCTTATTCCCCTGTTAGTGAGTGTGAGCAAATAAAATTTGTTTAGTGCAAGAGGCGAAAAACTGTACACTGCACACTGTAAACTGCAACTGCAACTGCCAGTCGTGTTGACGGCTTGTATTGTCGTTTATTTACACAGCCGCACAGCCGACAAATGCAGGCATTAAATTTCCAGATGCAATTCTTTAAGAAGCTGCTCATATTAAATTCAAATGTGCGTCAAATTTAAGTAAACTTCAGTCGCCTTTAAAACAGTTGTACAAAAAATATACATATATATTTTAATGCCTTTAATTTGGGCTTAGTAAAACTGAATGCTGCATTAGTTTATAAACTAATTCACGTATTCGATGTTTTATTATTCTATGACTGAGTCATCAATCTGCTTTATGGCGGCTTCATTCTGACTCAAATGCATAATAAACAAAAACAAGAAAAAAACAAAAGCAAAACGTTTCTGGCGACTCACGCGTTTCAAATAAAATGCTGCCAATAAAATGCCTTAACGCGGAAACGTGTGTGAGCACGCTCCTGACTTGCTGTATATTGTACACTTCCCTTTGAGTGTGTTTGTGTGTGTGTGTTTATAGTCTGTGATCACGTGCTGGGAAGTTTGTTGGGTAGACAGAGCACACCAAGCCCTTTATGCAGCTCACGCAGTGCGGTCCGCCTGTACAAGTGTCTAAACAGAGCGAATAGAATCAGAATCAGAACAAAAATAAAAACAAAAGGGAAACAACACAATAATGCCAATAAATGTGCAAGTCATATACATATGTCTGTATAGAATGACAATAAAAAAGTATTAAAAATAAAAGAAATGCAAAAAACATTTCTCTCGACTGTGAAATATCCGTTAAATTCCCTAAAATTCTTTAAACAAAGTGTAGTTCATTATCATTATTGTGCTTAAATAATTTTAAATAATTCTTAGAATATTTGTTAGTTTTGTAGCATGCAGCAAAAATGTCGACAAAAATTAATTAATTATTTGGAAATGCTCTCAAAATATTTCATTATACAATTCAGTGTTTTTAACAATTCCATTGAGTTTGTTTTGTGTGTGTAAATATGAAAATTGATTGCATAATTTAAATTTTCTTTATCAATGAAAAATAATTAAATGCTTCCTGACAATTTGCCAAATACCTGCTGACAAGTCTGGGGCGTGGTGTCAGAAGGGGCGTTTGCATTGTCAAAAATAATGTAAAACGCTGTGGGCAAAAATAATTAAGCGACCAAACACACAAACAAACACCCGCATTTGACAAACAATAGACAAATCGAGTCAATTGATGGGGGCGTGGTGCCTAGTAGGTGGAGTAAGAGCAGGAGGAGTTCAATGTAGCTATGTAAATGTACGAGGTGCACATTGTTTATCTGGCATTGCGTATACGACGCGTATTGCGAGTGGAAATAAAGCACAGCTTGCAAATTGCAATGTAAAGTGCGTCAACATAGCCCACGAACATAATCCTCTTTCTTTGCTATCCCCCAAACGCCTCCCCTTAACCTATCATGCCATAATGACGCCAACAAATCGGCGACAAATGCATCGAACCGCCGCCCTTACCTCACCACACACTGCAACGCCTCGAAGCGTACTGCAATAACAAATATTGGTCGCTGTGCAAAGTGCTGTCGCATTTTCAATTGCCATGTGATATAGGGTTTTCGTCGATATCTATCAGCTGCAAGTGCGATTACGTACACATGTGTGTGTGCGTGCGAGTATTCGTTCTTGTATTATTTGTAGTCGAGCTATTTGTCATCTGACTTTTCTGTTGTTTATTTTGCCAGTGAAATGCATTCCAAAGTGCTTGGGAATTACTTAACAATGTAATTGAAAATCATGTGCTCTATTGCCAATGCGAGCATAATATGATCGATTAACTGCATTTAGTAACAGTAACAGTCAACAACTGCTGACTTTTTTAAATTTAGTTCAATAAAATTCAAAATTCTAAACCAGAAATCCTTAGTTAATTAATTCTTGGCTTTAATTAATTTTATAAGTTTCATATTTTCTAATTTCTTTGACCCCATAAGCTTAATAAAGAGTCACTAGATTGCAGTCTTTTAATTGGTAACGACATTCAGTTTTTACCTGCTTCCTTTCCATTTACTATTCTGCCCTTTAGGCTGTTGGCACTTTGATTCGCTGCCAATCAGTTACGTTAAGGATCTACGCTCCACGGATTCTTGGCAAAACTCGTTTAGCTGCAAAAATAATGGACATGTTGCAGACATCCGGCAAAGCCAATGATTACAATCAACATGGCCACGGGCAAAATGCAATTGCCGTTAATACCAGAAGCCGTTACACCCAAACTCATTGTCCCAAATGGATGCCATGGCAATCGATTTGTGCTTTGATTGACTACTCAATGCAAGCCATTTCGTGTTCGAGCGTGTTCGTGTGTGTAAGTGTATCTATTGGGGTGTGTGCGTTTGGAGCATGTCTGTGCCTGGTAACAAAATGACGGAACTGACAAACACATGGGCCGGGCCATAACGCAGCGAAATTAACAAAAGTCAACGCATACTCAATTACGGGAACATGCCGCATTGACTATGCCGAGGACATGAACACATCCCGGGTGTCTCATCAGGCAAATGGCTGCCTGGTCAGCACACCTCTAGTCCAATCGTAAAATACACACAGACAGAGACACACCCACACTTACACACACAAACAGTCAAGCACACACATTCAGACACTTACACATTTTCACAGTCGTAACCAATTTGCGGCTGGATTTTCGAAATGTCCTCGCCTGAGTGCTGCACAGTGGGTAATTAATCACGGCAGAAAGTGTAGAAAAGCTCAAGTTTTATACACACGCACTTAGAACTTTATTTTAAGCAAATTTGTAAAGTTGGGTTTCTAGCTTTCTACTAAGCAGTGAGTATTCAATTAATTTAAAGCAAACTATTTAAAGAAAAATCAGAATTTCTATACAAACACTATTTAAATCACTGCGAAAATTCATTGAAAATGCCCACTGTACTCTAAGTTCTATCCGTCGTTGTGGCTTGCATGCTCAATGCTCATTGATCGCTGTACAAAAGTTTAGAAATAATTAGTAAACTTTTAATTGGAAACTAGTACGCATTGCCAAATCGATTGGTTTGCTGCTGCTGCTGCTTCTGCTGTTACTGCGTTTCCAGTTCCCAGCTCTCAGTTAAAAGTTAGATGCATCCATCCATCCATCTATCCAATTCCAGACCAATCCCAGACCATACCAGACCAGGAGGCTATTGAGTGCCCATTCGTTTTTGGTTTTTGCCGCTGATTTTTCGAGTGCTTTTTACTTCAATTGCATTTTCGGTGTTCTTTTGATGTTGTTTTCTTGTTGTTCTGCGTGTGTATGTGTGTGTGCGTATATGTTGTTGTTATTCTTGTTGTTTGTGACTATAAGTTTATTTCGTTGCAATTTTATTCCCATGAAATTTGTGGCTCCGCACAAATTTTCAAGTCTTTGTGGCTTACGAGGATTTGCTAACGAAATATGCACTGCGTGTTGGTTGGAGTAAGAAGTTGCTGCAAAACTTTATGGGTCATACTTTCAGGAGGGATTGTGCTGTAGTACAGCTAAATTAGAAGCAGAAAATAACAACAGAACACATCTACTCTCACACTACTTGTGCGACACAGTAGTGCGTATACGTAATTTCAACAAAAGCCAGCCATGTTTTATTTTGGTTTCTCTCTTTCTATTTGGCATGCATGGCAATTTGGGTCAGTTTACGGCTCTAAATGTTGCAGAACACCAACACACTGAATACGTCTGATTGGAGAAAAACTGTAGTACTAAATAAATTGGGGAAATCCTTTTAGTCCTTGCTTAACCGAAATGCTTCCCTTGTATCTGGCTAAAAACTAGTGATTATTTAGAAAAAAACAAGGAAATCACTTTTCACTCGCAAACTTAACACAATTTACGGCCTTTTCTTTTCCGAAAAGGAAAATTTGATTATAATTCATTATAGTTAGTAGCACACGGCAAATGGCAATTTGTGCCGTGCACTTTAAATCTTAAACGTAATTTAATTTTCAATGCAAAACAGTGTCTGAGGGATTGCACGGAAAAAACTGCAGAGCGCACCTGTGTTGTCGCCTCACCGGAATAATAGAGTGGAAGAAGAAAAGACAGAGAGAGAAGAGGGAGAACGCGAAGGAAACTGGCAATGAGCAAAGGGAAGCTGCGCTGCATATTAGCAGCAGGGAAAGCTGCTGCTTTCTGCCCTACGCGATGCGCAACACTTGCTTACAGTTATTTCTGCATAAAAACAAGCTGAAATCTAATAAGCAGTTATGATGACACACACAATACCCTGTTTAAGGGTATGCAGAAATGTTATGTAGTGAAACTAAATTAAATCTGCTAGAAACTTGTATAGGCAGCCCTTTTAAATTATATTCTGAACAAGTTTCTTTTAGAACACAATTAAATAATTTCCCAGGGTTAATATTTTAAATGTAGATTTTATCATAACCCATTGTCTGCATACTTTTACAGGGTAAGCGAGCTGCTGTAACATTCACAATGCATTAGCGTGAATGTTCATAACTGTTGTGCTAAATGTGACTGTGTGTATAGGTGTGTGTGTGTGTGTGTCTGTCTGTCCTAAGGTATGTGTGTGTATGAATTCAACTGACAGTCAGTATGAACAGCAACGGACATCGACTCCGACTTCAGCTCCGGCTTTGAGTCCGATTCTAACGCGTACCTCAAGGCACTGTGTACGCAGAGTGTGCGCAGAGTGGGCTCTAACGGTAACGGCCGCCATTTTAAACTCGTTTCGCATGCAGAAAGCAGTTTTTGCTTTCTTATTTCATGCCCAACGTGCAAATGCCGCATACTATAATGAAATGAAATGTAATTTGCATTTAAACACACACCTACACACCCACACAGACAAACACATACACTTACACACACGAGGCGAAAAAAGCCTTCAGGCATGCAGAGTTTTTAGGGTTGCGGGGGCTGACGTGCGTGTCTGGCGGCGCATTCCCATTCACATTTACGCTGAGCCTGGTTCTGGGCCTGGCCCAGGGTCTGAGTTGGGATCTGTGTTCACATGCATTTCATTTCATGAAAATTGCAAAAAAATACATTTAAATTTATGTTGGCTACATTTGTTCTTTATTTTTTTGTATTTATTGACAAGAATTTTTATATTAAATTTAAACATTTTGATAACTTTGCATGAAGTCTGAGAAAATGCATTATGTAGTTATTTTATGAATTTTATATTAAAATAATTAACTACAATTAAATAAACATACCACTTTGCATTATTTTTGCAACCAATATATGAAAAGCAGTCAATTGCTTAAATATTTTTAGAATTAAATGAAAGAATTTCAGTTAAAATTCTTGTCCCAATTTTCACAACAAATTTCTTCAAATATTTGAATTCTTGTTTATTTCTGTTTGTAAATTAACTATGTTGTTTTCAACTCACACATTCCAATTGACAAAACAAAACGCTGTTAAGCGTATGTATTTTGATAATTGAACATATTCAGCCATGTAATAAACAATGTTTGTTATTTGCCTATCGAAGTTCATGTCAATTTTAAATTTAAAATACAAACTTTTTTTTGGGTTTTATTATGCGCTTTGTAGTTTGGCATATACATGTGTGTAGATGTTTGCTTTGCCATTGAACTAAAAACAATTATTTTTTAACGAACTAACGAATTCGGTTGATTGAACACCAGCAAAGCGCGAAACTGGCATATGACACATGCGCAACAAGTAAAAAAAATAGTTTATTTTGATACCAGAGATGAGTATGGGTCTTTTGTAATTGTTTTACAGTACGTAACAGAGAGCGAAAGTTACATCAGACCCCATTGTTCGATTTATATAAAATCCTGGAATTATGTGATGGGAAAACTCAATTTCCGCTCTTAAAGGTTTTAAATGGATTCAATGCTTATTCCACTAGATAAAGGGTATCTACTAGTTGAGATTAGAGTCATGCGTTTTTTCCACACATGTAAATGAATTACAATTGCATTGAGCTCAAAATTTTATTCAAAATATTAGTCTAAAAATAAATTTTGTCAATATTCTGCACAATTGGATTCAAATACAGCATAAAGCTTTGACCGATATAGAAAGTCTTTAAACTAAATAGTAAAAATAATAGATTTCAATTAAAGCACATATAGTTATGTAGAAATACCAGTTAGCGAACGCTACTCATTCAATTAAATAGAATAATATTGTTATAATAATTCAATCGTTCAAAATATTCATGCACATGAGTATAAAGAAGCATTCAAAGAGTCAAGAGTGACGTACTCTCGTCTAACACTGCCTCATCCTTAGTCTAAATGCTCAAAGCTGATTTGAACTCTGGGTCAAAGTTTTTGATAACCTTGCTTATGTCTTGAGCGACAGCTGTCAAACTTTTAAGAGCCACACGTCAGACAAAATTTATTTTTATTAAATTTCGTTTAGCTTGGGTTACCGCAAAAACGCCTCAAGTATTAAGCCAAGTTAAAACGCACAACCATTTGATTTATGCCAAGTTAAGTGTGTTGCAAAGTTTCTAACGAGATGTGTGTGAGTTTTGCTAATGGTTTTGCAATGTTTCGATCGAATTAAAATAAATATGCGTAAGTCTTCCTACTTTTTCTTTGCTTTGAATACAAATTCAACTGATTGTTAAGTAAAATCTATAATGTAATTTCCACTTAAGCTATTCAACTATGTTTTAAGTTGTTTTTGCGAGCACTTGATAGTCGGTCCAGCTGTTGTTTGATGCTACCTCTGACCCTCAATTTGGCCCACTCATCTTTCTGCTCCAGTTGGTTGCTTTGTTTGCATAGTTCCAGTGGACTGGCACTGGACCACGCCCACATTAGCTGACTGTAGCATTTTATTTTGGCATTCGAAAGCGTCTTGTTTTTGGTTATTTATGCCGCAAACCCTTCGGCCAAAGGCAACGAGACCACACTTTTAATGCTATTTGCTTGCCATTTGGGCCAATAAATCATTTTGAGGGCGCAGATAAGTAATTTTATTTTTTTTTACAGCGTTGCGTCTACTGTTCCTTACCGGTTACTGCTGCTTCTGCATTCTTTTGGTTTTTTTTTTCTCGTCTTTTTCTTTTCCTTATTCCATTGTGTCCTGTCTGCCTTTCCTTTTGCTTTTAGAGTTTGGCCAATTCACTTCTTAGTAGCAATGTGATATTTGGGGTCGGTTGGGGGTAGTAAGACGTCTGATTCATGTCGCTGTTGTTTGGCCCAAACATTGCTTTAAACATGAATATATATTTATACTTTATATTTTGTGGGTTTGGGTGTTTTTGTGGGTAGGAGCTGCGCTCTTGTGCGTGAAATTATTTCAACTGGAAGCGAGTGCAGACTCTGTAAGACTGCCTTCTGCCTCCTTTGGCATACTTTGCTTTTAAATGACCTTTATCGAAACTGTGCAGCTATTTCAAATTTATCATAAAATTGCAATAAGTTCTTCCACTTTCCCTCCCTCTCAATTTCGGCTTTGTGGATGGAAAGAAAAACTGCAAAGCAAAAACCAAACCATTAAATTGGAGTGTACTTTTTTGTTAGTTATGTTTTGCAATCCTCATTTGAAGTTCACTTTTGCAGTGCACAATTTGTGGTAGAATTTTCAACAAATACTTGTTTTGTCCTACATAAAATCAAAGCAAGACTACATAAGGATAGTTAAACTCAAGTTTGAAGGGCTTGATGTTTAGTAAATGTCACTACTGACTTGAATAATAATAATAACACTCTGATACTTATTTTTAGTCATAAACTGGCCCGGCACTGTTTATATATGAGTACAAATTATAGCACATAAATATCTCTACCTCCAACTTGAATATTTGATTAGCTTTGGGAACTGGGAACTACTTAGATTAACTGATGTCACTTGTTCAGCCGCTGGCAAAATATTAATATTAATGCAATTTCAGCGTCGCCTAAGAGTAGCAAGCGTCTAAATATAGGCAATCAAATCAAGTCTTATGGCAGCGGTAGCACCTGTGCCTAAAGTGCTTGGTTTGGGGCCCGCTAAGTGGATGAGTCGTTGGATGTATTCAAAGACAATTTGCTTGTGCTCGTTGTACCGCTTAAATGGCAAAGCACTATGTGGTCTGATTAAAATTTACACCCCAGAGAGTTTGGGGAGCTCTGCGGTTCAATCTTTCATGTTAAAGATGTGTCAATAGCATCGAAACGTTGGTCTTTGTTGAATTAAAAATAGGTTTAAGGCTTATCACATCAGCAAGTTACTCCAATTAAGCCGCAAATAAATTTCTGTTTAAATATTCTTTTTGAAAGCAGAAGATTCAAAGTTCATTTCAATCATTCAAAAATTTAAACCGTTTAATAATTGCTGAGACAATCAACGAACACGCTTATAAGCAATTTTATGTTGTTTTTTATTTGTTTTCATATATATATTTTTGCTAACTTTATTTATTTGGTATTTTTCTCACCTGTCAGTTGCGCTCTATGTCATGTTGTATCTTGTTTTGTGCTTACAGTTCGGAAAAGAACTTAACGTCGACTTGACATCAGTTTCAACTGCAACTTGCAGCACATAAAAGCCAAGCGAAGCAAAAACAAAAAGTTTATGAAAGTTTGCTGAAGTTTGATGTGCAGAAAACTGAAATTGATTGGGTATTTTGACAGGGGATCATTGTAGTTCAGTACATTGTTGGCAAAGGAAGCCAATTAATAATATAATATATAACTTAAATATATACTCAAGTAAATGATTATAGTTTTGGCACTCAAACAATTAAGTTGAGCTTTAGCAAACCACTGTTTATTTTATTAAATAAAGTGTTTAAGTGTCTTTTGAATTTTTGTGAGAAAAGTTGTATTAACTAATTGTTAAACTAATTTGGTTTATGCTAAATTATTGGGCGTTTGCGTTTTGGGACTTTCAAGTGAAAAGTTTTTTTGCTTGCATAACATTTGAGGTGGCACATGCAAAACAAATACCAGAACTACAGCTACATATCGTATTACAACCCAGCCATAAAGTCCTTATATAAGGATTCATAATAATTAGCAAAATTGGAGCGAAACGAAACGAAACACACGGAGACTTTGGCAAATTTCTACAACTTATTAAACGTGATTAATATTTTCCTGTAGTTGTTGTAGTCGATGAACTTGTTGTTGTTGTTGTTGTTCTTGGGCTACTCATGTCCTGCTGTGCCACAATTCTCGTTCACGCTCTTTATTAATGAGTCCTGTTGTGTCTGGCCAGGACTTTTGGCTATTCGTCGTTGCTTTTGGTGTTGTTTTTGTTATTTTTGTTGTTGCTCTGGTTGTTATTTATTATACGAATATTTGCCGCATTTGCCATGTTGATTGCGTTGAGGTTAAATGCGTTTACTTTTTGTTACGCCCTCCCAATTTTGTACCCATAAAGGCCAATAGCCCCAAAAGCGTTAAGTGCGTTCTCATTTGGTCTTTCATGGTCCTGGGTATGAGCCTTAATTAATATGAATTAATTTAAGTGTTAATTGCAAGTGGATGGATGTTTCTGCTCTATCGAATGTGTGGGTAATGTCTGGCTCTTTGTAAATGAAAGTGTTTGCACTGAGCGAAAATCTACAGGATGTTGTAACAAAATAGTTTCTTTTGCAAAGTCACTTTAATATGTTTTACTTGGATTTATTTATTTGCATTTTATTTATAGTTAAAGCCTTCACACCTCGTGGTATAAAACATACGACAACACACCCATCAATCACCTAAATTTCAGCTAATTTCCTTATGCTATAGCAAAGGGTCTAAGAGCATTCCTCCAGTAAGTCGTTAACGACCTAATAATATAATTAAGGCAACTAATTATAGTATACTCTACTAGTTAGTCAATTGCCAGCCAAACGGCAGCAAATGTTTTCAGTGCAACAGGATAAGTTTCAAGATGTTTATCACTTCTGAGCAGCAAGATAGAGAAGAGAGAGGGGACAAGAGAGAACCAGAGGGAAAGAGTCTGTGAGAGACTTCCACAGATACAGTTTGGTGTGCTTTCTGTGTGATTTTTCGGTGTGACAGCAAAAGATTAGCAACTGGCATTACAAAGTGCGTTTGCTTTGCTTTTTGTTGTCGCTTGTTCGTGCCGACTATGTAATTAATATTAAGTATACGTCGTGTTTGACAGCTTTTAGTTGTGTTAAAGAACAAGAAAACGGCACGTAGTTGAAACGAAGCCTCTTAGATCCGCTGCCAAAAACAATGTCAAGTCAATTTTTTGTGCGCAACAAGGTGAGCAATAGGACACTGGACAGCAGGACGACCACAGGAGTAAATAATAAATAAATATTTACGAAAAACGTTTCGTTGCTAGAACACGTTCTGGGGATTAGCAGCAGCAAAAGCACCAACGCCATAGACCAAAAATTGGTTGCCAAGACGTGCGAGCCTGCTGTTGACCAAGAAACTCAGCACCAAAAACTTTTCTTTACCATTAAACTTTAAAGATGAAAGTGACAGCTGCTGCGAGAAAAGCCAACCGCAAGCGCTGACCCCCAAAAAAAATGGCCATAACCACAGCGACAGGGAAGGGGCTAGGATAAGAACAAGGAGAGTGATCAGTACACCCGCATAGATTTACAATCAGCGGTACTAGCTTGGCAAAATGCCACAAATCATAAAAACGCATCGAGCATAACGCGCAAGTTACGTGTGTTGTGATGTTTGTGCGGCGTACATAGCTTATACGTGATATTAAATGGGTCACTAGCAAACGCCTTAATATTCGATGCTTTTTCGAGGAAACATTTTGCTACTGAATTTGATTCGAAGCTAATTAAAAGTGTCTGATCGATTTTTAAAAAATGTTAAAGCAGACAAAATTGAGTGTTTATTAAAGAACTAATTCATATACATTATAAATATGAATTCGTAGTGAAATATTTTTTTTATTCTTACACCTGCTGAGAAATGTTGTTGAATGTATTTTAATATTTATTTATTTTATTCTTTGCATTCATAAGAAAACGTACTGTTTGTGCTTAATATAATCAAAAATAATAAAAATGCACACACAGTGGCACACACTCATGTACAAATATATATATTTCAAATAAAATTGCGAAAGGCCACATTTCAATTAGTGAAATGCATTCATTTTCACACATTGTTAAATGCCCAAATGCACATGAATGCATCACTATGGGAAAAACATATTTGAGTAGTTGCTTTTTTCTTGAAAAGCAATACGGCACGACCAATAAATACCCTGTTAAATTATTATAAACAACAAATTGTGGTTTATGAAAAGCAAAAGAGGTTGAAAGACTTTTTCGGAGCTTTCATATTGTACTAGCAACTTAAATACCAAGTATACTCAGTAGCTTGTCCATTTTAAGGGGTATTAGTTGTATTTATTTGTAGAAGTCAGGATCAGGCGTTGCAATTTTAACTATTTGCACATGGCTGCATATACAACGCACAAAAACTTTCCTATAAAGAAATAAATGTGCCAAAAAATGGATGAAAAAGTTACACACACGTCCACAATTACACATGAAGAAAGCTTAACGAAATTCACAGAGACATGAATATGAATTATTTGTGCAAAAAATAAAGTTAATTTGCAATACTCGTATAATTGAAAGTCATTTAATGAAAAGTGTAATGGTGCAAAAATGTATTTAATAAAAATACTTGTGGCAAGTGAGTTACTTTTATACCTAATCTATGGATTAATAACGCCGAAAGTAGAAGCTTTATATAGATATACATATAAGTTTTTATACTACCAGCTTTCTAATTGACTGAAAGCAATTGCATTTGAGTTGAAATATCTTAGCACATATAACAATATTATTATTGCAGAAGTCTGCTTGATACGTGTTTTATTTGAGTTGGAATCTATATGGATGAAATTGAAGTTGAAAAGAAAACGACACCCACTCAAATGTTGGGAAATTAAAAATATGTAGCTGGGAACGTGAAAATAAATTGAGCAAAATAGTGGCGGCTACTTAAGTGAAAATATTTTTGTGCTTGTAAAAACTCGACTGCCTGCACATTCTTTCGGTATAACGGGACTTGAAGAAAAGCGCAATACGAAAAGGACTTAAGTGCATTCAGTTCTTGCGCTCTCAGCCGCTTTTCCCCAGCTCTTACACTCTCTCTTTCTCGCCCTCTTCATCTTCATCTATTTCTACCACAAAGAGAATCCTTGTCGTGTTTTCAGGGTCTGCTTGGCTGCTTGTGTTACATTCATACGTTTTGTCGATTAAGCCGCTCTTGTGTTGGGCCTCAGCACAAAATCTGTTGAACTCTATGGCTCTGCCTTTGCCACTGGCTCGCTGGCAGCAAACACTTTCGAAAAGGAAGCGGAAATTTACACAAAGACAGGATGTAGCCGAACTTGCTGTTGTACGGGTAAGTGGCCCCAAAACTGCAGCCGAAATGAGCCAAAATTGCAGTTGGCCAACACGGGCGTCGAAAGGCCAAACACACGGCTCTTAACTGTTCGCTGTGGCTATGGCTCTGTGGCTGTGGCCCTGGCTGCGGTAGACGACTATGACTGACAGGCCATTAATTTTGGATTACCCAAGCAGCACTACAAGCACTACCAAATCCGCCAACTGTTGGGCTCAAAAGGCGCAAAAAGAAAAAAAATAAAATAAAAGAATTCAGTAGCTTTGCAGGCGCCACTTAGCCAGGCTGTTAAACATTTCATAATACCGCCTCAACATGTCTAGAATTTTTTCCATTCATTTTTTTCTTTGCTGTTTGCTTTTTGCTTTTTTCTTGGTTGCGTCGTTAACGTTAATGACGCCTTAAGTGGTCATATATAATTTCTGAAATTTATTTCTACCTGTGCAACAAAGTGGCACAAACTGCGACGCTATTATTACGTGGATAATAAGCTGCCGACCAGCTGCAATTGTGGATACTTTTTGTGTGGCAGGCCAATTGGCCACGTTTATCATTTTCAACCATATTGAAATGACTCATTAAATATGAAACTTTACTGACCCAAAAGACCAGAAATACATAAACTATTTCTATTTGTATTCGTACTATTAAACTTTTTTAATAAGCATTTCTGGCCAGAAAAGGGTCAACAGCTTTAGGAAACTAAACTAGCCTCAAGGTAGAAATACTTGAAGTAAAGGTAAATAACAGTTTGCTATCTGTGCTCAATGCATGGCAAACACTTGGTCAAAACTTGAAAATCTTGTGACTTTTGCTGGCGTTTGCTTTCATCTTAGCAAATTGAAATATTGTCAATATTTGGTAAATTTCAAATATTGCACAAAATGAAATAAGCTGATGAAACTTTAATTTACAAAATATTTTAGTTAAATTTGAATTCATTAGAATTTAGCAAAAATTAAATGAAACTCAAATTACTTAAATATTTGTATAAATAAATAGCTAAATTTCTTAAGTCAGTAATTTTATGGGCTTGAGTCTGTTTCTTTTTAGAGAAATGTCTGAATTTGGTCGACGACCGTTCGCCTAATATATCTTGTTGTCAGATTGGCAGCAACAAATGCAGTCGCTATAGTTGAATTACTCCAACACACACACACTCACACACGCACATTTACAAATCGAGCCAGCAGGTGGCGTGTAAGTGTAACTGGGTCGCTGCCAAGTAAGTAGGCGAAGTAAAAGCAAAGGCAAAAACAGCTGAGAAAAGTTTTTCACTCAATGCTACAGTTTCACTATTTTTAACATTTTTGTCCAACAAGATAAAATGGACACACCTTATGTGTTACTCGTTCTCGTTGGGCAAGTGTGAAATAAAGTGAAGAAAATTGTAGGTAACTTTCGGCATGGTAGCCTACTAAAAGCTGCCTACTTTTTGGGTACCTTCGGCAACTAAACAAAATGGCATAGCAATTTGTTAGCGGGTCGAGAGAGCGTCCTGCAAATGTAATTTACTGGTTGCTCTCCCCTTCCCCACACATATACACCCACACTCACTCTATCACTATCTCTTTCTCTTGGCTGCCCTTCTTTTTGGCTAGCAAAGCATGTGGCCGGAATTTATTTGCGGCTATTTGGCAAAGTGAAAGCAAATTAAAGTCTGCCAAATAGCAAGAAAATGCTTATGACACACTTTAAGAGCTCACTAAAGTGTACTATATATGCAGTACTCTGCTAGCTAATTTAAGCCTTGATTTGAAGCGTTTACTACTCATATAAGTACATAAAGTAGCTCATATGTGTGTTTTACAACGAAATGTATCTAAATTCGCGGAGTCGCAAGTGCCAAAATATGTTTGTTGGCTCCTTTAAAGTGTCGTGACGGCTCTGGTTCTGTTAGCAACAAGCGGGAAATTGTTGAGCCAGGGCTTAACACACTACACTGCAAGAAATTGTGAGCAGAATTAAGTGCTTTAAGCAATGGAAAGTAGTAAAAGAATTAAAATCATAAAGAAAGCCGTTTAACTTAATTGTGAATTATATTTTTATTTATTTTGAAAAGTAAACATATGTTTAAAGTTCATACTTAATTTTGTAGCAGTGTAGAAGGTTTTACATTCTTTTGGCCTCGTTACCACGACTTTAGCCGGATGCTTAGTGCCTGGTAGGATCTTTGTCCCATACAAAGACGGAGTCCCTAGTGGTTAGGGACGCAAAACCCAACGCTTTCGCTTCATCATCAACTTTAGAAGTGCCGCAAATCTTTGCGGTTTCGTCTTAATGGCTAAGAAATTGTGATTTATGCCTTGAATCGTGTATACATTTGCAGTGCTTGATGTCTGTGAGCGAAAGATTTACTTGCTTAGCGCATACATACATATATATGATACTATAGGGTATATAAGAAGTGAGTGTATGCTCTCTTTGATGTACTGAAAGTACTGAAAGTGTGGATTGAATCTCATTTGTGTGCAGGTGTGTGAGTTCTTTCATTACTTAATTAGTGTAATATTTATTGTAAGGCAAAGGTGCGCAAATTAGTTCAACTAAGCAGCGATTCTCTCTCCATTTTACTTTTCCCTTTGGATTTTACTTGTGCTTTATTTTTGTCAGCTCAACTTGTATTTTCTTTTGGCTGTTTTTATCAGCTAAATTCATTTAATTGAATTCATTTCGAGCAAATGCGCTCAATCAGTGGACGGTAGCTTTGTTTTTGGCTGGTGTTTTGGCTAATTCCGTAATTAGAATTAGCACCACTTTTACAAGTGTGTCAGCATTTTCCTTTAAAGTCAAACACCAAAAATATTTATCGTATTTTCAAAGGGAGTTATATTTAATTAAATTTAAAATACGCTGTTGCCAAATTAGGAACTTTATACGATGAATGACAACTAATTTTCATATTTTAAAAATTGGTTAAATATTGTTATAGTATAGAAATGATGACAAAAAAAACATATTTAGTTTAAATTAGCTGTGCTGTACGTGTAAAGATTAATACTCATTTTAATACATATAAATTGTATAAAAACAAATAAATTCTGCTGACTAATGGGTACATTTATCTTTATTTTAAAATTTTCTGTGGCAGCAACAACAATTTTTCACACTATTTTCTGAGTGCGGAAATCGGAAGTAGAAACAGCTGCTGCTGCACGTAAACTGCGAAAACGTTTAATTTTCATGGGCACTGCACATAAATTTCCCAACTGACTATAATTTTTGCCAGTGGCCAAGGGATAAAAAATGGCAAACTAGATCGAAGGGCGGCAGGGAAGTTTGGTAGTCAGGAGGGATGGGGGTCAGTTACTATTGGAACCAGCGTCTTGTAAACAACGCAAACAAAAGTTACCGCTTGAAATCCAGTTTAGAATGGAATTTATAGCACTACGTTTGTGGCAGTGGGGGGATAAGATGTTGGGATTACGCATAAGGTCAGTTAGGCTAACCTAACCCAATCTAAGTATTTTGGCAATTTATTTCGACTGCGGCCAAAAACAAACAAGTTCATTCTCTGAAAATATCTGGGAAATTAGTAGCATGTGTTGGCGTTGGCTATAAGCTAGAGCCTAATTAGTTTAAAAGGCAAGCCCAATGGCCCTCTGGCCCTACAGACCCCATAGTGCGAGGGAGTCGTGGGGGAAGGATCGATAAATCCAACAGTTGGGCGCAGTTCTTTGCAGTTGTCAGTGAGTTCAGAAAGATGGATGTCGTTGCCTTTGGTTGCCAAGTGTGCGAAAACGAAAACGAATGAGCATACGAATACGAATATATACGAGTATTCAAAGTGAATACCAGAGTGTACTCTGCCACTTGGCTAAGACTACTTCTATAAATTCCAGGCGTTTTGCCAGCCAAAAACTATTACTCACACTCCCGCCACACACCAATCGTACTTACTTACGTCCGTACGCCTTGGTTATAATTTAGATTGTCCATTTCGCGCAGCTGCCACTCGATTTGAGTTGGAGTTTGAGTTTGAATTTGTCTTAGAGTTTGAGTTTCCGTTTGAACCGAGTCCTTTTGCCAATTGCCCGAATGTGTACGTGCCCCATTCAAGTTGCATCTACGCTGAAAGAAAGTCTATTTGATACCGCCCATCAGCCATTGTTGCCGTTGCCAAGTTTTTGTGTTTGTCTTGGACACGTTTGACTCAAATTGTTAGCCAAATGGTATTCAAAGTGTATGAAATCAACGGTTTGTTTTCTCTCAGTAAGAAGTGTTTTCAATATTTGTTAAAGCTTAGAAAATGAATTTTCTATAGAGCTTACTTAAGCTTAAACTTGATCTAAAAGTCTGCCAAATTAAAAACTTGTAATAGTTCGAATGTAATGTGTTTGCTCAATTAATTTTTTGTATGACAGCAGCAATTTTTATTAGCTATCGATTACAAAGTTATACTGAACGGAGTTCCAGTGAACTGAACTCATTGCGGAGTGGGAGAAATAAAAGTAAAATCTGCCAATCAATAAAAACAATTTGAAAGCAATCAAAGTTTAATTACCACAACAATCGACTGACTAAAGGTGATGAGAGTGAAAAAAAAACAGACGTTAACGAATTCACAGGGATAAAGAAGCGACCATAAAGCAAAAAGGGCCAAAAGCAAAAAGAAGCACTGGCAAATCTATAGACATAGAAGCCATACCCATACATAGACACAGACTTACCATATGAGGCGTGCGCGAGCGTATAAACCACATAAATATAAAAGCGACAATCAGAAATGCGGGTGAGCAGTGGGCGGGGGAGGGGGGCGCAGTAGGAGGCGACCATAAAAACAAGAATGGCCATAAACAAAGAAATAAACAAGGCAGCAAGCGGTAAGTACAATACATATACGACTGAGCGACGAATCCGTCTGTGTCTGTCTCACTGTATGTTTGTCGCAAGGCTTCCGGCGGAAATGGAGTGTGCACACACTCGCACACACATACGCATATAACACATGCATGGAATTATATGTACAAAGATAGCTAACAGCGCCATTGACAACAGCAGCGAACCAAAAATATAAAAGACTGATAGCCCGGCTTAGAGGCATCACGTTATGAGGTTGACACAAATATAAAAGAAATAAACAAACGACACTCGCTTCGTTATTTGCTTGTCATCAGCTTCTCAGTGCACTCAATACAAATAAAATAAAATTAAAAAGAGGCATAATAATAAAAAAGCAAGACTGTCTATATTTGACAGACGAAAGATTTCATACCCTTTATAGGTATAAAGTTGGTATAAGAAGTGCTATTTGTATTGATTTAAAGTCTCAACTTTAGACTGATATTTCTCCATTTTAAGTGCAGGGTCTTGTACAGTCGTCTGACTCAAACTAAGACTTTTCTACAAATATCTTTCATTTAAAATGTACGTTTTGTTAGACCAAAATTTGCTTTTGGCTTTTAAAACATTTCAGTTGTAGCCAATACCAGGTTTTAGCCAGGGTTAGAAAGCAACGGTAATAAATCTGCTCTTCTTGCTCTCAAAACTTTTGCAATTTTTCATGAAAGACAGTTTGAACTGCAAGCAAGCACAAACCGAGCAAATAGAAATGTTTAATATTTAAAACTACTTTAGTGAGATTTAGTAGCTTAAAACTTGTTTTAATATTTCAATGTCATAAAGAAATTTTATGATTATATAGGTATCATTCTAACTTATTTAGACATAATCAATTAGGTGACCAATAGTCAGTTGCACTTTCCCAGGAGCTCATTACAGCTGCGCAATTTAGCTAATTTTTTCCAACCAAAAGGAATATTTAAACACTTTGTGGATTATGCCAATGGTCGGTTTCTATAAAAACCTGAACGCACGAAAATTGCCCAACAAGTTCAAGTTTTATTTGAGTGCAAAATGCAGCTTGTGGATTTTATGTACTATCCGGATCATGGCTGCCGTCTGGCCATGATGCGGCCCTACGAGTGGAAAGGTCGTAAGACAGCAGTTGATCAGCATCAAGTGCAGTTTTTGCTCGGAGCACTCAATCTATTTTACCAGAATTTGGGCCTGATTGTTGATCTATTTCTGGCGGAAACTCAGGAGAAACGACTTTCCGATTTTCTGGCACACATCTCCGAGACTTGCAGCGTTATGGGACTGACTTTGATTGCAGGAAGTTATTTGTGGATATTGTTGTATAAACGCAGGGATATTGAGTCAATTTTGGATGAATTTCAGTGCTTGTATCCACAAAACAGTGACCTCTATCGGGTAGAACACTACTACAAGAAGTCGACACGTTTGATGAAATATTTGAGCATTTATTTCCTCACAACCTTTCTGTATTACAATTTTCTGCCCTTTGTGGAGTTGACCTACGAGCTGTTAATAGAATCACAACATGTCAAATACAATACTCAGTCAAATACCTGGTATCCATGGAACTTGTTTTTAGCGGAGAATTCATCCATACGATTCGCTATCTCCTATATAAGCCAGGCTCTTGCTTCATTGTCTGGCATTGGTTCCCTGATGACCAGTCAGTTTTTGCTATGTTTTTTTACCACACAAATGCAACTACACTTTGATGCCTTGGCTAATGGATTTAACATTTTGGATGCCCGTCATCCAGAGGCAAATGAAATGCTCAAAGATTTAATAATTTATCATTGTCGTCTTTTGCATATAGCTAACAAAATTAATCAAGTGTTCAATTTTATGTTTCTGAGCACTTTTTCAACCTCAACCATCGCCATTTGTTTAATGGCCATTGCAATGGTAACAATCGATATGGCTTCGGCCTTTAAATACTCTGCAGGTTTAATGTTTTTTGTTATCTTTACATTCTTCATTTGCTACTTTGGCACTCAGTTCACATCGGCTGTAAGTAGGTTTATATTTTAATTAAATAAGTATATTTTAAATATTTTTTTAAGAGTGATAAACTAGCACCTGCTGCCTTTTACACTAATTGGTATGAAGGAGATAAGAACTTTCGCAGAATGTTATTTATCTTTATAATGCGATCACGCGAGTCACAAGTGCTGCGCATCTACAAATTTACACCTGTTTCTATGGACACCTATATGAATGTGAGTTAAAGTCATGAAACTGTAATGATTAAAGTTTATATAATCGTTTTAAAATATACTTTAACAGATAGTCAAGTTCTCCTCAAAGCTGTTTACCTTCTTTCGTGCCATGATCAACTAATTGCTCTGCATGAAAATCTGTTTAAGTGACAGGTGGAAAAACTAAGAATAATTAAAAAAAATTTAACAAAATCCACTTAAATAGTATAATATAATGGATTGCCCGAAACCGCTTTTCTGCTTACTTATGTGACGCTGCGTATACGCAATATATATATATATATATTTTATGTAAACACAATTTGTTGTCTTTGCTTGTAGTAATTAAACTCACTAATAAAACCTACAGTTATTTAAGTTCATAATTAAGTTTAAAATTTAACTTCTGTTGCCTTAAATTCTGTTAGAAATTTAAAACGCTGCTGAAACTTATTACAAATTTGGCACAGCTTGAGTGACTTTTATACCAGCATGTCAATTTTTCAAAATTCACTTGCCATTCGCTTGCCACTCCTCTCATCAGTTCTTTTACCCCTCCCTGCTGCTAAGCTTTCCTCTCTGACCACAGTGTTTTTTTTTCGCTGCTGAATTCAAGAGCGTAAAATTAAGTTCTTTATACAAAAAGAAAAAAAATTTGAAAATTGAGAATTATGCACAAGTCACCTGTCTTTCATTCAGTCCGTCTGTCGGTCCTTCTGTCATATGGTTGCTGTGTTGTTTGTACTGGGTGTGATTATCGCGTCGTTATCTGGGATCAGTGGCACAGACCAACAACAGCAGCAACTGAAGCAGCAAACACTTGGCACCCTCCTCTCAGTTCCACCTTGAGTTTTGTCCCTCATTCTTATTTTATATAATAACATTTTAATTCCCTTAATACACGCTACGCTGCCTGTAAAGCCAAACAAACTGAAAGCCACAGCTCCATAGCCCCTGGCTGTTGATGCTTCAACGTTCAGTCTCAGCTCCAGCTTTAAGATGATTTTTTCCCTCTTTTTCATCATTTTAGCTCAGTGTGTCTCGTTTTGCGCTTAGGAGCCTGCTTTGTCCGTAAATCATTAATCATAAACAGCGCATATTTATTGTATTTTGCCTTTGTTGACAGCTTTTAGTTGGGCCTCCAGAACATAGTCCGGCTACCGTTTATACCATTTACTATGCACACTTAACAAATTCAGTTAAAATTTATGGTTTTGCACCAAACTTTTGCGGCTTAAGAGTCCAGTGCTTTAACATTAAAGCTGTGTATACTTATAAACTATATTTAACATTGGGTAGACTTTCAAATTTTGTAGAATTTGTAATGAAAATTGAACTTTCGTCTTAAGGATTCTCTGCTGACTTCTTTATCGAATTGCAAAATACTTTTTTTGGAAATGATTTTATCGGTTTGGTGACTGTTTGGTTTCTCTAATTTCGTAGGGGAATTTGGGAGCGATGTGTGCCAGTTAATTTAGCCTTCAGCTTGTGGTCGCTTAGACAATGCCCAGTTGAAAATTGCCCAATCAAGTGAAAATGACCAGCAAACCTCCCTTCATAAACACACACACATACACACGGAGGTACAAAGAAAGCTATACAGAGAGAAGTGCACAATATCCACAGAAAATCGAGAATTGACTACACTCGTTGTCCACATATAAAGAGATAGTATGGGGTTAGATCAATGCAGCTTGAAGCATTTAGCCGCTTGTTTGCTCTGCCTGCTCCACATGCAATGCCCTTGATAAGTTCTGGGCAAACAAAGTGAGGCTTGTTACGGTACATGAATTCGCCCTTACCAAAAACTGTGCCATTCGAGCTCACCACAAAATGTAGTCAAGGAACATGTCTCAATTTCATAGTTAAACACTGATTCCTATAGTCGAGAAAGCTCTCGACTAAGTTTTGCTAGTCACTTGTGGTTTGCCATGTGAGTTTAGTTTAGTTTTAAACAGAGTTACGCTTTAACAAACAACAATCTGTGAATAAACCAGGTCTATTTAATGTATCCAAAGTTAATAGATATTTTGGTTTGTACTTAACGTGCACAGTGTCCATCAATTACTAAGCCTTATCTGCTGGGGCCATATGGTGTCAGAGGGATAAAAAGAGGAAAAAAAAACAAATAAGAAAAAGCCAAAAATTTTTACACACAATTTAGAGACATTTCCGCACGTAGTCTAAGCTCCAAAGTGCGACATGACGCCGCATTGCAAAACAACAGCAAAAATAATAAAAACAACAACAACAGCATAAAATACGAGCTAAGCACAAAAAAATGAATACATACATAGCCATGTATAAAAAAAAAGATACATAAAAAAACTTCAAGCCGAAGTTGAAATACAGTTTAAATAAAATTGAAATGCTTACATTAATTAAAGATATTGGTGGTCTTGAAAATAATACTATTTAAAATATGCATAAATAAATCTTTATGTCACTTTTCAGTATTAAAGTTTAGATTTAATAAATACTTTGACATTAGTGTAATTTTATGTCGTTTATTTTAAAATTAGACGTTACCATGTACGGATATATAACGCTCGGCGCCTGCTGTTCTAAGGAAGTATTTGCTTGGAGTTTTATGTGGTGCGGTGTGGTGCGAAATGGCTTTGCTGGCTGGCTGGCGGTGCTAGGGTAGTTTCAGTTTTCAGTTCTGGTTCTGGTACGATGAATTCGAAACAATGTGGTTGACGACGCGACGGGATGGCATTGGCACCATAGCATTTATGTCTATTAAACAAGTAATAAACTTCATAAATTTAACAAATTAGAATTATTAAATTTCATGTTTGTGACACATTTTTAAGAGACGGCAAACGACAGACGCCACTTGCATTTACGTTAATGTTAATGGATTTTTTCAATGGCCCCCATTCAGGCGAGCCAAGTAATTTATGGACTATAATTTGTATGATGCCGTGACGGTGTATATCGACTGAAAAAAAAATAGAGTCTCAGTCTCTCGTAGATAATCTCAGGCAACAGGTGCATCAGTATTAATCATTTGACTTTTCACTTATCAATTTATCCACTGTGTTTGGCAAATTGTAGCCAGTGACTTTTGCCATTTTTACATAAATTAGTCATTATTCAGTGGGGTTATCAGTTGCTAGCAGATTGTTCATCAATTTAACCATATACTCATTACTCGCATATCATGTATACGCCACTTTGCATGCTAATAAAGCCATCAGAATGACTGAGTGAGTGTCATGCGAAACTTTTTGAGTTGCAAGTCGCAACCACAAACTCAGCTGCATGTGCATATGTCCATATGTCAGACTGGCATTGGTGGCAAGAGCTCACGCTGACCACGCAATCACAACGCCACCTATTTCCAATTACCGCTGACTATGCAACGTGTGTAGGTGCAAGTGTGCTTGTGTGGGTGTGGAACAAGCACTGACCATGGCCATGATTGATTGCAACAAAACCAGATTTTGGTTGCTGTCATTTAAGCGTCGCTTCGCGTTGGCTAACTTTCGACATCGACATCAGCATCCAAATACATTATTGACATTGGCGTCAGCCTTTTGGGCCTATACACAATTTAAATTGCGCCTCGCCTGGTACATTTTTAATTAAACACAAATTAAAAATTGATTGCTTTTTGTCGCCATAATTTACAGGCGATAATACGTATTCACAATCCACAACCATTTTCCATTGGGAACTGTTTTCATATTTGTAGCATACTTAACAGCGCTCTCACATATCACATCATCTTTATGCCTATTATTTTTAAAGTATTAAAATTAAAAAAATACATTGTGGAAAAATAACATTTTCATGTGCGTGTCACATGCGATGCATGAAAACTTTGAGTATTTTTGTTGCAGCGCTTTTTTTCAGGTCTTCCTTGCTTGTTGCATACGGTTGAACTGCAACGTAAAGCGGAAGTGAAAGGTTTTAAGCGGAAGTGTGCAGAGTTCTAACCACATTTATGTATGTTATGTATGCGTGTAAGTGTGCATGTATTAGTAATTACATGGCTTTGTTGCTGAATGTTTAGCTCACATGCAAACCCGCGAACAGTTTGTTTTCTGAACACCAAAAACTGTGCTGGCATTTAACTTTCTTAGCTTATCGTAAAATGTGGAAAATGCAACATATATATGCCACATTATTTTGGATTTCCTAGTTTAAGTGCACTAGTTTTTGCGCTCAAAGTTGTGAGACTCTGATATTTAATCAGAGACTAAAAAAATGGTATTTTAAATGAATTCATTTGTGTCTAATTTTTATTTGATGCTTTACAATATTTTTAAATAATTAATGAAAATTCAATTACTCAATTAACTATTAAAATCACGTTAAGTGCTACATTTACATCCCACTATCATTTTTGATTTGAGTGCCATTTTTTATTGCCGTCTCTTAATCGATCTTAATTGCATTTATTGGCTCGGAGCAATTGAAAAATGCTTCATTTAATTATTTACATTTAATGCGCATTCACATTTGCCATTTTGGTTATTTTTAATTAATGTACATTTTGTTATGGAAATTAATTATTTCGCAGTCAACGGACGGATGTGTTTTAATTTAGTGTGTACAAAAAAAAAATACACATATATGTAAATATATTAATAATAATATAGGTTTAAATGGCGACAATGTCAATATGCCAACTGATTGCACTTGATTAATTTCAGAGAGTCTGTGATCATAGCAATGACTTGCCAATTATAGTAAAGGTTTTGACTGTAATGAGTTATTAAGAAGCCAACTGAAAAATGCTATGAAAATACACTCTAAACGAACGCAAGTGTCATGTGTCGGGTTGATATTTAAACAATATAATTTAATAAATCATTGAAGTCAAAATAAATTGCTTTTTGAAGCAGCTTTAAATGTTGCATAGTTGGAAAGCATTTAAATACTTCTGCTGGAAAACCGAATTTCCATCAGCACACGACGCTAGAGTGTTGAGCAGCAGATTGGTGTGACTTTCGACCTAAGACCCCGTGCTCCGTATCCCGAACTACCCTCAGTCACCTCCTATTGCGAATGCACTTGCCACTTGTCTGCCGATGCGTGCCACACAGAGAGCAGAGCTGACTTTCATGCAAAGGCGGAAGCACTTAAATTGGGCGTAACAAAATGTCTGACACGCCAATTATTTTGCTTTTTATATGTATAACAGAAAGACTGACAGAGAGACAGAAAGACCGACGTGTTTCTTGTTGCTATTGTTATTATTGCTACACTTGCCATACTGCGTGTTAGTTTTTATACCAACAACTATGTGGGTGCTCCGAGTTTGTCTTGTCTTTTGCCTTTTGCTTGCTTTTCAAGTGCTTTCAACATTCCGTTCTGTTGCTTCACTGTACGTTTGGTTTTACTTCTTATTTATAAACTGCTGTCTTGTATTGTCCTGAAGCTATTGTTGCCAAGCAGACAATCATGGCCAGCAATAGGAAAGAACGTTATTTTTTCAGTTATAAATTTGCATTATTCAATTGTTCGCCGTCTTTGTGGCAATAACAAAAATGTTTGTTTCGTTTAATAATGATTTCTGTTAAAACTTTAAGTCCTATTAATGCTTGTTTACAAATGTTTTTCAAATAAATTTACGGTCAATTTGCAGTCAATGTATGTAAACTAATAAATAAAATAAAAGTTTTCAGTTTAGACTCAACAATAAAAAACTACACTCTTGCACTTGTAAAAATTCTAATAAAATTAATTTCCCTTTGTTTGCAAAGTTTTTTCATCAGCGTGAAAACAATTAAATGCAATGTGCTGAATAATTTTATATGCATCATTGAATGTTTTTTATTTTGTATGGAATGAATTCTTTTTGTTAAGCTGCAATTAAGCGACTAAGTTTTAATCTGTGTTAAGTACATTTTTCTATCATATTAATAAATAAACTGCAACAAGTTTATCTGCTTTCATATGAGGTTTAGTAGGTTAAAGTGCATTTAGTTATGTTTAATATATAAAGCACAACCGCAACTCCTAAAGTTTTTAAATTTATTTGTATTCTATTTAATTAGAGGCAGTTAATGCTAGTTAGTAGTTAGGAGGAGTTTTATTTAATAAAGTAAAAAGTATGTTAAACTAAAACTGAGCTCGAATATAAAAAAAATATGCGCTGCTTCGTGTACTTACATGTATTGGAGTAATGAAAGTAACAGTCAGCCTGTTTTTATGATTATGAAAGTGCGCTACTGATATATATATATGTAAGTAGATTCATGTAGTAAGTAGTTAACATGAGAATGGTTTTCCAAGTGCGCCTTCTGGCATATTAATTTGCGATTGCCTTGCAGCAGACACCTGCGAAACTTTTACACTCGAATGCGTAGACAAAGTGCTGACATTATACGCTCTGGATTCATCTTTGTGCCGAGACAAGTCGGATTAACTTCTGCTTCGTTTTGCTGATTAAATGTGTGTATGTCTGTGTGACTATGAATGGGTTTGAGTGTGTGTGTTTGACGTTGTACATGTTGGCCTGGTTATTTGCTTACATTTCGTTGACAGATGCCGAACTCTGGCGTGTCAATCGAAGCAGACATTTCGTTGGATTTCATGCTGGGTGTAATTTGATTTCAATGCAAGTTGCTCAAGCAATTAGATAATGAACAGCTTAAATGTCAGAGGGAGAGCAGTCATGTACTCTGTTGCCAAGGTAAAGTAATCCCTAAGTAATTAGATAAGTTAGTTTTATAGTTTGCAGTTTTTAGCATTTACTGATTAGCGAGTTGCTGTTTAAAATTAAAGACTGAAAATGCTCAATTGCGATGCAGTTAATCACAGCAGCAATCTGTGTATTGTTGTCATCGTCATCGTCATAGTCATCCTTCTCAGTGTTGCGGTTAGCCTTGGCTTAATGGGCCAACGGGGCAACTGGGGAAACTGTGAAACTGGGCAAGTGGAGTGGCAAGAGATGCCGCTGGAGCATTCTGAATGGATGTCACCCGTGAGTCGCTTTCATTATGCCAAGTAAGAGCAGCGAAATGGGAACTACAATTGGAATTGTTGGCTGAATGCATTGGGCATTGGGCATTCGCTTTTTGCGGTTCCATTCGATTCGCAAGGGGCGATGAATGCGAAATTTTGCCGGAGAACATGTACGCACGGCTTAATTGTTGCTGCCATGGCAATGTTGTGTTGGCCAGTAGCACAGATTAAATCCATGGTTCAAAGCGTGTACAAAGCGAAAATGCAAAAACTGCACTAAGCTGCCCAAATGAACCCTCCACTACCGCCAGCGCCATCGCCACCGCCACCGCCTCCTTCACCACCGCCGTTCAGTCAACCACACAGCCATCCAGCTATCGTCCCGCATCAATGATTGTGAATGCAGTTTAGTGGACATTTACTAATAACGTGGAGCATTTTCTACTTAACATTTGCAATTATTTAAATTTATGCATTTGTCGCTACTGTCAGATAATTCGCTAAATTTATTACCACAGTTTTCAACAAGATTTTTTAATTAAGCTACAAAAAAAGAGACTTGCACTAAAATTGTTATCATGTTTCAAACCGCATAAACATAAAATTATTAATTGAAAAGCGCCCACAAGATACAATAAATTTATTAAAATTTGTACACATATGTAAATCTGTTTTAAGGTAGTAACACAGTTTAAATTTAGTATAAGACCTGTCTGTTGTCGAGTTTCATTGGAGTGCAAATCACTGTAATGCAGGGCCTAACAAAGTGCGAATATTCAAATAGTATTCATATGATGCAGTCAAAGTTCTGCTCCATTTCCGCACATATAACAATAATCCAGCATAATGAACTCATACATATTCATAACACACACACACGCACATATTCACCAGAGTAAGCAAGAAAGAGATAGACAGGGAGAGTGTAAGCGTGAGCTGCGTGCGTGTGTGCGACACAAATCTTGGGCAAATAAATCCAACAAAAAGTACTCGCAGCTCACAAGAAGACAGCCAGTAAATAAACCAAAAAAAAAAAAGGTGGGCGTGGCAAGCGCAATCATGAACACCTCTAGATGCTTACGCATATAAACGCAACTGTCGACGATTTTTGCATTTAAATGTGCGCAATTTGCTTTCAGCTTTCAAGCAGGCGAAAAATGAAACTGTTGCCTACTTTTCTCACAGCCCAAGAAAATTGCGACAACATGTGCGACCCCGAAGAAAATTCTACTCAACAACAACAACAACAACAAGAGAAAAAGGTGTTGGCAACGGAAGCACAAAATGAAAATAATAATAATAACAAGAATGCTGTGGTACACAATTTTTTTACTGTTCCCTGCTTATGCTACAATTATTGAATATGGTGCTATTTGCATGGAAAGCAGTTCATTTGACTGCGGAAATTTAAACGGTGCTAAACGACAGGAAAACCCAACAACAATAAACGAAAAGAGCTCAGCTTAGCCTAGGAATTTGTATGTAGCTGCTTAAAAAGCTAAACACTTAATGAGCAGAATGAATTTAAAAACAATTGTTGTGGTATGTTAAATATTTTTATTTGTGGTGAGTAATGTTTAATAATATATTTAATTAATTGTTAGTATAGATACCTCTATTCCTTTGCACATATTTTATAAAAGACTTTCCAAGCGAGCTTTCAAAATTATACTCAATTCGTTACACATTTTGTATCTTTTGATTTTTTACTCAGCACGTCAATCTGTTTTTCAATATACACATTCCTTTCTTTACAGTGTTTATATCTGTTTTCTCCTTTGAACTTAATACGTTTTCGTTTTTTTTTTTTCATGGCATTCTCTTGACTTCTTTGAGTATTGAGAAAATTCATAAATCTGTATCGAGTTGTCAGTGGAAGCATCTGTATCTGTATCTGATTCAGACATTTTTTTAAATATTCGCTTCACAAAGTGTTCGAGTAGTTTCCAATCTGCACATTATTCAATTTCCATAGCAATTTTTTTAACCACATGAAAACCTTTTAACTAGACTCTTGCCCTGTTGCAGTATCCTTGACAGCTGATAAAAGGACTCAGCGCAGCTTCATTCAACATTAATTACGCTCGTGGTTTTTGGATTCAATTGATTTCTTTTTTTTTTTTTTGTTTAACTACAGCTGCCTGCGGCCAGTTGATTTCAAGTTTTATTTTTTTTTTCATTTTTATTCTTTTTGGTTCTTGAAGCAAAATTTAAATCACAGACCCTTGGCCCCTGATCCCAAGGGAGTGAACGGAGTGTGATGTATGTCCATCATAGACATCACTATCGGGTTGGCAGACCACAGCAGCTGAAGGAAAAAGCAACGTCAGCTTCAATGAATAGTAATCCACTCGGCTGCCAACTGCAGCGGTTGCTTCAATTCAATTGAATAATTTGCAGTGCATATTACATGTGTGTGCGTGTGTCTGTGTGTGTGTGTGCGAGTGTGCATTTTATATGCTCTCAACTTTTGATTATTTTTTCACTAACTACTTCAAATTTTTAATAAAATACCTGAATATACATAAATATTTATTTTTTATATAGCATATTCAGCATTGCTTTTGCCATTTGTCAGTTATTTGACACCCCAAACATTTTTTCGGCTCTCGTGCCATAAACAAATCAGGCTCATGTGGCAACAGGCATTTGGTATTATATAAATTAAAAAGCACCTGTAATAAATCTAAGTTAAACAAACATTTTTATTCGGTTCACATATTTATTTAAGCCTTTTGAACAATAAATTTTAAATTTAAACTTTGATAAGTATACTAAAAATTTTCTTCACACATATTGCCATGAAAAATTAACACACAATTTACTTAAAATTTTATTACATTCACAAAAATTCAAACACAATTTTACATTCACCGCACGACAATACATACAAATATATAATTATGGCAAAAACTGATGAGGATAAGATAAATGTGGATTATCTCTGCGATTTATGGACGATAAAGCAACGCAACTTTGAAATGGAAATCAAATCGCTGCTGGATAAATCGAAAAAATTATGCAATCTGCTAAGCAGTAAGTCGGCTGAGCAAAGAACAAAGCCACTGATACAACAGCAGCTTAAACTGGATGAGTTAATGATTCATTTAAACGCGGAGTTGCAGCGTCGTCACGATGAAGCTAGTGCCAAAAAACGTTTGACAGAATGGCGAAAAACCTTGGACAAAATGCGTGCAAAAGTCAAAGTGATTTCGCAGACACTGATTAAAGTTGGCCTAACGGACAAAGCGACAATTAATAAACTCTGCGATGTTGAGGATTATACGCAGAGTCAATATGAACAGCTTAGTCAGGAATTGCAACGTTGTGAGACACTGCGAGCTGATAATCTCACTTTTCTCGTCAATCATTTGTTCAAAGAGATCCATTTTTGGAGCGATAAGACATTACAATATCCCATAGTACGAAAACATAAAGATGAATGCTGCACTCAGGGTTACCTGGAGGCGTTGGAAGAGAAACTAAGCGACCTTAAACGCTTTTATAATATTAACAAGGATATTTTTGAGATGTACGAAAAACGCGCTAAACTCTGGGCACAAAATGAAGAGCTTGAGGTAAAAGCCAAGGAACCCAGTCGATATCACAATCGTCGTGGTAAGCTGTTAGATGAGGAACGAGAACGCCGACACATTAACCAACAGTTACCTATAATCGAGGATAGACTCAGTCAAATGGCCATGATGTATGAGCAGCGTTATCACAAACCATTTATGGTTTACGAAAAGGAAATGATGGCAAAAATAACATTGGATTGGGAAGACTTTCGTGCAGGCAAGGAATTGCAAGCCAAACTTCGAAAGCAATTCGTGTTCCAAGGATCACTTGGAAATACATTTAAAGGCTCTGGTTCAGTCTATGCCAGTCTAAACTCACTTCGCAAGTCACCATCGGTTACTCAAGTCAAACAAGATGCTGGCTCACTTTCAGCCCGACAGCTGCCGGGCAAACAAAAAAAAGCACGATAACTATAGAGAAGACTGACAAGTATCTGCTGCTAGCTGAATACCAGGAACAACTCTTTTAATGGCATTAGATAAAATTAATATTTTTGTTATTCGTACTTATTAGTTAACATTTTATTTGTTAAGCAAAAAGGCAATATTAAATTATTTAAATACGAAAACTTTTCAACTGTTATTTGATTTAATTTACGGAATATTGTTACAAAGGGCAACGTTTGCTCTTCATTATGCCAATACATTTGGCACAATCAGTTCAGTTTTCATAGCAAAATAAATAACACTAATTGGTGTCATTCTGTTTCGATTCGCAACTATAAATTGCTACTTATAGAAACTGTAAAAACTAAAAATCGCTTTGAATGAAAGTTCTTTGTGAACTTATTTTTGAGGATAATTAGTTTTTGTTTTTTTTTTACATTAAAAGAGAAATATTGGCTGACTAGTAGAGAAATATAATTCAAATTTAATAATGTGTATAAAAAATGGCTTTTAATTTAGTAAGTAGTGCTCTATGGCTTAGATTTGATATTTTAATAGCTACATTTAAAATAATTTTATATCTGTATATGTTCTATTGTTTAAATTAGTCGTTGTTCTAGAAGTTGAGCTTAGACTAAGCTGCCAACCAGCCATTTTGACAGGCATTTGGCCAATTTCATTGTTCGCCGATAATCCAGACAAACTCGGCTTAATTACTTACAAGCAAATTGAAGCCATAAATAAATAAAATGCGTCAGACGCCACAGCGTTGAATTGAGAACTTCAACGCACCGATCAGGAGGAAAATTATATGGAATGAATGGTAGAATGAACGAATGAATGGGTGACGGAACTTAATGCTCATATTGATAACATAAGCTGAATGATTTACGGGTTGGAAGAACATTTGCGAGGGGGAGGTCACTCAATCAGCACTTCCACAGAAAGTCTTAAGTCTTATCGATTTGACTTTTGATTGATACACAAGTTGCTATTGGGATTTTAGACAAAAAGAAAACAAAATGAAATCGATGAGAGAATCGAAGAAAGAGAGAGTGTGAGTGGGAAACAAGCACACGCGTTGTCAGGTTGGTTATTTGATTAGGTCGACGCATAAATCCCTCGTAAATGAAGTTAGAAAGCTGACGATTCTGGCTGCGTGTATCAATTTTAATAAATTTGCACATGGCCTGCCATTAATTTCAGTTAATTTGCCATTTTTCATGCCTGCCACACGACATTTGAGAGTGGAGTGTGGGTAGAGGAGGAAGAGGGGGGCAGTGGGGAACAAAGGACAGTGAACGGAAATGGCCTACGGTTACCTTTTGCATACAGCAGCCGTACATCAATGACACACAAGCCATACGGGCAGAGACCGTAAATATTCTCCGAAGGCAGCCAATATGTTTACACGCACACGATTTCAGCGCCTGAGCGGTTTTCCGCATCCGTACTTGGGTCCTCTGAACTTGCGGCCTGCCATCTCTCTCGATGGATCATAAATTCTGCTGCTCTCCCGTAATTCTTAAGCGAGTCCTTCAACTACTGGAGAAATGGGGAAACAGCGGGTTTGGCAAGCTACAAGTTATTCGTTTTATTGGCGCTTTGCTGAAGCGATTTGGCTAATAGTTGGCTGAAAGTTTTTGCAGTCTCGCGAACTATGAGAGAAGACAAGTCCAACTTCCGTTCAGCTCAATATTGGAATTGTCCAAACTTTACAAACCAACTTTAATATGCAACACAATGAAAACTTCAAAACTTCGACAAATAAATCTGATTTATCAAGATAATTACTTAAGTACTTAAGCATGCAGATAATATCACAAATTGGACATGTTTAATCATGCACATAAAACGGTTAAAAGTGAAATATATTTTTCTGATCCAATTCGAGTATTAATAAGCCGTGCAATGCTATAGCCATGAGTAAAAACACTAAAGTAGTTTAAATATTTTCGTTGAATGTGGTTAAACATATTTAAAATTAATTAAGAAACTGTCAAGAGCAGATGGAGGCGTTCACAACTAACGCGCTGTTGAGTTGAGCTGTTGGGTTGAAGTTGAAGCTATAAAAAATTACACGCATTACGTATACGGCATGGTCTATACGCGCGTTACGTATACGCATTGTGTGGCAGCAAAAGAAAAGGCAACCGCCGGAAATTACCAGGTGAGTCAACATCTTTTCATTTTTTCCTCCTCTTTCGCTCTGCTTACCTTTTTTATGTTGCAGCTCCTTTATCAAGGAAACCTTTTAAAACGCATAACAATAACGAAAATTTGAAAGAGATAAAAGACGTACGTGGGCCGGCAACGGAAATGATTATATCTTCTTGGCATGGCCCAAGCACAGGTAGAATTGGAGTTGAAGGTGGAACCGAATGGTGGAGGCAGTTGTATGCCATTGTTGGCAACATTGTTGTCATTGCGACCATTGTTCCATTGCTGCAATTTTCATTTGGCCGTCGTCCTTCACTTGCCACCGTTATCAGTGACAAACGGCCAGGTCGTAAACCGAGAAAGCGAACCGTAGAAATCAAGCAACACAAGCACAATTTACACATTTAAAATTCAAATAAAGTCATTTGCATGCAGACACTACGACCGGTCCAAAAGTCCAACGGTCCAGCTGGATGATGTCGCAACATATGCGACTATTCTGACCGTCTGACCTTTGAACTCGCCGGCATAGGCTTCCACCAAATGTCCGACCAGCGGCCGTCTGCTATTTTTGCTTTTTATACATTTGTCATCATTAGTCCCCAGGTCTAACCTGCCAAAAAGCAGAGCAAAGCAACAAAATTAAATGACAGCTGGATGCTTACAGGACTAGAAACAGGAACATAAAGGTACTCCTGTGTCTGGGGTCAACAAGGATAGGAAACTGTGTACAACATGCGAATGAATATTTAAAAAACATAACAGATGAAATTTAAATTATCATAGAATTGCCAGACCTATAAACCACAAAGAACTTTGAACTTTAATACAAAAAAGTGCAGTAACAACTGATTATATCCAAAAATTACAGAAGAGAGTTATATATCTTAATCAAATTGTGTTGAGTAAAGCAAAGTTTTATTGTTTCTATAAATATTAAATCAGTTTTGTGCAGCATAATGTTGGCAATGCGGAGCTAAAGTTTTGGACTCATTTGAATGAGTCCTTTGACACATTAATGTCGCTAAAGGACATTTGAAATGATTTATTATCAGCGCGGTTAGCGAAGGCTTTATGCTTTTTGAACTGAATCCATTGAGATTTTGCAGCATTTTGCCCATTTTTCATTTGAAGTTAACGCTCGCTCTCTCTTGACTCTACCGCTTGACAACACTAAAGCAAAGGCTTTCTGACAATTTTGGTTGGCATGTAAATATTATTTTTCTACTTACACCCCATGTGGCACGCAGTCTGTTTTTCCTGCCTCTGTGGACTCTGTGGCCATGTCAAAAACTTTTCACTCACACAATAACAATAACAACAACAAAAGGCTACAAACACGCACACACTGTCGTACACAGTATGTATGTACATTCTGCTTGGGCCTGTTTATTCAATCAACAACGGGCAAACTTGATAAGAGTGGAACAGGAAAGGGAAACGGTAACGGGATGCGGGAAGAGGAACAGGAACAGGACCGCAATGTCACAATGCAAAGGCACATGACAGACGCAAGATGACAGTTGCCATGTTGAAAAATGTCACAACTACACCTATGTATGAGAAGTCTACACGTGTGTGTGTGTCTTTGTGTATGCGTGCGTGTGTGGGTGTTGGTTTTTTCTACACTTGTGCCAGGTGGCTTGTCAGAGTTCCAAAAGTTTTTCTGCTATTTAAATCATGTCAGTTTATCTAAGCAACACCTACCAATCCAAGCACGGCAACAGTTGCCACACCTACTACCTACTAGCTAGTGCCACGCCTCCAGTCCATTTTAGTGTTTGTGGCCACAACACTGCTCGCTGTTCTTGGCATCTTGTCAAGTTTGCCATCAGGCGGCTAAAACATTTCTGTTTCTGTTTCTATATTCCATTTCTTGTTTATTTTCATTATTGTCGGTCTTGCCTCACTTGCAATTTTCGTTGCGTGAGGTGTGACCATAAAGCATTTTCTCCTCAACTTTTCCATTTTTATTTTATTTTACTGCAGTTGGTCATTTAGATTTTGTTCTTGTTGAATATTTATAAGCTTCACTGTACCCAAAGCCTGTTTATAATTGCTGACTTAACTTTATACACGATTCGAAAGCATTGGTAAAAACTTTAATAGAAAAGCATTGCTAGGAGCCACGAGAAATAGAAGTAGTAAAATTAAAAATGATACTTATTTTGCATCTTTGACATAATATAAATAATATCTAAAATAAGTTAAAATTGTATTAAATTAAAAAACCCAGGGAAATATTTATCAGTGGATTTCCAATTGATTAATGTAATGCCAATAACCAACAATTACTAATTAAATTGACGCAGTTAATTACTCAGCTCAAATGAGGTTCTGCTGCAATTGCAACGGCAGCATTTTCCGCAGTTTGTTTAATTAATTTCAAACTTGTCATAGTAATTAAACAATAAATATGGTCATGTGTAAATTGTGTTAATAAAAACGCAAACTTACAAAACTGTCAACAGGACGACAGAAAAAGAGAGAAAGTGAGAGAGTGGAAACAGTAAACGAACTAAATGTGAGATGCGTGTGACACATGAAGAGAGTCTCATGCCCAATAGCATTTAAAATTAATTATACGCCGAGTGTTGCAACAGCAATGTAAGCTTTGCGTCGCTCGCTTAAGCGCTCATTTAGTGACCCAGAATAAGAAGAAATGCGAAAATATATGACCCGACTGTAAACTGACTTTATTGTATCTAATTAATGTGCGCCGGGACTTCATTTGGCTTGCTTGGAGTAGATTAAATTTATTTAACGACAACGACTAGCACATAAATTTGTTCTTTAATCATTTCACTTATATGCATTCAACATAAACTAAGTTGATTTTACAGAGCTCAATTGTTTTGTTTGCTTCTCATTAGTAGATGTATTTATGTTTACTTTAACATTTCGTAGTTAACGACACAAACTTGAATCTGTCGTCAATCAATAACAATTGCGTTAAATGGTTTCAAAGTCCTTGGACAGCTTGCAGTATAATTAAATGATGTGCAAACAATTGCTAACAGTTGAGCAAACAGATGATTTCAAACAATAAGTGTTCTCAAATAAATTAAGTTTATAACAAACATTAATTATAACTTTACAGGGCAAACTGTGAAGTGTGTTTGGGCGAATGAAGTTTTTTTATAAGAGTTTAGTTAAGGTATTATTTATAAAATATCTATGGTCATTTAAATCTAAATGCTTTAAATTAACCAGCTTAACAATGCTTTAGTTTTATACATCCACAAAACAAACACATCTCTAACAAAATATGAATGTATCGATTAGCTATTTGTATTTTTGGTTTTTATTTTTTTAGTTATGGTTTCTGTAAAGTGACCCCGCTAGGAAATTGAAAGCGTATCGGGAACTCAGCCACGCGGTCAATGTGGTAAACAGCACAAACAAAGTTTCCATTTTATTTTATTGAATTTTTTTTTTTTTTGTTTGTTCGCTGTTTGTTTTATGTTTTTTTGGGGCCATAAAATAGAAATTAGTTGCAATTGGAGTTTGCGTTTTGCTTTTGGTTTTTCGGGTTTGTTGCGGTTGATTTTGGTCTGACCGTCGTCATGTTGCTGCAGCTGATGCCTCCTTGCTCTGGCTCAGCTTTCCTTTTCCGGTTTTCCGGCTTGCCAAAGGGCAAACTATTTGGCTGCGTTCAAACTGAAATTTCGCACACTAATTTACAGTTTTTCTATCGTTTCGACATCTGAGCATCGGAGCAGAGAATCATTTGTTCTTGAAACTAAACTAAAGTTTAAACAGAAGTAGTACACGAATATCAGTTGTTTTTATTTCTGGCTTTCTGCTTTGCTGATTCTGATCTCTTTGTTGCGGAAATGCGTATTAATGGAACGGAAGTGCCAGCAAAGTTTATTTAATTTTATATAATATTAAATTTACTTAAATTTATAGCTATACTTTCTATGAATATAAGCTTTCACTTCCCACTGTGCAAATTTTAAGGCATAAATTAAAAGCAATATGAAGCGTTGACCTCAAAAATCGATTAAAACAAATTGCTTTGCTCATTGGCCATAGATTGTAATTAGAGCTTAATCGAATTATTTAGCTAGCTCAAAAACAGTAATAAACCTTGTTAAACTCTGTAGCTTGCAATCGATCAATAAATATCCACTGATTGTTTTGATGACTTACCAAAAAAGCGGACCCTCTTGACCACAAAATATATAGGACTGCGAAACGCAATCAATAAAATCAAACACACATTTTTTGCTCGATTCCAAATTGACACAATCAACAAATCAAAAAGCGCGTCTATCAATATAACAATTACATCATACACACATATACACATGTATTGTCATGTATATGTTATATATTTATATGCCAAAAAAAGAAAGTACCAAATGCTGCATGGAACAGTTGACTGCCCCCAAAAAATATGAAATATTTTTTTATTTGTCATTTCAGCTGCCACATTCCGTTCTGATTTGTAGGACACATTTTTGTGAATCGCCTAAAAAAAAGGCTACAGAAAAATGCTTTATGCATATGCCGAAAATTTAATATATCTGGTGTTTTTCGGCTATTTTACTACTTTTTTTTTTAAATGTATTTTGCGATGCGTTTTTGGTTCATTTCATTGTGCTTTTTTATGACCTGATAACTGCCTTGTGGATGGCCCCTTAGTGACGGCTATTAGTGGTATCATTTCTCATAGAAAACGCTGTAATCAGACTTTTGTTTTAACGCAATCGATCGAAATTAGTTGCTCTAAATTGTGAAATCATTTTCGACTTTATACTCTCTAACTAATCTATATAGTTTCTAGAAATACTCATGACATATCATTTCTTTGTTTACCAGTATCAGTTAAATAGTTTTACTTATTTAACGTAACATTTTTGATTATTTTCAAAAGCCGCAAATTAATTTTCATCTGGTTCAATTATTTAATATGTTAATTTTCTTCTTTGCTTCACATTTAAATTAAATCTGTTAGATGCAAATAAGACTATTTTGTATTATTTATTCAATAGAGAACTCGGATTATTAATAAAATGCGCAAGCAATCAATTTAGCAGCATTTTGTGGCCAATGCATAAATACAGCATTCATAAAATATAAATTATGTTTTTCTACGTTTTGATGATTCAATAAAAAAAAGCGAGAAAGAGCTTATTTTATTGTATTATCATCCATTTCCACGCGGAAATCAGCTTAAAACGTTTTCATTTTATACATTTTATTATGTTAACGATTACACAGTTAGACTTAAATATGTTTATCAATGCAAGCGTAATAAATAAAATTTGCAAAAATGCTTGCAAATAAAAAAAAGCGATAACACGGCTGTCTATAAATAAAGTGTGCTTAAAAGCTTAGTCAAAGCGAAACCAAGCTAAATCATGTCCAACACATTTTATGCAGTTGTTCAGTTTTTCAATTTATCTGTACAAAAACAGCATTCGATAGATAAAAGTAAACCAAATCGATATTTTAAAAGCGGGTTTCAGAACAGGTGTTCAAATTCCCACAAATTGATGTTTTCTGAAATGTGGTTGATATGATTTAATGAATCATAAACACTTTAATTACATATTGCTTCTGACTGCCTCAAATTGTTTTATAGAATACTATTAAACTATATACAACTGTATGGAGAAATATCGATCAAAGTTTAATTGCTTTCAATTATGGTCTGTTGTGTTGGTGATTGCTCAGATGATTGAATTACACTGTAGAGCTATCGTTTCCACCGATTAACTCATTAAACAAATAATTTCGATTGCAAAATGTTCTCCTTCATTGGCTCAAAGAAAGGCTTTTAGGCAAGAGAAACTTGAAAGGCATCTTGAGCAAATCCCCGCCTTAATTTGAGTTATTCATAACATGTACACAGCAAAACTATAATATTATATTTAATCGGTCCAGAGGTACACAATTTATGCAGCTAATTTAATTTGAACGCTTTTCCTCTGCACATAAACTTGTTTCGCTCATGATGTTTATTTAACTCATTTTCCATGTTGACTTTCATGCGCGTAATTTTTATGTCAACAACTCGCATAAAAGCCAGGAAGGGCAGCATTAACCCCTGTGCTCTTTGCTTTAACCCTTCTTTATGCTGCTTTCTATTTATTTTAGTGCGCAAACTAAGCACTTTTTAATGAATAAACCACAAAATTACCTGGGCTCGGTGGGCGTTAAAAAGTTCCATACAGCGACAGTGTCAAAGGTCAAGTGCTGCTCAGTTGACAGCGTATGCATATGCGATGATCTGGGGTAATTTACCGTTGCATAGGTCAACATATATATACTAAATGCTTTTACTTTGTAAATATGGAAATTTAAAGCATTATCTTAACTTATATATACATCTAGCAGTCTCTAACTTTCTGCTGAGATTTACAAACTTTGCCCGGTAACTTGTGAGTTGAGTGTTTCTATATATACATATATCACACACATATACATATGTTGGACTGTCTGTGTGTGTGTGTGCGTGCGTGTGTAGACACAAATGTTGCTATTGTATTTTATCTACTGCCTTCAGCTTACATGCGACGAATATTAATTAGAAATTTAATTGGATTTGAAAGAAAATGAATTTTTAATAAGTAGCTACGCAATTACATTAACAAATACACACTCGCAGACACACACACACACACACACTCGCTCACACACAGATAGACAGCATTCCTGCATAACAAAACAGACTTCAAGCAATGTGAGCAAAGGGAAATGCTTAAAAAAAGTGATGTAAAAATTATAGAAAAGTAATGAGAAAGCCAACAAAGTTCCATCTACATTAATTACCTGACAAAACTAATTAAAAAATATTGCGCATACGACGAGTGCCGCAAAAGCAACCTCTACACATGTGTGCCTAGATCAATCCAAAAATAAATCTACGGGCTTAATGAAACTCTTTCTACAGTCTGTAAGCTGTCTAATAATAAAGCAAAGTATAATTAGTTTACAACAATTTGTTTTAAATTTAAAGTTTACAACTAGGCTTGAATGATATGGCTGAGTTTCGTTAAATATAAAACAAAGAACTCACTCAAAATTCAGAGCAATCAAAGTGAATCCAATCAGAATACGCTCATGTTAACTGTTGCGCTGTAGCGGTTGCTTTGCAAATTAGTGGGCAACATGTATATTATACCTTTTGTAGCAACAACATCAGCATTAACGGCACAGCAACAACAAGGACTTGGTAAAGCGGCATTTCAACATTTTGGGTTTTCAGGAAACGCAACGGAAAATTGTCAAGAGGCGAAAAATCAAAGCACGCACAAAATTATAATTATTTCATGTGTAGAAAATGTGCGGCATACATAAACAGAACACTGCTTAAACCAAATTTACGAGGTGCAACTCAAGAGTTTTTGGAAAGCAATAAAAAAAGCTTAGAAGGGCAGAAAATGTCTAACTATAAATTAAATTCCAGGAGTATTGCTCCATTTTATACAGCACTTTTTTTAGACCCCGTACTCTTTAAAAAAGAGTAAAGGGGGTCTATTAAGTTTGTCAGAAGCGAGATGTGCGTAACAGGCAGAAGGAGGCGTGGCCGACCCCATAAAGTATATATATTCTTGATCAGCATCAACAGCCGAGTCGATATAGCCATGTCCGTCTGTCCGTCTGTCCGTCTGTCCGTCTGTCCGTCCGTATGAACACCTGGATCTTTTAAACTACAAGAGCTAGAGACACCAAATTTGGAATGTAAGTCCGTTATTTTGTAGGGCAGATCAAGTTTATTTCAAATTGTTGCCACGCCCCTTACCGCCCCCGCAATGAGCAAATAACCAGACACACCTCGAAAAAATTTGTGTTTTAGGTGAATATCTCAGTAACTATAGCACTTAGGAGCACAAATTTTGGTATACAGGTTCTTAGAGACAGCCTTAGTATAATGTCATTAAAAATTTTGAGCTGCCACGCCCCCTTTGCTAATCAGAAATAAAAGACTCTCCAGCTTCAATGCCTTGTTTCAGGCATTAAATCAAATAGTACAGTGTTGTAATTTAACATACGCTTAGACAATTACTATTTCTAACTTTCCTGAAAGTGGCATCAAAATCCTATGTCAAACAACAGAGAAATTACGGTTCAAAGTCGAAGTTATTTTAAAGCAAAATCACTGCATGCGCGCAACACATACAAACAAACACAGAAACATATGTTCGAACGTTTTCTCTACCTGCTGGCGGCAGCGCTGCCCGGAGCCGCTGGCCGCGCCGACCAATGCTATACATACACACATATGTATGTGTGCACATACTTATATGGAAATAATCGGAAGAATGATAGAAGAGGGGTGTGGTGCAACTGATAGAGTTGCGGCGCAATGTGGAACCTTCGCATGGATCGCGGGTTCGAGTGCTGACGATGACAGTTGTTAATTTATTTATTTTTTAATTTTAATTCAAAATGTAAATATTTAATTTTAATTTTTTAAATTTCATTTGAAAATTTTAATTTAAATAAAATGCAATACTATGGGAGTACGGGGTCTTTTACAGTCGGCTCGATCGACTGTAGCCTTTCTTACTTGTTTCTTATATTATTAATTTATTTTTTTGTATTATTAATTTCAGATAGTTGTTGTGCAACCCTTGCAAAAGTGTGAATTTAATTTCATGAAAATTAACAGAGTGTGTCGCATTTGTGTTTTACATAATGCAGGTTAAGCCTGGGCAACAGGGAGGAGGCATGCCTGGGAAATAAATGTGCGAAATGGCACACACACACGCACACAGACAAATGTATATGTATATCCATCAGGCATTATTGTTGTCGTACTTGTTTCATGTTCGCTGCCATTTTGTATCATTTCCGGTGCCTGTATTCGCATCTACGCTAATTTTAATTGCTGCTTTTGCATTTGCTTTTGATATGCAAAATTGTGCACAGTTTATTATCAATGACATACGAATCTTTTATCCTTGGTCCAGTTTTTGGCTGTTTGACGAAATTGAAATATAATTCTCTACAGTTTAAATATGTTCAGAACACAGAAGAGAGAATTTGCGAAAATTGGTGCACAAAAATGCTTTCTGATTTTGTCTCTGTTCCATTTGCTGCACTACAATGCCTCTGCATTGTAATTAATATTGCACATACGCCATGTGTGACTATCAAACATTTAATGCATATTACGTATTTAAAGTAACGTTAAATGTTAAGGAATTCATTAATAAATAATTCGTTAGCATTTTTAATTTTAAAGCTATTTCCAACAATAAGCACGGTTGGTATTTATTTAATGCTCAGAGGATTACAAGTCTGCAACTTTTAAATGGTATGTGATAGTATTTTTAAAACTAAAGGAGACTCCTTTTCGCAAAAATATGCTATGTAAAATTTAAGACAAATTAGTTTAAAACGACTGCCAAGTACACTACAATAGTGATTAAAATAAAAAACAAATAGAAAAGGTCACAATTTAATAGTTGATTAATTGAATTTTTTGCTTAACTAACATTTTTTATTAAACAGTTGTAAATACATTAAATTTGTAAATAGTGTATTTATGTAAATGTCGGGTTAATTGTGTTCAATGATGCAGCAGCATGTGACATTTGTTGCTGCGTCTGTTGACCACTTTTTGCTGTGGCTTAGACTGCTGAAAATTCAGCTAAAATTAATGAGTGCCAGCGGGAGACTAGCAGCCACATTAACAGGCAAAAAAGGCTAAAATAAAAATACAAAAAAAAAAGTGTGGAATCCAATGATGGTGGCAGCTTGGTGGCTTTGGCTTTAGCTTTGGCTTTGGCTCTTATTGTTCGACTGTCAACTGACTTTTCGCAGACATTTCTGTACATATTTACAGCAATTGCTATATCTGGGACTGTGCAGCTGGCAACATTATCTGAAACGTTCACTGGCCAGATGTACAGCTGTATTTGTGTCTATTTCTGTAGCTGAATGTGCATCTAGAGTTAGTCAATTGTTTGCCTTTGGTGTTGTTTCTGCTCTTGGGCTGCTTGGTTAGCTCTCGTTTTGTGAATTTGCGCATCACGTGGCGCTGCCCAAACATCAAGTACCAACTGTCTGGCAGCAGAGTCATTATGATCATCATCATCATCATCACCACCAACAATGGAAGAGAAGCACAATTTTGTGACGAATTTCCATTTTGTTGCTTCCTCGTTGCTGTTGTTGGGCTGTTGTGTTGCCACTTCGTTGCTTAATTAAAAAGTCATCATAATTTTGTGTTGCAATGGCTTCGACTTGCGACTTGCGACTTTGTTATAATTTTCTAAAGCTAATAAAATTGCTTTGTAGCTCAAAATGAAAATAAAGCATTATAAGTGCCTTGACGCTTATCGCAAACGGGGCAATTTTCAAAATGTTTAGCTCAATGCACCAAACCATCCAACCCACACCCCTCCAACTCCCTTACCCACATCTGTCCGTGCCCCGCAAACAAGTTAAAGTACTTGTTGAAGATTTTATGACATTTTAAAACTTGAAGAAAGGCCTTCTTCAACGGCAAAAAACACTCTACCCGCTTGCCAGTGCCAGGAAGAGAACCATTAAAATGTTATAAAGCTAAATTTAAGCACTTAACTTGATATCGTTCAATCTCTTCATCTTGGTCTATATTCTTGTGTACCTAAAATGCTGGTAGCCGTAGCAAGCCAAACCAAATAAGTTATTATAATAATGCATTCCCAACAACAAACAAAAATGAAAATAAATAACACCAGAAAATTTCGCTTCTTTGCATTTTTAAGGCATAAAAATTAACAATTTACTGGCATTTAGGCTTCTGAAGCAGTAAAAGTTAGTCAATTGGTTGTATAAAAATAAGTAATAATAAATTTTATCAGGATAAAGCTTAATCTTTTGGAAAGTTCAAAAATAAATTCATAAAAACCGCTGGAAATTAGCTTGTACTCGAACTTATTCGTTAATCTATCAGATCTTAAGACTTTCAACTGTGACTAGTTAACTCCCTCGACTACAGTCTTCATTCTTTCCCTGATTGAGACGAATAAATTTTAAAAACTGCTTGTAAAACTACAAGAACAGCTGCCAGGTGCATATTAAGTATTACTTACTTGCGAAGAAAAACTATTTTATTAGTTGACTTAGTTTCTTTGGCAATTTGCATGTTAACGAACACACGAATTCCCAATTTTCATTACAATTTTTAGCATGTCTTGTGCGTGGAACAAGCGCAAATTGAATTTTAAGTACGAGCAGAATGTTGAAGCAGCGGTTATCAGCTTTGTTTTTATTTCAATATGAAAAATGTGTAAGAAAATTTAATAGAAGTTACTGCGGCACAGTTGGCCCGCATTCTGGTGTTGGTGTTCAAAGTTTTTGGACTCATGCAGCGCCTGCAGGTATGCAATGCGCAACGTGCAACATGCAAGCACTGAGCGTGGTCCTCATGACGTATACGTAATAATATTTCAAACCGACAACTGCGAGTTTTGCATAATTTCAACTTAAAAACTTTACCGAGTGTATGTCTGAGTGAAGGAAAGTCGCACAAACAAAGGGCGTCAAAATGAAGGAAAAATAAAACTTGCCAGCGCCACAAACAGAAAATTTAATTTTTCAACTAATTTCAACATAAAGTAAGTTGGAATTGCAACAAATTAGAGTCGTGTGAGGGTGGCAAGGCAAAAGATCTGCAGACAGTTCCTTTAAAGCTGAGCTGAACGCTTAACACAAAGACATTTGACACTTGAACAGCTTTCGACTGCGCCATTGTTCACTTTGGCTTGACTATTGCTCTGCTTGCCGCTTGCCACATGTTGAGTGGCGGAAAATTGTGTCAATGCTCACTCAGCGGGTGGTGGTGGTGGTGGCGCTGGCGCTGCTGCTAAGGCCGCCACGCGTAGCATAAAATTTACATAAATTAAAGAGAGCAAAGTCAGCAAAGGCACAAAAATACTTAGGGAAAAAAGCAATAAGTTGTTTAATTTTGCGTAGCATTTTTATAGCAACATTTAGCTACTTGTTGCACAAGCTGTCTGCAATATGATTTGAACAACGTACATTTTTCGTTATTAAATAAAAGTTGTCTAAAGCATAGGTATTTTTCTTTGCGCAAATAGAACGGACTACGGAAATGTAGTTTATGTTGCAAGTTCCATTCATACTCACATCGTGGACCAACTTTATCTGCCATGGAACAAAATGAACTGCACAGAAAACCGCCAGCCGCAAAAAGTATTTCTTGCATTATTTTTTTAGCTTTCTCTTTCATTTTTTGTGCACATTAAGCGTTTTTTTTCGCTTGACATATAATATAATATTTAAAAAAGAACCAAACAGACAGAAGCAAATGAGCATCAAATCGAGCAACAGCCAGCAAAAAAGCTAGCCGAGTGCAAGAGAAATAAGATATTTGCTGAGATTTGACTGCTTCATTAAATACTTTAGAATGCGGTAAGAAGCGGAAAGAAAAACTGAGAAACAGTGTGCGCTAAAAATAAATAGAAAACGAAAATGAACTGATTTCCTGCATGTGAGCGAGAGCTAAATCAATTCTTAATCTCATAAAAGTGCTAAAAATAATATGCAACTAACTCTGGATATTACTTTTAGTTGGGATTTTTTGTTCCTCTCTTAGCCACCAACTGCCAAATAAGCCCCGGGTTACAGCCAACTGCTGCAAAGTTGTGCAACTTCTTGATACTCCGTTCCCTTACTGCTTGTGCCTGTGCAGCTCCTGTGACTCAGCCCAAAAGCTTTGCGAAGCGGAAATGTCAATGCAGCGGCACTTGCACTTCCGTTCCCGTTGCCATCGTCGTCGTTGCCGTTGTGCGTCGGCAGCGACGTCATCAAACTTTGCCTGCGCCTCAGTCTTTTGTTCCAGCGTGCTCAGCCTGCTGACGTTAACACAAAATGGAAACAAATGGCACCCGTCGTCATCATCGTGCTCGTTCTCGTCCTTTTACTTACTGCACTCCCTGAAGCCCACACAAAACTTCGATTATGATAAATGTCTGTGTGTGTGTGTGTGTGTGTGTGTGACACACTTGCTTTAACAGCAAGCTGGAGTTGTAGAGCAGAACTCGACCAACAAGTACCTTGGAAATGGCCTTAAACTGAAACTGAATTATGAGACTTCTTTTCAGACAGAAAAATAGGAATTATTTGTGTCTATTCAGGTTAAATACATTTCATGTTAGAATTAAATACGCTACCCTATCGCAAGAAACAACTAAATTCCATTCCGTAGCAGGTATCACAAACAGTGTTACAACCCACCACTGGTTCCCTTCTTTTAAAGGGTATGAAAGTTATACGATAAAACTGAACTGCAATACAAGTTTTTTAAAATTGTCAACGTCGCTTTTTACGCGTCATCAATTTCCGTTTATTTAGTAGCCATTTGGGCGTTGTCATATATGGTAAGTGGCAGTAGTTTTCTAAGAAATTGACCGGCAGCTGTCTATTGTTTGTAGGCCATAAATATGCCAGGCTGTGCAGTAATTCCATGTGAAAGAACAATGAAAGGATGACTACACAGTCGAGATGTTTCAAGTCTCGCATAAATTATAGGGGCAAAGGGTGCCTGTGTGCGTTTGCGAGGGGCGCACTTTATTTTATCAGCATCAGCATCAGAAGCACCAGTAGCAGCAGCAGCAGGAACATCAGAGCTGAAGCTCCTTGTGCAATTGCCGCATACTTAAGGTAATCTCGTAGAGCGTTGTGCTTACTTCTAATGGCCATTCATCAGCTCGTTGAATGCAAACGGCAAATAAATGGCAGTCCTGAATGTCCTAGTTGTCCGGCCGCTGCTGGCAAATACCGGGGCAAAAGGAAAGAACATAACTGCGAAAAACTCTACAGTACAGAATATAACAGAGCAAGTGACTACAATGGGCTGACCAGGCAACAATTGTCATAGAAAACTCTGTCCACCCCCCAATTGGACAGTGGAAAGAGCTGCGATGACGGCACAGAGTGAAAGTTCAGAACGCGGACTGTAATTGTAATTGTAGTTGGACACTTAGCGCTATTTTACTTTAATGCGACTTTCTTAGCAATTTTCAAATGCCATTGAGTGTGTGCCTTTGTGCTAGATAAATGTTTTCAAAACTATTTTCATTTGCAACAAATACTTTTCAATATTGGGACTAACTAAGAGTTTTAGAATTATACCATTTGGCTTGTTAAATAATAAATGTTAAGCCAACCAGTAAAAGTAGACTTAGAATGTTTTAACTTGGTTTACCAAACGCATTAATAATTTAAAGCTATGCTATGACTAATACTAGTTTCTGCAAAGACTGTACAGCTTAATTTATATGTAAATTACTCTATGATAATTTTGAACTTTAAGCTAGTTTCTGGTACTGTAAGATATATACCAATGGAATTGCCATTTGAGGCAGAAAAAACTTCTTGCCGAACTTCAGAATTTGAAATGCAGCATATGTGCATGCCAAGAAATTGCCACATGCCGTTGGCTTCCATCCAGCAGCAGCAGTAACAAGTTTAGCCACTTTTTGATGGCCATAATTCAAATTAGTCCGACGACCCATAGAAGTCCAAAAACTGACAAATAGGCTGGACTGTAGAAGTCGCCTTTAAGCGTACTTTAAGTTAACCGAAATTGGGTCGACGCTCAGACAATGAAAGATAATGCAGTCAGCCACGGCGACTGCGACCGCGACGTCAACGGCAACTGCAACTGCAACACAGAGCGGAAACGGAAGCGAGCAATGGCGAGCGCGGCCTAATGTTCGGTGGGCGTTGTGCCTTGTGGGTGGTAAAATAAATGGCAGCCACTGGGCGGCGGTAACGGAAGCTTTCAATTTCAAGCTGCATTTTGCTAAAGGAGCCACGACAGCCTTCGGACTGCAGCTCAAAGCAGAAAAAGTAATTTATTTCGTATTGCGGTTTTTAACCACATTTTCCACTTTGTACAACGGCAACGACAGCCGAAAACGCCACCACCTTCAAGCCAAACCAGTCCAGTCCAGTCTATGCTTTAGCTTCATTCTCATTCTCTTTACCATTCACTTCTCCATTACCATCTCCAGCTCCAGCTGTAGACAAGACACCATTCTCTAGACTCCCAATGCCTGGCTCTATGGCTATATAAATTTGCTCTGCTCGGTACTGTACTGCTGCTCAGTCTGTCTTTGTATAGCTGCTCGATAAAAAAGGCTCAAATGCGGTTCCGCTTTTTCTGCTTGCCCTCTTTTCAGCACATTTTCTTGCCACTTTTTGTTAGCTGCACTACCAAAAAAACAGAAAAAGAAGCAAGTATCATCGTTTAAATTGCATTTGACCCAAAAAGTATACCAAGTGCGAAATGTTTTCTATTTCGTTTCCCTTTTCGCATCCTTTGCACCTGCAACTGAAGTTCCAACCGACTGCAAGTTAAAGTTATGAGCGACAAGTGTGTGAATACGACTTCCGGAAGATCAAACCCAAGTGCCATTTGCACTGGGTGTGGGTGGATATATTTCTTGTTGTACTGAGACGAGTTATTCATTGCTTAACAAAAACTACACTATTTGGCGTTACACAACACTGCACTCTTAATTTAGTAACACTCGACAGATCACTTAGAGTCAAATCAAATAATTCAATCTCATTTGGAAGCTCAGCTTACACTCAACTCTAGATTCTTTTGACATAAACAAAGCACATTCTAATCAATGGTACGAAAGAGTAAAAAGCAACAAAAGAAAACTAACAATACACATTATTTCTTTAGGATAATTCCATTTGGGTCTTCCAAACGAATTGTGAAAACAAAAATGCCGATAGACCAAAAGGAAAATTCAGATAGTCAGAGATGGAGAACAAACACAAAAGCCAAATGAAACCTATATAAAAGGGCAACTTAAAAAAATAAGAAGAAGGAAAAAAAGATTTGATTCGGGTCAACAACAAGTTAGACGAAATTCGGTTGATTGGGGTTCTGCAATCAAGCTGTTTAATGTGCAGTTAACGCCAAGAGGTACACAGCAAAGCCAACAACAACAACAGCAGCTAGGAAGAACAACAGCAAGGACTAAAAACTAAGCGCCAACAAATCGCAGTTCGAAGGGGGGAAAAGCGCAAAGCAAATTCAATTGCCACTGTCATTGTTGGTGAAAAACAAGCAAAAGTAGAAGCCAACAGGAGCTCAGAGCCAGCAGCGAGTTTCCTGGTTACTTGGCCAACCCACTTAGCTGATCGATTTCACGTTACCTTCACAGACTGTCCAATGTGCTGAAGTTGATTGCCGTCGTGTTGTTGCTGCTGTTGCCATTGATGGTATTCCCGCTCAATTGCTGCTGATGACTTGACTTTCAGCATAGCTTAAGTCCGACCAAAGTGCGGTACAAACGCATTAGGTGGCTTAGATGCACAGTTATTTCACAGCATAACATTCCATAAAATTACATTAAAATGTTTTTATTTGGATACAAATAAAGACAATATTTTAGTACAGCAATATTAAGAGTATATTTCAGTTTAAATAAAGAGTTTATGCATAAACGTGTTTACTCTTCTAATAATAGTTATTTTCTGCTTATACCCAAACAAAAATCAAATGTTAGGCATAACACTTTTTGCTGTAAACGCCCAGGACCACAAAGGATGCACGTCATGCAGTTCCTGAGTATATGCCAAAAATGTTTTCTCACATATTTGCATATTAATGCAACATGTACGTATATATGCCAGTATATACGTGTGTGTTTACTTGTGTGTATGTTTGTGCTGTGTCCACGTGTGTGCGTGATGTTTGTGCAAACCCCCTAACCCTCTTTGTCATTGTTGTTGGCCAACTTTGTGTTGCCACTCGTGCAGACAGTTCAAACATTTACATACTAAACAAAAAGGGGAAAAAACCGAAAAATCCAAAAAGGAAAAACCATTATTGAAGAACATGCGACGAAGGGATCATGGGGTGTAGGGGAAGCATAAAAGCTACTAACATTCATATTATGGCATTGCGTATACGTATTTTCAGAGGCAACTTTTACTCTACAGTTTTTGCAACAATTGTTTTGATTTTACGACACTTTAAAGCTTTTACTATTAAATTTGAATAAATACCTTTTAAATATAGTTTAAGTCAATGGCGTTTATATGAAAATATGTTTTCTGAACTTTCAACTTGGCTTAAAGTATTGAAAGTGAGTTTAATAGTCAATGCACTTAATAACACACACAGTTCAGTTCATTTTATCGAAGTTGCACTGTTGCTAAGCAACCCTTTTCGCATAATCCTATGTAAATTCTTGGATTTTTACACGTCTAGTTACGCCTAGTGAGTAAGCTGTTGAGAAAGCGTAAATTGTAGTGCATCTTTTTGCTTAGTGCCACTTTCAGTGCACATGTGTGTGCGTGTGCGTAAGTGGAAAATATTGTCCATTAGACAACTAGCTAAAATCGAATTTTCATGTGCTTTAATGGACTTTTCTGGTGAAATGCACTTTTAAGTAAAGAAATGATACGTAGATTGCAAGACTAGCTATTAGAAATCAAAGCCATTAATAATACTGAAAGGTATACATGAACTATTCATATTTATTTGGCATAGTTTAATTAATAGTAAACAGTTTTAAAGTAGATGCAGGGTAGAAATTTGCCGACCAATCCTAGTTCGAGCTTCAACAAAAAATGTATCGAACATGTTGTTACCAACCATGGTATTTCTCTAGAGTCTCTGCAAGTATGCAAACTCTTTTAAAATCCCTTGACTGCAACCGCTTACCTATGCAAATACCTCAAGCCACTAAAGAGCCAAACATCGGATAACAACACCAAACCAATGGACATGCCGAGGGATAGAACCCTTTTTGATATGCGTATAAAAAGGGTGAGATAATTATAATAAATTAAACGGCAACAGTTCCAGCTAGTTTCTATTATTTTTCAGGCAATTCGAATGTTAAATGTATTTAAAGTAGCAAAATTGGCATAGAAATATAATTAAAATTCAAGCGACGCTTTAAGAACATCTGGGACATTACTTATCCCCGAGCACAGTTACCAGTACTGCGAATTCACTTGCATTGGCTTTTGTTCAATTTATGACTGTCATAAAAGCCATGACAATAATTCTAATTTCCCCTTCAAGTGATAAAAGCAACAACAACAACAATAAGAACAGCCATAAACTCAACCATCCACAACAACAACAACGAAAATGAAATACATTGTAAAGGTTTTAACTCCGATTTCGATTATCAAATTTTAGCGCTTTCAAAGAAGTCATAAATTTAAACAGAATTACATAATATTTTAACAAATCAATTGTTGTGTGCGAATGTGTGTGACATATTTGCATTTATCTGTTAGATAATAATTTTATATGCCAAAATGTTGTCGTAAATTATGCATGATTTGGTCTTACAAGCCCTCAATATTTTTATTTCACTAAAGTATTCATAACATTTGGCAAACCAAATTATAATATTAATAAATCAATTATAGGAAAGTGGAAAACAATTGTTTAAATATTGTGAATATAGTAATAAGAGTGAGAAGTGGTAGTAAAAGATACTTAATAGATACTATAGACAGATTCAGATACTGATTTTAGGGTACGAAATAGGAATATTGTGAATATTTAAATACTTAATTTTTTATTCTAAGCTAGCTTTTGACCTAATATACTTGTTAACAATGACTCTTAGGAGTAAATAAGAGGCTTTTTATCAGCCAACTAACAAAGGTTCTTTGAGGAACCTTTTTGTTTACAATGTGCACTGCACAATAAATATTATTTTATTGTTTGCCTTTTACTATTGTTTAGTAAGAGAGAAATACACTTGACTTGGTGCACAAGCACTCACACACACACACACCCACACACAATTTTCTAGTTATTGTTGTACTTAGTACTAAAATGTTCCACTTCCAAAGCTATTTATCATAAAGGGCAAAGTGTTAATGTTCATGTAGTAGAGCAAATATAAGCAAAGTGTTTGCAAGTTTGTTTGCGACGTGCAAAGAAACCAATCAACACACTAACTAACTATTTATTAGCTGTCGGATAAATAGTCTAGCTAATTAACTATATTTTCCATTAGGTTGTTTGAAACTGAATTAGCCCGATTATCTATAATTTAATTTGCATTGAGAAGCGTTTAGAAAGTCAACAGTGTCTGCTAAAACTTAAGAACCAAAATATGCAATGACAAAAATTTAAATGAACTTAAATAAATCACAATAAAATAATTATAACTCCATTTAGTGCAATTAACTATATTCCAATTAAAATTAAAAACTTCCAACGCAACAAAACTGTGCTCATTTGCTGGACGTCACTGTAAAATCGATATAAATGCGTGTGTGTGAGTGTGTATAAGTAACTTGAATCTAAAGCTTGCAGTCAGAATATTTTTCAATTTAGCAAGTAATTTCAAGAGCTATGTATCATGTGCAAGTCAATTTAAATGAATATTTAGACAATCCCTTGAATCTTTCATCATTTCACATATCCAAGCAATAACCTTAGCTCGAAAAGGGGATAAATTGATTTACCTGTATGTGTGTAGCTGCATGCACTAACATGTTAATCACTTATTGGGTAAAATTTGAAATGGATTTGCTGCTAGTCAAATTGCTGCATCACTTTAATTTCAACATTTTTCCATATACATACTATAGTTTTTGCACCCGTGCTCGTCTGGGCTAATCCCAAAGCGATTCGAGTGAGCTTTCCCAGGCCACAGACTTCAAGAGCTGCAGTGACTGGTACTTGCTAGATTTCCCTCTTCTATTTTTGCTTTTTGCTGCTCACATTGTCAAGAAAGATGACAGTTTGGATAGCAAACGTATATATCAGAAAAGCTCATGGACATACCATACATATGCTGCGTTTAGCTTGTGGGTACAGAGAAAAAAAATAAACTGCAAGCAGGCGGCAGTAAACAATATAAGTATGAGAACGAATACCAAATGCGAATAAAAGAAATAACATAAAAAGGAGATGGAAAGAAATGACGAGACGAGACAGACAGAATGCGGAGATAAAAGGCACAGTGGTGAGAAGTGGCTCTGAATGGTTATACTGTTGAGAATTTGTCAAGCACTGGCATCACTTTCCTACCATTCACATTTGTCAAGTCCAAGTCAGTCCCTGATATGCTAAAAAGAAAACTCTCTCACTTGAGTTCTTCTACACAGTTACACAATTGCTCACATTTATCGATTACACGCCTACAAAGTAGATAGCAATCGATAAAAAAAAGACTACTGAAATAAGCTTCTTCTTACGCTTTACAACACTGTTTCATGTTTATATGTATTAAGTCGACGAAATGTCGTGTGCAAGCATGAGCGCAAATATTTTTGATTTTAATCTGGATTTGGATCAATTTCAACCAATTGTTGAGCACGAAATGAACATTGAGGATAAATTGAGCACTTCAATTATCTATCCAAATTCTGATTTCATCTATGGAAAGTCTCATTTATTCAAGGCCATTTGCCACAATGCGGCAGACAAAGACAAACACGTTGAGTGGCGTTCGATTTTGGAGAATTGCGGCAAAAATATTAATCACATCTATGACGGTGGTTATTGCATGACTGCTGAGATATTCTCACTCGCTCAGAGATTCTGTCCACAGCTAAAGACTATAAATATTTCCTTAACACACGACAATTTGGAACATGTTAAGTTCTATTTGCCGCAGTGGAAATCGCTCGAGGAAATCGAATTGAGAGGTCCAGCTCCGGTGGAGCAAGTATTACGTTCGCTTCGTCAACTGCCAAACTTGCGCAAATTAAGTCTCTGGGACTTTGACATGACTTTATCGGAATGTGGGTATCTTTATAAAATATGTATTAAATATATTATTTACATAATTTATATGCAGGCATGCCCCTGAACTTTCTACCACAGATAAAGCATTTCGAGATCAGCTGTGTAGAGCCGGGGTTTCCAGCAAAGATCTCAGGACTGCTGAGAAATCTGGTTAGCTTGCATGTGTACACCATGCCTGATAAACGAGCGCTCGTTGACCTGGCCAAATACTGCATCAAGTTGGAGAATTTGTATCTGTTTGATGGCCAGGAAAATGTTTCAGGCTACATTGGTTATTTTCATAATCTGAAATCCTTGGAAATCCATGATCAGTTCGCCAGTGCATTTTTTCTTATCAACTCTTTGGACCAACGTTATGAAAATCAATTGCAAAAGCTGATCATACCTGGAAAATGCATCTATCAGAAGGAAGCTAGGAGTATTGCTAATTTGAGTGCTTTAAAAAGCCTATCTTGTGTTGTTCCTGATATACTTTGTCTCAAGTATTTGCTTCATTTGGAACTGGAGCACTTGTCACTCTACAATTGTGGCAATCTAAGAAACACAATGTTGTGTATTATTTTACAGGACTTCAAGACACTGCGTTCCCTTGAGATTACAATGTGCAACATGATAAATTTTAATGTTTTCAAGGAAGCTCTCAAAATATTGCACCTAAATGGAGTGCAGCCTCATAAACCATTCGAACTCAAGCTAATCGGTTCAAGCATGACTCCAGATGTAAAGCAAATGGTAAGTGTTTGTATGCCAGCTTGGATAAGAAATATAGTTAACTTCTGCCTCGATTTCAGCTGTCTTCGTATCAGCATGCCAACCTGTTGAATTTGACTTTGGGTTGAAATAAGCTTCCCTGATACAAACTGATAGCTGATTAATTTGGCTGGCCCTCAAGTGGATTGCAGTTTCCATCATTTCATTACATAAGTCTAAGGTACTTGGAACTCGTATCATATGGAGAGCACACACAATAAATATGCAAATGTTGTTGCCAAATTGTTGAGATTTAGTTGGCAGAGTGGGGAGTATTGGTAGTGGTAGTTGTTGCACTGAATAGCTGAAATTAAAGGCATAATTCAACAGTGATCAGGCTGACTGCCACACAAATGTAACCACTTACCCCACTTACTTCATCATTTGCGGTGGCAATACTGTACTATTTCTCATGATTAAAATTGCATGTGTGGCAAGTGGCAAGTGGGTTGCCGCTGGCTGCCATTGAGTGGGTGCATTGGTGCAATCGCAGTAGTTTCCACTGTAAATGCGCAACAATTGTGGAGCCCAGCAGGCTGGCAGGCAGGCACTTGGCCCAACCACATACCCATATAATATCCGAACTAAGCGGTTTGTGATTTGCCATTGCCTGCTTTTAGGCATTCAAGCAAATTGTAATACAATTAGCGTCATTTACATGGTATGCTTCATACCTGCATGAGTGTGCGTGTGCAACTGTTTGTATGGGTGTGGGTGTGGGTGTGTGTACAAAAGCTGCTTAGTCCGCACACCTTGCGGCAATAGGAAAGGGACAGCTTCCGCTTAAGGAGTATGCACTTTCAGTATTTCAATCAGCTGTCGGCTTATTAAATAATTATGTGCTGAGCACTCAAATTGCAGAATAGCTTCTCTCATATCCTTAATGCTCCCACATGGCCATTTGCCACAAGTACTCAGCCAGCGGCTTTGCATTTAACTTTAAATCCTATCACTTCAAACATATTGGTAATGCAAATCACATAACTCATTATTCATTATACTTATCGAATATTCCAAATGATTCATAACCAATAATTGCATTTATTTAAACAAATATAAATCATTTGCGGGTAAAACTAATAAAGATGTGTTCCCAATTGGACACACAAATGGATTAAAAATCTGCCACTGTTTGGACGTTTTCTATCGAAACAAATAACATTTAACATGCAAATTTTTCTTTGATAAATAGTATAATTAACAATATCAAGGACTTTTTTTGATTTCTAATTGCATTAAACAATAATTTCTAAATTACCATACTTTTAGAAGCCACATAAAATCCTACACTACATAGATCCATAGCAAATTGGCAACAGATCAACGTTAGTTAGATAATGAGCTGCAATTAGTGGTCGAATAGGAAAATTAAAATGTTTATAGAAATTAAAATGATTTGCATTTATTTTTGGCAATCACACATTTAAATTTAGTCAAATATTGTGATAATTTTGTTGACATTAAAATATGTTCAGACTACATGCAGGTAGTGGTTTTAGACAGTGGCCTCTTGGAGAGCGACACCTTTCCGGTCACAGTGCGATGGACTGAGCCCTTGGTGCGAGGGATTTTGCTGTTCGAATCACGATCCTGTACAGGCTTTCGTGGGTTCTCAAAGATTATGAGTTCCATGGGAATGCCGCGTTGCTGATTTGGCTTGGGACCCGAGCTTGGTTCACCAATGCTCATGAGCTCCAAAACCTCCGAGTCGCGTAACAGCAGATAGTTATCCTCCCCGGGCATAAAGTCGTTGGGATCTTGGCATGCGGGAAAGCTACGCACAGCACGCAAAACACTGCGAGAGTTATGATAATACCGATCGTAGACAGTCAGTGTATAGTATAGTTTGCGAGTTGTATCGGGTGCCACCAACCAGATGATATAGATTCCCGCCTTGTAGCCATTGAGCATGGTGAGTTCACTCTTCAACTGTCTGTCCCGTAACTGGGCAAACCAAGTGGTACGACAGCCCATCACCATAATCGGTAGATAGTTATCATATGTGTGCTGATTGTTAGTTAGCGCAGCATTTGGTAGACTCAAATAGCTTAAGCCCGGCTGAGTTTCAGGGCGATTTTTGTCTCCTCCATAGGAAAGAGTCGCTAAGCAACGATTGTCCTCGAACTCAAAGTCCTTGGGTTCAAAGCTTAGCACCAACGGCACATGATCGTAAATCTCCAAGTTGGAAGTCTCATATGGAGTTGCATGTTTGTCCAGCATGTGCATCATTAAGTTGGATGGAAATACAGTTTCCCCGCAGTTTCCCACCGGACATTTAGCTGGCATGCGGGACAAATGTCGTAAGGCTTCACTACCTTTCAATTCGATCTGATTTTTCTCGTCCATGGTACTTTCCATAGTTTCTAAACAAAATTTTTTTTGTACAATTTTAAAAGCAGCTATTTTAAAAATATTTGTTATAAAATTTTAGCAAATTTTTAGACGTAGATGTAGCAGCAAAACGTGGCCAACTGTGTCAGGTAAAATTTTTATAGATTAATATGAAAGTTTGAGCATGAAATTAGTAAATTTTTTATTAGAAAAAAAAATGCCGCGAAATATGCTGAAAGCACAGCATTTTTCACATCACTGGAAGAGAGAGGGAGACAGAGATATAAAAGTTTTAAAGTGTTTTGGTTAAGAATAAAAATCTACACTTGTTTGGCCTTGTGGCACGTTAATCCTCTGCAACAGCAAGTGGCATATGCATTCAGAGACGCAGCTGCACTAAGGCAGCTCTAAAGCGACCAAATTGCAGTTTGCTTTCAGCATGGAGCCTGTCACAGAAGGCGATGCGATGCGGCATAAAAACTGTCAAGTTCGTATGTGTGTATGTACGTGTGTGTATGTGTTTGGTGTGTGCAGAGATAAACAAAAACGGAATTAGTCGACAAAAGGCCAAAAGCAAAGTGCCAAAATATTTTTTTTCTCTGCCTTTTTTTTGGTATGTGCAGAATAACCCAAAAAGCCACAAGACTTCAAATGGCCATTGGCTAGGCTTAAAACCAGCTGCTCTTAAGTTATCCACATGCTTTACAATTTTTTTTGTCTAGCAGAAAAGTCCAAACAAAGCAATTGGTCTTAAACTAGTGAAACAACAGTTTATAGCTTAGTTTTGGTGATAAATTGAAATTATTTGAATATATTTGCAGGGTATAAAATTAATGAAAATTTAAGCAGTTGTGTTCAACAGAAAACAGCTAAAAGAAAATTCATTTTGTGTATTACATTTTTAATATTTTTGTTTTGAGGTAGCTACCACAAGGTAACCGCAATTGGGCTCGTAAAGTTTCCATTTGCGTTTATGCAAATCGGCATAAACTAATTTTGGTCTGGATGACAGCCGCAAATTAATTCAAATTGAGTGATCACCGCAAGGCAAACAACTGCAATGAACAGAAGCAGAACCGCACCAATGGCAGTCATGCTTTTTGGCCAGGCCAAGTCCCTGTGGCGTGAACAAACACACACACACACACCGGCACAGAATGAGAGAAGGTGCGGAAAGTGTGAGGAAAGGCCTCTAATATATGGCAAAATATATATGGCATAATATATGCAGCCTTATTACACACTGAGCACTGCAGTTGCAGCAGGCACTCGAATGAAATCGCATGCACATGCACTGTATATCAGCCTTAGCCTAGGTCAGTTTTGCTCAGAGTTCAGCAGGTCAAACGGGGTCAACTGACATTGTAAAGCAGTAAATCCTGTAGCTACAATTAATATATGAAACTGTTACGTATTTAACTTAAATTTTATTTAAGCTGGAGGCTATGCATTAAACTCTGATTAAACCTTAAGTGTGCGTGTCAAACGAAGGCAATCGTTGACATTACACAGCTGGTAGCCAGAACATTTCATCGACAGGACATTGATAGGAGGACAGAGAAAAGAGACATCTTACAGGTAGCCATTTGTCAAGCTCTCTACATGGTGGTTGTATGCTGTCTGTAACTGGTCTTGTCTGGTCTGCAATTTGTGTCACGCACAACTTGAAAGTCAGTTCCTGTTTCGACTTGGCCCATGTGTCATAAGCAGCTGACCGATAATCAGTCAAACTGTACAGCACATTCTTGCCCAAAATGACATCGAATCGGAGAGTAAATGTATCTATGACTGTGCTTTATACTTCGGTTGTCACGTAGTCGTCTATGGAGCTGCTGTAAGCTCGCATTTTTGTTTGATTTATTTACCTTGGCTTTGCTGCTAACTGTTAACTGTCAGCTGTGTGGCGACATCAGCCAGGCAGTCAGTTAGCCAGCCAGCCAACAGTATCCAATCCAGTCACCCGATGATGTTGCTCTTGTTGGGATTTGGCTAACGGCAACAGATGTGGCAATGCTTCAGTCAACTTCAGTTAACGCCACGCATGCCAAATATCCTAACGGACTGCCCAGTCCAGTTGAAGGAGTGTTTTTCTACAATTTTTTTTGTTCCACTCTCTGGGTTATCAACTGGCGTCCATATGTGTGCTGTTTGTTGAGCGTTTGTGCGGTTTGGCTTGTCTATTCAGCGGTGTACTTGGCGTATGCGCAACGTCTATTTGTTATGCTGTTTGACGCTGTACGCAAATCCAATTTGTTCCCCAGACTGTTTACTTGTTAAGGACATTACCCTACATCATTTCATTCATTTACGGCTTTAATCAGACGTTTATTTTTTAAGGCAACGCACAGTTCATTGAGTTAAGCGAAAAACAGCCAATTTGTCTAGCATTAAATCTGTTTAAATTTTAACTGAATCAAATTGGGAGTGTAGTAAGGATTTAGGCAAAGATTTATTGCATTTTTAACCTAATCAATTTCTTTGAGGTGCTTGAAAAAAGCATATAATCCAGTTTTTTGATGTTTGACCGAAATGATTTTCATGTAAATTTGTCAAAGTTTTGACAATTTTCGTTAGAAATTAATTTTATAGCTTGTCGCTTGCATAATTTGTATGAAAATTAAGTATACGCCATGTGTCGCCAGCCGCTCTGGCCATTTGCATGCCTGCGAATGGCAATTTTGGCCACTGTTGTCCTTCGCTGATTGCAGCAACAAATTGCAAAGTTATTAAGTTTATTAAAAACAACAGAAACAGTAGCAGCAGCAGCACTACGAAGACATCACTGCGAAAAAGTGGAAAGCCAGCGTAAATTCCATTTTGTTTTGCGCTTAACTTTTGCAGTTTGCCGCTGCGGCCATTACTGTTGCAGTTGTTGCTATTCTATTGCCATTGCCATTGCCATTGCTGTTGTAATTCTGCATAATTTACTTGAAGCATTTTGCAAACAATGCAAACAGCAATCTCGTTTTGGCCATCTCATCTTGTCCCTTGCTCAGTTGCCAGTTACAAGTTGTCTCTCTGTTTTTTAGCCGGCATTCAAGCTGCAAGTTGAAAGATTTTCGCTGATTCTCGTTAATGTTTGGGCCAGTTTTTCAGCACATTCCCAGCCCGTCCCTGGCAATTCATTACCAAAACCAAACTCCAACATCATTCTTAGTTTGTTGCACCATCGCATTGTCACTGGCGACGAGTCGCCGTCTGTTCTTTGTCTCGTTATTATTCTTCATTTTCGAGTATTCTCTCTTGTATTTCTGTTATTATTATTTTTAGAAACAACGTTTGACGAGGCAGCCGCCAAAAGTTTCTTGTGCTGTTTATTTTAAAATGATTTTTAATGGCAATTGTTTCAGCTTTTCTTGTTTACCTTTTTGTATTTTTGCTTGAAATGTATATGAAATTGTTCCATCTATGTTAATATCTTACTTGACTTGCCACATTTTACGTATTTCAAATATATGCATTCAGTCAACTCGGCTAAATCGCATTGAGATTTCAATTTAAGCTTGTTTTACATTCTGTAAATTTGTATGTCTTGAAAACTTTGTCCAGGATTTCATTTTCAATTTGTGTAGCTGGCTGCATAACCCGGTGAGCCTGTTGCAGAGCTGCTTACCTTCGGCTTAGTGTTATGAAAGATGGCCAGAACCCAGGTAAATTTCTGCGCACAATTTCTACATTAGTCAACATTAAAAATTTATTTGCTTTGAGTAGATTACACGCATACAGCTCGGCTCCAAGAGCGAATCAGAGAGAAAGAGAGAGAGAGAGAGACAGACAGCAGGAGAGTGAGTCAAAGTATAAGGAATAGGGGTAGTAAGAAAAGAATAACTTACATCTAAAGTTTTTCCCACACAAAAGAAACAAGTAAAAGACGAAGAAAATTACTGCCTGAGAGCACAAATGAGCTGCCTGCCTGCAAATGAAGTGCAGCTGCCAGTTTCACTTTGGCCAACGAAAAGTAAGCCAACAACAAATTTTAACTGCGCTTTAAGTTTTTTGCATTAAAAAAGTTACTTCCTTCGATCCTACAGTTCATCCCTGTTGAAGGCAAACTTAATGATGCCTGGCAGGCAGTCTACAGTTAATCACCAGCGGCTACCGCAACAGTAGCATCCAGTTGCACCATACAGCGCTGAATTGGTGACTCCCCGAGCATTCGAGTATGTGTTAAATTCGGTGTGAAAATTGTTGTTCGAAATGTTGATATGAAAAGTAATCCAAATTGGAGGAGGAGGTAAAGGAGAGTGGATTAATTGCGGCACACGGATGATTCAATGGCAATGTTCACGTATATTCGCAGTTGTTTTATGGCATTCGGCAAATGCAAATTATTATTTATATGCACCTACATATGATTTTTAATTGTTTTTCCAATAGTTTTAAGCATATCCAAGTGTGGTGCATTATTTAAAGCATTTTAATTGGTCGCATACAATTTTTAAACATTTTATTCAGTTAAGTCTGCCCATAAATATTTTCTTATTACACAATTAACACCTTTAACTCTTTAAAGGCCCAAATTGTCCTAGTTTTTGGTTTTGGGCTTTTATTTTAAATGCAGTAATAAATAATAAACACCAGTTGCACAATTTTAAACTAGTTCAATTACAATTAATTGCACTTCGATAACAGCTGCTAACAAATGGAATACAACTAAATGTCTAAACCAATGGAAATTTTGACACCAAATCTTATTTACGGCTTTATTTTAGAAATTCGGTGCAATAATTGCTCAAGGCTGTGTAAATTGTATGTATTTATTTATTTATATTGCATTTTAATTAAAACCAACACAGAATTTGCATCACCTTTCAAATCAAATTTGATTTGCGGCTTGTCGAATACTAATCGTCGTGTGGCAACTAATACAAAGAGACAGGTGCTTTTGTGTATAATTTAATTGATCATAAGCAATGTCAGCTGTTTTGTGGCTTAAACAAATGAAATACACGACGCTTTAAATGAATTTAATTGACATTTTCAATTATTTATAGCCAAACATTTTAGTATTTGGTTTCTTGGTTTCTTCTCCGGTGGTCTGATCGTGAAGTGATCACTCACAATGCTTCCAGTACAATAAACAGAACGATGAACAATTTCCTGTTGCTTATGATGTAAGCTGTGCCCTGGAGCGCATGTGTAATATGCAAATTGCGTATACGCCACGTGTCATTTGTTTGCAGAAACTTTAACAATAAGCCTACCCCCTGGTAAAAGAGGGTGCGTGTATTTTATTTACACACTGAAAACCCAGACACAATACCTGATCAATTATTCAGGCCCAGTGCATTAGCGTGCTGCTCACATTGGCATAATTTGTGTGTCCTTTCTGTTGAATGTCAGTTTCGGAACTGTCAATTAAATATGCCAACGAGCAGTCGAATAAATTGCCAAAGTGCTTGTCGTTGAGTGCCAAAACAAATAGCAAACGGAAGGAAATCAAGTAAAATCATTCAACAGAGAATGAGTCAGTTGATCCCTTATTCAAACCCAAGTAATTCTATTGCACTTTGTATTTTGTGGTTTGGTCAAATGCAATTGGCAATTGCAAAACAGACAATGTCAGCACTTTTCTAACATCATTTCTTAATGTTTATTTGCTGTTGCTGTAGGTTTTCATCGTATCGGCTTTGTTTAGTCAACATTGCAGGAGAATTGATGAGTCTCGGCCTGAATGCGGTTTGCTGTTGAATTAAAAATGCCAGCATTTGTCTGAATTTGTCTAAATTTGCAAATACTCTAAGCACTTAAGATAACCTACTTAATTTTGGGTACACTGGTATTAAATTTGTTAACTCTTTTGCTACTGCAGTTATAATTTAAACATTATGTTTTTTTATATCATAAAATTTTATTACAGCTTCATGATTGTTTACCGACACTGGTTAGCCGTATTTTTATGCTGTCATGAGTGCATAAAATATTAAAACATGTTAAAGTTTTCACCCACACGGGCTCACACATATGTTTACTGGTTGTCTGGAATTTTTCATCTGTAAATTGTTTGCAGTCAGTTTATTAAAACACAAACAAAATACCGTTGTAGTTATTTATTAAATATGAATATTAAAAATTATTTCTCTGCTGCCAAACATAAATATTTTAACAGTTTATTAGCATTGCAAGCATCAAATTAACTCATTTTAAATCATGTCTAGCTACTTTTTAATTTTTAGTATAAAGACTTGTATAAATTATAATCGAAATTGTTTGCTAAACTTATTGAAATGGTTCAAAGGAATAAAATGAAGTTTTCAACAGTTTTTTTGAAGCATATCGATCGCTTTGTTCGAACTGAATGTGAGATATTAAAACCCTTTGGCGCACATTCAATTAGACAGTCTGATTGGCCGTTAGCCACATGCCAATTATGTTACCCTTGCTGGAAAACCAATTAGCCGTTCTGTATAGCCAACCGTGAGTGGATGCCACAAGCTGAAACTTCAAACCGGGCACCGGGGGCACCCACTCAAACTGAGATGCTGATAGCGTTACCTTTAACTTTACATTTACCGTTAACGTTACGTTTACCGTTACGCTTACCGTCACATCTGCCCTAGCTGGTCGCCTTTGCCTTTGCCGTAAACCAATTAGCTATCAAAAGGAGCGGCGCGTTGTCCCTGTACATTAATTGGATTATATATGTCTAGTTAAGCAGGAACAAAACGTTTTTGGGTTAGAATATAGGAACATAACATAAGATTCACAGGCACATATAAATTCCCTTGTATTTGTTATGGAAACCGGTGCGTATGAGTAATCTCCAGAAAAGATTCACTGGTAAAGCGACAGAGTTTTCAACTAATGGGTTGAATACAAACTAATACAATGAAAATATATTTAAATAAACTACAATATGTGATATTATTTAAATTTTATTGATTAGTTTCAGGTTCAACATTGCTCTACAGTTTTTATTAATAAAAGACAACTGTTGAAAAACTCGTTGCCCACTTAACACGAAAATTGCATAAAATAATGCGAACTTCAAGTGTCACTTGTACAGAAATCTATTTAATCTGACAAGCTTTTAAATTGTGCTTGATTTTGTTATTGACTTCAAGTGAAATTCGATCAGTAAACTTGCCGAGAGCTGCAAATCCTTTGAAACACTTCAAAGTGGTAAAAGAAAGCGAAAGAGGGAGAGGAAAGCACAGAGAGAGAGAGGAGACAGAGACGCAACTGCATTCTGCAGGACCTCAACAATGACATTAAGTTAAACAGTCAATGTCTGTGCTGTGCAACAAAGAAAGCTGTCCTAGTACCCCATACATATTTAAATATATATGTATTTGTAGGTGTCTGTGTGTATGTGTGAATAAGTGCCTTACAAGCGCCTGGCAGTACAACATTTTCCTCTGTACACCACAGTGTTCGATAAATGTCAACAAGCTCTCAAGTTTTAATTGAAACACTTCAACAAGTTGTGCATGAAATGTCAAAGAAATTTCAACAAAATTCTCAAAAAGCTCAAAATGAAATTCAACAAAAAAGAAATGTTAACTATCCTTTTGGCCCCAAAAAGATCTGCATCAGGGCTGCAGCCTGTCGGCTAAGTTCAAGAGTCAACAAGGCTTAAGGAAAGAAAGTTTTCAGCCCTTTGGTTAGAGACAGCACACATAAGTTAAGACTATAAACTATCAAAAAGTCGCACAGTTTTCTCCTTGTCAAACAATGCAATTATGCCCATAAAATCCCCTTGAGGAACCACAACAAGAACAAATTGCTGTCCAGTTGCTGTGTACGGCAAGTTAATTAAAGCCGGTCTCCAATAACATATTCCTTGTGTAAAAGTGTTGTCTAAAAGTCTTGAAAGATATCAAAAAATATGGAGCTTAGCAAAGGCTATAAATATTGTTATTAATTTTAACATGAATGGAACTAAGTTTCAATAAGTTTTTCGATCCCAAATCGATAGTTAATTGAGAGGCCTTTAAGCAGTATTTATTTGGCAGTCAATAGCTTTCGTTTCTATAATTAAATATAGTAAAATTTAAAGCAGATATCTGGCTGTCGCACTGCTTTAAACAAACTCAAATTTATAGATATTCTTGACGTGTATTGAGACGTTGCTCATATCGCAATCTTGCCTGCGAAGCAAATCAAAGGGAGATAGATGGTGGCAAAAAAAAGAATAGAAACAATAATTTCCGTTGTCGTCAACGGACAATGGTTGCCTTGAGGAAGCCGTCGCCTAGCCGTTTCCTGGCCATCTTCGCCTTCTATCCGGCTACCGTGCTCATCCACCCGTCTAATCCCCCCCTCCGCTTATCTCCTCTTACTTTTCTCTCATCGAACGCTCACAGGGTTCTCCACACTTGATGTATTTCCGACAGAATCCGACAGTTGCTATTTTGTTGCGTGGACGTTTCATTTGTCTGTTTGTTGTGAAACGCAATCGCATTTTTTGCACTTGGATTGCTCATACCCTGCAGGAGCAGCTGTGGGGTATATTAGTTTACTTACACAAACACACACATTTCAAATGGTTTTTATTTTTATACAATGTATGACTTTTGGTACTAAATAGTAAAGTTTTTGTATCACATAGGGTATCTTCTAGCCGTAGCAGAAGTGAATTACTTTTCGCTCATTTAGCATGTAAATAATTAAGCGTTTTTATCTTCCTTTTGTTATTTTGTATAGCGTTTTCTAATTATAAACTGTTTTGTTGGTTTTAAGTGAGCATTTTGAAAATTGTTTCTGACAGATTTAATTAACAGTTCGAAGTTTAGCATAATTTTAAATGTTGTACCCACTACGAAATCTGTTTTGTTTGCTTCTTTTTCGCGATTTCGTCTTTGAAGTTTATTTAATTAATTTTTTATTTCGTTTTTGAAGTTTTTAATGTGCTCAGTGAAACGTTCCCTTAAAACAAACATTAAGCTATTAGTTTGTATCTTCACACAGCCCGTTTACAACATTTTCAGTAGCTCTTGTGCATTCATAGGCGTGTATATCAGATGTGCTCCATCAATATGCCTCAATGTTCTTATAATAGCTGAGTTCCGATGGCCGTGAATAAATAATGTTAACGGTCGCCTGTTTTCGAATTCCTCCAAAACTTTTGAGGTTTTGATAGCAAAATCTTGTTTTATATTAATGTCGGAAATGGTTAATAAGCGCAGCTGAGTACACGTCCTTATCAGTTTCAAATAAGTATCAGATATGTCAACAGCGCAATTAACTAACGAAATACGCAATTCCTCTAGTAGTCTAAGTTGTACTAGAAACTGCACACAATCGGGATTGGAGAAGCCACAGGAAAGAACTCTCAAAGACAAGATACTCGCCAGTTGCTCAGCTTGATTAATATCCGAGATGATTCCCCTGACATTTAATGATGTCAAGTTTTTCGTTTTAGCCGATAACGCGCCAAATATCTTTTCTGGATTATTTGTACAAGTGTAAACTTTATGCTGTGGCTTTATATAGAAACTAAGTTCCTGTAAATCCGGACGACCCTTAATTATATGCTTTAAACTAGCGGTGCCCACTCGTTTCGTCAAGTGGAGTTCACGTAGATGAACCTTCGATTGGCAAGTTTTCTGCAAAGCTCTGGAGCTTAGCTGCACATCCAAAGAGAGAAGTTCCAACTTATCAAAGGGTTTCAGTGCTGTCTTTACAATTTCTGCAAGATAATGACAACAATGTCATGACTCAATTGAGTTTGTATATATATTTTCTACTCACTCTGATCGGAAATGTGTAATTCCCTTAGCTGTGATAGGTTTTTGGCACTTTTTAGTATTCTTTGAGCATAAGGTTTCTTTTTATATTGGTACAAAGTTAAGCTCTGTAGATGCTGCATCCCAACAATAAGACTGCAAAATTGATTGAAATAATATTTTGATTTACCTGCATAATTTTCAGCCAAGGAATCAATCAAATCATCCACATCTACGCTTAGTTTTTGTACATTTTCAAAAACAATGGCAAATATTTTAAATTTATTATACGATATGTCAGATATAAGTATGATTTTTTTATAAGAGTAAGAAGCCCAACAAATAAACACCAAACGAAAGTATGAACAGGTCTCTGCAAAGCTGATGTGATCCTCCATTGTCAGATATTCCAAAATTAACTCTAAACAGTAATTGTTTAGATGAATTATGCTGAGTGCATGCTCGTTAGTCTTCATTCTATTAAAATAACAGTTCAACTGGTAAAATGGAATGTCATTTATATAGTAGTAGTAAATAAATTGTTTTTCTTATCTGAAGATTAGATAAAGACACTACAGCGTTTGAAAATGCTCTGCTACAGCGTAGTTTTTCGTTTTGCTCTCGCTACCGCTCTGAGTTTTGTCGAGAGCCGTAGCCCATGATACAATAATATAAGGTAGTCTCGTCGGCAGCAGAGCTCGTCGTTTTTAATGTCTTAGCTTCAGTGCGTTCGTGCTTGTCATAGTGGAAGGTTGTCTGCGGACGAATTTTTTCAAATTGTTTAACCCTTGTGTGACCAATGACCAAAATGAATTTTGAATGAATTATTATTAAGATACGAATCTAGATGAGAATTAAGAATTTAAACAAAAAAATAAGTATACATCAACAAATAAAACTTTGAAAAAATACTTCATCTATTTGTTTATTTGTATTTTTGGCCATTTTAATCCCCAAGGGCCAGCGGAGGGCTAATCAACACATTGTACAGCCGTTTCATTCGCACTCACTATACAAAGTGCCTTTCACTCGCACTTATTGCAAGCATAGCTAAGACAGTTCTGCTGCCGACTAGACTACCTTATATTATTGTATCATGGGCTACGGCTCTGCTACGGCTCTCGACAAAACTCAGAGCGGTAGCGAGAGCATAGCACAATTTTTGTTGCTCTTGGTGCTACGGAGTAGTTTTTGCAAACGCTGTGCAATTCAGTCGATGATTCAGCAAGAGAAATTATACAGTAAGAGTTTTAAGAGCATGCGATTATTTCACAACTAAACGTACGAGATAAATAAAGAGAAACGATGTCAACTTCAAAAGAATTTCTAGAGGGTATTGAAAGAGCATCTTAAAAGAAAAAAATACAAGGCAATGACTGATAAGTTTAGTAAAGTAAATTGGTCTAATCAGTAACAGTTCTATTATAATAGAGAACAAAACCCCGTTAGCAGAATTTAAACTGGTACAATTACAACTGATTGTGCACAGATTTTTGTTGTTTTGTTTTAGGGTATTAATTTGCGAGGCAATTTCGAATAAATGATACAATTTCAATTCAGTTCATGTTGTGCTTAAATGTTAAAAATGTATGGAACTACTCTTAGCTGTCATTTAAAAATTCCATAAATATTAAAAAATATCAACAAGCTGGCGCAAATACACTGGCATTCCATACAACATTCCATTCACACACGGACGCATTAAGTTTTATTGGCATCGCACAACTACTGACCTACTTTATAAAAACCGAAGCTGGCTCACACACACACACACACACAGACAGGGAAATAACATAGCACACCTGCTGACAGGGCAGGCACAAATCACGCACACACACAGACAGATAGGTGGCACAGCACGAAAGCAGCTTTGATCTATGGCCTAGCTGTATTGCCGTATTGCCCTGAAGCCTTTCTGCCTTTCGCCAACCAGGCAGAATAAACAGAAGAACTTTTCAGAAAGTAATTTCAGCCATTTGCACGTTAATTAAATTAAAACAGCAAGTGCTCATCATCAGCCACAAAGCAGCCGCCCAACGACCGGAAATAAAATGGAGAATCAACTCTGAAATTTATCTTGTGGTTTGAAAACAAAAACCAAAGCAGACTATTATTAAAAAACTTATTTAAAACACTTCAACAGAGACAGACAGTGATACTATTTCAACTGTTCGTTGAACTTTAGATTGTAGGCGACTCATGTGCTCAATTTTAAATTCAAATAGGGAAGCTATTTAGCAATCGACCCGCAACCCATTAAATCGGTCACTTAAACATCTGCCAGATTAAATGCTGATAGAAACCCTAAATCGGAGACGCTAAATCACAGTTTATGGCCCTTAAACAAATGCAAAGAAGGGAACGATTATTTTATTTTTATTTTATTTCCATGCCATACATGTAGCAGAAGTCGTAGTAAATGTGCACACGCATATGAATACATAAAAAGTCGATCAAAATGCATGGCAGAAACAATTTAAAATAATTCAAGAGACCCTTGCGGGCAGCCACAAACAGTCAGCCAAGACAAAGAAGGGGGAGAGGGAGGAAGAAAGAGAAAGTCCTGCAAAAGCTTCACTTCTCCTCATAAGATTATCCTGCAGATACTCTCGTACTTACTTATCGTACAGACAGACGAGCCAAAGTGCGTGTATGCAAGGAATTATCAAGTGTTTGTCAACACACACACACACACAAACACACACGCCCAAACACACACTAGCACACACACAAAGACGATTGAGGGTGTCAGGCTGTAAGCACTACAAAGAGCTTATGTAAAGTGAAAGTGTGCGCGGTCGTGTCATAAGAAAGTGTCCGTCTCTTGTCTCTTTGTCCGTTTACACATGCGAGAAATGCGTCAACAGCAAACGACCGGAAAGATACATACACTCGCCCATAAGCACACACACACACACACTGGTACACACGCACACTTTCATGCTTATGTTCATACGTAAATAAGTTTCCGGATTAAACGCACACCTCGACCGCCATTGTCATCAGGCCAAGTTGGCGCAATAAAACCAAAATGAAACTGTGCATGAAACTTTTGCCTTCTTATACCCTCTACGCATATAATTAGACGCACAGGGTATCTGATAAAAAAGAAACTAATGTAATTTGTGTGAAAGTGAAATTAAATTGGTTTTCCTTAACGTTAAAAGAAGAATTTCTTTCAATAGTGTAGCACATGTGTGCTTCAAGTCGGTTAAATAGATATCTGTTGACTGATCATTTACATTTTAATGAAATTTTCTGTTTCTTAATTTCCAAGTCAAACATTTTGTTCATTAAAGGCATAAATCAGATGCACAGCAAGATAATCGTCGAATAATGATATTAAAACTATTTGGGGTTTTACAGTTTTATATTTTATAATTAATATGTTTCGAAACTTTCATAAATTAAATTTAATATTTTTAAAGTATTTACTTGCTTAAATTTAATTCAGAATATAAAATTTAATGGTTTATAAAATTTTGATAGTCGTTTTTTAAGAACAACTATAAATATTCGAAAAGAAAAGATATTTTACACGTTTTTGTTTATTTTCAACAAATAAACGAGCAAAAGACAAACGAAGGAGCTGTCTGTGTTGTTCATGCTAAGAAAAATATTTCATTTTTATTATGTATGTTTTTTTGTTATTGTTTTTGCTTTCGTGTCCTTGCGAATGGTCCAAATTGTGGACTCCACATTCAATATTTAACAGTCTCAACAAATTACTTTAACCCTTCTCAAAAGGCTCTGTACCCTTAAGGCTTTAAGTCATTTGTCAAAAACTGCAAAAACGGCTTAAGGAAAGCTCACACTTACACACATCTGCACACACACACCTACACACACCCACTCGAACAGCAAGTCAGTTTCACACTTTCTTATGCAAATTCTGTGCTTATTTTCGTGTCTTTGAGGCGATTGGAGTGTAACCAGGATAAATAATAATATATGTATTATTCTGGGGCAGCTGGAAAATGCCTCTGGGATCGTAGATACCACTTCCAACATTTTGCTGTCAACTTCTTCACACATTAAGCCTACTTTACTTTTTGGTTCTTGTCAGATTAAATTACTTACCCAGACGACAGCCGTTGAAATACACGTACAATTCATGGGCTTTCACTATCCTGAAAGTCACAAATTAACGTCAATTCCCTGAAGCTAATACAAATCAAATGCATGTCAAACACAACAAATCAATTTTCGACACCTTTTACAAGACAAACGATAACAAAAGCCAAGTTAACAGTGCTGGCAACGTGACGACAAACAAAAATAGCCAAAGAAGTAGTCTTTATATATATATTCTACTTCAGCTTTTTATAGCTTACTTTTAGAATAAAATTTAAATTGCAGTCAAAAATAGAATCTTTATTAAAAATATTACTCATTTTTTCTTCGAAAAACATATTTAAAATTCAACAAAATCTAAAAGAATTTTTGTGAAAATGCTGGAAAATAAACAAAAAATTTACATACAATTTGGCGGAAAATCTGCAGATATTTTTATTTAAGCTCCAGCCAAATCGAAGTGTGACATGAGCACGAGCACGAGCAGTAGATGAAGTGCATTATCCTGTTGAGGTAAACGAAATAAAATAAAGTTTAAAAAAAAATGGTAAAAATGGTAGCCAGGTGTAACCGAACCCATGCCATTATAAAAGCTTATAATTGAATTTTTTATAATTCGCTGAGCTGGGCAACCAAGCAAACAACCAACTGAAACAACTCTGACCAGCCGTAAGTGGTTGAAGGTATTTCTTTACAGTATTTTTTGTTTTTGTTGTATTTTCTGTACTTTTTGCAGTCTTTTCTCGCGTTTCCACATAAAACACAGCCGGCACACGGCCAGAAGCTCGGACATTTAATAGTTGGGGCCCATAAATTCGCCTGCTCTTTGATACAATTAGGAGAAATGCTTGCTATTGGATTCTGGTACATCGCTGATAGCCTAACGTGGCTGGTTTGTGGTTTTCTTTATTGGTTGCTTCGTGGAAAACTGACGCGAATTGGTTCCATTAAACTTTTGGGGGCTTGGGGGCGAATTGAATGGGCGTTGGCGGTAAACCAAATGTGGGGGGCAGTGGGTGCAAAAACGCAGACACAGCAGGAGGAAAACCACGAGTAAAACTGAAAGCAAATGTCGAAAGTAAAAGGATTTATTTTTTTCAACGAAATAATGAAAGTTTAGATATTTATAGCAAACCCAAACGATTTCATTGAACCCACATCGATAGTCTATTTTAAATTAAACTTTAAGCGGTTAGAATGCATTAATAAATTTCTTTATAATTTTAATACTGATTTTTTTGTAAAATTCTGCTCACGTTTGTTAAGGATATACTTCAACAGAGATAGAGAATAAATTTGTTACCTTAAATTGCTTAGGACGTCAACAAATTTGACAGTACTGAACATGTTTTTTAATTTACAAAATTCAATAAATTTCTTAAAAAGAAGGCATACATATTTCGCTGGTAAAATACTACTAATTAGATTAACGAACCTTGTCTTATAAAATTTAAGTCAACTTTGCAACCGCCACGATTTCAAGTAACGTTTCCATTCTCAATCCTGAACAAAGTCCGGCTATGAAGAAACGCGGTGATGGCGAAACTAAGAGCAAGTTTCGCATACAATTGTTGTCAGACAAAAGTTTAGTGTTAGTGGAGGCAGGCGGATATGAGTCGGAGATATTTTTACCTCGATTGAAGAACAATCGCATCGTTATGATCAATGTCATCTATAGCCGTCAGCCTAAAGTTCAGACTAGTGAAACAAGACTTTGCGCACACCCGTCCATAAATCGGGCGAATCGAAATGGGCACCGAAGGTTGATCACCAGAACGGCTGGTTTATCGCCAGATCAAATCCCCGTTAAGAAGGTCAGTTCTCAGGGTCCTCAATTTGAATTGAAGCTCATTTCAAACGGAAACGTGGTGCTTGTGGAATGTAACGGCTATGAATCCGAGATATTTTTACCTCTTATTTCTAGTCGTTGCGTTGCCTTGAAACGCGTCTCCGCCTATGAACTGACACAATATGCGAATCCAAAGAACACGATCGAGCATGTCGAACTCCCGCCGAAGAACAGTGATAAAGCAGCTGCTATGGCTGCTTCTTTAGCAGCTCAGGCCGTGGGTTTAACCAAGTTATTGGTTTATCTTCCGCTACAAGAGAAGGGCACAAAGGAGAAGCCAGCTCAGTGCAAGGAAAAAACTAAAAGAAGGGTTAAGCAACAAACAAAATCAGCTGGTGACGCAAAGATTGCCGAGTATCCAAAGTATAGATCCATCTTTTCCAACTCTAGTTAAGGACGTATCACATTGGCTTTAGACTTCAAAAAAGGCAAAGAAAAAAATGTATTGACATAGATTCAAATGTCGTTGAGTTCTCTTTCTGTCCAGTAATGTAAAGCAGACGTATTAAAGTTTTGTACATAAATAATTTGGCCAAGCAATGATGCATTTCGAAAACAATCAGCTAAAATTCTCTATGAAGCTGTTGCTAGACAGGAACATCGTGATGGTCGAGTGTCCAGGCCGTGAACCGCAACTATTTATGCCCGTTCTTCTCGACAATTCCATTGTTCTTCAGAATATAATATTTGATAACAATGCACCGTTGCCTCACCGAATCAGACCAAAGTTACCGATCCTTAAAGTGGCAACATCATCAAATGTCAAAACGACAACGGCATATTCCCATGCGGGCAACGCCAAAACGAAACACAAACGTCAAAGTGGCGACCTTCTAGTACCGATCAAGAAAAATAGTTTCCGTTGGGTTCGTTCTGGCACCGATGCGACCAGTGTCACTGCTGCAAAGTATGACCAACTTGATGATCTGACGTTACCAATTGCGGGTCCATCTCTTGCCTCATCAGCTGCTAAAAAACAGTTGAAAATGCACTTAAAGAAAGCGCCCACAACAATTGGTGCCAAAGCAGCATCTAGCTTCGATACGGTTCGGGGTCTTTTTTACAGCAATTGTAAGCAGACTGCTGCCTCCAAAATGCCGGCCGTCATTAAATTACCAACGTTGAAAAAATGACGACCCGGAAGTCACGTGTGTATCTCAGTGTTCGCAGACGCAACGTAGAACTGCGCGTACATTGTGTGACACGTGACATTCAGGCGGACAGTGATAATGAATGTGTCATATGTAATAAATTTTAAAATTTTTATTTTATTTATATATAAATCGATTAAAGTATAGAGCATATTATTTGTTTCACTGGGGTTGTCTACAAAAATTTTTACAAATGTTGTCTTGGGCAATTATTGGGTAACTATTGAAACTAATAGTTTAAAACACATTTCAAATTAATGTTATTAATTATTTATAACTACGTTTTATACCCCAAAAAAGAATTACGTTCTGTATTTACTTACCAACAGATTAATTGATTTGCCAGCACAAGTTTTAACGAGAAACTTTTGTTTCAATTGAATTTGATTTGTTTGCCAAAACAAAACATAAGTTTAGTGTTTGAAAAGTGCATTAAACTATCGATAGCACAGAAAATCGAAAGTATCGCAGTAACGACAACTCGATAGTGGCATCGATAGTTTGCCAGCCCTAGCGATCGTTGTACTGTGCCCGCCACTACAGATAAAAAGCTTTAGCAATTGTAAATTTACAAATGCTTTTGCCAAGCAATTAAATACAGTAAATGTTGGTAAAACCCATAAATGTTAGCCAGCAAAATGTTATTATTTCATCGTGTATGTATCATAAATACTATAAGTATGAAAGCTGATGCAATACGTGTTTGTTTACATTTCGCTGGCAGTTGAAATTGTGCAAGGTAAGTTCCAAAGCGAAGCAGAAAACCCGTCCGGCAAACTGAATTCGCACTAGCTGCCAGTGCCGGGTGAGTATATCTAATCTGTCAATGATTACTCATGCGCTGAGACACGTGGCCTTAGATTCCACATGCAATTTTATATTAATTTAGTTGGCATTTTATTTTAGTCTCTCGGTTATGGTAGAACGCGCCGGTTCGCTAGATAAGCGAAATGAATATTTTGGATTTAAATGACGACTGTCTCGGTCATGTTTGGAGCCATCTGACGGAAGATGATTATAATAATTTTGCCCAAGTCTGCCGACGGTTTCGTAATGTATTTATTGATCGCTGTGGTAAACGAAATCGGCAATTTACCATCGACGAAAGCAAAACAAAACAACAGCTAATAGAACTATGCATTTGCCGGAAATCAGTTCACACACTCACCATTGATCTGGATCATTTTAATACAGCGCGAGTCAACAGAAGTCATGGTTGCGAAACGCCTTCAATTTGTTTCAACACCCTTTGCTTTGCCTTAGAGGGCATGGTCAATTTAGAGACTCTGGTGGTGAAGCAACTGCAATATATTCTCCTGTCCGTTGAGAAACCATTCGAGCAAATCTTTACTGCAGCTAAAAACTTAAACGCATTGAAAATCTTGGAAATTCGCTCAAGAGATGGTAAGCAGCTTAGCATCACGTTATATACTACACTGTTAATAGCTTTCTTATCTATCAGATTGGACCTATGACAATCTGTGGCTACTAAGACACCTAGAGGAGCTGCAACTGCATGTAAAGAAAGTGGGAGCCTCTGTGCTGGTTAAAAGCTGCAAATCGAATCCCAATTTAAGGCTGTTACACCTCGGCTATGACTGCGTGGAGGGAAACCAAAAGGATATAGTCTCCCACTGCCGCAGCCTGGAGAACCTAAAGTTTGGCATGTTGGCAGAAGCTGCTGCCTACAAACCTTTGGCCAGTCTCCCCAAACTGAAAAGGCTAAGCCACTATGGAATTCGGCGAAAAGACTCCTTTCTGCCGGTGCTCAAAGATTTGGCTATGCGGCCGCAGCTCCAACAGTTGGAAATCGATGGAGGTAGCCTCAGTCGTGAGGAAATGGAGCAAATTGTTCGACTAAACGGTTTGCAGGAATTGAAATGCTTCTGTTTGACGGCCGAGTGTGTGGAAATGCTGGCACAGCTCACACAACTGCAGAAGCTCTGTCTCTGGATGTCGAGTAGACCGGACATATCGAATGCTCTGCTAAAGGTTCTGCGGGAATGTAAGCAGCTACAGCTGCTGCGTGTTGCAACTGGCACGATATCGGATAATTTCATAAACGATGTAGCCAAGTTGCTAATTGAGACCCGAAATAAGGAGACACAGCAGCCGTTGCAACTGGAGATTCCAATTCCAACTTATACTGTATCTATCGAGGTAATGGATTATGATATAATAAAACACTTTAATTATTTTAACAACAATTTGAACTCTTAGCAATGGTCGTTTCGAAATAGTCTGTTTCACTGTTCACCCTTTGAGGAAGAATCTTGGAAACTCTAAATGTAGTGTGCTTGTGCTTACAGCATAAGTAAAGAATTTTAAGAAATCAGGTGGGTTTCAGTCTTAAGAAAATATCAAATAAAATAAAATTAAATAATGTTCTTATCAATACAGGAAGCAGCTGATAAGAAGGCTGGTAATAAGTCTTCCATTAAAATATCTGAACTGATCAATGCGTTAAGCAGTAGCAACTGAAGTTCCCTACTGACTATTTAATAATTGGCCAGAAACGAAATTCATTCACAATTCATTGGAATGAAATTAAAATCAATTTAATTGAGTGTATTTTAACATTATCATTGTTGTTGATGAGACGTCATGCATACAAAATGATGTATAATGATGATGTTGTTAATGCCAATTTACCGAAGAAGACTTCTCGAGAGGAAGAGTGAAGAGAGGCGACAATAAGAAGACTAAGAGGTGCCATCCAATCCGTCAGATGAACAGTCATCGCTTATTTGTTTCAATTTAAAACAGTTTTTCTGTTTTTCCGCATGCCGGGCACGCTTTAACACGTTTACATTGAATTAAACGTTGCAGTGAACAACAACAGCAATATTACAGATAACAACAGCAACGATAACGCACACAACGCAACAGAACACAGCCACGAACAACAAGAGGAAAAACAGCAGAGTAAAGTGAAAATCAACAGACATTGTTGCTGCGAATATCCCCTTTGTGCAAACGCTGAGAACATTGGAGCCGACAGTAGCAACAACAACAGCAACAGCAGCCGGAAAATGAAGTGAAAGAAAAACAGCAACAGGCAACAGACAACAAACTGCATGCAACATGCACAACAACAATGCACTTGAGAGTAACCTGATATGATATTGTATACATACATATATATATTTATATTAAACAACAAGTTAGTTTTACCATTATGTAAATCACGAGAAAAGAGCAAAACATAAAACTGTTTGCGCATTTTAAATAGAACTCACTAATCGCAACTAGTTTTGAAAACTCAACTAATTGGAGCAGCTACAGAATAGACTGACTAACTGTTTATAAATGAAATCAACGTTTCCGCCGAGTTGTTGCTGTTCTTAAATATTTTCATGGATAAAATTCAACCTCCTGACAACAGCATGAATATTTTATGACAATGTGTGAAGCCGCACATTATTCATTAAAATTTGCTTCATCAACAAAAAGCAAAAACAAAAAAAAAACGAGAAATGAGTAAACCAAAAGCAAAGGCAACAACAAGAACAAGCAAAAGAACAACAACATAAAGTACAACAAGAGCGAAATTGAAGCAAACGAGGCGGCAGTAAAAACTTCCAATTACTCAAGCCGCGTTCTCATCCTTCGACAACAACGACAACATCAACTGAGATGCACGCTCTCTCACACATACACACAAACACTTGTACATAAATCTCATAAGTGTGTGCGTGTGTGTATTTGCTTTTAATATCCTTTTCTTTGAATAATTCATGCATACAACAAGGCTGACCAACGACTGAACAACATCAACAACAATCAGTCGGTACAGAGGTCAAAGGGTTGGATGCTCGGCAAAAGGGGGTTTCAGTTCATTGTTGTTGTTGTTGTCGTTTTTCAAACGCATACCAAAGGCAAAACTTATTAATTGGCACTTGAGCTGCGGTTACCACAGACCAAACGTGCTTGGCTTCCCTGCTTGGTGGAGCTCATCCAAAGCTCGTTCAGCTCGCGTCGCCGTCATTCAACTTTTTGAACAGGCATAATTTAAGAGGTTTTGCTTTTTTTTGTTGTGTTTGTTTGTATCGGAGGGATACTTCAGCCCCTTTGGACATTGGACGCTCAGCATTGCTGGTAATCCACTCAAATAACAAGCAACAACAGGCACATCAACCGTCCAGACAGCAACACGAAGCTGAAAATGACAGCAACAAGGTTGACGAACATCAGGCAACAGTTATAGTAAAACACCCTACAATTAAGCAATATAAACATTAAATTAAGCTTGCACAAAAAATCAGTAAATTTTGTTGATTGATAAGGCAACAGTAGCGAATTGGCTTATCAAAAGATTAAGGCTTCAATACACAATATAAATAAATCTTATTAAGCTAAACAAACACGATACTGTAAAGAAATTGTTGATTATAATTGGTTAATTAATTTTGTGATACTTAACTGCTTTAAAACTAGAGTATTAAAATTACAGGGTACAAGTGAGGCCTGCAATTGCATGTGTTGTTGACTGACGCTTCGTCACACGTGACAGTCTCGTTTCATTCCCTCCAGTGACTTGGCTATTGTCACGTTTTAACATTTAAATTAAAATGTTTCGCTTAAAAGAAAGAGAGCTGCAAAAATTGCTTACGCCTGGCAAAAGGCACTGCACAAAAAATATACACAATCTCAGCCACATACTTTTGTAATACAAAGAGAAGAAAAAAAGAGATAACAAAATGGAAATACGCGCGCAAAAAAAAGAGAGGAGATGAAATATATATATACAACGTTGCTGTTCTCTTTGCTGGCCTGTTTGGGGCTGTCTTTTGCAGTTGGTGCTTTTGCCAGCTGAACTTGAAAGCCGCCTTGTTGGCCATCATTGCCAGTGGCCACTGTTCGAGTTGGCCAACGCTAACGCCATCGTCAGCACCATTGCCATCTACATTTGTTCTTCACTTATTCAATGCCGCCGCAACGCCATCAACAGCGTCGGCCAACACGGCGTATCAGTGTTATTCGAGGGGTTTTAATGCGCCATACAAGAGCTTTTCAGCTCACTTCTTTTCTCTGCTCCAAAAAAAAAACAAGTAAAGTAAAAAGATATCTTGAAAAATTGCATAAAGTCATAAAGATCTGAGTGTATGTGTGAGGGCGTGTGGGTGTTTGTGTGTACTTTCCTGTTCCTTTTAATTTCCTTGACTCGTACTTTAAATGGACAATAATTCCGCGTGTATCTCAATGTTTTCCATTAAATTATTTAATCGAACAGAAATCGAAACGCATGAATGATTTATGAAAAACCTCATGGCCCATACAATGTTCAATGCCATTTGTTGCACTTATTTCCCAGTCGAATTAGCTAACTGCAATCAGGCAAGAAGTAATCAAGTAGCGACAGCAGCATTCGCTGATGACGTCTTAACCTTGTGTCCTGCCATGCGATATCTTAATGCACTTTTAATTGAGCTGTGTCCTGCGCCACCTGCCAAGGACGAGGACGCGCCGCAAGGATCGCTGCGAAAATTGAAAAGAAGTGCAGAAAAGATAAAAAGAAAGGAAGGGGAACGAAAAAGAAAAAGAGATTATAATTAAGGTTGCCATTAACACAAGAGTCAAGTGGAAATTTCAGACACCGCAAGCCCATTCCACCGCAATCCTTTCCTGCTGTTGCTTCCCAACAATTTTAATTGGTTGCCATTGACAAGTAAATTACGCATACGCCATGTGTTGCCATTAGTAAGCATAAATTATTGAGAACATGAGAATTTATGCGCAAATTGTCATATTCAGAACCTCTAAATAACACCTAGACACACCAAATTGATTAATGCGAATCTGCTAAAATTGTTCTGCCTAACCACATAATTAAATATGAGAATAATTAGTTTGCTTAAAACAACGACATGCACTGCACGTTTTAAATATCAAAAATTAATTAAAATGCCAAATATTTTGTACATAAATAGTTATGTATTTGGCAGAGTGTTTAGTATAAGAACATGTTCATAGTTAACTTAAAAAAACGTCAACAATTCGATTACACACCCATAAACAAGACCCAATTTGATGTTTTCTTCTTTTTATTGACAAGATTATAACACTCCATGAGCCGTGACATTTAAAGTAATAAAAATAAGCATCTGTCAGGAGCCATGTTATTTATAAATTATTCTTTTCAGTCGAATTGATTTATGTGGAAAAACTATTCACATGTTTATTGAATTTTATTGACAGGGCGTCCTGTGTGAGCAGCAGCTGTCAGCAGCAAATGCGAATAAATTGTATTTACCCACAAATCCAATTACCTAATGATTTGTTTTTACATATAATTTGGATTTTTTTGTGTACTTCTTTCTCTTTTCTTTCTTGTTTTTTTTTTTTGCCAACCATTGACGAAATCCATATGCACGTACAGTGTCGCAAATTAGTCAGCAGACCATTTGAATTGTTTTATTTTTTTCCTTTTGTGGTATGTCTTAAGTTATCCGTCACTCGATTGATTGTCCTGCTGTTGATTTTGATGGAATTCATTTCGAAATCTTTGATACATGTTTTCTTTCTTTTGCTTTGCTGCTGACAGTTTGTGGGAAAAATCAGCCATAAATAATTGATGTTTTATTTAATTTAATCAATGAAAATCGTGACAAGAAAAGCCAGTTTTGTGTTGCTATTTATAATAAGAGTTTTTAAAGCGTTTAATTAAAAGTAAATATAATTTTAGTAACTGTTTAATCTGTCTAGGTCTATATCCATTGGCTGTTCCCAAAAAATATTAAAATTATGATTAGAGCATTTCTAAATATAAGTTATAGCGCTCTAATATAAAAATTAAGGTAATTATAAGCGTTTATACACCTAATTTGATAAGATTTTATAATGGCCGAGTATAAATCAAAATAGCTTGTTAATGGCTATTTGTTTGACCTTTAAGTTAGCACTGCCCTAAATACTTAATGTCTCTAAATTCTTCTTAAGATGTGCCTTTAAAAAAATGCATAAATTATTTAGGTTTTTTTCATTATCAAGTTCTGTTCTTTTCACATTTAATTGCCAGATTTTGTTCCAGTCATAATGGGCTCTGGTCAAAGCATATCTCATTTGAAAATTGGCCAATTCCCCAACAATAATCAGTGATCATAAACTAGTGCGTCAAGTGGTTTTTTGTGCCATCGATAGCGATAATGTCAAGATAATACCATTTACCGATATGAAAGTCATATAAGAATGTGCCTAATCGATGTCAGGCTTGTCATATTGGCCTCAAACGTAGTGCCATGAAGTACTACGTGACTGCGATTTTAATCCTTCAGCTGCTCGTCAGCTGCCAGTACGCGGCTGGCAGACTTTCGCGGGTATTGCCCTTCGCTGAGGGTGAACAAGGTGTACCTGTGCACGGAGACTGTGAGTTTCGAGTGAATGGCGATCTTAATGATCCTGCACCGCTGTTTGCACGTCACAACTCCTACGAACTGATTGTACCAGATCCAACGGATACAGTGCGTCTCGTAAATGGCGAATTATTGGATATGTTCTGTCCCGAAGCGGGATTTGCGGCTCCCTTCAGTAATCGTAGTCAGCTGACGGTACAGTGCCTGCAGCAAAAATACTTTCTCGTCGATGGACTGATCTATCCCTTTGCAAACTTCAGCTGCACCAGTTGGCCAACATACTCGGCACTGCGCACTGGACGGAAGTGCAATGGCGGCACAGATCTGGTGAAGGTGGGATTTGAGGTCGAGGACGAAGGTTTTCTGCAAACCTACGACGTTTGTCACGACGAGTTGGCTGAAGTCACACGATATGTGCATCACGTGCTTTACCCCTCCAGCTACGATTATCAGCACGGCGTATCACGACCCAACTTTATTACCTTGGACTTTTACGGTGGACGTGACGTGAATCGAAAGTACACACAGATCCAGCAGAATATCACGATTAGCGAAATTCTTGGTCTGGATGCGTCACCGTATTTCAATTTTACCGAGGATCGTATCTTGGCTCGTGGTCATCTGATCGCTAAAACTGATCTGATATTCGGTGCTATGCAAATGTCCACGTTCCTGTTCATCAATGTGGCTCCTCAATGGCAGAGCTTCAATGGCGGCAACTGGGAGCGTGTGGAGTCGAGTGTACGCAAATTTGTGGCCGATCAGAATCTGACTACGGACTGCTATACTGGCACTTGGGGTATCTCCACTCTACCCGATGTCAATGGCATCCAAAAGGAACTCTACCTGGACTTTGATGAGAACAACAATGGCTTAATTCCAGTGCCCATGCTGTACTTCCGTGTGATTATTGATCGTGAGAGCCGTCATGGTATTGTCCTTATCGGTGTCAACAATCCTTATGTTACTTTGGAACAAATCCAAAAGGATTATATACTTTGTGAAGATATTGGACATCAGCTTAGCTGGGTGTCCTGGATTAAGGAAGACCTACACGAGGGTTACTCCTATGCCTGTACTGTGGAGGATTTCACCGAGGTTGTAAAGGATTTGCCACTTGAGGATCTGCATACTAATGGCGTGCTGGGCTTGGACAAGGAAACAAGTACCACAGACACTTCTAGCACCGCTTCATCTACAACCACAGAGGAGCCCTCAACGACAACTGTAGACACATCCACGGAGTCTTCTAGCACTGTTACCTCCACTTCCACTACTGAGGAGACTTCCACAACTGAAGATGACACCACGACAGAGTCTTCCAGCTCGGTGACTCCCTCTACCTCGACAGAGTCTTCCTCCACAACTGAAGAGGATACCACAACCGAGTCCTCTAGTTCTGTGACTCCTTCGTCCAGCACTGAGACTTCTACCACAACCGAAGAGAACACTAGCACCGAGTCCACAAGCACTGTTACTCCCTCTACCTCCACAGAGTCTTCCTCTACTATAGTAACCGACAGCACAACTGAGTCCTCCAGCAGCTCTGCATCCACTGTCACCACAGAGTCCAGCAGCACATCCTCCAGCTCAACTGTTACAACGAGTGCTCCACCCACGCCCACCCCTGGTCCCGACCCAACTAAATGCCACTTTAACATCAATGGAGACTTGAAGGATCCTGCACCTTTGCTCACTCCAACGGGTGCGCTCAGTTGGTTGCTGCCTGATGAATGGGGTCGCTACACCATAGAGGAGGGAGCCAGCCTGGACTTGCACTGCACCTCAGCACTGGCCGTACCCTTCAACCGATACACTGCTCTCACAGCACGTTGTTTGGGCAATCAGCTCTACCAGGCGGAGGGTCAAGAGGTCGGCATTAGGTCCTTTAGCTGTCAAACATGGCCCACCTATGAGGCCGTTCGTACGGGAGATCTTTGCGAAGGTGGCACAGAACTGTTGCAGATTGGCTTCAATGTAGCAGCGGGACTACTGCCCCAAGTGGAGCTCTGTTACGATGAGTTGGAGCAGATTACACGGTATGCGCGTTATGAGTTGACTCCGGCAAATATAGCCTACCAACGGGACGTGGCACAACCCGGTTTTCTACGTGGCGACTTCTACAAGGGCAAGAACGTTAACATCTACTATGGACAGACCCATCAGTTGGAAGCACTTAGCTCAATACTTGGCCTGGATGCCAGCAAGTATTTTGACAGCAGCCGAGATTTGTATTTGGCACGTGGTCAGCTCGCAGCACGACATGACTTCGTGCATGGATCAGCCCAGAGAGCAACCCACTTCTATGTGAATGCTGTGCCACAATGGCGTAGTATCGGCATTGGCAACTGGTTGGCAGTGGAGCGCAGTCTCCGCCAGTTCGTGGCCGATGAAGCACTTAATGTGAGTGTCCATGCGGGCAGCTGGGGAGTTTCAACTCTGCCCAACGCCGAAGGTAAGCAGACACCGATCTACTTGGATGCGGATGCGGAGCAGTTACCTGTGCCACGCATTCTCTACCGTGTGGTGATTGACCAGTTGACTCGCAAGGGTATAGTCCTGGTGGTTACGAACAATCCACATGCCAGCCTAGCGGAGATTCTAGATGAGTATGTGGTGTGCGAGGATGTGGGCGCCCAGTTGAACTGGCTGGACTGGGAGAAGGTTAATCTGGAGCATGGATATGCTTATGCCTGTGCCGTAGAAGACTTTACAAGTGTCGTCAAAGATCTGCCATTGGATCAACTGCAAACGACAGGACTGCTAGGTGTCTCCTCAACCCCAGCGGAGCAACACTGCAGCTTCCGTGTTAATGGCGATCTAGTTGACCCAGCTCCTCTCTTCGTGCTACGGAATGCCGAGGGCAAAGCGGAGTACCTTCAACCCAATTTAGAGGGTGTTGCGGAACTGCAGCACGGGGAGTTACTCGAGTTGCACTGCAGCGGAAAGAGTTCCTTTAAGGGACACTTCGATGGATTCTCAAGCCTAACTGCCAGCTGTTGGGGAGAAAAGGGTTTCCTAGTCGACGGCAGTGTCTATCAACTGGAGGACTTTGTCTGCACTTCCTGGCCGAGTTACACAGCTCGACGCACCGATCGCAGCTGCAATGGCGGCACCAACCTACTCGAGGTAGGTTTCCAGTTGGCACAGGACAAAGAAGCGGACGATTTTCTGCACACTTTCGATGCGTGCCACGATGAACTGGAGGAGGCCACACGTTATGTGCATCACGTGCTCTTACCAGGCAGTGCGCAGTACCAACGATCAGTCAGCCGTCCCAGCTTCATCACCGGTGACTTCTATGGCGGCAAAGATGTGAACAACAAGTACACACAAATCCAGCAGAATATTACCATCAGTGGCATACTTGACATGGATGCCTCACCCTATTTCAATATCAGTGGCAATGTCTATTTGGCCCGAGGACATCTCTCCGCCAAGACGGACTTTGTCTTTGGTGCCGCCCAACAGGCAACCTTCTTCTTTGTGAACGCCGCTCCTCAGTGGCAGACCTTCAATGCCGGTAACTGGGAACGCATCGAGGATAGTGTAAGGAAATTTGTAGCCGATGAAAACATCACAGCCGATTGTTATACTGGCACTTGGGGAGTTTCCACTTTACCAGATGCTAGGGGTGTTCATCAGGAGCTTTATCTGGACTTTGATGAGAACAATAATGGTTTGATACCTGTACCCATGCTGTATTTCCGTGTCATTATGGATCGGGATAGTCGTCGCGGCATCGTTGTCTTGGGTGTCAACAATCCTCATGTCAGCTTGGAGGAGATTCAGAAGGATTATGTTATCTGTCCCGATATTGGTGATCAAATCAACTGGATAAGCTGGACAAAGGAAGATTTGAAGAAAGGTTTCTCCTACGCCTGCACAGTGGAGGAGTTCACCAAAGTTGTCAAAGATTTGCCACTAGAAGATCTACAGACAACTGGAGTTCTGGGTGTAACGTCCAGATATTAATCAATTTATACTTAACTAATCTAAGCACGAATACAATAAATAATATTATTTAACACAACTGTTGTCCATTGATAAGATAAACGTGTTTTGCTGTTTATAACAAATCCATTAAGGAATTTCTCGTACTGTTTGTCATGTGCACGTATTCCCAACAAATTTACCATGACTTTGACATCAGCTTATCTATTATATTAGAGGGTACTAGTCTATTGTAGTATTTAATTGATAACTTTTTTAATAGCGCTGTAGTAAAGGTACTTGGCCTGGTATACAATGTTGATTTAGTCATGTTTTAATTACAAGTTGAAAGCTTAGTTTTAGATTAGTATTTTAAGTATATGACTTTATGTTTATACAACAAAATTATTTATTTATTCTTCTAAGTAGTATACTTTAAATACTGCCTTTTAAAATATTCTAAAAACTTATACTAATTCAAATATTGGATTTAAAAATACATTTACTAATCCTACCACCCTTTGTAGGGGTGCGCCCTAACGTATGCAACACAACATTTATTTTTTTGTATGCAATTATTTTGGACGCGACTGTTTCACGATAGCAACAGCTGTTATGTTAACGCACTGTTAACTATCGATCGATGGCAGGACTCAACCATGTATGCGATCAATCGATAATGCTTGCAGATCACCTTTGGGGTATGCGATATTTCAAGAAGTTGTCGACTTCCTCGATCGGCCTATTTCCTGCTTGACCATTAACCAAACCAGTCACAAGTGTTTAAGTGGAAAATTAATTTTGCGCCATCGAGCATATTTTCATAAATTTGTTTTATTTTACTGCACTAATAGTGCGAAATAATTGTGCGTCGTGCCTAAGTGCACTTATTTAGTGATTTCATCAAGGCCCATCGCCAAAATAAGGTATGTGTTTTTACACTGATAGGCTTGTGGCTTATAAGAGTCTTTTCGTGTAGTTTTGGACTGTTTTTCCCTGGAAGAAGATACGAAAAAGGTGCTAAGGGCACATGTTTGATGCCACTACGGCGCGTATCGGAAATATCATCTTGTTGACTCCGCAGTGTGTGCGAACATTGTTTGCGGGCCTCGGGCACGCTGCTAACGACGCTGTACACATCGTTGGAGGCGCACGTAGACCGCACATAAGAACCTGTTTTGGACTCGTAGTGCTTGATCGCTGGAGCAACCCTGTTGCGGATAGTGCTGACGGCGTGCTGGCGACGCAAGAGTGACAACGCCGTTCGTTTGTTTGAAAGCCTGCTGCCAGCGCTAACATAGTTGCGCGGAGCATGGAATAAATCGTTTGTAGTTTTCCTCAATATTTTCTTCACTTTTCTTTGGTGAATTCGGCCGACGCAAGAACCTAACGCGATCAAGGCAATCAAATGTAATATGTATCATAAAATTTATTAATTTGGTCAGCATCATGACCCTTTTTGTTCGCCTATGAGCTAATTAAATCAAAGCCAATGTTCCCTTCGAATATATGAATTTTTGAAAGTATTTAAAAAGAAAGATTAATTTCAATTGCAAAGAATAGTAATAAATTCCTATCGATTTAAATAATTAAATTTAATTTTATAAGTAAGTAAGAAGATAAAATTTTGGTATGGTATGTATAATATGAATATTAGTTGTTATATATAAATTTTCTAATCCATTTGAAGTTCAAACAGTGCATCGTCGTCTTCAGGCCTGTCGACTACTATGGAGAATTGTCAGCTGTATCAACATATGTAAGAACAAAACAAACTGAGTGAGTTAAAATGATTGAGTATATGACAACTAGTTAAAATGATTTAAAAGTAAAGATATACCATGCCAAGACAAACCAAAAGCAAACATACATCGTAGTGCATTTTTTTTTGCGATAAAGTTTATAGTCCGTATGTTTGTTCGCTTTTCTTCTTTTAAAATCGTATTATAAATAACAAGCTGATCTCATTGTGAATTTGTAAAGACAGCTTTTTTTTAAAATGATCTTTATAACCAACGTATGGTTTACTTTAAATTGTGAATTCCCTGAATAATTATGAATTAAATATCCTGTATAATGGGCACCTGATGTAAATATTGTTCCATAGATTTTATGGGTAAAGATATATAGCTTAACGTCTTTACAGGTTGGGAGGGTAAAGAAGAAGGACATTTACATCTCAGTCCTTCCTCAAAGATTTTCATTCCTGCCGTTGTGCTGTACCCTTATGGTTATCATCCTTATTTCCTGGTCCCTTTATTCAACTCTGTCTATATTTTTGGTTATGTGGCACAGCAGCTCACTAGGTGGCAAAGAACCCACCCCATTTTCCCTGAGCTCTAGTCGGCCCCGTAGGCAGAGTACGCCTCCAGTCTGCTGCTCACTTCATGTGTTCGTTACACCTTTAACAGTAAAACAAAATATTTATAATCACTTCATAATGAAGTTAGCAAACAAAGTAATTATTTAATAAACCATGACTATCAGCAAAGCTATAATTAATCAGTTAGTTAACCATTTAGCTTATGTTTGTAATTTTAATACATTTGTTAAATTAGTTTAATGCGCTGAAAGTCAACAACAATTAAATCATAGATTGAAGCATAACCAGAAAATAATATAAAATAGAATTGACGTGTAGAGAAAAGTTCAGTGAATTATAAAAATTGTAAACGGAATTATTTAACATGTTTATACGGTGTCAACTTGGCCTGGTGGCCTGTTTTCTACTGGCCACAGTCGAGACTTGTTTTGGCCATGTCAGTGCCTACAAAAGTAAGTTTAGCACTTGTGTTCACCTAAATACTTTTGTTAAACTGATTATTGTTTGACTTGGCCAGAGTTTGGACAAGATTGTCGGGATATATCTTGTGCTGTCAATGAGCATTGCATTGTCTCGCATGTGGCCTGCGAAAAGGATCAACGCGATGGTGAACATTGTGGATTGTACCCGAGATGTGTGGAACGTCCATTGACTCCAGGTGGGTGGAAAAAAAGACATCAGTTTCATTGGTCCATCATCTAACTCAACCGTTTCAGATCAGCAATTGATCGACACCACATCCACCACAGCAAACTCACGTTCATCCTTCTATAGACCCATCATCAGCACGATCCAATTGAATCATGATCCAAACATTAAACTACACACGGACCAGGACAACGGCTTTGAGCTATTAAATCCGGAATCGATCATCGATTCGGATAAAAGAAATGCGGATCAGGTGCAGGCCAATGTTCTGGTCGTTGTCCAAGATAGGGCCCAACAAACGAATGCCAATCGTAATCCCTATTACACTGGCCAACCCTGGCGACAGTACTGCAATCCTTACTACCCCTATACCTGTAGCTATCAATCCACGCCTTATATGCCCCCTGTCTCGCGGTCTGCTCCGGTTTATCCGAATGCCCGTGCCGGTACTGGCATGCAAATGGTACCTGCACCCGCATCTGCTCCTTGCTACTACAATTGTTATCCCCGATATCCGATCAATTATCCACTTGGCAGATCCATAAGCCCCTCATCCTTGACCAACAACTATTTGATGTATATCACGATTTAGTGGCTAAAGTGTTGCGTCTATTTCCCAATTCTTTTTCCCACCAGAGTTTGCATCTGGAACGCGGCATAGACGTTCTCCCCAGATGATATATCCACCACCAATACCACCATTAGCTGTAGCACCTAATCCCCGTCAAGTTCAACCACGTCAAGCACAGCCAACAAATCCGTATCTCTCTCTTAGCCTGAACTATCCGGCCTATCCGGCTTTTCTTTATCCGAACAATGGCTTGCCCCGAGCTCGTCAAGTCAATGCAAATAATCCCGGCTACTATAATCCCATTCCACGCTATTATACTTACAATATCTATGTGAATCTGCCCTTTTCGGGTAACTCATCATAAGCAGATCAGAGCTACTTTTGACCATTCTTCTTCTTGTTATTCTCTTGGTTTACCTATTCCCAGATTCTCCAGACTTTCTTGACTTGGATTCAGAATCAGAATCGTTTCACAATGTTACCAAAAGACAATATATGCCTGGACCCATGCCAATGCCCTTACCAATGCCCATGCCTATGCCTATGCCGATCGTGCGTCCTCTTCCGATTCCAGGGCCGGTACCCATGCCAGGTCCTATCTATTATCCCCCCTCACCGCGTAGGGCGTGGCCATTGCCCTGGCCCGTGGCTATGTATCCTTATCAAATGTATACACAGCCAATTGTTATACTACCGATTGGTGTGGTTGGCTTTGCTGGAACGGGATATAGTAATAACCAATATTATGGACCAGGCGCCTATTATTCTACTTATACCAATCAATATACAACACAGAGACCCTACTATGACTACTACAACAACAATAATTACAACTATAACAACAATATTGATTACAATTCATACGGATAACAAAATTAATACTGCACAAAATATCAATAAATATTGTAAAATAACAAAAAAATCCCTTTGTCTTACCTAATATTTCCTCTACAAATGAAATTTCAGGTATTTCGATGGAAAGACTGAAGCGATCACTGAAAGCATTTGCAAATAAACGAGAAGCGGGACAAATGGGTAATGGAATGGGTGGTAATGGAATGGGTGGTAATGGAATGGGCGGCAGTGGGATGGGAATTGGTGGAAATGGAATGGGTGGAGGAATGGGAGGGGGAATGGGAGGGGCAATGGGACCTAGGGGTAATCCAATGTGTGGAAACCAAATGGGAGGACGAGGCGGTAATGGAATGAATGGAAATGGAATGAATGGCAATGGAATGAATGGCAATGGAATGAATGGAAATGGAATGAATGGCTACGGAATGAACGGCAATGGAATGAACAGAAACGGAATGAATGGTAACGGAATGAACAGAAATGGAATGAATGGCAACGGAATGAATGGTAATTCAGTAAAACGACGAAAGCGCGATGTGAGAGGATTTTCGCGACAAACTGACGCTGGACAACAAGGTAACGGAATGGGAAACGGTAAAAGAATGGGCGGAAATGGAATGGGTGGAAATGGAATGGGTGGGAATGGAATGGGTGGTAACGGAATGGGTGGCAATGGAATGGGAGGTAGAGCTGGCAATGGTGGAAACGGAATGGGTGGCAATGGAATGGGTGGTAGAGCTGGAAATGGTATGGGATTGGGTGGTGGAATGAGTATGTGTGGAAATGGAATGGGCATGGGATATCCAGGTGCTGGACGTGGCGGTAGTGGTAATGGAATGGGTGGGTACGGAATGAATGGCAACGGAATGAATGGAAATGGCATGAACGGCAATGGAATGGGAAGAAACGGAATGGGCGGCAATGGAATGGGACAAATGGGTGGACGTGGACAATGGAATAACAATAACCAAGGCCAATGGCCTAATAACAATGGCAATAATGGAAATCAGTATTCGGCACAGATGTCGACATTTACCAATGGCCGACAGGGAATGCAATCAGGTTCATACTCGATCAATGGTCATCCCTATGGAATGAACGCGAACTATAACGATGGACAGGGCTACAATGTTTCAACATATTCCGGAACTGACCTTAACGTGAATCAATCTGTAGTAGGCGATCAACAAAATTTTGTTAATATGGAGGGTTCTGTTACCGTTGGCTATGCAAATGGCGAAAACAGTTCGCTAAGACCGCGTCGTACAACCGTGTCTTCATAAATAAATAAATTAAAGAATGCAATTTAAAAACAATAATAGATTACAAAGAAATAAAGCAAATCGTTTGAATCAGTTAACACAAAAATTTCCTTATAATCTTAATCATACTTAAAAGCTGTCGACTAATGTACGACCTGTAATGAACTTTAATATTAAATGACAAATGATAAATGCCGTGAGTAGCTGGAAATTATGATTAATGTAAAATTACTGATGCTTAAGGTAAGTAGTTACTTGAGCTTAAAATAAATATATTAGACTAAAACAATTAAAACACAATCAAAGCTGCTCATACCTGAAATTAGTAACTTAGCTCGAAAGTGGTGTAAGGTAAATAAAATATATATTAAAAGCTCTCTCTCTCTCTCTCGACTTCGCTCTCTCTTCGTCGCGCTATCTTAAATATCAGTTGGAGAGTCATGCACAGCCGGTGCTGAAAAAGAGAAGCAGAGAGGCAAACACTGCACAAAAAGAAAGAGAGAGCGTAAAAGTAAACGAAGAGCGCGAGCAAAGTGTAAGCATAAAATAAGCTGTAAAATGTGCAGAGTGTTCAGTCAGTTATCGGACACAGTGGTTAGCACAACGCTACACTGACGAACATGTTTTATATTTTGCTAAATTTGTTGTTGATCGTGACGTCGTTTGAGATTGAAGCGCGCGAAGCGATTAAGCCAGAAACTGAAGTGGGTCAAATAATAAAAGATTTGGAGGAAGTGCATGTGGTTGACACAATTCAGCGAGGTAAGTACAGGTGGAAGTCTCATAAAAAAAAAGAATTCTGACATTATTGCTTCTGAATCGGCACAACTTTCTCTTTCGCTCTTTGAACGTTATCTAATTGATAAACATATAAACACGAACTATTTGTTTGTATTTGTGCTTATCTTTTGAAGTTGTTTCCGTAGTTTAGAGATAACACAAAACAAATTACTTAATTATTTATTCTGACCTTGTTCGTTTCATACATGTTTGAAGCGCAGAGCTTAAAAATCTATTTACATTTTAAAAGCGGTTGCTTTCAACTGATTTGAGTTTTAATATTTATTTAAAAATGGATAAATATTCATTATAAACCATTTTGCTTCTTACAGGTGCACCCTGTATGCTGAACATACAAGAGGATTTGCCAAGCTCGAAACAAGTGCAACCGCTTTACCTGCATCCCAACGCAAACACCTATTGGTTGCCCAATGAATTTGGTCAATTGGTAGTGCCAAGAGGTGAGAGCATCGAGCTCTACTGCAATTCCACCTTTGCCAATGTCGGCTATACAGGGTCCAATCTGCGTTCCATAAGCGCTCGCTGCCTGCACGACAAAACCTTTGAGTGGAAGGGCGGCAAACAGGAGTTTAAGGACTTTTACTGCAGCCAAGAGATGAAATATGCCGTGGAGCGTTTGCAGCAGTCATGTGGAGATGGTGCACAAATTTACCGCGTGGGCTACAATTTGGGTGAGGGTAGGTTTGTGCATACCCTGGAATTGTGTCACAATGCAGAGAAGCTGCAAACAGAGTATGCGAAATTTCAATTGCTGCCGGCCAACGAACACTTTCAGCGACACGTGAGGCGTACACAGTTCAGTGCCGCCGGGCACTTTAGTGGCTACAACATGGACAGACTCTACTCGAAGGCACATCAGCGTGAGCAGGCGTTGCAGCTGCTAAAGCAATCGCATACTTCGGTTGGCAGCAATATGGAGGATTTGTTTGACATGAAGTCGAGCCTTTTTCTGGCACGTGGTCATCTGGCCGCCAAGGCAGATCTGATTTATGCCAGCCAACAGCGAAGCACCTTTAACTACCTGAATGTAGCGCCCCAGTGGCAGACATTCAATGGTGGCCACTGGTCAATTGTCGAGGATGAAACGCGCCATTTTGTGGCACGCTCCGGTCTCTCGGTGAGCGTTTATACGGGCACCTATGGCGTTATGCCATTACCGGGTGCCGTTGATACCAGTTTTCATCTGACCAATGATGGCAACAACAACGGCGTATTGCCCGTGCCACGTCTCTACTATCGCCTGCTCATCGACAACGATAGACCCTGGCGTGGCCTGGCTCTGGTGGGTGTCAACAATCCCCATGCAACACTCACTGAAATCCTCGAGTCATATATGATTTGTGACCCATTGCCGCCGCAACGTGTGCCCTGGCTGCGCTGGTTGCAGCATAAAAATCTAAAAAAGGGATATCTCTATGCCTGCACCGTTGCCGAAGTGGCAGCTGTGGTGGGTCATCTGCCCACGCAGCTGCAAGAGGTGCACGAGGTGCTCTCAGAACCAGAACAAGTTAAGAAAGACTTTAAAGACTGACTTAGTCGATATGGCAATACTTTAATGATCACATTTTGTTTAATTTATTTATTTCTTATGTTAAGTTAATTTATGTTCTGTGATTGAATTACATTTCTCTGTAAATTACTTGAGAAACTTTAATTTCTTTATTCTTAAGAATTTTTGGGAAATTAAAAAAGCAGTTCCACGAAAACAAAGATAATGAAAATTTGTTTTATGTTTTCATGAAAAAGTTTGCTTCTGTTTTGTTATATCAATTCTTAAGGTTCGTAAGTCAACAAAGATTACTTACGCATATATTGTTAACTGTTGGGTAACATAAAAAAAATAAAAATAAATATAAATATATATATTTATATATATTACACTGTTTCACCAACTCTGGCACTTCCTTTCCGGATGGACGCAACAGCAAGGACTTTAAACGTGCGGAAAGCAGTTGGAAGTACGTTTCAACGTTTTCAAATCAGTAAATGCAAATGTAAATGTATTGAAAGCTCAAATGGGACCAAAGGCAAGAGAAACGTAAAAAAAAGTAAAGAACAAAAATTTATGGTAATGTCTAAAGACGAAAGAAAGAGCGAGTACGAAGTACGAAAAGAAATTCAAGGACGCAAATGCCGGAAAAGGGCAACAAAACCAACGGAAAATTTAAGAAATTGTGTCAGACGACTACGCTTAGGCCTTTGTACTTCCTTCGCATTATGTTTGAGAGTGTGTGTTCGTGTGCTGGAAAAAAGGATTAAATCAATGTTGCGGAACAAATTGCGTTATGTGGGTAGGTAATACAGAGAGAGCTATTTCATTTCTTCAAGCTAACAAGGCAACATCATAACGATGTATGTCTGTGTAGAAAACACTCTTATGCCTAGCACCACAGTCGACGACCCAATTTGATGGTGTCAAAATCACACGAGCGTTATTAATAGGGGATCCACATGGATGGTATGATTTGATATGTGTATGGTTATTCATACATATATTAACTCAATTAACTGTGTGCGTTGTGTCATTAAAGATCATTAGGCCAGGACATGATATTTTACTTGTCAACTCTTTGGTGGTTTAAAATACACTCGTATAGGTTTTTACTCTCCAAGAATCATTTGAGGACATGTTATTTCCATTTGGAAAGTTTCACTTGATTTAAAAATAGCCTTAAAGCCATTTCTTTCAATTCTCAATTAAATACAAAACAAAGTCGAAAGTTTGAAACATTGAAGAATTTTTATTCTCTTGTTGATGTTAAGTTTTTTTGGGTCGTGACTTTGGGACTGACTATGCTGGTGACTTTCGTTTTTCAGAGCAATAATATTTCGTTTAAAAAATGTGGTAATTTTTTTCTTGTGTTGCTTGTAAACTTGGCGCAAGTTTATAGGAGTTGGGAGCTGCGACGGAAAGGCACAAAAAGCGAACAGCAAAAAAATAATAATTGAACGCACTTCACGCAGCTGTTGTCTGGGTATGGAATGTTTATTTTTCTTCTGTTTTCTTTTTATTTTGTATTTTTTTATTTGTTGTTGGTGAGAAGAAGGATGTGTTGCGTCCTGTGGTCGTCAGCGGAAATTATTATTTATATTTTGTATTCGTCGCGTGGCATTGTTAGTGTGGCTTGATCTCGATACACTTTTTTAATATTGCCACATTTTGGTAACGGCTTTCGCTCTGCCATGTTTTTTAATATTTTGATTAAAATGCATATTAAATCTTGGCAAGCATAACAGCAACAACAACAACAGAGAACAGGAAAAAAAATGAAATGGATTAAATACAAATTGAAGCATAAAAATATAATATAAATAATTTCCTGTGCCTGGCTGTGTTCTCTGTGCACCCAGTTTCCTTCCGCTCAACCGTGTAACTACAAACACTCCAGCTCGAATTGGGCCTCGAGAGCAACACACACACACACACACACACATGTGCACACACACATGCATACATGTAAGGAAAGTCCTTTTGGATTGCATGCAAAAGGCAGTCAAGTTGAAATATTTTGTTAACTGTGCGTAACTTCCCAAAAGACAAAAAAGAATACACACAACATATATACAATATATGTGTATATGTGAGAGGAAAGGAGAATTGGGAGTGTCTCGTTTGGGGACAAACGAAACAACAGGAAGCACGCATGTAAGCGGCCTGATTTATATTGGAAAATTGAGGTTTATTCATAACTGTATTCAGTTCTTAAATCGATATTCAATGGGTGATTGGGTCGATCTAGGATTAAGCTCGCTGCACTTAACAACAATTTAGTTAATTCCACACAAGTTGAGCTTAATTCAATTCAAAGGAACGCAGAACAGAGAACTGAGAACAACAAGGATAAAGCAAGCATAAAGTACGTGTACACAATGCAAAATGCTGCACACAGACAAACAGAGAAAGGGAATGAGAAAGAGGAGGACACAGAAAGAGCAGCAATACAATATGAAAATGGCCAAGAAATTGGCGTTTCATTTTACTTGCATAGCAATTGAAATTTGCAGTGACAAACTACAAGGACTCCGTGTTGGAAGTACTATGGTACGTTGGAAAACATGACGACAATGACATCTAATATCCTTATTGTTGGCCAAATGCGAATTTATGGCTAGCAAAGTCCTTAGCTTTGGCTTCAAGTGTCACGGCAGTGCTTCGTTCCCTTACATTTTACAACTGACTGCCAAATGGCCGCAATCAGTTACAGCATCTGGACACTAAATGCACTCGCAAATGCTAATAAGAATCTGGAGGCTAGGAAAGTTAGTTCTAACACCTGCAACTTGCAGCTGAAACTAGTGCTGCTACTGAGAGCTACAGGTGTGCCTTGACTTCAGCAAGGTGTGTGGTTAATTAGCTAAAGGCTGAAATGTCTGTCTGGAGTGGAATTATGGTAAAGTCATAAACAGCTACTTTTGTAGACTGATTTAGTGGGTTATTTATTGAGATTAAAGTAAACAACAACTATGAACTGTAGGTTTTAAGGATGAGAGTCTTTTTGAATTTATATCAGTAGTTTTTCGCATACTTACCGATTGATCCACCTCAATTCCTATGTTTATGACATGGTTTATGCAAGGCTTGAAATAAAAGAGATTGTCGACTACTTTATGATTGAATTTACTGGTTTATACATATTATTATTCTAATAAAAAGTTATTTAAATTAAATAACAATTCTACAGACAGACATTAAAAAAAAGAAAGCAGAAATCAATTAAAATAATTACGGCACTAAAATAATTAGCCCCAAATTGGATTCGTTTGCATAAGGGTCGATTAACCTGTCGCACTCTTAAAAACAAATCAAAAGCCCAATTGTATATATATGTATGTATAAACATTTTAGTCAACTCCTGGGCAACTGGGTCGTAACAGCAGTGGAAAACCCTTTGATCTCAACTGAACTCAGCACCAAAGACCAAACCAGTTATATTATCGTTGCTCTTGTTTTTGATTTTGTTTTTGTGCTTGGCTCCTTTGTAGCTTATGAAATATTTTATATATATTTCTACAGTATATACATGTATATTCGCACATATTAAAATTCATACCTACAGTAGGCCCTTTGTGCTGGCTGCCAAGTAATGGCTTTATGCGACAGAAAACAATTTATTTGTCCTTCCCGTTCCTGTTTCAAATTACCCCCCTGTTTGGAGTGGATTTGCCCCAAATAAAAGGGATGGCCAAATAAAGGTTATCGCCACTTTAAACCGGCCTTGTGGCGTTGACAACTTAAAGCAGAATTCAATTTTATTTAGCATAAAATATTTTATTGATTTGTGTTCTAAGCGGCATTAAGTAATTGCCTGGAAACCTCATTTACCGGTAATAATATTGCAAATTTATTTGGTAGTTGATTTCCAGAAGCACTTTGTTGAAGATTTCTCAAATATTCAGAAGTAGTTGAAGAAACCATTTGAACATTTGATAGGTTCATGCGACTTTTGATTCCTTTTCGAATATAAAAACTATCAAATAAACTGCTAGCTCTAAAAGTTCACTTTTTTGACTACGAAATAAACTGGTTTACAGCCTGCACTAAAAGTGTGAAAGAAAACTATCAGTAGCTGCTACTAAAGCCAAGGGAACAACTGCAGTAAAATATCTAGTACAAAGAATTCTTGAAATAAATATGCCTATAAGAAAAGACAGGTAATCAAATGGGCCTTGGGGAAGAGTAAACTATTTATTGTACTCTTGCACCTTAACAACAGACACGTAGAATCGGTTAAAAAATATTAAGTATACGTAGCTGCTGTAAAAAATAAACTGCAGTTTTCCAGTTCAGTATTTCTGCCATACGGTAAATCTGTGCTGCGTTTTTTAGCGTTTTTTCCCAACATGTTTCCCTTGAGTAGCAGTCGTAGTACATGCGGGGGCAGCGGCATTTGCAACATCACCACAAATCCACAACACTTGCCACAATTGGCATGTCGCTGCGGTTGTGCTGCAGCTTGTGCTGCTTGTAGCTGCTGAGAAATGCATGTAAAACCACAAAAAAGCGGTAAAACGATTACCAAAATATGTGTGCAGAAAAATAGTGTTTGCGTAGAAGATTTCATAGCGCAAAGCGTTAAAGGAGCTGCCAGGATGTGCCAGCACAGGTGCATGAAACTTTTATTAGGACAATGCTTACAAAGCTAACAGCATAACATAACTGCAACTCAGAATTTTATTTAAATTCCTTTGATTTATCAAAACTTAATCAAGCTTACAACTGTTAAGCAAACTCAATTGATTAGTTGTTTATTTCGTCATTAAATCAAATTCAATTAGCGAATTTTAGTATGATGCGACAGTTTTCATGTTAAATGCCGTAACAGATTTTCGTTTCACACTTGAGCAAATCGAGAAGTGACGAGTTTGACGGGATAACTGAAATGTGCACACACCCAACAACGTCTTTAAGTAGTGGATGTGGGTGTGGGTGTGTGTGTCTAAGTGGGTCAGCTGTCGTCTGCAACACTTCAAGTGTAAATTTGAGTTCTACGAGGCGTCTAAACAAGTTCAATCAATGATAAAACCACACGCACACTTAAAAATGCCAAATGTTTGTCACACACACACACACACACACACTGTACGCACCAAACGTGCTAGTTTTATTGCCTTTGATACTGTCAAAGCAATTGAATTGAATTGAAAATGGAATGAGGCAAAAAAAAAGGGAATTGAGAACATGTTTTCACGCCAATCGCTTTGGATTTGAAAGGGCAGTCGATTCATTCACTCAATGGCGTTCATTAGAGCGCTTTAAGGCATTCAGTTGACCCTGACAATGACTTATACTCAAACTCTTCGACCTCCTCGACTTGCTGACAAATTGCAAAACCAGCGTATACCCCAGAGAGTTCAAGGGACACTGCCAAAAATACCGTAGAGAAGCAAAAAAAAAAAAGAAAGTAAAAGCAAATACGCGAATTGCTATAAAAAATGTATTTCAATCTATTTTCTACTGTCTGAAACGGCTCCTGTCGAGGATTTATGGCCACTGCGGTTAAATACGCCAAAGGGGGAGAAATATACATATAGATTCATACATGAAAAAGGGTTTGATTTATGTGCATATATTTGGCAAGCAACAAGTTCTTAACTACCTTTAACTTTGAAAACTGTTGCCCAACCCACTTAATTTGCGGTTTATGGCATACATTTAAAGAAAACTCCGACGTTTATGGCATGAAATAAACAAAGAACTTTATTTAAAAATCTTAAAGCGAGTTTAGTGTACAAAAATTCAATACCCTCATCAACCCAGTTAACTTAACAGCTGTAGATGCTACCACATTATAGGCTTTAAGTTGTCTACAAAAGTTCCCAGTTAACTCTGGTGTAAAGATAAGCATTATTTTATACGATTTCATATAACTATGTTTATTATTTTTAAAGCTTGTGTGCCATAAAATGAAAAAAAAAAGTGGGAAAGTTTAATCATATGAGACTGGGAGCATAAATTTTATAAAGCAGCAACTGCGTGTCAAACACACAAGTACGTGTACACTGTACAGTGAGTACACTCAACGTCAGATCCTTTAAACTGTAGTTTAACGAGCTGCTGCCATAACCTCCACTGCTTCTCCTTTTTTACTTTTACCCAAAACGCATTATATCTCTGGCAGTAACAACTGACTCTAATGTGACGTTTATAAGTGCTGTGAGACGTCATGTGCTATGATGACGAGAATTACAAAGTGCATTTTTCATCATTCTGCCAACGGTACCAAGAAAAGCAGCAAACTTCCCTTTGGGAGTTTTACGCAAAAAAAAACATTTAAGTTTATTGCTTATATTTTAAGCTCATTTCCACAAGGATTTACTGGAAACAGACTCGGCATTTTTCTAATAAAAGCCACAAAACAATAAATCTTATTAAGTTTATTTTTGTATAAAATAATTTGGAATTTTGTTTAACGTTGCATACATTTCAATGGGTTAGTGATTTGGTCCTGTATTTTGGCAGCATTTTCTTTCGCTGAAACTACGACATCATTGATGGCACCAGCCACATAATCCACATTGCTTGGCCTCAGGGCACCCACATTAATACGTCCAGAATTTGGCACATAAATGTGACGACTACGCAGCTGCTTAAGTTGGGGCAGCGTAAGATTTGTATAGAGTTGTGGTCCCTGTTGGTCCTTAATATGCGTCCACTTGCCGGGAGTTTTGAGCAGCTCCAGCTTATTGCTCAAAGCCAAGCGCATTTGTCGCATGCTTTGATGTAGTTCCTTGAGTGCCACAGCCCTGTTTGATATGGTTTTTATATACATAAAAGAAAGCATTAAATAGCAGATTAAACATAAGTATTTCGCTAGAATTGGCCATGTAACTAACTGACTTAATGCCAAATACTTCTAAGAACTACTTGATCTTACCAATCATGACGCAGCGTTGGGTTGCTCAGAATATGGGCCACAACACGACTTGCAAACGCCGAGGAGCACTGTGCATGGTTATCAATTAAAGTAGCCTCAAACTGATCACGCACCGTCTCCAATTGTGTGGTATTGCCGCTGACCACCATCAAATGTCCCAGCGTCTCATCTACAGGACCGTCAGCTTAAAAGCCGCTCAAGAAAACTAACAGCACTTACCATAAAGTCCAAAGTTGTGAACAAATGATTGAACACATAACAAATCAAAGCCCGAGTCGGCAAAATAGCGCACTGGCCAAGTATCCTGGCAAGCATCTCCCGAAGCCAGTCCATGGTATTCCAAATGGAAAATGGGTATCATTTTCTTGCACTTGACAATGTGTGCAATCAGTTTCCACTCATCGATGGAGGGACTCAAGCTGGTAGGATTGTGGGTGCAGGCATCTAGCACGACAACGGAAAACTCTGGTGCGGTCATCAGATCAGCAACCAAACCATAAATATTCAGCTGAGCCTTATCCTCACTGTAATAATGATAACGGTTACAGGTGAATCCGGCAACCTTAAATATACGCTCATAGTGCTCTGAACAGGGACGTGCCAACAGGCAGACAGTGCACTTCATCTTGTCGTGCATAAACTCGGCGGCTAGACGCATTGCATCCAGGCTGGAACGTGTCTGTATGCCCAGCACCTAGGGGGGAGTAGCCCAAGAACAATTTGGAATCATTTAAGGTAAATAACTTTACAACTTACGCGATTCTGTGTGATTGCAGGTGCTGCTTTGTTCAGTATAAGTTCATTGGCAGCTCGATTGAACTCGGGATTACCCAGTATTGGCTGTGGATCATGTGCCAACTTGTCATCACAGGCAACAGTAACTTTGGCCTTGCGTACGGCCTGAAACACATAGGGTTTGCCATCGGCCTTGCGATATAGATCACCAAAAAGATTTAACTTATTAGGACTTGAGTCCAATGAAAACGCCGTCTCCAGATCATTAGCCTCGGAAGGCTTAGCTCGTTCAACTCGCGCAAATGGCACAAATTTAGCCGATGTTGAGGTGTAACGTGTGCTGGACTTGTAGAGTCCATGTTGTAACACACTGTGTGTTAGGGCACAAATTGCACTCATGGCGCTTAAATTTATTAACTGATTCAAAGAGAAGCCAAAGTATTAATAAAACCTATAAATTTTGAAATGAAACTTAAATAAACTACAACTAAAAGTATGTCTACTCTTACTCTATTTCAAATGCTAACTAATTTAAAGCAGGTAATTTAAACTAGCTACAAAAATGAGAAATTTCTTGGCACTAATGCTGCTATTTAACCCAAAGCCAATAAACAATAACACACGGAAATTTAACGCTGGTAATTTAATTTGAATTGCTTGAATGCGAATGATGTTGTGGGCTGCTATGGGTGGTGCTTTTGGGTGCTTCTATGGGTGTTTCTATGGGTGGTTCAAGGGGTGTTTCTTTGGAAGAAACTCATACGCACTTCACTTAATCAAATGGCAGCAAGTGAAATTTCGCGCGTTCAAAAATTTGTTCATTTTACACACATACACACAAACACCCCAGACAAAGCAAATAAATGCGTGGAAGAGCAAGGGAACCGGGTTGAATGTACACACAAAAGAAGACACTAACTTGCTCTTGCTTTGCGTTCAAAGTATGCCGGAAAAAAAAGTATTTGCTACAGAAAACTAACAGCGATGGCATTTTTGCCGCCCTCGCAATAGTTTCAAGTGCCTGGAAGCTGGTATGCCCCGCTAGCCCCGAACTACGACGAGGAGGACGACTCCGTGACGACGTCCTTGTTTGGGGAGCGCGTCTGTTTGTCTGCTTGTCTGCACGTCTGCCCATCCTGTTGGATCTCCTTCATCCATCTAGTTGGCATTGTGTCGACGTAGTCTCCGTCGCCGTTGTTGTCGTCTATCCACTTTCATCAACATCATCAGCATTTGTATGTAAATAATTTCGCTAAAAAGTATGCTATACAAAAGTTGTTTCTTGCTTGTTTGCCATTGTGTTGTGTGTGTATGCGTGTATGTGTATGTGTGAGAAAGAGCTTTCCATTCCCATCGTCATATTTTTTTTAGCCCAAACACGCACACCAACAGTCACACATTGCTCACGCCTTTTAAGTTGAAATCTTCAGCTGCTTTTTTAAGTCCTTGTCCTATAAAGTGGCCTTGAACTAATACATGAAATTTGTAGACTGCTCAATTTGAAGTTTGGGCTCTAAAGAGCAAGGAGTTTCTATCATTTTCTGGTAAGTAAATAAATTATTAAAATTAGACCAAAGAAAGTTTCATGTCGCTTAACTGAATCTTCGTTTGGCTGAGGCCAGACCAATTATTGCTACCAAAACTACATGAAGTAGTTTAGAAAAAGCTCATTTATAGAAGATTCCAAAAACTTGCCATCAAAAATCACAGGTTAACAGTCTGTGGAAGCAGTTTCCGGGTGCGTGTTGTACTCTTACAGGAACACTTCCCTGTTGTGGGCTCGATTGTGTGTTGCCTCTTTTGTTTGTTGTTCTTGTGAGCCTTTGCTGTTATTGCTTTTTAAACACAACTGTGTTCCCGCGGCAACAGTTGCCAACAGCTGTCATCTCAACCTCAAGAAGAATGGCGTACACGACGTATGCGTAATGTGCGCTACACGCAGTCAAATTAAATATGCTTTGGGCCATATGTGAGTGCCATTTCCAGGCAGCCGTGTCAAGTGCGTTGGCAGCGCAAATAAAACAACAGCGGCAAATTGGCAAATAAAATTTTTAGACCCGCGTAACGCAAATAATAAAACTTGACTGAGCATAACAAAAAAAAAAAAGTAAATAAAAACAAGTAAGAAAGGCTACAGTCGATCGAGCCGACTGTAAAAGACCCCGTACTCCCATAGTAGTGCCCATTTTATTAAAATAAAAATTTAAAAATGAAATTAAAAAAATTAAAATGAAATATTTACATATTGAATTAAAATTAAAAAGTAAATAAATTAACAATTGTCATTGTCAGCATTCGAACCCGCGATCCATGCGAAGGTTCCACATTGCGCCGCAACTCTACCAGTTGCACCACGACCCTCTTCTATCATTCTTCCGATTATTTGCAAATATGTATGTGTGCTCATACATACATATGTGTGTATGTATAGCATTGTTCGGCGCGGCCAGCGGCTGCCGCCAAAGCAGGTAGAGAAAACGTTCGAACATATGTTTGTATGTTTCTGTGTTTGTTTGTATGTGTTGCGCGCATGCAGTGATTTTGCAGTAAAATAACGTGAACTTTGAACCGAAATTTCTCTGTTGTTTGACATAGGATTTTGATGCCACTTTCAGGAAAGTTAGAAATAGTATGTCTCTAAGCGTATGTTAAATTACAACACTGTACTATTTGATTTAATGCCTGCAGAAAGGCATTGAAATTGGAGAGTGTTTTAGTTCCTATGAGCAAAGGGGGCGTGGCAGCTCAAAACTTTAAATGACATTGCATTTAGGCTGTCTCTGGGAACCTGCGTACCAAAATTGGTGCTCCTAAGTGCCATAACTATTGAGTTATTCGCTTAAAACAAAAATTTTTTCGAGGCGTGTCTGGTTTTTTGCTTATTGCGGGGGCGGTAGGGGGCGTGGCAACAATTTGAAATAAACTTGATCTGCGTACATCATAAACGGACTTTCATTCCAAATTTGGTGTCTCTAGCTTTTGTAGTTTAAAAGATCCAGGTGTTCATACAGACGGACGGACAGACGGACAGACGGACAGACGGACAGACGGACATTGCTATATCGACTCGGCTGTTGATGCTGATCAAGAATATATATACTTTATGGGGTCGGCCACGCCTCCTTCTGCCTGTTACGCACATCTCGCTTCTGACAAACTTAATAGACCCCCTTTACTCTTTTTTAAAGAGTACGGGGTCTAATAAATAAAATATATGCAAAGCAAGGGAAAAACGTAAAGTACACGACGCACACTTGTTGTGCGTGGGTGAGTGTGTGTGTGAGTGTGTGTAATCAATTTTACTTGTTGCACTGAGTCTGAAGACGACTGCCTGAAGAGAAGTGACACTAATTAAAACTCTAAGCAACGGATGCTTCAAATGGCACGAAGGGCAAAGTGGGAGAAATTGAGTGTGTGCACTTATATGCAGATGAGGCCAAAACTTTGTATACAGGAAGTGTCACAAAGTCCTGATGCTGCAGTTTCACACACAAGCAGACACACACGAACACACGCACACACAATTAACTTGATTTGTTGCTTGCGGTCAAAGCTAACGAATGACACAAATGGACGACAGCTGCACTTTAGACACACAACTGTGTCTGCTGCTCACAAAGAGAAAAGAGATGTATTGGCGGCATGGAGAGAGACAGAGAGAGTGTGTGTGAGAGTGAGAGGGCAATGGAACTCAAAGGATATGCACATTGTAAGCGGAAACGTTTATTATGTTCAATAGGAAATGAGCAAACATAGGGAAAGAGCAAGAAAAAATTAGATGGAAATGGAAATGAATGTGGGAAAGCAAAGAAATGTATATGGGACAGCTACCAAAAGAAAAGCAGAAAGAGTTAAGCAGCAAACAAATTCCTTAAATACAATTCAAAATCAATGAAGTTACGAACAAAGTAGAATAAAAATATTAGGGTATTTCTTGCTGTTTACCTTTATGAAAACATTTCAGATTTTGCTTAAGTTTCTTAGAAAAAGTTACTTGAATAAAATTAAAAGGAACGGAGTATACTCCTAACCAGTTTACATGTTTTCTTTCCAGATATCAGCTTTCTCTTAAAGCCCAGCAAAGCCAAACAATCCACTCATGTTGGCAAACATCTGGAAAAGAAGTTAGAAAAAACATAAGAAAAGCTGCTTGAAAACTTGGTATTACCATTTTTGTTCTGTAATTGAATTGCAACTGTATTCTTGTGCTATTAAATCATTTTTGCTACCAAATTTTGCATGTCTGCTATGTTGATTTTGTTTTACCAAGTTAATATTTGTAGCAGTTGCTTTTGCTCGGCAAAACAACAACAAACAAACATTAGAAGCAAACAATTTGCTTGGAACGAAGGAGATGTAACGTCATAAGAACCTTTGTATATTTGTGGCTTAGAGAAATAAACTATACGAAGAGAAAGTAACGTAAAATATTCTCTTTGAATATTTCATGAGTTAAGTTTCTGCCATTCCATTGTTGGCCACTCCATGGCTGGTTTTGGACCAGGCTGCTCAGCGATCTCTTAACCAAGGCAGCCTTGTGAAAAATATTACTGCGAATTTTCAATGCAATTTGCTGCAGTTTTAAAATGCTTGTCTGTGTGGCAACCTTCAGCACGTTATCTCTCTCTCTCTCTCTCTCTATCGCACTTGAAATCTATTGTCTTGCTTGCACATTTCATTGTTTGTTTTGGCACTGCAGACACGTACTAAAAGAACTTCAATAAACTTGAAACAGAAACAGGCGACACAAAGTTTTCTATGCCAATTTTTATACGTATTTTATTTCAACCATTTAATTTTTTATTTTTATCTGTTGTCTCACGATAAATATGTTAACAGCTATTCTAGTTATTAGCTATGAATACAGTAGAGTGCTTTGGTTCTAGAAAACTTTTGTTTACACATGTCTTTAAATAATACTATGTACGACTGGCTATATAATACTTAATTACAGCACTCATTGAATCAACTGCACTTTAATTATACACTTAATATCTCAAGTACAATTGTGTCCCTTACTTTGCTTTATCTGTCTGCTTTATGGGCGCTTTCAATCAATGCAACAACCTTAAAGTAGTAATTACAATAGCAATTCTTTGGCAATTAAAAGCACATAAAATGCTATAGCTCATAACCCCAAAAACTCGACAATAATCTTAGCTATTTGAGCTCTGATTGAATACTAACTACTGTGTCTCTTTTTTATTTTGTGCTATTTGCTATTTGCTACTGCTGATGTTGATGGCGATTTGGTTTCTGATTCTGCTTTTGATTCAGATACTGATACTGATGCTGATGGTGATGGCATAACAATAAACATGAAAAGCGTGTAAAAACAAGCGCTCAGTGCTTGCAGCTTGAAAGTTTTCCTCCGCAAAGCATCGACAACAGACTAAGTATTTTATGGCTGCCACTAAAGCCCAAGACTCAGGCATCAAATGAAACTTTGTCACACAGCGCAATTACAAAAAAAAAAGAAAGAAAGAAAAATAGTAACAAGTGGATAGCTATATGTGGGTTTAACTATTAGATACCCTAACTTTAAATAAAGAGTATTTAAAGGCAGTAGGACTAAAAAGCAAAGTTGTTTAAATTATATTTAAAATTTAACTAATTATAAAATGGGAGCACTGTGAAACTGAGTTAAAACAATCAATAATTTTATGACTTTCATTTTCACATGGCCCAAAAGTATGCTATGATATAAATAGTAGAGATTAAATCGATTTATTATTTGATTTATTTATTTTAAAGCGACAGCAGATAAATATACACATGCTATACAGCATAACACTTGGTATACTCGCTTTTCTGTAATCCACACAGGATATGAAACACACATTCAGTGTAAAGAAATAAAGGAAGTAAGAAAAAAAAAAAACTATAGACGCCAGAGACATCAACGGCTCGTGTGCCATATAAATGAACGAAATGCCCATTCAAGTTTGGCGCCGAAACCAAAGAGGAAAGGGCAGTGAGGAGTCGAAAGACGAAGACTGGAGACTCTAGACTGAAGGCAACTGATGATTGCCTGCAGTTCTTGGCAAAGCTATTAAAACTTATGCGTAGCTCATATAACACTTTTAATGCCAATCAAAGACTCAACACAAACAAGATGGGAAAGCAAAAGCAAAACACAAAAGCGAAACGAAGAAACTTTCACCTTTTGTTTCAAATACATATAACAAATCTAACCATACTGATGAGAACTGAAACGAGGCAGAATCAAGCGTATACCTGAGTACTGTGTGCTGTGTATACTGTGCAAAAGTCACAAAGTCAAACAAAAGCTCATTGTAAATGTCAGACGAGCACAGAAGTTTGGGTAAAAAGAAAGGCAATAAAGCCAAGAAAATGGCGCAAAGCGAAAAGAAATTGTCAAAATACAAATAGGAAATTGACGCGCTAGAAGAAAAATATGAACGGAAAAGTTGCCAGAAAAAAGTAAAAGTGAAAGCGAAAGTCAGTACACATGAGGAAGCAGGGAAAACAAGAGGAAAATGGTTTTCTCTACGCCCATGTACACCGATTTCGTATATAACAAATTTAATCTTTTACATTAACGCGTGCCGCCACAAAGAGCGAGAGGGCAACATAAAGCCAAAGGGAAAGAGAGAGAGAAGTAGAGGGAATCAGTGAGTTTTTGTTTAGAGTGCGGCTATTGTGGCTTTATTTATAGACATCAAATGGCTGCCAAGCGCACGATGTGACCCTGTGGATGTTGCCACAATACACACACACACACATAAGCCCATGCGGGTGTGTGTACGCGTATGTGTAATGCATAAAGATGACATGTAGCACAAAGCGGCTGCTGGGCCTAAAAGGCTAAGTAAACAAAAGAGTTGTTGCCTGACACATAGCATGAGTTTGGGCCTCGTTTGAAAGAAGGGTCCGACAAAAGTGGGCTACAAAAGCTTTTTAAACAACCAAATAACGAGGCGTGGAAGAGCCTAAATGCGGTAAAGTGGATAAAGATGAGGTAAAGAGTTAAATATGTGGGATTGGTAAAGCAGCAACGCGCTAAAAGTAGAGGCTTAAACAACAACGGATTATATAAGGTTCCTTGGGTGCCGACCTATAATTAGACAGATATCAAATTATTTTAGGTAATTCGGTAATTTAAGCCGTGTTCTAATTAACTTGGCCGGAATCTTGCCAATGTTTTCACCTTAATAACAATTAGAATGCAATTACCTAATGTATATGAAAAGGGCCTTAAAACTCTGCTGTTACTAAGCCCTAAACTGAATTTAATTTTCTTAAATCAAAGCTGTAATCCTTACGCTTGAGTTTATACAAAAATATGTTAGCTTTTAGCGCACTTAAATGCAAATTAAAATAATAAATTAAGTAGTCAATTAATTGACTTAATTTACCCGACTAAAAACAATTCTTAAACCGTTTAATTCTTTAAGAAAATATATTACAAACCTACAAGAGTTATTTACAAATATTTTTCAACTTTAATGTGACAAGTATTTGTAACTTTGCCTTAAATCCCTAGTGACTGTCAATGCTTCACCTTGACCATGAGTTTGTTGGCCTTTCGAGTGTTATTCTATTTTTTTCGAGCCACAATTCTCTGAAGTCAGACTCAACAATTGTACGGCTTCAGTGTGGTAGGGTGACAAATGTAAGCACGTAATGCGAAACACAATGTCAAGTGGCATGCTGCCAGGACAACAACAGTAGACGGACATCAACGGTGCTTGTTTTCTGAAGAGTCACAAAAAACCAAAGGACACCACAAAAAAAATAAGAGAGAAAAAAACCACACCACGAAATATTACAAGTGAGCCGCAAAATCTTCTTCACTTTGCTCTGGTGGCACCTACACTTTGTGGCTGTTCGATCGGTCACTGCGTAACGCCCACAAACATTTGGGGCACACGTGCATTACGCATACGCCATGTGGCACTCACTGGCAGGAAGTCGAGGCACGGATAACATGAACAATGCTCACGCCCTCAAACACAAAAGAGGATGTAGTCCTTGTACGAGTGCCAATGTGGAGCGCAGCTTAAGGCGCGATGGGGACTACAACAACTGGATGAAAAAAATGGGGAAAAAATACTGGAAATTAATAACAGAACTTTGTGAAAGGAAGGCACACAAATAGCAGGCCACATGCCATAAGTACGTATGCAAAAATTTGCAACGCATACGCACAGCATATTGATAAATTTCTCGCCAAGCGACTCGAGAGTCGAACAATGTCCTGAAATGCGCATACCAATGCAAAGCCAGGCAAAACCCAAGGCAGACACGAGGCCAAAATGGGGGCAAAACTATGCAGCAGACACACAAAATGCATTGGAACGGTATAGATGATGAATGAAATGAAACGAAGGTGGTTGTGTATACCAGATACTGGCAGATACTGGTACACCCCCCTCTTGGTAGGTCACAGCAACTGGCATATGATTGCAACTGCGTCTCGCTTTGTGCATATTGATTGAATGCAATGCAACTGTCATACATACCAATGTCATAAACAAGCTCCACAAATATCTGCTTTTGCATCTGCATCGGCCTTTTTCACTGCAATTCCATAGCAGAAGCTGTAGCAGAAGCAGAAGCTGACAGCTTCACTCATGTCTCGGCATCAAGTCAAATTTTCAGGCAAAAATACAAAAACGAGACAAGCTGAGACATGTTGAGTCAAGTTGAGTCGAGTTGCATTACGCTGCAAAACAAACTGTCATGTTGGCACTATTCAAAAATACAATTTTTATTAAGAAAATCAGGCAGACAGGATTCAAACTGTACTAACTTGCACACGTTGGGCGCCATATTTATAGATTTAACTAGAAAATCTTAATAATAAACTTATTTATTAATGTCAATTCTATATTAGGTATAGTTTTCTGAGATAATTGCCATATTTATAGATTTAACTAGAAAATCTTAACAAACGTTAGTTAATCTGAGAAAGTTGTGCAATAAGTAAAGACTTAGTACTGATAATTAGATTAGACACCAAATGGTCAAATGTCATACATATCAGCTTAGTAAATTAATAAACTGTTCTGAAATGTTGAATTAAATATATTTTAAAATATTTTTTTTAAAATGAAGACTTTCAGTAACTGATATTGTGATAAGAAGCCCACGTTGGGCGCCAATTAGCTATTTTAGAAGATTGTTTCAAAGTAAAACTTATTTTAATAGACTTAGAAATTCTAGTGGCTCATTTAATCCCCCCATAGTTATTTTTCTACATCACAGGGTATCTTGCAGTCGACCACACACGTACGGTTAGTGCAGCGCCCTCTGGCGGCGGCATTGCCTTTTGCGTTTATGTATTTGGTACGATTGTGGAATATGCCATACACAAAATGCTCAGCGTACCGTTACGCGGATAGACAAGAAGGCACAAAAACGAGAACAGCATACTCTGCTCGATAAGAATGCGAGTTCTGAATATGTATGGCTGTGTGTGGGTATGTGTGTGTGTGTGTGTGTGAGTGGGTGGGTGTAAAGCTATGGGTAGGTGCATATTTTGTATGCCAAACAATGCAGCTGCAGTTGAACTATGCGCAGACACATATAGACATCTATTCAAAATAGATATGTATATAGAAAGAGAAAGAAACAGAAGCGAGAGGTGAATGGTGAGTGGTGAGAAGTGTGTGAGAACGAGAGAGAGAGAGAATGACGATTTGCATATTTCGTGTTTTGCAGTTCAAGCGATTTTTGCCAAATTATTTGCAAACAGTTGAACTTTGACGTTGATTTTAGCATGTCATATGTGTAGTTGTTGTTATCGCTTTGGTGGTAATTGCTGCTGCTTTAGTGGGTAGGCGGGTGGGGCGTGGCGTTGGCATTGGGGAATTGAGGTTGCGACTGGCAAATATGTCAGCAGCTTATCGCTTCATTACGCTAGATTCACAGAGCACGCGAGACAGACAGCGAGAGAGAGAGAGCGAGTGTAAGACTTAATGAATATCTGGAATTGTTTGAGGCATGTAACTTGCATAAATGAATGTCTAGCACAAATGGCACCGCCACGCCTTGTACTCTACTGCCTACTCAGACCACACTGCATTGCCAAATGAGTGCACAGCAAAAGGCGACAAAAATCCGTATTCTTATCCGCTTTTGTGCTACTTCAGAAGCATTGCGGATGGGTGGAGAGCGAACAACAGTCAGGCAGACGTTGTCTGAGTAGTTTGTCAGATTAATATGTGAGAAAGTACTGAAAGGATTCAGTGGATGTGGATGTAGCTATGCCTGTGTCTGTGTCTGCAGCAATTTGAAGTGAGTGCTGCGACAACTGGCGTCAAAGGACAACACTGAATATTGACAAACAGCAATAAAAGCCAACAAGCCAAATTGAAAGCATTGCAACAAAAGTGCAACATTTATGAGCAGCAATCTCACATGAGCCAAGTGGCAGATATAAGAAAATAGCAGGGAGAAAAACGAAGTAAAGAGCAAGGGAAAGCTCTGTGAAAAGCTAGGGAAAACAGTGAGGAAAACTGCTAAGAAAACCCGCTGTGATATCCCCCAGCCAAACAACTCATACCAAAGAACCGAGCAATTTAATATGCTGGCTAATTGGCTCATAAAATCCACGATATGTCGTTTTACCCGCTTTACAAATTGCGTATACGCTCCGCTTGCCAATGACAGCATAAACTTGCTCATATCCTAATCGCAACAACTAATTAAAGTTTCTGTAATCATAGTGCTCGAAAGTTGAGAACCTTTTCAATCAGTGTCCTCAATCCCGGCCAATTGAGAGGCAGTGAATCGTAGGGGCCAAAAAACTAAAACCTACGTCACCTTTTTTGGCTTTTTGGCTTTGGCACTTGGTTTGTCAGTTTCAGGATGACTTATGGCCAGCACTTTTTGGGCTTGGGTCCTGCATCTTTTAAGTCACCTTAATCATGGCTAAAACTTTTTACCCTGACACAGATGCCTACAGTAGAGGTAGTGGTAGTGGTAGTGGTAGTGGTAGTGGCAGTTGCTCATACGGCAAGACGGCGCGAACCTTTTAGCTTTTGTTTGTAATGAAAATTGACATGTCCTTCGCCGAATTGCTGTACTCCAAGTTTCAGCCAGTCGTTGTCCCTTTTCTACCCACTTTCAGCTTCTCTTCATCTTCGTTTGCTTTCTTGTTCTTGTTCTTGTTGTTATTTGCCTTTTGTTTGGATTGCTGCTTTGTCTCGCGCTGTTCATTTGCCTACCCATAAAGGTAGCTATTGTGACGAAGATGTATCGGCTCCCCTTGGTGGGTGTGGGTGTGTGTTGTCTCCTTTCTTTGGCAAGTCCTTCACATACAGTGCTACCCCAGAACTTGTTCACAAATGTTGATGAATTAAAAATCAGCAAGTGGCGGAGGTAGAGCACCAAAAAAAAAGAAAGTAACACGCTGCTCTTCATTCCATTGCTGTAAAATATTCACTTTGCTTGTAGTTATCAAACGTGCAACTTCTTGATTAAGTTGACAGTAACGTATTCATCAATTTGTATGCCTTTATTTCCTTTATGTTTAATTAAAAGTCTTTGATGCTTTTATTATTGTAGCACTAGCAGCTCTTTCAAATGCTCTTTTCAGTTATCTAATATTAGTTTACCAGAAAGTCCATTGCAAATTTTTCTTGGAATTTTCTTCCTCTGGTTTTTTCTGTAAGAGCTACAGCTTTATTTATTATCATGTCTGCGTTGTTTTCGTAGCTTGTGCTTTTAGCACTATTAACTATTATCTTTGGATAATGCAAAGTTGTCTCCGTTGACTCTGCTGTGGACAGTTTTCCTAATTGCTTGGGCATGTAATTAATTTAATTTACAAAACTTAAAAACTGGAACCGGCTACAGAATCTGTTGCCATCGTTGCATAATTAAAACAAAGAAGCGCCAAGAAACTTTATTACAGCCGAGGTTGCAAGTTAAAAGAAATGAAAGACTAAAATTAATATGCCAATTTTTGTTAGCTTGTTTTTCTCGACAATCTTTGCTTTACTCTGCTGCTAGTCAAAAGTTTTATTATACGCCTCAGTTAACTTGGCTAAGCTATTGATTTGCCTGCTAAGGTAGGCAAGTAAAAGCCAGACTAAAAGCACAAAAAAAAAAGGTTCGTCTTTAATAAGAATTAATTGAAATGGAAATATTGAAAAGTTTCGAATGGGTGCAGTCTGTAAAGTTTGAGTTTGAAACTTAACTTGATTTATTGCCAATATTTGCTAGCTAATGGAATTTCGGGGCACTTAAGTAGACCTAATTAAATAAATACCTTGTACATCAAGCCAGTTTAATTTGGGATTACTACAAAGCTACCTACAATCTCTGACTTGCAGCTGCATTTTACACAGTACGTATACGTAATGTGCTCACTGCATAGCTTGAAGCTGCTGAAAAATAAGAATGAATGAATGACCCTATTACAAAGTACAAAATAATACAGACCGAGTCCAATTTAGCTCTCTGGCGACGTTTTCAAGTCAACCAGAAGCAAATCATCAAAGAAACAAACTGTTAACAAAACTGGCAAGGGGTTGATTTCTACAACCAGCAGAAGTCCCAACCAGATGGACTGGGACACACACACACACACACAACGTATTTGCTGGAACGCCCAACTGTTTAACAAACTTCAGAGTGAACTTTTGCCAGCTACTCAAAGTCAACAGCTGCGGGGAGTCCCCGAGCCAACGTATCATCGAGTATAAAAAGTGAAAACAAGCCAAAAACTGTGCCAACAGCTGCACAGGAGTTAAATTCTCGGGTTTGGGCTGATGGGGATTTTGCATCCATGTCACTAAATTGTCAACAAAATGCAACAAATTGGCAAAAAACTTTTTGTATGACTAGCAAAATTAGAACCCCGCAAGCAAATAAATGGATACAATAACGAAAAAACCCCTTTCTAAAAAAAAAAAAAAATAAAAGCACAAAAATACAAGAAACTAAAATAAACTAAAAACAAAAAGGGCGAACACCAAACACGACAAAAAGAAAATACCCAAAAACTGGCAGTTCAACAAAAATATGTAAACGTTTGGGATTTCATGCAATGTGCAATAGACACAAAAAAGCAAATAATAGAGCTTTAAAGAGGAGTGCTAGACTTAAAGATACGCTGTATGTATTTGATAGGAGATTTAGATTGTTAAAGTTAAATTTTACAAGAAACTTTTTATAGGAAACCAATGTTTTTAAGTACCTAAAGCTTTTAAAAATAGTTTACATTATTTAAGTTAACTTTTAAGTAACACCAGTTCAAGAACTTACTCTTTTTTTAGTATTACAACTTTCTACCCTCTGAAAGCCACTACATTGACTACAGGGTACAACAAATCCGCCTTTCAGCTGCTTACTAAACTGGCAAACAAATTTTGTTTTTCTACTTTTCTTCTCGTTTTTTGTGTTGTTTATCTAATGCGACAAACGACAAGGTAGAAATGCAAACAAAATGCAAAATAAGCGTGGGCCAAACAGCTCACAGTGCTCTTACAGCTGCAGAGTACTCAATATAGAATATATAGGAGTATAGCATAGTATATATAGATGGGCAGCCGATTTGTTTGTTTATTGATTGGAAAAGGCGGCACTGCTGAAGAAGAAAAAATAAACAAAGTGCATATCTGGCACAGCATAAAAAGACTTTAGGACACAAGGACGACAGCGAAATGCAGCCACAAAAAAACCTACAGAGAAAAGAATAAAAAACAAGAAAGAAAAGTACAGTCGAGCACGCCCGACCGTAGTATACTCTCTGCATTTTTTCCCGATTAAGTTATTAAAATCGGTCTAGAGATATTACTTGCATTAAAACACGTTAAAACAAAAACAATCTAAGCATAATCAAACATACATCTGTTTGTCTGTATGCGAAAACACATACGAAAGACAATATATGATACATATACATGTATGTATGTATGTGTGTATTCAGCGCGGCCAGCGTCTGCGGGCAGCGCTGCCGCTACACAAGCAACGAAAACATTCGAACATATGTTTGTATGTTTCTATCTCGCTTGCACTCATACATTGATACGAATGCGGTAGCGCTGCCGCCACACAGGCAGCGAAAACATTCGAACATGTGCTTGTATGTTTCTGTTTCGCTTGCACTCATACAAGATATTGCATTCAGTTATCAATATTGTAACGCTTCTAGTTTTCTTGTTTATCGTGCGATTTCAATGCGCCTTTCAGGATAGTTTGATATAGTTAGTCTCCACACGAATTATAAATTACAATACTGTACTATATAAACAAAAGCGAAAAAACGGAACGAAATTTGAGGACAATTTTTATTAATTGTGGGAGAAAGGGGCGTGGCAGTCCAAAAATTTAAATGTCAATGCATTTACACTGTCACTAGGAACCTCCATACCAAAATTGGTGATCCTAGGTGCAATAGTTATTGAGATATTCGCCCAAAACACCAATTTTTTCCGAGGTGTGTCTAGTTTTTTGCTCATTGTGGGCGAATGGGGCGTGGCATCGCAAAAAAAAAAGATTCTTGTATTGACTGACTAAATATCTGATCGATTGAGACCAAGCTCGAACTTGTAGCTCTTACCATCTCTGAAATCTGTTTGTTCATACGGACAGACGGACAGACGGACAGACAGACAGACGGACAGACGGACATGGCTATATCGACTCGGCTTGTGATGCTGATCAAGAATATATATACTTTATGGGGTCTGCCACGCCTCCTTCTGCCTGTTACATACTTTTGCACAAACCCAATATACTCTTGCAGAGAGTATAACAAAATAAATATAGTATATATGTAGACTGCACTTTTGCTGAATTTTAAAACTAGAAAATGGCAAATTGTTTATGCCATGATCGATATAACCATTTATATTGCACGCTTGTTGAGCAGAAACAGAAAGCAGAGTGTTGTTCCAGTTGCTGTTGTGCACTTAAAAACAAAATGCCAAACACATGCCGCACAAATCAAATGCGTTTTGCCAGAAAATATCCATGCAAAAAAATATTGAGGTAGAAATGCACACACACACACACTTTCCCACACACCCACACTCGGCAGACGTGCGAGGGTAAAATGTAGAAAAATCTACATAAATGAAATGCCATCAGCTAGATAAATAGATTTAACGCAAATGTTGATTGAAGTATTTTTTTAATTGACTAAATTGATTTGATTATAATTTGATTTATTCATGCAATTGCCATAGTTGCTCATAGCACTCAACTAACGTTTGTTTGCTTAATAGCCAAATTGCCAACAGAAATTTATGGAATTAATTGCCATTATGCATGCTAAAAATTAAAAATATTTTTTAAATTATTCTAAATTTTTAAACAAAATTTAAAACACACCTCGCGGCTGCCAAACATCTCAGAAAAAGCCATGCAGCTGCACTTAAAATATTACCACAAAAGGCAATTTATTTAAATACACATTTTGCAGCCTAAGAAAAGCCGAAAAAGTAAAGAAAATTGTAGGAAAAACCCGTTGAAGAAAGTGCTGGCGATAACTCTGAATTTTGTTGAACAAAAACTCGCACAGTTTGAAATCAAATAAATGAAATAAATGGCCAATGTCAGCAAAATAACTGTACACAATAAAATGCACAGAATGAAAACTCATTTTTTTGTAGTTGTCAATTATTGAGAACTGTAGAGTTGTTGGCCAAAACTAATGTAAATAATTGGTATTGAAATGGCCACAGTTTGAGCCACATCCAAAGCCCACACTCGCCACACTTTGTGGCCAACAACAATTGATGATGCAAATGCAATAAAAGCTGCAGTTGCAGCTCCAATGTGAAAATGCTCATTGTAATTAAAATGATGACCAGATCAACGCAACTCCCCCAACTACCCAACTACACGAACTACAAAAAAGTGAGGAAAAAAAGCTTGGTCAAAAGAGCGCAACAATCGAAATAAATTTCATTGCAAACTGCTGACCAAATCAATTTCCCATTGCCAAACTGGAAATCCAAAATGTAAAATGCTAAATGCTAAATGCCCAAATGCGCGTTTGCCAATAGTTTTGGCCAAACAAACTCAATAGCCCAAAAATGGAGGGTTTTCAGCAGCTTTTCCAAGTGAAATTTGTTGCCATTACTAACGTGGCCGTAAAATTGCATGCGGAAAGCAACAACAATCACCAATCACCTGATAGACGAATTGCTGGCGGAAAATGCATATTACTGTGTCTGCTGATACATGTACATATATATACTGTATATATAGTATGTACCAGCTGGTTACTAGTCAACACATTGTGCTACAAATTGTGGCAAACACTGATGGCATATTAGCTGCCCCATTCATACAGCAACTGCTACGTGCCAACGCTTGGGGTAGCCAATATTTTTGGGCAAAAGTTCAGCTTTAATGCCAATCGAAAATTATGGAAAGTGCTTCGAACATGACATAATATTTGGGGCAAAAGGTTAAGATAATTTGTTATATATTTCAAGGTGGAAATTCTGCTTAAAGCGGCACATTTGGGGGCGTGAAAACCTCCAGCTGTTGCTGCTCTCACTCGGGGCTTTCCCAATACTTTTTTTTATTACGGAAAACTGATTTCGTTTTTGCGTGCGGGAAACTCCCTGCTAATTAGAGTAGGAGCACAACGTATCAGTCGTAAACTTAACTATATTAATTAGGAACACACTACGGAATTGAGTAGCTGATTAAATTGATTCCTTCTAAAGACTGCACTAAAATTGGCTTTAAATTGAGTAAAACTTTATTAGATTTCCTTAACATACTTCCACTTAAATTAATACATATTATAACCATACAAATATCCTTGATCAGCAATTTATGTGACTGCATTAATTCCATTTTGATTATTATCAAACTTCATTAAATGCATGTCGACATCATTGTAATTATTATTAAAGACTTGCAAAACAAAAGCCTGACTTCTGACTGGCTTTAGAATATTTATCACAAGCATAATAGCAGCAGACTAACAAATAATAATAATAATAATAGCAACAACAAAAATATTAGCAATAATGATATTTAGCCGTGCAAACGACAAACGACAAATGCAAATTGCAATTGTTCTATGAAGCGTTCTATTGTTGCTCGTCATGACAACATAAAATAATGCACACATGGGAATTGCACTAAAAATACTTGAAAACTTGTATACTCTAAAAATCTGAATAAATTAAATAACTGAAAAAATATTAAATAGAAATTTAAAACATTCTAAGCAAAACAAAATCAGCTAAAAAAAAAAGTTTCAAACTTCTTTTATATTATTAGAATTTATAATTTTAACAAGTAAGAAAGGCTACAGTCGATCGAGCCGACTGTAAAAGACCCCGTACTCCCATAGTAATGCCCATTTTCTTAAAATTAAAATTTTAAAATGAAATTAAAAATTAAAAAAATTAAAATGTAAATAAATTAACAATCGTCATTGTCAGCACTCGAACCCGCGATCCATGCGACGGTTCCACATTGCGCCGCAACTCTATCAGTTGCACCACACCCCTCTTCTATCATTCTTCCGATTATTTGCATATATGTATGTGCACACATACATATGTGTGTATGTATAGCATTGGTCGGCGCGGCCAGCGGCTCCGGGCAGCGCTGCCGCCAGCAGGTAGAGAAAACGTTCGAACATATGTTTGTATGTTTCTGTGTTTGTTTGTATGTGTTGCGCGCATGCAGTGATTTTGCTTTAAAATAACTTCAACTTTGAACCGTAATTTCTCTGTTGTTTGACATAGGATTTTGATGCCACTTTCAGGAAAGTTAGAAATAGTAATTCTCTAAGCGTATGTTAAATTACAACACTGTACTATTTGATTTAATGCCTGAAACAAGGCATTGAAGCTGGAGAGTCTTTTATTTCTGATGAGCAAAGGGGGCGTGGCAGCTCAAAATTTTGAATGGCGTTATATTAAGGCTGTCTCTAGGAACCTGTATACCAAAATTGGTGCTCCTAAGTGCTACAGTTACTGAGATATTCGCCTAAAACAAAAATTTTCTCGAGGTTTGTCTGGTTTTTTGCTCATTGCGGGGGCGGTAGGGGGCGTGGCAACAATTTGAAATAAACTTGATCTGCTTGACATAATAACGGACTTTCATTGTGAATTTCATGGTTCTAGCTTTTGTAGTTTAAAAGATCCAGGTGTTCATACGGACAGACGGACAGACGGACAGACGGACAGACGGACATGGCTATATCGACTCGGCTGTTGATGCTGATCAAGAATATATATACTTTATGGGGTCGGCCACGCCTCCTTCTGCCTGTTACGCACATCTCGCTTCTGACAAACTTAATAGACCCCCTTTACTCTTTTTTAAAGAGTACGGGGTCTAAAAAGAAGTCAAAAATTAAAAATTTAATTAAAAAAAAAAAAAAATTTTTTAAATATTAATTTATTATAAGACTATTTATAAAATTTAATTGGATTTACATTAAACGAAACTATTTTAAAATGATAAAAATCAGTTTATAAAAAACTTTATTATTGTAGATTTGTAGATTAGAATTTGTAGCTTAGATTGAAATATGAGTATTATAAAATTATACGTTCTATTTTTATATTATATTATTATTTTATTAGAATTTATAGAAAATATTTATAAATCAAAAAAAAAAAAAATAAATACCAATATTATCAATGCTATTTCGTGTCACAAAATGAAACTACTTTATTGAACTATTAGTTAATACAAAATCAGCAGCAGCAACAACAACAAAATGTTGCCTGTTGACAAATAGAAAATGTGCAAAGTTGTCAAATTGATTTGTGCTGCAACAGAAAATAAGACATATATGGGAACATATATATAATATATAAATATATATACGAAATACACTTGATAAAACTGCTCATGCACGTATATATTTATTGGCATGAAGTGGCGCCTCAATTGGATCCAGAAGAGCTATCACTATATATATATATGTATATATATATATATATAAAATGTAGCGACTTCAGAAGATATTGGAGTTGCAGACTGTAGTTGAAATGCTGACAATCGATGCGTGGCTTTTGTTTGGAAATCTAAGGAATGGTGTGCGTGTGTGTGTTTAGCTGTGCGTCTTTGTATGTGTGCTCTACACACACACACACAAGTTGAATGGGCAATCCAAGCGTTGCATTCAAGTGCTGCCTGCCAGCCTCAAATGATAAATATGCCATCGGGCCAAAGGTGCACAATTTTTATATGCATTTCTTAGTTGCTAGCGCTGACGTTTTGCAGCCAGCCACGCCTCCAGGCCCCCCTAACTCCCCAGGTAGCGCTGCTTAGGTAACCTGTGCCAACCTGTGCCTGTGTTGCACTCACAACTTGGAATTTTTATGCAAAAACAATTTATTACACTTTTGCCCGAGATCCGGATACGGATGCGAATCCGTAAGCATAAAAGTATTGTTGCAACGGCTGCTAACAGTTATCGCCTGGTACTCCCTAGTTTCTAGTTTCCTTGGTATCTGCAACTGCATCCTTCTTAGCCCACACCTTGGTGATGAAAAAGATGTGTGTGATTGCGTGTGATATGCTTAAATTATTGCATTTCTTTTGCCTCCTCCACTTCCGCTTATTTCTTTATCATCAAAGATTGATGGTACTCCTGTAATGCCATACAATGTTGGCCTTCCTTTACGCTATTTATGATTGAGCACGTGCTCCTAAAACCTTTACACAAAGGCAAAGGAGTTGTTCAAATTTCTGATTTTATCTTTTACACAAACATATTTATTTCATTTCAATGAAATTTATCTGCTCCACAAAAGATACAAATTCAATAAGTTATTCGCTTTCAATTGAATTAGCTAAACAACTAAGCAATGGCAACATTTTAATGGTGTTTTCAATCAAATTAATTGTAGCCATAATTTATTAGCTAATTAATTTAAGGGGGCATTCTATATCTTCAGTGAAAACCGCTTTCTGCTCAAAAATATCACTCGATTTTTGACTTACTTTCCTCAGCAAATCTTGAAGTATTTTGTCAACTTTTTCAATAGAAATTTATATGGAAAATAGCTCTAAGAGCATTTCATATTAGATCAAAATGTGGTTTGGTTGGCAAAAGGCAAATCCTTGAATCCTTCGACTCTCAACCGTCGACTGTTGAATGTTTGGCCAAGTACAGTCACTACTCAATACAGCATTTGGCATCCAGCATCCAGCTGACTTAGCCAGGCGTAGTTTAAGCTGCTTTCAATGTCTCTACTTTAGAGCTCTTTTCCCTCTATTGTGTGGCTGACTGCACTGGTTTTAGCCATGTTCAATGCGAGTCTAGAGGCCTTTTTGGGCTCAAGATGAAAACAAAAAGTTTCTGCAGACATTCTGCGAGGCAGATGGAGCTAAGAAGCAGAAGCGCCTTTGGGGGTCGGAAGCTTGTCGGCTTTGCAGGCAGTTTAAAGCGACGCCTGCATGGACATGCACATACATGCGTCCAAGGAGACACACCCACACACACACATACACGTATTTATATGTATAGATGTGTATGTGTACACTTGGCATTAACATAATTCATATTTTGTTGTATTTGCATAATAATAAAGCTGCTGATGCTGGCACATCAACGGCAAGTAGTAGAGGGTAGATGAGCGGCTTGGAGTCTTAAGAGGGAGTGGCAGTAGGGGTGTGGGATAAGGCACTACTGGTCTTTTAGCTGCTACTGCCAGGACATTGGATGAGCTGCGGGACGAGCATCGCTGCTGTTGACAAATGGAACACATTTGGCTACACCCAAAACAGCGCAAACAAACCGAGCTGAGATTTATATAAGAAAGAACGGACATTCACAGCCAGGATGAGCAGAGGCGGGGGGAGTGAGTGGGGCTGGGGTGGGGGTAGGGTGTCCCGCATAAATGCATGAATACTTATGGGGATGCCAGGCAGTGCCAGTGCATGCCAAACTGTATGCCATGTGGGCGTGCGAGTATGTCCCGTTAGTTTGGTGTATTTAAGGGAGTAGGGGGAGTGGCACATTGTCATGTTTTTAACGTTGTATTGCACTGACATCTGGGCAACATAATTCGTTGACACAGACAACAGTTATGTATACATTATGTACATATATACTTACTACAATATATCTTGTTTTGTGGATTCCCAGCAGATTTCTCTTTCACTTCGTTTCGTTTGGATTCGTTTGGTTTGCGTTTTGTTTATGTCAAATGTGCATTAGGTTTTTTGTCCTTGTTTTCTTCTCTTTTTTTTTTGTAAATAACCATTGTTAAAATGAACTCACTCCAAGTTGTGTATGCTTTATGGAAGTATTTACACACAACTAGTGACATTTTAAAAGCAATGTGCCTCACTTTGGCTCCCCTGGGTACTATCAATTTTCCAGGGAAACGAAAAGCGCCTCTACGCCCTGAAAAACGTAGCGAAAAGAAAAGAAAAAAAAAATTAATCACTGAAAAGTTCGACGCGTTCACCTGACAATTTGCACGTGCCCACGTGAACGGCACGAAAAGATACCCAGGTGGACACGGGCACGACCAGGGTGTATGCTCGGTGAGGCGTTAAAATGCCATCATTAAAAATCAATGTTTAAAGATTTATGAGCTTAACAAAGTGTTAATTACACGGGACCAACAGCAAAATGTACTGAAGTGAAAAGGAGAGAAAGAGGCAGAAAAGAAGCCCCAAAAAAATAGAAGCAAAGCAAAATTGATAACCAAAACAAGGTGAACAAAAGCTAAAAGAGTTATTTCTATTCAGACCCTTGGAGTTAAGCAAAAGTAAATTACAAAAGTTTTTCTGTGTGTATGGAATGAACTTACTTAATTGACTTTTAGGCCTCTATGCGTTGCCTAAATTAATAAGTAATTACAATAACGATTTTTCCATAACAATTAGCTACGCATACAATATTTTCTTGCCCTAAAGCATGCAAATGAATAATTAAACCAAATTGCATGTGAGCAAAAATAATTAGGTTTCAATCAGTTACATATTTAATTTTTGTTTTGTTTTGTTCGCTTGTTTTCATTTACTGCAGCCCTCGGCTACAAAACAGCTGTCGATAACAGATAATCGATAGCAGCTGATCGCAGCGTATTGGCTGCTTAACAACACTGCAAATCGAATTTGTTGTAATTTAAAATGGTCACCAACAATTTTACAGCATTTTGGCAGTAACAAATTTTCTAAATTTAAATTTGACCATTCGCTGCGCTCGCTAATTAGCTTAAAAAACTCGAATTAACGCTGCATGCAGCGAGACCAAAGACGAAAGTCCAAAAGCCCCAAATAGTCGCAGTTTTTGAGCCTTCGGGGCGCTGTATTAACACTTAAATAAATGAAGCCAAGGCCAAAACTTGAGGTTGCTGATTATAAATTAAACTAAAATAGCATAGGCTGAACCCTCGAAATTTAATCAGACCAGAACAAAAGGCGGATAAAAAAAAAACAGAATACAAAAAAAAACATAAAATAACGAAATGCAAAAACCGACAGAGAAACAAGGCGTTACACAAAAAGGAGGAAAGAAAAGAAAAGAAATGAAACGAAACGAAACAGAGAAATGCCTTTCATTTTGACCAGCAAAACAAAAGGAGCACAACGAACAAGAGACGCTACGAGAAGGATAACCCAAACAACTTTCGTTGACGACGTTTTCATAATTCTGGCAAAGGCAAAAGACATGAACGCAACGCAACGCAACGCCAAAGCAAAGCAAAGCGAGAAAGGACAAGGAAAACCCAACACGTTAAAATAGCAAAAATCAACAACCGAAAAACGTAAAAGATGCCAGGCAGCAGTTTTCCCTTCAGCATAAGCTGTTGTTCTGAGCGTGAGTGTGTGGGTGCGGGTTAAAATTATGGGCGGGGCAATGGGGGGCGTCATGTGGAAGCAAAGCGAAACACCGACACAACGATGACGATGACACACGTGAGGTTTCGCAGCAACAAAAATACAATATACGTATTTATATACATTCCATATGCATATATAGTACAGCTGTCTGTGTATGTGGGTGTGTTGGTGTGTGCGTGTGAAGGACGAAGCACACAAACGCACGCAAAAGCCTTAAATATGCTTGAACTACTAAAGAAGCCATAAAGCAACCCAATGGGCCAACGACTACAACAATCGTTTACCTACCAAAAGGCGTTGAAAATTTCTTTGCACACATATTCACATTCCCTCAAATACAAGTATTTCAAAGCTTGTTTCCTTTTAACTTGGCCAACTACGAGTCCTGTCATGTCCTTTCAGTCACGTTGCGTGCGCTGGCAACTCCAACTTGTTGTCCTCGACGTGTTCAAGTTGCAGGGGAAATGTCCCCACTTAACAGACGAATTTCGAATGTTACAACCGCTGCCAACTCAATAAGGGGTGGAAATTTCGGTTGTAACGGAATTTCCCTATACAAACTCCTTTAATTTGGTTTCTGATACTACATTAGTTTAAATTAGTGCGTTTAAGTTAATTAAGTCCAAAGTGCTAAAGAAAATTCAAAACTGTTAAATTGTGCAACATTTTTTAGAGTGGAACGCTCAATTTGATAACAGCTAGACACTTAAATATATGTATGTGGTCATTTAAAACCTTTTAATTATTGAAGTTTTTCCTACCACTTAAAATTTGTTTAAAAATAATAACTTTGAAGCTTAAAAATCTTGTCAAAACTTGGTAAATTTTTTAAAATAATATCATCATTTTATTTCCAAACTCGCTCTGTTTTGGACTTTACAGTCCAATATTTCAATAATTATACCTGTGTTATACCTGTCCTTTAAATATACTTTAGCTGTGAAATTTTAATAATTGTACATTACTTAACAAATTTCTACATATATAAAATGAATATCTTATTATGCCTGGGGAAAAGTCCGTTAAGAGACGTATATTTGAAACAGTGGGAATTTGTTACCTGCTGGGGAAAGTAGGTGCATGAACTGGATAATTTGCTACAAAAATCCTGTATAAGAATCCCAAATAAAAGGAATTGAAAAAAACCCAATAAATTCTGCCTGTGTGCTGATAAACCAAAATTAGGTAGACAAAGTAGGTAAATTATATAGTAGAAGTAATTTTGGGTACATTTCCCAAAAAGGATTTCATAGGACTACCCAAAAGGAATTAAGTTGAGACACTTTTAATCCCGTTGGAATGTAGAAAAAGGGATTTTATTGCCATTGCAGCTGTTACAGACCACAGGTAGTTCCAAAACACGCTAACGACTTAAGGTACGCAAACCTTTACCTATATAAGTCCTGCCTTCTCTCAATAGAGTCATCAGTCAGTATTTGAACCTCAAACACGCAACATGTCACATCAACGGCATTCCCGCTTTATTTTCGAAACACTGCAAAATGTGCGAATCTTTCGTCACCAGCCGTACATCAACGACACCACCATGAATTGCCTGAGCTGCCAGAGTTGTGTTGGCAACAATGAGCCATATAGCCACCACTGGTTGGAAAAGGATGATGGGCAGCACATCAAGTTGAGTCTAGCGGAGAAGGTGCTGCTCAAACGGATCGAAAGGGAGAGAGTTGAGACATTTATGCTGTGCGACGAAAGCGCCGTGGCACGTACCCCAGACTTTATGCTGGACGCTGGAATTGAGGCAGTTCCTCAACTACTGCGATTTTTGTACTACGAGGCGAGCCACCTGAAAGTCACCTTTGGCTTCTATGTGAACGTGACCAAAAAGCGACTCTACTATGAGACGTTTCCTATTGAAATCAAACATTTTCTGGACATTGAGGAAACTGTGGACATGGCATTTACTCGTTTGGTGGAGAAGATCAGCAACTATGTGCTCACAACGATGCGGGTGTCCATGGAGGCGTGCACCATTAAGCGAATCAAATTGATTGTGCAGCGTCAATGGAATGGACAACTGCATCTGCCACTACAGTATCGGGTGAAAAGTGATTTACGTTCGAAGGGTACCAGTAATCCAAGCCCCGTTGATCTACCGCTACTCACAGAGAGTTACATCAACTATCATGGTCGACGTAATCCGTATTTTCCTCCCTCACTGCGGGTAAACCTCTACTGTTTTCGTGTCTGTCCACGCACCAGGGAGCTCTACACAGTGCCCTATTTACTCAGAAGCGAAGACGTTGACAATACACCCACATTTCTTATACAAACCGATGTGGTGGGCGAATTCTGTGGCATGCATGAAATACGTAATATTCGTCGGTTTCTTCGAGCTGATTCCAGTGATGTGATCGAGTGTCGAGAGTGCAATTCTAATTTTTCTGGACGCTTGCACTATGCGCTGCACAAGGAAATCGATTGTGGGCGTGGTATCATGGTCACAAGCTTGGACGTGGACCCTGACGGAGAGACACCAGAGCTACACGAAAAATGTTTTGCACTGCCCAAACAGTTCTTTAAATTCGCTTGGTTTGGCATTGCTCCCAATTAACTTTAAATAATCTATGTATATGTAATTTAATTTTATAATAAAAGTATTTAAGTAAAATAATTTCTTGTAGAGTTTAGTTATTTGAAATTGAACAGTTAGGCGCCAAATTTTTCGATAGCAAAGAGGGCAACGACTGCGCTGGTCACCCTACAATTTGACAACGTTTTCGTGAACGGCAATTATATTCACTTTATTGCTTTTATTTAGTAAAAAATTTACTCTTGATTTTGTAAAATAATTGACAAATAAAAAATAAATTAATTTAACATAATTATTGGGCTTATATATATATTTGTATAAATATTATTTTTATCTGACTCACCGCTAACTCTAAATGCGAATACAGCATTCGCCAGCCCTGAGCATGTCACCGTGTTGCGTGAATGGCAAAATGATGCAGAATCAAAACAATGAATAATTTGGACAGTTCGGTGCAAGCTCACACCAAATTGGAGAAAGAACAAACCAATTTGGTGTTGCTTAAAGATCGCGTAGACAAGTACCATGATCTCTCCACGCAAATGTCCAGCATTCTCACGATTTTCGAGAAGCGTCTCGGCAACTTGGAGCAGACAATCTTGCCCGTCTATCAGGAAACAGAGCAACTGCAGAAGCGACAGCAAAGTAAGAATTGTATTCATGTAACTCTCCTTGTGTGCTGACAACGCCCCACATTTTAGATTTGGAAGCCACATTGAGCTGCCTTGAGAACGTACTCTCGCACTACGATGTATCACAAGAAGTATGCCAGCTCATCCATCAAGGGCCAGTGGAGGGCAACATTGTGGTATTTCTGGACGCGTTAGCCAAGCTGCGCGCAGCAATGGACTATTTTCTGCACAACAACTCGCAGAGTGTGGAGCTGGAGAACGTTACCAGTCTCTTCAATACCGGCTGCGAGGGACTTAATCAGCACTATAGCATGCTCTTGAAGAAGCACAGTGCGCCACTGAAGCCTGTGGAGCTGTTGGACCTCATTTATATAGAGGACGACTCGTCTAGCGATGAGTACACGTCATTTCGTCAGCTCTCTCAGAGCACGCGAGAAGAACTATTCACCATCTCACACTGGCTGGAGCAGAACATGCGTGAGTACACACACATCTATGCAACTGAGCGTGGAGAGGTTGTGTTGCGCTCTCTGCAACTACTGAAGGATCATCAGAAGAGCAGCAGCTGGGGAAACGAAGCTTTGGTGAGTACAAAAGCTTTCAAGTCACATCAGCAGCTTTTAACCCAGTCTGTTGGAAGTGCAAATGCAACGCTGTGCAAGAGAACAGTTAGTCTAACGGCAGTATTCCAAGTGGCGGCAGAATTGCAAAACTACAGTCGCCATTTGCCATTTAAATTCGTGCAAAACGTGTTCAGTTCAGTGCTATTTTTTGTTAAAATAATTGTAAACTTTTTGTGAAACTAAATTGATTACAATGGCGGAAAGTCACACTCCGAAAAATCGTCCTAAACTGTGCTTCAATCGCACACCGAATGTCAAGAGCGAAGTGGTTTGGAATACGCTCAATGTTAATTCCATAAATGTGCGCTGCTTCACACCGATTCTGGGAGAATTCCGATCGCCCAATTTGTCGCCCATTAAGAATATGCAGGGCATCAAAAGTCCAGTGTCCCCAATGGCCTTTAAGAAGCCACTGGAGAAGCTGCAACAACAAATCCAGCCACCAAAGATAATGGTGACGGGCAAGAAGCTAAAGAAGGAGGACGATATCAACAGTAGCATGGATGTCTTTCTGGATGATTCGAGCAATGCCAGCACAGAGACATCATTAACTGTGGAGACTCGTCGTCGTTCCATACAGGCTAACAATCACAACTATGTGATCAATCATGCCAGCAATGTGAAGGAAGTTTTACTACTTGTTGGCCTCGAGCGATACCAGGAAAAATTTGAGAAATCCCATATTGATATGATCGATTTGGTGTCCATGAAACGTGCCGATCTCAAGCGAATTGGTCTGCACAAGAACGAGGACTGTGATCGCATACTGGATGCCCTCAAGGCGCTTTAATTGCCACCAACTTCGAGCTGATCGCTGGTTGATTTGCTTCTTTAATTTATAAACTTTTATTTTTGTCTGCATTTTATTATTGTATTTTACTTATTAATAAATTAAACATTTATATGCTGCTCTTAAAAAATGTTTCTTTTTATGGTTATTTCTTTAAACTTTTGACTCTTTTGCAGAGACCACGTCATAGCGGACGACAAACGCTGGAACCCAAGAAGAACACCTCGGCGCGACTGCAGCAAATGTAAGCTTTGGTTGAAATTGTACCAAGATCACTAGGCTTAACTCGGCTCTCTCCACAGCTTCGAGAAGAAGGCCAACAAATTGTATATGCGAGCCACACAGACCCTTGAGCAATCCACGGGCATCTCCATTAAGAAGGCCTCCTCGCACACGGATCACTTAACCTCGGAGGATCTGCTTGATGGCGATCAGGAGCTGGACAAGTATTTGGTTATGCTGCTTGGTCTGCAGCGGCTACTTAACTGGGAGCGAGCCATTATGCGGGACATCATACCACAATCGAAGCATAATGAAGTGTTTGCCCGACTGGCATACAATGCCATCGATTTGGTGGTCCGGGATGCCGAGTCCATAACACAGCGCATACTACGCTGTATTTCACGCAAGGAATGGACCTCGGCCTTGGGTATCTTCTCGGCTTTGAAACGAGTCATACTCTTGCAGCCGGACATTGAACGCACCTACGATGCTGCACAGCGGGAACAGTTGACGAAGGTGCTCAATAAACTGCAGCAGACAGGAGCCAAGGCACTGGAGCACTTCCTCGATGTGGTCAAGGGCGAGTCCAGCACGAACATTGTGGGCCAGAGCAATGTACCCAAAGATGCGACTGTGCACGAATTAACCTCCAACACGATTTGGTTTATCGAGCATTTGTACGAACACTTTGATGTCATTGGGGCTATACTCGCCCACGATGTGCTCTACTCCACGCAGCTGGACACCATACTGATGAAGAAGGCGCTGCCGGGAGAGGAGCGCAACAAGGCCTTGCTGGCTATCTACATAAGTGAGAAGTCTTTAGATTCCTTGAAGGCACCTGACTAATATGTTACTCTATCTTTCTTTCCACAGAGAAAGCCCTAGCCGAGCTCAACCTCTCCATAATGAACAAATGCGAGCAGTACAACGATCAGGCCACCAAGCATCTCTTCAGGCTCAACAACATACACTACATACTCAAATCTCTACAACGTTCCAATCTCATTGACTTGGTTACCTTAGCGGAGCCAGAGTGTGAGCATAGCTACCTAGAGATGATACGAGAGCTGAAGACCAGCTATCAGAAGACCTGGTCTAAAATGTTGGCTGGCATTTACTCGTTGGAGGAGCTGCCTAAGCCAACGGGTGGCAAGGTCAAGGACAAGGATCGCAGCGTGCTCAAGGAGCGCTTCTCGGTGTGTAACCCCTGGAAAGCCCATAATTCCCCTTACTAATCCCTTTTGTCGCCACAGAACTTCAACAAAGACTTTGAGGAGGCGTGCAAAATCCAACGCGGCATTTCCATACCCGATGTCATACTCCGCGAGGGCATCAAGCGGGACAATGTGGAGCACATACTGCCCAACTACAATCGCTTTTTTGAGATGTGAGTGCTGTTACACTGCGAGAAATGGTTTACTAAAGTTTCCTTTTGTAGGTATGCTGCTGTGCAGTTCAGCAAGAATCCGGACAAGTACGTCAAGTACCGTCCCCACGAGATTAATGCAATGCTGAGCAAACTCTTTGATGACTCCGCTTAAAGGACTATCCAAGAAGTTTAGTTTACTTTCGATCGGCTTTTTAATTCCAACACAATAAATATCGTTTTAAAAATTATACATTAAATACGTATAGACTATGGCCTAAAAATATTAAATGCCGTTTAAAATGTAACTCGAAATTAGTAGAGGAAGTTGTTCGATGGCGCCTCGGGGCGTCCACAGGCGCCATAATGATGGACACCCACTGTGCTATTGGTGCGACAGTTCTCAATGTCCAGGAAGCAATCATTCAAATAGGTCTTGTTATCATTACCACAAACTGGCTCAAATTCCCGTGGACAGATGCGGGCACAGCCCTTGAACTGGAACGCAGACAAGCAGCGCTTCAAAGGCACCACAAACACATGCTTCCCACAGTTCTCCTTCCTCATGTGACACTCCGATTTGTAGAACTTGTTATCCGAACCACACACGAAGTTTGGAGGCTGTGCATCACAGTCCGACTCACAGTCGGCGGTGAGTGCACAATTCTTCAGGGACACGGACACCACACGCAGATTGCAGGTGCGTCGCTTGAACTCGCACATGGAGCCAAAGGTGTTGCCATCGGAGCCACAAACTGGCTGCTGTTCCAGATCCGCACGCGTACAGGCATCACCACAGTCCCTAACTGGTGTATTCAAATCTGTGCAGGGTCCAATGTGCGCCAGATTTACACCACGTCTGCAAAGGAAATCAAGGTAATCTATGGATTCTATTGAGTTTGGCTTGGATTGGGTACTTACAGGCACGTGGCATGCGCCAACTCGCACTCGTTGTTGTAGGTCTTCGCATCGGTGCCGCAGAGTTTGTCGTTTCTCTTGGAGCTGAAGATGGAGCCAAAGAGATTGTTAAAGTCCTTGCAAGGAGGCAACTGCTTGCAGCGCGTCAAACGATTCTTGCACTTGTCCATGCTCATCTTCTGTATGGACTTGCGCTGTGGACTGTCAAGGGAAAGGAGGATTATAATTGGAAGTGTTTAGAGCTGTACTGACCAACTCACCCGCAGTTGAGCATCTTTAGTTCACAGAGCGATGAGTAAATGTTGCCATCACTGCCACACACATACTGAGAAGTGGCATCCGCCTCCGACTTGGGACACTCAGTGGGACACGCATCGGCCGATTGGCTGCCATGACGCTCCTGGGGCATGCAGAAGGACAGTGGCACCTCGAAGACGTGCTTGCCGCAGTTGGTGGAACGCATCTTGCAGGGACTGGCATAGAGACGGCCATCAGAGCCACAGGTAGGTCTGGCCACACGCCAACAGGACTCGCGACACATTCTAGTGGATTGACAGTGCTTGCGACTGGTCTTGACCACGCCCTGTCCGCAGGTGTGCAGCTTCATCTCACAGGTGGAGTTGTAGACGTTGCCATCGGAGGCACAGATGGGTCCATCTTTGGGTGCACTGTTGCAGTCCACGGGGCAGGATTCACGCTGGGCGCTAGTGTTGCTGCAGGGACCCACATGGGACAACTTGACGGCGGCTAGACCAACGCGACAGGACTGTACCCGCAACATGCAGCGGTTCAGATAGGTGCGTCCATCGGTGCCACAGACGGGATCTTTTTCGGTGCTGCAGCGATGCTTGCAATCAGATCCCTTGGAGCGTTCACAGCCATCGCGCACGTCTTTGATCGTGGAGACACCATTGCGAGCACACGTCTTCTTGCGCAGCTCACAGAGATTGGCATAGATGAGGCCATCACTACCACAAACGGGCTCTGCACCCACCGTCAAACTGGGCGGACAGGAGCGTGGACAGTTGTTGGTGCCACCAGAGGCACTGGCTCGATGCTGTCTTCCCATGCTCAGCTGCTGCTGCTGATCTGCTTCCTCTTGCAGCAGATTCTCTAGCGCTGCTGCAGCTGCTCCCGGTGCCTCCATCAGTGTCGAGGACAACTCCGGCTGTGCATCCTGACGATAGTTGATCAGCAACGAATCCGGCACTGCATCAGCACTGCGATAACGTATCACTGGCGCCTGCGCTGGCAGCTTGATGATCTTTATGGGCGAATCTGTTACGGCGCCTACGGAGGTGGAGTGGAAAGAGAGAGAGAGAGAGAGAGAGAGGTGAGAAAGCAGGGCAGAGCAGGTCAGCGGCTGTGCTCTCGGGGGCATGCGGAAGAGTCGCCGCTGGGCATTAAAATATTGGATTAACTGACGTGTGCGCAAAGCACTTTTTGCGCAGTTGCCTAGCTTCAGAGGTGTCGCGTGCCCTAGCAGAGTGGGCGTGTCGTGTCACGCACGAGCACGAAATATTAAATTTTGATTTTAATGCAACAATAATCAATATATTTAAAAGATTAAAATAATTAATGAAATATTATATAAAAAGAAATAAAATAAAATTAATTTGAATAAGTAAAATTGTAATAGTTGAAATAATTAAAAGTTTAAATGAATTTTATAATTTTATTGACGATTAAGTTCCTAAAAACATCTTTATCGAATGATAAATAATTTTTGAAAAGCTTAAGGTTATAATTAAATTTTATTTATATTTTATTACAAGAAATCACTATAAAAGGGAGTGTGTACTAGTGATGAAAGCAGCTCCCAAAATAGGCAACTATTAAATTACAAAAAACAAAAATAAAATGTGTTTAATAAATGTATAAAAAATTTCGATAGAATTTAAAAAATAATGATTTTGTAATACGTATTGTTAGTAATATATTTTATTTTTTTTATCGTAATAATACTTCTGCAAATATTTATAGATGAATTTAAACTATAGATCAAAGGTTCAGGCGTGTACAGTGTGCCCAACAAGAGTTGTCACACCAAAAATTTTAAAGCTTTAACTTTTCAAATGAATATTATTGGATTTTGTTTACATTTATTTTTATTTAACACAAAAATCCTTCAACACTCCAAGTTTTATTCAATAGTTTGCTGTTCCAATACATTTTGTGCCCACTAAATTAACTAGCATTCTCTTTGATTACTATAAAATATTTTTATAGTCCCTTATTTAAAACGCTCAGCTAAAATTGGAGCAATCGTTTTTTTCTTAACCTAAAATAATTATAAATGTTTGTAAGACAAATCTACCCACATTAAACCAGCGCCCCAAAGATGGAAGATCTCTTTTTAACCCCACCCTGCCGCAAATTTGAGTTAATGACCATATTCGGCCATTAACTTTGGGTATTTAGAGAATCGTTTATGTGCTAGCGTAGTGCAGTCGTGCTATTAACGGTAAACAGCCCACACAGATCCAATCTTAAATATGAGATGGGACTATCTGGTGACCTCCATCTATAATTGCGCTTGCTAATCCCCCCATCCAGAAATCAAGAGGCTAAAACTGCAAGTGAAATTTTCACACTAATTGCCTCCGGCCCCGGGTCCAAAAAAAAAGTCTGTGGTCGGTCGGATGTGTTGGATCTTGAGTATTGTTTGCAAAGAAAGCGATGCCACGAGAGGAAGCACAGCGTAAATAAGTGGAGAAGAGAAGAGCGGAGTGGAGAGGAGAGAGGTGAAGTAGAAAATCTATTAGCGCGCTTCAACTGCGACTCCAAGCGATTGTTTGCCCGAGATAATTGAACCCACGTTCATTATTTCAATTTGTAGCAGCTTAAAAATCACAACAAAACAACAAAAAAGAAACTACAAAAAAAAACAAAAACAAAAGCACAACAACAACAACAACGATAAAAACAAATAACTAAAGTCAAAGACTTAATCCAGAGACAGTCGCATTCTCAGCAATTTTAATGGCCGCAAGTAGAGAAAATTAAGCGGCGTTAGAAATTAATACAGACATCAGACACTGCGTCGTCTCGCCTATGTTCCACATTCCACAACATCCACACAGGCACACACACACACGCACTAACACTCACACATACACGAGCTTCGCAGCATTTATTCCATTTGCAGTCATGACCAAAGCTCCCTGCTCTCTCCGCTCTACGCTCTCTGCTCTATGCGCTCTCTGCTCCTGCTATCGGATGCCATCAATTGCAACAACAACAACTGAAGCAAAAAAACGCATAACGTATAATTTTCAAAAGTGGAAAACAGCAGCAGCAGCAGCAGCAACAACAACAACAGTAACAATCGTATAACGCTGGGCAGGCTTAGGCCGGGACTGCGACTGCGACCAGACATGATATGTGGTGCTCGCTGGCTGCAACTGCTGCCCCCACATATCATGCTGCCAGCCGCACAGTGGTCAAAGGATGGCATGCAAGGGGTCAACTTTTGAAACTATAAACTAAAGAGGAAAAGTAGACTAAAGATAAAAAGAGAAATTATTGGCTTTAAAAGGAAGCAGGAAGAAATATTAAAAAATATTTCGTAGCGTGATCTAAAATTCCAAATTTTACACAAAAAAATAAAACAAGAGAGAAATTTTGGCAAGTGGTTTTTGAAATAATAATAGAAATGAATCATTTATAGTGTTTTATACTTCCAAGTATTTTGCAAGCCCCGCACAATAATAAACCAAAGTGTTTAATTAAATAGCTGGAACAGAAGAAAGCATTGTCTTTTACAGCTTAAACATAAAAAAGCCATATCCGATTTGCATAAAAACTTAAAATTTTGACACTTAAAAAATTAAAAAAAATATTTCCATCTACAGTTACTAGAATTGTTGCTTAAAAGCATGAATCACTACTCCGATTGATCATACAAATAACAATTGCAACATAAACAATTACTTAACTGATTGAATTGATGATGATGACGACGATGTTATACATACTTACATATGTTCACATAAGTGTACATGTGTAACAATGTCACGATCTTTTTCCAGTGAGGAATTTTGATTTCAATTAAATAACAATCTTGTCGAAGCAGAAACAAATCGTTTGAGTTAAATGACAATTGGCCATTGTCTTTTTTCCATACTAAGGGTCAAGTCTTTTATGGCGACCTAATAAGGCAATCAACCAAATAATTTGCTGCTCTCTTTAATGCACTTCTTAATTTGAACCCGTTCCAAACGGCTGCGGTAACACTGTATTTTCTGCTTCTCTGGGTTCAAGTCTCTTTTGTTGCTGCTCACTCCGTCTCTGTTGCTGTCCGTCTCTCTTACTGCCTGTCTCTCTGTCTGTCGTGCATGAGAGCGAGTTTAATGAATTTATTTGAATGTTGGACAAATTGTGCACGACGAACAAATTTACGAGCATGTTTGGGGCTTTACTTTTACATATTTCTGTGCATACATGCGATTGGGAGCTATGAATTCAGTGGGAAAAAGGGGCGGTGGGGAGTTATGGGCACATGCAATAAGAACTGGAAGGTGTGAGGAGACGAAGAGGGGCAAACGGTGGTACTCTCTGATGTGTGTCAGCTTTACATTCACTTTATAGTTGAACCTTAGCTATTAATTGCTGGTGCTGCTGCTGCTGAGCAGAAGACAAAAGCCTTTCTACTGCACAGCTGTAGGTCTACCCCCTGTCCTCCCTTTTCTACCTGCCCACTAGTAGGTTAGTTAGGTGTATGACTTACCATTAGTGAGTACTGCCGTTAACACAAGTGCCAGCAGTGCGCCAAACAGCTGGTGCTGAAATGTTAGCCCAAAGCGGTACTGGAACATCGTCTGGAACAAGTACATCATCATTTTCACTGTCGACTGCACTTTCCAGGCCTAGGCTAGACGACGTTACTGCCTCTGTCGCTGTCGCTGTATGCGTGACTACGACGCTTTCGCTCGTTAACAATTGAAATGGTAGCAGTGTCTGTCTGTCCGTTTGTCTGCCTCTTTCGAGCTTCTCAAGTTCAACACTAGCTCTGCGGCGGCGTGCAAAGATCACGACACGACTTTGCGTTTAAAGAAAGTTTAAGTCTTTGTAGTACCTCCTCCCGCCGTCTGTCTGTGCACGGCGCTTTTAAAGAACTGGTGCAAGCTCAAGCTGACGTTCGTCGCTGCTGCTGCTACTGCTGCTGCTGATGCTGGGGCGTCGCTGCCAACTTTAGAATTAACAGTTGGTTGTCGCTGTCGTTTTGTGTTTGTGATTCCGCGGTTCGCGGTTCGCTCATTTGGGTCTTCTGACTTCGATGCCCTTTTATGAGTTCATTCGTCGCCTATTAAACGTAGCGTCGTTTCGCAATTACACCGATAATAACTCCTTGCGTCTTCACTCTAACACTCAACGTAAATGTCTTCTGGTATCTGGGATTTCTCGGCTCTCTGACCTCTTGCACAATGTAGCATAATTTCTTTTTTATCGCCTTGCCTTTTAGTACATTTCTTTATACTTTTTACCTACTCTTTACTATTTTTTTTCTTTTTTACTTATTTTGCACGTCGCTTTAATTCGATTTCAATTACGACTTTTGCCTTTTGAAGTTTACCACCGTTACCGTTTGTTCAGTCAGTCATTTGGTTCGTTCTGCGGTTGTTACTATTTTCCTCCTCTTCTTCTTTTTGTTGTTTCTTTTATTGTATGCACACAAAATATCTTTTCATAGTCTTTTCGGGGCGGGCACTTTTTGAGTTCTTTTCAGTGCTTTTAGCAGTAGTTCGTTACTCTCTTTTGCCCTAACCGTAACCGTAACCGTTTGAATTTGATTTTGATGCGCGCTCGTTGAGTTTCGCGTGCGAAGTGATCGTTATGTGGATGCTGAATGTGTCTGTGGATGTTGTTGGTATGTGGACGCTATGGACGCTGTGCTTTGCTCTGCTGCCGACGTTGACGTTACAGCAACGACTGCATTGTTATTGGCTTCTCTGCTGTCGCGTTTTCAATGAATGAACACACACACACACGTGCTTAGTCTCACACACACTCGTACGCGCACTTTGATTTTTTACACATTCATAAAAAATTATATGCTTTTATTGTTGCTGGCGCGTCTTTTGTTGCACGGACGACAGAACAGATCAACTGGAAGACGCTCGCTTGCTTGCAGCTTTCTGCTTTCAGCTCCAATTTCGTATGCGACAAAAAAGTAGCTGCTACTTTTGCTGCTGCGGCTGCTGCTGTGACTATGTTACTGTTACTGCTGCGGCTGCGCCGTACCGAACGACACGAGAGAAAGGTTTGAATGACACTCGCACTCGAATTTGCAATGCCATTTATATGAGTGAAAGGCAGTCGCAGCGCAGCTGCGCCGCTGCTAGCGTCGCTTGGGCGCCGCACAGTGGTGACGCTTGGCGTGCAGAAATTCTTACAACAATTTCTGTGCATCGCTGAGCTGCAAGTCAAGGACGCTAATAAATAAATTAATGTAAGTTAGGTAATTAGTAAGTGTTAATTAATTAGTGTTAGTGTTAGTTAGTGTTAATGTAATTAAAACTGTTCTTAAACTTACTGTTTCTTTAATGCAGCGCCTATGTTAAACTCATGTTAATGAAATGTTAATGCCGGAAGCGCTGCTGGCACAACAGTTTGAGATCTTTTGCTGCCTGCCTGTCTGCCTGGTGACACTGTGCGCCGGCGTTGTCTTTGCTGCTACTACCGCTGCTGCTGCTGTTGCTGTTGTTGTTGTTACTTTTGTTGCAGTTGCGCTTAGGCATTGATTAAATGGAGTTGTCGGTATTTAAAATAACAACTTGGTCATGTTGTCTGCAACCTAATCGGTTTTGCGTACAAATTTAATTTGCCAAAAGTGGCAGCAAAATGCAACCAAAAAGGCGAACCGCATTTGAAATTATAACACACACACGGCATTTCACACATGTTTGTATGTGTGTGTGTGGGTTGGCTGCCTCCTATAGGCACGATCTATCTATGCAGCGACGTCGACGTCGCAGTCGCTGTTGTCGTCGTAGAAAGTGCGCCGCCGTCGTCGTCGCACAGTTTGAAGTCGAGCTCGATGCCGATACTCAAAAGCCGCAACAGACGATGCTGCCGCTGCTGCCTCTGCCTCTGCCGCTGCTAGCTGGAAGCTGTGTTTATAGACTTGTCGACTTTTAAGCCATAAATTTTACGCCTGAGTGGCGTTTGCGAATAAGGGTCACACACACACACACACACACATGCACATACACGCATGCATAAGACACACGGCGGAAAAGACTGCAGTCAAGAGTGTGATGAACTGACAGAGACCCTGTATGTTAGTAATTCAATGTTAGAGTGCATATAACTGTATTTTTCTAGCTCGCTGGTAATTAATAAATAAATTATATACAAAATTAAATATTTTATTAATTTGTTAACGCCATTAAAGGCTCCATTTTACCTTCTCTTGTTTCTAAGTACTTCCTCTCACCACGCACTCATCACACCCTCTGCTCTTGCTTCGAACAGGGTCTCACATAGATGCTGATGCTCGCACACGAGCTTTGGCGAACGCTCGCGTGCATAAAGCAAAAAAAAAAGTGGAGTGGTGCAGCAGCTGGCCACCGCCACCGCCAAACCACCGCCACCGCGAACCGCTTAGCGGCAAAAAGAGGTCAGTAAGTGAATGTTTACAGTTAGTTTTTGGGCACACAGACATGTTAGCGGCAAAATGCATCTGACAGCCGTGACACAGCAGCAGCCGCAGCAGCAGCAGGAAACCGCCAACCGCCAAACTACTGTGACCGCCCAGAACTAATGCTGAATGGAGACCACCACTTTGAAAATTAATTAAAAGAAAGCCAACGTCAACAACCACAAACGAAAACTACAACTGAAAAAAAAAACAGCTAACAAAATAAAAAAAATAAATAAAAACCTTTTGGCATCAGTGCAATTTCTTTTTGGCCATAACCAAGATTTGATGCCGTCGTTTGTGGTTTAGCGGCTGCCAATAAAAATGGAAAGTGAAAATTGTAGCTGCAGTGCAATGCATATTAAAACAGAAAAACTGAAAACACACACAAACACACACACTACTGTGTGTCATAAAATGATAGAAGCCGCAACGACAACGCACCTGTTCTGCAGGTTAAGTGCGAGTTTTCTACACCTGTAGCTCTAATCACAGCTTACGAGCGTTTCGACAGCACATAGAAATAACCATCAGTATTATATAAATATGATGATAGAGCCGAGCATCGAGTATCGAGAAACGAGCAGTAAAAGCGGAAATTATACGGCAACAGATAACCAGTACAGAAATCAAAAGTGCTTGTTATGGATGCACTTGTGAAAATGCCAATTTCCAGTTGATGAGCAAGCAGCATGCGAAAACTCGATTGCATTTCACCGTTTTCAATCGAACGTTATTTATCAAAACTCGTCTGTTAAACATGTTATCACAGTTTGAAAAGTAACCGTTGCGGCAAACAGGGTGTGTCTTCGTATGGGCAGCACTGGCAGCTGTTGGATAAACTAATTATGCGAGTTTTGCAACACTGCTATGCAGTGTGGCACTGGCAAACGTTATCGATAGCCGTCAAAGTATCGATATGGCTATTTACATCGCTACTCACACACACGCACACATTCTCACATGTACGCACACAGGCACACTCATTGAAAAAGTCGGAGAATTGTGTGGGAAAAAAATCGTCTATAACTAAGTACGAAACGCGCAAATTGTGCTAATGCAGATGCCTAGTGCTAAAGGCAAAGTGTACGCTTGATTATTTTGGGTGCGTTGGCAGTTTGGGGGGGGCTGAATATTAATGTTGTCGCTACCCGTCGTCGCTGCTATCCGTTGTAACGCGAAGTGTGTGTGTGAAGAGTGAAACCTACAACTTTACTCCCCAAACCAGCAGCAGCAGCAACAACAACAACAACAGCAGAGGCAGAGGCAGCACCAACGGCAGCAGCAGCAGCAGTGTTGAGAGAAAAGATGGCGACGAGTCGCACCAGTCGCATACAATCACAACCAAAAATTTTTCCTTCAATCTTTTCGAAATTACATGGAGCCATCTCAGAGGCATGCGTCTCCCAGCGTCTGTCGACGGACAAGAAAACGCTGGAAAAGACGTGGAAACTAATGGACAAAGTGGTCAAATTATGTCAACAGCCCAAAATGAATCTAAAAAACAGTCCACCCTTCATACTGGATATACTGCCGGACACGTATCAAAGATTGCGACTCATATACTCAAAGAATGAGGATCAAATGCATCTACTGCACGCCAACGAGCACTTCAATGTTTTTATCAATAATCTAATGCGTAAATGCAAGCAGGCCATAAAGCTCTTCAAGGAGGGCAAAGAGAAAATGTTCGATGAGAACTCCCATTATCGTCGCAATCTAACCAAACTGAGTTTGGTCTTCTCCCACATGCTCAGCGAGCTCAAAGCTATATTCCCCAACGGTGTCTTTGCTGGCGATCAATTCCGAATTACCAAGGCGGATGCAGCCGACTTCTGGAAGAGCAATTTTGGCAACAGGTAAGCTAATCAGCTATAACAACAAAAAGGTAAACAAAATTAATTGAATTGTTTTTGCAGTACATTGGTGCCTTGGAAAATATTCCGTCAGGAGCTGAACAAAGTGCATCCGATATCATCGGGTTTGGAGGCGATGGCATTGAAGACTACCATCGATTTGACCTGCAATGATTATATATCGAATTTTGAATTCGATGTATTCACACGTCTATTTCAGCCATGGGTAACACTCTTACGCAACTGGCAAATCCTGGCCGTCACCCATCCCGGCTATGTGGCCTTTCTCACCTACGACGAGGTGAAAGCGCGTCTACAGCGCTACATACACAAAGCGGGTAGCTACGTATTCCGCCTATCCTGCACTCGCTTGGGACAGTGGGCCATTGGCTATGTGACGGCCGATGGCGAAATACTGCAAACAATACCACAGAACAAGTCGCTGTGTCAGGCGCTGCTCGATGGGCATCGGTAAGTTGTGGACGGAGTAGTGTTAAGAGCTTAGCCAGTTTAAATGCGGTGTATTGTTGGCTGTATGCTCCCAAGTAGTCTGCTCTAGCAGCTAAATAATGGCATTTTAACTAGGATTTGTTGAGTAATGTTTGGAGCAGAGCAGGCTACGCTGAGCCTCTTTTCATCATCTACTCTTCCCTCTCTGGAAGTTGTCTGCCATTTCGAGGCACTAACTCTATGTCTAGCCACATACTTATAGCAATTGTCTTAGTAGATACTTGGCTACGCTTAATTCCTCTGGTAACCTAAGTTCTTCTAACTCTTAACTAGCCCAAGCTAGTATCCGAGTAATAGGAGATAATGGTATAAAGTCCATTTTGGCCATAAATACACATAGACAGACTTAAATGCAAAGCCAGCACTTGTGTTCTGGGAAATTAGCCAACAAATTGATCACAACTCTCGTGTTTTCTATAAAACTTAATTAAATTGTCTTCCAATTGAACGATTGCAATCTGTTAATTAGTTTATAAATCATTTACATTGTACAAAACTACTTATATTAAGTCACTCCCTAATTACGAAACGTTTTACACTCTTTTAAAATGTAATTACTATTACTAAGTACATATTACTATAATTGCCATATAGCTAACTACCCAAAGTCCATTAATTATAGTACCAAATTTTGTAACTGCTATTGAAAAGACTTTGCTTTACTTTTTAAAACTTTATAATAACTAAAACCTTTCTTCTATGTGCTACTTAGCGAGGGCTTTTACTTATATCCTGATGGGCAGGCCTACAATCCGGATCTGTCGTCTGCCGTGCAAAGTCCAACCGAGGATCACATTACTGTCACCCAAGAGCAATACGAGCTGTACTGTGAAATGGGTAAGTTTAACTACTAAATACCCCTCGTTAATTCGTTGAACTAAACTTGACTTTTGTCACTTGTAGGCAGCACCTTTCAGCTATGCAAAATCTGCGCCGAGAACGACAAGGATATACGCATAGAGCCCTGCGGTCATTTGCTGTGCACGCCCTGCCTCACTGCCTGGCAGGTGGACTCGGAGGGACAGGTAAGCCTAGAGTACAACCAATTACAGGGTACACTCTATAACTAACTACTCTATAACTACTGTTTCAGGGCTGTCCGTTTTGTCGTGCCGAAATCAAGGGCACCGAACAGATCGTTGTGGACGCCTTCGATCCGCGGAAGCAACACAATCGGAGTGCAGCGAATGGAAGGCATCAACAGCAGGACGATGATGATACAGAGGTATAGTTTTGTGCAGCGCTTTAAAAAGTAAAAGCCTTTCACTTTGACGCCTGCCCCCCGCGCGCTGCCCGCCCGCCTGTGCTGCCTCTCTCTCTTACACACACTCACTCTCTATCACACACTCTATATCTTTCTCTTGTATACATATATTTATTTATATATATGCATATATATAGATATTACTCTTATGTTTATTGATTTTGGTTTGTTGATATCTTGTATACACACACACTCGCACACACACACACACACATACATACACATGTTAGCTTAAGTTAAATTTTGATTTATTCATACTTAAATTAATAGCTAAAATTTAAATGCAACTAACCAGCGCACAGCACACACACACACTCATGTGCATATGTAGTTGTAGCAGTCATGTGCGTATGTGTGCTGTGTGTGTTTGTGTCGAGCGCTCAAACCGGAAGTTGCCCATCAGTCGCTCATTTGCAATCATTTCTCGTTTCTCTTTCGTTTTATCAGCAATTCGCTTTTACTCTTTCTCTTCTCTTGTTCTCTGTGCACTGTAAATTGTTGTTTCGTTTCGTTTCGTTTGTTGATTTTTCGCTGCTTTTCCGTTTACTTTTCATTCATTTTGTTTGTGAATCATTTTTGAATTCGTTGCATTCAAAACAAACAACAATTTAAGTACTGTATTTTTTTGTGTGGCGATTTTAAACTTTTGTATATACTACATTTAGAAAATATATAGAATTTATTATTACTATTATTATTATAATTATTACCATTGTATTTTGTAATTTAGTGAGCTGAAAAGCACTAAAAAAACGATGAAAAGAAAACTTTACTGTACTCGCTGACTCCTCTACCCCCCTCGGTCCTTTCTCCCCTACCGCACCCCCAGCTCACCCCCAACTCATACCACATCAAACTTTGTAATAATTTCACCTTTTAGTTTATTATATTTTTGATTTTATGTTCAGTTTGATATTTCCAAAGATATGTTTAGTTTTTTGTGTTCGTTTTAGTTTTCAATGCGGTTTTCATATATTTAATTTGCATTATTATTAATTTTTTATGTAAGCAGCTCTGCCAGCTGCCACTAAGACTGTAATTTATAATTATAATTAATAATTTAACTGTAGTTAGTTGTTAATTGTCACAAGCCTAGGCGAGAATTTATGCAAAAAATCGTTAAAAGTATTAGCCAAGAAATTAACAATTTAAAAAGTGTCTGTGTGTGTGTGGGAGTGTGTGTGTGTGTGTGTGTATTGCGTGTGTATATACATATATGTATGTGTATGTTTAGTTATATTCATTCATTGATTCATTTATTTTAGTTTGTTTACCTTTCAATCAGCTTACATCATAAAACCACAACAATTATTATTATTATTATTATTTATGTTTAATGTAATACATCTAATGCAATTTTTAAACAATTTATAAATATATATCTGATACATGCGATATATGCAAATCTATAGAAATTACATAGTTTTATGATTTTTTGATATGATTTCCTTAATATGTTTTATAATGCCTAATTCTAATTCTAATTCATAACGAAAACAACAAACAAACAAAAAAATATATATATATGTATAAATATTTATAAATATTGGTTTTAATTGTTTGATTGATTGATTGATTGACTGATTGTTTTGCTGTTTTTTATTGTCAACAGTTTTGTTTCTATTTATTTTTATATAAATAATTAAAAACTTTTTGCGTTGTTGTTGCTCCTGTTGTTGCTGTTTATTGTTTTGTTTACTGTTGTTGTTGTCGTTGCTGTTGTTGTTGTTGCTGTTGCTGTGCATGTGCAACAAAACGATTTGATTTGCAGTTTGCCTCGTTGCTCTAGCGGCATGTGTCCTAACCAAAACTAGTTCCTCCATCACCAACTCAACTCAAAAATCTCAACCAAAACTGAAATCGAAACAAACTGCAATTCCTTGAAACATCCTGCAGGATATGGGCGACTTCAATATAGCCACCTCGTCACTGCATGCGCTCAGCACCTCGGCGGGATCACAGTGCTCCGCGGAGAAGCACAGTCCGCACACGTCGCCCCGGTTGGGCAGACGCAGCACCACGCCCAGTTTGATGGCCGTGCAGAACGATCTCTATGCGGGCGGCGGTCCAGCTCTAAGTCTGCCTAGTAGTAGCAATGCCTGCAGCTCCTCCGCCACAAATGCAACGCCACAGCCTTCGGCACCGCCAGCGTCGGCGGTGATCAGCAATGGTAGCAGCTCCGGCAGCAGTGGAAGTGCCTCGGGCAGCATTACAGCCACACAGAAGAGCACCAATCGCATGAGTGCACCGCTGATTGGCTCCAGTGTGATCAATTCCAGCTATGGCCAAAAGCTGCCCAGTAAAACGGACAACGGCGGCGGCTCCAGTTCCAGCTCAGGGGACACCGCCTCCATTAGCTCCTACGCCATACTCCAGAATCTGCAGGATGCCATCAGTTCGGGTTCCGGTTCCGGTTCGGGATCTGGTTCCGGTTCGAGTTGCAGTTCCAGCAGCTGCTCCACTGTCATAGCTGCGGGCACAGCTGTAGCGCCACCGCTGCCGCCACGCAAATCACCTGGCATGGAGACACCTGTAAAGCCGAACGGACAGACGCCCTCGAGCAGCAAGAGCATCGACAACATACAGTGCAGCCTGGACAATGTGCCGCCCCAGACAACGGCACCGCCCATACCGCCCCACGTGAGCAACAGTGTGGACACCTTGGCCGAGGATCTGATGCGGCAGCAGCGCATCTCGAGCAGCACAACATCGCCGGTGCTGTCACTGCTGGATGATATGGTCGTGGAGGTGGGTCCAGCGGAGACCATAAGCGGTGTGATCGATACACGTCCGCTGGAGGCACGCGGCCTTGCCACCCTGCCCAAACCAAGTGGCAGCACCACTAACAGTCATTGCACCCCAGTTGCTTCCCAGGATGCCGCCAGTTCCCACTACACCCAATTGTGCACTACGACGACCAGTGCGGCTGCTCTGGCGGCTGCCGCGGCACTGGCCAATGGCAAGAGCAAGTCAACGGTGACGTCATCGGTGGTACATCCTGTCCAGCACCAGCCGCTGCTCTACGCGAACGTGACGATCAATCAAAAAGACTGCGGCTCCGTGCCCTACGAGAACATCAATCTCGAGTACATCGCCAGATTGATGAACGCCGGTTACTCCAAGGAAAACGCGATCACTGCTCTGGGCATCTCGCGCAACAACATCGAAATGGCCGGTGATATTTTGCGTGAATTTGTCTCTAAGAATAGCGTCTAAATAGTGTGATTCCCCGTCTACCATTTCCAGTTCCCAGTCCTCTTCCTTCCTTCCATCAACAAGCGGTTACCCCCCTCGCTGGAGTGCATTAATAGTCAATTTGTGTCAACTCCATTGTGGTGTATAAATTTTATGGCAGTTTAAGCTCACGATTGACTTCTAAGTTGACCTGTTCGTCAACAGGAGTGTGCTACTGTTGACTTCCAAATTGATAATATGTCAACTCGGGTAAATTTACCACAAAAATAGTAAGGTACAAGGCACAGTATGTATATGAAATTGGTGTGTGTTGACACATGGATTGACCGGTTGATACTAAGATTGACCACTTTGTCAATTAACATGAATCTAATTCAAAAAGGGTTATATTTAAAGCACAGTTTTAAGCCACATTTTACTCCAGTTGACACAGAGAATAATCAGTTGACGCTGCGATGGACCTGCTTGTCACTTTATGAAAATGTTTCATCAAAATAGTGTAATACAAAGCTCATTAAAAAAAAGGATTTTTTTCTAATTGACCAACGGATTGACTCTGTGTCAACTGATGTTGAATGGTCCCAATTATAGCACGGTCCAAAATTTGCATATAACTATTGTACAAGTTACCGTAGATAATTCAGTATAAAATCAGATTGACCTATTTGTCAACAGTTGTAGATCTAGCATTAGTCTAACGGTCTGTAAATCTGCCATAATGGAGTTGCCAACTGTATTATTCAGTTGACACATAGATTGACCTGTGTGTCAACTAGTTTAAGTCAACCATGGCAGAGTTGACACAGATTTTGTCTTGTTTGTCAACCAGTGAGCTCTAAAGCAAAAAATGTCCCCTTCCCTCCTTCTATTCCACCCACCGCCACCCATGCCGCTCACTTCCTCACTCCCGTTCTCACCTTCACTCTCTCTCTCTCTCTCTCTCTCTCTACCTATATAAATATATATATATAAATATATTTCTCAATCTCGCTTTAGGAGCACCCCACACACTTCATATAGAGTTACGCTAAGTTTAGCTGTTCACACATACACACACACACACACACAATCCCCCGCACACACACATACACACACACCTTGGCGTAGCCAGCACAAGCAATTAGACGTAAAAATTCTTTCGCTCTCTTAAAATTAAAAAGGAAATTGAAATTAAATTATACAAAAAAACGAAAGAAAGAAAAAATTTAAATTTAAATTAAAAAGTTCTCACACACTTCAAAGTAAAAATAAAAAAAGAATCCAATTTAAGCACAAACCCATTTAATATCAAATATAGCTATATAAACACACTTAAATTAAGACGTATCTAATTCTTCCTATTAAGCAAATTAAATTATAAAGAAACCGAAAATAAAAACCAAAAATTCAAATCGAAATTCAAATTACCCCACCCAAAAAAACACAGAGAAAAATTATGAAAAATATGCTCCTCTAACACCACGAAAAAAAGACAGAAGATCCCATTTTAGAGCTACAGTGAAGCCTCGATAACCTGAAACAAAATCAAAACAATTTTAATTGGTGCATCGGCAAGTCATAAAACTCCAAATCATTTAAAAATAAATTATAAAAAATGCCTTTAAAGCTGTCCCAGCGTCAAATCTGAGTTTCCTTATTCGTAATACTCCCCGAATAATAAAAACAAAATGGTCCCTCAATGAATACAAATTCCGATGCACTATCAAAGTTTACCTCGATTTTTTATACAGAAACTTAACTTTTTTGTAATATTTGTAAGTTTATGCAATTTCAAAGTACACAAAACAAAAAATAATAAATAAAAGAAAATGAGAAAATGGGAAAAGTTACGAGAAAAGAAAAACCGAATTCAGAATTGAAAAGTTTGTATTACGAAGACGACCCTTTTTACAGAATTTATATTTATACTATATAATGCAAATAATCGGTTTTTAAATTCGTCGAAAACGTTCTTAAACCCAATTAAATCACGCAATTTTTTGACATACATATATACATAGTACGATACGAGTATCTAATAAAACTAAGCTATATAATCTATATATATTTAAATAGGCGATATAATCATGCGTAACGAAAGCAAAGGCAACAAAAACAAACAAATAAAGAATACAACAAATACAATGATATATCAATGCAATATTTCACTATAAACAAATCAATGCAAGCGTAAATTTTTAAGTAAATTATAATTACATAACCTCAATAATGAAACGAATCAAGAAGAAGAAAACACCACAAACTATTTATGAAATATACATATATAAATATATATTTGAATTTTAAGCATCATCCAGCGCTAAAAACATTAACAAAACCAACACACAAAACGGAGTCAAAGTCAATAAAAGGAAAACGAAATCGAAAAATAATAAAACCGATGAACGCGAGCGTAAAACAAAGCTAAGAAGGAAGTGGAAGCAGAAGATGAGGAAAAGAAAATGCGATACCAAATACCATAGTCATGTCATGTAACCCAAAAATCTTAAGCAGATATAAATTATTCTTATAAATAAAAATAAAAAACAAAAGCAAACCAAAAAAAAACTGAATCTCTTTTTTAAAGATTTTCTAGGGAACTAAATTAATTATTTTATTTTAAATTAATTTTTAAAATTGAATTTTAAACTTGCTAACAGTTTTGCTACTGTTAATATAACGCTTATAACATAGTTTTGTCACCAGCGGCGTTAGCTTACATTGCGCTGCTATCAACTTTAACATTTGCAGCCTTAACAGTTGCTCATCCCGCACGTTAACAGCTCTGCGCTTAGCTTTGCACCCGTCACTGTTAACTCCCCTACCACTGTTAACCGTCTGTTAATAAAACTCAATTTTATTTGCTTTATTGAAATATGTATTTAGTTTTTATTATTTGACTTATATAGTTTGCGTTTTTGTTTTTTATTTTTGTTTTTGTTTTTCTTTTCGTATTCAAGCACATATGTATTTTTGTTTTTTGTATTTTTTTTGTTGCATTTTTTTGTTGTTGTGTGTATGTTTTACGATTTTTTTATGTTTTATATTTTATAAATAAGGATTAGTTGCTGTTCTGTTCTGTGTGTGCTGTTCATTTCATTTCTCATTGTTAATTGTTAATTTTTCATTGCATTGCATATATCTCTAAACGCCTGCAGTTTTATCTATCGGGCAGATCAGACGATATATGTGTATATCTATGTATACCTACATATTCGTATAATATAGCGTTATACAATAATTAAGTTACTATTACTCTTGATTTGTTGTTTGTGTTGCTTAGTGTTTTCTTGTTGTTGTTGTTGTTATTGTTGTATATATATGTATAACATGGCTATAGTAGGACGTACTGATCCCAAATTTGTTGTTAGCTTCTTGAATGTTTTTTTTTTTTTTTGTATTTATTTAATTATCATAATTTTTTTTTACTTTTTTGCTTTCTCGTGTTTAGTAATTGAAATTCATAATTTTTTTCACAATATTTGCTCTTTGTTTCCGACACGCTCTCTTTGTTTTGTTTTTTATACTATATATATATACTTTAATATTTAAAAATACATTTTTAAAAATTAATTTTTGTAATCTTTCATTAAATGGTTTCAACAGATTTGGCGCAGCAAATTTCATTTGCTCTTCTTCTCTATTCTCATACAAGACTTTTAGTTATTTTCATTTTCATTTTTTTGTAGTTTTTGTTTTTGTTAATTTAATTTAATTTTTTTTTTTTTTTGTATTTGTGTGTTAGTTACAAAGATCGTTTTTCTTGTGATTTTAAATAAATATGTTTGTTGTATATGTATGCATGTATGTATGTATTGTTGTATAATATAATATGTAATAAGTTAATGCAACCTTTATTGAATGCAGAAATAAAATTCGTGAAACAACAACATACACAATTTAAATATAGTATATAGTACTCGTAGAGTGTTTTGGTGTTTAAATGTTACAAACGAAATTAAGACTTTGTTTGCTATATATACACAGTTATATATATATATATATTTAAATACTTGTTGTTTCCATCTTGTATATGTGTATATATATATATATAAATATGCCAGTTTAACAATAAGACTTCAAAGAAGCAATGAAAAAAAAGGTTTTGCAATAATAAAAATAGAATAATTTAATCGAATAGAGCATATACAAGTTGAGAAAAAATCTCTCCGCATCTCTATGGCATATATTGTTTGTTTGTCTCTTTGTTTAACGCACATTGCAAGGATTTCGTTGCCATTATACAATAATTGTTGATTTCATTTATTTATATTTTGGTTTTAGTATTCTTTCATTTAATATATGCTAAATTAAAGTAAAGCAAAACTAGTTTTGAAAAATAGTATACGTATACACACACAATTTGGTTTCGTCTCTCTTTCTCTCAGACACTTGAATTTCATTTTTAAGCAGCGCTCAACTTCAAAAAAAAATATATATATATAACAGAATAAGATTTTTTTTAGGAAATAGAAGGGGATCCTGTTTTAGTTTTATAATGATAATTGTTATAATTACTTTTATAGTACTCGTTAATTCTTTACGTACAAAATTTCGTATAGACTTTAATCAGACACGTAGAAATTGTTTTGTGGAGTTGCCATTTTTAGTAGTTTGCTTCATTATATATATATATATATATATATATTTATATGAATATATATGTTATTTATTTATGTATGTATGTATGTGGTATGCCATATGCTTTGCTATCAATTATTATTATCGTTTCCAATAGTGTGTTTTGCATCTAAGTTAATAAGTTACTTAATAAATGTATTGTTTCTTTCTTTTCATTTATATTTATGGTTATTAGCGACAAGTTCACATTGTAGTTTTGTAAATTGTTGTTTTTACTGTTGTTGTTGGTGTTGGTGTTGTTGTTCTTGCTTTGGAGCTATTTGCTGTGCCTTCTTTGTATAGTTTCGTTAAGCCTTGTTGTTCATTATGTTGCTTACAAGAATTGTGTTTCTTTGCATTTGTTGTCTTTAAATTTGCATCTAGTAATATGTGATTATGGAATTACTCCACCAGTGCGCCTAAAATAGCAATAATATATTAAGTAAACTATACAGATAAGAAAAATTCATTTAGTTCATACCTGGAATGCGTGGATGACGCGCTAGCACAGAGAAGCCCTTGCCCTGCGGCCCCTTGGGTGCACGAATAAGGATCAAACGTGGCACACCATCTTCGCCATTGAGCTTAAGGCGCGAGATCAGACGATCGGGACGATCGTTTATTTTCAAAACATTACAAGCTGACGATTTTCCATTACGCTGTAAATAAAAACCCTCAATTTTAGTTATAAAACAATTGAAATTTAGTTTTCTTTGCTCACCTGATTGGTAACCACTGAGAACTCCACTGTATCACCAGGATGTAGAGCCACTGTGCTGCCCTGTACCTCAGACATGTGGAAGAACAGCTTCTTGCCATCCTCCACTTCGAAATTTAGGAAACCAAATTGGCCCTTGATCGAGTCGACGGTGGCACGTTTCTTTTGCCTCACCGCATTCACATCTGCCGCACGACCGCTCTCATCGATACGGAAACTGACCAGATCTCCCTTTTGCAGCAAATCACGCTTGTTCACCAGACTGGTGATGCCAAATTCATGCTGTGATATGATTGTGGTCTTTGTCTCATCGCGTATTTCAATCAAACCGGCATATTCCTGCTGATCCGGATTGATGCAACGCAACGGACGTGCCACAACGCCATTGTGTACGGTTTCCAGCACCGCTGGCTGCGGAATCGAGTTCTTGGGCAACGTGCAAACATTCTCAGCTGGCAGACAATTGCCAGAGACAGATGTGTTGCCATTGGGCGCCAGTGTGTATTCCACCTCCTGGCCCAACTCAAGCCAATTGGGATTGCCCTGATAGTTGCTAAAGTGAAAGAATACTTCCTCGTCATGTGACAGTGTCTCAATAAAGCCAAAATTCTCCTTAATCACTGCAATAAATCCACGATAAATCTGACCTCCAGTGGTCTCAACACCGGCATGATTATTATTCTCCAGCTTAAAGTCCTCAATGTGTGGTGTGCATATCTGTTGATTGGTGCTGTTTGTAGTGACATTGCTGCCAACGCTGCTGTTATTGCTGCTGCTGTTGTTGCTGCCACCGGGACTGCCATGCATCATATAACCATTCTGCATGGAGCTGGCATTCGAGCCGATGCCATTCGAGAGAAGCAATTGATCATTCTGATTCATATTAACGCCAGCCTGCTGCTGTTGAGTTGCTGCCTGTTGGTTCAAAAGTTGCTGCTGTTGTTGCTGCAGCGAAACTTGCTGCACATTGACGGCAATAAATTCCTTGTTACGTTTAACCTGTAGAGTTCAGAGTTTAGTTAAATATGCATTTAGTTTGTTTAAAATATCTTCTACTAACCATATAAATATCGAAGCGCACTCGTTCGCCAATTCTTGGTGGTTTTTCGCAGTCTTTGAGAAAATACATAATAGTCTTTTTAGCATCGCCATGCTCATAGGTAATAACGCCACCCTCAACGCGATCCTGAGATTTAATTGGACTCTTAGGCGCCTCTCGTGTCACGCAGCCTGCAAAAGTACAACAAAATGGGTATTAAATATATATATAAAAAGTTGAAGTAGATTTGGGACGCACCCTCAATGTTGCTGGCCATTAGAGTTTCAAATTGCACAGAATTGGGCGGCAAATGTTTAATGCGTATGGCCTGCAAACGCGAATTATTATAGGCCAAACCGGGCTCCTGAATGACAGTGAATTCCACCTCATCATTGACCTCGATTTCGCGGCTCTAAAAGTTAAAGAAATCAATTGAAATTAGTCTTACAGTTAGCTACCATTGGCATAATTTTACTCACCGTATCGAGTACTTCGGTAAAGTGGAAAAACAAACGCACTTGCCGCTCCACGCAGCGTAGAAATCCAAAGCCCTCCTTGAGGGAGGCAATAGTGCCCTGTTCACGCTTCTCGCCGGACACCTTGAAAGTCTCGTCCAGCAGTGCTATTGATGTGGCACGTTGCAATTGATCTCGCCTATCGGTGGCCAACAAAAACTGCACCCAATCGCCGTGACGCAAAGTGAAATCACCCTTTTGATCCTTATCACCAAAGGGCACCTCCACTTCAGAGTAATCGGGAGCACGATAACGTATACGTCCGGGCAAAGGATCATTGTTTTGACGCACAGCATTGTTGCGATCCAGCGACTTGAGTACTTGACCCTTGTAAATGGTCGTATCGACATCCTCGAAGATAACCGAGCCCGGAGGCAAACGCGTTATGTTACAGGCAAATTCACGGCCCTGCGGGGGCACAGAAGCAGACTGCTTTTGGGTTAATGAGGTATGGCAAACTGATGCATAAAGTGATTTCTACTTACGCTCCGTGTTTGTATGGTGAACTCAACATCGTCACCAGGACGTAGTTCAACATTGCCCTCCGCTTCGGAGAAATGAAAGAAAATCTCTTTAACGACATCGGCGCGTTCAATGAAACCAAATGATTCCTTCATTGAGCAAACAACGCCACGATATTTGACTGGTTGAGCCGGATTCTCCAGGCGTATATGGCACGCGCCAAGGTTGCCTCTATAAATATATAATAAAACAAAAAAGACAAGACAATAGAAAGTGCACTTTCAGTACAGTGTATACTAATAACTAGACGATACTACTATGTATGAAAGGAACAAATTCTATAATCTGTACGAAACTAAAAATTTGCAAATCTATTGATATTCTGAATAACTACACATTTGAGTTGTACATCTTAGTTCGTTCAATTGAGTTTTGTTTACTCATTTCAGTCATTAACTGTCAAAGTTGTCAGTTTTAGTACAGATTCACATAGTTACGTTTTATTTTAGGTTAATGCTCTAATCTGTTGACAGTTTTACGCACTTTTTTATTAATGTTTATTAAATATTCAAGTTTATTTACCTTTGGTTCGTTGCAATTTGAAAGCTAACCTTATCGCCAGCACGCAAATTGACATTGCCCTCGACATCGTCTTTGGTATAGGGTAAAAAAAAGCATTCACCGCGATTCTCATAGCTAATGCGACCAGTTGTCTCACTGGAGCTGAGCACATTGTTGGCACTATCGGTGCGCAGCTCAGTGGTCACTGTACCGGTCACACGCTCCTCGGAGAGCACAACCTCTGGTGCAATCTTACTAACTTGACTAGCAATTGGCTTGCCGGTGCGACGATCATAGGTCATCTCAAATTCAACAGGATCACCAATCTTCAGATGATCAATATTGCCACTGAACTGCGAGAAATGAAAGAAGAGACGCGCCTGTCTCTCGCAGCACTGTATAAATCCATAGGAATGCTACAAACATAATAAAATTAATTAGTTAAATGTACAATTTGTTTACAATACAACTTAATACATACCAATAGCTTCTCAATGATGCCAGTTTCACGTGTGGTCTGATTCGGATCAGTGGCACCCGATGCTGCTGCCGAAGAATTGCTCGACTGAGAGCCAAAAATGGACGATGAACTGCCTGCGCCGTTATTGAGCACACTATTGGACTGAAAGACGCCAATTTGTGGCGGATTCTGTATGATATCATTCACCTCATTTGCATCAAACATGCCAATGCTCTGATGTTGTTGTTGTTGCTGCTGCTGCTGTTGTTGCTGCTGCTGTTGTTGATGCTGATGATGTTGCTGCTGCTGTTGCATGTGCTGCTGCTGTTGTTGTTGTTGCTGCTGCTGCTGCTGATGGTGATGATGTATATTTTGCTGCTGCTGCTGCTGTTGACCCATTGACATTTGCACCGATGATGGCGTCGGCGGTCCATGCGATTGCGGCTGCAGACCCAACGTGGTCGAGTCTAGCGTAAAAGTGCTAATTGTTGGAAACGTTGTCGGTATGTTCAAATTTCGCATGGCAGTCATGTCGAAGCACTGCAAATTATCGTAGATTTCTGCAATTGCATTCACAGAGGGGAAATGTTATCACTTTGGCAAGAAGTTTATGGCTTAACTGATTGCTGTTAACCTAATTAAACAAAGTGCTGGTCTTTAAACAAAAAAAAACTTAGTTTTTGAAATATATTTTAAACGTCTACAGCTAAAAGAATTTTAAACCATAAAATATCTTAAATAAAGAATGGTTCGAAAACTCATTTATTTTCCAATACAATGATAATTAATATTTTCTAAATTAAATCCATTTTTTTAATTTAAAAACAAATTCAAATTTAAACCTAAAATATCTGAATAGAATGGAAAATTGTTTCCAGATTTAATTATTTCTCTCACAAAATTAAACATTTTTTTTTAAACATTTGAAGTTTAACCCTTCTTCTCCATATCAAATCTTACCTTCGCCAGTGCGATATCCTTTGGATTGTGTATTCATGTTGGTAATTGGTTGTTTAATTTGGATGTTAGAGAAAATGCTGATAGCGACTAGCACAAGGAGACTGGTTGTTGTGGTTGGTGTTTATTTGATGTTGTTGTTATTTTATGATGATCACTTTTGATGGATTGATGACGATGACAAGAATTCTGAACGATTTAAAAGAGAGCGAGCGCGTATTTATTTTTTATTTAAATTTTTATTTTTATTGGAGCTGATCAGAAACTGATCTAATTTATATTATAATTATTATATTGAATTAATTTTAAATGTTTTTGTTTTTTTTTTGTTGTTTATTTAAATTTTTATTTCTTTCGATTTTTAGTGTAATTATTTATATATCAAAGAGAAAAAACTAAGCAATAAATACGTATTTGTTGTGTATATATATTTTGGCTAAACACTGGCACAAGAGGCACTGAAATTCCTTGTCTTCGAAGTTAATTAAACAAAAAATAAAGTAACCGAACTTATCATTTGCTTTTAGTTGTTATTGTTGTTGTTGTTCTTTTTGTGGGTTGTCACCTTTCGTTTCTTGGGCAACTTGCCCCAGAAATGTATGTAAAATGCCGACAATTACAATTTAATGTTCACTTTTGTTAAATAGTTGTTGTTGTTGTATTGTTTACGGTTGTTGTTAGTTGAAGTTTCGGCTGCTTCGTGTTTTAAAAATATATTTTTTTGTAATCTGATGAAAATGCATTAGCTGCTGCCGTTGTAGTTTGTTGTTGTTGTTTATATGAAAAAACTTTGAAATTTGTTTAACTAGTATTTATTGCGATTTGTTCATATGTTCGAGTTGTGTTTTGTTTAATGTTTTTTTTTTTTGTTTGTTTTTACTTTTAGTTTTACTAGAAAAATACACTGGGGCGCTTTACGGAATACTTTTTGTTTTATTATTAAATATTATTTGTAGTTTAAGAGCTTTTCTTTGATATAGTATTAAATGTTTGATTTACTTTGTTTTCTTTTTTTGTGGGGAGTAGGAGGAGGGGGAAGTGTTTAATATGTTCTGCAATATTGTTGTTGTTTTTCTATAATATAGACATACATTTAAATAATAAATTTATATATGTATGTATTTGTAGGCAATCGTTGTGGTTGTTAGGAAGTATTAGTGATTTATATATATTTATTTATTACTTTTGTGTTTGTTTACTTGTTTACACACTAAGCTTTTCAACTGACCGACTACGCTGCTCTCTTTTGCGCTCTCCCTTGATGAACGCAGTTTTGACTCTCTCTCTCTCTCCTCCAGCTGATCAGGGCTGCAGATGTTTGATGCGGAGACACGAGGGCAGCACACGCAGCTGATCCGTTTAGCTTTCGCTGTATGTTGTTGTTGGTGTTGTTGCTATTACTTTTCGGTTACACTTTTTGTAGTTTTATTATTGCTGTTTCGTTTACTATTCACTATGCACATATTATGAGTTTATATTGTTATTTATAGTTAATATATATATATAGATAGATACTCTTTAATTGTTGTTGGGTTTTTGCATTTACTATGTTGAACTTTAAGCCTAAGTTTTCTTTAAATATATATATATATGTATATATATATTTTGAATGCGCGTTTTGTTTAAAGTCTTTTTTTAACCTAGGGTTGTTTTACTTTTGCTTTTTGTTGTTGTTTGTTTTGTTTTTGTTGTTGTATTTTTCACTTATGGGTTGTTTGCTTACCAAGTTAAGCTTATTTACTTAAAGTTTATATAATATAATATATAATATACTATAGTATATGTATCGAAGTCCTTTAAGATATCACGAATTTGTTTCAATGTTTTTATCTTTTAATTTGCATTTGCTCTTATGTATAAAGTTGTTGTTGTTTTAAGATTTTTCGTATTTCTTCTCCTCTTTTACTTCGTTTGTTTCTATTGTTTAAAATTACAGTTGGTTTTAGTGTTCATTTATTTTTTTATGCTTTAGAGATTTTGTTTTGTTTTATATTTTTTTGTTGCGATTTTTTGCTTTTTTAATTTATTTATATTTATAAATTTACAGTAATTATCACAGAGTTGTTAAATCTTTCTTTGAATTTGTTTTTTTTTTTTATTTTTTACTTTCTTTTGTTTCAGTTGCTTTTAATCGTTATCTCATTTAGACTTTTAACATTTCTCACTAGGTACACTTATAAAAAAAAATGAAAACTATTTAAATATAAACAATAGTTTATTATTAAAAATAAAAAAAACTGTTTGGTTTGGGCACAAGGCCGCAGTTTTTACTTGTATGTTCAGTTTTTTCTCTGGGTTTTATTTAATTTCATTTATTTACAAATTTTTGTTTAATATTGGCTAAGTTAAGTTGCGGTTTATTTTTTTTATTTTTATTTTTTTTTTTGTATTTTATGTGTTACTCAGTTGCTTTTGTTGCTGGGGTCTTCTTCATTTTGTTTTTTTTTATTTTTTTGTAAAAGTTACTTAAAATTAATAGAATTCTTGTAGATTTTTGGTTTTAAATGTTTTTTTTATTGTTACCGTTTTTAGTTGCTCGTTTTTTTTTTTTTTTTTATATTTATTTATTTGTTTTCTGTTTTTTTAGTAAATTTTTTTTTGTTGCTTTTGTGTTTTTTTTCTTTGCGGCACAATTGTTGCTTTATCGTTTTTTGTTTTTGTTTTTCTTATTTACTTTCTGCTGTTCTACAAGGCGGAACTTTTTCACACTCTTTGACTCTCTTGTGATCGCAGATCTCTTTCTCTCTTTCTAACTCTCTAAGTCCATTAGTTCTGGTCTCTTTGCACTTCTTCACACGGCCTCCGCTCGGCAGGCGACAAAAATTTCTTTTTTGTTTTTGTTTATTCAATAATTGTTTTCTTCTTACAGGCTACAGTAATTTATTTACTCTTTTTACTTAATTAAATAATTTAAATTTGATGTTGCGTTTAAATTAAATTGTTGTTAATATGTTTAAATTAGTTGTTTTTGTTTTTATCTTTTACTCCCGGTTATTTTGTACTTTAAAACTTTAATTCAGTTGTTTGTTGGTTGTTTTTGTTTTTTTGTTGTTGGTGTTGCATTTGCTGTTTGTGTTCCTCTTCTTTTCTCTCTCTCTTCTTTCTTTGCTTGCTTCCTTTGTTCCTGTTCTTGTAGTAGAGGCGGCGTTTTTTTTTTATTTGTTTTCTTTTGTTTTTGTTGTCTTAATTTTAAATAATTTTAGCAAATTGAATTCACTTTGACTTAACAAAAATTCGTAATTAAATTAAAGCTTTCAGGAAAAAAATGAGGAATTTTGGGATTGTTTAACGTGTGTGGTTCTTGTTGTTTGTTTATTTGTTGTGTTCTCTTATTTTCTGCTTTCTCTCAGATATTCGAGTTTGACGTCAACGTCAACGCCTCGGCGTCGCGTTAAATCTGCTTTAATTAAACAGTTCTTTTGCTTTTATTATTGGTGTTTTGTTTTAGTGCGTGCGTGTGTTTTTGTTTAATTGTAATTGCGTTTGTTAAGACTTCAACTCCGTTTAACTTTAGTTGATTTCTCTTTGTAGCTTGTTTTTTGTTTGTTGTTGTTTTGTTGTTGCTTTGAGTATTGACGAGTTAATTTCACAGCGTTTCAAGTGTATTTGAATTTTGTTTGGTTTGTTTTTCTTGTTGTTGTTGTTGGTTTTGAAAGTCTTCGTTTCAAGCTTGGCTTGTTTTGTTGTTGTATTTTGTTTGCACAGATGCGCAGTCGCTATGTCGTCGCCTCTCGTTCGCTCTCACACTCTTCGCACCCACAAACAAACAGACTCTTGGCACCGCTGCCTCTGCCTCTGCCGCCGATTCCTTTTCCTTTTTATGCTGTCTTTCTACGCGTAAATTCTGTGTTTTGAGCGTAGACTGATTAACATGAGTGAGCTTCTTTCGGCATGCGATATGCGGCTGTTCTAGTAGTCGAGTTGAGTCGAATAGTTGAGAGGAGTTTGAAGCAGATTCGCAAACGAAAACAAAGGAAATTCAAAACTAAAAGTTTATGGCAGATGCCCCTCTGGTTAAATCGCCTCTTAGACTTTTTGAGCTTTGTTGTAGTTGTTGTTGATTGATTTTTATTTGTTTGTTTGTTTTTTGCTTGTTGGTATGTAACTTTTTTTTTTGTTTTGTTTTATTAGATGATTTATATTATTATTTCTTTTTGATTCGTTTTCGATGGTTTTTTATATTTTTGTTGGTTTTTTTGTTTTGTATTATTATTATTTTTATTCAGATTATGATGAAAGTGATGTCAAAACGGAGTTTTAGTTACAAAAGCTGCAACGAGAAGAAAGTTGAACAATTAATACTCAGACTTACTATTTGTATTTTTCTTTCTTTTTAATAGCGCCCCCTGTTGAGCGGTGGCCAGCCACCCAGTGAAATCTACACTAAAACGTCTGCATTGTTGTTGTTGCTGCACTTTTATTGATTTTTTAGTGTTGCAAACCGGAGACTCGTACAATTCGCGCACACATACACACGAAACATTCGCATACGTATGTATATCCATAAGCACACTGACACGCACACACCAGTCAGCAGCTGCATACAGATTTTACTACTGCAACTGCCCCCGCCACTGATTCCATTAGCTCACAGCAGACTACCGGAAAAAATTGCACACACACATACACACAATCCCACACTGTGGGAAAGAAGAGCACTTTTAATGCATTTGTAAACTATTTTTACACATTTTTGTTGTGCTTTTTAGCAGCCAACTGTACACATAAGCAAATACACACACACACATACACACTGCTAAATCGGTAGCAGTTTTTTTTCAGTTTTTTTTGACTGCAAATTGCGTACCCCTCGAGCAGACAGACAGTTGCAGAAAACGTTTATTATGCACGAATATGATGTGAATTTGGCAATATTCCATTTTTAAGCACTAACATATAAGTTGGCACACATTTTGTGCACATTTTTATGGCAAATTTGAGTTAATTTATTGCCAAATTTAAACAAAAGAAAATTTTCACGTCTAGCAATACGTACCACACGACACAGCACAACACCGGACGCCATGTTGGTTAGTGTTGGTAAATGTAGAAATAAAATTAATGTAGCAATTGTGACGTCATAACATATGTTAACTATTATTAATTTACTCTGCTGAGTAATAATAATAACCAATTAATTGTTATAAAAATAAATTTAAATTTACATCCCATATTTCGGATTGATTTTAACAATACTACTTAACAGCCCTGGTATTTTATCGAATCAGTTCTGTGAACACTAGTGTATATACCAAATATGGTCACTCTTAAATTTTTTCGCGGTCACTGAAACTTATGAATTCAAGGAAAATTTTATACGAAAAACTTAATAATTACGCTATTTTAAGGCAAATACAAATAGTGCTTATATATAACAATGAAAATAGTGAGATGTTTTAAATTGATTACGTCAGTTGGATATTCTCAAACCCCAGTATTGATTAATTGTCATATAAAATTTTAGTCTTCTGTAAGTAATTACCTGCGTCGTGTTGTCAAGACTCTGGAAAAACAAATATTAATTTGCACATAAAATTTAATTTTATTAGTTAAAATTAGCGTAGAAATAGAAAAAACAAATATTTATTTGCACACAAAATTTAATTAAAGCAGTTAAAATAAGCGTGGAAAGTCGATACATCGATATCAATGTATCGCAAATTGTTGTTTGCTTCGTTACTATCGATGAGTCCATCGATGGTTTGCACAGCACTAGATTATTAGCCGAAAATCGAAATTTCACAATAGCGCACCGGAAAAACTAAGAATTAAATTTTGTATATTTTTGAAGCAAAAGTTTAAAACAACAGTGTGCTATATGAGGCGGCAAGTTGTGAGTTATTGCAGATACTCAATAGTTGGTACAAAATTCACATAGTTGTTAGAAGAAATTAACGGTGCAGCTGACTTGCGTTATTCTCATCGTTATTTAACCTAAAGAGAGAATCGCTCACTCACTCGCACTCACACAAACCACGCACACACACCCTCTTGCCCGCCCCGAAAACATCAACAAACTGGAAAAATGGCAATACGGCTAATAAACTCGGCCAAAACCATGAAAAGTCTTATGAGACGGAGCTACATGAAGGGACCACTAACAGAAAAAGTAAGATCAATTAACACCTAAGAATGTGCCTAATTAATTTCACTATTTTCCCACTGGGTCAGATACAACGTGGTGCTGTCATAGAACTATCACCGCTGCTTCGTTACTTCGTGGAACAGGTGCAGCTATTCTGCAAGAAGCCACCAAAGGGTTTTGAAAAGTACTTCGAAGCAGGTGGCAAATCGGCCGCACCCAAAGGTGAAAAAAAACCAAACACAGATGGAAAATCCGCCTCAAGCAGCAGTAGCAGCAGCAGCGGGAGTAAACCAAGACCTTCCGCTGCGAAACCCAGCACGGCCTCGGAATCCAAGTCTGATTGGAACTTTGGCATGTTCAGCAACAGCTCACGTGGTCCGGCGGCACGTGGACCTAACACACCTGGCGGACGACCGCTGGGCGAGGGCGGCGGCGGCGATCGTGAGCGTTGGATTCTGCTGGGTGCCATTGGAGCTGTGGTCTTGATAGGCTCCTTTGCCTTCTTCGAAATGGGCTACAAGGAAATCTCTTGGAAGGAGTTTGTCAACAGGTTGAGCTCATTTAAATCTTTACTTTTGGTGTATGTTATGTAATCCGTCAAGTTTTCTTTACCTTTAGTTATCTGAGCAAGGGATTGGTGGAGAAACTGGAGGTGGTGAACAAGAAATGGGTGCGTGTGCGTCTCCAGGCGAGTCACAGCAGCAGCGGAGTGCTCTGGTTCAACATTGGCAGCGTCGATTCGTTTGAGCGTAATCTGGAGACGGCACAAACGGAACAAGGCACCGAATCCATTAACTTTGTGCCCGTTATCTATCGCAACGAGGTGGAGGCATCCAGTTTAACGGGTCTGCTGCCGACGCTGCTGATCATCGGTTTTCTGGTCTACATGATGAGAAAATCGGCGGACATGATGGGCGCTGGACGTGGACGCAAGGGTGGTGGCCTATTCGGTGGCGTGATGCAGTCCACAGCCAAGCTAATCAACCCCACCGAAATCGGTGTGGGATTCAAGTGAGTTTACTCCTATTTCACTGCCTAATGTAGCCATAACTAAAGTTTAAACCTTTTTTTAGAGATGTTGCCGGCTGTGAGGAGGCCAAGATTGAAATTATGGAGTTTGTCAACTTCCTTAAGAACCCACAACAGTATATCGATCTGGGCGCCAAGATACCAAAGGGAGCCATGCTCACAGGTCCACCCGGCACGGGTAAAACGATGCTGGCCAAGGCCACCGCCGGTGAGGCAAATGTACCATTTATAACCGTCTCCGGTTCGGAGTTTCTGGAAATGTTTGTGGGCGTTGGTCCATCCCGTGTGCGTGACATGTTCGCCATGGCAAGGAAACATGCGCCTTGTATTCTGTTCATTGATGAAATCGATGCGGTGGGCAGGAAACGTGGCGGCAAAACCTTTGGTGGCCACTCCGAGCAGGAGAACACATTGAATCAGCTGCTTGTCGAGATGGATGGCTTCAATACGACCACAAATGTGGTGGTGCTGGCTGCCACCAATCGTGTGGATATACTGGACAAGGCTCTAATGCGTCCCGGTCGCTTCGATCGTCAGATTTATGTGCCTGCTCCCGATATCAAGGGACGTGCGAGCATCTTTAAGGTGCATCTGGGTGCACTGAAAACAGATCTGGACAAGAATAATCTATCCCGTAAAATGGCTGCTCTAACGCCAGGCTTTACGGGCGCTGACATTGCCAACGTGTGCAATGAGGCTGCCTTGATAGCCGCACGTGATTCCCATGACACAATCATCCTAAAGCACTTCGAGCAGGCTATCGAACGTGTCATCGCAGGCATGGAGAAGAAGACCAATGTGCTGGCGCCAGAGGAGAAGCGTACAGTGGCTCATCATGAGGCTGGACACGCTGTGGCTGGTTGGTTCTTGGAGCATGCGGATCCCTTGCTCAAGGTATCGATAATACCACGCGGCAAGGGTCTAGGCTATGCCCAATATCTGCCCAAGGATCACTATCTGCTGTCCAAGGAGCAGCTATTCGATCGCATGTGCATGACCCTCGGCGGTCGTGTGGCCGAGGAATTGTTCTTTAATCGCATCACCACCGGTGCCCAGGATGATCTTAAGAAGATCACAGACATTGCCTACTCGCAAGTGGTGCGCTTTGGCATGAACGATAAGATCGGACAGGTTAGCTTCGATGTGGGCCAAAGCGGTGAGCCTCAGTTCAGTAAACCCTATTCCGAGGACACGGCTCAGATGATCGATGACGAGGTGAGGGGCATCATTAAGTGTGCGCATACGACGACCACAGAGCTACTGGTCAGCCACAAGGAGGATGTGCGTCGTGTGGCCGAACGTTTGCTCCAGAACGAAGTACTCAGTCGTGATGATATGATTGAACTACTTGGACCGCGTCCATTCAAGGAGAAGTCTACGTATGAGGACTTTGTTGAGGGCACCGGCTCCTTTGAGGAGGACACATCGTTGCCCGAGGGACTCAAGAGCTGGAACAAGGAAAAGGATACACCTGCCACAACAGACACGGAGCCAACACCTCCACCACCCACAAAGCCCGTTACGGCGTCCAGTTAAATGCGTGCAACAATTTTTTTGGTTGCACCTTCTGTTGTTGATTTCCTTCTTTACCCAAAGTCCTTTAGTCGCTATTAGTAAATGTTTGGACTCCGACTAGAGTCGCTAAATTCACGACGTGCTTAACAAAAAATAAATTCAAAACCTCATTTTGTCTTCAATTTTATGTTTCAAACTTGTTCGAACGTTTCGTGGCAGTTTAATTCACTCGATGGAATTCTCTGCAATAAAACAGAATTTGTAAAGTAACGGAAAGTTTTAATATATTCTTAAATAATTTAAAGATTTTTAAATTTATTAATTTTACATTGCTCTTATGTTAAATCTGAAAGCTTTTGGTTTGAATAATGCACAGTGTAAACTTTGAAAGCTCTCCATATGCGCTGCGCTCTTAAACTGTCAAACTGTCGCTCTTAACACGTTACGCTCTGTGGCGTGCGCTCTCACTCACACACACATGCACACGTGCTGAGCGCACGTTACGCTCTCTTCACATTGCTTATCACTTATCAGCTGTGTTTTCGGCATAATGCAGCCGGCTGACTAGCTGCCTGCTTGGCTGTTGCAATGTGAATGTTTCGTTTTGCACAGCCTCTGCCGACGTCCGTTGCGACGTCGCCGCAAAGCTTTGCTCAACTACAATTACCACTACCACTACAAATGCAGCGCGTGCTACTGTGACCCGCTGTTGCTGTTGTTGTTTTTGTTGGTGACGCTGCCGCTGCTACTGCTACTGCTGCTGCTGCTTCTGCCAGTGTCAGTGTGTTGTTTGGGGCTTCAGCTACGTTGGGGCTGGCTGCCGTGGCCGTGTCTCAGTGTCGTCTTGTTGGTTGTCGCGTTCGTGTGCGCGCACTAAATCAGCAGCAATCAAATACATATAAAATAATAAATAATTTCAGCTCTCGTTCGTTGCAGTTGCAAGTGAAGTGCGTGCCAGGCAAATGCCAAATAGCAACAACAACAATACTAATAATCACATAAACAGCACTAATAATAATACACAACACACGAATTATTTGTTTATTTAAGGCGGGCCAGAGCATTGTGTCAATGCAAAATTGACGATTATATAAAAGTGCGCGGCATTCAATTCTAATTACAAACAAACGACAAAGTGCAATTTAAGTGCATGCAAGAGTGTGCGTGTGTGTGTTTGTGTGTGTGCCCGCGAGAGGTGGCAAAGTGATTTGTTTTTTAGGCCAAGTGTTTGTTTTAGCGTCGTCAGACCGGAAATATATAAAAGCGGCGACAACCCTGCCAACCTAGCTGACTGCAATTCGCCCACACTTACACACCAGCAAACATATACACATAGCTATCAGCTTTTGCCGATCACACGTGCCAGCTAACAGCCGGCCGGCAAAAGCTATAAACAACAACAACCTAAGCAATAACATTCGCAGGAATCGTTAACAGGCATTAGACTTTGATCAGTGGCGCCAACTGGCGGCAGGTTTTACAAACAAATTTGTCGATCGCATTATTTTGTTTTTGTTTTCTATGTCAGTTTCGTTTGATTTTCACAGCGAATTTTTGTTGGGCTGCCAATTGTCGCAATTGTCGGGTCACGTGTTTGCTGCCGCCGCCAGTTAACTTCTGCTCTCGTTGTAACGGTGCATGTACTGTAACTGCCTCTGACTGTGCGCGTGTGTGTGTTCGTTTCTGTGTGCGTGTGTGTGTCGCTTGCATGCTGCGCGTTATTATAGAGCCCAGCTGTGGCAGTAGCTGCTGCTGTTGTTGTTGTTGCTTGGGGGAGTCGCCAGCACGCCGTCCCCATTGCATGCAATATTCTGTTTACAAATACACATGCGTGCGCGCGCTTGCATGTATGCGTGTGTGCTTGTGTGCGTGTGGGTGTGGGAAAGATCAAGGCGTGTTTCGAAAACAATGGCAATAAAAACAACAACAACAGAAACAACAAAAGCGCATTGCTAGCAAATCTCTTTTAGTTTATTCATTCGGCATTTTTTGTCGCTGTCAGGATTTATCGACACAAGCGAACTGTGACTGGTACATAAAAAATGAAGACTTGTCTATGAGCCGTTAACTATTTAGTAGCTGATAAAAACCGCAGTGAATATTTAGTGAAACACTAAATAAAGGCTGAAGGCTTTGGCGTTAAATCAATCGAAGCTTATGCTAGACTAAATCAGCTAAATTGCTAACAAAAAATAGCTATAAACAGCTAAGAAAGTAAAGTGTTAGAAAAATGTCTCAATTTTAATCGAATTTAGAACTCTAGCTGTAAAATAGCTTTAATGGCAGCACTATTTCTTCCTCTAAAGGAACAAAAGCTTTAAAATTGTTTTATTTGAAAAATCTCATGAAGAATCTTTCACAACTTAACCTCAACTAATTTATTAGTTCAGTTGTTCAGAACTTTGCACTTCATTTGCATTTTTCAGCAAAAAATCAAAGTTTTGAACACTTAAACATATATATTTAAATCTATAGTATATATTTTAACGATTTGGAATTTACCGAGCAGCTGTTGAAAATTACAATTTGCCAATGTAATGAGATTTAGAACAAATTATTACAGTTAACATTGCCTTCAAATACAACAAATACAACAACAATAGTTAACGCAACGTTTCTAAAAACTTTTAAACAAAAAAAAAAAAGTTATAAACTTGATAACCAAAAGTGGCCTGCAAAACAAAAGCAACAAACCCAGAAATGTGATTCAAAGTGCGCAATGTAACAAAAAACGTAAACAATTTTGTTTTGATTAACAAAATAAAAAATAAAAGTTAAATAAAAAATAAAACAAAAGGAAAGAAAAGCAGTAAAACAAAATAAACAGCAATACAAATGGAACTCAAGACAGTGTGCAGCAGGTCAAGTAGCGAATTAGCAGCCATCGTCAATGATTAAAGAAGAGATAGATTGATAGCACGTTACGTCACCGTCGTCGGAGTCGCAGTCGTCTTAGTTAGTTTTAGACGTAGACCCCCCTCAATGCCCTCACAGCAGCAGCAGAAGAAGCAGCAGCCAAAGCAGAAGCCAAAGCAGCAACAGTTACATCAACAACAACAACAACAACAACAGTAGCAGCAGTCCTAGGACGCAGAAAGCACAACAAATAGAAGGAGAGAAGTGAGAGAGAGCGTGTGAGAGCAGCAGAGCTTAAGCGTGGAAAAGAGAGCGAACGATTGTACTCAAAATGGACATGAAGTTAGAGCAGCAGCAACAACAACAGCAGCAGCAGCAAGCAGAACTGGGACCCGTTTCGCCCTCAGAGGTGCCCAATGATCCTGGGTAAGTGTCGACTTGAACGTGGACGTGGAAGTGGCATTAATTGTTTTAGTTTTAAGTTGTCATTATTGAAGTTAAGAGAGCGAACTGAAGAGAGGGCAGTGGTAGGGGAGGGGTGTGCTCTTGTTGACAGAAAAGTTTTGTGTGTCAACTGCGGGTCCAGAGCTTAGTTGGTCTGGGTCTCCGTGCCGCCCACCAAAAAGCAGCTCTGGAGTGAAACTAATTAGAAAACAATTTGCTAAGGACATCAAAATTCAATTAAAGCCATTGGAGTTTAGTGCAATGCAGCACAGTGCATTTAAGCCAGTTCCTGTTTCCTAGCCTAACAACAGTTTATTATCGTTCTCGGCCTCAATTTGTGTGTGTGTATGTTTGCGTACTAAATAAAATGGGTTAAGTTGTGATTGCAGTGGTGTCATATGCATCAGATTAATTGCTAGCTGCAGTGCTGATAATTTGCATCACTCGCTTCGAGTTCGACAAAAACTGTCAGTAAGTCCAGACAGACCGAAAGACAGACATGATGAACGTAGAGACGTATAGACAGAGAGACATAAATGACTGGCAAATGATTGGCACTAAAGTGTCGAGCACTCAAATTGCTGAGTTCTGTTGCTGCTGCTGAATAAGCTGTACAAAACACAACGCACAGATGAAAGAGCAGGCAAGTTTGAAGGCTGCAGTTGTGCAAAGGTGTGAAATATAATTAAACAGGTGCAACAAATTTCCTACATATGTATACTCGGGTATAATTGAGAGAAATCTGTGCTTGTGTGGCAACTAAGGGGAGTTTTTATATAGTACACTGTAACCAACTAAAAAGAGGTTTAAGAGCTACCATGAGATTCTAATCATATATGATATTGTCGAGACTGTCTTTTTATTACTACAACACTTCTAGGTCTTTAATTGGATAGTTTTACAAAATTTTTCTGAACATCGAGTAGCCAAAATGTTAATCCACTCAATAAAAATGAAATAGCAAAAAATATTTAATTGTACATATGTTTTTAATACTCTCATTAACTTATTTTATATTTCTATAGTAATATATCAATCATAAATTTCTTTAAATTGATTTAATATGATTCTATACGATTGCCTATAAGTAAGTACTGGGTCATGAAAAGTCGGTTTGTTTGAGCAGAGCTTATCCTACTTGTTTTTTGTGTTACTCTGAGGGAAATAAAGTGATCGTCGGTTGAGCACTAAAGAACTTAATCTTCAATGTTATTATGCCACTAAGTCTAAAATTCTCTAACAAAACACAGATAATTGAGATTTTTACACTCAATATCTTAAAATAAATAATACACACACTGGGACAGAGAAAGAGAGAGAGAGAGAGAGAAAGATAGAAATAGAGAGAGAGAGCAAGAGAGACACAGCGGAAGAGAGAGCAGCAACCAATTAAGATTGAAATTTTGTTGACAAGTGACAAGGCACAAATATAAACAATAGAAAAACATGTCTCTAATGTGCAACAGCAACAGAAATCTGATGATAAATTTTAACTGATTTATATATTTTTTTATTTTGTGTGAGAACAACCCTTGTTAGGGGTGTTCCTGAAATCAAAAAACAAGTTGTGTATCTTAACAGCATTTAATGGCTGATAAAAATGATCAAACTATGTATTTATTATTAAAAAAATAATACAATTTAATGTATATGCACATTGATTATATAATTAAAATAATATGATTAATTAATCCATTTAAGCAGGCACCAAAATATGCAAAATAACAGAAAGGTCTTAAAATTTGCGAAAAAGTGGAGTAAATTAAATGAATTTTGGTATATGAAAAAAAGAGAACTAATAAGAAATCTATTAAAATAAATAATTAATTTTTTAACGATACGTTTAATATATAAATCTACTCTTCAAGTATATTTTTAGAATATTGATCTCTACTTCAAATACAAGTAAACTTTAAAAATCAAAGGGGGAAAACAGAGAACAGAAATAATTTGAACTTAAATTATGCAATTTGCTGGAGTTCAATACTGTAAATTGCCTTCTATCAGCTGAGTTGCATCGAACTGTGGCTGTAACTACTTCTCTATTTGTATCTGTATCTGAATCTGCTCCGCTTTCCATCCATTCCAAATGAGTATGACGATGACGATGCCATATGGCCACAAAACAACGCTGTCGCCGTTGTTGCAACCCATTGAACACGCAAAGCCTATAAATTATGCAGTCCATACTTATATCTATCTTTTTACACACATAGATACATATATATGTATATATTTAAGTAGATGCACATATATCTATTATCGAAGCGGTGCAAATTGTATAACACTGTCGAAATTTCCGTACTCCTCGAGCAAAAGGGAAGGCGCACACGGCTCATCTTGTCTAACTGCATTAGTTGCCAAACACACACACATGTACACACACACACTCGCACACAGCAGATACAAGATACAAAACACACGCGAAAATAGGCTCTGACTTTTTGGGGTGCATCTCTGCCCTGTAATGAAAGGGGCGAGGGAGATGCTGTTGGAGAGAGAGAGTGAAGCTACCGGATAAAAGAAATGGATCACCTGCTGCTAGTTGCTCCACACGAGACACACGTTGTATCTGTTGCTGACGTTTGACGTCGTTGTCGCTGTCGACGTCGACGGCGGCAGGTGCAACGCTGAACTTTTTTGTGGCAGTGTCTGAGATGGCGGCGCGAATGGCAAATGCAGCACCTACCGAATGTTGAATGCATAAATCTTGAATTAATGTAAAATACCTTTTGATGACGCTGCTAGATACAAAACTCACATTCAGATACATGTGCCCAGCTACAGATACAGATACAGCTACCAAATGCATCCTCTCTGCTCGTTGTGAAACTTTTCGCAAATATCGCTGTGAATACAATTCCATTCACAGTTTCTTTCGTTCACAGCGACCGGCGATCGCTTCGTTACGGCTCAGTAAATTTGGATGTCTACTCCGCTTACCCCCACCAACTTTTTCTCTTTCCCTCTGCCCCTCCTCCACCCCTTTGTTGCCTTCACCTAGCCGGCTACTTTATAAATCTTTTGAAGGGCCCACTGTAAAGATTTGCTGGCAACATTTGCACTGCAAAACGGCAAAGTAAATAAACACAAATGCGAACCAAACGAGCAAAAAGAAATGCAACAAAAAAGAAAATTAGAAACTAAAAAGAAAAACAGCAAAAAATAAAACAACATAGAAAGAAATAACTAAATAAATGCCCTGCTATTAATACAATTCACTTTGCCAATGTATTTTTAGTGTAAAATACAGTAACAACAAGTGACACTCAAATGGCAGCAGCAAGGGCGTATAGACTGCGAAATACTCTGTTAACTAATTTGATATGACAGTAATATATTTATTAATATCCCAAATATATTTATTTTGAGAGTAATATGTATTTTTAAATTTAACAAATAATTATTTAAATATGCTATTAATAAATTTATGTATTTAGTAGTTATATAAATTTTAATTAAATATTAAAATTAATTTACTCTATTTATTTATGCCCTATTAACTAAAATAACTTCTATGTACAGCAGAATAGGTATTAACATGATACGTTCAAAAATTTTCATAAATCTAATTATTAATTTATCATATAACATTTATTTGGTTATCGTTTTAATATACAAAACTTCAAAATGTACTGAATCTACATATTTCTCTATTTAATATTTTAATTTAATAAATGTAACCCTTAAAACTATTAAAACTGTTTGGGTTTTCGTATTTATAAATTTAATTTAAACTAAATTAAGTAACTTAAAGTTGCCTAATTAATTATTTTAAAACATGCTAGTTAGTATGGTGTTAAAGTTAAAGCTAAACTATTTAATAATTTTCCTTGACTTAAATTATATTTTATCTATTTAAATCTTTCCTTGTTTTGATTGACAGTTAAACTTTTAAAGATTTCTTGTTTACAAATTATTAGCTATGTCTTTAAGCTATTTTGAATTTTCCTTTTTATAGTTTAGCTATAAATTTCTTAAAATAAAATAATTATATGCAAAATTTGCAGTTGCTGCTACCAAACTACTCTTCGGTTGTATTGCATCATACAGGGTATTTAAAATGAGCTACGACTAAGGCATGCGAGTTCGACAATTATCCATTACAAGTGACACGCGGGTCCAAAAAAAAAAAGGAAACTAAAACAAAAAAAAAAACTGTTCACATTGTCGCAAAAATTGCAGTATTTCATCGTCTCTCTCTCTCTCCTCCGCTCTTTCTCTTCACCTCTTGTTCTGTGGTTGGGCTAGCGACAGAGGCTTCACCTCTAGCTGCATCATTTAACGCTTCTGCCTCTCCCAAAATATATATATGTATATACAGTTATATATATATATATATGTATCTGTACAGTTACAATTGGAAATGCAATTGCACTCGCTGCTCTTTTCATAATTGTCGTTTTGTTCTTGTCTTTGCATGTTATTGCGGCTTTGTTGCATACGTTTCGTAAATTGATTCATTGTACACGGTCACCGCCATTTGACTAACTGACTGCATGACGGACGGAGGGACTAACTGACTGCATGACGGACTGACTGACATGCCGACTGCCCATTCTATACAACGATCTGTTCGCTGTAATTGCTTTCAAATGATTTTGTGTCTTTGTGTGTGCGCAATTCCATATTGTTTGTCCACCCCACTGTCCATCTGTCCCACTGTTCCACTGTCCCTCTGCCTGTGGTGGCCAATAAGCTCTCATTTTGTATGCATAATGAGCCCTGCGCCAATTTGTGCCCAAACGGTCAGACCCATTAGTACTTCTAGTGTTCTGGCCAAACAAACAAAAAAAAAACAAGAAAAAAAGGTTATCTTCGGCTAGCCGAAGATTATATACCCTTGCAGTCATGCACATTGCGTTAATTTTTTTTCAATGACCGATTGTTCCTATAGCAGCTATATGATATAGTTGTCCGATCTAGATGAAATTTGGTGTACACTAAGGACTTTATGTCAAATGCATATGGAACGAATTTGGTTTAAATCGTACAAGAGACACAGAAAATTTTCATACTAAGCATTTTCAACCGATTGTTCCTATGGCAGCTATATGATATAGTTGTCCGATCCGGATAAAATTTGGTCGGCAGATGGATAATGATAACAAATGCGTATTCCGTGAATTTGGTTCAAATCGTACAAGAGACACAGAAAATTTTCATACCAAGCATTTTTACCAGTTTTAACCGATTGTTCCTATGGCAGCTATATGATATAGTGGTCCGATCTGGATAAAATTTGGTTTGCACACGGGATTTTATGCCAAATGCATATGAAGCGAGTTTGGTTAACATAGCTCAAAAAAAAATTTTTTTTCATCCGATTGTTCCTATGGGAGCTATATGATATAGTGATCCGATCTGGCCGATTTTAACAAATGTTCTGCGTGCAAAGGAAATACACATGTGTACCAAGTTTCATTAAGATAGCTTTAAAACTGAGAGACTAGTTCGCATAGAAACAGACGGACAGACGGACAGACGGACAGACGGACATGGCTATATCGACTCGGCTGTTGATGCTGATCAAGAATATATATACTTTATGGGGTCGGAAACGTCTCCTTCTATGCGTTACAAACTTCGTGACAAAAACAATATACCCTCTGCAAGGGTATAAAAATAACGCGACGCAAATTGTCATCAAGTCCTGATAAATTTGCCTACCGCTGCGCGTTGATCAGTCAACGTTAAACACGCAGTTGGCAGCAACAGTTGGCAGTCTAAAATTTAACTCGTAGAGTTGTTTAAAAGTCCAGCACATAAAATGCCAGTTTTAAATTGCTTTTAACATGTTTGTGAATCGGTTTATTAGTCATGTGCATAAATTAGTTTTGACTTGAAAACTTTGATTGCTCTGTATTTTTTTTTGCAAAATGTTATATGGCCCATTATAATACGTTAACATGACGCTATAAATTTTAGTTGGCAAATTACACGCAGTTGACGCGACGCCGCTGATTTTGGTTGAACTCTTAAATTGCTGCACTCGTGACGTCACAGGGAGTGTTTTATTAAGTATTGTGTAGATTAAGCAGCAGATTAAAAATAAATATTTTAAGTTACATACGATGCTAATTATTGGGATATAATATAAATGTTTATTAAAATATTTTATTTAAAGTAGATAAAGGGTTTTTGCTTAACTGATTTCGGTAAAGCTATAAACAAACCATTTGCTCTAAAAATAAAAAGAAATTTAATTAAGACAGCGGTTAAAAGTGTCAAGTTTCTCTGCTGAAGATTATACGTTTAAATTCAAATTTAAAGTAAAGTGTTTTTCTTTTAGAACGCAACTCAATTGTTTACATTTTCATGCACATAAATTGGGGTTGTCTTCAAACTTTTTTTGCTCGGGGCTTAGCAAAATCTACACAGCAAAAAATCCAGTGTTTTAAAAGTTATTTCGAAACTAGTGGTTATTTTAGAAATAGATAACAGATATTTATAATAATAATAATAATATTTATTTACATATTTAGTTGGTTTAGTTTATAATTTGAATTAAATTAGATAAGAAAGACTCCAGTCGTTAATAAATTTTCGAATGATTTGGCCTAAGCGAGCTATAGGTTATAGTTATCCGATCTGCATCAAACTTGGTAAGGAAAGTTATAACCGTGATAAAAACATAATGTGTAACTTTAGAGATGATCGCACAATTAATTCTGCATGTCTTCATACAAATTACTGATTTTTGGGTTTGGGGTCTACAAATGTCTAAAAATGGCTAAACATGGGCATTTATTTAGCCCATTGTGGAAAACTATTTGAAATTAGATCAAATCTTTAAATAAATCTAAATAAAAGTTAAATATTTTTAATAAATATATCTATTTCATTCAAGTATTCAAATTTAAGAATATCCATCTTTTATCTACTTCTGACATTGTTTTGAATAAGTTCCACTTCAGATGCACTACAATATTTTTTCTCCAGTGTAGTGTTCTTAAGTGCGTCACTCACTTAAAGCTGCCAACACAGCTCAGCTTCAGCCCGAGTATGTGTGTGTATTAGTGTGTGTATGTGTGTTTGTGTAACTATGCATGTTATTTGCAATTTTAAATGGAGTCGCCATGTTATGGAGTCTACTTTGGTCACTTTCCAACCGCAAACAGAAACTTCGTTTTATCCAATTGACATTATCAAAATTCAATTTACAATCTCTGATGCAGCGCGCAACGAACACAGAGAAGTAGAGAGGAAGAGAGCGAGAGAGAGAGAGAGGGAGATGAAGAGGAGCCAGCAAAATAGAGACTAACTTTGACACGGCATTTGCGAAACTTTTCATTTGCTTTAGCTGCACTTTTGGGTAAACAGTTCGATTAAAATGGCAACGCTTGACAGGCAAAGGGGGGGGGGAACAGGGGACTAGGAACGCTTCAATGGAACATTATAATACTTAGCCTAAAAGTATATAGATATACGCCTTTGTAAAGCTCCTCGTATGTATATATATTTATTTCGCTTCCCTTTTCAAATCAATGCAAGAACTGTAGGAAAAAAAAGTTTTTCCTTTCTGCCTTTGCTGCTAAATGCAGTCATAACTTTTGGCAGCAGCCGACAGATGCAAAGGAAAATATAAGAAAAAGAGACAGGAACTTAGGAAGTGCAAGCCGCCATTAGAAACAGCTAGGCGCAGGGGGCGTGTCAGTGAGGTAGATCGCTCGATTGCCGCCTACAAGTCGCGTATGCTGGACGAATGGTTACGCAATCAAATGGCTAGAAACTCGGCAAATATGAGCGGTAGACAAAGATAAAAAAAAAGTTTCTCTATCTTGTGGGTAAGAAAATGTATCGCCGACATTGGCACAATGCATTCTTTCAACCGCAAAGTACACGGCACAAGCCACCCAAAACAACTGAAACCACCCACCGTTTTCATTATACATAAATTGCATGTAGGGCAACGGCAGCAACGGCAGCAGAATTGCTTTAAATGAGCCAAAAGCCAAGCCGGCAAACGAGCCAAGCGTATCCCAAATTTTTAGGCTCTAGGTCGGGCTCTATGGCAGCTCCAGACGCAGTCGCCGGTCTTGTGACCACCCACAAAACAGAAAAAAAGCTAAAAAAAACTTCAGTTGCCGTTGGTGTATTTAGCTTTCCGCACGATTAAATCGATGCAACTGTAAAAGTTCTTTTTCTATTACGCACACACACACTCCCACACACCCACACACACCGACTACAGTGGGCTCTGCCTATGGTAAAACATTGTCTGAGCTTAAACATTTGTCTGGCACCTATTATGGCTAACTTCCTAGCTCTCTCCCACACCCTCTCTCGCTGTCTCGCTCTTTTGTGCGTGTTTGCCCAGCCAGAGTTGCCACCCTGGCTGGAATGTGTCGTGTCGTGTCTCTTTTACTCACCCAATTGTCGTATAAAACATATTTATGCTTGCTACAGTTTTTAGTTTTTTGCCACGTACTTTTCACACACACACACGTACACCCCACACACCCACACACTCCCATAAAAGGATTGCAACCACGAAGCAATTGCAGCAACTCTTTATCATCTACCACCACCGCCTGTAACCATTTTAGCATCCCGAGTTTCTTGATGATGTTGTTGATAGCCGCACATGATAGTTATCGGACGCTTTGGCTTCACCGGGAGTCAAATTGTGTTGGGATTGCTGGGTAACAGAAAGAAAGCACATGAAAGTGTAGAAAGCACACACATTAGTGCACAATAAAGCAACAAGAATTGTGTATACACTTACCAGGAAAACTAGGTTAAAATGCGTATTCATATTTGGCATTAAACTAGAAAAGAACTGGAACTTCTTTAAAAAGATTATATATTTATTAAAGCGAAAGATTAAAGCGACAGATTAAAGCTTTAGCTAAGAAAACACAGTCTAAGATTTACTACTCTTAACTCCATTTATGTAGAGTATTTTAAAAACTCAACAACAACAACAACAACACAAGAGTTTGTGCATTGGTTTTGTGGTCTGGCATTTATGTGCTTGAAAAATCCTTTTATAATTTGTTTAAAAGGGCAGCCATTAGAGCAAGTGAAGAAAGCACTGTGTGTGTGTTCAAGTGTGTATGGAAATGTGTTGAAAATGCATGTGTAATGCCCGGAATCGATATGTTAATAGTGGTCACAACACACAATGCAGAGAAATAAATTGATTTGCAAAAGATTTTTAAATGCAAATTGCAATTTAAAAAGTTTTGATTTAAAGGTTTGAGGGAATATTAAAAATAATGTATTATAAATACTGTTTTTAAAGTTAAGCTACATTAAACTAGTAACTTTTTAAGCCTCAGATAACTTATATTCAAACATAGAGTATCTCAACACACGTACATGTAAAAGTTTGGAGTTTGGTTTACAAAAAGGTGAGCAAAGAAGTAGCAACTGTACGACGATTTGAAAATTCAATTTACGATTAAAGTTTTAGAAAACTTTCAAGTTTGTGACTTAGTTTTAAATAAATATTAGTTCAGCTCTTTATTATACCCCACAGCTTCAAATGCTACAGGGCATTAGAATGAAATCAACTAAATGATCAACGAAGCATTCTCAATTTTCTCTCTGTTTTCGCTTTGTCTGTTTGTCTCCCGCTCAATTGCACCACCTTTGCCAACTGACCACTTTCTTGGCTCCATATTGACCAGCAGCTCAGTTTGAGGGCGGTTAAACGTAGCTTTAGTTTAGACCCTGTTTCGACTTGCATTACGTTGGCCCATTTGCCGTTTTGCTTTGTCACAGCTCACCACCTTTCGCTCCACTTCTCTACCGCTCTTCCACTCTCTCCCTCTTTCTCTCTGTGGGCTTTCTCTATGTACTTTTGTGCACTCCAATGTTACTGCACTCCATTCCAGACTGTAGAGTCCGCTGGCCTTTGTTGGGCCTCTCTGCATTCTGCATTCGCCGCTCACATAATTTGTCATGTGAAAAATTACTAAAGTTACAAGATCTGCACTTTTATTTCCATGTGTGTTAAGTCCACGCAACAGACGACGACTGTGACTCTCCATGTGCGTGTGCCCTCAAGAGGGGTGTGTGGAGTGGGATGATAGGGTGGGGAAGGGAAAGGGGGAGATTGGCAGAGAGCAGGCGTTGTGTTGCGCTTGCTGTTTTGCTATTTTCTTGCTACTCTTTTATTTATGCACTGCAAATAATCACTTAGAAGGAGTTCTGATTATTAAAGGCCATTAATGCTGCAAGATCTTTAAATTAACTATTACAAAAAATTCAATTCAATTTTTTTATGGTACAAAAATGTTTAAGTTTTGTTGTATCGTTAAGAAAGTAACACAGGACCTTTCAATAAATGGTTAAGATGGTATTAAATCATTTCAAAAACCTTTTTAAAATATGCCTGTCAATTCAAACCCTTTTCAAAAGATGCCTGGATTTATTTCTTGAAATTATGGATTTAATAATTAAATAGAAAAATTTTCCGAATTTGAGAAATTTAAAAGCTTAGGTTTTCTTTTTAAATAAAATATAATTTTAAAAGCCAAATAAATATCTTTTGGAACTAAATTTTTATAAAAAATTAAAATCCCCTAGTTTCTTACCTTGATTTACCTGATTTAAAATGACAGCACTGCTTTCATGTACCCAAATTTAGCACTTGAGTTTTGAGCAGTGTATATATACGTATTTATATATATATATATATTTTTTTTTTTTTTGCTCTCTACTTTTTCGTTACTATTTTGCACATTTTTCTATTCAACAATGAAGCCACAATAGAAAAACGTCAACTAGTGCAGGAAAACAGCGTGAGTGTTGTGTGTGTGTGAGTGTGAGTGTGTGAATGGGTGTGTGTGGAAGCGAGAGGGCTACATTTTCTATGCGCATAGAAAGTCTGAACGGATTTTGAATGGCAAACAAGCGGCAAACGGCGGTCGACATTCGTAGAGGAGAAGGGAAAGGAGAAGGAGGGAGAGGCGAAGTAAGAGGAGAAGAGGGAGACAAGCGGAGTCAGAGACGCAGGCGGCGCTGCTGATATAAAGCGCAGAGCCAGAATTCAAACCCAGAGCTCAGAGCCAAAGCTCAGGCCGTGAATGGGCGACGACTTGCGCATGAATGGCACAAGTGTATAAATGAGTGTGTAAGCAAGTGTGTGTGCGAGTGTGTGTGTGAGGGGATTTTGGAGGTTGGGGAGCTGGCTTCGTTTGCAGGCCTATAGAAAAGTGACGTGCGCTTTACAATTATTTCGTAATGCAAGCAAATGTGACCGAGGCATCAAGCCACGGGCGAACAGTGTGTGTAGAGGGCTTCAAAGGGGGCGTGGCAGTGGGACATAGTTCCCGTTCCCATTCCCATTACCATTCACGTACCGCCTCTGCTTTATATTGTACTAAAGCAGCATCTTTTGCGAGCAGCGCTGCGACGTCAGCAGTGACAAATGTCAGTCGGTGGTTGCACTACTAATCGGACATGTTGCGTTGACTTGTTTATGACTGCCAGCTTAACACGCACATAAACACACACACACACACACCCACCCACATACTCGAGACACTGTGTGTGTGAGTTTTTGTAATGTGTGCGGACTTGTGGGAAATCTGTAAATAGCTACAAAACTAGAAGCCATCGACGTCGCCCAAGAGACAAAGCACTCGTCATCAAAGCTATTCTTGTTGTTGTTGTTGTTGCTTTGCTTTACTCGCGGGAGCATTGCTAGACAGCCAGATAGCAGGATACAATTTTTATTTTGTTGCTGTAGCTCACGCGTCGTATGCGTAATCTTGAAATTAATATTACTATTATTATCGCTTTTTATAGCTGCTTTAAAGCAGTAGGAAATCAGTGTTAAGGCAGATTCACATAATTTATTAAATAATGACTACATTTATGATGAATTCTCTTTAAGAACAAATTGCTTACTATATAAAATATATAAATTCATATTAAATTACGTCTAAAATAAACGTTATTAAGTTTTTATAGTGTTTCTCTTTTGCCATTTAAATTGTGAGCAAATTGTTTCCAATAAATTATTTAACTAAGTTTAGTTTATAATATATACAATATAGTATTTTAATAATTTATGATTATAGTTGAATATAATGAACAATTTGAACAGTATTTATTGTTGAGTGTCTCAGGTTTAACCCATAGATTCCATTGGTTGTGAGTTACTTTAGACAATAGCCAATATTTCTGTCGTTAATTAATTTCTTATGTTGATACTTAAGTATAATAAAAGAGACCTTAAGTTTAACTGTATGTTACTTTACAATAAATTTCTAAGAAATTATTAGAGTCTATTTAGTAAAGAGGTAAAGCAATTAATCAAAGGCAGTCTATCATTTAATTTTTAAGCATTTTCTTTAAAGAACTTAACAGATTTCCACTCCTAACCCAATTTAAAATTACCTGACCTTTTTAATTGCTTTAATTTAAACCAAAAAGCGCAGCCCTTAAAACTAATGTAACTCAAACAAGTCGAGTAATTAATTGGCACAGCAATTGTCTAAAGGTAAAACAATGCAACAACTTTGCAAACTTTCAATTAAATGCAAGTTAACAATTAATTAAGTTATCAGTCAGTGCATAAAAGAGCATTTAATGCGATTGTCATTCCCAATTTTCGTTGATTTTCATTCATTTTGTTGCATTTGCATTTGTTGTTGTATTTGTTGTTGTATTTGTTGTTGTTTTATTTGCTGCACTGCGTTTTATTCGGTTTCTATTCTGTTTGCTATGCTAGGCGGCAATTACGCGTCACGCAGCTGGACGCAGTAAAAACAACGAGTGCTCCGATTGCTCCGAGTGCTGTGAGTTCTCCGAGTACCGAGCACACGCAGCTCGTTCGCTTCAGCTGCACACAAATTGCCAGTGTAGGACAAGGTCGCATTTATTTGGTGCAGCCGCAATTGGGCAGCATAACATTGTAAAACGAGGAGGTGTGTGTGGGAAGGGGAATGGAAGGGGTAAGGGGTTATGAAGATGGGGCTATTATGAGCAAGGGAGCGGTGGGAGCATGGAGCATGCTGGGGATGAAGGTTACCTGCAATTCGCCCACGCAGACGTTGACAGAAATGCTGAAAAAAAAAGAATTATGAAATGAATACTAATATTTGCGGATCAGACGTTGCGACGTTGCACACACACACACACACAACAAAAAAAAGCAGAAAAATATAAAAAATAAAAAAGAGTCATCGCCATTGAATGTTGCCTTCAATGGGGCAACATGGGGCGACAAACTGCAAATCAAATGTGATGGATGATCTCAATGCTTAGTGACTGTCTCTCTGTCTCACTGTCCCTCTGTCTGACTGTCTCTCTGTTTCACTGGGAATGGGGTTCTGCAGAATGAGCACGAAGAGCGAAATACCAATAAAATGGAAACCTGCATGAATAGCGCCAGTTTCAAGATGTAGCAACTGAGAAGGTGTAAAGATTTGATTTGAATTACGAGTTGTGTTTGCTTTCTGGACTGGCAGTCGAATAAAAGCAACTCTTTTCAAAGTTATTAAGTCTTTGCTGCTACGTCTAGACACTGTTTCAAATTGTTTCCTTTTTTACTTCGCATTTAATTGCAGTAAGTTTGACATAATGCCAATGATTTAGTCGAATGCAGGGCGTTGTTAATGTGTGAGAATAATTCTAGATCATTGCAAATAAATTAAGCAGTTTGCATTATTTTTGACACTATTTCTAGATTGATATTTTCATTTAAAAGTAGTAAAAAATATGTTTTAAAACCATAAAAATAACTTTGGTGTTTCAAAAATAATAAGTTTAAGATCAATATAACAGATTTATTTAATAAATTTGTAATCGTTCAGCCACATTCAAAGACATAATAATGAAATCGTTCAGCAAAATTAAAAAATATTTAAAAACATTTTAATCATATTAAAAATATGTTATAGACAGTTATAAAACATTTTTGCATATTACTTACTTATATATTACTTACTTACTTTTAAAATATGTTTGAAATCTATGAAATATATTTGAATCTATATCATGTCTTTGAATATATTTTTGCAAATATTAAAAATATATTTGAAATATATAAAAATAAATCAAATCTATGCAGAACACTCAAAGACACTTAAGTCAGTGTAAATTTAAATATGACTGCTTAAAATAATTTAGACAAATATTGAAATGAATTATTATACTTTAAAGACAATTCTTCTGTACTATCTATATTTATAGTTTTCAGTTTGTTTTTTCAAAGATAGTTCAACAAATTCGGTGTGTTCCTAATGGCAGATCAATATTGAATTGTGGCTGAATTTGAAGATTGATTGCTGGCACTTTGAAGTGCTCTGCATAGCTTAAAAATAAAGGAAAATATATGGAAATGGATAAACTAAAAACCGAAATAGGGTACAAAATTGTGAGCAATTGCGAAACATTGATTAATGACAAATTGTGTGGCATGCAAAACTGCAAATGGTTAGACCCATTTTCACTGGCCATCATCCAAGTCATTCAAAGCGGTTGCAATGCAAACAGCACAAAAAAAGAAAAGGTTGTTAGAGCACCCTTTACCTTTCCCTGCCACGCCCCGTCTCCCCACCACTCCTCTCGGCATTGCCAGCCGCTGTTGTTGACGCTTCTTCCGTTTGCTGGTTTAGTTTTTCTTTTAGCTTACTTGGCTTTGTTGTTGCTGTTGTTTTGCTGTTGTTGCACATTTTATTAACATTTTCATTTAGTTGCATTCTCTTGCTCTCTTCCGCTCGCAACGTTAGTTCTAACTGTCTCCCTCTCTCTACCGCTCTCACCTCTCTCTACCACCTCTCTCCCACTGTTTGTGTCTTGTTTTATTTTGCTTTTCATTGCAATTTGTGTTTCTATGCATTTTTGTGTGTGTTTTACATTCGTTTTCGTGTCGTGCCATCAAACCCAAAGCCCGTTCACCCACTGCACCACCCAAAAGCACCCAAACCACCCACAGCAACTACTGGCTCATTTTGGCCCTCTTGCCACATTGTTGCCACTGTTGCGCTCTTTTGCAGTTTGTTGAAGTTTTCATAATCATTGTCGCCGTCGTCGTCGCTGTCGTCTCTGTTGCAGTTGCAGTTGCAGCCTTTTGCTTTTGTTTTGCCCACGTTTTTTATAAGCCGCCGTCGCTTTTGGCTCGACTGGCTGGGAGATTTTCCAGCATGAAAACAATGCCGGGAAAGCGGCTTATTTTCTATGATTTAAATAATGACGAAGACAACAGTCAGCCACCTTCACCAACAACAGCAACAGCAACAACAACAACGTCATCATCATGATCAGCACAGCAAATGATTATGATGTGGACAATAATGAAAGGAAAGCACAGAATCGAAAAGAAAAGAAAATAAAAGAAAAGATGACAATGCAAGAGATAGAGAGAGAGAGAGGGAGAGGGAGAGAGAGAAGGGGGTGTGGGAACTACGTCATTGATTTAAGATGATAACTCAGACTGTTTGTTTTCAGTTTTAGCCAGTCTATAACATAAACATTAATCTTTATTTTACATAAATATATTATTTATAAAGCTACTTTACTAATGTCTCAGTTGTTTCCGTCTTTCTCATTGCAGCAAAATGTTCATTGGCGGCCTCAGCTGGCAGACCAGTCCAGGTAAGTTTCTGGCTTGCACATCTTTTTTAGATCATACAGAAAATTCCACAAATTAGACAAAATTCGCTAAATTGCTAAAGCGAAAAATATGAAGAATTTTTGCGTCTTAAACATTTAATAAGAAATGTTGCGGTTATTTAATTTTCAAGATAGTTTTTTTAAATTTCTTCTTTTTTATAATAAATTAAACCGTTTATTGCTAGCCTTTTTTATAAGAATTCATATTACATATACTTTTATAAATTTACTTATTTTTCCACAAACTGTGTCATATTTTTGTTGTACAAAAAATCTCTTTAAAAAGTTTAATATAATTTAATAATATATTTTTTTAATAAATGCATACACATAACAAATCAGAAATGTATACTTTTCAGTTTTTATTTCTAACTAGGTTATTTAATATTTGCCGTATCAATTCAATTACGACACAAATTTGTAGGTTTCACAAAAAAATGCTCAATAAATTTGTATCTCAATTTGTAGCAGGCAAAAGCGAATTGATTCAGTATTTAGATTTAGTATGAAATATTCTGAGTTGTGTTGTGTTGAGTTGTTTATTTGACGATCGAAAACAATGAACGACAAACGGGTTTTTTTTGTTTTTGTTTAAATTGAAATTGTAATTGATGAAATGCTTGAGATTTGCGCTACAGCAACAAAAGCGACGCGTTGAAGACGCCGTAATTTTGACGTCAATTGGCGTCAGTGGCACAGATGTGTGGCAACTTTGGGAACGCTGACAAGAGTGAAAGGGAGGAGAGTGGAATAGAGCGAGATAGTTGCCCTCATTACATGCTCTGCATAGTTTCATTAGGCTAATCAAAAGGCGGCTTTTGCTGCTTTTGGACCCCATCATTTGTACTATTAACCAAATTTGATGCAGCTTTTGGCCAAATACAAAAAGTGTGGGGTATAAAGCCAACTGAAGATGCCTTTTGATGCCTGGCTTGGGCCAACTTGGAGTGTTGCAGTCAGATTGCTTGCCGCCAACACATTCGCCGTCGCAATGCACACACACATACACTTGTAGATACTTATATTCAGTTACAGATACATAGATACATAGATACAGTCAGCCGCATTGCCTTGTTGCTGCTTTTGTCGTATTTGTGTTTTTGTTTAGCAAATTTGTTGGCTCCGCCCATCATCAGAATGGCACTCGGCATTACGCTAACATATTATAACCTATAGCGCACATCATACACACGAACACACACACACATGTAGATACACTCATATAACCATATAGATACTCATACTGCATACTATATGCCGCAATAGTTGAAGAGTCAATGCGGTCTTTGGTTTGTCTCTTTATTTCGTTCTTTTTTTTTGTGTCTTTTTTTGCTTTTCGTTTCACGGTTTTTGTACCTGTGCCAAAAAAATTTTCAAATTTTCAAATGGCTTCTTCAATAGTGGCCCAACTTGAAATTGGCGAATGTGTTTTTCCCTTTCCCCTTTGCTCGCTTTTCCACGCCTGCCTTTTGTTATCTTTTGCCAGTTGTTGTGTGTGTGTGTTTGGGTGTGATTCACTACGTGTGTGTGTGTCTTCAATCTTTTTTAATTTTTATTGTTTTTTTCGTGTTTTTTTGGCATTCGTTTGCCTGGTTGGTTGGCTTGGTAAATTAGCCAAAGTCTGAAATATCTTCTGTGAAATTAAAGACATGACCAAAATGTTAATTTATCTTTAACTTGTGATCATTTCGATAGCACGTGGGTGTCATTTGGGGAGATTGGTAGAACAAAATTAAAATTCGTTTGAGAAAAGGCTGTAAAGCTGTTGTAGCCGTTGTCATAACAGTTTATTTTAGGTAGAGACCGTTTTAATTTAGATGGCAGAGGTCCTTTAGTTTGTTTTTCTAGTTAATTTAATTAAATTTCAAGTCAAACCTTATATAGATTATTATGTTATGTGCTACCTTTAAGGAGTATTCATTGAAATGCTTTCAAAGTCCTTTTAAAAACTGCCCTCCTACATTTATTGATACAATCTTTATATATATCTTTATGTGCATGCTGGCAACGGTTAAGTAACGTTTATGACTTAACAACTCTGCCACTTCACACCACAAACAGCAAACTGGCAGCACTCAACACTCAACGCCCGGCGATCGTCTTCAAAAGTAACTTGAACTGTTTCTCAGTCTCAATTTAACAGATTTTCAAACCAATGCTCGACTGCAGTAAGCAGGGCCCTACTTTGGACAGTACTCGGAGATTTTGTTGCAGTTGTTTGCTGAGCGGACCGAGTCTCTTGTCCCAATGGGAACCGGAACAAGCGCAGAGGCTTTGACACAGGCTCGAGCTCGGTCTCGGGCTGAGTCGGCGCGTCCTCAAGTGGTTGCCACTCTCGCGGCAAAAGCTTATGCTTTTGGGTTTTAGTCGCCAGCTATCGCCACTCGAGCACACAGTTGCAACAAACAGCCATACACACACACACACACAGCTATCTCCCACATGTGTGTGTGTATATACTTGAAAAATGCTGACAAAGACCTAATCTAGGGCGTCTATAAACATGCGCCGGGTCTCTAACGTCTAACAGCATAGTTAGGCTGCTTTAGACAGGTCGGCGACAGGCTCAGTAGCAGCAAAAGATGTGGCAACAACTGTGGCAGCTACGTACGTGTTGATAACTGCAGAGATGACGACGCTCGCATCCGCATTGCAGTGCAGGAGACTGTGTACTCAAAGCGTTTTTGGCTAGCAGATTTTTAATGATTGGCACGATTGTCTTAGCTACTTAATGATGTGCCTAAGTGTCGACTAACCTGCTTTCCATAGCCTCAAATGACTCCCACTCGCTGTGCGCCCTCTGCAACTTATAAGACCAGCAGGGCGTATACATAACTTAATGAACCTTTAACAGCTGACTCGCTCTCGTTCTTCTACTTTCTCGCTATCTCTCTGTCTACCTCTTGGCTGACTGCGGCGTAATTTAATTTTAATTTCGCAAGCAGCTTGCTGGAAATAATTGTATGCATTGAAAATGTATTTGCTGCTATCGCTGGCAAACACTCGACGACGACGGCGACAGCCGCGATGAGTGACAGGCGCTGAATTTTGTCAGTCAGCCAGTCAATCAGTCAGTCAGTCATTCAGTCGCCCAATTCACAAATAATACTCGCACTCGCACTTCCTCTTTTCATTGTTTATTTATCTCACCTCTTGGTGGGTTATTTTTTGTCTGTTTTTTTGGGGGACAGGGCGCTGCCTCTTGTGCCTCAGATTTGTGTCAACTTGAAACAACAATTTTTGAAACACAATACGCACAGCGAATGAAAGAGACAGAGACAAAGAGAGAGAGAGGGAGAGCGCGTAAGAAAGCGAGCTGGGAGTCGTCTTAGAATTGCAAATGGCTTTTGCCGCCTTTTGCTATTTTGGCTGTGCGTTCAACTGAAATACTATTTATATATGCGCTCAGATACATTTGCATCTCTGCAGAGCAACAGACGCCCCATTACTCATGCAACAACACGGCGACTACAACAACAACAACAAGAACAACTCAACACAACACAACACAACACAATTACATATACAACAATTGGTACATAAAGTTTAAGAAAAGGAAGAACAAATGGAAAATCTATTCACATATCGCTCACATTTCGATGCCGCTTAGCGATAAAGTCATGCAACTAGACTCTGTAGATACTTTACGCAAATAAATATGCATTTCTCTCTCGATTTACCCGAATCTCGATTTGTTTCTTTGCTTCGTTTCTTTCTTTTGTTTATTTATTCGTTTTCAGTTGTTTTCTTTTTTATTCCGTTGCGACTCTTTGCCGCTTTGTGTCATGCAAATGAAAATGGAGACAGCTTGTAAAGCAGTTGCTTTATTTGCTTGAGGCATTAGCTTCACTTTTCATAGGTGTATACAAGCTGTGTCGGGGGATAGAACAAGATACTGCAATGGTTCTAGGTCTCATGGAAGTAGCACCTACGAAAATGGCAGTAGAATGGTAGGAATGGCCTTAAGTTTGCAATAATAATAGCAGAAATTATATAATTAGTAGTAAAAATGTTAAAAATAGTAGTAGCATTTATATAATTAGTAGTAGAAACTATTAAAAGAGTAGTAGAAAATTTACAAATAGTAGTAGAAAATATTAAAATATTAGTAAACACTATTGTTCTATTACTAAAGTAGACGAATTTGAAAAACACAGCAGTAGAAGGTTTACAAATAGTAGTGCACATTTTAAAATAGTAGTGGAAAATATAAGAAAGTAGTAGATATTTCAAAAATTACTAGAGCTTTATTGAAAATGTGGTATTAATTTTAAGAAGAGAAGTCGAACTTACAAACTAGTAAAAGTAATAACACAAATTGTAGAAAGAAATTAAAAAATAATTGTAAAATATACTATATAAATAGTAGTAGAAATTTATTAAAAAAGTGTACTTAAAATCCAGCAAAACCGGTGAGAATAATATCAGGAAAAAGAGCATAAATTACAGAAATATTAGAACTGATTTATATTTAAAGATATGGGAAAAGTAGTAGAAAAACCATGACAGATTTTAGACTGGAAAAATCAGACACAAAAAAAAAATATAACTATTTATTATGAAGCAGTGTAGAAAATATGAAATCCAACTTTTGGACTCAATTTGAATTCTGTTAATTTCTTCATAAATCAAAAATAAAGCGACTTCAACTTTCCAATCAATTTCTTTTATTGAATTGGTTATGAGTTGTATGTTGCATTTGAAGAGAGTTTACTGTAGCAGTAACTGCTAACTGGATATTAGATTAAATTAGAAATAGCAGTTTGAGTTTCGAATAGTTTTTAGGGGAATTGAAACGGAAACAGGCAATTGGGCAAAGAGGAATTGAATCAGGAAACGAAGCGATGATGGAAAATATTTGCGTGACTTTTAAAAAATCAATGCGTTTGAAAAATTGTTGAAATAAGTGAGCAGTTTGGAAAGCGTATGAAGCGATAAATGGAAAGAAGGAACTAAACACTTCAGGAAGCAGACAGGTGACAAAACAGACTGAGCAACTGAACGGACAGAGACAAGATACAAACCCTACATACCCTGTACATAAGGGTGAAAAGGGGGCGTTTTGTCGCTGCTTCGATTTCCTGATTAATTTATGCAGTTGACGTCGCCGTCGACGTCGGAGTCTACGTTGGCAGCCAGTTAACAACAATTTGCCGCAAGCTTCGTTAAAATTGAAATGTGAAATAAAAAGTAAGAAAATTGTCAATAAAATAAGTGAAAGACGGTCGTCCAGTTAGTAAGTCAGTCAGTTGGTCGGACAAATAGACAGATTGTCACTCTGTCATTCAGTGACTCAGTGCGTCCATCAGTCAAAGTTCAAGTAAACTCGCTTTATTCTGCTCCTTCCTCCTTCATTTTTTTTGCTGCTGCTGCCGTGCAACATTTCCTGTTTGCTTCAGCTGTTCCACTGTCCCCCTGTCCTTCCGTATGGCCATCCTGCCATTCTCCATCCTGCTTCCCGTTTTGTCTGTATGGCAATCTTTGCTCATGTTTTTGCAGCTCGCTTCATTTTCCTTTTGAATGTGATTATCCTAAGGCTGTGTGAAGCGCATCTTCGCTTTGATAGATGGTCGCCTCGGTGGCTCTGCTCTGTTTGGCTATCCACCGCTATCCTCTATACATTTTCCACTTTCCACTTTCCGCTTTCCACTTGCCACTTTTGCATTGCATTTAGTGTCCTGCAGTTGCTTAACTTGGCCAACAGTCAGCTGCCAACGTCTAGCAACTATCAGCCACGAACTACCAGTTGGTTGTCTCCTTCGTCGCTCTGTTGTGTTGACTTTGGCACGAGTTTGGTTAAAAAGTTCACACATGCCACACGCCTTCCGAACACACGCACACACAGGAACACCACACACACACACACACACGTACAGACGCTCATACATTTATTTGTTATGTTTATATGTGCATATATGCATTGTGTGCGCTGTCCGTTTTTCATCTGTTTGTCTGTGTCTGTGTGTGTGTGTTCTGGCCATGTTGTTGCGCCTCTGGCGTTAGCCTTGTTGTTGTGTTGATACCTCGTGACCAGCAAATGACATTAAAGTGTTGAACAGTTAATTAATAGACTCTTAAATACTTTAACTTTATGTGAACTCTTGCCCTAAATAGATGACACAGAGTTACTTTTAAGAAACCTATTATTTAGACCAGAGTTTAAGCTTATTTAATGTTTAAACTTTAACCTTTAGTTGAACAACCCTTTCGTCTAGCAATACAGGGTATTTTGTAGTCTTGTACCTGTGACTATTGCTTTTAAGTTTTGCTTTTTTTGGTAGGACTTGCTGCTGTTATGTTGGCTTTCAACTTTAGGGGGCGTGTCTGTCTTCGTTGTGGTGTTTGAATATTTACATAAGTGACATTGCATATACACACCCCCCTCCCTCTCCTCTCTCCACCCTCTACTGCTGCTGGGCAACAATTAATTAACTTGTATGAGTATCAAACGTCGTCGTTGTTGCAGCTTTTGCTTGACTTTTAGAAATTTCAAGTCGAGCCGCCTAAATGCATGCTACGTAAATTTTAAATTAATAAGCATTGCGCATACGCCACCGGGCAACAGTAAAGACCAAGCAGAAGCAAGTCATATAGAGAGGAAAGGGAAGGTAAGGGGAGTGTCATGACTTCGAGCCTCGATTGTAGCCGCATGTGGTGCTTGTCATATGCCATTATCATGGAATGTTCATTCTGGCCCAACTAATAGACAATTTTTTGGCAACCGAAAATGGAATAAACGTGCTGCAGCCGGCAAGAGGAGGCGCAAGGGCTTTGGGGGAGTTGCAAGTGCTGCAGGGAGTGAAAACACGAAAACTCGAACTATGTCGTGGCATCTCGTGACGCTGCCAAGGATTCGCCTGGTGCCGTGTGCAGCGGAAGCATTTAAATTAAGGACGACACATTAAAATTATGCAATAACAACAGCTATTATTATGTAGGGAGAGAGAAAGAGAGACACACTGACATAAGTGGGCTGTAATATGAACAGAGGGCAGCTGAATTGAGCTAAATTGTAGTTAAACTTTAAGCACACGCCCACTATAATTTTTTTAGTATTTATTTTATACATTTTTTTGGGGTTTAATGAGCGCTGTGAATGTCAACATTCAACGAGTCCAATATAACAAAAATTCTCTTTTTCCCTATCTCTCATCCTCCCTGTCGGCTGAGGCTCGGGAAGTCATAAGTCGCTAGCTAAAAACTAAAATAGGCAAAGCAGAAGAGCAAATATGCAGCCAGGCACAGCACCCACTCATAGTCACAAAAGAGCTGCTCGTCTATGCCACTTACACACACACACACACACACACACACATACACACTCATACACTCACACATCGTCTGGGGATTTCGGCTATAGCTGGTGGCACCCAACCGGGTTATCGACTTTATGTGTTTGTTGTTTTCGGTGCCCAGGCGTCGTATACTTGTCTTTTGGAACCCCCTTTTCAATTGCAGACTTTTCCAACGACTTCTGCTCCCACTGCTGCTCCTACTCCTTTGCCTGCTGCTGCTCCTGTTTTTGCTGCTGCTTTTATGCCTGATTTTGCCTCTATTCTTGCCTCAAGTCTATACCGCTTCTACTTCTATTACTTCTCATATATCTACTCCACTTCCTACTCCTTTAGTAGCTCCTTTGCCTGCTCTTTCCTCTCTTCTTATCATGCACCTTTTGCTGCTCATATAGTGGCTCCTTTTCTCTGCTATTTTCGCTTGAACTTGTAGGTGTTGCTCGGTCTTTTCGCCACTTTTCACAACTGCATTGATTTGTTACAACTACGCGCAATTGCTGTGCTCCTTAAATTGAGAGATATTTTGAGCGCAATCTGCTGATTATGTTATGCACACAGTGATCCAAATAATACAGCGCTTTTAAGAAGATTCGTAAATAAGATGGGTTAAATAATAAGAATATAAATGAGTTTCTTATCAGACCTAGGTAAATTTACACTTATTCTTATTTAATTAATTGATACCAAATTAGAGGCTTATCACTGTTAAAGATAGAATTGAAAAGAATAGAATTTAACTCCAATTAAGAGATCTAGTAAAAGCTGCTTTTTTCATTTAATGGTTAAATTCCATTTATACTTAAAAGCTTTCTTTGAACCCAAAACTATCGAAATCTTTAAAAACATTTTTTAAGAAAACTGCACGTCAATTTTCTGTTACCTTTCGGTGGCTGGCGTAGCACTCAGTTAGAAATGGTTTCATTCAAAAACCGCTTCAAAGCCTTTCAATAAAATCAAATTTGATAGTTCTATTATTGTCAATTTATTTTAAGAACTTTTTTAGTTTCCTGTATAATGATAAATCTCTAAATAAATACAGAAATCTTTCTGAAGATTCAGAGAGCTAAGAGAAGTCCTTTTGGAACTAGTTAAGTTAGAGCCTAAAACATAGTTTGAGTAACTCAAATTTATGTAAATTTAGGCAGCTCATACAACTACCACTAAACATATTTCATACTCCTGATCGTATTACAAATTTATTAAATGCCAAAACCCCAAAAGTTTTACGCTTTTTCATTCAAACTATTTAGACATTTAATGGAACAAATGTTATAAATGTCAGCCGGCATATAAATAGAAATAGTCAACTCGTATTTAAGAGTTGGTAAATTTATCACCCAAAAATCGCACTACAAGTGGCTTTAGAGTTGCTGTTGCTCTCGATTTTATGGTTTGGCATTTAGTTGGTAGTTGTGTCAGCTTTTGTGGCTTTTTCGTGTAGCACTGAGGACTACAGTTGTTCAAGAGGAGGAGCAGTAGGAGGACTACTTAGTTGCTGGCTTATCAACGCCACTTGCCGACCGAACTTCGGTAACAACTTAGCCTTCATTGCTTCCAGTTCGTTGCATGTTGTGCGACGTTCGTCTCTAAACGGGACGACATTTTCCGACATTACCGTTGTCGTTGCCTGTTCCCACTGCCACTGCCACTGCCGCCTGGCATTGTCACCAGGGAACAGGCACAGACACAGGCACAGGCACAGACATAGACACAAACGTAGACAGACAGAGAGACAGATAGACCTTTGCCTCAGTCGCGCTTCCGCTTGTAGTGAGTCAAATATATTGCCAACTTCCTGCAGTCCCGGCTAGTCGTGCACCCAACTCGTGATAGGCTTTCTGTCGACAATGAATAAAAAATCTAACTAAAATTGCGCTCTCGACAACTATTATCAGCATATTAAACTAAATATACCTCTTAGATTGGTTTGAAACTAATTGTCACTTCGTTAGCAACTTTGATTTTAATAAAACTCCATTTCAGCTGATTGATTTTGATTTACTTGCTAATGATTAGCTCAAAAGTATGCAACAAAAATCAGTTAATAATAATAGCTCTTTGTGAAAGTTGTAAAAGTTAAATTCTAGTCGATTTTACACATTTATAGATTGTCTACATAATAAATAGTTAATTATATTGATGTAATATAGAATAAAATTTTTAAACGTCCTTTAGTAAATATATTTTTAAATTTTTCAAATATTAAAACTGAAGCCAGCCTTTCTAAGCCTTAACATTTGCTTGATATAGGCACAATAAACAAGTTTATAAATTTTTTTTCTAATAAAGAATCTATTAGAATAAAAATTTAAAAACTGAGGTATAAGGATAAGAGGCTTCATAGTCATAGAAAGAGTACCTCGGATGCGCACTTAAATTACTCTACTCTATCACTATGTATACCCTTTTGTTGTTTAGATTTCACGCGGTATTTCCAAATATACTACTAAAAATTCTAGACCCGGCTCTCGACATCGATTAAGTTATTACGAAATGTACGGTACGTGCAGCGTCTTCGTCGGCATTCACACACACACACATGCACATAGACACACACTCACACACACACGCATACAGATGCACGAGTCTGAGCCTGCAGTCTGCCCGCCCTCACAGGACTCACGTAATTTTGCTTTAGCTTTAAACTGGGTCACAATTTTTGTACACGTTGCTTTGCATAACCGAAAATTTGTATCGTTGCAGACATTTTTGTTTACCTGAGTGACCCCCACCCCACGCTCGCCACTAACACCCCCACATGCCCTGCTCCGCACCTACAAACTCCTTGTTATTATGTCAGCTGGGCTGCCGGATTGACACGCGTGCATATTTCGAGCTTATTTCTCTCTGTTATGTCTGTCTGCTGTGCTGATTGTCTGGTCGGGCCAGGGCAAGGGGGTTGGGTAAGGCGAGGTCAAGTCAAAGAGTGTCACAACATGTCTGCTTCCGGAGAGTAACATGCACACAAATACACAGTTAGACAGACACGCGCCTGCTGACGGCGTTGTTTACATATTAAAGTTGCATGACCCCGCCAACTGTAGCAGCAGCAGCAACAACAACAACAACAACAACAACAACAACAGTACACAACTCGATTCTGCTGTTGTCTGTTACGACAACAACAACAGCCGCTGCAACAACAATAATACGAGTATACGAGTAGAAATGCAATCAGAGTCGCTGCAACTCCATAGGCACAGCTGTTAAGGGCAGTCTGTTAACTTAACAGCCGCATTAACAGCAGTTGTTGTAGCTTAAGCTTCAGCTCTCTTAACTGCGCTTGCTCTTACTGCGCTGCACTCTCTTAACTTGCGCTCGCTCTTGCGCTCCCGCTCTCTCAGTGTTGTTGTGTCGTTGCACGTGTATGCGAGCTTTGAAAGCGCTTTTCATTCATAAAAATGGCTGACAAGCTTTTTAGCTCTTGCCGGCTGTTTGCCCCAAAGCGACGCTAGCTGGCGCCACTGTGTCGACTTAGCAAGCAGATAAAAAAATCAAGAAAAACAACAAAAACGAAGTGCAATATGTCTTGCATCCCGATGCCGTGACCGACTCCATGGCCGTGTGTCCGTGTCCGTGTCGGAATCGGAGTACTGACGATATTCATGTCCGCCCCTAATGTCAGCGCTTGTTTTGATGCAAACTCACGCGCCGTAAACAACTTATTATCATTGCCTTTTAGCTGTTTTTTTTTCTTTGGCTGTGTGAGTGTTGGCCAAATTTGTTGGCTGCCTTTCAAGTTACATTGAGCACAAACATTGCACATACGCCCGAGCAGCGGAAACGCAACGCAGACATTTACAACAAATTTTTTTATTTGCTGCCTTTTTTTTTACCTTTCGCGTCGCCAATCTGCGACGCCTGATCAGCGTAAATAGCAACGACGCGGCGTCACTTAAGTGGCCCCGTCCTGGCTCCTCAGCAAACACCAGCAAAAAAAAAAATACAAAGAAAATGTGGGAAAACGGGTGGAAAGTAGCAAAAAAAAATGAAAAAAAATCCATCAAGCCGCGTGCCAAGTTTCAAATTTCACGACTTGCATTTCATTCGAGAGCTGCCATTGCAAATGATGTTACACGCCTCCAAAAATCTGGCAAACTTTTATCTGTTTGGAAACTGTGTTTGGATATGTTTTATTTGTGCTCGTTCCTCCCATGCTGCCATTATCTTCCGCTTCCTCAATGTCTTCCTGCTTTTCCCCTTTTTTTGTAGCATGGGGAACAGGGGGAGATTGTGTATAAATCATAAATACACTCACATTTCATTTGAAATAATTTGTGGCATATTGGCAATTATTCATTCGCTTTTTTTTTGCTCTGCTCATGTTCGTGTAAGTATTACATGTATTGTTGTTGTTGTTGTTACTGTTTTTTTTTCTTGAAGTTGTGTCCTGAGCCTTTCAAAGGCATCGGCTTAAGTACGACGAATTTTTGTGATGTGGATTTTGTTGTGGATTTGTTGTTGGCTCGGGTTTATCTTTCTTTCTTTTTTTTCTTGGCTGCGGTGACATCGCATAAAAGGTGTAGACCATAAAATGCTATCTCTATGTGGGGTCAGCATCGGGTATGTTATATGTTGTGGGCGTGGAAAGGCGACCGCATTCAAGCCAAAGTTGATTTAGTGTTTCGCTTTGATAAGAATAAAACAGAGAAGCAAGTACGAGTAGATTTTGGGCAAGTAGTGCTATTTATTATATGAAAATATTCGAAACTTCATATGGAATGGTTTTTAGATTGAAGATTATGTAAATATTAGCAATTTTATGGGGTGTATCTGTGAGATAAATTAAGCTATAGTGCTCATTTGGGCTGTGATCAATCAGAAAGTGCTATAAATTTGATTATGAGAACTTTATGTAAATATTCTCATAATTTCATTAAAGAAACTGCACGCACTCCAGGTGGCGCCAGTGTGACTTGAAGCTTAAGCAGAGCTGCTCGACTTTTAGGTGCCCAATTTGGTAGAGAAACTAAAACATTATAGGGGAAGGAGATTTTTAACGAACTATTTAGTGTACAAAAAGTAGTTTAAATCGATAATATAAATTTTGGAATATTTAAAAGCGAACAGTTTTATCTTACACCAATCAATTCTAATAGATAAATCACTTAATTTTCATCTTTGATAACCAAAAAAGTGTTGAAATTCATTAAGCTTTGGCGTTAAACTATTTGTCTTAAGTTGTGATAATTTTATGGAGCTTCAATCTTCTAATGTAGTTCTAAATAAACTTATCTCAAGTGCCAAGAACTTAGAAACTATCAAAAGTTTAAAACTATTGAGTTTTAAAAATCTTTCAATCGTTTTAAACTATGCAATAAACACATTTAAAGTTAGTTTGAAAACCATTTGACCTTTATGTAAAGCATGTAATTGAAATATGCTAAGTAGAGGTCAATCAATTAAGAAAATTTATGTAGAGCTCGTCAGCTAATTCACTCTATCTTCAGTATCTCCTCATTCTCACCCTCTCTCTCTCTCTCTCTCTCTCTCTTTCTCTTTCACTCTGTATCTAAACTATTTTTTGTTCTACTGCTTATGGGGTTAAATCCGCTTAATCCTAAATTGCCACAATTCGCATGCAAATGCCAACAAATGGCCAAAAATGAAAATGAAAAAACTATCAGCCAAAAAGAATTGATTCGATTAACCTTTTTAGCTGCAGCTGCAACAAAAAAAAAAAGGGGGAATAGAAATAAAAAAAGATACAAATGAATGGTAAAAAATAGTAAAGCGTCGTAAAGTTCGAAGCGAAGCCAATCAAAAGGCAACAACAAAAGCAGCAATTGGTGGCAGATTAGTGGGCGTGAAAACACCCTCTTTTTCTACCCCCAACATTCATCTAGCTGTCTTGCTGCTCGCTTCCAATTCATGTGAAGCTATTCAATTGCAAAACGCTTCAATGGCAGGTGTTAATGTATCTGGCAAATGTATCTTTCAAATGCTGCTCGCCAATGAATTGCAATGAAAGCTAATTTGCCAATTGCTTGTGCTCCCCGCTACTCCATACCCTGTTCCTGCCATTCCTGGGCCCTTTCGCCCCCCTTTGGTTGTGAGCTGCATTCTGAACCAGTTAGCAAAGTGTGATTAAATGTGTTTTCAGCTTTTGTTGCGTGTTTTTATTGCCAGTTGCTTGCACAAATGAAACAGATACAAAGATACACAGATACATAGATACACACAGGCACACATATGAAACATTTGGTAACACAGTGTCGTCGTGCAACATTTTCAAAATGTGCTGCCACAGGACAAAAGCAACAATACAAAATATTCTCCTCCTCCCCCCACTCCTCACACGACTCTTCTGCTTTCTACTCCCCTGCTCGCACTTCACTCCCTTTGGCTACCCACTCGAAGCTTTTGTGTTTCCTGCTTCTGCTTCTTTTTTATTCTGCTGAGTTGCTAAAAAACTTCTTTTCAACAAACGTTCTGCGGTCTAAGCGGGTGCAAAGGGCAGTGGCTGTTGGAGGGGGGTAGTGGTAGGGGTACAAGGGGTGTTCTTATGAAATTGGGTTGGGATTGGTTTTGCTTGCTGTGTGTTTGCCGCAAACAAGCGACAACAACAACAACAACAACCCCCAGTTGAGAGAGCCAAAGAGAGAGAAAAAAATCTGTTTGCATATTACAGCACAGCAGGGGGCGCTGTAGGCGTCGTAACAGCGGTGGGAGTAGGGGGCTGGCAGCCAGCTAGAAACTGAGCGTAGCTGCGTTTCCAGCTGCGCACGCTAGGTGTCGCCAGCGTGCATCGGCGACGCGTTCGAGCATCTTCAAAGTTGAAGTAATGCGGCCTCAAGTGGCGGCAGCCCACAACCTCATCATCGTCATCATAATGATCATCGTCATTTCGTTGTCGTTTCTCTTGTATGTATGGCAGTCGTCCTTGCTCGCAGGGGGTGTATGGAGGGGAGGGGGACTTTGAGGGGATGCCCCGTTGCCATTTAAAATTGCTTGGCTTTGGCGCTTGTCCTCACCTGTGTTATGTTTTTGAATGAACGCCTGCGTCTTTTATCTTTTCATAAATTTTTTTTTTCTTCAGTTTTTCCATTTTTCCTGTTGTATTTTTTTTTTGCTTTTTCCAAGCTGCGCCACTTACAATCACTTTTATTTCGCGGCGCGTTTCCTCTGCTCTCGCTTCTGCAAGTATTTTCCAAGTTTTTCGTTTTTATTTTCTTCATTTTTCCTGCAGCACAGGCACCATTTTAATGCTCAACAAAATTTGAATTGAATTTGCCGTGAGAGGCCGCGGATGCGTTGCTCTAAAATGGCTGTTGCCGCGTTTCCCCCCATCAGATTCTATTCGTGTTCTTTCCACATCTCCATCCACATCTCCATTTCCATCTTTTGCTATTCTGTTTTTTATTTTTATTTCCAATTTGCATCGTTGCTGCCTTCAATTTGGCCAAAAAAAATAAACTGGCAGCTGCAGGCGTAAACTTCAGCTTCAACTTCAACTTTGAGGCAAAGTACAACAACAGGTAACACAGCTGGTTCCAGATACTTTCATGCTATCCCTCTCTTTCTGTGCCTGTTCCTGTTTTCGTTCTCGTTCTCGTTCTCTGTGTTTTTTGCTTAGTTTCACGCTTTGGTTTCCTTAATCGTTTATCCTTGGGATTATGGTAACATAACAATGCCCAAAGCGACCAAAAGCGTTGGCGTCGCTTGCATCCTTGCGGGCCCTGTAATTGGATGTGAAATGCAAGCTAAACTTGCCCAAGAAGACGCGTTCGGGGACTTCTCTCACTTTGTGTGTGTTCTCAGTGGGTGTAAATTGGGCGGCGTCTGCAATTGAGCGCTGCAAATGCGCATTTAATTCGTTTTCATGAAAATTCGCACAGTGACAAAGCGAAGGAGAGAGAGGAAGAGAGAGATAGAGGAAGGTGGGGAGAGTGTGAGAGCGAGATAGCGTTAGCGTGCACACCTTAACCCACTATGATAGATGGAGTTGCAAAATCTTTTGATTTATATAGCCATCGTGTATGGCCAGAGTCATAAATATGCTGGCGAATAAGCTCTTAAGTTGTCACTTCTTGACTAATTTTGCCACCAAGTTTAACGAACTTTCAATCGCAGTTGCCTTAAACTAATTGCAGGTGCTAAGCATAATTTAATACATTTCATTAGAGCAGGAAATGTGCTTTAAATTTATATGTATTTAAGTACTGCAGTATTATATTCAAATGTTTATTTCACAGGTGTAGTTTTATACTTAGATATTTAATTCTACCTTATATGATCTCCTCTTGATCTCCTGCACTCCTCTTGCTGTTCATAGTTTTTAAAGCTTCTGCTCTTTCTCGTGATTTCTTCTAAACTAACTCGTTCACATTCTCCTCTTCTTATTACTCATCATTCTTCTGATCATCCATGTACTCTTATACTTTTACTTATACTTATATTCTAACAGCTGATTGGGTATGACCGTGTAATGCCTGGCCTACTGCAGCTCATAAGTCTGTGCAAAAATTGTTTTAAATTTATAAAATCACGTGGAAATTTTTAAGGAAAGTTTAAGCCATAATTTTGTTAACATATTATACTTAAATTTGCCTTCACTGACAACATTTTTATTACAATTTACTTGTATTCATTCGGATCTGCGATCAAACTGGTTTTGCGTACACTATAGATGAACTTTCATTCCTTCATCTATATATCGACTCGGCTGTCGATGATGATCAGGAATATATATACTTTATGGGGTCAGAAATGCCTCATTCTACCTGTCACGCTCATTTCGCTTCTGACAAACCTGATAGAGATTTGTACTCTTTTAAGTACAGGTCCAAAAAGCTGATTAAATTATGAGCAAAGTATTTCTAGATGTTTAAATTCGAAAGACACAACTTTAGCTATCTACTTTATGCTTCTTAATTAATTAACATTTGTCCACCAAAGAAGCTAAATAAGCTTTTATCTCAAAAATGTTTATAAAACGTATCTTATTATAGCTTGACTTAATTTTGTAGTTTATTTTTTTAAATGTGCCCCACAGTTAGCTGAATCTCACTTATTTATAAACATTTAGAAGCTTGAATTATGAGTTCATGTTTTATGTATGCGTACGTTTATCTCAGAACTCGATTTGCACATTCATCATTGCCATTTAGTATCCAAGCTGACGACACTTAGCGCTTAAGCATTATGTAAAATACGCAAAAATGTATAAGCACTATATATGTGTATAATTTTATTCGACAACTTTAAGGTGAACAGCAATGAGATAAAAAGAAGGAACAGAAATGAAACTCGCTTCATCATTTAAGGATTTCAATTTGATAGCAAGCACTTGGCCATTTTGCAACTCTCTTTCACATACAGAAAGAATATTGCAAACAGCATACAACTATACTGTGCCATGCTATACTATACTACACTATACTATATATAGAGAGTACAAAAGTATACCACAAAAGCCGCACTTACGTAATACATCACAAAATGTCCAAAGAAGGTAAAAGGATTTCCATGGCAGAAGCAAAGGCAGTGGAAGGAGGAGAAGGAGAAGCCGAAGTAGAAGCCTCATTGCCATTGCCAACCAGCATGGTAAGGGTATTCCCACTCTACACTTTTCCGCTCTTCCTCTGCTCTGCTCTGCTTTTTTCGCATCTCTGCTCTGCCCCCCTGCTGCTCTGCTTCTCTTCTGCCATATTTTTGTAAGCCAAAATGCAGCTTAACATATCAGCGCCAAATACGAAACGATGCGAAGCAAAAGCGAACCGCTGACCGAGCTACGGCAATAGCTCCGACTCCGGCTTTGGCTACGACCACGGCACTAGCGATGGCTCTCGCTCTGACTCTGTGTCCGTGTCCGGGTCTCTGGCTTTGCCATTGCTTCAACGATGTTGCCCCGAGCACCTGCCACACGGCATGGCAGTCACTAGAGCCGGCAGATACATATACATTCATGTGCGAGGCTGCTGCGGTAATTAATGCAGCGCGTTTGCGAAAATGCGAATACATTTCGCCATTTTGCTTCTGCAGCGTACACTGTAAGAAACTAGAGCTTAGAAAACCGGAATTTATTAAGCTGGAAATATAGCTACAATTAGTTTAACAAATAAATTTAGGAAAATATTTTTTTCTTTTAAAAATGGTTAAAGATTTAAAAATGAAGACAATATATTTGGCTTGGATACAATTTTTACAGACTGAATTCTAGATTGATTTTATTTTAATAAATTTGCTTATGTGATTTTATTTAAGATTTATATTTTCCATAAAAAATTTATAAATTTAGCTTTTAAAAATTAAATTAAAAATTCTTTCTCGTTTAGTTGAAATTTATTTTCTTAAAGTATTTTCTGTTTTGTTCGTTACACTTTTGATTTCAGCAGTTGTGATATTTTAGCCGTGTATAGCTACGTGTGTGCATGTGTATGTGTGTGTAGCTGTTTGTGTAGGTGTTACAGATACAGATACTATGGCAAAGGTGGCGTAAATGTATTCACGCTGAAACGATTTTGGGTGCACGGCGACACCTTGGTTTGGCGCCCGCTAACTGTAAACACATACATATGTATGTATGTGAACGGCAGCGAAATATTCCGCTACTCTTCTTTGCCTGCTCTTCTTCCACTCCTCTTCTCCTTCTTCTCTTCTTTCCTTCTCCCCTTCGACGCACATGTGTGAAAAGTTCCACGTTGCGCTGTTTTGGCAAAATGCAAACGACGACGACAACAACAATGAGCAGCAGAAAGAGCGTGGAATGAGGGGGAGTGTAAGAGAGAGAGGTGGGGGCAAAGGGTGTGGGCAAGTTTGGAGTTCTAGCTTCGCTTCTATTGTTGTTGTTGTTGTTGTTGTAGTCGAACTGCACGAAAAGAAAATCAAGCAGAAATTTAAAAATTTGAATATGTTTTTCTTAGAGATTCTACAACAGTTCCCAATGTGATGCGATGCCTTTGCCATTTGTCTGTCTGTCTACGCTCCGTTCCGCTTCACCCCCCACCGCTTCTCCCCTTTTGTGTTTGTCTTACAGATCTTTCTCGTTGTGTTATTTATTTGTTAGTTTTGTGATTCAAATGTATTCGTAACTCTCATCTCCCCTTACCACTTTTCCACACTACATATTTGGTTACTTTTTTTTCCCTCTCCCTCTCTCCTCCCTCTCTCTCTCGGTCTTTCTCTCTGTGTTATTTTCCCCAAGTGCCGCTTATTATGCACATTTTAAATCATCTACGCAAAACAACGACAACGTCGAGTTATTTTTTTGTTGACGGGGTATAAGAAGTAGCAGCAGAGGCATGTATCTTCTGGCTGTAGTAGTTAAATTAAGCACACTTTCATATGAATTGCATTGCGTTGTCCGCTCCACTCGTAGCTGCAAACTGCATTCGACTCCGCCTCCGCCTCCCGTGCTGCTTTGCATATGCATTTCATTAGAATCGCCCAGTTGAATTAATAATATACTACACTCTACCATAAATTTGTTAGTATATGTAGGCGTGGGCGTGGCTAAACATGTATCAAAATCATAGAACAATTATTCCAATTAAATTCAGACGAATTAAATATTTGGCATATTTTTAAATTGCCCATAAAAAATGCACAATAACAATTTAAGCTGAGTATTTTAAAATGATTAAATTAAATACAAGAATTTAATAAAAATAATGGAAATATTTCATGACTAAAATATACCCCATAAAATGTAGCTTTTACTTAAAATATATTTAATTAAAGGCAGTAGTTAAAAAATATATAAATTTATAAACTAAAGCGTATAAAATAAATTCAGAAAATTGTTATTATTTTACTCCTTTTGTTGAAATTTGTAGTGGCACTAATTTTAAGCAGACTCTAGTGCCGAACATAAAACAAATAGCTGTGCAAGGTGCAAATATAGAAATATTCGTACTCCTGCAAAATATGAGAAAATTTAACAAATTTTTGTGGGGAAACATTGATTTTCCATAATGTATTGGTAAATAAACTGTTTGTCAAACAATGATTGAAAAATTGTTTGCCAAAATTATTTTAGATTATAAATATATATATATATATATACATAGTATATGTGTATTGGATTTTATTTTAAAACTCTGTCATAGACATGTATGGCAACTAAAAGTTTTGTCAAACAAATTCTTTTCAAATATTGTTACTCTTATTGTTCAATTATTGAAACTTTTATTACTGCAAATTATTTCAATGAACTCTCTCTCTCTCTGAGTTTGTGAAACAAATAGAACAACTAACGATGCATGGCAAATATTCAGTCCCAATTACTGTTTGCATTTTATGGCAATCAAAATAGAAAAGAAAAGAAGACAATTATATAAACAATTGTGGAGTTTGATTGACTATGAAATATCTGTAGTGGAATTTAAAGTAAAGGAGTGAGAACTGCTGTTAAAGAAGTCATGGACTTGGTGGGCTTAAAATTCATTTAATTAAAATTAAATTGAATAAAAATTGTGTTGCATAAAATTGTTTAGATTTCAAGGCTTCTAATTTAATTTAAATTAAATTATAAATACATGCTCTTCACTTACTATTCCTTACTATCTTTCCAACTACAAATCGCTTAACTTTAAGGCCTGCTTATGCACTCAATTCCCTCATAAATAATCGTATTTACTTAAAGTTTATCTATAAAATCAAATTGCTTACAGTTTATGCTAATATGCCCCGCACAACTGCTAATGGCACGCGTATTAATCGTATCTGTTTGCCATGCCCATTAATGACTGCATTTTATTGCTCATACGCCACGTCAGCCCAATTGACTAGCAGCCAATAGAACGCAAACAACAACAACACTTTACAGTTACTAAAAAAAAGAGTATAACAAGTGGTTCTTAATATGTTACGCTAGTTGGTAGCACTTTTTGGACCAGTTAACATTACCCATTCGTAACCCAGCGAACTGTCAACTTTGCTGGCCTGGCCAAAAGCAACTATAGCCAGCAGGCACAGTTACACTCACAATTGCAGTTGCAGTCCCAAATGGGCTAACAGGTAATGGCCAACAAACGTTAGCCTCGGAACGAAACGTAACGAAACGAAATGAAACGAAAACGTATTTAATTTGAAAACATTTTCGTGTCATTTACGTGAAGTGCTGCGATTAGATGCGGTTGACAATGCGCTGTCTCACTCGCTCTTCTCCAGCTTGCTATCTCTGTCACTTGTAAATTGTTGTTGTTGTTTGGATACAAAGTTTTCAGGTGGTAAGAGTGTGTGTGGGAGTGAAATGGCAGCTATGAAAATAATTACGGGGCAAATGTGAGGCAATGTTTGTGATTTTCACTACAACAACAACAATTGATTGCATTTATCGACGTCTTTGTTGTTGTTGCTGTTCGTCTTACTGTTGTTTTTTCTCTGCTTGTTGGTGTTGTAATGATTGGCTCTATTGTTGTTGCCTTTACTGCCTTTGTACCGTTATTAGCTGGCCACGCGTCACAATTTCCTAGTTGCAATTATCATATGAAATAATTCATGAACGTGCGGGCAAATACGAGTCAGTATGTGCTAAATTTTAAATTGGCTAACAACGAACTTGAATACGCTTTGTATAGGGGTAAAACAAATTAATGAAAATGAACTAATATATTTTTTAACAGCCTTTCAACTTACTTAAACTAATCTCCTTATTAGCTACACTCATTTCTGTTATATACAATTTTATTTTATCCAATTATTTCAGCTGCTTGTATTGAAAATATATCAAGAAATTAAGTGTGTGTCATAGCTTTAGTTTAACGTTCATTAAGCTACCATAAAAGTCAGCTTTTATGACGTTTCTATGCTCTATGTGATAGTTTATTATCGCATTACTTTCGCTGAGACTTAGCTAAAATGCTCCCAAATGCAGTGTCATAAAAATTGCACTTCAACTTTGATATTTTACCTTGGACTGTGCTACTTCTAATGCATGCCAAATGGCGTTCGCATCAATAAAGCGTACGTCACTCTAATTGCACACACATACATGACACACACACACACACACAGTAACACACACATAGTCACTAACACACGCATTGTAGTTAGACTTTAGCCTCTTTGCACGCTCTTTGTATGCAGCAAATGTGCAGAGCAGCAATGAGTTAGGCAAAGAGAGCATTAAGATGAGCAAGAGTGGCAGGGGTGAAGCGAAGAGAGGGTGCTGAGCTGGTCATGTAGGGGCCACTGGTAACGGTAACGGTAACGGGTAGTGTAATGCCATTAGCTGCCAGCCGCGCGCAAAGCCATTTGAAAGTTCAACACGTTCAAAGGTCTCTCTCTGTCTCTCCTTCTCTCTTTTGCTGTCTCTATTCTACTCATTGGCTTTTTTATGCTACTATCTCTTTTAGACAGTCGCTTTGGTGTCTTGGCGTGTCCTTTTTGCGCAACTTTCACTGTTTATTCTGCTAAAAGCGCTGGCCAACACTCATGCACTTGAACCAAAAAACTGAAAAGCGGGCGTTGCACATACATAGATGGATGGACAGGAAGAGGGACTGGGACAGAGGGACTGTGGGACAGACAGACACTCACTAAACTCAAACTGAGCGCAGCTGCAATAGCAACTGGCAACTGGCAACTTGCAACTCACAACTTGCAACTGGCGACTTGCTTCACTTTTAATTGACTTTTTATGCGCTGAGCTGCGCACTTCACTTCACTGCCAATTCCAAGTTGCAACTTGCTCGTTGCAAGTGCAGAGCAGACACCACCCACCCACCTGCCACTCCTCTCACTCCCCTCAATTCGTTTGGGTTGCCCAAGTTGAATTTAACGCGCTTTAAGTTGCAACTTTGGCATTTGCATTTGCATTTGGACTATCCACAGGCGCAGCCACTGTGACACTTTGCAAGCCATTAAGCATTTTCATTACCTGCCTGGGCTGCTTTGCATTTTGATAGCCCCAGCATTGTCCACAGTCCACAGTCCTTAGTCGATGGGTCCTTAGTCCAGGGTCCTTGGTCCTTTAGTCCACCTCTGTTTTGTTTACGTCTGCGCTATTAATTGCCACAGCACCAAAATGCAAATTGCAAATGCAACTGCAAATGTCCAGTTTGCCCCAAAATCACCACGCCCCCTCTTTACTACCCCTATACTACCCCTAAACTAACCAGTCAGTCAGGCGTAGAGTTTGGAATTTGGTGGAATTGTTGCACAGGACACAGACAGGGACAGAGCCAAGTTAGCCAACTGCCAAAGTGAATTATTGTCCTGGTTTGCATATTATGCTAAAGTTTTCGTTTTCCCAAACGTTCTCTCGTTCGTTCGTGGGTAATTAAAACGCTTAAAGACGCATCAGTGCGTGACAAATCTTGCTTTTCACTTTTCACTTGCTTCAGTTTCGGTAGGGGTTGGAGTAGGGGGTGGAAAAGTGAGGTTTACTTGCCCAGTTTTTGGGCCAAGTGCACTGGTGCGGCAGCGAACAAGAACAAGTGGAAGTAGTAGATGAAGAAGAAGCAGTACATGTACTGTCCAAGAGACCAGCAGCAGTTGCTGTAGATCTCATCCTATCCATTGTTTGTCTTGTCACTCAAATGTTGAGCCAAGTTTTCTGCCATACACTGTAAATGAAACAAATGCTACGAAAAAGGGTTTCTGCATTTTATCAAACCCTTTGAACTGCCTTCAATCTGCATACTAATTTTTGTCTTCTTATCTTAAGCACTTTTCACATTTCATTTACTTGGGGAAATCTTTGTCTAGCCATTGATCTATTTGATGTGCTTAGAGGAAGTCTGGAGAAATTTTGTTTTAAAAAATTATTAACTTCAGTTGTTAATGTCATAAGCAATAAATATATTTATTCACTCATGTATTCTTAACTGTAGACTTTTTGTTTTCCAGTTTCTTAGCAGATTAGGAATGTAAGTCATCTTTAAGAAGCTTAAGCTCAAAACAAATGAACTCAAATTCAATTAAAGTGACATAAATTTACACTATTTCCTTTGATTTTTCGACTAGTTTGCCCTCAACTAGCTTTAAGTTCCCCAAAGTTTCATAGCAGTCAGCTAATAAACTTATTGTTCGATTTTGTATGCATTTTAAATCTAAGATGTGAGTGTTTTGTAGAGAGCATTCCATAGTTGCAACACTCCCCATGTTGTATTCATTCTATTATCTTTTTATTGTAATAAAAGGTAACCACCTCCGGTACCCCCAGCCCCCCTACCGCTAGCCGAGCTGCTGCCTCTTTTTGTCATGCTGCCACTTGAAGCTTCATTCAACAAAATTCTTGTGAAAGAGTTGAAGTTGTGTGCTAAGAAGAAGCTGCAAAAGCAGGCAAGAGGGTTGCAGAGGGAAGAGTGGGACAGAGACAGCAAGAGTTGGAGTAGCATCTTCGATTGTGTCTGTTGCAGTGTCCGACACTTGGTCGTTGCATGATAAAGTGTTTCTTTTGGCAGCACTAAACTGTTTAAAGAGTGACAGAGAGGGGCAGAGAGTGCGAAAAAGAGAGAGCACACAAATTTTATGTAAAAATAAGAAAAATAAAGTAGAATAATGCCACAAGAGTGCGGGCAATTAGTGAAGGATGATGGTGGCTGTTGCTGCTGTTGCTGTTGCTGCTGCCAGAGAATTTGTCGCAAATCTAAAAAGCCAAAAAATGACTTAATAGCCAAAAGTTGTGCATGCGACAAAGTAAGCGTTCGTGCGTGGCAGCAAGCAACCGAGTAGGGAGCAGAGGAGTGGAGGAGGAAGCGTAGAGAGAGAGAGAGAGAGAGTAAGGGTATCATATTGGGAATGGCAATGGTGTGAGGTTGGATATTTGTGGCGCGTATGAGTGACACAGGCAGGCTGACTTGTCGGCAGCAGCTATAGCAACAGCAACAGCAACAGCCGCTGAGCAGGGAGTTGGGGGCATAACAGGCAGCGCGTGCCGTTGGGAAACTTGCCAGCCATAGAGTTTTGGGCCAGGCTAGAACAGCACAGGACAGGCCGCAAGAGTATGCGTGCCTGTGGACAAAACATGTCAGCAGCCTCGTCTCGAGCAGTCTTCGCCTTTTGCTTTTAATTCATAACAAAATGGAAAATGGCAAAACGGCTAAAATGGATGATGAACCCATGAATGGCAACGGCAACTAAAGCGTACAGAATGCGGCTTGTGAATGGCGAGAAATGCTCAAATGAAATGCTAAAGTTGTGGCAATGTTTCATGCTGCTACTTTTTTCTGGCTGCTGTTGAATGCTCATCAAATGCTGTTCACTTGGCAATTATAATGCTCATTTGTTTGTGTTAAAAAATATATGTAACTCAATTTATTATACCCTGTAAACTGCTGGTATAATAAGCAGTGGGGTCTGCCACTTATTACAAATCTTAATGACTGATATATTTTAGATTAAAGCTTACAATGAGCAAGAGGAAATTTCTTTAGGCATTTCTCAGAAAAACTTCCGATTAAATTCAACATTGATTGATTAGAATTTTCTTAGATTTTATAAATCTGTACTGAATTCCATTTTTAATTTGAAGTGCTGGATTTTTCTAGGAATATACCGACTACTCAAATATAATAACATTTTTTTCTGTCCAACGAGCATCGTGGTGGGGAGTTAAGGTCTTTAAATTTTAAGCTATAAAATGATTAGTTTGCGTATTTTGGCATTTTGACGGATTCTCCATTTTGGTGCCACAAATCTATGCAACAAATGCGGCATTAAAATTGATTCGCTTATCCGCATAGATAACGCTGGAGAGCAGAGCCTAGAGAAGCTCTTAGCTAAGTGGGAATGGGAATGTAAAATGAGAAGTAGAATGAAAGATGTAGAAGAAGCAGGCAGTCAACTCTCTAGTCTGCTGTCTGTGCTGATTAGACCAGGAGACGAGGATAGACGACGGCGTGTAAATGGCGCCTGGCAAAAAGGTGTTGATGATGACGATGATGATGATGTACATAAAGTGCCGCTGGCCTGACAATCTCTACTAGCATTTGAGACGGTGGGGGGTGTGCTTGGATTTTCTGGCTAAAACTTGTCGCCGCGCACGGAAGCACGAAAATTGAATTGACATGAAAGTCCGTCCGGTTAGTCCGTATCGTCCGGATTTGTCGTCCTTTCGTTTCCCTTTTTAGGACTGACAACAGTTTATGTTGGGTACGACAGTTCGGCGTACGCTTCATAAAATTCATTTCCGCGTCGCGCTGCTGCAAAAGTGATTAAAATTATAATTAAACTGTGACGGCGGCAGTAACATGGCATAAGAGCAGCAGCTGATACAGATTTACAAACCTATACACTTACAAATATATAAATATATATATGTAGAGATGTAAAACTGGCTTGAACACATGCTGTGGCAATAAGTATTCAATTTGAACTAAGCTCCAACTAGCGTGTACACGCTGCGTATGAGCAATGAGCAAATTCTTACATTTTATGCAGCATTGCCAGCAACTTTTATTCTTTATTTTATTTTATTTTATTTTATTTTATTTTACTCTACTCTACTTGTTCTTGCCAGAATTTCGTTTCGTTTCCCTTTGGTTCGGTAGTCCGTGCATTCAACGGTTCATTGGTTGCTATAAATATATAATACGTGACAAATACGTGCCGAGTTCTTTTCAATCCGTGTGCCGCTCTCCGACTAAACTTCTCCTGCTTCCTCCAGTCCCCCTGCTGTACTTATTACTGAAAATCCTTACAGAAAGAAATGGTTAGCAATAAAAGCGTTCAGCGCACTGTTGCATATATGCTGAGTTCTGTATGCCATTTGGGTTGCCAGAGGGAAAGGCAGTGGGAGTTGTAGCTCAAGATGGAACGCACTTGTTGATTGGCACTGAATGTTGCGTCTTATAGGATTGATATACTGCCTGGCAGAGGAGCGGCAGGGGGCGGTTGGACTGGAACGTAGAGTAGTGTAAACTGTTGCCATGGACAACGTCAATGATGCACGTGCCGAGAGCAGCGCACTCTTTCCTCCCTAGCTGCTGCTTGTTGCAAATGCCCTGCAATCATCTGCAGGTGCACACTATTACTAAGTACATATATTATACGCCAGACACATACATAAGTGTTGGCCATGTTGACAGGTGTGAGCAGTTAGCAACATCAGTTGAATGGCAATATAAAAATACTCAACTTAAATGGTTGCTGCCATTATGTTATTACAAGCACATATACTAGCATAATACAGCACATAAATTTAGTTAGTTAGTTTGGCTTGTCAAGCAGAATGAATGGAAAATATCGTTTGGTTTTTAGTACAGGGTTTAAATGGGTTTGGTAAGATTTTAAGCGTTCCTTCGCTTTCTTAGAAGAGCTAAAATTTGGATAAAATCGCTTAAAATAGAAAATTTAATAATTAATTTCATAGGGATCTTAATTATTAAAGAATTTATATATTAAGCGGATAATTTGTTAACATAATTTTCCATTTATTGTTTAAATTATTAACAATAATAATGTAAAGTTCGAACACGTTTTAGCAGCAGTTTCCAATATGAATTTCTTATTTTAAAACATTTTTTAATTCATAAATTCCCTACAAAAATGAATGTCACACCTGATCATCAATTTAGCTGCTCTTCTGAGATGCCTTTCCTCCATTTGCTCTCCACGTTCTCTTCGCTCTCACTTTTTGGCCGCCAGAACTTTCGCTTTCTTCGAAGCAGCAGCAGCTGCAGTAGCAACTGTTGAGCTCCTTGTCCATTGTAGCGCATATCCGTAATCATCTACATCCTCATGGGTTTTCCAGTCATCCAACCAGCCAACTAACCAGCCATTCATCCATTCATCCAACCATCAAGTCAGCCATTCATCCAACTATCCAGACATACATCTATCAGCAACAAGCTTCAACCAATGAGCGCGCTTATTCCATTTGCTTAGACACAAACAACAAAAATGAAAAGAAAAGCGCAGAAAATGAAGGAAAACCCAAAGTCAGGCGGCGACGCATGGCGGGATGTACAGCAACAACAAAAAAAAGCAGAGCAAAAAAGGAAACGGAAATTGAAAATCTGAAGCTTTCGGAGAGCGAGTGAGCTGTGAATCCTATTTCAAGTGCAATCTTCAGTCGCACTCGCAACTCGCAGCTCGCAGTTCGCAGGTTGAAAGTAATTCAATAGTTGGCGGCTGCAGCAGGAATCCTCCTTCCGCCCTTCCCGCCTCCCCTCTAACTTCGACTGCTCCCTTTTTTCAATCCAAATGCTCCCACTCTGACTGCTGCTGGCATTGAATGGCAATCGAGAGTGGCACGTAATGCCAACAATTGCTCTAGTGCAGTTCACCAAAGCAAACAGCAGGACATGACAGGGAGTGGGAGGAGGTGAAGTGGTAGGAGGTAGGATTGTAGGGGCGCAGTTTACTCATTGGTTGCATTGCTTGCATGTGTTGCACGTGTGCAGATAACAGAGTCAGCTGTGACTGCAGCTCCTCTGTCTCCAGCTTAGTCTTCATCTCTCTCCAGCTGTTGTGTCTTCCTGTCTCCATCTACGTCTGTTGGTCTGTCTCCTATAGCTGCTTCTGCTGTTTTCACTGCGGCTCCTATTGCCACTGCTGCTCCTACTGCCACTGCTGCTTCTACTGCTCCTACTGCCTCTGGTTGCCATCCATCGCATGTGCGTCTCTGGCGGCTGCGTACACAAAATTCATTTATGTGCACGCAAATCCCTAATCCCTAGTTTTTGCTGCCTGTTTGTTCTTCGTCCACGTACATGTGCTCGTGCTCTTGCTCCAGCTCTTTCTTTTACTCCTGCTCCTCTTTCTTCTACCCCATTCGCATCATCATTCTTCCTTGTCGCCATTTTCAGTGTATGCCCCTTTCTCTCTCTGTTGCTGTCTCTTCTACGTTGGCGGAAATGACTTTTGAGCGGCTCCACAGCTCCATATGCCGCCGACGTTACCGCCAGCAGTTGGACGGACAAGCGGACTGACGGACGTACGGTATCTGCCTGTCAACTGTGGCCCGGGCTTAGTAACAAAATTAAAGTGGCGCTTGCCAGTTGCTAGTGCTCTGCCCTCTTGACTCCACACTTTCTCCCTCTCTTTCTCTGCCCTGCGGTGCTCTAACGCACCTGCCGCAGTCGCTAGCTGCGCTCGACACAAGATTGATGTAGCATTCATTTGATGCGGATTAGTATTTTATAGCTGCACTTCAGCATCAGCAGCTGGAGTTGCTAGTTGCCAGTTGCTTGCAGAGAGCAGGGTATTCCCCACTATGCCACTGCCACTCCCACACGACCTCCTTCAACGCCTTCTTCACTTGCTTCGAAAGGTGTTCAACGCACAAAGGTAAAAACGCTTGTGCATTTTTTGCGCTCTTGTTGCTCGCATTCCTTGCAATTGATTGCCTCCGTTTCGTAAGGATGTAACAAACCCACATGTGTGTGTACGGCGTGTGTGTGTACTGTGTGTGCGTGTGCGTTGTCCAGCTACCTTTTGATTGGGGTCAGAGCCATTCTTGATGGCTTGCTGCTTGTTCGTCTGCGTTGCTTTGGGGCTGTTGTTTAGCTGTTAAGTTGCTTCTTAGTTGATTTGTAGCACAAATTCAATTCAATTGACGCTATCGAAATGCTGCAACACTGTGCAACAAATTTCAACTAAAGATTCCATTCAATTGTTTGTCAATGCCTTAAGTTAAAGTGAATGCTTTCAAAAGCTTAATGCAAAAGGTTTAAGTTTAAAACTTTGTTGAAGTTTTCTTACGAAAATCCTATGCATTAAAAGGGTCAAATGACTGGAAAGCAAACTGAGAGATACACTATTTAATGCGCTATTTAAAGCCTATTAAATTTATTTAAAATATTAAATTCCCAACCAGCTTTTCATACTTATTCTAATCCAATTTAAGCGCTAAGTTCATTGCAATTAATTCCGCTCATTAATTTGATATTTGATATGCAAGCCATAATTTTTTTTCACTAAGCCAACTTTGTGCAAAACTTTAGTTAGTAGCGGTTTAATTAATACCCAACTAGCTACCACTGTCTGCGAGTTGTTGGCAGTGTTTCTGCACTTAAGTTGAAATGTTCTAACTTAACTATAACTTTGATAGCAATTGGACAATAAACCATGAAGTAAACACAGTTAACATTGCGGAAATTATAGCTTGAAATGTCGCTGCTTAAATTGTTCTTGTCTCGCGACGTTTGCTGGCCAAAATGGAAAATAAACCAAAGTGGCTATAAAATTAGTGCAAAAAGGGTAAGAGTATAAAACACTGAGAGCAGAACAGACAGACAAACTGGGGCGTAGCTAAAGAGCAACATTAGGCAGCGTGGAAAGACTTTAAGAAATTATATTTTCTGGTTAGAAAATTTATAAGTTTTCATAGTTTTTAAAAGGGGCTAGAAGAAACTGTTTAAACTAAAGAATTCATTAGATTTCTCTCTTAGTTTTAAGCTAATGTTGTTGTCTATACAAATGATTTATTTAAGTTCACCGCAGATTTGAGGGCGTGGCTCAGGTAGAGGCGGGGGCTGAGGCAGCGGCATAAGTTTTGGTTGATTGTAAGCGAGACTTTCGCCACTTGTCGCCGCTTCTGTTACTGCAAATTAATTAACTTTGACGAGGCGAAGGATGTCTAAACCATTTTTGCAACCACTTTTCATGCCACTAACTCCCCTTCGTCTGTAGTTGGCCATAACCCCGTTGAGCAGATGAAACTTTGGCAAATATAAATTGTGTTGGCCCGTATGCAAAGGTTTCTTATGCTTCCAGTCAGTGTGTGTGTGTGTATGTGTGTGTTTGTGTGTAATTACTTGCACACCTGTCGACAGCTACACATTTACTCACTCATTTAACAGGTAAAGCCTTGCTTCTACTTGCTCCCCCTTTTGTAGCTTCCTGCGGCAGACGCAGCTGTTGGGTTAAAGTAATTTCGACCGCTCTATGGCAGCCATTACAAGTAACGGCAGTTGGTGGCGCCTCAAAGCCACTTCTGCCACGTTTGCCACTCCTGCCACAATTGCAAATGATTTTCACTTTCAGATCGAAATGAATGCGCCACTAGTCAGAGAGTCAGAGACAGCTTGAAGGAGATGGGGACACTGTGAGGCTGCTTTGGTCCAACTCTGACACTGACTCCGATTCCAGTTGTATGCCACATACAGTAACGCAGACGAGGACGCATAAATTTCACTTGTCGCACACACAAACACACAGCTACACACTCCTACACGTGCACTGCCAAAAAGTGTACATAGGAAACTAAGCATATGACTTGTAAATATATAACTTAAACCATTTTAAACTTATTTATGTTGTTAACAATTATTGAAGTCTTAAATGCGGACTCCTACTTCTATATTTCTTAGTAAAAACTTTGATTTCTTTCAGTGTACACACACACCTATGTAGCCAACGCTAAATGTTACCGCTCTGCCTGATAAATGACCCTTGAACACCTTTAAGGCCTGCCACTCCTCTTACCAACGCCTCGTCCTCTGACTTCCATGCCGCAAACTGAGCTTTGGTCCGCCCTCAAGGCATATAAATTGAAAGCTATTTATCATACATATACAAGTGTTATAAATGTGCGTGTGTAGGTGTTTGTGTGTGTATGTGTGTGTGAGAGTTTCAGCCGCATTTAACTAAGTTTTTGGTTGCGCTTCAGTTGGCCCTGTAGCTCGTTGCTTATTACCACGAAACGGCACGCTTCATTTGCTGCCACACTTCAAGTTTTGGCCTAAAAAAAACACAGAAAAAAAAGCTAAACAAAATGCCGCCTGTTTTTGAAGGATTCGAGTTGCGTTTTGAAGTCGTTTCGTTTATTTTTTTCGTACTTTATTAACTCAAGCATTTGACTGTACATTTAATGCAACACTGCGCCGCATAAATTTGTTGGCCAAAAAGCATCCGCAAACCGATTTTCTTGGCAAACATCTGCTGCCAGCAGCGAGTTTAGTACCATTTGTCTATTAGTCTCATATGTGCCATAAAAATTCGTATAATCGTGCTGTTTTTTAATGCTATCTCGGATTCGAAGCAACTCCAAGTCCATAACACAACAAAACACACACACACACACAACTGACAGCTGGATGCCATCCAAGGACATTGTTTTTTGCCGAGTTAGTTAGCTGCCATTGCAATCTCATGTGCCAGAATCATAGTCTGGCTATATGCTGCTGCCACATCTACTCGTTTTGTGGCCAAAAGAAATAATGAAATTGCTGTACAAAATACTTCGCTGCAGTCGCTACAGTCGAGTTAGCGGAAATACTAAGCCAAATGGACAGACTGAGAATGAATTTTAGCCGCAAATCGTTGCTTAAGTCAACTAATTGCCATTTTGTGCTCGAATCGAGCATTAACTTTAAATTGATACACTCAACTCAGTTAGTTGTCTAAGCCAAGTTTACATTTGCATACTTATTAAACTTTTGCAAACTGCGTTCAATTGAAATTCGTTCACTTTCCTTCACTTCCTTTCCTATCCTTTCCACCACATTGATTTGAGTTTTCCCATTTAAATTGGTTATTGTGTCTTATGGAAATGGCTTGAATTGGTTGGCGTTGTTAGCCTGCTTAAAACCCATATGGCAACTTCTATAATTGCCTAGTAAATGTGGAATTTTACAAATATAGTGTGTGTGTGTGTGTGTGTGTGTGTGTGTGTGACATTTATTTCTTATTGACCACATTTGCAAACAAATAATAAATTGCAGTTCAACATAAGTAAACGTTGTAAATTGTTTGCTACATCCGTTTGGCAACTGCACTTTGGTTTAACAGGTAGATGAGCAATGGAGTTAAAAACCTTTAAAATATTAAAATATTAAATTAAATTTAAAACTTTAAACTAAATATAGTTGTCTTTAAGCTTATAATTACTTTAGTTATAGACTATATATTTTTATAGGTCCCTCTAAAGTATTTAAAATAAATCATTTAATCACCTAAATTTAACCGATCACCATTTAATAATCAATCTTATTTAAGTTATAAACAATTAAGTCAAAAGTTTGCAACCAAAATCGTTTAATTCATTAAAAACTGAAATTATATTTAATTAAAATTAAAATCGTTTTTGTCACTGAGCAAACAAAGCCGAGTATGCAGGAAAATCTTATAAAAGATTTAAATATTAAATAAATATTAAAGCTTGAAGTATACATTTATTTTGCACTAGGTTTATAATAGGTTTAGTTTTAGGAGATATTTTTTATAGGTTCCAACAACTACAAATTAATTTTATTTAATTATTAGGATCTTTAAATAAATCATTTAATCACCTTAATTTAACCGATAAGCATTTAATAATCAATCTTATTAAAGTTTTAAACAATTAAGTCAAAAGTTTGTAACCAAAATCGTTTAATTCATTAAAAACAGAATTAATATTTAATTAAAATTAAAATCGTTTTTGTCACTGAGCAAACAAAGCCGAGTAGATAATAATAGTCAGTGTCGTTCTTACAACAAGACATCCAGCAGTTCAATTATCTGTTGTAACTGTTTTGATTTTAATTTAAGTACATACATTATTACGCTTCTCTCTTTCACTCTTTGCCTCCCACTATCTTTCGTTTACTCTTTCATTGTCGTTCTCTGTCTGTTTTGAAATGAGCAGAAGTTGTAGCGTTCATTAATTAGTTTTATCGCCTGTCTCTTTTCTCGCAATCAATGCATACAACTTCCATAAGTGCACGCTCGACTCGTTTCAACTCATCTACATATTCCATCCACACATATCCTACTTCACACACTCCACATGTCCCTTCTTTTTCCCTTCTTCAGTTTTCCATTTCCATTTCCCTTGCCACAGTTTCTTTTGCTCTGCCGTAATTTTCGTTCAAGTCTCAAGAGTCCCGAATGCTTCCGGCATCAGTTTCTGCAACTTGGCAAACTTTGAAACGCATTTGCCTCGTGCCTCAACTGTATGGGTGGATAACGTGGTCTGTTGGTTTTGGCCACGACAATTACAACAACAGTAATAACAACAATAACATTAACAACAATAGCGCAAGCAGCAACAAGAAATGACAACAGATTTACGGCTACAAAGTCTAATTAGCGATAAAGACTGCTCTAATATTTGTCACTTGAGACCGAAAATAGCAGCCAGGGAGGATGGGAGGCAGGGAGGCGTGGCAGTGGAGCTGGGGTGTCGAGGGGTTAAGGAGATTTGAGTTTTTGAGATGGCAACCAAAATCGCTGCCAAATTGCAGTGGCTTCAAATGTTTCGTTGTTGTTGCTGCTGGCAGCCAGCAGCAGATTTTCCGGTTTTGTTTATGAAAAACTCGTGGGAAAAGCACGATGAGGAAACTCTAAGGCAGTCGGGCAATGGAGTGTGGTGTGGAGACAAAAGCTTTGGCATTCCTTAGCCACAGTCAAACTGTGGGCGTGGCTTTTGAGAGGGCGCGGATTAATTGCAAAGGTGCGCTGCTGGCATTTGGCGCTAGTCCTCCGCCACTTTGGGGGCCCATTAGGCAAATAGTAGGCGTATCATGGACATAAGGGGGCGTGCCAGCCGGGCCAAAGAATTGCGAGAAAAGTAGGAAAAGCAGCAGTAGCAGCAACAGCAGCTCATTTGGCATTTCGAGTGCTTTTTGACTGTTTTTATTGTTGTTTTGGATTTTTTGCGGTGGCTGCCAAAAGCGATAAAATAAAGTACAAAGCAAACGAGCAAAGCAAAACACACAAACACACACACACATTAACACACACACGCATAAGAGTTGATTTTGGTATAGATCCAAAAAGTCTTAGGCCATAAAAACTTAACGCGTTTGCCATTTTGACCACAAATGATGCATTATCCCTTCAGTCCAGCTGAAGCACGGGATTAGCTCAAAATTTGCCACCAGGGAATATAACAAAGCATCAATAACAACAACAACAACAATGAACACAATCGGTTCAAAGTGAAGCCCAATAAAATACAAAACTATTTGTAATCAATGGCAAACAATTTGAAAAACTCATTTGGCCAACAATCGCCTTATTGAAATTTTATGCAAAAAAAAATCCCCGAAGACGTAACGTAATGTACACTAAAGTAATGTTTGACGTAACAAAACGACACGAAACGATGCGAAACGAAACGAAACGGAAACAAAATGAAAATAAACCCAAAACTCACGTCATGACTGGCCAATAATTTTCATTTTCATTTTCAGCAGGGGCCTGAGCACATTTTCCAATATTGCCCTGCCCCTTGCCCCCTGGTTCCTGGTGCCTTGTTCCTGGTCCCGGCAATTGTCGTTCCAAAATTTATTTCACTTTGCACTGACAAATAAAAATAAAGCAAAGGCACAAAAAAATAGACCTTAACGTTGACATAAATAACGAATTTCGTATACACTGCTGGTAGAAAAAGTAGAAACAAATAAAGCTAAAATTACTGGGAAATTAATAAGAGATTTAATAGGGGTTTTAAGAGCTAAGATTTAAATTTGTTACATTTTATTTAATTTTTTTAAACTCTTCTAGACAGTAATTTTAATTGTTTCTTCAATTTATATTTATATATATTTATATTATTTTATTAAAAATTAGTTTATTGATATTCTAAAAGTCTTTTGATCAACATTAATTTATAAATGAATATATTTTTCATTACATCTACAAGCGAGTTACTTTTTAAATTAGCATATTGAATACTTTATAGTTCAAATGATTTCTAGCAACGCTTGAATATTAAGTAAGGGTCAAAACAATAATGAAAGCAATTTATATATCAAATTGATAAAGGAAAGAAAACCAAAAGTTCAGCGTGAACTTTTCTTTTTTTTTATAAGAAATGTAAAGTAAATTACTGAACTTAAAAGTTTTGCGTTAATCAAGTCTGCAGCTTAGTCTCATAACTCGAACTATTTAAGAATTCATGAGTAAGTGTTGCAAGTTCCAGCTTAATAATATAATATTCTAAGATCCACAGTAAGAGTATAATAGAGAATGGAAAGAGGAGAAGCAAAAAAGAGAAGAAAAAATCGAGTGCGCGTAACAATGAAATTGATACTTTTTTTTTAAATGAGACTAAGGGATGTGGGGATCAAGGAATGGAGAGAGGAGGGGCGAGGAGGAGAAGAGTGTAGCGTCAAGCGTGGAGGGTAAACTGTGCCTCAAGAGTCGCTGCTGTTGCTGCTGCGTTAGTCAAGTGGTAGGCGTGTATAAAGGGGGGCGGAGATGGGAACGGTGACTGTGACTGAGACGAGCTTTGAGGCGTTTGCTACGTGCTGCGAATGCGTGAGAGATTTTTATTTGCCTGGCAGTTCGAGCAGGCCATCGATACACTAAGAGAAATGCACACACACACACACACAAGCGCCGACTTATAAGATACATATGTGCGTAAGCATCAAGGAGAGGGACGAGAGGAGTGACAGGGATTGGCACAGGCAGCTCAGACATCAAGCATTCAAAAACAAATGGAAAAAGTAATGATTATTTGTTTAGCTAATGCCGCACAAAGTGGCCGCGACGTGGGCGTGGAAAGGCGCTTGAGGCGGGCAGTAGCATGAAGATCCTGGACAAGGTCCAGCTTTAGCGTGGCATTGCGCATACGCCCCGTGGCACATTTGATTGCCGTGCATAAATAATGTAATGCTATCGATTTGCCTACAAGCTGCAAGTTTCTTTTTCGCTTTTTCTCTTTTGCTTTATTTCTGCAATTGTTGCTCACATATTTTCCCACTGTTTCTTGTATTTTATTTGATTTTTTTGTATCGTACGCTTAGCAAATTAACAGCTGTGCGCAAAATTTGCATATTTGACTGGCTAGTGTAGAGAAGAGAGCAGCACATAGTGTGAGTGAGTGATTCCTGCCAGTCGTCTGACTGCGTGCCTGCCAGCCAGTCTGTCGAGCAGTCTTGTTCCGTCCTGTGCTGTCTTGTCCTATCCTGTCTGTGCGGCATTTGTTTACCATTTCGATTTGGCACAATTTGTCACTGGCAGGCTGTCATCTTATGGCTTGTTAGTTGGGTTTGTTTGCTTGTTTGCTCAGGCAGCTTATGGACACCAACAAGTGCCCCCCAAGAATTTAAAGGCTGCTCCTCTTTTGGCTTTGGCTTTAGTTCTCTGACTGATATGTGTGGCAGACAGTCGAGGTCCCTCTCTCTCTCACTTTCGCTCTATTTCTCTTACTCTCGCTGTGTGTGTGTTGTTCTCGTCTTTGTTTACACAGTTGCCAGCACCAATGTGTAGCTCTCTCTCTTTCACTCTCATTGCAACTAGCTGCTGGTCAAAGTGTATGTATGCGTGTGTGTGTGTGTGTGTGTGTGTCTTTTGTTGGTATCTCTGGCAGCCAACAGCCAACACTTTGCGCTTTGGTTAAGTGTCAATTTGATGCTGCCATCTCTGCTCTCTTCTTGTTGTTCAGTTTTTTGCTCGGTTCCTGCTGCTTTTTCATGCCATAAGTGCGGCATTCTGTACAGCAAGTTAAGCCACTAATGAGGCGGCCACCTGCCGTTGCCAATGCCAATCAACTTGCCACCAGTTCCCAAAATGGAGTCACCGTCCTTTCCACTCTAGAGAAAGGGAGAGCAAGCGGTTGAGAGCTGTGTGTAAACACAAAACTAAATTGCTTGGTAATTAGTATGAAAAATTGCGTGAAAAGTTGAAAGTTGTTCGAATATGCCACTGGATGAGCTGTACCAAGTGTCTGCCGGGTTTATATACATACATATATAGTTATGTATGTATATGTTGCATAAAGTGGTTAGATTGTGGCACACTCAAAGTTTGCGGCGTGTGCACAGAATTTATATATGTTTGTTTGCTTTAAGGTGAAATTTTTGTTTAACAATTCGTGCGTATTTTTATTAAAGAGTTTATTTTGCTGCTGAAAAGTTCACCTCGATTAATTGTAGATCAGATTACCTGAAATTTTAATAAAGCAATTAAATATTGAGTAAATTTAAGGCAGATAAACAATTAAAATCAGTTTAAAATATGTAAAGTTAGAACTCTTTTCTAGCATGACTTTGAAATATGTTTCAGAATTGAAGCCGTTGAGTGGAAGGAATTCTTAGAATGTTAACCCAATGGTCCCCTAAAATCAGATTAATTTTTAAAATTAATCCAACCATTTAAATATTTTAAGCTTAACTCAGCCAAGTTCATTCATTTAATTTTAATAAATTTGAACCCCATTTCCCTGACTCCAATCGCTGATTATTGTATTTCTTGGCTGAAATCAGTTTCTAATCCATTATGCTTAACATTCTTCAAATAATGTTTTTTATTTTGTTATCCTAAGGGTTTCATATATCTCATTATTATGACCATTGTTAACTCAATTCTATGAACTTTTGTACGCTTAACCCTTCGTGTTAACCCTCGTTTGCCCCCTTGTGCATTTGCAGCAGCATTTCTAATTTGTTTGGGATAAGCCTTTGGTTCTGCGCAAAACCCACTTCATTTTTAATGAATCCAATTTTGTTACGTACGGTTGAATGTGTGTGTGTTGGTGTGTGTTGCTGTTGGTGTCTTGCATTAATTTCATAATTTTCTGCTATTAATTATAATAGAATTTTTCAGTCAGTCAACGACTTCGATGCCGCTGCCGATGCGAACATCGACGCCGGTTGCCTTGGCTGCAAACTTTTGGCGTACTCGTATTATCGGCCACCATCATATGCCCGTAATTAAAACTTATTTCGAGGTTTTTGTGTAGCCAACAAACCAAAAACTTAATTCGCCCCTCTCTTGAGTTTGTTCTGGCATGGTAGGGAAGTGGGTAGTGCGGGGGGGTTGGAATTTCCCTTTTAGCCCGCTGCCTGCCAACACTTTAATACATCGAAATCTTGGCAAGCCGCCGACGTCGTCGTCGTCGTTGCCGTTCCTTAAGTAATGGATTCAATTATAAAGTTAAAATCCATGGCGGCTTTAGCTTTGGTAGGGCTGAGAGAGAGAGAGAGAGAGAGAACAGCCCAGCCCGGCTGGCAGCAATCCGACTGGAAATGATTCGCATAAATTCACAATAATTTATAAGGAAATCCTTAGGAACGCTGCTCAGGTTCAGGACGCACAGGCACGCCCCCTTACGCACTCGCCGCCTTATGATATAATACAAAAGACGCTTTCATTCAATGTGCGTCGCATTTTTTTATTTTTTTGTTTATTGACACCACAGTTACTTCAAGAATTCTCTTTCCCTGCTCACAAGCAAAGCCCGCTGCCACGCCTACACCCACTCCCATACCCACTACCATCCTCTGTCCATTTCCATTTCCTTTTACAACGCTTGACCCTTTTGTTCGCCTTTACTTTATTCAGTTTACCGATTGACTTGACTGTCGTCCTCCAGTTGCCAGGATATACAGTTTGATATCTGCTACATAGCTGACTTGAGTTCGGTTTTTCAAGCTCTTTACTCTTTCCACTTTTCCGATTTCCTCCACCATCCCCCCCCCGCCATGTCAGTTACTTTTTAATTTGCCTTCAGTGATTTCCACGACGATTTACCTGCGCTGCGAAAAATTTATTCCATTCGACTGCATTCGCAAAAACAAACTTTGCATTTTCCGCTGTCCGTCCCACCGTTCGGTTGACCTGACGATTTCTCAACGCTTTTCCCCGCACTTGCTATGGGTTTTTCTTTTCCATTTCTCTGGTTACGGCTCAAAATCAATTGATTCGCATATCAGAGCTCTCAAGCTCTCTAAGCTTTCATTTCTTGACCCTTTTTTCGTGCTTGACTTCTCGGCTCGCCTACAATCCGTGTATCTGCAGTGTCTTCCGTTTCCTCTAACTTTTCATGCGTCTTCGTCTTCATCTGCTTCTAACATCCTTCATAGAGTCTGCTCCAGCTGGACATTAGCATGCTTTTGATGCGCCCACGTTCATGTCCAATTCCACATCCTATTCTCTGTGCGGGTACGACTGGGTACGGTTGGGTTTTTAGTGTCTGGGCTCAGGGGTATTTGGTAGATAGATAAGCAGGCTTCTAGCTCCTCTTCCTCCACCTCTTCTTCCTATTCTCACTTGACTCAAAGTTTGCTTTACTCTCTTTACATTTCGTTTGCTTTGCCTTTGCCTTTGCTTTGCTTTTGTGCTAAAGTTTTGGGCGCCTTTTGTTTTGCCCAGCGATTTCTTTGGCTTTTGTTTTCGCAAGCACTTTAGCTTGGACTTTGATTTTTGACATTCTATTTGGTTTTAGCCGTTTACCTTGTCCTATTTATATATGTACATAAGTCTGGATGTATGAATGTATTTATGTTCCCATTGTTTTTCCTCCTCTTTCTATCGGTTATCGGAGAGCAGCAAACTCAGCCGTCTGTCTCCAATTTCTGTATAAACTATTTAAATGACTTGGCCCAAACAAAGGTTCACATTTCCCCTATATCTTTCCCCCCTCCTTCTGTTTTTTGTTTGCCAAATTTCCCCTCTATTGCCTCCTTTTCTCGTTGGAGCCATTCATCAATCATTTTGTCCGTTGATTTTAATTTGTGCGTCGTTTCAACTTTGAACGTCGCTCACATAAATTATGCAAAGTTGCCAACGCGTCTTTCGCCTTTCTTTGCGATTCTCATTCAATGCAATTATCGTAAGTGCTACATAAGTCAAGGCAATCCATAAGTTTATGACTTTTCTATCCATAAATCGCGCCAACTTAGGCAAATTTTCCCAGCTCAACTTTCTTTCACTTACTTTTTGCAGGTAAAAAAGCAAAAAATACGAAGAATGTTGACGCATGTAAACAAGTTTTAAGGTTCTTGCTTTTTGCTGCCACTTTTGGAAATATTATGAAGGGTTTTTAAGCTGTTATATGTCGTTGTTATGGACCCACATGCGTTTTGTTATTGTTTTCAATGCGGAAGTGACAATGGTATTAAAAATAGGTGAAATCAAGTGCTCTCTGGAGATACAATGCAGTGCATTTAGCAATCTATATTTTTGCACTAAAAATAATATTTTCAATCTATTTTATTTAACAAAATATCTTGGCAAATGCCTGGTGGAAAGGTTGACTGCAATCTTTTTAACAATTCGATGATATTACAGTACCAAAGGGGCCTATAAATAACGCAAAATCCATTTGGGAGTACAGACTATCGAAAAGTTTTGTTACAGAGCCTAAAAAAGTTCTACACTGATATGCAAAAAATAGAAAAAATATTTATTATTTGTATAATGTCATTATATATTGAATAACAATGTGTGCGATGAGCAAAAACAAAAAAATACAAAGTTTAATCAATTAAAATGTGAGTTCTTTTGATGTGAGCATTGGAGAGTGGAAAATGTTCAGGAAAAGCATGGGAAACCTTATCAAGTGATAACTTTCAACAAATTTCTTAATGGATTTAGGGCATCAAAACGTCAGTGCGGTAAAGTTGACAGTTTACGCTTCTGTGGAGGCCTTTGTCTAAATATTATTATTTACGGCTTAGGGCCAAGAGCCAAGAGCGACAACTGTTACCCGGTAGCACTACGGCCTGAACTTTAACCCCTTAAAGTCGACGTAATTCACTAAGCGAAAGCTGCTTCTTATGCCAACAGAGAGACGCAGATGTAGATGGCATAAGCAGCAGACGGGGTTGGGGGAGGTGTTGTACAGGGTGTAGGTGGGGGGGCGTGTGCTGGAACTGGAGATGAAACGTGCGTTGTCTTGTCGCAAAGTTTTTAAGACTTGCTTGACCGACCTTTGTCAAAAGTTGTTGGAGCGCATGAAAAATGATGCCACACGGCACGGGATGTGTTACACCAGTTGAAGCAGGTCTTCAGCCCCTGTCCCCCTCCCTCTCTCTCTTACAAGCTCTATCTCTGTCTCTTTCGCTCTACGCTTCTCTGTGTGTGTGCCGACAAAATAGCAATTTGCGTTTTCAAACAAAACAAGAGCTGAGCTTTAGTTTTTGTTGCTGTTTTTGGCTCGCTTCACAATTGATTGAAATCCCTTAGCGTACACCTTTTTCTCTCTGGCTCTCGCACTCAATTCTCCACCTCCACCTCTCTTCATGTCTTTTGTATGTTGTTTTGTGTAGTTTTTTGTTCTTGTTTTTGTTGCTTGCACCACAGAGAACACACAACTTCCGCTTTCTTTGGCAAAAACAATAGAAAGCACATAAATTTATGGTTTCAGCATTGTGCTTTTGACACACACAGCTATGCGGGGGTTACGGGTATAAGTGTGTGTAAGTGTGTGTGTGTGTTAAGGGGTTAATATGCCTGCAACCACAAACGGATTTCGGATTTGGGTTCTGACTCCTTCAAAGGGAGTGGGGGGAAGCCAAGAAGATGTAGTAAGAGGAAAATGACTTTTCTTATAAATAATTTTACTAAATGGATTTGGTATAAATGCTGACATTAAGCATGTGTGCGTGAGGGTTAATGTGTGTGCCTCTGTGTGTTTGGTAGCTGCTTGAACTAATTACCTGCAAATTCATTTTATTTTTGTTATGAAGCAAATTGAAGGAATTTTGCTTACGAATTGCAGCAATCAAAATTGGCCGAATTGAGTTCAGTTTGGTCTATATGAAAGGTAGTATATGAATGAGTGTGAGTGTGTGTGGGAGTGTTAGAATGTACGTGTGTGTTGGTGTGGGTGTGGGTATGAGTGAGTGTTGGGCCAAGTTTAATGGTTTTTTGGGGCATTTTCTTGCAGCTGTTTCGCTTTGTGGTTCACAACACTTCTCGTTTGCTGTTGTTGTTGTTGTTGCTTTTCGTATTTTTGTTGTTGTTGTTGTGGCTGTGCGTTTCAAAATTTATGTTTGCTGGCTATGAAAATGAAATGACTGTGGTAAACATTTTAATTAAATCCAAGTTTGGCTTCTGCCTTCGTTACAACAATATATTTTGTTGTCGTTGTTGCCACTCTCCATTTCACTCCCTCCGTCTCTCTTCCGATCTCAGTCACCCACTCTCTGCAGCTGACCCATACTTGCTGTCCCATTCCCACTACCCTATCATTGCTTTTGCCGGCCCTCTCATATTTTATTTCGTATTTTTGTTGTTGCTACTGTTGTTACTGTAACAAATAAATTTTAATTTTATTTTGCCGCGTTTTAATTTGTTGTCCACTTTTTTTTACTTCCATCCTTCGCTTTTGTTTTTTCCGTTTTTTTATTTTAATTCTCATTTTTATTCTCTGTGTTTTTATTCGCATTTACACTTTATGCATGTGCGCATTTATTTTGTTTGCTAGCTTTTCTATTGGCTCAGGCGTCTGCTGTTAGAGAGGGGGAGTGGGGTGGAAGTGGGAAGAGGAGAGCACGCGGAGAGGGTCGCTGACAGCCGGTCAAGTGACAGTTGTCGCTGAGCACATACCAAGAGAGAGGGAGAGCAAGAGAGTGAGAGCGCGTGCAAATATGAAATGCAAAACAAACTTTGCAGCTGTCACTCAAAAATGAGCGTCGCAGAGGCGACGACAGCGAACAAAGCGATGCAGGAAACATGCCAAGTGTTTATGCAGAGCGAAGGGAGAGATGTGAAGGAGAGCGAGTGGGAAGAAGGAATGGAAGGAGAGGATAGTTGCACAGGCATCATGCACTGTGAGAAATGTGAAATGGTTAATTGGGCGGAAAGGTATTTGGATATGCGAAATAGCTGTCGTCTCTCTGAAACGAATATTGTGCAATGCAACTGCTGGAAAGCAACAACAACAAGAACAACGCGAACTACATGAACAAGAAAGAGAGCAACAGCAGTCGTGGCGACAAAGTGGGTTAGAAAGGTAAATGAAAGGTTGACGGACAGTTAATTTCGGGCAGTTGATTGAGTTATGAGCAGTGCACACACTCCCATGCACACAAGCACACACACGCTCACAAACAGCCAAGCACGTAAAGAGAGCAGCGAGGAGAGTGGGTGGCAGAAAGCGATAAAGCGTTGACAAAGAGGATACACGGATTTCATTTCGCTTTACTCAAAGCAACAACACCGCGCAGACAAGAGTAAAGAGATCAGCAACAAAGCGAGCGTGTCAGGTGACATATGTTTGGAGTAAAAGAGAAGGTAGTAAAAGAAGTTGAATATCAAAAGTGGATTTAATTTGAGTGCACAAATACCGAATGTAATTGGGTTGGAATTAAAATTTTAATTTGAAATTCCTTTAAACAGAGTTCTGTAATCAAACAGTGCTAGAAATGGGTTACTCAATTTATAAGTGAAATAAAAAAGGATTTTAATTAAATCAAAAGGTAATTCATTTTATTTTTAAACTAAAAATAGAGTAAAATATTTTGTTTAACTCTAGAATCGTTTAAAGAATTAATAGTATTTCTAATTTTTTTATACTGCATAGTTTATGATAATAATTTCAATAGAATACAATTATGAGACCTTTTTGGAAAATCTATTAAAAATCGTAAATAATCTATAATATTCAAAAACTGTCATTTAATCAAATTTCGATAATTTTACAGTATTATCAACTGTTAATCTTTTATGAATTTAGTTTATTTAATTCATTCTTTCCATTATTTAATGGTTAAATATTTAAGTTTATTTATTTGATTACAATACAATATAGGTATAGTCTTTGACTGTGAATAGTCGTGTCTACAGTATCTAAAACTAACACTATAAACACAAATAGGTTCAGAATCGAAAAGAGTGTTTAACATTTAGTTACTTTTCCCAACCTTTGTCACCATCAAAGGCGAAAACTCATAGAAAATGCAAAGTTTTTGAAATGTTCTACACCTGCAGCTAATTGGCAGGTTTTTCAATTGCAAATGTCGAGCGAGCCGCCCCATTAAAACTTAAAGTGTAGCATGCAATACACGCACACAAATACCACACACACAATTTACATGCCACACACGCATGGGCCACAGGACAGCAGCACAAGAGCAGACACAGGATGGCAGTGAAGTCACTTTTGGTTTGCCTCTTTTGGGTACGTCTTTCAACCCTTTTGGCCCATTTGCCCCACTCGGCCACCCTTTGGCGGTGTGGCATGCCACAGCTATGCAGCGAGCCAGTTGCTGCTGTTATTTATGGCACCGAAACTGTCATAAGCAAACAAATTGTTTTTTATTGTTCATAATTATTGTGCATACTTATGTAAATCACGCGACGCATTCCCAACTTGTTTCGCGTTGCATGCACCAACACCAACACCCACTTTATGCCATAGACTACAGAAAAACACACACACCCACACACATGCACAACCATTACAGGCGCAACTAGTTGCTGCCACTGTGCGTGTGTTCGTTGGTGGCAAAAAATCGTTTGTTTTATTGAATTTTTATTGTAGTTTGAATTTATGACGCGACTGCTGCTGCTGCTACTGCTGTTGGACTGGATTAGGGTTTCTTTGCTGGCTTTCGGCTGAGATGACTTTATCGGCTTTTTGCTGCATTAAATCGCAGCCAAACTGCTAACCGGGGCCCATCAACATGCCCGGCTTCCCCCCCCCTGATACCCCCAGTTCCTACTCTACCCCCTCCTTTACCCACTCGACTGACGTACGCTGTTTGTCTGGCAATTTTGTTGAAATAACTTCAGTTTTGCGTTTGTGTGCGTACGTGCCACTGAAGTGCGCGCTCACTGGCTGCCAGATTAGCTCACAAAACCGCAGACAACAGCTGCCATGCCCCAAAACGCCCTGTCCCCCTACCACTAACTTTCCCATTCCTCTCTGGAGGCAGCACGGACTGAACATATCTGCTCGTGTGTTTGTTTTTTCTTCTCTTGCCTTTTTTTTTTGTTTTTCAGTTGAGCCTTGAAGCGTGTGCATGTGAATAATGTCCAGCAATTGGGTTTTCAGAGTTTGAGTTCTGACTGACTTTGTGGCATGGGGTGGAACTGGTGTAAGGTTTTCCTCCTGTAACAGACGACGACGTCATTTATTTATTGCGGCAGTCCAAAAACGTGCATTTTTATGAAGACCGTAAGACCAAAAATTAGTAACTTTCGCTGGGGTAAAATGAAATTCGGGGTTTCTTTGCTTGATGACTGCTCCCTGACATTTCATAAAGTTCGAATTGATTATTTAGCACAAGTTTTATCACACTCATACTACAGCGAACATACTTGTTATTTCTTCTTTTCATATATATATTTATATTGCAGAGAGCTTACGCGATTACTTTGGCCGTTATGGCGATATCTCTGAGGCAATGGTCATGAAGGATCCCACGACACGTAGATCCAGGTGAGTTAAGTAAGCCAGTAAATTCTGTTAAGTCTGGGACAGAATTTAAGACTGAAAACTGCAGAAAAATTCAATTTTTATTAAAATTTCTTAAAAGCAGCAAATAAAAAAGTTGAAAACTCGCATTAAATTGTTATCAAAAGTACTCAAATTTGTCTTATGAAGTAACAATCGATAATTTTCGAGTACTAAGATGACTTTTATTTAATTTAAAGCCAAATACGTCAGTAAGTTCGATACTCCAGGGAGTTGAAAGCCTTTAAAATAAATAGATTGACTATCTGGCTTAAAGGTTTATGCTGGCACTGTTTTATTGACCTTACTTTGACCCTTTTATATGATTTATATTTTGTTATTATATTCAATTTAAAATCATACAACCCTGAGCTTCACTTTGCCATTGGCTGTTGACCACACTTTGATTATTATTCTGGTAAATCTCGGTCACCTCTTTTACCTTTTTGCAACTCTTCCTGTATTTTGTTGTTGTGTTGACCCCTCAAAAACTGCTCTCTCTTTTAACTCCATTCCAAAACCTTTTAGTGTGGCTCCGTCTGCTGTGTTGTTGTTGCTGTTGTTCTTGTTGTTTATTGCCATGCGCGGCTGCATCCATTTCCAAATTTGAACAGTTTGGTTAACCGCTAATTGGTTTTCATTTTCATTGATTTTCCTTCTCTTTTTTTTTTCTGTGCTGTTTATAAATTTTTACATTGTTCGATTCCACATGATATATGTATGTAGATGTGTGCATGCATTCATGCTGTACCCCTCTCTTCTCCTCTCTCTCATTTCTCGTTCCCTTTTCCCTTTTTTACTTGTTGTGTATTGTGTATTTTCGCATCGTTTGTCATTTGTTGCGGTTTCGATCAGCTTTTGGTTGGCTGCACAAACTCTATGACCCCTTGGATTCTCCCGCTGTACTCACGTGACCCCTCATATATCCCTTGACCCTCTTATCGCCCCTTTGACCTTATTCAAAAATGCTTAACGTAAATTAGCTGGTTTCTGCGGACAGTATGAATAATGAGCGGCATTTAATGAGTCAATTGCAATTGAATTTGAGCTGCGATAATCGCAACAAGCGAACAGCAGTTACAAAACACTGACAGCTTATAAACTAGCGCTGCTTTATGACGTATGTGTGTATGTGTAGTTGCACCCACCTCCAACTCTACCCCCACCGTGTGTCAGTCAGTCAAATTAAGCGTTTTATGGCGGCACACGCAGCGTATGCGCGATGTCAACAGGACGCTAAGCGAAGCGCGTGTAAAAGTTAAGCGCATTTTTTGTTCATTGTTGTTTAAGAGCTGCTTTTTTGGCTACCTTGGGGGTGGGGTAGGTGTTGGGAAGGGGTAAAAGGGCATGCCTGTGCGAAATATATCCTTGTTTTAATTGAATTTCGTCTAATGTCCTGTGAGGGGTATGCAGCTGCTCGACTTTTACACACACACTAACACACGTGGCTCAGGTTAACAAGCGACCCGTTTGTTGCTAAAGTTTATGCCACATTCTCAGTGCCACGACTATGACAACGACTACGACTCCTGCCATGTGTCCTTATGCCTTTGTGCATGTCACGTTGGCTGGCAAAATTTTTATGAACTGCGTGCAACGCCAGGCAAGGAAAAAGCAACTGTAAGTGTAACGTACTCTGGCAACTCCACTGATTCCACAGACAACGCCATTGGCTGCTGTCTTAACAGCAACAAAGACAACAACAGCGAATCTGACAGCAATAAGGGAACTGGGTATAGAGGGAAGTAAGGGCTAAGAGATAGAACAACGGAAAGAGCAGTGGTTGGGAAAGGGGGTAGGTAAGGGGGAGGGTTAAAATCTAAGGCCCTCGGTGTAGTTGTAAATTCCGCAGCTCTATTTGTTGCCATCGTCGTTGTCGTTGATGTCGCTGCTGATATCATCGTGTCAGGGATTTCTAGCAAAATTTAATAAAAACTTTATGTCGCTTAAAAGAATGTTTATGGAAATTTTTCACTTAAACTTGCGCAAAGTAATAAATGTAAACAGAATTCCTGAAAAGGTGCGACAACAAAATTCAAACTGAGAGCAACAGCAACAGCAGCGAGCAACGAGCAGCCATTGAAGTGAGCAGCAGCAGCAGCAGCAACAAGCTGCACACAAAGTTGTTGCCGTTTGCCGCAGCAAAAGAGAGTCAACAGTGCGGTTAATAAATATGCGCACAGGGCAGACATTTTACCGCTGCTGGCTGCTGGCATTGCATACATCTAAGCGACACCTCTATCTCGACTCTGCTTCCCTTTCCACCTTCTGCTGCCTGTTGCTGTTGTTTTAGATACAAGAGCAGATAGATTGAGATACATGCTACAGATATGGCAGCACTTCGCTGCAAATGAGATTGTATATTACAATAAAATGGAGTGAAGTACAAATTAGAAAACTTGCAAATAAATTTTAAAAGCACAAAATGAAAATAGAACAGAAACAGTAGCAACAACAACAACAATGAGCAACAGCAAAGCAAATGGCAAACAAAACACATTCAGCACAACATTAGATAAAAAGCGCGGGTTGGCGGAGTTGGGGACGGGGACTTTCGGAAAACTGAGGGAAAATTGTGAACAAAAAATAGCAAAAGTTTTTGCAACTTAAGCGAGTTTCGTTTTCTGTTTTTTTCTCATTTTTTTGTTGTGCTTTTTGTTGTTGTTGTTGCTGTAGAGAGACAAAGCGGGTCGCTGAAGTGCAACAACAATAAAAATTGAGTAAAATGGCAAATGGCAGCTGGTGGAAATGTGGAAAACGCGACAGAGAACGTTCATACTCTGCTGGCAGTGCTCCTGCGCCCCATCACCAGCAGCATAAGTAAATCCAAACAATTTATTGTTGTACTTTTAACATTCTTCTCATGCGCTTTGTTGTTGTTGTTGTTTGTGTTGTTGTTGCCTGCCACCATTGAAGCAAACATAAGCGACTTTTCAATGAGTTTCGAAAGTTATTGAAACATAAATTATATCGCACGGCGCACGCACGCCAAGCACAGAAGCCAGACTCAGACTCAGCCCCACTTCCTGCTTGCCACACCCCTCGCCCTGCCGCCTGCAAAGCAACCACAAGCAAGCCCACAAATACGCTGGCAGCAGCAGCATCGGCAGCAGCAACACCAACAGCATTAACAACAACAATAACACCCCTTTTTATAGCTGCCAGCATTGTAAAGAGGTGTGGGTGGACCAAGGGGGCGGTACGGTACAGGGGGCGTGCTACCTCACGCATTTTTGTGCATGGCAATTAAGTTAAATTTTTCTTTCTCTTGTTAATGTTTTTATGCCCTTGCCGTGGGGCGTCAGCAACAGTCAGCTATAAAACATTTGTCATGCAGTTTGCACAGTGGCTGCAAAAAGTTTTCAACATATAAAACTAAATGCAAACAAATGAAAGTCAGTCAAACTGTAAACGCTAAACGGAAATTATTTATGTTAATTAGACAAATGTTTTGTTAGTATGAAGTCGAACTAGATAAACTTATTATTAAGCAATTAATGCAAGTTTAAGCCGCGAAATAGATTATTTTGTAATATAGATTATTTAATAAAAACATTATTTATTCCTATACTTTGACATAGCGTATTTAGTCTTCGGCTTTTGCAACTAATTTCTCAGTTTTCCTGTTTTTGTTTACTTTTTTTCTGACATCTTTTTTTCTGTGCTTTTCTTACACGCTCGAAATTTTATTTATTTTATTTGCTGGACGCTCAACGAATGCTTTATACTATGTATGTGTGGTAGTATGTACAATATAAATTTACCTGGATCTGTATCGAGACTTGCGAAATAACTCTGAATCACATTTGGTGCACAATGAATGCTCTGTTCGCACAATAAATTTAACGGGTCTTAGATAAGAAGTGTTGTGTCGAATAGCGAACACAACAAACAACCAAAACACAAACAGAAACACGACGAAACACTTTTAAAACCATTAACTGTTTACAATCTATAAACATTCATAGTCTTTTATTATACCCAGTTGCCATAAAAATTGAACCGAATTGCTTTAAATAAACCTATGTAAATGTATGGATAGCATGTGCTTCATAGCAGCCAAATGCTAACAAAATATAAAAAACATTGAATCGATTTTATGTTTTTCACTTATCGATCTATCAATTTGTTTAGATACTTTTAAATATAAGAGTGTGCAAAAAGTTTGACATGATTTTTAGTAGAAGTTTGAGTTACGAAAAGATTATATGTTAAAAAGTAAAAAATAATTTTTTAAAGAGACTTTCAAATATATTATAATAGTTACAGAAATTATATTATAATATAGGCTAGAATTTAAGTAACATTCTAGATTAAAATTATGCTTAATATATATATTTGTATTCAATAGACATAAATAAAAATATTTATATTGAATTTATTTTAAGCTATTTGTAGTAGGCCAGGCATAACACGGTAATACTCAATCAACTGTTGGAATATAAGTATAAGCTTAAGTATAAGTACAGAGTGTAGGCATAAAGGAGAAGAGAGAATGGGAACGAGGCAGTTTGCAAGAAAAAAATCACGAAGAAAAGTAGAAGCTTAAAGTAATACGATCAGCAAGAAGAGTATTGAAATATTACAGTTGTGATTAAAAAAAACTACTTTGTAACTATGTGAAAGAAAAATAAATTTAATTAAAAAACTATACTGGTCCTTCAATTACAACAAATTAAATACCTAAATATAAAAACTACACTATTATTGCTTAAGAATATTCCACATATTTCCTAAATTGCCACTAAGTCTGTTTTCACTAAATCCAACTAGTTAACACTTTAACTAGATTAATATAGTCATAAGTTAATGATAAGACACTTAGTTGCTTTGTCAGCAATGCATAATTCTATTGTAATTTCCAATTTTACATTGGCTTGTGGCATTTCGTTTATCAGACGCTGCTTTTGATTACTTAAAAGGTCAAAGAGAATTGCTGTAATTATAAGCAGCAGTACGAGGATGGGGAGTGGCAGGTAGTAGGTGGAGTCAGGATTAATTAATGCGCTCACTTTCGTTGCAGAGCAAAGCACTTTAATATTATTTATGAGCTTTGTATCCAAGCGCAATAAGTTGCTGGCTCTCATCAGAAGAAGCCTTTGGCACTCCCAACTCCCCAGCTGTCCAGCTGTCCTTTCTGTCAGCTTCAAATCACTCATCACACTTATTTACCACAGCAATCCAAAAACGTGGCCATAATTAACTCAATTTAATCGCCGTTTCCCCTGCCAAAGGCTCAACGCTTTAGTGGCTCACTTGTGTTTGTCATGACAGTCAGCCAGCTTTGACCTTCGTCCCAGTCCCAGTCCGTACCCCTTACCAAATCCCCTTACCCCGCATACACTTCTGGCCGTCTCACACTTGACCACTCAAAAAACTGGTCGACGGCTGTTTTGGCATCGATGCTTTGCGCTTTTCATGTTAATTTGCAGCACAATACCAAATGGCTTTATATTTTCTCCTCTCTTCACTGCTTTTCTTTCTTTCTTTCTGTTTTTTTTTGTTTTCTCTTTGCACCCCAATTCGCAGCGCAACTCAACTGCATATGTTTTGTGTGCTACTACACACACACACACATGTGTGTGTGCGGGCGTGTGTGTAGCAATTTTTCATCATTAATTATGGCGTTGGCTGTGGCAAACATCAGTCAGCCGCACAGCAGCAACAAACGAAGCCAAAGACCATTAGGACCTGCCTCCTGATGCCTCCCGTTAGCTCCTCCTTACTACCCCACTCCTGCCCTGTCTGCTGTTGTTGTTGAGATGTCAGTCGCACACTCGGATGTTGTCAACTCGTGTGTGCATGTACAGGCAACAGCACTGTGCGAGTAACAGCAGCAGCAACAGCTCCTACTACCCCTACCTACCTACCTCACTTCTCTACCTTCCTCCCTCCCTTCCATTGGCATCATCATCTCCCACCATTGTTGTTACTGTTGATTATTTCATGCGCTTTCTGCGAGTTTTTATGCGCATTTTATGTTTGTATTTTTGCCACTCTTCAACACGAGCAATTTTTGGCAAAAGAAAAGCCTCCAACAAAATAAAATACACGTATGCCCAGCGATTTTCTTTTTTATGCCCACAGCTAACTGCGGGTATATCAAGTGTGTGTACCTACAGCTCAGCTTAATTGAATTATCTCAAACAAAGGTATTAAAAAATAAGTTGCTTTTTAAGTTTAAGCAGTTTCGCTTACATACCATATCGTATTGCTTTAAGATAGTATTTAAGATAAAGTTTGTAATCAAATTGAACCTTTCAAAAGAGTTTCATATAAAGGGTTTCCATTTAAAAGGGGCTTGGCGCCTACCCAATGCTTAGCTCATAGTTTTAATATTTTTTTAAGACTCTCACACTCTTAATAAATCTTTTACAAAAGCATATCTTATGTACAATGATTCACAGAACAAGTTTTAATTATTTGCATTGCCTTTGCGGGGTATTTTGTTGGTCGTGCCCGCTTTGTTTTCTTACCAGTTACTTGTTATTTTTTTACGATCTCTCACTCCATTGTAATTGCTTTGCCGCAGCACTTTTACATAATAATAATAATAAAATGAATTATAAAATAAAGTTACCTTTTCGTCGGGGGCCAAACTAAATGATGTGCCCCGAAAAACCCTACGCACACCCCCCGCTCCAACCGCCCCGCAGCTACCAAAGGGAACAAGGGATGGCCGAATAAGAATTTAATGTCTGCGCCGCGTCACAAAAGAAGGCAACACTCAAAATTGACATTAGCAGCAGGCATACGAACCATAAAAACATAACAAATGGGCGCCATAATGTGTGTCCTTAAACTGTCACTAAATCGATAAATTTTCATAATGGCCGGGCCATTTAAATATTTAGCCAAGCAGCAACGACGACAGTCGTTTTAAGTCATGGAACAAACCCTTACAAGTAAAACCAATGCCTTTCTTTCTAGCTGGATTAATCAAATTACCGACGACCCGCATAGATAGCCAGTAGTATGCCAGTATACAGGAGGCCAAAAAAGAATTTGTCTGAAGGATGTGTCCAACACTCGGGTGTTTATATCAAAGCAAGGGCACGCACAGCGAACTAGAGAGGGGGGTATGATGAGGAGGGTTAGTAGGGTGGGTTCTGGGGTCTTAAGAAGACTTGGAGGCGGTTACCCAGACTTTGGTAAATGTCTTCTGGTAGCATGGGGCTTGTTTTTGAGTAGCTCAACTGCCAAAGCAGCTTGGCACTCACGCAGGCCCAGTTAAGTGTGCGTGTTCAAGGATGCATTTTGGTGCCCAGGAAAACGACACAACAACGACAACGACAACGAAACAAGACAAAGGCATAAAAACGTGCAAAATGGGCGTGGGCGTCGGGCATAGGCTTATAAAGTGCGAGGACAGGACCAAGGCAGGAAGCCACTTGTGAAAGTTTCATGCACGCGGCCCCACTTCACACGACAGCACAGCGGGGGGATCGGCGGTGTTAAGGAGTGTGGGGGGAGAAAGAACTGCAAAAAAAGAAGCAGCCAGCGGAGTAGCCAGACTACAAGGTACCCTGTGTTTAGTGTGTTAACTTGGCATTTCATATAAATTAATTTAGAATTAGATGCCTAAAGTTCGAAGCTAGGAAATAGTTGCTAAGTATTAAATTAGCATAACATAGATATTTCTCCTCAAAGGTCTTTGATCAAAGACTAGTAGACTTTTGTAGTAGTTAAGATAAGCCCAAGTTCCTCTAAATAAACCTAGTGTACCCGCTCTGTGCAGTCTTTCAATGGGCTCGAGGTTTAAAAACGAAAAACAAAACAAAACACGGTAGGAAGCACCACAAAAGCAGCGTCGCCAAGAGTCGCCTTCTCCTCTTCCTCTACCTCTCCTTCTGCTCTTCCTACTTCTCCTCCTTCTCGCAGCGTCATCGTCGTCGTCTTGGGCCTGTCGTGGCAGTTGCAAGTGCTTGTTAGTGCGCTCGTCGGGATTGACGTTGACTGTAGCCAAAAGCTTAGAAGTGCCAGTCCAGTACACGACTTTCACCCCTGCCCACCTCTCCCTTCCACTCTCCCTCTCTCTCTCTCTCTCTCTCTTTAAGTTGCATTCCTCTGCAATTGTTCGGGCGCTTTTGTTTTCAGCTGAATTTTTACACGAAAAAGTCATTTGAATATGCGCCGTCTCTTTCGCTCATGCTCTGTCTCACTTCCTCCCCTCTCGAGCTGCGCTGGCAGTCGTCATGATGCCGTTTCGACTGCTCTGCAGTGGATTGAAAGTTTTGTTAGCCGTCAGCTACTTTTGCTTCAAAAAGCATCCAAGTTACATTTAAGGTTGAGGGCATGACTTGCGGCTGCCATTAATGTTCTCCTTATAGCCTTGACTGCTGGGCGACTGCTGCTACAAATGGCGACAATAAACAGTACATTGTACGTACTGCCAAACAGTGTTGTATTACGCGTCAACGTTTGCACAATTTGTCGCCTCTCTGCGTGATTCTCACAGGTTGTACTAACCATTCAGCAGGTCATTTAATATATACAAAGATGTGCTGTTATTATTAACTAATTAAGCTGGTCTTATTATTCGCTTGAATAACAATTAGTTCAACTGCTTTGTTAAAGTTTTTCTATTAAAAAAATCATTTTTAATGAAGATAGAGTCAGTTAATTAAATGGCTTACAGTGAAGGAATTCATTAAGTCATATCTTGCATCAGATTCATGTTTGCCCTACGTGATAATGTCGCCAAAGTTTATGCTTTAAAGCTGAGTAGTAGCTGCTCTAAAGCTATTTTTGTAGCTCTTGTCTAGCTAACTTTAAGCGTCCTTTGGGACACTTTCGGCTTATCCAAAGCATGTATACTAAATTTGCTTACTAAGCGTAGTAAAATAGTCTGCTTACTGGATAAATGTGACTACATATGTTCCACTCAAATGTGGCATACACTTTGGGCTACTTTCGGCTACGGTTGCATTAACAATGTGAATATCTGCGTTTTGGCAGTCTCATTTGGGGGTATCCTTTTCGTAGGGGCTATGAGTTGGGTATCTTTTGCTTATCTCACAGGTTTTGTAGTTTGTTAGTTGTTGCTGCTGGCAACATTGAGTGTGTAGTTGGCAACATATTCAACGGCAGACAGAACGCCTTTTGGCAACACCTCAACTGAACTTTGACCGTTTGCTAACTCATTTAGTTAGATTATTTACGGTAATCCAAGAAGCAATCCAGCCTGCCAGCCACAGGAGCAAGCGGCTAACTTAACTGCACACACACGTACACACACACACGTAAACACACACACCCTTTACAAACTCATGCCTTTGGTGGGGGATGGAGATTGAAGCAGTCAGGCCTCTAGGCTAAATACATGCAAGTTGTTTTGCTAAATTGTGCGTAAGCCAGCAATAGCAACAACAACAACAACAACATCGTGAGCATAGACAACAACTGGTAACGGCAACAAGGAAGTAGATCCTGCGACTAGTAAACTTTCTCAAGCTCTGCATGGCAATTCAAATAAGACTTTTATGTTGCCTTGCAACACACTGCGGCGACTCTTGAGGCTGTTTCATTCCAGCTACACTGCTAGAAAATGTAGAGAAAGTATGGCATTTCCACGAAAAAAGTATTTCTTTTAATCGAAAGATTTTTAACAATTTTATGCCCTGTTTTCCTAGAAATTTCAACAGTAAATGAACTCGATTTTTAGCAGTGCATGAGCTCTGGTCTCGTACGTGTTTGCGGCGTGTGTGTTACATGATTGCCACGCCCCCAGCCTCCACTTGCAGATGCTGCTTACCTTGGCAGCTTGTGCGTGCGCTCATTAGCATTCTGAAACGGCTTTATAAAATTCAACAAGCAACAATCCAACGAACCAACAACGGCAACAACTACAACTACAAACCAAACCAAACCAAACCAAACGAAACTTAACCAGACCAAGCTAAATCCTGCTATGCTAACCCCGCCCACTTTCAACCCCCTTCCTGCCCCTTTCGCCCACTCCCTTTGCTATTTCCCTTCCACCTTCAGAGTGCAGGTTTTTAGATCTTCTAGTCTGCATGTCTCTGTTTGTTGTGACATACCCTAAGCACACAAGTTGAAGGAGTCTTTTGCATTCAAATAAGCAAGTAATTAAGCAGCTTAAAAGCTCCAAAAACTGCTTAAAGCACAAGTTTTTGGTAATGATAGTTTAGCTGGTTAACATATAAAAACAATCTTATAAAAAACAATGTAATTTGAAGTAGTCAAGCAAATGAGTTTTACTTTGCGCTGTGAACGCAAGTTTTGTGGAGAAACTTAGCTAGAAAGCTTTGCGTACGTGTGCAAGTTTTAGTTAATATTTTGGAGCTTTTTAATGTGCTTTTAACACAGAGAAAACCATTTATATTGCTCTCATGTACTGAGAGTGTGTGCATTGATATACTTACCTTTAAGGCAGCTTTCCTCTGTTCTCTGCTTTCAAAAGATTTTATTTGAAATGGTTTAAGAAAAACCTTTCAACATGTGACTTTAATTTACTTAAAAAAATATATTTAATTACTCATTAGTTACTCCAATTATTACAGCTTTAATGAGTTGCACTTAATGAGCTTTTTGTGAGACAATGCAGGCAACAAGTGTTCACATTCCGAGCAAACTGCGCTGCAGGGTATGCTCAAGTCAGCGTTGCATATTCATTTATTGTTATTTTGCTTTTTATTGTTACCAACACACACACACACAAAGTGGAAAAGAAAGAGAGACAAAGGGAAGGAGAGTAAGAGGGAGAGTCATGCACGTTGCTATTCTGTTGTTATCCGGGTCCTGTCTGCTGCTCTGCTTGCGTTTGCCTTGCCTCGAGTTGCATAAATTGAATCTGAATTTGTGAGTAAATTGCACACAGGAGACACATTATTTTTGAGTTTTGCCTTTTAAATTTGTGGCTTTTCACTTTGAGCCAGAGCGAGCAAGAGAGCGAGAGAGAGTGAAAGAGTGAGGTAGATTGTCTCTCTATAGACAACTGCAGGCATTTGCAACAGTCTCCTGACTTCAACTTTGTGTCACTTTTGCGTTTTGCAATTTTGTGTGACCCACTTGAACGTAGACACGCCCCCACCCGCCCCCAAGGAGGTCTGTCTCATGCCACGCCAAGTACTCCCCCTATTTAAATCAATATTAATAGCGTAGGCCTCTTTTTCAAATTGCATTGCACAAATTGCTCGTCTATAAATACGGCAGAAATGTTTATTTAATATGTGCCAGTCGGTGCCGAGAACTGTTTCAAGACCGGCCTGACTGTACCTAACTCGCTTACACCCCCACTCCCTTTCACTCGCTTGTTTGTGTAGTTTAAGCTTAGATGCTCGGCAATCCGATTGTGTTGCAAGCTTTTCCATATGCAAATTGTTTTTATAAATTTGCAACAAGCTCTCATTGCTATTGTTGCCATTGCATAGCAATTTGTGTATAAAGTTGCTGCAATAAAAATGCCAAAGTGGACAAGGAGCAGCTGTATCACCTACTCCCCCAGCACTCCTCTAGTGGCAAAGTGGCAAGTGTGGCAAGTGTGTGGAGTATAATCAAAACCGTAACAATCGCCACAATTGCAATAGAATCGTCGTTAATTACTGTCTGTGCTTGCGGTTTGCTGCTGCTGCTGCTGCTGCTGCTGCTGCTCTTCTTATTGTTGTTATTGCTCCAGATTGAATAAAACTTGTATATTTATATATGTATTCATGTAGTGTGTATGTGTGTGTGTGTGTAGTGCCTAAAAGAGCAAGACAAATACGTAGTCTGGCTAAAAGGAAGTTAAGGCCTGAAGTCTGAAGCAGCAGCAACGCCTGGCGCATCGTTAAGCGTCGCTGCCAAGTGGCAAAACTCAAATAAACATAAACGTGCACACACACACACACACACAGGCAGAGCAGAAGAAAAATAAAGAGCGGGAAGAGAGCGGGAGAGAGAATTACAGAGAAAGGGGATAAACTGCCACAGAACCAAAATCTCTGGAGCTGGTGTTTGTTGTCTTTGGCTGTCTGGTCTGGTTTGCTTTGGTCTGAGCCTCTGTCCTCGCCGCTCTCTCTCCTCCTCACTCTCTCTCTTTCGCTGTGCTGTTTGTGCCATGGGCATGGGAGACTCATTAAAATGCAGTGCGAGATAATAAGCATTTTAATTAAATATTTAACAAGAATAAGTTTATCACAACACGACACGGGGGGAACTGTAACGCATAGCTTACGTGTGTGTGTGTGTGTGTGTGTGCCTCTCTCACCTCCTCTCTTGCCTTCTCCCCGTGTGTAATGGCTTGTAAGCGTCTGTCAGGTTGGCCATTAGCGAGAGAGAAGACGTTGCGTTCGAATCGTGGCAAGTCGACAAAGTTAAGCTAGTCGACTTCAACTTGCTAGCCAATATTTTGATGTAATTTGAGCTTTTAATTGCCGCACGTGCCACACAGCTATACACAGTCACAATCACACTTACAGTTACAGTTACTGCGACTGATTCAGGTTTATTTTCTTTACTTTTTTTTTGTCAAATATTTAAGGGAACTTGTCTAAACATGTTGATATTTACACACATCTCTTGCCCCTCTACTAGCTATAACTCTATAACTCTCATTCTTTCTTTACAGAGGCTTTGGCTTTGTCACATTCAGCGATCCAAATAGCGTAGATAAGGTACTCACCCAAGGCACCCACGAGCTGGATGGCAAAAAGGTAATAACACAAACACACCTGCAAAAAACTACTAAAAAGCTAAATGAAAAAAATAGAAAATCATTTTGAATCCTCATGTGAAACGTTTAACAAACAAAAAACTTCAGTTGAGCTATGCAAAATATTTGCACAAAGCAACGCGCTCGTCTCGTTGGCTTCATAAATTGCCTTACCGCTCGTTCCCTACCGTCCCGGCTATTGACAGCAATTAGAAACTCAAAGCAATGACAGGCAACTAACAAAAACAGCCAAATCAGAGCAGTTAAAAAAGCAAACAAGCAACAACAACAACAGTCAGGGAGTATTGCCAACAAATACAACAAACCAAACAGCTTAAATAAAAAATGAAAAAAATGGTGGAATGACCTGTCAGTTAAAGGCTCTGCCAACGAGAAGATTTTTGTAAAAGCCAAACAATTTTTAATTACATGATGTGTTATTTTAGCTAGGGCTGAGCGGGGTAGGCATGTGGCTGCCACGTGTGCTGCAGGTGCTGGTTTGGGCCATCAAATGAGCTGTTAGGCTTAGTCATTTTGAGTGCTTTACAAGCTACAAACTGTAAACGGATTAGCAGATGTTGCAATTTTAAGAAAATATTAAATTTTGAGACACTGGGCCTAAAACGCGCTCTAGAAACAGTTGTATATCAGCAAGCATATAGCAGTACATATAGTCAACTTAAAATACTCTTATAATCCGCAAAAAAGCGCTCTTCAACTGCACTTAAACACATTGATAAGTCTCAAATCAATGACCAACTACTCGTAGTTGCAATACAAAATCACAAATCAGCTTAAATTTTTTTTCGTGTGGCATTATAAAGAGTGGGGGTGGGGGTGGCACTGGGAAGACAGCTCTTATCATTGATGAATTCAGTTTGATTAGAAGCAATGACTGCCAGACATGTGGGTAGCTGGCATTACGCATACGCCATATTGGCTGGCATTAGCTTAATTAGCTGCAGCTTGTCTATGTGTTGTACAAACCAAGCCAGCTAGCTGTCTACCTATCTATCCAACTGTCTGTCTACCTGACCTGCTGTCGCTTGTTTGTTGGTCATTCTTTTGCTGGAATTACATGCACACGCACAGACACATTTAGTTGGCCAACTGTAAATAAAATGCGCAGCCATCATTTATATATCACTTTTTTAACCAACTGCATTTGCAACACACACACAGTGGGTGTGTGTGTGTGTGTAACTCACTCGTGCAATGTTTCGTATTTCCGTTTGGCTGCACAACACAGAAAACGATGCGAATTCATTTCATTTCATTTCGTTACGCTTTTTCGGCCTGATGTATTTTTCGACGCAACTGCGACTGCGACGCCAACGTTTGCCACTCAACGCTGATTAGTTTTAATTTTAATCTAAAAATCAATTTCCCGCCAGGCGGCTTGGCCCATGACGTTCAAATGCGAGTTTTCCTAGCTGTTGTTGCTGTTTTGTGTCCTGCACACAGGAAATCAACACGGCAAACTGCCGTCCTGTCAGCATTTGCTACTGTTTCAGTTCTGTGACAATTTTTGTGCGAATTATTATCGCCAGAGGATATTGCGTTGGTTTTCCTTTATTCCCCACACACTTTCCCCACTTCCCCACCATTTCCCTTCAGTTTTGCTGCTTCTATCGTTGCCAATATCTCTTCATTTTATTTGCCATTTTATTTGCGGCATTGGCTTAAGTTTCCCGCACTTGCAACTAAATGCAGCGCAAAGTCACTTCAGAAAAGATTTAGCTCGGAAAACCCTAAAGCAATCGTCTTGCTCTTTTTTCCCTCTGCCCATGCCACCAGTCAGCACTTGAGGTTTACCGTTAGCTGTCAAGACGTGCTGTCACTCGCTGTGTGTGTGTGTGGGAGTGGGAGAATGGCAGAGAGCGAGAGAGAGAGGAAGTCAAAATGAAGCAAGCCAAGCACTTAAAATTGAATTTTTATGATTTTTAATTATTTTTAATGACGCTGCTTATTGAGCAAAGACGAGAAAGAGAGACAGTGAGTTGGATAGGGAGAGACGCCTTCTCTCTGTCTTTCCACGCTGTCCGAGCAATTTGTTACGCGTTAATTCGTGCGTACTCAGCTCCAAGTCGAGCATACCCACTCCCCCAGGAGTAATTCCCGCTTAATGCGCACTGCAGGCTTATGCAAGATTTATGCTTGGCTATTAATATGAAGAGTTGCTCGAAATGCTTTTTCATTTAAATGTCATTAAGCATACGATTTCCTCACTACGCACACACAAACATACACCCATCCTGCTCTAGCTACCATTTAATCTATCTTGTTTCTCTTTTTGACACTGCAGGTGGACCCGAAAGTAGCTTTTCCGCGACGTGCACATCCCAAGGTAAGTACCCACAAAAATATTACCCAAAAAAATATAAGAAAAATCAAGACAAAAAAAAAACTGTGGAAAAATTGTAGTGAAAATTGCTGTGGACAGGGAGGGAGGGACATGTTGTGTGGCAGGGGTGGGGGTGGGGCAAAAGGATGTGTCATAAGTAGCAGTAAATGGCAGATGAAATTAAAAACGGAAGACGACAACAGCAACAACATCAGAAACAGCCAGAAAACATTACGAAAAAGTGGCAGGCAGATAACTTTGTGGCTGACAGGCTGCGGCTTCAACGCTCGCTTCAACTCCATCTGCCAGTTTCCTTCGTACCCCCTCTGCCTACCAGCCTTTGCCCTGTCCCTTTCTACCCCGCCTTTGGTGCTGCTTTTGCTACTTCTCTCTATCATGGCCGTTGCCTGCAAAGTGATGATGACAACAAAATTTCGACAGCAATATGAGTGTGCGTGTGTGCGTGTGTGTGCGCCTCTTGCTGCCACTGTCTTCCTATCTCTACCTCTATCTCTAACTGTATCTGTATCTCTGCCTCCCTCCACTGCCATTGCCACAGCTACTGTCACTGCCTACTAAATGCCACACGCACATTTCGCTGCTTGCCGCTGCGCTCGGTTAGACAGAGTTACAAATGCGTCGCGCTCTCTCCCACTCTCCTTTCTCTATTCTGCGTTTTTTTCTCAGCTTTCCTTGAAATACTCTTACCACAAATCAAGAGTTGATCAGCTAAAAGGCAAGGGCTGACTTTTAAAAGCTCAAGTAGTTTATTATTTTAAGGGGTATAATTTTATGCAACACTTTTTTGAGAAATTTCTCATTGATATACTGCCGATTGGCTCCTAATTCAAAGCTTTCTTAAGCTCTCTAATCAGTTATCAAAGCTGTTTGCTTAAAGAACACCAGTAATCTTAATATTTTTATCGTGCTTAGATATACCCAACACAATTCCAATCAGCTTAATCAAACTGCTTGAAATATAAACATCTAAAATGTAAAAAGCAATGCTTGAAACTCTGTCTCAAGTTGAGCGTCTTCCAAGAATTTTGAAGTACGCTAAAATCCTTTTGTAGGCAGCTTATCTTTTTACGCTGCTAAGTCGAAGGGTATTTTTTAATGCGGCTCTGGGAAAACGTTGGTGCGACTAACCACAAAACACACCATAATACGCACCCAAAACGGCACACTCACATTAACGCTCATACTCGTGCGAGTGTGTGTGTGGAGCCTTGAGGAAAACAAGAAGGCAACCCAAAGGCAGCTCCTTACTGTCTGCTTGAAGGAGCTCTTACTCTCTCCCGGTCTCTCTCTTTCTATGCTTTGCTTATCAACACGCAGCTGATTTCCGTTGCTATTCCTGAGGCGCGTGTTGCTGCCGTTTGTTAGCCTGCTCCTCCATCATTCTGCCATACTCGCAGCAACGGCAACGACAGCACCCAACAATTATTTACGTAATGTTATTATTATAATATTTTTTTAAACGCATTCTCACTGGATTTGCGCCACGCCACGCCATGTCACGAGCAGGGAACAGGAAGAGCAAAGCAAAGGGAAAGTGGAAAGCAGAAAGGACAACGCCGACTAGGACAACGCAGCATTTGCGAGTGGCTTTGTGTTCTGAGCTGAGCTCCATTCTGTTTTCCATCTTTTCGCTTTGCCGTTCTGTTTGGGGACGCGCGAAGATCCTTTCGCATATTAAAAGGCGTTTAAAAACATAAATCCAACGTCTAACGGCTGCTTATGAAAATTACGAGAAAAAAATGAGTGACGCAGCGCGTAGAAAGGGACGGGTAGTGTTAGGCAGAAGGAGCTTAGCTGAAGCCAAATGGCAGGACGGGCAAGGCTTTGCTGGCAGCGCCTGTCGTGGAGACACCCAAAGGAGTTGCCACGCAGCACAAAAAAAAAATTGCAAGCGACATCAAAAGCAAAAAAAATGAAACTGGAAAAAATAAAATAAAATAAAAGAAAAATGACGAGAGGACAATTTCTCGCACCGTTTGTCGAGGCAGAGCCCAAGAACGAGCACGAGAACGAGTCTCATGGAGCATGGAACTCGGAACAGGCAGAAGGATTGCCCACAAAATGTGGCCCAAAATGTTTGCGGTTGCAGCGAAAGTTAAGAGTTTTTTTTCAGTTTCTCCCATTTCCCATTTTTTTTTTGTATATTTTGAAAGTAGTCATAGGCTTGGCTGGCAGTTAGGGGACTGGAACTGAAACAGAAACTGGGACTGGGACTCGAAACGGGCTACATAATGAAATGAAGCATACTAAATGAGGCTGCTAAGTTTTCACTGTTAGAATGGTGCCACACACATACACACACACACACACACAAGCTAAGACACACTCACAGTGAAGAACATAATGAAATGCGAAAAAATGATGATGATATTTTTGGACCATAAAATGCAGATGAGCCGACTAAGCACAAAAATAGTGTGAAGCTTGCAGAAGAAGATGGCAGAAGGAACGAAGCACATTTTGAGTAGGCTGCTGTGGCAAGAGATTCGCATCCGGGTTGGTTACACATTATCCATTACCCACATTACATATTACACATTACATATTACACATTACACATACGCCGTGTGTGGCGCATCGACAACTCGACTCTCGCTCGCTCTCAACGTTTGTGCAAACTTTTGTGAAGTTAATTTCTTTGCTTTTAAGCCGTGTGTGTGTGTGTCGCTCTGCTTCGCCTTCACTCTCGGAGACTATGAATATGAAATGTGTATTTGTGCAACTTGTGTTTGGTCAATGGGTGGACCAACAGCTGCAACAGCAGCAGCTGCAGCAGCGTAGTGGGTGAGAGGGGGTAAGCAGAGTAGCTTACATATGTCATGTTAAAAAGTTCGCTTTTAATGTGCAAAATTTTTGGTGGCCAAAGCCATAAAAGTGCATGGGATAAGTGAAATGGATTTCGCTTGGTTGTCCCACATAAGTATGCTATAAAAAACTATCACAAAAACAATAAAAAAAAAACCAGCGAGTAAGAGAAAGGATAACGGAATCTGTGGAGAAACTGCCGGGCTGTCAGCTGAACTTGTGGCACAGGATTTATGGAATATTTGTAAGCACTGCCACACAAAAAGAAACTCGAAATCAAATTTAAGCTAAGGCAACGCATGAGCTTGTTAACGCTTTACATAATTTCGGAGTTTCGCAGTGAATAGCAGGAAGTTCTTTATGCAAAAACAGGGGAATAAATGGGACTGTATATAAACGAGTTTTAAAAGTAAGAGGCATGTTAATAAATTTATATTAAAAGCAAAAGACTTTTGCAAAGCTTTTATGAACTGCACATAGAATTTAACTACTATAAATTTGCTCACAAAAATTCCCAAAAATGTATTTTATTTTATTCAGTGTGGAAATATGTCAGACATCACTTTCGATTCGACGAACATATTTTTGCAGGCCTTGAGCTATTTATCTTGAACACATATAGCAATTATTTAAATGCATATTGTGATTACATTCCACAAATTTACTCTTAAACCTAGAAAAATATGTATTTTTACTGTGTGGGAAAACCCAAAGTCATATCAAATAACCACAAGAAGAGAGGGAGGGAGAAAGAGAGAAGCTGTGTGCAATTGGAGATGTCAAATTATCGATTGTGTTAAGGAATCTGTAAAGCGGTTTTAGTTGCAGCTAGGACAAGAGAAATATTCAAAATAGATTACAATAGAAGAAGGAGGAGGGAAGGATGAGGAAATGTTTTGGCCACATAAGTATACAACGATAAAGTATGCAATTAAGGCACAAAATCCTGTTGAAAACAACAATGTGGCTTCGATTGCATGACCATGTCATAATGAAGCACATTTTGGTCTCTGTCCAAATTGACAGATACGAGAACGATGGTAGTGAAACTGGAAGTATTAGGTATATAGACAAGTGATGGAGCTGAGTGTTTGTTACGAGGGAAAAGCATCTTTCATTGCTGCTTCAGTCATGTTGCCATTAAATTAACACGCTCGAATATGTCTGTTGTCAGTTTGTGTCAGTGTGTTAGTCACTGTGTGTGTGTTTGTAACTGTTTGTGTCTGTATCTTGTGTACATTGTGCAAACTTTTCTAATTTAAACCGGCAGTTTCAGTCAATTGCCACAGCTTACCGCTTTCGACATGAGTTTTACTTTTTACTACCTTCGACTGCCGCAATTTCAACACTGGAGAATTGAATGAGCGTGTGAAAGAGAGGGATTGATAGTGGCAGGGGGTAGAATAGAGCATAGATATATCTCAGATATTTCCAATACATTTAAAGTTGTGTGAATACACTTGCCAGAATCCATTACAATGCACACATTAAGACAGACAGACAGACAGACAGACATTGGGGAAGTCAAGCCATAAATCTAATAAATACGTGTATTTCTTAGCCCCTCACAGACACCTACCCGCTCTCTCTGTGTGTATATGTGTGTGCAATAACTTGTAAAATATGTAATCAATCAAGATGAAACAGTCGTTGAGGCAGCCAAACTATGTCGAAAGTATGCGTCTGACTGCAGTTGCAGACTTGCCAGGCTCAAGCAAAGGAGCGGGAAAATAGACAATCGAATGGAGGAGCAAAGCGCGGGTGGGTGGTGTAGGTTGAATGGGCGATTAATTCAACTTTTGCACAGACAATGCGAGCATCCCAGGCAGCCAGAGTCAGGCACTCGAGAGAGCAATACAAAGGCAACAGCAAGCCTAGGAAACGATTCGCCTCGACTCGACTTCTCACTCTGTACGAAAAAAGTCAAAAGTTGAAAGTGCAATTTTGTCGTTATTATTTTACATTTACAACAAAAGGCAGGCAGCAAGTTAAAAACCAAAAAACGAGATAAAAAAAGCACAGAAATGAAACCTAAATAAAAGTGAAAAGTTACTCAACTATTTCATGCAGCGAGCAAACCGCTGAGCATGTGTCTATTTCCCTCACTCTTTTTACCTATTTCACTGTCTATCTTATGGTCTCCCTCTCTCTTTCTCTCTATGACTGTGGTGTGTGTAATTGTCAGTTAGTTGGCGCTGTCAGTCCGAATGTTGAAATTAATTTATTTCAATTGAAGTTGAACTTTTGTGGCTTTATTACTTTGCAAAAGTTGTGCAGAAAGCTACGCATAATAAACGGCAGTCACCAACGTCACCATTTTTGAGAGTCCTGCCCTGTCGGAGTCGAGTCCTGCTGCGTTGCCAGGTGCTGCCCTTTGACCCCCTTTTGCACCTGACCCCGGGCATACATATATATTTGACACTCTACACTCATATATACAAATTTTGCTTTGCAAAACAATCAAATTGCAAAATTGCAGCGTTTCAATCTCATTCCATTTTCCAATCTCTCTGGCCTTTCCATTTTTTCATTCTCATCTTCGTCCTTGGCATTGTCGCCGTCTCTCAGTTTCTCGCTGCCATCCTGTCAATATTCATTCTTTTATTTTTTTATACCCGTTGTTGGCAGCCGAAGAGTCTATTGTGGCAATGTTTTTAAAAGAAAGTATAAGCAGTAGATTATTATATTTCATTTTATCAGTAGCTTAGCCGTAAGAACTGGAGGTTTAAGTAAGAACAGAGATTGAAAGGTGATTAAATGATTTAATCTATTTTTATTAAACTTATTACTTAATTATACAAAGAGAAGTCTTTTTAAAGTAGAGCAAAACACAGCTGTTTTAGCTTTCCATATTCTTAATGCTTTGTTTCTTTAAATTTATACAACTCTGGTAGAACGGGTATCTCAGCGTTGAGAGTCAATAAAAAGTTTGCTCCTTTTTTTTTTTTAGATTTTATTTTCTTAGCTAGATAGGGGTAACTGACGTGGAGAGGGGAGTGAGGGGAGCAGCGCTTTTCTGCAGCAGGTGCTATTGACGGTTTTGCTGATAATTTGTTGCGAGATTTTGACATTTGCGAGTGGCAGCCGTGCGGCATTGATAGTTATTTGATATGCATATATTGACTAAAAATCATAAAAATAATATTGAAATTCTTGTAATTGAATATATAGGTAAGGAGAGGCAAAACAAGTCACTGTGAACGCCAGTGACACTGACAGACTACTTGATATCTTAACATTTCAATAATAGTGACGTGGTTCTATTTATTTACTTTTGGAAAAGAAAAGAACATTTAAAGCTACTCAAAATTTATTTCCATATTTATTTTAAACTAAATTTGTGTTATTTTCTTAGAAAGACAACATAGAATAAAATGTCTTTCTTAGGGTTATTAGCCAGTTTGAAATACAGTATTTAATTAATTAATTTGACAACATTTTTCAATTCTAATGAATTCAATTTTCCAAGAAGACAGAGCGCTCTTTTGATGTGTGCATTGACTCGACAAAAGATAAATAGATTTTGCTAATTGAATTGACATTTAAATAGAGTTATATTTAGCACTGGGCTAAGGGAAAAATTCTGGGAAAGGGTGATATATTAGGAATGGATACTGGAATAAAATCAGGTATAGATTTAGCTATAAATACGAGAAAACATTGCTGAAAGAAAAACTGCTTAGACTTCTGACATGAGTTTTGGAGTAAATTCAGGGATTAAATGCCCTAAAAAGTAAAATTCTGTCTAAAATGTGTCAAGTTCTGGCGCTTTGTTGTTTTAAGTCAGTTTCTACTGCTAGTCTTAACTAACTTTTCATTAGAAACTATGCTGTAAAGCTGTTGAAATTTCTTTTGAAATGTTGCTACTGTCATAAAATGAAACTCTAATGAGTGTGGCATGAAAATTGCTGATATTGTTACAGTTGTTGTTGTTATTGTTGCTGTTGCCTTTTTAAACTCGAATCAAAAATCAAAATCCGCACAAGCTACGAATGTTAAATCCGCAAATAATTGACAAAGTTTAGGCATAAACGTGGCTCTCTTCCCTTCCCTTTCCCTCTCCCTTTCCCTTTCTCACTGTTTCTCTGTCTCTACGATGTTGGTTCAATTTGTGGGTGGCTTGATAGAAATGCTGCCACTTCTATTGTTGTTGTTGTTTTAGCTGTGCGGTGGTCTGGGTGTGTGTATTTGTGTGTGTGTGCGGCACGCTGGGTCTAACTTCAAAATATGTTGGCCACAAATGGCAAAAGTTTGACAGGTAAACGGAATTTGGTAGAATGTGTGTGTGGGTGTGTGTGTGTGTGTCTGAGTCCCTGGGATATGGGTTTTCTACTAACCATAAGCTCTGCGTTGTTGCCAGTGGGTTAAGCTTTGGCGTATTGCATATATGGTAAATGCTTGTTTCCAATTTAAATTGTTGTTGTTGCTGATTCTGTTGTTGGCGCTGTTTAATTTGTTGCCCGACTCAAAACTCGAGTATCTATTATCCAGTTCTAGTTGAGTGTTGTGCGCGTTTCGCTTGGCCATTTATGTTTAATGAGATACTTTTTAACAGCCTCATAAATGGCTATGATAACCACTTAATGTCGAGCTATAGCAGCACAGCAACAGCAACAGCAAAAGCAAAAGCGAAAGCAACAAAAACAATTTACATATTAAACTTGCGCCTCTGCCTCCGACTCTCTCTCTCTCTTTTGCTGACTCTGTCTCAACTTTGGTATCCTCTCACATTCTCTGCTACTCTCACACCACACTCACATCCTGGAGAGGCAGGACGTCGCTCCTCTTTCTCGCCGGCGCGTGCGAAATATGTTCGCCTGCGGCGCATTCACTTTAATTTGATTAAATTTTGAACATTTTCACGTAAAAGTTGCTCCTTTGCCTGTATGGGAATGTAGACAGAGACGGAGATGGAGATGGAAATGGCGATGGCGATGGCAATGGCGTTGGAGACGGCGACTGATATGTATGGGTTTGGTGGCTTCGAATCGTTTGGGTTGCAACCATTCCCCAACTGGATTCCAGCTGCTCAAAGGATTGCCACAGAGTTGCCACCAATTCCGCCTCTTCGTTCAGCTGTTGTCTGTTTGCATTTCTCTATATATCTCTGTCTGCATGTGTGTGTGTGTGTGTGTGTATGTGTGTTAAATAGTATTTTTTATATTTTATCTTGACTTTTTTTTTGCCTACCACTTTTTGTTGTATTTCATAATAAATAGTTGTTTAAACTTTTGCCCATTGCCCCGAACAACAGCCGTTTGCCACCAATGTGGTTGCCCCTGCCAGTGGCCTCTCTTCTTACTGCTTCAACTATTTTTTGTGCAATCTGCTTTCGGCACTAGCCTTCACTCTGAGTTTTGGTTGTTGCATTGTTGCTCGTTTCCCTTTTGCTGGCCGCACATAGTTATGGCCACGGTTTTCGGCTTTTTCGGTTATGTGCACTGATTTTCCTTGTACCTTCACTCACTTTTCTTTATCTCTTCCTCTCTCTCTCTCTTTCTTTCCTTGTCTTTCGCTTTTTTATCTGTCTGTATTTCAGTCTTTATTCTAACCATTTGATATTTACTATTGTGTAGCTTTCAGTTGAGTGAAACTGACAATTGTACTGGCCCCGTTTCGCAAGTTGCAATACATTGAAAATTTTCAAATTAATTCGCATCATTTAAATCACAGACAGCAGCAGCAGTCGACAGTCGGCAGTGCAAAAGCAAAGGCAAAAGCAAGAGCAAAAACCGGTGTTACATCTTCCCATTTTAACACTTCTCTTTTGCCATTAAATCGAAGCGAGTCCTTTACAAATACTGCGAATTTGGTGGCGTCGAGTCGAGTATCCTCGTTAGGCTAGAGATGGCAGCGTGCTTGTTAGATTTTAATAAAAATCGAGTATAAACTTTAGAGTCAGGGAACTTGGCAAAAAACTTTTTAATCTGCTTTAAATTTATAAAAATTTTATACTTTATTTGAATTTTATTCATTAACATTTTTTAAGCACATAACTCTTATCGATTGTTAGATTGAAAACTCTTATATTCAATAAATTCATGGATCTTTTTGCATATATTTTTCAAACTTCTGTTTATGCACAAATATTTAGTGTAAACTTTTTCTAAATTGAAAACATATCAGTGTTAAACTCAAGAAATCACTTCCTCACTTTCTCACTTTCATATTCAACACGTTGCTGCTGCTTGGGCTTAACTTAACTTAGTTTAGACACCTTGCAACAACTAATTCGATTTGTAGTATACACGGATTCTTGAGATTGGGATTATTGAGTTCTCCAGCTACGTGATTTGTGTTTCTATTGTTCGTTGTACGGGTTGCTTCTGGGGGGTTTTAGCTGCTGTCATCTCTAGTTGTTGCTGCTGTTGTGACCATTTAAGTTATGGAGCACATCGAGCTGAGCAAACGAACAGATAAACAATAAGTAACTGTGAATTATAGCGGCCATTACTTTTGTCTTGCTGCTGAGGGTGTATCTTCAATGCCAGTTGTTGTTGTTGTCGATGTTGCTGCTGCTGCTACTTCTGTTAGTTGTTTATGGCAGGACAATAATTAGGACAATGGCGCAACGCATCAGTTTTGTACAACAAACGATACGATGGAGTTGAACTTCGACCTCAATTTTCCCACCAACTCCCCCTTGAAAATGTTATTTCGCTTGGACGGCCTAAAAATTAGTTAATTAGACGCCATCGTTGATGGAGAGTAACATTCAAATGTTCAAACGGCATGGCAAAAGGAATCTTCACAGTTCAATATGTTGGCAGAAAGGCAATCTCTGATTCCAGGCTACTTGAAAAGTCATGGGGAGATGGGAAGGGACGTGTCGCGACACGATGCCGCATCAACAGTTGGCAAATCGAACTTTGTCGCTGCGTAAATTGCTTATGAAATTGACATCCAATGCCGAGGAGTCCCTGACAGATTCCGAGCCAACAACAGCGCTGATGATGTTGCTACTGCTACTGCTGTTGCTTCTGTCTGCCGGAAATGGAAACAGCGCTAATGACGAGCCAAACACACACTGTCACACACACACAGCGCAGGAGAGAGAGACATGTATAACCCACATAATTGGCAAATCACACACATTGATTTCAACGTGTGTTGTCGTTGTCGTTGCGGGTTCAATCGTTCATTTCGCACTGGCAACGTAACCGCAACGCCTCTACCGACTGTCACCGCCCACACACCCACAATATGTACACTTTTAGCTGGTACTCTGCAGCTCTGCAGGAGGCCGCCACATCCGACATCTGCCTAAGCGACGAGCCAAAATACTGACAGAAAATATGGCGCATAATTTTAAGGCAATGGATACCAAAAACTCAAACCACACACACGAACTAACACACACATACACACTAGCACACTCAACCTCAATTTAGGCCAAGCTTTTAGGTGTCTTTCTCTCTGCATGTGCAGTGTGTGTGTGTGTGGGTTTGCCTCACATAGGACATCATTAATAACAGTGAAACATAGCCGAGCGACTCGGCAGAGACAACATCATTATCAAAACCCGAGACGAGTTCAATTTTCATTGTTTGGTTTTTCATCTTTTAGCATTGCGTTGACTTGAAATGGCAGGAAAAACAAAAGCATCAACCGTCTCAACGTTGATCTTAAATAATTAGGCAAACTTTGTGTCTGTTACAGGCAGTCAACACACACACACACAAACACACACACACAGACAGCCAGTCATCAACTTTAGTGCTGTGCGATGTCAGGCAGACAGCAAAAAATTGCTTCATTGCTGTAATTTATAACATTCGCTTGTCATTAACAGCAATTTTAATCGCTGCCAACTCACACATAGATATTTATCTATATAACCAAGGGAGTATGGGAGTCTGTGTGTGTGTGTGTGTGCTGGAGTATTTAAGGGTGTGCATGTGTGTGTGTGTTGGTGAACGGCATTTAAAGCGTGAAAATATTAATTTATGGGCTTTTAAAATGAGCTGGCAAATACTTTCCCACTGCTTCTTCTTCTTCTCCGTGTGCGTGTGTGTGTGTGTATGTGTGAAAGCAATGAATGTGAATGAAAATCGCAATAAATGTGAAATGTGAAAATGAATGGTAAAATTCGAATTAAATGCCAAATATGTAATAAATACTCAATCAAATACAAACATAAATTTCATATTTATATTAAAATGCACATTAATGCCAAAATTTAAATTCCTTTTAATTTAATGATCAGCTTAAGTGAATACTGAATCTTTAATTTATTAGATGTATTACACTTTGTTGTATATAATTGACATTTTTGTTCAATTACCTGCTTTATTGTAAGTTCTTGTTGGCCTTAGTTTACCACATTGTTAAGTAATTAACATTTTAGCAGTCACTTGCAATTTACATAGTTTTCATTTTGACTAATTTTACATTGTTATGCGAAAATTTCAGTATGCAGCTTAATTTGTATTCATTAAATAACAATTTATAATGACTTTAGCTATGCAAAATGTTTAAACGAATTTGTGATACTCTATGACAGCTTTTTCAACTAGTTACTAGAAACTTTTGTGAATTATTTAGACAATAAAATCAACTCAATTGAAAGCAATTTAAGAGTAGGCAAAGAAACACATACAAACATATATAACCAAACTAAGATTACGCATAATTTATGTTGCAGGAAATGATTCTTTAGTGGGCATGTTGTGTATGGCAGTTTATAAGCCTGGATTCTAATTATCGTTTTGTTAAATTTATAATTCAATGTGTGCCGAGAGTTGTTATTATTATCTTATGGCAGCGCTTATCAGCGCAAATTTCTGGTTTCCATTTGAAATGCAGCCACAATATGCCCAAAATCTATTTATGCCTTGGAACGGCTGCAAAGCCCATAAACCACAGCCAAAATCCAGTGGTCGTCGCATTTAAGTGCGCCCCTTTACCAAGCAAACCAAGCAACGAACCAACCAACCACCGTTAAGGCAAAATTCGTTTGCCTTAATCTTCACTTCGCTGCGCGTATCTTAATAAACTATTAAATCAAACTCAAGCTTCACTGCACGCAAACTCAAACTCAAACTCAAACTCAAAACGCACACGCAGATACGAACATGGCGATATGGATACGCACACAATCGCATATAAGTAGTCATACCCGTATGTGTGTGTGTGTAGAGTAAATAAATAAATGAGTTATATGCGCGCGTTGTTCGCATTCACATTCGCATTATTCTCCATGGCATTGGCGTTTTCCTGTACTGAGTTTTTCCCAGTTTTTGGCATCGACATCAGCATCAGCATCGGACTTGGACTCGGACCGGGATTCAGCACCGGGGCGCGTGTCCTGTTTTATTTTATTTTATTTTTTTGTTGTGTTTCGGGGTTTCGTGTGTTGTATTTTTTTTTTTTTTTCATCTTTCAGGAAACCGATACGACGTGGCCATTATGGCTTGCGTTGCTCCTGTTAGTAAGTAAGTCACCCAGCAGGATCCAGGAAGTGAGTTAAGGCTCAGCAAACAGAAATAAATTGAACTGAAATTGGCCCACTATGTATTATAAATGTCCAAGGAGAAATTTGTTATCCGGCCCCAATGGCGGTGGCATTTTCTTCTTTTGATTTTCCATAAATTTTCCAAGAAATTGCTATAATTTAAACTCCAATATTCACTGTGGTCAAGCAGAAACAATTATAGCTGAGATTAGCAGTAATCTAGGGGCAAATAATTAAAAGTATTTGCTAAAATTTGATAGATTATTGGTATGGGAATAAAACTAGAATTATTGAAGCAAAAGGAGTTGGAAGCTTAAGACAATTTTAGTTGTTACTTGAAATCATTTAAGGTGAATAATTTTAGGGAAACTTTGTGTGTGAAACAAGTTTAATTAATATGTAAAAAATGTAACTCTTCTTTTTGCAAATAGTTTTATAGCTTAGTTTTTATTAGACAACTTTCAACTATTTTTGGCTGTGGTTTGCGTGAAACTTTAAGCCTTTTCTTATTCAGACACTTGTTGCATAAATTGTTTCGTTTTTTGTGCTTTTCTCACAGGACTAAAGTTATTTATTTATTGTTTATTATCAGTGATAGTTTATTTATTATTTTTTTTGCTAGCTAAGTGATTCAACTGATCTTATTTGCTTCTACCGCTTTTGGAAATGGCCAGCAGCCAATGTCTATGCTAAAAATATCTAGCTGCTTGTTCCCAGTAGCCTTGGCTGGCATTACCTTTGTTTTCCCAGCACTGTACCCCTCCTACAGCTGCTTCATCTGCTCTGTCGTTATTATTTATGTTTTGTTATCCGTTGACCAGAGCGTTGGCGCTTGTTTTTTGCACACACACACACACACACATACAGTTGGAGAAACTGCTGCTCACCTATTTTACGATAGAATGAATATCTTGTGCTATTCCTGCTATGGGGTGCCCATTGGTGTCTGTGTTTGTGTGTGTAGTTTTTGCCACAGTATTTTTCTATAAGCTCGCAGTTTTCCCAGCTCAGTTCTATTTTCTGCTGTTATTTTTTTTTGTGTTTCGGCTGCTGCTGCCTCTGCTGCTGCTTCTATGTACTTCCGTTTTGTAGTGAAAAGAGCTTTGCGTGTTGCGGCATGCGTGTGTGTGCTAGCGTGTGTGTGTGTGGGACTCGCCTGTTTGTTTGTTGCTTAGAGAATTGATGGCAAAAGGATGTGTGTGATTTCGCATATGTGTGTGCGACTGTGTGTGTGTGTGTGTGTGTGTGTGTGGCGCTATGTTTTTGCCACTGCCACTTTCAGTGTTGTCTTGCTGCTGCTTGCCGCAAATATCTACTGAATGAAGTGGCATTTGTTAGTGTGGTTTAAAGTAAAATGCGCGGCGTAAGCTTTTAACAAGCGAAATTGCTTAAATGTTGCTGGACAGCAGTCACAGAGCGCAAGAGAGCAGAGAGACTGGAACAGAGTGGGGCAAGGGAGAGAGAGTGAGTTACTTGGCTGACTGGCTGGCTTAAAGGGTGTTTACCAGCAGCAGAAACAGGGAGACAAAGGGAGAGAGAGAAGGGAACAATTCAGGCAGACATTCTCCACACAAGTGTATGAGAATGTTAAGTAGTCATGTAGAGATGTCTAGAGTCTGTGGAAATGACTAAATAAGTTATTCATATCAAGTTTTGTTTCTGTGGCTTAACGCAACTTAAGTGCTTTTAGATATTCGCACTACAAAAACAAAAGACAAAACATATAAAAAAACACACACAAAAATGAAATGAACAACAATAACAATATGCTTTGTTAAAGTTGGAGAAACTATTATATTTATCTAAATTGTATGCACAGAATAGCTCAATTTTCATAAGCGAAAAAACTCATTTCTTGTGCTAAAATTAATACAATCTGTTGACAACATAAATCCCCACTTTAAGTCCATTAGCAGCAGAATTAAACATATTCTGTTTACTAATATTTTAAATAATTGTTTAAGCTTTTAACTTTTCTTTTCGTTACATTGAACGCTTTAGTGAGCTGACATTAATTTTATTCTTATTGCAACTAATACAATTTTTTAATAAAAGAAACTTCAAAACTCAGCGCAAGAATTTACAAAATTAAAATGACCCTAAAAGTATGCTATAAAAATCAACAAACTTTATTTCTTATTAAAGATTTCTTTATCATCCTCTTCTTCTTCACTGGGTAATCTTAAGGTTGAACAATTTTAACAAAAAAAACTCTTGTTATATTTAAAGCTTGAATGCGTTTTGCTTTTTTACGACCCATTCGAACTTTAAAGCTATGAAAATATAGTGGGGAAGCAGTAGAAAGTCTCTATAAGTTGCCACTGTGGTTGCAACATTTGGTTGCGTCAGACGATTTACCTAACTAAGAAGAAAATAGTAGTTATCGTTTTGGTAAATTCTTTGAATATTGTTGAAAGTATTTGGAAAGTTTGCCCGGAAGAACACGCACATTCCATTTCTATGCAACACTCGCATACAAATCGTTTTTCTAAGTGAATTTAGTTACCTTCCCCTTGAATCGAGCCACCATTATTTTGGCCCTGTTGTGTGTAGCTTTTGCTTATTCTTTATCAACAACACGCTTACGAGCACACACACACACACACACACACACACATGCATAAATATAATCTTTTTATGTGGCTGTTTTGAGCTGCTCGATAGCGCAATTTGGGGAGCTGAGCTTGAGGCAGCAGGCACAAGATTGTAGCCAGCTACTGACGGCATCTCTAGCGTCCATTGTTTGATCTTGTGACGGACTGACAGACTGAAAGACTTTCAGACTTAGCCAGCCCGTCAGTCAGTCAGCCAGTTAGTCAGTCAGGCAAAGCGTCCCCATGGAGTCGTCAATAAATGCGATAAAACCAAACATGTTTCATTTGCAATGAAGCCCAGACTTCGACTTGCTCCCTTTCCCTCCATGTTCTGCTTGTGCCTGCTTTGGCTGCACATCTCTCATCTTACAATGGCCAGGAACTCATAAAATTGTGCGAGCAACGGCGTCAAGTGTTTTGTCTGCCCAACTCCTGTGTGGATTTTGACCCATAATTGACTTGTACACATGCCAACTCCCAAGTTGAAATCCAGGTTTAACTCCAGCTCCTGTGCCTGCTCTAGTTCCAGCTTGTGATGCGTGTCTAGTTGGCGTTACATATACATATAGATTTATATTTATTTATATACTTATATTTACTAATCCTAAGCCCACTAGTGGGGCACTCTCCCACTTCTCTCCCCTGTCTCATTCTACTCCAACGAGTGTAGTGTGCAGAAATGTCAGCTTTGACATTTTTAATGCCCCCATAGCTATCATTAGATGGGCGAACAAAGCGCATTCGGCGAACAAAGGCAATCGAAATAATCAATACAAATTTTATAACCTCACTCCACACACACACACCACTTACATAGAGTGTGTGTGTGTGTGTGTGTGCGGGAGAGAGTCAGTCGCACAACAATGAAATACATTACAAATCAATTGCAATCGCTCGAAAATCGGCGTACGAATTTCCATAGACGATGTCTGGCTTTGTGGGTTCCTGGTTGCAAGCTGCCTTCTGCCTGCCGCCTTCTGCCTGGATTCCTGGCAATGGCAAAAGGCGAAAAGGGGCAACATTATTATCATCATCAAGCGTACAAAGTTAGTGCCGCCGGCTGCAGAGTTCGAGCTCAGTTCGAGCAACTGAAGCGGTGGCAGGGCATGCGACGGGGGCAGCTTCAAATCGGCAAATGAAACAAACCAGGATTTACATGTACACAGTTATTGCTGCTCACATATGTGTTTGTGTGTGTGTCGGTGTGTGTGTGTTGGTGTGTGCGTGTGCAGCATTTCCTTTGGGTTATTTTCCGGGAACAACATTTCATGGCACTGATAAAGCTGCCATGGCAGCGGCAGCCGCAGCAGCAACGCCAGCATCAAAATCAGCCGCTGCTGCTGCCGTTGACTTCGCAGTTGCCGCTGGCAGCGAAACTGGGGAAAATCATCATCCACTGCGTCGACGCGTCCAGAGAGCGCCACAGCGAGAGTTAGTCTCTCTCGTAGATGAAGCCAGAGAGCGACTTTGAGAGAGCACTAGGTTTTTTTGTGGGAAATTTTGCTCAGACAAGTGTCGCTGTGAGCGCTTTGTGGCATGTCAGCAGCAACGGGACGAGCGACAACAAAAACTGCCCCCGGGCGGTAGGCAACAAAATATTTGACGCAAGTTGTGCGCTCTATGAGTGTGGATGTGTCTGCTGCTATGTGTGAGCGGTGCCGCGTGCACTCCAGGCAATGTCAAGTTGACACTTTCACCAACACACACACACAGTCATACACACACACAGAGCAGCAACATTGCGAACTTAGGTAATTACCAAGCAAATCATTTTAATCGTGATTTTATAGATGATGATGAGCAAGAACTTCATAATGAACTTCATTTAAATTAAGTTAAACTGAGTTTCAGCTACAAAATTGATTTGCAACATTTAACAACATTATCATTATTATCATCTTCATTATTATCATGATAATTATCATCATGGGCAGGAGCAGCATGAACAGCAGCAGGATACAAGATACATTCTACAGGCAACATTCTACAACAGCAGCTGGCACAGCGAACACCCTCTATAGAGGTTACATTTGCTATTGTTGTTTGTTTGCGCCATTTGCCCCAACAGAGCGCCCTCTCTCTTTCGCACTTGTGGCTGCCACCCACGAAAACAAACATAAAGGTGCAACAATGACGCGCGTAGATTTTTCCAACTCTCCAACTGGCGCGTGCCCGCTTCTTCCTCTCGCTCTCTCTCGCTCGCTCACACACACAGGCTCTCTCTCTGTTGCCTCTCTCAAGCTACTGCAGCGCGCTCGCTCTCTCGCTCTCCTTCTGTTATGTCGTTTTCGGTTTTGTGAAAGTGAATTTTTAGCGACTGTTTTGTATGTGATTGCAACATTGTATGGCTGCTATGAGCAAGGGCGGTAGTTGTAGCAGCAACAGCAAGCCAGGCTAAGCATTTGGGCTAACAGTTGCTCATACGCAGCGTTAACAGCATCGATCGACGCAGGCAACTAAAAGTGTTGCATACTTAAGGGCTGACATTTGTATATAATATAAGAATACTTGTAAATTAACTGTAAATATTATTCTACTTGTTAATTTATTTAATCATTTTGTCGCCGATCAACCTAAGCTGTTAAATATTGCGTGTGATGACAACCCTGGCAGCTGGCCCGCATCTACGACAATGTTTAATAGACTTCGTGTGGGGGTGTACACTGTACAGAGTACACGAGCAAACGGCGCTCTCTGGCTCTGCTATTTTGCCCCCTCTTGCTCTCGCACGCTCGCCCTCTCTTTCACTTGACACTTTGCTGCCTGTTTCTCTCCTTTTCTGTCAGTGTTTCGCTCTCTTTCACGCCATGTGTGTCGCTGTTAGTTGCTTCCGTTGTTGTAATGCTTCTGCGCTGCCGCTGCCAGAAATGAAATGCTGCTGTCGCTGTTTGCGTCTCAGTCGCTGTCGCTGCTTGCGTCGCTGCTGGCGTTGAGGATTGCCTGGCCAGGCGTTTTGCTTTTGCTAAAAATCCTACGCAATTCGCGAGAGTCCTTCAGTCGTTATCAGACAAGCGAGTCCAGCAGTCGTTGCGTTCTGTTCCTTAGCCGTGCAAAAGTAGCCTAGTGAAAACACACAGCCAACAAGCAAACAACTAAACAAGCATAAGTAAAGCAAAAGGAAATCAATTCACAAATTCTCAGCACTTTCGGCTAAAAGCGACAAACAACAACAACAACAACAAGCACAACTCTGTTCAATTTTATTGTCAATAGCGGCGAATTTTTCGGTAGACGACGCGTTTTTTGCTTAATAAATAGCGACATTTTTTCACGTGATTCGCAACGCGTTCAAGTGCAATCAACAAAACAAAAACAACACTAAACAGGACATTTTCAACGCGCTGTCTAACGTTTGAGCTTTAGTAGTGTTAAAAAAAAAACAGAAACATAAACAAATAAACAAATGCAATTTAGGTAAAGAGCAATTTCAAGAGCTTCTCAATTAGTTGTGAAACAAATTACAAATAAAAACTGTAAACATAGCAAATAAACAACAACAACAACAACAACGAATCATACAACAAGCGATAAGAACAAGCGATAACAGCAGCAAAGTAAACAACTGCAAACAATAACAACAAGAACAACAACAAACAACAAACAACAACAACCACCAATAACAACTGCTTGCAGAGACGCGGTCTTTTTTGTGCTCAGTTTTATTGGCCGACGGGTTGCTCTCGGCAACTTTTTAATTCCTGTCGAAAGTGTTGCAATAAATTCAATCAAAATTTCACACTTTGGAGTAAATCTGTTTTACGTGAAGCAGCCAGCGGAGTTATTTCAGCAGCCGCCGCCGCTTCCGCCGTTGCCAACGCTGCCAGCGCCGGCGACAATTAAAGCGATTAGTCCGCCAGTGACAGCAGCAGCGGCAGCAGTAGCGCCGCCTTTGACGCCGACGCCGCTGTCAGCGACAACCGCCACAATTCCAACAAAGAAGCTCGTTGTAAGTAGTAACCCATCTTTACGCCCACACCACACCCCCTTTCTACTCCACTTTCTTCGATTATTTAACTTGAAGACATTTCTCTAATTATTAATGTGAATGAATGTTTTCTTTGTTGGTCAACGGCCCCCAAAGAAAAGTTTGCAATGAATTATTTTTATGCTATTATTTTTACATATTTCGCTTCGCACGCAATAAATTAATTTATGTCCAACGTCAGGCACGTTTCGCACCCAGCTCCAAATAAAAAATAAAAAAGAAAAGTATAAAAAAAATAAATAAATGTCCAGCGTTTGCCACTTCTCTTTGGTGCTCTCCTTCTCTCGCTTGAGGCGCACGTTTCTCACCTGTTCGCCATTCATTACAACGTGTCGTTTATAAGATTTTGCAAGTAAATCGTTTTAAGTGTAGAACGCCTCAAGCAGCAAACAAAGAAATTAAAATTCTGTGTCGAGTGCTGGCCGTAATCTCACTGGACTCGACGTTATGCGTATCTTTACTGTTCTGTGCGCTTGTTTATAATATCGTTGCTTATAATTTGCTTTTAATTTGTTTGGCAAACGCCAACACTTCAACACGGACGATGGACGATGGACGACGGACAACTGGACAAAAGGACAAAGGACACACACAGTCGCACAAAAAATGTCATAAAAATAATTACGCTGCGTTGTATAAACGTGACGCGTTAGCAATTCGCGTGTCTCAACGCGACTTACTTCCCGATTCTGCTCCCCCACCACCAACTCCTACTGCCCTTCTTCCTCCTTCACCCCCCACTCATTGCTTGTGTCCATAAATTTTATAGCACAGCTGTAAACGCGACTAAAGGCTCATCGAAAAGTGGCCATAAATAAGTTGAAATATGTATATATATGTACATAGTATACATATATATTTATAGTGCGGTTTGCAGGGCTGAGTTTGAAAACACAACAGCCTACAGCCTACAGCTGTTGTTGCTGTCTTGATGAATGTTTTTTGGGCTATGACTCTATTTAACCCATAAACTTAACGGAAGTTGCTAACAAAAATAAATGTTGGCCATAAACAAAGCTTGTGGCCAACAAAACGAAGCCAGCTAACAGACAAGATATGGCACTTGAGTTTCAGCTTTTGCCCAAATTACAACAGCAGGTCAACGTTTTAAAATTAAACGCGACTCGATGTCGTTAAAAGTTCATCAAATAATGACAACTTTTTTAGTGCGAAAACCGTAAACCAATCAAGGGAGTTATAAAAATTCGACTATGATTTTCTAATGAATTGGAAATCAAAAACAAGCACAAAAGGTATAAAAAACATATGATAGTTTTTTTACTTTTATTATCAAATAAAATAGATTTCCTTAGCTTTCTAGCCTATTCAACTTGATCTGAAGAGTCAAAAATCTTAATTAAATATTCGTTGAACTTTGTGTGCTGCAAACTTGTGTCATAAATTTCTGTCTTTTGCCATTATCGTTGAGTAACTCGCTCAAGTTACCAAGTTACCAAGTTGTTTGCTCCTGTCGAGTGCAATGTGCACTGTCAACTACACCTATCGATGGATCCAAAAAGCCTGGCCAAGAGAAACGACATCGACATTGACTACGACATCAACATCAACATCCTTATCCATATCCTTATCCACATGTTCAGAGGCAGAGTACTTTGAGTGCCTGGTGCTGGTGGCTCTGTCTAACTGCCAGTTTAGATTTGTGTCTAGTGACTTTGGCTTGTGGTAAACACTTGAGTTTAATGGTTTGTTGACTGCCTTCCCAATGAGTGAGCCGATGCCTCCAACTGAGTTTAGAGACTGGGACCTCAGTCTGAGCCTTAGTCAGAACCTGAACCTCAACCTGAAGACGTTTGTATAATAAAATTCTCGTCTATTGACGTGGCTATAAAAGCTGGCAACGTAAACGAGCATTAAACTGCCATCCACTTGAGCAGTGTTCCCTCTCTCTCTCTCTATCGTTCATACTGTCACTGTCTCACTCTCTAAGTTTATCACTCGACTCTCGACTGTTTTATTATTTACTAACTATTTTATTTGATTTGATTTAATTTTGGCAGTTGTCGTTGCTTCCTTTTCCTGCCACTTTAAAAGGAACTTAAGTCGCAGTTCGTTTTTCCAACCACAAAGCCAATTTTCAGTGACAAGCCAAAGGCAGCTGAGGATTATCGAAAGCCTTTACCAACAAAATTGGTAGAGAAAAAATGAAATAGATAGATTCTAAGCAATAAAATGAACACAATGTGCATGGATTTTTAGCAATAGTTATAATGGAAGACTAGGCTTAAGTGATTGACAGACTTTAGACTTTAGACCAACAAAAAAATAAGGAAAATAGGAAATATAATGCACTTAACTTTGTTAAGGCAAAATCTGATCAAGTTAAAATATTTTGTTTGGCAATCTAGGTTAAAATAAGTTTATGTACGCTTATTTCATAAGTTTAGTATCTGAGCATATATTTTACGACTTGTTTTTTCCACTGACTTCCTGCTCCTTCTCTGCTGTTGCTGTTGCCTTATATAAGGTGTCCTTGCTGCTGTTGTTGTGTGTATTTGCGAGTGGATCAGCTGGCGAATAACACAACTCATCCGACTGCTTACACACAGCACACAGCCCAACAAGGAGTGTGAGTTGGAGTTGGAGCTGAAAGGAGCTGGAAATCAGTGAGTCCAAGCTTTACTTTTTGTCCTTTTTGCTGCCAGCTGCCGTTAAGCGCTGCTTGAGGGGCTTAGGCAACGCCTTTCATACCATAAAACTGTCACACTGAGCTGGAGTATGGCTAAGGGGCTTGTGTAGCCACAAGCAATTAGCTATCATGCATATGGAAACCACTGACAGACAAAGAGAGCAGCAGCATTGAACAAAAAAGAAGTAAAAGAAAGGGAAGAGAGAAGAGAAGAGAAGAGAAAAAAAGGAAGTCACAAATCAAAAGCAAAAACCAAAAGCAATTGTCAGCCAAATTGGCATTGGCATTGACTGCGTTGAGATTTGATTTATCAACATGTTTCACGTGCGACACAAAAATCGCTGGCATTGTCAGCCCAGCTGGGGACTAAGCAGACACAGTGGGACTAAAGTGCGGAGAGACATGAAGTACAGTGGAGTGAAGAATCTAACAAAGCAGAGAGCAGGGGCAAAAAGAGTCGAGGCAATCACACAAATACGACGTTTTCGTTTTACGCGTCGCCGCATCGAAATGTGCGTGCCACAAATACAGAGGGAGCAGGGGCAGCCAAAGTGGAGCCAAGGGGGAGCAAAGGGGAGTCGCAGGCAGCTACAACTGACGCGTTTCCGTCAAGTGCAACAAGCTAAAGACGAGTCAAGGGTACGGCAGCACAAGGGGTGGGAGGGGATAACGAAGGGATCTACCAGGCATTCAGCGTGCGTGGGTTTATTAAAATTTTAATATCAACGGGAAAGTCGACAGGCAGCCAAGTAAAAAATGTGTGTGGCGCAAAGTTTTCTCCTCTCTTACATTTTTTTTGCCGCTGCTGCTTGTGCCAGGACGAATGTCGACGCACAGGCAATCAACCCCAGAGGAAGAGGAAGGAGGCAGAAGAAGGCAGCAGGCAACAGCATGCCAGGACGCTGTCAGGATTGGATGCCAGCTGGTTGAAGCGTTGAGCTGCTTCAATGTGTGCGTAAGAAAATAAGTCATTTTCCCTTAAGGGGCAAGGGGGAGCAAGACTTGACTCAGACGCTGCGAGAAATTCATCGATTGAATACAATACAAATATGTCAACGAGCCGCTTGAGATGTCGATGTCGAGCTAAAAATCTCAGAGCGCAAAACTTTCAGCAGCAACAGCAACAGCAGCGGGAATAGCAAGAGGAATGTCTTCGAAGACTACGACTTTGGCTCATTTCAATGTGCCTGGGGAGTGGTAGAGACGGAGCAGAGAGGGGTAGAGTCGGGGTGAAGGTAAGGGAAAAGGAAAACTGCTGGTTGGTATGGCAAAACCAATCAGTCAGCGGAGTGGCTTTTGCCAGAGTGTTGAATTACGGGTATTTTGGTGTGTGAATTGAATTTGGCAAGCCAAGAAACAAGCAAGGAGTGAGAAGGAAGAAGGGAAAAGGAAATAGCAGGAGGGAGAAGAGTGGCAAAATATACATATATGTGGAAAACTTGGTCCACACCTTGCAAATTATTTGCAAACGCATTCCATTTGAATTACTTACCAGAAGCAAGAAACACAGAAAGAGAGTGAGAGAGAGAGAGAGAGTCAAAGTGTGGGAAGGAATGAAGGAGAGCCAAGCGGGGGTGACAGGAAGCAGGCGCCAAGTGACAACCACCGGCGGCAATCAGCGCGTACCAACAACAACAACAACAAGAAAATAACAAGACTTTGAGAAGCAAAATGTGAACTGGGAATGAGTTTAGGAATGTTTAGGATGAATTTAGCAGAAGGCTGAGAATTGTTATTTTATGAAATTGCAAACACAATCAAGTTGACAAGCAGCCTTTGTCTTTATCTTTAGCTACGACCTCGTCATTGTCATCATCGTCTTCATCTTTGTGTTGCCTTTGAATGAGCTGAATGGAAGGGTGGTAGCAGTGACAAGGGGGATGGCAGCTTGTTAAGCAGAGTGTGGGGATTTTGGTTGTGGAAAATCGTCAGACAAATAAATTGCACTAATGGAGCTGTTAACGTTTTTGCCATCATAGCACTCGATCCCTTTCTCTTTCTCTAGCTAACTTTTAACTAAGCCAGGAAAAAGATGCTTGTAAAATATTTGAATTGAGTGCAAGAAACTAGAAAATTGCAAAAACTATAGAGAAAACCTAAAAATGCCAAAACACTCGACAACAGGCAAACAAAAAGCTGAAGAAAAACAAGTAAGACTTCGCTTTTGGCCAAAACCAAAGTTGCAATAGAGCCAACGAACATCTTGGTCAAAAACCCATTGTTTTTCTGCCGTGTGTGCGAGTGTGTTTCTGTGTGTGTGTGTGGACAGCCAAGTTATTAGATTCATTTCAAGTTGTACGGAAAAGTGCACTCAAAACACTGAAAACGAAGACAACTTCACAACTCTGTCTACGACTGCGACTACGACTGCGAGTGCAACTGCGACTGTAGACAAAGTCAGTCAAAGTAAAATTTGTGGATCTTTTTTGTGTGAAAAGGGGAAAAGGGGGAAGATACTGAAAGATACACAGGAGGCAAAAAGAAAATTGGGACTGCTGCTGCTGCTGGCGTTGACAACGAAACAGTCGATGGGGAAAGTAGGAAAAAACAGGAAACTGAAGGCTGCAAACAGAGACCGCAACACTATAAATGTGGGTAGTTGCCACCAAAGCGAGAGAGAGTGCGGCACAAAAGAAACCGCAACATCAGCAAAAACCGGTACAGACCCTTTGATAGCACTAACACTGGCAACTGCCTGGCAAATGGAAAATTGTAGAAATGGAAAAAGAGAATGGGGGTAAGAGGAGCGGGGAAAAGAGGAATGAGGCATGTCCCACTATGAGCCTAGTCTGATGCTGCTGCTCTTCCTCCTACTCCTCCTCCCACTACCACTACCACTGCTGGGACGGCACTTATTTCAAACAATTAACTTGATATTGTAACGGCTTTTGTAAAAAGGGAAACGACCCCCCAAAGAACTCTCAAGACCTCAAGAAAGGTCAGCAGTGTGGGGCCAGAGAACAGCCAACTTGCAACTTGCCTCGTCAATGTAGTCAAATAACAAAGAAGCGGCAAAAGCAAAAGAACTTGGCAGCATGTGGTCAAAAGCAAGGCACAGAGCAGCACAATGCGTACACTGACAAAAAGAATGTTGTGCTAACATCAAGATTACAGTCTGCAATCTAAGCTTATTTATCTTATTATTTTCCAGCAAAAAAGGACTTGAGAAATTCAAAATCAGCTTAAATGATAGCGCAAAGAATGAAGGGCAAGTATTTTATAACTTGAGGAAAAATAAATTAGATGGTTTATAAAAAATTAAGGGGCTGAATCTGTTCTTATTCAAAAGCCTCTGGTTTCCAAAGAATTAATAGTATTTGGTGTGAAAATATATGGAATAATTTAAGAAATTTAATATTCTAGAAGAATTTATGAAGATAAGCAGCTAGTTTTTTAGCAGTGTATGTTATGTGTGTGTAGTGAGCGGTAAATAGAAGTGGTGCCAAAAGAAAAACATAATAAAATCAAACCAAGTGAAGCTGCTGCTGTTGTTGCTGTCGTCACACGAAAGTAAAATAAACTAAAAGAAAAACAAAAACAAAAAACTCACGAAATGCGCTGAGGCGACGTTGTTGTCCACGATTCAAGCTGCCAATCCCCTTGACGTCACCCACCACTCGCAGTTCTCTACTTGAAGCTCTGCAGCTGCTGTTGTCTCTTGGAATTGCTATCAGTGTTACAGCTGGCGGCTGTGTCCTGCTGCTCTTGCTGCTTTCCTCGTTTCTCTACTGTCACCTAGTTGTAAGCACCAGCAAGAACAACAACAACAAGAAGAACAACAACGGGCGTCAACTCTTGTGCTACACAACTTGAACACGAAGTTCATCAACTAACGCGTTTGCCAGAGTTCAGCCCACAAATGGCAGCGTCCGAAAGCGTTATTATATTTGTTGTTGTTGTTGTTGCTGCTGCTGCGTGTTTGTTTGCCAGCAGAATGAATATTGCCCAAGTTGCCTGGTACGCCCTGAAGCTGTTTGGCTTGGCTTTCGTTCGGCTTTAGCTGCTGAGGAGCAGGACAGAGAAACCAATAGAGATAAAGAGATAGTGTGAGAGAGAGAGAGAGGGAGAGAAAAAGAGAGAGCACTGTGAGAACACAGAAATCTGCTTCTGGCGACCACCTGTCCTGTTGGCAGCAAGTTTCCTATACTACTTTCCCCTCTTGTTGTTTGTTTGTCTTATAAATTTACTTACGCTTATTTGCGCTAGAAATGAGCTGGCCCCAACAATCTTGGCCCCAAAGTGCAAAGTCGTCGCTTACAAAGAAAAGAAAATAAATAAATAAATAAAGAAAATACCAAGAACAACGACAACAACAACAGCAGCAAAAAATAATGTAAAAAAGCAAAACAAATACAGCTCCAAAGTTTTGTGCGTTGACAACAACACGCGGCGTATGCGCAATAATTTAAAAAATTATTGTGCCCAATTGTTAGCAAGCAAGCAAGCCAAGTGGGTGGGTAGAGGGGTGAGCGTGCTAAAGGTGAGACAGATTGACACAGCAAGAAATCAAGCTTTCAATATGATTAGTTGACAGAGCAGATACAAACAAGAAATACACGAATCCGAAGAAAAGTAATGAAAAATGCATGATAAATTGCTAGTGGCAGGCAAATAATGCCAGCTCTGCTTTACCTGTTCCAAGAAAAATGCATTAAGTTTGTTTTGCTACAGGGAAATGTAGAATAAAATGTAGGAGATCAGAGCTAATATGCAAATTGATTGAGGTATAAGTCAGAAATGTTTTATCATTTAAATTAATAATAAAACTCAGCGCACATTTGTGTAACAATTTGTCGCAATGAAGCTAAACTATATAAGCAGCGAATATTGCTTTGAAATGCTTTTACAAGTCTTCCTGCTGTTACTGTTATGTTGATTCCTGTACAAAGATTTATGGACATCATTTTTACTGACCTGACAGTTGAATATTGCCTATAAAAAAGTGCTAGGATACAACATGTTCCTTTTATATCTCCAAAGTCCTTTGGCTTCACTGCAGCAAAGTTTCAATTTGATGATTTTGCCGTAATTTTAATAAACATTTGATGTGAATTCAGTTGCTTTTCTTTCTTGTTGCCAAATAAACCTTGGCAATATTCAGCTGGAATTCTAATTTGATTGCAAGCTAAACAGAAAGGCATCCATCTCGCTTTCGCACACACATTATCCGCATCGCTCTCTCTCATTCACTCCCCATTTTAGTCTCTTGTCTGGCTTTTAGTGTGCTGTCAGTTGAAGCTACCCTCAAACGCCAATCAATGGTTTGAACTGCGCGCATTTGACCGAAATCTCCCATAGATTCTCACAGACCAGTTAGTTGTTCAGCAGGAACCCGCGAAACCCGCGCGTTCGTCAATTCCATTTCGAATCCTGCCTTCATCCTGCCACATCCTGCTGGGTCCGTTTTGTGCACAGGAAATGTTAAATGATAATGCGCGGCACGCATAAAATGCAGTTGCAGTTGCAGTTGCAGTCACCAGTTGTAGTCAGTCCCCCTTGTGTTGTTTGTGTGTGCGTCACACATTACGTATACGTAATTTTTATTGCGTATACGTAATGCATTTTGATTTCAGACAACACGCAAGCCAACAACAGTTTGATAGTGCGCAGGGGGGAAGAAAAGGGTAACAATTTAAATCGTTGGCGGTCATTTACGTGCACGCCATGCAAAATGCATTGCAAAAGTGTATGTGAATGAGAATGAATACAAATACGAACGGCAATACCAATACCAATGCCAATACCAATGCCAATACCAATGCGAATGCGAATGTGTTGTCTACTTTACGGCGCGTGGCCGTTATTTCCGCTTTACGCGTTGCCACTAATAAAAATCGTTTAAAAAACCGCATGACAGCAGCAGCAGCAGAAACGTTAAATAATAACAATCATGTGTAAATTTCTGTCTTTTTTTCTTTCTGCTGCAGCGCATCAGCCTCGTCCACCTACACCCGCTACACTTGCTATCAGAGACGCCACTTGTACCGAAACCCTCCACCGTCTCCCCTATGCTGCACCCACTCGACACTCTGCTCTCGCTTCTGACAGATTTATGTGGCCCGACAACTTCAAACTGCAACGTGGCGCAATAAATCTCAGCTACAAGAGCCAGCAGCTCCCCCTTTTACTATCTTTCTGCTTCTCTGCACCCTCTACCCTGTCCCCCTCTCTCTCTCTCTCTCTGCTCATATCGCTCTTCTTGCATGCGCTTGCTGCTGTTGATTTCTTCGCGCTCAGCAGCTGCAGCGCTGGCTAAGCTTATTTGTCTATCTGTCTGTCTGTTTGACTCACTGTCTCTCTCACTCTACTGCTTTCCCTCTCTTCCCCCCCTCTGTAACGCGTTTGTCTCTTTTCCCTTTGTCTTCCATTACTTAAATTAAAATCGCGAGGCAAACGCGTTTCGCGATTCTATTACCAAAAGTGACTCAAACCAAAAATATATAAAAAAAAAAAAATACTTGATTCTTGTTCTTGCTGCTGCTGTTACTATTTCGCTTACATTTTGTTGTTCTTGCTTCACTTCTTGACGGCTTTTACACTTTTAAACGTAGCTTTTAGCCCCGTCGGGGTGTGTGTGTGTGTGTGTGTGATTTTTCGTCTTGTCTTTTGGCAAACGAAAAATACGTTAAATTAAATTATGATTTCAGTTGTTGCCCATCTCTTTGGCTCTGCGGCTCATCTCTCATCTGTTTCAGAGTGGCCCCGCCTCCTGCTCACTCTGCTGCTGTCTGCCTCACTGTTTTCATATTCCTTAAATTCATTTTGGCGCGTTCTTTTCCATTTTTTTTTGTGCTTGTGCTAAAAATATTTGCCTGCCTGCGCACGTTTCAGGCAACGTTTGTCCGCCTGTCCATCCGTCTGTCTGTCTGTCTGTGTGTCCCTCAGTCACTTAGTCAGTCCGTTAGTCAACAAGCGGGAAGACCGCAGTGTGCGTGCTTTTTGGTGTCGGTGTCGCTCTTCTCGCCATACGGAAACAGGGATTCTGTGAATCTGGAATCCCAAACCCAATCCCCCAATTCTCAGTCTCGTTTCTGCGCAAATTTTGTTATGCGGCTGCAAATCTTCAACAATTGCCCTGATTTATAATTTCTGCTTAGCAATGCAAAATACTTGAGCCGCAATAGGCGACTGTAAGGGGAGCGGGAACGGTAGCGGGAGTCAAGCAGAAGCGGGGCCAACGGCTGGTCGAGAGGCAAGTGGCAGCTGCCAGCGTCGCATGTGTTGGCTTAGCATACAAATATTTTGCTGTTTGTTTGCTTTAGTGCGCATAAATGGCAAGTAGATAAGGAGAGGAGAGCGAAGAGGGAAAAAGGAGAAAGGAGAAACAAGAGGGCAGAGAATGTGGGAGAAGTGCAGAATAAATGTGATGAGTACGTTGACAAGAGAGCTGCCTAACCGCCATGCACACTCCCCTTTTCCACCTCTATACCCTCTTCCCCCTTCACCGCTTTCATTTCTCTGTCATGCATAATCCCGGACTGCTGCTGCTGCATCAGCCGTATACGTCTCTGGCTCGTCATAATGTGGCTGGTAGTGCGCTTATGCATAATTTACCCGCTTGTCAGCCCAAGGAACGAGACAGCGACAGAGCAAATGAAACTGAGAGAGAGAGAGAGAAAGAGGTAGAGAGGAAAGATATGTCAGAGCTGAAAAGCCTAGAAAAGTCACAGACACATCGCACGAGAAACTCACTTTGACTGTCGTAAAACTGGCAGCAAACCTCAACGCTGACTCTCCCAGTCAAGTTCACAGTTTGAATTTATGCCATTTTATGATCAACTCACAATTATAGTGCATATTTAAATATATACCAAAAGCAAACATACAGTCCGAAAACTGGTTGATTTAAATAAAATTTTATGGCTTTATTTTATATGCCCGAACTTAAAAGTTTAAGCTCTCGTATAAGCACCGAATTAGAGCCGTAATTCTAAAAGAACTGAATATATTTATGCCAACTTTTTCTAAGAAATGTTGTAGTTTAAATCGTAAGCATTTTAAATAAGTTTCTTTCAGTTTAACTACAAGATAAGTAACTACAAGCAAATCGAGGTCACCAATTACAGCAAATATATTTTAATTATACTCAATCTAAGCTCAGTTTGTCAAGTATTTCACACGTTTCCTTTCTTAATTATAAAACTACTAAAATTTGACTAAAATTTGTAACTAAATTCTAAGCAGGAGTCTTTAGTGTGTGAGTTGTCGTGTCTGTTAGTTATTAGTGAGAGCATTTCTTTGCACTGTGCTACAGAACTCTTGACTTAAATTGGATTGGATTGCCGGAGAGGTCCTGCTCATGTTGTTGACTGATTGCTTTGGCGGCGCCCAAGACAAGAATAAAACTCAGGACGAAACACACAGACTAAACACAGAAATGCGTGCGCCATAAATTAAAGTAGTTTTAAGTTCCTTTTATTTTTTTTTATTTTCTGCTCTCCATTTGGTTGTTGTTTGTGGCCATTTCTATTGGTCTTTGTTGCTGTTGCTGTTGTTGTTGATGGTTTTGGGTTACGCTGGAATGGGTTTTTTTCTGTGTTTTTTTTTCGGGTGAATGGAGGATGTGGCAGGAGAGGTTTTTAGCATTTCTGGTACCGCCCGCTGTTTGAGTTGGAGTTTTGTTGGTTGCTTTTTACCCTAAAAATAGATACACAAATGTGTTTTAATGGTCGCTTTTTGCCTCGCGTTCTCTTTTCGCCTCGTCCTTCGTTCAACGTTCATCGTCCTGTGCGTCCGTCTTCCTGCTCGTCCCAATCTCTGCCGCTTTGTTATGCCGTCTGTCGTTTTTCTATGTGACTGAATTTATTTGGTTATTCCCTTTCTCCATTTCGCAACATTCTCTACGCTCTTCTCTTCCACAAATTTCCTCAATCTCTCGTATATATCTTTGTGCGTGTTTGCCAGCCATTCGCCAAAAGTTTCCTGGCCGCCTTTTTTGCCGAGTCTCGAGCTCGATTCTCGAGTCTGTTCTATTGCCAGTTGCTGCTGCTGCTTACCACTGGGTGGCAAATGGTTTTGATTTGATTAATGAATGTTCTAATTAAGCAAAACCGTCACCTAAGCTTGCTCAGCTGCCATTTGACCTTGGCCAAAAACAAAAATCTAACCAACATAGTAACCTGAGCTGTACCGAGTCAGAGTTATCGCTTTTCGGTTGTTGTTGTTGTTGTAGTTGTTGCTGCCACGTTTGCTTGCAACGGATAAGAAGACAAATTATTTGGCCAAGTCAGGAATTCCATTTTGTTTCGCTTTCAGTTGAGTTGAGTTCAGTTCGGTTCTGTTTCAGATCCAATTGCTCCATTTTGTTGGATTGGGTTCAGTTCGGTTTGGTTTGGTTTAGTTTTGCTTTGTTTTGTTTTGTTTCGTTACTGCAAGTGATTAGCGTTAAATGAAAGTCGAGTCCGCACACTAAAACTTTATCGAAATTGACTCCAAATTGTTTTTTTCTTCTCTGATTGTCTTGGGCCACAAATTTCAATTATATGCCCACCTCTATGACTCTAACTATGGCAATGGCTTTAGCTCTGACTCTGACTCTGGCTGTGATTGCGATAATTACGTAATGGCCACTGCCTAATGATGATTGGGGACGGGTCCTGAAGTTTATGAGCATAGTAATTGCCGTAAGTGTAACTGTCCCCGGTCCAAAGAACCTAAACCAGAACCCAAACCCGAACTCTAACTCAAACTCGCTCTGTGACTGCTTGCTTGCAACCTGCAAGCTTTTAGTCTGTCCCTCTCACACTCTGTCTTACACTGTCTCCCTCTCTCGTTATCACTTTGTCTTCTTCTTTATGTTGTGCACTCAGTTATGTAAATTTAAAACTTTAAGCACAAGTTGTTGCTGCCGCTTTGTCCTCATGTCCTCGTGTCCCGTGTGTGTTTCGTGTGTCTGCCATATAAATTTAAACAATGTTGAAAACATGCTGCGTTGGCACTTTTTAACCACGCGCCACACACACACAGACTCACACACAGCCACACGCAAGAGGCAAGCATTTATGCTGTAGTCGCAAAAGTGTTGCATACGTTGAGGAGCCCGCACACAATTTACATACAACGTTTGCCTCTCCTCCGGCCACGCCCCGTTTTCATCCTGCAAAACTGCCACACATGTGTGGAAGTGTATGTGTCTGTGCCAGAGTGTGTGTGTGTGTGTGTGTATTTAATGTCGAAATTATGGACGACAATTTTAATGACAATTCAACTTAACATTAGAACGACAACAACAACGTCGACATGCGACCAGCAGCAGCAGCAACAACAAGCGCAGACTTTGCTGGTCGTTAGTCGCTGCTGCAACAACAACAACAATGTGTACAACAACAGCAGCAACAACAACGATGACTGGCTTGGCAGCATCAACGGCAGCAAAACAGTTTCCGCATCCGCCAGCCGCCATTGTGCCAGGATGCCAATGCCACACACACATATTCACACACACACACACATTCATCTCATACATACACATGTGTTGCTGCTGCTGCTGTCGACGACAATGCGTGTGAGTTAAATGTATGCGCATAAATTAATAATTAATTACACAGAATTACATTTCGGGCTTGTTGTATAATATTCATTATTGTTATGCATAAATAAGGAGACGCTGCCTCTCCTGCACTCCTCTACTCCCTTTTTCCTACTCGCTCATTCATTCTTTCCCACTCCAGTCCGGCTGTAGTCCAGTGTGTATGTCACTCAATTTGCTGCGCGCATTTTCATTTGTTAGTTTATGTTGCAGCTCATTAAAATGCCAGCAAATCCTGAGTTTCCTTTTCCTTCCCGTTCTCAGGCACTCGGGCACTTTCTCAACTCTTTTTTGTGTTAGTTTTTGGTCTCTGTGCAACTCCTGCTCCTTTGCACACTCACTCTACTTGGGCTCACATCAATCTTCAAATGTATTTATGCGAAGCTTGTAATATATTTCATTTGATTTACAAGCTACGGGTCCGAGCAGCAAACCGGACAAGCAGACTTGACAGGACACACGATTTGCATTCCTTTTGATGGGAAGCTTTTAGTCCCTGGGGCATATTCAAATGCTGATTTTGCTCGCTCACTCCGAAAGTCAACTATCTGAAAGGAAAGGAATCGAAGGGAAAGTAGGAGGAATGGAAAGGAAGCCCATTATCCCTTGTCAGTGGCACAAACGTGTTTATTGGCTCTGCACAACACACAAGGACACATTGCCGCATAAATATCAACGAAATTAAGGCGCAAAATATTTGCCAGGGCAATAAATCAACAGAGTGTCCACTCCGTCCCTTCCTACTCCCGCTGGTTGTATGTGAAGGAAATTGACCAAAAAGTATTAGTAACGGAAATTGCACAAATTTTCGGTCAAGCAACTCGTAGGGATAACAACAGGATGCTCTGTGCAGGGAATGCAGGGGATAAAAGATGGAAAATGCTCCCTAACTGTCTCTCACTGTGTGTGGTCATTTTAATTGAAAGCAAGACAAAAGCACAATGGCATTGATGGAGCAGATCGAATATGCATAGACAACAAACAAACACACGCAGACACCGACACAGACACAGACAAAAGCATACACATGCAGACTGAAATACACAGATAGAGACCGTGACAGTTACAGTTGTGGAGAAGCGTGTCTTCTGAAAACTGTATCCTTGTTGTATTTATACTTCTAAAGGCCTTTTAGACATTGTTATGCATTACGTTAGGTGTGTGTGTGTGTGTGTGTTATTGGGTGTGTGTGTTTTGACAAAGTTTTCCTTCCATTCAATTCTCATATTTCAAATGGCGCCTCGCGCTCATAAGTATGCAACACTTTTTCCCACGAGCCTTCGGCAGCCGCCTGGCAGCCATTTTGTAAAATTTGCATGGATAATTTGTCACTTTGAATGATGTTGAAGCTTTTTGAGTGGGTTAGACGAGACGACGAGCATAGCATTCCCACCCCCTCCCCTCCCTTGGCATTCAAAAATGCTTGCGGGAAGTGCGGCAAATGTTACAAATTGTTGTCGTTGCCTGACAGCCGAAAAACGGGGAAGTGGAAGGCTTGAATTGGCAAAGGCAGGAGAGCGTAATGGAGTTGGTTGTGTAAATGCCTTGTGTCGCTTCAAATTTTGGGCACTCACACATACACACACACACATACGCATATAATATAACATAATAGGAACATGAAGAGTTTTGTCGACAGGGGGGAGAATAAAAAACAAGTTTAATAAACCTGCCTTGCCGACTAATTTGACAATAAAAAGCAAATGTTTTGGGGCACAAAACGCACATACCTATAATAAAAAATAAAAAGGGACATAGGGACACAGCCCGATAGGACAAGCTATGGGGAGGGGTGTACTGAGGTTAGGCTAGCCTACCCTTTTTATGGCACACACATGCACGCTAACAGGTTTAAAAATTACATTTAATGACAATTGGCATTGCACAAGCTACCAAAAAACCAGTCCCTGGCCACAATCAGATATACAAATTTAACAAAAATATTGCTAAGGGTATGGGGAATTAGGAGAGGCACGGATAGGGGTGTGTGGGGGCATTGAGGACATAGCATGTGTGGTATGAAAATGGTTGGCAAAAGTTGGCTGGCAATGGCAATGGCATTCTCGACAGGTTCGCGCAATTTCCAGCCAAGTTGCTCCCATTAGCCACATAATTTTAAGTGTGTGCGTGGCGCGAACTGGGGCAGGGGAAGTGGCTGAAAGGATATGGCAACAGTGGGGGGGTAGGCAAAAGGGGAACACTGGCAGAACGAGCTCATTTAATATTAAAAGGATTTATGAGACATTTTCCTTTCATTTTGACAACGCAAAAGGACGCACGGCCGAGGCCAGACGGACGGATAGACAGACTGGCGGACAGACGGTCGGCGCACGTCTGAATCGTGAAAAGCGAATGAAAATTTTCCTCGTTCCCCGTCGACGACGTTGATGAAATTTTCGCTTAACAGAATTTGTGACGCTTCGCGTGGCGCCGGCGTTGCCTACGCTCGGTTAAAGGGTTTTACTTTTTAGTCTCAGTTCCACTTTACCATATAACCGCTGTACCTACCCTGCCCCTTCTCGCTCTCCATGCCCCGCAAAAGTCCGCACTGCGTTGTGCTATTGTTGTGCGCAGCGTGGCAACTTTTGCGCTGGTTTAGCTTACGCCTGGGAATTATTTGAGTGCTTTTTGCCAACAGCCTCCACCCGTTTTTCTTCCCAGTTTCCCCATTTCCACTTGCCACTTTCCCCATGCCGTTAGTCAACATCCCTATCACGATCCTAAGCGTGTGAAAGTGCAGACGCCGACAACCGCTGAATGTATCAAATAAAAGCCTGCTTACAATGTACAAGTGTGTGTGTGTGTGTGTGTGTGTGAATTTTGACAGATTTGAAAATTATTATGCAAAATGAATAATTTAGTTGAAAGTGTTAAATTGATTTTACCCTTTCAGTACGAGCACACACACACACACACCCACACACACACTGAGACCACGTCGGAGATGATGGCAACTCTGGCTTGATTGCCAGCGCTGATGGGCATTTCCTCAGTTTTCCAACCACTCCCCACTCCCTGTTAACCCTTCAATCCGGCCATAACACCACCTGAAGGTCCATTAAAATGAGCTTAAGAGTGCCAAAATGATATCAACTATATTTGAGCATTTTAAGCGAAATATTACGCACACAAGCTGCTTAACCAGTGTGTGTCGTAAATTCCGACAATACAGAGCAAAAGAGAAATGTGTCTGCACTTAGAGTGTAGAGCTATATACTTTTATAAGGCACTGTAAAGTCATTTCACTTGATTGCTAATTTAAAGTCTACATGCAAAGCTGATTAGACTCAAGTTCTTTGTAATTTAAGGCATGTATTTCACTTGAAGTGCTAAAAATATGACAAACTGATGGAGTTTTTAAAGAAAAGTGAACCATAAGCTAGTGGTTTACTTAAAGCTAATAACCAAACTCATTTGTGAATTACTTGAGCTGCTTTTAGGTCATTTCTTTTTAATCTTAAATTCAATTATATTTTTCTGTAAACTAGCTCAAACTTTAAAGCCCCAATCATAAAACTGCTGATAGATTTTTGTACAAAAGTTTTTGCATTTCAATCAACACTTTCTGCTCTGCATATAAGTTACTTTATTAGGCACACTTGAGCTGCCTAAGTTGCCTTGAGCTTCATTTCAATCCTACAGCTTTTTATCGACTACCAATATCAATGAGAGCAACACCTTTTTGTAATAAAACAACTCGAGCATGATGTAGTCAAATGCCAAATGTCGAAAACAACAACTGCTTGGAGTACATCTGGCTGGCTATCTGTGGGACATTATGGACATATGGATAACTGGATACAAGCTCTGTTTCTTGTACGACTTGTATTGTAACCTGTCCTAGAACACGCCTACAGCTTGGTTACACCAAAACCCTCAACGCCCCTCGTTCCTGACGTCATTTGTCAAAAATGTTGTTGGTAGTCAGGGTCGGTCGGAGTTCAACCCAGTCTTATAATCGTAGTATTACACACTCTCTGTGTATGTGTGTGGCTAATATTGACATTCCTAATCTGTGCAGCGCTGTGTGTTGGCCGTTAAAATGCCGTGTCACTTCGTTAGTATGCGTGTGTGGTTCCATTTTGGCTAAGGTCGTCTTGGCCAGATCATGAAATTGGGTTTGGTTAGCGGTATGAGAACTGATTCGCCTTTTGTATTCGTTGCTTATTGCTCTACTTTCTACTTTCCTTTTTCTGCTTCGACTGGGTGTGTTTTGTTTTTGATTCATGCCGCGCTATCAGCACTGGGCGTGTTCAGTTTGTCCTTTACTCGCCTCCCTCCCTCTCACTCTCTGTTTGGTTCATACATATTTATTTGTTGTGCTTGCTGATGATGACATTGCGAAAGGCAGTTTATTAGTTTAAGTAGCTGCCTCATTTGGCAGTGATTAGCGCTGGACTTTTGGCTTAAAGTCTGTTCTCATTCGAAATGCTTTACTTTAATTTAGACAAGAATAAAAACAACGTTGTCTTGGACGTCATGTTGTTACTTACTTGCAGCACACACTCAACACTGAATGGTATTTTTTCTCCTTTGCAAATTGTTAGTAGCACGCCCGCAGCGAGTAGACTTCAGACTCAGACTGAGACTGAGACAGGAACTGGGACTGGTACTGAGTCAGAGACTTTGTGCTGGACCCAGGAACCCGAACCCGGTCTAGCTGCAGACCTAGACCTCTGGCATGTATTTGCACAACCTGTGTAAAGTGCAGTGGAGCCAAACACACACACAGGCACACAACAGCAGCAGAGGGAGTGTCTGTAGTGCGGAGGATATGGGCCAAAGCGATTTGCTTTGCCAAAAGCTGCATGACTAACTTTGTAGTTGTAGTTGTGTGTATGTGTGTATGTGTGTGTGAGTTGGTGCGACAGCACAAGTGTTTTAATTTTACGACATTGTATGAATTTTACTGCTGGCACAGCAGAAACATCAGCACCGCTGTTACATATCGTTAGCTTCCTTAACGGACGTATCCCACATCTTCACCAGCGTCTGTTGTCTCCCTTAACCCTAGTGTTGCTGCCTCTCTCTATCCCCAGCTTTACACCAGTGTTGTCTGTGTAGTGTGGCGTACTCATAAATTGCAGCTTGCAAGCTTCAGTGCAATCAGCGTCATCAGCTTCATCCGGCCCTGCAGCGAACTGGCTTGAAGAACCATGGGCCAAAAGCGACCGAAAGAGACACCCGTTGACAGAGGGAGACAGCTAGAGTGAGAAAGAGTGGTATGGGTATAGTGGGAACCGATTGCGTACCACAGCAATGCGGCTAAACGGTTTAAAAACCCAAAAAAAAATTGCTACACTAAGAAATTGTTTAACGAACCCAGTTAGTTCAGTTGATAAACGTTCAGCTAAACCAATTTTCAAAACTGTAGACACAAATGGAACTGAAACTGGAACTGAAGAGCTCTAAAAAATTGTAGTGGCATATTAGATTATGTGATTCAGTGAACGTTTTGGAATTGAGCAATTGAACTGTCTTAAAGCCATTGGACAGTGAACTAGTTTGGAATCAGCAAACAGTTTGAAACATTTTAAAACAAAGCGACTAAATGAACAGAACTAGTTCATTTTTTAACTACAGCAAATTAACAAACGTGAACTAGTTCCAATTTATATGCAGAACTTTTTGCTGTCCTTGGAGCTAGTTTATAAACTGAATGAACATTTTTGTGGCCCACTGTCGCTTAACTGCCGTCACTTAACGTTAACAGTTTACGCTTGCCTGCGGGCTAAAAAGGCTGGCGTTGCAATACACATACACTTACATAGTAACACACACACACACACACAGACACATGTGTGTAGTTTTTTCTCTTCAGGCGTCTTTGCCTCGCCATCATTTTTGGTGCTGCTGTTGCGCTAACTGCGTAAAGTTGGCACTTGAAACTGTCAGCTTAAATATGCCAGCTGCACACACATACACATAGAGCAGCACACACTTTACACGCATACACACACACACACACACTTACACACATAAGGCTACTACATAAAGTGCACAAAATGGTGGACGCATAGCGAAAGTTGGAACTGTAAGTTACAGAAGCAGCGACTCTTATGGCTCCTTGCAGTCTGGCGGGCCATAACTTTTGGCATAACCCCTCTGGCCGATCCCCACACCGATTATACCTATATACGTATGTATATATATATGTAATCTGTATGTACATCCCTTTCTTTCGTGCCCACTGCCACTGACTTAACATAAATGTATTTTTAAATGCCTCGGCTACAGCTAAATTAAACAGGATTTCCACTTTGCGCTTTACGCGCTCATTCGTTCATTTGCTGAAACTTTTACTTATATATTTCCTTGAAATTTCTTTTGTTTCATTTCTAACATGTATTTGTTTTCTCTTTGCGCTTTCTAGATGGTGACGAGAACGAAGAAAATTTTTGTGGGCGGTCTCTCGGCGCCCACCACGCTGGAGGATGTCAAAAGCTACTTTGAACAGTTTGGTCCGGTAAGTACAGCAAAAAAGAAAGTAACAGAAAAAAAGAAGGAATTCTAAGCACACACACACACCTCTATAAATATTGTTCGTCTGGCAACTTCCGAAATAATAATAAAAATAAAAATAATAATAAAAAGAAATCAGAACGACAGTTGCCGAACGAAACCAATCATGCAATCTATGCGCACTGCGCGTGTCATCTCCCCTTAATCCCTCTCCACTCTGTGAAGGTGAAAAGGGAAATAAGAAAGGGAGAATGGAGAATGAAGAAATGGTATGGTATATCTGCTTGTAAACGCTGCTGAGCAATGACACCTTCACTGGCTGCCACTTGCAACGTTTTGTTTGATCAATAAAAACGCCAAAATAAAAAGTGGAGAAAAAACTCGACCAACAAACCAAAAAAAAAAAAAAGTTCTACATAAAAAAGAAAAGCAGAGGAATATATATCCGTACCAAATTCAATCTTGACAAGTACTGCAAAACGCAGACGATGGCCCGACACGTCGATGTCGGCCCCTGTCACCCCCTCAAACCCTTTTCGACACCCCTTTCGCACCCCTCTCACACCGCTTTCACACACACACACATACCTTTCAAACACCTATATACATCCATCAGTTTACCCAAATTCTCTGCCTTCTTTTCTTCCTGCAGCAAAAGCAAACTCCACTTAACAGCGGCTTACACACATGCAGATTGAGTATGTGTGTGTGTGTGTTTGCGGCTGAGTGCTGTTCGAGTGCTCTTTAAGTTCTCCATTCAGCCATGTTTGGCAGCGGGTAGCAGATTGAAAGCCAAGGGGAGTCAGGCAGGGAAAAAGCCCCAGACTTGTTATAGCGCACAAAACAAATTTTTTAGCACGAGAACAAAAATTTGTTGTGTTCTTGATTACGATACTAAACGAAAATCGATTTGTACAACGCTTCTCTTCTTCGATTTTAATGAGCGACTAGATCCTTCAGCCTTCAAAGCGGATTTCATTAACGATATGCAAAAAAAACAAGTAAGAAAGGCTACAGTCGATCGAGCCGACTGTAAAAGACCCCGTACTCCCATAGTATTGCATTTTATTTAAATTAAAATTTTCAAATGAAATTTAAAAAATTAAAATTAAATATTTACATTTTGAATTAAAATTAAAAAATAAATAAATTAACAACTGTCATCGGCAGCACTCGAACCCGCGATCCATGCGAAGGTTCCACATTGCGCCGCAACTCTATCAGTTGCACCACACCCATCTTCTATCATTCTTCCGATTATTTCCATATACGTATGTGCACACATACATATGTGTGTATGCATAGCATTGGTCGGCGCGGCCAGCGGCTCCGGGCAGCGCTGCCGCCAGCAGGTAGAGAAAACGTTCGAACATATGTTTGTATGTTTCTGTGTTTGTTTGTATGTGTTGCGCGCATGCAGTGATTTTGCTTTAAAATAACTTCAACTTTGAACCGTAATTTCTCTGTTGTTTGACATAGGATTTTGATGCCACTTTCAGGAAAGTTATAAATAGTAATTCTCTAAGCGTATGTTAAATTACAACACTGTACTATTTGATTTAATGCCTGAAACAAGGCATTGAAGCTGGAGAGTCTTTTATTTCTGATGAGCAAAGGGGGCGTGGCAGCTCAAAATTTTGAATGGCGTTATATTAAGGCTGTCTCTAGGAACCTGTATACCAAAATTGGTGCTCCTAAGTGCTATAGTTACTGAGATATTCGCCTAAAACAAAAATTTTCTCGAGGTTTGTCTGGTTTTTTGCTCATTGCGGGGGCGGTAGGGGGCGTGGCAACAATTTGAAATAAACTTGATCTGCTTGACATAATAACGGACTTTCATTGTGAATTTCATGGTTCTAGCTTTTGTAGTTTAAAAGATCCAGGTGTTCATACGGACAGACGGACAGACGGACAGACGGACAGACGGACAGACGGACATGGCTATATCGACTCGGCTGTTGATGCTGATCAAGAATATATATACTTTATGGGGTCGGCCACGCCTCCTTCTGCCTGTTACGCACATCTCGCTTCTGACAAACTTAATAGACCCCCTTTACTCTTTTTTAAAGAGTACGGGGTCTAAAAATGGCAGAAAGAAAGGCAAATCTCTCAAGCACGCGGGTTTCTTCTATCGTAAATCTTTAATAGGTATAAGGGATAAGCAAGTTTTCTTCTTCACTTTTTTCGCTTCAAAAAATTGAGTTCATCATTAAGATTCACTTTAGATTTCAGCGCTTGAAACTGTGTTAAGTTTGTGTACGTATTGTGATAGCACTTTAAGTTCTAAGAAACCAGAGCAAGTCTTGAAGAAGTTTCCTCCAAACTTTATTCAGAAATCTTATATCTCGCTGATAATCGATCAACTTAAGACTCTCAGCCAATATTTGGCTACACTTTGTATTAATTTCACTTTGGTTTTAATTTCCGCATTCAGCTCAGCTGTAATAATTAAATCCTCCTCCAAATACGATACTTTGAAGAACAAGTAGCCCTCTTACTTATTGAAATGAAAGGTATATTTGATTTTCACACTTCTACAGCTCGAATTACACTTGAACTTGCCACTTTGCAATCATTTTCAGTGAAAATCCAGGTCTGTTCACACCTGTAGTGACTGTAGTCATCGTTATGTCATTTAATACTGCCCCACATTTTGTAAAAACTCTCAACGGATTTGAAAACTTCTCTCTCGTCTCTCGTCGGCACTCAGGTGATGCGGCAGCTTATGCAGGTGAGGGTGGAGTGGGTGAAGCCTCCTGATAATTGACACAAATTGGCGCAACTTTTTGTCAGCTCTTCAAACCGCCAGCACGTCAACTGGCATTTGCGATGGCTCATTGCGCCCGCGCCCACGACATTCGATAATGCGAATATAATGACGACGCCATTCTATATAGCTTTTCCTCCCATCCCCCTTCCATCCATCCACTCTACACCCCTGGCACTCTGTTTCTCCTTGATTTAGCTAGCACTCAGTGCCAAAGCACATAAACGCCCATCAATCAAATCAGCGCTCTGTGTGCAAAATGCTTTTAAGTAATTTTCATCATAACTGCGAATGAAGCTGTCAAAATCTATAGCGATCAAATAGTTGAAACACCTATAAATGTAAGTGTATGTGTGTGTGTGTGTGTATAGCTATCGAGTATAGCAAGTGGAAACAAAAGGCTGCTTGTCTAACCAAGCGCGAATTCCTAATGGCAAACTTTTCAATTAATCCGCATTTGCAAAAGAAAATTATAATAATAATAATAATAACTTGGCCAACACAAAAGGTGGGTAAAAACGCGCTGGGTATTGCCAATAAGCTTTGGCAAAAGTTTCGACAGAAAGAGAGTGGAGTGAGGTTGGATTGGGGAATGGGGGAAATGCCAGTTGCCTGGTCCACATACTTGGCCAAGTTATTGATTACAACTAATCCCCTTTTGGCTTTTGCCTGCCGCCTCATTGAGCAGCGGCTCGCAAAGAGATTTACGTTTGTTGGCCATAAACAAAATAGCAAAAAGGCAAAACCTGCCCCCAAGGCAGAGTCAAAGGCAGTTGAGGCTTAGACGTTAGCTTGGTTCATATAGCCATAGCCATAGCCATAGCCGTATCCGTGTCCGGGATCCGGATCACAACTACCGGCCAGGTGGCCAGTCAGGCGTTAATGACTTTAACGGCCATTTTTCTTCTTCTAAAGATAGACAGAGTAAGGCGAAAAATGTAAATGGAAAAGGAAAAGATGGTAGATGGAATGTTGCTAGATTGTAGATGGTAGAGATTGCCTTTTTCGTTGTCATTGGCATTTGGAGACGGTACAGAGACGGAGGCACACGGTAAAGATTGATTAGCCAGGATGACACAGTCAGGCACAGTTCCCTTTCCCCTTCCCCTACCAGAAAACCTGGCAAACAAACCGAATTCAATATGATTAATAGTTGTTGCATGTTGCGTAGAATAGCGACAATCGGAATAACAACAGAACAATAGTCCGGGAATATCGCAAACAACAGCGAGAGATTGTCTATATAGAAATTTATGACCCAAGCAACCAGCCAATTTCATGTTGCCACTACAAGAAATTTCCTTTTATTTTATCCCCCTCTCCCTCTCACTCTTTCTCTCTCTCTCTCTATTCATATCTCTCATTTTGTATTTTTATTATTATTATTATTTTGCTCTTGTCGGCGCGGCACATTTTATTTGCATTCCATTTTATGTTTTAAATGTGGCATTGCATTGTTTGCATTTTTTTCACATTTCTGTTTTAAGACCGGTATCTAAATGGAGTAAAACGAAACGCGAATGCTCTAGCAATAAAAATGTAAATAAATGTAACCAAAAGGAAGTGATGAAATTATTTTTAACAACTTGTTTTAATAAGAAATATTGCGACAATTTGTATGTAAGCCCAAAAGTATGCAATCATTTTTTTAAACCGTTAATTCCTTTTCATTTCACAATAAAAATTTACTCAGTAATAATAACAATTGTTTTCAATTAAGTAGCAGAGATTTAAAGTGTTTCATTTAACATTTTTATTTTATTAATTCCCATAGTTTTGCTGCTATTAAAATCTCTGCTATTTCCAGCACTCAACAGCCTCTACTTATAATTATAAACAAAGTAATGCTGAATCGCCCGGTAGATGGCGCTGCATAAATATTTTGTATATACTTAAGAGCTTAACTTTTGGGTGCGTTACTTGCTTAACAGCAAAGTTTTAATGCCCCGTTGTGAGGCTATAAAAACTATAGCCAGGCTCATTTGCAAACTGATACATTGAAGAGGCGGTTTTGAAGAGTGAGAGGCCAGAAGGCAGAGGTCACAGGGCAGAAATAGTCATAGCTTCTGGCAGATAACCCTTAACCCCGAGCCCTGCGTATAAGCCACATGCACATAGATAGTTGCCACACCTTTTAAATGCAAATCAGAGAAATGTTTTTGCCAAATGCGAAATAAAAGCAACAACAAAAAAAAACAAAGCAAACCAACAAAACAAATGGCAAATTTCAAATTTTCAGTGTGCAAGTTTTTAGTGCAAATGCTTTACATTTAACTGACAAACACTCACACACAAACACACGCACACTCGCACACATAGATAGATAAAATGGACCCCAAACTGACCTCAGCTGCTGCAACCTTTGCCACTGATTTTATTGCAACTGCTGCAGCTGCTGCAAACTCTGCGATAACAAAAATTTCACATGCACAGAAACAGAGAGCGAAAGAGAGAGGGCGAGAGAGAGACTGACCGAGATGGAGATATAGAGAATAGGTGAAAAGAAAAAAATAACAAAAATGCAAAGCTCTTTGGCTAAAAAATTGCAAATAAACTACACATTTTGTAAGGCCCCCTTCGTAGCAGCAGCTGCCTGCCCTCTTTTACCCTAGAATCCAAGACCCTTCTCTCTGATCCATCGTTACTCGTCGCCCGTATCTTTCCTGTAGTCCCACTCGCACTCTTGTCCCCATTGCTGACCTGTGCTTGGTATGGAAATTTTGCAGTGGCCAACTATCAGGCAGCCTGCAGACATTGCCCTGTGGCTTTTAAAGGTGTTTACGATGTTTGCTTTTGCCATGCCCCAAGGGTTAGTTAATTTAAGCGCTTTTCATAAGCATTTTATAGCAGGACGTATCTACGTTCGGGCCAAGTGGCAACAGCAAGTGGTAAAAGTGCATCCAAAGCTGCCAAATGTCCAGCCAAACCAAAGATGTCCCCTTTCTTCTCTACACCTTTAACCACTTTACAAGCCACAAAGGCTAACAATTTTGCTGTAAGTGCAGCTCTCTGAGGGTTATTAATTATGACAAATCATGTTCAACAACAATTGTAGCAAATGTACATAAAAAGTTAATTTGATTAAAAGCTAAATTTATTATTTAATAGTGCGTTAATAATTGGAGAGCAGAAAGCGGGAAATAGGCATATATTTTCATATATATAATGCAGTTTTGTAGTTGTAGAAAGAGGGAAAAATATTTCTGGGAAATAATTTAAACATTAAATTCATTTAAGATTTCCTTAACAGCTTTAATCGTCTGCAGTTAATGACAAATTAATTTAACTGTCAATTTGTCACAGTCACAAAAGTTTATGTTAATAAAACAGAACCACAACAATACAAATTTGAACTTTTGAACCTAAAATTTGAATTAGTCGCCCGTTAGAAGGACATTAGAAGGATCAAGTTAAGTTATAATGTTTGTATAAAATCATATATCATGTTCTTAACGACAACTGCGGCGAGTATCAACAGTTTCTGCACATATATGTGTATAAATTGGTGTATATATATTTTATACATATATAGGAACTGTGCGTGGTTGCGTAGATAGAGTTTCAATCTTGTTTGTTTACCCACCTGCCTGCTGGGATCAGTCAGTCAGTCAGTTAGTCAGTCAGTCCGTGAGTGAGTGAGTGTGTTTGGTGGGTGGCTTGGTCCCCGGTTGTTTGTGTTGTCCTTGTGCCCGTCAGTCAGTCAGTTTGTCTGTCTGTCTGCCTGTCTTTCTGTCCGTCTGTGCCATAACTGTGGGCAATTTTTGAGGCATTGCGAATGAAGTGTCTCTTCCCAGTTGCATAAATTATGATGAAGCGCAAATCTTCAGTTAGCCGTATGTAAATGTAAATGAAGGCTTCGTGCCTATGTATATATGTGGGTGTGTGTTTGATTGTATGTGTGTATGGGGGAGTATATGTGTGTGTTTGTGTGTGCACGATGAGTGGCAGATTTGCATAATCCTTAGCAAAAGGTTTCATGACAACGCTGCTGCTGCCGCTCGACATGTCAATGTGACTGAAGAGGAAGGGAGACGGTGGATTGCAGTGGAGGGAGAAGGGTTTTCGACAAGCCACAAATACTTCAGCACCTCCACCTAAGCTCGTAATTAACAGCAAATATGTATATGTATACGCATATGCAGATGTATGTGCATAGGGGCATATACAAACACACACACACACACACACTCTTACACACACACATACATGCATACTCAAAGCCTGCACTCTACCAGCTGTCATTTACATAGCCAATTAGTTGTACATAAGCAACAACAATTGCCTCAACAACAACAACATCAGTCGGCAGATGAAGGCGAAGCAGATGAAGAAGAAGAAGTAGAAGATGAAGAAGAAGAAGAAGAAGTACTTGTCCGTCTGACAAATTTCTGTCTTAATCCCAGCCTTGGCCGCAACTAATTTAATTGTGTTCAATTTGGCATAAAGGCGTTTTAATGACCGCATTTAGCTACTCAGTAACTATATAATATCCTATATACATTAATCGCCAGGCTAGTAAAAAGTGCACGACGCTTAGATACTCAGCAATTAGTTCAAAGACTCTTTTATACATAATTACTAGAAGATAGCTTTGCTTTACCTTTAAAAATATTTGTAGAATCAAATCAGTTTTAGAAACTCTAGCTCTTGTCTCAGAGTTAGACACGCTTTCCATATAAAGGTTTATTTATTTGGGGTTCTGCAGATGATCAATAATATATGCCTGTTACACAGATTTCCACTAAACGATAGCACCCTCTACTGTGCCCTTTTGGCAAAGGGTGCTGGGCAGGAAAATGCAGGGATAGGAAAAATAACGAACCAAGCCAATGCAGACGAAGACGGTCGTTGTTAATGCTTTGATAGACACATTACTTCCGTCTCAGTGGTTAGGCACTGCAACAACAGCAACAACAGCAACAGAAATCTAATACGTCTTGCCAAAGCGAGGGATAACTGTTTGTTTACACAGCAACGACAAGGAACGACTATTTGCCTGGCCCAAATGGCCCGAGCATATAACCTGAGCCTTGCTCTGCGACCAACAGGGAATGCAAAACTGGGATTGCGATTGGGATTTCCACAGTGACTGCGACTGCGACTGTGACTGTGACTGCTACTATGACTATGTCTCTGCTCGATTTTCATGCGTCTGGTCTCGTCTTCAGCTGCTCTGCATATCTGCTTCGTGTCTTGCATGGCTTTAGCAAATTGCGCAAAGAAAAAAGAAACAGAAATAAAAAAAAAATGAAAGCAGCAACGAGAGCAGATTTCATGCACAACAAATTGTCATGCGGACAGGCAGGCAGCCCACACACATATCCACAGACAGCCAACGCTGCGGTTGGTCTCATCCTAACCACCACACACTGTCCCTCTCTCTCCATCTCGTTCCTTCATGTTGCATCTCTGCTGCCTCAGTTGCTGCTCAAGCACATGAAATCCTTACCCAGGCGCAAGTCAAGCAAACAAACAAACCGCAATGACATGCAGGCAAAGCACAGGCTGCAGCTTCTACTTACCCCTCACTAAGTCCCCCTTTCTGCACATTGGCATTGCCACAGTTGTAACCGGAAACTGTCGCACTTATTTGGCTACGCGCTAGTTTCGCATATTTCACTGTCAACTTGCGGTAAATAGACTTTAAACAAATATGAAAATAACTTGCAAGCAGCTCACACTTGTATGTGTGCACACTCCGTGTGTGTTCCTGTGTGTGTGTGCCTGTAAGTATATGTATTTTTACTGTTGTGTGGCAAAGTGGGCAAGAAAAAATGCAAAAATCTGCAGAGAGCCAAAAGAAAATTTGCAAGTAAACGATGGGTAAGAAAATGGCAAGTTGTAAAGTCTGCGGCTTCTCGTATCCCTGTCAGCAGCAGCTCCCCACTCTCCCACTCTCGTACGCTTTCCCTCCTAATCTCCATCTCTCTCTATTAGTGAGTCTCTGTGGGATGCCAGAGTCTGGCCACGTACGTAATGGAAATCAATTGTTTACTTTATATGAGTTTTTCAAGTGCTTATTCAATATCATTAGATGTAGATGAGGTAACAATGCCAGCTGCTCTACACAAGTTGTTTCAGTTGTTGTTGTTGTTGTTGTTGCTATTATTACTATTATTATTTAAGTTGCTGTTGTTGTTGCTGTTGTGCATAAACTAAAACAATCTTAACAACAGTTGGATAAGGTCAAAGCTAAGCAAATTAGTTTGCCAAGTGCCCTGAAAAAGTAAAAGAGAAAAAGTCAAAAAAGAAGCCTTTAAACTATCTGCAGCTTATGAGAAATGGCCAGAAAAGCAAAGTTTTCATTTCTTGTCGAGTTGTTGGCTAAAATCATTGGCCAAGTCGCTTGAACAAACAACGTTCTCCTCATCGTCGTCGTTTGAATTCTTGCCAAGAACCTCCAACCTCAATGCGTTTTGTAACTTTTCTCATTTTCAAACGGGAAATTTTGTAAGTGTGTGTGTGTGCCTGTATATGTATGTGTTCGTTATTTTTTATTTGTCAGTTTGCGAAAATCTTAATTTAAAAGCCCAGCTGTTGAATCAAAGGTTAACCTTTCCACAGCCAGCCCTTTTTGACAACAAGAACAACACACACACGAAAACTCATTTTGTCAGGCTGTGTGTATGTGTGTGTGTGAGCGCCACACCTCAATCTCCAAGGCACACACACACACAACAACTTAACCAGTTACAGCTAGCTCTCTCTTTCTCTACCTTGCTCTCTCTCACTCTCTTGCTTGCTCTGTGTATCTTTGGGCAACTCGCGAGAGATGCAAATAAGCGAATATTCATTTGATGATACGAGTATGATTCAGATTAAGAGCATGAGCATGAGTGTGTGTGTGTGTGTGTGACTGTGTGCTCTTGCTACACGTGCCTTTGCCAGCGAGCGACAATTTAAAAGTACGTTTTTATCGCGAACCACGAATGCCAGGGTCTGTCAGGATACAGTCTGTCTGTCTGCCTTTCTGCCTGTCTCTGTGTGCTCGTCCTGGCTGCGGCATCGACAGCTTGAGATAGTCACGTACTCGCCTTTGTTTTTCTGCCATTTTATTTCGTGCCAATTGTGCGCCTAATTAGCGTCGAAATCTCGCAACGCGGCGGCATCTTTGCAATTAAAACGCACTTTTCGTGCGGCAAGGGAACGCTGTAAGTACGAGAGCGAGCGTAGCGAAAGGTATAGCCAACAGTGTCTGGCAAAAGAAAACATACACAAACACACATACACTCACGCAGCTACAAAATGGCGCATGTTGTGCTGCCTACAAAATTAATTTGATTTATGCTGTTTTCAGTTTGTTGTAACTGCAAATGTATCGCTATGTGTGTGTGTGTGTGTGTGTGTGTGTGTGTGTGTGTGTTTGTGTGCATGTTGCTTGTTTCTGTGTTTCCCAATTTCAGCTGTTGTTACCACTGACACTGTCTGTGCCCTGTGTCCTGGGTCCTGTGCCCTGGGTCCCAGGTCAGGTAACGAATTTCTGACTAACAAACGAAAATAAAAAATAAAATATTGCTCTGGCCAAAATGTAAAGTGTCGACTTTTACGTGGCATATGTGTTTCACGTCTTTGCAATAAAACAACAACAACAACAACACTAATACAACAGCAGTAACATGACACATAAACATGAACGCTTCTGCGTTTCAGTTGTTGATCTACAGTGTGTTAGTGGCAGATCCTGTTACCTGTTATCCTTCCACATGTGCCAAGTCTAACATGCAACAGCAACAACCTACATAACAAATGTAGCCAACATATGAAGGGGAGCTATAGCTAAAATGACTATATAATACCCTGCAAATAGGCACACACAAATTCATGGGCTTAGAAGTAGTAAAAGTATTTATTCTTTAACTTTAAATATAAACTACTATACTTAAACATTTCTAACCATTCATTAAGTCTTAAACGGTTAGTTTTAATAGCAAACGCAAGCACTTTGTGCACAGTAATCACAAGCCACAAGCTAAACCTCTAGATTAATTAAATTTTTAAGTGTGACTTTGAGCGTAAAGAATCATGTTTGCATTGCAGCTTAATGAAGACTTATTGCCAACAGAAACAAATAAGAAGAAATACAAAAAAAAATACATCAACGTTGCCTTTAAACAATTTGAATTTTAAATTGCCTGCCCCAAATGCTTCACTCCAGTCACTGTATTCGTATTATTGCTGTTTAACACACGCCCACTAAAGCGTATGTACCCCCAAATACATATTATATATGTATGTATGTACAGGTAGAGGTACAAAGCAAGCATGAGAGTCAACTTTGTGCCTCTCGCACAATGCAAATAAAAAGCCATAAACTTTCATTTAAGATTAAAATGGCATTTAAATGAATGAGTGGCTGCCACCAATCCAATGTTGCTGCTGCCATGTTGCCAGTTGCCAGTTGCCAGTTACCAGTTACCAGTTGCCAGTTGGTGCTGCCACTTTGTGCCAGTCGCTGCCAGTCGCTGTTTTTTGGGTAGAGCTCACAGCAATTGGCTTTCTGTATGGAGAGTTTGGGTGGAAAGAGGGGTTTAGCCAAGTAACACATGTATCATAATTCATTTCCATGTTTTATTTCATTTTAACTGCAGTTTTGGCTGTCGCACTCGTTTATTTGTTGTGGCTGCTGCGTGCAAACATAAATACATATCAAAACAACAGCTAAAGGCTAACAACAACACCAGCAGCAACAGCAGCAGCAGCAGCAGCAACAACTTCCATTAAACCAACAACATTCAAATACATGACATCCACGTTTGTACGTGGCAAATACACAAAATGCCTCAAAATGTGTGTGCTGTTTAGCAATGTACGCTTTGTGTGTATGTGTGTGTGTGTGTGTTTAGATATGTGCGAGTGTGTGTTTCTTGCAAGCAGAAGCAATCAAGTGCCAATTGACATGTCAGACTTTGCATTAGACAACGTCTCGTATGCTTAATATGGCTAGCCACAAAACTGTAGCATACTTTCAAGAGCAGAGTTCACTTACCAAAATTTCAACTCTTTGTTCTCACAATGCGTCTCGGTTTCGTTTACTTAGTTGACTTTGTAGAGCAAAATAATATTGCTAAAATATCATATTTAAATAATAAATCAGCTTATAAGCAAGCGTTTCATATATGGTACTTAATATGGCATAGTAAGAATGAAACTATAGCATACACTTTTAAGTCCTATGTTTAACCATCAACAATTCTAAGCTAATGGGGAAACATATAAATCATTATAAGCTGCATGCAAGCGTTCTCCTCTTTGATCCCCAAACCAATTTTGCAGCTCGTTCTAACATTGCTCTGTGCGCGCTTATAAATATTAAATAAATTAAAAAGCAAGCTAATTGTTAATCTGTGCGGCTTGTGGCTTTGGCATATGTGTTTTTGTCAACAGCACTGCAGCTGCTGCTGCTGCTGCTGCTGCTTTTCCCTGTCAACTGTTGTTGTCTATAGCCACTAACAAGCTCAGCTCGGCTCTGCCACTGCCAACCATGCCCCCTTTGAGCCTTCTTTTGGTCTGTTGCCGTGTTTTAAATGTAAAGCACTTGCTGTGGTCGCTTTGAGCGACCTAAAAGTTAATCTCTGCCAACCGCTGACCAGGCAAACTGAACTTGCTCTACACAAGCCAATCCAGCTTCTACTTTCCCCGAGCTCTAGGACTTTCCAGTTGCCACTCTTTTAGCCTGGTTAGATATTTAGCTGTGTGTTCATTTCACTCTCTTTCTCCCATTCTTTACTGATACGCTTTTGGCCCAACCACAACTTACGTTTTTACAGAGAGCGAACGAGATTCATTTTGTTTGCTTGTTTGTTTGTTTTGTTTGCTTATTTTTCAGTCACTTTTTATACATTTTCGTTGACGATGTCGACTGTGAGTGGGTGTGTGTGGGTGTAGCGGGTGTAGTGAAGTCAGTTTGATTTGTGCCAAGCAAAATAAGTCAACCAGCCAGTCCAAGATAAATCGACTTTCAACGCAACTGCGGGCATAAAAAATCACACGATCAGTCATTACACACACACATACACACGCATACTGCTAGTTATAGCATAAGCACTTATGTGGCTTGTATGTGTGCGTACCCAAAGTCATTTTCTCACTCTTTTTTCCCATTTCTTATATTTCTTTTATCGCAAACGCTTTAAATTTTTTATGCAAGCTGCGCTGCTGATTTGGCGATAGTGTCGTCGTCCACGTTCACATTCTCATTCTTTTTACACCACTCCAACACTTGCTACTGCTGCTGCTGCCTCATCTTGTCCTTCATGTACATCCTCGTCATCATCGTTGCCTGCAGCACATAAGTCATTTTTGCAGCGCACTTGTAAGAATTCACACGAGCTTGCGTCCCATCCGCTGCAAGTGGAAACCCGCATCCTGCGTCACTTTAGCGTCTCAATAGTCTGTTACTAATACGTTTTCTGTACTGCATGTGTGTGAGTGCTGCCATTTTAATGCCTTTTCATGCTGCATACTGCACACTGCATGCAACATCCACAGAAACGGCAGCTTCTTTTCGAGTGCATAAAAGCAGTGCGGCGGCAATGTTAAGGAGCTGCTTCTTCAGCTATCAGCTATTGCCGCCAAAGCTGCTGATGCGTCACTGCGTCAATGCGTCGCAGGATATTACCGCCGTCATATAACGGCACTAAGCGGAGCCAGAGGAGGAGAAGGAAGAGCAGCAGTAGCATCAGGATGCGCTGCCTCAGTTGCTTTGGTTACCAAGCTTGCAATTTCCAGTTCTCCCTCTGCAGTTTGGCACGCACATGAGCTGGACGGCAGATAGTAAAGAGAGTGAGGGCATAAGATAGTGAAAGAGAGAGAGAGGGAGAGAGAGAGGGTGTGCAGCGGTGGTTGTGTGGCGCCTCAATACTCTGACGCTTCCGGTATTTATGATGCAAGTAATCAAATTGAATGGCGCGTTGCAGTTTCTTTCGCCTTTTATTTGGCCAGGCTGTGGATGATGCCTTTTGCTTACAGTGTGCCTTGCCTAGCAGTGATAAATTCAAGCATTTCTTAACACCCTACCCGACAACTCGCTCCCTTTCACTCTATTGTATGCCGCCATTACGCCATCCGTTGGCGCAGCATAAAAAATTGTGCGAAACTTTGAGCTTTCTACACATTTTCGTCGCTTATCAGCGACGTCTGCCTGCAGTTTAAGTCGAGTGGGCAGGGTGATAGTGGAAGTGCCAGAGTAGGAGGTGGAAGGAGTGGCAGCAGCAGGCAATGATAATAATGAACGTGCATGAAAAATTGCAAGTTGACTGAAAGAACTTGGCACTTGGAACTTGGGCATTACCTAAGGCGCAATAAATAATAAGTACCAGTAGCAAGTAGCAAGTAGCAGTGTGGCAAAAAGAAGATGAAGCAGAAGGCAGCAGGCAACAAGACTGCTATGCAGCAGCAAACCTCAACCTGAACAGAATGGGCGCATAATGAACGACGTCTTGAGGCTCTGAGCTGAACTGAGAGCTGTGAGCTCCGAGCTGAGCTGACTTGCATAATGCTAAATTAGTGGCCATGAGAGAGATGAAAAAGATGAGCAGTGGAGGAGCAAATGAGAGGGGTTACAGCTAAAGAAGACGATAGAGAAAGACGGTCCAAGCCAAGTTAAGGCAAGCTCAAGTGATTTACACCGGATGCGCTAGTGATTAGGGCCAGTTGACGACGTCGAGTGTTCACTGTGCCTGTGCCTGTTTCGTGCTAACTGTTGAAATAGTTTTCCAAAAACTAATATAAGCACGGCACATTTACACTAATGACTTTAAAGTAAATCATTTTAACAGCAGATTGTTAAATGTTCTGCAAGTTAGGAATGCAACAATTTCACATTAATTTTGTAGCAACAGTGAATTCAATTACTGAAGAGTGGAAATGGACTTAAGTTCGAAGGAGAGGCGGAAATTATTTAACTAAAAATTCCTGTCATTATTCAGTATTTCTTTTTCTTAAATTCTCTCAATAAATTGTAAAATTTTCAGTTTTTGATGAGAACTTTACAGAAATATGCTGCCCACCTATTAACCAGTTTACACCCTTTGATAAGCCTTCCCTTTACCAAATTTATATTTAAGTTTCCCTTGATTCCCTTGATTTTTCCACTCTGCTTACTTTTTAAATAAATTTAAGTTTCTTTAATATTTCTGCACAACAACTGGACATAACTCAGGCGCAGATTAAAGTTTCACTTAATCATAAGCGAATCGACTGCGAAAGCACGTTATTAAGCACTAATGAAATCCTCTTATGGATCAAGTAGTAGTCTCCCAACCCTTCCCAGCTCCCTTGGAGGCTTGTATGGCTGAGCTAGTGAATGGAATCAGTGGCTGAATCGTAGTCTTTTGGCGCTCTTTACCTTACCAAATAAAAAATATATAAATTTATATATAAAACCTGTGCAGGAACACTGAACAATGCGTTGTTGGTGGGCATGGTGCTTTAAAGCTTATGGCTTATAGCTCAGAATCCTTATTCCTATTCCCATACCCATTTCTACGAGCAGTCCCAATGCCAATCTCGTTGGCATTGCCATGGCCAGGAAGCGGGCCATGAAAAATGCAGCTGCTGCTGAAAATTTTTGCTTTTGTCGGCGTTGTTTTTCACGTTGGTCAGCGAAAAAAATAACACACAAAAAGTAGGAAGAAAATAAAGAAGTAAAGTAAAGTAAAAAAAAAAGAGAGAGAGACAGAGAAATTATCCGACTTGGTTGATTTATGTTTTTGTTATTGTTTTTCATAATCCTGGGGCCAAAGGCAAGAATGTAAAGTGAGAAAAGCTGCAGAAAGAGAAAAGTTACACACAGCTGGCACTTGGAGATAACCCTAAAAGTTAGCTCTAAGGACTCAATCAGCGTGGCTTCTAAGCAGCTTCTGCCAGCTTCCTGTCTCGAGCTTCCTCTCGACTCCTGCGAGTGCTGCGTGCAGCGTGTCCTTCGTGCAATAAATGAACAAATTAATTAAGAAGTGGAGCTTGCCGTGAATTGTTGCACGACTGCCAGCTCAAACTGGCCAAGGGGCAAAGAATGTCAACGCAGGCGACATGAGACACGGGACAGAGGACGCAGGACACAGGACACAGGACGCAGGACATGAAATTAATGCAGCGCTGCCAGCAACAACAACAACAACAACAGCTGTTGTAGTGGGAAAGGGACACTAGAACAAAGGCGAAACAAAACGTTAGCGTTAACGCTTCATTGCATCCCCGGGGCAAATATACGCCCAGGTAGTGGCTCAATCTATCTCCTGCCCTGCTCTCTCATACTCCATCACAAACTCCCCTCCCCCCTGTCACGCTATCTCTTTTCAACTATCTCGATTTGTCGAAGCTGAGCTGAAAAGCAGCTTAGCCTGCAGGTGATGCGAGCGACAACGCAAAATCAATCGAGAAATCCATGGACATGCATAGTTGTCCACCTAAACTGGAATACGTTCATCCATTTTCTATTCCTTAACGATTCCCTTACAGCTACTGCTACCGTTTCTATCCAGTTTCCGTTGGCGTGTCCATGTTCCCGTCTGTGTCCCTGTCCGTGTGTGGGCACGTGCTGGTCAGCGCCAATAACGACGTAATCTGTTTATATCCCTTCTCCTCTTTTCTTTTTTTTTGTCTTGCCATTTTCTTTTTGCCGGGCATTGTGTTGCGCACTTTTTCCATTTGTCCATTCTCCACGTTGTCCTCCATGTTGTCCACCATGTTGTCGTTGCCGTTGCCGTTGCCATTTCGTAGCTGCTTCAATTTTCTGGCCGCCAGTTTTTGTCGCTTGTCCATGGATTGAGTTGTTATTTTTCGCTTAGTGCAATTTATTTTGGCCAAGTGGCAGGCAACGGCCAACAGCACAGCGCTTAATTTATTATGCCAGCTACCCGCTCTCTCTCTGCCTCTACTCCAGCTACTACTTCTTAGCCCTTCCCTTCCTTCTAGCTGCTCATCACCCAAAATTGTGCTGCCCATTGTTCAACGGCAGATAAAAGAAAAATTAAAGGCAAGCGAAATGAAAGTCGTCTACGATGTCGTAGCAGCAAAAAAAAAGCAACAAAAATAAAACGATGAAAAGATGGAATAAGGGAAAGCAAATAAGTGAGCGAAGGGGGCAGTGATGGAAAGCGAGAGAGGGTGCAGAAGCTGCAGAGGAGAAGGGAAAACGTTATTAATTTGAACTTTGAAAAATTGTGCAATGGCTGAGCCATCGAGGCATTCATTTATTAGCAACGTGATAAATACTTTCAATTTTCCTTTCAATAAATGATAACGTAATGCCCTCGCATTATACTAGATCAATGGCGGTACGCTGTCAATACTAACTATCTATTATAGAAAACAAATTTATTTTTCAACTTTTAACAAACTGACAACAATAAATAAGAAATTGTTACAGCTGAAATTAAATGTAATTTACAATGTGCATTTGTTAAAACAAAGCAGAGAAAAAAAAATAGGAGGAGAGTTCGTTCAATTTAGCATTTCATAAAATGCAAATGATTTTCTCAATTCCTCGTATAATGAGTTGAAATTGTAATTTCTAGTAGCTAGTTGAACAAAGTGTCCAGCTTTGAAATTTAAGTGAGATTAATGGCATATAGTCTTGTCAATTAAAGCTCGCTTGAAGCCTCACAAGCTACTTGCTTTGACAGGTTTTCTTTGCTCTAAAAAACTGTATTAGAACAGAGTGTCAAAGCAGGCACTTAAAGTGATATTAATTGCTTGTACTAAATATTGATTAATGCAGGCTTTGGCTTAAAGAGAGTAAAGTAAATTTAAAGTCTATGAGAAGATAAAGAAACTCAACAAAAAGCCCAAACATTCAATTGAATATTCCCAATTCAATTCTCTGTATAAAAACTTCGGGCCAACTTGTTTAACATAGAAATGAGTTAAGTTCATCATCGAACTAGCCATTTATGCTAATCAGCGAACAACTTAATGTTGTCAAACATCATTCAAAGCAAGGCATGTGTGTCAAGCCAACAAACAACTGGCCAAGTTAGTTATTATGTAGACTACACTCGATGTGGACATAAAAAGAATATCAAATTGTGATTTGACTGCGATTACGAGAATTGCGAAACATTTCGCATTATTGTTTGAATGGACAAAAACAAAAAAAAATGGGAAAGAAAAATATACAAAAATCTGCGACCATCGATTATTTTGACTTTGACTGAGTGACAAACTGACAGACGGACAGTTGGACAGACAGAGGAACAGTTGGACAGTGGGACTGAGTGAGTAAGTCGCCTACGCGTCAATTGCTGTGATTAGCATGAAAATCATTACAAGCACAAAATGAATGGCAAATCACAAAAAGAAATAGAAAACACCACAGGAAGAAAGATCGAGAGAGAGAAATGGAGAAGGAAAAAAATGACAGGCTGAGGGTCCGAAAATAGAAAAATTCTCGGTCATTGCTTTGTCAAATGTGTTTTGGAGTTTTTGTCTCGCTATATATGTGTTTGTTTGTGTGTCGTTGTTGTTGTTGTTGTTGTTATTGTTATCTCAGATGTGTCAGAGTGAGGCAAGGGCTGTGTAGAAAGAGGAGTCCTACGAGCAGGCAGTCAAGCAGACAAAAGGCAGCCAGTGAAAAATCGAGTTAGGCAAAACAAATAGCAAAATAGTTTCGACGGCAATGGCGACATTGACACAAACAACAGCAACAACAAGAATAACAACAGCAAGAATATGAAAAAAAAAGTCAGAAAAACAAAAAGCTATAAAAGTAGCTAGAGATGAGTGGCAGCAAAACCAAGAGAGGGGAGGGAAGTAGAGGGGTAGGTGGCAAGTCGAATGGTGACGGCCCTTTTGGGCCGTTGTAAAAGTCAAGCGAAATAATATTTTCCGGGTAACAGGCAAAGGCAAAACCAACAACAACAACAGTAATAGAAATTGGCTCTCCTCCTCTGACCCTGCTTACTCCTACTGCACTGCCAAATATTACTCGAAGCGTAACATTGAAAAAAAAGAATGAGAGAAGACTGAGAAAACTAAGAGACACATGGACTGCAAGCAAGGATGAGACGAAAAGTGGCGCAGGATGAACTTGTGGCCATCATTGTAGGCAATTTGCAAAAATAGCAACGATTTCTCTCACTCTCTCTCTGTCCCTACGTCCCTCTCTCATTCTCTCTTTCTCCAGACTTGTTTGTTGTGGCAGGCAGCAAAGTTAGTTTAAAGGAAATCAAAATAAAAATCATAAAAATGCACAACGTGGTGCGCGTTTGTTAAACTCTCGGCCAACTAGGAAAATGTGCAAGAGTTGTGGCAAGAGGGGAACTCAGGGAAGAAAGTAGGGAAAAGCGTCGCAGACAAAGACAAAAATGTTGCCTTGGCACAAAGATGAAAAGTTGTTGCTGTTTATGGCGGAAGTAGATAATGCCAAAGATGAACAAGGCGAAGGCAAAAGACGCTGCTGTTACTGCTTCAAAATGCCAGTCACACAGGAGAAGACCAACGGCAAGAAAGTGGAGAGAGAGTGGGAAGAGAAATGAAGCTTAAGGGTCGTCGCTTGGGTCTATAATTTTGCCATTACAAAACAATAGTAAAAACAAACTGCAACAAAGTTTACAGGCAGCGCGACAGAGTCAGAGCCATGTGAAATAAGACGGCAATAACAACAAAGCTGAAGAGAGAGCTAGAGGGAGACAGGGGGGGTAGATAGTAAGAGCTTTGCTGCATGAGCACATTGTCGCATTATGTGCAATTATTGTCGCAATTATGGCCAGACAATTGTCAGTTTTGGCGCTAGTTTAGAGCTCAAACCAATGGCTGAGACAGAGTCAACTCTGAACTTGCATATTTGTTGACATTTTGGGCCAGTGCCATTAATAACACTCAGCTAAACTAGGCAGCGACACAGAGAAAGGGAATAGAGGTAAAGCGGGGTAGAGGTAACGCAGCTAATCAACAATGTGAGGCTCAGTCAACTGCTCGCAGCAGCCCTTAGTTTGCTTGTTAAGAGCAAAACAATCCCTTACGTGCGATAAGAACAGCTACACCTCTACCCCTGCCAACCTTTTCCCACTTAGCCCCCAGCATCACATCGATAAAGTCAACATGAAGCGTGGCCCGTGACCAGGCACAAGGGAAACAAACACTCAGCGGCAGTTGTGGAGATGGGGAGAATGAGGAGAGCAAACGTGAAGCCTACGCAGAGTTCAGCTGTTTTGTCACTTATTCACAGCACATTAAACAATTTGCTTTTTACGCCGGCCAATAACAGAAACAACAAGAACAACAGGGCTTTTGGCTATAACAGGCATACCAGTTAGAGCCAAGCTACCCTCGAGGCTGTCTAGATGGCCTGCTGCCTAGCCAACCGCACATTTTAATTGTTCTCGTCATGAACATGTCATAAAGCAAATCAGATTAAATGCGTCACTTATTATTGTGCCCGGGCTCATGCCTGTCTGCGTGTATGTGTGTGGGTGTGTGTGTTAGCTAGGCCTGTTTGTGTGTGCGAACTTTGTTAACTGCGGTCAAATGTGGTGAGCATATCGCGTTGATTGCAGGGTCGGAGACAACATGGGTTGCCAGCATATCGCTTTTATTGCATATTACCTACTCCAAAACAGGCACAGTGGAGCAAAGCGCGATAAAATATGCAGCATAAAATTATTTAAAATTTTATTCATTTATGGTACATAAATTTCTTTAAAAGACAACATTAGTTTGTGTCTTAAGTAGCGCTGTGCAAATCAAAGCATTAAAAAATATAGTTTATGCTTTACAAAACTTTGTTGCAAGTCAATTAGCACTCTGTGTATTCATAAGCTGCACATTTGATTAAAACTTGCTCATATTCCCCAGCGAAAATCGATTCATATGTCAAAGTTTTGCTTAGGCTTTGCCAGAAATAGTTGAGGAAATTAGTTAAGGCAAAAGCCAAAGAAACTTTGCCAATAACATAATCACAGAGACACAGAGTTTTCCTTAACATTTTAGCCAGATAGCTTTAATTGATTGTTTAAGAACTGTGATAAGTATCTACAGGCAGCGTTCGCACCAACAAAAAAAAAATTAGTTTGCTCCACTATGGAAGTTATTACACCTACCACTGACTGTCTGACCGCCCACCTGCCGCCGTCCGCTCCCCTACGCTGCTGCTTGCCACTTGCTGTTGGTGTTAAGTTGCATGTTAGATTGTGCGTGCTGCTTAATTAGTTGCAAACTGTTTCCATCACTGAGAGATGAGAGAGGAAAAGGCAGCAGGTCAAGGGGGAGTAATGCAGGGGCGGAGCACCACTTCAATGTGGGGGGAGGGCACTTCATATAACTTCCGGCTGCTTCATGTTAAGCACACGTTATAGGCTTAACAGCATTTTATGTAAGGTGTTTTGCAACTTTTCGCGTCGCATTAAGTAAATTGACACCGAAATCATTTTGGCCGTGGGCGAGAACGAGAGCTCGACAGCGAATGAACGAGTGGGAGCATTTCCGTTTCCGGCTATGTCCGTTCGGTTCCGGTTCGGTTATCTTTTAATCGTTTGAGCAGCAAATATTGATTTCTAATATTGATGCAATTCCATTTTACAAATTTGCATACCAAATTCTGATTGCTCAGGGACTTGGAGACACAGCACACACACACATGACAGCCACACACATATGTCACACACACAGAGTTGCTGCTAAAAGTCATAAGTGTGTGTGGAGTTTTTTTTTGTTTGGCCGTCACACACAATGAAAATCGGCAAGACTGGAAAAGTGGAAAAGGAAGAGTTTTGAAGGGAAAAGCAGAGCGAAGAGAAAGCGTACAAAATTCTCTACTGGCACTTGACGCGCGCCGGCAACAGTCGATTAGTTGCACAGACAGAACAGGGATAAGAATGGGGACAGGGGAGAGAGTCAGATACACTCGAATAGTCAGATACAGATACGAATGCAGAGACGCATACGAATATCGACAGATAGTGCTTTTTGTTCTATGTAATCACAGCAACAATAACAACAATGGCAATGGCAATTTACAAAATGAAAACATAAAATAATAAATACGATTTGACAGCGAACTATTGTAGATATAAAGTAGTGCTACGGATAGTCGAAGAATTCCCAGTTTACTGGGCGAGGGGAAATGTTATAATGCGCTGGCAAACCCAAATCGGAAACGTAAGAGTGCATGTGTGTAGAAAGAGACACAGAGAGACAGAGAGAAAGTGGGATAAAGGGAGCATCTACATAATCATATTATGCTTGACTGGCACGACAAACCAAGCGCACAAATGTGGGTCCAACTGCATTGAGAAAGAGATAGAGCATGGGAAGAGAGAGGAGCAGAGATTCAAGTAATTTGACAGGCGACATACATTTCACGTGCTCCACACAGGACAGCCAGACAGGACGACGGACAGACAGCAAGACACAAGCAACTGGACAGCTGGGCAGAGGCCAGGAGTTGGAGGGAAAACAGCTGCGCAAATCTGTTAGTTCAGTCAGTGAATTGATGAGGGGCAGCAGCGATAAAAAGGCTTCTGAATTGCCTAGCAAATAGGTTCAGTACGGTATGGTTTGTAGTTTGCAGGCCATGATATGGGCCTACCAAACAGACAGAGAGAAAGAGAGGGTCAGACAGTTGGAGCGACAGCGCCACCTGGCAGCTGCCAAAATTGCAAAATTGAAATTGAAATGCGAGTGCTGCTGTAACGTCTGACACAGACAGAGATGAACAGAGACAGAGAGCAGAGTGTAAGTGCGAAAGAGATGCATACGCATGCATAATACGCATACGCACCGTATTGCACTTGGCTGTAACTGCGGCTGCTGTCGCAAAGACAAGCCAAAGCAATTAATGTAATGAGCAGCAGCATGTCAGTGCAATGTCGACGTCAACATTTTTGCACAAGAATTTTCAATCAGCAGCGGCATTCAAACCCACTTCGCATACGTGTGTGTGTGTATGTGTGTGTGAGTGCAAGTGAATACTCGTAATGTGCAATGTAATTGTTTAAAACCAAGCTACTTAAGTGCCAGCGTATGTCTGTGTGCCTGTGTGTGTTTGTGTGTGAACAAACAAAAAGTCCAATCAGGCTTGTATTAATGAGACTCTGAGCCCAGTATGAGCTGCTTTTACATGGACAACCCCACTGCACAGGTGTGTGGCTCTGTGTATGTGTTTGTTTGGAGTGCTGCATTCATTTGCATTTATGTTTTGTGCCAACTAATTTGAAGCTGCTGTCAGCGAAACAAAACAAAATCAGCGACAAGCCCCTGCTTGACAAGACATGTTGCTACCTGTTCAAAGTGTATGCATACGCCCACCACCAGCTGCTGCCTTAAAGGCGTCCAAGTGCATACAAGAACAGTAACAAAAGCGAACAGACGCTTCCTTTTTTTTTACTTTATCGCCCCGTTCACACATGCATACAATATGCATACTCATTAGTTTGGAGTGGTTCCGTTAACACAAGAAGACGCGTCCCCTTACCACCCAGCAAACCCAGCTCTTTTCTTGCCCTTCTGTTACTACTTTCTTGTCGACTTGTCAGTCAGTCAGTCTTCATCATCATCTTTTTCCCTCTTCTATTTGTCAGCCTGTCTGTCAGTCGTATCTGTTTGTACCGCTCCAAAATAAATAAACCCTTTATTTTTAGCCAGCCTTCTGCCTTCTGTCTTCTGCCTTTGCCTCCGTGCCACGCCTTTTAAGTTGCAGCCAATTGTTATTGCAGTCGTGAGTTGTGAGTTTTGAGTCCCCTGCAACTTATGCAGCCTTTTTTCCAGCTCATAAATTTTTTTTCGCAATCTCGTTCGCTTTTGCTCGACGGCGGCTTTCAATGTCAACCGTCGCAGCGGCTTTTGTTTGACGTCGTGCTCTCGGTCTCATGAATAACTGATTAAAACCTTTTTGGTTTGTCGCCTGGAACGGGCATAAAGCCAGGCTACCAACCTGGACCGATATGAATGCCGCTTTCTCTGACGCTGCTTTCATTTAAAATGGCTTGATAAAGCCGAACAGAAAAGCAGTGTGAGCAGAGCACAAAAAAGAAAAGCAGAAAGAGTGGGAATGGGGTAAGGGGTAATGCAATGTCACCAACGGTTTAGTTATTGTGGCTCTACTGTAGTGATAAATTGCTGTGATGTGGATAGAAGTTTGTTCAAAAGAGAAACTAAACGATTGACAGCAGTTTGATGATGGCAATTACGTCTAAAAGCCGGTTAATGTTTACAAAATAGTTAGAAAACTGTTATACTACACAAAGGTCCCAGTAATAACTTATGGGAAATATATTTATCTATATAATTGATTGAAAATCAGCATTAATGCTCGTAATTGTTATTAGTTAGTCATTAAAAGTAATTTGAAGGTATAAAACTCAACTGTGTAGTTTAAGCTACTATAAATAACTTTATTCAACTGCATTTAAAACAGGAAATATCAGCAATCTTTTGCTTTATAAATTAAGCATTCAATATGATTGACTTATGGCATTGTACCATGCCAAACTATAGGAGTCTCTATTTGCAATCCATTAATATTTTATACCTGCCATAAAAACAGTTATACTCGTTTTTGACGCTGACATTTGCAGTCATTCTAATTGGTTGCGAACAACTGTTATACAAAAATGTTTTATCAGCACTGTACTCGTAATTTGGGGGAAACTTTGATGCTCCCATAAATTGCACATTCAACAGTCATAACTTGCATCAGTTCGCTCTTTTTTTTTGCAACTATCAATTGAATGCAATTCATGTGCTGTGCATAAACGTTATTTGGCCAAGAAGACTTTGTTCAAACTCATAAATACAACATTATTTTCACCGTGAATCGCAGCTAACATCGATGTCTTTGTCTTCGACTACATCTTGGTCTTTAGCAGCGTCTTCATCTTCGCCTTCGTCTTCGTCTTAGTCTTGGGTTGCCTTCGTTGTCTGTGCGCGTCTCAATTCACTGCACATTTTGCAAATAACAATCGCATTTTTTGAATAATTCAAATCCACTTTGTTGCCTGCCTGTCTGTCTGTTTGTCTGTCTGTCGGTTTGCTTTTCTGTCTGACGGTCTGCCTTTCTTTCTGTCCGTCCCACAGTCCAATCCAGCTTTCGTTTTGTGCTTTCTTTTAGCATCGCGCAAAACGCTGTGGCATAAGAAAAGCGTTTTAGCCAAACCTTCAAACTGGTAACTGGCAACTAGCGCATTTTGCCGTATGTTTTTCACTCGCTTTTGTTGTGTTCGTTGCGCTGCATAAAAAATGTATAGCATAGTTTTGCGCGCTCCCATTGTCGCCTCCTTCCAACTGCTCTTGCGCTTGTCCCACGCACACTAGTGCACAATTAGAGTTAGCACTGTTATTAGGCAGGCAATGCATTCAAATATTTAAGCTCTGCATCATTTATTGCCTTTGCGTTGAATTGCAGTTTTGCTGATTTAAATTTGGATTTAAATATCGCGATTTAAATTTAAAACCAAATTGTGCTTACACTTTTATTTTGTGTTTGACTCTGGCGCTGATTTTATTTAGTAGCAAAAGGTTGAGGGAGACTGGACGGGTACTGTGTTGCGGATAGGGACCAGAACCGGGATCAGGACCGGTACCGGGACGAAAGCGTGCCCACAATTCAAAAATCAATTTTCATTTGCAAAACGATTACATTCACATTCATTCAATGTTCGTTGGTTCGCAGAATACTTTTATTTTTTGCTCTTGCCATGTGTATGTGTGTGTGTGTGTTGGTGTTGTTGTGTTGGTGCTCTGCTATCGGTTCTCTTACACTCGAATGAACTTTTATTCAATTTGCAAAGCAACCACAAGCTGCACAATAGCCGTTTTAAACACTCAACCAACCAACGAACCAGCGAGCAAAAGCGGCCATTTCGTCATTCCCTGCTCAACAGGAATACGGAGTATAACTCTTCCCCTCTCTCTCAACCTCTGTTTTCTCCTGCTTCTTCGCTTCATTCGCCTGCTCTTCATCAAGCTTTACCTCGCACTGAGCCACATTCTCATCCTGTTCGTCAACTGACATTTGCATGTCCAACTGTCTGCACTTTCTGTCCCTCCGTCCATCAGTTCGTCCGCCTGTCCGCCTGTCGTTCCGGCGTTCATTTAAATGCGGCTTTGGAGGCTGCCATAGTCAAGCGACTAAAATATTCTCGTACTCTTGCAATTTTCGTGCGTTTTTTTTTACCGATTTTCTTTCATTTTCTTTCATTTGATTTTTTTGGTATTTTTGGGAAGTTGGCAAATTTGAATGCATTTATTCATGCGCTGACTGTAATTTGTTATATTTTCAAATTGCTCAGCTGTTATATAGTTGAAACTGTTATACTGTTATACGGGCAAATACTGTTATACATTAAAAAGCAGCCAAATATGCAAAGAAGAGCATAGCTTACCATTTTAATACTGGCGCATACATCAAGTCCTTGTCCCTGTCCCGTGTGTTGTCCCCGCCCCTGCCCTTGTCTGTAGCCGCCCACTGTCGCACAAAGGCATGTAATGGGCCAACTAAAGACTGGCGCAGAGCAAAAAGAAAATGTAAGTATGTAAAAATGAAACAAATACATAATAAACAAAACAATGGCGAAGGGCAGCTGGCAACAAACAAAAGAATGCGCTCGTAAAACCGAGATTTAGGCCGTGCCACATTTGTGACCAAAAATATACACAACAGAGCGACAGAAGAAGAGAAATGGAGCAAGAGATGGGGAGAGACATAGGAGCAGCAGTAGAATGGCACAGGAAGCGACAGGAAACAGGACAAAGCAGACGGGACAAGGAGAGCAGGCGAGTAGGAGCAGGAGAAGTAGGCGGTAGAGTGGCTTGGGGTTCTGCTCATTTTATGCGCTAACTGAATCAGCCCGACAACCATTAACTGAGGCCATTTTATTCAATTTTGCTACCCTCCACCACAAAAAAAACGAAAAGCAATAGAAGCGAAGGGAAGTGGAGAAGCAACACAGCAACAAGGACAACGCCAAAGCGGAAAACGGAAGTGTGTACGCAGGTTATACAGGAGTTGAAGCTGCAGCTTCAAGCAGGAGCTCCAAGCTAAACCAAAAGCTGTAGCAGTAGCTGAAACTGGACTGTAGTGGCTGCTACGTGTGACAATAATAAAAGTTTTTATTGCCATCGCACAGCAGCTGCGACAGCAGCACTCGCTCTCTCTATGCCTGCCTGCCCCCTCTGGCTACCCTAAAAGCCACTCCCGCAGTAGATCTAGAAATTAGCCTCCGTCTGAGCCATTTTCGTCAGACCAAACAAAACAAAACAAAACGACTACTCGTACTCGTTTTCTACTCACACATAGAGTAATCTCAGTCGTAAATTTTGTGCTACAATGTTTTGAAAAATTCCAAATAGCCGAAAAACAAATTCCAAATGTACTAATTCAACACTTCACTGCCGGCAAAGGCAGAAGAATAAAAATATTAAATTGTTTTGCTTAAGATTCCACTTTTCGAATTTGTTACAGTTTCAAGTTGGAGCTTTAAAAGTTTCAAATTAGTCGAAATTTTGTTGGTCTCTTGGGGTGAAAAGTTCCTGGTGTTTGTGACTCTCGAAACAGTCTCAACTAAGACTTCTTTAAAAATATGTATTTATTCATGTGATGCAAGTAAATTAAAGTACTGAATTTAACAATATGACCACTCCTTATATTACTACATATGCCAAAAGTACACTTAGGTGTATAAGTTGTCTATCTTGAGCATTTAAGCAAATCAATATTCTTGCGCGGCCTAAAGGTTCGCACAGCAGTTTTACCCAAGCGTTTGTCGAGAAACTTCTCTACCAATGGCCATAAGTTCTGATGCTGTCGACCAGTAAATGTGTGCAAAAGGTTGCGTTTCCTATAAAAACGCAGTACCGGTTGCATGTGATAGTCAAAGGCTTCAAGACGGGCCATCACAATAGCGGGAGTATCATCGGGTCGTCGTACTAGTTTTTCACCCGTAATATCATCTAGACCTGGTACTAAAGGAGCCTTTGCAGCTTCATTATAAACACGACCCGATGGCGCATGAATCATACGCATTTTGAGCATGTCCACTATAGTCGTCTCGGGTATCACCAGTTTGAGCACCATGTCCAGCTTAACAAGATCTTCCAAGTGCTGAGCCTGGTAAAGGGTGCGTGGGTAACCATCCAGCACATAATTACGATCGCCTGCTTTGTAGATAGCTGTGCCTATAATGCCATGCATCAGATTATCGGGCACTAAGATGCCCATGCGTGTCAAGTCTTCCACTTGCTTGCCAAGTGGTGTGCCACTGTTAATATGATTTCGTAGTATGTCTCCGGCGGCAATGTGAACTGCTCCATATTTCTTACAGATCAGTTCGGAAACGTGTCCCTTGCCGCTGCCCGGCAGACCCATGATTAGAGCACGAAATCCACGAGTTTGTGCCATAATTAACATAAAATTTAGAAATCAAAATAAAATTAAAAAGAATTTTTAAAATTTATAATTTTAATATAAAGAAATTAGATAAAAATAAACATATTAATAAAAGAGAAATTTAAAAGCAAACAACACATTTTGAAATAAATAATGTTATGTCAAACGAAACTTAATATGAATGAAGGCAATTTCTTTGCAAATCAAATCAGATTTAAGTAAGCACTGCCATTTTTACACACTTTTTTTTGGTTGCAGTGTAATTTGAAATAGCTGAAGCGAAGCTTTGCAAATAAATAGTTTTTGGCTGCAGCTACAAACTCAAAATTGCACAAAACTTGATGACGCGAACAAATGATGGAAATTTGAGCGAGGAAATTTGTGTGACCATGGCCGAAAGACCGTGCTCATGTCCGTCTCCGTGTCCGTGCTCATATATTTCTCGAGTCGGGGAGTAGAGTCGAGTGGGGACCCTCAAGTGGCCTACGTGTGTCACATGCACAATGGCGCACAATTCGCCAATCGCAGCAGAAGCAGTAGACATTCGTCTCGTGCTCGTTTCCTACTCCACCACCCCGGCCCCTGCTCCAGTCACAGTCACAGTCTTTTCCCCCGGCCCCTGTCCACACCATTAGATATCGTCTTTGTTTTTGAAAAATTGTCTACTTCATTTGGGCCTCTGCAACACGAAAATGGCCATGAAATATAACAGTACTCATTATGTTGGGATTACGATGCAATCAACGCAGAAAAAAGTGTCAGTCAAATAAATCACTCGCCCCCAAAAAACATGAAGAATTGTGGAGGAGCAAAGAAAGTGGGCGGGGCAGCAGAGACCCACACACCCACTGAACCACAGAACCACTGAACCACTAAACCATCCAACCACCCTCTGTGCACGCATTGCTACTTGACAGAAGCACGCAAAATATATTTTTAGGCCTTTGCAGGATGGCAATGTCAACGTCAAGAGTGCGAAACGTTTGTCTGCTGTCTTCTCTGTGTATGTGTGTGTGTGCCCCAAAACGGGAGCATAGTTGAAACTGACAGCAACGACAACATTGGAATCGGAGAAGGCGTCCACTCACTCTGCATCTGTCAGTCCAAAATGGATGACGATGGTTTGTTTCCGCTGCTCCAGCAATGGAAAAGAGAGTGACAAAAGAAGAGCAACTACGACTTACAACGTTGTACATATTCTTTAATTATACAAGACTCGATATTGTTTAACTTTAAAAGAAAATGACTCCGTTAAACAGAGCTGGGAAAATTCCACTTGCCACTTTATAAAACCAAATTCAAAATATGCTCAAAAAACATTTCGAATAATGAAAACAAGAATGCTAATTGCAACCCTAAATAAACGATTAGCTCGAAGAACAACAAAGAAAGCCTTAAATTTATGCACAATAATTGTAAAGCAGAATGCCGTTAATGTAATTACAATATTCTCAGAATTTTAAGGGACGTGTTAATTTTCCTAATTGGATTGAGTGAGGAAAATACCCAAATAAAAGAAGTGCTGAAAATATTTAGATGAATTAATTGAAAGCAGATAGGCATCTCTACTGGGATTTGTTTTAACTGATTTGTCAAGCTACATTTAGAAGTGTTTTATTTATAGAACTACACATTTCTTAGCTTCTTAGTTATGTAAAAGCTTCAAGCAATTTCCCACAATTCCGTTAATTAATTTCAAATTATAGTTTGACATTTAGAAGTTTTCTGGCTGCGCGCAGTAACAAGATTTTCCCACATTTATAATCATTTTCGAATCGAAAAGTATATATCTAGCTAGCAACAATTTGTAGCAACAACTTGCTTACTCTTTCTCATTTTCTCTCCTCTCTCCCAGCGACAACAACAATGAATGGCGCAACAAATGAGCTAGCGATTTGCTCCTGCGGCGACTAACAGACATAGTTCCCACTTCCAACTCCAACTCTCCACCCCTTTAGCCAACTCTTTTCCTTCTTTGTTGCCCTGGCCAGCCATGAGTTGTACTTGCAGCAGCTTATCTCAGTTTCATTACAGTTATTGTCGTTGTCATCAGCTCTGGTGTGCTCCATGTGCCACAATGTTGACTAAAACTGTGCGCGGGTATAAAACTCTAAGTTCGCAACAAACCCGGCGGGCAGTCAACTTCCCCCTCGCTTCACTCTTGGCCATATTCACACAACAGTTGCTCTGCTTACTTCTTAGCTGCAATTTCGTATATACACGATAGAAAAAAGCAGCAACAACAATAAGAGCAACACTTCCGTTAGCTGCTTGAAATAAAAACTTGATTCTATAGGGATGCAGTTGGAAGACTGCTGAAGAAAAGGGTTAAGCGGGGAGATGTGTGGTTGGGTAAGCAATTCTAAGCACCGCAACAAAAGCTGAGCACAACATCAACATCTAAATGCAATGCCATAGAAAAAATGCAAAAAACGCAGTTTCCGTGCAGTGAAACAAGCAGCAAAAAACAACAACAAAACAACGACAACTGCAACAACATTGAGAATAAAATAAAAAAATACTTAAGCGTTGGCAGAGTCGATTTTGTGCCGCCCACCAAAGATGCTGAGAGCGTGAGGCAACGCCTCTGTTAGCTGCTGCTGCTCCTGTTTTGTTAGTGGGCGTGGCACTGCCAGCTTCACACTTGAACACGTATCAAGCCCGCGGCGTTGGCTCACACTCACACCGCATTACACCTCCCCCACCACCCACACACTTTGCTTTGACTGCGCTGCTGTGTTTTAAGCACTTTCAGCTTAAAAGTATGCTACAAGTTTTTACATTTGCTTAAAAGCAGTTCGAACCAATTTGGTCGAAAATGTCAGTTAGCATCTAAAATTTATGTTTGCCAAAATGGTTTTTCTATTTTGTTGCAAGTCCCCCTACCTCCCCCTATACCCCCTTTTCCACTGCTTCTACTGCTTGGTTTGCTTTTCGGTTATTTTAGTCGATTTTAAACATTTTGATGCGTATTTTAAGCGTTTGCATAAATTGATTTATTTAGAATGAAATAGAATATTCTGGCAACAGCTGCAGCATGGTATGTGTCTCTTGCCTTTATCCCTACCCACCCCCTTCTTCTTCCCACATTTCTCTAACTGTCTATCTGCTTGGTTATTTGTCTGATTTATTAGTTTCGTTTTAAACATTGCGGCTTTGACTCGACAAGACCCAAACTCTTGCCCTATGTGTCAGTCTCCTCCTCCATCTGTGTGGTAATACCAAATACGTTAAATAATAAATAAACATAATGAAATACATATGCAGATGGAAATGCTTGTTGTATCTTTATATGTTCATCTGTCCAATTGTTTTCGTGCTATTCAGCTGTCCAATCTGTCTGTTGGTTAGGCATAAACTCGTTTATCTGCTAACGTATACGAAATATTTTCTACCCACGTTAGTGTAGGTGCCATAACAACAACAACAACAACATCATCTGTTACTGCTACTACTGAAACAACAGCAACAACAACAACAACATGAACATCCTTGGGGGGTTGGGTCAACAGTTTCGGTAGCTGTTTGGCGGTGACGTTTTTGTATAATTAATTTTTCTTGTTCAGTGGTTTTGTACAATCAACATTCGATGTAAAAACACTGCAAACAAGTGCAACGCACACAAGCGCATTTAAAGTGCACACACACACATACACACACACAAATACACATAATACACTTACATACATGTGTATGCCACCGCAGGACTTAACACTGAACAACTACAACGATAGAATGAGAGCTATGCTGGACAGAGGCATCCTTTGCGTCTCTCCTGTGTGTGTGTGTGTGTGTGTGTGCATCCTGCGAATGAGTGTGTGGGTGTGTATGTGTGTGTGCACTTGGGTTGCTTGCATATGCATGCGAAAATGTTAAAGTAAATAAGAAAGAGTGTGAAAACGAGCAGCTTGTCATGTAAACAAGTAAACCAATAAGTGCAGCTGTATGTGTGCGTGTGTAGAGTGAAAGTGTGACCAGACTTTTTGAAATGCCCAGCAGCCTGCAGTGTAGTATGCTTAAAAACACTCTAAAATTTTCGATTTTAAAAGTGATTAGACAAATTTCAAAGCTTTATACGGAGAATTAATTTAAATAAGAGACAAATTCATTAATTAAAACATTTTATATATAGCTTACTGCAATGAAACTATATTAAAATTCAAATAAAGCCTAAAAAACTTGTCGAGTTCCTACAAACATTTCAAATGTCACAGCTTTGCCCAAAATTAAAAAAATAAATTTGTGAACGCATAAATTGAAATGAAACTAGTTAAGGAACTCTGGGGAGAGCACTGTAGGCTTAGCTGGAGGCGGATTAGGAAGAAGACTCTAAGCTCATTGTTGGCTTTGCAACTTGAACTCAATGCTGTTGGCTTTTCCGCCTTTAGCTACGCCCTAAGCCACGCCCTGTTCCATTTCATTTTTTCCTTATTTGGGTAAATAAAAAATTGTTTAATGAATTACGCGCCTGTTTTTTTATTCACTGGTACTTTTTGTTATTGTTGTAGTTGTTGTTGTTGGTTTCTGTGCTGTTTATACAATTTGTTTACGCAACGCGTGACGCTTAAATGCTAAATAATGCAAATGTAAATGCGTCGCATTGTTTGGCTTTGTATTTGGCTCAATTGTTGTTATTTTTATTGTTGTTGTTGCTGTTGGAGTTGTTTTTCTTTTAGCCTTTTGCTTGTGTTATTCTTGCAAGCCCTTTTTAAAATACTCTAACCCGGAAAATGGGTCAATTTGACATAGAGAAAGAGTTGGCTTAGACTAGCTCTTTGATGACTCTAGAAAAGAGCCAAATGGCAATGACTTTTAAAACTTTTTCGGACTGTCCAAAGACACTTTGAATTGGCATAAAGGAAAAGTAGTTTATTATTATTTGCTTAGATTTTTCTACTGTTTTCAAACAACTCAAAAGCGTATTTCCATTTCGACGTGTGCTTAAAAACAATTTTCTCTTTAGATTTTGAATTAATTTTCTTACGCATCCAGAGCGCAATGAACATGACAAAAATTACCATATTTTTGTTGTGTTTCTTTATTTTTTTGGGTCTCTGATCGATTTTGGTAGAGTCGGCACTAACGAGTGGACCACAACACAACAAAAAAAGAGAAAGGAAAGGAAAGGAAAGTAAGGAAAAGGAAATGAAAATGAAAAGCGTGTAGCATTTTACAATTGGTCAAAGACATTGGCCAGGGCATTTTAAAAGGCGTTCCCTCAGGCAACACACAGACAGGCGACACAAGGCCTCGACGTATTGAGTTTGGGGGGCATTTTCTAACTTATGATTCGCGAAAAAATTACATTAGAATTGCAAATTGGTAGTCGGCGGTGGCGGTGGCGATGGCGTTGGTGCTGGCGGTGACGCTGCCGGTGGCTTTTCAGGCATTCAACATGGCTAAATAAAAGTTGTGTCTTTTGCCGCAGCAAAAGCAACAGAATTTGATTTAGCGAGTGTGGGAGAGACAACAAGAGGCTGCATGAAGACAGGGTATGTATGTTGGTAGATGGAGGACAACAACAACAGCAACAACAAGACAAACAAACTCAAACATTTATGACAATAACTTCTTAAATGCGTTGTTGCCGGTTTTGCGAAGGCATCTGCCCCTCCCAAGTTATGTAAGGATATGCAAGGGACTCTCGAAGGGAGTCTCGACTGGTTGCCTGGTCTGCGTCTCCGGGGCTGCCGTTGAATTGAATTACTTTTGCGCCAGTTGAAATTTCAATTGCCCGGGCCGGCAGGCAGGCAGGCAGGGGCAGTAGGGCTGGGAGTTAGGCGACTTGAGGGGCTAGAGGGAGTGGTAAAAGTCAGCATGCAGGACAAAAGGCGAAAGGCGAACGACAGCGACGACGATGACGACAAGGACGACGCACATGTGCAGCCATATAACCATATAAACCATATGCAATGGCAGCAACGGCATTGCACTGGCCGGAAACGGAAATGCATGCTGGCATTTTAGCATGGCAACCACCCGCACACATACTTGTACACTCAAATACACACACAGTTACAGACTATGGACAAGGCTGGGAGTTGGAGCATACAAATGAGGCGTTGAATAATTGAAGACATAAATTCGCACTTGCACAAAAAAATGCCATTTGTTCAGCTCCCTACGTTTCACCCTCTCTCACTCCCTCTCTCTCATTCTCTTCCTCTTCCTCTTCGTGTCTCTCTGCCTCCTGCTGTCATTTTTTTGTTATTATTATTATTCGCTTGCTCTTGTGCTGAATTTTTGGGGCATCGTCCAATGCTTCCGGTCAACCTACCGCCATTTGCTTTTTATTCTTACATATAGTTATATCGCGTTTTTATTCGTTCACCGCTGTCTCCCTCACTCTCTCTTGCTATCTCCCTTGTTCACGCTTGCTATCTCAGCATGTTTAATTCACAATCTCAGGCACAGCGGTGCGACCCAGTGCCACCTTTGCACTCAAGTGCGCAGTCAGAGAACAGTTACGCCCACGCTGCTATATCTTCAGCTGCTGCTGCTTCCTGCGCTGCTCCACGAGACCATGCCCACTTGTGACCCTCTGTAGCAAAGCGCAATGCTGGGCAGAGAGTTGCTCGTTTAACTTTCATGAAATTATAATTTGCTTTGTAATTCGAGCATCCTTAGCAGGCCGAGCAGGACCTGGGGGCCAAAACTGCAGGAGCAAAACCCAAGCAAACCCAACCAAACCATATCAAACCGGAGCAGAGTAGAGCAGCGCAGACCAGCAGCCATAGCAAGCATATAACTACACATTGAAAATATTTTAATTAACGAAAATTGTTCAGCAAGTTGTTTTCATACACTCACACACAGAGAGAAACCTATACACACACACACACACACACAACCATATACCATGTTGGACAAGTTTAGACGGCTGTTCGGGAGTTGAGTGAAGCAGCAGAAAAACCAATCCCATTAGAAACCTCAATTCCACTCGCAGTCCAAGTCCAAGTCCAAGTTCTTGCAAAATATTGAGCAGCTGCTTACGTTTGAATCAAAGCACACACACACACAGTGGCACACCCATACTTACTCCCAGTAAGATCTCATGTGGAATCGCACTCCACAAAGTACATATATCTTACTTATGCTCACAAAGATTAAAAGTTTTTCACTGCCGAAGCATGCAAGTTCTTGCCTAAGCTGTAACATCTTTGTATAACGCACCCCCTACCCCTTGGTGCCCTTTGACCCCTTTTGTGGCCCCACCATTCATACCGTTTCCTCCTTTTAGGTCGCTTTTTGTGAGCTCGTCTTCATTTTTTGTATATAACCCGCTCAAGTTGTTGGCCTGCCACAAAATCTGGCACAAAAGTCCAACCCTGCCGAGACGAGAGAAAGGGAGAGACTGTGAGGGGTAGAAAGAGATAGCAGGAGAGGCAGACAGAGCGGGAAATGAACCTTTTCAAATCCGAAATCGATATTAATTAAATTTTAGTAGCTAACGCGAATCTTTGAGGACTTTGCGTGTGGGCATGCAAAAGCTTAAGAATCTTTTTAGCTCCCGCTACACACCCCGCCCACGACAGAGGAAAAAAGGTGGTGAAACTTTTTTTTTTGTGGCCATCTCATTAAAAGTGATGACAAGTTGTAGGCTTTACAGAGAGCTCTTTTCATTAGTATAAAATACATGTAATGGCCATCCCAATAATGGGCAACTTATCCCCAAGATTTGTGTTCCCAAGCACGAACAGATGATGGAAAATAATGAGCGAATCAGCAGACCCAAAATAGATATGCTTAAACCGAATAGTAATGCCCCAAATTTGTATTAAAAAGGAAAGTTTACAAACACACGACACTCTGCCTATGAGAAGCGCATAGAAGCGCAGTTTTTGCTCTCCAAAGAGAGAGAGAGCAGCTCGTAATCTTGAGTTAACGGCAAAAAATTAATACTGTGGACATTGTTGTGGTTTATGTGCTTTTTATATTGCAATCCACAAAGGGAATTTGTTATAAATAATAACGAAGGGGTTTTAACCTCAACTTAGTCACTGAGTTTATCTTGCTCATATTCAATTGAGAACCCAAATCAACCAACCGCATTAAAAACTCTACTTCATTTCCGTGACAAGCTTTTCACACACACACTACCACACCACCCACAAACACTCACACACTTGCACATTCATATGTAAATATTATTTGTGCTCTTTGTGCTGTTTTGTGTGACCTTTTGCAAGCTAAGAGCAGCTGTGTGACCTCTCCCCCACACTCACCCACACTCTACCCCCTTTTGCTAACCATAAAATTTCACTCTTTCTTCCATTAATAGTTGATCTACTAAGCCAAGGGCATAAACTATGCAAAAGCTTTTCCATCATTGCCATTTGCCATTCAGTGCAAGTTCCAATTCACCCCTTTTGCCCCTCTCTCTCGCTCTGCTCTGCTGCTGTCTCTTTTTCACTTAATTGCTCAAATCTACATACACAATTTAATATTCATACTTGCGTTTCATTCGTGCAGCTAATGTTGCCAGTCCAAGTTGCGGATTACAAATCTGAATCCTTTTTTAATTGAAATACACTCATACTCGCACTCGTACTTATATGCATATCCTGTGCCGTACTACAATGCTGACTCCGCTTATTAATGACGTGCTCCTTGTTGTTGTTGTTGTTTTTGTTGCTGTTGTTGTTGCTTTGTCAATTGATGCGTTTTTGATTGCAAATTTGTCACAAACATTTCGCTTGAGTGCACTGTGCGTCTCACTGCGACTCCAACACACACACATATATATATATAAATTTATATATACATCCACTTCAGCGTCTATATACTCGCATTACTCATACGTCGTGTTGCCCCGCTGCGGGCAAAAAGCAACTTAAATTCTACTTACAGCCAAATATGTAATAAATACGAGCTTAAAAAAGTTTATCTATATTTCAACCACACGCAGTCATGTGCTTACAGTGCATACACATTCACTAGATATGTATATATAGCAGATATATGGCATATAGAGAGAGAAGCTACTGATGTTTTTTTGCTGTCGCCTCGACAAAGTTTTTGAAAGATGTTCCAACCCTCAATCCGGCACTTAGACAACTCGCACGTCCAGCTACCAAAAGTTCATTTCATTTTCCTTTTTGCGCCACTTTTTTTTCCATCCATCGCAATCCTCTAAAAAAATACATATATAAAACTGAAAATGAGTAAGTGTAGTCTAGTGTAAAGTACACTCTTGCAGCATTCGCGTCTAGCTTTCATTAAATGCGAAAATTGCTTTAATTTTTGAGCTTTGCCTGAAAACCTGCAGCCAGAAACCATGAAAATTGTCGCAATCAAGTTGAGCGCAAATAAAAAAAAGGGGTGTGGGGCAAAAGTTAGAAAAGGCTGTGGAAAAGCCGCCAAAAAGATGAATTACTGTAAATTATCCAGTTAGAACTTTTCGGTCGACATTCGGCATTCGTTCGTGCGGTCAACGTTGATGATTTAACCGGCAATTCCAGACCAAAGAAAGAAAGATTTAATGAAATCAATTTCAAAAGCATTTCACGGCGTTTGCATAGCGGATTTGCTTTAACTGACCGCGGAGAATTATAATGAAAGATAGAGTGGTTTTCTTTATGAAAGAAAATTTGAAGAATTCGATTTTTGAAACAAAGAAAAAGAAAGTTAAGTTAAGTTAAGCTTTTAAATATTTATTAATATTTTTATTTTATTCAAATTTAATTCAAATTTTGAAATAGTCAATGAAAGCTCTCCAAATTTATCACAAGCAGAATAGATCTTCAGAATTGACAGCGATTTGGTAGCTGGGAACAGCTCCGTTCTAAAAATTGGCAGCAGCTGCTGTAATTGAAATAGCTTGGCTGCAAATAAAAGCATTTTCTTCTGCTCATGTCAATTTCCATGTCAGTTAAAAACTATTTGAGAATTTCTTTACAAGCTTTTTAGTAGTATAATTTTGGTGGATAGTCGAGGGAAAGTGATTTTAAAGACACATGACACAGGGACATGTGAGCAATTTATTATCGCACGCTTGTCGATGGCTGCTTTTAAGTTATTTTTTTCTGGTAGGAAGAACCGTGTATGCTGCATAAATAAAAATCACCCGCAGCAGTTTCTTTTATTTTATTTTATTTTACTTTATTTTTTTTTTTGGTGTGCTTTTTTTCTCTACTTTGTTTCTTTCGCACAGCAACATTCATTAATGTCAGGCACAGCAGCAAAGACTTCGTCTAGGACACAGCCACATTATGTGCCGCAGAACGCATAAAAACACACACAAACACACACACACCAGAGTGTAAGAAAGAGAGAGATGGAGCGTGTAGTGTCTGTCTTTGTCGCCGACATCGTAGTCTACCCGCTGTTTTATATAACGATTACGATAATGAAGCGTCGGCGTTTCCAGCGGGCGCAGCATTTTTGTACACAAAATGAGCCAAATGAATGGCTGCCACTAACTGTGGCAAGAGCAGCCAAAAGTGGCAGCACGGACCAGCATACCTCACTCTCTCACTCCCTTCCCCCTGTGTCTCTTTGGGAGCAGCGTCTGTAGTTGATGGCTTTTTGAAGTTCTCATCGCAGGCGGCGCAATGATTGGGGGATTATGACGAATTAATGAATTCAGATTTAAATAAAATTACAGCAGCGCCTGCTTGTTAGTGCCGCCAGACTGAGGCCATGCCACGCCCCCAATTTGGGGGGCTTTCGAGGGGCGGCAAGTACATTTAACGTTTGCTAATAGAATTAAAGTTTGCGGTTTGCTCACGCTCTCCACAGAGTATAATGAGGCAACGCAGCGTTTAATTATGACAGTCAGTGTAGACTAAGTAAGGCATCAAGGGGCGTCAAGGGGCGTGGCGGGCAGCGGACAGCTTACACTGCTGATGCCAGTATTGCCCGCTTAATTAACAACAACAATTGCAATTACAGGTACGCAGCCTGGTAATGCAATATTTTGTGGCAGGTAATTTTTGTCTCACTGCATTGAGGATGGCATCGTGTGTTCGCGTATTCTTGTATTCGCATTGTTGTGGCATTGTTGTCCATTGTTAATTGAAAAACAATGTTGTACTTGTGCTTACGTCCACCGATTGCACTTAAAGAGCTGTGAAACAACAGCAGCAACAACTGCAGTCGTGTTGCAGTTGCAATTGAGTTCGAGTTCCAGTTCGAGTTTGAGTTTGAGTTCGAGTTGAAGGCTTAATTAATTTTTATATAGCTGTTGTTATCGTCATCGCTGTCGTCGTTGTTGCTGCACTTTAATTACAATGCACAGCAGCTGCCTTAAGCCCATTGATTAAACTTAATCAATGGCCATAAGCAAAAGAGGATCGCATCAGCAGCAGTCGAGCGGACAAGCGGACAAGCGGACGAACAGAAGTGCGGACGAGCGGACAAGCAGACAAGTCAGCCAAGCATCCTTGCCGCAGGATGCTGGTTAAATAGGTGGCAAAGGGGACATACGCGACAAAGGAGACTGCGGGCCAAAAGGGGTATAAAGGGGACCGCAACCGACTTCAGGCAGCTCATTAATGTTCGCTCAGAACTTTGACAGGCAAAGTGCAATTAGCGTCATGGCCAAAGCAAAAAGTTGTCATATTAAAATATTGAATGGCAGCCAAGATGAAAGCCAATGCCGCCAAGTTTAAACACATGCACAAAGCAAACTCAAATTAAGCTAAAACTATAGTCAACTATATGCATTTACAAAGGGTTGGGGGAGAAACACTCACAACAGCTGACCGAGAGTTGGCTAAAATACGCGTTACCACAACGACAACAAAAGCAGCTTGTTAACAACATTGCAACTGAAAGAATCTTAAGAAACTTGTTTGTAATTAGCAGTCATCAAACAGGTTTCTTTAGAGTTACATGAGATCAAAGGGATGACAAATAATGTAAGAACTTTCTTTGCATCTATCTTTTAAGTATAACTTAAATTAATTTAAGGTATGCTTAGTAGATAAACTTAAGAAAATTACTGCGGTAGAGGGGTAGTTTTATAAGCTGTTAATGAAATTATAGAAAGCAAATAATAGTCTTATTATATTTATTTTAACAACAAATATATCAACTACCTTTTCTTGATTTCTATCCAATGTATCAATTTAAAGTGTACAAATAAAACTAATCATTGTAATACATGCAATTTGGAAATAGACAATTAATCTCCAGGTCTCAATTTCTACTACCAATAGAATTGACCAACTCGATAAACATAACTTCATTCAGTCGAATTGGTGCAACTTAATCGAACTTTGTCACTGACATTTCATGATGGGAATCTATCAATTATCACAATAAAATGTTATACAGTGACACAGTCACTGACGTCAGTTGCTTCATCAACGCGAAGAAGCAGTTTAAAGAGAATAGAAGGCAACGGGCCAGGCCAAGCCAGGGCCAGGACCGATAATGAGCCAACTCGAAAGTCGCCGCTGTTCAGTTAGTTAGTTGCATAGTTTTGGCTCTGTTTGACAGTCGACTATCATTATAAGTTGCCTTTTTGCCTCATAATGGCCAAAACTTTCCGCTCACTCCAACGCTCTGTATGGCTATCACTGTTTGTGTGTGTGTGTGTCTGTATGGGTGTGTGTGTATGTGTGTGTGTCGGCTATTGTTTGCGTGTGCTGGCCGCTCACTTTTGCAATTAGCAACAGTTTTGTCTGCTCAGAGCTTTTATACGTCCATTAATTGAGTTGCGCGCATTGAAAACTTGAAAAACAACTAAATGAAAAGGAGACAGCATGAGAGATAGAGGGGGAGAGATAGAGAAAGCAAATAATTTCCACTTGGCTAACAAAACAATTGTTCATTTCTATTTTTTTCTCTGCTTTTTCAATTGCAGATCGAGGACGCCATGCTGATGTTTGACAAGCAGACCAATCGGCACAGAGGTGAGTTAACAATAACCATAATAACAACAACAGTAACAGCAACGGCAGAGGAAAGCAGCTATAATAATAATAATACTACTCGTTATAATAATAATACTTATACGCTGTCGATACACAATTGTGCTAGCTTCGTTTCCTGCCTTTAACGATGCAGAAGACGAAACCGGAAGTGCGAGCATTTTGCGCAATGTTCTGGTGCTGTCAATGCATGACAGATACCGTTATAGATACAACCGACCAAACGGCTAATACAGTTTTAAACCGTTAGCGAGCAGGGCATTAAAATAGTCGAGGCCAACAGGAAGCAGGCAGAAACAGAGAAAGAGTCAGAGTCAGTGATAGATACAGAGACGGAACGATGAAGGAAGAGACCCGAAAAGATTACCTGGCAATGCAACCGGATATAACCAGACGCACACAGTCACGCAGACACAAACACAAACACACACAAACACACACAGATACAAATGGATGGATGGGCTCTTTGGATTGTAGCTCGAGTGGGTGGCCAGCTGCTGTCCAAGCCAAAGGCTTAAATCTCCATCGCACATCCGCTACACGAGCTTGTATAGCGCACGAGTGAACCTATTGCTCCAATCCCCTGAACCTTTGACCCCCTTGCGCTGCTCTCACTGTATATGCTATGTGACCTGCCTCGTCTGATGTCGTTGTCAATTTTGCTTATTAAAGTTTTAAATGACGCGCCGAAATTCGCATTGCGAACAGAACGACCAACGGTTCCATTGACATGTGACAGCAGGTCAGGGAGCAGGGGGCAAGGAGCAGGGGGCTGTGAGCGGAGTTGAAGAGTTGAAGAGCTGCAGAGCTGGAGCATCAGTTCTTCATCTGAGACACGGCACATTAAGATTGATGTGGCCATTTCGCAGCTAAAGCCCCAAACAGAGGCGACACACACACACACACACACATGTACAGCTGCAGCTAACAATGTCGGTGTCCAAAAGTAATTAGCCACCCACACACATGCTCACACCCACTCAAACGCACTATGGGGAATTTTGCCCTTTTTTGAACACATAATTGATAAAACAACTTTTCGCAACAAAAATTGGTTCTAATCTATTCTGAGGAGTTTTATTTACACTTTGTAACCATTGTTCATCAAAATAATCGTCTTAAGAAGCGACCACGGCCTTAAAACGAAGTTTTGCCCAAATAAGTGTGCTATAAAATCTATAACAGAACAATTTATAGTAAAACAACTATATTCTTGGGTAGTTAATTTATTAAGCCAACCTTGCTTTTCGATATTTTCCTCTATTTCATGTCAAAATTCATTGGGAAATTGAGAAAACTACCATAATTGTCAACTGTACTCATTTGTTTTAGAAACTTTCCAGTTTGTCTTAGTTCTAAACTTTTGCCTAGAGACCCTGATGGTATAATGGGTCGCCGTACCCTTTTCTAATGATTCTCTAATATTCTGAAGATTGTCCAAGAAGTTGCCTGGTTCCAGCAGTTACCATGGTGGCGTTTGAACATATCAAAATATGATCTGCATTCGCGCCACATTCGCAACATAGCGATGCAGAATAATAGACATTTGCTTTTTAATTTGGTATTTAGTTCGGCTTCAACGTCCTGGTCTACGTGCGCATACAAGGAGTTCAATACAACATATTTATCTATATGTTTTTGCAACACAATAATATGGAGAAAATTAAGGTTATGTCCGAAAAAATGGAATTACAAAATTTGTGGGGATTTGTGGAGCTTCGGGCATAATACATTCAAAGCATAACTTATTACAGCATATAATTTAACAAGATTTATAGAAAAGCAACGAACATATTTTCTTAAAAGCCTTCTCAAAGTTGAGATTTGTTTTCAAATTATCTATTAGAGGCAACCTCAAACTAACACAAAAATTTAGACACCTACAATCAATTTCTACAAAGCAGATATACCGGCACATATAAAATACCTTACTTCTTTATTTACATCTTAGTTTGGTTCAAGAACATTGGTATTTTTCGAAATATACGCATTCAAAGTTGAACAATTTTTTTCATCAAAAATTTGGAATTTTTCTTGTGTAACATGTGTCACTTTACCACCTTTTTTCTCACCAATGATGGACAATCTTGAAAAAACAAGTATGCAGCAATGGGCTGTGGTCTTTTATGTATTAATCGGTAACAAAATTTTTAGATTTTGATAACTTTAAGAAATTGAATTATGTGTTCAAAAAAGGGCAAAATTCCCCATAGTGAAACGGAGTGCGGGAAAGTGTAGCATGCATCAATAGTTGCCAGACATATACACTCATAAATACACACACACATAAACACTCACACACAGAGAGAGGCTCATGGTCACACAGTTCATGGCGGCAGTGTTAACTTTGCTGGCCATCGTTTTGTGTTGTCGTCCCACTGTCCAACCAAATTACGCACACGGGAATAAGAAAACATGATTTTTGCTTGTATGCGGCCCATAAAAAAAATTGTTGCATACTTCGGGGGCGCCGCCATACCATAACATCGCAAAAGTGTGGCAACGCTGCAAGAGAAGAGATAAGCAGAAGCGCGACCCACAGAACATTTCGTTTAATTGGACGCTGGAGTACTGAAAGCTGCATCATGATGCAGTCATATGAAAAACAGAAAACTCAGCCACTCGGACGGGGTGGCAAGAAGATAAAGGGGGTTGGGGTGAGCTGAGAGGAGGTGGTGCTGGAAAAGTGGCAGCCTTTGCAAATGGCAATAAAAACAAGCAGCGCCCCATTTAAAAATTATGTGATGCGCTCTGTAGTTGAAAGATGAGAGAGCGGAAAAGGCAACGAAGCGCAACAACTGTTCAGAATGTCGTGAGCGAGACAGAGAGAGAGAGAGAGAGGAAGAGAGTGAGATAATGCATGAGAAAGATATAAAACTACGAAATTGCCAGCGAGATGAAAAAAAAAAAGTAGCAAAAATATATACATATGAAATCAGATAATGTGGAGAGGAATGATTATATTAATTTTACAGACTAAATGCCAAGGCAAATTCCCACATTCTACAGTTTGAATTAAGCAAGCATGAAAAGCGTAGTAACTGCATATATTAATATTAAATCAGAAATATTTATTAAACTGGCTTAAGGTGAACACCAAACCAACTAGGACAAAAGCTAATCATCATAAGCTTTACTATAGTTATGCTTGCATACTTTTAGGCACTTAATAAATTACTTCTCAGCTATTTAACTAGAAAGCATTGCAAATGTGGGTAATTAGAAAGTTTGAATTTTGATGGCACACATCAAATGCCATCAACTGATGCAGGTAATCGTTGAGTTGGCATTTACTAAAAATATCATAGAAATCAATAAAATGCATAACTCGGAAATTGCTTGATAGAAATGCCAGCCCAAGGACAAAATGTCATTCAATTGAAAGTTGAGCCATATCGCATATATATCGAAGATTATTTAATTGAATGATAAATTGTAAAATTTTACTTGTGAATTATGAATTGGGATTGATGGCAGGTTGGGTCTTTTGACAAAAATAGTCTATCGTCTTGACGATTGTAAACTGTAGCCTCGATTTGTGATTTGCACATTAATATGGCATGCAAGCCGTTTACTGTTATTGACATGGCTTGTTGCCTTCAGTTTACAGGACACGTCAATTTTGCAAATTACAATTGCTTGGGTCGATCAGAGTACATATAATGAAATATGCAGGCGTTGTTAGTTAGCAGTCAGCCGACAGTCGAGACCAACTGCCCAACTTCACAGCGGAGAATAGAGAACAGTGGACAGCACAGGACATAGACAAGACGGGAATGGACAGGAGCGAGCGTCCAAACGACCCACCGACCCAAGCGACCCTGCGTTTCGCCCCCACCCTCTCGACGGGGCAACGAATTCGTTTCAAGTCAATAGAAAATGTGTGTCGTTAATCAAAGGGTATTAGTTGTAGCTGGTAGCCTTCATTGCCACGACGACGACGGTGGCGATGGCGATGGCGACGGCGACTTTTTGTACAGTTGGACGATGTACGACCTTTTGCCATGAGTTGGACTAACAGCCGCTTCAGGGTCCGATGCCTGCCGTCTTCTCTATGCTCCTTCCGCTTCAACTCCCGCTGCTGTCCCGCCTGCCTACTGGCACTTGCGATATGCCTGTAATTGCATTTTATCGATCCAAGAGAGAGAAGGTTCTCATCGTATAACATGGCGTACATGTGGCAATTGCCAGCGTGCACACACACACAAACACACATATACAGTTACACTGACACACAGGACACCAACTATAATAAAGAAGGCGAAAAAAAGTCGAGCAAAGACGTCGCTGGTTGCTCAGGCTACACGGCAGCAAGTTTGTTACTCATTCATAAATCATGTGTGCAGCAACAGACAGACAGACAGACAGACATACAGTGAGACAGGCAGACAGACAGACACAACACCAACACACTCACACACTTTTATAAATATAAACTGAATTGGAAGCCTGGTCACTGAAACTTGCAGCGACGTTTTTCCAGCTAACGGCTGCAGTTGGCCCCAAAAAGTAAGCGAAGCATTTTATCTATTCGAAGAGAAGGTCGATTCGGTTGGTAGGGGGGCATAAGGGAGGTTTTGAGGGATTTACAGCAAAAGGAAAACTATATGAATATGCCATAAAACAATATAGGCTGACACACTAACATCTGCAACAATAACAGCAATAGCAACAACAGCTGCAAGTACAGTAGCACTTGCGTAAATGCGACTTGGCCAGAATTGAAAGACAGTGGTAGAAAAAGGCAGCAGAAATTTTAAAATTTTTTATTATTTATTTATTCTTTAAAGAATTAAATTGGCTGCTTTAAAACAGGGGAATTTATAATATTTCTGCATAGTCCGCTAGTAACTGAGCTAATCCTAAGAGATTAATTAACTAATATTCAAATTAGTCTACTTGTTATTTTATAATAAGCTGCTGCTACAAAATTGTGGGAATTTCGTCATCTATTATCAAATGCCGTCCTTCATTTCCGTTTGTCATGCCCGTTGTGCATTTTCGGAATTAAAAGTTGTTTTAAAATGAAATTAATTGCCAACTTTTAGCTTGGAAAAACTTTGTTAAAATGTTGAATTGTTGCCATTTTCCACTGTACAACGAGGCGTAGTTTTATATGGGAAAAGACGACAGCAGCGCCCTAAACTATGCTATGAATTTCATTTGGCAAGCCAAGGACATGCACAACGTGCGCCTAAACAGCCGTTTGGAGGCGGGGCTGCGACTGCAACTAGCAGTGGGAGTGACCAAGGTGTTGCAAGTACATGGCTATAGAGGTTTGGCGTAGGAGTGGGCGTACAAGGTGGCAGGGTGTGGGAATGGCTGGAAACTGACTGCCAAGCAGTTGGCGTCGCCAGCCGCCACTAATATTAAAATTGAAAATTTTGTAATTTTTCTTTTTTGGCAAGCCGGCGCAGCGCAGTCATAACAGCTGGCGGGCAAACCGGTCTCCCCTCCTCCCCCGCACTATCCCTTGGCTACTGCTCTGCTGGCATATATAGAAAGCTATATCTATGCCCTTACTTGGCAATAACATGCATGAGTGTGCAATTTCTGCAGTTGGCATCGTCTCTCACATTCAGTTGCCGCCGTGGCCTGTCGTTTCGTCCTGCGGGAAATTTTCGACAGGTAAAAATGGCAGCAAAGCAGCCGCAGAATTAACTAGCAACGGCGACTCTGGACGGCGCATTTTTCAAGCTCCAACCTCGCCGCATTTGTAGCAAAGCAGATACATTTTTGATTGAGTTACATGTGGGTGCAAACGGCAGATAGAAGGTAAAAATAAAGTACAAAGCGAAGGTAGTAAAAGAGGCAAAAAGTAGAAATTGCTGGCTTCATTTGGTCGCCACTCGGCTGATTTATGAGTGGCCAGAGGCAATAACAACAGCAACAGCAGCAACAGCAAAAGCGGTAGCAGCAGAAGCGCCTGTGGCAGCAACAAAAGTGCCAACTACGTGCAACTTGCAACGTGCGCTAATTTTATATAATTAAAACAAACACAAACAGAAGCAGAGCTGGGAGCTGAAAGCTGAAAGCGAACTGAGAGCAGAAGGCAACGAAGCCCGCAGTTTGTCTCAAGGAGTAAAGAGGGAAAAGGAGCCGAGCGGAAGAAGCAGAAGAAGAAGCTGCTCGGCACATGTCGCTAATAAGCCTGCGTGTTTACTGTTACTTGTTTCAACTAATTTGTCAGTTACGCCCAACGCCCAACGCCCAACGCCCCACGCCCATAGCCCGCATGCCAAAGCAAACAAAGACGAGAAGGGAGAGCAGAGAAGAGCGTACAAATAGAGGGCGTCGTGGCATCAGGTGTCTGCACTTGGCCTTGCTAATTGCATAGCCCTTTTGGCCAGGCCAAATCTCAGACAATTGCGCTAATTGAAAAACCTCGATAAGACCAAAACGAAGACGCACTCGACACTCGCCACTCGGCAAAATTGGTAGCAACTTCCTGCTGCCACCACCCCTAACTTTCAACGTCTTCTCTGCCTCTCCCACTCTGGCTCGGGTCTCATTCTCGGGTCTTTTGTTGTCATTGCAATTCTCGCAGTTTTCCTGCTTTTTATGGGCTTTGGTAAACAAGCATTACACTCACAGAAAAACACATTTTGTGAGTTGCCTTTTTTCATTAGCATTAAAGCTTGTAACAAACATAAATGTAATAAGATCTTAAGTAACTCCACACAGACCCAAACCCTCCTCTCTCCACCCCCTCTGACTTGCTGGAAAACTGTTTAATGGGCAGATCGATTAAAAATACAATTTGAAAAGTGTTTGCGATTCACTTTTGCAACTTATCAACTTATGAGTGCGTTTCTATAGTATAGATCTATATCAAGTCGATTTTTTGGCCAAAAATTAACAAAATTTTGCAGCAAATGGCGCCCAACGTGCCTGCTGATTCAGCATTTCAATGCAGAACGAGGGTTTTAGAAGCACGGGGGGAGTTGCTACGAAAACTTCATGACAAACTTATTATGCACTCGACTGGGTTATTTCCATAGCTGGCAAAGTTTGCTGTGTAAACTCAGAGCAGAGGGCAGTGTTTGAATTACTCGAGCCCAGCCGGCACTTGAGTCCCTGCCGCATATTGAGGTCAGTTGTGGAACCCAGGCAAGTAGAATGAGAAGGGGAGAAAGGAGTGGAGGGCACTACATAGAGGGCACTGGATACTTACAGCCAGAATGGACGGTGGGGTGGCACTGTCTGAGTTCGTCTCGGTCTCGACACTTGAGTAAATTATTTAGCCGCTCGCACAAAAGCATATTTCGTTCAGCAGCAGCTCTTAAACTTGCTTTTCCCCACACTTAAGCCCACTGACTGTTTTTATTCTTTTATACATTTATTTTTGGTTGGAGCTCACTCTTTGTCTCTTTTTTCTAACTATTTCTATTTCTTTTGCTTTCACAGGTTTTGGCTTCGTTACATTTCAAAGCGAAGATGTGGTAGACAAAGTTTGCGAAATTCATTTCCATGAGATAAACAACAAAATGGTAAGTCAAGTGAAACCGAATGAAACGATGCAGCTTTAAACCATATATACTCGATCTCTATCTCCAAACAACGTATTTATTTGTGCAGGTGGAGTGCAAGAAGGCGCAGCCGAAGGAAGTCATGCTGCCGGCAAATCTGGCCAAGACCCGTGCGGCCGGTCGCTCTGCTTACGGTGAGTTGGTAGTCTGGGGCAGCCACCCAAGTCAGTCGGCGGCATCGGCTGCTGGCGCACCTGGCGCTGGCCTCTTGCCAAGTAGTTTATCCGCTGCCGCCTCAGCGCTGCAGCAGCAGCAACAATCACACCACCATCAGCACCACCAACAACAACAACAGAACACACATCACCATCATCATCATCATCAACAGTTGCTTGGTGCCGCAGCAGCAGCTGCCTCTTTGCGTTATACGCCCTATCCGCTGCCCACGCACATTTCAGCAGCTGCAGTTGCTGCAGCAGCAGCTGCTGCCAACCAACAGCAGCAACAACAGCAGCAGGCAGTTGTTGTTGCCGCCCAGCAGCAACACCAGCAGCAACAGCAGCACCAACAACACCAGCAAACCCTTGCCCATGCTGTGGCCGCTGCTGCTGGTGCCCCCACCCTGTTGCCCCTCTCAAATTCAAACCCCTCGGCGGGTCCCTCCCTGCTGCAATACGCGGCGGCTGCGAATGCCACGCAGAACAATGTTGCTTTGGCAAATTCACTTTATGCCGATGCTGCTGCCGTCATGGGCTACAAACGGTTGTTGGCCGCTGCCGCCGTCGGCAGCGGACTTAGAGCCACGCCCACGGCTGCCACCTTGGGCGCCCTAACTGCAGCAGCCTCTGCACCCGCCGCCGCAGCAGCAGCAGCGGCACAACAGGCGCAGCTACGGCAAAATGCCGCACTTGCCGCCGCACATTATCCGCTAAGCGAATTGCTGGCCATGCCCTCCAGTCTGGAGATGCCCGGAGCAGCATCGGCGGCGGCGGCGGCAGCGAGCCTCTATCAGTTGCCCGGCATCTGACAACCAAGGCCGCAGTGAAACGTTGTCCGTATTTAAATGAAATGGGATGTTGGAAGGCAACTACTTTCTGGCTGTTTATGCCACTTTACAACACTGTAACACTAAACACGCACCAACTACACGCATACTCAACACACACACAATGCTCATTCCGTCTTAAAGTCCAAAGCGCGAAATTGTCGCAATTAATTCTTAGGTCATAGGATTACGTGTACGATTCTTCCTAGTCATATGTATGTACTTCATACTTAAATATATACATATATACGAATTAAGTATATATGTGTATTTAATGTACTTAACTTAAATTGTACTTGTAATTGTACTAAATTCTGTGTCTAATCAGATCTAATCAGCGTTTAGGCCACGCGGCGTATGCGTTATATACGAAATTAACTTAAACTAACTATTTAGTGACGCATTCGTTTCTTTTGCTTAGCACTTAAGAGATTTGTTTAAGATCTAGGCTATACTATACTATATACTATTTGAATTAAACTGCATATATATCTAATATTACTAAGAGCAGGTCCTAGAGAGCTGCTTAGTTGTTGCTCATAATCGATAAGTGGCGCAAGCGATACTTAGAGATGATACTAAGTAGTGGCGACTATCGTAACGATTTCATGTAACATTTAACGGTAATGCTAACGGTGTAAGTCTTAGACAATTGTGCAACACTAGTAATTAAGTGAATTTACTAAAAGAAAATCAATAATCAAATGAAACTTCAAGTGCACAAAAAAATATATCGCTAAAACTATTGAAATTGTCAAAATGCGTGCGAAAGTAAAAGTCACTTAACTAAATTAACTATGTAATTATTCATTATACATAATGCATAATACTCATAACAATACTAGATGCTCAAAAATGACTCTTTCTCTCTATCTATACGTAGACCTAACAATAATAAATTAAACAATTTTACAACAACAGCAACAATAATAAGTATTAATAACTGCATATTTAGCAAATGTATCGAATTAGCATTTAAGTTGAAGGCGCATTTAAGTAGGCAATGAAACTAAAGCTGACAGAGCTTAGAGACACACACACACGCACACACACACACATGAGAGCATTTATAATTTATGAGTGTATGTGCGGGTGTGTAAAATAATTTTGCATTTGAGATATCGCAATTCGTAGTTGCCGTTGAATGTTGAATGGGAAATTAGAATGGCAGCTGTCTGCTCGTTATTTTGTAAGTAACCAGACACTGGTTAATTGATAATGTCAATTAGAGACAAAGACAAAGACGAAGAGACCAAGGAGGTAATGGACAGTTGTTGGCCACACAACAACAGGCCAGGCCTACATACACCTACTTACACCCACTCTCTAATTACATCTACATACTTATGCATATAGACATTAATATTGGACTAAACATGAACTTAGCTATTGATTATAAACCTTAAACTTACTTGTAATTATACTTACGATGAGCGCATTAAGCGCTACAAATTCTAGCCTGTATTTGACCATGTAATTTAAGCCAAAGAAGTTATATCAACAAGCCAACAATTGATGCCAAAGATGAACGAATAAGAGATGGCCTAGAATGGATCAAGCGAATTAAATCAACTAATTTAATTTCAATAACAAATTCAATTCTACTAGCTTTCTATCTCTCTCTCTTTCTCTCTAACTATCTATCTCTTTCATTTTATTTGTTGTTTTTTCTTTACAATCGCTGTTGAGTTGTAGCTGGTTTTTATTAGCCATTTAGTTATTTGCCAATTTGTGACGTGTGTGTAAACACTTTTATGTTATTTGTTCAAATCTTTTTTATAAACCTTAAACTATGTGTAGTAGCGCGGGGTGAGGGGGCAATGCCATTAGAATTGCCTTCCAGCCCGACAGAAAAAAATATAAAACTAAAATTAAATTAAAAGAAATAAAACACACACTTAGTACTTATATTTAGCATAGACATTAAATGTTTAGTCGAAAAACTTATATATTTACATATAGCAAACAATATAACAAATGTCTTAACAATTATATAAACAAAAGATATATATGTATATCTAATAAGTGTTCGTGTTTAGAATTGTGTCATATCTAAAAAACAAAATCCAATTAATGTAACTCTTAACTAATTATAGCTCAGAAAAAAGTCGAGGCTGTTTTAAAAAAATATCAAAAATTATAACTAAAAAAAGTTATAAAACGGAAAATAACTCTTTCGATTTCACACAGCCGTCTTAGCTATATAATCTACGTACTATATATTTAATTAGTTTAACGAACGATCTGCTGATCGCTAATTTCTTAGTTTCAAACTAGCCTAACACAAGCAATTAGAGCGCTAAGTACACTAAAACGCAGATAATACGTATCAACTCATTATATAGACTTTTAAACTATATTATTAGATTTATATACTATATACAAACATATTATCTTTCTTTTAATACAAGTACTTTACTTAGCTACAAATTCATATATATATTTTTCAAATCGAATTGCACTTTATGAATGTTAGTAATTAATTTATGTTTATGCCTTTCTTTTTTGTGCTCTCTCTTGTTTCTCATGCGCCATTTTTAGATAACATTATGTGGGGTCTGGGGACATTGCCCGAAGGTAAGACCTAGTACACACTTAGTAACTGTAGCTTAACTAAACTATAAGTTATAGTACAGTTTATCTATTATAGTTATCATTTACTAATGGGAATTTTTCTTTCTTTTTATTGACAGGTTTTCCGGCAGCTGCGTATGCTGCTTATGCCGCTGGTCGTGGTTACTCGGGTTATCCCAGCTTTGGACTACCCTATCCAACTGGTAAGTTCTCTTGCCCCCTTAGACTATGTGTTGCTGTCTCTGTCTCGCTCGCTCACACTCACTCTATAGACTAAATTGTCGTAAGTCCCCCCCAAAAATCATGTGAGTTTGTGTTGATGATCAAGTTTTGTGACTACTTTTAACTAACTACCCCTCCTACCGCGCCCCTTACCATTTGTGTTAGTTGATATGACGAAACTAGTACATGTCTTAGCATTAATCACTAATTTATGGCTTTTGATTTCATAAGTATACGATAAACAAATTCGAATTCGAAGTATTTTCTTTCTTTTTTCCTATTTTCTTTTCATTTTGTCATTATAGCTGGTGTTATGGGCGTAATGCCGGAGAATCGTATACTGATCGGTGATTACTTGGTGCCACAAACAAGCAGCAAGGCTTAGCAAAGCTGACAGTTTTACTTAAGCATATAAATCAAACTCAAATTGACTGTTTAGCGAGTATTAAAACGAATGTTAACAATAAAAGCAAACCGAAATAAACCAAAAAGTTCGTCATATCAATGCACAAATCGTAAATGAATTTTAAACTAATATTAAGAGACACATGACCATATTCAGCTCGTTTATTTATTTATCATTTGCACCTAAACACCTTACACACACACACATACCACTCACCTGTCCATTCACCAGATCAACATTATTTGCTAGTACTTAGGATTTTATATACCCAAACCACATCCACTCCGCGTGTGTGTTTTGATTATACTTTTCTATAATTTTTTTTGGGCTAGGGTTGGAACGGATGTGATCGACAAAAAGCCACTACAAATCCAACTCCAACAATTAAAACTGAGTAGCAATTTAAATTCGTTTAGAAATCGACAAATCGAGTGCAAGTTTTTAACGTTTGTGAATATTCATATTCACATTCGTCCCAGCCCTAGCTTGTCACCAGCCTCTCTCTCTCTCTCTATCTTTCTCTCTGTGTGTGTGTGTAACTTTTTACATGCAAATCTTGTGATTTTGTAGGCTTAACAATTTGTGGCATCGGTAGAAGTTATGGTACCACGTGTAGCACGAATTCAGGCCGCAGCAGAGGTGGCACCAACAGTGGCCCAGCTGGCGGTGTTGCTGCAGCTGCTGCTTCAGCTGTCCACAGTCAGCCCCAAACGGGATATCAGCACCACCAGGCCCTGACTTTGCCACTGACCACGGCGTTGACAGCGCGCACGGCGGCAATTAAATCACAATTTCTGGGCAACATAAATTTCTAAAAAACAGAAAAATCATATAAAAACTAAAGCATACAATAAAAACAAGCTGTAAGCCAAAAGCAAGTCTGAGAGAGCGGTATATAAAAAATTAAAAACTAATAAATAAATACTAAAATTTAAAGAGAATAAAATAAAATAACAAGAGGCCTGCGAAATTGTATTTAATATTTCATTGCCATTTTTTGTCTATTTTTCTTTGGTCTCAACGACAATACGCAAACCAAATAAATCATTTGTACTGTGACAAGTAGGTACAACAATAACAACAACCACACCAACTACAACAACAGCAACACACACAACAACAAATAATAAATATAAAAATAGTTTAGATTGTTTCAACGGTTGGAATGGTAACAACAAACAAACAAGAAAAACAGAATAATACATAAAATCTAAAACATAAACAATAAAAACAAAACTTATACTCGTTAGTTTGTTGATCTATTTCTCTAAAAGCAACAAAACAAAAACAAAAACAAAATAAATCGAATAACGAAACTTACATATTTGTAATTGCAGACCCAAGTAATCATATTTAGAGCTGCTGGCGCATACGAGTGTGTGTACAACACACACACCCACACACATACACACACTCTCTGTATATGGCCTTCTATATAGCTGACACTTGTTCCCTACCCGTACACAAAATACTGGATTATAATGGCATTTCTCCATAGCTCTAGACGCGTTGAATATTCCCCTATTTAAACAAAAATATTAGCTCAAATCCTAGTTCATATTAACTAGTACTATAACTACTTAGTCTAACTTGTATTTGTCGATCTGCACCCGTACTCTACTTAGCGAGCAGTTTCTTTAGCTTTGTATGCAAGTTGATAAACTATAATCGTAAACAAAACAAAATAAACTTATATCTGTAGTGTTTAGGCCAATATAATCGTATAATCACAGACCCTAGAGGTATGACACAATACAATATATACAATTTAGTGACTTAAATGGATATATGCTCTCTGCATTTATAACTAGGAGCATCCGATTCCTGCTGCTCTTTCTACATGTTCTTTTTAAATTTTTATTTTTTGTCGCATTAATTCTCATTATGAGTCCCATTTGTAGCTGTTTCAGAGACACAGAAAATGTATTATTTATAAAACTATTTCTACCGTTGCTGTTTTGGTGTTTTATATGCAAATTTTTATTTGTAGTACATCTGCATAAATTAGTCGGAAAAAGCGTAAAAGTGAAAAAACATAAACAAAAACACTGAAAACATTTAGATATCAGCAACATTTTAGCAGTCCTGTCATACTTGTATGTAGTATCATTATTATCCTTTAATTAATTTTCTGCATAATATAATTTGTTTCTACTTTCACCTCCCTCTATCTCTCTCTCTATCACTCTCTTTGTCTCGCTCATTCTCTGCTGCGTGTTTTTCCCCCGAGTTTTTAGATAATGAGCAGAGACATGTGCAGAGATTTTGGTTCGTTCATTAATTAGCCACGTTTTATTTATTTTTTATTTATTTATGATTCCATTTCAAATTAGTCACAAAATATTCGGAATCCTTTAATTCTCTAATTCTCCATCCATATGAATCCAAAACTATATCAAAAATAGCCTGCATAAATTCTTTCATCGGTGCATCAAATATAAATCAAATTTCTACCAAAATGAGCGAAATTTTTATTAACATTTCTAAGTATATAAATTATACATAAACTATACGATATATACATATTTATATATATATTAAATATACATAGTTATATACAAGCTAAGTTTAAATATTCATTTTATACAAACAACAAAAAATCAAAATCTATTTTATTTGTACAATAACGAGAATACGTATACAAAATTAATAAAAATTAAATACTTATAATAATACTTACAATTAATATTGTCCATCCATTTTTGAAGCGCGACTTTAAGTTTATGAAAAATGCAATTTTTCTATGTCCTTTCCATTTACGCATAATTGTAAGTTCCACATTAGCTACCAAATTTATACTACTATATATAACTAATATTATTTATGAGATATAAACACACACGCAAACACGTCAACACACTTACACCCACACACGCCTACATTGAATTTGATAAGCTGTTAATTAGTTAATTGAATGCAGTTATCGCATATTTTTGGCAATTTAATTAAATTTATAAAGTAAAAAAAGTAAAGAATAAAAATAAAAGTCGGAGCAAACGCTTCGAGGTATCTTAATAATAAAATGAAAAGCTTGCGAGTTATTTATACGAGAAATACACGCAAACACATATATAGCATATACACACACACCCACTCACACACACGCATATCTATGTATTTTACACGTATATACTGTGATTTATAAGAAACGCTTCAAACATGAACAACAAAAAATGCCAATGCAGAATTCAAATTGCTTATGCAAAATACGAAAAGTTATTAACTAAATAAATGCACAAAATAAACGGATACAAAAGCCGAAACCAAAAACAGCAAAGTCTATACTTTTTGGGCCGCAAGGCACTAGATATTGCTCTTGTATTATTAGCGTTTTAAAAGCGGGCCAAGAGAGCGAAGAGGAATGTGGTCAAAGTGACCAGCGAGGCGTATGCGTAATGAGCTACAAAGCGACGAGACAGCAATGAAGAATACCAAGAATCGAGAAACGAGAAACGAGAAGCGAGTGGGAGCAACAAGGTCAGCTAATGGTCGTCTTATTACTCAAAATGCATAATCCTACAAACATTCTTATATATACATTTATATATATGTATCTGTTAAAGAGTCGTAAACACACTTTATGATTAACCATTCGACTATTAATCGTATATTGTTAGCTACACTTTATAGCCATAGACTATTTAGACCAACAAAATAACAAAAACAAACAGCTCTCAATCAAAATCAATTGTAAACTGCTCAAAGGCGGCAGTCGTAGTTCACAAATACATACAAGTATATCTGTATCTATAAGTAAAATTATATATTTATGTGTAGTGTGCCTTTATCTATAGTAACATATATCTTTAGATACTTTACTGCGCGTCCATAAAATTCGAAATGATTTCAATTGATAGTCAATTTACTGGCATATTAAGTAGTTACACTGAGCAACAAAATATATCACACAACACACAAAACACACTCATTAGTTGTAGCTTAACAAAAACATAACATATAATTTAAAAATCGTATTGAAGTTTAACTATAAAAACTTACCAAGCAATAACAATTTGTTGTAAGCTAAATTATGTAGTTAATTGCTAATTTATATTAAATTTAAATTAGTTTAATTGCAAACAAAATTATGTTAACAACGGTATATAACCTTTAAACTGTGTAGTGTTGAAAAACGAAGCAAATGTTTCTAGTTTCGACTAAAAATTTAATTTTTATCGTTTACTAAAATATGTAGCTGTTGAGCCAGGGTTGTCTAGTAGCTCTGAATTCCAAATTTGATTAACTTTTTAACATATTTGTGACCCTCAAATGTTTTGTAGCCAGTTAATGCTGAACCAGGGCTGTCCTAAAATACAACAAAAAATCCTCTTTAGAGATTTTCTTTTAGCTCACACATTGAACGCCCAAAAGTACTTTAATGAGTCCCGGGTTGCCATTTTGGTCAGGTTCTTTGCCTTTTGGCTGCATGACCACCAAAAACAAAAGTGTAATATGGTTGCCATATTGGGCACCGCTGTCAACTCTGTCGTAGCGTGTCGTTTAACAACACTGCGGTTTGACAAACAACTAAACCACAAGCCTGACAACTAAACTAACTAAAATTGCAGCTGCAGCACCGCAGTAACAAAATAAAAAGAGAACAACAAAAAACAACACGAAATACTGAAATAAAAATGTATAAATAAAAACCGGAAACTCATTCCAACGTCAACAGCAACGTCAACGACAACGTCAACTCTAACAACAATGACAACTAAAAACTAAAAACCGAAAACTTATTTATTTAGTAAAAGCAGTTACCGCTATTCGTATGGCTAAAAGGCAGCTTTGCCAGGAGGTTGTTGTTGTTGCTGCTTCTCAGATTCTCTTGCTGCGACGCTAATGAAAACAACATGGCGCACAGAGCTTTCCGAAAAGCGTAAACTAAACGTAAGCCAAAGTTGATTGGCGCCACACACAAACACACACACGCATAACAGACTCACGCACAGCCACGCACACACAAGAACACACAGAGACGCACAACGGATGGCAGCAAACGACACACAATAAGCAAACGTCTGGCAGGGCCACGCCTCGTTACGTTACGTCACGTTACGTTACATCAATTTTTGTGTTTCCGCAGGAAATGCAACTGCTACACGTTCCCTACTCCCTACCACTCCCTCCATCAACTGCCCGCCCTCGCCATTTTCTCTGCATTCTGCTATTCACATTCGCAATTCGAAATTCGCATTCCCATAGCCGTTACCCCGTAATCCGTTAGCCATAACCCGTTACTTCTTAACCGAATCCCTCGCAGAAACATTCCAAACCATGCTCCTACCAATCTTCTATCCCTTTACCCACCAATCCCATTCCATTCCCATTCTGTTGTCATTTCAATATTGGCCCTTGCGTATTTTTACTTGCTGCAGCAGCTGTGACCGTAACAAGAACAACAACAAGAACAACAACGACAACAGCAACTACAATGGCAATGATAACAGAAAAAGCGCCAAAAGGAGACTGCTCCTAGCAGCCCCCTACACCCCTGTCTCCGTCCCCCTCTTCACCCAATAACTGAGTTTCATTTGGGTCTCTGGTGTGGTCTGGTTCAGTTTGGTTTGCTCTGCTCTGCTTTGCTTTTGGCTGTCATCATTGTAAACGGGCCAAATGGCGACATCGCTCGTTTAATAACCAAGCGAGAAGCTTTTTGTGTTTTCATAACCTGCGTTCTAGTTTAGTTCTATATTTTTTGCGGTAGTTACTCACACACACACCCACACGTACACCTACACACACGCATACCATATCTCGTCGTACATATAGAGTACTATATACCTTATTCGTAGTTTTTTGGGCTTAGGCTTTAAACTGATGCCTTAGTTAGTCTTATATCTCAGCTTTTTTTCAAACTTTTCTCTTTTCTGTTTTAAATGTCACACGATTTTGACTAGTAACTCAGATATATCATTCATAAATCACAATACTCTCTTTATATCTTAAAAAACAAAACAACCTATAATCGTACAGTTATATATCTACATATATATGTACATCTATATATTATTATGTACCACTTAGCGATCAGTCTTAATTAATTTATCTTAGGTACTATTATTATTATTTTTTTGTGACCAACTCTTACTAGTTGTCTAGCGTTTTAACTTTCCATTATTAAAGTCACAACTCTTTAAATCTTTTGCCACTTACAGTTGATCTAACCAATGGGCAGCTGACACCCAACAACAATACACCGCTACTAACACAGGCACTATCAGGTAAGAAATACATTTTTAAACAATAAACAAACTAATAAAGTGCAATGGAGTTTAGCTAATTACAATCATTTACGTTATTTAGCTGAAGTATAGAATTTATAATGGTTAGCATTGCTACAAAATAATTAACACAAACAGCGGCTTAAGCAGGCTCCCACTCTCTGCGCTAATTGCGCTCAGAGATCTCTGCCGCTGTTTGTGTGATTGTTCGGGGACGCCAGCAGAGCGTACGAACGGTTAGTGTGTTTGTTCGCTGTCATCTGTGGCGCTAACAAGAAGCACTCTCTGTTTACTATTTACGGAGGCTCCCGCACTCTACTCTCTGTAATTGTATTTAAATTACAGTCGGTCGCTTGCTGCTGATTCTGATCGCCTGGTGTTTCATACAAAGAAATCTTCGATTTTGGCCTTTCGCGGATTTTTTTTTGCTTGACCGCTGCGATCTGCAGTACCCAAAATCGTTAGTAATTCTTGCTGAAATACCAGGCCAACAGAAAGATCAGCAGGTCGCAATGCAAAAATTATTTAACATTAACATTAATGTTAACGTTAACATTGAACTAACATTAACATTAATGTTAACGTTAACATTGAAGTAACATTAATGTTAACGTTAACATTGAATTAACATTGAACTAACATTAACATTAATGTTAACGTTAACATTGAATTAACATTGATCTAACATTAACATTAAAGTTAACATTAACATTGAATAAACATTTAAATAACATTAATGTTAACGTTAACATTGAATTAAATTTAACATTGAATTAACATTATTTGAATTAAATTCTGTCGCTTGCTGCTGTTTCTGATCCCCTGGTGTTTCGCACAAAGAAATCTTCGTTTTTGGCCTTTCGCGGATTTTTTTTTTTGCTTTTCCGCTGCGATCTGCAGTGCCCAAAATCGTTAGTAATTCGTGCTGAAATACCAGGCAAACAGAAAGATCAGAAAGTTGCAATGTAAAAATTATTTCACATTAACATTAATGTTAGCGTTAACATTGAACTAAAATTAACATTAATGTTAACGTTAACATTGAATTAACATAATCATTGAGTTAACATTAACATTGAATTAACATTATCATTATCATTAATGCTGCTTTCTGCTGATTCTGTTCGCCTGGTTAATCAGCTAGAAAATCTTTACATTTAGCTGATTTAACAGCAATGTCAGGCAAACAGCTGCTCGCTATGCACAAACTGGGCTCTTGTAAATTCTGTTGTGTCTTACTGTGGATTTCTTTTCGCCTGAGAATTCAACTGGGAATTTGCATATTCCAGCTGTAATACCAAGCGAACAGAACTTTCAGTAGATCTCAAATCCAAAATTCAAACTAAAGTGATATTAGAAAAAGAGCTGCGGCTTAGAATAGAAAAGAAAATAATGTTTAATAGCAAAATTATTAATGTAAGCTACCAAACTAACTGTTGTTTAAATTAATTTCAGCTTAAACATAGTCATATTTATGGTTAAAATAAGAGACACTACTTTAAACTATATTCCACTCACTCCCATTTCTCTTTCCACCTAATTTCACCTACAGTAATGAACAACTATCAGGCAGCTGCTGCAGCTGCTCACAGCTTTGGTCCGTCGGCCTCGCCACATGGAGGGGCAGCCACTACGGCCACACGGCAGGGCTTTCCGTCAACCAACTCGCCCGGACCAACCATTGACATGTACAGCTCGGCTGGTGGGGACAATGTGGGGTATGTGCAGACCACCAGTCCGCAGCCATCGGGTTTTCCCATTGCCGTTAGCCGTGCCCCGTTGAACTACAGCCCGGTAAGTGATGGGTTGAAAATTGGGAGTGAAACACATAGAAATTGTAGTGTATTTATACTTCGTCTCGGTCTGGGGGTGCTGCCGCGTTATATAGGCCAAGTTGTGGTCCGTTAATAAGACAATATTAAGGGCATTGTTTTCAACTCCCCGCTTAGCTGCCGTCTCACAGCTCAACAGACAAGACAAGTGTAGAAAAAATCATACAAAAACCTAAAAAAAAAAAAAATAATAAAAATTACATACTATATTATAAAATAGTTACATAGTTATTTGCGACCTTCTATAAATATTGTACTATGTATTTCTCTTTCATTTCGTACAGATTTATTCGTTGAACTTTGCGATGGCTAATATATAAAAAGACTGATAACCCAAAAAATAAAACAAGAAAACAAACAAAAGCAAAAAGTATATACAAAAAAAAAGTTTAAAAAAAATCATAAAAAAAATACAAAAAACATATATATATATATGAGTCGAAATATATATATACATATATATAAAAAATAAAGCAAACGAAAAAATAAGAGAAAGTAATAAGAGTATATAACAAAACGCAGTTGCACAAGGTAGGCACACCAACAAAACTACAGCGTGTTTTCTTTCAAATAACAATTTCAATTATTAATCAATCAAATTACAAAAAAAAAACAAAAAAATATATATATAGTAAAAAAAATCAAGTAAAATTATGTATGCACGTCACAAGCACCGTTTTCTAGGCCGTTTCAATTAGTCTATTATGATTTATTTACAAATTCTTCAAATAAACTACATATTGTATTATATAAATATTAAATCTAAGCGCTGCTACAACAACACACATCATTCATACACACACACACACACACATCGTACATACACAGAAACACACACACATTATTAAAGCCTTGGACGTGTTTTGACAAAGAATTTACTCCCAGTTGACACAGTGGTGTCAATCCAATTTATTGGGATTAAAATTGATTTTAGTATTAAATATGCAATTTTATTTAATTAACTAATTTCACATAGAAATGAAATTCTTTGTCGAAATTCAGCAGAAAAGAAAACAATTCAAAAACATAATTTTTCTATCTCAATACTTTTCACTTTATACCTTCAGTCTTCTATATCAATTATATATGTATGTCTACCTATAAATGTTGACAAAACTTTCTATATATATATATATATGTGCATTAGATGCTTAACAAAAAAAGCAAATTGTATTTTATTTGAATAATTTTGGTGTATTTGTTTTGTTCTACACGAAACGTTTATTTACAGGGACCACTAATTCCTGCGGCATTTACAAATGGATACCATTAAAAGGTGGCGCCGACAACCGCAATGACAACAACAACAACAACTACAGCAACAAGCAACAGCAACAACAACAACAAATAGAGCAACACACAACAACTAAAAGAACAAACAACAAAAATGACAACAGACACGAAAAGTAACTGTAATGCTGCAACTACACACACACATACACAAACACACCACATTAATTTAAAAGTATAACTACGTATATATAATATATACACATCACGTATGTGCAAATATATATATATAAACATATATATTTCTACATTACAAATGAAAAATCTGTTAAGCAGTCAAGCAAATCCCAATAAACCAAACACACACACACCCCCCACACACACACACCCCACACACACACACACACACATATTACAATTAATTAATTAACATACATAAAGATATAGTATATAAATCTTTATATATAAAACAAATAATAGAACGCAGCGCAGAAGTTAAAAAAAAAAAAACTATAAACGAAGAGCAAAAAAATTAATTTTAATTAAATGACAACAACTACAACAAAAGAAAGAAGCAGCAGAAAAAACAACAATATAACCAAATAAGCAAATAACCGCAGACCAGTCCCGCCCAGCTACGCCCCTACCGCCCACACCTGCCCCCTAAAAAGATGCAACGTGTGCAGCAAAAATCGTTTAAAATGCAAATTAAACGAAGCTGCGTCAAGTGCAGCGGGCAGGAAGCAGGGAAGGGCAGCTGGGAAGGCATGGCCAACACACACACACTACACACATACACCACACACTGAACACACAGCGAATGGTATGAAGGCCAACCTGGAGGAGAATGATGACAAAACTGCGCCAGAGGCCAAAAGTGTCACCATTTTTAAGTAATGAGAAAACCAAAAAAAAAATACATATAAAAAACCAAAATGTAAACTATAAAAACAAAATGAAGCAGCTTAAAATTATGGCGAACGGAGAAAGTTAAAAATACCAAAACAAATTAAAAAAAAAACTTTAAAAAAACAAAAGAAAAAAATTAAAATGTTGCAATAATAGCGAAAATGTTATTATTTAAATGCGTATTATTATTGAAAGCAAATGATTATTATTATCATTATTATTACAATTCTTAAATAACTAAGTTGTAACTTTTAAAGTTAAAGTCGATATATACTTCTATATATATACAAAAAACAAATAAATATATATATATATATATAAATATTATATACATAATTATAATGAAAACTGCAATATATACAAAGCAACATACATAAATCAAAAGGCAAGCAAACAAATAACAACAAATTATTTATTTGTTTATAAAAGCGAAGAAAGAAACTAAGTAAATTTATAGATTCGATGTTTGCAGTGTTATAAGTTCGAGTCTAAACCATCAAATGTATTGCATGTTTTCCTCGTTTTTTCAGTGGTAAATCAAAAATCAAAATTGTGCTAACAATTAGATGGAAATTATAATAATTATGAATTTATTTTAAAGTACAACAATTGTTTATTGGCCAAAAAAGGAAAACAAAACAAAACTTGTGTAAAAAGCAAAGAAAATGTCAAACAAAAGACGAAAGACGTAAGACGATGAAAAACTAATTAATTAAATGTGTTAAATGTGTTGAAATTTTGTATTATTTTCAAAAGAAAGAATGAAGGATTTAAAAAAAAAACTACAGCTCTTTTGTGTTCACATTGAAAGCAAATGAATAATGCTAATTAAACAATGGATAGTTAGACAAATATGTTAAAGCATTGCATTCATTATCAACAATGAAAGCAAAACTCACTCAGAGAGAGAATTGGAGAAAGGAGGAGCGAGAAGAAATTGAGGTCGAGTGTGTTTGGAATTTTGCATAACTCGAGGCATGAATCAATTTATTTGCACACAATATGCAAAAATCTATGATTAAGTATGTAAGAAACAGCATCAAACACAAACCCACACACACACACACCCATACACTCACACACACACACAGCAAACTGATGAATCAAAATAAAAACAAAAAAAACTTAAACAAATTACAATCTAAGCGCATATGCAAATATAACAATGAACTATTATACATACAACAATATATATTATATTTAAGTAAATAAAATATTTATAAAAAGAATTACCAAAAAAAAACAAAACAAAAAACAAAAGACAAATGCCGACAAATGCAAATGTTTAAACAATTAACTAAAATACTTATGTATGTAAAACAAACAAAACAAAGAAAAAAAGCCAGAAGAAGGATGGGTAATCAATGGAAAATGTTAAGGAAAAGCATATGAAAAGCAGGCCACGTTATGTGCAATTAATTAATTTTCTAGTCGCACCGTCTCGCAGCTCGCAAGGACTACGACTACGACTAGACAGGACGAAGGTACGGCGGGTGGGTGTAATAGAAAAATATATTTATATACAACTATATGGAGTATTCAATTATTGGAACAAAACAAAAGATAAAAAAAACTATCTGACAATTAAGTAAATACAACATTTGTTACACACAGCAAGCAGCAAAAGCAACAAAACAAAATACAAAAAAAAAACTAAAATAATTCAACAAAAAGTTACAAAATAAAAAACAAAAAGAAAAACTTGTATTGTTCTATAATTGACAGAACAACAACAACAATAAGAAGCGCTTTTTGTCTGTCTGAGATTTTTGCATTAGGCGACAAACAAAATAAAATAAAATAAAAATGAAAACTAAAAACGAACAGAAGCAGAAACAGAAACAGAAACAGAAACAGAAGCAGAAACAGTGAAAATGTTCCTTTCATAACTTTTTTGCCAAATTGTCAAACCAACGCTCTCCAGGACTTGCCCAAGTAAAGTCTCGGACCAAATAGAAAAGATAAAAACAAAAACATATAGGAATGATGACAGCAGCATATACGATATATACCATACATACATATATAGTTATACAAATTACAACAATATAGAGTTGCAGTGTAAAATACAATATATATATATATATACTACATATATATGTATATTAATAATGTTGACAAAGCAATTCGAGTATTCAGACAACCAGAGGGGAGAACTTTACCAAAGCTTTATAGCCCGTAAAGATACTTAGCAGCACTCGGGAAATTTCATTAATTTCAATATTTTCCACTTGAACATTTCACTTGATAATTGGGGACAGAATTAATAACAAACAAAAGGATAAGAAAATTAATAAATACATATTAAATAATCAAAAATAAAAGAGGAAATAGCAAAGAAAGAGGGGACAACACATTTTTAGATAGGCGAAAGTAAGCTGCTAAATTACATAATTATATATAAATATATATATATATTACTGAATCGGCTAGAGGCAATCCAGAATCTATAAAGATTAAGCGAGCATTGGTGATTGCTGATTGTCCAGCAAAAATGGGAAAAACAAAAGAAAAACATTTTACTTATGTATACGTATGTTGTCTCGCATACGAGTACATACTGTATCAGCAAGGGAGTCAAAGGCAATGGTTACTTTAACGCTAACTAAACTATTTGTTAATATAAACAAAATATACATATACATATATAATAATAATAATAATAATACTAATAAATGATTAATTCAATGCATTGTAAGTACTCGTATTCCAGATGCCTGATGATCCTTGAGGCAAATACCCGATGGCAAATATTTTCAAAAAGGGAGCGGGAAAAACAAAAACAAAAATAAAATACAAATTATATTTGCATAAAAATATATATATATGAAAATTAATTTGTAAGGCATATACATATATATATTAAATAAATAAATATATTTTTAAGACACGTTCTAAAAGCAATAATTAAAACAAAAAAACAACATCAACAGCAAAACAACATACAACAAACAACAACAAGAAACAAACAAGCAGATATGTAAGTTTAATAAATGATTAAATGAAATAAAGAAAAGGAATACATTAAATATACACCAATATATAAATATACATAAATATATATACACCTAAATTATATATATATACAACTATAATTATTATTAATATCGTGTCTAAAGCGACATCGCATGAACTGCATTCAAAAGTGACGAACAGACAGAGAGGCAGAGAGACAGAGAGAGAGAACTCATATCTCTATCCCTTTCTCACTGACAAACAAATTATGCATATTGTAAATTACTTGTAAACATTTTTGGACTGTCCTAAAAGTAAACGAAACTTTAGATTCGGTCTCAGCGAGCCGTCAATCCGGTCCAGAGATTCTAAAAGTCGAAAACAATTCTCCAAAAAATAAAAAAAAATTAAATTTCTGGGCAGCTCCAATTGCCAATTGTATGGATCGTATGCTTAACTTTTTGCTGACTCCAGAGTCAGCTAGTACATTTTTTATGTTGTAAGATGAGAGCCGAAAGCCTTGCACCGGAAATGGTCAAAGCGGAAACGGAACAGAGAGTAACGGTTTGGCGCAACGAGTGCCCACAAAAAAGAGAAAGGAAAAGAAAAATGAAAGACAAGCAAAAAGCTGTTATGGGACTGTTGTTAAAACCGTTTAACTCTGCAGCTGAAATCGGTTATTAGCATACACAAACCAACACACACATTCACACACATACACACACACTTAGATGTATGTTGTGCGATACCAAATCAGCTTTAAGCGTACTGTTGAATTTTTTCTAGCATTTTCCCACTGTTAACACGTTCGTTATGAGTAGAAGAACAGGCTTTAAACTGAAAACAAAGTAAACATATTATTTGTAGTGCTCTAAAAGACAAACTGAAGACAGCTAACACAACAAGAATAACAACAGCAAATTACTATAATATTGGTAAACCGGATCAACAACCAAAACAACCAGAAGAAAATGCGTCCTTGTAACAAAATCAATTTCAGTCAATTAGATAAAACTTTAAACAACAATGTTACAGCAAAAACACACAAAGAGCAACAAAAAGACAACAACAACAAAAACAAAACAAAGAAAAAACAAAAATACGACAATTTTTTCATTATTTTTCTACTGAAGGCGCCGTCGGAAACGGAAAAGTCAGCAAGGAAAATTTAGTAAGCAAAAGGAAAATTAATGGAAATTTCGACGGCGCAGGCGCAAAAGCTTTAAATTGAACATAAAACAAAAGAAAAGTCTCTTTTTTATACAGAGAAAAATTAGAAGAAGATGAAGAAAACGTGAATAAATAAAAACAGATTTTTTAAAAAGATAGCAAAAAAAGAAACAAACTTACTTACTTTAAGCCAAAACGCCGTTTTTTGAGTCAAAGTCAATTTGTGGTCACGTTTTTTCAGAAGAGAATTGAAATTGAATTGGAGGTGAGAAGAGGAGAGAGAGAGTAGGAGAAGGAGAGTGGAGTGGGAATCTCCTCGACGATAAGTTATGTAATACATGTATGTAAAATAGTTTTAATGTGAGATTTAAAAAATACAGACAGACAGACAGTCAGACGTGTAGTTACAATTACAACTTATATACGACTTACTTTCAGTTTGAATTCGATTATGATTATTATTACGATAACGATAACGATTACGATCACCATTATTATTACAATTATTGTCTTATAAAACATATCAGTTCTTATTATGTGTATGAGTAAATCGCCAAGAAAAAATACGATAACGATTACGATTACGCGTACGATAACGATTACAATACTTCAAATACAATTAACTAATCGAATATCGAATAAAATGTCGATAATATTTCTTTTATACCAACACATGCAAACGCCCCTGACCCGCCCCCCTCAACCAGCCTAAAATATTACTACGAACCGTTGAGAAGCGCATAGAGAGGCACCTTGGGACGCTGGGACGTTGCAATATTGTGAGCCTTGTACACACTTTGACATGCTTTTTTACATATACATATATGATATCGATCAATTACTGACATCAGACAATTCTATCTTCGGTTCTTTATATAGACATATGTACATACACCACACACACACACACACCTACACACACACACACACTTGAACACACTTGGTAAAAGAAGAAGAAAGGATAAATAAATTAACCTACATACATACGAACGATCACTTGACTATTTTTGCTATAAGTAAGAAATTCCCCCCAGGAATGTGTCAGTTTGCAGTTGGTACTCCTACTGACAAAAACACCTTTACTATATTGACAATATCTCTTATATATTTTACACTATACTATATGGAAAAAAACCAAAAAAAAATTATATATTAATATATACAAAAATACAAATATAATGATAATTACAAGAAGAAGTTGAAGAAGAAAATTGAGGTAAAAAAAAACCAAAAAAAAAATGATTAAGCGACGTTAAAAAAAAATTGTATTTACAAAAAATGGGTAAACCAGCTAAATGAAATCATTTTAATACTTTATACACGATACAAGTCGAAAGAATCTTAACAAAACTTAACAAGACAGAACAAGACAACAAATTGAAGATACATTTATAAAGAAAACGCAATAAAAAAGCGTACAGTTTGTAAGTATTCTACTAAGTAAGTAAAAGTAATTAAGAGAGCAAGGCGCGTGCAAAGAAAGGGAAACCAAAAGGGGACAAGAGAAAGTAAATCAATTAAACACACATTCGAAAGTTCTATAAATTGCGTGGTGTCTTTCAGTCGGGTTTGAGGAAAAACTTTAGTTCCAGCAGAAAAGGAAGAGCAGAAGAGGAAAGGCGTCGCCAATGTGTGTACATAAGCTCTATATACATATTATGTATGACAGTGTAATAGTTCAGAGAATAAACTGGTACAGTACTACACTTACAGCAAACTATACAAGGTAAATAAATAATAATAATATTATTAAAATTATGAATAACAGCAACAACAAACAAACAAATTAAGACAACCGTGCGAAAGCCATACACATAAATAGAAGCATAACAAGAATTTAAACAAAAATTAAGAAACAAAAGAAAAGTAAAACAATTTTTTCATTTCTATAAAGAAATCCGGTAACGAATTTGTATATTTACTATGAGAAAAAACAAAAAAAAGACAAGAAAAAACATATATAAATATATATATGATTGATCAGCCCAAAACTACTCATACGACCGCAAATATGCCCATATATATACATACATATAAACACGAGACAAAATATATATATAAAAAAAATTATATATATATATATATATATATGAGTAATAGTTATATAACCAAGAACAACAAATAAACATATAGTTAAATTCAATAACGATAAGCATATGATGGAGCAACACAAAAGACGAAGCTGGTTAAAGTAATTCAATTATTGGTAAGGACTCCTGGCCAACAACAGAAAGGAAACATTGTATGCAGTCAAAATAACAACAAAAGTAACATTAACATTAACAGCAACAACAACATTAAAAGAAACATTAACATTAACATTAAAACAGACCGAACAAAAACAGCAGAAATGGCAGTTGTTGCCTTTTTACACACACACTCCACACCCACACACTCGGACAACAGTAAATTGTAAAAGTTTTTTAACACACAACAATATCAACAAATAAGTATGCAAAACTTTAGCAACAACAACAATTACAACTCAACTGAAATTGAAATTAAAATGGAAAATTGAAACGGAAAATGAATGTGGAAATTGAAGTTGAAATTGATGAAAATGATAATGAGCAATCACTTTGTTTGCAACGTGTAACGGGATAGTTAAGTACATAAAGTATATAAAGCAAATTGAAGGAGTAGCAGAAGAAGAAAGGAGGAGAAAGGAGGTTATAGTAAAAATAACAGAAGGCCTAAAGCAAATTCAAATGAGCTGGTAAAAGCATTAAACAAACAAACAACAAACAAAACAACATCAGTGCGCATGCAAAAACATATAAATAAATATATAAATAAATAAATAAATATAAATATATATAAACTATAAAGAAACATGATTTTAAAGCGAAATGAAAATAAATTAAATAATGGCATTATAAGTTAAGATAATGGTACATAAGTTTAAAAAACAATGGCAAAGAAACGCTCTAGAGCAACAAAAAAATAATATATATATACAACTATATATATATATATATAAATATAATACAAATTATAATAAAATAACTGAAGGAATAAATAAATTAATTCATAATGATTAATAAACAAATATGAACATTGTTCAAAAACATAAACCAACTGAGCTGTGTGTTTTAATGGGATTGGAAGGGAAGGGACTTGTAAAGTTTTCAGAGGAATTTTCTGTGGTAAGTATGGAAGAGATAATTACCGTTAGCCTTTGCTTGAAAGTATGTAAAGAGGAAGCTTAGATAGCTATGGAACTACAAGGTTTTTTCTTAAAACCTGTTAGAAATTATTTAAATTATATGATATATTCCTGTTAAATCTTAAAAAACTTTCTAGTTTAACAAACAGTACCCAATTTTATTACAAATTCACTATACAAATTAAAAAACAAACGAGATTAGTTTAAGAAAAGTATAACACATAGAAATGCAATAGATTAACTGGACTTTTTGGACTTGTTTGCCAGCTGTTTCTCATCCCACCACTTGGCGTACCACTTGGCGCTCCGCTCGGCACTCACATCTGCATCGTAGAGTGGCATATAGTCCATGTGAATAGAGGCGCGCAGTCGATTGTACATAAGCATGGAGGATGTGAAGGAGGCAATGGCGCGTAGCGAATACCTCAAGCGGTATTTGGTATAGGGAAAGGCAAAACGCACCAACGTTTCCAGCAAAAAGGCCAGAAAGAAGAAGAAAAAGTGTGGCAGATACCACCAGCTGGTTTTGACCTTAAAGCGTTCACCCATTAGCGCCATCTTCTGTATGAAACGCGAAACATCATTGATGCCCGTGTCGTCGGTGACAAAAACTGGCAATGCGTTAACTGCTTTGGTGGAGACCTTAAGTGCCTTATAGGCACAGAGGTGACCCCAGGCTACATTGCCGGCATAGACCAGCTGCTGTTTGCCACCGACACCGGCGATGCGTGGGAACACCCAATCCCGCTTGGACAGATACTCAAAGGTGTTGGTGATGAAGTGCGAGTCGCATTCGCCGTACGTGAGTGGAGCACGTATCGCACTGGTGGCCAAATAATCTAAGCAAATGAAATATCGTTTTAATAGGTGTAGTAACTAAATAGATTAGGACCTACCCAAACGGTTTACTAGCGGGGCTCTATTCGAGCTGAGCACAATGTTCTCCGCTCGCAGCTTACTCAAAGCATAACCAGGTATGAGAAACTCCTTGTCTTGCTCCCAGAGCTTAGCGCTGTCCAGTGTGGGCGTGTCCGTCTTGGACTCCGTGGAATTTATGACCGCCGAGAAGGTGCTGCGACCCTTGAAGGGCACCAAACAGACCGAGGTGCAGCTGGTGTACACCAAACGCTTCACATTGCAATCGATGCACAAATCCACCACAGCTCGAGTACCTAAAACAAAGTATGCCCTGAATTCCAAACTTGTTTTCTTACTCTACAGTGCTTACCATTAATGTTCACCCGCTCGAGTTCTCCATAGTTGGGCGGATACTCGATCTCCACCCTTGCGGCACAGTGGAAGACGCCATCAACTCCCGCAAAGATCTTGCCCAAGCTCTCGCGATCATCGCAAATGTCGGCCACAAAAGTGCGCAGTATATTTGTTTCCATGTGTCCAATATTATTCTTATATGGTACTATATCCAGTGAACGTATCTCTTTGATACCCATCTCCTTTCGATTCTCCAGCAGCAGTTTGATCAGATGCTGACCCAGAAATCCACTGCCTCCAGTGACGAGCAAAACTTCACCACCTTCGCTGCCTCCCATTGTGTTTGGTTATGATCTAATTTTTGTAAATTACTGAAATAATATAGTGGTGAAACAGTTAGTAACTCCAACTAATAAACTACTTCAATGCTCATAAAAATTTTGGGGGTTTTAAAAAGTTTTATTTGCGACACAACAAATATTTAATACCCTTTTTGGGAGGGGAGTACAGAGTACAGAGATATGTTATATAATATTAAATTGTTTTTTTCTTCATAAATTTAATGAATTTGTATCAAAATGTTTCTCAAGCGTAATTATTCCGAACAATATTTAACAATTAACGTTCAGAGATTAACGATCAGAAATGAACAAATATAAATTATAAATATTTCTATGAGTTGTGTGTATATATGTATATAAAAAATGGAAAAATGTTTTATATTGAGAGCAGTATTTCTCTCAATATCCTGTTATTGCTTTATGATATAGTTTCTCGAACAACAATATACTGCAGTTGCGTTCGATTTTATATCAAATAATCCACATATATCTTCTGAAAAATGACAGAATATATATTTTTTAGTTACTAACGAAAGCCGTGATTTGATCACAATAACATCTGGTGCAAAAATTGGCTAAGAGAGCGAAAAACATAGACGAAGAAACTGTCGCAACAGAAGCCTCAATTTGCAGCCTCAGAGATGTTTTGGCCAAAACTTGATAGCCATGGTGAGTGTGCAGAAACCTTCGACGGGGTCAGTTAGCTGAATGACTTGGCAGTTATATAGTGTAGCTCTGATCTGGCTTACGTGCTGCTTTTGTTGCGGCTTTTATTATGATAATGAACACAGAAATAAAAAAAAAATCAAAATAGAGCCAAGATCATGTATCGCATTATCTGCATACGGTTTTCTTATAGATGTATAACCTTTGGCTCTGGCACCTAATGCATTTTTAAGTGCTTAAATTATACGAGTATACTTTTAGACCCTGTAGTTAAGAGGAGCACTGGGGTTAATAGAGTTGATGGGTTTTAACGGTTGGATAATAGGATAACCAACAGAGACAACGGTTAGATATAATATTGAAACCCGTTATCACTTTTATAGGGTGTTAATAAAAGTTAAAATCAAATTTTATATTATAACAAGTGTTAAGTACAGGGTCATTAACAACTGGCTTTAATGACTTAATTTTTTGCAATACCAACAGCATTGAAAATGTCTAAGGTTTATTTCTGCACTAAAAAACTTCCTCTTTGTGTGTTAATTGGCCATGGTCAAAATGTTTGGGCCACAACATAAAACACAGACACAAACACAACAACAACAAAGTTACAGCGTCTGACGTTGGGTTAGCGGAGATTACAACATCAGTTCAGTCACAACCACAGCAGCAACAAAAACAACGGTAAAACTAGCATCAATGTAATTACAAGCGAACTGGTTTCCGCGTCTATTACAACATCAGCAAACGCGTCAAATGTTTAAACTCTGCGCGACTGTCTTTGGAGCTGTCCAAGTGGACAAATGGCCGCCATTGATTACTATTTCAATTTGTGTTGTGATTTAACCAATGTACCGTTACATTGCCAATTGGCGAATATCTGGGGACAAGACGCAGTCCTTACCAAAGTTTTCTCTTGGCTTTTTTAACGCGCCGTTGCAAACAGTTGCTGTTGCTTGCCGCTTTATAACTGTCTGCTACTTTTGGAGTTTAAGCACTGAGCGTGCTACCAAAAATGAGTCGACAGCGTTGCCACTTGTTAAACACATGATTTCGATAGGCAGTCCCTTATCGAACACGAACTATCGATCGAAGGCTTTGAGCTAGGCGCCAAATTTGAATTCATGCAGTGTTTGGTAAAATTCAATTTTTATTCAACAACAATTAAATGAATATGGACATTAAATAGGCTTAGAGATTACATAAATAGTTGTTTCATCTTTTTTATGTTTTTCATGTTTTCATATCAATGGTGTTAATTACAAAGACATATTACAATATTCAATAAGTACATTGGTAATTGTTTTCGTTGCATCCCTCCTCATATAAATATAAATATATATATGTATATAAAGTAAACGAGAAGTAAAAGGCCGTTGATACAAATGACTTTGGGTTAGATTAGGCGCGCTTAAACATTAACAACACATACATACATGGAATACAAAATGGTGTTTAGTATAATTAAAAATTCTGTTCACATTACGGTTTGGTTTATTACAACATTATTCTGTAAATGTTATTGTTCATGTTAATGTTTTGTTTGCTTATTATGGTTAATAATATAATTTATGTATGTATGTTTGTTTGTTTGCTTGCTTTATTTGTATGTTTACTTGTAAATCAATCTGTTAAGTACTAAGCTGTGACTCCAAGTGCTTTATAAACATAAACAATTCCATATTATTATTTTAAGCACATACAAATCGTTACAAACTATAAATAATGATTTAATTAATAATTATCTAGCAATTTCATTTAGTTACATATACAAAAACACAGTAAATTTCCTTTTATTCTATTGCATTTAGATGCATAATTGGAGTGACATGAAGCGAAATGAAAACAAATTCTATAATTATAAATTGTCGCGCTATGAACAATATGAATGTTGATTGTGTATATTAAACTAGTTAGGTGTATATAGCTTGTATATATATAGTATAATATATAGTAGGTATTATGGTATGCTGTCACAAAGAGCAACTCTTTCTCTCTCTCTATATCTCAACTAACAATATTTACTTTAACTATTACAAGTACGTTTTCATTATCAGCTATTATTGTTGTTATTGTTTTGTTTATTTATTTTTCGGATTTCTTGTTTGCTTTTTTTCTTTGCCATACTATATCCCTTCTCATTCAGTAAGATAATGCCGAAGGCGAACGCGAACCAACTGTAAAATCTTTATACACCGAAAATACCGAAATCTGCAAAAATAAAACATCGAAAAATTATTAAAAATAGTTCATAAATCACACAATTTTATATTTGTATATATAAATACTGTATATATTATATATGTATATGAATATTTGGGTATGAGTTGATCACTTTAATTGGCAACTTGCGTCACAGTATACAACTGCATAATGATGTGGGCAATTTGCCAGAAACTAAATTAAACTTTTGGCTAATCCGCTTGGCAGAATCGAACGGGAGCGGGTGCCGTAGTGGTACCGGGAAGATGAATGTGAACGGGAACAGGGAGTGGGAAGTGTTGATTGCTGAGTGTGCTTATCAGTTCAAGAACAAGTGTTGTTTACCTTGTCTTTCAGCTGCTGACACAGTTTCTGGCCATTCATCAGCAGCAGGAGCACATCGTTTAGCCACTGAACACCAATTTCCGCTTGACGCGAATCGAACTGCATTGTCCCCTGATTGTTGAGCAGCTGATAGACGGCAATGATGAGCTTGTGACTTTGCAGATAAAAACTAACAGCCAAATCTTCGGGCAGGTTAGGCACAAGTGATTTCATATTGCGACCTTTGATAAGCTCCTCAATTGGCTTCTTCTTTGGCACGAGCAGGCTATTGCGACCACGCTGCAGTGCATCCAGAATGTTCCCTATCACATGGAGCACTTCATCAGAGGTTCTGGAGATTGTATAAATTATTATTTTTATAAATAAACATGCAATCATCAGCATAAACAGAAGCAAAATGAAACCTAAACAAAGCACAAACAAACTCACTTGAAGTGATAAGAGTCATCAACGTCGTCAATGTGATTGATTGCTGTTTGTAGATGATTGGCGGCATCCTGAACTTGCTGCAGCTTCCAAGGCGAGTCGTGTGTTATTGAGGTACGTTGCGTTTGACTGGGTGCCTTACACAGCTTAAAGCTAATATCCTATAAAAATTAAATATTTATATAAATAAACTGGTATATCTTGGGGTTGATTACTTACCGCCTGTGTAATTGCATCGCCCGTTAGAGTAAGTACCGCCTTCAGCTGATCTGGCGAAACGCTGAGTATGAACTTTTCAGTCTTCTTGCCCTCATTGTCGTACAGCGGCACGGGGAACCTATGAGCGCACTCCTGAATAAAAAACCAGATAAATAAATGTAGGTAGACAGATAGTTGGGGTTTGAGCCAAGAACATTGTGTACTTACAACAAGTATGGTTCGTAATTGCTTTAATATCGCATGTACTTCTTGTCTCAGCACCCACTCGAATTCAATTTGCTGCATGATTGTGTTTGCACATTCATGATTTGTCATGTGTAGTGCAGGGTGCCAAGAAATGGGAGTGTTTACCCGTTGTGGGTGTGAGTTTAGCGATAGCGTCGACGTCGTCGCCGTCGTCGTCAGCGTTAGCATTGTTGGGCCGCAAACAAAGAGCAAAAAGGCACGTTTCATGTACAAATCAATAATATCGGCATTCGCGAACAAGAGAAAGAGAAATAAAAAAAAAACAGAGACAATCAATAAACAATTAGTTTCGGCACTTGATTAATTGCATTGCACTTTTTGGGATGTCGTTGTCTGTCCCTCCCGCTCTCACACACACACAAAACGCCAACACACACATACCAAATTTAGAGCCTCCTCTCGCTCCGTGTCAACGACAAGCATTTTCATTGTGGATTTGGCCTTCTTGCGCGCTGTTATGTATCTTCGTTTGTTTTTGTCACTAATAGCTGCAGCAGCGCTAGCAGCAGCAACGCCAGCAATGTGTAATGAAAGCGCTGTAATGTTATAACATTTGTTTTATATATTATAGTGCATTTACAATAACACTATAACTAACTTATTTAATATTTACTATGCGCTTCACTGTCGCTGTCAACTTAACACACACATCTAGCTTGACTTTACAGTTTGCTGAAATGTTATTAACAGTGAGCACAACATCTTTGTTGTGGCTAAACGCCGTTAAACGCTTACCAGTTTGATGCCGTTTGGCACAGCTAGTTTTATTGTAGACTGCTTATGAAATATAAATAAGCCAATTAAATAATCTGATTCTCTTAACTAAGCAAAGAGTTTAAAAGAAAAATTGTGTATAAAATAAAATTCGAATTTAACAGCTGCTAAATATTGCAATGCAAAATATTCTAAACTGAATAAGAGAGCTCTTACAGTGCACAGAGGCTTTACAGTGCACAGCTGTAATTTAATAGACTAATCGATAAAAGCACCACAGCGTTGTATTGCAACAAGAACGCGATGTTATTTGTTTGTTGTACACAATTATTTTCCTGCTGTACAAAACTAAATAAATTGCGTTGTTGTAAGACATTTTTTAAACCAGCATAAAATTCTTATTAAAATATGTTTAATTACAAAGTTGCAGCCCTGGTTAACAAATCACGTACAATATATCGACTATCGAAACCTGCTGATAATGTAAATCCGTTGTCATGTGAATGGTCAACAAGAGAAGCGCACAATATTTAAAATAAGATATCAGTTGTCAGCTGATAGTGAAAAACAATAACAAAAAGTAAGGAAACAATACTTACGTTTACGCAGGGGCGGGGGTGTTGTCAGCACGGCCGTCTCCGGCACCGAATTGAGCACATGGTGCTGAAATTGGCCGCTACGTTGTCGGTGTAGCGGCTGGAATGACCAATTTGTTGTCGGACTGCAAATTGACGAAACCAAACAAATAACACGTTATATGTACCACTATTTTGTCAATCAATTTAATATTATTCGATTTGTTTGCGTTAAACAAATACATATTGAATATATATTTCATTTCGCCTTATCACATTTGGGTTGACATCTGTGTGAGTGTGTCTTAGTCTTCGCCTGTGTGTGTGTGTTTGATTTTTGTGTTGATTTGATTCAATGTGAAGTGCTAATTGCCATAATACTTTTGTTATTGCCATTTATTGTGTTGCGCCTTCTCCCCGCATGACTCATGCCAGCAGAGCAGCCACAGCCACAGCAGCAGCTGTTGACGACCGATAGCAACCAAATAAATATGTGAGTGGATTGTATATATTTAGATATATATAGTTTTGATGGGTTTTTGGTTACAGCAGAATATTTTCCCGTTTCGCTTGAAATGCATTTAATGTTGTGGGATTCCCACAGCGCGCGTGTCAGCAGTTTGGCTCAATGGCATTGGCTTTATGTCTAAAATTACAACAAAGCGCTTATCACATAAAGCTATGCTGACGTTTTACACACTCACACAGACACGCATACACAAGCGACACTCACACAGCAAAAAACACGCGCATAAATTTTCACAGAGCAACAGTTAAATTATTATTGTTGTACTTCTTGTTGTTGTTCTTGTTATTATTGCTATTGTTTTTATCAAGCTCTTTTTTTTCGTGGTTTTCATTTTGTTGATAAGCGATTGTCAAGAAAATGAAGAATTTATGCGACCATAAATTTTATAGGCACCAAAAAGTAGCGGCAATATTTATTTATTTGGCTTTTTGTTTTTTGTTTTTAACACATTTTTGAGCTGCTTTAATGCCAGAGCAAACAATGTAGATAGAAAAGGCAAACAAAACGTATAAATAATAGTTATCATAAATAACGGTATATGTTATTACCTTTGCGGCATATTTGTTAAATAATTTGTTACTTATTTTATTTGATTTTTTGCTATTATCAATTGCAAACACTTGACGAACGCGTATCACGAGGCAAACAGCAAACAGGCAAACAAGCAAACAGCGAACGCCACAGCCAAAGCACAAATAACGTTAGAATTAACTAAAGTTAAGTTATATGTTGTTGTTATTATTTTTGTTTTATATTATTATATTGTTGTTAGTGGGTGCACGATCAGGTGTGTAGCTCCCAAGCTGACTAACGGCAAGCGCACACAAAAGCTACGACCAAGCAACTGAACTGAACCGACCGACGGCGACGGCCCAAAGACAACGCTGCCGCCAAGTTGAATTGGTCAATGGCAGGCAAAAAGCAGCAGCAGCAGCGACAGCAACAGCGGCAGCAACAACAGCTGACTGCGACGCTAGCGTCGAGGCCAACGTCAACGTCGCGTCGCTTTGTATGTAACGTGAACGTAGTTAAAACTTGACGAGCTTTTTTTTCGTCAGCTTTCTTCAGGTGCGCCCTCTTCACTGATAGCCGCTGCTGCTTGTGCTGCCGTCGTCGCTGCTGCTGTTTGTTGCTGACGTCGCGTCGTCGTCGTCGTCATCATCGTTGAGTTTATCAGCAAAGTGTGCGGTTGGCATTGACAGCATAGCATAACCATAATAATTTGTTGCTGCTTTTGTTTTTGTTTTTTTTTTATTTATTTTTTGCATACACAGTAATTTGTTTTGTATAAAAAAGTAGTACAAAATTATTTAATTCTATTAATTGGTGGATTTTTCAATTTAAATACGTGGATTTGTTTACGACATAAAACAAATGTGCAAATATAAACAAATAAACGTGTGCCCAACAGGTGTGTGCGTGTGTGTGTGCTTGTGTGTGAGTCTATCTGTAGCTATGTGTAGTTGTGTGGGTGTGTATAGTGTGTGCGCCAGGTGTGTATGTCTGCTTCTGTATGTAGTTGTGTGTGCGTGTATCTGTGTGTGGGTGTGCGTGTGTTTGTGTGGATCTTGGGAGTGTGTTGAATTTTATTTACTCGCCGGTCATCATCTCCATGAATTCTGTAAGTGAAATGAATTGAAATGACATACATTAAAAATAAATTTATAAATAATCTTCAGTTATAAATAAAATAAATTAAATGCTGATTTTGGATACTCTTAACTTTTATCAATTTACCTATAACTTGTATTAACGTTTTTAAAAATTATTAATTGGATTTTAATAAAAGTTTGAAATATATTGGCGAAACAAAAAAGAAAATTAAAATAAATATTTAAATTTTTGTTAAAAAATTAAAAAAAAAAAAAATTAAACAAAATTTTAATATTGTGTTGTTGCGAAATAGCAAAAGTCACATTGAGAGAGGAGACAAAAAGGAAGACAAAAAAGGAATAACGGAACTTTGATTTCATTCTCGCATACTCTTCTCTTTTTCTCTTTCCTTACTTTTTGTCAGTTCAGTTTTGGTGACGAGTGCGTACAGACGAAAAAAATTGATTAAACAATTTATATATTTGAAGCATAAAATCGATGTGGTATTCTTATTTAATAAATAGATTTGCAGCCTGGTGGTATTAATTACAATAGGTTATGGGCCCAGGCATTATTAAATGATTGTATTCATTGGTTTTATGCAAGTAAAAAATATATGTATGTATGTACATACATATGTGTTCATTTACACGTGTATATTAAAAAACAATCTGTGTAATTCATAAATCAAAAGTGAATTTCGACTGTGAATGGTTTGATGGTCTCGTGTGCATAAATTTATTAATCTTATTAAATAAAATTATAATAAAATATGTTTATTTAATTATTTCAAGAAGCATAGAAAAATCTGGAAACAACGCTGAATTTCACCATCCAATTTGAGCGGCGAACAAGTGCGAGGAGGAGCAAGAAAATTGAGTGAAGTGTGGTCTGAAGCATACATACATATATTATTTTGAGGTTAAGTGCAGTTGAGTGAAATAAAAAATTGAGTGCAGTTCAGAGTAGTTGCGTGTAGTTGTGCGAAACATGGAAAAGAATAAAAGGAATATAAAGCCCTTTGACGGCGATAAATACTCAATTTGGAAGTTTCGTATAAGGTCACTATTAGAAGAAAATGACTTATTAAAAATAGTGGATATGAAAAAGAAGAATTGACTGAAGTAACGATGAAGGCGGATAGACAAGCTAAAAATATTATAATTGAGTACTTGAGCGACTCATTTTTGGTGTTTGCCAACACTGAAAAGAGCTCGAATGAAATTTTTAAACAATTGGACTCAATATATGAGAGAAAAAGTTTGGCGTCTCAATTGTCGTTAAGGAAGCAGTTGTTGGCACTAAAATTAAAAGGAGATTCCAATCTGGTTAACCATTTTCATGTATTTGATGAATTGACAACTGAACTAATTGCATCAGGAGCTAAAATTGATGAAATGGATAAAGTTTCTCATCTCCTTTTGACTCTTCCTACTAGCTATGATGGAGTCATCACAGCAATTGAGACCCTGTCAGAAACTAATTTGACATTGGCGTTTGTTAAAACTCGTCTTCTTGATCATGAAGTCAAACTTAAATCAATAAGCAAAGACACTAGCGCCAAAGTTTTGCAAGCTGTTAATTTCAAAGAGCACAAAGTCTATCACAAGAATAACAAAAAGGTAGTGTTTAAAAATAAAATGAAGCAGAAAATAAAATGCTATCATTGTGGAAAGCCAGGTCATTTAAAAAAGGATTGTTTCATTTTTAAGAAATTAATGTCTAACAATAAAGGAAATAATAATGAAAATAAACAAGCACAGGTAGCAACAGCCCAGGCAGCAACAACACAGCCAGATCGTGGATTTGCTTTTATGATAAGACAGAGAGTAGAGCAGCACAATGAAAACGAGGTTTTATTCATATTAGATTCAGGAGCTTCAGACCACATTATAAAAGAAAAGAACTTGTTCGCTAATTTTATGAACTTGGAATATCCTATTGAGATTTCCATTGCTAAATGCGGTGAATGTATTTATGCTACCGCCAAAGGGATCGTACAACTAAAAAGCATGGGCAAGAATATATCACTGGAGGACGTACTATTTTGCAAGGATGTGCCTCACAATTTGCTATCAGTTCGCAAAATGCAAAATGCAGGAATGACCGTGGAGTTCAATTCTGAAGGAGTCAAGGTCACAAAGAATGGTGAAATTGTATTTACTGGAGCGTGTGAGTATAATGTTCCATTCGTTAAATTTGAAACAAACAAAATAATATATTTATGTAATGAAAAAATATCAAAAAGTGCAGAGTATCGCTTGTGGCATGAAAGGTTGGGTCACATTAGTATTGGACAATTTATGGAAATAAAAAGAAACAGTTTGTTTGATGATATGAATTTATTAAATAAAGTTGAATTAAAAAAGGAGTTATGCGAGGCATGCATAAATGGTAAAATGTCCAGATTGAAATTTGAAAAATACAAAAATAAAGATCATATTAATAGGCCGTTGTTTGTGGTGCATTCAGATATTTGTGGTCCGATAACACCGTGCACAATTGACAATAAAAACTATTATGTTGTTTTTATTGATCAATATACCCATTACTGCGTGACTTATTTGATGACATATAAGTCTGATTTGTTTTCGGTTTTTAAGGATTTTATTGCCAAAGGAGAAGCCCATTTTAATCTAAAAGTGGTAAATTTATACATAGACAATGGTCGCGAATATTTGTCTAACGAAATGCGTGAATATTGTTCAGAAAAAGGTATCAGCTATCATTTAACTATTCCCCACACTCCACAATTAAACGGTGTTTCTGAGCGAATGATTCGAACTATCACAGAAAAGGCTCGCTCTATGGTTAGCGGAGCTAAATTGCAGAAATGTTTCTGGGGAGAAGCAGTTTTAACTGCTACATATCTAATTAATAGATGTCCAACTAGAGCATTGATAGATTTAAAGAAGACACCTTTTGAAATGTGGCATAGTAAAAAGCCTATTTTAAAATATTTAAAGATATTTGGATCAACGGTATACATACATAACAAAGTAAGAAAACGTAAGTTCGATGAGAAGTCGACTAAATGTATACTCGTTGGGTATGAACCAAATGGGTTCAAATTGTGGAATGTGGAGGAAAGAAAGTTTATGACGGCTAGAGATGTTGTGGTGGACGAGATAAATATGTGTCATTTAAGGTCTGTAAAAGATTGTGATATACAGTCTGAAGACTCAGTGTTCCAATTTGAAAAGGAACAAGTTGAAAACACTTGTTTGGAAAATGAGACAGAAAAACAAGATGTGGATTTTCAGAATGAAAGTACTGAAAATGAGGAGTCTTGCTTTCCATTGAATGAAATGGAAAATGTAAAAACTGTAAATGACAGTTCAGAAAAAGTTCTACAGCCTTGCGAAAATTCCACAAATCTGCAGAATACCGATCCAGTGGAAACTACTGGTGAGAACACTGAAATTAGACGCAGTGAGAGGCTAAAAGACAAGCCAAAAATTTCCTATCGATTAATGGAAAAATGCTTGATGAATTCTTATACTAATTTTAATAATATTCCAAATAGTTTTGAAGAAATAAAGTATAGAGATGACAAGTTAAATTGGGAAAAGGCAATAAAGGATGAACTAGATTCGCATTTTGAAAACAAGACATGGGTATTAGTAAAAAGGCCAAGTGATAAAAATATTATTGATTGCAAATGGGTGTTTAGTATCAAACAAGATGAATTTGGTAACTTAGTAAGATACAAAGCTAGACTTGTAGCTCGTGGTTTTACTCAAGAATATTTAACTGATTATGAAGAAACATTTGCACCAGTTGCTCGTATTTCTAGTTTTCGATTTATATTGGCTCTTGCAAATCAATACGATTTAGAAGTTCATCATATGGATGTCAAGACAGCATTTCTAAATGGAAATCTTAAGGAGGAAATTTATATGAAGATTCCTCAGGGACTGTCTCATGATGAAGATACCGTTTGTAAGTTAAATAAAGCTATTTATGGTTTAAAACAAGCAGCTAGGTGTTGGTTCGAGGTATTTGAACAAATTTTAAAAGAAATTGGTTTCAAAAATCTAGAAGTTGATCGATGCATATATATCATAGATAATGGAGATATTTCTCTAAACATATATGTCCTTTTATATGTGGATGATGTTGTTATTGTAACAAAAAATATGGAAACAATGTCGAAGTTTAAATTATATTTAATGAATAAATTAAAAATGAGTGATTTAAATGATATTAGACATTTTATTGGCATTAAAATTGAAAGAAAAACGAATCAAATATTTCTTAGTCAATCAGTTTATATTAGGAATGTTTTAAAGAAATTTAATATGGAAAATTGCAAACCAGTTAGTACCCCATTAGAAAGCAAACTCAACTATGAAGCCTTAGAATCAAAAGAATCATTTGATGCTCCATGTCGTAATTTGATTGGCTGTTTAATGTACATTATGCTATGTACTCGGCCAGATTTAAGTACGGCAATAAGCATATTAAGTAGATATACCAATAATAACAATAAAGAGTTATGGCAGTGCCTAAAGCGTGTATTAAGATATTTAAAAGGTACTGTGGAACTAAAATTGACTTTTACAAAAAACATGTGTTTTGAGAATATTGTTATTGGTTATACAGATTCGGACTGGGCAGGTAGTGAGACAGATAGACGAAGTACTACTGGTTATTTATTTAAGGTATTCGAAAAATGCTTAATCTGTTGGAGCACCATGAAGCAAAAATCTGTAGCTGCTTCGTCTACCGAAGCAGAATACATGGCATTATTTGAGAGCGTTAGGGAAGCATTATGGTTGAAATCGTTAATTAATGAAATAGAGATTGACATTAAAGAACCAATTACTATATTTGAAGACAACCAAGGTTGCATTTGTATAGCTAGTAATCCCACATGTCACAAGAGAACTAAGCACATTGATATTAAATATCATTTTACTCGTGAGCAAATTGAAAAGAAAATAATTTCTGTCAAGTATATTTCCACAGATGAACAATTGGCTGATGTCCTCACCAAACCGTTGCCTGCGGCCAGATTCCTGCATCTGCGGAGTCAACTGGGATTGACAGAATGAAGTATCTATTTAAATTTTGGAATGAACCATATTTTTTTGAATAGCAAATGAATTGCTGAATTTAAAGCACTTAAAATTTATGTAATTTAAATGTTTATCTCGATGTATTTTTCTATATATGTATTTTAATTTTATTTTCGATTGGTCTGATAAGGTTTTACTGGGTTTTCCTTAATCCTTGCAGCGAATGCTGGACCATGGTTTTGTATCTTACCCCAGAGTACGCTTACTCGTCAACCGAGGATTTTTTTTTGTATAATTAATTTGATTTGATGTAATGTAACTTTTGAGGAGGAGTGTTGCGAAATAGCAAAAGTCACATTGAGAGAGGAGACAAAAAGGAAGACAAAAAAGGAATAACGGAACTTTGATTTCATTCTCGCATACTCTTCTCTTTTTCTCTTTCCTTACTTTTTGTCAGTTCAGTTTTGGTGACGAGTGCGTACAGACGAAAAAAATTGATTAAACAATTTATATATTTGAAGCATAAAATCGATGTGGTATTCTTATTTAATAAATAGATTTGCAGCCTGGTGGTATTAATTACAATATGTGTTCTCCTAACTTTGTATGACTTAGCTAATATTTGTATTAGACTTTAACTATTGAAGCATATAACATATGTAGGCCTTTTGAATTTTTATTACAATGCTAGAAATGTTTTAAAAATATAAAAAAAAATTGAATAAATATTAAAATCTTTTTATTAATATATAATGAACTAAATTCTTGTGCAATTTTTTAATCGTCTGCGAGCGCACAAATTAATATAACTAATTTGTATAAAATAACCAAATTAATATTTTAAAACTTAAAACAAATATTTCATGTATACACATACATATTATTAATATTTAAAAAAAATTGTAGCCATTAATAAGTGACTTATAATTCTTGAAATAAATTTATATACCAACAAATGTATATAAAACAGCCGAATATTTATTTGAAATAAAATAAAAACATATATGTACATATATTTAAATATGCATGTTTCTGTGTGCATTCAAGCGTTCCAAAAAGATTTTCTTTTTGGCTTTTGCTTTTGTTTTTGTTAAATATATATGTGTGTGTGATTTTCTGTTTGAGTTTTGTGTGTCGCACGCTCGATGTTTTATAAATAGCATCGATATGCTCCAAAATGATCAGGTTGTCAAAAAAGAATCGAAAACTCAAGATCAACAGCACATCTTCTAGCTGATGTTTACAAAAAATACAGTGCTACAGAACGTGGGTGGTTTCTGGGGATGTTTACGTGGGAGAATTGCTAGCAAGCTGCTAGAAAACCACACACACACACTCAATTGCACACCGAAAGATACATAGATAGATAGTTGGATAAACATAGTTGTAGATACATTTGTGTATCTGACACATACTCACCATCGAAATCAACTGTACCGGAACCATCACTATCGATCTCCTCGATCATAATGTCCAATTCCTGTTCGGTCAGCTGATCATCGAGCTCCTTGAGGATCTCCTTAAGGCAGGTGGTGGGAATGAAGCCATTGCCCTGTTTGTCATACAAACGGAATGCCTCACGCAGCTCCTTCTGCATGGCTTCCGCATCCTCCTCCACAATGAATTTGGCAGCCAGCTGCACGAACTCACCGAATTCCAGGCGACCAGACTCTAGAGAAGTTAAAAAAAAACACAAACAATTATAATACAGTCCATAAATAAACTTAATCAGTCGAAATTATGGCCAAGCAATCGGCTAAAACTGATAGAGCGTCAAGAGCGTCTAATCTAAGCGGAAATTAAAATTGGTTTCAATTGGCTTAAGGCAATAATATAAAGAAATATAAATAAATAAAAAAATAAAAATAAACTATAAAGAAATCTTTATTTGTATATAAAAATAATACTTACTGTCCTCATCGACCTCCTCGATCAGTTCCTCCAGAATCTTCTTGTCGAAGGGCTGACCTATAAAATTCAATATATTATAAATGGAATTCTGGAATCCCCTACACTCCCTGGACCTACCCATCAGACGCAGAATATCGGCAACCATTTCGGTGGGAATACTGCCAGTCTTCTGGTGATCGAAGCTGTTGAATGCCTTCTGGAGAACGGCAATTTGCTCGGGTGTCAGATCCTCATCCTGTAGAATTTATTTAATTTTTGGCAACAAATTATTTTATTGAATTTTCCATTTTATATTAAGAAATTCCAATTGAATAATTCACACTTACCACGCTGCTCATGTTGCTGCTTTGATTTGTAATCTGTTTTGAATATCGATCTGTATCTGATAGAACCGATCAGGTCGGAGTATTCCTGGCTACTACGAGGCAACGCGTCTGCGTTTTCCAAAATATAGCGCAAAAAAATTCAGATCGTCTGTCTCTGAACTTGCTACACACACACGAACACATTTCGAAAAAATATGTAGCACTTTTCCACAACGTTGGCTGAATTTTATTGTTTTTTAGAAAGAACTGTAAAAGCGCGATCAAAAACAAAATTAAAACGATCGCAGCACGTCCGAGTGTCCACGATCACGTTCAAGCAGCAGCCGTGAATGTGAGCCGTATAGTGGTTTTCCAAACCAAACGGAACAACACACACACACACGCACACACACACCCATCAGACGAATCTCGGAGATCCAATCAGGAGCCGGGAGAACGAGGCTGAAAGCTGCATGAATCTCGCACAATGCTATAATGCGATGCGTTGCGTTCTTCCAATATACACAAATTATATATAAACATATACACAACAAAATACTATATACTTATACATATGTTACAGATCGTATATATATATAGACAGACACACACACACACCGACAACTGCACGACAATATGAGAAATATGGAGAAATGCCTCAATGAAGCATAGAGCAATGCATGAGCTGCTGTAAGTGCATGGGGTATATTGGTGCTATAGTCAGTTAGTTATAAATTTTATACAAATTGGGGTCGTTCAATAAGTGGGAAGCACCAAAACTATAGTAGTCAAGTGGATTACCTAAAAAGTTAGTTAAACAAATTGGCTAAAAATAAATGTTGCCTAATTTTGACTGGAAACTTTTATAAACTGTGGTTGTTTTAGCCTTTAAATCATCTCTGGAGAATACTAAACTTAAGCACTGTTAAAAGTTCATTGGAATTTCCAAAAATAGCTTAACATACAAATATTAAATATAATAAATGCCGCATCGTAACCAGAAACCTCCTTAATTTCTACAGATTTCATTGAATACTAAAGTAACTTAAGTAAATAATAATTAAGTTTGGCGCCTTGAGGCGTAAGAGCTGTGCCAAAATAATTATTTATAATATTATACATCACAATAATTAATGACGGCTAATCGTTAGCGAATAGCAACAAAAAAAGTTTAAACAAATTTGAAAGGGAGATGAAAAATTGGCGAGGAGTGTACAAAAAGTTCTTTAAATTAGTTTAAAGTTAACACAAAATTTTATTCAATATTTTTAAGAATATTTTTAAACTGTTTTGTTAACAGCAAACTATTAAAATTTATATAGAAACGTTTCAAGTAACTAAAAACTGTGAGCTGCAAACTACTAAGTCTAGTTTAGAGTTTGGATAATTAAATTAACTTAAATTAATTGCGAAATTTGTTGCTGTTTGGTGCTGCACTGGTGACGCCTCCGCCCTGATTGAGTAGCGCAGTGAGCGTGGCATGGGAAGAGCTCAAAGCGGAACTGCTGTTGTTGCTGCTGATGCTGCTACTGTTGCTACCGGCAGCTAACTTGGCTTTTAGTTGATTTGTAGTGCTGCTGCCCACGACAGTGCCCTGTAAGCAAGGCGATGCGGAGGCAGAGGGTAGATCCTTGGACACCGCATCCTCTATAACCAGGGGCGTGCTTGTCTGTTGGGTCGACTGTGGCTGCGTAGCAATTGCCACGCCCTGTAGCAGTGCATTGCGGAGGTGGCTGTTGTTATTGCTGACAAGTTGCTGCTGCTGCTGTGGCTGTTGCTGCTGTGGTTGTTGCTGTTGCCCCTGCTGCTGTGGACTATTGGCCATTATAAATGAGTTAGTTATTAGCCCTCGACTCTTGATATTCAGATCCACAAAGAACAGCTTCATCTTTTGTATCATGGGCTCAGTTACATTAAAAGTCAACATCATGCTGAGATCAATGTTGGTCTTGTGGCGATAGAGTTCGTGTGTTTGCTGCAGCCGACAAACCTCGTCGTAGATGAGAAACAGAAAGCGTGAGCTGCGATTCTCGGCTGGAATAATGCCACGTGCCGATAGCCATTCCCGATCCTCTGCATCCGGCAGATAACGTATAATTTCCGGATGTTTGCTAGCCAAACGAGCGCCGCCAAGTTCCTTGCCATCAATGCTGAAGCCAAAGGCCAGATTCGCTTGCACGTCCAGCACGAATTTGGTGGTCGTGGAGATCTGTGCGGTGTTCCAGAAGATTTGACGTCGCACAGGCGTGGGCAGCGGTCCGCTTACAATGGCCGAACGCTGCAATTGCATTACCTGTTGCTGTTGTTGCTGTTGTTGCTGTTGCAGCTGCAACTGTTGCTGCTGTTGTTGCTGCTGCTGCTGTTGTGTCTGTTGCTGTAGTTGCAGCTGCTGCTGTTGTGCTGGCAAAGAGTTGGGCATGGGCTTGACAGCAGCAGCCACTGCATATCCCATGCTGTTGGCATACATTTTGTTCCCACAGTTGTTGTTGCTACTGCCAAATTCATTCGGCTTTGCTGGTCGCTTAAGAGCCAACCGCTGCTGCTCCGTGACTGCTGTGGTGGCAACTGCTGTGCCACGCTGTTGTCGCACCACAAAGTTCGTGTACTGCGCCTTGGCGTTCTCCAGCAGCGCACAGGAGGACATTTTCTGCAGTGTCTCCTCGTTAACAGCATGTTGACCAAGATTCTCCTTGATGTTGCCAAAGGCGGGCTTAAAATAGTTCTGGATAAAGTGGCGGATTTAGTAGATATAAAAATCATAAAGCAACCACTTTAACCCACATTCATGTAGCGCTTGATGATGTCATTGACCTCCGCATCAAAGGATTGCTGCACGCTAATCCTGAGCAGCTCCAATGCGCGCATTGCCGACTCCGCGCTGCCGCCGCTCTCCGTGTTGTGCACACCATTGTAGCGCTGTCGTATGCGCTGCAGCATCGTCTCAGCCATGTCTGAGGTGGTTACATATTTCTGGATAGGAATTAAGGAGGAATTAGCAGTGAATTAGCTACTTAAATGATGTGCTGTACTCACCAGCGTGGGCTCTGTGCCATTTATAACTAGCGTACTTGTGGCTGTTGTTGCCACTTCTGTTTTTATTTCCGTTTCCAGCTGCTTCATAGGACTAGCAACGCGTGTATCCATTGAGTGTGTAGTTTGATTCGAGCAGTCCGAATCATCCGAGGAGGAATTTGTCTGGAGTCCAGCTGGCGAACGTTGTTGCACATCGCTGCTTATGGTGTTGCTGCTGCTGTTGTTGTTGTTGCTGCCGCTGTTGTTGTTGCTGTTGTTCGCTGTGCTCGCCGAATCGCTAAGAATTTTCCAGCTACGCTGAATAACCATAATTGTTGTTAATTTTCGTAGTATTTCGTGTTGTTTTCTTTAAGTTTTCCAAGTGATTAAGTGTTGTGTGTGTTTGCATTTAATTTTCGCTGCGTTTGCTTAAGTGGCTGGGATTTTTCTGCTCTTTCTGGGCTACGTTCTGGCCAGGCACCTGAGCAGCAGTGCAATAACGCATGCGCTTTGTAGCCACCACCACCAACGTTACTCCAAAACGCTTTCAACCCCCACCACGCCTTCTAACAATGAGCGAAGGCAGCTCAGCAGCTGCTGCCAACAGCTGATGGAGCTGGCGTACAGTCCATGTCGAATTCACCCAGCTCCAGACGACGCTCGTGATCCAGTAAACTGCGCAAATCAGCAAATTCCTCCATATCATCTTCCACTTCTTGATCCATGACAGCTGGCGTGGACTTCTCCTTGCTGGCGTTCGCTTCCGTAGCTTTCTCACGCTTCTTGTACTGTTGTCGCTGCGCCAGCAGTTGCTTGTCGAACTCATCCATGTAGGCTATGGCAGCGCCCGGCTGATAATCCTCCGGCGGTATATAACTGCTGTTCACCGGCAGATCCAGTACATCGGGCAGCATATAAGCAAACAGCCAGCAAACCAGCGGTGTAGTACCGCATGTGTAGCTAGCCTCCTTGTGGTAGAAGAGCAGGCCATCCAGTGAGGGTTGGTTGTCCTCCCACTGTGGATACTTTTGGAGCATACTGTTCACGGCACTGGCATCCTCGAAGTCCACATAATTGACTAGTTTAAATGGTTTCTCATTGCGCTTGCTTACTTGGCTCAGCTCACCCTGCTCGTCGAAGCGGGAGCGTAGCCAGAAGAAGCGAAAACTTGCCTCGCAGTCCAACAATTGTTGTTGGCCAAAAGCAATGGCATCCAGCACATAGAATGTGTCCAATTCCTGCACATAGACACAATCGAGAACAGTTTTCGACTTTTGCATATGGGCATCGCCGGGCAGCAGCGTACGCAGTTGCTTTATGATGCGACCCGCTTTGTTGTGCACTTTGGTGCGTCCATTGGTGGCAATCACTAGGCAACGTTTGCCCACTGGACATGGCAGCAGCAGCCAATCGCACAGATTCTCGGGCCGATGACGCAGCCACTCTGATTGTTGCAGCTTGAAGTGTTGTCTGTTCTTGTTGATGTTATTGGTGTTGGTTTTGTTTGGTGTGCGTTTTTTGCGTGGCTTAGGTGGTGCCTTGCTGCAGCTGGGAACATCATCGTCCACTTCTTCGTCGTCTTCCTCAGAATCTTGCACATGTCGGCACACGTCTTGTTGCAGCTGGCGTCGCTGCTTTTGCTCGTGCAGAAGCTGCAGTTGCCGCAGTTTTTGCTGCTCGCCAAGATCGACGCTTTTTTTGTATAAATCTTTGTAGTTGCTGCTGCTCATTTTTATTTTTATTTTAAATGGCAAGCAAAACACCGGTAAAGTTGTTTTCCGTAGGCACTTGTATGGTCACTCTAATAATAAAGCTGCAAGTCGCGCTGTCGATACCGCGAACACTTTCGATACATCGTATTCTTGTTGTGGCGATATATCGCATAATCAGCTGTTTTGTAATTTGTTTTTGCATTTACTTTCCGTGTTTATGCCGGTTTTTTCTTTAAATTTAATTACTATCCATAGTGCATTTAATGCAAACAAAGCATGAATAAAGCTTCACGTCTCTTTTGGCCAACTCTAGTCACACCAAAGAATGCCGTTGTCAAGCAAACGGAGCAGCTGTCACGCAGCCAAAGGGTAAGCGACTTGTTACGAAAGCAGTGAAAAATGTTAAACTAAGTTTTCTTATAGCTCTTGACGGAACTTGGCCTGGTCAAGCCAGGTAGTAATGGCACCTATCAGATAATGCCCATAGCCCAGCGGGCCATAGACAAATGCATTAATTTAGTGCAACGCAATATGCAGGAGGCGGGTGGTCAGAAGATTACGCTTCCGGTGCTGACGCCCGCGCAGCTATGGAAAAAGACGGGTCGACTGGACGGAGACATCTCCGAGTTCTACATGGTGCGAGATCGCAGTGGCAAACAGTTTCTAATGAGTCCAGTAAGTGAGAGAATTGCTAACAAACCAATCGACTGAATCTACTCCCATTTTAGACCCATGAGGAGGCGGTAACTGCGATGCTGGCCACCACTTCACCTATTTCCTATCGCCAGCTGCCGCTACGTCTGTACCAGATTGGTCCCAAGTTTCGGGATGAGCTCAAATCACGCTTTGGCTTAATGCGTGCTAAAGAGTTTCTCATGAAGGACATGTACACCTTTGATGAGAGCACAGAGGCAGCTGGACACACCTATGGCATCGTTAGCGATGCCTACGAGCGCTTCTTTGGGCAACTGGAGGTGCCGTTTGTCAAAGTGGAGGCTGCCACTGGCATAATGGGTGGCAGCTTGTCCCATGAATACCATTTCATATCAGCCGTTGGCGAGGATACTTTACTGCAGTGCAGCAGCTGTGGCTACGCGGGTAATGCTGAGGTCTTTGCACAGGATTCCGACACACCCAACACCAATTGCCCCAAGTGCAAGGGCTCTGACAGCCTGCAGCAAGTGCGGGGCGTAGAAGTGGGGCATACTTTTCTGCTGGGAGACAAGTATTCCAAGCCACTTGGAGCCAGTTTCCTAAACAAATCGGGCAAACCTGAGCCACTGATCATGGGCTGCTATGGCATTGGCATAACCCGCATTATAGCCGCCGCTTTGGAGGTAAGCTCCACAGAGCAGCAGCTACGATGGCCCAAACTACTGGCTCCCTACGATGTGTGCTTGATCGGAGCCAAGCAGGGCAGCAAAGAACAGGCAGCCACGGAGCAATTAGAGCAGGAACTGCTGCAGCAGCTGACACACATTTGCGGCACAGAGGAAGTGCTGCACGATGACCGCAAGGAGCTGACCATTGGCAAGCGATTGTTGGACGCCAAGCGACTAGGACACCCGCTAACCATTGTGGTGGGCACCAAGGCACCGCGACTTGAACTACACATCAGTGGTGCGGAGCCAGTGGAACTGCATGGGGAGGAAGTGCTGCAGCTGGTGGCAGCGCATGTACGGCACAAGCAGCAGCTGCTGCTGCAGCCAAAGGCAGAGCTGGACAGGATGGGGATAAGTCAAACAATTGGTCATGTGCATTAGCTTTATGCAATAAAGATAACAATAACTCCAAAAACAAATCAAGTTAAGACACTAGTCACTAGTGACCCACAGCCGTCTACTGCTCCGCGTAATCCGGCTCGGGTATCTGCGGATAAATCTGCACCTGCTGCTGTGGCTTGCGTGGCGGTGGTGGTGGCTTAGTGATCATGCTCGTGTAGGACCAAGGCATCTGATTGCGCAGCTCCTCGCTCACCCGTGGATTGGTCGGCTGTGCAGGGTAAATCTCCGAGTAGCGACTGTTCAGCGCTGAACCCGAGGCCAGCTGCTGCACTGCTGGAGAGGTGACTCTTGGGGAGGTGGGGTCTGTGGGCGGATAGTTGAGCTGATCCGGATGAGCATCGGTGTTGCGATAGGTGTTAACCTCTGGCTGTGGTTGTGGCGAGAACTGTTGCTGTTGTTGCTGCTGCAGTGGAGGCAGCACCAACACTGGGGACTGCAGCGTAGTGCGATCATTTGGCTGGTACATGGAATCCTGTCTCATCATCTCCGCATTCTCGGCTGGTATAATTATGGGCGCTGGCTTGGCGCGCATGGGCTCCGAGTACTGCGGTTCCATGACAACGGAGGCCGATGCTGATGCAGCTGGTGCCGTGGGCAGCTGCTCCTCCAGCGGCTCGGGTTGTGACATCATGACGGGCACTGGTGTCTGATTACGTGGCTGAATGTGTGAACTGCTGGGAGCAGAAGCTGCCGCCTGATTGGCTAGCACAGTAGCCAGGGATAGACAGAACATGCCGCCGATCACGTTCAATAACCAAATGAGCAGCACACGGCTGCTGATCAGAGTTAGCACCAATGCCGGTGTGGAGAAGTAGACACCAAAAGTTTCCAAGTTGTCCCAAATTGGGGCGGGTACAGCCGTGGGATCGGCACCCACAAATTTAAAGGCTTCCTCAAGACCCTTAAGGAAAGGAAGAAGGTAGGTTAAGTAACTCCAAGTAGGAGAATTTCTTTACACTAGTTCTTACCAATGTGTTGCCAATGTCCAGGCCATGGTAGACAGTGGCCACAACGTCCAGTATGGAGCCAGCGACCACCGACATATACCAGGGCCAGTAGACGGTGCCGGAGATCAGTTTGGTGGTAGTGAAGCACAGCGTAACTAAGTAGCATATAAAAATTTAAAGTCAAAGGAAACTCAAGGATTAGGTTGACTTACAAATGATCAAGCAAGAGGAGGCGACCCAGAGCCCACTGATCACCGCATAGGTGATAAAAAAGATGTACTCCCGATTGGTTATCGCATAGGACTTGTCCCAGTCCATATTCACCTGGTAGGTGGTACCAAGCACATCTATCGTCGGTTCACCGCACTGCTGGTCTGTGGGGGGAGAAAGGATTCAGTTTAGTCACTAGACTCTAGGACAGTTCCTCTTTTAAACTTACCTGCAAAGTAGATCAGATCAAAGGCAAACTTGAAGGGTTCACCGGTAATGTCCGATGTCGTCTCACAGTCCCGCATGGTAATGCCCCATATCGCAAGGCCCAGGTAGACCAGGCCTTGTGCCTGAAATTAAAGCAGAGAATAGTTAATAAAGGTAGCTTAAAATTTATGTCAATAAAATTGTACAGTATTTTCTTAATAAATATTTGCTTGAATATTAGATTAGATTATTAAAAATGTTTTTAGGCACCTCAGCTATTTTTAATTTAAATTATTAAAATAGCACAAGTTAATGACACAAGCTTAGAAATAATTAAAGTATAAACTATGCGCTAATTTTACTGGTAACGAAAGCAGACCTATAAAAGTTAAATAATTTCAACACTATCAACTTATAAAAATAAAAAATCCACTTTCACTAAATTGTATAAATAAAAATTTAAAATTTTAGCTGGTGGTTTGTAAAGTGCAAATTTTTAATTAATAGTTATATGAAGAAAGAAAAAATATACATAAAATATTTCATTAGAAAAGTTTGTTTTCCGTACGCCAACAGTTTAAATAGTTTAGTATTCCTTACTTGGTTTTTGAATATCCAGTCCTATCCTACTTCTAAATTAACAATAGATTCTTTATTAAGTCCCTTTCCTTTTCTATAGCCTCTAACAATTTCATAGTTCTCAATTTCAACTTTCGTCAGTAGACAAGACTGCACCCCGCACTGATTTGTTTGTTTTCGAAATTCTTTTGTCAAAGTTTACCACATATTAAAATACATTTAATGACTTCAGTTTTTTTGTGCTTTTAGTGAGGAAGCAATAAACTCAATGTTTATTTAATTAGTCTTATGCCTCGTAATACCCGCAGTCTATCTGAGTCTGGTGACTAATGTCAGTCATGTTTTGCAATAGAAGGCGAGTAACTTGAACATTTTTGATAGGTTCTTGTTTATAAAGCAGTTCCATGATATCAAAACGATTTCAAAACGCTACTTACCAATATGACAACGGCCATAAAGAGAATGAAGCACTTGGCGAATCCCACGCTGACTCCGGCCATCTTACTGGGAGTTGTATGCACTTCAATGTCACCCTGGAGTTTGCACTTGAATGTTGACCAAACGATGATCTATTGGCCAAGTTACTGAAGCTTTTTTCCTTCTTTTTGAATGACGATAAGAATTCGACAGTCAATACCTTAGGGTTATAAATTCAATTAGAAATTACTTAGAGATTGGCAAATTTAAGTATCTAATCAGTTTAATGAGCTCGGGGAATTTATACACACACATGTATGTATAAGAGTGTATTTGGGTGTAGATAGGTCTAAATTCAAATTACTTATCACATGAGTCACTGCCATGAATTACACGGAAAATTCATAAAGAATTGAATTTTATATAGAATCAGAAACAGACTCGACGTACGCATGTTTCGGGCCATAAAGAACAGTTGTGGCTCTTATCGTGCTTACCGTGCTAACCGTGCTTGTACCGTACGTCTTTTTGGCCAACTTTGTTATGGCTTATACAGTTTCGAAGCGCATTCGCCGACTGCTTCTCTTGGACTGGCAGCAAACTCATCCATCGAATGGCCATCAGCGATTGTTGCTGCTGTTCCGACTTCTCTGCTGCTCTTTTGTTATTGTTTTTTGGGGAACTACGATAAGATAATGGCTAATGAAGTTTTAAGGGTAACTAACGCCTGCTATCAAGACACAACTGGGCCGGGGGCAAACCAAAGACCAGACAACGAGTGTATTTGCTCGTATTATGACCGTTATGAGTAAACCCATTCGCATAACAAATTGAATATACACAACTACAAGCACACATCTATTGCTTATCAATAGGCCAACAAACGGCTCTTATCTAATACATAAACACACACACACACACACACACATGTAGTACTATGTCTTGTATTAAAAGAGCAAATAGAGGCATTAAATTTGCGTGTGCCTAAATATTAATAGCAATTTGTGCTAATTTTAAATAATGAATGGCTAAAATTAAGTGAACATTTGTTATTTATTTATTTTATTTTTTAAGCTTCGATTGCGATTGATTATTTGAGGGAATGTGTGCAATACACTGCGTATACTTAATGGTCAGCTGGAGGCGCTCTCCGCTCTCCTCTCTCCCTCTCTTTCTGTTTGCACTCGTGTCGTTTGTTTATCAATTCGCGATCATATTCTGATTGGTTTAACCCAAAGGGCAGCGGGTTCCGGGCAGGAGTCAAGGAACACATGTACCCACTCCGGGGGTATTTCTGTGTTATTCAGATTCACAGTGACTCGGAGTGACTCAGTCAGTCAGTGCAATGTGCCCATTAATTGCACTCCACTCTTTGGTAACTTATCAATTTTATTTCGCTTTTGATAACGTCTCTGGAATGAGGAATTATTTACAAGATCTTCAAACAGAAGTAAGCAAATAGACAAAAGAAACAAACATTTAAAGAACTTCCTTATCACAATTATATGGTAATTAATTATTTTTGGAATTTTTTCTTTGCTTTTTTAATTATGTCCTCGCCTGGAATTCATGAAATGTTTACAAATTTAATGGTTGAGTCAACTATCTATGTTCTTAAATAAAAATTGTTTAATTGATTATAGTATATTAGAAAATAAATATTAGAAATAGGAAAGTAGAGCACATAATGGCACATTAATTCATAGTTAAAATTAGCTATTTGTAGTTAATTAATTGATAGTTATGCGTTATGAGGAGCTCTGCATCGCCTCATTGTGCAAATGCAACTGAAGCCCGCTGCTAAAGCTTTGCTCTATTTAAAGACAGAGAGCGGCTTAAGCTAAACAGCGCTGAACTGTTAACAAACAGAACTGCTAACTAACATTGACTCTCCCTCTCTTCCCTTCTTAGCCAACGCTCAGCGGCTCTGCTCTCTCCAAATATCTACTGAAGGCTCAATTGCAGCAAGCTCAACTCATGTGTCCTCATAGCTGCATACTCACACACATAAGCTCAGCCTGCTCAATTGATCTCTGCTATCTCAACATTTCTTTCCTACTCCCACATATTAACATTTGCATGCCTATTCTCTGTACTCTGCTTACTAAAGCAAGTTTAGAATGAGAGTTCTGCAGCTGCATTAACAGTGTGAATTTCACACATACACACACAGACTCCCCAATTTATCTATGTTTTCTCAACAGCTCTGTCTCACTCACACATCATTTCAGTAAGACTTGCACAACTGCATACACGTCCACATGCATTCACACACACATCTATTTTTAGCCTGCCGCTTTCTCAGTCTCTCATTCTTGTGCATTCCTTTACATACTCTGATCTCTTCTATCTGCAGGTGGTCCCGTGTTAAATAACAAACAACAACTACCGTTTGAATTCTAATTGAGATTTCGAAGAGTAAAGAGCTAAGCTAAGGAGACTGCATTGAAATTTATGCCAGAGCTGTAAAGAAAGGGGAGAACAATTTGTCAGGCTGTGAATGTATGTGTGTGTGCATACAGCTGCGCTACTCCTTCTCAGGTCTTGCTCTAATTAGAAGAGTAACAAGGACGGACTATAAATTTGTGTGTAAGGCAGAAAAGAGTGTGAATATGCAGTAAGAAGGATTCAGATAACATAGTCGGCTTATACAACGAATTTAGCTTAAATTATATTAATTTAATTAAGCCCATACAACCAATTAATAAAACTTATGATACAATTATCACTCAGTAGCCTTGACTTGATAAAACTAAACTAACGAATTTAATAAACAACTAAAACTTTCTCGTTGAGCTTGTCTCCATGCAAAATTTGCCTTCGCTGCAATGATTGACATTTCCAATTTCTTTTCAAATTAAAGCACACATAAAATTAACACTTTTTTTTGGACATAAACACAAAATTCGCACGAATTCAAATTCGCAATAAAAACATACAGGTGGACAGTGTACAGTGTACACACAGCAACAAAAGTTGGGCAATATTTGAGTAACCCAATTGAAAGCTGATTTGGAGAACGAAAGCTTTAAAGTGTTTACAAATAAGTTTCTGACTAACAAAAAGATTTTATATGGAGTGATTAGGCGATTTTCATTCATTTATGCGCTTTCCAGACAGGGTAAAACTCACACGGCTGGGAAAATCGACGCGGTTCGATGCTTCTTCGGTTTCCATAATTTGCGCAGTTTAAACTGAAAGTAGAAAACTTAAAGCCGCTTCAGATCCAAAGTCAAGCTGAATAGACTTGTTTGTCTTATCAATTAGAGTGTCAAAAGCTAGCGCCACGGAACACCCCTAATGCTACCGATTTGCTTTTTTTTTGTGTGTGAATTTCAAATTTAAATAAAACGAGGCGTCAGATTTTTTTTTCTCTGCTGAGTTTCAGATCGAATCACATGACTTTAATTGAACTTGGCGTGACATAAATATGTGTGAGAGTGTGTGTGAGATGCTTGTGAAATGGCTAAGACTAGAGCTAGTGGGTTTTTCTAGACGCGAGCTGTTAGAATAACTGGCTCTGCCTCCACCTCAGCCACCTTCTCCTTGAGCTTCTCCTCCACCTGCTTCAGCTTCTCAATGGGCTGCTCTGTGGTGGTGCTAGTAGTGGTGCTAGTAGTGGTGCTAGCAGTGGTAGTTGTGGTACTAGCGGCGCTGCTGCTACTGCTGCTCTCCGCACTGCTGCTGCTGCTGGTTTGCTCGGTGGTTGTGGAGCTGCTGCTGGTGCTCTGTGTCTCCACACTCTCCACTGGCGCCGTGGATGTTATGGATGTCTTGGTGATGCTGATCTTGGTCTGTTTGCCATCGCTGCTGTCGTTGTTGGCATCCTCCAAGATGGTGGCCGAAGTGATCTTTGTGTGATGCACCTGGAAGGTGGGTATCAAAGGCACCGAGGCACCTACATGTGGCTGCACCGACACACGATCGATAATCAGATGCGCTGGACCGCCCTCCTCTGACACTGGCACCTTCTTGGTGGTCTGCACTAGTATCTTACGCTCCTGTGCCTCCTCGGAAGCTTCTGTTGCAGTCACTGGTTCATTCGAACGCTTGGCAATCTGGTGTTCACTGCTCTCCACTTGCTCAGGCTTCACTTCCTCCACTTGGGAACCAGGCGCACTGGCGCCATTCAAGCTCAAGGCCGATTGGAACAAACTGTTCTCCAGATCACCGATCAGAGTTTGGAACGAAATCTGTCTGAGCTCACCGTCGGGATTGGCCAATACCTGACGCTTGACCACATCCTGCTCCGGTGACTGCTCGGAGACGGCATTTTTCAGCAGCGCCGGAAATAGATCGTTTAGGTCCAAGGGAGCCGCAAGGCAGCAGGATGTGCCAATGGCCAGCAGCTACAAAGAAGTTAAATTTAGAGGGTTACCTTAAGAAGAAGACTGCTGCTACTCACTGTGAAAATCAAAGCGTACTTCATGTTTTCCTTTCCTTCTAAGTTGAGAGTTGTTGTCACCACAAAGTTCAGCTTGATAATAAATTCGCTGACGAGCTGCGTGCGAGTTTTTAAGCTTGAAATGACGAGCGAGTGTTGAAAAAGTTTCTCGGCTAAGCTTTTCAGTTAGCACTCCCCGAAAACATGGCCCGAAAAACAAGCTAACTCGTTTGCGCGTGCGATACAGCTTGGATTGTTCTTTTTTTGTCTTTAAACTGTACACGTTTATAAACAAATATGTAGATATATTTTTAATTAAATTAATCTCTATATACTTGGTATTTAAGTTCTAGGTTCTGCCACAAATTAATGGTAATGGAAATAACCTTCGCTCAAGGATTCTGGCTGTAGGAATCTAAAGAGTTGACCATGCACTAATTATAAGCTTAACCTTTCAGTCTTCAATTTAAACAAATAGGCATTGAATCAATGCTAGGAAGACGTACAAATTAACATAATTATCAGCAGTTTGTTATATGTCTATTTACTAAATTATTTTCAACTTTTGTTTCCACGAAAATGATTAAATTTGAGCTGAATTCTGTTTATATTTAAATTTCCTAGAAAAGCATTTAATTCGAATTAATTTCTGTTTACTCTTAAGTTATCAACAATTTGTGGAGCAGTGAAAAGAGCTTAAATAAAATTAAAATTTTATTTTATTACTTAAAAGGCGTTTAAAAATTGTTATGAAAAATTTGGCAGTGGCAACCAAAATCCGTTGGACCGGAAACAAGTGTGCAAATTAAATTTACAATTTTAATCAGAGAAGACTGCTGTTGAGTTTTCGGTACCGTATCATGAATGAAAGTTAGGATCTTTCTGGTTCAGTGGTGAAACGAAGCAGCTCGAAGCGGTTGGGACTCGTGTGAAATATGTGTTGGGTTCAAGCAGGCGATGTCGGCTAAACGCGCAGCTAATAAAAAACTTATAAATTTTATGCATAATAAATTAAAACTAACATTTTCCAGCTACCAATAGAATTTGGCCAAGTTTTGTGCACTACGCCGCGTATACGTAATTTCCTTCTTACAAATCCTGTCTGTATTTGCTTTCAACTTAAACAAGAGCGCCAAATTAGCTAATTAGAAGTATTTTAAACAAACTGTTTACATTTTTGTTGACGTTGCGCAGTTTTAGCCGCTTTCGGCCATGTCACACGGTGCGAATGCGTAATTTGTGTGCTCGGCGCGTGTTTTGGACCACATGCAGTCGACTGCGTTGGCAACGGCGAATGCGTCAGTCGAGGTGAAATGTTTATGAACCTATTTTTGGCAAAAACAACAGCAGCCGCAACGGGAGGAGCCAATTTTTTAGTGAGCGGAGGGAAATTGGCTGGAAGAACTGAAGCGTTGGCGTTGGTGATTTTACACCAAGCTGAGATTTGCGTAGACTGCGGCAAAACGGGCACAATTAATTAGAGCCTGGCAGAGTAATAAAACAAAAAAAAAACAATGCCATGCCCACAACCGCTCCACCACACCACTATTTGTACCTAGAAACAGCGTACGGAGGGAAGAACCGACTGCTAAAAACCTGTTAACCAATTAACAGGTGTCAATATTTACGCGGAATCGCTTTTGGCTATAAAAGCCGATGATCTGCACTAATTAGGCTCAAACACGCGAATACCACACAACGCAGCCGACAGATCAGAGTTTGGAGAGCAGCTGATCAGGAGCATAACGTACAGCGTATCTTTAAGACATGCATACCCAACACGCGATACTTGCTGCCACTGTGCTGGGCCTGCTCCTGGCCTTCACCAGCTCCCTGCCTGTGCTCGACGTCAGCTCCGGCATCGACAACGACACCATTGAGCAGCTGCAGGCCAGCGTCAATGACACCCCCAAGAATCTGTAAGTTAACTTACATTTTAAGCCAAGTTAAGACCATTTATTATCCTCCCACTCTTTGCTCAGCTATGTGGTCAAGGCCGTGGTCTATGAGATCGGCATACTCACCGAGGTGGGCGACAATGAGACAGACTTTGAGAGCCAGGAGCGTGTGGATCTGACCTTCTACGATGCCCACACCAATCAGAGTCACATCGATTTGGGCAACATTCCGCTGCCCATACAAACCAATGTCACCGGCCAAGTGCTCACCGGTATTGCCCCAGTTAACATCGGTGCCTTTAGCAGTCCACAGGAGCTGCTCCAGACACTGCCCCTTACCGGCAGCATTGTGAACATCACACACAGTGACACCGCCTTCTATCAGCTGACCAAGTCCAATACGAGCGCCTTTGAGAAGCCCCAGCTACTAAGCCAAGATGCGTTGGCCAAGTTAACACATGCCGCCGAACTGTTTCCGCGCAAAAGCTCCGGGTCTAATGAACTGGACGGAGAATCCAATTAAAATCAGTTTGGAATAATGAACTTAATGCAGTGCGTTGTGCTAGAATTAATCAATTGTTTAGCTCTTAAGTAGAACACGGTAAAAAGACTGGATGAGGACGAGATCGTTAGCAGCATAGACTCAAGGAAAAACAAATAAAAATATAAACAAAAATATGTATAAATATATATGTATATGTATAGCATAAGCTCACAAGGTTTCAAAAGAAAACGAAATAAAAATCGCATTAATTATAGACTGTGTTGTTTGGTGTTATTTTGTGAAGCTCATGTGACTGACTCACTAAAAGTGAGAGATTTGCTAAAAGCTTTTCACGTCTCGCGTCTCACTGGTCCATAAAACGAAAGCACTCAGCAAATAGTGGAAAGTTGGCCATTTAGTACAAGCTTTAAAACAGCTACTAAAATACAAACCTAAAGACGGTTTGAACTACTGCAAAGACAGTCCAAAACAAGCCAAATTTAAAGCCCTTCACTTCTCTAGTCTCTATTCAGTCACTTATATACTTAACTCATTTAACCTTTAACTGCATTAATACAACACTTTTATATATTAACTAGTTTTTAATTTTTCTCATTTTCATTTGTTTGTTTGTTGCTGTTTTTAGCTTTTTTTTTAACTGTAGTACATGTGGGACTTATAGGCTAGTAGATGATATATTTTATATTAATAGATATATGTTTTATATATATATATATAGATATATTTATATTTTGTGTATATAAATATATATATGTTTAAGCTTGTACACGAAAATTAAAAGTTGTTGAACGTCTCCGATCAGATAAAATTACCATCGAAATTCACAAATACATTTCCCATGTTCATTTTCATTCCCATTCCCATGCCCCGTTCCGTTTCGTCCCTCCCTTGACCCATTTATCACGCCCTGAAAATGAATTCATTATCGCATTTTCTCAATCTTTGTGTAAATTCAGCGCACACTCGCTCTATGTCGCTCTTTATCCCACACTTTCAATGCCAGGACGAGGGAACAAACTATTCAAGGTGTATGTGTGTTTGAGTGTGAGTGTGTGTATGTGTAATATGTACATACTGCAACGCACATTTAGATACTCGTACTTGTATTCGTATTTGTTTATAGTATAAATAATATTTAGTTTTTAACTAATTTACATAGTCATTGTAGACGATGCGCTCTAGCGGCTTTTCTTTTACAATTAAATTTATATTTAATAAGTGTGTGTGTGTGTGTGTATTGGTGTGTGATTATGTGTGGGTAAATTATGCGCGTGTATTTGTGTAATTATTTATTAGTAGTAGCTACAATTTCAACTTATGTGCACACTAGTATTTATAACGTAGATAAACTAAATCGTAACTAGAATCTGAATTCGTATCTGCAGTTGTATTATGTATCTGTAACTGTTTGTATCTCCAGCTGCAATCTGTATCTGTATTTGTGTTAATCGGTAATTTCTGCTCCTTAATGTTCGACGTTGGTATATATATATAGTATTATTTAATTAATTTAGGTGTTTTGTGTGTATGTGTGTGTGTGTAACTGTGTGTGTTTGTGTTTTTGTTTTTCCACTACATTTTCCGCACGCTTTATACAGTTCTCTGGCTTACAAAACGAATTCTTCATATTACGCATGAGTCGGCGCAGCCTACAAATCATAAAGACTAATCTTAGCGGCAAAAACTATGCGAGATTAGGGTTTTTTTTGTATCTTCTTTGTTTTTTTGGTTCATCCAATGCGTCATTTAATCTGTGAAAGCATAATAACTATTAGCATATATAGATTAAAGATATTTTGATCGGAACTTACCTATAACATGACTCTCCATATTTGTGATGCGTGGCTTAGATGCGGGCTGTGGTATGATTGTGATCTCATCATTGATCTTCAGTGGCTTCAGCAACGAATCATTGGCAGCACCCAAAGAATTTCGATTGATACCGGAACTGCTGCCGCCACTGCTGGACTGCGCACTGTTCTTCTTGCTGTCCATGGCCTTGCGGGCCACAGTGCTGTGCGCAGTATACACATGCGTTTCAAACTGTTTGTACATGCCAAATGTTGCCGTGCACACCGTGCACTTGTAGGATAAATGTGCGGGCTTCAGGGTCATATGATGATCGCGCGATACGTGATTCAATAGCTTCCATTGGTACATCTAAAATAAAGTATATCGAGTTTAGTTAAAGCTTTTTGAAACTAGGGTAGATGTGAAAACTTACTCTGCCACAGACTGGACAGCGACCGGCATCTTTGCCCTTGTTGGCAGCCTCCTGCATGGAGCTTGTGACCAAGCCGTGTGAGCCGAGCAAGTGCCTTTCTAATCCCTGATCCGTAAAGAATCGGAACTGACACTTCTGGCAATTAAGCGGTGGACGATTGTAGATCATCTTGGGATGTATCTGGTAAGCAAAAGAAACAATTAGTTTATATTTCATTTCACTTTTAAAAACAACAATTATTGATAGGTTCAACCAAAAAACTTACCTTTACTTTATGCATCCACTGCATGTGATTGCGCAACTGTTCCAGATCCTTGATGTAACCATCGCAGATCTCGCAGATAACAAACTGCGCCTTGTTGTTCCCAGCAGTGGGACTCTGGCCGGGCTTCATGCCAGCTGCTGCCGTTGTGGGCACCTTACTGGACGAAGCACCGCTGGATGCACCGCTTCCGGCTGCACTTTGACGAGGTAGTGGCGTTATTGAGATGCTTGGCTGGCCAGCAATAGGCTTCTTGGACGCTTGCTGTACACAAAAAGATCACAATTAGTTGTGGTAAGAAAACTTGCTTGATGCACTGTACCTGTACAAGTTGTCCGGCGGCCAGCTGATAACTGTTGGGCAACGACAAGGCCGCATTGGTACCAATGGCTCCACGAACGGGTGCAGGATTCCTCACCAGACTGTTTGCATTGGGCATGGGCTTGGGTAGCTGTGGCGCCCTTTGTCGCATCTTGGCCGCATTCTGTGCAGCCAGCGCCTGTGCCTGCAAGTTGCGAGCCTGAGCTGCCGCCTGTTGTTGTTGGATGGTCGCCAGCGCTGCCTTCTGTGCCGCTGCCTGTGCTGCCATTGCCTGTAGAGAAGAGAAGAGAACAGAGATTAGTATAGGGTATTCTCAATGGTTATATTTTCTAGCTTACCTGATAAGCTGTGGCTGTGCCAACAAGTCCATGTCGTGGCTTGATTCTAGGTATCTTCGCTGGCGCTTCCCAATCATTTGGCGGCGCCAGATTCAATTCGGGCCTGAATTTCTTGGCGCACACAGGCTGATGACGAGCCAACTTCGCCTTGCCATTGTCCTCGAATCCACAGTTGGGACACTGATGATATGGCAATGGTTTGATCAGACGCGCTTTGATATTGTGCACCGCCTCCATGTGATAAACGATTTCGGTGGCATTCCGTATCTCAAAGGTGCAGAAGTTACACTTGTAGAGGACTCCATTCATGTGCGGTGTCTCGTAGTGATTGGCCATAGACAGAGCCGACTCCGACTTGAAGTTACAGAACTCGCAGCGTTTCATCGTGAACTTGAAGGGAGCGTTTTTCGTCTTGGACGCCTGGAGATTACCACTCAACGCATTGATTGCCATTTCAAAGTCCTTCGGATCCCGCGTAAGAGATTTGCGCATCTTGCGTTTCTGTAATCTCAAGAGATCCGCTTGCACATGCTCCTGCACGAGGCCAACGCCAATGTCCATAAAGAATTTACCCAATGGACTCTCGAAGTAATTCTCCTGACCAGGCTTAGACGCTGTGTTCGAGGGCACACCGCCAGATGCGGCCAGAGCAGCAGCTGGTTTGATGGCACCCTTGAGCGCAGTCAGATCATCGTTGGCTTCCTTGATTAGTACCTTGGTGCGCACACCCGACTCGGAATCATCATCATCGTCCTCATCATCATCCTCATCCGATTGCTCTGACCATGATTCATCATCGCCACGCTTCTTCTTCTTCTTGCCCTTAGCATCCGCCTGACCTTCGTTCGTTTTATCCTCTTTGTTCTGCTCTGTCATCATATCGAACTCATCCACCTTATCCGCCACTGCCAAATCCTCCGCAGACAGCGAATACTTTGTCTCAATGGCTTTGATGACCTCACGAATGTTGTCATTCGGCGGCTTCTCATAGATGTAGGGAACAATAAATGATGGCGCCTCCAGTACGAACATGTCGTCCGTCAGACCAGGCAATAAGTTAGCATTATTGGTCATGCTCGGGAGTCCAGCTGCCGTCAGAGATAGCGTCGAGGGATTCAGCTGCACTGTGTTCCCCACCGTTGTGGCTGTTACACCCGACATGGGCACTAGTTTGGGTGGTGCACTGCCCAGATTTGTGGCCACACCGGTAACTGCATTGGTTATGGTCACCGGATAGACAGCACCACCTGGTCCCGGTTGTCCCGCCTCATGGGGCATCAAGGAACGAGCATCTTTAATGGTTAACTGACCCAAACCCATGCCAATTCCTGAACCCGCATTGAGTACACCCATGCCCATGGATGGTGTTGAGCTGCGCTGTCTTTTGCTGTTCGGGTGCAGGTCGTTCATGTCACTTTTGCGCTTATTCAGCGCCAAATCGCTTGGCGAAATACTTGGCGGCGTATCATCCTCAATAACGACACAATCATCATCATCATCGTCGTCATCATCCTGTGGTCGTGATACTGGCGGTGGTGGCGGAGGCGTGGCTTTAACAAGAGCTGGCTTTTTACTTGGTGACGGTGCTGTTTGTCCCGTTTCCGACTCTGAATCGGAGGGGATTACTACCGCATCGTCGGAGGATTCAGCATCCTCACTTGAAGCAGAGGTGGTCGTTGGTGCAACTTGCTTTGGATTTGCTTTATTGGGAGACACTTGGCTTGGCTTTCCCTCTGACGGTGAAACTTTCTTCTCCGTCACTTCTGGCATATCCTCGTCGCTGTCCTCATCCAAATTAACCACAGCTCCATCATCATTGTTGTTGCTTCTCGTGGCTTCCGCTGTGCTTGCCTGTCCATTGGGCTTGGCTTTGGATGCCTCAGCTGTTGCTTCTGCTGCTGGCTTTGGACTCTGATCAAATCCATTCACCGAAGCCTCCTTCTTCTCCTCCACCTCATCTTCTTCTGTTTGCATTGCTTCGGCTTCCGCTTCGGCTTCTGGCTCAGAATCGGTTACAGTTTTGGCAGTGCCACTTTGTTGGCTACCATCTTCCTCTTCTGCCACTACCTCTGCCTCATCTTCTTCTTCGATTCTTTTCTTTTCGTCCGTCAATACTTCAGCTTCCTCCTCCGCAGGCGCCGCTGTGGATGGTGTTGCTGCACCCAAAGGATCTTCAGCATCACAACTGTTTTCAGCTGTGCTGCCAATTTTCTCCTGATCATCATCAGCTTCAGTTTCTTCGTGATCACCATTGGTGGTTACTTCCTCTTCCTCCTCCTCATCATCATCATCGCCGTCGGCTTCTCCATCCGGTTTGGGCTCTTTACTGCTGCCATTCTCTGTGGAGCTGGAGCTTGTGATTTGTGAATCGCCCTCTTCGGTGTCATCCACCTCCATGGCCTCATCCGCGGACTTAGCCGTATCATCAGCCTTGGCATTATCGTCGTTGCTGCTGCTATTATTGCTGTTGCTGTCAAGCGGCAATTTGGCAGTGGCATCGAACACTGCATCATCATCCTCTGGATCCTTTCCATGCTTCGTCTGTTGATCCGACTTATCCTTTTCCTGTTCTTTACTGGAATTTGTATTCTGTTCATTCTGTTTATTCTCCTCGCTGTCGCTGTCGCTCTTGCTATTGCTGTTTTTCTTCTCGTTCTTCTCGTCGTCGTCGTTGTTGGTTGCCGTCGTCTCAGCTGCTGCCGCTGCTGCTTTGCCAAGAAGTTTTGTTGTGGGCTCGGCAACGCCCTCCGGCAAGACGACGTCGACTTCAGTCATTTGTTGTTGTTTTGTTCTGTTGATTTTGGAATGTGCCTTCTAGTCGATAGATGTCGCTTCTGGGTATTCTTGCTGTCGGTCAGGATGCCTGTAATTAAAATGATCGATAAATAACTTCTTATTAATCTGTTGTAATCGCTAATCGCAAATCGATAAACTTTACATCTTGTGGCTAAAACTAACCGGGAAATATTTGGCACATAGAAGAAACGAAAACTAAAGCGTAAATAGCAACGAATGAGAAGACCAAAGAGGAATTGGAAAAAAGCGCAAATGTTGCAAAAAAATATTTAAAGAGAGAACATAACAAAATTTAAGAATTGCCAAAAACTAAAGCAGGGAAAATTTAAATCTAGGTGAATCAAGCACTCCCCACCCCCCTTACCCCCTCCCACCATGCAAATAACTAGGGGCAGCATAAACAAAAAAAGAGTTAATTGAGACAAAATGGCTGCCATATTGGATTAAAACTAAAATACAATTTAATATGTATATAGGTTTTTACAGCCATTTATGATATTTATATATATATATATTAAATTTGTTTATATACATAGACACATACGTATGTAATATTGCAAATAGCTTAGTATATCAATTAAAGTATGTACTTGGGCATGTATGTATGTAATTATATAAAAACGTCATTCTGCGCGGCATGTAACGTTGTATGTATATATATACAATGTATGTATGTATGTATCTATATAAATATATACAGTGTTGCATAAACAAACATACATACATATACAGTTACATACATACAAACGAGCAGTTACCGAGCACACAGCAACTGCACGATTGACATACATACAGACAACACACACATACAAACAGACATAAACTCACACACACACCTACATACATACAAAGCGCACCAACAAAACGAGCACACACACACACTTGTATGTGTGTACGTACAATCTATATATACACATACACAATATATATATATAATTATATATGTATGTATGTAGATACAAACGGACACGCAGACGCTGGGACGGACAAACAGACAGACGGCCGGTGAGACGATGACGACGACGACGTTGGCTTTGGCTCTGCGGTGTTGGTTGTTGGTTGGCTGTGGCTCGGTGCTGGTGCTAGCTGCTGTAGCTGTAGCTATCGGCGGCGTGGAGTGGAGTACGGGTGGGTACAGGAGCGTGTTTTGCGCTTGTGTATGTGTGTTTGTGTGTGCGTGAATGTAGTGGTGTGTGCGCGTGTGTTTGCATTGGTGTGTGTGTGAGTGTGTCTTTATGACTGTTGTGTGAACAATGTGATATTTTTTTAGGCAAATTGCAAGTAACATAATTCAAATCCTATAATTTTTGCAATCGCCGCCAAACAGCCGATACAATAACAAACTCACATTGAAACACTGAGATAAACAATGAAGCATCAACTTACAATTTACATTTTACGTCACACTTCAATGGCAGTGGCAGGTTGTTGTTATTATTGTTTTTTGGCAATTAAAAACGATAACACGAATTCATATAAACAAAAAAAATAAAGATCTTTGCCGAACGCACAACAAATTTTTTCTTGATTTTGGAGCACACAGAGAGAGCGAAAGAAAAAAGAACGCTATGCCAAAGCGCGACAAACGGACGATAGACGGGGGCAACAACAAGGCAAACTGGAAATGGAAGCGGAAAAAAGCAAAAAACGTCGCTACAAACACAGAGTTGCACGGACCACAGCCGGGCGCGCAGGGTTGCATGTCTGGCTAAAAAGTGGCGCGCATCCAAGTTATCGACAATCGATAAAATTGTGATAAATGTTTAGAGGCTATTAACATAAACTGCGGGGGCTCCCTATAGTTAATAAACAATTAAGTAAGCTTAAAAAATATTGGCACTAGATATTAACATGAAGATCAATAACAAAGTAGTTTTTCTGCAAAGCGCCAACTTTGCAAACGTGCATGTGGCGTATTCAGAGAGCCAACGGAGAGAGTAAAAGCTGTTACGCTCAAAAATAGCGAATGGCAATGTGAAGCGCAGGCAAACCATTGTCACTGTGCTAAGTGTTCGTGCGTGTGTGGTTGTCGGTGGGCCATTTGTGTCATAGTATTGGAGCGCACCCATGTGAATGGATGGATGGGAGGGAAAAACAAATTTGACAATTGTACGCGCGCCACGAACGAAATGAACAAAACAAAAATGAAACGGCATTGCTGCTGCTGCCTGCGTTGTCGTTGTCGTCGCTGTTGCCGGCGTATTTGATGGATTTTTTTATGATGATGATATTCCGCATTTGTATCTGCGCCGCGCAAAAATTTGAAAATAGCGCGCGCAAACAGATGACTAGAGTGCTTTGATAATGCTTATTACTGGCTATGGTTAGTTACAGCTCTAAACCAGGCCAATATTGAATGCTCTCCCACACTGACAATACACTCATACTACTATATATTTAGATATATGTATATACACACATATATATATGAATGTATTTTGAGTATAGTAAGCATAGGCAAAGCGGCGATTGCCCCGTCTGTAAGTTTTAAAACTGTATACTCATCACGATACTTCTGCTGGCGCTGCTGATGCTTCTTCTTTCTCAACTTATTTCAGATTACGATGCTTCCCTCTCTGTCGCTCCCACATGGTATGAGCCAATACAATACATACATACATTAGTATGTATACATACGTATATATGTATGTAAGCGTTTTCAAGTAAGTATGTGTGTGTGAATTTGTATGTTTGGCAGTGTGCGTTTGCATGAGTGTGTGTGAGTGGAATATATATGTATGTGTTCGTACGATTTGGTCTATATGCAAGTACAAATTTGAAAGTAACCCGCTTCTCACCCCCGTCGGCAACTGGTAGAAGTTTTTGTATTCACCTACCGCTAGCTACTTTTGTTCTTGTTGTTGTTGCTGCTGCTGCTGCTGCTGCTGCTACGGGATTCATTAAGACCAACAAACTATCGGTATAATAATATAATGAAACGATAACAAAACTTTATGTTATACATACACGTGACCTTTTCTGTTTGTGTCGTCGCGTCCGTCGGTTGTCAAGCGAATTCGGATACAAATTTGAAAAAGAACCTTGCAGATATTCTTACTCAATGCTAATAAATACATGAAAGGACATTTAGATGCTTGGCTAATGCAATTATTGTATTGTCTAAGTCCTTTAGTATTGAAAACTATCTTTTGTTTGAAGATTTAAAGATTTATCTGCTCTGATAAATACAAATCAAATTTTAAATTTCTATACTATGTAGTGCATAAACGAATACTCATGCTCCTGAGCACGAACTTATTTTAGTTATTTATAAATTCTTAAATCATCTAGTATTTCAAAGAAAATTATGAATGTTTTAAGTAGCGAATAATATATTTGAATAAATTCTGAGCTTAAATTCCATCATCGAGAGTTGAGACGAAACTTAAACCATTCACTTAAGAGTTCAAATTTTAAATGAAATGAAATTAATCACGATAATCAATACAGTGATTTGTAGAACATAACGCATACAATACGCAAATTTTAAGTGCGCAGTTTAGTTTTAAAAGATACAAATACATCTACGTATATGTATGCCTGTGTGTGTGTGTGTGTAGAAATGTATATGTCTGTAAAATGTTATAGTCGCTCACCTAATAACCATTCACTGTGGGCAACCATACAAAGGGGCTGCTTGGAAGTGAGCTGGGAATGCGACAAACTCGAACCAGGGGGGAAATCGGATTCAGAATAAATATATATATATCTCAGTGTGTGTATGGTTTAATCCTCGACTGCTTCTGCGTCTTCTTCGTCCTCGTTAAATGACAATTTGCTATTACTGCTGCTGGTCTTGGACTTTTTGCGTTTATCTGAAGACTTCTTTGATTTATCAGTTTTATTTGCTTTTTCCTGCGTATCAATTTTTGGCTCCTTAACGCGCTGCTTGAAGACAATAGGTTGGTTTAAATCCGCGGGCTTTTCAGCTTCCTCTGCAATTCAAGATGTTTGGCAATTAGTAAAAAATACTTGCAGTAAACTAATGTAAATAAACATATTTTAGTTTCAATTACTTTTCAAATTACAAGTGGAACTATAAACTGCAAATGCAGTTGCCGCCCACAACAAAACGGCAAACACAACTGCAACAACAGGAGGAGAAAAACAACAACAACAAAAATCAAGCCCATTCAACAACCTCAGCCTGCCTTTGCCCCCAAAATGAGATAGAAAAGATTTTTACTCATTTTGTCTGTGCGAGCGTTTTCTTAGTTTGCAACACAGCACTCGCCACACGCCCCCTCCGAGCCTCAGTAATCGCCCACCCCCGACCCTCGCCTCCTCACCGCTACACACTACACAACACACCATTCAGCGTTAGCGTCTTGCAGTGCTCCACCTTCAAATTCGCAACCCAACGGACACGAAGACAGTCAGACAGACAAGACAGTGTGGCTACCGCCGCCAACGTCGGTCCCCCTCTCGATAGTATATGTATCGTCGTCAAGCCACTTGCCGTGCTCTCTTTGTTCGCCTGTTTCGTTCATCATTGTCTCTCCCGTTTTGTTGCTTCGTTCATTCTTTCACACGTTTTCACCCGATTTTCTGCGCGGGCCTTCTGACAGCAGCAGCAGCAACAGCAGCAAGCGGTGTATGTGGTGTCGGTGGCGGTGGCGGGGTGATGATGACGAAGACGGCAACGACGACGGCAGCAACAACAACAGAGCGGCAGCTGTTGTTGGTTTGCGGCGGCAGCGACGTCGGCGGCGGCTGTGGGTCGCCGTTATTTGTTAACTTCTCTGGCCGGCTGCTTTATCATGCGCTCCGCTTTGGCTATGATTTTCATCACATGCTCCGCTTTAGCGGAGCCCCAATGAAAATGTCAGTGTGTATGCTTTGTGCCAGCAGCTGTAACTGTGTATGTGTGTGTGTTCGTGTAAGAGTGTATGTGTGCATGAGGGTGCTCCGCTGGCAGAACCACATTAATTGCAATAATCGAAGCCAAAAGAAAGGGAATTTGGAACGGGGCACGAAATGGCTGTCATAGATACGCGAATGGGCGGTGCGTTGAGGGCGTGGCATACATCACACCACTATAACTTTCAACTTCCCACAAAAAAAAAATATAAGTAAAATAGAACACATTTTCGAGGTTAGAATTGAAGTTAGTATGAAAACGAATTTTTCATCAATCCCAAACGAAGCACAATTCAATAAAATGCAACATATTTTCGCACACATCATAGGCAGAAAAATCGAAAGACCTGATGAAAAAAGCACGTTAGAAGCCCGCAAAAATTCAAAATGGGCAACACTGCATTGTTTGTTGTCTGGTTAACTGCACTTTTGACTATTTTGTTTGCGTTTTGTTTATGTTTCATTTAATTTTTCAAATTTTAATGGCAAAAACACACGCACACACATACGCGAGTAAAAACGCACACAAACAAACATACATATACACGCGCGCAAACAGACATACATACATACAGCGTAGTATAGGGCAGAAAGCAGCAGCGTGAAAGAAGCGTGGAAGCGACCGACGCTCGATTCTGACTCAACTGAACTGAAAGCCAAACTGCCACAGACGATAACTACATCCTACCTACGCACACACCGACACGCATACACGCACACATACAGACACAAATGCAAACACTCAATCATACATACATACACACTGCACGTATATATGTGTGTGTGTGTGCATACCTTTTGCTATGCGCTGCTGCTCGAGGGCCACCTCGTCAGCCGTAAGATCCCCACGCGATAGAACAACAATTTGTGGCTTCTCGTCCTCCCGCTCTGGCCGTTCTTCACCGGAATCGTAGTCTTCGTGGTCCTGGTCGAGGTCTTCTAGTTTCTGGCGCTATTTATATTTGTTTTTTGGATTCACAACAAAGCTGAGCATGAGCGAGGCACTTTGTTTGTTTCACAGACTGATTGGCTTACCTTTGTGTCAACGGTCGGCCCTTCCTTGTAGCCAATTTCTGCCTTGAGTTTGGCCAAAAAACTGGGTTCCTGTGGCTTCACGTAGGTTATATTATTGCGCTTGGACATAGCAATGGGCACATAAGTATATAATTGTCTCTGTTTTTATCTGCTTTTTGCTTGGATTTTCTTTCTATTTTGATTGCCGCCGTTCACTGGTTCACACACGCACACATAGACAGAAAATACGGAACATTTCACAGCACTTTTCTAGCCGTTCTTCAACACGAACAGATGTTCGAATGGGGGTGTTCAAATAGCCGCTGTGCACTTGCCAATAATCCAAATTTGCCACCTTTGTATTTAAACATTAAAATTGATTTGTAATTCGCTATTGTAATCAATGTTCATTAATGTGATTTACTACGCCTTCTAAATTTGTTAAAATTATGTTAATTTCAATTCAATTAATTTATCTAATAGCAAATTTATATTTGCAGACACTTATCATATGTTGGCTTCGGTTGTTACATAGTGTTGAGAAACGTAATAAAGCAAACGCTAGTTTAAATTTTTTTTTATCGATTATTACAACAGCATATTGTTTGTTCATCGATAGTCACGCCCGGTATCAGCTGTTGCGACTAGTGATAAAACCGCCATTTTGAAATTAGACAATTCAAACGCTATTGTGAATGGCTGCTGCAGCCTTAACGGGAGGTTACTTTTTGAATGTAATAAAGGTAAGTTTTTAATGCTCATGCTTTAAATTACGAACTAATAGTGGTTATATTTTTTATACGATGTGCTTCATTTGTGTAGCCTTAATTTAAATAATTGTATTTGTTTATGGGCATGCTAATTTGTTATATATTTTTTTATGTTTCCATAGAAAACTGTTTTAAAATTTAATCTGCTTGGTAAGGGCTGTCAAATTGTTAAAATTGTTAACAATTATTTGTAGCACACTTTTGAGAGCATATTGAATTTACTGTCGCTGTTAAGTGATGCTCTCAATTACAGTCCATTATTCCAGCACAATTCTATTGGTTTCACTGGTCAATCAGCTTCGCAAATTCCCGTTGCGAATCAAGTCCAACTGTGTAGTCAATTTAGCGAATTCGCTGCCAAATCACCGTTTTGAAATCTAGCTAAAAATGCTCCAAATGGGGGGGATTGTGTCGGGGTACAAATAAAACTGTCGCATAACTTGCAAATTTTCCACTTCACCTGCAATCGAAAGAGCCCGAAACGAGTTCGGATCAAAAACTGACAGCCAAACAATACACAGCGGCATTCATCAACGTTTTCGCCGCATGTCGCATGCAGCACTTGCCATTCCTGCCCCCAAACTGCTCCACCAACATAATAAATCATCTGTAAATTGATTTCAAAACTTAAAACCAAAAAAAAAAAGAAAAAACAAATAGAAAAAAGCGCAGACGAAACGAAACACTCAAACATTATGACTTGCAGCAGGGCACTCGGGATCATATGTTACTCCAAAAAAGGCAAAAAATACAAATTTCGTATCTATCGGCAGAATTTGTGCTGCATTCTGTGGCACACGCTCAAAATCTCACAAGCGTTCCCAGTGCACACTGTTCCCAGACCTAATATCAAATTGATAGCTTTTAAATTTGATTCCGCGTCTTATCACCGAAGCGACAACTTTGACAGGCCCAAATGGAGTGTGCACACACACACTCTGTCTCCCGTGCTCACTCACTCTCTCTCTCCACTTTCTATCTATCCCTTTCTACTCCTATATTTTTTCTATGTGTTGCATTTAAAATGAGCTACGCTGAGCATTTTATGTGTTGCAGTGCCAGCAAAGCTGCAGTGCAAAATATACCCTAGACGCAGCATTACATATGGGGTATCTTGAACTGATAGGTTTAAAAGGTTTAAAATTAATCATACTTTAAAGCGTATTTGCTAGCCAATCAGTAAATTAAATGTTAAGTAATTAACTAAAAGTTTTTCGTTTGTTTTAGTGTTATAAATAACTATTTTGATTTACAGGGTATCTACTAGTCAGTCTTCTCCCTGCCCGCACTTTTGCTTGGGTAATTGCACAATCGTAACTTTGGCATTTGAAATAAAATAAATTGTAAGCGCGACTGACAGTTTGTTTGTTACAGGGTATGCGCGTGTCTACCCACTGATTGTTTTGCGCTTCTTATTGTTATCGAGTGACAGTTTGCGCTGCTGTCGTTGACCTTGACTAAGCCGAGTTTAGTGTGTTTAGTTTCATATCAGTTACTTGTCAAAGGCTAAACACACACAGAGACATACCAACACACACGAACACTTGCACACACTAAGAAACCAAAGCCGAATTAGAAGACTATCAAAGCTTTGCGTCTCAGGAAAATGTTATCACAAACTGCATCCGGCGATGCTTGCGGCGCTGTCAACGTCGCCGTCAACGTCGTCGTCAACGTCGCAGTCGAAGTCAACGCCAGCTGCTGTCGACTGCAGTGTTTGTTGTTGTTGCACTTCAACAGCCGTGTCGTTCGTGTGGTTACGTTCGTTTCCTTTCGTTGCGCTTCGTGTCACTTCGTTTCATTGCGTTTCGTTTTGTGCTGCGATTCGGAAATCGGTTAGAATTGAAAGTTTCAGATGCTCGTTGGCATTTGGCGCGTGCAGTTGCAGAACGCGACAAACGGCGAACAGCAAAACGGAGCACGTGAAACAATTGAGTGATAAAATAAAGTTTCAAAAAAGTATATATAGAAATGTGTGTGTATTAAAAAGCTTATCGGTTGAACGCTTAAAAAACAGAGCGTCGCACTTGCGCACAACACAAAATTTGTATCAACTGAAAGTGATAAAAGTGCTCACATGACCAAAAAGCGAAACCTTAAGAGCTAAGTTGGACTGGGACTATCTTTAAAACTAGTGGGGCCTGTCACTTCCGCTAGTTAGTAGCCGCTGCTGTGCTTGATTATCGCTTGCGGTTCACTTCTTTTATTAATTGCCACAAACTTTGATATTCAAACAGTTTCAAGTTTTGCTTGCGCGAGTTCGGTTTATTATTCCGCGGGAGTGTGCGTGTTTGTGCGTGTCAGTGTGTGTGCGCGTTGCGCTTTGACAATTTATCATGAGGATGCGGTGGCATGGTCCACTCTTGCTGGCCATGTGCCTGGCCAGCTTTATTAATGTCTCGACTGCCCAGTTAGTGCCCTGCCCCACTGGCTGCACTTGCACCAGACGCGTTGTACGCTGCATTCGTGCACGTCTCACCGCCGTGCCCCGCGTGCCACAGGACACCGAACTGCTGTAAGTATGCTACGAGTTTTCAACTAGGAGTTTTTTTTTTTTTTGATGATGATTCTGGAGTACAGATTGGAGTTTGAGAGTTCAAGTGGCTTGTGGTTTGTTGGCATCAATCATAGCAAGTTTTTGGCTTTTACCACATCCATAAATTAGTTTTTAATGTGCTCAACTGACAGTCTAAAAAGCAGCGACTGAGCTGCGTTAATTTCTTCAGCTTCCCACTATAGAAAATTATGTGTGTAGAGTACACGGTTAAAATATTGTGGTATCAAATTGAATTTTATATTTTGTGGAATTTTAGTGGCGTTGCCAGAGTTGTATAAAGCTTAGATTGTTTTAATCGATCTTAAAATACTTTTGACTGAAATATTGTTAAGCTTAACACTTAAAAATATATAAATTCATTTAGAAGTCTTGTATATTCATATATATAAATTTTCATAAAATATTTAATGACAATTATTTAATATTTTTATAATTTTTAATCTAGAAATACAAAGCTATTTGAGTTTATTCTCAATAAAATTAAGTACGCACTTGAGAAAAAGGGAAACTGTTTATAACCTTAAAGGAAAACCTTCGACCAATTATTACTAATCTCTATTTATGACATAAAAGACATAAAAAGCTCTTAAGCTCCTTCTTTTTGCACAGTGTGTAGATATGCACTGCTCCCGCTGGGTGTTGACTCAATTAAACGATGTCTAACTGTGGCTGCAACGCGGGAATTTGTATATTTATCACTTCGCATCACAACGCGATTTGTATGCATACGAAATTTGAGTATATATAAATGTGTGTACCCTGTATTCTCCTCAATCTCCACAATCTGCGCGTTTTCGTATTCACTGACGTCGCATTTATACCCAAATGTCAGCACTTTTCGCATGGATTTCGGCTAAAGTTTTCGCTATAGCGGAAAGGAGGAGTTGAATATTGGTGGGTGTAGAGGGGAGCGGGTGGATTGCATGCAACTTGGCAAATGTTTGTGGAACATATGCATATTTATGCGATAGGCCGCGTTTGCAACGCGTTTTGCCTGAAGCTGCCACTGAAAAAGAGGAATTTGTGTTTTAATGGCAAGAATTCAATTTAATTTGAGCAAGTTGGTGGGCGTGGCAAGCAAAATGAGCGGAAAATCAGTGGAAGTAGAAGAATGTAGATAGAATTTAGCAACTTAACAAAATCGTTTGGACTCTTTGCCAAATAAAACTTAACTTTGACAAATTAAGATAAAAGTTAATTTAAAAAATTAGTTTAAATAAAAAAAATAAAGTTTATTAATTAAATTAAAAATGAAAATAATTAGAAATAGGGTTTTAAACTGCATATAATTAAGAAAAATTCCTAATTTTCATTATAAATAAAAGAACGTTTCAAGAATTTAATGAAATATTTGTAAACAGCATAAATTAAATGATCTAAGCACCTAAACTCTGTTAATCCACAAATTGTTTCCTATTATGCAATAAATCAACAACCGCAGCCAACTTAACAAGCCGAGCTCCGCACAGCGTTGCCACACTTTTCATTTATTCAATTCAAGCAATTTAACGAGCAAAGGTAGAAAATTAACTTTAACACAACCGAAATAAATAATTTTAATGACATTAAATTGGTTTTTTTTTATTTCAATTTAAATTTCGTTTTCGTTTTCATTGCTTTAATTACAGGCAATCGTTTTAACACTGCAATTAAGCAAAACTAATTTATTATCAGATTTTCAATTATTTTTGTGCACATTTCTGGCAATTGCTGGAAATGCAGTTAAAACTGCGCACAAGTGCCAAAGATTTATGTGTCAATCAATCTTAATATTAGATAAGGTGGCACATACAACATTTAACATGCTTCAAACTGTAGGAAAAACACATAAAAACGACAAACAATGAAAATGGCATGGAGCATGGAGCAAAGAAAAGCAAATATGGAAAACATTGAAATAGAAAATGCATTCAAAAGTTTTTCATTCTCATTCTCATTTCGTTTTAATTTATTTTGTGGCACTTTTAATTAATTAGTTGCTTGTACAGTTTAGACGAAAATTGTGAAAAAGTTTTGTGTTTGTTGTGTGTAAAAAGTGCTTCAAATACTTACACACAAGTCTGAACGAACAATAAATTTATACTATATACATATTTCTAGCTACTTCTTCATACATATATGCATTTGTTTCCGTTGTCGTCTGTTTATTTTTACCAGAATTCAGCATTTTAGCATTCAACACATGTTCGTAAAGCTGCCAGCAGCCAAAAATCAAATAATATGGCACAAAAATGCAATTCCCGTTGACCAGGCACATGTATTTTTTGGAAGATCCATCTCTGGTACGGTGTTAAAAATATTGTATACCCGTACTTGTATGTTAAGCGTGGAGTACTCACGGGGAGAAGTGGTATTTGTTGGGGTTTCAAATTTCAGCAGGTAGCAACTTAAAAATTGAACAAAAATTTTATATATATTTACATATATTAATTTTATTAAAGTTTTCTGATTATAAATTTAATCAGAATAATTTTTATTTTTAAAATTATGTAGAAAAATAGAATATAAAGCCTCTAAAGTAGTTGAAATCCCGATATAAATCCAACAAAACTTTAACTTAATTTAAACAAAAAATAAAAATATTTTTTTTTATGTCTGTAATCTTTTATTTAAACAAATTTTATATTTTTATTTTTTAAATATATTATGATTTATTTAAAAATGAATTTAAGTTTAATATTTATCTTATGTCTTACACAAATTAAATATATTTTTCTTTAAAAAGTACAGGTATCTCATAGTCGACACACTCTTTTTTCTGTGCCCATGTGTTTGACTTAATTTTGTTAATGACACAAAATTTGTTTACAGTTTCTGTGTGTGTGTGTTTTTTTTGTGTGTGCGTCTGCGATGAAAAGGCGAATAATCATCCGACTCTGGTTAGTAGATTATGATTGCAAAAAGAGCAAGACAGCTAGAGAAGTAGAGTGAGAGCGAGAAGGAGAGAGGGAGAGCAGCAAACGCACAGATGGAAAATGCAAAAAGTCAGAACTTATTTTTCCAACTGGACACTGAAAATGTGCTACACAAGATAAATTGAGTAAGTGGAAATGGAGCAGAGTGAACGACTAGCAACTACCCTAGGCCCATGCAATACTAGCAGTTAATACCCTTAGTCTCTTTGTATTTTACAGGGTATTTATGTTATGCATGCCAGCACTTTTCACCTTTCATTTTTATATGCTGCTCTAAACAGTTTTTCTTTAGCCCTCTTAAACTTTTCATTGCCAGTTACTATGCCAGTGTTTTTCCAAAGAAAAGTCCATTCAACGTGCCACACTCCTTCAGTGGCAAGTTAGACTTTGCCACACAAGTTCAAATGTTGCGCTGCATACAAAAGCGCAAACATTTTGACTTTTTTTGTTGCTGTTGGACGCGTATTTAAACTTGCAACTAAATGCGAGGCAACTAAATGTGTGTGTGTGTGTGTGTGTGCAACATATGCAGGGCCATGCCGCTGGCATCATTCATCTTCCACGCCCACGCAGGCAGTGTGTGGGGAGTGAGGAAACGGCGGCTTTTTTGCGCTCTCTCGCTAAATAAATGCACTTGATTTCATTTCATGATGATGCATTTTAGCTAGAATCGCATATATAAGTATATAAAGATATATATAAAGATATACATATGTATATAGAGTTCTATACCTGTAGTATATAGGCAGTGGGGTTAGCCTGGTCTCGGCTGCGCTTTAAGGCACTTGGTTTCTCATTATGCTCAGCGTAGTCCAAGTCCAAGTCGAAGTTGAACTGGAGGCTGTGCATGACATGTGTGTGTTTGTGTGTGTGTGTGTTAGTGTGCCACACATGAGCTAAATATGATATGGCCACACGCTATCTAATAACTGCGAGGGGTTGTTATACATACCCTGCTATAGAAATACATATAAGTATATATATATTTATATATCTTTTGACTCTGTAGCTCTCTGTGTTGCGCCTTCACATCTCATGGCGTGGCCACACAACAAAAGTCGCCACACGTTGCCAACTCACTGGGCATATTAGCCGGCCAAAGAGGCTGCTGTGGAGTAAGCTAGACTGCGAAAGTCTCTGCAAAAACGCAGCGCTGCCTTAGTCACTAGGCTAAGACTTTAATAGCTGTATAATTTTAAAATATGCCTGCTTAATTTTCCAAGCAGCTTAGCTAATTTTTCCCAGTGTATTTACCAAACTCCAATAAAATAGCATTTATCTTGCACACCCATATGACACCCTTGTACAGGGTCTCTGAAGTTTGATTAGTGCCCAGCTGTGGCTGCACTGCACTGCACTGCATTGCTGGACAATGTGCCACGCCCACACGTACGCCCACATTTCAAGCAGACAATTTTGCAGCATATTTTCATATGAGCCTGCAAAACTATTCGCTGGCAAAAATGTTGTGCAGGAGTGCCCCTACGCTCCAGTTTCCCCTAGCTTTCCCACCCCACCCACTCTCCTTCTCCTCTGCGCCGGGAAATTTTTTATCAAAATGCTGCTCACATATACATAAGTATTAGGGAGCATTTATGCGTGAGAAATGCCTTGTTCATACTGGTTGCTTGCTGCTTGCTCCTGGTCCTGCCTCCTGTTTCCTGGTTCCTGCTGTGCTGACTCCTGTCTCTTCTTGTCCTGGCCTGTCTGCCTGCCAGGCAGCACAAAATATTGCATGTTGTTATTAAATATGCATAAATTTGCTTTTTGTGAATGCTGTGTACGTTTTTTGCTGCTCTTTTTGTTGTCCTTGCTGTTTTTGTTGTTGCAATTCTGCATTTACATTTGCTGTTTATTTGGCCGTGCAAATATTGAAAATTTTACCTCTTTCATGTGTTGACAGCCCCAGCGACATGAACGTAAACGTGGACAATGTTTAATGCAGCTGCAAGTGCTCCAAAAGTAAGGTTAGGTACATCAAAAAAGTGAGGTTAGGGTATGTGTAATGCATATCATGTAAAATATGCGATATCCTTGCTCTGTCACCTGGCAGCTGTAGACCATTATTAAGCTGTGAAATGCGAGCAGGTGCTTCTATCTATCATTTATCTATCTATCTATCGCTTGTTAAAATTGCATGTCACAAGAATGCGAAATTGATTGAGACAAGATAAAGTAACACTTACATCAAGCGATGGAATATGAGGAGACCGAAATACTCTATAAATTTGGAATGGGGAAGTTATGGGTTGTGTGTGTATTGAAAAGATATGAGTTAATAATTAAATCAATGATGATCAGAATTCTAATGAATTCAATGAAATACGTAATGTTAATGCTTTTTCAATTTCACTGCTAATGATAATATTACTATGGCTTCTATTTCATTATCATGTTGAAATGCTCACAACTTACTGCTAGTTCTAACGCTCATTTTATTTTAATTTTATGTCAATGAAAACTTCAATAATTAAGCTAATGAAATTTTTAATACTTATGCTAATCGTCATGCTGCTGCTATGAGTAATTTTGATACCAGAAAAAGAGCTTATTGAAATGAAACTTCTAATACTCACATTAATGAAAATATCAATTAAAAAAAAAACTTCAATTATAATGCTAATGAAATTTCTAATGCTCAAACTTATGCTAATGCTTCTGTACCTAAATTTATTAACAGCACTAAAAATTACTTACTAAGATACTTATTATAACTTTTATACTAAACCTAATGCAAATTCTAATACTAATGATTATGCTAATAATAGTGGCTAAGCTTTGGCGACTGCTAAAACTTTTTTTAATGCAAAATATAATATTTTTGTGTTGATTTAAACTTATAAAATGCTAACTGTAATAAAATTCTGCATTAATTATTCAAAATTATTATATTAATATAATGTTAATCGCATATTAGTTGAAATATTTTTTATAAAATGATTCCTTACCTGATTAAAGGGTATTTCTTAGCTGCAATTACCTTTAAGCCGTTTTTGGCGTTTTTCGCGTATGATATATGATATGTTCCATGACTTTTGTTATTGTCTCCCTCCTACGCCTACCCATAACCCCCCTCTTGCCACACCCCCTTTTGTTATGCTTTTTCATTCATTCTGGTTTGACTTTTGAATTGTTGAAATTGCATATTTGCATAAAAATGAAATAAAATTGTTGCATTTCAATAAATGCAGCATGTTGTATAAGTGAGTGTGTGCCTGTGTGTGTGTGTGTGTGTATGTGTGTGGATTTGAACAGTTGCCAATGCGAACAATGCCACGAAAAATGCCACTCAATTTGTAATATTATTTGTAATTATGCAAATGAGGCAATTGTAAAATAAAATAAAAACTGTGCCGCAAATTAGTTAAAGTGCCGCATGCCACAGCAGCCAGTGGCAGTAGTCTTAAAAGAGTTAGAGGCAGAAAGTGTAGGAGAAAGACAAGTTAAGGGCAACACTTTTTGCCAATCTCATCGTATGCATTTTTAATTCCCTGGCACAAAGTGTGGCACGAAGACAAGAAGACAGAAAGACAGACGAACCTTTCACTTTGACATAGAAAAATCTTCTATTGATTTCGTCTCGAAGCGGTTGTAACACTACCGCACCGCCCACTGTCACACCCACTCTACAAATGCTCTACGTCTTCATCTTGTCACGTTGAACAATTTGCATTTAAAGTTTTATTTTCTTTTTTGTGTGTTTTCTTTTGTTGCTTTAATGCTGTAACCAAAATGTAACGTCCTTAGTCCTAGTACTGTCACGCCTCATGCTCCTACTGTGGGTAGCTGTGCCGCCGCCCCACCGTGTTGCCACACCCACCAGCTTTGTCATGTTGCATGCTCGTTAGTGCACAGAGCCAAAGAATGCAAAGTAGTTGCTGAGATAGCAATGAGGCAACACTGCAACAACTCACAAACACATGCCACAATTTATAAGCAAAGTTATTTTTGTACCAGTCAACGAGTGGGCGGGCAAGTGGGTGTAGATGGGTGCTAAGGGGGAGTGGCAGTCAACTTTGATACTAGCCTGAACTTGTCAAAGTGCTGCAATCGGCATGTGTCCGACAAAAAGGTTAGAAAGAGAGCGGCAACTGGTCAAGCCTGGGAAGCAAGCAGCCTGTAAGTATGCAATGGTAACTAGCAAAGTAGTGTGAGAGCGGGAGAGGTAAATAGTAGAAGGGAAGGAGTGAAAGGGAGAGAGAGAGAAGTGGTAGTGCTGTCGGAATACTATAAGAATTATAGAATTGCAAATCTAAACCATAAAATAATTAAAATTAATTTAGCCAAATGTTTTACACATTTGAAAATATATTTAATAAATTGAAATAAACGCCTGAGATTACAAAAAGCGCTAAATAAAACCGCTAAAAATAATTTTCAGTACTCAAATAATATATTGTATTGTATTATTTTGAATATTTTTTAAGGATTAGAACACGTTTAACAGTCCTTCATTTTATACATATTATTAGAAATGTTTTTTAAAGTGAACCCCTTGGTTATCACTGCTTAAAATTAGTTAAACTGCTGTTAAATTTGATATCACCAAAGCTGGCTATAAATAAGCTAAACTGCCAGCACTTGCGCTACAGTTAAGCAGCAAAAGCAACTGTAGTCAAAGCAAATGTGTGGCAACTGCAGTTGAAGAAATGCTGGAGATGCCAACACGGCACAGGTAAAAGTCAAACAAAATGGAGCGGTTAAAAGGGCTACGGAGGCAGTGGCAGTTGCTGTAGCTACAGAAAAATGCGCTGCTCGGCCAAGCGGCAAACTAAGTAACTAAGCTAAAGTGGCATGCCCCATGTAGCCGGCAGCTCCTTTTGAAATGTGATAGACAAACGCATAATAATGTTAATGTGGCAGGAACGACAGGGCCATAGGTAGGCGAGGGGATGAGGAAGGTGGAAAGGAAGTCAGCTGGATCAGGTCTTGAAGCAGTACTGGGCAGCTTTGAGCAGTCTGCTTGCTGCTCTGCCAATTGGCACTGGGCAGCCGCTGGTTCAATGGATTCAAGTTACTTGGCAGCCAACATGGCGTATGCGTCATATTATTAACGAGTTTTTTATGTGCACAAGCAGCGTTTCGGATAAAAGGCACAACTGATAATGTGGTTAGCTCTCGCTGACTAAGATTAAGTATACGCTGCAACGAGTTTATGGCTAAAACGAAAAAAGTGGACAACATTGTGGAAATTTATGCAGCAAATCAAATCAAGTCAATGACAAAGAAAAGGTCTAAAAATAGGGAGAAATGAGTTACTTTTTAGTGGAAGTAAATAGTGTGGATTAAGGGAACGTTAAGGGAGCATAGAAAGAGAATTCTTTGTGGCATTTTTTGATTGTTAACAAAGTATTCTTTACTTAAATTAAAGTTAGGAAATTGTAGGGTAATTGTAGACTTTTGGAATAAAATATACAACCAGAAAAAATAATGTTAAGTGTATGAAAAAGGCAGAAACGAAAGTTTAGTAAAGCTTTTAAAATAAAATAAATGTTCCAAAAATTCTGATAAATTCATCAGTTAAAAATGTTTAAAAATAAAGAAAAAGCTACAAATATTTTAGTAAAATTGTGTTTACTGTTAGTTTTATAGCCACATTTCAAATAGTGGTGAAATTTTAATAATTTTTCTATTTATCTTATATAAATTTTTAACACAAACAAAAATAGCAACTGTTAAAAATGCAATTTTATTAGTAAAACTAGTTTTTGGCACCGTTTAGAGTCTACAGCTGCTGATATATAGTTTTTCATATTTTAAAACTTTTTCTACATATGCTTTATGTTATTTAAAATTAGTAACTGCTTAAACTTTAGCTTTAAATAGTGTGCGCTTGAGTGAACTTCCGGAACTACTTGAAACAAAGAGCAGACCGCAAGGCAACTGCTTGTAACCATAAGGCAAACACTCGCACACACACACACACTAGCCTTCACATACACTCAGGCACACTCAAAGCAGCACACACACATTAACACACATACACACTACAAACACACACACTTAGAAAGTGTCCAACAGCCTCGTCGAAGTGTGAACGATAAACGCAGCGCCATTTTGCCCATTTCCACAGTTCCACAGTTTCCACACTTTCCCCATTTCCCACTGACCATGAGCAGCGCAACAACAGCAGCTACGTGCATAACTACAGCTCATATCAACAAGAAATTCCAGTCCGTTCATACGGAATTTATATGTCGTCGTGGTGCTTGAATCCGGAATCTCGAATCTGGAAGCGGCCACATGCCACGCCCCTCCCTCCGCCCGCCTGCCGTGCTGCATTGTTGCACTTATCTGTGTTGTCGCTGTGGCTACGCATAAGTGGTCATAGAGGAGCTTACCACAGCCAAACAGTTCATACCCATTTTTCCCCCACTTTCGCACATTTTTCCACCATTTTCCACTATTTTCCCCAACTCCCCCTTGGCAATGCAATTTTCCCTGCATTGAGGGGCGTAAATTGTTATTTTCAGTAATTATGTCCAATAAGCGACGAAGCGTGAAGCACCAGGAAGGGGGCGGAGGGGGCGTTACTGGGGGCAATAGGTGACTGACGTTGCGGAAGGAAGGAAAACGTTGTCGTTAATATTACCGTTATGTAAGCTAACCCAGTTTCAGCGGCGACATGGCATTTCCTTCCTGCTCTTCAGCGCTAACTTGTGCGTTAAATGCACACCACAAAAGCACAAGATTACACAGTTGAAAATAGCTGGAAAAAAAAGTGCTGGAAAAACTTAAAGAAAATAAGAAAATTTAGCACGGTTTTACAATTGACTTGCGGGTTTTTTTTTGGGGGGGACTAGAGCAAAAATTGCTTAGGCCACGCTGCTGGGCCTGGCCAAGACACGCAAGAGTTGAGATCACAAAAGTTACGACAACTGAAAATTCAGTTGCATTTGAACTTTTGTTGCATAGTTTTTGCTTTTCCTATCCCATTTTTTTTTTTATTTTCTTTTTTGGACTGACAGCTTACTTAATAAAAGCAGTGGAAAAAGACTAAAAACAGCCCAAGCTGCTCTAACAGAAACCCCTTTTCTCTGCTCTCTCACTCTTCCTCTACTTCCCACTTTCTACCTGCCTTCTTCCTTGCTCTGCCTCCCCCTCGCCTCCTCTGCCTTCTTTCTTGCTCTCCCTTTCCCCCTTTGCTTCTCTGCCTTCTGTTCTTGCGCTGCACATTGCATTGCTCTTATCGCTGGCGGCTCAGCGCCAGTTTTCTGTTTTCTTAGCTGCCAATTCTCACTCTTCTCCAACGATTGCCATCGACATTTCTACAGGTGTAAATATCTGCACACACACACATACACCTACACACTCCTGCACACACATATGCTGCCTCTGTGTGGCAGTAAGCTGCTTTTGGCCTGGCCAAAAGGCAACTCCGCCATAGTTTAAGCGTTGCACAAAGCTCTGTGTTGGATACAGCAGTTTTGAGCCCTGTACTTTAGTAAAGTAGAAGAGGTGTATTAAATTTTAAGCGGCATAACATGGAGTTTTAATATACAGAACATATACAGATAAGAATCGGCTAACACTGGAAAGATCTGTAAGCAAACTCTGCAGTTTTTAAACATATTTCAACTAAACTCTTATTCAACTATCTACTTTTGTGACTCTACAGGGTCTGCTGCAGTCGACTCCCCGCTCTATAGCTCTGCCAACTAGTTACGGTTATAATTTTCACGTTAGCAGGCGCCACACGTGTCTCTGTCTATGTATGTGCTTGTATTTTTGTTGAAATAAATTTTATTTAAACTTTCGTCTCGTATTTTTGGCAATTTTGTGCCAAGCCCCCTTACCCCAGCCCCCTGCGCTACCAAATATATATTTTTCTGTATTATTTTTACTGTAGTGTAACGTGTGAAATTCAATTATATTGCAGGATTTATATGTCGAACATGGCATCGTTTGCCGTTTCGAGTTGAAATTTTATTTGAAGAGCCAAAAAAATGCACACACACACACACAAAGAAAACTCATGTGTGTGTTTGTGTGTGTGTGAGGGCATTCAGAAAAAATAATCTGTATAAAAATGCAGTGAAATCAGCGCTCCATTCAATTGGAAACTGTTTAATATGCGTATAAAAGGCGAATATTATTCTCAGATATATTTTTTATGCCTTTCTATAAAACTGTTTTCATAAAACTCTGTGTGTGTCTGCTGTGATTGTACACGAAACTGGCTTTAAATGCATGACTAGCATTGTGCAGGGATAATTAAAGTGAAGATTAGTCATTGTCTTAAGCCTTAACCGCATGAGATTAATTCAGTTAATTGCAGTTGTTTTTATTTCCCAGAGAGAGTGCAAAAGTTGTCAGCTTTTAAGGGGTATTTAAATGTGAAGGGATGGGGGGGGAGAAGGGAAGGGAAAGTGTCAAAGAAATGTGGTTTTTAAGCAACTAGTTTTATATTTAATGAATTAAACTAATTAAACCACGTACTCTAAAAGAGTGTGGGGGTCTATTAGGTTTGTCAGAAAGGAAATGTGCGTAGCAGGCAAAAGGAGGCATAACCGAGCTTATTAAGCATATATATTCTTGATCAGTGTCCATCTGTCTTTCCATACGTATATACGTGAATCTCAGAGACTTCAAGAGCAAAATTTGGAATGAAAATCCGTCTAGATGTCAAGCAGATCAAGTTTATTTAACTTGTTGCCGTGCCCAAATTTGGGGATACCATTTTCTTAGTACTTCCCCTTGGAAACGACTAGAGCTATTGGTACCAAATTCACACATTATGTGTATGGTACCATCACAACTAACCTTTCCCAGTTTCATTTGGGTCGGACAACTATATCCTATAGCTCCCAAAGGACCAAACTGTCGAACATTTATTATTTGTATGCTAAAATGCCCGTTAGTGTTTAAAAGACGCCTTGTTCGACTGCAGCCTTTCTTACTTGTTTATTTTTTAAAATAAACCTTTTAATTCAATTAAAATTTTTCAGTAAATTCCATAAATAACTTAAACAAAATTTAACTTGATTATTAAACTCTCAATTGAAACTCGTTTCCTAAACAGAAAAAACAGCTTGAAATTTTTGCTAGTTTCTCGAGGGAAACGCTCAGAAACAGAACGCATCAAAATAGTTTTGAGGTGTAGTAAATTGGGTTAAAAGTGGCAGCAGGAGTTGCAGCAGTTGCTCTCGAGTGGCTATGAGAGACGTCATTTTGCATAAGGAAAAACAAAGAATTCTATGCATGTTCAAGCATGTTCAAGGCAATTACGTAGAGTGCTCGTAAGTATCGAAAATAGAAACAACAACTGTACACAATTACATTAACAGTTTAGCAAACACACACACACACACACGCACACTAAGCTGAGTTTGGGTTAGGTGAGGAGTGTGAATTTCAGGTGTATTTCAGGTGGCAATAAGGTAGGCAAACAGACCAAATTAAATTCAAACTGCAGTTGCCATGTGCATCACAAAAGGGGGGGATGGGGGCGTGTGGGTCATGCTGCTAACGGTTGTCAGGCAAAAACAGGCTCAAAAGCTGGCAAGAAACTGGCCGAGTGACAAAGTGACTGCATGACTGACAACTGAACTTTTACGCAAGCTAACAAAACAGGTAAACAATGTCAAGAGAGTTGCTGAGTGAAAGCTCAAGAGGGGTGGAACTAGGGGAGTAGGTGGGGGACTTACACAATTGCGGCTTTTGTTTAATAATAATAAAATGTCTTTATATACAAAACTAAACCAAAGTTGTTGCAGCCACAAGAAGGCAGCTGGAATTACATTATCAACCGTCAGCAGTGCAGCAGCTGCACACAACAAGCCACACACACGCACACACAGACACACACAGCTGCCTTTGGCAATTGTCATGAGTATACCCGTCTGACAATCGTCTGTCAGCTCGACAATCACCTGGGCAACCAGGTAACTGCTGTATGTTAGAGTAGAGTATTCCTGCCAGCAGAAAAGCGGCATGTGGAATGTGGAATGCGGCATGTCTTGGCTCACGGGGTTATTATTATGTTTGCTATAGCCTGTAAATAAATACAGTTGGGGTATTCTGTGCTTAGACTCTGTTTAAAGCAACGCAGGGTATGCTGTGTTATTCTTGACTTGAATTAAATATTTTTGGTTAAAAACTTCCCAATTAAACAGTTTCTTCACTTAATTATTAACTTCTCCCTATTTTTAGGCCTTAACACTATGTCGTTTAACTATTATAGGGTATGTTCGAGTCTACCAATTCATGTTTTTTCTAAGATATTATATTCTAGGCTATCTCAGAGCTCCCTAAAGCTACCCGATTCAAGCTGCCGCTGTACAACTTGTTATATTAGCTACTTTAGCTGCCAAGCATCATTTAAAGCTGTTGCTGCATTTCAAGGGTATCTAGAGACCGAGCTTGTTTGACGCTTGTATAGCCTGCACATTGAATTTGTTGTTATTCCTGCTACTCTTGTTGTTGATGCTGCTTGTTATTTGCGTGTTTGTAAGCCATGTTTTGACAATAATGTGCAATGTCTGCTGTATGTGTGAAGTGTGTGTTATCCCCGTGTGTATGTGTGTGTGTGTGCTCCTCGAGCTGTTTGTCGTGTGCCAAGCTAAAGTTAAATCTTGTTTTTATTGTCACATTTGCCATAAAGGCAGCTAAGGGAACACTAACCTGAACAAGCAGCGTCATAAGATGCTGCCTAAGCTGTATGTATGTGTGTGTTGGTGTGGGCCATGTGTAAGCCAGACAAATCATAATCAGGGACAACAACAGAGGCGGCTGCAACGGAGTCAGCGACAACGACAACGACAAAATTCACCTTAACAACGAAACATGACTTTGCTGTTTACAAGGAGCTAAGCCTGGTATAGGTGGGGGGAGGGGGCGTATACCTGTAACGCCCACATTTAAGTTGTGATCACAGTGGGTGGTCTTGGGGGCGTGACTAAAGGAAATTATGCAATGCAAGAGGCTCTGCGTGCGCTGCCTGAGCAAAATAAAAAGCGCATATTTATCGTATCTTTTTTATGTTGCATACTTCATGGCGCAGAAAGGCGGAAGATAAATGTCTGCCGCTGTAAATGTGTGTGTGTGTGTGGGTGTGTAAAGCAAACTCACAATAATGAAAGCAGCAGCTAATGATAAAAACTAACGACAGCTGCAACTAACACAAACGCAATTTGCAAAACGGCAGTTTTTAAGTCCTCGTCTTCGTCTTCATTTCAATCTAATCTTAATGCTGATGACGCTGCGTATACTTAATGTCAAGCAGAAAGAAGACTGTAAATACTTAGGGGGTAAACTAGTTACCACTCTTAGACTGAGTCTATAAAGGTAACTAAATTTGGAGTTTATTTTTTAATATTTATTAGAAAACTGCTTTGGCTTTTAGTTCCATTTCAATCAGGCTTAATTTATTAAAGGTTTTTAAGTCCTCGTCTTCATTTCAATCTAATCTTAATGCTGATGACGCTGCGTATACTTAATGCCAAGCAGAAAGTAGACTGTAAATACTTAGGGGGTAAACTAGTTACCACTCTTAGAGTAAGTTTATAAAGGTAACTAAATTTGGAGTTTATTTTTTAATATTTATTAGAAAACTGCTTTGGCTTTTAGTTCCATTTCAATCAGGCTTAATTTACTAAAGGTTTTTAAGTCCTCGTCTTCATTTCAATCTAATCTTAATGCTGATGAATCTGCGTATACTTAATGTCAAGCAGAAAGGAGACTGTAAATACTTAGGGGGTAAACTAGTTACCACTCTTAGAGTGAGTCTATAAAGGTAACTAAATTTGAAGTTTATTTTTTAATACTTATTAGAAAACTGCTTTGGCTTTTAGTTCCATTTCAATCAGGCTTAATTTACTAAAGGTTTTCTTCATGCCTTTTGCTTTGCTGCCAATTTGAATTTATTTTCTAACAATTCCTTTCTGTTTGCGCAAAGTAAACGTAATCGCTTTTAACAAGCTACGAGAGTAATCGCAAACTCTTCGTCGCTCGTTTGCATTTATAAAACTTTGATTTTATTTATGACATATATATCTTTTGTTGGAGCTAGTTTTTGTTATTCTTATTAAACTGCTTTAGTGATGGAAAAATATACATTTTAAGCTGTTAGTTTTCAGCTTTTGCTCACTTTTGTTTAATGCACTCTTAAAATAGTGCAGGAAGTTAGTGTAGCTGGGCATAAACTGGAGCGGAAGTGAAACTTTGCTACTTGTTGAATCTTCCACTACTTTTTTTACAGTTTCCTTTGCTTTAGTCACAAACAGGCACTAAAACTGCCCTTTTCCCCCCTCTGTAGCTGTGGCTCACTAAATTTCACTAATTGAAATCAAATTTGTAAACGCCACTAAATAGTTTAACGCTCGTTGAGCACGCGACACGTTTGGTCTTTGTTAATCTTCATTACCAAAGCCACGTCCACCTGCCTGGCATTGTGGGCAGCCGAACAATGGTTGTCTAACCGTAAACTACACAATGATAATTGTTTTCATATAATTTGCTGTCAGTTTGTGGGTCAAAATGCGTTGCTTTAGCTTTAACTATAAATTTAGGCCCAATCAATGCGTATACGTAACAAATGAGCGTGTGTGTGTGTGTGTGACTGTGTCTGTGTGAATGCTGGCATGCATGAATAGACAAACATATATTCGAACAGTCTATGCTTTTGTCAATAATATGCATTAATTAAGTGCAGACGTGTCTGTCTGATGGACAGCTCACAGCACGAGAGTTTGCTGCCCAACATGGCGTATGCGTGTTCAGTCCTTATATGCGTATAAATTTAATTGGAATTTTGAAACAACAACTGAGACCAACAGCAGCTGCAGTTGCAGTCTGCAGTCTGCAGCTGGCATGCATCCAACTCCAAAAAAAAAGGAGGAAATACAAAAAGTTGAAAACAGAAAATAGAAACTGGTAATGCAAATGTCATTATTAAAATCACTTTGGAGTCTGGCGGAAGCCAGAAGTGAAAGAAAGTCGAGCACAAAAAAATGCAATTTCCTAGTGGAGTCTGACGAGACTGTAGCCCGGAGCCTGGAGTCTGTATCACCTGCTGGGAGGCGTGCCAGGTGCGTATAGGTAGTGGCAAAGGCACTCGATAAGAACAACCTCTGCTGATTGAAATGACTCGACCAAAAAGGGCTGGCCAGATAAAGACAGACGGAGGGCACGGGGGGTAGATGTCCTTTTTTAGCTGACGATGCTGCTGATGCTCGACAAATAGTTGCGCAACTGACACGCAAACTATGCAGAAGGCTTGCAACTAGCACAAACACACGCACACCCCAACACACACACACTGTTGCCATGGACTATAAGTGGAAGCCAAAGGAGCAAAAGCAACTGCAGCTGTGGACTAGGCTCAATGGCAGGCACCGTAAACTATGCACAGAGGCAGGAGTACAGAGGTGTACTGGGGAGAATTCAGGATTCAGGACTATATTGTATGTGCTTTGAGTGGACCATCGTTTGTCACACGTCAAGTGGGCCTCAGGAGACTGGCCAGTTGTGGCAACCAAATCCATTGCACAGTGGTTCCATCGCATGCATTTCTCAATAACACGAACTGACCCTTTTAAGTATTTGCCTTGCTGTATTCTGAAATTCAAATTGACATCTGGACACATTGAACTCGTGTATGAAAACGAATTGAGCTGAGTGCTCAAAAGGAAATAGAAAACTGAATAAGTTTCAATTGCAGTCATGATTGCGGCTAAATTATTGAGTAAATGTGGTGAATATTGGGTACAAGAGGGTTCAGACTAAGCTCGAAGTTGATTGAAGGTTTTGGCATTGAACGTGTGGTGTTAGAAATAAGATTTAATGTGATTAAAAAAGGGTAATAAAATAATATTAATTCTATTAAGACTGGGAAAGAAAGAGCTTTCATTTAGAAACAATTTGCTTGAATTAAGTATTAGGAATAATTTCTTATTGTTTCTTAAGTATTAAGGTTTCCATTCACTTTATCTTAAGGAACACAGTTTGTATTTTCGGAATCTAAAGAAAATTTTTAGGTAGTTTCAATAAATTTGGTATATTTTATAGATTTTAGCATTGTATTAATTAATGCTAGTATTCTCTGAGTTTTTTTTCTCGATATTCCCTTAATAATATTATTAATTATTATTATAATAATTATTATTTGTTATAATAATATCAAAACACTTATTTAAATACTCGAAAGCTGTAATATTTTCGGATTTATCGTACTGCTCCTTGAGCATTCTTTTCTTAATCAATGTTAACACCCTATTCGGCAGCTACTCACAGTAATTATAAACTTTATTTAACTTATTTCCAATCGCAATTGATCGATTTTAATTAGATCTACTACCAAAGCTCATATTTCAAGCTTAAAGTCCATAAAATTAGTTCGTTCTTGGTTATAACTCACTCAGCACTCAGTTTCGTCTGTCGGGAGTTTCTTGCAAACTACAGTGAACTACTGTTGTTGTCCTTGTTGATGGGTGTTGACTGTCGCTTGGTTTTCCAGCTCTGGGGCTAATGGAGTTGCCAAGAACCAAGGATAAAAACTGGATCAAGCTACCGTACTATTTCGCACAAAGGTTTTCTCGTTCCGCTTTAGCCAACTATTGCCAGAATGCAGGATATGCAGAGGCAACTTACAAATCGTTGTCGCTGCTCCCCATCTCCCTTCCACTCCCACTCCCAACCCCTTTCTTGCTCTCCCACTCTTGCATACTGCAGGCCTCTGCTGCTTGCCCACAATATGCATGTGGTTGCCACGCACACACAAAAATACAGAGCGAGCTAAAGAGAGAGAGAGGGACAGAAAGAGCAGCCTGAGGGCTTGGTTCTTTCAGAGACCGACAGACCGAGAAGAAAACAGACCAAAGCAGAAGCAAAAGCAGACCAAAAAGCTGCGACGTCGACAGAGGCTGCGGCAGCGTCAGAGTCAGCAGCAGCAGCAGCGACGGCGGTTTTGTTTATACGCCAACGTTTGGGCGCTGTGTGAGATTGTGTTTGTGAGTGTGAGTGTATACTTCACTCACTCACTTGTAGTTCTTGCTGTTGTTGTTGTTTTGTTTTTTTTTGTTGTTGCCCTCAAGCTGTACGTGTGAGTGGTTTTAGTGTTGTTCTGGATTTTTAAGTTGTTTTCGTTGTCGTTCGTTGTACGCGGTGTTTGTGTTGCCTTTTTTAGTCGTCTTTAGTTGCAATTTGCACACACATCCCAAACATATGCACTTAACTCACACACACATACACATACAGAGGCAAGCCACGCACTGAATGCTGACACCAATTAGGGTTAGCTGCGCCAAGCTGTTGTTGTTTTTGTTGTTGTGCTTTATGCGTTGCATGTTTACAGAAGCCACAACACATAATTTTTTTTTTGTTTAGACAACTCCAAAAAAAAAACACGACTAAACTGCCACTTTTCGTGCTTCTGCTTCTATTTGTGGTTCTCTTTGCTCTGAAGCCTCTGCTACATAATTATCGCTCCTACAGCAGCAGAAACAACAACAACAACATCCTGGTAACTGAATATGGCCCAATACAAGAGTTGGCACTTTACCATAATTTTGGCTTTACATTTTAGCTACAGCAACTTTTAACAACAGCATGACAGGCCTTATTGATAGTTAAATGCCCTACATAATTAATTGAATACGGGATTAAATTTCCAGCGGTGTCATAAATTTTGGTAATAATAATTAACAACATTCCACAAATTAAATTATTGGCTTAGCAACTGTAACTACACTGCATTAAATATTTATTCAATTTTTAGTAACAGTTTTAAAGCTGTTAACCAAATATACTACTATTTTTTACTACTTCTTCTACTACTCTCCTTTTTGCTACTACTGTCTACTACTATTTTCTTACATTTTCCCTTACTAGTCCTAGCCCCCTTTCACACACCTTCTACTTTGATTCCTCTTCAAGACTCCTACTACCATTTTTATGGCCAATCCTTTTTTTACTACTACTTTTATGCTACCTTTTTCGAAACGTATCTATTTGCTAGTTCTGCTCAGCCTACTACTTTTCTGATGCTGTTTTTGCAGAGTATTTGCTAGTCAGTCCACCTCCATTGTTACAAAATACAAATTCGCTACAGCTGCCTTTTTGTATCTTTTTGCTTAGATGTTGTTGCCACCGCATTGAATTTGCACCGCAATGAGTTGTTGTTGTTTTAGTTTGTGCTGCTAACTCCAAGAGTTGATTAGAAACTTTCCAAACTGCCGCTTTTCCTGACCCAGCTCCTGACACGCCCCCACCGCCCCCACTGCTGCTACACTCTCTGTTGTTGTCGTTCCCTTTCGGCGCGTTGCTCACTTGTTTCTATTAGGTGGCAAGTTGAGCAGGTCGCGAAACGCGAACATATGTGGGTGCCACACATTCGTGGCATGCAACTCATATCATACTCCATGTGCATGTGTGGGTGTGTGTGTTTGTGTGTGCTGCTGGCTTATCGCTTGGCTGCGCTGTCGTTTAGCATAAAAACTATGGCACACAACTTTTCCTAATTAATTTTTAATGTGTGCAAAATGTTTTGTAAATGCGAATTTACTCTATTTTTTATATTTTGCATTTAGACGCACTCCAATCTGAGCATGAGCTATGAAATGGCCTTGCAAACAGCCAGTTGAAATGTCATTACACTTAGCAAAGCAAAAAGCTGCTATGAGTCACTTGAAAAGCAGGGGAAAAAATATGTTTTAATTTAGTAAAAGAAAAAAGTAAAATTTAAATGGGTATATTAATTCATTAATGTAATAATATATAATAAATACCACAGGTTTTAAATATTCATACACTTCAAATCAGCATAACTTATTTAAACTCTGAACTTATTAATTAATTTAAAATTCCTGTGCTGCATTAATAATCAATTTGTGTATTGAATTAAATTTTATTTAAATAACTTTTAAACACCAGCATACAGAAAACAATTTGAGATTTAAGAAAGACAACTAAAATAGTTTAAATTTCGATTTATCACAGTTAAAACTCAGGCAAAAGTCAGTGCTCTTGCCAGATAAAAAAGCATAGCATACTTTTTTGGGGCAAACAAAAGTTTCATTGTTGATTTGATTTAAAAATACACTTTCTCTTAAGCTTGTGGATCGATTATGAATTTTTGCTGAATTGCAAATAGTTAGTGCGTGTTTTGCAGACACTTGCAGAAAACGTTCTGTAACAACACACACATTCATGTGCTATGCAAATAAATTCAAAATGTTTACCCCAGTTTCACATCCGGTCTCAATTTAAAAACTTAAATAAACGTACATGTTTTTTTAGAGTTATAGCATTGAGTGGCAACATGAAAGAGAAAAGCGAATATATATTTGTGTTACGTGGGGGAACTGTGTGCCACGCCCTCAACTGTTGATTGCGTGCTCAAGTAACGCACTAATTGCATACACGGATTCACACCCTAACACTCACACACACGCTGCCCATGACACATGTCCAGCAATGGAGAAAATTGTAGAAAAATAGAGCACCAAAGAGTGAGAGATATGCAAAATCGGACTGAGAGCATCGAATGGTTCCATTATGGCACCCATAATAGCTAACACAGTTCTTGCAGTCCTCTAGTTGTAACAAAACGTTTTTTTATACCGTCAGTTTTTTGTCATTTGCTTTTGTCTTATTGCATTTTGCAGAGATTTGCGCTTCAATCACTTTGAGAAGCTGCCATCAAATGCATTCAATGGTCTGACCCATTTGACGACACTATTTCTCAACGACAACGATATAGCGATTGTGGAGGACGATGCCTTTAAGGATCTGCCTGCATTACGCTTTCTCTATTTGAGCAAGAATCGTCTAAGCCGCTTACCAGCCAGCATCTTGCACCCCTTGAAAAGCTTATTGGCAATGTAAGTACACACAGAACTGCCCGCAGTTTGTGTTCAAGTTTAATTAAAAAAAAAAGTCGCGTATACGCCACGCTAACCACCTGAATCTTCTCCACTCCACAGCTATCTGGATGGCAACGACATTTGGCAACTGCCCGCTGGAATCTTTGACAATTTGCCACTTTTGCAGCGTCTGTAAGTTTTCTCTCTCCCTCTCTTCCTCTATTTCGTTCCACTTTGTTGTCTTTGCTGCTTATTGTTATCAATTTGCTTTTGCCATTTCCATTTTGCGCTTGTGGCACGCAGCTTTCTGCAGAACAACAAGCTGACCAATCTGCCGCTGGAAATGTTCAACAAATTGCCAAGTCTGAAGCATCTTCGTTTGGATGGCAACTTGATTGATTGCAATTGTGGTGTCTATTCACTTTGGCGTCACTGGCGTCTGGATGCACCGCAACAAGGGACGCTTATCACCATGTCCTGTGCCTCCCCACCAGAAATGCAACGTCTCACCTTCAGTCAGCTCTCAGAGCAGCGCTTTAAATGCGGTAAGTAGTTGATGTGATTATGGTACGAGCTTTAAAATTGATTAATTGTGCTTAATGTAGTTATGACAGGTCTTAAAAGTGTGCTAAAACTTTAGATCTATGTGAATAATAAAGATAGTTCAGTTAGGACATATTTGAGCAGAGTTTTAAAAGGTTTTTGTGAGCTTTTAGATCTTTAAGCAACTTTGGTAACAAGTGGAAGCTCCTCAGTTTACACTAAGCACTCAACATGTGTTTAACACGATAAATAAGTGTTATCTGTTTTAAAAAATAAATTTAAGATGCTTTTTTAAGAGTAAACAGCGACAAGGCACATTAAAATACGCTTTAAATGACTCTGTATAAAGTCAGTATTTAAACATACGCTATAATTTGAATAAATAAACCCCAAAGCCCTTGACTAATACCAACTACTCTCATAACTCTCTGTAGTCAAGCCCGAATTATTGGCTGGACCCCACGACATGCACGTGACCAGCGGCGAAACGGTGCAAATATCCTGCGAGGTGGCAGGACAACCGAAACCCGAACTGATTTGGATGCAAAACACAAATGAGATCGGTGTGGAGCAGTCACCACGCATGCAGGTCCTACCCAGCGGTTCACTGCTCATCAATGGAGTCGAATCGAATGACATTGGCATCTACGAGTGCATTGCCCGCAATGAAATGGGCGAGATCAAATCACAGCCCATACGCATGATGGTCAACGATGCCGACAGCAGTTTGAACAGCCTGCATGCCCATCATAGTCTGGATGCCAGCAATCAGGTGTGGGATGCCAGTAAACCGGATGCGGAGGCGACACCAATGCCACCACATTTCACCCATCAGCCGCATAACCAAATTTTTCCCCTTCGTGGAGCTGGAAACGTGCTGCTCGATTGCGCTGCCGCCGGCTGGCCACAGCCAGACATACAATGGTTCATCAATGGCCGCCAACTGACCCAGTCCACGGCCAAGCAGCAGCTGCAGGCCAACGGCAGTCTGGTGCTGCTCGAGCCCAACCAGTTGACAGCAGGCACGTATAGTTGCAAGGCCCAGAATAGTCTGGGCTCAGTGGAGACCACAATCCACATTGACGTCAAGGGTGAGTGTAAATTTTATACCGTTCAGTTTGGGGGCAACGTTAATATTTCTACAAGCTCCAACTCCGCCATGTCTGACTGCGATTGCATTTCACAGTCACAACTGTCGCGTTTAACACAATTTGCAGTCGATTTAATTTGTATTGAGTTACCATTTAAAATGCTCTGCTTTATAGACCAGTCAATGGACCAGTTGTAACTTCGTTATGTGTACAGTTTATTCATTCCCAATTGGGTGTCCATGATTTAAGTGAACTCCTTCAACTCGTTGGCACTAACTGCTGTGTATTTATTTTTATTGCCGGCAATTTCGATTCAGTCAAAGCTCAAGATTAATTGGCTGGAAAGAAACACACAAAACTTTGCGTGTATTTTTCTTTCTTTCTGGCCATAATTTATGGTTACAGTTTTTAGTGTTTTTTATTAAACGAAATGTGGAGTATATGCAGTAGTGTTAGACGTTTAAGCTTGGTAGAATTTTCAATAGATTATCTAAAGAAAAAGTGTTTTAATTTATGCTTTGTTGCTTTACAGACTTCCTCGATGTTTCTGTTTCAAAATAGTTTGAGTTTAGTTGTTTTAAATATGTAGTTTTAGATTTTAAATACCTCAAATTAAATTCTATACCTATTTTAATCAATTAAACCTTAAACTCGATGCATAAGCCTTAAATGTTATGTGCTAATTTAAGCTGCAATTTACGCAGCTCGAAACACGTAATTCGCATTGTCACGATTTCCGTGCACTTGGCAAAAGCATTTAAATGTTTTGCTTTAATATCTTTAATTGCAAAGCCAAACACTTTGACGTGACTGTACTGCTAATGACAATAGCTGAGCAAAATGGCGTTGGGGTGGGGCGTTCACGGTTCGGCCAGCGACTTAATCACAAGGGCTCATTATAATTTGTGGTCACAGCACAAAATGAAGTGCAAAATGTGCAAATGAAGTGCAAAAATTATAAACTATTATGAATGCAGCACGCATTTTAAAAATAATAAAAAAAAAAAATGTAGGCGTTTGTGGCAGGGCGTGGCTGTTGGGGCAGTCAAGCGTTGCGTTTGGTCAGCATAATTAACCCACAAACACTCACACACACAACTACAGAGGCAAACCAAAATGGCGTCCAGTTCGCAGTTTGTTTGAGGCGAGCGCCAGAAAGTATGCTATGCAGAAAAAATTTGTTTGCATTATGTATACGACCCGTGGGATTCGTGGACAGCAAAAGCAAAATAGCAACAACAAAGAATGCATAGAAAATAGCAAAACAAACCGTCAGCTGTGATTTTATTTGCAAGCACTTTCATTTGGCTGCCTTTTTTTGGCATTTTGTTGCTGCTGCTATTTGGAGCGTTAGAAATTGCTCAAATCGCTCAAACACGCCTCGTTGCCACTCGTTGCAGATTTGCCCGAAATTTTAATGGCACCACAAAACCAAACAATCAAACTGGGCACTGCCTTTGTGCTGGAATGCGATGCCGATGGCAATCCTTTGCCAAGCATAACCTGGTCCTTCAATGGCAAGCCACTCGAGTCCACCGTCGATCTGCTGTTGGAGAATGAGAACACCGAGCTTGTGGTTAGCGTGGCCAAAGAACACCATGCTGGTAAGTACACACAGTAGTTTTTGTACTAATCGTTGATGAAATTCAATTCAAATAACGTTTTGGGTTTATTTTTTTTGTCACACAGGTGAATATGGCTGCAAGGCGAGCAATGAGAATGGCGAGGTAAGCGTATTTGCAACGATTAAAGTGCTGCAATCGGAGTCACCACCGCGTCTGGCGATTGAGCCAAGCAATTTGGTGGCCATCACGGGCACAACGATTGAGCTACCCTGTCAGGCGGAGCAAGCCGAAGATGGACTTCAAGTGAGTGGCCCAGAAAAAAACTTGGCTTTTCAATATTTGCCAGACACTTGTTGACATTCAACTTCATTTTATATATATTTTCAACTCTACTTTTGACTGCTCTCAGATTGTTTGGCGTCGGGATGGACGCCTCATCGATCCCAATGTCCAATTGACTGAGAAATATCAAATCAGTGGCACTGGCAGTCTGTTTGTCAAGAATGTAACCATACTCGATGGTGGTCGCTACGAGTGTCAGCTAAGAAATAAATTTGGTAGAGCCACTGCCTCAGCGCTCGTTACCATCAGGTGAGTGCACAAATTGTGTGTGTGTGTGTTTTTTAATGCCAAAAACTTTAGACTTGGCTCAAAGTAAAACCACTTAACTGCCAAACGAACGGACTGCATTTAAGAGCGCCGAAAACTTGCTTAATTAATTGAAAAATAGTTGTAGAGCTTAAAAGCCGACCAAAAAAATAATAAAACTCGGTAATGCGCACACTTATAGCGCGGCACAGTGGTGCAAGTATTATGTGCACTTCATAATTTGCCCACAGAGAGGGTTTCTTGAACGGTATCTTAACACGTTAAACAATCACTTAAGTTGCCTGGTGCGCGTACAATTGTGCAAACAGTCCCACTGTGCTGTCCATTTAAGACGATAAAAGCAACTGGCAAGCCAAAAACTAAGGCACAGTGGTTAAAGTTGCTTTAAAAATTAAGTAAACAATTTATTTAGTATTAAAATGTAAGCGTAGTTGGCTTAATATAATATTTAATGAATTAAACAAGCCTTTGTAGTAAATTTAATCAACCAAAGTAATTAAAATTCAACAGCTTACTTTAGCCTACAGCTAAACAAACTCTATTAAAGTTTAATAAATCAAATAATTGAAGTAAAGAGCTAACAAAGTTAACTCTTGGTCAATTTCTGTTGTACCACTGTGCCGCTGGCTAAACTGCATATAAAATATGCACTAAAAGACATCAAAAAGCGGCGAAGAAAGCGCAAAAGTTGCTGTGCCAGTTGGCAGCTTTGTAAAACGTGCCAAGACAGGACAAGAAACGTGACAAACAGACAGAGAAGGGAAGGGAGGAAGGAAGAAGCAACAGGGAGAAAAGGGAGTGACAGACAAGTTGAGTGCAGGACGAGACAACCGCACAAGTTGTTCAAATTGCCCAAATTGAAATTGAGTTGACAAGTTGTGCCTGGGACTGGAACCAGTTCACTTCAACTGACGACGAAAAAACGTTGCGGGCAAAGGAGGCGGGGCACGTGCAGTGAAAGCAGGCCCTAAATCAATTTGGAGCCTGGCAATGATAAAGCAAAAGCCGAGCAAAGCAACGAGCAACTGAAGAGAGCCCACAAATCTCTGGCAGCAAAAGACGTTGCTTACGCAGCCATTTTTAAATGCATAAAGGAGGTAGGGAGTAGGGGAAGGAGAGGCAGAAAAGTAGTGAAATCACATGAGGAAGTACAAGCCGTTTGCCAGCTACCATGTGACCTGTTTCCCCATATATGTGAGTGTGTAAATCTTGTGCTGTGCACGCATCATTTAGCAGAGGCAGCAGGAAAACAGCAACAACAACAGTGGCAGTGGCAGTGCCTGCGCCTGCATCCTGGCTACGTTGGGCGCCCGCAGCTGCTGCTGTTGCAGAGACAGCAACGGCTTACAGTTGTGCCAACAGCATTAGAAACTTTACTCATTACGCTGTGGCAACCTCAGTCGACAGACCGCAGCAAAGCGAACTAAAGGCAGCCGGCAAAATAGCAAAATGGCAAAAATGGTACAAAAAAAGGCTAAAAAGAGAAACGCAGGCAAATGTTAAAAGTGAAAAACTATGAGGCTGCTGAGTCATATAGAGACCAAGAACGACTCGAATGCTCTATTGTCTGCATGGAAGGCACAACGTCACTGCGGCAACAACAGCTACAAAAACGAAGCGAAAAACCGCTAAAAGCTGTGCCAACAACAAGTAGAAGAAAAGCAGCTAGAACAACTAAAATCCGCCTAAGTTGTGGGTAATGCTGGCGTAAAACAAAAGCTTATCCTGTTACTGGGCTGCTGCTACTCCTACTCCAACTGAAGTAAAGGAAAGCGAAATACGCTGGCATTGCTGCACAGCATGTGGCAGACACACACATTCACACGCACACACACTTAAAAGCTAAGCCAAGAAAAGACACACGAGAGAAAAGTCAACAAAGCTGCGCAGTTGGACGCGCGAAATACACTTTATGATAGCTAAAAGTGCGTGTTCCTAACAACAATTTCTATAGAACTTCAATCAAAAGTGTTAACAGTTTTTAAGAGCTTTTAAAAAGACGCTGCACCTATACCCCTACAAACCAGCTATACTCTAAACAATACCATCTTCTACCCAAACCACTAAGGTCACAACAGTTGCTCCAACTAACTGACAAATTTCATATACCTGTCAGCGATAGAACTATTCAGTTGTAGAGTATTTACAAGTGCACAGGCATGCCAGAAAAGAGCAGCCACAGAAATGGCCGTGTGGCAGTAGCAAAATATGTAGTGTGCTTGGCTGTGGCTGTGGTAGTAGCTGTGGCAGTGGCAATGGCAGTGCGATAGTTGATAGCGAGTGGTAAGCAGTGGTTGTGGTGCAACAGGGTGTATTATGGTCGTTAAGTTATTACCTACCAAGCCGACAATGCCAAAGTTTACACAGCGAAAGTTTCCAAAGCGAAATTCCTTTAACGGCAACGTCGACGCCAAAAGAGAATGTGAGGCATGAATTGTTGTTAATGCCAATGTTGTTGCCCTTGTTGTTGTTGTACTCACTGTCCTGCTTGTTGTTGTTGTAGCTGGCCAGAGCTTGGCGCGGATTTCGCTTAAATGCAACAAAAACAGCAGTGAGCAAAAAAAAAAAGTGTGGCATAATTTTGTGCGCTGCCAAGTCAGCAATTGCCAACGGCAAGAACCAAGCGAAGTTTCAACAGTGTTGACACAATTACATTGGCTAAAATAGCTAAATTAAATTTAAGAAAAAGCTGATAGCTATTTCTAGCTGATTTGTAAAGTGTTACCACAGGTGTGCTAACTTTGAGAGGCTTTTAACTGACAGTTAAGGCAAAGAAAGGAAAGCAACTTTCATGTGCCCAACTTAAGCAGCCATTGTTCAATCTTAGCTTTAAATTATTCAAAGTGACAGCGCTGGTAGCAGCCCACAATTGCAATGGTAGAAAAACTAAAACAGCAAGAAAATAAACTTTAGTTTTACTTGGGGTTTTTTATTAGACAACGGCCTTTTAGGGAACCTCCGATGCTGCCAACAATTAATTGCAATTAAAGTGCGAAAACTGAAAAGTCGCGCTATCTTAATATTAATTACTAAATTTTGTGCTGTCCAAAGTTGCTAAAATAGCATAAAACAAGGCTCGTAAATAATGTTTTTGTTAGGTTTTGGACGACAGTAGCAAGGGGAAAATTGGGAAAGGCAGAAAGGAGTTAGGTTTTGCTTAAGTTTAAGAGTGAAATCCATAAGTTAAGCATAAACTAAATTAAATTTAATACTTTATATATAAAATTTAATTATTTAATTTGAGTTCTAGTCCCAAACTGTCAATTAAAATCCTTTTTTTTTCTCTCTTCCCCACTGTCTCCCTCCTGCTCTTTAGGAACAATGTGGATCTCGCACCTGGAGATCGTTACGTGCGCATTGCCTTTGCCGAGGCAGCCAAGGAGATTGATGTGGCTATCAACAACACGCTGGATATGCTCTTCTCCAATCGCTCCACAGGCAAACCACCGAATTTCGGCGAGCTGCTCAGAGTTTTCCGCTTTCCCACTGGCCAAGCGAGACAACTAGCGCGCGCCGCGGAGATCTATGAGCGCACCTTGGTCAACATAAGGAAGCATGTGCAGCGTGGAGAGAATCTGAGCATGGAGAGCGAACAGTACGAGTTCAGAGATCTGTTGTCGCGGGAGCATCTGCATTTGGTGGCTGAATTATCGGGTTGCATGGAGCATCGGGAGATGCCCAACTGCACGGACATGTGTTTCCACTCGAGATATCGTAGCATTGAGGGCGTCTGCAACAATCTAATGCATCCCACGTGGGGAGCTTCACTCACAGCCTTCAGAAGACTGGCTCCTCCCATCTATGAGAACGGCTTCAGCATGCCTGTGGGCTGGACAAAGGGCATGAAGTATGCAGGACATCCGAAGCCCAGTGCACGTCTGGTATCCACCTCACTGGTGTCCACCAAGGAGATAACACCCGATACAAGAATTACCCACATGGTGATGCAGTGGGGACAGTTTCTGGATCACGATTTGGATCATGCCATACCCTCGGTCAGTTCGGAGAGCTGGGATGGCATCGACTGCAAGAAGACCTGCGAATATGCACCGCCTTGTTACCCGATTGAGGTGCCTCCCAACGATCCACGTGTGAAGAATCGTCGCTGCATTGATGTGGTCCGCTCTAGCGCCATATGTGGCTCCGGAATGACCTCGCTCTTCTTTGACGCCGTGCAGCATCGAGAGCAGATCAATCAGTTGACCTCCTACATTGATGCCTCTCAGGTCTATGGCTACAGCACACCCTTTGCCCAGGAGCTGCGTAATCTCACCTCCGATGCGGGTCTGCTTCGTGTAGGTGTTCACTTCCCCAATCAAAAGGATATGCTGCCGTTTGCAGCACCTCAGGATGGCATGGATTGTCGCCGCAATCTCGACGAGAACCAAATGAACTGCTTTGTCTCCGGCGACATACGTGTCAATGAGCAAGTGGGTCTGCTGGCCATGCACACGATTTGGATGCGTGAGCACAATCGCATTGCAGGCAAACTGCGAGAGATTAATCCACACTGGGATGGCGATACGCTCTACCAGGAGGCACGCAAGATTGTTGGCGCACAGATGCAGCACATCACCTTCAAGCAATGGCTGCCACTGATCATTGGCGAGAGTGGCATGGAACTCATGGGCGAGTATCGTGGCTACAATCCTCAAGTGAATCCCAGCATTGCCAATGAGTTCGCCACGGCAGCTTTGCGCTTTGGACATACCATTATCAATCCCATCCTGCATCGTTTGAACTCCAGCTTCCAGCCCATTCCCCAGGGGCACCTGCTGCTCCACAAGGCCTTCTTTGCCCCCTGGCGTCTGGCCTATGAGGGTGGCGTCGATCCTCTGATGCGTGGCATGCTCGCAGTGCCCGCTAAGCTCAAGTTACCCGACCAGAATCTGAACACGGAGCTCACTGAGAAGCTCTTCCTCACCGCTCATGCCGTAGCCCTTGATCTGGCCGCCATTAACATACAGCGTGGACGGGATCACGGTATTCCCGGCTATAACGTCTACAGGAAATTCTGTAACCTTAGCGTTGCTCAGGACTTTGACGATCTGGCCGGCGAGATAAGCAATGCGGAGATCAGAGAGAAGCTGAGAGAGCTCTATGGCCATCCGGATAACATTGATGTCTGGCTGGGTGGCATACTGGAGGATCAGGTGGAGGGTGGCAAAGTGGGTCGTCTCTTCCAATGCCTGTTGGTGGAGCAGTTCCGACGCCTGCGTGATGGTGATCGCTTCTATTACGAGAATCCTGGTGTCTTCCTACCCGAACAGCTTGTGCAGATCAAGCAATCCAACTTTGGACGCGTGCTCTGCGATGTGGGCGACAATTTCCAGGAGATGACTGAGAACGTGTTCATTCTGGCCAAGCATCAAGGTGGCTACAAGCAGTGCGAGGATATACCCGGCATCAATCTTTATCTGTGGCAGGAATGCGGCACTTGCAACACTCTGCCACCAGTCTTTGACTCATTTGTGCCACAAACCTACACCAAGCGCAGTCAGCGCAGTAAACGTGATCTCCGCAAGCGTGAGACGGAAGTCCCCACTGCCGAGGGCTATGACAGCCCCATGGAAGCCTTCTACGAGGTGAACGAGGAGCGTGTTAGTGGCTTGGAGGAGCTCATTGGCAGCTTCCAGAAGGAGCTGAAGAAGCTGCACAAGAAACTGCGCAAGCTGGAGGATTCCTGCAATGCTGTCGATGCTGAGCCGGTGCCACAGATTGTACAGTTCGCACCAGTGCCACAGCCTGCGGTGTCGAAGCCCAAGCGGAGTCACTGCGTCGACGATAAGGGCACTACACGATTGAACAACGAGGTCTGGACGCCGGATGTGTGCACCAAGTGCAACTGCTTCAAGGGACAGGTGAACTGCCTGCGTCAACAGTGCGGTGAGATCAGTTGCCCGCCGGGCATTGAGCCGCTGACGCCACCAGAGGCATGCTGTCCACACTGCCCAGCAATGCCGGCGACTCCAGCCAAATAGGCCAACTGAGGCGTTTGCTGCATAACGACTTAACGAGTAATCAAACACTTATACTTAGTAGCCACATTAACTCTACTCGTCGGATTCCACAAAAAAAGGTGCAAAATATTCATGTGCCATGGCTCACCAGGTTCACACAGTTATTTCACAGCAACAAGTGTGTTTTTTTGTATTTTGAGCACACAACTTTTTTGGTAGAGCCCACAATGTGCCATGGAATCCGACTATAACTCTTATCGATGACGCACACAAATCAAGCAATTAATTAATTAATTAATAATTAACTAAAATTTACTGCTACACATGTAATAATAAAAGCACATTAATAGCATTTGTGGCACAGCATCTACTTAAAATTAACGTATTTCGTGTGTGTGCCTTTGGCTATCACAGCATTGTTTTTCTTATGCTTCAACACGCAGTCGATAAAGGCCAGGTTATTTCCAGCCCTCACCGTATTAGCTTCGATGAGCACCTCGTCGCCGACGCGTGCTCCTTTCAGGTAACTAACATTAATCTCCACCGATACACCTGGATGACAGGGCTTAGACATCAACGCGTAGGTGGTAATCATGTCCACCAAGGTTGCCGTATAGCCGCCATGCAGACCGCCGCCTTTATTGATGTGCTCTGGTGCCACTGTGAACTCTGCGGTACAAATTCCATCGCCACCGTCAAGAATTTTCACCTGCACAGCAGAAACTGTTACACTTGGAGTGCATTTAATGTATTTGCCAAACCTTTTCTAGGTGTCGTTCGAAGCCTGTTGCCTTGGCTATAATCTCCGATATGTGTTTGGCGAACTCCAGTCCCTTTTTGCGTGTACCCATTTTATATTGTTACGAAACGCGTGGAGAGCAAAGAGCAATAACAAAACAGCTGTGCGATAACTATGCAACTATCGATAAGCTGTCTATCAAGTGTAGTGTTAGAAAGATTTCACATCTTCAATATTTCTGACGTCACAACGCAGATAAGCATAGCGCAATAAACTTTGATTAATATCTGTCTGTTTATTCGATTCTAATGACTTGCATTATTACCCCATTTATTTTTCAAAGTCTACGAATTTCGATTGTCCGCCTTTGGCAATGACTTTGCCGCTTTTCTTAATTCGCAGCACACACTCAATGTAGGCCATTTTACGGCCAGCGTGTACGGTATTTGCGTCCACTTCGACGACATCTCCTGGCCTGGCAGCTGCCAAATAGCTTACATTAAGGCTAGAGCTAACACCCGGATGTGAACCTTTGGACATTAGCGCATACGTGGTTACGTTATCCAAAATCGTGGCCGTTAAGCCGCCATGCAATGAACCCATGCGATTTAAATGTTCTGCTTGTACTGTAAATTCGCCCACGCAGCGTCCTTCGCCGCCAGCAGTTATTTTCACCTGCAATAGTTCAATTCAAAATGTGGCGCGTTATCGATAGTTTAGCTTACATAACATCGATATGTCGTGTCAGCTGATTTGCGCGTCGTTTTTGGTTTTCTGTGTGTGTAATTATTTCGTCGACGTTTTAAGCACTTACCATTTGCGTTACCCGATCAAAGCTTGATCCTTTGGATATATATTCGGCCACTTGCTTGACCATTTCCACACCCCGCTTAGCGGCCATTGTATTGAGTATCAGCACCAGAATACAACTTTTCCCAACGAAATGAGAAAAGCTACTGAAGCAACCGCTGGTGATGACAAAGGTGAGCGTAAATCACGAACCCCAATTGAGTACATACTATACATGTATGTGTGTGTGTATTATGAAATCTATTGAGTCAACAAATGTCTAGTCGCTGACATGTGTAATTGGCGCATTTGTTTTGCTCGCTCTGTACGCGTCTGCGTCTACCGGCGGCACAAACGTGTGTGTGATAATAAAATAACAAAGCAACAGCATAATGGGGATGAAACGACAATTTGATACCCTGCTTTCAGGCCATATACATATGTGTAGTGTTTCCGTGCATGTATTTCCCTTTTGGTACAGCCGCAGAGAAAACGAAGTTTTAAGAGAGTTGTTATTAGGCCAATGAGTAAATTGCGTATTTTTATATTTTATCTTTTATTTTTCATTCATCAATTGTTTCTCTGCTTTCCCCACAGCTCACATAGTATTAAAATTTCAACAGTTAGCCAAGAGCGATATTCGTCAGGATAATTTCCGTGACTTTATAAGCTCAACAACTGATGGCACCAACATAGCCCTGCTTGGCTCCAAATCGGAGCTGGTCACTGTGGAGCTGTCTAGCAAATCGGCGCCACACCTGCCCTTTCCCTACATCGAATCGTGCTTACAAAGCATGCCCAAGAACCGGCCTTTGGACAAATTGGCCAAGGCAGTTAATCTTCAAGACGTCTACGATAACTGCAATGCACTGGAGATCCAACAGCTGGGACTGGAACCGGTGTACATAGCAGTGAATGCACAAGATGTGCCTGATGCCAATGTTTTGGCAGCCAGATATTCTCCACATCTACTGCCTAATGGACAATTGCTGTTAGCCTTCCTGAGCAGTCATGGAGCCATGGAGTTAATCGCCAAAAGACCGGAGCAAGCTTTCTGGCAACCATATAAGCCCGGACTGAACATATCCGCCACACTCAGGGATCAATTGCTGCCTCCCTACGAGATTCCAGCTTATAAGATCAATACATTCAAGAGTTATCAGTCCTATATGGATCGCAGTTGGATAACCATGTTCGCTTGGCGTCCCACGAAGAGTGACAAGGACAACTATGTGCTTGTTTTGGGCACAGTAACCGGCAGCTTGTGGACTTTAACCTTGACTCCGGATGCGAGCAAGGTCTTGTCGCATTGCGAGCTGCACACTCTACTGGGCCGCATCTGCTTTATGCACACCTTTGAGGACCTGCTGCTTGTAGGCGACAGCAATGGACTAGTGCATCTGTACAGGTTCGATGAGGCCGCAGAAGAAGGCCTTACACTTGTGAAACCACTCTGGCTGCGACCGGATCACATGGGTCTGCAGCAGGCTGTAATTACACATTGTCCAGAGCGTGATTGTTTCTACATAGCCTGTTGCAAGGCGGCACATCTGTTGATCTGGTGTATGCCCCGTCAAGAAACTGGAAAGTGGCTCGAGACCCGCTTCCTGGTGGGTGGAATGAAAATAACGTGTAAGTGCTGAGTATCTCCAGTTTGAGTAAGCTGTTAATGTTTGGGTATCTTTCAGCACTTTGTGATGTGGGTAACTACAACTATGCCGTTGGCACGGCACGGGGACAACTCTATCGCATAGAACTCAACCACAAATCGGCTCAGCTGAGTGCCAGCAAGCGACTGGTGCACGTAGAAGATATGGATAACTACCAGCCAGTGGGATTAATTAGTTCGCAGCACAAGAATCTGCTAACAATCGTATACACTCGCATGTCGGAGTTTATACCGAACACGCCTACTCAACGCACTCAGATGTTCATCTGTTTGGGCAAGCTGGAGAAGGGGGATTCCGTTAAGCAGCTCAGCGAGTCCTTGCTGCCAAACGTGGCCATTAATTGCTGTCAGGACTACTTGGTCGATATGCGCTTAGAGATATTCAATCGCATCGATATGGATAAATATATGAACTATGCACCCTTTGATATGATTCCCTTTGATGGATTGGCCTCACATGAACAGCTGCATCAACTGCAGATCAAGTATCACATATATGATGCTCTTATCCAGGTGCAGCAGTGCCAAACTCCCGAACGTATCGATAATGAAAAGCAACTGCTGCTGGCCATGTTAAGCACTACACATATGCGTCTATGCCTGCAGCACTTGACCAACTTGAGCGAACTGACGGCATTTCAAAGACAGGCAGCCCAATGTCAGTTAGCAGAGTTTACGCTACTCAAACAGCAGCTGGAGAAGCAACTCTTGAAGGAGCAGCCACTGAATGCAACTATCAAACGTTTTCTCACCCAAATGGAGATACACTTTGAACAGCTGCAGCAGGCACTGAGCATAACCGAGTTGCCCGCAACTGACGGGAATCCACAGTCAAGACGCTGCTGCATTTCGTACATCGAGGTAGGTAGGATTAATTTACTAATCCATTACTTGCTTAAACCGTATCCTTCTATATTCCACCTGCAGCTACAACTTGAACTGGAGCAACACTACTGCACACTTTGTGGTCGTCAAGCGTTAATCAAACCCCAATTACTGCTGGAGCTTTATGAGCCGCATAGTCAACTGCTGTGTCCCTTTTGCCATGGAGACTTCAAACTAGAATTACTTGATGCATAAACATGGACAGGGCTATGCCAAAATTCCGCTGCCAAATCAATTCCGCAGTTGTTTCTCTTACTACTGAAAACTGATACTTATTTTTACTTCATTTACTTACTTTTAGACGACAACGAAACTTTGCGGAATTGATTAAGCTGCGGAATTTTGGATATGCCTGTTAAAATTTTAATTAAACCGATATCTCAGAGTGCAAGTGTGTGAGTGTATGCGTGTGTGCAATGATTAAAGACTTTAGAAAGAACAGATTAGTACAGTGAAACATAAATAATAGGACTGGTCTCTAGCAATAAGATATCCTGTTCCAGTTGCCGCAAATCACTTTCCAGTTTACCCTTCCGCTGTCGCTTATTCTCGGTGTCGATAAGCAAGGACATGGACTGATAGCTCTTGGTCATCTCATTGAGATGTGCACGCAAACCAACAAGTATATCATTACGCTCCGCACGGTCCATAACACGCATGCCCGGCATCTCCGGTACCTTTTCCTCACTCTTCTGCAGCGATTGCTGCGACTTTTGCTGCAATTGAGTTTGGGACTGCGATTGGGTCTGGGACTGAGAGTGTAGCGAATGCTTTGATCCTTGTTGTGAAGTCTGTGACTTTTGCTGCGATGACGATGTCTGCTGGGAGAGTTGCTGCGCCTGTTGTTGCTGCAATTTGGCAGCTGATGCTGTGGCGGACACCTTGGTGCCACCGCAGAGCTCCAGAAGACGTTGTTGCTCCTTGCAACAAACTTCATGTGCCGCCGACAGCATATCCTTGGTCTTCTTAATGTATACGGGCACCTGCCCAAAGTCCTTGCGACATATGAACTGTGGCACAAGTCCCGAGTTAAGCAAGTTCTGTCGTGATCCATCGGGTGTGTCCACAAAACGGGGCGTGGGCGGACAACGATTGGTGGTGCGGGCACAACGAATATTACGCAGCACAAAATTGGGCACCATATCGGATTTTTTCTCCTTCTTGCCCATTTCGGGTAAGGGTGGCATTTTGGTGCCCTTGGGACACACGTGTAGATTCTCGCGACGCCACTTCACGCCCTGATTCTTGCGCAGAAAAGCGCACGGCGGTTCCAGTGGCACATTGGCACAACCCATGGTGCGATGATGGGCCTTCTTGGCATCGGTTAGCAGACGCACACCATCATCCATCATTACTACTGAATGCTTCTTGTATTCCATGCTCAGGCGATCGCGTAGCTCCTTGGAGCAGCGAGGTATCTTGGCGCTATCTCCAGTCGTAAGCTGAGATTGCACTGTGTCCATATCATGATCTGATTTCCCACCTTTTCCCTTGCCCCTACTATGCAGCGTAATCTGCGAGTCCTGTGACTTCTCCTCCTCGCGCTCCACATCAAAGATGTTCTCATCGTGATGGGTTATGTAGACCAGCGACATGACTGTAATTCCTCTCTGTCTTTGTACGGTTTCAAGTAAAGTAAAAGGCTGTAGATTGTATCTCGAAATCTCTGCAGCACTAAAAATATTTATTTATTTCTATGTTAAGTACTGCGCCGTAGTCTACCCGATAGTAATATTTATAGATTGGAGCACTTGTTGTCGTTGCCAAGTTTCCGTTTAAAACTTGGTTGCCATGATAGACATGTCGCTGTAGCAACATTGAAAATTATGTTCAAAATATTTCCATATTAAGCAAAGGGGCTGAAATTTGTAGGAGTTATGCTGCAAAATAAGACACAAAATAATTCACAAGTTATTAACTAGCTTAAGCAGGCTCCCTCTCTCTGCGCTAATTGCGCTCAGAGATCTCTGCCGCTGTTTGTGTGATTGTTCGCGGACGCCAGCTGAGCGCACGAACGGTTTGTGTGTTTGTTCGCTGTCAACTGTGTCGCTCCTTATTAGCGCTCTCTGTTTACTGTTTACTTATGCTCCCGCACTCTACTCTCTGTAATTGTATATGTATATGTAAACAACAGTCTGTCGCTTGCTGCTGATTCTGATCGCCTGGTGTTTCACACAAAGAAATCTGCGATTTTGGACTTTCCCGGATTTTTTTTGCCTGACCGCTGCGATTGGCAGTGCCTAAAATTGTTAGTAACTCTTACTGAAATACCAGGCCAACAGGAAGATCAGCAGGTCGCAATGCAAAAATTATTTAACATTAACATTGAATTAACATTAATGTTAACGTTAACATTGAATTAACATTAATGTTAACGTTAACATGGAATTAACATTAATGTTAACGTTAACATTGAATTAACATTAATGTTAACGTTAACATGGAATTAACATAAATGTTAACATTAACATTGAATTACCATTAACATTGGATTAACATTAAAATTATCATTAATGTCGCTTCCTGCAGATTCTCTTCGCCTGGTGAATCAGCTAGAAAATTCGCTGATCGCTGATGCTTTTCATTAATGTAGGGAGTTCACGAGTTGCACATATTTTAACAGCAATGCCAGGCAAACAGAATTAACAGCTGCTAGCTATGCACAAAACTATTTTTCGTAAACTGGGCTCTTGAAAATTCTGTTGTGTCTTACTGTGGATTTCTTTTCGCCTGAGAATTCAACTGGGAATTTGCATATTCCAGCTGTAATACCAAGCGAACAGAACTTTCAGTAGATCTCAATTCAAACTAAACAAACTGATATCGGAGAAAGAGCTATGGCTTAGAATAGCCAACACATAATGAATTAATCAAATTTGTTATAGATTTTTAATTTAATAAGCGCGAGTTTATGGTTCAGCCTGACAAAACTCTGCTATGTACTTACAAATAAACATATTCATTGAACATTTTTTAATTGATTAAAAATTCATTGAACATTTTTTTCAAACATTTAAACATTTCAATATTAAAAATATATCTTAAGTTTAAATATCTATTTTTACTGCGTCAAACATCAAACATTTAATTATAATTTTCCTCTTCATTCACAAACAACAATAAATATGCGGTTGATAATTTCATTACGATAAAAAAATGTTGATTTATTAAAGCACAATATCAAGCTACAGCTTGTGTCGCACACGAGTTACGCTTACATCATAAAATTGTAAAGATTTCGTTACCATAAAAAATTCGTGGTGTATATAAATATAAATAGTAAATGTTTGTTTTTGTGTGTGTATGTGTACATATAAAATAGCACTAAAAAAGTTATTTGTATTTTGATTTAAAGGCTTTTACACTAATTAGTAGCTGTGTGTGTGTGTGTGTTTTAAGTTTTGAAATATTGGAAGCACGACGATCAAAGACAAAAACAAAGACAGACGCACAGCAGCGTTTAAAAAGCACACCGAGTTGGGGCTGAGGGCACAAAGAAAATAGTATAAACGTATACTTAATATAACTAACTTAATATCTAGGTAAATATGTATAAATGGATATGGATAATGGATGTGTGTAAGGGGTGTGTGTGTGTGTGTGTGTGGTTTTCTTTAGTGTATACGTTTCAATATGAATACGAATGTCAAAGCGACACACACACACACACAAATTGTATAATTTGCACTGTTTGAACAGCATTATTTATATAGGCACTACAAAAGATCCGAATGACGATATATTGCACATTAATCATGTGAGTCATGGAATTCATGGAAGATGATAAATGGAAGTATAGCTCATTTGTTGCCGCTCTCACTGCTCTCCTTGTTGCGCTCCTCGCGTATGCGCTTAAACGCCTCCGTCTTCACAAAGTCCACAGAGTTGTAGACAACGCTGCTCTTAACCGGCGCTCGCACAGCAGCCGCATCCACTGCACCGAGACGAACGCCACCCACCGCACCACCGCCCTGTGTATAGAGATTCCCGACACTCATACTCTGACGATTCAGCAGTGGTGGCTTGTTGGTTACATCCAAATCAAAGTATTGCAGTTTGTGTTCCGGCTGCTGAGCTGCTGCTGCAGCAGCTGCTGTTGCCGCCTGATGTTGTTGCTTTAAAGCTGCCGCGGCTGCTGCCATTGCTGCCGATGAGGATGTGGATGATGATGATAATGTCATAGCTGCTGCTGCTGAGGCGGTGCGTTGATGCTGCACAGACTGACTGCCTGGGCTGTTGGGATGCGGTCGATGCGGCTGACGAGGCAGCGTGCGTGTCTCATGGAAATAACCAATGGCAGCGGGTGAATGCACATCGGTTTCATGTGGCAGCACCATCGAGAGTGGCGCTCCCGAGGAGCGACGCGTTGCTGCCGACATTGTGGCCGAAGAACCCAGCTGAAAGGGATACACCGATGAGTCAGTTGAGAGATAACAATGATTTGTGGCTTGAAATTACCTTGTAGACATTTGGCTTGCATTTGCGATCCACACTGGGTGGAGCAGCAGTTGTTGTTGTCTGTAGCTTGGTGGCTCCCAATTTGTTGCTCAGCTGCTCCATGGCGCAGACTGGTGGCTTGGCTGGAAACTCTTCGGGTGGCTTGTCTTCCACAGTCGTTTTGTGTGTCATCTCTGGCGGATGAGAAACCTTTGGCTTCAACTTTCGATTAACGGGCGGACAATCGGTTTGTTCAATAAAATCATAGCGAAAGACATTTCCCTCCATTCTGGTGGGCGCTGCATTTGTATAACAATGTGGGCGTGGCAGCGTGCGTGCACTTGTGGGAGAGTTAATATCTGACGTTGAAGCGGAAACTGCAGCAGCTGCTGCTGCTTGAAGTGCCGCCGAGCTGGGATTAACCAAGGTCAGTGGATTCGCATCAGCCATGAGATTCGGTGTAGAGGCAGCAATGGGATTCGTGTTGTGTGGACTTGTAACCGGGCGATCACCCAGCAATTGACCCACATTGCAGTAGGGCAACTGATGCGAACGTGGAATGTCATAGCTCTCTTCGATCAACGAGGAATTGACATGTCGTCTGGCCACAATCGCTGGCGATGTGTTCTCCGTATCCGACAGCTGCGGCAATTCGCGTGATAACCTAAAAGAAAACATACAATTAGATGAAGTAGTCAGCTTAATAATAAGAATAGGTGAAAGTTAATTACTTTTCATTCTCCTTAAAGTCCAGTATGAGATTATTTTTATTCTTTAGCACCTTGGCCAATTTCTCGAGCGTATGATGCTCTCCAGCGCCATCAGCAGCTGTTCCTGCTGTCGTGCCAGCCAACTTGGAGTGCTTACCATCAGTTGCTGTTATGGGCATCAAAGCAGCTCCTCCTTCCTCGGGCATTTTGGAAAAACGCTGTGAATAAGTCAGCACAAATGACTCATTCTCAATGGAACTATCCGAGGGACGCGTGCTGCGATCTGTAATAAAACGAATTAATAAATTTTTTATAATTAATGTCAGTTTATTAAGCTGTCACTGGTCTACTAAACTTACCAACATTCTCGCGTAATGGTAATGGATGTGCCCACTCATCATCATCGGTAAAAACGCTCTCGGAGTCTGAATCGGAACGTTGACTGCGATGTTTGCTGCTGGCATTGGCCAATTGTTGCTGCAAAGCACAAGAGAATTGATAAGTTGATTAAGTTTGTTAATGAAATTTGTGACGAACGGGCAAAAGAAAACTTCAATTCTTGCTAATCAGTTTAAAAAACAGAGTGTATGAAGACTTGTCTACTCAATCAGCTAAGAGTATTCACTTTAATTTTGGCTTACATACTAAATCTATGTCTTAGTTACATTTTCTAAACTTACCAAGCTGCAATTGGTTATTTTGGGTGAGTAGGATTGATCGTTCGTCAGATTTAGGCCAATATTGTTGTGACTACGCGGTGTATCATAGAATTTGGGATCCAAATTGTTGAGAGCACCTGCAGCAGCGGCATGGCCATCCAACAGCAGTTTGGGACTGCCCGTAAAGCATTCACTAATGGGTATATAAGATCCAGAGGCGGTGCTCAATGCCGGCGATGCCTGGACACTGCTGTGCTGTTGTGCCATGGCGTCGGCCAAGGTTTGTTGTGTTAACACCAAATGCTCTGGCAGCTTTCTAACCACACCATTCGAACTAACAGCAAGTCGGGCGGCAGCTTGAGCTTGTGTCTGCTGTTGCTGCTGCTGCTCGACGGCTGCTTGAATCAATGCGCTCTGATTCAAGTAGAGAGCCGTGGCAGGAGAGGGAGGCGGTTGTTGTTGTGCCGCCGAGAGCAACTGTTGCTGATCAAAGTGGGCATCGCATAGCATTGTCTCCCGATTGTTGTAGTCGGTGTTCACATAGACCGAATCCGAGTTGTTGTTTGAGCTCTGGGGCTGCTGATCAATGACCGTTGGACGCCGCAACAAGGAGTTGGCTGTTGTGCCCGCCGAGGAGTGCAGCGAAGTGGTTGTTGTGTTTTGTGTGGAATTGCTCAAGGCACCGCTGGAGCTGGTATGCTGCTGTGTGCTGCGATTTTCATCTGAAATGCGAAAAGAAAAGTGAAAGTGGATTTGACCAGTTTTCCAACTAACCTCCATTAACTTACCAGCATTTAAGGCAGCCGCTGCTGTGGACGCTGCTGTGGCACCAAGTGGCAGCTCGTTGGACTGCTTGGTATCATGCAGATGACACACCTGACAGATGCAGTTCACCCAATCCCGCATGCTCGCTTCGGTCTCAGCTGCCAGGTAATATGTGCGCTTTGGCGTCTTAATGTCAAACATATACTGAAACTTTTGCTTGCGATTCTCCAAACGCAGACCGCAATCGACTTGCTCGCATTGATCCAGATCTATGACACCCTTTAGCTTACGACAGTATTGATCCGTATAGTATTCAAGGCAAAACTGCTCCGGTATCTCGCCCTGCTTCAAAGTAAACCAACGACGACGCCAGCGCTGCAAATATAAACAGAAAATTATACTTTGTTTTTCATTCTTTATTTTGTTATTTGTGATAGGAGACAGACGGTTGGAAAACATATGTTTTACTTGAGGCGCAGTTCAGTCACTATCCCTTAAACCTTATCCACTATCAACTGTCCACTTCTCGCTCTCCGCTTTCCACTGTCCGACTAACTGACTGACTGACTCTGGCGATTATCTTTTAGCGGTGAGTAAGCAGCGCTTTGTTTTCTCGCTGCCAACGTCGCAGTCGGCAGCGCTGCGAGCGTCGCAGTCACTGCTGTTGCTGCTTTTCCGCGAATCGCACTTACATTGACATTTTCTTGGGTAATCAGCGGCTCACACCCGCAAAAACTGAACACACGACATTGCCAAACCTCTCTGTTCAAAGTCTATTGACACCATGAGCTTATCCAGCTCAATTTGTTATCTTTTATCAATTAGTTAATGAGTTTTTTGTAAAGCTTAAACATTTTTATGGCAATAAAAGCGACGATTAAAGTCGGAAGTTCGTGTTGAGCACGATCTTCAAAGATTTGCTACGTTTTAGTGTCAGCAAACATAAAAAACAAAGCAGAAGGTAGGGCAACAGCTGAGTAGGCACAACTGTGAATGACCCCTTATACAGATAAAAGTAACAATTATATTTAAAGTTAATAAATCAACTTTAATAATGAAAACCTTGCTGTTATAATTTTTAGGCTCTTCCTAGTTCAAAGTACAAATATAAAAGAATTATACTTTTCAAGATTATGGAAACTCGTGAAAATTGGGTAAACATTTTCAAATTTTATTACTTTCAAATACAAAAAAATTTTCAGATTAAAGCACAAAATTTATCTCGGAAATAATAGATTGTTTATATAGTGAATTTTTGGCAAATTGGCGATTGGATATTTGTTAAAGACGTAAGAATAAATATACTATATATCGTGAGATATAATACGATGAAAAGTAAGAAAAATACTTGGAATTATGTTTGCTGTAGAAAAGCTGGATATATGCCAATTGTTCGGAAAATGGGAAAATCTTGCTCTCTAGTGCTAATAGTACTGAATTCAACAGGTCTTTCAAGTGACTCAAGAATTCCGTGTATTTTATTCATGTTTTCATGCTGATAAACATGGGAATTATTTCTGAATCACAAGAAACTGACAAATATTTTGTAGAGTGCACATTAAATATAATTATATTGTTTAATTAAAGGGTATACGCATTTCAGCTAGCTCATTTAGCTTGTTTTTTGTTGTTTTCTGACAGACAAATTTGCATTATTGTCTGCACAGTTTCACGCTTAATTCAATTATAAACAATAAACACACGCATACACAGTGAAATTGGCACCCTGAGGCGAAATAACAACAATAACAAAAATACACAGCTAATTTTCTTTAAGCTTATGCACGAACTAAGAGTTAGTTAGGGCTGATTATACCAAAACAGTGGGAGAAATTTCACTACGGGTGGGCAACAGTGAGTGCTATAAATAAAGGCCCTAAGGATATGCAAAAAATAAAATAAACAACTTATTCTTTAATTTATCCTAAAATCAAACTAATTATTTACTTCAAAATATTTGCATTTTATTAGCTGACAATACAATTATCAAACAGACTGTTTAAATAGGATGTGTGCGCCCCTATATAGCAAGGCTTGCCTTAACAGTCTGGCAACATAAACGAAAACACAAACAACAACAACAAGAACAGTAACGACAAAAGAGACAAAAACAAAAGCAACAATAACAAAGAACGACAAGTGCGTCATTCTGCGTGCTGTGCTGCTTATCGTATAAACTCTGTATACACCCATACATACATATTTATGATATATTTTAAACACATACAAACTCAAACATACACAAATACATATATAGTTATGTACGTGCCTTGCTGATCGCTTTAAGCGTACTTTCTACTTGGAAATAAATTTGATTAAACGACGCTGTTGCCAGTTGTTGTAATTTAATACGCAACGCTGCTGTTGTTGCTGTTGCCAGCGGCGCTTAACGGTTAACAGTTAGCGTAGGGTAAACATTTAATTAAGCGTAAACTTTTGCAGGCAGCGTCACAAAATGTGTTTCCCACGCCAAAAAGCCAAACATAAACACGGCAATACTGCACGCATACAAGCACACATCACAGACACAGGCATACTCACACACATGAGCAGCTCTATCGTAAATAGCTCATTCATAATTTACAAACAGCAACAACAACGCAGAGAGCAACACTTTGCGGTTTTCGCTTGTTTGCATTTCAATCATTCTTCGCTCTGCGTTTCCCATCAAACCGAAGTCGCAGCCAAAGCCAAAGCTATGCAGCAGCAGCAGCAGCAATAACAACTCATATCATCAGCCATGCAACCCATGCACAGTCAGTCGGTCGCTTATTAATGAATTAAAAATGATTATCGGACACAAAACAACAACAGCAAACAAACAAATGATCGCGCACAAACACATACACACAGGCATGAGCACAGACACAAACACACGCACACATGTACACAAACATGATGTACACTGAACGTAATTGCTTTTTCTCTTTTTTTTTTATTATAATATTCACTCAGTTTATACTTTAACCCAATACACACATGTATGTATATGTATACACTGGGGATATAGTTTCAGGCTGTTCCTGCGGAACTGCTTTTAATTACTGCGTCTAAGGAACGCTGATTACTACTATACCAATCTCTGCCTCTCCCCTGCATGACACACAGTGCCAAGTGACCAGCTGCATCCTCATAGTATCCAGGAACAGCACTGCAGTCATGAAACCCCACACCTCCCACACTGGAAGATCACGTAGATCACTAACAGCAAGACCGACCACAAAACGTAATTGTACAAAAATGCCATTGCCTTTGGTGCGTTTATTTGCATGACTCAGTGTAGAACAAGCGGAAAAACAGTTAAACATTTCTCATTTCATGCTTTTGCTGCTGTTCTCAGCTATTTTCCCGTATGCTTTGCTTGCAGATTGCACATTTGACTGACCATTTGGTATTTGTGTTTGGAGTTTAACAGGAAAAAAAAACTGCTTTGTTGCAAGCTATGTGTAAATAAGACTTACAGCACGCCAAATACGCTTTGTCGGCGGTGATTTTATCAGCCATCCCTCATGGAATGTGCTATCCATTATATTTAATTTTTTTCTTAGCACGATGGTTGCACTTTAATTATTTTTATTATTATTTATCCTTCGATTTTCACTGTCCGCGCACACACATCCGCGACAGAATAGAGTTTAGAGTTGTATTGTGTTGTTCAGAATAGTAGAGTTGTCCACTGTAGTTCATTGAAGTAGTTCCAGCTCAAATGAACTTTGCGCAAGAAATCAAGTCGAAAGCAACTCTGATCAAAAATACCCAGTATTATTATAGCAAGCAAATTTATTCGGAATCATTGGTACCATGGGATTTTTGGTAAAGAAAATACAAAAAGCTAACAAATTATGATTAAATTGCCAATCAGGAAATTGCCAAGTAGGAGAATCATAAAATGAAATAGGCAGCGATAATACTGGTTCATTGATACAGAATTGCGTCGTGCAGCCAACTTAACGCTTGTCTTTTGGCGCCTTATTCAAATTGATGTAGTTTGAAAACAAAACAAACGAATAACACAAACATGTGCTATGTATCTTCATGCCCATTTCGCAACTTCTAAATAAATAGTTAGCAATTATATTTGTTTAGAAATAAATTTTATTCCGTCGCGTTAATTGCATGCTGATAACATACAGTTTCTTTTCCATATACATAAGCATAATCATACCAAACAGCGCAACACACAACACTACGCTGATCTTAGACGGAACCGGCCCCTCCTCTGTTAAGTTGGCGCACTGTTTATTTGTCCTTGCTGTCTCCCTTGCCACCACGAATCCTACCGGTACGACGGGCAGCAATAAGACCGACCTTGCGACCAGCAGATGTGCCACGCTTGACTGTCGATGCCTTACCAATATGTTGATGGTTACCACCACCGTGGGGATGCTCCACAGGGTTCATGGCAACACCACGCACCTTAGGCCAGCTGTTGCGCTTCACCTTGTACTTGTGGTAGGCACGACCGGCCTTCAGGATGGGCTTGTCGATACGGCCACCGCCGGCAACAATACCGACCATAGCACGGTTGGCAGAGGGGACGACCTTCTTGGCGCCAGAGGGCAGCTTGACACGGGTCTTCTTGGAGTCCTGGTTGTGGGCAATAACGGTGGCATAGTTGCCAGAGGTACGTGCCAAACGTCCACGATCACCAGTCTTCTCCTCCAAATTGCAGATGATGGTACCCTCAGGCATCTGGCTCAGGGGCATAACATTGCCAATCTGCAGAGTAGCCTTGCGTCCGCAGTACACGAACTGGCCGGTGTGCATGCCCTCGGGGGCAATGAACAGTTCCTTGCGGATCTTGTAGCGATAGGGATCGCGGAAGTGAACGACGGCCAGGGGAGCGCCACGACCGGGATCGTGCACGATGTCCTACGAAAAACAATTTGTATTCCATATTAGTTTATCTTAGCGCCAAAGCTGCGTTTACACAAAATCACAAACTTACCTTGACAACACCGCGAATGTAGCCGGAACGCTCGGCAAAGTCCAGGGAACGGAGCTTGGCGGCTCCCTTGCGCTTCTTGACGTGCGCCTTGAAGACGGAACCGGCGCCCTTACGCTGTGCACGAATTACACGACCCATTACTATAATGGAAGAAAAACCACTTATGTTTAGTCAATCTTAGTACACATCACAATTAATATGCGTCATTTAATCGCACACAGACTGCAGATTTAACACAAATATCATATGCATGAGCATGATAAATATTTTTATATAGCATTTGGTGTATTATTTTTATTGGATGTTTCAATCTGTGCATATAATATTGCGATTATCTTTTCAGCAGTCGACACCTACCGATGCTCGGGTAAAAAAGAAAAGAGAGAAGAGGAAGAGAGACGCAAATTGTCAAAGTTGTGACAGTTAGCGCTGCCAACTTCACGTTGTTTTCCGTCAGCTGTGCAGCGCTACACCAGTGTTGTTAGCCACATGTTGCTATCGATAATCGACTATAACCACCCAGCGTCAGTTATCGAAAAGACTCAGTTTGAATTGCAGTTGATTTTTTTGTTTATTTTTTTTTTTTTTAATTTTGAGATTATATATATAATAATTTTTTTTTTACGATTTGCATTTACATTCATTTCTTTATCATCCATTTACTTGTTTTATTTTAGAAATAAAGTAAGCATTTTATTACTAATTCGGTTTTTAATTGCATTTTAGTGCATTTTGTTTAAAGAACATTATTAAATATTGGGGATGGGCGGGGGCACAGGGTATACATTTATTTTCTTTCATAACACAAAAAACAAACAATATTTTTAATATGTATATATATATTTTTTTCATTGAGATGGGTTGGATTTTCCATTCATTTCTTTTTGTTTTCTTTTTTCATTAAGGGAGGGACGCACATGAGAAAACAACACAAAACAAGGAAGAATTAATTAATTAATTAATAATTTCAGCATTTACTGCCATCATAATTTGACATATGTATTCGCAAAGGATTATTGCTGCTGTGTGCCGATTAATGTAGAATGTGTATTATTGCAACGTAGCCATTAAATAATTATTTAATTAAGCGATGAAAACAAAACAAAATAGAAACTCAAATGAACTGAAAATTCATTGAAATGCACAGCACACAAGCGGAGTTTGTCGTCATAATTAAGTTTTTTTTTTTTTAATATATTAACACGCTAGCTTGTTTTTTTTTTTAATAGAGAATTTCGTTTCATCTTTTTGTAGTTCTGTATAAAAGTTCAGTAAAAAATGCAGCTTAACTAGGTTCATCGAATTCTTTTTCCCATCCAATATTGGTTGTTGTTTTTTTGTTTTTGCATTATCAAGGTAAGTAGTTTGTCTTCAAAATGACATACATACGAATATGTTTATGTTATTTGTAATTTATGCACTTTTCATTCAATTAATCAATCAATTGTCTCATAAGTAGGTTCAAATTTCGTTATCGTTCAGCTTGCTTGTTGTATTCATAATCATAATTATCTTTTATGTTAAGCATTTGTTTGTTTGTGTTGCTTTCTGCTATCCGTATTTTTGTATCTTATTTTACACATAATTCATCAATCATAATTTTTATCGGCATTTGCTTTTGTTGCTTATAACATTTCATTCTTTTCTGTATCGATCGCTCAGCATTTCTATATTTTATTATTTGCTTTTTATCACTTAGTTTTTACAATGGCGCTTTTTGTTTTCTTTACTATTCCGTTTTTCTTTTCTTTCTCTTCATAAAAATGAGCATACAGAGACATTAATTTATATATATTTATTTTGTTTTAAATATAAATGTTGCTTTGCTTTTTCATTTTGCACTAGCTCAAAACGCACAAATAAATTCTAATAAATTGTTTTTCTTTTTTGTTTTGTTTAATATTTATCAAGAACAATGAAAACTAATTGCATTTCGCTCACAATTCGATCATTATCTTCGATTATTCTCCATTACCTTTACGTTCTTCTTCTTTATGTTTTGCGTTTGCTTTCTTTGTTTTGTTTTGCGTTTTTGCTTGCGTTATTAACTTAAGTTTAACTTGTAGGCAAAAAGTATAATAATAATTAGAAAAAACAACTTGCACACAATTTTAAAATGACATTTGAAATGAAATTGCTGTGTGTGTGTCTATGTGTTTGTGTGAGTGTTGGGGATATTTATATATATATATATATATATGTGTGTGTGTGCATACAAATAAACTGCGATTTAGTTATGTAACTTCATTATACATATGCTTGTCGTGTGTTTTGGTGTGAGTGTGTAAAGAAACACAAAAACAACTGTTTGTTCTATGCTTTTGCTTCTTCTTCTCTTTCTGCTTTTGCTTCTAGTGGAAAAGAAAACCTCGTCGAGTGAGCTTGGAAAATAACTCGCGTTTTACTTTGCTTGTTTGCTTTCTCTTTTTGACCTAACGTTAAATAAACGCTTTAAAAAATGCGAGTATTTTTTTCTCGTGTTTTTATATCTATAGCACACACATTTACTTTTAATTGAAACTTTTCTCCTGCTGAATTTCTTTTTCATAAGCACATTATTACGATCGCATGTGTGTGTCCGTGTGTATTTGTGTGTTTCTGTGAGTGTGGTATGTTTATGTATAGGATGATCTCACTTATAAATTATGCACTTCTTTTTTCTTCACTTAAACGAGCTTAAATGTTGTTGTTGTTGTGTGTGTTCTCTTTAGATATTTGTGTTGTAAAAATAAGAATATGTTGTTGTTGTTGTTAATATTGAATGTTTTTCTGGATCATCAGTTGCCAAGTTGTGGAAGGTTATGGGGCTTATCGGGATATGGAGTTCTGGCGTGAGCACCATTTTACCAATTGGCCATTCCCGGCTTGTTGAGCGTCATAAAGTAAATTTGACACGATGAAGCACCTTTGGCACTGCTGAAGAATACTTTGTCATTGCGCTCGCAAAGGAATTTCAAACGCTGCGCTTTCTTGTGCATAAACACACCATCCAGATGGCCGCTCTCAACCGAACGTATCTAAAAAGAATAAGAGAAACTTTAGTTAAAGTTTATAGTAGTTAAGAGCACTCACCTCTATTGCTTTATTGCCCCAGCCCATAATTTGTCCAGTGCCTATGTAGGCCACCGAGGTGGGCATCTCGCCCCACTGCAAAGAGAACGGCACAGAAATATTTAATATTAAAAGCTAAGAGTTTTAAAAAAAGAGAGCTGCTTAAAAGATCTTTGTTGACAGCGTGGCTCTCAAAAATGTATTTTAACATAAAATCTCTGTATACGCTGTTAATTAGAAGAGCGTTGCACGAATAGACCAGCGTGAGCGCTTAGCAAAAGAGAAATGAAGCCTGCTGTACAGAAGGACTGTTAAGTAACAGCTCTGCTTTTAGGCACAGCCTCATAAATTCCTTTATTCTTTCTTATAGTTGAGTTATTTCTTATGAGTGTTAAAAGGTAGTTTACTTGCCTGCAGCACAATGTTCTTGGACACACGACCGGCAGTGTTGACATAGACACCTTCATTGTCATAGCAGAGCAGTAGTTGCATACCGTTTGAGTTTGGAAGCGCCACAATACAATGCGGAATGATAGCACCCTGAGTCTGTGTGTTGAATTTCACATTTACAGGGTATGTCCAATCAGTATGGCATGCGGCACTTACATGCTTAGGAAGATATATATCGTATACTTCAGCCGAATCTAAATCAACAGCATGGAAACCCTCAGCGGAACCATAAATCACTTTCAGTCTCGACTGATCCTCAATTGTGAGATCGACCAAAAGGGGGCGATGTTCCAGTTCACCAAAATTCTAAAAGGAAACCCAAATATATGTATAAAACTTATATTCTTTTAAATTTCAATACTCACCTTAAATGCCATAAATTTGTGATATGGTTTGGGCGCCCATGCATAGATTTCAATCGAGTCTTTTAATGCAATCACTAGGAACTTAATCCTCTCATATTTGACAATCTTAAAATGTACAGCACCTTGTAGATCACCCACATTAATCCAGCCATTGCGGCGTTCCACTTGCTATAAATTAGAAAATGGAATCGAAAATTAATGTCTTTGTGGTTTAAAGTTGTCAAAAGCTTACATCAGATAGACCATCGGTGCGCAAGATCTTGGACTTAAGCCAGGACAAGTAATAGACGCGCACACGATTCTTTTTGCCCGATATGGTTACCAATATGTTTTGACCCTCTAGCACCTCCATTTGTTGGAAACGGCGACGCGAGATGAGCTGATAGACCTGTTAAATAAAGAACAAAGTTTAATAATGTGTATCTTAATAGAGTAAGTGGAATTTGCTATAAGGTGACGAATTTCTAAAGAACCTTTATGAAAAAAGACCTTTAAGGTCAACACTTGTGGTTCGGTTGTCTTAGGACTATAATCCGTAGACTATAAGATCTTCAAGTACAAAATGGGGATGATAAATGACTGTTTTGATATTTAGTCTTTCCTACTTACTTAAAATAACCTCTTCCTCTTAAAATAACCCACAAATCAATCAAAATTCGTCGCCCTATAGCAATTCCTACATCTCCAACTGAACTTACCTTGCCCTGACCGGAACGATCGAGTAGCATGAGTCCATTCTCGGTGCCAATTAGCAAATTGACGCCCCAGAGCGCGGCACATAGAATCTCCGAGTTGAAACGCTTCTTATACTTACGTATCTCGGGCGTATCATTGGCCGCCTCATGGGAAGTGGGCGTGACATTGACATTAACGGTCGACTCACGACGTGACGGACCCGATCCGCCGGCACCGAAGCCAAAGGTGAGAAAACTGCGTTGTTTCTGTTGCAGCGCGTATGCGTGCGGTGGCAAATGGGAACCGGAAGCGTTTGTTGTTGTTGTGGAGGAGGATGAGCATGGTGAGAGGTGTAGAATGTTCGCGGAGGAGGAAGAAGCAGATTTATGCAATAAATTAGTAATACTGCTGGAAGAACGCGTTTTGCTTATCGAATTCTTTGGCGAATTTTGTCTCGAATTCGATGTCGATGAGGTCAGCGATATTGTTGACTGTGGTGAATTATTGCAACTGCTAATAATTACACCACCAATAATGCTGCCGCCGCCATGACCGTGACCGCCGACGCCGACGGCGACGCCTCCGGCGCTGCTGCTGCTACTAGCGATAAACGATTTCGATGGCGTGGAATGCACGGATGAACTAATGGCCGCTTGATACTTTTATATATATATATTCATTGATTGATTGATTGATTTGATTTTGTTTTTGTTTGATTGTTTGGTAGGTATTGTTTTTTTTTTTTTTTTGTATTTGTAAACAAAGAGAAAAGAAAATAGAAAAAGTGCAAGAAAAAAATTTCAATTAGTCTTCGAGTTTTGGCAACAAAAATAAATTCATTAATAAATTAAACATGCTAAGGGAAAGAGTAGAGTGTGTGTGTGTGTTGGGTTTGTATCTGTGTGTAGTTTGTGTGTGTGTGGGGGTTTATAAGTGCTGCTTAAGCTAGCGACAATTTAAATAAAAACTATAGCCAAAAATATATTTAAAGAAAACACAAAGAGCTGAGAATTGTGAAAAATGTTAGCCATAAAAATAAATACAATAATAACAAATTAAACGAAATGAAATGTGTTTAGTCTTTCCCACGGCCAATGATAAATAAAACATTAAATTGTTGTGTATATTTGTTTATATGTATAGTTTATTGGGTTTTGTGTATCTGTGTGTGTGTGTAGAAAAACAATAAGAATGAAAAAGGTTTATAGAAAAGCTGCATAAGTTGTGCACTGTTAATAACAGCGCAGGTGAAGAGTGAGATCGCCTCTGTTGACTCTGTTATGTTAACAGAACGGCAACGAAATGTTAGTGACAGTGACATGAAGCTGGCTGCTATGCAACGCAATGTATGAGAAGAAGAATAAGAGAAATAGCGAGCACAGTGGAATGCCGTGCACTATTAGGTGCATAAAAAATAATTAAAGATACTTTGTATTATATACAACGAGGATAAATTATAAAATGAGGCATTCCTGGTGCGTAACTTTGTACAACTTTAAAAGCCCTGCACACTTAAAATATACACAAATTGTTTGAGAAGTTTTTGAAATAATAAAAACTATACACAAAAGTAAACGTTATTTAATTTTTTTATACATATTTTTGTGGAAGATTGTTTGGTAGTTGTTTGAGGATATTTAGATTTTTATAGTTGTTTTATTTGGGTTTCATGTTTGAAAACTATTGCTGTTGTTGTTGTTTTTCATACTTACTATTGTAAATTTTGGTTTGTTTGTAATTGATTTGTTTTTTGTAATTTGTTAGAATATATCGTAGTGGCCATCAGCTCAAACGTTGCGGAAAGACAAAGCACAATTAAGAAGAAGAAATTGTTTGTAACGTTTTTAATTTGGTATCGGTTAAATTTGATTTGTTTGTTGTTTTTTTTTTTGATACTGAATTAAATTCATGCACTTGTAAAAGCATCGAATTGGCATGCACCTCAAATATATATAGATAATTTTAATTTATTGACCAATTTAGTTCGATTTATTTAATTTATCTATTTGTTTAAATTTTTTTTCGTTACGCGCTCTTCATAATGAACTTTGCTCCACGTCAAAGAAAAATGTTTATGCTAAGATATTTCTTGGATTAGTTACATTTAAAGGTTAGATAATTTTGAAAAGATCAGTATAATTTTGTTTAAAGCACATAAAAGATACGTTAAATTATAAAAATATGGCTAGAAACGGAAACTTTTTAAGGAAAAAGAATTGAACTTGATTTTGTTAAAAATCGATTTGATCCACTGTGCAAAAAAAGTGTCTATGAACTGTGAACTGAAGTGAGAAGTGCTTGGATCTCTTATAACGATTATTTATTTAGTTGTAAACCATAAAGGCATAAGAACAGCAAATGACATAGACAATTTATGAAACTATTTGTAGTTGATTTTTTTCTTTTTGAATTGGTTTTTTGATTATGCATGAGACAGACAACAAAGCACAAAATCGAGGGGGCGTTTATAAGTTATTATCACAGTATACGTAAAAAAGGTAACAATAAAAAAACAGAAACTCGGAACTCGATAAAAAAAATCAGAAAGAAAAATATAACGAATTGAGTTGAACGCACAAAACACACAATGAAAAATCGAGTCGATTGATAAATACGAGAACGAATACAAGTATTAATGGGACACACTGGAACTGGATAGCATTACTCACCTCCTCACTGGATGATTTATCGTGTCGCGGTGGCGTTGCCGGGGATGCCTGGCTGAGTAGATCGGGGAGAACACTGCTGGTCCGGGTGCCCGGGGTGCCAAGGCCGCTGTTGTCCCCTCCAGCACCGCTACCGGCTACACCGCGATTCTATACCGGAGAAAAGGGAAGCACAAGCATACATATATATATGAGAAAAGTTGGCAATCAAAAAAGTTTCAAATGTTGGCAATAAATTTGGGGAAAAAACGAACATTTGAAAATGAAATTAAAACGAGAAAATGGGTTATAAATGCTTTGAAAAGGTAACACAACAAAAAGTAATGAATAAAAAACAAATTGAAAGAGTCGTAAATAGTAGTAGAGAGAGAGACAGAGAAACAGAGAGGTAGAGAGTAAAATAAGTGAAGAGTAGAGCAAAATGAATGCCAATGAGATACTTAAGGATACTCAAGAGGTGTCCTTCAAACAGGCCTCAGTTTAACATTTAACAGCTTACAAACTAAAAACAATTCAAGTTTTAATTAATTTAATCATTTTTCCTGGGAAGGTCTTCAAAATTGTTTTAAAGCTAACAACTCATAGACCTAAAAAGCACTTAAAATTAGTTTAGTTTTGTTTAGCGCAACTTTTTCGTGGGGGATTGGATTTTTCACAGCTCTGCGCAGCAGGCAAAACGTTGCTCAGTTTGCAAACATCACAAAACTTACTTAATTTTTGTTTATAGTTTGTTAAACAATTAACAATTTAACTGCAGACTAACCAAACCAACAAACTTTTCAAAAATTGATTGACTTTAAAACAATTTTGATTAAAAGAAATGAATTTTGAGCAAAGCTTAGGCAAAAGCGAGTTATTGACGTGGAAAATTAATAAATAGAAAGCTTTTTATATTACATATCTGCCAATCTCTTAAAGGAATATAATTTAATGCCTCAACTTTAATAACTTTAAAATCTCCTATTACCTTAACTGACAGCTTTTGCATAAAGCGATACAAAATTATATGTTTAATACCATAAAATCTGTTTAGTTCCAACTAAATTCCCCGATTCAACTCAGTTTTATTCCTTTTATGCTAACATAACTTTATAATACAGTAATACTATGAGATAATGACATTATTTACAGGTATACTATAAGAAGCTTAAGAGTTAAGCCTGCAAAATTTATACTTTATTTTTTGCTTTGTTTATTTATTTTAGCATCTCATTAGCATTCGATACTTTCGCTTTTATGTGAATGATAAATTATATACAGACGATGGTATAAATACCGTTAATGATACTTAGATTTGACCGAATACCAATTAGAAAGCAACACCTCAATATGTTTCTTATTATAATGCACTATTCGTTTAATATCAAGATGTTATAAACCAAGCATTAAATTTGTCAATTAGTCAATTTCAAAGCAACCGCTCTACACTATCATAAGCAGCATATACACGAGTCAAGTCTTAAGTACAAGTATTATAAATGTTATGGTTATGTTACCAATTAGAATTAGTTACTCGAGTCAGTGGATTATTTCTTTTGTTTTGATTTCAACAAACAATCAAAAACAAGTATGCCAAATGCAGTAATAAATAAAATAAAATAAACATGCATGGGAAGGTCAAAAGCAAATAGTAAAGGAAATGAAAACAAACATAAATAATGATAAATCGCAAACGAATTTATTTTGTTGTATCATTCCATTCTTTGGTATGATTTCAATCAGAGACACTGTTATTTACGAGCTGTTAGTGCAATGTTATTAACAGAATGCGGCATGTTAACAGCTGTGTGGGCGATGAATACACTGATGCGAGAGATCGAGCGAGGGAAACAGAATGAAGGAGAGATGCAAGAGAGAGCAATGCGTGTGTATGTGTGTGTGTGTGTAGGCTGTTTGTTGTTGCGGTGAGTATGGGATTTCTAGCCAAATGGTAAATTTAATTTGCATTACGCTTTTTGTTTTTGGTTTTGTTTTGTATTTTTTTTTTTTAATTGTTTTGCTTTCAAGTAGTTTGGTTTGGTTTACGTTTCTGGCGCCAAGACAAAACACAATAATGAGCGATATTTGTAATTGATTTATCATCTGCTGCCCTTTGTTCTTTGTTTGTTGTTTTTGTTTGTGGATGCGTGCGAGCTGAGAACGTTTACCTGCTGCTGCTGCGGCTGTAGCTGCTGCTGCTGTGGTTGTTGTTGTTGCTGCTGTTGTTGCTGCGCACGCGCCGCTGCATTTTGCAACACAATTACAGACTCAGTCTTTTCGCGACGTGGACGAAGAAAATCGAAATTAGGCCACTTGGTAGGCGCTGCTGTTGCTGCCGCTGCTGCTGCTTTTGGAGCAGTTGTCGCTGCGGCTGCGGCGGCCGCTGTTTTTGCTGTTGTTGCATTGCTGCTGGCAGTGGACGTTGCCGCTTTGGCTCTGTTAGCAGCTTCCTTGCTGCTGCTATTGTAAATGCTGTTCCTTTGGTACACGGCACTGGCTCGCTGCGCCTGAACAAGCGATGGCGATTGCAACTGTGCATTGTTGTTGCTGCTGCTGCTGCTTAGCACGGCAGAGTGACGTTTTGTTAATGGGAAAAAGTCGGAATTTTCACGTCGAAAACCGCGCACAAAACTTGGCAGCTTTGAGTCAGACTCTTGACGTTTGTGCTGCGGCTGCGACTGCTGCTGTGTGGAGTTGTTGGTGCTGCGCTCTTTGGCAATGCCGACGGCAGAGGAGGAACTGGCGCCCTTAAGTGGCTGATAACCCTTTGGAACTGGACGTGCAATGGCTTCAGCAACGCTGGCACGTTGCAATTTTGCCTCCACCTTCAACGTGCTCAAAAACGAGCTACGACTGAGACTGGCTGTGGTGCTGCCACCGCTGCCACTGCCACTGCCGCTTCTGCTGCTGCTGTTGTCGGTGCTGCCTACGGGTTTCTTTGGGAAGAATTTATCAAAGTCCCAGTCACGCAAAAGTTTCGCTTCGTCGCCTCTTTTAGGCGCGTGCGATGTGGAAGCCGATTTTTGTAAGCGATTTATGTTTTGTTCTAATTTCTGTTTACAGTTGTTGTTGTTGTTGTTGTAGTAGTAGTGGTTGTTGTTGTTGTGGTTGATGTTGTTGTTGTTGTAAGTAGCAACGCAAGAGAAGAATTGTTAGGTTTTTACTTGGTTTTTTTTAATGCTTTTTTCTCTACAAGCTAAGTTGTTGTTTCTTGCTTTTTCTACGCCCAGAAAAAAAAATTATGAGACCCCGATTTTTGTATAGCATGGAAAGTTTTTCATGAATTCTCTCATTGCATTGCATTCCATATAATATTTTGATAAGATTGTATTTGTTTTGTTTTGTTTCAGGTGTTGCATTTGTGAGTGCACAGGTGTTTACATACAGAAGATAGTAAAAGGTATTGTCTATCATATCAGGTGAGTCATACTAGTTTATGATCTGAAACCAGTTGGATGCACTTGTCTATACCGACTGCATTCGATAAACACATATAGAAAATTTTGTATTGTTTATGTACAATATACAATTATGATGCATTAGAGCTGAAAAACTATCTTAAAATTTAGTAATTTAATAAATATCGATGATTATCGATACATATCAACGATAAATATTTTTTACATAGCACCTATCGTTTTTAGTTTATTTATTCAAATTTTTATGATAAAAGCTATCGATAAATCCGATGAATTCTCGATAGTTGTCGATTGTTTGCCAGCTCTAAAAAGTTTTCATGAAAAGTGCCCGTGTAAACATTCTTTCTATGCACCAGTGCGTAACACAGTTTTTGTTTTTTGAAGTTTTTCGAAAATCGTTTGAAAATAATAATAAATTAAATGAAAATTTATACTCATTTCGAGAGGGGAAAAGGATTGGGTATATTACATAAAACTTTGTACAAAAGAAATTCACGAAAAAACGTTTCATACTGTGTTTGTTCTTTGAGAAACACACACACTAATCAAATTAAGTAAATATTTAGTATAGAAATAAGTATATATGTTTTGGATAAAAGTTGAAACTGGGCTCAAATAATGAACTTGTTCTGCAAAATTGGTTAATCAAAATAAAATATATAAAGTACCATATAATTGCGGCAAATAGTTGTCTAAATATAGAACCACAACCAGTCAAAATTATTTTGTTTGTTGTTGTTGATTTAATTGACTAGTATTAATTGTATTTTTTTTATTTTTTATGGCTTTTCTAGGTAGTTATTTTAACCTGTTACCCTACAAAAGCTAATTACAATTTATACAACTGCCTGAGATAGATAAAGCCCTAACTTAGACCCTAAATCAAACTCAATGTATCTCAATTGTTAAGAAAAAATATCTCAAAGAAATGGAAAAAAATACTAAATAGTTAACTTAAAGAAATGTACTAAAAGAAACTATAAGTCTAGTATATTAGATAAATGTTATAGTAGAGAGTAGCAGGAATTGGTGGGATACTTACGCGCTTCATGATCAGCGTACGATCTCCGGCCTGATCATCGTCATCCGGCGTCGGTGGCAAGGGTCGATTGGGTGGACCACCACTGCCATGGCTCAACGGTGTGGTCGTTGTGGTGGTGGAATCCTCCGAAACGGGTCCCAAACCGGGCCTATACGAAAACTCGGGTCTGAACAAACCAAAATCCAAACAAAACAAACGAAGAAAACACAAAAAGGCAAAACGCAAAAAAACGGGCGGCATTTTCAAATTTTTAACATTTGAAACAAAATTAATTAAAGAAAAATGTGTGTGAAAGTGAGAACAAATCAACAATAAAGTGAGAAAAAGTTAAGAATGTTGTTGTGAATTCAATTTGAGTACCAAATATTTAAGTGTTTATTTAATTAAGATTTTTTATAACTTTGTGGATGTTTGCACTTTCTACAAGTTAAGTAAATTTTGCATTATAGTGTTTAGTTAAAACAAACTTTTATTGCATGTGGCATAAATAAATGATGCTAACCGCAGTTTTTAGATGAAATTTTATGTGTTGTAAAATTTCTAAAATATTGTGAGCTGCTATGGTAATCCCTCTTAGCTTTTTAAGTCTTTGGTTTAATAACATTTTCCTGGGTTTCGTTTTATTATGTTTTTGTTTAAGCTAAGCAAATTTTTTAATTAACTGTTTCTTTCCTACACATATTTCATAACTTTATAAGCTTGATAGTTTTAAAAATTTGTTAAAGTCGGAAATATTTAAGCACTCAAAAAATTATTTAAGGCAAAACCACATTTAAAAATGGGTTGAATAATTTTGTATATAGTTTTAAAATATTGTAATATTTAGCCTAAGTATTAATTATTAATTTTTGAATATTTCTTATACGATTTGCTATATATTTTTGCTGCAATTTTTAAAGCTCATCTACCAATCTAAATTGATGCTTGATAACAATGTGATTCTGAGCTGGTAAAACATCGAAATATCGGCACATTTAAAATTTAAATATTTCATATTCGATATTTTTGCCAGCTCTAAAGTAATGTGCGCTGATTTGCAGTGTAGAAAACTGTATTTACTCTTAACTGCCACGCCTTTCGCCCTTTTGTGTTGTGTCTATTTGAAGCTAGTGCTTCTCAGGTACACCCTATTGGAAAGCTAATACTTACAGCGGCTTGGGAGGATCGCTGGCGAGGAGCGTGCCATCGTTGCGTGCCCGATCGTTGGGCTCATCCGGTTCGCTGTCCGAGTCGCTGCTGTCGAGTGGATCCAATGGATTGACAGTTTGGCCCAAATGATTGTTCGACTGCTGTGGCAGTGAAGCAGCTGGCTTCGATGATGATGACGAGGCCGAGACACAGATGGCCCCGTTATTGGATGAGGCACCAGATGAACGATTGTTACGCGGTGGCGCCTCCGGTTGTGCCATTTGCTGTTGTCCACCGCCGCTTGAGGCTGTCTGGGGCTGCGGCTGTTGAGAGGAGACCACGCCCAATTCATTTAATTGTGCAGCTAACACATCTAAATGATCCTACAGGTTTTTTTTTCGATTTTTTTTTGTATTTTACAATAGATTGATTTTCGGGTCAAGTAATCGGAGGATTTTCAGTTGATATACAAGTGTGTGTGTGTTTGTGTTGTGTGTGTGTGTTGTGTGTGTGTGTTGCACGTACCACAGTATGTGTGTGTTGTTGTTGTAGTTTGCGGAGTGGGGGGCAAATTCGATTGTATCGGGGTGGAACGAAAAGTAAGAGAGCATTAGACTGGTTTGCACCTTTCACTTCTTATAGATAAACAACAAACAGGGCCAAAACATTAGAGAAAGCTCGGTTAGTTATTATCTATGAAACTTGCCGGTGTTAGTTTGATTTTTCAATTTTCTTTCTTTTTGGCATTACAAACGCATCAATCACAGCAACTCTTCTATGCATAGAACCGCTTCAGCAGCGACTACTTTATATTTTTTTTTACTATTTCGTGTTAGTTGCAGTTGGAAATTGAAAGTGTATTTTTTTTTCTGGGTTTAAGGTTAGTGGTCACGTGCATGGGAAGTTGTTATAACGGAGTTACGAAAGTATATTTAGTGTAGTATTTTTTTGTAGTGGTTTGTGTACCTCCATCAAGAATTTCGACAAAAGTTCCAAAAATATTTTTTTTTGGGGGGAAGTTACGTTTATAGATAGACTCGTAAATCAAGCATAAAATACACATACAATAAGATAGAGTGTAAAAGAAAGAGAGGAAGGGAGGAGCGAGCGAGCAGGCTACAACTGAAAATGATAAAAAACATACCTCAGGTCTCCTTGGTGGTAACTGTTTATGTTTTCATTGTTTGTTGAGTGTTTCAATTGAGTATATGTTTGTTTAGTGTTTTTGGAACGGAGCAACGGGATGATGATTATATATATATGCACACACATGAGCGAAATCATAAGGTCGATATATAGTTATACACATATATAGTATTATGTTATGGTAGGCGCACAAAACATGAAAATAAAAGAAGTTCAAAAATCATATATAAATTTACAGTCGTACAAATGTTTACGCAGGTTAAATTAAAAATTAGAGTTAAGAGCGAGTTTAGGGTACTAGTCTACAATAGATCAATGGGGATTTTAAGGGGTCTAAATACGGGACACTTTAATTGGAAAGCTAAACTGTCTTGGAATATATTTTCTGGTCAAATTTGCCTATGATTCAGCAGCTGATTTAAGATTTCAAATATGTACCTATATTTCTAGACTTATAGTAGTAGTAATGTAGTAGTATTAGGCATAAGATTAAGTGATAATTATAAAATTATTGTAAATAACCTTGACTTTTCTCATATTTCTGTACCCTAACATTTTTGTTACAATTTTTACACTTTTTAGTTTACATTTCTTAATGTAAATTGAATGGCATAGTAATACAATAAATAAACAAATATATTTTATAAAACTGCTATACTTATTTCGATCTCAAAATAACACTATTTCTTTAACATAACTATAAAATACTAAATGAATCATTTACACTTATTAAAATAATCATACTTTCTTCTAACATTTTTAAACACAGCTATCAACTACTATTTTTAACAGCCAATAAAACTAATCATATTAATTTGAAATCCCCTATCGTTCCTTCTCTCTTTTCTTAAGCTATTCTTTCCTTTGCCTAAACACTTTTAAGCTATTTTTATCGCGACTTCTTTCGCTTTTCCATATCAATAAAAGAGTCATTGCTCTGTGATGGGAATTACTATGCCAGCACATAGAGAAAAGATTAAGGATTTTTTTGTTGTTGTTGCTGTTGTCTCTGTTGCTTATCAGGCACAGTGTTAAAGACCAAGCAGCAGCTGCTGTGGGCAAAGTGGTTGTGTAATCTCTATCTGGCATACGCACCGATGGCTTGAAGTTGTTCTGTGAGCTGCGTTGTTGTTGTTGCTGCTGTTGTTGTTGTTGGGGCGGTGTTTGGGCCGCGGGATCACCGCACTTGGGTGTCGGTGGCAATGGCCGATTGGCATGCGGTGGATCTGGCACCACAATCAAACGCTGTGGCAATTGTGGCCTTGCTGGTGGACCAGGCTCCTCAATCTGCTGACGCTGCACAAGTTTAGAAACATAAAATTGCATATTAAATTTAGTTTTAAGTAATTATAGTATAAAAAACTAACCGATGGCGGTTTCTGTTGTCGATTTGCCTGCGGCTGCTGAGCCTGTGCCTGTTGTTGCTGCTGTTGTTGCTGCGCCACTTGCGCCTGCTGCGCTGCATGCGCCGCCTGTGCTGCTGCCGCCGCTGCCTGCTGTTGCTGCTGCTGATGCAGTTGCGCCTGGGCCGCAGCGTGTGCCGCTGCGGCTTGTGCCTGCGCCTGTGCAAGCAACTGATGATGCTGCTGCTGTTCGGCAGCGATGCGACCCTCTTGGATCTGCTGGAAATTGCGACGCAATGTGTCGCCACCTGGCGCCTGAATAATCGAACTAGGCTCACCGGCCAGCTGGGGTTCATCGTCATCGTTATCGGAGCCAGAGTAGCGATAATCTTCGCGTTCCTTCTCCTGCTTGCGTTTCTTGCAGCGATCGATGTGATCCTTCAGCTGAATGCGCACCTGTCGATCCGTTGGCTGATCCTTGATGAACGCATGCTTCAATAGATTCTCGGTGTAAGGCCGCTGGTGATAGTCCTTCACTGTGAGGGGCAATTTAATTTTAATTAAAAGCTAACTTCAAATTAAACGCTCAACTCACCTAGCACCGTGTCAATGAAGCCGTGAAACTTCTTGGACCATTTCTTGGATTTGAGACGCGGTGGCGAATTGCGTGGAATCAAGAAAAGTGCACGCATTGGATGCAGATCGCAGAGCGGTGGCTGTGACTCAGCCATTTCCAATGCGGTGATGCCCAGAGACCACAGATCAGAGCGATTATCGTATGTGGCATCGGGATTCTCATCGCAGGCAATGACCTCGGGTGCCATCCAATAGGGAGTACCTGTTCAAACACACGCATTGTTAGCCAATGAGTCACCGTTTCTCTCCTACTCCTCTCTCTTACCAATAAACGTATTGCGTCTGCCTATCGTGCGATCCAGCTGTGCCGAGACACCAAAATCCACAAGTTTAACCTCCGCATTATCTGTGAGCAGCACATTCTGTCCCTTGATATCGCGATGTATGACTTTATTCGAATGCAAATAGCTTAAGCCACGTAAGATTTCACGGCATATATATGCAATCCACTCCTCTTTGAGGCTCTGACCCTTTGTGGACTTGACCAGATCGGTAACAGACCCAGCGCCACAATATTCCATAACCAACCAAAGTTGATCATCTTTGCCGGGTAGCGATTTCTTAATGAAGGCCCCATAATAGGTGGCAATATTGCGATGATTTGAGTATTTCTTAAGCACATTGATTTCCAGCTTAATCTCCTCTTCCTCATCCTCGGTGACGTCCATCACCTTTATGGCAGCCAACTGACCAGTTTTCGTATGGCGACCCTGTAAAGATAGCAGAGAAAAAGTTGGGTTAAAATGGGTTGGAAAGTTTAAGTGAAGTTTTCTTAAACAATTAACGCTTGTTCCCCCTTTTTGCTTAATGCGGGCAAAGCTTAAAATTTACTCGACATTGATAGATCTCTGTAGCGTTGTTAAATGCACTTGAAGAGTCACAGACACTTGAACTCAACGAGAACATTAAGAAATGTTGACCATGAAGCGGAGACAGACGTCAATAAACTACGTCGTCGCTTAAGAAATAATAAAAAAAAAGTATATATACATAAACGTATATACATTTATAGATACATTCGTAGCAATCAAGTAAACAACAATTTCAATGCAAATCAAACAATAGAACAGGAAGAATTGTGTGCATCTGCAGGAGCAAATCTGCTGTAGTTGTGACCACTTGAGCGCAATTTGTCTCTCAAGTGGTCACAAGCAACAAAAAGTGTGAAAAACTGTGAGTAATACTATCAGGAAGTCCATATTTGATAAATGTTTACGAGGTGAGAGTGATTCAGTTGCACTGGCGAACATAAGTGAGTCTTATCTTTAAGAAATCAGTTTATAAACTCAAATAACTTTTCATTGGTTCACAACTTAAAACTGCTTTAACTTTAACTACTTAAATATTAATTTAATATCTGCTTTAATATCTGTCTTAAACATTGCTTAGAATGTTCAACATTAGCTGCACATTAAATATTTGTTTTCCGAACCGTTTAAACTTTCAAATTGCTGTTTAAACATAACGTGACTGCAATTTTATGGCTTAAATTGTTTTTCTTCCTCATCTGCCGTCAATCAAGGCGTAAAAATGCATTTCAATTAGTTGTCAGTTTAATCAAAATCATAAATTGATTGAGCCTGCTTACGATTAAGTTGTCCCAAACGAGTTTTTGCTACAACAAAAGTAGAGTTAAAACGTTGTCTTCAAGAGCGGCATAAAAGTCATTTTACATTTAATACAGTTTTAATTGAGAAGTGCAGGCAACTGCTGCCAACTCTTTGGACGTAATAAATCAAGTGCCTAACGAGAGATGATAACCATATTCTAGTGGAGTGTGGAGGGGGAGGGATGGTGTTGAGCTGATGTTTGAGAAGCTGTTGATATTGAGTGTTTGGAGGACCGTTGGTTTTATTGATTAGCCAGCGGGGCGTTCACTGTGGCAGTTTCTATCAAAATGCTATTAAACAGCAATTTCCAGGCTCTCTTGGCCATAAGCTGTAAGCTCTTCTTGGCCAGCAGCTGTGAAATTGAAGTAACATCATCAACATGGTCGTGTTCGTCGTCGTCGTCGTCGTCATATTCTTCTAACGGTCGACTATGAAAAATTGTGCAGATTTTATGCAAATTAATGACATGCACTAATGGATTTGCAAAAACAGAGACTTTAAGCGGTTAGAAGAAGTGAAAGAGAGTGGGTGGGAGAGGCGTAGGGGCTGGGGAAATAGAGAAATCGATTGGCTATGCTCAAGTATAGATACTTCAGCTGACAGGTGCAACTAGTTAGGTATCAGTGATGGCAATTTAGTTATTTTAAAGCTAGAAGCTTCAAGGAGTGAGCTATAAAAAACCATAAAATAGGACTAAATATGCAAAACATAAAATATATCAATATTCTAAAGCGAATCTTAATGATTCAGATAAAAAGAAAGCTTAGCTACTTTTTAGCAGTTCTTTCCTCTATTCAATTTAGCTTTATTTTAGACCCTGAAATTATGGCAACACCGTTAGGTATCATCGTTGGATCGTATCCAGTTGCTCAGCGTTGCAAATGCCGTTGAGATTTCAAGCGAAATCAATTCAAGTCGCAGCCGTCGAGCGTTTGTCGCAATAAAAATACAAAGAAAAATATTTGTGAATCATTTCGCAGCACTCACAAAGTCAACTCAACTTAGCTGTAGAGCAAATAGAGCTAAACAATCCAAGAAACAAATAAACAAAAGACAAAGGGACGGGGACGGGCAGACGACAAGCCTTTGGCCATCCCCATATAAAGCAAAGAAACTGCTGAATACGTTAAATAATTGAAAATATGTATGTGCGATGAAAACAAAAACCAAAAAAATGAAAACAAAAACAAAACGAAATGAAAATGTTTTTTAAAGGTAAAGTCAACAATGGACAGAGAGTCGAGCAATGGAGCAGACTACAGCTGTCCAATGGGGTTTGCCTACCTATGCAGAAGTCGCTGTTGCTGTTGTTCTCTCGATTCTTCAAGTATTCAGTTTCAGTACAATGATGTATCTGACAGATACAATGCCCGAGGCGTGAAATATATATAAATACACATATGTATGTAAGCAAACACAATAAACTTGATGAAAAATGCAACGACAAACGAATGAAAATCATAATAAAAGAAAAAAAAAAATCACGCACATTGCACATTTTGTGTAAACAGATACAGATACAGCTACAGCTACAAGTTACAGACGATTCATTTTCATATATATTAAAATAAAAGACAATTACGTGCTGTCCTCACGTGTTTCTCAGTTTGCGCTCTCTACCACTTCTTGGTCTTCTTCTTTGGCATATTCTTTAAGTACGTTCATGTAATGAAATATAGCTCCAAATATGTTTATTATTCCCCCAACCGCACCACCACCCTACCCCGTCCCTAAAATCCCACGCTCCCGTTCTGTAGCTTCGGAAATATGTTTGTGCCGTAATTTAACAAGCAGCTGAAATAATTGTTGCTGCAGTAAAGATAATAAGTTTTTCAGACAACAATGAATAGGAAATACCCTTTATATAGGCAGCGGGCTTAAAAAAGTTATGACTTATTTAATGTATACCTAGAATAGATTAATTGTAACAAAAAAAACAAAAATTTTTATAAATAAAATGAAGTAATTTGAATGCGACGCTTATTTTGTATACTTAACTTAATTATTTTTTTTATTGAATTAGCACTTGGGCTAAAATTAATTTAATAAACAAAAAACTATTATATTTTTTAATAAGACATATTTCAAGAAATTAAAAAATAATTCTTGTTTGACAATACTGAAAATTCATTAATTTAAATTAAAATTTTTTTTATATATTATTTTTAAATGAACTTCTTTATTAATATATAAAACTATTTAATTTTAAAGCGTATAAAAATTAATATATTTAATAAATTAAGATTAAAGTATGTTTACCCCCAATTATATATATATTTGTTTATAACTGAAGTCTATTTGTTCTTCTTTCCCCACTCTACATTTATTGCATTTACAGGGTATATCTGCTGCACTCAGCTGACGTTAAAAATGATTCGCACAACGTGTTATGATAACGGTGCAAACATTTCTATGGCAATGCAGAAATGCAAAATTACAACAACAAAAAAAAACACACTCGAAACACACACGACAAGAAAACTTGTCGGAAACTCGGAAACTGCTGCTCGTTACATAAGCGCTAACTGAAAATACTAGGCTAAAAAAAAAGAGGGGAAAAACACTGCAGTCTAGTGCCAAAACTCTCCTCATCCCGTTGCGTTCCCTGGCACCTTTCAAACTACTTAACATTCTCTGTCTCTGGACATTATCGCACAGTCTTAGCCACACACAGTAAAACTGGCTAAAAAGATTAACTTGGACATGTTTTGAGTCATGGCAACTACGTAAATCGCAAGTGGGAAAAACTAAACTAAAATAAACCAGAAAAAAATATACGAAATGGAATGAAATACTAGTGACTGGTGACTAGTGACCAAACAGCTGGTGGGCAATGTGTGTTGCCGATAAGAGAGCACAAATGGAATTGCATAAGGAAATGGATAAAGTTAAAGGGAAAAACGAGACAGGAAAAAGCTGCATTGAAGTCTCTAGTAAGTGGGGAGTGTAGGGAATTTATGGCTATTAATTTAAAGCCAACTAAAAGTAGTCGTGTTGAAAGTAAAAACTACAATAAAAATTATAAATATTAAACTTTAAACTAAGTTAAATAACAAAAGCTATAAATTTATCAACATTTATAGACAAAACTCTTTGTTCTAACTGATTGCTCAATCAAGTCGAAACGGAGAGTTATAATCCCCAAATTTATGTACAAAAAGTCTTTTATAATTTAATAATACATAAAATATGAATTTGTTAAGAAAAGCTTATCAAATTTCACTTGTTTTAATATGCATTTGTTAGCACCCTTTGTGCCTCTTAAATATCTTTAATAAACCTTTAAAATTTATAGCATTTCCTGCACAAAGTAGTGTAAATTATGATTACAGCTGAAAAGACAAACTTTTTAGTTTTGTTTCAAGCCAAAATGGTATTCATATGTAGATTGATTTGGCCGCACAAACAATTCAACACCTTACAATGGCTGTTAGGCAATCGAATTGCCCACAACAACTGAATTGTCGGCAACAAATCAAAAGGCAAAAAAAACCACAGTTTGGTGCACTCTAAACCACTTTACTCTGCTCCACTTCATCTCATGCTCATCTCAATATTCAACTCAACTCAACTCAACTTGGTGGCAATAATTTCACTTTGCTCATTGAGCTTTTGCCTTAGAAAATATAAAATAACAACCGCAGTGCAGAAGTTATATATAGCTGATAGTTGCAGATATATCTCAGGCAACCCACAACACATAACACACAACACGTGCAACACTTGAAGCAACCGCAATTGAATTTACAACAATTGCATTACCAACAGCTAGCAGAGATCCAAGAATGGAGACCAAGAAAACCAGGCAGCAATCAAATCACCACGCCCCCAGTTAACCAAGTGCTTTGGCGCTGCCTGTTTACTTTTGGCCCACTGGCACACACTGAATTATGTATATGTGTGTGTGAGTGTGTGTGGCAACACAGCTGCTGCGTTGGCCAACATTGCGTAAGCTTTTAGTGCTCTCCGCGCGCTGCATCCACATTTGTGGCAATGGAAAATGTTTGCAAATTTCATGTAGTTCCAAATTCCAAAGCAAAGCAAATAAAACCAATAACAGTAGGCTCTAAAATACCCTGTAAACTAAAGTACAGTTTACTACAGTAGGAATAGTATAGTAATTTGGCTTTTAAAGTTAAATTTTTCAAACGTTTTATTAATTTGATTTAAACTTAAATTATATTATTAAAATCATCTACTTTTAGCTGACATTTTTCTTTTCTTAATTTTTCTATATTTTAAGCAATTAAAGAGTCTAAATTTCAAATAAATCTTATCTAAATAAGTTAAATTTATCTACTCCCATTGATTTCAGACAAAAAAATTGCTTAAAACCACAGCAGAAACCACAAAAGATACAATCTTATCTTAAGGCTATTAAATTTGCTATTTATTGCAAAATTGTTAATAAAATAGTTTAATTTATCAGTCATGTTATTGGTTATTATTTAAGCGAGCGAAAGTTATGCGATAAGCATAATCTAATCAGCTTAGACACACATACAGAAATGTATCTACACCTTTTGGTAGCCTACACAACACAGGGTATAACAATGTAGGAAAAAAACGCGTTAAGGTGATTACTCACGACAGTTGTCAAAGGGGTAGAGATGGCAAGGGAGAGTGGTGGACACAATGTGCATCAATTACCAATTGTTGTTGTTAATTAACCCAGAAATCAAAGCTTTTTTTTTAGTGTTACTGTTGCACTTTTGCTACCACCGACGACGACGACGACACTTTAAATGGCCACAACAATTGAACTTTGTTAAGTGAGCGCCGCACTGCCACGCCCCCCCGCTAATGTTAATTGCCACATAAACCGCACGAACAATTTAGAACGAAATAAAAATGAAATTAAGTTTAAACTTTAAACTTAGAGCATGTTAAAGTTGCTTCAAGTATTTTCTACGAGTGCAATGAAATAAACGATGAATCATTGCAGTTTTCATTGGCATTTCCTCACTCTCATTTTCTAAGTGTGTTTTCTCCATTTCCTTCTCTACTTTGCTTACTTTTCTAGCACTCGATTGCTTTCGTTTATTAAATTTAAAGGAAGCAAAATTGAATATAAGTTCAAAGCGCTTTTAAACGTGCTTTATTGGCAGCCAAGTTATTCAGGTAACTTCATTTTGTCTGCCTGCCTGGCCGCCCACATATTATATGGCTCGTACCTGGTTAACCTAGTTACCAAGTTTTGTTTGATGTTCTACTTTTCGTCTGGCTGGCACAAAAAAGGGCTAAAATTACGAGTCTTTCAATTTATTCAATCTCAAACTTTAGCTTTTAAATATAATTAGTTGAAAGCACTTGTGTAAATGTTTAGTACAATTTTATGTTAGGCACAGATTTGTTTTTAGTAGTAGTAGCAGTAGCATACAATAGCAGTTCTTTATTTAATTACTATACCAATGAACATTATTGCTCAATTTGTAAATTAATTTTACAATTTATAAACACTTTAAATAGCAATCATAAATAGCACAGTTTTGTTACTTATTGTATATTAAAAAAAATACTTTATTTATTAAACTAATATACTGCACTTTTATGGCAGTTTAAACCACAAATAAAACAAATAAACAAATTAATCACCGCCATAAAGAATCATTCATTCTTCTTATCAGAAGTTTTGTTTTGGGTTTTCACCCTGAAACTCTTGACTCACTGTATCTATTTTCAAAGCTGATGCCAATACCTAAAAGTCTCTATATACAGATATATGAAAGTCTATACATTTTGTCGGGATTTTCATTGTATATTCAATTTGCGATAAAAAGCAGTCGAAAATTGTGTCAAAAGATAATTTACAGTGCCCAAACGTGTGTTTTGTTTGTTATTTTTATTTATATTTGTTATGTGTATATATTTATTATATTTGTTTACTTAGCGCCTTCAAAGAAGTTTGCTCAAGTTCACAGAATTAAGAGTCACCTGATGACGTCACTGCATTGCCAGTAACTTCCGTTTTGCACAAAATGGACAGTTGGCAACCCTCATAGGGATACTTTTTTAATTGTAATAAGAGCTTCCTCGTTAAACATTAATTAATTGAGAGCACAATTTTCTCAGCGTTCAAAGAAATGAAAATTAAATGAATTAAATGTCGAATCGAACACAATCAAGTGGGTTAAGAGCAAGACGAGGGGAGATTTGTCAACTGCGGGTCAATGGGATCGAGGTAGGGCTTAAAAATAAGAAGGGACAGAATTATAATACCCTTTAAAAGAGACCGTACTCCGATTTGTTTTAAATATCAGTATATAAAAGTCATTCTTTGACAGCTGTCACAAATTGTGCCACAAAACGATGCTACCCTCTGTGAGGGCATTTAAATGGGCTCTTCATTGTCGCCCAATTACATGACACTCAACGAGTTTATTATAATGCTGTCATATATAATAAAGTATATTATTGAGGCATTTGTCGTCGTGGTCTTTTAGTTTGGCATTGTAAACCAATATGCAGATAAGGGACCAGCAGTTAGATAACCCCAACAAAGGCGAATCATTGTCTGCTCTTAAGGCATGCAAAAACACAACGCACACTCGCACACACACTCATCAACACACACACACACAACAAATAAAGTGAGGCAGAAAAAACAGTGAAAACTTTCACTCATAAATTAATTGTTGTTTTGGAATGGAAACAAAACTAAAAGCCCCTCCGAAAAAAAGTGAGAGAAATAGAAAAAACATCAAAGCTAATCATGAAATCAATGCTTTCAATTATGCATTTATCTCCCTACTTTTTTTCCGACCAGCTGTGATCTATGGAGTTTGCATATTTAATCAGCAAATGGCTTACATGTTTAAGTAACTTTCTGCATGTTTGCACACGCACAGACACACACACACACACGTACATATTCAGTGGCAACCTTGAGTGCAATAAGAAACAATGGAGTCGATGTCGATGACGATGACAGATGAGCTATTTGCTTATCGGCAGCTAAAAGTTATCGAATCTCAAATTCACCTCGATTTGTTTGTGGGCGGCAATTTGGATTTATACGAGCCTAAAGTAGGTCAAGCAAGTGGAGGGGGGCATCAAATGTAAATACGCCGCAGATGAGTCATCACACACATAGTGGAATAATTTTCAAAGCAAAATGAAGATTTTTAAAGCAAGTGGAACTGATGAAGTTAATGAAATTTGATGAAACAAACACTTAAATGTTGATTAGTAGCGTAGATTTTGGGCTCTTTTTAATTTGTCTAAACAGTTTTGAGCTAAAGCTTTTGGGAGTTCAAATACTTATACAATTTTCCACTTAAATGATGCGTTTAATGCCCCCAAAAGACTTTCGCCCACGCAAAGAGGCGCAGTGGAAATTAAAGAGTACTAGAATAAACATACATATGCATACAACAAACAGAAAAATGAGGCCTCCCATACATACATATATAATTAACATTCTTCTCAAAACATAGCTGTGAACTTTGACCCAATTACGCGACACACGGGAGGGGAGGATATTTTACCACAGAAAATGAGGCCTCCCATACATACATATATAATTAACATTCTTCTCAAAACATAGCTGTGAACTTTGACCCAATTACGCGACACACGCACACACACAATTCATATTTACGAGTGCATAGAATGTCTCCGTGTGTGTGTGTGTGTGTGTGTCTACGCGAGACATGATAATAAAGCATTCTATGCGCTATAGAGAGGAGGGAAAGAGAGAGACATAGCAGAAGCAGGCAACAAAAGAACAGAACGAACAAGCGTGTAAAGCTTTTATTTACGACTTCATTTGACTGCATTTGTGTGACGCAGGCGCAACCGCAGAACAACAGACCAACGGACAGCCGCAGACAGCAACAGAGCAGGAACTGTAAGAGTGAGAGAGGGGGGATTGGGAAGATACACGCAGACAAAACTGCAGGCGCAGCCAATAAAATGCCACTCAAAAGAAAACATGCGAAATACATTAAAGGCAATAAACAAATCAAGCAGGAAATACAAGTACAACAACACAAGGCAGAATGAGACACAACCTCATAAAATGTTAAATTGGAATCAACACAAAAGTAAAGTTGCAATTAGGCAGTGCTCAAGTACTCGGCATACACAAAACACACTCACATACACACGTGTATAAATTAGTTTTTATGTGCCTTCCGCAACTGTCCCTCGCCCAATGTCAAAAACTACTAAATGGCACTAAAAAAAAAAAGTGCTAAGCAAAGCAAACAGCCCAAAAACTAATTATTACGCAAAATTTTTATTTGTGTAGTCAACATTTGAAAACATTAACAAAGAGTCATTGACACAAGAGCATAAAACACTGTAAAGAGCACCAGAGAAAACACAAAGAGAGAGAGAGAGAGGGTGAGGGAGACATGGAACAAAGATGACAGCCAACTGTCGTTGTCGTTGCTGTGCGTTCCTTTCTCTTTCACAAAAGGCAAACATTGCAAATTTTATTTTATTTACCGCAACTTGGACGCCACACCGGCGTCACTCTCTTGCACACACACACAAGCACGCTCTCTTTTTGGGTGGACTGCCGCCTGCCTGTCGCTCCCACTAGAGCTACAAAACCATCGACGGGTACTATTGTGGCTGTCTCTGTGTTTATGCTATATCCCATTGTATTTTTAGAGGTTCACTAACTCTGCTGTTGTTCGAAATAAATGTATTAGTGTGACTGTGTCTGTGTGTGCGTGAAGTTTGTTTTTGTTGCCCGTTGTCTCTGTTCGCTTAATTAAATCTGTAGCCCTGACACTTTTTTCATTGACAAGGCAACCTGCACAAGCCCGAAACTCCAACATGCCGAAAATAGCAACAAAAAAAAAAAAAAAAAAAAATACTAAACAATAAATGCGATTTAGGTTTACGAGTATCTTGTGTATTTTTCTTTTTGAACGCTTTCGCAAAAGAAAGAAAAAAGAAGAGCAGATTTTTGCTAGCGCAAGCAAAGCACCGGCGTCGACGCTACGGTTGGGAAAGTACTGACAGTAAGCCAGAGGGGGCGGAGAGAGATAGAAAGAGAGGGGGGAGGGTACATGACCTTGGGAAACACGGCGCGTTGATTTTACAATGTTATTATTGTTAAAGTTGCCAAGTTATGCACTTTATAATGGTGACTGTTGAAGCTATTGTTGTTGTATATTTTATTTATTTATTTATTTTTATTTTTTTGCATAAATTAAGTCGCAAGCTTAAAATTTATAACTTTCAAATGCGGCGTGTGAAATTTTTGCGGTAATCCTACCCAAAACCCAAATTGCCGAAGGTCGCAGATTAACCGCAAATATATTTATGCATGACTGTCGGTCTTTTTTATACAGAAAACCATACAAAAATAATTAAATACATTTTTTCCTGATGAGTCTGATTTAAAACCGACTTTGGCTGCCGTAGATAAACATATTTTTATGTAATTCCCAGTAAATGTTTTCAAATTTAAGTTATTTTTAAAGTATATGAATAATAACTGTCCCAAGTTTTATAAGTAACTCAATAGATAAAAAAAAATAATGGATTGTTGTCAATATTAATGTTTTGACATTAATCCGTTATTATTTTTTAAAGTATCGCGCACACCTATATATGTATGTAAGTTTTCTATAATTCAATAAGTGGAAATTTGTCATGTAATAACCCCAAGCCGTGACTCACATACATATGTACAGCTGTGTTCAAAATAATAGCAGCGCTCTTTTCGCTGACAAATATGACTAAGTTTTTATCATGTTTATTCTTAAAGATCAAACCCTAGTGAAAATTTTTGTTAGAATATAGGGTAAGGAAGAGGAAAACGTAAAAATCCCGTTGAAATTGCTTTCCTTTTCCGTTTTGTTCATAATTTTGTGTAAGGATACAGAAATTTTGTTGTTCAAAATAATAGCAGCGCTTCATTTCAATATTAAAAATATTCAAGTAAAAGTTGTTAATTTGTTGAAAGTAAGTTGAATTGATGAGTTAACTATACTTTACATGGGAATACATAAAAAAAAGAAAAAAAATTGCACTATAGTGGGTAAAAGCAGTCCTTGCTCAAAGGAATAGCGCTATTCGATATTAATCCTTAGAAAACAAGGGAAACATACAGGGAAATCGGAAAATTACTTGGATGTTCTTCTAAAATGGTCTCTTATGCTATTAACTATCGCCACAAATGCGAAACCCGCGGCAGGAAAAGAACTAGCACTGAAATTTATAACCGACGCATTGTGCGCTTCAGCAAGGATAATCCATTCTTGTTCGCTTAATCAATAAAAGTAGACCAAATCTTGTCAGTGAGCAGTGTAAATATTCGGCGAAGACTACTGGAGCACAAACTCAAGGCCAGAAGTCCAAGAAAAGTGTCTCTTCTTACTTCTAAACACATATAAACTCGAATGCAGTTCGCTAAAGTACACCTGAAATGGCCCTTAACAAAGTGCCGCAACATTCTCTGGACTGACTGGACTAAAGTTGTGTTATTTGGTGGAACTGGATCCAGACAATATGTCCGACGTCTGTCAAACACTGAATATCAGACTAACCACACGTTAAAGACAGTTAAACATGGTGGACTAAAAATCTTAATATGGGGCTGCTTTTCACATAGCGATGTAGGCCCAATCCATTCGTTTATTTCGGATCATGGATCAAAATATTTCCATGGATATACTAAAAAATGTTCTGATACCATATTCCTCTTGAGAAACGCCAATAAAACGGACTACTCAACACGAAAATTATCTTTGGCATACCAGCAAATTTGCTAAACAGTGGCTTTCAACGGTAAGGATCGACACAATGCCGTGACCAGCTCAGTCCCCAGTTCTAAACTCAATTGGAAACTTATGGGGGGACGTCAAACGAAGTGTGGACAAGATGAAACCGTCGACTAAAGCACATCTTTGGCCAGCTTTTCAGGAAAATGGGCTCAGATTCCTCTGAAGCGTTGCCAGGACCTAATTGACTCCATGCCGCGGAGATATGAAGCTGTTCCCGCTAATAAGGGGTTGACAACCGAATATTAGTTCATAAGTATCATAGTAAATTCAGTATATGAAGTTATAAACTAAATTTGTAAGCATATTTAAGATTTTTTATTTTTGCTGCTATTATTTTGAACAGGGCAATTTTGCTATTATTATCATTTTTTAAATAATTTAAAAAATGAAAGAAGTTTTTGGATGAAAAAACACGCTTATGTTGTTTGAAACTAAGTATGAATACTGTATAAAAACAAAAATTATTGATCAGTAGTCATTATAATATTATTTATCAACCTTAAAATCCGAGCTTATATGCGCTGCTATTATTTTGAACACAACTGTAAATGCTTTTATTTAGCAGTGATAATACTGCAATTTCAAAGCGCAGTAGCAATAAATTAAAAAATATATAAAAATTATCAGTAAACCGGAAGTGCAAAACACAGAAAAATTAGCTGATAAACCCAAATGACAAGACTACAAAACATTCGGAGTGGGGGGAATATCATTAGCTGCATAAATTAAAGTCGTATTAATCGAAGCGAAACGACACAAAATGAAATAACAAATAATTCGTAGAACTGCCGTTAGTGACGTCACAATTGCACAGAAATCAACGCTTTCTATGTAGAAACAAGTCTACACTAACTCCATCTCGCTTACTCTAACCGTTATTATCTCTACTCGACAATTTGCGGGTGAATTATTTTTTTTCGACGTTTCTATATTCGCAAGCTATGAATAAGCATTTTAATGACGTTACTAATTTTTGATAAGCTACTCAAAATGCGTTCTTATAAGTGAGCAAAAGCTGAAGTAGTAAGCGATTGGGAGAGAGAGAGGGTAGACCGCGAGAGAAAGAGAGGGAGTATAACCGGTTAACTGTCAGTCAATAAAACCAAAAGCCAGTAAATGCCTAAGAAGTGACACACACACGTACACAAATACAACGCAAAGCGAAACAAGTGGACAGCAAAGAGAACCACAAAGAATAACAACAAGAAACACAGTAATAACAACGTGTCCGTTACTCTTATTAGTGCGACAAAGTCACATGCATAACAAGAGATTCAAAAAGCATCTTTGCGTATTACTCATGCTAATTTTACACGCACACTCTGAAAATCAGTGTTCTCGGTGTGCGAGTGTGTGTGTCACTATTGGACAGTATAATGAACTACTTAATGCCCAAGCAACAGTGGGCAAAATTACTTATTTTACACCAACATACTATGTTTCTGTATATGACTTGTATTTTTTTTTTGTCTTTTTTTGTTACCACGTGCCACTTGCAGCTTTTGGCGTGGTAACACAGCAATGAGGTCGTCGTCAGTGCTCTCTGAACCAGGAGGCGTGTAAAAGACGTGGGCCGCTTTTTTAAGTTTCACATTTTTTTGCCAATTGGAATTGTCCGCATTTCTAAGTCACCGAAAATGAAATACAGATACAAGTGAGCGGCAAGTGACGCATGCAAAAAACAAGTAAGATTGACAATTAAAAAGATTAAGGCCGTAAAGCTATCGATAAATAAATAAAACGAAAATTGCTCCAAATTTAAATCGATTAGCACACTATCGATAGTAATGAACTCGCTGCAAAGCTTTTGCTAGGCAGCTAAGCCCCCTACAAAGTAAACACAACAACGACATATACATGTGTGTGTGTGTGTAAAAGAATGTGTGAAGTGGAAAAAGAGAAGGAGAACTTGCCGTTGGCCTCCCAAGCGCAGCGCATGCCACAACACACACACAATTACAGAACAGAAGCATGACAGCAGAGCAAAGAAAGAGATAGACAGAATAAGAGAGCCACAAATGCTAACGGTAATCCCCACAGTGTCTATTTTTGTAGCTGCCGCTGTTGCATTATGTGTGTGTGTGTGTATGTTTGGGTGTTTGTGGTCGTGTTGTCGTATCTTGCAGATACAATTTTAAACTTATAATTTAAATACAAAGTCTTGGCATTGTTTTTTCTTGCCAACTTCCAGATAAACAGACGAACAGCATTTGGTTTAAATCTTTGATACAATTATTATGATGATGATGATGACGACGATGATTGTTGATCTTGTTGTTCTTCTTCTTCTAGGCGAGCGCACAAAATGTGTTAATGTGTGAGAAGTTAGCTTGTTTTTTTTTATTTGGTGGCAAGAAGTTATTTCGCTCCCTCTGCCTAGCGGTTTTTGCAACTAATTAAAGGCAGCAAGCAAAGCCAAATGACGCAGCATGTTTGTGGTACAGATACTAGATACGAAAGATACATTTGTATCTACATTTACTCTAAGTATATGCAGCACATCTTAACAGACAACCGCAAAACTGCGACGCATTCAAGCAGAAAGTCTAACGATTGCTAATTACAAGACAACAAAAGCAGCAGCAGCAGTTGAAACAACAACAGCAAGGAATTGTGAGATCATTGCGCCGTAACCAAATTGCCAGTTGAGCTTCAATAGAAAGCAGCAAATTTGCCCATAAAAAAAGCACAACAAATTAAATAAAAGCCAAAGTGTCTTTAAATGCACAGACACAAATACGTGATTTCTGACTGAAACAAATCCAAGCTTATGTCAGCATGTCGGCTTAATCTTAACAAAGAATATTTGTTATTTTATGCTCCATTTAAGTGTAAATTTATCGACTTGAACTTACCTTATAGACCTGGCCGTAAGTGCCATTGCCAACGACCTCGATGAGCTCAAAGATACCAGCAGGATCCTGTAATGAATAAAGAAACAAGACAATGTCAAGGATTAGTTTAGACCACATTTTAAATAACAGGCAATAAAATAAAACACAAAATTTACAAATGACCGGGAAACGCCCAGAAAAAATCCCTAGCTGGAAAGCATAGACAATGAGACGAGGATGAGTTCAGTTTGGATTTGGGCGTGGCATACGAACACTTAACAAAAAGCAACAAAAACTACATCGAGTTGTTATTTTTGTTGTTGTTTGTCTCTCTTTGTTTGTTTGTGTAAACAAATTATTAAGGCACAGTAATACAAATAAGGAAAAGCAGCCGAGAATGAAGCGTTAAAAATAAAAGGCAGCATTTAATACAAAATCCCAAATCCCCTTGACTTCATCTCCACCCATTCCCCACTTCCAGTCAAGCCATACAACAACAAATCGCATGCGAGTTCATTGACACGCAAACTCACGAGCGAAGCACGAGTCTACCGACACGATACTTGACGACGTGACACGAGCTCCACTAGACAGGTGACGGGTGGGGAGTGAGAAGTGAGGAGGAGTAGCTAAGACAAATGCCAATTAAAACAACAACCATTTCAACAGGTAACTAACTGACTTTTACTCAATTTCTACTACTTTTTTTGACAGTAAAACAAGCGTAAGGGAGAAGGGGGTGACACGGAGCAGTCAGTCAATGCTCTAAATTCCGTTTATGACTGGGCTAAAAATACGACAGGCCAAAAGGGTTTAAAGGGCAGACAGGTGAAGAACAGTAGAGCAGTTATACAGTTAGTTGGGAAGACATGCAAGTTTAGCATAAAATGTATAAAGGTGAAAATGCAGTTCACAAATGCGATTAGCATAGTGTGGATTAGAGAGAGTGGGGGAATGTAGGAAGGAGGAAGGAAAGTAGCACACAACTTATAAGAAATTAATTATGCAGAAAATAAATTCTGAATTCTTTTCAACAAACTTTATTTTCAATAAATAGTAGTTTTGAAAGATTTAAGCTCTTGTTTCCAGCTGATTAGTTAGCACTTAAAGTTTCTTCGTTTGCTTTTTGCTTGCTCGCTTCTTAAGCGTTCTTTTTTCAACGTCTCTCATTTCATGGGTAAAGAGCTCCATTGTAACGGTGAATGCACTTGGACTCGCTGCGATTTCTCAACGATACTCTTTAAAATGCTTCAGCTGCACACAAAACAAAAACAACAAAATACCTTCCCCTTCCTCGCCTTTTACCTCTATCCCTCTCACTCCCACTCCCCGTTCATTCAAACAAAAAGCTGAGCTGCTCTTTGGGGATAACGGTAGTTGTAATTTGCAGGCTCTGCTTGTTGATGTGCTCAAGCAGCAACCGCAGGAATTATAGAACACAAGAACAAAGCGACTGTCGAAAATAAAAAGTGAAAAAAGCACAAAAACAAAACTGAAAACAGCAAGCGGACAGACAGACATAAGCAAAGCAAAAGGAAGGAATGAGATGGAACTATTGAAAGCTGTCTTAAGTAGATTTATGTCTGCCTTCAAATGAGCCATCACTATCGTATTTCCCCTCCCCCAACGACTTTTTGTCTCCTCCTGCTCCTGTTGGAGTCATTGTTGTTGCTCTTGCATGTGGTAGTTGGTGTTTGAGCAAAGTGTGTCAAACGCATGCAGCAAGCAGTTAGGGGTGTGAGTGTGTGTGAGAGAAAACTATAGGGGAGAGCGACTGAGCAATTACTGCTATTTCTGGCTGATTACTTCACGTTGTAAAAATCAATTAAAAATGCACGAAAAAATGAGCCAAGTGTTTGTTTGATTCCCCTTTGGAGAGAAGGCGAAAACCGCATCATGACTCATTAGCGTTGACATGTTAGGCAAAAAATAAGGGGTGGGGGAGTGAAGAGAGAGATGGAGAGTTGTGAATTGTTCTTTTCACAGAGCGCGTTGCTTATAGTTATCAGTCGTAAGCAGCTGCTGCAGTCGATCTCTCTCTCTCTCTCTCTTGTACTGTCCCTGGGATTCGTTTGTCGCATTATTTGTTGAGCACAACTACAAAAAAACTAAAACTAAACAAGTCGCTTGCAGAGACTTGTCTAAAACTCGCTGAGGCTGCTGTTGACTCGCTTTTTTCTCTGTTAACTGGGCAGACTTGTTGTTGGCAAAACTGGATTTCATTTTGGTCGCATTCGAGGCTTGTGGCCCAGTTAGAGCAGCAATACATGTATAAGCAATCATGTGTGTGTGTTTGCATTAAGGAAACTCGCCAACAGGACTGACTGCATATTGAACGCCCATGCAAAAATAATGTATTATTTTTTTGCATATAACAGACAGAAAGAGTGGAGGGTTTTGGGGAGTGGAGAGTGATGTGGATAAGACATATGTAAATACAAACGTGTGTCTAGTTTTATGCTCCTGTGTGTGCGTGAGATGTAAAATGAACAAGTTCTGTAGTCAGTCAATAATGACTTTACCTACAAAACTTGCAGATATTTGTCATTAAGTTCAAAGAAAAGAAAATAAGAATTTTTTGCTTTATCAAGACAACTTAACAAAAATTTTTTTAATAAACTTTAAACTAAAAAAGAAAATAAAATTAAAAAACGGAAATTAAAAAAAATTCTTTGTCTATTAACTTTATAACAAATTGTTGTTTACAAACAAAATATTTGTTTATTTTGATTTGAGATGCAGCACACAATTATTTACTTCTCTTTAAGCCATGTATTAAGATTAAACTGACAGCAATGTTAACATGGTTAGTACTAAAAGTCACGCAATGGAAAATGGCTAAGAATCCGAAAATCAAGGAGTGTGTAATTATCCTAATGTATCAAATACTATTTATGTTAATGTATTTATTATGTATGTAAGTGTGTGCATAAATCTACATACAAATGTGTATACATCTGGAGGAAATATTCGCTTTTGTAATTTTCGTTTTTCCCCGGTGTATTTACCCAGCCATATTTACTTAACCCACAATCAGACCAAACCCAAAACATGTGTGATTTTTTTCCCATTTGTATTTCTTCCACACAGCAACTGCACAAATTGCAGCACTCAACACAACACACACATACACACGCACACACACCAAATGTGGGCGAACACGTTTTTATCGCACAAAACCAAATGCAATAAGCGTTGATTAAAATAAATATACAAACGCACAAAAGAAAAACAAAGACAAAGACAGAGAAAGAGTGCGAGAGATCGTATGTGTGCCTTTGTTTTGCATGAGTATGTGTGTGTGAGAGAGAAGCGTCGACATATGGCCATGCACAAAATAATGAAGGCAATCAGCAAAAGACCGCGACGTCAGCAGCGACTGCAAACGCTTATCAAACTGCACTACTACAATAACAGAAACTCAAGAAGTGAGTGAGAGAGAGCAAGAAGAAACGTATGAATTCAAGCTCATTTGCTCAGCTGGGAATCATGAAATAATTAATGAAATTGCGCTGATTAATGCATTTTCTATGTGTGCATTTGTGTGTATGTGCATTTACTTTTGCTGCATTATCTTATCAGTTAACGAACGCTCAACACTATCATGGCAAGAATGGGAACATAAATAGAAGTGAAGCAGCAGATACAGAAACGACAGCAGTAACAAGAGCAATTGAAGCACATGCCATTCGCCCCGGCCTCATTGGCAGCTTTAAGGACTGTGACCTTTTGTCAAGCATCGCCTGGATGCTGCGACACAGACACAAACAGCAGCATAGACAAGCAGTTTACTATTTCGGGGCACGTATTTCATTGTTTAATGACCTTTAAAAGCCAACGCAGACGCGACGCCCACGCGCCTGCTGCGAGAAGGCCAACAGCAACAGCGACATCAGCAGAGGCAGAAGCAGCAACAACAACAGCCATCATACCCCTGCCACCTTTTTTTAACTTTGCTTTAGCTGCCTTCTTCAGTGCTTCATCATCATCTTCATGTCGTCTGCACACACATACACGCACATGCATGCATGCACATACACATCTATGCATGTATATGTTTACACACGCATGGACATGCTTCTTCTGCTACTGCTGTTGCTGCTTTTAATAAAGTAAACTAAACAATTTTCATTCTTGTCTCGTTTCTTCTTCTTTGACTGTGTAGCATACACATGCACATGCCAACACACACTAATACAAACGCAGTCCACCTTATCCCCACCACCCACCACCACCAGCTGCAAGACAGAGTCAACAAACGGACACTCACATACACATACACGCACACACCAGCAGTGAGACACAGGCGATACACTGACAGCGCTGCTACACTCCTCATCAACACAAGCAAAAACTTTACTTTCTGTGGATGCCGCGCTGCTGCTGTCACTGCCTCTGAGCCGGCGCTGCTTTAGCCTCAACTTTGAAGCCCCTTTGGGAGACATCGAGCGAAAAGTTGGAGTATTTCGTGCAGAAACTCACAACTCTGCGCGTTAAGACACTGGAAAGTCTATCGGTTCACTGAAACTGTCGCAGCCTTGTTACATGAACTATTCTAATTTAGTTGAGTTTACAGCGTGTATCCAAGTGGAGTTCCGAATTAATTTCCAGTTAGAAATTAAACTAGAATTTTTATTAAACCATTTTATTGGTTTTAGTTTAATTTACTAACTAATAAACATTCTCGACTACTGATAAACTAAATTGTTCCACTGTAGAATTTATTTTCCACAGGGGCATTGTGTGCGCCCACCGTGGGGCGGCAGTGGTGAGTTCATAAAATGTGGTGAATGTTTGCTGAAAGAGAAAGGCAAAGCAAAGCATAGGCAAAGGCAACGCGTGCGATTCGTGTGCGTGTGGGGCATTTCATTGAGAAACGAAAAATGTAAAAGAGGAAAAGCAACAACAACTATAAACAAGACTCGGCAAAAGACGCTGACACCGGCCGGTCACTGCTGCGTCGCGTCGCCGCTGCTGCTGCCTGTGGGGTGGTGAATTTGAGGGTGTACATGATATTAGAGGCTTATGGGGGTAATTGGGTGGTGTGTGTACGCAAAGAGAGCGAATAGCAAATACTTAATAATTAACTCAAACAAAATGCAATGCCAATATGCTATTATTAATGCTAATTATAAGTTATTATGTTTCGCATTATGCGGTTGTCTTTAGGTTGGGGAAGAGTGGGAGTGCTACGATTGTGGGCGTTACCATAGTCATGCTTATATTTTAACAACAATTTGCATGTGCATACTAAGTGAGTTGATTTATGTTTTATTAAACAGTAAAGATACAAAGAAAAATTCCATAAATTAGTTCAATGACACACGACTGTCACGACTCAGCAAAAACTCTTAACAAAGAAATTCTTATCAGATTACAATAACTTTAACACGAAATCGATAAGTGGAAAACTGCAGTAAAACTGCTGTAAACATTTTGGCACTCTATTTTGATTGAAGTTGAGTTGTGAGAGATGGGCAGTGGAAAATAATATTATAGGGTGCGGGGATATAAAAGACGAAGCAATACGGAAATTGCTTTTTAAAAATAACGAAAAAGCGCCATGCACACATGGCCACACCTTGCAGTCCAATGGGAGAGAGGGAGAGAGAGAGACTCCAGCGGCACATTTAATGAAGTAGTTTTCTGTTGTTGTGCATGCTTCGACTATTGTTGAAGCTGTTAAGCTTACCTTAAGTGACGTCAAATCGATATCATCCAATGAACAATTCACCGATTGTGCCAGTTGTTGTTGGTGCGCCATTTTGATTTGCTATTTTTTGTGTTATTCTGCCTGCTGCGGCGACGGTGGCGACGACGTCGGCGGCTGCTGGTGCTGATGCTACTGCTACTTTACACAAACACTCGCACACACTGCTATGCAGGCTATGCACACCAACGCACACACATATATACGCACACACAGAAGCACTCGCCGTCAACAGAGCCTCACAAAAAAATTTTCTTTCCGCTTATTTATCGCTTGTTACTTTTTGTTGTTTATAATTTTTTATTTTTATGTTGGAACTTAAAAGCATACAATTTAATTATACTCGCATTCCTGGCAATTGACAAAAAAGAAGACTATTATATACGGCAATTAAGAAAATAAACTATTTGGCTATCAAATTTGTATTTGTTGCTGCTCTGCCCATACAACTTTTCTCTTTTGTCAGTATGCGAATGCGAGCGAGTGTGTGAGTGAGTATGAGCGTTTTACTTATGTGTTCCGTGTGTATGTGTGTAACGTTTGGCAAAACGGGCGCGGCACGCACTTTTTTGCATTGATTTTAATGCAGGCACTCAAGTGATATTAATAATTATAAGGACTAAACATTTAATATTCTTATTCTTCATCGGATTAATCACACACAATACGCACACACACTCACAATTTCAGCTCTTCGTTATACACAAACACACACACAATTGTACATACAACGAAGTATATGTATACGTATGTTTGTGTAGGTAGACAGGAAAAAATCTGCCACTCGCTTTTTCTCTTTGCCTTTCTGGAGGGCTGATGAAAATAAGATTTTGATATTATTCACATACTTAACGCGCACTGCGATTAGGTTTATGATTTTTGCATTATTGGCACAATGTACAACTGACTTGCCTATTTCTTGCAAGTTCCGGTTTGTGCAAGTCGATGGAAAAAATTAAATAAATTTCGCGAGCGACACGGACGCGACACACGTCCGAACTCCGACGCAACAACAACAGAAATGTTACTTCCCAGCTGTCTGGTCACTCTTAGCTCACACATTCAAAAACAAATTTTAGCATAAATCTGTAATGTTATTAACAGAGTTCAGTATTTTTTTTAAATACTTGTTTACATTACAATTAAGTTTTCCGCTATGCAAATTTGGCACCTCCTTATGAAGAAAACAATATAAATTTAAGACTATTACTATGTTTAAACAAATCATCATTTTTAACACAATAGAATAAGCACAACAGTAGAAGAAACACAATGTAAAAGTACTTTTCCGTAACAGCCGATATATTACATCGATATAATTGAATTCACAATCATAAATAGAAATTTGGTCGAATTTTTAATTAAATAAACAATTTAGACATTAAGTTAGTTGAATTTATGCGTTATCATTTGTTACCACTAATAAGTACTCTTTAGGTATATTAAAATTTACTTATCGATATCATAGAACTTTTGTAAGCGCTTAAATTGAATCTGGTAGACCTTAAACGGACTGTTATACTCCAGAAGTTCTTGTTTTTTAACGAACTTTATCCCAAGTGTGCCCAAAGATCTTAACACATTTAAAATATACCAAAGCGACGTGCTGGCCCTCGCAGCCAACTTCATGCGACTCACTTTCGCGTTGATATTCGTGGTTTTACGTTACGTTACTCACTTTGCGTTTACGTCAGCAACATTTAATAATATTCAAATTGTTTCTTTGGAGCAATAATATGCATTCAGTAAATATATGTTGTATTATCATATTTAAAGCTAAGTAACATAAACGTACAATGTATTTTACCTACAAGTGCAATTTTGAAACTTATTTTTAGCCAATATGAAAAGTATATTAATTTTTTGGTTTTAGAGCAATATAATTTTGAATTCTGGCTTGCTTGAGACGGTATGCGATTTATTGAATAAAATTGAGCGCTGTCAAATCCGATCTATACACTTAAAATTAAATGTAAAGCTTAAAAAATAACGGAAATGTTTAGATTCAAAGAACTCGGAACTAATGAACGACTTAAATTACAAATCTCTAAACAAGTTCAATAGTTCAGCTGGACAAACACGTTCACTTGAGCTTGTTCCGAACGAGGCGACACGAGTCTGCAACCATTGTGAAGCCAGATCGCGAGTTGGCAAGACGTGCGTGAAACGAGCGCGCAACTCTGACGAATTTCATCCGTACTATAAAGCAACGTACCAACAAAAGTGCCAACAACAAAAATAACAAATGTACATACAAACATACTACATGAAATAATATCGTCAAGCTCTCTGTGTGTAAAATGCAACTTAAAGATTAATAGAACAAAATCGTTTGTGCTTAAGTTCTTCTGTTTAAGCCATTTAACTGTTCTGCTGACCATTTATACACGTTCATGTTATTGTTGCTGTTGTTTTTGTGCTAATTAGAAAGAGCAACGCCGTCGACTACTACGCCGGCGTTTTAGAACGCGGCTATCTAATTGTTGGCCCAAAAACAAAAAAAAAGCGGCGAAGCTGGTTTTTTGCGCATCGTTGTGTGTGTGTGTGTGTGTGTGAGTGTTGTGTGTAAGAGAGTGAGAGAGATCAGTGTGAGAATGTATGTGTGTGTGTTTGTGCATTGGAATTTGTTAAAACGCGATCGTATTAAGGTCAAAAGCAACAAGTGACAAGCAACAGAAAATACAAAAGCATAAATTAATGCCTTAATATAAATACAAACGTAGCAGGAGCTAAAAACAACAAATTAATAATGAAGATAAGAAGGGGAACAAATGTTGTCATTTCCTACGCTTAAATAATTCTTTTCAATTAAAGATTTTTTCGGGCTTTTTCTATTGCCAACAACAAGCAACCGACAAAAAAAAAAAACAAAAACGCAGCAGCAGTTAAAGAACGCCGCGCATAACATAACCAACAACAACAACTTTCCGGTTTTCTCTCTGCTCCATCCTCTCAGCATCTTCTTCTTTATTCTTATTTTGTTACGTGCGTTTATCGATCTTCGTGGCTTACGCGTTTTTTTCTTGTGGATGCCAAAGAAGCGCTCAAAGCAGTTGAGCATAAGAGAGAGAGGAAGAGAAAGAGTTGTGGAGCGAGAGAGAGTAAAACGCGTTTAAGTCTAGTATTGTGATAACTATAATTATAATAATAAATAAAAATTGAATTCAAATCGCAGCGCCACACAATCAACAGCAACAACAACAACCGAGTCAACAAGTCAACGCTGCGAAGCTGCAGGACATAAAAGAAAGCAAGGAGTGAACGGGATAGAGAGAGAAATCACGCCGTCTTGTTTTGTGTGTGAACGCGAACGCGAGAGAAAAAAAAAAAGAGAGAGCGCGCTTAAAGGAGCGGAAGCTGTAAACAAAACACGACACAAAAAAACATTTGGATTTTTTTGTTGTACAGGATTCGAACATAAATCATTCACGCTGGATTTGGGATACTACGAGGCTGTCAAAGGTAAACAAAATACACACATACAAACATATACATATACAGTATATACAACGATTTTTATGCAACAGTTAAGCGAATTTCGATCAACAAGAAAAATAACAATGAGTTTCCATTCAATACAATTTTTTTATGCAGTCAACGAACGCACCTGAGAGACAGACACACGTTTTATAGCGCCCAATAAGCATAAGCCACAAAAAGAGAAATAAATATATGTGTATAAAAAAGGCACTCAAAACTTGTTGCATAATCGCCAATTCGAATCCAGTTTGGCTCTCAAACTGTACAGTTGAAAAAGGGCGCACATTGCGTGCGTCGCAGTCATAAAATTGCGATCGCTGTCATAGTTTTCTTATTAGCATAAGTGCGACAAAGAGAAAGAGTGCGACAGACGGAGAGAGAGCTAAGCCAGTTTACAGGTGGGTGATTAAAGCCTGGCTTCGTCGTGGCCGTAAACTAGGCTAAATAGGGTCTCTAGCCAAAGCACGTTTTTGTCTACTACGACTGACTATATGGTCGGTCTGTGGTCTCGCGCGTCGGCTTGGGCTTGGTTTTATTTTTAAACCGCATTCCGCTTGGCATTTGCCACTTACATGCACACAAACACAGACACATACAACAACATAACTGTTAATGTTAACGTTGACAGCAGCAAACAGTTTAAGAGGCGTTGTGCATACAACGGCGCTCGGCTCTGCTGTGATTTAAAGACAATTGAGACTGAGCGGCAATTGCACTAAATTCAATTACGCTTAACGGGGGCAGCAAAAGGCCAACGACACACACATACACACATGCACACAAAGAAGTGCAGGAGTTGCAGTCCTACAGTCCGCACCCAAAGAAATCAAAAACAAAATTTATAATTCCATAAATGCAGTCCGACAGCGCTTGTCAAACTTTAAATGGAATGGAATAAGTATACAAATTCCTATTGGCAAAATTCAAGTTGGTCCATTTGATTCTTTTGCTTTTGTGCTTTTGTTTTCATTCTTTGGCTGCAGCTGCTTCTTATTGCTGCACTGCTTGCACTTATTGCACTTGCGCTTGCTCTGTCTGTCTGTCTGTCTGTCTGCCTGTTGGGTTGTTCTTGTTGTTGGCGTTGCATTCTTTGCGCAATTTGTGCGCTGTACTTTGTTGTTGTTGATTTTTCTTCTCTTTCTTTTACATTCACAACTGAAAGTTGGCCACTCTAAAATCCTCAAATATTCCAGTTACATTTCCAGTTTCCAGTCAATCAATCACAGCATTTTATTTAGCGCTACAATCAATCAAACCACCAAATGCGCTGAATTGAATAAAATTGAAAGAAATTCATTTATTTCTAATATTTGAGCGGCTTCCCTTTTTTGAGAAATTGTACAAGGTTTGCCGCCTGCGCCACCCACTCCCCTTGAAATGATAATGATAAACATTTTTAATGATAATTGCCTCAAGTATTTTTTTATTTGGAGTGGGAGACTTACATACTCGTAATTAATTGGAATTGGCTGGAAAGTTCGTAAGACCTCTTGAACTAGTACTAAACTCGTTCAATTAACGGTACTGAACTTGGAAACTGTGCAGGAAACTGAGTAAAGAGTATATAATCAATTAGTGTATTTTTTAGTGAAATCATCCAATGTTGTTACCAACTAATGCTACAATCTACTGTTAGTAATCACATTACAAATCTACTGGGTTATCGGGACGATTTCTATGACAAATTCAGTTCAATGATTTTGCACTATAATACTACAAATTATATTGACTCAAAGTCCAGAAATAAAAAACACTAAATAAATACTACTAAAAAATATTGAATTAAATTTAAATATATATACCTTATGTCATGCGACAAATATATACTATATACAAATATTCAAAGTTGATAAGAAACCCCTTCACGATCAATTTGAATGACAGTTTCGAGCGCTATTTTTGGCGAATTCATGACATTGAAGGAGCATTCCAGTTTCTTTTATCGCCCAACAACAAGCAACAGGTAAATTCCATTTGACATTTGATGGAAATATATGTGCAGTTTAGCTTAGTGCCAAATACAGTTGCGGACATGAAAATAGCAACCAATTAAAGTGATAAGAAATAATTACAAATAGGTCAGTAAATCTAATTTATGTAGCATACAAATTTAAAATACTTGTAAGCTAAAGTGCTACTATTTATGTGCACAGTGCTGTGCATGCATATTTAAGTGACGCCATGTGTGTGTCCCTGACTGTGCGCGTATGTGCATAGATAGTTCCAATTGGATGAAGCTGGTTGCCAAGTGTGTCAAGCAATTAGAAACAACCGTAAGTTAAAGTGCAAAACTAGAGAAAGACGAAGTGTGAGTGAGACAGAGAGCAAGAGTGGGAGAGAGGGAAAGGGGAAGCAAGCAAGATCATGTCTTTTCACTTTGTCTAGCAAACAAATGCGGCCAAGTGGTTTTTGGGAACGCCTGAAGTTCACTTAAAGCCATTTTCATTTTCTAGCCATTCAACTCGGTATACCCTGTAAATAAGCAAGTGGCACGGGGAACGTGCTTGATCGTAGCCACTTGCGCCGCTGTAATTAAAATAGTTTAAAATGTTAATTAACATAACAGACCATAAACATTTTATTATAGCACTTAACTACTGTCCATTATGCTAAAAGCAACAGCTGTTTAGACACACAATTCGCATAACATAACACTGTTGTTTGCATAACATAGAAATGTAATGAGCTCAACATGCTAGTTTGCATTAAAATGTAATTGTTTACAGGATAACCGCTGTTCGTTCATTTATTTGCGTAAATTCCTTTTGGCAAGTTTCCTTTTTTTCGCTCTTTCGTTCGTTTGCCTTTTTCGCGCGCGCCAAAAACAGCGATTTAGTCAAAGAGCAACAACAACAACAACAGCAGCAGCAGAAATAAATGCACATTCAAGGCTACAACAGCAGCAACAACAAGTCGATCTGCTCAAACTGGTTTTTCCAACTTGTGGTTTGCTTTCTTTTTTCGTTACTGTTGTTGTTGTAGCCAAAAAATATGCTAAAGTCATATTGCAACAACAACAACAATTCGTAGTGAAGAGAGCACAGGAAATGCATCTTACAGATACACACACACACACACACACTACAACAAAGTTACATTGACTTTATAAACAATTTGCACGATTTTGCAGTGGAATTGCAGTTGCATATTTTCATTGCATTGTTTATTTATCTTTTTCTTTTTTATTTTCTTTTCTTAACTTGTTTACAAGTGTGTAAATGTGTGTGTGTGAAGGGTCAGTCAGTTTTTATGTTGTTTACTTGGCACTCAACACTGTACAATGTGTGGGATTTTGGCAATCAGACAACTTAAAACAAGTAAGAACACTGCAGCTGAGCTGCTCGACTTTTTTAAGCCCAGCAAAAAACTGCTCTTTTTAACGACAAAAAGAGAAAGGAACTTTTTGTGTACAAAGAATTATAAACAAATTGTGTAATAATTTTGTAGTGAAAGTCACGCTACATTCGTCAAGTTTGTCATAATGATCTTTCGTTAAGTTGCACTCAGCGAAAGTTCAGTTGATCTTTTTTTAATAGTGATAGGTTTTGATAGCTCTCGAAATTAATCCGCTTTTATTTAATTTTATTGTAGGTTGGGTTTTATTTTCTACCAGTGGAAGCTCTATCGGCATGAAATAGTATTATAATAATAATAATAAAGGTCTGTTCCAACTCACGGTTCACCTGTTCCATTATCATAGAAAAATCAAATCGCTGGCAACCTTGAAACTCGCCTCGCCTTCCGCTGACTGAGTGAAATTTCTCACCAAAAGCGACTTCTCTCTGTCTCTCCTCCCTCTCCCTCTTTTATTTTGCTTTTTTGGTTTTACTTTTCTGTGTTTTTTTTTTCTGCTTTTGATTTTGAGTTTTTGCTTTCAAGTTTGTAGTCGCTCCATAAACAATTTTAAGCAGCTTGTTGTTGCTTTTATTGTTTTTTTGTTAACTTATTTATTATGTAGCTAGTTTTTTTTACGGAATTTGGCTAATCAAGTCAAGTGTTTCGAGTTTTCGAGCAAAAAGTTGGCTTTACCTGTAGATTGTTCTATCGAAATTCTTTAAATATCTGTAAGTTAGTTGGGTAATTTATAAAAGCATTTTAAATCGAATCAATGAAACCTTAGCTCATTTCTAATCTTAGCGATTGTATCTATCTATCTAGGAAATTGAATTTATTACTAGTATTTGAAGTTGATTCATAGAAAGCGGTTAGCAAAGAAATGATTCATAGTTCTTAAACTTTCATCTACAATTTCATGTTTTTTCTATACCTTTTAGAAGAGGAAGTAATTTATCAAAATGTAGCTGAATAATTCATAAAACTGAAGAGTTTTTTATAAGAAAAAAATTCTATTTCTTTATTTGTTTCCAAAAATATTCACCAAAGCATATTTAACTTAAGCTAGAAAAGGGTTATCAGCAGACGCTCGACTCGCCTGCCTGGCTCAGTACAAAAGAGGCGTGGCTATAAATTGCGGGGGGCATTCAATAAAGCAAAAACCCAAAAAAAAGAGTAAACTTATCGCAGCCTTGACGCTGGCTTTAATTTCGGCAAATTGCTGGCAATCTGGAGCTGAAGACCCCAAAAACAACAAACGAGTCAAATTTAATAACGAATCTGCGAATAAATTGCGGAGATGTTGCTGTTGTTGTTGCTGCTGCTGCAGCCTCGACCGCGAGTCCAATCAAAATATTTAGCTTATTAGTTGCAAAAAGTCAACAAAACTCGCGTCTCGAGCAACATCGTGAGAGTTGGAGGCAATAGTTTACTGCGCCGACGCAGACGCTGACGCCGACGCAGCAGCGGACGACGACTTCACATTAAGCATACGCCGCATGGGCCGTTTGCTTTCAACTGTGATCTTGCCTCGGGCAATTAATTACATTTTGCGCACTTTGTTTCCGCTTTACACCGGGCGTTGCTAGAATTTCGTAGTCTCAGTTGCTGTAATTATTTTCCCAGTACGGATAGCTTGTAGTATGCCTCATTTTACTTCTTCAGCTTCAACCTCTTCAAAAGACAAAAGCAACGAAAGGCAAAACAACTGAAAAAAAAAATATAGAAAGAATGAAAAAGGAAAGAAGGGAAAATGGAAAATAAAGATGAAGCCATAAAAATGCCGCTGCTTTAGCCGCTTCCCCACTTGGGCTTTTGTATTTGTGCAGCTGCCTCGGAAGGTGTTGTTTGATATTGCCCCCAATGCCGGCCGCTGTGGGGCATTGATTTTGATGTTGCAACTAGAATAGCGGTTACTTGCAACGGCAGCTCAATGCGCTTTAAAATTAAACAAAAATTAATAAAGGGCAGTCAGAAATTTAAATACTTTGAGGAAATAAATTTATTTACAATTAAAAGTGAATAAATAAATAGAAAAAAAAAATTAAAAATATAAATAAAAATTTATGAATTTTTCTTTGAATAAAAAAAAATTTTTTTTAAATTTAAAAAATTAAGTTTGATTAAATTTGTATAAAAAAAATAAATTTAATTAAATATAAATTTTTTATACAATTAAATTTATATAACAAATGAACATATTTTTATATAATAAAAAAATAATCAACCTATACAGTTAAATGTTAAAAAAAACCTTTTTCTTGATTAAATTTTTTAAGTTTATATTTCTTTTTATGAATAAAAGTTCTGTCCACAATTTTTGAAGTCATACTATAAATACAGCCTTAACGCATTACCTACCGACTCTTCTAGCAGCCTTACCCCATTGCCCTAGGGTATAACAGCTCGCAGCTAACTGCGAAGACTGCGCATTTGTGCGCTACTCGTAAATTGTTGGCCCCCTTTTTTGCATACGCTTTCCACACTCACGTACTCACACTCGCAGCGAGTACTCGTACTCGTATTCAGATTCAGCTACGTACTTGTATTCGTTAACATATGTGTATAAATTATGCCCTAAGCGTTGTCCGACCATCGATCGAAATCAAAAAGCGTAACAACAAAACAGAAAAACAGCAAACAGAAATGCCAAAAATTCTTTGCTCTCTCAATTCCATTCGGTTCAGTTCAGTTCAGTTTTAGTTTAGAGCTCAACTCAGCTCAGCTGTGAAATGTGAGCCAAGAAGAGTCCAAAACCAAAACCAAGACCAAGACAAAGCCTCAGGTTAAAAGCATAGCTAACAAAATAAAAAAGAAAGAAATACATAAATACCCGAGGTTTAACTTACCTTGTTGGCAGCTTTTGCTGCTCCTTCAACTACGTACGCAAATATGACATTCTTGGGCGTACTTTTTGAATTGTTTTAGCTCGTTCCACTTCTTACACTCGTGTATAGACCTTGCTCCAGTGCTAGCCAGTATACCATGGTCTAAATTAGCTAGAAAAAGCTAAACTAAATTCAAAACACTTTTTCAGATGGCAGATAAAACTCAAATGCAGATTTTAGATACCTAAATTAGACACAAAATGTACAAATCTAGCTACAAATTGGCTAAAAAGCTGACAATTTGAGGCTATTTATGGAATGGCAATGTAATTTCGCGATATCTTGTCCAGCGGAAGAGTTGATTTACTATAAGTACTTTGACCAGGCAATTTATGAGCTTATTTGCGGTACCAAACGAGAGCTGTCTACTGATAGATAGATAAAGCCCACAGAACAAAAACAGAACTAAAAAAAAGCTGCCTTATCAATCGACGCAGGTGCGATAAATACACATTGCAAAAAAATAAATATTGAGTGCGAAAATAGAACTGCAGGAATGTTGAAGTATTGCAGAACTTACAAACCAGGCCAAAACGGGGAGCTATACTCATATATGATATAAATGTAGGTATATATATATATTCATGATGTCAGACTTGAGTTTCGATCAGTCTGAGTCACTGAATAGCTGTACAATCTAGTCATGGGTGAGAGCTAACTGTCTAACTGTCTGTCTTGATTAATTAGCTGGGAACATACGCTCTCTATTCTCTACTCTTGTCTCTAGTTCTCAATTATCTCTCTACATCTCTCTAGAGATTCTGAATATGATGATGACGCTAAATGAGTGTCGTTGTCGTTGTCTTAACACTCAAGTCATTAGCAATTAAAATGGCCCATAAAAGTTGGCATTTCAAAAAGTTTTTTGCATTTAAGCTGAGCAAAGTTTAAACAAAAAATTTTCTTTATAAGTTTTTATTTTAAGTTTCAAAATATATTTGCTATATATTATAAATATTTTTTTAATACTTTGAGTTTTAATTACTAATCGGTTTATAAGCCATGTTTTCCCAGTTCTAATTTGCATTCAGCTTACGTTCAGTTTAAGCCATAGTACTAACCTTGGATTCCAGTCTATCTCTCGCTCTCACTCTCTTAACTTGTTCTATAACAACAAATACAAATATACAAAATTTTCTCACTCGAACTCGTGCTGTTTTTTCTGTTGCATAAATTTATAAATATTACTTTAGAATTTGCTTTAGCTATTTTTTTTTATTTTTATTGTTGTGCACATATTTTGTTATTGACTTTTGACTGGTTTGCTGAAGCTGTTAATCTAAAATAAGGCGAAAAATATTAATAACATGTTGAGGGATTACACTTCAATAAATATGTTAAGCAACAATCATTCAAATTTAAGTGTAAAAAATATGAAAAACTTCAATATTTATTAGTTTACATTGAAATGACTAATTTTTCTATGCATCAGACAGTTTTTAAAGCTGAGAAAAAGGTTAAGGGTTTGACACCTTAGCTGAAAATAGATAGAAATGTTTGTTTAAGTAAACGATAGGTAAACACATTTTATAGGTATATATTTTAGTTTAAAAAGAAAAAGTTTTTAAATATGATTTTTTTAATCTATTTCTTATCTTATAAGTGTTTAACAAAAACTTCAGACCATTATATTTTTAGGTGCTACACTAAATAAGATGATAATGTTTAGTGAAAGACTTTGAGATTTATGAACAGTCAATTAAAAAAACATTTAAGACTTTAAATTTGAAGAATGTTAGAAACATTTGTAAAATGTTTAACTTCTAAGCCCAAAGAAACGAATTTTTCATGCTGTCAACTTTATATTTATTCTTTTGTTTAGTTGACAACTCTTTTTTGAAGCGTTACCAACAGTTTGACAAGGCCGTAAAGTCAGCTCAGTGTAGGGTATAATTACACGGTTAAATAACAAAATATTTGCTTAAACGCTGACATCAACCAGTAATTGGCAGCGAGTAAAGCGTAAGAAAGAGACACAGTCAGACGGAGTGAGAGAGAAAGGGAAGTGACGAGCGGCTGTCTGTCGAAAAAGGCAGAAAATTTAAAGGAGAATTTTTAACCGATGTGTTGGAACTACAAAATTTGGTTGCTTTCCAAGATTATTTACCGGTTTCTTCAATTCCATCAAATTGTTGCGTCTGTTTAGCATTGTGGCGTGAAGTTAATTTTATTTTTCCCATTTTTTTTGTTGGTTTTTTTGTTCAGTTTGTTTGGCTTATTTATTTACGATTTTTATTGTGACGCGTTTGCTGCGGCGTCTTTATCGAAGTTGAAATTGAGGTTCTTGGGAGACAGTTCTCGAGGCAACACTCTATCAATTTGCATATGTCGAAATGTGAAACACGTTTTGGTTTTGGTTTTTTTCTTCCTTTTTTTGCATTGGCCACCCGGCAAAGGGGCAAGATCGTGGAGTCGCCTCCATCAACTGGGGGCATTAACGAAAGATAAACGAGCAGAGTTGAGTAGAGTTGCTCGACTGTTATGTGCCCAGTTTTAGTTGGGTTTAAAGTACACTTTTACAACTAGAGTGTTTTCTTAGCGTTTTGTGTAAAAACTCAAAGCAAATGATCTTATATTAGGGTAACTGGGCTTAAATTTAAACGTTTAAGATAATTCTATATTGTAGACAAGTCAGCAATGAATAACAGGCAAAACAGCTTCAAGATAGTGAAATTAAGCTACCTAGAAAACACCAAAAACTATGAAAAGATTCCACAGATAATACTGTTTAGAGTAGAGTCTGTAGCTAAGATAACTTTTATTACGGGAATTATAAACCTATTTATTCAGAACCTATGCTACTGTGTTGGCAAATAGAGCTTCAACAATTTATGCAAATGAAGAGAGACCGCAAAATGTTGAAGAATTCTACAAAATCCACTCAAATTTGTGTCTTTCTCTCTCGCTGTCAATTTGTTGTTATAACGTCATCAAAATTGAATTTAATCATGTAATTTTAAACGTTTTTCGTATTTCTTTTTTATTAATTTTGTATTCAGTTGTGAACATTGTGCGGTTTGCGCAACGTGCTTTGGAGTACAAACTGCAATTGGCAGTAGAAATTGGAATTATGGTTGTTTTGAATTTGTTGATTTGGTTTGGATTGGTTTCTGTTAGGGGTTACTGTAATAACAAACCCATATCAAAGTTCGTGTCTCATCAAAAACACATTGAAATCGTTTGAAATTCATTTAAAACACATAACTTTGCGCTTTAAAGCCTTATCACATGTTGTTAACAATCCACAAGGTTATTGTCCATTAAAAATGTAAAGAACTTTCAAAATACTATCAACGAAATAAACAATATTTTTATATTTATTAATGGCTTTTTCTTAAAACATAAACGAGGCAATTTAAATTGTTTATAAAAGTACATAAATAGGCAACAAATGTTGAATAATATTATTATGATTGAGCCGACACTTGAATAAATATATATTGACATGCAAAGGGCTGACAGCTTTTTGAGAGGCAAAAAAAAGAGACAGGGAGATGGAGGGAGACAGCTACGTTCTCAGGGCTTAGCCAATTAAAAATTCAATGCTCGATTAAAGTAGCTAACTCTATCACATGTCTACAATTACGAGTACGCACACAAACACACACACTGAGATACAAAAGCATCTGCAAGATACAAGCTCTGACTACGTTCAATATAGAATTCGTTTTTCGGGCATCGGGTTACAAAATGAGCTGTCAAATTGAAATTGAAATGTTGTAGAGACGATCTCTATTGAGATTGTCAACTGTTTGTGCTACATTTTAATTAAAAACTAGGGTTGCTCTAGTATTTCCCCCTTTTGCTCAGATAGCAACAGTTGGAAAAAATGAAACTCTCAACATGAAATTATTTTTTTTGATAAGAAAAAGTTTTTTTTTGTTGCTTATGGAACTTCCTGAGAAAACGTCTAACGGAAATATCCGTTGCGTGTGTTTCAGATGATCGCACTCAGTGTGGTGTGTAAATATTTACCCTTGACTTTGGCCAGGCAAAAGTGTTTGTCATTAGCAAACACTCACTGTACTTTTATGGCAGTTATATAGCGTGTATGTATGTGTGTGTGACTCATACAACCCAATAAGCTTGAAGCTTCCCAATTTGGATTCACACGTGTTTAAATGCGGCATATGCAAATTTATACTCAATTTTAGCTTGATTAAGTTACGAAATTAGATACGTTAAGAAGGAAATGATTCGATTCCTTGTGGGCTGCAGCTTAGACAATGCTTATTAATTAATAGATCAGCACAGAAATGACAGCAACTACTAAAGACGAGGAAACAGGTTAGGTGTGTAGCCCTAAAATTAATATGTAAAAGTCTCTGCCTAAAAATGAATATTAATTTAGTTTGCTCCAGGAATTTCTACCTGCCTAATAGTCTAAAAGTTTGTAACACATAATTATAGCTAATAGAAATCAAATCGAAATCTTTTAATTATTTTATTACATGTCGTTGCGTGGCGATAACTGTAATGATAACACCGCAAACTGTATTTGAGTTTTAATGTATTTACGACTCATTAACAATTTAATGATGACCTCAATTAATTTTCCAAAATGTGGCAATATTTTCTATGATTCCATTGCTTTTTAGTCTCGGTACAGGGGTCTGCTAGATATGTACGCGGTCTATTACAGTCTGGTTTTTGTTTTGGTTACACATTAAATCAAAAAGTTATGCGACTCGCCTTATCTGTTAAATAAAAGCATATAAATCAAAAAATCATTATTAATTGATGGATTTATGGCTCTAAAGTTTGCGTGCAACTTTCCTTTGTACATTATGCAGGGGAAAGTGCTACAAAGTTGTACTTAGTTTTTAAATTTATAGCTCATTTCGTACCGAATTTTAATGCTCTACAAATTGTGGGACTTGACTAATTTGTTGAGCAAATCAATCAGTTTTAAAAGCTGTTGAAATAAACACAACTTTGTTGGTTTTGTGTGTATCTTCCTCTAGACGTGCAGATAGATTAATGGGCCTATGTCGGGTATAACGAATCTTAATTACACATCAATTAAAAGTAGACATTAAAACGCGTGCTTCAAACAATTTGGCACATAATTAATGAATATTGGCGCCTCTTCCAGACGCACAGCCGTTGGCCATATAGTCAAACTTATTGGATCGATTAGAGTTGATAAAACAGCAACAACAGCAAAATACTCAAATCAGTTTATTAATCATAAATAACCCAAAATATGAATAGAAAATTTCACTTTTAATTGATTTTTATTGTGTGTGGAGTGAAATTTCGCTTATGGACCCATAGAATTTATTTTAAAAAAAATTCTTTTATTTTGTGCGCCAAACGACTCGACCGCCTGTTGTTAAATGGCACAAGCTAAATAAATAGCCAAAAGCATGGATCAATTTTCTATGTCTTCGCAGCGAACAGATCTCGATGAGCGTCAGAGTGGTGCTTCATTGTGGTGTTAAGTGTGGAATCTAATGATGTCATCAGTTGTGAGCATTTTTGGCAAATTTGGCAAAAGTGCAATCAAGCTTGTCACTTGGCTCAAACGTATTTCTAATCGAAATTTCCCATCAAAACAAAAGACTTGTAAACTGTAATTGATTGTTGATTAATGAAAAAACCGTTTGATTGTGGCCCCAAAAAAAAATAGAGGCTGAGGAACAAAAAAATTTCACTGTCAAACTCGTTGATGCGGCGCCCACTCGAATTCCATTTGCATGCCAAATGAGCACAAATGGGCAGCACTGACTGTAAGAGACCCTGTACAAAGAGGCGATTGACCACTTTATGATTACAGATACACAAATTGTTTGAAATACTTTAAATAAACACATACCTGCAACACCTCTTTTGCCAGTTGCGTACAGGGTCTTTGTAAAAAGTAACACACAAACGCAAAGAAACTAAAATATACAAAAATACAGTAGCTGCTGGGGCTGCGCATGCGCAGAACACGATCGCGGAGAATGACGACCATGTATCTGCTAGATACTTAGATACAAACGTGAAACAACAACGCGCAGCTGCGGATGATGTCATGAAGTTGGTCTCTATTTCTTTCCCTACGACGCGGGTGTAACGCCCCAGGAGGGCGTAACAAATGCCAAGCAAACACACACACACACACACACACACTTGTAGAACCACACACAACCACTAAAAATAGCCAAAAACAAAATAATAATCATAAGAAAAGAAACCCGAAAGCATAAGTAATGGCAATAAGCGAGAAGGAAGATGGAAGAAGTAGGAAACAAGAGGGGGAAACGCCTTGTCTATTGACTAATTTTTGCAAATAACTTTTGGAGCAGCAAAAACACACACAAACACACACGACACTACACTAGCAAAGCAAAGCCGCCATAAAAATGAAGACAAAACAACAACAAAATCACTAACAACAAACAATAACTTTTGCCATTTTGTAGTCATGATAATAATGAGCCAAAATGTTTGGTAATCATTTTTAAAGTGCCTCAACAACAATTTGACTGCAGCTAACAAAGAGGATGATTGCCTGTTGCCTATTGCCTGTGACAGCATGTGTGTAGCCTGGGAATAAATAATAAATAAAATATTTAAATGACAACATATGCTAGACATGCGACTTTAAACAAACAAATGTGCAAGTTTTTATTGTTTTCTTTTATTTGATTTTTAAGATCACTAATTTATAGCTATATTTAGCTGGTTTCTAATTGCAAAAGCTAGTAATAAAAATAACTTTTTGAAACTCGACTTTAAAGTAAAGCAAAACCAATAAAAAGAATTTTTAGAAGACATAATTTAAAAAACAAAATAATGTTCGTGGAAAAAAATAAATTTAATTTACTTAATCGAGTCTAAATAAAATATTTAAGCTACATTTACATAAGAAAATGTTCTTAATTAAAGAATAGACTTTGTGTAATATTTTAAAGTTCTTTGCCCATTTATTAAGTATTTTCCCTATCAATATTTGAAATCTTAAAATTCTACCACTGCTGATACAGAAATGATAGCAGTACATTTACACGATGTCCCACTGTGTAGAACTCTATAGACAAACTCCAGGTGTCCATAAGTTAAACTAACCTTACACAAGCCAAACCAAAATTTATAGCCACACCATTAACATAGTTTTTTATGAGAAAATTGTCACTCATCGATAAGAGCTTTTCTTTTGCCAAAGTTATAAATTTTCACCCAAAGATTGTACCAATAAATATAGACATATTTGGGTATAGTGAAGAATTCACCGTTAGGGCGCTGTCAAAAAAGATAAAAGTTGTTAACAATAAATACGAGGTTTACCTGTTGAACTCAGTGTTCAGTGCTCACTGTGATGTGATCTTCTCATTCATTTACAGGGGGAATTTTCTCTTTTTGTTTTGAAAATATTTGTTTAGCATGCGAGGCACAAACAAAAGAATTTACGAGTATTAACATTGTTATTGTGTGACTGACTGACTTGGATTTGTATTTGTTTGTTGTTGTCATTGAAGTCAAAACTGAATTTTAATTTTCAGCAAGTGATGAGGTAATTTTATGCATGAATTTTTTGTTGGAAACCAAAACAACAACCACATGAACAATTCCCCAAAAATAAATTTAATCAAAACTACAATAAGAAAAAAGGCAGAAAAATAAAACAGGTCTCATTATTTGCCATGGGAGCTACAAATTATAGAGTAAGATAGAATAGAGTAGAATGAAGTGGAATGGAATGGAGGCAAACGGAATGCTAGAAAGAAATTAGAAATTATCATAAAATAAATTGTTATCTCCGGCGATCGCCCCAATAATTAAATTCCAATGCCCAAAACGATATGATTAAAATACACAAAACACAACAAAAATTCAAACGTCTTCAGATTTTGCATTTTTGCTATAAACATTTATGAACACAAGCCTAATCATATATACTAATATATAAAATGTAAATGTTTATTGATTTATGCAAATCTACCGGCCAATCTGAGGTTATTGCACGCCTAATCAGCAAAAAGACAAACTCTTCTTTGGCCCCTCTGTTCCACTCTCTAACCTTAGGTAGACAAAGAAGTTCTTACAGTCGTCAGATCTTCAGATTTTTATTAAGAGAACTGTGGGCGGAGGCAGACGATTTAAAAATACAACGAAACACAAATTTAAATATCGTCTCCTGGCTATATCGGTCGACACATGTGTGTGCAGTATGTTCCACTTTTCTCTTCCCCACGCCCTCTCCACGCCAACCAGCTGCTCTCGTTGCGCTCAATGATCCATCCTTGTGCGCATGCGCATCGTGTCGCGTGTTTATTTTCGTTTGCCAGTAAACAGGATGCTCTCTTTAGCGCTCTCCCTCTCTTACGTTTGCTCTCTAATCGGGGCGTATGTGTGTGTGCGTGCTGTAGACGGAGTGTTTGTACTTTCCTGCTTTATTACTCTGACTTCGTCGTGCTGTTATTACCGTTTGACACTAAAAATAGTCGAAGCATGTTACGATGCAGCTGCGAGGAGTTTTTATACCCTGTAATATGCAATAAAAACTTGTGTTTGTTGAGTGTCATGAAGAAAGTTGAAGCAGTTAAATTGTTTATGTTAAAATATATGTGGGTTTGTTTTGGAAAAAAAAGCTGGTGAACTGTTTAAAAAAATCAGATTTAATTGAAAAATAATGTAACCTAGACCTTTTTAATATAGTTTATTAAGCAATTTTTTTATTATATATATAATTAAATTCTTATTTAAATATTATTACATTAAATTTTATACACAAAATGGCTTATAATTGTTTGAATTAAACTTTTTTCTGTTAGATTTTTGTCATTTAATTTTATTTTAATACATTCAAAGTCTTTCGAATACATGTTATCTAATCTGCTTTAAGACACAGAGTATCTTTATGTCTTCAACATTAAATAAATGACTTTCAACTTCTTCCTGGGGGTAATCGTGTAGTTTAGTTATTATAGCATGGTTTATGAAATGTGGCATGCACTTTGTTTTAATGGTTTTTCGTGCTAAAGCCTAAAGTTATGCCTCAGTTTGTACAGTGTGGGTGCCGCCTCTAATTACACACTTACCCTACATACCAATATATGTTCAGTTATATACCATATATACTCAGTACCTACATAAGTAACAATTGAGAGCGTCAGAGAGATAACAAAGTTTACGGCGCACCTGTTATCGGTATCGGTGTATGGTTAAGTTTATTGTCACGCTGTTGTTGCTGATTTCATTGTTTGGTTTTCACCTCTTTTTAATTGATTTTCATTTCATTTCATTTTTATATAGACACACACTTTACAGAGTGTTATTTGTTTGCCCAAGCTGCCTTTGAATGCCTTCCAGATGACCTCAGAGCAATCTCGATAGACAATGAGACAATAAGAGTCCCAATAATGGCTAATAAATGGGCGTTCCAGAGATTTATTACTATTAGGCCATAAAACTTGTTAAGCATTAACCGAACCCATGATATCATCCAACGATCATGATCAATGACTTCTTGTTTTGGCTATGAATTTCGGTAATATGTCCTCATACCATATGGAATTTATGACAGTTTACTCGAGTACTTTTTCTTCATGTTTATCATGATTGGTTTGGACTCCTAAAAATAACCGGTCTCTGGTATTTGCACATTTTGTGCACATAATCTATAGGTCGACATATGTGCAAGTTATGCCGCTGATAAGATAAGTTCTCCCCTTATTTGGAGTCCCTGACTAAACCTTATAACCAGGGCTGACAAAATTGATAGTTTGTTTGTTTCTCCGCCCTTACATTTCAAAATTTAGTATGCTTTAATTTGTTTATCGCGTTATCTGTTTTAAGCTTTAGTACAAGCAGATAACGATAAAAAGGAATTCACCATACGCAGAAAACGAAGAAACTGCCAAGGCACTTTCGGTTTTTAGCCGACAACGGCGTTAACATACATTCCCATAGCTTACGGATCGCCACGCTATCTGATAAATAGGGGGAAAAAGCCAAAAACGAACAAAAAGCTTTGCTACGCCCAAAAAAAAAAATCGGAACCGAATTGAGGCACTTCTCCAGTGTCCAAACGGCGCGGGCAGCGTGAGCAACTGCCTCCGATCCGAGCGTTAATTTCTTTAAAGCCAAACTCGAACTTAGTGTGCGCCGTTTTAAAAAATCCGTTATTTAAATTCCATTTAAGAACTGTATGGTTTTGACCTACAGACAAAATTAACAGTGTGTGCCGTGTGTGTAAACCAGATTTAAGCATGGAATACAATAGTATATTACGCTCGAACTTTTCTCGTAATGAGTATAAACGATATATATCGTTTGAGCGTCAGTCTTTGGGTAGGTTGAACTTGAACCCAAAATCCAATTACACAATATACGATCGACCTCTAAACGAAAGCCCCTAACCCCTACCCACTCGTTCTTATCTACAGTTATTTATTTGATAAGCTGGCAAATGCTTTTCGGTAGTTGTCAAAATGGTTATAATGTATCATCTAAATTTATAAAATAGTTTTGGGTTGACAATAAAATCATTGTTGGAATTCCTTTAATTTCGTTAAGAATGTTTCACTGTTTTATTTCCAAGTTGGTTCAAAAGTTACGTAATACATTCGATTGATAAAAAAGTAATCGTAGCTGCGATATGTAAAGTGTGGACTAGCGGATACCCTGTGTGAAGGTGCTAAGTAGTCAACTAATGTGTTCTATATGTGTCGTTTATGAATAAACGTATTTAAATCACTAATTTAATGTTAATAAACTAAATATTGAAATGCTAAGCAGCTGTTTAAAGTGAATTCCACAAAATTTGGTTTTAAGAAGTAAAGAATTCTATTTTTATTCCATAATATACCCATTTTATGTATTTTCTTATGAACAGGGTAAAAAATGGAGAAGTCATTTAGTGAAAAAAATTTATTGCTGATAATACACAGTTATACAATTACGGCATAGTTTCTTGTTCTCCATTTTTGGGTTTTTGTTTTGGTTTACGTACTTGAATTGGTATGTACTTGTATCCCTAATCTATACAACCAACTAGGCCGCATCATATTACGAAAATAAGCCATTGACTAATAAGTGGAAATATAGCGACTACGCATACTCCAAAATAGACATGACGTTTAGCAAAATGTAATTATAAAAGCTCCAGTTACCTAAGGTGACTTAGCTCATCTAATTGCAGATAGCTTCTATGGCAATTTTTTGTATTTCTTGTGCAGATTATAGACAAGTAAATAGTACTTGATTAATCAAAGTATTATATAGATAATGAGCGCTTTTTATTATCAATGAACTTGAAGTTTTTTTTTTTATATTTTGTGGAGGAAAAAAACATGAAACATGCCAAAATTTTTATAACAATTTACTGCTAAGAAATGTTAATTCCAGCGACAACTTCCCCAACATATTCTTATCTGTTTTCAAAGTCTTTCAGCAGAAATTTATATCCACAAAGTAGCAGAAATTTTACTGAAATTTGACTTAAAATTTATTTATGATATATCTATTGGTATAACGTCCATTAATGACTTCAACTTTTGATAAGGGCGGAAATATGCAAGCAAAAATATTCTTATCGAGGCAATTTACTGAGCCAAAACGATAAGTTCAAATAAGGTAAAACAGCTGCTGTCTCTTTCTGAGGTACAACCCTTCTATTGATTTAGGGTGGCTCCAAATCAAAACAAATACTAAACGTTTTGTCGCACTTTTAGGGCTGCATACGCAGCACATGCTAATTTAAAGCAACGTTTTGTGCACCTATGCTTATCTGTCTTTTATTTTTATCTATTTGTAGCATCACAATATGAGCCAGGTGGCTATTCAACGCTCCAGGCGTCGTCTTCCAGCCGCGGATCCACCACCAACATGACGCAACGTGATGGCATTATCAAATTCGAAAATGAGCGCATCAAGACGCTGCAAGAGGAGCGTCTACACATCCAAAAGAAGACCTTTACAAAATGGATGAATTCGTTTCTGATCAAGGTGAGAACGTCAAAAAAGCTAAAAGTCTTTAAAGTTCTTTAAGTATACGATTTTATGATCTAGGCAAGAAAAATATGTTGTCAGTACTACAATATGTTTATGAACATTAAAACATAAAAGTTTTTATACTTTATATGGGAAATTCTCAGATTTGTATAAAAGATATATCTTTCTGAGCGGCAAGTTTGCATATGAAAAACTTTTACTCATAAACAAGATCAGAAAGGCCTTTTTCAAAGCTCTAAGCTACAAGTTTTTAACTTCGTGATACCATGATATTAAAGAGTATATTAAAGAACCTTTAACACTTTCCAATGCATACAATTTGATTATTGTTATTACATGTTTTATTTTCTATTATAGGCCAAAATGGAGGTCGAAGACCTATTCACAGATTTAGCCGATGGCATAAAGCTGTTAAAGCTGCTGGAGATCATATCATCGGAGAAACTGGGCAAACCGAACAGTGGACGCATGCGTGTTCACAAGATCGAAAATGTCAACAAGAGTCTGGCATTCTTGCACACCAAGGTAAGAGCGAGAGAGGAAGTGAGCGACAGGCTGAGCGTGAGGGGGATCGCGAGAGTACGAAAGACGAAGAGGCAGAGGCAGAAAAAAGAGAGTGAGAGTGTGCATGTGAGCTTGCGTGCGTGTGTTTGTGTGTGTGTGTGCACAACAGCCTACGCATTTGTAGAAAGTGCAAGTCTTTGAGTGTCTTTGTGTGGAGAGTCAGCTGCGCGTGGCAGTTGCGTGCTTTGTTTGCCACATTAGTTGTACCACAAAGCACGACACTTTAGATGCAAGACAGTGCAACAGCCACACAGCGTACATACATAAATATTACGAATACAGATGCATAAATAACATACATGCAAACACACATGCATGCACACATTTATGTATATTTAATTACCTTTTGCTGGTGCAAAATTTCCTAAATATTTGCATACTTTCTAATGCACATTTGTTTCTTTATTATTATTATTACTTTATTTGTTTTTATTTTTTTTTTTGCATAGTATTATTTAGTTTTTCTGCTTTGCTGGCACATTTTCCGCGCACTTTCTTTGCCTGAATTCGATTTTAATTGTTTTTGTGAAGAGGCAGAGAGAAGGAGATGGCATGACTGCAAGCTCTTGCTGCGCTCTCGCTCTGCAGCTGTAAGGCTAGCGTGCGACATAGTTTCGCTTAAGGCCTGTCTTCTAGTACGTGTTTTAAGCCTAATCTAATTAGAAACAATGGCGCGTTTTAATGCACATTAAATGCATGTAATTTATACCTATTGCAACAACAACAAAAATTACAATTACAATTAAACACAACAACTACAATGACACTATTTACACAGACAATAAGTCTGAGTTGACGCAGTGAAAGTTGTTGATTTTTTGTTTTATTTCATTTCGTTATTTTTTGGGTTTGTCTTTTGGTTTTTTGTGACATCGGCATTTATTGCATTTTAATTGGTTTTTCAGCTTGAACACAGCTGAGCCCACATTTAGTTAAGGATCTTAACAATTCTTAACATACTAAAGTTTTGTTAGTTGCAGCGATTAATCAACTTTTAAGCGGATCAACGATAATGATCAGTAGTTTGTAACTTATGCTTTCTTCGCCTATTTATCTAACTATCTGTCAGTGTGCCTACCTGTTCACGCCACCTGACCTACTATTAATTAAAATGAACCTCAGACAGACACAGCAGAGGTCAAGCACCTGCAGCTCAGGTATTCGCTCTGATAATGCGTGACTTGTTGGCCCCAAAAACAAAATGAAATAAAAGCAAAGCAGAAAGAAGGAGACAAAGAAAAAACAGCTCCAGTTCTCTTTGGTTCACTTGTTTTTCTCTTTCTTTCGTTTTGTTTGTGTCTCTGTGAAACGGGTAACTCGATACGCCCAGCTTAGCGAACCGGTGATAGGCCTTACTACTCTTACCACTCCACGACTCCCTCCGACCTCTCTTGAATAGATTGCATTGCAATACTTATGCTAATTTAATACAGGTACGCTTGGAGTCCATTGGTGCTGAGGACATTGTCGATGGCAATCCCAGATTGATCTTGGGTCTCATTTGGACCATCATTTTGCGGTTTCAAATTCAGGAAATCGTCATTGATGTGGTAAGTTCAATCACTGCAGCAATTTAATGAACTAAAGGAATTTATTTAATATAAATTGATCACACTTTAATTAAACTTTTCTCAACTACTTTTTAGGATGAAGAAAACGAATCGAGCGAGAAACGTTCAGCCAAAGATGCGCTACTTTTGTGGTGTCAACGTAAGACACATGGTTATCCGGGTGTTAATATACAGGACTTTACATCATCATGGCGTTCTGGTTTGGGTTTCAATGCCCTCATCCATTCGCATCGTCCCGATCTGTTCGAATATAGCACCATTGTCAATTCAAAGAATTCCAATTTGGATAATTTGAATCATGCCTTCGATACGGCTGCCAACGAATTGGGCATCCCAAGGTGAGTAGCCATAAAATATATTTATTTTGTGAAAATTTTACTATACTATTCTACTCTGTCTTTTGCTAGTTTGCTCGATGCTGAGGACATTGATTCGGCGCGACCGGATGAGAAGTCGATCTTGACCTATGTGGCCTCATACTATCACACGTTTGCACGCATGAAGAACGAGCAGAAGAGCGGCAAGCGCATAGCAAACGTAAGTACACACCTGGATTTGGGTTTGGTGACACGACGGTACGACGACTCGACGAGAAGAGTCGTCTACTTAATAGTCAGGGTCGGGGGCTAGAGCGACAGTTCTCACTCTGCATGGGTGAAGCTAAAGCTAATGCTGAAGCTGCTGCAGCGTAACGAGAGGCCAATCTGGTTAACGCTCTACTTCACATTGTATTGCCTTCGATCGGGTTGGGCCTAGAAAGTTGTCTAACCGCTCTACCATATATACTTCTTTAAATATATGTATATTTTTATATATATCTGTAGATTGTTGGCCAACTGATGGATGCGGATCGCAAGAAGATGCACTATGAACGCTTGACCACAAATCTTCTTAGCTGGATTAGACAAAAAACAGTGGAGCTGGAGCAGCGAAATTTGCCCAACTCTTTGGAGGGCATACAGCGAGAACTGTTGGCCTTCAAGGAGTATCGCACCATTGAAAAGCCGCCCAAGTAAGTCAAAAAATTTGATATGATCTCTTCGAGGGCATCTTAACTAACTCTCTTTCTCCTTCTCCCTGTTTAGATACAAGGAACGCAGCGAGATTGAAGCTCTTTACTTTACCATCAATACACTGCTGAAAGCACTCAATCAGCCGCCTTATAATCCCCAGGAAGGACAGCTGGTCAACGATATTGAGAAGGCCTGGCAGATTCTTGAGTATGCCGAACACAATCGTGAGGTTGCCCTGCGTGAGGAACTGTTGCGTCAGGAGAAGTTGGAACAACTCAACTACAAGTTTGAAAAGAAATCCGTATTGCGTGAGGGTTATCTAAAGGAAATGATTCAAGTTCTGTCTGATCCTCGTTATTTGCGTCAAGTGGATGCCACATTGAAGAAGCATGAGGCAATTTCGGCTGACATTTTGGCACGAGTGGAGCGTTTCAATGATTTAACCGCCATGGCCAATGAGCTGGAGAAGGAGAACTATCATGGCAAGGAGCGTGTGAAGCGACGTGAACAGGAAGTCATGGATAAGTGGCGTCAATTGCTGGAGCTGCTCGAGAATCAACGCTTGAACCTCTCCCAAATGAGTAACCTAATGAATTTGTTGCGTGAAATTGCCAGCACCACGGAATCTGTGCGTGAACTGCAGCAGCAGTTTGCATCCGAGGATGTGGGTCCACATTTGCTGGGCGTCGAGGAGCTGCTGCAAGCGCATTCGCTGCAGGAGCTGCAGGTGAACACCTATGGAGAGACCCTCAAGCGTTTCAATCGTCAGGCTTTGCCGTACAAGAACTCCGAGCACAAGGATGCCGCTGTGTTGGCTCAACGTCTGGCTCAGCTGGAAGAAGCTTACTCCGAGTTGCTTAAGCTGTCGGCACAGCGTAGGGCACGTCTGGAGGAGGCGCGTAACTTCCATCACTTCATGGAGGACTACGACAACGAGGAGGGTTGGCTGGTGGACAAACAGCGAATCTGTAAGACTGGCATCACCGCCAAGGACTTGCGTGCTGTGCTCTCTCTGCAACAGAAACACAAAGCTCTCGAGGATGAGATCAAATCACGTAAACCCAAATCCCTGCAAATGTCGGAGGCGGGCAAACGTCTGATTGGTGAGAAACATCCACGTGCCAGCGAGATTAAGAGTCGTATTGATTCCCTGGCGGAGCATTGGCAGGCTCTCGAATCCCTGGTGGATCTGAGACGTCGCCAGCTGGAAGATGCAGCCGAAGCCTATCAGTTCTACACCGATGCCAATGAAGCCGAGTCCTGGCTCAATGAGAAAATGGCTCTGGTCAACTCCCGCGACTATGGCAACGATGAGCCCTCGGCGCAGGCGCTGCTGCAGCGTCATCGTGATCTGCAAGGCGAACTTAATGCCTATTCGGGTGATATACTCAACCTGAATCAACAAGCTGATAAGTTGATCAAGGCGGGCATTTGCACCTTAGAGCTGACAGCCAACGAACCAGATCTTCCCGAGGTCGAACAGGAGGAATGGGTGAATGAGACGCGTCTCGTACCCAAGGAAGTCTGGGAGGATGAATGGGTGGAAAAGTTGGAGCACAAGAAAGTTACCGAAACCAAAATGCTACCACATGTGCGTTCCCTCTTCCCCTTCGAGGGTCAAGGCATGAAGATGGACAAGGGTGAAGTAATGCTCCTCAAGTCCAAGACCAACGACGATTGGTGGTGTGTGCGCAAGGACAATGGACACGAGGGCTTTGTGCCGGCCAACTATGTGCGTGAAATCGAAGCACGTCCCGTGGCCTGCATTGTGCCCAAGGCTGAGAAGGTGAAGAGTCTGCAAAAGGTTAAGAAAACGATTCTAGTGCGTCAAGTGGTGCCCGTGAAGCGCATTAAGCCCGTCAGTGTGGCCCCCAAGCCGCTCGTGCAGCGTCGCACCTCCAATCAGAGCATCAACGAAAACGCCGACAGTGTGGAGAAGCGTCAGCAACGCATCAATGCCACCTACGATGAGCTGCAAGAGATGGCCCAAAAGCGTCATGCACTGCTCGAGGATTCCATTCATTTGTTTGGCTTCTATCGGGAGTGCGATGATTTTGAGAAGTGGATGAAGGAGAAGGAGCGCATGATCAAGACCGACGATGGCGATGGTGTCGACAATGCCAAGCGAAAGTTTGAGAAATTCATTACGGATTTGTCTGCCGCCTCAAAGCGTGTCGAGGAAATCGATGGCGCCGTTGATACCTTCCGTCGCCAGGGTCACTCCCAGTTGGACAAGATCATAGCCCGTCAGCGACAAATCCATCAAATCTGGCAGCGTCTTAACAATGCCAAGGCCCAGCGTGAAAAGAGCCTGGAAGGTGCTTCCAGCGTGGAGCTCTTCAATCGCACCTGCGACGAGGCTAAGGTCTGGATGAGCGAGAAGATGTTGCAACTGGATACGGCTGTCATTACGCCCGATCTTAAGACGGTGCAAGCTCTGCAGCGACGTCATCAGAATCTGGAACGTGAATTGGCGCCCGTCGAGGAGAAGGTCAATCGTGTCACCTATCTGGGTAACTCTGTAAAGAATGCCTATCCAGCGGAACGGGACAATGTCAATGCCCGCCAGCAGGAGGTTCAGGACATGTGGCAACAGGTGCAGCAACGCGGCAGCGAACTGCGTGCCCGCATTGAGAGCGAAGTCGGTCAACAGATCTTCAATAACAGCGCCAAGACTTTGCTCGCCTGGATTGACTCTGTCAAGGATCAACTGAATGCCGATGAATCCGCACGTGATGTGGAAACTGCCAATAATCTGCTGAAGAAGCACAACGATCTGGGTGATGACATCAAGGCCCATGACAATGAATTCGTTGAGGTTATTCAATTGGGTAAACAATTATCCGATGGCAAACCCAACATGGCTGAAACGGTGCAGTTGATTGAACGTCTGAAGGCCGAACAGGATGCCATACATCGTGGCTGGAGTGAGAAGCAGAAGTGGCTGCTGCAGTGCGTCGAACTGCAAATGTTCAATCGGGAAGCTGACAAAATTGATGCCACCACCAAGAGTCATGAGGCATTCCTCGAGTACAACAACTTGGGCGTAAGTTGAACAAGAGTTTTAGACCCTGTAATCGAAAATAACTTTTTAACTTATTTGCAGTCCTCACTGGATGAGGTGGAGGCCATACTGAAGCGTCATTTGGACTTTGAGAAGAGTCTTATGGCACAGGACAAGATCCTCAAGGGTTTCTCAGACAATGCGGATAAACTAATTGCAAACGATCACTACGACGCCAAGTAGTAAGTCTTCTTAACCTTTTCTCCAAGACATTAGACTAATTCTTTGTTTCCGCCTCCTCTTTTAGCATTGGAGATCGTCGCAAACAGGTGCTGGGCAAGCGCAAGGCTGTTAGGGATCGCGCCTTTGAGCGCAAGCGTCTGCTGCAGGCCTCCAAGGACTATCATAAGTTTGCCGCTGAGGCTGATGATCTGAAGGCATGGCTGCAGGACAAGACCAAGATAGCAGGCGATGAGAGCTACAGGGATTTGAGCAATCTACCCCGTAAGCTGCAGAAGCACAAGGCCTTTGAGCGTGAGCTGCGCGCCAATGAGGGGCAATTGCGTAATGTGAACAAAGATGCAGAGGCTCTGATACAGGCCGAGAATCGTGTGCCTGAGGTGGAGCATCGTGTTGCTGATTTGAACAAGAAGTGGAAGGATCTGTTGACACTGTCAGAGGACAAGGGACGCAAATTAGAGCAGGCTGCATCACAGCGGGAGCACAATCGCGCCATTGAGGATGCAAAGAAGAAGGTGGATGAACTAGACTCGGCACTCAAGAGCAAAGATGTGGGCAACGATTTGCGTAGTTGCAAGGATCTGATCAATAAGCAACAACTGCTGGAGTCGGAGATTACTGTTTGGGATCAGAAGGTGGCCGAATTGGTGTCCACTGGTGATGATATGGCCCATGAGGGTCACTTCAATGCCAAGAACATTGAAGACGAGACCAAGGAGCTGCAACAGCGCTTCAAGGATCTGCGTGTACCCACCAAGCAGCGTCGTGAGAATCTAGAAGAGAGTCTTAACTTCCATAAGTTTGTCTTCGAATTGGATGCCGAATTCCAATGGATCAATGACCATCTGCCGGCTGCCAAGTCTAATGAGCTGGGCCACAATCTGCATCAGGCACAATCGCTGTACAAGAAACACAAGAAACTGGAGGCAGAGATCAAGGGACATCAGCCCATGATTAATAAGGCACTGCAGGCTGGACAAGCACTCGTCGCACTGAAGCATCCCGAGCAAAAGAATGTGGAGGCATTGTGCGATCAATTGGAGCAGGCCTGGCAAGATCTGGAGCTGCATTGTGGCGAGCGTTCGCGTAAGCTGGAGATGTCCTTGAAGGCACAACAATATCTGTTTGATGCCGGCGAGATTGAGTCCTGGTTGGGTGAACGCAACAATGCCCTGCGATCCACCGAGTACGGAAGGGATCGTGATTCGGCTGCCAAGTTGCTAACCAAACACAAGACCATCGAGCTGGAATTGGACACATATTCAAGCATTGTCACCGAAATGGGACACACCTGTGCCGCCATGGTGGCTGCCCAGCATCCCGATAGCAAAGTACTTGCCGCCAAGCAGCAGCTGATCGAGAAGATGTTGAAATCTCTACACAAATTGGCATCACAGCGACAGATGCGTCTTATGGAAAGTTTGTCTAAGCATGAATACTTCCTCGAATCGGACGAGGTGGAGCAATGGATTAGGGAACAAGAGCAGACCGCTTCATCGGAGGATTATGGACAGGACTTTGAGCATTTGCAGTTATTGCAAAACAAATTCGATGATCTGAAGCATCGCGTTGAGGTCGGCGCCGATCGCGTTGATCAGTGTGAGTTGCTGGCCAAGAAACTCATCGATTCAGAGAGCTCCTATGCCAACGAGGTGGAAAAGAGACAGGAACAACTAAGGTAACTATAACCTACATCTATTAAGTCCGCATTTTAAGTGTATTTCTATTGCAGAACGTCTTGGGAGAATCTCTTGAAGCTACTCAATCAACGTGAACAGAAATTGCATGCTGCTGGTGAAATACATCGCTTCCATCGCGATGTGGCCGAGGCACTTTTCCGCATTCAGGACAAGAATGCTGCACTCTCCTCCGAGCTGGGCAAGGACTTGAACTCAGCTTTGGCTCTGTTGCGCAAGCATGAGGGCTTTGAGAATGATTTGGTTGCTTTGGAGGCTCAACTTCAAGTGCTGGTCGAGGATTCAGTGCGTCTGCAGGCCAAATATCCTTCAAATGCCGCTGCAATTGCCCAGCAGCAGGACAAGGTTGTGGCTGCCTGGAATGATCTAAAGGAACGCTCCACGGCACGTGGTGATCGTTTGGCTGCCAGCTCCGATCTTCAGACCTTCCTCACCGATGTTCGTGACATTGTCTCCTGGTCGGCCAATTTACGTGCCGCTCTGCAAGCCGAGGAGCACGTAAGTGATGCTGCAGGCGCCACGGCGCTCAAGATTCAACATGATGCCATCTACGGTGAAATCGAGGCACGTGAGGATAAGTTCCGTTATCTGAATGAGCTAAGCGATTCGATGGTCCAAACTGGACACTATGCTGCGGCTGATGTTGAGGAGAAGTGTGCTGCCATGTTGGATGAGCGCCAGAAGTTGCATGCTGCCTGGAACAAGAAGAAGATTATGTTGGAGCAGAAGATTGACTTGTTCTGCTTCCTGCGCGATGCCAAACAGATTGATAATCTGTCTAGCACACAGCAGGCGGCACTCAGCAGCTCCGATTTCGGTCAGACCGTGGAGGATGTGCAGAATCAGATCAAGAAACATGATGAATTCGAGCGTGTTATACAAACACAGGAGGAGAAGGTGGCATTGCTACAAGAGCATGGCCGCAAATTGATCGAGCAGCGTCACTACGATAGCGCCAACATCCAGACAATACTACAGGGTGTTCTAGCACGTCGCCAGAAGGTTAAGGATCTGTGCGCCGTGCGTCGTTATAAGCTGGAGGATGCGCTGCTCTATGCCAAGTTTGTGCGCGATTGCGCCGAAGCCGAGTCCTGGATCAATGAGAAGCAAAAGAAACTGGAGGCAGACGCTGCCAGCTATGCCGAGGTCACCAATCTGGATGAGAAGATCAAGAAATTGCAGAAACATCAGGCATTCCAAGCCGAAGTCTCTGCCAATCAGGGACGCATCAAGGAGATTCAAGACACCGGCGTTATACTGCTCAGCAAACAGCATGAATCGTCGCCAGAAATTAAGCAAGCTATTGAACGTGTGCTGGCTGCCTGGCAAGGACTGCTCGACGAACTCGATCAGCGTGGACGCGGTCTAGAGGAGGCCCAGGACATACTGGAGTTTAACAATCAGTTGGACAAGATCGAGGCGTGGATACGTGACAAGGAAATGATGGTACAGGCCAGCGACACTGGACGCGATCTAGAGCACTGCAATGCGCTCATGCGCAAACTGGACGATGTGGACTCTGACATGCGTGTGGATGATCAGCGTGTGAAGCACATCAATCAGCTGGCAGATAAGCTCATCAATCAGGCCCAACTGCCGGCGGATACCCAAAGCGTGGACAAACGTCGTCGTGACTTCAATCACAACTGGCGCCAGCTCCAGGGTGCCCTCAATGCCTATCGTGCTCTGCTCGGCGGTGCCAATGAGATTCATGTCTTTAATCGCGATGTGGACGACACAGCAGAGCGTATTGCCGAGAAGGCTCTGGCCATGAGCTCTGCGGACACGGGACGTGATCTGGCTGCCGTTGAGGCTTTGATCCGTCGCGAGGAGGCACTGGAGCGCGACATGTCTGCTGTGAAGCAGAAGATCGATGAGCATGAGACCGCCGCTGAGTTCCTCATACGCAAATATCCCGAACGTGGCGCCCAGGTGATTGAAAGGAAATTGCAGGAGCTGCACAAGTCGTGGGGCAACCTGCAGAGTCTTTCCGTCAAGCGGCAGAGTGTGTTGAACGAGGCCTATCTGGTGCACAAGTTTGTTTCCGATGTGCGTGAACTGGAGCTATGGGTTAACGACATGGTGAAGAAGATGAATGCCACACAGGCACCGTCCACGATCAATGATTGCGAGACGCAGCTGGAGTTGCATCAGGAGCGCAAGGTAGAGATTGAGGGACGCGATCAGGCCTTTACGGGTTTGAAGCAACACGGCGAGCAGCTGAGCAGTCAGGCCAAGCAGCCAGAAAGCGTTAAGCGTTATCTGATTGTGCTGGAGGAGCTGCATCAGACACTGCACGAGGCATGGAGCGAACGGGCTAGAGATCTAACGGAAGCCCATCAACTGCAGCTGTTCAAGGCGCAGGTGGAACAGGTTGAGATCTGGTTGTCCAACAAGGAGGCTTTCCTCAACAACGATGATCTGGGTGATTCCTACACAGCTGTCGAGCGTCTGCTCAAGAAACACGATGCCTTCGAGAAGCTGCTCGATGCCGAGCACGTGGATGCACTACAAAAGTTTGCCAACAGTATACTGGAGGGAGAACCCAAGGATGCGGACTTGATACGTGAGAAGTTGGCCTATGTGCTGAGAAGGAAACAGAAGCTACAGGAACTCTCCACGGAGCGCAAGCATCGTTTGATGCAATCTCTGCAGCTACAGGAATTCCTACGCAGTCTCTACGAGATCGACCGTTGGCTGGTGCAGAAACTTCAGGTGGCACTCGATGAGAACTACCGTGAGCCCAGTAATCTGCAGAGCAAGATCCAAAAGCACACGGCTTTCGATGCCGAATTGTTGAGCAATTCCCCGCGTGTGCAGGCCGTGATCAGCGAGGGTGAACGTCTCATACGTGGTGAGCATTTCGCCAAGGATGAGATAGCTCAACAGGTGCAGCTACTGGAGGGAGATTGGCTTAAGCTAAAGGCTGCCTCCAAGGCCAAGAAGGAGAAACTTCAACAGGCCTATGATGCCTTAGCCTTTAACCGCAGCGTGGATGAGTTTAACAACTGGATGGACGATGTGGAGGTGCAATTGTCTAGCGAGGACTATGGCAAAGACTTGGCCACCGTTAGTAATCTGCTCAAGAAACACGAACGTCTCGAGACCGATGTGGCTCATCACAATGAGCTGGCCGAACAACTGAAGCTTAAGGATGAGCACTTCTTCAAGGTGGATCACTTCCTCAAGCATGAGATCCATGAACGTGCCATGGCCACCATTAAGCGTTATAATACGTTGCACGAACCAATTGCCATACGTCGTGAGAATCTGGAGGATTCACTGAGCTTGCAGCAGTTCCTACGCGATGCCGAGGATGATTTACAGTGGCTGGCGGAGAAGCAACTGATTGCTGGCTCCCAAGATCTAGGCAGCAGTCTGTTGGCCGTTCAGGGACTGCAGAAGAAGCACAATGCTCTGGAGGCGGAACTGACCTCTCAAGAGCCATTGATACAAGCTCTGCTGCAGCGTGGACAGCAAATGATTCGAGATAATCACTTCGCCAGCGAGCAGCTGCAATACAAATCGGAGCTGCTACAGAAGAATTTGGTACAGCTGCGAGATCTGGCCGCGATTAGGCGACTGCGTCTACTCGACGCCGTGGAGAGTCAACTGTTCTATGTGGAGGCCAATGAGGCGGATGCCTGGATGCGCGAGAAGCGTCCCATTTTGGCTAGCAGCGATTACGGACGTGATGAAATCTCCGTGCAGACGCATCAGAAGAAACTGGAGGTGCTCCAGCGTGAACTGACTGCTTTTAAGCCTTCCATCGATAAGGTCAACAAATTGGCAACGGGTTTGATTGAACGCAACCACTTTGATAGCGCCAATATACAGGAGAAGAACGGCACAGTCTCGCAGCAATACACTGAGCTACTGCGTCTGGCCAAGGATCGTGAGTTGCGACTTACCGAGAGCAAGAAACTCTTTGAGTATCTGCGTGAAACGGAGGAATTGCACGAATGGATTGGCGATCAAATGGCTGTTACCGCCAGCGAGGATTACGGCGAGGACGTGGAACATGTCGAGCAGTTGATGCTAGCTTTTGAATCCTTTGTCTCCAATCTGAATGCCAATGAGGCGCGTGTCGAGGCTTGTCTGGAGCGTGGTGATCGTCTGATCAAGGAGAACAATCCCTATCGCAGCTCCATCAAGTCCAAGCGCGATGAGACCAAACAGCTCTGGGATGAGCTTAAGGATTTGGTGAATGCTCGCCAGGATGCACTCGCTGGTGCCAAGCAGGTGCACGTCTATGATCGTGTGGCCGATGAAACCATCTCTTTGATCAATGAGAAGGATGCTTCGCTCATTTCTGAGGATTATGGTCAGGATTTGGAAAGCATACAGGCGTTGGGACGCAAACACTCCGTGTTCGAGGGTGAACTGGTGGCCATTAGGGAACAGGTGGATTCTGTGCTTGCTGAGGCCACCAAGCTGGGCGAGATCTATCCCGATGCCCGTGAACACATCGAAGTGAAGCGCGATGAAACCGTCGAAGCCTGGACAGATCTTCAGGAGAAGACCAATGCACGCAAGGGTAAACTGAATCAAGCGGAACAACTGCAATCCTACTTCGATGAGTATCGCGATCTGATTGCCTGGATCAATGAGATGCTGGCCAAGATTACAGCTCCCGAGCTGGCCAATAGTGTAGCTGGAGCAGAGCTGCTGCTCGCCAGCATTAAGGATCATCACGCTGAGATTCGTGCACGTGACGAGACCTTTGCCAACTTCACAGCCAATGGTCAGAAATTGATTAAGGAGAAACATTTCCTAGCACACGAGGTGGAGGATAAGATCAAGGTGCTGAAGTCAAGACATGACCTCTTGGAGCACACACTGCAGCAGCGCAAGGAGATCTATGAATTGAATTTGGATACGCAGCTCTTCCTCAAGGATGCTGAGATACTGGAGCAATGGATAAGCAGTCGCGAACCACAGTTGAAGGATGCCAAATTGGGTGAATCGATACCACAGGTTGAGGATCTGTTGCGACGTCACGAGGACTTTGAAAAGACTGTCGCTGCCCAAGAGGAGAAATTCCAGGCCATTAAGCGCATTACGCTGCTCGAACAACGTTTCCGCAAGCAGTTGGAGCACGAGAAGCTGGCCAAGCTCAAGGAGAAGGAACGCCTCGAAAAGGAGCGCCTGGAGCAGCTGAAGCAGAAGGAACTGCAGCGTCTGAACGACGAACGCCGTCGTGCCGAGAAGCAAAAGGAGCATCGCAACAATGCTGCTGCCCAGGAGAAGACACCCATCTTCTCCACACCCATGGTGACTATCGGTGGAGGCAATGGCAATGGTCATGGCACCTCTAGCATGCCAGGCAGTGCAGCTCAATCGCCAGCCATTTCACAATCCCAGCTGCGTCCACCGTTCCAGGATCAGGATGAGCAGCTCGGTCTGCAGAAGAGCAGCTCCAGCGGCATCTTTGGTGATCGCCTGCGTCGTGGCTCCGCCGATGCCAATGTCAAGCGTGCGGAGAGCATGAAGGTGCAGCCCAAGCAAACCAAGCGTACGCCTTCCTTTACCACACGTCGTCGTGCGCAATCCTTCCGCAAGAATCAGAAGGGTGAAGGTTTCGATTTACCGCCCGTGGAAATACAGGGTATGTTGGAACGCAAGCATGGACTGCAATCGGGTGGTAAGAAGGCACCAGTACGTTCCTGGAAGCAATTCCACACGGTGCTCTGTGGCCAGCTGGTCTGTTTCTTCAAGGACGAAAACGATTTCCTGCAACAAAAGACGGCAACAGCTCCAGTTAATATTCTGGGCGCTAAATGTGAACGTGCCGATGACTACACAAAGAAGAAGTATGTGTTCCGTCTAAAGCTGCCCGATGGCTCGGAGTTCCTCTTTGAGGCACCCTCGCTGGACATCATGAACGATTGGGTCAGAAAGATTTCCTTCCACGCTAGTCTGCCACCAAATCTACAGCTGCTGAGCTATGATGAGTCAATGAAGGTAAGTAATTTTAACACATTTAAGTTCTATGCAAATTTATAATATATTTTTATTTAATTTATAGCAACAATCGAGCAGCTCACCGGACATTAAGGTCAGCAGCAATGTGGATTCTCCTGTCAGCTCACGCAATTCCTCACCAGATTCACAGCGTCGTGCCAGCAGTGGTCAAAGTTTGGATATTGCTGGCACTGCCACGCCACAAATGGCCTTCCTGCAGCGTCAAATGCAGCAACAGCAGCAGCAACAACAACAATCCTCTCAGCCCAGTTCACCCACAGATCAGAAGCCACCAATACCACCGCGTGGTGCACCACCAGTAGCCACACATCGCCAAAGTCAAGAGAATCTGGTTACAATGCGAAATCGCCAAAGTTCCAGCAATGGTTAGCCATCAATAAATATAAATCTTTACTTATACTAATAATTATTAAATTTTGGCAGATTTAACCGATGGACGCCTGCAACAATCAGCTACGCTGCCTGCCCAGAATGGCAATAGCCGAGATGATCCTATGCTGAGACGCAACACGGAGTCCAGACAATCGGGTAAGTTGACAGTTGGAGTGCTGTTGTAGTCTGCCTTTTAAGCCAACAGCTATTTGTGTTTGTTCCACACACACTCACTCACTTTCACACACTTTTTATCATCCAAAAATCAAAAAAACATTGTAAAAATCGTGTCCCTACTCCAAACTCGACTCGTATATTATATGCAATATGTTAGATAATCCGCCGCCATTGCCCACAACGATGCCGCCTTTGGGCAGCGCCAGTAGTCATCATCCGCATAGTCATCAAACATCACATGCGGCTCAGGTGCAACAACGCATCAATGCATTTAATGCAGCAGCCAGTCAGCAACAGCAGCAGCCCGATTACTACAACAACAGCAACATTATCAGACAACAACAGCAGCAGCAACATATGGGATCACCACAGCGTGTGCCATCGTTGAACACTGGACGCATTGATACAACGCGTAAATTTATTGAGATGGAGGCACATGCTCCAGGCAACACCTACAGCAACACCAGCACTACCAGCAGCAGCAGTAATAACAACAACAATGGACACAGCAGCAGCAGCAGCACAACAAAGCGCACCATTAGCTACTCGAGCAGTGGAGCCAGCAGCAATGGCAATGGTAATATTACCACAACAACAACAACGACCACAACAACAACACAACACCAACAACAACAACATGTGACAAACAGTCGCACGGTTTGGCATTTAACGAGCTCACCAACATCATCGACCAAATCATCATCGGGCTCCGGGGATCATAACAATGCCATCAGTAATCCAAGCTATATGGGTCTTCATCTAAATAACAATAACGATGGAATCGGTGGTTAGCACACAATCCGATCGATACATACATATATACATAACCATAAACATATATAGATAGATTTAGTTAACATTTTATAGCTACAATTTGTGTTTAGTTTGGAATGTGGCTAATTAATTTAGTTGGTGTTTTTAGCTCTTTCTTCCAAGATCTCTCTATATTTTTACTCTCTTTCTTCTCTTTGTTATGCATGCCTTAACTATATATAAATTATAATAAAACTGTGAAGGTTCAACTGTGAAATCGGTGAAACTAACGCGTCGTTCCTATCTGCGCACGAGTCTACAAAGTATTATATGAAATTTAATTTAAGACTACAAAGTTTTATACTCTTTGCACGCACACCTACTACTCCTACTGCCCCTCTCTCCTCTTTCACACTTTTATTTTATATGTGACATTTCATTTGCTTACTTTTATGTTATTCTGCATGCGCTCATTTAAAACTACTCCTTATGAATGTACTCACTATATTTCTGATCTTCACTCACCACAGGTTGGGGCAACAGTCGCTTTGAAGGCAATCGACCCGTCTCACTTCAGCCTGATTCCATCAGCTTTACACGTGTCTCCGCCGAAAGTTCTAGTGAGAGCGAAGCTCAGTCCATCTCCTCTGTGTCGGGTGTGAAGGGCAGCAAGAGCAAGGACGAACGACGCAGCGGCATGTTCCGCATCTTTGGTCGCAAAGGAGGCGACAAGGAGAAGGAGAAAGAAAAGGAAAAGGATAAACGCCGATCCAGTCAAACGCCGCCGCAGTGAAAATAAAGAAAACAAAACGATTTAAATAATATTTCACACAGTTTGAATAACAACAAAAGAGGACAATTGTATTGTGCTTTGTATTTTTTATATAAATATATAAATAAAATAAAACTTAAATATTTAATTCAGTTATAAACAAATGCAAGAATTATAAAAAAAGAAAAGAATTGAACATTACAAATATCTACGCGAAAATATGTATTTTTAAAATGAGTCTTGAAGCGCTGAAAAAAGTATAAACAATTATTATATATAAAGTCAATGTTTTAATTGCATTATAAAAATGTAACTGTAAGTTTGTTCGTTGTATGCTTAAATATAATTTTCATAAAACAAAAAGAATTAAAAAAAAACAAAACAAATCGAAACGTAAATAAACAATAAAAATATTATATTATATGTGAATATGAAACGTTGTTTAAATTATTTAAAGCAGAGATGCTTAAAAATGTTCAAGAAAAAAGAACAAAGATTTTAAAGTTAGGATCAGAAACAAACCAAAGTAAAATACTTGACCTGAATATTAATTTTCCCCTTAGTATTCATTCATACTAAACTTTATATAGGCTAGATTTACTATACTGAAGGAAAAAGCCATAAAATAGCTAAAACGGCAACACTGACTGCTCATGTTCTAAGTAAATTAAATTGATTAAATTGAAATTCATTTTCTTGTAGCATTTTGTATGCATTTTATTAGTGGCAAGTAAAACTGGGCTTAAGATCTACAAAAATTAAAAGATGATAATCAATAATCTATGGAGAGGGCCCTTCCACCGATTCGACTATTCGATTAATCGATACACTTAACTTAACCATAATCAAAACAACAACAATTCGAGCGTAGTCAACTATTGAAATCCGCGTCTATAACTATTTAAAGCGATTGAATCCCTGGCTATAGAGATTGCCGTGTGTGGAGGCACTGTGATACTGCACCAGGTTACCATGGGTCTGCACCGGCTGTTGGTAGTAGGCGGCTTGATGGTAGAGGGTGGGAGAGGCGGGCTCGTTCACCTGTATCTGATGATAGTTCGTAATGGGCTCATGCTCGACCACCTCGCGCACCGTCTGGAACGGATGATTGACCACAATGCGACGCTTGTGGAAAGTTTCGCTGGTGGCAGCGGCGTCGGTGGGTGCAGCTGTGGCGGAGATAACTCGCTCATTGGGTTGCAGGTGTCGATTGAGGTGTCCGGCGGCACCATTACCTGCCACATCCACATCCAGTTTTGGTTGTTGCTGGGACGGTGTGGGCGTGGCTTGTGTGGCAGCTGGTGTTGGAGCAGCGGCAGCTGGTACCTCCACCAAGCGCTGGAACTGTTGCTGGGATTGGGGTTGTCTCAAGCGAGCGGAGCGTTCCCCTTGCTCTTGAGACTGTCTCGAGCGCGAGGATTGTGCCTGCTCCTCCTTATCGCAGTCGGGCTTCACGGGACTGATCGTAGCTGTGGCCACAATCGATTGATCCCGATCATGTTCGTTTGGAATCTGCAAATGAATCTGTGCCCTGGCAGTCTTCTGCTCTGGCACTTCCTCCGGTGCCTCCACTAAACGACCCGACTCCTGGGGATCGTAGCGCATGCGCGAATATGGAGCACTGTACTCCAGTTCCTCGGCCAGAGGACTACGCTGTCGGGATGACTGTGGGTAGTAGGAGCGTGGAGCTGCGGGTCTAACCGCTGATTTGGCGTAGACTACAGTGGGACCGGCATGATTACGCAGATAGGGTTTGATCTCGGCTACATGGGCGGGCACCTCGACGCTGGGAATGCGACGCTCCTTTGGTGGTGGCTGGCGACTGCGTCCCAGATAGATATTGTGCTGCGATGGTGGCAAATGAATCTTGTGCTCGTGCTTAATAATCTGTGGGCGTGGCGCTTCCTCGAGGCGTGCGGGCTTCGCCTCCACATTGCCGGCATTGGCATTGGGCAGGAACTCGCCGGTGAAGTAATCATCGGTGCTCTGGCTTGGATAGGATTGGCGACTGAAGCTGTTGGGGCGTTGATAGCTGCGCTGTGGAGAGTAGCTGGCTTCACTGCGTCCATAGTCGTAATCCTGCAGCTCTGGTTCCTGGCGTTGAAGCATACCCGGGGACAAATGCTTTCTGTTGATCTGGTACTGATTGCCATTGGAGTCGGTGGCGCTGAGAGTGGAGCTGGAGCTGGAACTGGATGAAGGTGCAGGTGCTGGTGAGGGCTGACGCTGACCATCGGTGGCATCCTGAGGTTGCTGCTGTAGCTGAGCCTCGACAAACTCATCCTTCGGGGCCTGATCGTAGCTGGGCATGGTGGTCACACTTGAGCCCACTGTGGTCACCTGAGCTTGCTCCTTGGCTCCTTGCGCCGGCTGCTCGTAGTTAGGTCTATACTCGTTGGCATTGTGACTGTATCCCTGGGTCTGCACCTGACCGTTGTTGTTGTAGGCCGAAGCGACGGCAGGATGTGGATGGCCCAATGGCAGCAAAGTCTCTCCCTTGGGTATCTTGGCTACCGGATGATCTAGTTCCACAACCAAAGTGCCAGCTGGCTTAATGACCACACGTTCCTCGATGTCATAGAACTCCTTTTGGATGGCCGGATGACGCACCTCGTATTTCTTGGCCTTCAGTGCCGGCTGCACAATCTGTATGGTCTTGGTGACCACAGGACGCGGTGGTGCTGGAGGAAGTGGCGCATAGCCACGTGGTGGTGGCAGGTAACCATTGCCAGCGGATTGATCATAGTCATCATAGCCAGAATTCTCATCCACAGCCGGTGGATACTGATCCTGATAATCATCTACCACATCATCATAGCCATAGCCAGACTGATCATAGCTGGGTCTGTTATAGCTAGTGCCAGTGTCGTAGGATGGCTCATAGGAGGATGGCTCATAGGGGGAAGGCTCATACGAGACGCCACCACCCAACTTGGCTTCACTCGGCAGAGCAGCAGGCACAGAAGCGGGTGCGGCTGCAGGAGCGGCATTACCTGAACTGGAACTGGACGAGGAGGAGGATGAAGAGCTGGAGCTGGAGCCGACTGGTCCTATCGAAGCTGTCTGTACCGGCGCTGGTGCTTGTGGCTCATAGATTGGCTTGCTGTCTGGTGCCTGCTCCACATTGGCGCTCTGACCTTGTGTGGCTACAGGTGCCGCGACCTGGCGTTCAAACATGCGCAATTGTTGCGATTTGGCGCCTCCTATGGACACAGCATCCTCTGGAGCGAGGGAACTTGAGCTGCTGCTACTGGACTGCGTGTAACGCTGGGGAGTGGGACTGGAGGATTCATAGACCTTAAAGGAAAAAAAAGGTGAAATCAGTAGAAGAAACTGCAGGGTTAAGCTCCTTTTTTACTTACAGTTTCCACCGAAGGACCGTGGCTATGATAGGACTGAATGTAACGTTCGAATTCCTGATTCTGGCGCAGCTGCTGATTACGTTGTCGGAACTGTCCGCTGTGCGGTGGTTGCTGCTGCAGAGACGGACGGCGATGGTGACCACGACGACGAGGCTGACGAGCAGTATGGGATTGTGGAAGAGGTGTAGGCTGCAGACCTAGTCCCTGGCGAGGAGACAGTGGTTGCTGTGGCTGCTGGGAGGACGACTGAGAGGATTGCTGGTAGGATGACTGTGAGGACTGCTGAGAGGACTGCTGGGAGTGCTGCTGTGGTTGCTGCAGTACCTGCTGTTGCTGCTGCTGTGCCTGTTGTACCTGTTGCTGTTGTTGCTGTGGACGCTCCTGCAGTCGCTGGAAGCGTTGCTCCTCCGACGCAGAGTAAGGACCTGCACGCAGCTCGGCAGGCGCAGGTCCATCCACAAAACTGACATCGGCTGGATTCGTTGCCGGCTGTTGGGCTATGGAAATGTTGACATGTGTTGCTGCATTGCAGGCAGCCACCAGCAACAGCAGCAAAGGCAGCTGACGGCACAACATGGCTAACAAAAATACAATAGATCCTAGCCAAAAGAGATCCTTAGCAATCAAAGCTGTAGAAACTGTCTATCGGACTGACTAATCCTCTGTCTGTCGCGCCTATCGAACTGCCTCGTCTGCGAACGCGTCGCGTTGTGTGACAAACTTTGGCGCATGCGTCGCATATTTATACGCATGGGGGAGCTATCAAGAGACTGACTGCTTAACAGTCTATCGATCAGTCGATCAGTTGATCAGTGGATCAGTGTCAATGCCAGCAATGTCGGGCACCCTGTTTAGGGATGAGATGCTTGCCCCAGTTCCAATTCTACAATTAAAGGCATTCAGCGAGAATCCGATGATGCACAATACAAAATTTAACAAATTGTTGTCAAACACTTTTTTATTTGCTTGCTTGCTGCCTGCCCCGTGTGGCACGCGCATTTCGATGGCCTAAAAGGTGTGCATAATACGACAGCTGCAGTTCTGCCATAATTGGCGGCATGCAACATTTTCGCGTAATTGTCGGAAGGTCAACAATGGACATCGCCTATGCTGCGTATGATTAATGTTCGCATCGCTCGATTCGAATTTGAACTTGAATTTCACGCATTTAGCAGCCAGCAATTCATTCATTTTATAAATGAGACGTTGAACTGCGTTTTGTTTTGGAATTTTTGTGTATATATTTTCAGTTTTGGGATTTCGATTTTTGGCTATTCGATTTGGAGACAATCAACAAGTCTCTTGTGTGTGTGTGTGTGTGCGTGCTCGCGTTACACATACGCCGTGTGTGACGTCCCAAACGGTTTGCATGTCAGGCAAACTTACGCAACTGAAGTTGGTGAAGAATTGGCAAGCATAAATAATGCAAAAGATACATTCCAATAAAGGTTAATAGCCAACTTTAAAGAGGGTGTCGTCCAGTTAAAAAACATTTGACGCACAGCAAACCAAGTGAAGTCATGAATGGTTAAATAAAATCACAACTGAATTACTACGTATAAAATTACAGAAAAAATCAGAAGCTGTTGATATGTTACCCACTAGTAATTACTATAGAAGGGGCAAGCCCCCTTTTCTAGATCTAAACAAAGATATATTTATAGTTCTCCGGTGACTGAAATCAAATTCTGTCTTTAAACTTTGTTTGTTTTTCTGTCGAGTTGTGAGCTGCATGCGAAACGAGATGTGTAACATGAAGCTGAACTTGAATCGAGCTACTGAAAGAGCATTATATTCGTATCACTTTGGAATAACAGATGTAAATACAGCAAGAGGGAAAGGCATATATTTTTGAACTCAGGGCTATGGCTTTGAGTATTGTAATTGGCGAAGGAGGGCGATATATTAAAAATGCACAAGTATTTAAGTCTTGGACAGAGGTGTGCAAATGCTGCTAAATACAGAGAGCACTTACAAATGCAGACAAATATTAAAACAAACACATATGTAAAAGCAAAAAACAAGAGTAGCTACACATCACTTTAATAATTGCTTTATTGTCCCTCACAAAAACAACAAAATTACTTTGGGATAAAATCGTTCACCATTTTTTTTTGTCAATCTCGTGAGCTTCGAAAAAGAATAAAGATAAGAAACGAAATATAAAAAATTGTTTGTGTAATTTATATTGTCAGCTACGCACACAGACCAACACACTCACACAAACAAAACACATGTCAATACAATGCAATTCACTCACGACTGCTGACAATGCATTGGTGCAAGCGAGAAAGAGTCAGCAATTTCTGGAGTTGAAGGGAGTTGCGTTTTTAAACCGCGTACTCTAAAAAAGAGTTAAAGGGTCTATTAAGTTTGTTGGAAGCGAAATGTGCGCAACAGGCAGAAGTAAAGTATTTATTATATATTCATGATCACCATCAACAGCTGAATCGATATAGCGATGTCTGTCTGCTCGTCCGTAACTGTGCAAATTTTAATCAAATTGAATAAATAATTTAGAGAATTTATAATTGTTAGCGTTGCTACAAAATAATTAACACAAACAGCGGCTTAAGCAGGCTCCCACTCTCTGCGCTAATTGCGCTCAGAGATCTCTGCCGCTGTTTGTGTGATTGTTCGCGGACGCCAGCTGAGCGCGCGAACGGTTTGTGTGTTTGTTCGCTGTCATCTGTGGCGCTAACAAGGAGCACTCTCTGTTTACTGTTAACGTATGCACTGCAGTCTACTCTCTGTAATTGCATTTAAATTACAGTCTGTCGCTTGCTGCTGATTCTGATCGCCTGGTGTTTCACATAAAGAAATCATTTAGCCTTTCACATATATTTTTTTTTTGCTTGGCCGCAGCGCTGGGCACTGCAGGTGCCCAAAATCGTTAATAATTTTGCTGAAATACCAGGCAAACAGAAAAGTCAGCAGGTTGCTATGCAAAAATTATTTAACATTTACACTGACTTAACATTAACATTGATTTAAAATTAACATTGAATTAACATTAACATTGACTTAACATTAACATTGAATTAACATTAACATTGAAATAACATTAACATTGAACTAACATTAACATTGAATTACTATTTATGTTAACATTAACATTTATGTTAACATTAACATTGAATTAACATTTATGTTAACATTAACATTGAATTAACATTTATGTTAACATTAACATTAAATTAACATTAACATTGAACTAACATTAACATTGAATTAACATTATCATTAATGTCGCTTCCTGCTGATTCTGATCGCCTGGTGAATCAGCTAGAAAAAACCTTTACTTTTAGCTGATCGCTGATGTTTTTTGATAATCTAGGGAACTCATTTTTTAACAGGCAAGCAGAATTAATAGCTGCTCGTTATGCACAAAATTCTGTTGTGTCTTACTGTGGATTTCTTTTCGCCTGACAATTCAACTGGGAATTTGTATATTCCAGATGTAATACCAAGCGAACAGAACTTTCAGTTGATCTCAAATCCAAATTCAAGATAAACAACCTGATATCAGAGAAAGAGCTATGGCTTAGAATAGTCAATACATAATGAATTAGGCAAATTTATTATAGCGTAAAATTTATTGCTTAACAATATTATTAATTTAAAAGGCGCGAATTATTTATTTATAACTACAATTTTCAAACAACACATTTTCGCCACACACAACTTAAAGTATTTATTTTTAAATAAGCAAAGTTTGTATGCTATTTAAGCTCACTGTCAGGACAACGACAAGAAAAAGTTGGCTGTCAATCTCGAAGGCCAGAGGACTAAAAATAGTAACAGCAACAGCAATAAATTATTCAGCAAACATACGTGAACATGGCATTCTTATAGCGCTTAATTTAAACTTACTCGGGAAACTACGCACTTGTTGGCCCAAACAGTGGAATGTAGGGATTTCAAGGGGATCAGGGAACGATAACGGGACACTCGTGGGTGCTGCGTATGGTATAAATAAATAACAATTGGGAGAAAGACACGACTCGGATGCGGCAAAATAATAAACTAATAAAAATAAAACTGAATACAAATGGAGACTAAGATGCTGATATTTAAATCAGTTGCACGTGGGAGGCGGTGCTGAGCGTGAAAGGTGCCCTATAGAGGGTTTAGAAGGTGAGAGGTTGAGTCACGGCGCCTGTTTACTATGCTCTTGCCACACCTGATTAAAATCTATTGACACCAAAGTGGAACGCCGACCACACACAGCCTGCGCTAACAAGAAACCAAACAAAAGGCAGAGGAAACGGAAATGATTGCTCCTTGCGCCACTTAATGAAACCCAATTACACGAGCCAGCCTCAAAGCAAGCGAGGGGGTGGTAGAGGGGGAAGCCGAGGGCAGGTAAGGCAAACAAGAACAGCTGCAGAGCCGATGGCGCAGCTGCCGCTACACCTGTTAACGCTATTTGCATTTCTCCTTGTATACAAGTAAATATATATATTTATTTTTTTTATTGTTATTATCCTCGCCCAGCGTCTGTTGGCAAGGACATGCGCAAATAACACCCCCAACCGCCCATCTCTCGTTAGGAGGATAGTAATACTCCCTGCTCCTGCTCATCCTGCCTCCTCCACCTCCTTTACTACCCCTGCTGGGAGTATAAATAAGAGACAGCTTTGCGCACACAGCCTCAGTTGTTGAACCGTGCTGCTCGCGTTTCCTTGTTTGTCTCAGTGGCATCCTGTCTCCTTGTACGTTCCCACGAAACTGCAAACTGTTGCGGAACCGTTGCAGCGGCACAACAAAAGTTAATAATCGACTCAGGAAGTTACTGTGTTCCATGCGTTTATCAATTGCCGGTCCATAAACTGAAGACTCTGGAATACACTCAACCTACACTACAGGTAAGAGCTCATTTTCATATCAAACGTGTTGAAATTCGATTTAGTTTGTGTAGAGTCTGAATAAGTTGTGTTTATAGCAGCTCAAATTTATCTAAATTATATTACAATAAACAATAGTTTACTAAAAGGTTTCGTGAACCCTTTTGTAATTTAAGTTAAAATAATAAATTTATAGGCTGAAGTGTTGCTTTAAATTACTTTCCAAACAAAGTGCAAAACTTCTAATTAATAATAAATTACAATTAGCTTTTGTGGGGCAAAATTGAAGCAAATTTGAGTTTCATAGCAGTGAGCGTGGCATATGCAAATGACATTAACCAACACTGGTAGAATGCAAAGTGCAACGCGCCTTAATTTGAATACAAAGTTAACAGAATCTGTTAGTGCCTGTAATGCAAAGGCGCAGCGAAGAAAACAAAACAAGAAATTAACCTGCCTTAAAATGGAATATGAAGTAAATACTGGTTGCAAGCGAATCATATGGTTTTAAGCAAATACTGGTTAAAACAAAAAACAAAAAAATGAATAAAAAGCGCGCAAAGGGGAGAGCCGAAAGCCACCCCTAAATTTGGCGATAAGCAGGAAAGCAAACAATTGTGGGTAGCTTTTGTAAGGGTTCGCTTTTAGTTGAACAGCAAACTTCGAAGCGAACGGTTCGCATTTGGTCGCGTTTCTCATTTCTCCAACAATTTTAACAATCTTCTCACACACACTTACACCGTACCGTCGACGATAGGCCACCCAAAGCGAGCGAGTCTACCCGACAGACAGCATACCCCACCAACAACAACAAGAACAACAACCAAAGTTCGTATTACACAGTGCGTGTGTGTGTTTCCGTGTCCCCTGTGTCTGTGTGTGTGAGTGTTTTCTCGACATTGTCGACGGTTGTTCTCCACTACCAAAGACCCACGTTAAAAGTGCAAAAAAAATATAGAAAGCCCCAAGATGGCCGAAAATTGCCCGAAATGCAAAAAATCAATCAACTCAAAGGATGCAATCATCATATGCAATTCGGATGACTGCCTTAAGAAGTTCCACCGTACATGTGTCAATATCGACGATGCCATGTATGATTTGATACAGAAGAATCCAATGATATCATTTAACTGTGATGAGTGCCGAAATCAATCGCCAAAGGCAATGTCCGCCAAGCTGCATACCATCGAGGAGAAGGTGAACAAGGTGTGCAATGGCGTTAATCAAATCCAGGGACGTATGTACCAGCAGTATTTCCAATTTGGCAACCAGCCGGTTAACAATCTCGATGGCAAAAAGCACCCGCAACAGAACAATCTCATCGTTGTCGGCAACAATTGCAATTCGGATCGATTGCAGGTCGTATGCGACTACGGCCGATGGGTGCAGGTGGGCAAATTTGCGACAAACACCAGCGAGGATGACATTATCGAGCATTTGGCCGAGGAGTTAAAAATCAATAAGAATCTGGTTAAATGCACCAAATTGGTTAAGAATGATGCAAATTTATCGCAGTTATCCTACTGTAAATTTAAAATTTCCATACCCGACTATCGTTTCAATGAGCTGTTCAACGAGGCGATTTGGCCAAGTGGTGTTATGGTTAGTCCCTTCACTCCACGCTCTCAGTTGAATCAGAATCGCATATAAAAGCAAAGCAAAAGCCAAAACCAAAGAGAGCAGAAGTGAGAGCGCGAGAGAGAGTGCGCCTGCGCACTAGTTATAACGGGGGTGCAGTGCATAGAAGAAGACAGCGAGAGAGAGAGCGAGAGGGTTGCTTGCCGGTCGGTCAGCGACAGCAGCAAGCAGAGCAACAAAAACAGCAACAACAACAACACAGTTTTCATTCGATAATGTTTTGCCGTTGCCCGTCACACGGAGGCGGGTGTTTAAGGGGGGGCGTGCGGTCGGTTGGCTCACAATGTATGCAAATTTTTTTTCGACACTGTCAACTCGAAAACTTTGTCTGAAACTTTCAAAGCTTACTCCGAATTAAAGAATAAATGACAACAACATAATTACTTAACGTATTAACTTTGAAAATGCATTTTAAAATGTTTTTAGCATTGCGTAAAAATATCGAAACCCAATAAATAAATAAAAAAAATAAAAAACAAAACCAAAACACATAAGCAAATACAAAAAGTAATTTAAAGTAAATGCGAAGCAAAGTTAATGTGAAATATTAGTCATTTATGCATAACTGTCGTATATTTAAATTAAATTAAATTAAAGAAAACTCAACTATAAAACCAAAGCAGTCAGCATATATTTAAATCAAATACCAAGAAAACAAAATGAATAATTAAATGAAATATTCAAATATTAAAACTATTTAAGCAACGCACCATAAAAATATTTATAATTTACTTGATCAATTCAGTTGTCAATAGTTAAGTTTATTCCTACTTATGACTTTTGAATTGAATTCAAATTAATGCATATTTTTATTTTGTTTTTCTTAATGTACTTTCCCCCAAGAAATTCAAACCCAAATTATATACCCAAAATTCAAGAAAACACTTTTAAACCAAAGCATTAACTTAATAAACTTATCAAGTATATTCAGCTATATTGTATTCGTATGCGTAGTTTAAAGCATTTTCAAAGCTTGTTCTCAAAAAATATTTAGAAATTTTGCGAACCAATTGACAATGGGCAAATTAGTAAATTTGCTAATTGTAAACTTATTCAAAAACAATAATATGTATGTATTTGTGTATTCAAGAATCATATTAAAAACTAAAATGTAAACAAAAAATATTCAATACAAAAACAATTATAGAAACTTGTTCAAAACACAGCTGGAAAACAGTTGAGGATTGAGAATTCATGAAGCGCAGCTGGGAAAAAATAAGATTGTTGCAATAAACTCAACTCAAGAATATAGAAAAGTAATAAACATAAATTTATATTTCATAATTGATGTATTTTTTTAAAACATAAATCTAACACTCAACCAAATAAACAAGAACAACAAGAATTCGGCAATATTTTTTTAGTGATCACAGACTCACAAGAAAAGTTAAAAAAATGATCAACTTCGAGTCAGCAAAACGTAGACTTTTATTTACGCAGGAGCAAAGAAAATATTTAAAAAAATAAAACACATAAATTATATATATATATATTTAGTATACAACAATATGCATGCATGTATTTATGTCAACTTTTTCAATAAATTCTACAAAACAAACCAAAAGAGAAAAGTCTTTAGTTTCTGTGGTTTAGGCACTAGAGTGGTGTCACCGTAAGCATATCCCTAAGCACTATAATATTTAACATTACTTAGTTGCTCTTTTGCAGCATTATGACCAACTCAAAGCGAAAGCAGCCCACAACCCCAAAAGCCGCAGAAACTTCTACCGCCGCGGAAGACAAAACTTCAGCTGAAAACTGCACAACTGAGACAGCGGAGAGGGAGGGAGAGGAACTAAAGCAGAAGCAGGCAGAGGAGCTGACAGCTTCAAGGAGCATAACAAGTGCCAAGTTTTTTCAACTCTGCTTTGGACATGAGCTTCATAACTTTCAGAATTTGCATAGTTTTACGAGCTGGCTGCAACGACCTGTAGATGGCGCTGCATTGGGTGTCTTCCGCATGCTGTACGGTGCCTGCATGCTGATTGACGTCGCTGAGGAGCGAGGCGGTGGCCAAATGGATGTGCGCTTTGGTGAACCGCAGCACTGTCATTTCCCCCTTTTCACTGGCATGCGGGCCCTGGAATATCCTCTTATGGGTTGTGTCTATCTGTGCCTCTGGCTCGGAGCTCTGGGAATTATGCTAGGCTATCGATTTCGTGCCAGCTGCCTCACCTTCATACTGTGCTATTGGTATATATTTCTATTAGACAAACCGGCGTGGAATAATCACAGCTATCTCTTTGGCCTGGTTGGTACACTGCTGCTGTTCACTCGGGCAAACTGTTACTGGTAGGTGATTAGGGCTAATGCCATCAACTGTCTGTTCTTTTTAAATGCTTGGCTTTTTGGCTTACAGCTCGCTGGATAGCTGGCTCAGACCGCAGCTGCGGCAACCGGTGCCTTATTGGAATTATTTTCTCATCAAGTTTCAGTTTTTCATACTGTACATGTATGCGGGTCTCAAGAAGTTCTCGTTGGAATGGCTCTCGGGCTATGCCATGTCCACGCTGCATCAGCATTGGTTGTTCACTCCTTTCCGACACCTGCTAGACGGGGAGCTAATCGATCTGTTGATTATTCATTGGTTCACTGCCGTCTTTGATCTTTCCATTGCATTCTTCATGACCTGCGAGAGGACTCGTCTCTTTGTCACTCCCTTCATGATCAGCTTTCATCTGATGAACTCCCGACTGTTTACGATAGGTAAGTTTGACGCGGAAAGATTTGACTTACCTAATTCATGTATGTATGTGTTATCCAGGCATGTTTCCGTGGGTCTGCTTAGCAGAGGTGCCGCTCTTCTTTGGTTTTAGCTGGCCACGTAGGATACGTGGCAGGAGCAAGGCAGCAGTGGAGGATGCGGCAGTCCCTAAACAGCCTGGGTTCCTGGACAAACTACGCAGCTGCATTATACTACTCTACTGCCTCCTACAACTATTTCTGCCCTATTCGCATTTTATAACAAAAGGCTACAACAACTGGACCAATGGTCTATATGGTTACTCCTGGGATATGATGGTGCATTCTTACGATACAGTGCTGACCTCCATTAAGATTGTAGACAATAACAATCAGAAGGTGCATCATTTGAATCCCTATGCCTTCACCGAATACGAACGCTGGACAAAGTCAGCGGACATGGCTTTGCAGTATGCCAAGTGCATTGAGAGGAACATCCACGAGGATATGGCAAAGCATCCGCTAGAGAGTCCTTTAAGCAGCACCAATATTTCCATTTACTTTGATATTTGGTGCTCCATGAATGGCCGCTTCCAGCAGCGCATGTTTGATCCACGTGTAGATCTGCTGACGGCGCCGTGGTCGCCCTTTGAGGTAACTCCTTGGTCGTTGCCATTGCTTACCGAGCTTAATCATATGCGTCCCAAACTGAAGACTATAACCGACGAGGTGCTGGCCTGGAACAACTACTCGGATGTAATATTTGTGGCTGATTTTCCGGGACTGACACTGAGCAACTTCATCGCTCCATCGCTGTACAACTGCACGCTGACCATACTCGAGGGGAATGTGCGCTACAGGAGTGCCAATGAAGATGAGGCCTATTTTCTGACCGCTGGCAAAAGCATTGGGCTGGAGAGTAATGTAACACACTATGTGACCACTATTGGCCAGAAGCCAGCCTCGTATTTGTACACATACGTGAACAAAACAATGGAGGAAAAAAATATACAAATGGATGAGTCCAATCAGTCCAAAGATCGTCAAATTTTGCCACTCTGGAAGGAATTCAATCATCGTATCACCAACTACCAAGACTTCCTCAAGCATTTAGCCAATTGTGTGCTTTATCTGCTATACGATGTCCCCATCCCGATGTCCGTGCGAGAGAGAGATTAAGAATGAAGCAGCTGAGGATCAATTGTAATTCCTTTGCCTATCCCTAAGTGATAAAACTGATAATAAATGTTTAATGTTATACACCTCTGAAAGTAAAGTATATTAACTGTCTAGTAAAACCTTACACTTACCCAGATTACAGTTTAAAAACTTAAAGATCGCTTTTACCTTCTACATATAACTGTATTTACAAATCGGACATAATATTTTTCTTTCAACCTATTATATATAACAAATCTCCTCACTGGGAGCCTCTACTACAATTTTGATGGCATCGTCATTAAGCTTCGTACAGTTTTAAAACAAGAACACACTTGGGACTAAATTCTGCTCGACTCCGCCCGTGATGACTCCGCTGACAGGCGACTGGGATCGAATTGTTGGGTCTGTGTTTCCCATAGGCGGGCATAGAGACCGTTCTGTCTCAGCAGCTCCTGGTGTGTGCCACGCTCGCCGACACGTCCATTCTCTAACACAAGAATCTCGTCAGCATCCTTCACGGTGGACAGACGGTGGGCAATACAAATGCTGGTGCGGCCCGAGGTAGCGCGGGAAAGAGCCTGAAGAATGTTCTACGAAAGCCAAACAAATAATTCAATATAGAGCAAAAAAGATTCATTTGGTGAACTTACATGCTCGGTTATGGAGTCCAGGCTGCTGGTGGCTTCGTCAAATACCAAAATCGGTGTATTCTTAAGAATGGCACGAGCAATGGCCACACGCTGCTTCTCTCCGCCGGACAGCTTAAGGCCACGTTCGCCCACCTGGGTACTGTATTGGTTTGGCCAACTCATGATAGCCTCGTGCAGATCAGCCATGCGAGCAGCATTTTGAACTTCCTCGTGGGATTTGGTCAAATTACCATAGTGTATGTTATGCTCGATGGTGTTGTGGAACAGCACCGAATCCTGTGGCACCACAGCAATGGATTTGCGGAGACTGTCCAGTTCAACGGCGCTGATGTCCTGGCCACCAATCAGAATACGTCCCGAATTTGGCTCAAAGAAGCGGAATAACAGACGCACCATGGATGACTTGCCGGAGCCTGAACCTCCAACAATAGCCACGTTCTTACCGGCGGGTATGCTAAAGGAAAGGTTCCTAAAGATGGGCTTGCCTGTCTCATACTCGAAATTCACGTTCTGGAACTCAATGGACGAGTTGCTGGTGTCCACGAACAGGGGCTGCGCATTGGGCGACGACTGTATACGACTGTCTACATTCATGAGCGTAAACATGGCCTGCATATCAAGCAACGCCTGTCTCACCTCACGATATACACTGCCCAGGAAACCCAAAGGTATAGAAAGCTGGAAGAGCAATCCATTGACCATTACCAGATCTCCTACAGTCATGTTGCCTTGGGCAATTTCCTTGGCTGCCAACACCATAATGATACTAAGAGCACTACTGAATATAGCATTCTGTCCAAAATTAAGCATTGCCAGGCTGGAACTGGTCTTTAAGCTGGCTCCCTCGTACTTCTTGAGCACCTCATTGTAGCAGCCAGCCTCATACTTCTCGTTGTTGAAGTACTTGACCGTCTCGTAGTTGATGAGCGAGTCCACAGCCTTGTTGCCAGCCTCGTTCTCCGCCTGATTCATGTAGACACGATAGCGGGTGCGCCACTGCGTCACACTCAGCGTGTAGAGAGCATAGACTCCAACACAGCCCATGCTAACGCCAGCAAAGGCCAAGCCACACTTGAAGCCCAGCAAGCTGGATACGAGTGCCAGCTCAAAGATCGTTGGCACAATGTTGAATACCATCGCGGAGAGTACAAAGTTAATGCCCCGTGAACCACGATCGATTGTCTTGGACAATGCACCCGTCTGCTTGTTGAGATGGAAGGCCAAATCCAGATTGTGCAAATGCAGGAATACATTGGTGGCAATCTTGCGTATGGAGTGATGAGCTACCTTAGCGAAAACTGCATTCCGCAGCTCATTGAAGCCAGCTGCACTGGCTCTAGCGATGCCATCTGAAAAAGTAAAAGATTAAAGATCAAAACTCCTTTAAAGATCGCTTGTACTTTACAGCCTAATAACATAGCGGTGGCTGCAGAGAGCACTGCATCTGGTGCCGTGTCCATGTTCAGTGTCGTCATCGTGTCCACTGCGCCCTTGAATAGAAATGGCACACAGACGGTCAGCAACTTAGATCCAGCCAGTAAACCCAGTGATATGGCCACGCTATAAAGGGATGATTATTAGTTTAATGAGTAAATGATACTAAATTATTGAGTAACTTACCGCTTTCGCACCAGTGGATCATCCCTGGGCCAAATGTAAGCCATCATAGCGCGCATCATGTCCTTGGAGGTAACCTCGGGAGCATCTAGCTTACCCAGCGCAGTGCCTCCTTCGGTGCCGCTGCTTCCTATATGAATGTGACATTGTCTTGATTGTTGTTGTTGCTGTTGTTGTAGTGGTACTGTTGCTACTGTTGTTGTTACTGCTGCTGCTGCTGTGGGTGCAACCACATGGAATTTACTTTAATGCAGCAATATCCAAACAGGCGCCAAAACAACAAACAGACAAACAAACAAGCATTTCGGGTGGATCTCGTTACAATTTAGCTCAGTTTGAAAAAAAAAACAATTTCTATTGTTAGTGAAAATAATAAGCAAATAACGCAATTAAAAATAATTATTACATCTTTAGCAAACTATCTGTTAACATATTAACATTTATTGATAGTATGTTTAAGTGACAAGTCTTAGATTCTCTGCAGTGTTATCAAGTTATTTACAGCAAGCAGCAAGTCAATCTTGTTAACCTCCTTGTGGATCAGGTATCAGGGTTACTGATATCAGCAGCACCTACCTTTTGCCTTCTTGGCAAAAACACCGCCCAGCAATTTGCTGCCAGGTGTGGGCGTAAATGGAGTAATCTTCTTGACCTTGGCATTTTGATCGGCATAGTCGTCAGGCCTGGCAAAGGTACAATAAAGCTGGAAAACGAATGTAATTATTTAAAACAAATGCATCAAGTTTAGTAAAAAAATAACTTTGTACTTTTATTTGACAAATGGCTTAATTGATTTCATTTAAAGTCAGCACAATAAACCGATTTAAAAGCGTTAAGATATCTTATGCACTCCAGCAGATACAAACGCGACACAGTTCCGGTTTCGGTGAGTTGAGGAAGTTTATCTAATGCCTCAACAAATCCATGATATTCGCTGATTTTGTATGTTACTAAATAGGATAGTTCCGGATGCACATCATCGAACTGGGCAGCATCACCAAAGGCAATTTGATTAAGGATATTGGGAAAGTAAGCCTGCTGCTTAAATATCAAGTGCAGTACCACACGCAAATTGTGGGAACAGCCATCGTCGATATGAACAAACATTTGATCCGATAGATTGTGCTCCCTGATGAACTTGAAGATATTGCGGTGATAACTCTGACCAGAAAGCGCTTTATTGTTAGTAATGAGATGCTCAATGTCCAGCAGAGAGAACTCAAAGAAGTCGTGGGCATTGTCCTTCAAAAAGAAGCCATAGTCAGTTAGCAGCTTTAGATTGGACAGTGCTCCATAGCTGATAAACAACTGATCGTATGGTCTCAGCACGGGTTTGTCCAATGAATTGAGCGTAAGAACATATTCCCATCCCTTTCCTTTAGCCAACGGTAGCAGTTCAGCGGTAGTTTGCACCCCATCCGAATGATTGAATAGATCCAGAAAAGGTGCCAATGCCAGATTTGTATCGCCACTGAGCCATGACTGGAAATGACTTCGAGCTGGCTTTAACTGCCTTGAATTGAGGTAGACACTACGAGAGTTTACAGCAAAATAGGCACGCTTATAGTCTGCCAATGTCCAAATTTCTTCACAAAATAGCTGACCACAACACTCACAATGATGGGTTCCAACGAGTGATTTAATTGTCTGATAGTAATCGCGTATCTGGCGATTTTGTGTCACTGTGCGCTCCAACAGCGCTTCCGGCAGACACTGTAGCTCGGAAAGTGCACAGAAGTAAGGTGTAGTGTAGCTACGAGGAAGAGTATCCAGATAGGCAGCAAATGGTGAGCTCTTGGAGGATTCGTGTAAGTGCTGCTGATGCATTAAAAAACAGGCAACGAGAGCTTGAAATGATATGCGATTATCCTTGTCAAAGAGGTCTTTGTTGAAGAGCGCTTTGAACTGTTCATCCGACTCCAGAGTAGATATGCTGATAAGGCAACTCGAGGGCAGTCGTATCAACTCATCACCGGCCTTGAATCGTCGGTTCTTCGAGCACAATCCACGACCCGTGAGCGGATAATTAAGCGCCGACAGCTGTGTTTCATTTCGCCAGCTTAACGTGTTTAAATGACGATAGAGCACGTGCATCGATTCCAATTCGTTACGGTCAGCCTCAGTAGTTGTTGTGGTTTGCCTGCGACGTTGTCGCAAGCGTTGAGTGCGTCCCATGTTATAGCTGTGTGTGTGTGCTGTTTTGGCGCCTGTTTATATTTTTGATTAAGCTTGCTGCAACGAAAGAAGCAAGTACGAAAATTGTATTTTAATTTAGAACTTTCTAGCTCTCAAAATAAGCAAAACAAAAGCGGCCAAAACAACACACACGCAAGCTGTTGCCTGACCTCTTCATATTTGAGGATACACAATCTCTCCAAATTCATCAAATTAAGCGCTAATCAGTATCATTTGGTGACATTATGAAATAGTAATCTAGCCAGTTGTATGCATATCTCGAGTGGCCTTGAGACTTGGAAGGCAATAGGCACAACTGAGCATTACTTACCACACGTGCGTGTAGTTGTTGTCGAATTCGTTTGTGGCATGTAATGTTGTAGGTGTATGTAAGTGTCTTTTTATTACTGCACAATTTACTTATGTGTAATAGCCCGGCCATAACTTTATGCAAAAAAAACAATACTAAATTCTGGTTCGGTAGAGGGAACTAATGTGGTGTTGTTTGGTTCGTTCTATTGAACTGACTACCAAATGAAAGAACGAACTGATACTGCTGTTGCCGGTGTCCATCCAGCTGCTTCTGGTTTATCGATAACATGAGCGATTACATCGCGAATAGCGTGGCCAGACGTTGCAATTTAAGAAAAAAATACTAACATTTTTCCCACCATATGTGCAAATTTACGTTTCCCTGTGAATGATATAAGTTTTATTTATTCTAGAAAAGACTACAACCGGTCAAAATGTTTGGATTAATAAGTTCAGGAAGATTGGTAAGTTAAAATATGATAAACAAACATATAAAATCTCTTTAACACTTAACCAATCAACAGCCACAAACGGACTTCGTCGCAGTTGATGAAAACAAGCTGCTTATAAACGTTCCAGATATTGAGGGTGTAAACTATGTTGTGATCTTTCTAACTGGCATCTCTCCCCTTCCCCTGGGAACTTCGGCAGCAATCTACTTCAGTTGGCCGGATGCAAACGCAGCGCCCACTTGGCAATATCTTGGTCATATCAATAACAACAAGCCATCAGCAATATTTAAGATAGCGCAGCTCAAGAAGAGCCATGAGTTAGAGGCACATGCTAACGGCATGGTTTTTGGCGCCCAGGAAATCTCTCACATAGCTCAAATTGGTATATCCATTGAACCTGAGCTAACAGTGGCACAACAAACACCAGCAGTGGTAAGTCCATCAAAATAATGAAACGGAATGATTAGATAATCATTTTGATGTGTAAGAAATTCTGTCAGGAGTTACCTTAATAATAGACTTAATTTGACTGTGTTTCCATTTGCAGTCCAACGCCAACGATAATAAGCAGTTTGGCCAACGGATGCTGGAGAACTTTTTCAATTATGCGTCCAGCTTCTGTGTGAGCGTGCCTGAAATTCCTCCTGCCACTGCCGCGAGTGAAACATTCGTGCCTTTTTCGGTTGTCCAGAATTGGTACACGAATTTTCAACGGCGAATGGAACAAAATCCAAACTACTGGAAAAATTGTTGAAACTGCAATTTACTTAAAGGAAAAAGAAGATATATTTTATAAGTACATAATATGTATGTTATTAGCATTTATTAAACAATTTTATATTTTAATTGTGGTGCTTATAATTTTGAAAACCGAATACGTAAAACCAAAATTTGATTTCATTTAATACTAGTTAATATGTTGGGTGCAAACAGTAAACTACTCGTCTGGAATGTCCTCCTCATTTTTTGGGGGCTTTCTTGATTTAGTAGGTGCAGTTGGGTCTGGTTTACGCGATGGCTGAGGTTTAGCTCCAGGCACTGCTTTTATGCCGCCTTTAGGTGGGGCTGTTGGCTTAACAAAGGGATTAAACGGAACATCCCCGTCTGAAACCGCAGGCTTCAAGCTTTTCTTTGCATCCTTGGCAGCAGCAGCACCTCCAGCAGGCTTGTAACGTTTAGTGTTCTGCGCATCTTTGCCTTCCTTTTGCTGCTTGTTAGGCTTGGGCAATCCAGCTGCTGGTATTTTTTTAGGCCTTGCGCCTTGTTTGGTGAATCCGGCGTCTTCTAAATTTGTGGGTTCCTTCTGCTGCTTGCTAGCCTTAGCTTCCCCAGTGCCTCCGGCACCTTTAGGTTCCTTTTGCTGCTTGCTAGGCTTGGGCAATCCGGCTGCTGGTATTTTTTTAGGCTGTGCGCCTTGTTTGGTGAATCCGGCGTCTTCTAAACTTGAGGGTTCCTTTTGCTGCTTGCCAGCCTTAGCTTCTCCAGTGCCTCCTGCACCTTTAGGTTCCTTTTGCTGTTTGGTAGCTGTACCGGCTGTTTCTCCTTTGCCGCCTTTTTGGGCTTTATCGGCAGTGGCTTTCGCTGCTTTCGCAACCTTTTCCGCCTTCGCCTTCGAGAAGCTCGCCGAGCTCTGCTTTAATGCCTTCTCCTGCTGTTCCTTTATGATGCAAGCCAAGCGCTGTTTATTCTCCTCAGTAAGTTTGCCAAAGATGCCGGTTATAATATCATTGTATTCGTTGTAATGCCGCACTTTGTTGCCAGTGGAGGAAGCCGAGTTTGGTAGTCGTCCGTGATAACTGATGCAACGTCTATGGATTGGAAAAGAGGTAAATTAATAGAGCGAGAGGAACAACGATTAAGTCAAATTGTGGTTTTTGTTATTTATGCTTTGTCTGCCGCTGAACAGCCGGCATAATTTGGCAAGGAATATGATTTTGTACTTGGTTAGTATGTGTGTGTCTGTGGCATATATTATAGTTATACTATATGTTATACTGTATGTTTATATATTTAAACAATAGCACTGTCGGGTTGCTTGGCACGGGTGAATTTTTTTTAGGTGTGTTCTTTGCCGTTATCTTTCTTCTATTTGCTCGTGGCCTGCAAAAAAGCAATTTGGCAAGCTGACACATTTATATACATGTAGTCTATATAAACGTCTAAATAGGTACATATGTGTGTTTTAGAATGCACTAACAGACTTCTAGAATGCAAACTTTGTAATTACAACTCTTTTGCAGGGGATACTAGGCGTATACTTGATAAGTTGCTTCATTGGTGATAGAAGAAAAATAGCATGAAATAATTAATGGCACTGTTTGATAAATAAATTAATGTATACCCCTTCGCTGCTTTATAGTGCATACAACATTCGTGATTTATTTCTTGTTTGTTCTTGCGTTTTATTGGCTACATTGATTTAGCATTTGAATTTGTTGCAACATCAACAGGGAAACATTTGTCTTGCTATTTGGCTGTCTGTTGAAAGATGTCTCAGTTGCGTCAGTTTAGCTTGCAACGCTGTGCTGAGTGCAGCAAACAATTTGCAGCGCGTGTTTGAACTAAAAAACTCAATAAAATAGGTCAACAACAAAGTATAAATTTTAGCGCGCGGGCGTTGTCAGATCAGGAACAACAGAAACAACAACAACAACAAGAACAACAACAACTTGATCAACAAGCAATGGCATTGACGCTGACAGCAGCTAATAATAATAATTCGCAAATCTTGTCTGACGGCATCATAAAACATAATTGTGACTCAGAGATGTTGTCAAAAACAACAGCAAAAGGCTTTTTGACGACGCCGGAAATGCCACTTAATGGTCAGCGGTTTCCGCTGCAACGCCAAAAGTTGCCACTAGCCGACACTACACAACAGCTGCAGCAACAACAGCAAAGTATGAGAAAAACAGCAATAAAAGTGCTTGGAAAATTTCCATTACTACAAGCAAAGTGTAGCGATGTGCACAGATTTCCAGTGCAGCAACAAGTGGAGTACAAAGTGATCAGTTTTCCCCAGAAGGAAAAGAATGATACACTTAAGTTTCCCCTACAAATGAATCACAGTCCAACTGCAGGTCAAAGATTTCCGATTAATTGCCAATTGGCCAAGAGCAATGACAACAATTCGATTAAAGCCACACGCGATTCTTGCCCTGCTGTGACGATGTCAAGGTCCAATGTAGCACCACGATCACATACAAAATTTCCCACAATTAAAAAGCAATTTGTTAGCTTTCCCAATAATATAATAGAGGAAACCTGTAGGAAAAACCTGTCAGGTGTTGAGCATGGAAAGTGTCAAAAGAACGAAAAGCGGCAAATGCTGCAAACGGATGTGATTATCGATATGAATATGGATTTGGTCTTTAAACCAGCAGCAACAATGACGCAGATGAGCCAAAATATGTGTACCAAAATAGACAACAGTATGGACTCGATACGGACAGTTGAGATAGCCGAAAACGATGATGTTTCGTTTGATGTCAATGATGTACATAAGACGAAGTGTGATAATGAACTTAATGCTCTTGCTCATGAGCAAACATTAAACTTGAACGTGGAAACAGTCGAAGGCGTTGGCGAGCAAAAGGAAATTGAGCATCAACAGGCGGAAAATTTTAATGACGCCTTTGGGCGGCGACACGACAACAGCAACAACCACGGGGAAGGCATAGGTAGAAACGAAGACAAAGACGAAGGCAACAACGTTGACAACGACGCCATGAATGCTACGAGTATTTTTGCCAAAAATAAACACGAAATATGTGAGCAAAGCAAATTAGAGACGACGGCGGCAACTCATTATGAGCTAAATATGACTAAAGAGCGGCGGCAGTCAATATGCTTACCCACTGAGCAAATCCAAAGTCAAACAATAGACATAGAGCAAACAGAGGCAGCCGACAAAGTAGAAACAGTAGAAACGGTGGAAACGGCAGCAGCTGCCTCCAATCGTCAGCAGCGAATCTCAGACGCGCGCGGATCGTCGCCAGAGCAAGTGGATGGTCAGCAACGGCAGCAAATTAATGCCAGATTAAACGCATCGACACTCGTAACCCAAACCGATACCGAGCTATATCCAACGTCATCATTGTCGTCGTCGTCGTCGCCGTCGTTGTCATCGGAATCGCCAAGTATAGAATTTTTAAAGTGTGCTTTGCGCGATATCGTTAGCAATTTTACTGCTATAGATCTTGAACTATTTGAACTATTGAGTGAACTGCTGCAATTGTTTGCCACGCCCACAAATACGGGTAATTTTTGGAGCGAGCCGTCGGGTGAACAGGTGGCCAGTGAATGTGTGGACATGACTGTGAGCAAAGTGAGTGACGAGAGTGAAGCAGCAGCCGTCGTTGTTGATATTTATAGCGAGCAAATTGAGCAGCCACTTGAGCTGGATGACAACAACAACAGCAGCAACAGCAATAGCAGCACTAACAGCAACAACAACAACAGCAGCAATCAAACTGTGGATATGAAGTACGAAGCTTTGAGTAGTTCCCGCTTGCCAGAAAGTCTGCCTAGTCGACTGAGCAGCAGTACAGCAAGGCAAATTGCAGCAGCAACAGCTTCACCTGTAGTGAGTCGATTGCGCGAGGTATCAGCAACAGCTGCGCCTGCAACAAATCGTTCGCGAGACACAGCTGCAACAACAGTTGCTTCTTCAGCAAGTCGTTTGCGGGATGTACCAACAGTTTCTCCTGTAGTGAGTCGATTGCGCGAGGCAGCAGCATCAGCAACAGTTGCTCCTGCATCGGGTCGCTTGCGTGATGCAGCAGCAACAACAGCAACAGCTGCCTCGCCATACACAGCAGCAACAACGAGTCGTATACGTGAAGCTGCTGTACCATTAGCAACCACAGTACGTCCACTCTTGGGCGAACTGAAGCGCAGCTCCACGAGTCGTGACGATTTGTCCACTGATTCCGAGTCTGTGCTGCCGGAGCGAACGCGTCTGCGACGACAGCGACGCATGCGTTCACAGGATTCAGCAGAGGAAAAGCCCGAGGATGTCATAGAGCGCATCAACAAACTGAAGGCACGCATTACGGGAGCCCTCAGTGAGGTCAAAGGAGTGCTCAAGCAGTACAGCACCGAGAGCGAGGCAGAGGCAGCGGGTGAAAAATGGCTAGGTCCTCCCACAATCGTAGCTCCGAAAGAGGAAACGAAGACTGAGCCAGAGCCGGAGGCAACACAACCTGTGAGTTTTCGATTTGTTAAGAAGGTGCGCAGACGTAGCTACTTTGATGAAGCGGAAGAGGAAAAATTAAAAGAGCAGGAGACGGTGGCACAGGAGGAAGAACCAAAGGACCAGGAGAAGGCGACAAATGAGGAAAAACCAAAGGAAAACGAGACTCAAGTGGAAACCAAAAAGGAGATCATAGCTACAGAATCCACTGAGGTTAAAGTAGACGAAGCACCGAAGAAATCAAAAGACTCTGAGGAAAGAAGGGAATCCAGTAAAGCTACTGAACCAAGTGTAGTGAAAAATGAAAAGAAACCCGAGCAAATAGAAGAAATTAAACTAATAGATGTTGTAGCTAAGGAAGATATAAAGGAAGAAACTAAGGAAAAGCCAAAGGAGGAAATAAAGGAAGAAACGAACAAAGAAATAAGGACAGAAACAAAAGAAGGAACCAAAGAAAAAACCAAGGAGGAAAATAAACAAGAAATGAAGGAAGAAACTAAGGACGAAGTAAAGACGGATTCAAAAAGAGAAACCAAAGAAGAAACCAAAGAAGAAGCGAAGAAAGAACCTACGACAGAAACTAAGAAAGAACACAATGAAGAATCCCACAGCAGGCAGCAAGTGAGACTGCCTCAATCTCAGGCAACTCCAGAGTCAAACACCAAAGATGAACAGCCACAAATAAAGATTGAAGCAAAAGGGCAACTAGCAAAACCAGCAATAAACGGAGAGCTTCCTTTGAAATCTGCGGAAAAGGATAAAGTGCAGGCAAAACTCGAGTTTCTGGCAAAGGTGCAAAGTGAACTCAAGTCAAAACCCACGAAAAAGGAAGCATCAGCTGTAAAGGAAGCCACAAAGGAGGCAGCAGCAGCACCAGCGGTAGTAACAAATCAGCAGCCACAACCTGTTGAGGCTGTGGAGGCAACGCACCAAACAGCAACATTGCCCAAGGAATCGGCAACGCAACCAGAAAACTTGGATGTTATCACCAAACTTGCAGCTTCAGAGACCCCCACAACAGCTGTCAGCAAAAAGAAGACCATTGTTAAGGTCAGAAATCCACGAAGGGCATCAATTGCTGCCGTGGAGCAATCCAAAATTGTGCCAGAAATTGTGCCGATAGATGCACTGACACAAAGACGTCCCTCGGACTCGGAAGCGATTGTTAAACGAAAGAAGAAGCTGAAATTAACGAGCACCGTTACAAATGTGACAGCAAAGCCCACAACTTCCGGCAACAGCAGCAGCAAGAGCAGCAGCGCGGCAGCAACAACGCCACAAACGGCGACAATTGAACAAGTTGTAGCTGCAAAGGTCGACAGCAATGTGAGCACTGCCAAACGCGTAACAAAACCAACTGCCAAAATTGTTGAGCCAGTTGAACAGCAGACAGAAGCGGCAACTGCAGCGACAACCACAGCGCCAGCAGCAGCATCAGCAACAGCAATAGCAACTGAAGCGACAGCAGCAATTGAAGCGACAGCATCAACAACTGTGTCAGAGGCGCCAAAACAATTGCCAATCGATGAGGTTGCCAATAAAGCGGCAGCCAGCGAGCAGAGCAGACGCGCCAGTCTGAAATTAGCGGAGTTAGTTGGTGAAACGGTGCTGGTGGTGCCCGCAGCAGCAGAAACCACACAGGACGAGAGCTTAACAGCAACTGCAGCAGCAGCAACGTCTGTAGCAACAACAGCAACAACTGCAACTGTAAGTGCAACAACTGAAGCAACAGCCCAAGTGACAACGACAACTGCAATTAGCAGCTCATTAAGCCAGTCCAAAGAACCCATTAATCAGTCGCAAATTATCCCGGCAATCGAGGCAGCAGCAACACAACAACAACAAGTGGTTGTAGCCACTGACATTGAAGTCGCCCCCGTTGATGTTGCCATTTCATCGACGCCACAAATAGCAGCGACATTGAGCGAATCGCCGCACGACGTGTCATCGTCACAACAACAACAACAAGAGCAACAACAACAAGAGCAACAACAACAAGATCAAGAGCAACTAGTCGAATCTACAAAAGACAACGCACCGGAGCAAACCAACGACAGTGTAGCGACCATGCCGGAGCTGAAAGTACTTACCGGGCCAGTGCAGCCGGTTAAAATCGAGACCGTTGAGCAGCCTCATGATGAATCTGATTTATCGGTGACGAAAAAGAAATCACCGCATCTCAAGAAACTGGTGCGCAAAAGTTCCATAGACAAGGGCAAGGAGAAGGTGAACGAGTCCACCAAATTGAGCAACATACTCAAGGATAAGAATAAGATAAGCAATTTAACGGACAGAATAAATAAGGCAACGCCGCCGAAAAAACAAGCGAAGGCAGCTAAGGAGCAGTCACAGCCACAACAGGAGAATGCCGAGATTCCCGAAACGGAAGCCAAGCCGGAGCTAGAGACAGAAGCGGAGCCAGCGTCAGAGCCGGAACCTGAACCAGAGCCTGCGCCTAAGCCGAAAAAGCCACGCCAGATCAAAAAGAAGGTTATAATCAAACGACAGAAGCGCAGACTCTCCATTGGCGACACATTCTTCATACAACAGGAGCCGGAGGAGCCGCAAGTGCCCGAAATCGAGACCATTGAGAAAGCCATTGCCTACGTGACAGATGATGAGGAGGATGATGTTGAACCCGAGCCGGAATCAGAGCCAGCCAAGCCACTGAAATCCTGCCTACATGTGCGTGAATATAAAATTGGTGATTTGATACTCTACGCGGAGCGTTATCGTAAGACGCAGGTGCGCTGGAAACGGGGACGAGTGTTGGAGCGCATCACCAGCATTTCGTATAAACTGGAGATCGAGGGCAAGGAGGTGCCCGCCCACATAAGCTACATTAAGAAGTACACCGGCAGAAAGGTGAAATTTGTGGGTAAGGAGTATCTGGACATTGACTACGAACAGGTTGTCGAGGAGGAGCGACGTGCACGAAGCTACAGCATATGGAATATGGTCTAAAAGCCGGAAAAAACAGAAGAATATATTTATCTACATGTGTAAGTGTCCCAGAAATGTGATTGTCGCCCCTCGGCCAAGTCCTCAGCCATTGAGTGGAATTAAAGAATTCGTTGTTACAACAATGAAATTTTTTAAGGATCTCAAGTAATGACATTCAGTTATGTTATAGTGTTTGTTTCTAGCTATATATATATATATAGTTTGTATGTACTCGTACCACCTAATATATTTGTGTAGTCTAGTTATCCTAGTGTTAGGCAAATTAGTGGTCTAATTTTGTACGTATACGTAATTTATTCCAAGGATTTAAACAACTCGTTTCAATGCAAAACCAACGAGTAACGAGTGTCAAAAGTAACGAATTTGTTATAAAATTTCACGTTGCCGCCTTTCGTTTTAAAAGTTTAGTTTACATTTTAAGCAAATCATAAAAAACTAAAAACAAAATATTAATTGTTAAATAAAGATTTGAAAATATTTCAACAATGCGCATTTTGAATTCTTTACATCATCACATTGCCATTTTCTTCAGCGAGCGATCATCATCAACGGCATGAATACAAATTCAATTACTCATAACATTTTTATGAATTTGTTTATTTCAAAGATGTGCTTTATTTTTTTTTTCGTTCAATATACTTGTTTACCCTTTGCCTCTTCTATCTTCCGTTTGCCTTTTCGTTGATCCGAATTTATTTATAAATTGTGTATAGCCTCATATTGGAATGAATGAATAAATTTTGAATACGCTACAGTTCTACAAACAAAATGATTATTTGCAATAGCTCTCTGACCCGCTCCCGATACGGTTATTACGTATATTTGGCGCCATACATTCCGCCCTGCTGCGCACTCTTCCCAGACTTGGTTCGTCTTTAAAAATAGACGACAGCGACTAGATAGATAGCTCTTAGTGCCTAGTTCTGATATTGCTTATCTTTTTTTGATACTTATAAAAGTGAAAACAAAAAAATGTAGACAACAAAATAGAATAATAAAAAAAAGTGGCATATATCATACGATTCTCCGCCCACTCCATCAACATTGCTCTCTGTCTCGCATCCCTGAGATGTGCCACAAAAATGCGTGTCATTAATAAAACTTTGGCGCAATGCATTTAAAAACAAAATCAAAGAGCGAGACAAGAAAAAATTAGAGTAAACAAAGACAAGAGCTAAACATTTTGCCTTGGGATCAAAATCTCGGGCATTTCTCATAATTGATTGCCAAGGCGTTTGGCGCTTTTGGTAGAGAAATCCCTCAAAATTATTGTTTTGCTTTCATTGGTTTTACGTTGACAAAAACAACAAAGAAAATCCCGCCATGCATACTTAGTATATACAAATATATCTATATGTATATTTGTTTGTTTGTGTGTATATAGTCGATGGTACTTATATGATATAGTCAAGCAAATATGCTACATTCCTGGGGTTTAACAGCGCGTCGTTGTGTGCAGGGTTTTTCATTCAATTTTCTTTGCTGGCAAAGCGAATAATAAGTGTGCATATTTTGTATGTGTTTTAGAAAAAGAAACAAATAATTTCATGCCGATTGAAATTTCTTGTCTAGATATAAATGAAACCGACTAATCTTTGAGAATAGGAAATTCCCAATTACAGTACATATATAATGTTTAAATTTTTACTTAAATAATGGACAATCTCTAGAAGGCATGTATTTATATACATATATAAAGAGGAATTTGAAAAGTTCTTGAGCTCTTTAGATGTTTAGGGAAACAACTTTCAGAACACTTCTGAAATCAAAAAATATTTCCATAAATCACCGCACAAATCTAGCGAACCACTTGTGCTATTAGCAGGACCATAGCATAATACAATTTAAAATGTCGCTACATTAAATTCTATGTAGAAATCTAAAGAAATGGCAACGACAAGCGCTAAATTCAATATAAAAACGGGGCAACTAATTATAGTATACTATATAATGATGGGGACACCCGCAAAGCGAGGCGGGTGGAAGGGGGAGTAATCAGTGTTGCTTAGTATCAAACGCCGACTAAAAACTGTGCCAAGTTCCTTGCACTAGTTTCATGCGACAGCGACATGGACATCGACAACGACATCGACATGGCTGTCTCGCAATTTGCTCAAAGCGCATACGAAACAACCGAGAGCGAGGTCGATAGCTATGGTGATCGTGATGCTGCTGATCAGGCAAATTACTAACAACGCAAATAGCAAATAGCAAATTGAAAATAATTATTGGAGCCTTCAAACGCCTGCCTCTGCCGCAATTTATCGTAATCAAAATGACAGCTACATTTAAGCAGTCCGCATATTTCTCTGCTTACTCAGCGAGACCAAGGAAACGAAATCTACGACGACGACGACGACACGTGCCAATGCTCTATGAACTTTGGCAAGGTCAAACAAATAAGAAAAACACATAAAATCAAAATGTATTACAACTTTCAGGAGATCGCTGCGAAGAGGCATTAATTTGAGTAAAAATATGTTTACAAACATCGCTCACCGTCTATAAATCGAATAATGTGGAGGGATCAGCCTTCAACTGATTTTCGATCTTATTTTGTTTCTTCCTCTTGTAGCAGTGGCCCACGAAGCACATTGCTTGGCACACGTTTCACATTGGGGCATTTGAAAATCGATTTAAGTGAGAAATCGGCAAATGTTGCCTGTGTGACAAATGATATGGCGTCATGCAAAAGGCGACGCCATTTTGAATCATGGCAAGCGATTGCGATTGCCATTGAGAATCGTCACAGTTAGCAAAAACAAACGACATTAATTGACACTTTGAAGGCGCGTCGCACCTGCATCATTATATGCGGTGTGCTACAGTGTGGCAAATCAACAAATATAGTCAAATATTTAGCAATTTTCTTCGTGTAAGCGATTTAAGAATTTAAGCTTTTGCCATTACAACTTTACGTTATCGATATATATCGTTTGGCCACCACATTTTAAGCTGCAGAAACAGCTGATTGCATTAAGCTAGGATTTACAGGAAGTGGCAGCTCTGTCATAATTAAACATTGAAATGTACTTACTCTTCGTTCTCTTGGTTCAGGATTGTGGTGTCAAATCGGGGCTGAACATAAGACCAGGCGCCTTGGTTTTTGTGCTCCTCCTGTGCCCATATTAATTCAGCATTTTTATACAACTTCAACTGCTGTGTGACTAGATCATAGGGGAAGGGACAAATCTGCAAACATATAAACAAAATAAATTTTAAGTCAAGTTAGCTGAATCTTTGTCAGTATAAATACCTGTTCAATTCGCACCAAAGCCACCGTATCATTTTGCTCGTGGTCATCACGCTCCTTAAAAAGATCATAGAAAACCTTTCCCGAGCAGAAGACTAGCTTTTTCACACAGTCGGGATTCTTGGACGCCTCTCCCGTGTCGGGTATGAGGCGCAGGAAAGAACTACACTCGTTAAAATCACTAAATGGACTGCGTGCCAAGGGATGACGTAGCACAGATTTGGGTGAGAAATTAATCAATGGCTTGCGAAAACTGAACGCCACTTGACGTCGCAGCGAATGGAAGAGATTGGCAGGCGTGGACACATTTGTAATAATCCAATTCGTTTCCATTATTTGTTGTGCCACAAAATCACAATCGGTGGTATCCGGATAAACGTCAGGATCATCATCGCTGAGCTGTAGAAAGCGTTCCATTCGACCAGATGAATGCTCTGGGCCCATGCCCTCCATGCTGTGCGGTAGGTTAACAACCAATCCCGATTGTCGTACCCATTTAGTTTCACCACTGGCCAGGAATGTGTCTATTATGGGCTGGGCAGTATTGGCAAAATCACCAAATTGTGCTTCCCATATAACCAAAGTATAAGGGCTCGCCATGGAGTATCCAAGATCAAAGCCCAAGACACCGCACTCAGATAAGGAGCTATTGCAGATGTGATAAGCAGCCTGATCTGGATACAAATACTGTAATGCATTGTATTTGACCGTATCATCTGTCTGATGATGAAGAACATGATGACGATGTGCAAATGTTCCGCGTTCCACATCCTGACCTGAGACGCGTACATGAATGCCGTCCTTGAGGAGTGTGCCGTAGGCAAACGCCTCGCCTAGCGACCAATCCGCAATCTTTGACTCCAGCATTTTTTTGCGCATGCCCAAAATTCGCAAAATACCTCTGAAATGTTACAAAACGGTTTAATAAAATTACAATCCCTCAGAGAAATCTCCTACTCACTTGTGCACAACGAATTTGCGCTCTTCTGGAGGCGGAGAACTATAGACCTTTCCAATGTGCTTCAGGACCGTCTCGCTAACTCCCGTGGGACAGATCTTGAGGCGATCACGTCCCTGGAAATAACTTGGCCACGGTGAGTCCAACCAATCGGAATACTGCATTATAGATGAATTAGAAAACACGCAATATTGGCACACAAAAAATACCTACTTTAAAAGTTGTATGCTTCTTGGACTCTTCAAAGGCATCATTGCAAATCTTCTCGTATTTGGTATTCATTTCTGTGTATTCTTCCCGGGTGACAACACCCTCGTTGATCAGTTTATCCGCATACTTAGTCAAACATGGCTTTGTCTGACGGATTCGCTGGTACATAAGGGGTTGAGTAAACATTGGCTCATCACCCTCGTTATGACCATTGCGACGATAACCCACGATATCAATGACCACGTCCTTGTGAAACTTTGCTCGCCATTTCGCAGCCACCCGAGCACAATGAATGCAAGCTTCTGGATCGTCGGCATTAACATGGAAAATGGGTGCGTTTAGGACACGAGCGACGTCGGTGCAGTAACGAGAAGAACGGGAGAAACGGGGATCGGTGGTGAAACCAATTTGGTTGTTGACCACAATGTGAATTGTTCCGTAGGTTGTGTAGGCGGGCAGCTCGGAAAAATGTATCGACTCAAAGACAACGCCCTGGCCACAAAAAGATGCATCACCATGTATAATAATGGGTAGAACCTTATCTCCATGCACGTCGCCACGATAAAACATCTCGGCACGGGCCTTTCCCAGCACCACGGGATTAACGAATTCCAGATGTGATGGATTTGCCACAACCGTAATGCGTATGCGTTTATTAGACTGTCGATTCTGACGATCGGTGAACAGACCCAAATGATATTTAACATCTCCCGAACCCGCGTCAGTGGCTTTAATTCCATGAAATTGGGATAGTATATCGGGTATGTTCTTGCGACAAACATTAGCCAAAACATTCAGCCGACCACGATGAGCCATTCCAATGTGAATGGACTCGACACCCTGTCGACTGGACTCATCGACAATTTCCTTCATAGCCGGTATCAAAATGTCACAACCCTCTAGACCAAAACGTTTCTCCGACACAAACTTCTTGGCCAAAAAGTTTTCAAAACCCGTGGAACGCGTTAAGCGCTCCAGTATAAGTTTCTTCTCATCTGGACTAAAATTGATGGCTCCAGGTTTCTCAAAATGTTCACGTATCCAATGGCTTTTATACAAAGAGGTTATCATCATGTATTCTACACCAATGGTTCTACAATAGACACGCTCTAAACGGTCCAGAATTTCCCTGTGAAAAATGCACTGATATTTAAATGTAGGAAAGAAAATAAGTTTACTTACTGCAATGGCAGGAACTGTTCATCTCCGCCAATTAAAGTCGTGTACGGTAATTTAAATACGGCGTTTAAATCATCTGTGGATAGCAAGATTAAATAACCTATTAAGACATACATAAAGTTTAACTTACTGAATGTATAGAAATAGTGCTGACGCAACACTGCCTTTGTGGCCTGTACTTTTGGGTTATCCTCGGAAACGGAGTGACCCATTGGTCCCACAATACCCAAAGGATCCAGATCGGCAGCCAGATGACCACGCATTTGATACGCTCGAATTATGGCCTGAACAACTAAATGATCATCAATATACTTCCAGTCGGCGCTTGGTGCCTGAATCGTAGGTGCTTCGGAGCCCGGAGGTGGACCCGCCAAAGGGTTGAAACTGGACGACCGTTGTTTCCGTTGTTTCTTCGGTTTAGCTTTCACATTTTTGTTGGCAAAGTAAGCAGCCCAGGACTGTTAAAGATGCTTTCAATTACAAAAGAAAAAAGTTGTAGAGGTAAACACTTACTGCGTTAACGGAGCCGGGATCCTTGGACCACATTCCGTAGAGTTTCTCCACATAAACGGCATTATTGCCATTGGCAATACTATCTGCTGGATTCTTTGTTTTAGCAGCTAGATTTACACCTACATGTAGTCCCCGACGGCATCTACGGAGTAACAAATATTGTCGGGTTAAACTATAGCTTAAAATTGCATTCTCAATGATGGTTTGGTTCAGTTTCATGCTGGCACTTTCTGCAAATTATACCCTAAAACTCTTAAAATTTTCTACAAAAATTTGATTACAAAAGCTTAGATAAAAATTGTTGTTTTTTTTTAAATGCTTAGCATTTTGACGTTTTAATATAAGGCAACGCTGCTTTTAAATTTAAATACACGACATTCTGTCTATTATAGGTAAATACTGAATGAGGTAAATTTGAACTGAGCCTGAATCATTTCTGAATTACTGCTTTCTGATCTATTTTCTGTTTGATTCCTTTTTCTCGGTCTTTTTGGGCTCAAAGGACTTAGTTTTTTCCATGATTTTGAACTCTTCTTTGACTTCCTTCTGTTCAGCCTTAAGAGCAGTTTCTAGCGGTTCGGCATTTTTCTTCTCCAATTGCTGCTTGTTCACACTTTCGTTGGATTTATCTGCTGCTTTCGAAGTGTTCTTTATCAAATCATTTAGATTTTTTGGCTTATCTAAGGTTTCTTTAGAAGGAGTCACATTGTATGGACTCAGATTTATATGTCCTACAACGCAAGTTTGTTCCTGTGGTGGCAACGGCGGCCAACTACTTGAGCTATCAGCAGACAAAACTTGGGTCTCTAATGTTGTAAGATTCGATTGCGTTATATCTTCTATAGATCCAAGCTTCACCTCCCGCTTGCAAACTTCATCGACACAAGCTTCTAGCTTTACTTTTGACTCTTGTTTGGTTGCTTCCGACTTTTTAGCATTACTTGTTCCACTTATAAGCTCAGAAAAGTACATATTCCACGACTAAGACAGTGGAACTACACTTATTAATCATTTAATGGAAATATTTTTGGACCTGCTTACCTTGTGTACCGAATTAACGTTTTTTAACCATTTTGAAAATAGATATTCCATATATTTGGCATTGGCTCCGCTTGCGAAACAGTTCTTTTTCACATCGTTCTTTGAACACACGTGGGATTTGGCTTTAAATAGTGAATTCTTAAATGATTCTGCTCTGGCAATTGTAGTTTTTGTTTTTGCACGAATTTCGTCGCCTGTGCCATATGGTTGTATACGAAGTCCTGCGCTAGGTATCAAGGTAGCAATTTTGAATTTTGTACAAAGCGACATCACGCCCAATTCTCTGACCGAAATTAGAATTCTTAACAGTTAACCTAATAAATTTATTGAAAACGAATTTAAGCCTACTGAAAATTTAAATATAATTTACTTTTATCCAGTGCTGGAAAACATGCTTAACAGTGCTGTACTTGTAGAAAACATTTCTAGTATTTTTCAAGAGCTATACTTGCTGGTCACACTGTTCAAGAACTAGTGTTAGTATTGAGCGCAAAGTAGATAATTGCCCAACACTAACAAAACATTGCAATTGGACGAAATAAAACACCACGCTTGTGGAATTTTTAATTGTTTGTTTATTATCTGTAAGGAAAAAAGATCTTAGAAAAGGACACCTTGAAATATGAATCAATTTCATACGCCTTCATTCGGGGACGAGGTTTTTGAAATGAATGACACCCCTATGGAGCAGACACAAGATCAAACTTCAGTAAGTCCATGGCAAAGAAGCTACCAAGTCAAGAAGGAAACTCAAAATATCTTTCGGAACCGCGTACTAATCGTGCGGAAAGTCAAAACTCAAATAATTATGTTATTTTAAATAAAATGCTTCCGGATTTTTGTCGCCAGGCCAACCGGCAGCTAAATACACAATCATTCATCGATGGCCCGCAGCAGCATAGCCTCCCACTGATATTCTAGATACGTTAATAGCTAAATGTTTTTACAGCTCAGTACTTGAACTAATTGACGGCAGTCCGCAACTGGATACCAGTTGGTAATCGATTTTTAATAAGTGAAGTTCTTCTGTCCAATTGGAATCGCACAACTGGAGCTTTGCTAGCATTGGAGTAGAATAGTGTTGGTGTGCGTGTGACTGTGCTCTCTCGCTGTGCGTTTGTATGTTTGTTTACATAGCCCTAGATGATGGCATCAGTAAGCGCATGAGGGTTATCGATACACAGCAACAACAATCAGTAAGCAAGCGGCCGTCGCAGCAGCGACAAGCGCTTATCAGCAAACAGAACGCACACTAGCTCGTATATACAAACATACACCTACTCAAGCGCGCAACACACGCATACAGAAACATATATGTACGAGTGTATTCATATACATAGACAATCTTCTGGTTGTATTGTGCGGACGCAACACGGGCTGCCACTGACTCTGTCGCTATGTGTCTCTCTCTCTCTGCGCCCAGCCAGCCAGGCAGCCATATGCGTCTCCGACTTCCCTCGTATGTGTGTGTTATGCACAAAGCACATGTACAAACATACATCTAATGTAGCTAAGGTTTGCTCGGGACGAGCGATTAATACTTTTAGTTTGGTTATTCTACATTCAGTGATTTGATTTATAATTATACTGTTAGTGCGCATCCGAAAGATGAAGAAGTTACTAGTGAGCATCTTTCCTTTCTTATTTATGCTGACTCTCCGAATAAATAGAACATATGTGAAATGACTAATAACCGCCAAAAACGCACTTCTTGTTCCATTTCAGTCTCGGCGTATCAGTAGAATAAGCAGCCTGGATCATTCTACGCTGGATGACGATGAGGAGGATCCGGTGGACTATGAAACTGCCAACACGTACGCCAGCAATATGTTGTCAGCAGACCAACATCCGCCTCAGCAGCAACAGCAGCTGTTGCCACAACAGCAAACAACGCCACAACAGTCACAGCAGCCTCAGTTGAATCAAGCACCAGCGAAGCCATTAGCACCTTATGCCCTCTTCTTTCGCGATACGATGACAGCTATCAAACAACAGAATCCCGCCTGCACGCTGGAACAAATCACAGCCATAGCGCTCAACATGTGGGATTCCATGGATGAGAAACAGAAGGGAGTCTACGATCAACGTCATGAGGTGGAGAAGCGTGAATATCTGTTAAAGCTGCGCGATGCTCAACGCAATCAGTTGTTAGAGGAAACGGCACCTCAGCAGCAACCGCCAGAAGAGGTACCTCCATCAGTTCCATTGAGCGAGAGTGAGACAAATTCTACCCCCATTGCGGAAACTCCTGATACGGAAAACAATAGTGGTGCCGTAATATCACAACCTCCAGATCAAATCCAGCTGTTAACGGAAGCAGCAGCCGTACAAAAATGTACGAGGGATCAATGCAATAAACCAGCAATTATAAATCCGGATTGGGAGGACGAGTATTGTAGTAATGAATGCGTTGTTATACACTGTCGGAATGTATTTACCGAATGGGCCCGCTCTTTACAGAACTCACCCACGTAGTCATTGTTCTTTATAGTCGCACTTGTAGGTATTAACTAAAAATTAGCTAATAAATCGCAATCGTCAATCGCAGACGAAGTAGTAAAATCAGCTATCAGCTGTTTTTAGCCCCAGACAAGCTGCACGCACAGCGTTGCCAGACTACAACAAACGAAAAAATACTGTTTCGTGTACAAACTGGAACGAAGGAAATTGGAATTATAAAATGGCGCGGATTCAAAATGCCTACAAATTTATCAACGGTTTAAGTTAGCATACATAATAATGCGTATGTTTTAAGTAAAACAAATATTAATTTTAGTTTTGCAATTGTAACATTTAATAAATACACACATTTATTAAACTTGCACTTCATTATCATTGTATCAATATATCAATGTCGGTTGGCTTATAAAATAGATTTCTTTATATCAAATAATTAAAATGTATAAATTAAAGAAACTAAAAGTTTTCTTGATTGCGCGCCCGATTTGCTGCTGAACTAACAGTAAAAATGGAAAAAAACAATAGTATAAAAAATTGCATGGCTTAAAGTATTGGAGGAGGGAGAGCATCGAGAATTAAGTTTTTCTTCTTTCTTTTCATTTCAGTTAACAATGTTTAAGCTGCAGCGCAGAATTGTAGAATTTTTTTGTTTAATAAATGCAGCTGACAAAAGCACATATAGTATAAGTTGAAGTTTATCCATTTGTTTTTTAGTTTTGAAGCACAGCGTTTCAGATATTTAAATTTTAAGGAGAGAGATTAAACAAGCGCACATTAAATAATATCACCGAATTTGTTATTCATTTTGACATTGCTTCGATTCGACTCGACTCCGCACTGCGTACAATGCATTTCTATAATAATAATATATGTATTATATATATATATATATATATATATATATATATATGTACTTAGTTAGTCAGTAATTTTGTATGTTTTTTTTTTTGGGAGGGGATTAACGTTTAATTATGTTTTGTTGTATGTTTATAACTGCTATCAATTAAGTGTTTGCCTTGTAGTAACATTGTATATTTTGATCTCAATTGATTATTGTAATTATAATTTATTTGGGTTTCCTGCGCCTGCAACTACATGCTATTATTGACTAGAGTTGCCTTATGGGACGTGTTTTTAATGGGTATTCCGATCGGTGCATATTTAATATGACCTGCAAGTGGAATAGAATTAGTTATTGTCAATATCATAGACGAATTAATTAAGTTTGAGACACACCTTCTTATATATGTTTTAAATATTTTACTCTACGATCTGTAGTTCACTTAGATCCAGATCCAAATCGGCGCTGTCCTTGCAAAAGGTGCTGGATCGCTCTAGTTTGGATTCAACCTTTTGTTGTTGGCCATTATTGCCGTGCTCCAGTTGTGCGTCGATGAGCAAATCCAGTTTCTGTTTAACCGCCTGGGCTGATTTATAGGGATGTGAGCCGTTCATCAAGTGGCCATTTGTATTCGACTTGTGACCATTTGTTGTTGCTGTCGTGGTCGTCGTTGTTGTCTTGCGCAAGTGCAGCGTATTGGGACGCCTTGTGGGTATATTGGAGGGTAAACTATTGCGCAGATTGTGCTGCTGCAGCATGCTGCTAACGGCGGAATGTGAAGAGGAGCGCAGCGGTCCTGCCGATGAACGCAGTTGAGTAGTACGTTCATCTCCCGAGCTGTGTTGCTGTTGCTGCTGTTGTTGCTGCTGCTGCTGTTGTTGTTGTTGCTGCTGCTGTTGCTGAAGTTTGTTTTTCTCCGCTCGTTTGGCAAGTATCTCACGCGATTTGGCTGATAGAAAACTATGACGACCTTTGGTCTGATTTTCGCCACCTGCCGGCACCGATATCGAGCGTTGCTTGAACAGTTCCCGCGTGGACAACGTGCTGCTGACAGAGGATAAACGGCTTGTTGCCGATTTGGTTGTGTGCACCGAACTGGGACTCGAACCATTCGAGGTGATCGCATTGTGCTGCTGTTTCAACTGACGTGTTGATCTGTTGCCCACCGTTGAGCTGCGTTGTGTGCCTCTCAGTGGTGGCAATGTTGGTGCTGTTCCTGTTGTTGTCTGCTTGCCTGCATGGCCATTGAGCTGCTGTACACGCGCTAGCTTGGAACTGCTCGACAGCGATTCGTGTGAGATCGTTTTGTTGGTAATAACCGAACTCTTCATGCTCTCGGCCAGCGAGTCCACATTGAGATCCGATGAGTAGCGTTCACGTGAACCGCTCTTGGCCAAGCTATCGGAAGACATGTTGCTCGACTTGTTGCCCAAGCGTGTGCCATTCTGACCACGTCGCAACGCAGCCGGACTCGAGTTGCGTGAACTGTCGCTGGAGGATATATGCAGATTCTTGGCTTGTGCCTTGCGTGCCGCCGGAATGCTTGAACTGGTGGCACTTCGAATCGGGCCAGCAGTATTGCCTCCACTGGCGGCACGTGGCTTCCTGGGCTCCAAATAGCGAGCACGCACTACCGGCGCTGAGCTTCTATTCGCCGCTACCGGCTTGGCTTCCACTACAGCGACGGCAACAGGTTTCTTCTGTGTCGCCGGCGGTGCCTCCGACTGTGTGCGTCTGTGCGAGTTAAGACTGTGGCGATCACTGGCGGTTTGCGAGCTGGCACGCTGCGTCTGCGGCACATAAGCGCGTGAATTGGACTTGAGCAATTTACCTGCAGAGAAGAAAGTTAAATTGAGTTCAGTTAGCCACATGAAGTTCTTTGACTACTCACTGCTGCCTTCGCGTATATCGTGACTAGCCTGTGCCTGTACGCCACGCTCTGTGGTCTGCACATGTCCCGTATCGTATGTGGTTTGTGTGGCCTTGTAAAGCGTCGTCTCCTGAGCCTGAGTCTGAGCACGCTTCGATTGCGCTTGAATGGCGAGCTTGATCTGCACCAGATCCTGGCTGCGTGTGCTGCCGCCAAACGAGAAGGCTTTGCTCACTGGCTTGCCATTGTTGCGCTTCATGTCCAGCGGTTCGGTTAACCTGGCCATGCCCTGAATCTTCTTGCGCAGCTCCAGATCCATGCGTTGCCAAGCTGTTACACGCATAGCACGCGAGCATTGTCGAATCAAACACTGCTCCACGGCATAGACAAGAGCACTAACCAAACGTATGTACTCCGGCTGCCAATCCAGTTGTTCCTCCTGCAAACCCTGCAACTCCTTGGCCAGCTCCCCCAGATTCACAGGCATCTGTATGAGTTTTGCTTGAAGCACAGTATTCAAGCGCGTTACACGCTGATAACTACGACAAGCCTGCTCCGGTGTCAAAGCAGCTGCAGTTTGCAGCAACAAGGTCTCTAGACGCGGGATGTGACGACTGCGATCGTGTCCCAGCGATAGGAATGAGTCACTGGCAATAAGACTGGCAAAATGATCGCCCACATAGCCATAGGCAGAGTCCAGTATATCGCGCACAAGCTGTTCACAGACATGACCCCAGCGATAGGCAGAAAGCTGAGCCAACAGATGATCACAGTCCAGCACAGTGTCCAGCACCGTCTCCGATGTCTGTAGAGGTAGAAAGGGAAGATTAGCTCAGATACAAGCAATACCAGTGGAATGTAAAGTACTTACCAAATAGGCTACAATCTGCTGACGACAACGTCCGAGTATATCAGGTGGCAGCTGGGCAAATTGACGCGTGGGCCAGACCTTTAGGTAATGTCTACACGTCCAGCGCAAGCACTTGCGATAGAGATCATCGAGAGCATGATTCAATGCCACCGGCAGCACCTGCAGTATGCCATCAATGCAGCCAGAGCAGGGCTTATGGAAATTGTGGCAATAGTTTGTCTTCAGTGCATGGGAAGTCACCTCCTTCAATCCCTCCAGACCCAGTAAATCAGCCAGCGCAGCCAGTTCCATCAAACTAATGCCATCCGGTGGATGTGAAGCACCCGAGTAGATGTGGCACAGTGCAAAGTGCACGGCAGCATAGGAGTAACCCTGCAGCGAGACGACGCTCTGGGAGCCGTGACCCGCCAGCATGGCAGCAAAGTATTGACAGCGACTCCTCAGTATACACTTGTGGGCACGTATGCGACGTCCATGCACCTCGACCAGCATATCGGTGGCAATCTCCTGCAAAAACATCTTGAGCAGATCCTCGCCCAGACGTCTCGGTTGACGACAGCTCAGCGAGGACTCGTCCATACCCGATCGACTGAAACTGGAGGCAAGACTGGAGTCGGCACTCAAATCCGTTTGTATGTAATCCACCTGCGGCTGCTGTCCCGGCTGCTGGCCATTGTCCAGCGCCATGTCACCAGGCAGTGAATTGGAGAACTCCTTGCTAAAGTTGGGAAATAGACGCGATAAGCTACGTAAATTGTCCACGGAGCTGGCAAAGTTTTGTATGTTGTTGTTGCCACCGGTGGAGCGTGTCATGGCCCAGGAGTGTGGACGCGCCATACGATGCTGGTCATCACGATAGAAACGCTGACTGTTGCTGCGCTGATTGCCAGCTGATTTGCTCATAGCATCCGGTGATTGTAGATCATGTTTTGTCACCGGTTTGTCCATGTCCGAGAGCTTAACAAAGTTGGCCGTAGTCGCAGCTCCGGTCGTGGCCGTAGTCGTGATCGTAACCGCAACCGTTTGCTCGCCGTGTTCGTTAACCGTTTCGAGCAGTTGCTTCTGCTTCTCGATGGTGGCATGCAGTGTCTCCATGGTGTGTCCATTGCTTAGTGTGGACGTCGCTAGCTTCTTGGGCGATGCTGTCTCCTTGGCCTCAATGATGGTCTCCATAATGGAGGTACGATTCGAGCTGCTGCTGAGCTGCTGCGGCACAATCTGTTGTTGCACCTGTTGCAGCGCCAACTGCTCGTCCTGCTGGAAGGTTAGATCATCGGTGTCTGTGTTGGATGCGGGCGACATGTCCTTGGAGAGCACACCCTCGGTCATTACAGACGCTACGCTGCTACTCTTGTCATACGTCTCGTTTAGCTGTGCATCCCGACGACGCTTCTTGAGCTGTGCCGCTGAAGCCGCCTGTTGTTCCTCATCGGAGCAGCTGCTTAGCGCACCTGCATTGGAGCCACCGCTGTAGTCATCGTAGGGAGAGAGTGAACTGTCCACGGAGAGTGACGATGCCTTCGATATGATGGGCAGTTTGTCTATAATGCTCATCAAACCAGCTCCAGATCCTCCTCCCACTCCATTCGCTGTGAAGCTTATGGAACGCTTGCAGTCTCCGGTGGGCACTGTTTCCGGGTTGCCATTGTTACTGCCCCAGCTGTGACGCTTGCTCGGCTCCGGACGTGACATGCGACGCAGTGCTGCCACCGTCAACGGCTGCTGATCCAGATTACAGCGATAATCCAAAGATTTGCTTTCCTCCTTCAGTGGCTGCGGCTGTGAGCCACTTTTGGCCATCAGCGTTTCCGTTGAGCTGGCACTGGACTTCATCACATCCTCGCCACGGCGCTGCACGTTCAGGGAGCTGGAGAGGCGTTGGGCCAGATTGAAGGGCTCCTTGCGTCCATTCGTGGCCCGCTGCTTGGCCGGCTCACCAAAGTCTATGAACATGCTGAAGATGTTATTCTTTTTGTCCTGGCTAGAATCATCCGACTGCTGCTGCTGCTGCTCTGATTTGGTCTGCTCCTTCTCCGGCTCCTCCTTGGCCTGGTAATCGCTCTGTGAGAGATTCACAAAGAAATTAGCCGCCTTGGGAGCTGTATAGGATTTGCTCAGAGATTGTGGCTTCTCCGGTGGCTTAGGCTTTCGGTCCATGTCATCCAGTGACACATAGAAACCGCAGCCACTTTTATGCGAACTATTCGAGTCGGAACGTTCACGGAAACGCGCAGGATTTGCTGCCTCCAGGCTGGATGTGGAGCTGCTGCTCTTACGGCGCTCGGTGCGACAGTCGCTCATGTCCACCACCCAGGATGCAATGCCAGCCAGAGGTTTCCGCTGAACTGGCTTAACTCTTAGTTCCACGCCCGCAAGCTCGGCATCTTCATCCGCCTGCTGTGACAACTGCTCCCTCGTCTCCTCATCCTCGTCGTCCTCATCCTGCAGTGGACGCGTGGCAGCAAAGTCGAGGGATACAAAACCACCCGAGACAATGGGACAGGCATCGGTGCGTCGCTTTAGACTAGGACTATCGCATTGCTTCTGCCGGAAATCCTCTATAGAAGCACCACCCGACACTATGGGATTGGCCTCATCGAACTTGGAGCGCTTCGGAGTGCGGGGCAAGGGCAGCGGTGAGTCTGTGGCATCGCTGCAATAGGCACCCGAATCCCTGTGATGCGAGAGCGATGAGCTCAATGTGTAATCACGATGTATGGAGCTATTGTTGCTACTGGACACCGGCTCCATTACATGCACCATTGAGTTGTGCGGCGTCTCTGTGGGATGATGGTGATGAGTATGTTGTTGTTGCTGCTGCTGCTGCTGTGGCGCTGGTCTGCTCTGCTGCTCCGACCAGACCAGACTGTGTCCAGGACTGCTCGAGGAGTAGTCCGTTGTGTAGCTGAGATCATGTCCATGATGAGATGCAAACTTTGGACTACTGGCCAGTGGATGAACACTGAACTGCTGTGCACTGTGTTGAAAACTGTATGGCACTGCCATGGGATTGGCAGGAGCAGCCCGTCGACGGCGTGCACTCAACGAGGAGTCAGAGGAATCCGCATCAGCGGGCAGGGAAACACTGCTCGCTTCGGTAGCATCGGTGGCACCACTGCCACCATTAACACCATCTGTTGGCAGCTGTTGTTCGCGCTTCCACAGCTTCTCCTCATCGGACAAATTGTGGGTAACACTATTCGAGTCCTGCTGCTGCTCATCCTCCGCCTCCACATCCGAGCTGCAATTGGATTGACTGCTGCGTACAGCTGGTGCCTTGCACTTGGCAAAGGCCTTGTGGAACTGCTCGAGTTCCATTTCCGCATCGGGTTTGAGATCACTCAACTCCGGCTCATTGAGCTGATGCCCGTCTAGGCTGGGAAAGGAGAGCACCTCGTCCTCATCGCGCAGCGACGAGGCGTCTATGAAGCAGGCGCTGTGTCCCGATGTGCTCAACGGTTGTTCACGCTTCTCAAACTCCCGGAGCAGCGAATTCGCCGTAATTGGCTCGTTGGGCGCCAGCGATGTCATCACATTGGGATAAACCGACTCCCAGGAGCCGGTCTCTGTGGATACCGTTGAGGTTTCCATGCAAACAATTTCCTCGTTCTGTCGCTGCTTCTCCTCCTTCGATGGTGGCTTCAATTTGCTCTCGTAACTTTTGTTATCGCGACTCGAGTTGTTGCTGCTGCTGTTGCTGCCGGCAACAACAGCAACAGCTGCCACCAGCGATGAGCTGGAGGCAACGTTAACAATGCCAACGGATGCAGCACCGTTGCACTCTGGACTGGAGACTGGCGAGAAGGTGTCACGCTCCTCCTCGCCCACATCCAATTCACAGGTCTTTGTGGAGCCGTGTGAACCACGTTGGCTGTGATTTGTTGCCGCCGCTGCTGCTGCTGCCGCTGCACGCAAGTCTTCACTGTACTGTGGCGCCGAAGAGGAGGAGGAGGAACTGCTAGTGTCTATGGCCACCGATGGACTGCTGGCGTTGCTGCTGCTCTTGCTGCTTATGTTACTGAGATTCGAGTAATGCGAATGATTTGGTGAACCAATCACTGCTGCCTCCTGCTGATCCAAAGATCTGGCCACTGTGGCAGTTGTTGCTGTTGTTGTTGCTGCTGCTGCTGTTGGCGCTGTTGGAACTGCGTCCATCGTATCAAGTGTTAAGGGAATTTTAAGTTGTTGTTGAAGTTTTGCTTGGTGTGTGGGGGGGAAAATGGGCGTGGTGGAGCTCAACTCATTGACGCTTTTCCGGTGCTGTTGCTGTTTGGAATACCAAGTGGACTGATTAAGTGACTGCCAAGTGACAGGCAAGTGCAGCACCAAGTTGCAGTTGCACTCCAAGTGGCTTCAGACCAAGTAGTTGTTGTTGTAGTTGCTTTGTGGCTGTCTGCTGTCTTTACTTGGCCACATGCTGCATTCCCGGCAGGCGTGTGGGCCGCGAAACCAAACAATTATGTATCTTACAGATACAGCTACAGCTACACTCGCAGTGCTACCAAAATAGCCAAAAAGCGAAACCGATACGTCGTCTGCTAATGATGCACTGCCTCCAACTATTTTAGCTCGTTTAAGTTTTCTTTTCTTTCTTTTTGTGATTTGTTTGTTTTTCTTTTAGTTTTGCTCGATTTTCTCGTTTCTCCCTCGTTGTTGTTATTGTGTTGTCAGCTCTTCAAGTTGTTGTTGTTGCTGCTGCTGCTGATTTATCGCCAATTGTGCCAATTGTTGCACTTGTTGTTGTACAATTAAACTGCAAAAAAAGAAACAACAACAAATGATTAGTTCAACAAGTCGTTTCAACTTTAATATACTTCAGTTTTTTATACGATGTAAAGTTTTTTTTTGTTTATTAAAAACATTAATTATTTAAAGTCTCTAAACTTGAGTTGACTCAACAACAGGAAATCAGGCAAATTATTTGGAATTATTAGTCAATTTTTAAAAATTATTTTAAATTATTAGTCAGTTTATACACTGTATTTAGTTTTGCATTAAATAATATTCAAACATTTTAAATTATTATAAAATTAACATTGTTTTTTATTTTAATGATTCATTAATATTTTTTATTTATATTTTGACAAGCCCATAGGAGTTAAATTTAAATTAAATTATATAATTTAGTTTAAAGTGACATTTTTTTTTAGTAAATCGATTATTTATATATTATTCATTATTTTTTTTTCATTATATTTATTATTAATAATAAATCAATTTATTTATTATAACATATTTTTTTAAGAAATTCAATATGTTTTTAATTCTGCCATAAAATGTTGCAATTTAAATTCCTAAATAAGTTTATTTATTTTTGTAATTATTAGCGCAGACTAAGTGCAGTCGCGAGTATTAACCAAAATATAAAGTTATATTTATAATTAAAATTACTATTAATGACTATAAAAAGTAAAATAAAAGAATTTATTTTTACTGAAAATATTAAAAAAATGTAGTTAAATTAGTTATTGCTTCCAGTTTAACTGGTGTTTTTTTTAATTTATGGACCAATTGCCTTAATAAAAAGTTAAATTCTTTAAACTAAAGTATTTCATAAAAAGTTTGAGCAAAAAACCTTCAAAAATTGCAACAATTTGCATACAACTTTAATTATTGTCGAGTTTAAAAAGCTGCATGAATTTAATTAAAATCGCATTACAATAAATTGCGTACTTAAAAGCAACAGAAACTTAAGCAAACTATAAAAACAACAATGTGTCAGTTAAGAGACAGTCTAGGCTAAAACAGAATATAAACTGAATGCAAGGTCAGTTGAGCAGATTATTCGCTTCATTTATGAGATAACGATCCATAATCAACTAAAAGATAAAACGGCAATCAAATTACTTTGTGTATAGAGAGGAAAAGGCTTAAATTTATGAGCTACACTGCCACAAATTTACCAGCTGTTGAATTGTATTTAAATTTATCGATCACAACAGACAAAAGCTATACATTCAGTTAAAATGCTGCACTTTTAATTGTTTCAAGCTAAACCGCATAAAAAAAACTATCTAGATACTTGAATTGTCGATAATTTGCTATCAAAATGCAGTAACAAAGGAATCGCTGTAATCGATCGATAGCTCGCCATTAAATGACTTTGTTTGACGTCACTGCGACGCACCCAAAAGCCGAAACGTAGCTTCGACTCATCATTAGATGCCACTTCCCGTCTGCCAGCAGCTCCCGCTGCCCCTCCCCCTCTACGCCCCTTTAACACGTACATAAACCACAATAACATGAGCATTGACAGCTTGACCCCCACAGCTGTGATGGCACCCACAACTGTACTGCATAGCACCACAGCTCCACCCCCTTCCCTGTCTATATTTGTTGTGGTAACGGTTTCCTATTGCTTCCTTTATCGCGCCCCAGTGGCCCCCAAGGCAAACAGCTAGAATTTCAATTTGTTATCTCGGAAGTGCAAGTGCAGGAAAATTTAGACAATGGATACTACGCTTCAGTATATATATATATATATATACTTTATATATATGTATACACACGACTGGCACCACTAAAAGCCTTAAAAGCATTTTTTACCTGCTGCTTGCACAAAATTCCACGAAAATTCCATTTTATTTACTATATTAAATATACTCCAAAACATACCTTTATTATTATAAATATTTACGCAGTTCAACATTCAATAAAGCTGCTTACAGAATAAATGCAAGTCTGCTTAAAAGCTGAACTCAAGTCGTTCAACGACACACACGTTTCTTTCGTTCCATTATTAATTATATTATTTAGAGGTAAAATGGTAATTTTTCTAGTGAATAATTTGCATACAAAGGCGCGACATAAAATCGAGTATAAAATAGTAAATCGCAGTAAAGCGTTAAACATGGAAATTAATACGTAAAGGAATCCAAAGAGTTAATCATGCAAATCGTGTCCACAATCAACCAACAGCAACAATATTAAATTATTATAACAAAGAAAGAAATATGGCTATATATCGGTATTAAATATATATACACGAAGTTAGATCGATTGGTTTCAGGTTACAAATTTGTTAAATATTATTGCAGTCATTAGTGACTAACAAATCTGACGATGTGAAATGTATCTGACAGATAGCAAGCAGTTATCAGTTGCGCTAGATACAAGGGGTTAAGGTTGGGTTGGAATATTGAAACATCTGTTTTCAGTACAAGACTAAAGTACATACAATTTTATGCCTATTTTAATATATATAGAAAATAGACACAAAACTTAAAGTTGGTACTTAATTAATATTTTTATTTATATAAACTGTAAGTCGTTAAAGATTTTCTGCTTTCAAATTAAATATTTCAACGCGAAACTAATTAAAACAACTGTTATCGGTTGCAATAAGTCTAAAGATACCCTAGAGATTTATGGGTGCATTCAACCCAGTTAAATAAATAAAGCTAAAACGAACCAAACTGAAACATAGGTCACAGATCACAGATCGCAGACAAGAACAAAGAGAACAACAACAAAAACCACGACGATCAGAATCAAAGAGATAAACGAGCTGCAATTATGTAATTTATGACTTATAGCACGATATGCATGTTAAGAGAACAGACACAACAGCAACAACAACAACAACTGCAAAGTCAACAAGATACCAACACCATAATCAGCACAAAAGTAACAACAACAACAACAACAAATTCATTTGTAACTCGATAATTGCACGTTTGTCCAGCAACTGAATTACTCGCATTCAATTCAACAATTTTTTATTTAACTTTTATGTATATTTTATAAGTTTTTGCAGTCGTTAAACTTTTAGAAACTGGCAATCGCACGATTTGCCATATAAGGTGGACAATACTCAGTTAATTTTCAAATAGTAAACATAAAAGTTTTTAATGGAAATAAATAAAATTTGTAGTGATGATTAAGCTAATTTAGTTTAAAGCAATTTACAACTCTAGAACTAAAAACAATTTAGTTTTATATGAACTTTAATTAAGAGATTAAATTCTGTAATAAATAAAATGAAATTTAATAGTTTTCGATTCCCAATTTAACTTGTAAATTAATCAAATTTTGTAGAAATCTCAAATTTCAAATATATGTCTAACAATTCATCATTAATTTAACAAGAGAATTCAAATTAAAACTTGTAACTTTACACAGTGCAAACAGAGACTGCCTCATCATTAACATAAACATAGTTTCTTACGATGGAGAATTCACGATTTATTCTCTAGCGAATTTTACAAGACACCAAGACACATCTCTAAACTCTAGAAACTCGCCTCGGGGCGCAATTGGTACTCAATTTGTACAGCAATTTGTGTGCTCCAAGTGTGTGTGTGTGTTGTGTGTGCGTGTGTGTGTGAGGGGTGTGTATGTTGTGTGCGTGTGTGTAAAATGTTTAGGCGTCGTTTCAAGTTGTCGCCGTTGTCAGGAGAAACTGGAGGCGGCACTGGCCTGACTTGGCCCGGCTCGGCCCAGACTGGACTGGACTGAAGAGCCTCGAGCCGCGGATCTTAACTCGCAGCTACTTTGAACATTGCGCGAACATACAACGCATTCAGCTACATTGCTATCACTAGTTTTGAGACCCTGTAGTAGAAGAAAGTTTATGTAGTAGGAAACACATTATTCCTGCCCACAATTCAGATGATTTCAGCATTCACTATCCAGTTTTGTCTTCTATATTACTAACATATCCTGTAAGAATCTGTTAGCATAAAGCTGCCATAACTATGATCTTTTATAAACATGTTTTTGGTATAGAAAAACTCTTTTCTACAGATTCCTCCAGCAAACTGAAAGAATTCTTTGGTTTCAGTTATAATACAGGGTCTTTTAGCGTCTGTACGCCTAACTACAGCCTTCCCTACCAGTTTTGTGCCATAAGCACAGTGGAGGCTCCACTATGATTATTAATATTATTACAATGTATACATATGTACAAAATTTGTGCCTTTTATCTATCTTTCAGTCTCTGTCTATCGATGAAGTCAACAACGTTAGTGACATTAATAAACCCCCTTTATTTTGTCACTCCCTAACCGTCTCCTGCTACTCCCTCTCTCCTCTGTCCCTCTCTGACTAGCTATCTACTTTGTTATCTGCCCTCTGCTTTCATTCGTTTTATTTTCGACTGGTTTGTTTGGCTTCCAAACATATCCACAGATCGTCTGATCGTTTGTATATATAATATTTTTATTTTATTTTTCAGTTTGGGATTACTTGACATTCAGCACACGTTCCACGTCAGTTCAAAGAGAGAAGGAAATAAATAAATAATAATGTAAATAGACGTATTTAACAAATATTCTTTATTTAGCACTTTTCAGATTTATGAAACGCTAGAAATATTTTGACTTGGAAACTTTAGATAAAATCGTTTTACGTCACTAATTTCCTTACTGAGTTTTGTATTATTTATCTGGCTCTGATCTCCACACACTTATTTACAATATTTTCAAACTTATACAATAAAAATTTACATGTTTATATCGAGTTGTTGTTGTTGTCGTCGTCATCGACAACTTGTTACGCCCATATTTGGCAGCAAAAATTCAAATCTCGAGTCTTTGATTGTTTTATCGATTGTTTATAATCTGCCATCAGTCTGACTGTCGGTCTGTCTGTCGTATCGTCTGTCCGTCTATCTGTCTTTCTATTTATTGCCTGGCTGACTTTGTCTGGATTCTCGTTCTATAACCGCATTACTCATTCCCCACACGACCTTTGTTTTAATACAACTACACACACACATATTATTTAACTATATATATAGCTCGTTATAAACAAATTTATACATAAGCACATCTAGTATTCATTTAACCAAATGTGTTTTATTGGAAAATATGTGTGGGCTGAGTTTTCATTGTTGCATAATAAATAATAATTATAATTACTGGTAATTGCAATAATTACTTTTTAAAGACTTGAAAATTTAGTTAATGGCATCATGCGCTTAACTACTTCAAAGTGTGACTATTTTGGGAGTTGTAAGCACTAAAATTGTTGTAATTAATCAATAAAAAATTTATAAAATTTTTAAATTACAAATTCTCCTCCAAATTTAATTTTAAAATCACTGCTAACTACTAGATTTAACTCTTAAGCACACCCCCTTCAGGTTAGCCAATAAATTTAAGTATCTGGCAATTTTTATAGCGCTTGTAATGCCAAAAGTACTAACGTTTTATGAGCTGCAAGCTGCACTGACAAATTTGTAGCCAAAAAAATAATGATAATAAAAAGAAGCGCTGAAAAGCGGGTAAAAGGGGGTTAAAAAAAGCAAAAGCAGTCAAGAAATTTTTGATGGCTTTCGTCGAGCCAAACAAGAAATTCACTTTCGTCTGCTGGCCCAGAAACCCAAGAGACCCAATTGAGGCGTTGGCCAACAAAACTGGCCACAACTGGCGGCAGGTGGCAAGTAGACAATGTAGGTCTTCAGTGGCCTTTTTTAAACCCTGTAGACAAGTCGTTAAATGTGGAATGACTTTTCGTCTAGAGGTTAACTTTGATCTTAGAAACTAGAAGAGCTGCAGACAAAACAATTTGTTGAAAAAAGGATTATGTAGATCAATAAATATAATATGTATAGATTATATACAATTAAATACTGCCCTTTCTATCGTAGCTGCAGCACAACTACAGGGTCATTCCTAGTCACCTCTAAACTTTTCCTAGCTTTGTGCAACACAAACTGCAGAAAGCGTTTACGAGGTCAGAATTGAGCTCTGATTTTTACAACCAGTTGGAGAGATATAGAAGGAGGTTGGAGATGGTCTTAACTGGGCTTTGATTGTTTGGGTGGACTTTAAGACCTTGTGACACGCAAGTGTGTTACCGGATTAAGATCTCGCATGTGAGTTTTGAGTTTAGAACTGAAAATCAACTGAAATCGATCATGTGGCAAAGTGAAGACAAACTTAACTCAACACAAAACCAACTAAACGACCCTGAAACTGAGATGGAGGCTACCAATCATCAGCAATAAGACAACAACAATGAGACCCAAAAAACGTGCTCGGTAATAAATCATAAAAATATATAAATAAATTTATCTGTATTTTTTGAAATTTAACTGCAAAGCTGACAGCTTGGCAGAACAAGCTTCAATGATAATTAAATAAAATAAAAAAAAAGTATTAACAAAGTTATGTACAAAGTATAGCAGAAATTAACATTTGCATTGCAGTGAGGCGCTTATTAACGCATCTCCAGCCCCGGCATTGACCTTAGCACTGACCTTTATCAACCCAATCAGCGGGAAGACAGCGTTAAAAAAGACCTTTTTAATAAACAAAAAAATTACATGAACAATTGTTCGGGTGTTGAGAAAATTTGTTTAATTCATAATTAAATATGTAAAGCGAACATCTTCGGCGAGGGTCGACATAAAAGTTTCAAATAAATTATATATAAAATATTAAAAACATTATACATACACTTGTTGATGAAATTGTCAGCTTTTATAAACAAATGAAAGCTTCAATGTGCTAGATGTTTGATGTTCACTGTTGATTTGGTCTCACAGAATTATAAATTATAGATTTATCTACATAGAACCGAAGCAAATAGTTAAACGTTTTAATTAATTTAATTACAGTTTATTGACATTCATGCTTTGAAAACCGATACTTTGATACAGAAACCACAGAATTTTAATCCAGAGTTTTAAGCCCAAAGCTGTTAGCACAATTTTTTTAACGTTTAAGAGCTAGCATATCATTAATCAATGAATTCATTAAGTTCTTAATTCGGTTAAAATCTCACCACACCGTCAAATTAACATTTTAAGTTTAAAACGAATTTTAGGTCATTAGAGAATTTTGCACTAAATTGTTATTCGATCATCGATTGAAAACTTTTAGGTGTGACATAATGTTTAAAAGTGTCATACATGGCATATTAATTATTGAATATTTTTTGTTTAATGACAAATATGGAATGCTCAACACGATTTATTAACAATTGGCCATAGATTCGAGGTAACCCTCGCTATAGGCAGAGGTGTACAGTGAGGGGGTGGGGTGAACACTTGTAACTCAATCAGGCGTCAAAATGTGGAGGCCCTTGAAGTACACAGAGACGAAGCCGCAGACGAAGGGAGAGCAAGAGAGAAAGAGAGACGAAGACGTAAGCAAACACTATTCAAATCTCAAGTCAACTGTTAAATCATTGCACACAGCAGCTGTGTGTGGACTATGTGTATTATGTGGATCGCATTTATTTGTGTGGCTTGTATTCACATTGGTTTGTATTATGGTTATTGCTTTAGTTTCCAGTTGGAATTTGTTCACACACACACCGACACTCACATACACAAACTATTACTATTCATAGTTAAAATGCGTGTGCGACCCACGCTTCGTTAATTACACAGCATTTTTGCATTTATTACAAAAAAGCACAGAAAAATATTTATACATTTACTTATGTGTATATTTGTATAACATTAAGCTGCCTTTGTTATTGTTTATGTCAATTGTTTAACCATAAAAGTTGTTGCGGAAGTTTATACAAATTTGTCAATGGGCCTTTTGAAATTAATTGAGTTTCGGCTTTAATTATTAGGAGCACCAACTTTTTTTAAACTGATTAAATTCCGCAGTCGACCCAAAACAAAATAAATAAATAAAGTCAACAACTGATAGTCCGTTAATCAAAATCGCTTTGTCTCGTGGTTTTTGGTTTCGTGTCTTCTCAATTCGGCGAAATTTCTTATAAACTTAAAGCAAATTAGAAACTAACAATCAAAGAGAGCCAACAAAGCGTGGCATAAATCAGCAATAAGATTATTTATTAAACTCGACGTTCTATGAAACAATCGATGGACGCGATCGGACGACGCGCGTCAACGAACCGAACGAACGTAAAGCTAAAAACACACTGAGAGCTCGCGGCATCGTCAGCACCGAAAGCAGAGCCCCCCACAGCAGCAGCTGAGCGCGAGAGTGAACGGGAGCTTCAACAAAGGAGAGTAGAAGAATGAACGGACGCAATTGACACTCAGCTGGTGCGAGAGTGTGGGAGAGAGAGAGTTACTGCTGGTGGGCAAGTGCATTGCTACTGAGAGTGCGAGAGTCTTTATGTGTGTGTGTGCCGGCGTGTGAAACTTTATGCAAATTAGCCTGTATTTGTATAAGCGGAAAATAAAAAATAAAAGTTTATGTCAGTGTCTTTGACAATAAAAACAAAACTCTCGCTGATACGGTACAATGAGTGTGTGATACGGCAAAGCTACATTATTAAACAGCCTAACACAGCAGCCACAGCCACTGCCGCAGCGGCAGCAGACGAGAACCTGCCTCAATTTGTTGCTGTCATGAGATATTTATGCATGTGTGTGAGTGTATGTGGTTGTGAAAAAGTTCATTGCACGTTGATTACACAAAATAGCAAGCGGGCCTACAAAAACAAAAGAACAACAACAATTCTACATTTTTATTACAAACATAAAACATTCACGTTTTTATAGCATTTCCACACAACTGTTGGTTGATGCTTTCGGTACGTGCTTTTCCGTTTTGCGATTAATCATTAAAGCGTCAAATGAACACTAAATTAGTTATGTAAAACTTTTGGGTGGCGAAAAGCTTAACTTCCCCTCTTTAATTACCACTATTCGGTTGGCGCTGCGCTTCTGCTGCTGCTGCTGATGTCACCCCACTGCAGAGACTGGAGACTGCAGGCGACAACAGTCGCCAACTGTTGTGGGCCCTGTGTCAATTTAGGCAATGGCGGACGAAGAAGACGAACATAGTGGAGGTGAAGGAAAAGAAAACGAAATTCGCGTTGGCAATAAAAACAAAGTTTAGTCTTCATATGCAAATTTTCAGACACTGCATGTAAATAAACTGGCAAAAATTGTGCATGTGTGTGTGTGTGTGTGTGTGTGTGTGTGTGTGTGTCTGTTCATTTTTGTTACGAAAATGAAATATTTATGGCCCCGAGGCGACAAAGTCAACACACAACAAAAAGAAAGACGTAGAGCGTAAAGTGCATTCTGCTGCATTAAAATTTTAATGTCAGGTTCGACGTAAATAAGATGACTATAAAGATTTGGCCCGACTGTCTGGCCTACAAGTGTGTGCCAAGAAAAAATTTGTCAGCATAAAAAATGCGTGCAAGGTTTTGGTCGGTAAAAATGCACAATCCGTTTATCAAATAAAATTTCTGTCTGCTAGCATACGTATACATGTGTATCAATGCATGTGTGTGAGTGTAGACATAAGTGTTGAACAACGCTCAAGGTCAGCGCACGATTGCGATCGCTTCAGAAGCTTTTTTTTTGTGACAGAGAGCGCAAAAAAGAAGCCAAAGCAAAAGATTAATTAAAAGCGATATAAAATAGCATGGTCAATGAGCTGGACAGAGACAGAAATAGCCAAAAATATCGAGTATAACCGTATCAAAGAACGGTGTTAAAACGAAACAGATGAAAATGCTATGCAGGCCCCGGCTAGACAGCAATGGACTATCAAAATACTCTACAAAATTATTAAAGATATATGTAAATGTACTTTTATTTTTGAGTTGAAATGTTTTTATTTTTATTGCGGTGAAGCAGTTTAAACAATTCAAAACATACCATAAGTGTATATGCCCCTTGGCAAAAGAGTAAATAGAAAAAAAAAACAATTTTATGTGTAAACAGCAGGCCACAAAAAAAAAGTAATTATTATAAATAATTATTAGAGCGCAGTGGCAGTTATACATATAGACAAACTTAACGCTGAATAAGCTATTGTTGCTACACAAAATAATACTTTTCTAAATGTTGATTATTGTTTGGTTCCGTGCGAGAGCATTGAGCGTTGCTTTTTGCTGAGCTCTTCAAGCACACACCACATTGATAGTTAGGATAGATACGCTGCACAACACTCATTTGACTCTCCGCACAAGTTTTGAGGCTCCACTCAAACTTTCCATATTGTAAATTTTCCATTGTTTATGATTATAAAGTTATGGCGCTTTGTTTTTGTTTTGTTTCGTATCGTTCCATTTGTAATTGTTGTTGTTGTATGCAGCGTACACCACCTTAGTGAGATGCAAAGTGCGCAGATAAGCTCAGCTGTCGAAGCAAAAACAAAGCTCATTAGGCGGCTCTCTCGCACTCTCTCTCTCTCTCCTCACTCTCTTTGTTTCATCCTACGTTGTGCTTTAAGGTTTGGAGAGTTTGAAGCTTCATTTTTCGCACATTCACAGAGAATATTGCAGTTTGATGCCCGAGACCGACGAGGAAATGTATAATAATTTTAAATTTCAACTGACAGTGGGCGTGGTACTCGCATTTGCATATGAAAAATAAAAATAAAAGAAGAAAAAAGCGAACGTTGTTTGTTCATTTGTAAATCTTTGTTTTTTTTATGCGCCATCATTATTCAACACTGAATGCTCAGGTACCGTTACGTACCTACATACACACATATGCACATATATAAATCCAACAGCTAATGCTAACCAACTCTTGCGGTTGTTGCTTGTCTAAGTCTACCGTTTTGTTTTATTTTTATTTTTTTTTTTAAGTTTACTTGCTGTAGTTGCTAGGCAAATGTGCAAAATGTTAATAAACTTTTATTGCGCAAAAAAAATGCGACTACACTTATTATAATTGCGCAAATGTTGTTTAATAGTTTGTTTGATATGCCTTGCAAATGATATGCACACATTAAATGACATTTACTTAAATTGTCATTCATGCGCATAAACGAAAGTTTTCCGAATAGGCGAACACTGCCCCCAAATAGTTTGTTTAAGAGATACTTGCTTATGACAGTTGCATTAAGTTGGCAGCGCTTAAATTTCTCTTTTGCGGCCCACACGCAGGTTAATTACATTCATCAAATGAATAATTACACAGTACGATTTAAGAACAACAAATGCTGCGCCAAGTACTCAAAAAAGGCATTACAAAGCACAGCGCAGACGCCCACGCCATGACGTCAGCTCTAGTGTTGCCCAAAGGGTAGAAGAGTAGAGCAGAGAACAGAACCGAAAAGAGAGCATCAGCAGCTGTTCACAAAAGCTCACAGAGCATAAGCCACACTAACACATGAATACGATATCTATGCATGAACGTGTGTGCTAAAAACAAAAAAAATAAGAGAGGTTAATGAACTACTGAGAGAGCTCTCAGTCGTCGTCTCACTGTCCAATTTTTATTGCCTACAAAAGTTGTATACTTTTCAATTTGCTGTAATTGTGGCAAAGGCAAAAAGCTTTCAATTTGCCTCAGTTAAACGAAGCGTTGAATTGAAAGCAAGCGAGCCGGTAAAGGCCGCGGCGGGACGACTCCAAAAATCGCCTCCATGTCCATATAATTTGCTAATCACATTTGGCAAATTATGTTGTAAGCCGCAACAATTGTACAATCAAAATGATGTGTGAAGCGCGCTTGCGGCGACAGCGACACACAAAATAAGAGAGAGAGACACACACACAGACTCGGACACGCAGACACATCAAAACCAGGTTGACAAATTTCCATGTCCAATTTGTCGAAACTGAAACTGATGTATGGGGACAAGCGAGAAAAGGCAAACAAGGAATAAAAAATAAAGAAAGTCACGATATAGAAGACAAATAAAGAAAGTCAACATATGACAAGCACGAGTAACAGTTAAGGAACCAAAGAACATGTCTGGGAAATGAGCTAAGAAAAGTCGCGTGAATCATGTGCTTGTATGCAAAAAGTGGCACAGTAAAAAAGAAAATAAAAGAAAAACTTAATGACGCTGACGCCTGCTCAACGGCATTTATGGCCAAAGTGTTGGCAAAAGGCACCCCGCTGAGAGACATAAAATAAAAACAACAAAATGAAAATTTAGCAACAAACAATCAATCTTGATTTGTTCTGGCCAAATGGGGCAGAAGTTTACGCCACGCCAACTGATAGGTAAATGACCAAAGAGTCATCGTCATCGGCATTGCTATCGGTATCGACAACGACCTCATAATAAGCCCATTGCGTAGCAAATACTTTGTCGTGCTGCGACTAAAATGGATTAATATAGTTATTTTTTTTTTTTTTGTTATTATTGATTGGCGACTTTACCTTTAGGACATTGCCACGAAGCACGTTCATTCGTGTTGTTTTGATTTATAAGCGACATGTAAACTTGCTGTATATCAAATGGTTTTTAATTCGCCCTCCAAGTGATTAGTCAGCTGCTGGTTATTAAATTTATTTAAGTCATTCGATTTGGCCGCCATAAACAGATACACGTATAAAAAAGTAATAAATAAAACCAATCAATTAAAGCATGATTAAGTTATATAGACAGTTACAACGTATATTGTCCAACACTGTACTCTTAGCGATCACTGCAAATGTCAACCAACGATTGTCTACACTCTTATACACGGCTCATATGCAACATTTCTTAGAATTTAATTAGCACAGTTTAGCAAGGATAAGTCTCCAATGGAGACTCTCCATCTTCCTCTCTCTCGCGCTCCAGCTGACTCATTAAACATATGTTTATGTGTGTGTTTACTAAGTTGCTGCGTCATGCAGTCCACAGTACTTTATTTTGTTGTTTTTGCTTTAGAAGTGCCGTGAAGGGCGAATAAAGATTTCTTCAGGCCTTTCAAAAACTCGTGCAACCAAAAACTAAACAATTTTTGCTAAGTGTTATGAATATATTTTCGTCGGTTCTTCGTCTTTTTAGCTGTTTTTTAGTGCATTGCAGTTTACTGTAAGTTGTCGTCCCAGTCCCTCTCCAACCCTCGCGGCGGTTTTTTGTTGTTTTGTCTAATTTGCATAATTTTGCACGCGAGAAACACTTCAAATAGAAATCGCATGCAAATTGAAAATTGATTTTCGTCATATTGCTGAATTTTGACGTTGCGCAAAATTTTCGAGGTGTTGAAGGTTATTTGTTGTAGTAATATTTGCTATTGTTGTTGTTGTTCTCGGCGATTGCAACTGTTTGGTGATTTTTTTGTGGAACCGGCTTCATAAATCATATTTGATGCACATCAAAGCGAATAAATTGAAATTAAATTATGCGTACATAGAGTACAAGAAAGTTATTTGATTCGTTGAATTATTTTGTAACAGCATTAAATTGCTCAAATATCCGTTAGGGTATCTAAATTGCGCTTATAAAAATAAATAAATTTATGTTTTCATATTTTGATTGGCCTAATTGGTTTTTCTCGCTTGATTTATGTGCTCCGAAATTGCCGATTTGAATGATTGATGAATTGTTGGCTGCCACTTTTATGGGCTTGCATAATGAAGCACTCAATTGAGTTCAATTGGGAATGGAAACCGGGAGTTTAAATTGGGACTACACTTATGCTTATGCCCATATAGAGTATCATTACAATAACAATGATAATGATGACGATAAACTGACCACAGTCAAGATCATCGTCCAAAAGGGTGAAAAGTGACCCACGCATATTAAGGCCAAATATTTACAACTTCCGCGGAAAGTGAACATATTTGGCAAATTGTTGGAAGCAAACAAACACGCATATGAATGTGCCAAATATAAATCATAGCCATAAAAAGCTAGACCTACGCATGCCACAAGCAGCTAAATGTGAATTGAGACAAAAGCGTGCCCAAAAATAGCTCAAGTTTAGCCGTTTAGCATCAAGTAGCCAATAGCAAAAGCGTTGGAACGTGATGAGCTGACTCCTCAAACACACACACACACAAGTATCATTACTAGGCAGGTGTGCCCAGGTTTGCGTGACACTTTTGCCAATCATTTGGTCACACTGCCAAACGCATTTCCTTCTCTCTCGCTCTACTCCATCTTTCGCCTCTCCTTCTGGCAAGCTACGCTAATTGTTCACACCCGCCATGTGGGACACACCCAAAGCTTCCACAGCTGAAACTAATCTGTAAACAATTAAGGCGCCTGCCAGTGCAAAAGTGTGAGTGAGTGCGTGTCCATGAGTGTGTATGTGTGTGTGTAAAGATGAACATCGCTTTGGTGCACACAACATGTAATACATATTTCAAATTAATTTGAGACGTGTGCCATTAAACTAATTAGATTTTAAATGGGCCAAGATATTTCCATGTCATAAACTGATAAAATGATTAAATATCATTAATTAGTAACGCAAAAGGGTAAACAATTAAGTTATATACCAAATTCGTTGCACGTAGCTAGAAAAAAACCAATATATTTATATGGAAAATTTTATGCCATGCCCCCGAGTCAAACTACAACACAAATAAATAATAAAAAGAGAGCCCCTCTTGCTGATAAGACAAAAAGAAATACTGAAATCAACAACATAACAAAAGAGGGAGCATCGCCACACAGACACACTCACACAGTGATAGCTATAAGCACAATCACCCATGCATAAATACATACATATACGCATGTGTCCAAACTCATTTGACTCACTTTCACACAAACAGATAAAAGTCAAACAACAAACAAACGTTTCAAATTCATACAAAAGACAATCAAATCTCGCTCTCTTGCATATTATTTCTCTCCCTCTTACATTCCTTCTCTCTCTTTTATACAAACCAAAATTTATTTTGAGATCAAAGCATTTTGTTAAAGCCAGTTTAACTAGTCATTCCTTATTGCCTACACGTTCTTTGATCGCACTTTTTAATGCATGCTTCTAAACTAAACAGTTTTTCTTTTAATACAAATGGTACAAGCCGCAAGTCTGCCGGCTTAACTTACACTAATATGACAGCGCTTGCATGCTACAAAACAATACATACACACTCTCTCTCTCTCTCGCACTCCTTCTCCGCACAAACACGCATAGAGTCAATGCAGCATGTGATTCCAGCATGTCTACAAGTGCCCAGTCTTCAGTACAGCATAAAATAATAGAAAATACTGCTTCGACCGTTGAAGATATCCTTGTCATTGGGATTTCAACGGTATGTCTGGTCACACAGATGCAACCATCCAATATGGTCGACGATCCCGCAACGATTGGATGTTGTATACAAATATTAATATCAAATATTAAATAACCCTTAAGTAATAATGAAAAACAAAAGAAAAAACAACTGGTAAAGCTCGGATTTCCTCCACATAACTGACATTTTTTTGTTATGATTAAACAAATAGCAAACTACAACAAATGGAATGTACAAATGTTTTGCATTTGTCGTTAATCTAGTTAACTTGGAGAAATTGGAACCTAACTGTAAAACATATGTCAACTCTGTTATGACTGCAATTTTCTTTTGTCAAATGTCAGCTGTTGGCGCACTTGCCCTTTTACCAACTCATACACACACAGACACTTTCCCAAACACATGTACAATGTACACACTTACACAAAGTTCATTCAGAGTGTGACACGCAATATGGCGTCATTCTTTGGCAGCCACAGAAGCGCAGTTTGTACCAATGAACGTGACAATTAAATAAGTGTACAACATACAAGCGGGAAAGAGATAGTATTAAATTCTAGGTCAGCATTTGAGATGAGCGCGTGACAGCTACGTGAGTGTGTAAAAGCGATGATTTCTTGTTGACAAAGTAACTGAATCACGGTCACCAAATATTAATATTGTCATCTTAAACTATCAGCAACTCTCCAAGGATGGTATGCTGATACAGCACATTATTTGTCATGATGGCGCCAGCACCTGCAAATATGCGATACCCAAGAACGAAGCCTAAGTAAATACACGACATGCGTCTGACAATTTAAGCACGCGTTTTGAATTTGTTGTTAGTTTTTTTGTTTCGCCGACGCCACGATAAACACGATAGATAAAACGGCAGCTTGTTAATGATGTCGCAAAAGCTTTAAAATCGCATGCGACACAAATATCACTGATCGATTGCCGGAAATTCAGCAGAAAATGGCAACAGAGATAAGTCCTATATAGATATAAATAGCGTAATTTTTCACACATGCTTTCTACAGAATTTGTTTTCAGGCACTTTAATTGAAACAATCAACGAAAATGATATCATAGACGTAAATGGTTCTAAAAATTACAGAAAGAGGCGTCGAGAGTGGCATTTAATTTTTGATTGTGCTTGAAAATACGGCTACTGGTGTTTTGTTAACTGCAGCGCAGAGCGATAACGGATAAGCCATGCATTAAAACGGCTTTTGGAACTTATACTGACGCATCGCAAAATCCACTTGACTTTTGGCCAATTGGAATGCCCTCCTACGCCACATTTATTAGAATAATTTGTGTGTGTCATGCAGCGTGTGAAAAGTTGAATAAATTTTATAAAAAGCATTTTAAGTCACTTTGCCTAACGCAGACAAAAAAAGCCAAAACGCCTCATGACTCACGGAACTTTTTTCGCAAAATTCTTAGTTGTTGTTTTCGGTTAAGTTAATTTATTCTCTAACGTGCAGTCACTGTTCGCTGATTCTCTTTAGGTCTCTTTCATTGCTCTCGCTCTCTCTTTTCTTTTTATTTCTCTGTAATCCCATACATCTGTCTGCCATATTGAAATTGGGTTAATATCATATGTACACATTTAAATATTTGTTCGGCTGACTTTTGCTTTCGGCACATTTTTATAACAGCTCTCTAGCGTTAGCAGTTTTATTGATTTTTCTTATTTGCACAAAATGCATAAGGGGAAATGCACGAAATGTTACAAACAACTAAAGTGCATGCGTACACACACGCACACTGTAATACATATACATATACACAAATCTCCATATTTACGTCAGAGAGAGCAAGAGAAGGGCTGTGCGGCAGCCGCCAAAAATACTATGGATGAAACGTTGGCGTTTTACATTGAGCGGCTTATTTGTTTTATGCGGCTTACACACAAATACATGAAAGCAAATAAAAGCATACACACGTACGCACACAACTGTGCATGGGATTCCTACCCCAATTACGTCCTGGGCTCCACGGCCCACGCATCCATCCACAAACAGTTGCAGCGGCGCTGATTTATCGATTTTTCACTGTTCAACTGATTTTAATTCAGCAATTACATAAAATGCGCAAAACTCACAAACAGCCAAGATAACTACTACATAATAAAAAAATATCAAGAAATTAAATTAAAATTAGCATTGGCAATAGGCCACGGCCAGCCAAAATTAGCAAACCAACAGCAAAACAAATGAAACTAAACCACCTGTCCCCCGGGAGAGAAGAGAACGTTGTTGCGGCGTTTTTTCTCTATTTATTTGCCTTTTTTTTGCACAAGAACAAATCACACGTATAATTTCTAGCTGCCCTTGAGTCTTATTTATTTATCTGCTATGTGTGGCTCTTCTACCTGCCTTTTGCACGCATACAGACGCAGAGGCGGCCGCCGCCTCTTTGACTGCAAAGACGACGCCAAAAACCCACACACACGTACTCACACAAGCATATCTGATATTTTAAAGGCTACTAAGCAATGCAGTTGTTTGTATGTATACTTGTGTTTTGTACTTACTTTTTTGTTTTGTATTTAGATGATTTAACGAAATTCGCTGGAAATCGACATTTGGTCGTTTTAACTAAACGGAGGGGTCTTTTCATTTAAGTTGTCATGGAAAATTTAACCTTGTCTGGCTATAAACTGGCCATTTATTGTTGTTTGCTGACTTGTTGTTGATGTGCCCATATAATTAATAAGCGTTAAAACACTCACTTTAAACTGATCGCACAACACTTTCATTTAACATTTTTTCGCCATAAAATGTTTCTTTTTATTTTTCGCTCAACGCTCAAAAGGAAACACTCCGACTCCGCATACATAACTGGTTTTCTTTTCTTGCACCTTGCTTTTCTTTACGACTCGAATTGTGCTCGTCTTTGTATGACGTTATTATTTTTGCACAATTTGGTATAACAAGCACCCTTTTATGATTATAAAATTAATAAAAATCAAAAACTTGTATTATATATAAAAATTTTCAACTTCTGCGGATTGAACTATATTTTCACATTGCGCGTTCAATTGCGAACGAACACACACTGACAGAGATGTCAAAAAATTTCACAGCACTTCTTTTTGCCGCTGCTCAACACGAACAGCTGATAAATTGGATGGAGGGAGTCTTCAAATTGCCGCAAAATACAATTTACATTTTATAAAAAAGGTCTTTGATTTTTAATGCGCTTGTTTTTAATGCACTTTAGGAGCTGAATAAAAATTTCACAACTTTTTGGAATCTACATTTGTATTTTAATTCGGCACTCTTTAACGCCTATCGATTTCCTATTCGATATACTTATTGGCGTATACGTGACCAATAGGTGTGACCAAGCCCGCAAACTTGTGGGGCTCTTGTGGAAAAATAATTTGAAAATTAACTAAAAATATGAGTATTTAAATGACCTTATTTTTTAAATGTCTAGCTGTTAGACTAACTGTCAAGCCGTTAGTAAACTTACTAATATTCACAACTTAAAGTTCTAAGTAAAATAGAAGCTAAACCGCCCACTGTTATTAAATTATAACAAAATATAATTTGTACAAAAAACCCAACACACTAGTTAAAAACAGCAAAATTGAAACTAGTATTTATTTTACCTTATTCGAGACTCACCTTTGCAACGCAATATTACAGTGATAGACAAAACTGGTCACACTGTACAGACGTGTCATTTGACGACGACTGTAAATACATAAGTTTTTTAAATTCGCGGCGTTTAATTTTGCTAAATTAGTCGATATGTATCAATCATAGAATCTAACAAAATAAATCTGGAGAGTGAAAATTGCCGCAATCAGTTTAATACTAGAAACACGCGCGCAGTTAAAAACTGCCAGCGTACCAAACATCAGCTGGGCAAGCAGCCGTCTTAGAAAAAACGACCACACCAAAAAATCTACAAAACCCAAACCCAACCACTCGTGGAACTAACGCTGACTTGTAAATAATTTTAAGGAGGGCCGGCTCTCTGCGACAGCAACAACTACAATGGCGGGTCAAAAGTTTCAATACGATGAAAGTGGCGGAACATTTTACTATTTTGTGTTATCATTTTTGGCATTAGTATTGATACCAACCACGATTTACTATTGGCCACGTAAAAAGAAAGAAGGTTAGTGCTTCTTGATTATAATCGCGTTGCAGCTCTTACTCTTCCTCCCGCTCTAACTGTAATTATGTGTATGTGTGTATGCGTGTATAATTGAGCTTTTCCCCCGTATATAAACATGTGTTACAAATGGACACGTTCCAATAAGTTATTCTAACAACGTTGACGAGTCGAGCCGAGCTCAAAGACTGTTTTCGTGTTGGTGAAAGCTGCGGACTGCAACGATGACAGCGACAACAACAACATTAACAGCCAGTGTCTTAAACCAGCTCACTTAACAAATGGGACACATGTACACACACACATATACACATGCGAGCGCACTTCGCTCTCGCGATCTGAATTTTGCGCTCTCACTCTCTCAGCTGCTTTAACTACTCCCCCCAACGACCGAAAAATATAATTCTAATCTCACTCCCTCTCTTTTCGTTAACACAGATCCCACTAAGAGGAAAGAGGAGTGCGAGTGTGCCGATTGCATTAAGAAGAACATAATCTTGGCTAATGCAGAACCTTATCGTCTACTCAAGTCAGTGACCATCAAATTGACCATAGTTCTTGGATGGGCGCTGCTGCTGTTTCTCACCTATCGCGTGTCGCAGTTCGACTATGAGATGGCGAGCTTTGATCCCTTTGAGATTCTAAGTGTTCCGCCCACAGCAACACAGGCGGAGATTAAGAAAGCTTACTACAAGCTTTCGAAGGTGCTGCATCCGGATAAGGAGACGGGTGACGAAAAGTCCTTTATGATGTTGAGCAAAGCGTATCAGGCTCTTACCGATGATACGGCCAAGGAGAATTATGAGAAATATGGCAATCCTGATGGTCCTGGTGCCATGTCCTTTGGCATTGCATTGCCCTCATGGATTGTCGAGAAGGAGAACAGTGTTTGGGTTTTGGGACTCTACGGTCTGGTCTTCATGGTGGCCATGCCCTCAGTTGTGGGCGTTTGGTGGTATCGCTCCATACGCTTCAGTGGTGACAAAGTGCTGCTGGACACCACACAAATGTACTTCTATTTCATCCATAAGACACCACACATGCTGCTCAAGCGGGCACTTATGGTGCTGGCGGCTAGCTTGGAGTTTGATAAGCGACACAACTCGCAGGTTATAGAACGACTGTCTGATAACGACGAGGTGCCAGCGGTAAGTGATAAGTGCAGCGTCGTATAAGAGTTATGCGTATAAACAGTTGTTGTAAGAGTTAACAGCGTCTGTTGAGCTCTGTTAACAGAGATTTATTAGACAGAAAACAAACAAACTTTCTGTTATACTTTATAACATAGCTATGTTAAGCAAGTAACAGAATCAATGCCAATTGATTGTTAACATACTGTTAGCAGCTGTTTAACATACTTCTGCTGGCTTTAACATAACTGATTAAATATAAGACTAATCAAAGGTTTCTCCACATTTATCTACTACAGCTCATCAGACAGCTGCCCAATCTTAACGAGAAGTGCAAGGAGCATCCACTGTGCCGCATGTACTCCATTAAGGCACGTGCCATACTCCATGCTCATCTCTCACGCATTCCACTCAATGCCGAGACTTTGGAGCGCGATCGTCAGTTCATTGTGAAGAAGTGTCCGTATTTGGTACAGGAAATGGTCAGTTGTGTCCATCAGCTGGTCATGATGGCCTATGCCCGCCGTGTGCCACGACTCCCAAGCATTGAAACCATTGAGAATTGCATGAAAATGTCACCTATGATCATACAGGGATTATGGGAATTCAAATCTCCGTTGCTGCAGTTACCACATCTAACCGAGGATCATTTGTATTTCATGAACAAGAAACGTCACGTGAAGAATCTGCAGCAATTTGCACAGCTTAAGCCTGAAGAGAGTCGTATGCTGCTAAAGAATCTCTCGGATTTCGAGTATGAGAACATTATGCGCGTGCTGGGTAAGATGCCGTTGATTGATTTCTCCATACGCTGTGAAGTGATCGATGATGAGAACACAAATGTGGTCACCGCTGGTGCAATTGTCACCGTCACTGTGAGCCTTGAGCGCAAGGACATGAAGTCACTCTTCGGAGACACTAAGGCACCCGAGAAACAGGGTATTAAGGACGAACCCAACGAGGAGATTGAGGATGAGGAGGGCGCTGCGGCTGCTGCTGCAGTGCCGGCCAAAAAGGCATCCGCCTGGGCCAAACCCCGTAAAGGCGGCAAGGGCAAAGGCGGCAAGAAGCCCGTCAACAATCAGAAGAAGAAGGTGCAACCCAAGGCAGTTGCAGCCGCAGCTACAGCTACCAGTTCGGTAGCCAATGCAGAGGATCAGACAGCAGCCAATTCGGAGGCTGAATCCGATGCAGGCGAGCACAGCGATGTAGAGTCCATGGTCGGCTCTGGCAGTGAGGATGAAGACAAGCAGAACAAGAACAACAATTCGTCCCTAGACGATGACGACGATGAGGAATGGGAGCGTCTGCAAGCGAAGCTGAACAAACGCGAGCGTCTCGAGGGTAAATCCAGAATGTCCCATGCGGTGCACTGTCCCTTCTTCCCGGAGGAGAAGCAGGAGTACTGGTGGACCTACATCTGCGATCGCAAGTCACGCACGTTGCTTACGGCGCCCTACCATGTCACGAATCTGGTCGAGAAGGAGGAGATTCAACTAAAATTCACCGCGCCACGTTGGCCCGGAGTTTACACCTTTACGGTTTGCCTCAGATCAGGTGAGTTTCCAGCATTACAAATCCCTAGAATGCCTTGTAATCGATATAATTTCCATCTGCAGACTCGTATCTGGGCATGGATCAGCAGCAGGAGCTTAAATTGGATGTCCAGAAGGCGCCAGCACCGCCCACAGATCATCCACAATGGGATCTCAGTGAATCGGAGCCGGAGCACAACGATCAGCAGGAGAATCTAAGCGACTACACGACGGACACGTCCGACGAGGAGGATAGCGATTAGGGCACCTTAGACCCCTAACCCCCCAAGCGAGTGAATGTCCTTTTCTTTTCTCTCTTCATTATGTTTTTCCTTTTTTTAATTTTCTTTTAATTAGTAAATGATTTTGCGTTAATTTTACTTTTGCGAAAGAAAAGTGTTCGCATTTAATTAATTTTTTACTAGTTTTTGTAATTGAAATCATCAGAAAGGAGCCCGAAACTAGAGCGTAAATAAATAAGTAAAACAAATAAAAATAAAAAGTAAATAACATTTTTAAATGTCTCTGTACTAAACGTAATTATTAAATGTACTGTATATTTAATTATTTGCATACAAAACAAAGTCAAAAACTTAAAAAAAAAAACAAGTAAAAGATAAAGAACCGAAAGTAAAGTGAGAAACTCATGTTTATTTTTTTATTGACACTGTCGTCAATAAGTGTAAAAGGCATAAAACTAAAAAACAATTTTCAAAATAAAAAAAAAACAGTTAAGAAAAAGATGTTGATTTTTTTATATTTATATTTTTATTTTTGTTTAATTCTACTGCGCTGCTGCGGCGCGTTCGCTGTCCAGTAGCTGCGCGGAGATGGAATCCGCTGGGGGATGTCCCGAAGTCGCTGGCGCTGTTAAAGTCTCCGCTTGCGACGCTGTTAACTGCTGTGAAAGTAAACAGAAAACTGTTAAGTAATTTTATTTGCTTTGTTTAACATTTTACAATTGTTTCTTTACCCTTCACCAGCTGAATTATTGTTATAATTATTAGTATTTCTTTTTTGTTGTTTCTTTATTTACAATACATGTTTATTATTTGCTAATGTGTGTGTATGCGTGTGTGTGCTTGATGTTGGTGCAGGGAGAGGGGTTTGTGTGAAGGGGGTAGTCGTCAATTCGGTTTTTTGGCAGTTTTAGTTTTATTCTTCTTCTTCTTCGCTTTCTTCCTCTTCTGAAGATGTTTCCGCTTTGGTTTCTTTCGTTTCCGCCTTCTCTTCCTCTTTCTTTTCTTCTTCCTCCTCATTCTTCACTTCTTCGTCTTCTTTTGTTTCATCTTCTTTTTCTGTTTTCTCTTCTTCGTCATCTTTCTTCTCGTCTTCTTCAGTTTTGCTTTCATCTTCGGCCTCTTCTGTCTTCTCGGCTTCCTTTGACTCTTCTTCTTCTGCTTCTTCTACTTTTTTGCTTCCTTCAGCAGATTCTTCTTTGGCTTCTGCTTCTTCAGCGGGTTTATCTGTTTCATCGGTTGCTTCCTCCTTTGTTTCTTCGGCCACTTCCTCTTTCTTCTCTTCCGTCTTCTCTTCTTTTTTTTCCTCATCTTCTTCCTCCTCTTCGGAAGATTCCTCATCTTCTTTATCTTTATCTGCCGACTCATCGTTTGCTTTCTCATCAGTTTGTTCTTTCTCTTCCGTATTTTCTTCCGTCTCTTTGTCTTCAGAATCTTCCGTTTTCTTTTCAGTTTCTTCTTTTGCTTCGGCATCATCAGATTTCTCCTTGTCCTCTGCTTCTTCCTCTTTCTCATCTGATTTCTTATCTTCCTCGTTGGTTTCTTCAGTTTCTTTACTTTCTTCATCCTCTTTTTCATCGCCCTCCTTTGCTTTCTCCTCAGATTCATCATCACCTTTGTCTGTTTCAGTATCAGTAGAAATTTTAGATACATCCCTGAGCTTAAGTTCCGTTAATTTACCTGTGGTATCGGCATTCTCTTCTCCTTCTTTGGACTCTGATTCTTCTTTGCCTTCGGCGGCTTCAGTTTCAGTCTGAGGTTTTTATGGGGAATGTGGTGCAAATGGATTTGTTGTGAAGGGTGGTTTCAAAAAGTGGGAAAAATTTATGTACAAAATCGGTTTCAAAATGTTCTATAACTACCAAATACTAACTAACGGTATTTTAGCTTCTTTACTGCAGTTACATGCCAAATTAGCTTCTCAAAATCGCCGCTACTAAAAAGTTGTTAATTTCTCTCATGCAACATCTACAAAAGTTTCTTGAATTTTACCTTTTCTTCACTATCATCTTCCTTCTTCTCAGCATCTGCCTCACCACCTTCTTCGTCATTTTCGGTTTTCTCCTTTTCCTCGCCATCTTCGTCTTTGTTCTTCGAAGATTACAGAATTCGTTTAACATTAGAGCAAAGTCAACTCTCGCTGTTACTTAACATGCGCTGTTGAGATGCAGCGTTGCAGCTTGTTTAACATTAGAGCTAAGTTGAACCTCGCTGTTACTTAACATGCGCTGTTAACAAGCTTAACAGCATTCATTTACAGCTTTGCTGAGTGTGGTGAGTTTAGTGTCAATTACAAAAAGCTTTCTACAGTTTTATTTTTTTAGTAAATACAAATATATTTCAAATTTTTATTTCATATGTACTTATTATATCCAGCGGATTTTTATGTTTTCGCGTTAACATAACTCAGCCGCACTACACTCTCAATTTTAGGCAATTAGGATTAATTCAGTTGGAAGCTTAAGTGTTAACTTAAACTGTTCGGTTTTTAGTGTCGAGTGTGTTAACAACAAAAGTTTCAAATTAATACAAATAGTATTATGTTACATACATACAAAAATTGTGGTGTGAGTGTGTGTGTAAGTTTATAATAAATATTGATGTAATTTGATTAAAATTTATCAGCTTTCGCTTTATTAAATTAGTGTTTTGGAGTGTATGTGTATGTGTGTAGGGTGTAGTATGCATGTCAAAGTAAAAATTTATTTAAATATATATGTTATAGTAGCTTAACTTAAAGAACCGCAGTCGTGGTGAATATAATAGAAGCCCATTTTGCTTGAACTGGAACAACAGTTGAAATGCTGTTAGATTACATTTTTATGTTATTGCTACTGTTAACATGGCTGGCTTTTGTGAATTTGCTGAATTGCGTCCTTCATTTTGTTAGTAAAAAATTGTTGCTGTTAATGTTAATTTATTGTTGTTATTGTTGTCTTTGTGGTTGCTTCTGTGCAGGCTTTTGTTGCTGTTGTCGTTTCATAACAGTAAACAGAAAAGTACAAATCGCTTAAAAGCTCTCAAACCTCTGCCTTCTCCTTATCCTCTGCCTCGCCTTCCGCTGGTGCCTTTTCCTCACCCTCCTCGGTGGTTGCCTTCTCTGCCTCCTTGGCTTCACCGTTCTCCGCCTGCTTCAGTTCGATTTGAGCACTGCTCACGGCTGTAGTATCAGCAGGGGCCAACTTCAGGAACACCTCCAGCGTGTCAATCTCATTGGCCATATCGAAGGCATCGTAATCACCGCAATATTCATCATCGTTAAAGATTTGCGGTGGCAATGGATGTCTTGGCTCTGGGTCGCTTACTGTGCCGCCATTGCTAGTCGATTTATTTTGCATCAACTCCTTTTCGCTCTCCTTGCCGGGCTCTGTGATATCGACAGTATCATATTGAATGAGTTTGCTGTCCAAGATCATCAGCACGCGCTGTTGGCGTTTCTTCACCTAAACAAAGACGGAATAAGAGAAATATTAGTTTAGCCATCCCTGGTTTCAAATTGCCGGCAAGCCCAAACAAGCACGCATACAAAAACAAAGTCGCTCTAACACATTCACACACACTGTCTCTCTTTCCAACTCTCGCTCTCAAGCTGACATGATATAGTAACAAATTAACGTGTGGAAAATACTGAACATGTATGAGTTGTTGTTGTACTACTTATCACAGCAAACGTGTAATTAACTTTTGATAAAGTCTAGTTTATTGCCTTAGGTCTATTACACATACATATACAAGTACAAGTTTATGTTCATACTTTTTTATAGACGCTGACGCCTTACTTGAACCCGCAAACAATAAACAACGGAAAAACAAAACCCATTCGAGCTCAAAACCTCTCTCCCTTTCTCTCTCGCTCACTCTTTTGTTCTATCCCTCTCTCTAAATGCTCACGCCCTCTGTCGTTGCACTGTCGTTGTTGTGTTTGTGTTTTGCACAATGAACGTTGTTTTAGTTCCTATTGGCATATACGCTAGTCAAACAAAAGATGGGTTGAGAAAGAGTCACATAAATGAATCATACACACAGACACTAGCTTTCACACACACACACACACACACATACTTTTGTATATGTATAGATAAGCTGGTGTACCCACGCACACGGAAAAAACTGTGATCAATGAATTCTTTTATGAGAGACGGTCAAATAGGCTTATATGGAAATGTTTGCGGTCGTTGCGCTGCTTCTTGCCACCACTATCAAAGCGCACGCACACATGCACACGCCAATCAAAATACCCACTTGCTGTTCTGTTTTGTTGGGAGAGTCGAACGCTAGAGAGATGACGTTTTGACTGTACGTAGTATATACGGCACTACATCATCATTCACACATACACACCAGTTTACACACGCACACACACATGCAACGGTACTTCTGTGGATACTCTTGTATGCCAACAAACAAAAAATATGTAGTGCATAAAATAGACTATGCAATTGAGTATTTCGTTTTATCTAGTCAGCTAACTAACCAAACATTCCATTAACATGACACTGACTCTCACAATTCAATCATACACACGCACGCACACTTAAACATTTATATATACACATACATATATGTTTTTCACTTGCCCCGCCCGCTCCACTCCTACGCATTGACTGCATCATAACTTACCTCCTTGTTGCCGGACATGCCGCTGACGTACACTTTCAATACCATTTTTGCAATTTATAATGCGTCGTTGGTCTTTAATTAAGAGCGTTAATTTGTTGCGCGAAATCAAATATGCGACTTTCACGACGGTAAAAATATTTTTAGAACTTTCTTTCTTTGCTCTGCTTGCGCTGCTCTTGGCCCCTACCGCGATACGTAATGCAGATTATTAATATGCACGCACTGGACTAATAGCTGCGACGTAATGTCGTTTCGTTTAAAAAACGTATAAAAAGTTTTAATCTACAATGATGTAAAAATGTTTAATATTAATTAATTGCACAAATTCGCTGCCTTTTTATTCCTACTTCAGTCGTTCGAAACAGTGTGACCTAATCAAGACAGGCAAATAATATCAAAGCTTTTACTCAAAAAAAAATACTAAACCCCCTTATTCATAAAATGATGGTTTTTTACTGAGGATCAGATTTTACAGATGCAATTATAGAATATATTAATATCGCATGCATGAAACATAAATAATCTCTCAATATTTGATGTTTCTTAATAAATAAATTTAAAGTATGCGTGTCTTTGCATCACATGAACTGTGACAGGGCTGCATCAAGTACACAGGAAATTGTTAATATTTAATTATTCATGCGTTCTATAAAAAAAAGTAATGTTTGCTAAAATTACATTATATATTTTTTACTCAATTGTTTGATTTCACAAAAATTAAAGACATTTCTGTATAAATTTTTGAATGAGTTTCATGATGGACAACAATCACGAACTAGTAGTTAATTTCTGAACTAGTTCATAAACTCATTTTAATGACTCGTCCAGTTGAACTTGTTCTGAACGAGTGACCACAACCTCAAGTCTCAAGTCGTCACGCATGCATCGGTCGTCCATTTTTCGTAAGAATCCGACAGAAAACTGAAAATTACATCGCAAAAGACAAAAATTATACAAATCAAATACTTTAAATAAGTTGCAACCAACTTAGCACAGTGCATTTCAGTGGCCTTTGAAATACTGCTCAACTCAATAAGCAATAGCAATATAGTTTTACAATCGAACTGAAAACTTTTGTGCGTTTGAACAATATAAAAGTAAATAAAGCGCGTGTGAAGTGGTACAGAAATTAAAGCTAAAAGAAATACAAAATAACGTAAGTGTAATGGCATAGTTAAATATATTTGCGAGGCGTTGTTTCGTTTAATGCTATCTAAAGAGCTCTGATAATGATATGCGCTGCGACCATTTTTAAAATTTCATGAAATCAAAATTCCAACTCACAGCTGCAAGAGTGTGAGTGTGTGCGTGCGAGTGAGACGACCATTGAGTACATAAGCTGCTGTCATTTTGTATTTTTTTTTTTTGAAACGAATCTTTTATTTGGCATGGTGTTTGTCACGTAAAAAAGCACTAATCATTTATTATTTAAAAACAAAAAAACGCTGAGAATGTGTAAATAATGACGGAACGCAAAGACCCAATACTTATCTGCTAATACTAATTGATTTTGGGTTCATTAGCAGCAGCGTATGCTGGTGTGCGTGCTTGTGTGTAAGAAAGCAGCTCGTCGCGGTTTGCATTGTGAAAACAGCTGGTACAGCTCGAAGGATACGCGTACGCATTTATTGTTGTAGTTTGTGTAGTGTAAGTGTGTGTGTGTGAGCTAGTGTTAGTGGTTGGTTGGCATCGTTTATTTTTCTTTGCTTCTTTGGTCTCTTCCTCGCATGCATTGCTATGCATGAGTGTGTTGTTGCTCTTGCTGTTCTTGTAGTTTGAAGCAGTGGTGGGAAGTTGTATGGTCGGCCTTTGGCCAGACGAACACTCCCTTTAATTGCGCATCGCTACTTCGTTTTCTTTTTAATGCCTTTTATGCCCTTTTCGTATTTCAAGCAGCTCGCAACTCCGCAGCTGCCAGGCCATAAATCGCTGCACCATTTTCTTTTATTTCAAATGTGTGTGCATGCGTGTGTGTGTGCGAGCGTGTGTATGTCAGGTGAATCCTGTTTTCCTTGAAACCAGTTTCAGTTTTCAATTCTTTTTTTAGTAGGCTGCGTGTTCTTGCGACTCTAGCACTAATATTTCTCCATTTTTATTTCTCATTCGTAGAAAACGCTTCCAACAAACATACTGTGTGGCAATAATAAGCAGAAAATAAAAAAAATATATATATATTTTAAACAAAACCAATTTATCAAGTAACTTATATATAAATTTATAAAAAGAAAAGACAGAGAGAGAAAGAGATACATAGAGGAGCTATTTAGACTCATTTATCATAGCTATGGCATGTGCAACACTTAAACGCGCCTTGGACTGGGAGTCCCTCAATCAGCGTCCAACAAAACGTCGACGTTGCAATCCATATGGACAATCTGGTGGCGGCAATAACAACAATGATGGCACCAATACCGGCTCCAGTTCCAGCAGCAGCTCCAGCTCAATGACCAGCAATCGCTATGCCAAAGACAGCACTGAGCCCAGTCCATTCTCAGAATCCGCATTGGCCAAGATGTCACCGGGTAAACTAAACCATTCAAAAATATCTTATTATTTATATTAATGATAATCTTTGCAGATAAAATGGCTGAGAATTTGTGCAATGAAATTAAAAGACTGCACAAGCGCAAACAGTTGCCCATCAACTCGGCCGCCTTGGAGCGTATGCAGGATTCAGAATCGAGTGGCTCTGAAATGGGACCGGAGAGTCCACATCGTCCGGACAGTCCACCGAGTCACCTGATGCGTCATCCCAACGAGAAGGCATTGTTCACATTCAAACAGGTGCAACTCATATGCGAGGGCATGATCAAGGATCGCGAGGATCAGCTCCGTGAACGCTACGAATCTGTGCTCACCACCAAATTGGCCGAGCAATACGATGCCTTTGTGAAATTCACATATGATCAGATCCAGCGTCGCTACGAGGCAGCGCCCAGCTGTAAGTATCGCTACATAAACTTGTATACTATTATTAATAAATTTATAATTAAATCATTTCAGATTTGTCGTAAGGCAGACAGAAGACTACTCTCAAAATCAAATGCACTACGATCTTATGTGACGGTGGTTTAAGCCGCAACAAAAACAACAGCAGCAAATGCAAAATAAAAAAATAAAAATTGAAAAAAAAAATATGGAAAAACAACATAGAAGCCCTCATTTAAACAAACAACTATAATTTTGTTTATTATATATTTTGAAATATGAAAGAGTTATAGTTTAACTAGAATTACATATATAAATTGTATTGCAAATATTAACAACAAAGGGAGAATACTTTAAAATGCAAACAACAAACAAACAAAAAACAAAACAAATCGAAAGAAAGAGATCAACAAAACAGAACTTGTTAAATTTACGTTTTCACATAACGAAAATTCTAAATAAAAATGACAAATATCTATTAAAATAAATAATATAGTACACATGAAAGGAAAACGATGTGTAGACAGATGAATAATAAATAAAACGACAAACATTTATAAACAAACACAGATACACACACACACAATTCAATGAAACCTCAACAGTAGCTTCGTATATATTATAAATGCAAGAAAAGAAATTGGTAAATATATATAGATATATATATATATATATGTTAGGTACATATAGCAATAAGTTATAATGTAAAACGTATCAAAACTATATTGTATTTCAAAATAGCAATGCGACGAAACTAAACAGAAAGAAAATGGATGGAAGAGGAAAAGTAAAGGAAAAAACTAAAGAACTCAACTCATGAAATATCTTTTTCATAGTTTATTTTTGCATATACAATAATTTTCCTAAGCGAGTGAATAGTTTCTGTTTAAGATAAATCAGTTTATCCATGACTTGTTTTGTCTTTGTTATAATTGTTTCTTCCTTTGATGTACATTTTGCAAAGTAATGAAAACACAAAACAAAAAAAATATTTCTTTGCAATGTTTAATTTGCTTTAAAAATGTAAAACAAAACTTAAAAAAAGTAAAAAAAAAGAATTCTAATTTAAGTCAAATCTTGAACGCTTTCATAAACACACACATTATATATATATACATATATATACGCTTGGCAGAAGATGTTTCATGTTCATTATAGATATTTTTCACTTGATATATATACATATATTTTTCAATTATACCGCGATCATACATACTTTACATTAGTAATTTAAACTTAATATTAGTAAAGAAATGCCATTTTTATATTAAAATAAAAAAGCGATGAATTGAATGATCCAATACAACTGTTTTCACTTGCCATTTACGAACTATTTAAATTTCAACAGTGGTCATGTTTTTAAAGCAACATTTAAAATTTGCTCATGGCGCCAAAGTGAAGTTGGCTGCTCGCCAATTCCTTGCATCGCTGGGCTACTGGTAATAAGGAGAATGTCAAAAAAATACAATGCCCTGGGACATTATTTGGCTCGCCCTTGGCATATTTTGATTTATTTTAAATGACATCGAAAATTTGTTAATTTTTTCGGATATTAACAATTGAGGCACTACATATTTGTGCAAAAAATGTATCTTTCAACTTATCGTAACATCTTTAGTACAGATGCTTCCAGTTAAATCAAAAATACTTGGCGCTAATATTACAGGGAAAATAAATATGGGTGGCCGTGATAATATTGGGTTTTTTTATTAGGGTCGCTTTTGATTCGATTTTTTCTTGAACTTATTACAGCTGAACCGGAACTAATTTAATGAACTGCAATGGAACTTGACTTTCGTGAACGACACAATACAACGGCGCGGCGCATAGAAAACGCAGAGAGAAAAAAAACCAACAACATAGCAGACAGTCGACTGGAATTTCGAGAGCAACTTAAAATTGAATGTGTGTGTTTTGAAAACAAATGTTAAAACGTTAAATTATGTGCCGCTGATATCCAATGAGTAATCAGCTCGCCTGCACCTAAAATGCTTCACTCGCGTATTCAATTCGCAAACTTAACAGAAGTTATCAAAATTTGTTGATAATAGGAAAATTTGAACAAACCAAAATTCACAAAGCAGAAAGAAAATAAAAGAAAGAAAACAAAAACAACAAGCAGAGAAAAGAAAGCTTTTTTTTAGCAATGTGCGGCGACGATGACGGTGAAATTTGTGAGTCACACACATCGCCGGCGACACCAACGATCGCAACAACAACAACGTGCAAGAATCCAGCCAAAAAGCCACAACAGACAACTAGTGCCAGTTACAGCAACAACAACAACAAACTGGATGCTGTCGAACACTGGAAACTGGAGGAAGTTGAGCGATGGATTGGTGGCAATGAGCATTTCACACGTTCACTGTCCGATTGTTTGCGCAGTGAGTGCATTGATGGTCAGGTGCTGCTGACACTAACAGAGGACGATGTGCGCGATCTGCGCTACAAACTGGGCTACAAATTAACATTTGGCGAGATGAAACGATTCTGGCTAACTGTTTCACACCTGCAGCAGCAATGGAAGAGCGAACAGTTGCAAAAGTTTCAGTTGACCAATAACATTGGTTTTACCGCGGGCGCTGCTGCGGCTGCTGTTACCTCTGCTGCCGTTTGTCAGCCCGTTGTTGTTGGTCAACTGCCGCAAGGCAATGTTGTTTGTGCGATTACAAACGAATCGTGCCCCTCCCCCTCGGCCTGCCAGGATTGTCCCGCTTACAGTTGCAAACAGAGTAGATGTTTGGTAGCGCCGGAATACTTCAAAACCGCAATGAGTTTGGGTAAGAGCTGCATTTTTGAATTGTTTTGTTTGCGTTTTTTTGGGTTCAATAGGTCTTATCGGTTGTTTGGGCAATTAAATATAACCTTGATATTATTCATTCAGTCAGTAATCTACAATTCTCCCACACACATATTCGCACACAATTACATGTACTGGTTTTCTTTGCCTTATCAGTTTTCCAATTGGTGTAAATCAAAGTTCAGCACACACACATGCACACAGATTGGCAGTTATTGTTTTAGTTTATACATACGTCATTTAAATTATAAATTTAGTTTTAGTTTTATTACGCCAATGACGCGCACTACTGTTATTTTTATTTGGAGGTTAGACACACATGCACACACGTACACACATCCATACATATGCGTATGTAAATACATGTGTCTCACTCCCACTTACACGCGATTTGTTTTGTTTGCTGCATGTGGTGGAATTTTTTATTTTTGTTTCTATTTGTTGTGCTTTTGTGTAACTTTTCGTGCATAAATTTTTAAATGATTTTCACGCATTTTGATAGTTGAAGAAAAAGATAGCCATGTTTAGTCAAGTTCAAGAGTTTAACTTTACAATACCCTGTAAATATACTAAAACAAATGCTGAAATAGAGGAGAATGCTAGGGAGGGGGAGACGGCGTTGATCATAGAGAGAGAGGGAGAGCTGTTAAGCGAAGAGAGCGCAATAAGTATCTAAGAATAACATACAGTTAGAAAGAATTCGATAAGAGTAAACAGAATGCGATGTAAATGAATTTGCAAAACACTTTTGTTTATTATTTTATTCCATTTAATATGTTTACTTTTGGCATGAAAGCGTATTTAATAACAGAGTTTTCCCTTGAATTGAATTTCCTTTGTATTTGTAGGTTACTCGTTCGTCGTCACTTGGATAACATCGTTTGTCATGGTGATCGTGCACGAGCGTGTTCCCGATATGAAACGTTATCCGCCGCTGCCGGATATCTTTCTCGACAATGTACCTCACATACCCTGGGCTTTTAATATGTGCGAAATAACGGGTTCACTGTTATTTACCGTTTGGCTGATTGTGCTCATCTTTCACAAATATCGTATGGTTCTGCTGCGTCGCTTCTTTGCACTGGCTGGCACCGTTTTCCTACTACGCTGCGTCACCATGCTGATCACATCACTCAGTGTGCCGGGCACACATCTCCAGTGCAATCAAAAGGACTTTGCCATCGATGATCCCAATGTGGATGTGATCGGTGCCCTGGTCATTCGCATGACACGCGCCTACCGCATCTGGAGTGGCCTGGGAATGTCGATTCAAGGTGTACGCACCTGTGGCGATTACATGTTCAGTGGACACACGGTTGCCCTGACGCTACTCAACTTCTTTATCACCGAATGTGAGTACTGTGGAGCAATTTGCTATAGTTTTAAACCTTTTTTTTAGAGCAGTTTAAATAGTATTCTATCTTTGTCTGTTGTAAGTATTTAAATATAGTATCTGTAGGTCTTGGAGGGACTTATTTTGGTGGCAAGTGTTCAATTTACTGCACGCAAGTCTTGTTATTATTATTGCTATTATTTATTACCCCCTAAAGCATCAGTTAGACGAGCTATTTTTACTTAAATTTCTAAAAAAGGAACAGTCAAATTAATATTTAAAATGCGTGGATACCTAAACTGGTCAACTGTAGCGTGATTAGAATTACTGTTGTTGAAAGCAGACAGAAACCTCATTGAATTTTAATCCTATTTATACCTCATCTAATGCTTCAATTTAATCCCTACCAGATACTCCACGTAATCTGTACTTCCTTCACACGATGACATGGTTGCTGAACATGTTTGGAATCTTCTTTATTTTGGCTGCTCACGAGCATTACTCCATCGATGTCTTTGTTGCCTTTTACATAACATCGCGTCTATTTCTTTACTATCACACGCTGGCCAACAATCGAGTAAGTACCACAATAGGTTTGGCTTTTAAAATTATGGCTAATTATATGTTTACCTGTTTTTAGGCTCTTATGCAGAGTGATTCGACACGCACACGAGTTTGGTTCCCCATGTTCAGTTACTTTGAGAATCATGTGGATGGCATGATTCCCAACGAGTTTGATACACCTGGTTCACTGATCAGCGCGATGTTTCATCAGTTGATGTGGATTAAGGATCAAGTTGTTGAGACAACGCATCGTATCTCATTCCTTAAGACGGGCAAGTCATTGCACATCTCCGGAGCTTCCGATACGGAACTTTGCAGTCACACAAATTCGGTTGCTACGGCATTCTTCAGTCCGCATCAGTCGTTGGTGAGCGGCATGAATAATGCATGTCCGGCACCCGCGAGACCCACGACTCCAGTTCGACTTTCACCACAAACGGTGAGAAGAACATCAAACTCGACGTCGACACCGGTCACTGCCTCAAATCCGGTTACTTCCTCACCGCAGCCGGTTAGACGGACAGTGGCCACGACGACTTCCGTATCTGTCTCAACTCCTCAACATGTTAAACGCGCTGTGGTCGATGCTAGCGTTAGTCCATATGATAGTGACTTGTTCAAGAAGGATTCAAAGAATCCGCAGGCGGTAAAGAAGCACCTCTGATTCAGTTGTTGCTCAAGTCTTCCCCACACCGGCTTACATTTCTTATTTGTTTATCGTCGTTTCACGAAAAGAAAGAAAAAAAACAACAGAAAAACATTGCAGAAAAGCACCGACTGATAATTTTTACTTCCACAACTTTTTATTCTAATCCTTCTCCATTTCCTGTATTCCTATTACAGCACCTATAATCTGTATTATCTGTTCCACTTCTAGTGCCTTCCAATTAGCTCCAATTTCACACACTCTAGAAAAACAAACTATTTTGTTAACTGGTTTAAAAGAATGTAAACAATTTACATGGAACTGTACTCTGGAAATCATATGGCTAATTAATGATAATCCTCATTCCGTTCAGTTTAGCTATATTATTATTATTACTATTATTATTATATAATTCTAAGCATGTAATACAGCTCTATTTAAGTTATTTAGTGATAAGTTAAAGTGTTTTTGTTGAATGCACAAAATCCAAATAAATCAAAATTCAATATTGAAGAGTGAATATTTACCGGTTCTAATTTTTTAATCTTAATATTATAATTCAAATTAGAAACTAATCATGATGAACATAACAAACACATGTAGTTCTGGGAACTGTGTTTTATTGCTAAATTTAAATTGGCGCGATAATCTGTGCTCTTTTCTGAGTTTTACAACACTTGCGCGAGTCACGTTGATTTATCGACTTTTGATTACTAATTGACATCCGATTAGTTGACATTTAGAACAGAAAGGCACGAGAGCAACTGCGTAGAAATTCGTATTTTTTTATGCAACTTGCTTTAAGGTAAGAAAATAATTAAATTATTTAAATTGCGCCAATTTATTTGAAAAAATGCTGTGACATTCAACTCGTTACAAAACAAATCACAATATCCTCTGCGGGTGGGTGGTGGTCCGATGTGAATGACGATTTCTGCTTCTTTCCATTTTATCGTCGGCGTCGTATTTTTGTAGCGGGCAACGCAAATCTTTTATTCTCGTGTGGATTTTTATAGTTCTCATTTAGTCCACACAGAATATGAAGAAGATTAAACCACAGTTGCACGACCATTTAATAACTAATCGTGTCAAACAGGTGATTAAAGCATACTAACACAGTATTAATTCGGTGACGGCTAGAAGTCGCCGGTAAAGCAATGCAAAAAAAAAAAACATGCAAAAGCAAGGTTAGATTTTGCCAGACGACTGACTGCATTCTTTGGTGTTGTTGTTTTATTATTGCAGTATCTGGAGGAGCACATTGACGAAACATATTTGGATGTGAAGCAGATGACTAAGGAGTTGATGCGAAAATATCCAGAATATTCGCGTCGCAAACTTGGACCATTCAGACAACTTGTACATCAAGGTAAATACAAGAAGCACCGAGCCAATGTAACAAATTTCAAGCTTAATTACATTACATTATGTACTTTTCGTGCTTATCTGTGGCTTTTAGCATTTTCCATTGTTTCGGACAGCTATAATTTGGACAAAGCAAGCAGCTCCGACGACGAGGACGATTATCTCTCCGAAGAAGCAGAGCCGCCCAACAACAGCATTATGAGCAACATGATGCATGGCCTGTACAGCAACCAATCGGCTAAGAAGACCGTACCGTTAGTTGCTAACAAAGCTAGCAACGAACCCATTGACATTTCCAGCGGTGATGAGAATGATGAAGATAATTCCATCAGTCCACCCAATGGTGGCTGCACCACCGCTGCATCCGCTGCCATTGCAGCCGAAATAAATGTGTCGAAATCGCTAAAGCGTCCATTGGAGGGCTCCTCATCGGCTAGTCTGCAAGCCAAGAAAGGTCAGTAAAACAATTGACAAATGTGATGACAACACATAAGAAAACACTTATATTTTTATTGTGCAATAGCAGTAAAGAGAAAAGATTTAAAGCTAGCTTCGTTTGCAGGCGGAAGGCAGGAAAGCAGCTGTGGCAACTCATCATCAGCCAATCCCAAGAAGTGTAAGTATGCATATAGAAAATCCCCAAATGACACCTTTTAAAATATGATCAAAGTGCGAATGACAAAATAGATCGAAGGTTATCAGTTAAAAAGACAGTTTTCGTACACTGCAAAATTTTTAGTGTATTTCCACTACACGGAAAAGTCAATTTCGGTGCCAGTTGAATTTCACCATTAAAGAATGTTAAGTTAACAGTTTGACTGAGTGCAGTGAGATAAGCTCTGTGGCAAAGTTAAATCTTAGGACTGTAAAGTTAACAGTTGGACGCAGTGCGATTAGCTCTGTTACAGCGCTGGCGTCGCATGAAGCCACGGCGATGTTAAGCCACTGTTAAGTTAACACTTCGGCACAGCGCAGTTCGCTTAGATCTTTTCCAGCTCATCGTGTTACCTCGGTAAAGTCACTTTTGCTCATGCTGCTTAGTTGTTGCGCTCTCTCTTAAATCTCGCACAAGGGCAATAGTCAACTGTGATTATAAATGTGTCGCCAACTGCTTCAAGGGGCATTGACTAAAAACATTCTTTTCCTATTTTAGTTGTTGCAGTTTCTGTTAGCCATGGCAAAAGCAACAACAACGATGCTGGATCCCGTAAGGATGCACATCACGGACATTCGTTTGAACAACAATATCAAGCACAACAACGACAACAACACCAGCACCAACAACAACAACAGCAGCAGCAACAACAACGTGACTCAGCGATGCGTGTGCGCAAATACAAAAAGGAATTGGAAGTTACACGTTCAACGGAGAGTTTCCGTGATATTGGTGGCATGGATGGCACTCTGAAGGAACTGTGCGAGATGCTTATACATATCAAATCGCCAGAGTTTTACTTTCAACTGGGATTGTTGCCCTCACGTGGCCTGCTGTTGCACGGTCCACCTGGCTGTGGCAAGACCTATTTGGCACGCGCCATTGCAGGTGTAAGTAAATAGTTTGCTACACAATTTCATGATCAACCTTTTAACCAACTGATATTTCTTTTAGCAATTAAAAATGCCTTTGTTGGAAGTACCATCCACCGAGCTGATTGGCGGCATCTCCGGTGAATCGGAGGAACGCGTACGGGATATTTTTGAGCAGGCCATTGATAATTCACCTTGTGTCTTATTCATCGATGAGATCGATGCCATTGCCGGAAATCGTCAGTGGGCTGCCAAGGATATGGAGCGTCGTATTGTTTCACAGCTTATCACCAGCTTGGACCAGTTAAAAGCTACAGAATTTGGACAATCTGTTGTTGTTATTGCCGCCACAACACGTCCAGATACACTTGATCCGGGATTGCGTCGTATTGGACGTTTCGACCACGAAATCGCTATACACATACCATCGCGCAAGGAGCGTCGTGAAATCCTGCGCATTCAGTGTGAAGGTTTATCCATTGATCCCAAACTAAACTATGATAAAATTGCCGAATTAACACCTGGCTATGTGGGCGCTGATCTGTTGGCCCTGGTATCACGTGCTGCCACAATTGCTGTAAAGCGAAGATCGATGAAAAAGTTTCGTGAATTGCATGCGGCAAGCGAAATGAACATGACCACGGTCACATTGGACGATGATGAACCCAACGAGGACAAACAGGAGCAGGAGCAGACAAAGGACGAACAGTCGCCAGCGGAGAAGCCAAACTCGCCAAACGACAAGGAAACTACAAATGGTGAAAAGGCAACCGAAAGCAGTGAGGAGACAACTGCACCAATGGAAGTGGACGATAAACCAGCTGAGGAAGCAGAAAAACCCGAGACTGAGCTCGAGGAAGAGTCTAACTCAACACCAGAAGCAACAGCAAACATTAATAATAATGATGCCAAATCATCGCCAATTCTAACGGATGAATTCTATGAGCCAACTTTGGCTGAGCTTACAAATTTCCTAGACAATCCACCTGAAGAGTTCGCTGATCCAAATTTCTGCCTTACGTTGGAGGACTTTACGGCTGCCATCAAAGTAATGCAACCATCGGCAAAGCGTGAAGGTTTTATTACAGTGCCGGACACAACCTGGGAGGATATTGGTTCCTTGCAGGACATACGCGAAGAGCTTAAGCTGGCCGTGCTGGCGCCCGTTAAGTACCCAGAAATGCTGTCTCGCCTGGGACTGGAGGCACCATCGGGTGTCTTACTCTGTGGTCCACCTGGTTGCGGCAAAACACTGCTGGCCAAGGCCATTGCCAATGAGGCAGGCATCAATTTCATCTCCGTTAAAGGACCTGAATTGATGAATATGGTAAGGGATTTAAAATACTTAATGTAACTAGTAATTTCTAATGGCTTTCTGCTCTTATAGTATGTGGGTGAGAGTGAGCGTGCTGTGCGCGCTTGTTTCCAGCGTGCTAGAAACTCCTCGCCTTGTGTCATCTTCTTTGACGAATTTGATTCGCTGTGTCCCAAGCGCTCCGATGGCGGTGATGGCAACAATTCTGGCACACGTATTGTGAATCAGTTGCTCACTGAAATGGATGGCGTAGAGGAGCGCAAGGGAGTTTATATTTTAGCGGCTACCAATCGACCGGACATTATTGACCCAGCCATATTGCGTCCAGGTCGTCTAGATACCATACTCTACGTGGGTCTGCCACAGGAACTGGAACGTGCTGACATACTCAGAGCTACCACGAAGGTAAGTTAAGTTAAATGTATGAAACATTAAAACGTTTATTATTTTTTTTCCTTTTTAGAATGGCAAGCGTCCTGTGCTGTCTGAGGATGTGGATCTCAATGAGCTAGCGTCCAAAACTGATGGTTATACTGGCGCTGACTTAGCTGGTTTGGTGAAGCAGGCTTCCATGTTTTCATTGCGTCAATCGCTTAATAATGGAGACACCAACGTGGACGATTTATGCGTACGCAAACAACATTTCGAGGAGGCTTTAAAACAACTGAGACCCTCAGTTAGCGAGCAGGTAAATAAGTTGGGAGCTTTATGTTTAAAGAAGTATATACAACTGTTTCATATTCTTGACAGGATCGCAAGGTTTATGAGAAGCTGCGTCAGAAATACGCTGCGCCGCGCATGCCATCGTTTGAGACCAAGTGAGAAATCTCAGCTGTTGTACTAGTATTTAAGTGCTTGTTCCACACCCATACACACACTCAACTAACACACAAACACACACCCAACACACACCCAACACACATACACACAAATACCAGCGACAATTCATGAATATTGCGCATATTCCTTAATTGATTTTGAAATGTACAAAATACCAAGTTAATCCTTTCCAAAACAAAATGGAGAATAAAATGCCCAAATTATGTTTAATATGGGACTGAAATCCCAAGTTAAAATGTTTGCAGTTGACATTTAATCACTGAAGAAAACACAGACACCACACGATCACACAATCCAGTAGTCAACTCCCCATTTCACCTCATTAGCACCCTAATACTTTAGCCATCTGAGGGTCCATCACCCTGTCCACCACGTATTGATGATATTAATGGAGCTGGAGCGGTCAATGGTCGTCTGGGCAATGCTGTGGCGTTTTTATGACGTTTCTGCAGCTCAAGTATATCGGCATGCTGGCCAAGTATTGTACGCTTGGTACGCTTACGTATCCTCTTCTTTGCGGACGTTTTTCTCTCCTCACTGCTGCTGGTCGCACAGGAGGCACTATCACCGCCAGCGCCTGGTACCTTCACCATCGGCCTAGGCGCTTTTGGTTCGTCCTCCCGATTAATGTGTCGCCGCAAATCAAAGGCACTTTTGCACATCTCACGTATGCCAAACCAGCTCTCGTGTCCAATTTGACTGATCATTTCGACGGGCGGTTGAAAGCCAAGTTCACGTGATGGTAATTCCATAACAAGCGCCATGGGCGCTTTGAGGACACCGAAAACATAATCCACAACAGATCCGGCAATAGTCCGTTTGGTCAGGCAACTAATGGACCCGGTGCGATATTCCCGGCCATTGTAGGTCTTGATCGCAGTGCGTCCGGTGGTTGCCAACGTATGTAACTCACGCCAATGAAACGGTGGATCACGACAATAGCCCCAGGGATACATGATGCTTTGGCCGTACGAGTGCAGCGACAAAAAGAATAACAAATTTGGTGCCAGATTGTCGAGAATGTTGCGCATGGCACGTGTCTCCGGCTCAGAGAAAGGACATTCACCCTTGTAGGTATTACGTGAGGTTTTACTCGGTCCACTTTCCCAGAACACATCGTAGTTGCGATTGCAATCGGTGCCTACAAATTTAGAACCCTTGTGGGGTCGACGATTCTTGCGCCAATTGCGATTCTACAGAGAGGGAAAAACGGAGGAGAGAGGAGACAAGATACATGAGTAAGTTAGAAAACTTTTAAGGAATATTAATCAAAGACTATAAATTGTATATATAGTATCAAAAATAACAGAAATATTGGGTAAACTTAGGGTTACCCTTGGGGTATCTTAATAGTACTAAACCTAAGCTAAAAATTTTTCTTACTTTGAATGAAACGTGATCAATAAATAGGTCCCCCGAAGTTAACCGAACTTACCTTCGTTCGTGAGTATTCGTAGCCATCGGGATTGACCAGGGGCACAATGACGAAGCGCAGATTGCGTAGAACCTCGATATTCCGCGTATAGCGCTCCGTCAGCTGGTAAATGCAATTGAGACTGGTGCTAACGGTGATCCATTCCCGGGCATGTGTACCTGCCTCAATGAAGATAATATTACGATTTCTCTCACCAGGTATAACCATGGGACCCTTCGCACCGCTGCTCCTATGCTGTTCCGCCTGTTTGGCCGCCTGGATGCGCATCAGGGATGGCAATTCGGCATTATCCGCATTCATCCAATTGATTTCGAGGGCACGCACCTCACGCTTCTCGTGTGTTATGCCCAGCGTATAGAGCTTGACAAAATTTGAATAGCGATTGACTATATACTCCAGATACTGATTGATCTGGTGGTAGTCGAGATACGTGTGCAGCACATCCGGGCGTGGTATAATCAAACGGCGTGCTGGCAACTTGGGAGTGGCAATGATGTTCGGCTTTTGAGAGCGTTGTTTTGGTTTCTTGACACGTTTCGATTTTGTGGATTGCATTTTCAAAATTTTATTAGTATTGGATGGGATAGCGAAAAGAGTTCAGATAATTTGCTTAATCTACGAAATCACTTAAAATTTAAATTATTTTTTTTTTACACGTGACAAATTGGAAAAATAAATTAATGAACTTCGACTATGAAAGCGTTTCTGACCTGAGACATAATCCCTAATTTGTCGGAGCCTGCTTTGCTTACCTGAGATTCGATTTGTAGCAGCTGCTCGACAATGACGAGACGTGCGAATCCTTTGGGCCTGACTGCCATTGTGCGGGCCAAATTTGATCAACATTGCATTATAAAAAGAGCCACAACCAGAAAACCCTTAGCAGAACTCAAAAGGAGCAAACATAAAACTGGCACAGACAATATCATGGCGTGGGTGTATAAATTCTTGATGGAAAGAGTTCGCATTCGCTAAATTTGGGACAGCGACAACGTTTAATAAGTTGGGCACGGCAGCATGTAATGCGGAATTGGATTTGCCCCATACTCAACAAGGACGAGCAGGAGCAGGAGCAGGTGAAGGAACCGTAGCTGAAGGACGACTGCAACTGCCACAACAACGCAAATATATGCTAAATGTCAGACTTTTGCTTTGAGATCTGGGACAGGATAGGAACGGGGCATAATCCTAGCTGCAGGCACGTGCTATGCAAATACATCCAAGCCAAAGAACAAGAAGGAACAAGGAAGCGTACGGTCTGAACAGCAAACGCTCTAAGCATTGGCGTGTCGTCCCGGAAAACTGAATACAGTTCAGTAGGCTCTGTGGCAAAAACATGGCCTTAAAGCTATGCTATGCTCCAAAGGAAACTCAGTTTGCAGATTGACTCTAAAGAACACTGTGCTACAAGGTTTCGGGTCATATTTTCTGAATATTTTCATAAAAAAATGATTAGAATTATTTCTAAATAGTTTTCTTTTAGTGTTTTCCCACCCACCCTATCTATCAATCTAATTTTATCTTAAGAACACTGTTTTACTGTTTTGAGGGTAGTATTAGTTTATAAATTAAATATTTTATTAATATTCTATAGCTTTCTTTACTATTTTACTTGTATAAGTCAGATTTTCTATAAAGTACACTATGCTACAAGGTAGCAGTATCAATTAGGCATAGGATATAATTAAAATTCTTTTACAAACCTCTAATTAAAGTACATATGACAACCTTATATCGCAAATTTGTTGCGCTGTGTAATTTTGTACCCAACAAACGTCATGTCAACGCAAAAGTCAAAAGTCTGCACAGTTGGACAGAACAGACATGAGAACACACAGCACATACGTTTGTATGCAAATATATCTATACTATACAAATACATATATCCACTTACATATAAACTACATATAGGAATACACCGTATATATATATATATATTTGCCACAACGCAACCAGTTGATTTATACAGAACAAGGTTCGTGTTGATTTTCATTTAACGGTCTTTTAGTAAACTTCCTGACACAGTGACTGCCATATATTTACGTCTGACTATAACTACATTATACGTTTAAATACCCTGGAAGCAGTGTTGAATGGGAGTATGATTCGGAAAGTAACGAAATTTGATACCAGGGACTCTTGGAATCAAAATAAAAGATATATATAAAAATGTATGATAAAAAAATTATAAATATTAAGGACTCCTAAATATTGACTTTTAAAATTTGATTTTATATTGCGCTTTAACATAAAAGTTTTCCCAAAGATATCATAGTGAGTATCCTGGCTATAATAGGTTGTCCGGCAGTCAAGCCCTACCGCTTGCGTTATCCTCAAATGCAACTCTGTCTTTATAGTTCTTACATGGCAGCGACACGCAAAGGCTACAGACAGCGCAGCTTTTTTCTGCCGGTAGGGGGCGTTTCTGAAGTATGCACATTATGTCATTAGCATGATGGCGCAAATAAAGGGCCAAAACTTTATTTTACTTGTTTTTTTTTGGAGGGGGAAACGACATCAAATAAAAAGTCTGTTACCAGTTGTCGTTTGTCTCGTTGAGTAAGGGGAGTTACGGAATTGAAGTTACTGGGATTTTGATGACGAAACTGGCTACAAATTAACGAAATTCCAGCAATTATGCTCAACGACATCAACGTGAATTTGGCCTCAACCTGCCTCAACAAAGGACAACAACAAGGATATGAAAACAATTTGTTTGGCATGGCAATTTAACTTTGTTACACAATTTGACATAGTCGAAACAAAGTTATGCTGATTATATATATACACAGCTATGACTGCCAGTTAACAGACAATGCACTCTCGGATTTAACCTACTGGCCCACTGTCTCTTGGCCAACAGGTGAGCATTGCGATGGTTACAATCGATTTACAAGTTTGGGTGCATATAAATGAAGGTTGTTGTATTGTGTTGACTATGAGCTTAAATATATATTTCTATATACAGTCAATTAACTCATATAATTAAAACTCTTTAAGTTGATTTAAGAATTTGTCATTTATTTTGTTAATAATCAACTCCGCCTACTGCAGATTGCTGCCCTTTTTTACCGCCTTTATTCTTAGATTTTATACCATTTTGAGCTGTTTCCAAATCCTCAATGCGATCGATAAGATCGTCTATATTATCCAAGTACTTGCATTTTTTGGTACACTGATCCACATTCGCTTGAATCAAATTTAATTTTTCCAGTGCTTCCTGCAGCTGTTTCTCAAGCTCACCAACACGATTATCCAGCTGCAGAGCTTTTTCTATATCTTCGCTGAGCTGATCCTGTTGTCGCTCCAAGCGATCCAAACGCGGTTTCCAATCATCAGATTTATTTATGCGGCTCTTATTGCCTTCTAGATCTTCATTTACTTTCCTTAATTTTTTTAAAAAAATTTTCATTTCCTTTTCTTGATCTGCAATATTTTGCTTACAGTCGTTGAAATTTTCCTGTGTTTCATTTTGAAATTTGCGCAGCTGATTGTCATTATCATTTAGATGTTTTTTCATTTCGTCGATCTGTGGATTGATAATATCATTACTATCGATAGGGTTTATGCTACTTGATTCATTTGTAGGTCTTATTATTCCGTTTGCATAGTCTGATAGCAGTTCCTGTGGCTTCGACGAGCGATCGAGACTATCCTTCACATGTTCTATATCCTTTGCTAGTTTGTCTAAATGATAGTTGTAGCTGTCATTCATTTGTTTTAATTTTTCATGCAAGTCTTCTTTATTTTTCTCTAGGGTATCAATATTTTTGCAACAATCTTTAGCCTTTTCAATTTCTTGCTTTAATTGCTCTTGATCAGTTTTGCATTTATTTCGATCACTTTCAATTTTGGATTTGTTATATGCCTCCAGCTGATTCAGTTTTTCTTCGGTTTTGCTGAGATCATTTTTAAATTGCTCACATTGTTTTAAGCTTTCAATCATGCTCATTAGTTTTTTATTATTTGCTATTAAATATTTGATTAATTCTTCCAAGTTATCTAGTCTTTTTAAATCACTTTCTTTAGTTTTAACTGCTTCTTTAACAATTAAATCTGTTTCATTTTTTTGCTGTTTATTATTGCAATTCTTATCGCATTTTTCCATCACCTTTTCTGTTTTTTCAGCACGTTTTTTCAACTCTTCCTCTATGTCTTTTATTTTATTCTCTTGCTCCCTTTGCTTTTCCTGCAGTTCTTTTAGCTCCTTTTCCAGCTTAACTGAACGGTCTTTGGTTTCTTTTTTGTCACTTTCTAGCTGAGTTTTCAGCTCACTTAGTTTCAGATCAATTTCTTTGCAACATTTTGGTTTTCCATTGTCTTTTTGTTGCTCTTCCAGTTTTCCAACGCTTTTCTTTAGTTCATTTAGTTTTTCTTCCACGTCTGTCTGATTTTCCTTTGTCTCAGCTACACGACTTTTCTGTTCATTAAATTTATGTTTAAGATTCTCCAACTGTTTGCTAAAATCTGCTTCCAATTCCTTAAGGTTGTTAGCCGCACGATCGCAACAGCTTTTCATATCTTTGTTAACCACTTTTTTCAGGCTTCCCAAAATTAGCTCCAGATCTTGTCCTATGTCCCCAGTTTTCTTTAGCGCCGTACCCTTTCCTATGTCTAGTTTCCCGGATAGTATAGAAATGTCCGCAAAGAGTTTGTCCATCGTATGCTTCTCATAGAAACAACAATTCCCTTCTTCTATGGGCACAGTATGGTTAGCACTCAATGCATTCAAAATTTCCCATAAACGTTGATTGAAACGTGTAATTTTGGCATTTCTTGTTACCTGCACGTTAATCCATTCAGCGATCACCTCCTGCTCATGACAGCTGTCTTTATTGGCGGTGCGTGCATAATGATGATTTTTATAATGATCATTGTGGTTTGGATACCTGAATGCCTCCGTTTGCCTGAGCACTGATAAGAGCAGCAGTAGCAGCTGCAGTGACGTCATTACCGCTAATTATATTAACGGTTTTATGATCGTTTTGTTGTTTTATTGTACGCCAATTTACCTGCAGTTTTTCTTGCGCTTTTCAGTGTGTTGCCTTCGATGGATGCACTATAACTGAGTGCTCTGGGGAAGAGTTACTCTTTCTGCACTGCCCAGTAATCAATTTGCATGCCATTTTATGAGTGGCGAGGGTTGTAATTAGAGTATGCACAAATAGACTAAAGGTAAATTATACAAAGTGTATATAAAGGACTAAATTTGATTTTATTATAAATTAAACAATACGAACATGTTTTAAATTTAGTATTTTTGTTATTTTATATACAAAAAATATCAAAATTTTAGTAATTAATTTTAAATTTTTTTTATATTTAAAAAATATCAAAATTTTATTAATTAATTTTAAAATTTTTTTTTTATATATAGAAAATACAAAAATTTTTAAAATTATTTTTTAAAATATTTTCTTATATATAAAAAATAACAAAGTTTTATAAATTAATATTTATTTAAATAAAATAATATAAAAAAATTTTTGGTGTTATAAAATAATCTTCTATATATTTTCTAAAATATTTTAGGAATTTTTTAAAGAATTATATTATTGTATATATACATATATAAAATAGTTAATTTTTATAGAAATGAATTATGGGATTTAAAATAAATATTTTCTGACATTTTTGCGTCTTTTGTTAAATTTTTATTTGTTAGAAATAATTTATGCTTTAGTTTTACCGATAAAAAATATAGAAGCAGTTAAATTTGATTAACCGTTATGTAACTTATAACAACTTAACTAAAGCGTTTTAACTTTTACGTAAGATCTTTTAGCCCCTTATTAATTACTATTAACAAACCATTCAAGAAGAGTAATAAACTTGTGGATATTAGTTGGAGTGCATGAAGATTATTTGGAAGATTAAAAACATAAAGGTCGCTGGATCTGAAGACCCAGGGAGGCTTTTTCATATGCTAATTACACGGTGCACAAAGGTAAATGTTAAGCAAATACCTTGAGCGTTATGCGATATGGATCTGACTCGTATACAGACATGTAAGTTAATATGATTATTAAGTCATTAGTTTTAGTTTCTGTTTTTTTCGGTCAAGAGTAAAAGTTGAATGCCCTGAGACGTGTGTTAGAACCCATTAGGCTGATTAAAATGATTTAGAACTTAAATTTCCAGTTTCTAGCTCAATCAGCAATCGCTTGGGTCTATTAAATTTATGCAGATCTTTAATCAGTGTTGAATTTAAAATGCAAATTTTAACTAATACAAGTGGGCACCGGAAATCTACCAAAAATTCTGTTTTTCAGACTTCAGTGTTATTAATAAATAGTTTGGCACAACGAGTGCCTCGATGTCTGCTAAAGTTATACAACTAGATATGTGGCTCAATCGAAGATCACATCGAAGATGAATATATCTTCGGTCTAGCGGAAGTGCCCAAAGCGACAGTCAAGTGTCATAATTACGCATCAGAGCTAATGTTCAACTCAACTCAACTCCAAAAAGATACAAATACAACTATTAATAATACAAACATAAATGAAGAGTGTCTTTCGATGATTTGTGAATGGCTTCTGTGTGTTAGCCATGACTAGTTTGGACTGTTTACAGCTGTATCCAAAAAGCACTCCAAGATTTAATGAACTCCATAAACTCCACGCATTTTTGGATCATTTTAACGATTGAACTCATCAACTGCCACTCAATGTGGGTAACTGTAATGGACCACAAGTATTTTTGTGGCTTTAACATTTCCGGCTAACTTGTCTTACTTAACCTTGCACGTCATTTCAGTTCAGTGCTCGAATTTGTAGCCTAACAGAAATTAGCCAAAAATAGAAGGGAGCGCATCTTATTTTGTGGATCACTCGTTCGTTGACTTTCAAAATGATTTCATTAGAACAGGAATCAGAAAACAGAAATTTACCCTACGGCGTTGGTTCAACATGTCGAACCGTGACATTAGGAAGACAAAGCAGACAGTGATTTGGCCCAAAGCATAGCAGGCAGACACACACACACACATAGAGAGAGATAACAATACAAGTTCCTCTATAAAAACCAGTAAATAAACAAGTAACGGCTTCAGAATCGTTTCAAGACCCGCGATACGCGGATGCAAAAACGCATGAAAAAGCAAAAAATCAATATAAACCCAAAATACAATTGTGTCCAGTTAGCAAAGTGATCAAATTATCCAAACAAGTTTAAAAAAAAATAAAAAAATAAAAAAAAAAAAGAGAAAAGAACCAAATTCATTAAATTGCACATAAAAATAATACTATAAATGTTTCTTAACATTAGTAAAATGGCATAAATTATGCAAAATATAGACAAGAACTATACCTATGCTGATCAAATAAATATACGTATCTATATAGACGCGACGCGTGCCGACGCTTTCCGCATTTGATCTCGTGACGCGTTTTAAATCGCCCACAAATTGTGGTCTTTAAGCCATCATCATCATCATAATTGTTGTTGCTGCTGTTGCTGCTGTGCTATACAAAACTGGACAGGGGACTGGACCGCGGCACACCTGACCTTGACACTCACTTTTCTAAAAGCGAACTGAAACCATTTTTTGGTTTTTGTTATTTATTTTTCGGGTTTTGTGGCTTTGGCAACGTCTTCTTTCTCAGCCGCGTTTCGAACAGCTCGACAGTCTTTGGCCGAAACGGAGATGAAACAGATGAATCCGGGCTCCGATCAAAGTAAAAATTAAACTCAACTTTTAAATTATGCAGTTGAGTTACTGAATTATTAATGCATAACAATTTCAAGTGCAACGTGCAAAATACAAATAAAAATTATTTTCATTGTGAATACAAGTTAATCAAAGTGTTGCATGCTCACAGCTGCAAATTTAAATAAAAGAAATACGAAAAAAAAATAAATAGAAATACAAAAGACTGTTGAAGTTTTGGAGTGAAGAGTACAATTATACTATATATAGTTATATATACTAAGTAAGCTAAACAAAAATGTGCTATAAAATCGTGTGTAGTTTATTGCTTTGTCTCGTCGGCTTGGCGTGCTCCAGCAGTTCCAGCAATCTGGCCGGCTATGAAGGGTAATTAACTAAAGAAATATATATTTATACTATACATATTAAATTTTGTATAAAATTACAATTTACAGAACTTCATTTGATCGTCATCAATCAGTCGTTTCGTAGACATTAATTTAGCGATTCATTGTGGTTTCAGTTGTTTTAATCCTCAGCTCTCGACTCTTTTGATAGCTATTTGGTAAACAGGTTTAGGCTCTTACTTTATCATATATATAAATATAATATTTACTTAAAGTAACCATTGTTGAGCGTTATGGTAGTTGACTACGTAATTGCCATTGTAGATCTCCATCCAGAAAGTTAGCAACTCCAAGTGCCAGACTGACATAAATAAGACAAATATCGAAGTTACATAAATTGGCTACTTGGCACTTAACGGCTAGATAAGGTATGGCCAGAACTGTTACCAACTGAGCACAACGGTAGAGCGCATAAGAACAGGCATAAACCACTTCCTTAAATGCGCCCAACATGTTCAGAATTTGATTTGAATTTTGTTGAACTTAGGAATATTTAAAATTTGAATAATAAACTGCTTTAAATTTATGCAGCTACTATGATCAGTTTGTTATAAATAGAGTTTTAATAGAACATTAATTGATTAGCTGCTAAAGAAAGTGATTTGCATTAAGTTATATAACAGACTTCTTTGCTAAAATGTCAGTTAAACAAGTTCTATTATAAATATTCCAAATTAGCATATCATTTGGCACTTTTTCTTTAAGCTTATTAATAGTCGCATTAAGTAGTTGCTTAAACTTAAGTATAATTTGAATTTATATAACTTTTAACGAGCTTCAACTATTGACAGCAAGTGTAGTACTTAGAAGTACGCGAGCGAGTATCAATGTCAGTGGTTAGAAGTTGTCATTAACTTTTAGTATCTATGCTAAACGTAGCTCAACACGCCCATGACAAACAGCGGCGAAAACTTTTGTATAAATAGCAGTTCCATTGACGATACGTCGATGACACAGAGCTGTATGGAGAGATAGAGATATGAGCATAGATATATGTAAATGCCAAGCAAATGTTTGTCAAAGAAGTCAACAAATTGCACGGTCTCTGTTTCCATCTCTATCTATATTTATATCTCTATCACTATCCGTATTTGTTGTTTTGTCAGGGGCGCATGCGGCGTATGTGTGATGTGGACGCTGCTTTGGCTCTGGCTGGGGCTCTGTCTCATAATCAAAACAAATGCTAAGATGAACACAAAACTACAACTTGATATTTAATTAGTACGCAAAATGTTTGCTTCCTTCCGTTGCTTTGTGATTGCGTTGTTTCGACACACACACACACACACGTTTATTATGTTCAAAAATAGATGCTTTATATGCAGCTGTGATGTATCTTTTTCTTAAGTTTTTTTTCTACCTTTTTTGAGAAGGCCATGTGCCTTGTGCCATGTGCCATGCAGCGCACCAACAATAGCTTTTAATTTGCCGAGAATTACAAACAAATGAGTAAATTAAAAATTTAAAATAATCAAAGCAAACTAATCACACATGTAAACAGTTTTTTTTTATGTAAAGTAAAAAAAACTCAACTTCATCATGTGGCGTGGGATTGAAAGAGATGCAAAGCTTTGCTGGCGGGTGTTTAATTAAATTATCTATACCTAAGTTAGTATATAACTTCATGCATTGTCGACTCACTGCCTCACGTGATTAGCCTCGTCTTTGTTGCTTCTTTTGCTGCTATTTCTTCATCATATTCATTTTCTGCTGCTTCTTCGACTTCTTCTGTTTTGCTAGCCAATTCCACTGTCTTTGCACATGATGAATATGCATAGATTTTCAATATTTTGTTCGCTGTGTCTGTGGAATTTTCTGAAATGATAAATTGGCTACAAATTCATCGAGAGGTGGCAAAACGCCAATTGACGATCAGGCGACGACAACTGAGAACGAGGCGTTCTGCATAAATTTGTGAATCAACAACTCATTTCGGGGGCGCCACAAAATTAATTTTGTTGTCCAATTAGCTTAAGACATCTTAAATGTGTGTGAAGCAACCACATTACACACACGCACACACTTTGGGGTTTTTCACAATTTTAATTGGATATCCATTTGTCATTGCACTTATAAATCGAAATACTTTTTAGTTAATTTAAAATTGCATTTTTCATCATCATTCCACGTGTTTAATATAGATTTGTATCTCGACTATAACCAATCAGTTGTTAAAGGTTTTAAGCATAAGCAGCGAGACAAAGGGGCGTGGCTCGGCTGTCGTCTTTATTAATTATGTACTCAGATCTACTGGTATAATTTTGATTAATTATTTAGCTTGTGAAATTTATTGGTAAAGCTGTTTCAGGGTTCAAAAACATATTTTAAAATATTTGCACCTATTTTGAAGATTAAATCTTTAATTTAACAGTTTTAATTTAATGTTTTTAAGGCATACAAATATAAATTGAAAGCGGGACATGTAAAATTTATCATATTATATTTTTAAAAATATTTTTGAATCATATAAATATATTTAAAAATAATATTTTAAATTATAAAATTTCTTTTCCTCTTTTTTTAGCTACACCAAGTACACTGTACAACATGGCGATGAAAGTGCCTTCCGCTACATGGTCGATCTGCAGACCAACGACGCTGAGGTGGACTTCTGGCTGCTGACCAGGAACATGTCCGTCTTGACAGTGGGACCCGAGAAGAAGCCACAGTTTGAGTCACGGCTATTCCAACTGGGTGTCGATTACCAAACGCAACCACTAATGGAACTTATGGCAGCTTTGGAGGGTAATAGCACTTATGCTGATGAGGATTCGGAACAGTTTGCGGAGGAGTGCCAGCCTGGAGCAGATTGCGAGTCGGAACGTCCACGCAATCGGCAGCGTCGTCAGGCACGTGGATTCTTCTCGCATTATCCTCGTTATCATGAGATTTTGAACTTTATGAGTGGCTTGGCAGCACGTTATCCACAATACTGTCGTTATGAATCCCTGGGTCGTTCCAACGAGGGTCGTCATATTGCTGGTCTGTCGATTTCATTGAACACACGTGTCCGCCCTCGTCGTGTGGCGTACATTCAGGCCGCTGCCCATGGACGGGAGTGGATTACTACACAGACAGTGCTGTACTTGGCCTATGAGTTGCTCAGCAATCTTCGTGCTTTCACGCGAGTGCTGCATGATGTGGAGGTCTTCCTGGTGCCTCTGGTGAATCCCGATGGCTATGAATATACACACACTACAGTAAGTTTAAGTATATTTCTTTAAATAATATATTAACCCATTTCCAAAATTTCCTTACCATTTTCAGGACCGTTTCTGGCGCAAGAATCGTCATCACTACGCGGGTCGCGCCTGCAGCGGTGTCGATATCAATCGCAATTTTGCCAATCATTGGAACTATCAGGGTGCCAGTCAGAATGTAAGCAACCTGTTGACTTTGATTTGTAAATTTGACTTTGACCTTGATTGTATTAAAACCTCCTCACCCTTCTCTCATCAGCTTTGCTCGGAGGTTTATTCGGGCACTTCGCCAAATTCGGAGCCGGAAACATCGGCGGTGGTACGTTATTTGGAATTCAATCGTCATCGTGTGAAACTCAGCCTGGATGTGCACTCATTCGGCAAATTCATTTTTTATCCCTATGGCTATGCGAAGTGAGTACGAGTTTGGCACTGGCCCATCCACTTTACCCCTGACCTTTCCCTTTTGCCCACCGAAAAAAGAAATTCAATTTACTTTTCAATTAATTGCTAAAAGCAATTAAAACCGAATATATATTTTTGCCTGCCACTGTATACAGTTGTAAACATTTTGTTGTACTCTACACCCATTCACAGAAACACAGTGCCACCCACTGTAGGCACACTGCGTTCGGTGGCATTGAGGGCCGCCAACCAAATCGGAAAATATCGCGGAACGCGTTATACCATTGGCACCTCAGCCTCCATTCTGTACGAGGCTTCTGGCAGTCTGGATGACTTTGCCTATGGCAGCCTGGGCATACCCTTGTCCTATACGCTTGAGCTACCCGGTGATGAATTCCACGTGGCCTCCTCGGATATCATACACGTCTGCAAGGAGACATTTGCCGGCTTTGTCGAGTTCATCCGTCATGTTAGTCTGTATTAAGGCAATTTTTGGCGCCTTTAGTCTTTAAGCTCTTGAATTTATATTTGTTAATTAAACTAATTAGTGTCGTCGTCTTTAAGGCATTAAAATAAAAATGTGACAAAAATCAGTTGCAGTTGTTTTACTTTTAAAAATAATAAGCAAATTGAATATATTAAGATGTTAGTATTGAGATAAATAAAAGTCTATTCGAGAGTTTAAATAAGTAAACTTTTGGGATTATTTCTGATAATTATTTTAATAATAAAGTTACCCAAAAGTTATGTCGGGCATCTAACAAAAAAACCTAAACTTATTTTTAAAATTATTTATTTTATCTTTCTAATATAAACTATTTAAAGAACATGTTTAATTAAATGTAAAACTAAAAGCAAAAGTTTTCAGTTTTTTTTTTAAATTATTTTGTTTTTGTGTAATACATTTTTAAAGAAACTGGTTCAGTTTGCTTTGCTCTGCTTCTTTTATATTATTTAATAAATAAGCGTAGAGCTCAAGTATTTAATTTAATAGATATAATTTAGATTTTAATATAGAAAATTTTTCTAAATTAAATCAAAATAAGTCTCCAAAAACTGCTTGAAATACATAAGTTTATGTTTTCATTAAAATAAGTAAATTTTTAAACAATAGTGAAAAATATTCACTAAATCAATATCCGTATTATAGAAAAATTATTTAGTCTTTCAGTTAAATGCTAAATTTACTTAAAAACAGTTAAAATTTTCAACAGCACTGTCGCTCAGCATTTTATTTAGTTTTATAACAAATAACCATAAACAGAAGCATAATAAAAATTATTATAATGATATCGTAGCTAAATTGTAGTCGGCAAATGTTCCAATTAAGCGATAAGTTTCTCGATATGCCAATGGTATCGAAATTGGAGCTTCAGTCTTAATTGAACAGTGCACAAATGACATTGTATAAACTCCTGGGATTGCTGTTGTTGCAGTCGGTTTGCCTGTGGGCCTGGCAAGATTACAAGGATTACAAGGTCCTTGAGCTGCAGCCGCGGGATGACAAAGAGCATCAACTGTTGTGGCGATTGGCAAAAGAGAAGCCGCATTGGGATTTTCTCGGTACACGTCGTAGTCATAATGAGACAGGATTGCGTGTGTTGGTGTCGGCCACAGAAGTGAGAAAACTCACGGAACTGTTAAAGGAGAAACATATAGAACATGAGGTGATTGTAAATGATATATCCGAGGTGTTGATAGCACAACGGGAGGAGAATCAAAGGAGTAAGTCACGCTCAATGCTGCCTCAGATCGATGTGCTTGGTGCATTTTATACGCACACCGAAATCAATGAGTATCTGGATAGTCTACCCCAGCTTTATTCACAGCGTGTACTGGTTAAACAATTTGGTTGGAGCTACGAGCGACGTCCTCTAAAACTGCTGACCATTAGCAATGGCGATGGCAGATCGAATAAACCTGTGATCTTTATAGACGCCGCTATGCATGCTCGGGAATGGATTGCACCCTCGTTTGCGCTCTATATAATCCAACAGTTGCTGGACAATTATGAGGAGAATAAAGAACTTTTATTGGAATACGATTGGGTCATAATGCCCGTGGTAAATGCGGATGGCTATGAATACACTCATACGGATGCAAGATTTTGGCGTAAAACTAGAAAACCTACGGCAGATCCTGAAAGTGTAGGCACCGATCTTAATCGGAATTTTGGTTATATGTGGGGCCAGGATGATGGTTCCTCAGCAGATCCCGCTGAGGAAATCTATCGTGGGGAGTCTGCCTTTGATCAGCCGGAGTCGCAGGTGGTGCGAGATATTTTACTGCACTACAGCAACCGTTTGACCTTTTACCTATCGCTGCACTCCTATGGAAATTACTTTCTGCTGCCCTGGGGACACACCAGGTAGGCTTTATGAGGAATACCAGTTGCCTAACTGATTTTAAACTCTGTTGTAGTGCCTTTCCAACGAATTACTATGAAATGCTGGAAGTGGCCGATGTGGGCGCCATGGCGATTGTACATGCCACCAATGGGCTATACAGCTACGGCAGTGGCTATCATCTGATGTATCCCACATCGGGAGATTCTACTGATTATGCTGTGGGTGTGGCCAATGCCACTGTGGCCATTACCATGGAGCTACCTGCAGGGGGATTCCTTGGTTTCGATCCCTGGGTCTCTCACATCGAGGGCATGGTCACCGAAAGTTGGGTGGGCGTGCGTGCCATGGCCGCGGAGGTGATAAGACGCTACCCTCCCCAGTCATAAATAAAGAGAGTTTTATTTTCAACTACTTTCATTCTTTTATTGACTAGCTCACAAATACTCAAGCTAATTAAGAGTTTAATTTATTAACGGTAGATTAGATTAGCATAGGCTATTTAAATGGCTGATTTGCTAGTTTAGAACGCGTTAATATGTCGGGGCTTGGCTGGTTAACATTGCTACTGGGATTAGCTCTTGTGGCTGCTCATAATGAGTTCGAGGGGTAAGTTCTTCCATAGAAGTGTTGAGGACAAATAACTTAAACAGCTGTCAATTTTAGTTACCGTTTCTATGACGTCACACCTTCGACTAAGACACAAAGTGAATTCTTGCAGCAACTGAGCCAACAAGGCTATGATTTCTTCAGCTTCAGTCGTTCGTTGGAAAAACCTTCACGGGTGCTCGTGAAACCAGAGCAGTTAGAAGACTTTCTGGGACTACTTAAAACTCATAAGTTAAATTATCGGCTGATTAATGATAATCTTGGTCCAACGATTGCTGAGGAATTTGCGCAACTCCAAATGCTTCGCAGATTGAACCCAATTACTGGCAAAGGTCGTCTGTCCACTGAACGCTACTACACCCACGACGAGATCAACAACTACATCGATGATTTGGCGGCACGCTATTCATCAAGAGTCTATGTGAAGACAGTGGGGTGGTCCTACGAGAAACGGGAGATGAAAACGATCACCATCACCAATGGAGATGGAAGGGCGAATAAGAAAGTCGTTTTTATGGACGGTGGTTTCCATGCACGTGAATGGGTATCTCCTGCAGCCGTACTCTATGTCCTAGATCAGTTGGTGGAAAAGTTTGAGGAGAACGCGTACCTTCTAAAGGACTACGACTGGGTTGTTCTGCCCGTGGTGAATCCTGATGGTTATGAACACACTCAAACAAGTAGTTACGCACGCATATTCCGCAAGACTCGACAACCCTACAAGTTCTTGGGACAGACCTGTTATGGCGCTGATCCGAATCGTAACTTTGATTTTCACTGGAATGAGGAAGGCGCCTCTTCAAATCCCTGTATGGACACTTATGCTGGTCCCACTGCCTTTTCCGAACCTGAAACTATTGTTGTACGCGACTTAATGCATTCTCTGGGCGATCGTGGTGTTATGTATCTGACCATTCACACCTATGGCAATTATTTGCTTTATCCATGGGGTTGGACGAGGTACAGAAGTGTCTTTAGGTAATGTGTAACATTATTTAATTAAAATTTTTTATTATTCACTTAGTGCCCTGCCCGATACTGTGGACCAACTTGATGCAGTGGCTCGTGCTGGTGGGGATGCAATTGAGGCTGCCACTGGCACCGTCTATACGGTGGGTACTGCCACCAACGCACTGTACATTGCTGCAGGTACCAGCAACGACTATGCCTACTATGTCGGATTTAATATTTCACTTACCATGGAACTCAGTGGAGGCGGCTTAACAGGTTTTGATCCACCTGCCAGCAAAATTGATGAGTTTGTTACTGAAACCTGGATTGGAATTCGCGCCATAGCTGAAAAGGTTATAGAAATGTTTTAAAATATGTAAATAAATTACCTAAATAAAGAGTGAAAAGGTAGCGGATTAAGCTTTGTGCGCAAATTACAATTTAAGTAGGATCAATCTAATTAATGCTTTACTTAACACATTTGATGATTAATTAATGACTATTTTGTGGGTACTAGGAGAAGAGTCGATATTTTATTAAATACTATTTCTGTTTAAATTGTTTCCATTGCAAATGTTTTTATAGCCGCTTAATTACCTACTCGATTCGTGGGTTGTTCCTTTTCTGTGGGTATCGCCCAAGAAATTTACCTAGTTTTGCGTGTCATGGCCATAAAGCTGATAAAGAAGTGGATTAAGGTTCAAATCTAACATTTTGATTTTCTATAATCTGCCAAAATTCAATTACGAAGTTTTTAATATGTTGATTTTAGATTAGATATAATTTTTCTATTTAAGTAGCTTACTATGCGATCGCACTTCTTTAGTCAAGAGAACACGTTAAGATGTGGCGTTTCGGGTGTTTAATTTTGCTGTTGGGTTTGGCTCTAGTAGCAGCTAAAGACGGATTGGAGGGGTAAGTTTTTAATCTTTTTCTTTAGCAAAAATTTAACTAACAACTGACGTTAATAGCTACCGTTTCTATGATGTCACACCATCGACGAAGGAGCAAGGAAAATTCTTGCACAAATTGAGTCATCAAGGCTTCGACTTCTTCAGCTTAAGTCGTTCGGTGGATAAACCTTCCCGTGTGCTCCTAAAACCAGAGCAAATAGAAAGCTTTTTGGCATTACTCAAGACTCAGCAGTTGAATTATCGGCTGATTAATGATAATCTTGGAGCAACGATTAAAAAGGAATTTGCGCAGCTTCAAATGCAGCGCAGATTGAACCCAATTACTGGCAAAGGTCGTCTGTCCACTGAACGCTACTACACCCACGACGAGATCAACAACTACATCGATGATTTGGCAGCACGTTATTCATCAAGAGTCTATGTGAAGACAGTGGGATGGTCCTACGAGAAACGGGAGATGAAAACGATCACCATCACCAATGGAGACGGTCGTGCCAACAAGAAGGTCGTCTTCGTTGATGGTGGCTTCCATGCTCGTGAGTGGATCTCACCCGCAGCAGTGCTTTATCTTCTTGATCAGTTGGTGGAAAAGTTTGAGGAAAACGCGTACCTACTAAAGGACTACGATTGGGTTGTGCTACCCGTTGTGAATCCTGATGGTTATGAACACACTCAGACGAGCACTTTAGCACGCTTATTCCGCAAGACTAGGCAACCATATACGTTCTTGGGTCAGACCTGTTATGGCGCTGATCCGAATCGTAACTTTGATTTTCATTGGAATGAGGAAGGCGCCTCTTCGAATCCCTGTATGGACACTTATGCTGGTCCAACTGCATTCTCCGAACCTGAAACTATTGTGGTACGCGACTTAATGCATTCTCTCGGCGATCGTGGCATTATGTATTTGACTATTCACTCCTTTGGCAATTACATGCTGTATCCATGGGGCTGGACAAGGTAGAGTACAGATACCCTTTCAATTATATACTTTAATTTAATGTTTCCATATTTATTAGTGATCTTCCTGATACTGTTGATCAATTGGATGCTGTGGCGCGTGCTGGAGCCGATGCCATTGAGAAGGCAACCGGCGCACAATATGAGGTGGGAAGCTCTACAAATGTCTTGTACGTAGCTGCTGGAGCTAGCGATGACTATGGATTTATTTCTGGATTCAATATATCGATCACCATGGAACTGAGTGGAGGTGGCCTAACAGGCTTTGATCCACCAGCTAGCAGCATTGAGGAGTATGTCTCCGAAACCTGGATTGGCATTCGTGCTATGGCTGAAAAGCTTATTGAAATGTTCTAGAACTTGTAAGACAGTGTAAATCATGTTAACTAAATGCAATAGCTGGAGATAAGAAGGTTTCAAGTAATTTTATTACTACCTTAATTGACAATACTTCAATTGATTGATTAGAGTTTAAAAAATAAAATTATAATTTCTAAGTACCTTTCTTATCAAACATATGTTGCCATTTATTTGTTTAACACTCTAATTTTGCTACTGATTGTGTAAATCAACAACGTTGCCACCTTTACAAATATTTACCCTTAACAAACGTCACATAAATTGATGTTAAGAATTCTATATGTATAGGTTTATTGAGAACTTGAAATAGTTCTCTTATCATCTATCGTTTATTATTAGTTTACAGTTGGTTATGCCTGTCGTTTATCGCTGATTGCTAATTATGATCGTTTATCTCACAATAGTTAAACAATCTTTCATAATACACCTTGATAAGGTACAATCTGAATCAGAATTTGGTTTACATACATTATACACTACCAGCACTCCCATTTCTCTCTCATTCTCTCTGTCTATCAGTGTCTATAAAATCATTTTACAAGCAATTTGTTGATTATTTTGAGTGTATTGCAATCTATTCCGTTAAATTGTTAATGATAACGGTGATTAGAAATCATACGTCTGGGAACATTAAAAGTCTGTTCAGTTTCTCTCAAGTTGTCAACGAATCAAGATGAAATTTTTTTGGCTCGCAATTTGTAGTCTTTTAATACTAACATCCTTAGCAAAAGGAAGTGTCTACGATGGGTGAGTAGTGCATAGAAACTTTGCCTAGAATTCACTTATTTTACAAACCAAATCAGTTTTAAGATCTACAAACTGTCTAAAAAAGGACGCTCCTCTGACTCGCTATTTTCCGAATTGAAAAAGAATGAGAACTACTATGAAATACTTTCGAGCGATGAGGATAATGCTAATGTACTGGTACATCCAAAGGCACAAACTGAGTTTTTAGGATTACTGGATGATAATACACTTGACTATAAGGTCGTCAATCGAGATGTGGGTTTGACGCTACGTCGTGACTTTGAAACGAATCGGAATTTGAGGCACTGGTTTCCCTACAATGGACGTCTGGGTACCGAGAGATACTACACACACGATGAGATCAATCAGTACCTAGAAGATCTAGCTAAACAGTATCCCAAGCGCGTACAGGTCAAAACCGTGGGCAAAAGCTACGAGGGACGCTGGCTAAAGACGATCCGCATTACAAACGGAGATGGGCGTGATAATAAAAATGTAATACTCATGGATGGAGCTTTCCATGCCCGAGAATGGATCTCTCCGGCAGCTGTGGTCTATGCCATTGGTGAGCTGGTTAACAACTACGAGACACATGCCCAACTGTTATTGGATTACGACTGGGTCATACTTCCCGTGGTCAATGCTGATGGCTATGATTACACCCATCAGTCGGCGGATAATAGAATGTGGCGCAAGACTCGTAAGCCCAGTAATGCAACTTGTATTGGCACCGATCCCAATCGAAATTTCGGTTTCCATTGGAATGAAACGGGTGCTTCACCGGATCCCTGCTCTGATACACACGCCGGACCGAAGGCATTCTCCGAACCGGAGGCTGTTGTTGTGCGCGATCTCATTCACAGCTATGCGGATCGGGGCAAAATGTATCTGACAGTGCACTCCTATGGCAACTATATACTCTACCCTTGGGGCTACATCGAGTGGGTTACATAATTTATCTGATTTCGATATTCCTTATTAATGTGTTTTCCTTTGTAGTGCTCTGCCTGACACTTGGCCCGACCTCGATGAAGTAGGACGCGCTGGAGGTGATGCCATTCAAGCCGCTACTGGAACAGTCTACAAGGTTGGCTGTTCCACAACATTACTGTACCCAGCAGCTGGAGCTAGTGACGATTATGCCTTCAACGCTGGATTTCCCATATCATTTACAATGGAACTGCCCGCTGGTGGAGCTAATTACTTTGATCCGCCTGCTTCGGATATCGGTCGATTGGTTCAAGAAACTTGGATTGGCATTGAAGCCATGGCTCGCAAGGTTACACAAAAGTATCCAATGAATGCAAAAAATGGATAAGTTTTTAAATTTATACCGACAATTTTTTATAATAAAATAAACTACTAACTACAGTAAAGACTATGTCTATTAAATATTTGGTTGATTTATTAAGTAGGGTCGATCACAGTTTCAGTTCTTTAATAAATGTAAGCACAGGATATAATTTTTGCATTAACACAATTAAAAATATGCACGAAATTAGTTCAACTTAGACATTTTATTCGATTATTTAAAATTAATGTGCATTTCTTGAATTTTTTTTGGTTTTTTCCGTAGAAGCCCATATAATCCATTCGACGAGTGCTCGAAATCTTTGATCTTGATTATCTCTGCCAAAACCCAACCGATTTGGAATCAGAATACCATTTTATACAAAGCTCGTCATTTATATTAAATCTGCATCAAAATTGTGTGCATTTCTTCAATATAAAATTGTAGTATTTTTTTGGTATTTTCCCAGAGAAGCCCATATAATCCATTCGACGAGTGCTCGAAATCTTTGATCTTGATTATCTCTGCCAAAACCCAACCGATTTGAAATCAGAATACCATTTTATACAAAGCTCGTCATTTATATTAAATCTGCATCAAAATTGTGTGCATTTCTTCAATATAAAATGTTGGTATTTTTTTGGTATTTTTCCAGAGAAGCCCATATAATCGGGTGCTCGAAATCTTTGATCTTGATTATCTCTGCCAAAACCCAACCGATTTGAAATCAGAATACCATTTTATACAAAGCTCGTCATTTATATTAAATCTGCATCAAAATTGTGTGCATTTCTTCAATATAAAATGTTGGTATTTTTTTGGTATTTTTCCAGAGAAGCCCATATAATCGGGTGCTCGAAATCTTTGATCTTGATTATCTCTGCCAAAACCCAACCGATTTGGAATCAGAATACCATTTTATACAAAGCTCGTCATTTATGGTAAATCTGCATCAAAATAATGTGAATTTCTTCAATTTAAAATTTTGGTATCTTTTTGTATTTTTCCAGAGAAGCCCATATAATCGGGTGCTCGAAATCTTTGATCTTGATTATCTCTGCCAAAACCCAACCGATTTGGAATCAGAATACCATTTTATACAAAGCTCGTCATTTATATTAAATCTGCATCAAAATTGTGTGCATTTCTTCAATATAAAATTGTAGTATTTTTTTGGTATTTTCCCAGAGAAGCCCATATAATCGGGTGCTCGAAATCTTTGATCTTGATTATCTCTGCCAAAACCCAACCGATTTGGAATCAGAATACCATTTTATACAAAGCTCGTCATTTATATTAAATCTGCATCAAAATTGTGTGCATTTCTTCAATTTAAAATTTTGGTATTTTTTTGGTATTTTTCCAGAGAAGCCCATATAATCAGGTGCTCGAAATCTTTGATCTTGATTATCTCTGCCAAAACCCAACCGATTTGGAATCAGAATACCATTTTATACAAAGCTCGTCATTTATGTTAAATCTGCATCAAAATTGTGTGCATTTCTTCAATTTAAAATTTTGGTATTTTTTTGGTATTTTTCCAGAGAAGCCCATATAATCGGGTGCTCGAAATCTTTGATCTTGATTATCTCTGCCAAAACCCAACCGATTTGGAATCAGAATACCATTTTATACAAAGCTCGTCATTTATGTTAAATCTGCATCAAAATAATGTGAATTTCTTCAATTTAAAATTTTGGTATTTTTTTGGTATTTTTCCAGAGAAGCCCATATAATCGGGTGCTCGAAATCTTTGATCTTGATTATCTCTGCCAAAACCCAACCGATTTGGAATCAGAATACCATTTTATACAAAGCTCGTCATTTATGTTAAATCTGCATCAAAATAATGTGAATTACTTCAATTTAAAATTTTGGTAGTTTTTTGGTATTTTTCCAAAGAAGCCCATATAATCGGGTGCTCGAAATCTTTGATCTTGATTATCTCTGCCAAAACCCAACCGATTTGGAATCAGAATACCATTTTATACAAAGCTCGCCATTTATATTAAATCTGCATCAAAATTGTGTGCATTTCTTCAATTTAAAATTTTGGTATTTTTTTGGTATTTTTCCAGAGAAGCCCATATAATCGGGTGCTCGAAATCTTTGATCTTGATTATCTCTGCCAAAACCCAACCGATTTGGAATCAGAATACCATTTTATACAAAGCTCGTCATTTATGTTAAATCTGCATCAAAATAATGTGAATTTCTTCAATTTAAAATTTTGGTATTTTTTTGGTATTTTTCCAGAGAAGCCCATATAATCCATTCGACGAGTGCTCGAAATCTTTGATCTTGATTATCTCTGCCAAAACCCAACCGATTTGGAATCAGAATACCATTTTATACAAAGCTCGTCATTTATGTTAAATCTGCATCAAAATAATGTGAATTTCTTCATTTTAAAATTTTGGTATTTTTTTGTATTTTTCCAGAGAAGCCCATATAATCGGGTGCTCGAAATCTTTGATCTTGATTATCTCTGCCAAAACCCAACCGATTTGGAATCAGAATACCATTTTATACAAAGCTCGTCATTTATATTAAATCTGCATCAAAATTGTGTGCATTTCTTCAATATAAAATTGTAGTATTTTTTTGGTATTTTTCCAGAGAAGCCCATATAATCGGGTGCTCGAAATCTTTGATCTTGATTATCTCTGCCAAAACCCAACCGATTTGGAATCAGAATACCATTTTATACAAAGCTCGTCATTTATATTAAATCTGCATCAAAATTGTGTGCATTTCTTCAATTTAAAATTTTGGTATTTTTTTGGTATTTTTCCAGAGATACCCATATAATCCATTCGACGAGTACTCGAAATCATTGATCTTGATTATCTCTGCTAAAACCCAACCGATTTGGAATCAGAATACCATTTTATACAAAGCTCGTCATTTATATTAAATCTGCATCAAAATAATGTGCATTTCTTCAATTTAAAATTTTGGTATTTTTTTGGTATTTTTCCAGAGAAGCCCATATAATCGGGTGCTTGAAATATTTGATCTTGATTATCTCTGTCAAAACTCAACCGATTTGGAATCAGAATACCATTTTAAACTAAGCTCGTCATATATGTTAAATCTGCATCAAAATAATGCACAATTCATCAATTTAAAATTTTGAGAGTAGAGAAGATCCCCGACAATTCGACGAGCTAGATATAGCATAGCTAGAGGTACATGTTTATTCGAGATCTCGCCATGTTTATGAGGTTGGAAAATTTGAATCCCTTTGTGGATGAGGACATTTGTACAACCCCCCCCAATACCACACTTTCACCATTACATAAATGGCGCCCAACAAGTGGGACCCAAGAAGAGAACAGAATACTTCTTTCCCCACAAATAAGCTCTTTGCATCAATAGACAAATCAGTTCACTGTTATGCATATAGTACATATTTAGTCACATAACTAAGTCGGTTTAATATGGAATATCAAAGTTATCAAGAAAAATCTCGGTTCTGCTATCTATTTAATAATACTTTAGATTTTGAGGGAACACAATTGAGAAGTACAGCATAACAGAAAACTTTATTTCAACAAAGTAAGTTTTACAGGATGAGAAAGTAAGTTTGCGAATATACAGTTTCATTTCATGTCATGAAATGGCTGTCCAAACTATATTCTGATTATCCGTCATAAGACTATCTTAGTGTAGGTTAAAACTTGTGTACCAAGTATAGTTTACAGGAAAGGTAGATTCGAATATTCGGAAATATATATTTATCTAAATTAAAACTATTTAGACAGTATCCATTATTTGATTTAGCAATACTGTATTAACCTTTAATAGATTCAAAATAAAAATAAATGATTCAGTTACATTTTAAGAAATATAAATACTACGAACATCTTATCGGAACACATTACCTTTGAAATGGACGAACACTAAATATGTCTAAAGAAGTCTAAATCCAAAATCAGTTTATATTCATTTTTAAATATTTTAAAAAAATTTCAAGTTATTTTATTTCGTACGTATACATATAATCAGTTCAGTGCATCATGCCAGTAACACATAGCCCAGAAACCGAAGCCGCTTCTGGCAGTACACTACAGCAAGAGTCATTGCGAAAGAGAAGAACCCTGACAATCCGACGAGCTAGATAGAGCATAGCTAGAGGTACACATTTTTTCGAAATCTCGCCATGTTTATGAGGTTAGAAAATTTGAATCCCTTTGTGAATGAGGACATTTGTACAACCACCCCCACTCCCAATACCACACGTTCACCATTACATAATTCTACCTTAATTGACAATGCTTCAATTAGTAAATAAGAGTTTAAAAATTTATAATTTATAAGTACTTTTCTTATCAAACATATGTTGCCATTTATTTGTTTATCACTCTAATTTTGCTACTGATTGTGTAAATCAACAACGTTGCCACCTTTTACAAATGTTTTCCCTTAACAAACGGATGTTAAGAATTCTATATGCCTGTCGTTTATCGTTGATTGCTAATTATGATCGTTTATCTCAGAATTAGTTGACCAATCTTTCATAACACACCTTGGTTTACATACATTATACACTACCAGCACTCCCCTTTCTCTTTCATTCTCACTGTCTATCAGCGTCTATAAAATCATTTTACAAGCCATTTCTCTTTCATGTTGTCTACGAATCAAGATGGAATTATTTTGGTTCGCAATTTTTAGTCTTTTTACTGTCGAATCCTTAGGAAAAGGAAGTGTCTACGATGAGTGAGTAGTGTATAGAAACTTTTCCTAGAATTGGATTATTTTACAACCCTAATCAGTTTTAAGATCTACAAACTGTCTAAAAAAGGACGCTCCTCTGACTCGCTATTTTCCGAATTGAAAAAGAATGAGAACTACTATGAAATACTTTCGAGCGATGAGGATAATGCTAATGTACTGGTACATCCAAAGGCCCAAACTGAGTTTTTAGGATTACTGGATGATAATACACTTGACTATAAGGTCGTCAATCGAGATGTGGGTTTGACTCTACGACGTGAATTTGAAACGAATTGGAATTTGAGGCACTTATATCCCTACAATGGACGTCTGGGTACCGAGAGATACTACACACATGATGAGATCAATCACTACCTAGAAGATCTAGCTAAACAGTATCCCAAGCGCGTAAAGGTCAAATCCGAGGGCAAAAGCTACGAGGGACGCTGGCTAAAGACGATCCGCATTACAAACGGAGATGGACGTGATAATAAAAATGTAATACTCATGGATGGAGCTTTCCATGCCCGAGAATGGATCTCTCCGGCAGCTGTGGTCTATGCCATTGGTGAGCTGGTTAACAACTATGAGACACATGCCCAACTGTTATTGGATTACGACTGGGTCATACTTCCCGTGGTCAATGCTGATGGCTATCATTACACCCATCAGTCGCCAGATAATAGAAGGTGGCGCAAGACTCGTAAGCCCAGTAATGCAACTTGTATTGGCACCGATCTCAATCGAAATTTCGGTTTCCATTGGAATGAAACGGGTTCTTCATCAAATCCCTGCTCTAATATATACGCCGGACCAAAGGCATTTTCCGAACCGGAGGCTGTTGTTGTGCGCGATCTCATTCACAGCTATGCGGATCGGGGCAAAATGTATCTGACAGTTCACGCCTATGGCAACTATATACTCTACCCTTGGGGCTACATCAAGTGGGTTACATAATTTACCTGATTTCGATATTCCTTATTAATGTATTTCCTTTGTAGTGCTCTGCCTGACACTTGGCCCGACCTCGATGAAGTAGGACGCGCTGGAGGTGATGCCATTCAAGCCGCTACTGGAACAGTCTACAAGGTGGGCTGTTCCGCAACATTACTGTACCCAGCAGCTGGAGCTAGTGACGATTATGCCTTCAACGTTGGATTTCCCATATCATTTACAATGGAACTGCCCGCTGGTGGAGCTAATAACTTTGATCCGCCTGCTTCGGATATCGGTCGATTAGTTCAAGAAACTTGGATTGGCATTGAAGCCATGGCTCGTAAGGTTACACAAAAGTATCCACTGAATGCAAAAAATGGATAAGTTTTTAAATTTATACCGATAATTTTTTATAATAAAATAAACGACTAACTACAGTAAAGAATATGTCTATAAAATATTTGATTGATTTAATGTTATTAAAATATTAAGTAGGGTCGATCACAGTTTCAGTTCTGTACTAAATGTAAGCAAAGGATATTATAATTTTTGTATTTACATAGTTAGAAATATGCAGGAAATTAGTTCACCTTAGACATTTTATTCGAATATTTCCATAGAAGCCGATATAATCCATTCGACGAGTGCTCGAAATCTTTGATCGAATTCTAGATCTGAATGATTTATTTATACAATACCCGCAGTCTTTTGGATTTCCAGGTATATGTGTTTTTATATCTTTATTAACTTGCTTTGCTTTGAGTTTAATAAATTAAATTGTTTCAGACGCTCCATTTATAGAAGCATATCTATGTCACTTCAAAAAGTGCTTCTGACTTGTCTATTATAAATTTCGCTAATAGGTGTTGATTATTTGAAGTGTAGACACCGCACAGCAGGTCTTTGAACCAAATTGTTGAAGTATGTCATTGCCAGAATTAAGTTAATGAGTGAAACGCCATGGGAGTCGTTTAACGCACAGTAGTGGAACGAAAAAGCTAGATAAGCAAATAAAATCATTAGCCAAAGTTAAGCGAATACTACTATGACAGCCAGATCTGGAATAAACTAAAACTGAAGCATAAAAAATATGCATTATTTTCTAGATTTCACCATTGAAAAAGGTACAACATTTTTGCTGAACTTAAAGTACTTTAAAGTGTTAAGAAAATAAAAGGTAGTTGATAATTTCGATAAGTTAAATATGCGCAGTTTATTGCAAATACTTCAAGGTTTTCTTAGTACTTCTCGACGACCAACTTGGCCATGGCACGAATGCCAGTCCAGGTCTCAGAGACGAAGGGCAGAATCTGGGAAGTTGTTGGATTGAAACCAGAGCCACCGGCAGGCAATTCCATGGTGATGGAGATGGGGAAGTTGGCAACTCCAAAGGCGTAATCATCACTGCCACCAGCTGCAGCATACAAAACATTGGTGGAGCTACCGACTGTGTACTTGGTGCCAGTGGAGCTCTTGATGGCAGCAGCACCGGCTTGGGCTACCTCATCGATGGCACGCCAGTCAGTGGGCAAATTGCTGTAGAAAAATAAATTGTTTTAGAATCTAAGAACACAAAACTCTTTAAAGTTTAACTTACGAAGTCCAGCCCCATGGATAGAGCAAGTAGTTGCCATAGGAATGCAGAGTCAGATAGAAAATGCCACGTCCCTTTAAGCCGAGCATAAGATCGCGCACAACTTGAGTTTCGGGCTCTGAGAAGGCAGTTGGACCCATATAGGTGTCCACACAGGACAGAGCGGAGGCACCCACCTCTCCCCAGTGGAAGTCAAAGTTGCGGTTGCCATCGGTGCCGGCACAGGTACCAGCTGGCTTGCGAGTCTTGCGCCACATACGAGATGTGGTGTGAGAATACTCATAACCGTCGGGATTAACCACGGGCAGAATGACCCAGTCGTAATCCTTCAACAACTCAGTATTGGCCATAAAATTCTCAGCCAGCTGATAGATGACATACAAAGCTCCAGCATGTGCAATCCATTCACGAGCATGAATGCCGGCATCCAAAAAGATGACCTTCTTGTCCTTCCTGCCATCTCCATTGGTGATGGTAATAGTCTTCATGTCGCGACCCTCATAAGATTTACCTACAGTCTGTACGCTCACACGGCTGGGATAGGCCTTGGCCAGCTCATCCAAATAGGCATTGATTTCAGCATGACGATGGAAGGCAGTGAAGCTAATGCTACGAGCGGTGGCACGTTGGGCCATCAGACGTTGGCTCTGATTCTCCAGTTGCTCCTTCTCCAGCGTGGCGCCCAAATTCTCATCGATAATGGTGAAATCAACGTTGAATTTCTGCAGCAACTCCTCGAAGCTGGACTGATCCTTGGGCTGGACCATGACACGTGTAGCTACATCAGTGGCACGGGGCAGATCGAAGAAATCATAGTCAGCGTTCTGCGAAAGACGCAACATCAATTGCTTCTCGAAATTATTGTGTGCATTCACATCATAGATCTTGTAGCTAAATGAGTTCAGAGATGGAAAACAGTTGTTAGTTGAGTCAGCTAATGGCTAATGCCTCCGATTCCCCACTCACCCGTCGTAGCTGTGGGCAGAGAGCGCTACAATGCCGCAGAGCAGCAGCAGCAGGCACGATTTAAGCAACATTTTGTGGTAACTCCGCTCCGATCCGTTGGGTTCTGGCTCAAAGCGTCTATTGAATCGCGGTATCGACGCCAACGTCTTTATATAGCGACTGAAGTGTGTACCACTTGACGTATGCTTAATGTCGCACAGTCAAGCCAATTCGATCAGAAAAAATCTTATCAGTGTTATCAGACCATACGTTTTGTTTGTGTATGTCAAAGTCTGTGGCTTTATTCTTTGGAAAATCTCTCAATATTTATTAGTCGAGTCGATCATAGATTAAACTCAAGTCTTTAAATATTATCGATTTCTTATGCTCTACAGTTCTTATTCGAAAGTGTAGACTCTTTTAAATTAAAAGGTAAATTAAGTGAATTACAAATTTATTTTTTATATTTATTTGTAAAGAAGAGCGTGCTTTGTTTTCGAGTGAATACTGTAACATTTGTGAAGTAATAGTCTGGAAAATCCAATATTGCTGACTCACAGGTACTAAAGAAAAATTTACAAACTAGATTGGAATCAGAGGGTATGAAAGGGCTTATAGGTTTGTGTGTTTACTACAAAAAATGGTTAAAATTAATAAACTTTTTAAGTCTATCAGTTATAATTTAATAATTTATTTTGATAGCTTCTTTACTGTTAATAATAAATAAAATGCACAAATTTCAAAAATTGATTCCTTAATATGTTTTACTGCATGCCCGATTAGATCTGTTTAAGAATAACTTCGAGAATCACGAGTCTTATTTTGCAATTTTTTGTTTCCAATTTTGATTTGAGTCCCTCGTAAATTTGTCACTCCATTTGCGCCATAACCACTTTGATTTATATTGTCTTTAGTTTTAGTCAGTTTCAGTTTTGATTGTGTACCAGAATGAAGCTTTATCAGTTGCTCGATTTCTTTGGCTGACTTGCACTGCAATCGAGCAAAAAAAAAAATACAAAAAATAGAAAAACAAAACAGAAACTCAACCATTCACAAACAATGAATGTGACGAGCAAAATGAACGAGAATTTTGTGTTGGTAATACCGGTCCAAAAATGCTCTAAACTTTGGATAGAAATATATAATTTTTAAAAATGTAAGTCATTTTGTGGAGCATTTAGATAATTTAGAATTATAATACATAAATTTATGAATAATTTCTTATTAATCTATAAAGAATTTATAAACAGTGATTAAGAATTATAAAAATGGCGGAAACTGCTATAAATATATCTTTAAAGACATCAAATTTATGTATCGTATTATTCGCCTAAAGAGTAAATGAAATAATCAAAATGGAATTTTTTATTTGATTTTTTCTCTCAGTTTTTTTTTTTGCGGGAGCACACAGAAAATATATTTGAAAATTTATTGCATTTCATGCGTTTGGGCATATTTGTCTGCATTTGTAGGCAGTTTTGGTCAACAACTTTTTGGCGGCTGCTGCACAAACAGTAAAAACAACAACAACAACAGAAAGCATAGACAGAACAACAACAACAAAAAGCATAGAGAAAAAGTTGCTTACTTGAAACTGACAATGAGCGCATGGAAATGACAAAAAACACTGCGGAAACTGTTGGCTCGTAATTTTGAATGGCCCATTGGACGCGACAGGCAAGAGCTGCCCTGAAGCGCCACGCCCCCTTTAACCATAGCTAAACAACAGTGAGGAAAAAGTTTTCAGTTCATACCCTGTAAAGAATGTGATAAAAGTGGGTTAGAGGAATGATTGCTAAACTCAATTCAAATTGAAGTATTTTATATAAAAAATATGTATAGAATACTCTATCCAAATCATAACAGTTTAAATAGCTGAGCATTTTTTGGATAAGATTAGCTGTTCAAAAAATAGTAGCAGTAGTAGTAGTAGTAGTAGTAGTAGTAGTAGTAGTAGTAGTAGTAGTAGTAGTACTAGTAGTAGTAGTAGTAGTAATAGTAGTAGTAGTAGTAGTAGTAATAGCAGTAGTAATAATAGTAATAATAATAGTAGTAATAATAGTAGTAGTAGTAGTAACTTAATAAAACTAGACAAACATAAAATATTTGAAAGAGTATCTTTAAGTCTATCATATATATACACACGTATACCCGACAGTTCAGGCATGTGTGTATTCGTGTGCGTACAGTGGAGTGTGTCGCTGCTTTTTGTGTACTACTTTTCTCTTTAGCTTATTCTTTTTGTTTTCTTTAATTTGGGGCATTTGAAAAACTTTGGTAAAAGTTGTCCGTTTCCATTGACAAAAGATAAAGCCGCATTGTTTGCTGTTTGCTGTGAATTATGCAAAATAATTTGCTAATACATTTGAAGGAGTAACTTCTGAATTGAATCATAGACATGTTTAAACGGCTGTAGTTGGCTTAAAGCCAGCTTTAAACTGACTTTAATTGTAATTGATGTCTGCGGATGGGCAAATTACTCGTAAGTAGTTTGGAAAATTCATTAGACAGTAATTTGCATAAATATTCGTGGAAAACATTTGGAAAAGTTTTGTCGGCATCGCTCTTTAATTTCCATTTTGCATAAATTAAATGTCGACAATGACGAAGCCTCTTTCTGGCCAGCTGAGGACGAGGCTATCCTTTGCCATGAACTTGCGGCTTTATTGCTCTATTAAGACCAGAAAACCCTTCGGGACTTAAGCCACAAGTTGAGTGTCAAAAAACCGAAACCCACAACATAAATCGGTCGGTGGGTGGGAAAGTGCGAAGAAAGGGTGGGTAAAGTGCGGGGGTGTGGTCGATTTTAATTAAAATTCATCTTCACATTTAATCAAATCATGGTGGAGTTGCCAGAGCTGCCACTGACATCGACACTGGCTTCTAATTAAGTGCGAAAAATCGTTAAATGTAAAATCAAATCGCGCAAAAAGTAATTGAAGAACTCCCGCCCGACATTCCTAAACTGTTTGTGGGGGCGGAAAATTGGAGTAACACAGGGGTGTAAACGGGGGTGCGAAAGTGTTAAGAATGAACTTGTGAACTTGACGACTCACCGCCAGGCAAAAACTTGTAAATTGAGTCGAGTATTATGTATTGTTGTTGGATTAAGGCCGCAACAATAGCAACACCTTGCTACTGAATGGGTTAACTGCGGGGTGTCAAATATTTAAACAATCTACGTCTATTACGTGCAAATATTTGTTGTTAGCCAGTTGCTATGGCCAGCCGTTGGCTAATTAAATCTGGCTGACTGTGAGCAATTTTCTTAATTGGCAACTCGACTGGGATTAACTAACAAATTCTACAATTAATTGCGGCTTTAAATTTAAGCAGTCTTAACTGACAGTTGAATAATGATTTTTGAGTACTTATAATTTCTCAATAAATATTTTAATAGATCTTTGAAAAATTGTTTCTTTAAAAAATCCACTAGTTTGGCATCGTAAATCAAACCTACTGGTGTTGAGACTAATTTGCATGTGACACAGTTTCAGTAGACGCAAACACTTCAGTTCCTGCATAAATCGAATACGGAAGAGGTTACAGAGCCTGCCATGAGCTTAAACGACATACAACAGAAAATTGCATAAATTAAAGAGTGACAGAAGATACAGATACATTTTAATTGCAGAAGCTTTTCATTTTGGTTTTTTATTGAACAGCAAAGAACTCACCAAGGAATAAACTCACACATACATACATACAAACATAGAAAACTCAATTAGCTTGTTTGAACTCATTTGTAGCGGCAAATGTTATTTGAGAAATTAAGCTTTAATTAAGCCAAGCCCAAGTTGTAGAAATGCAGGTACAAAACACCCAACAAGAGCGGCTGCCACTGCGCCAGTAATAATATTAAAAGGCAAAAGAAAGAAAAATAAAAAGAAAATGAAAAAAAAAACAATGCTGAAAAATTAAAACAAATAAAATGCGAGTAAAAACCAGGGAATCAGAGAATCAACGAAACAGCCAAAGCAAATGCCAAACAAACACACACACTCGCACACACACACAGAGTGCTACTCACACACTCAGAGCAGAGAAGCAAGTAAGTCGTATTAAATTTAATTGGATTTGAGTGTTTACCAGCGGCACAAGCCGCCAGCAAAGCCACAAGCACCAGCTGAACGAACGCTTCCCATTTCTTTTCCCCAAATGCGTGCGACAAGCGACCGACTTTTTTACTTGTGCTGTACATATCACAGGTAGCACGAAGCTTAAGCCGGATTTTATAGACTACGACATACATAACACACAGAAAACAACAAGCACGAAAAGCACAGTCAAAACCACATGACCATAAAATACCCTGTGACTATGGGGTGTGTTATTTATAGTGAATTCTGATTGTTATTAACAGGCGCTCTCCTGAAACTATTGATAACATTTTAATGAGCAACTGAATAACAAGTTCTTTTGATCCAAAGGCTTCTCAAAAGCTGGCTACTATGATAGCGCTCGTGGTCTTGAATGTGCTGACAATCGTGTTATTTTCTTGTTTATTAATCGATCTTGATAAAACTTACAGAATCGCAGTACACACCTATGCTCTAGTGATCCATTTTTTGTACCCTACAGGGGCGAATTAGGCGTGGCATCTTTAAAGATTACTTAAAATACTCAGCCTGAGTTATCTTTATTTTACCCACTTTACAGGGTATTAATAAGTGCTCCAAAAATAGCTTAAAAGCCAGAATAGACGTGGTCAGTTGTAGCACACTACGCAACCCTATCCAGGGTTGTCAACGCGACAACTATAAGCTTGTGAGACTAAAGACCAATTAGCAAACTGACAAGTACTTGAATAAGCTAGAATTGATCAGTTTTAAGTTTCAATATAGTAGCATATAAACATTTAAATCATATTAATTATGCAATTGCATTGCCAACAATTACAAATGCAATTTTGAAGTGCAATTTGCGTTGCGAGTGCAAAAGTGTTAGTAGACAAATATGATAAATCACCGTCATTATTGGGGCTATCAATCAAAATTATGTCGGATATGTTTTCCATCTGTTTCCAGGCGAGGGAGTGTGTGTGTGTGTGAAAGTGTCTAATTGAATAACGAAGCGTGCAAATTGAGGCGATAGCTGTTTGGGTGTGCGTGTGTGTGTGTGTGTGTGTGTGGTTGTCTATTGTGGATACTGTGCCTTGTCCTTGTCGTGGCTTGCAAAGCAGAAAAAGCGTTAGCCAAAGGCAGTTAACGACACATCCGTTCAGATTTATAGAGACAGTCAGACACTCTCTGCTCTGTCTCTCTTTCTCAATGTCTGCGGTTATTGCTGCTGTAGCTTCTTCCTTGCCCACTACCGACTGCCCACCCTCCACCCTCTTGCTTAGAGCTTGCATTTAAATTTGCTTTAATTCAGACTTTAGCTCACACATTAACATAGTTTTAGGTAGCGTCTATGCAAATGTTGTTACGAGCTTTTTACCAGGTTTTACAAACGTTTCATTCGAATCTGCAGCGTGTAACAGTTACCGCAGAGAAACAGTTACCCGCTTAGCCGCACTACCCCTCAAACCGCTTACACCTCTACGCCACTGCCCTGCTATCCGTTATCCAGTTAACAGTTACACGTTTGCTTTTTAATCCCGTTGCATTTGATTGTATGCAGCTGGCATAGAATAAAAAAAAACACAAGTAATTTAGTTCGAGCAAAGCTTTGGGTGTGTTTGGGTGTGTGTGTGTATCTGTGTGTGTGTTTAATTTGCAGCATGTCAAAAAAGGCGGCCACAAGTGTGTATTCGTGTGTGTGTCTTTGTATGCATATAATTATTGCATTTTCTGGCACGTTCCGAGACTGAAACTGTAACAAAATGAAACAAAAGCCGTAGAATTCTCGACACTCGAGTGTTTGTTTTGCAGTTGGCAAATAGCACATTTCCACATTTCCACATTTCCGTTGGTTTTCCATGGCTGCTTTCATTATTTTCTTGTAGTAAGTATTTTTTAATGATACATAAACTAAAAAGATACACAACAACTATGCATATGAGTTTCCTTCTCGTTCTTTACCTCTCTTTCCTTCTCTCTCTGTCTCTTTCTTTGTTGGCAACTCGTCTAAATTATTTACACATCCGTTTTGCATTTTCACTGTTTGTTTTTCCACGCATGCCCTGCACTTCAAGCATTTTTCCCACTTTACATTTTACCCCCATTGTTGTTGTTGTTGTTGCATTGTTTCCTCATTTGCAGCTCAACACTTTCTGTGTCATTGTGGTGTCTGCGTTGGCAACTAACACCGCAGGCTCTAGCCTTGTTTTCCGTTTTGCCAGCTTTTTCAGCTTTTGTGCCACTGCCACATAATGAATGCAATTTTTCAGTTTCCTTTTTTCTGCATTGAGTGGGTCGATGTGAAAAAAACAGTTACAAAACAACGGATACGTTGTGTTCAGATTGTGGAAATCAAACATTATCAACACTAATTATACAGATGTTATGTAGGCTCGGAATGGCTTTAAAAAAGTAGTTAGGCTGTTTTTGAAAATTCATTAAATTTGTTTAATAAGAAAAACCATTAAAACTCTATTTGTCAGTCAAATGAAGTTATAAGTCATGAAATGGCTTAGTATGAGCAATTAATTCTTATCTTAATAAGTAAAAATTTATACATTAAAACTTTCATATTGATTAACGTAAACTTTTTTCAGCACTATTCATTTTTATTTGGCTACTTTCTTAGGTTTAGAAAACGTTTTACTGAATTTAAAATTACAGCTTTAAAAGTTTTTACATTTTCTTTTAATTTGACTATTATAATATGGCACTTTTCAGTCATTAGATAAATTTTTTTGATTATGCTGTTAGTTCTGTTATATTACATTTTCATTGTCTTTATTTAATTTTCTCACCATTTCATTCCTTCTCAATTTTTCTCTTTGTCTCTTTTCTCTACAAGTTACTTCACTTTCTTTCGCTGGACATTTGAAACATTCTTTCGAGAACTTCTTGAGATTGCGATTACGCCATGTCGACGAGTGTTTGACTAATTAAAATCGCTGTAATGACTATTAAAACCAGCTACCCTCCAAGCCCCTTTTACCCACTTACACTCCTCTATCAAAAAATAGATATAAAGTTTAGGGGCAAGTTGTTGTTTATGCATTTTGGGAGTAACCGGAAGTGCAAGGGTTCCACAAGATTTGTAGCACACTTTTAGGCTAACAAATTATTTTCGCTGCCGTATTTCAACTGTTTGTAGTGCTCAGTTTGAGTTGTTGTTGCTGAGCCGTTGTTGTTGTTGTTGTGGCTGTTGCGGTTAGTTGCAGATAAAAAACGCGTCCGTCTGGCAATTGTTACGTTAGGCGCACAAACTAACACCAAAGCAACGAACAGACAGACAATGGCTTTAATTTAACTGTCGGAAGTGAAACACAATGCAAAATACGAGTTGAACTTACAAGCAATTTGCCTTATGCATTACCCAGCGTAAACGCCCCATTCGCACACAGATACAAATACATATACATATGCATATAGTTGCAAACATACTATAAATCCTATGCCGACAAAAACGTGGCGCTGTTTCTGTACTGAATACGATTCCGAATCCGATTCCGAATCCAAATTCTGAGCGCCTTTGCACGCACTGTGGGTTTTGGTGGCCCTCGAACTGCTGGCGGTGGTGGTGATGGCTGTTGTTTGTTGGTGGTGATGTTGCTGCTGTTGTTGAGTTGCTCGTCGTTGCTTTTTTCCGCCGACTTTTGCTTTGGTATGTTCATTATTTTTATCTTTCGCAATGAATGCAAACTACGAAACGAAACGAATCGCACAAAAAACAACAGCAACAAGAGATCTGAAGACAGTAGACCCTGGGTTTTTGAAGAAGGGGTGAAGGAGGGATGGGTTCGGTTGTGGCAACGAGTTCCTGCCACACAAATATGCAAAACAGTTAAAGGATTCATGGCGCTCAAATCTAGGCGTAAAGTGTGAATAACGCGTAGCAATGTGAATGAGCTGACGTCGCTTTGAGGCGAAAAGAAAAACCCTGAACTGAACCTCAGCAGCAGCAGTAGCCGTAGCCGTAGCTGTTCCTCAACGGTTGAGGGTCGCAAAGTCTGGGTTCTAGGTTCGAGGCATTGGTTACTGAATCTGCTGGCCCTGGGCACGGGAATGCAATCAGCGGAATTGTAATTTAGCGTAAAAGGAAGTTGCGGTAGCGCAAATTGAGGTTTTTGCAAATGCTTTGCGTACACACACACACACACACCCGAATACACACAGAAAAGCAGCTTGCAAGTAAACAACTTCCGCTAGATAATGGCAAATGCCAGACTGGCCAGCTTTATTCTACATTTTCTCATCGCCTTACCCGTTTTTCCCCCTATTTTCCCAGATTTTCCTCCTTTCGCTCGTCATGTCATGTTAAATGCGCTGCAAAATTGCATTAAATACGCACGCTTGTCACTTTTTGATAAGGGAATTAAATTTTGCGGTTTAACGCTGGCGGCACACAAGTCACCACACACCAAACACCACGCCTCCTTTACCCTGCTCTTTCCCCTTTATCCCAGACTGCTTGTGCAGCTCTCCGGGCTTTACATTCAGCCAACATTCCGGCGTATTTGTGCCGCACGCTGTCAACGCTGTAAACCAAACTGAGTCGTTTCTGTCAACGGCATCCTTCGTAATCATTATTATCGCCACCATCATCATCATCATCATTGGTGCTTATTCAATTTATGCTGTTTGATATCGCTGAAACAAAGAGCCAATTTTGACCCAGCTTGGAGCGTTGGGCAGCTGCTTAGCCTAATCAGAGCTGATAGGCTAAATTGTACTAGGATTTGGAGAATTTTATAAAGGAAAATAAATATTTATATCTTATCAAGGTGCAATGCTATAAGTGAATAGTTTAGTTTAAAAAGGTATTTTCTACACGATTTAATAGATTATTTAAAAAAGAATTATTTTTATTCAACAAAACAACTTGAAATAAATTTAAATTATACAATAAAAGATTGAATTAACTACAACATATTAAACTCTACTTCATTTCTTAAACCTTTTTACAACCCAAAAGGATTTGTTTCTGTATTTTTCACAATATATGCATCCTCTGGTAGCAAGTTCTTCAACTGTGCTGTATACATCTTGAACATAGCTGTATTTAAGTCCCAATCACAATCCATTAGGCAAATACAACAGTATTTTTGTATAACGTTCATTTTCTGTGATAATACATTTATTTTATGTTCTTTAGTCTCATTTATCTTAAGAATCCTGGGCCCCAATTGATTGAAAATATTGCGCATAAAGTCACTTTCAACGCCTTTTTGTGAAATCAATCCCGACTGAATCTGATCATGTGTTGCGGTTGTAACGTAAGAGATTTCACAGGCAATGCGAAAATCGGGAGTAGACGATGTAAAGGACAAAGGATTGAGGACAAAGGTGCGCATAAAATAAACATAACGAATGGGAGCACCAGTTAGTATATCCAATTCAGAGTAATACCCAGTCATTGTAAAGGTTATACAGTAGGGCTTCATTACCAACACATCGATAATCATCGAGTATTTTAAATGCTTTGTTCTCCGTGCCATAACAAAATCCTCCATGGCAGAATAAAGGGTTTTCGTAACAAAGTCTCTGTTATAACGAGGTATATGTTGGTTGAACACATCCAGCAAAGGATATAGACTACAACAGGCGAAGTTATGGGTCTAAATAAGTTATCTAATTTAGAACACAACTTACCAGGCCGAATAAGCCTCTTCGGTATAAGCAAATGTGATCAACGCTGATGTCTTGTAGAACTCCCCTAGTCTCGACCGACATTTATCGTTATCATATTCATTAATATACGCATTAAGGAATCGCTGTAGATCATCATCAGCGGCATCAGTCATAGAACTTCCAGTCGATCTTATTTGTTGTGCTTTCCACTGTGGTGCTTGATCAATCAGCTCTAAGCCGTACTTACATATATCCTTTAACTTTTGTTCCTTTTCATCGGTATGATATGTCGATATGAAATTTAATATTCAATTTGGGATCGCTTTTAGGGGTAGATCACTTACCTTTTGTTTCTTTAAGACGTCCAGATCTGTTGTTGTGGGCAGTTCCTGACTTGGACATTGTAAATCTCGGGGTACCCATACAAAAGTCTCATCTGCATCCTGCTTATCAATCACTTTCTGTTCCACCAATTCTTCCAACTCAGTTTCCGAAATAAATCTCGTTGTCTCCACAAACATCGGTTTCTTTTCAAGTTTAGGTGTCTCCTCTTTTAGCTCAAAAACAATAGGTTTTTCTTCGTGCTCTTCGACTTCGTGTTCTTCGTCTTCATGTTCTTCGTCTTGTTCTTCGTTTTCTTGATCTTCCTCGTCTTCTTGATCTTCCTCGTCTTCTTGATCTTCTTCATCATCGTCGACTCCATTTTCTTCTTCGTTAAATACTTCTGTGTATTGCGGTGTAAGATCTATACGAGATGGTAGATGGTGGTTCTCTCGATCTAAAAACTCTTCTTCGTCTCCTTCGTCTTCATGTTCGTCTTCTTGATTTTCGTCTTCTAGTTCTTTGTCTTCTTGTTCTTCGTCTTCATGTTCTTCGTCTTGTTCTTTATCTTCTTGTTCTTCGTTTTCTTGATCTTCCTCGTCTTCTTGATCTTCCTCGTCTTCTTGATCTTCCTCGTCTTCTTGATCTTCTTCGTCTTCTTCGTCTTCTTCGACTTCATTTTCTTCTTCGTTAAATACTTCTGTGTATGGCGGTGTAAGATCTAGCCAAGATGGTAGATAGTCGTTCTCTCGATCTAAAAACTCTTCTTCGTCTCCTTCGTCTTCATGTTCGTCTTCTTGATTTTCGTCTTCTAGTTCTTCGTCTTCTTGTTCTTCGTCTTCATGTTCTTCGTCTTGTTCTTCGTTTTCTTGATCTTCCTCGTCTTCTTGATCTTCCTCGTCTTCTTGATCTTCTTCATCATCGTCGACTCCATTTTCTTCTTCGTTAAATACTTCTGTGTATTGCGGTGTAAGATCTATACGAGATGGTAGATGGTCGTTCTCTCGATCTAAAAACTCTTCTTCGTCTCCTTCGTCTTCATGTTCGTCTTCTTGATTTTCGTCTTCTAGTTCTTCGTCTTCTTGTTCTTCGTCTTTTCGTTCTTCTTCTTGATTTTCGTCATCTTGTTCTTTGTCTTCTCGTTCTTCGACTTCTTGTTCTTCGTCTTCTAGTTCTTCATCTTCTTGATTTTTGTCTTCTTCGGAGTTTTCTTCGTCTCTGTATCCTTCCTGGTATAAAGAACTTACTGCGCATGGAGTTTTGAGACAATATACCCACGATGGTTCCTTCTCTTGATCCACAGTAGGCATATCGTCCTGTTTCATTAGGAGCCCTTCTTCATCTTCATCTTCGTTTTCGTTTTCTTCTTCGTCTTTTTCTTCTGCCTCGTCTACGTCTTCTTTGTCTTTTATTTCTTCTTCGTGTTCTTCGTTACACCGTACTACTGCGCATGGTGGTTTTAGACAATCTACACACAATGGTTCGTTATCGGGATCCGTAGTAGGCATATCGTCCTGTTTCAAAAGGGACTCTTCTTCTTTTTCGTCTTTTTCTTTTTCTTCGTCGTTTATTTCTTTGCCTTCTTTTTCATCTTGGTCGTTCTCTGGATTCAGAGACTCTTCATCGTCTTCTTTGTCTTTTGTTTCTTCTTCGTGTTCCTCGTTACACTGTACAACTGCGCTTGGTGGTTTTAGACAATCTACAATCCACAATGGTTCGTTTTCTGGATCTAGAGCAGGTACATCATCCGGTTTCATTGGATCTTGTAATACCCGTTCAAGTTCTGAATCTTGTAGGTTATTTGATGTTAATCCATTTTCTGATACTGAAACTTTATCCGATTTTGAATCATCTACCCGTTTTGGACTGCTCGCTAAGACTCGTTCTAGTTCTGAATCTTGCAGGTTATTTGATGTTAATCCATTTTCTGATACTGATACTTTATCAGATTTTGAATCATCTACCCGTTTTGGACTGCTCGCTAAGACTCGTTCTAGTTCTGAATCTTGTAGGTTATTTGATGTTAATCCCATTTGTGATACTAATTCTTTTTCTGATTTTGAGGCATTTTCCCGTTTTGGACTGTTCTCTATGACTAGTTCCTGTAGCAGCACGGCTAGTTCGTCTAATTCTAATGGTTCTGAACATAGTTCTGTTGCAGGTTTTATTATGCGCTTTACTTCAGAATCCAGTTCATCATTTGATGTTTGATCAAATTCTGCCCTTAATTTTTCTAGTAAATGCTTCTGAGTCGGTGTCTGTTTCAATTCCAGATCAGATTCTTGTTTATTTTCTGGTTTCAGATTATCTTTCCATTTTGGTGTTCTCTCTAGACCCAATTCATGATTAGCTTCCTGCTTTGGTTTCAGTTCCTGATTAGAAAATAGTAATTCTTCATATTTGAGTTCGCGTTTTACTTTAAATTCTTCAAGTAGTTTCGGTGCTACATCTACTTGCAGCTTCTGTCTGTCAAATTCTGGATAAGAATTCGCCGCTTCCGGTGTCAGCGATGAAGAGCCTTCCCTTTCTGATGTGTTCTCCAAGTCTAATTCCTTTGATTTACATTTAGATTCTAGACTTAGTTCCGATAGTTTCGTTGCCTGCAGTTCTAATTCTGCATTAGAATTATCGCTACGATCCCCATATATTTCTAAATTACTTTGTGGGAACAATTCCTGCTCCAAATCCGGTAGTTCATTTTTTGTTACTGCACAATGGGGTATTTCGCGATCAGACTCCTGTTCCTTATATTTTAATTCTGGATTTTGTTCAATTACAGATTGTAGTACCAGTACTTTAGAATCTTGTACTTGATCCAGTGTCACTTCTCGTTCTGCGAATGTTTTAGAAATGTGTTTAGGTCTCTCTTCCTGAAGCATAACAAATTCCTCCTGCTTTTGCTCATCCTCCCGTTGTGGTGTTCTTTCTAAAATGGTTTTCTGTATTAGTTCTTTTGGTTCTTCTTCATATTTATGTGAGAAATTCGGTTGGTTTACTGGTTGAAGGTCCCGTTCTTCTTTGAAGTCTTGTACATTTTTCGTAATTAAGTCTAGTTGCAGATTTCGGTCTTCTGCTTCTAAATTCACTAGTAAACCTTTTGGAATCGGTCTCGGTGTCAATTCTTGATCCAATATTAGTTCCGGTTTTGGAATTTCTTCCCGTCTCGGTGTTCGCTGTAGATTCGATCCCTGTAGTTCTTTATCTATCAGTTCCGAGTTTCGTTTCGCTCTAGGTTGTAACTGATTCACTTCAGAATCTAAGTTCGGTTCTAAGTTCGGTTTTTGATCTTCTAGCTTTTCTAGTTCTGCTTCCGACTGCTTTAAATGCTCAAACTCCAATTTTGGCAACAGTTTCGCAATTGGCTTTGGTGTTGCATCTAGATCCAATACTAGCTCTTTTTCTAGTTTCTGTGAATCTTTTCGTGTTGGTATTTTTTCTAATTCGAAAAAAGTCGGAACTGCAAGCGGTTCCATTGCAGCTTGTAGTACCTGTTCCACTTCAAAATATTTTGACGCCTTAGCCGAAATTTCTGGTTGCATTGTTTGACTGCTTGAAGTGCCCTCGTGGTCCGTCTGTATTTCTTCCCGTTTTGGAGTTATTGCGATATAAACTTCGTCCAAACGTTCTTCTATATCTGCGTCCGAATTCTTTGCAAAATCTTTCGACACCGGTTTCGGTGTCAATTCTAGATCTGAAACTAGTTCTTTATCTGATTTTTGATTATCTTTCTGTTTTGGAGTTTTCTCGAGATCAGATTCTTGTGTTTCTTGTTGCGACTCACTAGTGGCTCCAGAATCGTGTACTAGTCTTGGAGTCACCACTAGTTTTGGTTTTTGTTCCATTAACTCGTCATCAGACTCTTCAGGTGAATTTTTCTTATCTTGCTTTGGTGTCACTTCATGATCCGTTACAACTTCTTTTCCTGGCGTCATATTATTTCTAGGTGTATTTTCTTGATTAGATTCCTCTAATTGTTCTCTTGCCGTTGTATATTGCGGCAACTGTTCCACTGTAGAATCATCCGACTTGTCCAAAGGTGCCAGCTGTGAAATCGGAGAAACCTCCATAATATCCATATCCAAAGAATGTTTTGATGTCGTGTTTGGAGTAACTTCTAATTTTGGTTTTTGTTCCATTAACTCGACCAGTACACCTTCTGATTCTTCAGTTAAATGATTTTTAGCCACCTTTTGTGTCACTTCCTGATCCGTTTCAATTTCTTGTCCTGCTTTCATATTTATCTTTCTAGGTGAAATTTTCATTTCCTGCTTTGGTGTCACTTCCTGATCCGTTACAACTTCTTTTTCTGCCGTCATATTATTTCTAGGTGTATTTTCTTGATTAGATTCCTCTAATTGTTCTCTTGCCGTTGTATATTGCAGTAACTGTTCCGCTTGAGAATCGTCGGACTTATCCAAAAGTTCCAGCTGTGAACTCGGAGAAACCTCCATAATAGTGTCCAATGAATGTTTTGATCTCGGCTTTGGAGTTTTTTCCAGATCAAAATCATATGCATCTTCGGTTCCAGACGCCCATTTCGGACTGTGATTCACTACAACAACCAATTTCGATTTCGGAGAATTCTTGGGCCCACGTAATGGTTTGTCTTCCAAGTTTGATTCGCTTGCCATTGGTGAAATCTTCGGTAAACGCATTGGAATCCCTTTAACCTTTGGTGTAGATGTCGCCAGAGAACTCGAAGAATTACTTTTAGACCATTTCGGTATTTTAGAGAAGTGTTTGCTTGAGTGTGTCTCCTCTAAAAGCCGTGATGCGATTGGATCATTCATTGGATTATATAAGGGCGAACGACATGAGCGAACTTGTTCACCGTCCATCATTATGACATCTGGCAACATTGCTACAAGTTCCCTACGTTTGGTTGGCGTATCCACTGGGTTTTTACCGATATCCAATTGAGTGAGTGGTAAGTGCTGAAAGACTCGAAATGTGTCCAAGTCTTTCAAATCGTTATTTGTCACAGAAATATGCATTACTTCCGGTAATATGTACTCTATGCCATGAAACGGTGACAAGTCCGAAAGGTTATTATTATCCAATATTAGTCGAGTAATCTTCGGCAATGCTTTTTCCATTACTTGAATAGCAGCCGATAAACAATGATTTTGAGCAAGACAGCAAAACTCCTCTTTAAACAGAGGATGCAAATGGAATTCCTTAAGATCAAGCTCACGGGTGCATGGAGTATAGTGCTTAAGCATCGCCTGTTTTAGTTTTTCTCTAAAATTCTTATCCACACGCACTTTAGGCACTTTGTTAGTAACTGTCAGCTGCATTTTTGACTCTGCTGGAAGTTTAATTACCTGCAACTTCTTTGCCACTTTATAGTCATTAACATAGAAAGTGAATATGGGATTTGAACCACCGAATAATTCCATTTCAGGGAACTCCTCCAAATAGTATGTTTGCAAGTTAACATGATTTTCAGTGCAGATTTCCTTTAGTTTATTGAGCAATACACTTGTTCGATTCGGTGCATTATTTATACAGTGTCCAAAGACATCCACGCAGTACCAGCCAAACTTATTCTGTGGCACACATCTAAAAGGAACAACGGGTGGCTGGTCCTGTTGGGAAGGGGATTGATTTTGAGCCATGTTTCTTATTATTTAATGATGTATATTTTAATTTTTAAAAGTTTTAAGAACTATATTAAATGATGAAAAATACACAAGATACTTTGATTTACTTGCTGAATCCTACTTTGAAGTTATTCATTTTTCTGTCCGATTGGTTTTGGCATTAAATTATAAATATAGTTTATCGTAAATTAAAGTAAAATTCAATGAATTATGATTTTATTTTTTTAAAAATATTTTAGATTGATTAATAAAGGTTTTTTCATGTTTGGTAAATAAACCGAGTCTTATTTAAAACTTTATAGACTACAGAATGTAGTTATTGAAATAAAATTGCTTAACTTAATGGAAAATAAATTAACATTAAGGGTTTTAAATATTTTTTACTCTACAAAACTATTCTTTCTAAGCAAAGCTAAGGAAAAATTTAAAGTTTTGAACTCAGCTAAAACCTTGATATATATTATAGTTCATATATTTAATTTCTGACTTAGCACAGACAGTGTATTTAATATATAAAATAACTTCGCTGCAGCACTGTGTTAAATGTTATTTAAAAGTAAATATTAGTTAGTGTAATGTAATTAAAAGAAATGAATATGCGGCATATTTTGCATACTGTTCTTTGCATTTCAATCTATGAAGTAAAATTTTTTGCATTTTACATTTCCGTCTATTTACATAGAAACGCAGTTGCGCAGCTCGCAGTGCATAATTACCGCTATAAGGAGAAACCGCATAGTGGTAACTATAAGTGGGCCATAAAACAAACTTTTTACACAGAACACAACACACGACGGCGAAGTTTTGTAGGCCTGCGGAATTAATGTGTATATGGCACGCACCAAATGTGAGAAGGACAACCAAAGATAGTACCAAAGGAGTATGTAATTCATTGGGTTGGAGTTGGGTAGATAGGGGAAGGGGTGCCAGCAGTACTGTGGGAATGTTGAGAAAAGGCGTTGCTGCACTGCGCCAAAGTTTAATGAAAATTTGATTAATTTGATTAATTGGCTTGGCTCATAAATCATTAATTACATGCAGCATATTATTGGTGCCATTGAGACAAGGCCTTTGCGGTTAAAATGGGAGTGGGTAGACCACACATTAACCCAAGCCTAACCCAAGAAAATCTTTTACTTTGGTTCTGCATTTCTCCCTTTACAAACACACACACACACACACACACAAGGCTTGACAAATGGCATTTTGTAGCTCGACGTGCCGCTGAGCTTGGGCTAAATATTTTCGTAATTACATTTCCACGTAGAGTAATTAATTTTGTCTCGGTTTGGTTTCGTTTGGTTTTGTCCTTTGGTTGCCCCCTGCCCCCAGCTCTTGCCCCTTGTTTCACGTTTCTTTTGCTTTCCAGCTGCTGTTGACATTTGCCATTATGTGTTGCATACTTTCGTGCGCTTTTTGCTGTCGTTAAATGTCACAAAACGCTCGCTTCTCACTTGGATTAGTTGCAGGCAGTCGCATTCCTCACATTCCCCTTATTTATAGTATTATTATTATTATGTTTTAATACTTGATGTGCCCTAAGAAAGCAGCTGGCTTTCATATATATATTTATATAATTTCCCTGAACTAAATCTGTTTTATTGCTTCGTCTGAGGACTTTGGGGATCACACACACATAGAAACACGTACTGTGGGCGCCATAAAAACCTTTTGCTGGCTACTTAAGTCGTTGCCATTGCTACAGGTACCTTTTTGGGCCCAAAATTGTGTTGTAAATTATGCAGCTAGTTGGTCATTAAACAACATTCGTGGCATGTCAAATGGCAAAAGTGGCGTATGTGTAATTAAGCTCATAAGACTGCTACTTATAACCCTTTTAAGGACTTAGCTCGGCGTTTATCGGTTTAAATTGACATAGATGATTTCATTTGGAAAGTTTTTGGAGTTTGGATATGATAAAGGTGTTATATTAGAAAATCTTTTAGGCTTGCTTTGCTTGGGATGAGAATTATTATTGTTAAAGTTTGTAGATTTTTAAGAGAATTCAAGCAGACAAACAATCCATTGCTTAAATAAATAAATTTATATAAATTTTTAAATTCAGTCTGTAACTCGTATCATCTTTAGTCGCTTGAATGCCACAGAGGCTGCATATATTGCTGTCAGAGAGGCGACAACATAATTTGTTGTTAATGTACTCGGAACTCGTCGTCCAGTTGTTGACAGGCACACACAGAGATACACACATATTACAGGTGCTAGCTGACATTTTTAAAGTCCAGGCGACACATAATTAACCCAATTATAATGTGTGCATGTGTGTGTACGAGTGTATGTGTGTGAGTGTCAACGCTAAGCTAAATTTATGTGAATTTTTAATTATGCTTGCTGCAAGAAGGAGTCGCATCCTTTGCTGGCCATTTTGTTGGGTTGCCAGCCACAAAACGAGCACAACGTGAACAAGCAGAGCAAACGAACTGTACCGTTATGTTGGTTAAATGAAAAACGTAGTAAACTGTGCACAAAACACCTGAGGATTCACCATGGCGACCATGACGACCCAGAGACCAGACCAGGCCACCAGGCGAACAAACCAGACCAACAATGAGTGGCCAAGTGGCAGCTGCTGTTGCTGTTGGTGTTGTTGTTGTTCCTACTGTTTGGGTACCTTGTTTGGTTTTCAAGCAGCTTTGCCATTTCCGGGCGTGCCTTTTGTTTGCCCGTTTACCTTTTTCATTGTAATACCCTTTATTTGTAGAGGAAAGGATTGTTATGCTTTAACCAAAAAGTATTAAGAGAAATTTGTTATTCCTTAAGATCAGTGAAATTAAACATAAGTTATAACTTTTTTAAGCTACTAAATCTAAAGAAACATAGCTGATTTAGAATGATCAGATCTTTCAGACAGTAAAATGATTTGAAATTTAATGGGTATCACTTAGGCGTTTATGTCACTTGTTTGCTTGTTTGTGTTGGTTTAACTGCATTGTGCCTTGTGACTTTTTGTGGGAGCTGCAGCCGCAAATAGAAAGCAAAGCTACTTCTAGATAAAATAGAAGCAGAGAGACAGAGACAAAGGGGGAGAGAGCTAGGCAGAGACAGAGCAAGTTGGAGACAGAGAGGAAGTAAAAGTTTTAAGCAAAATGTTGGCAAGTGTTTAACATTTTGTATGGTGTCAGTAGCTTCCTGTTCCCGTGTCTGCGTGCGGGCACCTAAGGGACACACACATACAGTGGAACGCACACAAGCATAACACACCGGTAGAGACACCTGCAAATGAACTTGCCCGGTAGGCTAAGCGTGCGGATAAATGTAAATTAAACAATGCTTAAGGGGCAGTGTGGGGCAACCCGAGAGTATTGGCAACACTGCCGGCAGTACCAACAGGACAAACAGGACGAAACAGACACAACACAAGACAGAGTTTGGCAGACAGACGACTCACGTTTTAACTGGCGTTGATTTTTGACATACACCCAAGTGGCCTCTGGCTGGGTAGAGAGAGCTCTGATTGTGTGTGTGCGAGTGTGTGAGAGGGTGTGTGTGGGAACTACTAATGCGAGGGCAGCTTAAAATATAACTGAAATAACATACGTATAATGGAATTAAGAACTTTGGTTAGCAGGGGTTGGTAGAAAAGCTCGTGTGCACATATTTATGTGCTTAAGCCAAGTTAAAAGCCATGTAAGCCTGGTTAATGAATATGTTTGCGGAAAACTGCAGGCAATCGGCAGGAAATTAAGCAATTTCGTAAGAATATTTGTGTTAGAGGCTGCAAATCTACAAATTTCTGGTGATTTTAAGGCTGTTCTTCAGACAAAGCCATTAAAAAAGGAAAAGAGAATTCGATATAGAAAAGAAGAATAAAAATGACTAAAAAAATAACATACAAAATTTATTTATTTATTTATTAAAAATATATTTTATGTTTATGGGGCACGTGATGTAAAAACAACTAAAATTCTCTCCATTAATTTTATAATAAAATTTAAATAGCTTCTTAATATTTGTGAGGCATTTTCTCCATTAATTTAATTTTATAAGCTGTAATTTTTCCGGTTTAACTTTCAGAAGTTAAAGCTAATCCATTTCCAGCTCAAACCCATAAGTCTCCCTTCGTTCTCTATTCGCTTTTTGGCCTTTTGCTGGACCGTGTGCATTTTGTAGTGCCAAACTTTAATAATTTATGCCACACGTTCAATTTTGTTGGTCCGCTGACAAATGTGAGCATATTTCAGGGTGTTGATTTTGATTGCCAGTTGTCTGTCTGCCTCTACACTTATGGAATTTCATTATAAATCCATGTTGATGATGTGACCACACTACAATTGGGGACGGTTTGAACAAGTCGTGTGTCCTGTGTCCAGTTTAAATCTAAGGGATGCATGTTTAAGACAAATTAAAAGTTTCTACCCACAGACAACGATAATAGCACATCAAAATTTATGTGGCACAATTTTTTGTTTTTTTTGGCAAGAAGCAAAAGTCAAAGGACAGCACCTTCATTTATGGGTGTTCCAGATAAACACGAACAGACACAAGTCAAATGTGTTTTATTTTATTTCATTCTTTTTTTTTGGGGTTCAAGGATAATCATTTAACATCGCGTGCTGCGAAAATTCAAGGAGTGTGTTTGTGATTTTTATCATGGAAACGGCGGAAAACGACCGAACCCGCCCACAGTTGGTAGAAAAAAGTGCTAAATGAGTAAGGTAAATGAAATTACCTGACCGAACACACCTCAAAGTGGACACTCGCTCCCACTCACACACACACACTCCCAGCATGTGTCCTGCTGTGCGTGTGTGTGTGTGTGTGTGTTTTGTTTCCGTTTCTGTTTGACTGCGTTGCGTGTGAGTGAGTGTGCGAAAGTTTTATTAAAGAACGGAAATTACAAATTTGTCCGTCGCTAATGGATTTCCATTTCAATTTGCCGTGCTGTTCCCCTTATCATATACACCAGATATGCACTTTTTTCTGCTTTTCGTCTGTCCAACATTTTTAAAGTGCTGAAATTTGTGTGGAATTTGACTCATGATTAGCTGCAAAATTTATGCGGCCTCAAAAATGTTGTGAAAATTAAATTCTTGGGCAGCGTCTCCTTTTTTGTCGTCGTCGTCGTCGTCGTCGTTGCTGTCGTCGCCGTCCTTGCCACAAAACGCTAACGACTACAAAATTGCAAGAAAATTACCCGTTAATGTCCAACATTTATGGCCTGGCTAGAAGACGTTGCCGGAGTCAGAGCCAAAGTGGAAGCCACGTTGTCTGGGCTTCACTAGCAAGTTTTTCGCCAAGTAATCGCGGCTGCATTTTAGCCAAAATACTTGTATATATAGTAGGTATATATATAAAATAAAAAGAGGAATAACTGGCAAAACTATTATGGCCCTTGTGCTTATTACTTGCTGACATGCAAACACTTGCGCTCTCTTTCACACACACACTAGCTATCTCTATCACATGGTCTGTGCTGTGGAGCCAAGGACAAGGACACTGTGGCAGAAGACTTTTAGCTTTAATTTTAACTCACGTGAGCTGTTTTTTGTGCACAGCTTTAAGTGCTACTCACATTAAATATTCAACATTTTTGGCATTTAATTTGCAATACACACAAACACACACACACACATATGTAATAAATAATAAGACGACATTTACGCTTATCAGAAGTTGCTAGTAATTTATAAGCACCAATCGACAAAAAGTAAATAAAATTGCTTTTCAACAAAACTTAGCGAACCTGACACACATGTCGAAAAGTCATTAATAATGTAGCTGGATGCCACATTCAAGTGGCAAGCGGCAAGCGGCAAGCGGCAAGTGGCATTGCAACCACAATGAAAATCGACAGTCAACCCCCAAAAATATATATATCGAATACTAGTGCCACACCCCCTCCAAATGGGGAATGTCAAACGTGCCGCTTGCCACTGTCAAAGTAAATTTATGCACCCATGTCTTCCGCTGCCCATTCCCCAGCTACCCTGGAAGGATATATTGGAATCTACCTGACAACTAAAAGTATTTTGTAGTTACTCGCATCTCACAGCAACAAAACTTTTGTGCCTGCAACTAATTTCAATATCATCAAAAATTAATTTCACTAATTCGATTAGTGTAAGTTAAAGCTGCACCACTGCCTCAATTGTGGCTGAGTATCTGAGCGGTGGTGTAGACTGTTTGGTAGCTGTGAGCTGCGTGTGTGCGGTGTGTGTGGTACGTGGCTAGCAGTCACTTTGTGGCCTCGCTCTGAATTCATTAATTTAAGTCAGCTACCATAACTTTTCTTGGTCAAAATACATTCACAACATCTACGATGTGGCAATGGCGTGTGTTGCTTTCCTAATGCCCATAATATATGGGCATTAGCTCAATGATTGCCGTTAAGCTCATTTCGGGATTAAGATAATATCATAAGAGTTGTTCTTAAGGCAGATTTTGTGGCTTAAGATTAAAGCAAATATTTTATTAAAATTTAAATGTTCAGAATATTTGAAATTAATACTATTTAGACCCCGAACTCTAAAAAAGAGTTATAATTATAATTGTTAGAATTGCTACAAAATAATTCACTAATTTTTAACTAGCTTAAGCAGGCTCCCACTATCTGTTGTATCTTACTGTGCATTTCTTTTCGACTGAGAATTCAACTGGGAATTTACATATTCCAGCTGTAATACCAAGCGAACGGAACTTTCAGTAGATCTGAAATCCAAAATTCTCCCATAGGAAAGACACAGCGATAAAAAAATAGAAATTTGTATTTGTTACTTGAGCTATCGTAACCAAACTCATACATTATATGTATAGTACCATTTTAACTATCCTCACTAAGTTTGGTACGGATCGGACGACTTATGTTTATGAAAATAACATTTATTATAAAAATCGCTAACAAATCTACCAAATTTCAGTAAACTGATGAAGTGAAGTTTTCAAGTATATTTATTATTTAAACATTAAAATATATTTACACTCAATTCAATTACCTGGTTTCCGTTTAGACATTACAGAGTACCTGCTGTCATTTTAAAGAGATCTCACAACTCCGCAATTACCTCTTAAAGCCTACTCAGCGCTGTCATTGCCTTCGTCGTCGTCGTCGTTTCCCAAAGCTGTGCATTTAATTAGGTCTCCGGCATAAATGCGATATGAAAAGCAAACCCAAATGGCAAATTACACACAACATTTGAGAAACATTTGCGTATTCAGTTTACAAAAAGAATGTTCACGCGAAATGAAATGCCAAGAAATGAAAGACAAGGATACGAGTCCTTGCGCCGTTTACTGTATGCAGTGCATGAGTTCTCCCCTCTTTCATTTGACTTTATTTAATTTGGCTTTATGGTCGCTGCCGCACCTTATTTCATTTTGAACAAACAAAAAGCTGGCAAATAAAAAAAAGTTAAATATAAAAAGAAGCAAAAAATTCTCATGTGTGAAAAAGCATTTGAAGCCAAAGTCAAAGCTGAAGTTGAATTGTAAAAAGCCAAATGGATCCACGTCGAGAGCCAAAAGTCACGAAGCCACAACAGGGATGAGCAAGTGGCAGCCCCACTCACACCACTCCCCTTACTCTTAAACTTCCCCCAGCCCTTTTCACTCGTTGCCCCACCCCTTTCAGCACCCCATAGTAGAGAAGGTAAAAGCAAACGTGCGCTTGCTTTTCACTAATTGTCTTTGCCGTGCGTGCGTGCGCGTTGCCAAAGAGGGCGAGAGTTGGGGAGAGAGAAGAGTGGGAGAGGTGGGTAGAGTGGTGTTGAGGTGGTTGCATATATTTTACGGTTGTTTAGCTTCACGTATGCGGCAGTTGCCTTTTATGGGCCCTCTATAAATGGCATTCTCTCAGCCGCAAATTTACTTAAAAATTCCGAATGAATGTGTAAATTCCTTGAGCTGCTGCAAAAAGTTTATTCATTTCATTTTTGGGTTTCTAAAATATTTTTTTTTCTTTTTGTAGCTATTGTTGCACACCTGGCCAATTATGCCATATAATAATAGGCTGTTGAAATTGCATTATTCATTTAATGATCAAAAATACATTTTAAAATTGCCGCAAGGCAGCTCGTGATTCGCTATGTCGGAATCACTTCCGTTCGGTTGACTCAACAGAAAGTCTCAATATAGATCAGTTACCATTAAAATAGCACGTACACACGAACAGTAAAATTTGGCTATGACAGACAGCTCTTAAATGAACTTTAGCTATAATGATTTGCCATCTTTCGAGTTCGTTAAGCAAATATTTAACTTGTATTGGGCTAAGTATTTTTACCACTGCACTTACCACATGTCAATCAAAAATCTCCCACTGTGAGCCGCACCACAGGATTCAGTTTATGAGTCGTCACACTGTTTTGTACTCTGTTTGTTTGTTTGTCATACTTTTTGCTTGGTCTGGCAAATTCCCCGTGCCAATTAAATGTCGCTTTTAGCTTGTCATGCGGCCTGTTTGGGGCAGTCCAAAGGCAAAGCCAAAGACATTCATTCATATGACAATGCCGCAATGGTAATGAGCCAGCAGCAATTCAAGCCACCCAAACTACCCAGTTGACAGGACAAGTCACTCAGTCTAAGGACTGCGCAGCGTGCTCAGCGTGTGCTCGCTTGCATGTCCTGCCAAAGTAAATTAATTGCAGACCTCTGTCAGGGACCTGTTCCCATTTGCTTGGCTTCCAACCGATGTTTCTCTCGCTCGCTGTACAAATTAACATTACCATCAACAACAAAACGGCAATGAGACTGAGTGCTCAAGTCTTATAAGAAACTTGCGTAGATTAATCGGCCTGATTAACCGCACGCATATCCTCCCTGCATAATGCCAAATCCCCTTACCCGATCCGGCAACCGATCCCAGTCTCGCACATCCGGCTTGCCTATTCATTATGCAATTATTTTGAATGACTCTCGTAAGTGATATTTCCGAGGCAATTCGATGTGTATATTTCATGCGGTCTTGTTATAACAAATGCATTTTCATTAAGGCCGATTAAAGTCTTGGGCCTTTGGGGAATTAAGTTGGTTAAGGTTAAATAAGAAAGAAAACTATTAGAATTTATTTAATTTGTTATCTGGTCTCTTCTACTTAACCAGCTCAGTTGAGCAGAGTTCGACAGTTGGATTCACACACATTAATACACATACAATGGATCCCGGTTTCTGCCCAGCTCTTGCACACGCATTCACACATATGCACTCTTCTTGGCTTGTGTGCTGTGCTCTTCTTACTAATGCAAAATTAGTTTAGAAGATTCACTTTTAACTATTTTGAACGATCCGGCAACACGCAAACCTACCTGTTTACGCGCAATCAACAGCTGTTGCTTTCCCAACCGTCTTAAACAACATATATCATTATTTGAAACTTATAATTATTAATGTAATATAAAAATTTATTTAGTAATACACTTTCAAATAACTAACAGTCTATTCGGCTATCGCACTCTACAGTTATCTAACCGATCATGTTAATCGATAAAACATCTTTAGGAATAAGTGTTGCCTAACACAGCGTACAAGTGCTGGAAAATACAGTCCGTAATCAGCTGTCTTTGTTTTGCCGAACAGCGTCAAACTATTAGTCATGTCTTTTATTGTTTATCTCTGAAAACAAATCAATGACTAAGCTCTCTGGGCAGTGAAAATCGGTATCAAAAACTCTGTTACTTTGTGTGTAAAATGGCTTTAAATATATTGGATTTAAATGATTATTGTCTGGGCAGTGTGCTAAGATATCACGATCTTGAAGATCATGTGCGATTCGCTCAATCTTGTGCTCGATTCCGTGATGTTCTCAGAGATTGGGCACCGGTGCTCTATCCCGATTTTAGAATTAAACGTACCAACGATACGGATCCGGAAACTATTAAATGGGAGCTAGAACTGCTGGGTATACTTCGTGATATCATTAAGAGACTTTACTTGGATATACAACAAGTCGGTGGAGAATCTCCGCTTTCCATTGACGATCTCTGCACTCAGATTAGAGAAATGGAGAGTCTGGAGTATATAGCAATCAGCGAGGGAAGTTTGTTTGGTAGATTGAACACAAAAGGGAATAAACCAGGTGAACAACTGATCGAGAAGGCTCTAAATGCTATAGAGTTTCTTCCTAACATAAAGAGTGTTAGTTTCAGCAACAAGACGGACACGTGAGTTTTTAAATATTAATTTTTCAATACAAAATACTAACCATTTTTTAAAATATATTTTTAGATACACTGCCTGCAGTTTGAACCGCATGAAATGCCTGGAAAAGGTTTCCATTGATAGCAAAATAGCCGCTGAGGATTTGGTTGAGTTGTGCAAGTCAAATACAAATCTACGAGTTTTGTGGCTAAGAGAAGTGGTGGGAGAACTGGCCGACATTGTGCCTCATTGTCAAAATCTTGAAGAAATTGCATTTCCGATGTTTGCTAGTCACAAATCTTATGCACAACTAGCGGAGCTGCCAAAACTCCGCAAAATAATCATAAAAAGCACAAATACCACTTCTCCGTGTGCAAAGCTGACTGAACTCTTTGATGCATTTGCCTCCAAGAAGGAAGAATCTAAACTAGAAAGTTTAATACTATTCAGTAACTTAAACTTTGACGAGACCAGTAAGTTAATCGAACTGACTTCCTTGAAGGAATTACGCTGTGCATTCGATGATGCTAGATGCATAGATCTGTTGACGGATCTTACCGAATTGGAGGGTCTTTATATAATGCTGGGACGTTCCGCTGCCGGCTCAAAGGAGTGTTTGAATGTGCTTAGATCTTGTCAGATGCTACAGTATCTACATATAAACTCAAATCTATCAACCGAATTTGTGGGCAAGGCCTTGGAAGTCTTGAAAAAGGTTCGCCTTCCTGCAAAGCAGAAACCTTTGCAGTTGTACTCCACGGGCGTAATGCATTTGTGTAACGAGGAAGGCGTAAGTATTTTTTAATTGACTTGATCTATATTTCCTAGGTAATTCTTAACTGCTTTTGTGTTTTTATAGGAAAAACTGATTGATAACGACTATTGCACGCTGGTTAATCAATCGACACATTTGCGAGCTTTGCCCTGGAGACTACCAAACTGAGTATTTATCAAGTTTTACAACAAATTGATTTGTATGGCTCTCTGTGCTTAATTTCGTGACAAGTAAATATTTAATATTCATTTTTGCATAAATTCAGGCCACAATAAATCATTGTTGCTATCAACAATTATAATTTATAATTGTAACAATTAAGTCTTAAAAATGCCTCACATTTTGCACTGCGGTGCTATGAAATATAGGCTAGTGAATTACCACCGATTCTCTCGACATAAATTTGCGCAAAAAATAATGAAACATTAAAAATAACAACAACTGGCAGAGGGCCCAGACAGACACGGTCTCAGTGTCTGGCCGTGACGTCACAGCCATATTAAAGTGCCAACTAAGTAGCAAAATAAAATGCAAATTAAATGAAAATATATATGTATATATATTAAATTAAACGAAAATTGCACTAGTTGGTGCCGTAAATTGAAGTGATATATGGTCTGGATTTGGATTTGGATTTGAGCTACTTCTAGTTCTCCTGATTGGTCGTTGGCAGCACGCCAGGTGTGTGTGCTGGTGTGTGTGTGTGTGTGTGTGTGTGTGTGTGTGTGAGTGCGTGCTGTCGTTTTTTGTGCCCCAAACATAACGTAATTAGTTGCAACGGCAAACAAGTGAAGAAATACAACAACAACAATTAAAACGAACTAAATAAATTCTTGGGAACGTGCATAAAAAATTATTTGCTTTTACGCATGAACGCTTGCCCAATGAAGACTTGTATTTTGTTTATACCCAGTAAACTCAAGCTAAGGAGAGGGTATAATGTCAACAGACAGCTGTTTGTTTAAGTTAGGCATACAGAAATTCTATAGTTTAAACCTACTTCGTTTTGTAACTATTAAAATAATTGCAAAGTATCTATGTTTTAAATAATGCGTATCAGATATTTAGTTTCTTCTAAGGGAAACATGAATTTATTTTTAATTGGTATCTCGTCTTTAAGAAATCTTCACTGACCCGTTCCTATGTACTTTTGTCTATTTCAGTTGTTAAATAATTTGGCAATGAACCAAAAAAGCGGCCACAGCAATAACAACTGATTTGTACAGGTGCGAAAACTCTGTGATCAACACGTCGGAAAACCCAAGCCTATAGACATTTCTCTCTGTCTGTCTCTCCGACTGTTTGTCTGTCTGTTTGGCCCTGGTTCACTCTATAAACGAAAGATCATGCCCTTAATGGCGCTTGTTTTTGATAGTGCGTAGCATCTGTCATAAGGACTCAATGAAACGCTTTTGTTTTGAGTTTTCCGAGTTTGCGACAGGTCGATCATTGTTTTGTTTTCCTATTTATATTTTTCTTTCTTGTTTTTCTAGCATAATAAGAGTCGCCTCCGTTTGTTTATTTGCCAAGCGTCTTATGATTTTTTGTCTGCTCTGCCGTTTTTTTATTGTATGGTTTATTTTTAGTGGCAAGAGCAGTGCTAAAAATTTAGTAATTGCACCTAGAAGGGTCAACAAATGTATTAAAATTTAATATAATTTGGAATAGATATTTATATATTTAAAAATTCTTCATAAGGAAATTTAGATAGTGTTTGTCTAGTATTCTTTTGCTAGATTTAACCCCTAGTTCATTTGTTTAATTGCATTTAAATCTGTTTATAAATAACACAGCTTCACTCAGTTGTGGCCTTTAAAAGTTCAAAAGTCAACGTTAAACAGATTGCCCAACGCAGGCATTCTTTTGGCCACGCCCACAGTGTGTCAAACACGCTAATTTACTGTTACATTATTTACATATAAACACACACACACACAGCTGTATACAAATATATAAACACACAAGGAGCGATAAAACTGAAAGGTTGTCACTTTGGAGGCGTTAGGCGGTCGTTCGTCGTACTCTGGTGTTGCCGATGGAGACACACACATAATAAGAAAGGAAGAAAAAAACAACAAGAACAACAACAAAGAAGAACGAGGAGGTGGCAGACAGGGCGCATGAGCAATATCTTTTGTCGTTGGCAACATGAACGAACACAAATGTTGCTAGTCGAAATACATCAACAACTTTCAAAACACTTTGAAATGTTGTTAAAATGCATTTTTTATCAGCTAAACAATTTAAACATTTTGCTATTATTTGTGGCATAAACAAGTGTGTTTAAGTTTTAAATTGTTTAATAATGAACTGACATAAAATACACAAAATGTTGCCAAACTCTTTTGAGTCAACATCAATGGCATCCACAAAGTTTCCCGCCAATTGCAGGCCAAGCCGAAGTGTATACAAACAACACACACAAACACATGCAAGTACACGCACACACACACACATTCAAGCAACCCCCAAAAAGCCACAAAGCAAACAGTGGTGGCGGTGGTGGTGTTGAGTTGGCGGTGAGTGGAGCGGCTTGGGGAGGCAGCAGTGGCTTGCGTTGAGTTGGGTTGAGTTAGGCGTTAGTCGGTTTTGGCCATTTCGTACAGTGGAAGCGTAAAATCTGCTCAGCTCCAGCTGTAACCAAAAGCCGGCTACCGGCTTCCACCACCACTCCACTCCCCCTTCAACGCTCAGCACTCCTCTCTGTCCCACTAGCACACACACACATACGCTCCGCTCTGTTATTTACATTTTGTTTTGCCGGCTTTTCTCCATCGTTTGCCGCAGCCGACGAGTAACGAATGCGATTTAGCCGACAGCGCTTCGGATTTTTGCCTTCGTGCTTGACGCTCGGCTGTTCGCTGTTTGCCGTTAGCTGACAGTTGTGTGGGCTCGAATACGAATCCGTTTGAATATCACGTCAGTTGGCAACGGCCTGCATGCTAACACGGACGTGTATTTTGCTCGAATTTTTCTCAAAATTTTTCAAATAAGCATTTTTGAGTCACAGTGTGTGCGCGTGTGAGTGAGTGTGTGTTGTTCTTCTTGTTGTGCCGTGTCTTATTTTGAGTTATCGCGATTGTTGCGTCTAAAAGTGCAATTAGTGTCGCAAAGAAATAAATAGAAGAGAAAATGAATTGATAAATCGCCAAGTGACTGAAGCTAAAAAGATCAGCAAAAAGATTTGTAAAAGTTATAGCCAAAGAAAAGTGTTGAACATTAAGTTTGAAATCCGTTTGGAAAAGCTCCAGTTATTGTCCAATAAGGTAAAACTCTATTTAGATCAAATTCTTTAACAGCAACGTGAACAAATGTGTCACAAAACGCGCCTGTTAATTAAAGACAGAACGAATTTTCAAGAATCGGGGAAAACTAAATTAAAAAGAAGAAAAAAAATGTGAGCTGAGTATGATGTTATTGAGGGTGCCATGGCCAATCCATCCATCACTCAATTGCCAGTTCAGAAATTTTGGACTTTCTTTTTTCTCTGTTCATGTTCAGCTGCGACATGGCTGTTTTCTGGCCGCTTTTCCTTCTGTTTTTATTGTTTCCTTCTTTTTTTTGCTAACGCCCCATAACAACTGTGCATTAAAATTAATTTCGAAATTTAAATTGAGAGCATAACAACACAATGCACATGTGTTTTTTTTTTGTTTTTGGTGCTCTGTGTGCTCCATTGCGTCATAACACCCAATTCCAATAGCAAATCCAATTCCAATTTCAGACCCAGTCACAGACCCGAACCATTCGTCTGGCTGTTAACGATAAATAATCAGCAGACTTTCCGCCAGTCGCTTTGATTTTCTGTATTTCGTCTGATGCCATAAATATTTATGCAATTGGACGCACTTGTTTAAACAGACAGGCACTTCATAAGTATGTTTCTTCGATCAGTCATAAAGAGGTAGTGAAATGGTTGGGGAGGGAGAACAGTTAGCATATCATAAACGTTGAATTGTTTATGGCTTATGCAATTTGCCTGGCCACGCCTCTCAATTAAAACTTGGCTGGTGAATGTGAAATGAAATGAAATTATCCCTCATTGTTTTGATGTTATCAGCTGAGCGTTACTATCCTGCCAAACCACTCTTCTACTACTACTGCCTGTTTGTTGCATGTTGGCTAACAAAATAATTGACAAAACAAATCATTTACGTGGCAAAAGTTTCAGGCCCAAAACCAAAAACCAAAACCGCACACGGCGGCACAACACGCAACATGTACAAGTATTTTGACGACATCAAAAACTAGGAAAAAAAGAGAAACAAAGGGAAAACAATAGCAAAAGTATAAACAAAATAAAACAAAACAAAAACAAGTAAGAAAGGCTACAGTCGATCGAGCCGACTGTAAAAGACCCCGTACTCCCATAGTAGTGCCCATTTTATTAAAATAAAAATTTAAAAATGAAATTAAAAAAATTAAAATGAAATATTTACATATTGAATTAAAATTAAAAAGTAAATAAATTAACAATCGTCATTGTCAGCATTCGAACCCGCGATCCATGCGAAGGTTCCACATTGCGCCGCAACTCTACCAGTTGCACCACGACCCTCTTCTATCATTCTTCCGATTATTTGCAAATATGTATGTGTGCTCATACATACATATGTGTGTATGTATAGCATTGTTCGGCGCGGCCAGCGGCTGCCGCCAAAGCAGGTAGAGAAAACGTTCGAACATATGTTTGTATGTTTCTGTGTTTGTTTGTATGTGTTGCGCGCATGCAGTGATTTTGCAGTAAAATAACGTGAACTTTGAACCGAAATTTCTCTGTTGTTTGACATAGGATTTTGATGCCACTTTCAGGAAAGTTAGAAATAGTATGTCTCTAAGCGTATGTTAAATTACAACACTGTACTATTTGATTTAATGCCTGCAGAAAGGCATTGAAATTGGAGAGTGTTTTAGTTCCTATGAGCAAAGGGGGCGTGGCAGCTCAAAACTTTAAATGACATTGCATTTAGGCTGTCTCTGGGAACCTGCGTACCAAAATTGGTGCTCCTAAGTGCCATAACTATTGAGTTATTCGCTTAAAACAAAAATTTTTTCGAGGCGTGTCTGGTTTTTTGCTTATTGCGGGGGCGGTAGGGGGCGTGGCAACAATTTGAAATAAACTTGATCTGCGTACATCATAAACGGACTTTCATTCCAAATTTGGTGTCTCTAGCTTTTGTAGTTTAAAAGATCCAGGTGTTCATACAGACGGACGGACAGACGGACAGACGGACAGACGGACAGACGGACATTGCTATATCGACTCGGCTGTTGATGCTGATCAAGAATATATATACTTTATGGGGTCGGCCACGCCTCCTTCTGCCTGTTACGCACATCTCGCTTCTGACAAACTTAATAGACCCCCTTTACTCTTTTTTAAAGAGTACGGGGTCTAATCAGCCTGTGCTTTGCCACAAATAAAAATATGTACATCTATATAAATAACTGCATAATAATGCGAGACAACAATGCAAATTCAAATACCAATGTTGCAATCTTTTGGGACAGTTTCCAATGACACTCTATAAATTATACAGAGCATATACAAAATTCTCAAGTGATTAAAGAGCTGAAATTTATAACAACATGTGCACTATAATTTAATATAAATCCTTTAACTATTTGATCACATTTGCTGTTTAATTTAAAAAACAATTTTCACTCAATTTATTTTTATGCTTTTTAACAGTTATCACTCATAAAATAATGTTTATTTTTAATGCTCATAAAGCACACAAATCAAACATTACACATACGCCGCGTATTTCAACATAATGGTTAATAAATTCAATTGTATGATTTATTTAACTATTTATTTTATGTTTTATTGCCTTTTCCGGCTAAAAAACATGTTGAATAAATGTGCAACTGTTAATTCCAGTGAAAAGTGTGTACAATTGTGTATGTGAAACATCTGCCAAGATGCCTGTTTTGTTTGTGCCATTAAACTGATTGACTAGTCAGTTGTCTGGATTGATTTACAATTGGCAGTAATGTAGATTGAACATTTAATACCACTTACTACTGTGCAGTGTGAGCTCTGATTTATATTTTATATTTTTCGAAATGTAATCGAATAAAATGCAAACCGCTGTTTAAATCACATTATGGTCGAAAAACCGCAAATTTGCCGCCTCTCGTGGGGATATGTCAAGGGTGTTTATTTGGTTTGTGGCTCACAGTCGATTGCCTGATTTGCAGTCAACATGTTAACAAGTTGTTAAACACACACTGTGTTTTTTCTGGGGGGTATCGCCATGTTAACAGCCTACTTTCAGGCCCAAAATCCCCACATTTATGGCTATTAGTTTTTGGTTATTGTTAGTGTCGATAAACGTTACAATATGACCCATCCAGCAGTACAGCGCATTCCTGTTCCTCTTGACCATTTCGTGCATGACTTTATGGCCTACAAACTGTGTTAGGCCTGACAAATGTTGGCTCAAGTGTCTCGATCTTATTGTGGCTTATTACAATCGAATTGCTTCTTATTGCCGCTCACAGCGGTCAATCGTTTTTATTGCCTATTCATGCGAATAATAATAATAATTATCTGTGAGCTTAATTTGCAAAATTTTAATTTATTAGTCAAAAGAGAATTATAAGAAAAGTCGTCGAAGCTATAAGAAAATATTACAAATTAAGTAAATTAAAAAGAAAACGGAAGAAAGTGTAGTAAAATTTTTTAAAAATGAAATTTTATTCGAAAGTGTCTAATTAACATAAAAATAATATGTCACATTTAAATGTAGTAATTTATACAATGTACTCAAGTTACAAGAAATTTCTATGTAAATTTTAAGCACATGTTCTAATTATTTTTTAATACAAATTAAAGAAAACACAGGAAGCACACATAATGAAAATAGTAACACAAAGTAAAGTGTCTAATTAAAAATAGATAAACATTAATAAAATTCTAAATACTTAAATGCAGTCAGATATGCCAAATATACAGAGGTTCCCATTGTAGTTTAGTGTATAAATATTTTCAGAAATTTATGTGCGTAATTCTCCAGAATCTAAAGTTTAGTCATGTCCTTGAAAACATGAGCTAAGGTGACGATTGGGCAAATAAAAAGAGTTGCCAACTAGTCTATATGGTTTATTGGGGCGTGAAAAACTTAACGGCAGTTTAATTGTGTTCGAGTATCTCATGGAAAATGGGGCCAACATGTGCCATCGAGTTGGCTGCTCGAGGAAAATTGAGTCACTTGGTTAATCAAGTTTTTCGATTCTTCCGCTGTTTATTTATGTATGTGTGTTGTCTAATTTATATTGGTTGTCTGCTTTGCAGACTTTTGCACCAGCAAATTGTAACGATAATAAGTATAAAAATTTCAACGGCTTTGTCATCGTCGCCTCACAGCTTGCTATAATTACCAGCAAAAGAAGACGCCAAATAGCAGCGCAAAAACTGTATGAAAATCCACTCATTACCTGTGCATATTTTTGTAGTTACAGCATCCCAGCCACGCCCTCCGAGGGGCTTTTGCAGCATCAAAGCAGCCGTCGTATTAACTTTTCATCCAAAACAGGCAACTCTTTCCCTCGATTTTCCGCTCTTTTCGCCAAAATTGCAGCTATTAAAATGGAAAAATCAAAATTTGTATGTATGTAAGAACAGGTGTGAGTGCAATCGAGTGACTGGGGTTGAGTGATGGAAAATTCCAAGCATATCAAAACCATTTGGGCCACAATTGCAATTGCAAATGCAAATTCAAAATGGGAATGCAACTCGCAGGTGCCGAGATGCTAGCTAATTTATGAGCTGTGTATTGTGGGTTAATGTAACCGTAAATTGCCAGTTTGAGTTGAACAAGATGTCGAACCACTGACAAGGCCAAAAGGAAAACAGAGCAAATTCGACCAGGTCAGCACAAAGCCCAAAGAGCCGCACGCTCCACCTACCCACAATGGGATATTGAGTGTCAAAAGAGTTCTAATTGGCAACCAGTTCGACTACAGTTAACAGCATTAAAACAGTGTGCAAAAAAGCGATCGAAATGAAACACTAGCAAAATAATGAATGAACAGTTAAATAGACATAATTGAAATTGAATTTAACTATTTAGTGATTGTCAGTTTGACTTATTTATTTTTACCGGTAAAGTAATTAAATGTGAACTTCATTCGTTAGTTTTTTAAGCCAAATTTTGCAGTACAATTGATAAACTAGACTACTAATTCTGATGGTGTAAGAATTAAATAAATATTTAAACAAAATGTTTAAATTTGCCAGCTTTATTCTGCCAGTAATATATTTTTATTAGCATTCTTTGGAAATAAATATTTATACAAACAAGTGCATTGGCCAAGTATTATTCTAAGAACAAATAAGTTTATTTATTTTAGCCACCTGACAGTTCTTGTAATAAAGAAATTCCCCGATTTATTTGGATTAGATTTTTCCTCTTTTAATTCAGAGAAATTTATGCAGCTACAAACAATATTTACATTTCTATAACTTTACCTTGAACAGATTATTTATCTCAGAAAATCCATTTAACCTCTTGATTTTAGATACTAGCAGAAAAGATATTTAAAGTCGCCTTACTTATAGCGAGATCTAAAGTCTTATAAATACAGATATTTTTGACTTGATGTTCGTCATATTCAATCAAAGTATACAGTATCTAATATAAGAGCTATAAATATTTGTACAGTAGTATTAACTGATTGATGTTTTCCTGTCAGGAAACCATTTGCCAACAGCGTGAAAAATACTCTCACTACATTGTCAGTTGTTGTTTTAGCCATTTTCATTTCCATTTCCATGCACATTTTGACCTTTGTTTTTGGGGGCTTACGTGTTTCAGTCTCTTTGGTTTATTGATTCCAAGTGTGAGCCACTTGATTCACTTTTGGGGAGGTAGAAAACTGTGAAAGAAACTGAAGCGAAGCAAAATAATTAGCAGATACTCGTACTTGTAACTCGAAAGGTTGGATCATAAATTCAACGCCGACATTCCATGTCAAGGCTCAACGGCAAATCGATTGATAAATTAATCAAAATTAGGCCTTGAAAGTGTATCGTATAATAAATATTTATAAGTTCTACTCGTATATATTTCTCACAAAATCCGTAGTCCTTAGTTTGGCGTGTCTCGCTGGGAAATTTTCAATTTCAACTGCAATTTAAACGTCCATCAATAACCAGCAAAGGCTGCCAGTCAGTCAGAGAGTCGGGCAGTGGCTTGGGGGGGTGTTCCAAGCGGGCAAATCGCCAGGAAAACGTTAAAGCACAGATTAAATTGTACTTGGTATTTGTTGTGGGCCATATTTCATGCTCTGCGTACAAATCCAAGAAATGAACTCAGTCTGACAACGAAGCCACTTAAGCCAACTTGAAGTCATCACACACAGAGCCAGACAGGGTTTGAGGACAGGAACAGAAACAGGAACAGGGAGTGGGCCGGAGACTTCTTGCAGGCGCAATACCCAGTAGCGAGTGGGTGCGACTGACAAATGAAGAGTGACATTTACAAAACAGCTAAAAAACAAAACCAAATCATTCTCGTGCAACTTGTCGCGACAGTTGAGTTTTTAAAAGCAACTTGTTGTCATAAGGCCGCGAGTTCTGCGCTCTTTTTTCTCCCTCTCCCATTTGTCTGTTTTGTATGCTGCAGTTGGCGGAGAGAGCGGGGGCAGAATTGTATTGTTGGGTACGTGAAAGATTTAAAATAAAACCACTTAGCTACTGCTTCAATTTTTTGACAATTCCTAAAGCCTTCGCGTGGGCGTGATAAAGTGTCCTTAGGGATTTAACACCATTGTCACAGTTTAGAATTTTAAAGCAGTTGAAAAGATATAAAAATTTAAGTTAATTATAAATAAGCAGTAAAAGAAAATAGTTATTATATAAAAAAAAAATAGTTTTAGTCTTAAAAATGCAAATTTCATTAATAAATATATTTTTACTTACATTGGAAAAATGCGCAACTAATAAAATTATTTAAGTAAAGAAAATACTTATAAAATAAGTTTAATTAAATGCAACATTTCATTGCCTTGCAAATGTTAATTAATATAATTAATTACAAAACTAAACTAGACTGTTTATAAGTTGTATCTTTTAAGTTAAAAATAAATCTTACTTGGAATATAGAAAATATTTAGCACAAATAAATTTTATATACTTACCTTCCATTTTTGCATTTTAAGTTTTGTTTATTTTGAATGCAATTTAAACAATTAATGTCAATCTGCGTACTGAGCAAATAATTGGATTATTCAAAGGAATACGAATACTCGTATTTAGATAATTCTTGCTAATCAAATTAAATGAATTTCATCTGTTTGGTCTTTTGATTTTCTCATTTCCATTTCCACTTTCCATTTGACTCTTCGCCTGACCAGCACCTTTCTTTGTATATATTTAAGTCAATTTATTGTGGTGCATTTCAATTATTTTAATGCTAAAATAAATAAAGTCGCTGCGATTGCGAAATGTTTATAAACAGACAAATACAAATATATAAATATATATATGTTTATGTGTGTTTATTTAAATTAAAGCAGCAAAAAAACTACAAAATATATGAACTGTAAAATTACAACAACAAGAACAAGAAGAACTGCTACGACATCGAAGGCACCCCAAAATAGCTAAAACATTAAGAATATGAATATATATTGAGTATATATTGTTTTTGTGTGCATTTTAGTTGGGCTCGCTGCTCACCTGCGGCGCTTTTCAAGTGCTGCTGTTGACTGCCACAACATCATTATCATCTTCATCAACATGTTGGCGATGATGATGAGCATCATTGTCTCGTCGGCTGTCCATTTCAATAGAATTTATTTTGTATTTTTAGCGCACTTTTCATTATTAACTAAAAACTGTCAGTTAGGCACACATATACATAGGTGTAATTTATACACCTGCACACACACACAGACATTCGTTCAGTTGATTTGAATGTCAGACTGGCAAGCATTCAACGCTTGAGGCAGCTTCGTCTAACAGTCGGCAGCGGAAATTTTGAACATGTGGAAAGTTGTCAACATTTCAAACGCAAAATGGCGCAACAAGTTGCCAGCAACAAAATGGCGGAAACGTGTCGCTGTCAACGCTGACGTAGGCGTCGGCGTCGTCGTCGCTGCCCGAGACTTGAATCAAAGTTTTAGTGCGCCTGTAAATTTATGAAATGAATTTTTAAACGCAACTTTAAACTTTTTTATTGCTTTGAGAGTTGCAACAGGAGTCGCAGTGGCAGCGGCCGAGGCAAATGCAGCATCCTAATTGTGGCAAACTTTCGTAGTATCTACGATAGCCGGTCCTTCACCACCCCCACCCCCACCCACCCACCTCTCTCTCTGCTGTCTGTGTTTGGTGAGCCGCCTGTACGCTTTTGTCCCTGTCGCTGTTCATTGACTTTGGCAGGCAACAACGGCTACGACAACGTTGTGAATGTTGCACACACAAGTTACACACACCCACACACATGCAGAGAGTGAGTCAAACGCATTGTGACTTTGTTTTTAATACACTTCAGTGGGCGCTCCATCGATCGACAGGACAAACAAGTCGCCTGTCGTTGTCTGCCAGCCGCAGTTCATTACTCCTCCAGCCATGTCCTCTGGCCAGTTTTGTGCACTGACTTTTCATGCTCTCATATTTTTTGCTACGCCACGCAACCTAACGCAACGCAACGCAACTTCATGTTATCCTTTTGCCTTCACATTGGGCCATGACAAAGATAATCAGACATGACTTCAACGGATATTGGCCACGTTTCGTTTCATGTTAGCCAAGTTAATCCACTATTCACATCAATATCAATTGCCAACTCGCCGTTTTGTTTATGCCAAACATTGTTCAGTATAAATTCTTAAATTGTTATTAGCTATTTAGCTGGCAGCAGTCGAAGTCCCCAGCCAACTCTTTGGGGCTTATTTCTAAGCAAAAGTAAACATACAGAGTTGTATTTAAAAGTTATTGATACTCTGTAAAATTAATATTTTAAATAACTGAAATCTTGAATGATCAATTTAATTTGCCTTAAGAAATATATGTGGAATCTCTTGGTACTAAAAAAAAGACATAATAAATAGTTGAAAATCCCTAATATAATTTTAAATAGTTAGTCTAAATTTATATATAAAAATAATAGTCTTTGAAGATATTTTATGTATTATTATAATTTTTATTTATAAATTTCAAGGCTTATCATATGAGCTGCAGCCAACTTAACTAGCCCTTGATAAAGAGACAGTGTTGCCAGATCTTTTGGAGTGTCAAGCTTTGTAACATTGCCATGCTGACTTAAATAGCCAAGTGTATGAGGCTGGCGTCTGTTTAATGTTGGTCCGTAGAGAAGAGGACTCTTTGCAACACAGAGAAATATTCGTGTGCTCGGTATGTTTGGCATTTTGGCCACATCATCATAATTTGTGAATGGAGCTGGCAGGAAGTTGCCGCTGAAAGTTCATGAGTGTTCGTTTGTATGTTGAAACAAGTAGCCAAGTTTATAGTGTGGGGCAAAAGGTTGGGCAACCTTGTCATATCCTGTTGACGTCGCTGACAGACGTGCGCGCAACATTCTCAGGTGGACGGTCTACTCTCTTATCCCCCCCCGCTTCTTTCCACCTCTTGTGTCTACCTGTTACCTTTGCTGGCAACGGCGGAAGTGTGAAATATTTTTAGAGCACTCTTTCTTCTACCTTGAACAAATGGAATTTTTCGTTGAAGCGTATTTTATTGGCATTTTGCAGAAAATTTGTGGCTGCGCTATGAAAATGCAAATCAAATTGCGCTACAAACTGGCGACCTAACACATTTTTCCTATTACATTAGTATTTTTTTTTTCTTTAAATATTTCATGGGGTCTTTTTGAAAATTGTTCGCGTTCCTCAGTGGAAATCTCAATTAAGCTGAATTACCCAAAAACTGCAAAACATTTCGTGCATTTTGGTGTGCGCAGTGCGTATAATTGATTTAGCCAAATTGTTAAACGAATCAAAGTTGGCAAATTGCGCGTGCGACTAATGTGCACTTGTTACTGCAATTGTGTGCTACCCGAAAGAGGTCCTGAAGGACACGGCAATAAAAGCTGGTCAGCGTAGAGCCCACAAAATTCTGTAACCTTTTCATTTTACGCACACGTTGCATAAATTGTCGGTATGTTGCATAATTATGCGACAGTTGTCAATGAATTTGCATGGCATTGCAAATTTTCGTTTTGGCCAAGTTTACACCAGAGACAGTCACTGCTGGAACGTTCTAGCAAAAATGCAACAAATTAAAGCGAATTCAATTACTAATTAGAAGTGACTGAAATGTCGGAAATTAAGCTTAAATTATATGGGCAGGCAAAGCTGAGGGCATGTGGCACTAAAGTATAAACAAAGCTTATAATAAGTGTAACCAATAATGTTAAAGGGAACTTGATATTGCCACAAAGAATATATGGTTTATTGAAAATTCGCCTAAATGCCATTAAATTTCGTATAACCACTGAAAAAAAATATCTGAATTTATGAAGTGTTTAAAATAATCTCTCTATCTATCACACGAGCAACGTGATATTTTTAAACACTGAAAGATTGTTGCAAATTGATAGGATTGTACAAGTTGCAACTACATGAAAATGACAGCATGAAATTGCTGCAAATTCCACACCTGTCAGCGGCACACACACAATTTAGCGGCATTAAGTGTGTGTGCCAAAATGCTGCATGTTTTAGTATGTTTTATGTTGTTCTCTAGCTAATTAAATCAACTAAAACTCATACAAAGTACAGAATTGTGGATTATGATTTGGGACAGACACCCGCATCGGTGTTTTAGCTGTTGATTCTTTGAAATTTGGGTCAATTATGCGATTTGTCGCGCCCCAGACAAAACATGATGACGACGTTGATGAGAATGAGTTTTGAGGAAGGGAATGACGACGACAACTAAGAGAAGGCACATCCATCAGTCCCAAATCACACGTATGTCACTGCCATTGAATGGCTTTCATGTAGGGTGAGATGCGAGGGTGTTTTCAGTGTATCCAGTGTTTGTAAGTGCCCGATGGTTTTAACAGCTATATCGTCAAAAAAGTGCTAGTTCTTAGAGCAATTTAAGATTGAAGCTGTTTTTTAAATGCTGACAGAACTTTATATTTAAAGAATTCTTTTGAAGCTGGGAAACTTTTTAATATTAATTATATTTTTTTCGCTCAAGAATTTAAGCTATTTAAATTTCTTGTTCTTGATTTAACCAACAGAAAAAAACTGTGTATAAGTCAATTAACAGAGAAAATAAAACTTCATAAACCGCAAACACGGTTAGGGGTCAATTCACATATATAAATAATTTTTATTTCTTTGTTGTGTTCACATATTGATATATATAATATTTCTTTCCTAAAGCATTTTGCAAATAGGTCTACGTCGTTTAATTTCTGGACGATATACCACCGTGCGTATGGCTTCTTCAAAGACCATCCTCACACCCCTTTGGTTAAGAGCCGAACACTCCAAGTACGCGACGGCTGAGAGTTCCTTGGCCATAGCCAATCCTTGTGCATACTTAATGGGCCTAAGCTTCCTTCCCATGAGAGTGTCAATAGTTTTCGTGTCCTCGCGGAGATCGAGCTTTGTACCCACCAGAATAATGGGTACATTATTGCAATGATGACGCACCTCGGGAAACCATGTGTCACGAACATTCTCAAATGAGTCGGGCTTAATCAGCGAGAAGCAAACGAGAAAGACATCAGTCATTGGATAGGAGAGTGGACGCAGTCGTTCGTAATCCTCTTGTCCAGCCGTATCCCAAAGTCCTAGGTTAAAAGGCTTTCCGTCCAAAACAACGGTGGTCGAATAGTTATCAAAAATGGTGGGAATGTACTCATTCCCTGGAAAGGAACCTGACGTATAGCTCATCAGCAGGCAGGTCTTACCTACGGCGCCATCGCCAACAACAACACATTTGATTGACTTCATGACGTCGTCTTGGTTGTCGTTGTTGTTGCTTATGTCTCTTTGTGTGTTAATTGTAGGAAGTTTATGAATTTGCACAGCAGAAGCAGTGAAGTCTTTGCAATTCCGAAATAAAATGAACCTGAATAAAATAAATCACTTTAAAAATCGATGTTTTGAGGTTGGAACATACGGGCGATATTTTGACTCATATTTAAGAATTTATTTTATAAATGAACAGAAATAAAATGAATCTGATTGAGTTTGTTGATTATTAAGCTATGATTCAATTAATTTTCCTGTTTTCACATTTTTATAACGAAGCACTGAGAGTATAGCTTCATCAAAGACCGTCTTCATGCCCTCTTGGGTTCGAGCCGAACACTCCACGTACTTGACGGCTGAGAGTTCCTCGGCCATAGCCAATCCTTGTTCATAAGTTACAGGGCTTAGATTCTTGTTCTTGAGTACCTCAATCGTTTCCTTGTCGTTGCGCAAATCGAGCTTTGTACCCACCAGAATAATGGGTACATTTTTGCAAAAATGACTCACCTCTGGAAGCCATTTTTCACGAACATGCTCAAATGAGTCGGGCTTAATCAGCGAGAAGCAAACGAGAATGACATCAGTTTCTGGATAAGAGAGTGGACGCAGTCGATCGTAATCTTCTTGTCCAGCCGTATCCCAAAGTCCAAGTTTAAAGGGCTTTCCGTCCAAAATAACGGTGGTCGAATAGTTCCAAAAAACGGTGGGAATGTACTCATTCTCTGGGAAGGAACCTGACGTATAGCTGGTCAGCAGGCAGGTCTTACCTACGGCAGCATCGCCAACAATAACACATTTGACGGAAGGCATTACGACGTCTTTGTCGTTGTTGTTGCTTAAGTCTCTTTGTGTGTTAATTGTAGGAAGTTTATGAATTTGCAGAGCAGAAGCAGTGATGTCTTTGCAATTTCGAAATAAAATGAACCTGAATAAAATAAACCGCTTTGAGAATCGATGTATTGAGGTTGGAACATACGGGCGATATTTTGACTCATATTCAAAGAGTTTATTTTATAAATGAACAGAACTAAAATAATTCTGATTAAGTTTATTGAAAATTAAGCAATGATTCAATTTATATTCATAGTTTGCGTTTAACACAGTTTAAAAAAAACACACCGCGCATTAAATAGTTTAGCAATATTGTTTAGCTGTTAATTTTTTTATTTATTTATTAACGCAGACTAAATGCAGTCGCGAGTAAACCAAAATATAAAGTTTATATTTATAATTAAAATTAATGTTTATGACTATAAAAGATAAAAATATATTTTAACTGAAAATATTAAAAGAATTTAGAATTTAGTTAATTAAATTATTAAGATTATAAGATTGCAATATCTAGCTTTAAATCGTCCAAAATTCCAACTCTGTCGCGTGTTTGGTGGAGAGATATCTGTCCTGTCTGTGGCAGACAGACGCACAGCAGGTTGTTTTCGGTAATTATTTGTCAAATTCACACTGTCCACTAACGAGCTACAGGCAGCCAGACAGAGAGACAGTCATAAAGGGAAAGACGTACGCATTTAGCCACCCACACGCCCCCAATTTGGCAAATCAATCAACAGTTCTGACGGCTTATCAGCATACAAATAAATTCATATTGTATATGGTTAGGCCTATTGGGTCTATTACAAAATCCGTTGTGAACTAACGGAAGTAATTACCAACATTTTGTGACGAGTATTGGTAATAACAATTCCGAAATTCGATAACCAGATAAGATTAAAGCTGCACGCAGTTCTCCAAATGGATTTTCATCTAGCACTAAATTCTGTTCTGCCGAAAAGTATGCAATAAATCAACCCATTTTTCGACTTTCTGACCATTAAAGTCTTTTCTTAATTGTATTATTAAAAATTTGAAATTTAAAGCGTAAGTAAATAAATAAATTATTTAGTTTTCCTTTGTGGTAATTTATAATTTATGTAATTATTACATTTATAGAAATGTCTGCACTAAAGCAGTTGGCACTTGTTTTCCCTTCGCTTTCGATTTTGATTACGAAGCACTGAGAGTAAGGCTTCTTCGAAGACCATCTTCACGCCCTCTTGGGTTCGGGCTGAACACTCCAAGTACTTGACGGCGGAGAGTTCATCGGCCATGGCCAATCCTTGTTCATACGTTACAGGGCTTAGATTCTTGTTCTTGAGTTTCTCAATCGTTTCCTTGTCGTTGCGCAAATCGAGCTTTGTACCCACTAGAATAATGGGTACATTTTTGCAATGATGACGTACCTCGGGAAACCATTTATCACGTACGTTCTCAAATGAGGCTGGATTGACCAGCGAGAAGCAAATGAGAAAGACATCAGTTTGTGGATAGGAGATTGGACGTAGACGATCGTAATCCTCCTCTCCAAATGTATCCCACATTCGCAGGGTAATGGACTTCGCTTCAATTATCACATTGGATATGAAGTCATGGAAAATGCCGGAATTGTACTCATAATCCGGAAAGTTATTTGTAGTATAGCTGATTAGTAGGCAGGTCTTACCTACCGAGCTGTCACCAACAACAACACATTTCATATCCTGCATGACGTCGGTGTCACAGTTTTTCTTTGTGTTGTTTTGTAGTTTATAAATGAACACAGCAGGCGCAGATGCAGTGTAGTAGTTGCAGTTGCAGTTCCACAATAAAATGATATGGAACTTAAATCTGGAAATAAAATCGCATTCAAAATCGATACACTACAATTGCAATATATCGATTTTAATGCATTGAATCGATTAAACCAAAAGTGTCGTGAAAAATGCAAAAGAATTATATGCATTTATTAAACTATTTAATTTTCTGAAATGCTAAGATATATATAAAATGTAATTTTATTAATTAATAAATTAAGCACATTTTGTGACAAATTTCGCGGAGTTTTAATAACCAGAATTGGTTAATCTCATGTACTACATAATTTCATCCCGCGCAAAAGTATGCAATGGATAATTTGACACTCACAATTTCCGACGAGGTTTATCTGCTTTTTCTCCAGACATTCCATTGTCATAGTTTTGTCATTAACCCAATAAATTTTCATTTCGTTTTCATTATCCGACATAATTCACATAAAATCACACATTATTTGCTTTGTTATGTTTATTTACAATTTTTATTTATTATTGTTTTTATTACATTATTACTCTTCAACAGTAAATTATGTGTTAATACATAAGCATTTATAAATAAATTGTATTTTCTTTGTTGTAATACATTTTTTATTGTATGAGTGTTTATTATTCAATATAATTTGTATATAAACACAAAAGCACATTGTGGCTAAAGTCGATGCATAAATTAGCGGCTTTTTTTTTATTTTTGTCACATTTAGTTGCTTAATATAGTATTTATTTAGTGTACATTAATATCATTAAATAAACTTTAAAACTACGCCCAATTAAGGCAAAACAAATGCAGTCAGGGGCATTCATTTTTTAGTTTAACAATTTGTTTTTTACTATTGCACTTTCTGCACCTGTAAATAACTATTTGTATAATAACAAAAACAATTAAATAGTTCTACTCTCTTTTAGATTTCATTCTGCAAATTTTGTTGGGTCTATTTTTAGGTATGTGCAATAAATTTGTTCAAATCGATAAGACTATATCTCTAGCTTTTCTTATCTTCGCAGGTTTTTGAAATCATCTAGATTTATATACAATTAATTATAGCATTTTATTGTTGATTATATTTTCATTTTCATTTCCTTAGAAATTCTAAGCACATTTGTCATACAATTTTCGGGCTGTGCACCCTGTAACAACATATAAACATTTATGGTGTGTATAAATATTTGATATATGTAGTTTTGAACATATATCGTATGTGTATTCAAATGAACTCATTGACTTTGCCCCCCTCTAATAACGCGCGCTCTGCGCTAACAAATTTAATGCGTTGCCCCCCCACACACTCACACACATGCACACTCACGCACACAAACACACTCATACACATATCACGCATTAAAAGACCATAAAAATACTTTGCTCTCGTGCGTAATTCTCTTTTCCTCTTGCCTGTCTGCCTTTCTGCATTCTCTTACTCTTCCATTTACACGCACCTACACACACATGTAACTAAAGCGAATTAATTTTTGCAAACTTTTTGCGCTCTTGTTCTCTCTCTTTTAATTGCTGTTGCAAGAACCAAATCATAACCACAAATTCCCCGCCCTAGAGCAGAGTGCACTTGCGTTTCTTGGGACCGCGAATCGGGGGACAAAGCACCGAGCGAATGGCCTCATCGAAGACCGTTTTTAAGCCCTTTTGAGTCAGTGCCGAGCATTCCAAATATTTAACCGATGCGATTTCCTTGGCCATGGCCAATCCTTGTGGATACGTAATGGGCGTTAGCTTTTTATCCTTCAGGTGTTCAATTGTTTGCTTGTCGTCGCGCAAATCGAGCTTTGTACCCACCAGAATAATGGGTACATTGTTGCAATGATGACGCACCTCGGGAGACCATTTGGCACGAACGTTCTCAAATGAGGCTGGATTGACCAGCGAGAAGCAAATGAGAAAGACATCAGTTTGTGGATAAGAGAGTGGACGCAGTCGATCGTAATCCTCTTGTCCAGCGGTATCCCATAGTCCCAGGTTAATGGGTTTCGCGTCGACCATTACGTTGGCTGAGTAGTTGTCGAAGACGGTGGGAATGTACTCCCCCGGGAAGGCATTGGTAGTATAGCTGATTAGCAGGCAAGTCTTACCCACGGCGCCGTCGCCAACAACAACACATTTGATTGCCTGCATGACGTCGTCGTCTCAGTTTATATAGTTGTTGTTGCTTTAGTTTCTTTGTGTATTTTTTATAGGTAGTTTATTAATTTACACTCACACAGCAGCAACGACAGCAGTAGCAGCGCAGTCGTAGCAGTTGAACAAGTGTGAGGGAGGCAGCGAGTTCAACAAGTTTTGGCGATTATACAACTCAAGTATTCTTTTTTTTTGCTCACACACTCACACAGTTACGCACTTGAACATATGAATATGTGTGTTTGTATATGGTTTATTTTGCAACTGTTAATCTTGACTGTTGATTAACAATCGTTATATTTTGTAGATTGCAGTTCAGCCCTTTGTGCCACTTGTTTGTAATTAAATAATTTATGTGAAAACCGCGTATGGAAATTTGCTTACGCACAGCTAAATTAAACACACCCAAACGCTGTGAAATCGACGCTGTTACTGAAGCGCAGAGAGCGATCAACAGAAAATTTTGTTTGCTCTACGTTGTTGTTGTTGCCACTGCTCAACAGCTGCGCGCACAGACTAGTTGTCTCGCTCGCGCCCACGTGTACTCAGTAGAGAGCGTAAAGTATGCCGCGCACGCTCCCACTCAAGCGATTGAAAACAGTGGCGTCGCTCACAACAGGCACAGCGAGCTGTGAGTCATCGACGATAGTGATGACGTTGATATGCTCTGAGAGTTAAGAGAGCAAATTTACCAAAGTGGCAATGAGCGCAAGAGAGTCTCGCTCTTCGGTTATAACGCGCGTTCACTTGACCTTGCTTTGGTCTTTTTAGTTTTCTATATTTGTACACAGTTTCCATGAAATTTTCTTTGCCAACTGCCAACTTGGTCCGAGACCGTTTTTACAAAATCAGCCATATACGCATGCACACATTTTCCACGGTATCTTTATACCGTTTGCCGTTTTAATGGACCACAAAATGCATGCGTTGGCAAAACAATAACGGTCTAGTTGTGGTCAGTTGTGGAACAGCGAAACCAAAGTCAAAATCGAAATCGAAACTGAAACCGAAACCTAAACCAAAATCAAAAACCCACAAAACTGACCCCGAATCCAAAACCAAAACTAGAGAGCCAACAAAAATCGAAAATTCAAAGCCGTAAACCAAAATCCGCATCCGCGACTCACAAAAGCGATAGCCAAAAATGCAATGCATGTTTCCGCCTTCCTGGCCATGCCTCATCTACCTATCTACCATCCACTTCAGTACAGGGACCACAAACAATTCTGCGTGGCGAGCTGTGAATTTAAAACAATTCAATAACAACTTCAACTTATTTGCGAAATATTTCACGCATTTTTTTAAGTTAATTTTTATTGTTTAATATATGTTTTTTGGTGTCGTAATTGGATAATTGAATAGGCGCTGAAATTGTTGTTTATAATAAATTTACATACATAAATACTACATATTAAGTGGATAATGTAATTGATAAAAATTAAGCCAGCAAATGGAATTGTTCAAGTGACACGAATGTTTTTATCGCTGGTGTACAGTAAAAACTGCTTAACAGAAACATGAAGAGAAAAATATAATTTAATAAAAGAAGTTATAATAGATTTATAATAGATTCCTTATGTAGAGTTTTCACTTTACGGGGCAATAATCTTAAGTTTTCATTGAATCTGAGTCAAATTTAAATAATTACTACATTAATAAAGTAAATATTCAGAGATATTACTGTCTAAATTAATATATGATATATTTTTCCTATGATATATATTTTCTATGATTGGCAATTTGTCATATCATTTGCAAGAATTGAAATTGGAGATCTGCAAATAATTAAAGTAACAGCGTGAAATAAATGACAGAAAATGCAACAATTATTTGATTACTGTCGCAGTCGTTGGCTCGTAATTGGCGGAGTGAAATATATTTATAAACATTCATATATATGAAGACCCCCTGGAAGGACCTATATCACGCCCACATGCGTCACAGCTGGGGCCATAACGTGAAAGAGACAGAGAGAGAGTGGGGGTGTGTGTGATTCATAATTGTTGTTGCTGCTAAAGTGGCAGAGAAATGCATAACAAACTGAAAAATATGCAACGCCATTTTTATTGCCACACCAGACACATCAACACACTCACACACACTCACACACAAGCGCACACTTACACAAACACTCACTTTGTTCGACTATAATGAATGAATGCACAACTAAAGAACCGCAGCCTGAACCGATGCCTCTTTTCTGCTTGCTCTCTCTCTGCCTCTCCTTCTGTTTCGCTCTTTATGCTCTCTCTTTCTCTCTCTTAGTCATTGTCGATGTCGACCCGAAAACAAATATAAGCCGCATGACTGCTGACCAACAATAAATTTAACACTTTAACTGCTGTGTAAACAAGTGAATGAAATCGGAGCTGGTAACGGTAATGGTAATGCTAACGCTACAGCCAACAGTAATGCGAATACTCAGGCGAGTGTTCTTATAACTGTAATCTCCTTAAATGCAGCAATTTAAATACCTGCACTATAAAGTCTATAAGTATTGAAAGACATTATTAAAAGGATATGCTCTTAAAGCTTCTTAATACAGCTGAGCTTTCATTTATTCAATGCAACACAATTTTTAAATCAGATAAAAATCGTTTGTCGGCTAAAAAATATATACATGTTTGAAATTTAATATATTTATAAATAGAATGTTTTTGTTATTATAGATTTACAAGAGCTAAAAAGAGTATTCAGTTTCCATTGATTACATACATCACAACATATTGAAAATAAAAAGTGAAACAGTTTATTTGCAAAATTAATTCCAATAATTTGAACAGTTCTATCGTTTAAATATATTTTTTTTGCCAGCTTGTTGCAAATTAAATTTACTTAATGAGAATCGCAATAAAACGCATTTACTGTCAAGTGATAAAATGTCATTTCACTTTGCTTCCCTGCAGTTTTCATTATTTTCCGTCGAGTACTGAATTTATATATATATTTTTCATTTATATGCCACATGTCGACGATGCTCTCCTCCCCTGCCTCCGCTTGTTGACATGCAGCAATTATTAACTTTTATGCGGCTGCTGCCATGACACCGTGTGTTTGTTATTAATTTCTTGTTATTTATGCAAATAGTTCGCACTTAATACGCTTGTAAATGCCTTTTTTTCTTCCCTTTCCCTTTTATTCCCTTTTTTTTTGTTGCAAATTGCTTTGCGCATTACAATAAATTAACGGCATAAGCGAGAAACAACAATTTGTGACACGTTTCGTGCATTTTTCGTATTTGGAATTTAAAAACTGTGTTGCATACCGTAAGGCGCTTGGCTCCTTGTCGCTTTAGCTGCTATAAACTCAACTGAGTTATCGCTCGCAGACGTGAAGTCATCTCGGAATGTTGACCATATATAAATTCCATTCAACTACGAGCTGATACAGCCATAGAGTGAAAGAAGTTTCAGCATCTGTTTGGTTTACTGAGGTCACGTCTGTCTGGCCCGTCTTCTGACTGCTTATGAATAAAGTTGTTGGCCATTCTGTCAATATACACATATGCCTGTATCATCATCACCGTTACCATCATCATCATCATCATCATATTTTGTGCTCTGTCTCTGTGTATTCTCCATCCCCATTCAATTGGGGTTATTTGTCGCTCTTCGCTTTTGTTGACTTTTTAGCTTTGAATGGACCCCGAACGTCTATTCAATTTTTTGTGTGCTGCTATTAGAGTAAAACACCCTAACCACGAATAACCACAAAATACACAACACACTACTCGAGTCACCCCCTCGAGCAATTCGAAATGAAAAGTTGTCTGACACACATCAACACATAACGACTAATATATAAATAAAGAAAAGGAAACAAAAAATGATATGTTCGGGGCATATTTGTAGGCAGTAAATAGCAACACGGCTCGGTGACGAAATGTGTCCTTTGACATTTGATCACATGCCCGATAATCCTGGCCAGAAAACGACTGAAACACAACCAATGTTGGAGGCTGTCAGCCGCTTCGTGGCTTTTCAACAGCTTCTCCCCTTCTTTTTTTCTTAGCTCGTTTAATGGCTTGCTGCATTATTTAGCACGTCGAAAGCCAATGAAATGGCTTTAAAATACAGTCCGTTAAGTTGTTGACTTTAAGCCGTAGACAATGCAGCGCATTAAGCGTTCTTCTTGGCAGTCGGGAAGCCAAACAGGCAGCATAGTAATTACGGACTTGCTCTCAAAATAATAGGGCATAACAGTTTTTTATGTAACTTGCGGTGACTTTTATGTAAAGTCCTTAAAGGCGTTAATATATGTTTGTATTTTAGTTGTGACTAATGAAGTGAAAGGAGTATTTACTGAATAAAGTATCTTAACCCAAAAAATCTTAGATCACGGCCTAGCAAAAAAGTGTAGCATACTTTTGCGCGCATTACTAAATTAATTTTAAACGTACTCGAGCCGTTTAACGTTTGTTGTTTAAGCTAACTTCTGTATGATTTTTTTATGGAGTTTAATAAATATAATAATTTATATAAAACTACAAGTTGTGAAAGAGTATCTCTTATGCGCTGCTTGCCTGCTTTCAAAGTATCTCACACTCAATTACTTTGTTCACACATGTGGCCTGGACTGCTGGATTGGCGCTTTTCAAGTTAATTCGCGACGACTTTTACTTGCAACGGCATCTTAATTTACTTTTGTGCCAAACAGCCTGTTGGCAAAAGAAGTGCAGCCAGGGCCTAAAACAACTGCAGACTGGCAGTAAAGTACTAAAGAAAAGTTAAGGGAGTTGAAAAGAATTACGGCACAATTTCCTGCACAATTTCTTGCGGTTGAACTTGCCACGGAAAGTCGTATGTTGACAGAGAAAAGACCACACACAAATACACACGCGCACATATATTCGGAAGATGAAGTTGAAGCAGCCGCTCAGCAGTGCAGTTAATTATAATTAAGAGACGAGTTAACTAACCACTTGCCAGCCACTTGAAAAGGGTTAAGGAGCGTGTATTTGAAAGGCGTTTGCAGATGTGAGTAGGAGGGGCTTGAGCCGCTTAAATTTGTCAGCCTTAGATGCTATTCTTGTTGCTGGCTTTAATTAAAGCCGTGGCAAGTTCATTAAAATGGTTTTGCAGGCAGCAAACCAAAAAAAAGTAGGCCAGCAAAAGTGTTGCATATTCAATACGGCTTTGGTTGTGGCCAAAACCGACGCGAGTTGCGAGACAGCCATGTAGCTGTATTCCAATTGTGGCATGCAACAATGGGGCATGTTAGACGTCAAGGAAGCTGTGAGCTGCGAGCTGTGAGCTGTTATGCAAAGCCGCCAGCGGCGACGTTTCTTCATTTGCAAGGACAATGCGACAATGGCAACAGCAACAGAAAGGGAGGGAGATAACAAAAAAAAAAAAAAGAAAACAGAAAAAGAAGGAGTAGAGAAAGGTAAAGAGTAGGGGGAGAGAAGGAGGCAGAATGATGGGAAGTGATAGAGAAAGCGTTGAATGAATGAAAGCGGCTGACTGAATGCTGCAGGCAGAACACACTCTGATGGCAGGAATGCTATTATAATAAATAAAAGCTCCTTTCACTCATCATAAATGCTGCACAATGCGATGAATAACTCTTGTCTACAACTGTATAGCTGTATCTATTAGTGTGTATCTGTATCTGCGTTTGATTAAAGCGCTGCAAACAATGCAAAAGCCTTTTAATAAAGCTGATGGCTTAAAAAGCATTTCGATCGATGACTTGAGGTGCGACTATTGCAATTAACAACAAATGTTGCACACATAAATATGCTATAAATATAGACACGCACACACAGGGGCTGCCCTTGGCTATTGCATAAAAATCACATTAACAATTTGCTACAACATGAGTATTTTATTTTTATTGCTGCTTGTATTATTTTTATTTCATGCGGCGCCTTTTGTGCTATGCAAAACACTCACACACAAACACACACACATTGAGTACACATGTTGCCAGCAAGCAAGTGCTGGTTACTGGATCTGTGTTGTGCAGTGTTGTTGCCATCGAAAAGCGCAATAAAAACGCTTAATTTTTCACTTTTACACGTACGTGAAGAACGCCTCCATTGTTGTTGTTGTTGTTGCTGTTCTTGCTGAGAGGTGTTGACTGTAAGTGTGCTGTCGTTTCTGTGTAAGCCATTTAAAAGTTATTTAATTTAATAACACGCACAAAACATGTTCCAAGTAAAAGCAAACGAACATACGAGTACTCGTAAATATGAGACACACACACTCACACAAACGAGGCAACAACTGGCACACCCCCTGCTGCCCCAGTTGAGCACACCTCTCTCTCACTCTCGTTGTATGTCTTGAAGTTTACTTCCCTGTCACATATCGTATAACACATGTGCAACCAAAGCTACTCAAGTGGTCTACTTGGTATATATATTTAATAGCAAAAAGCAAGCACTTAATATTGATTTTTATTTAAACAATAAATAGTCGGTGCATAATATAAGTTTTATGTTTAAAAAATGTGGAAATAAAATATGGTTCAAGCTAAATTAGCAGACTAAATTTAAAAATGCTGATTAGAATTACAAAAGCTCTTTGAAATTAATTTAAAAATGTAAAGAAAATTATAAACACTTAAGAAATATTATTGTTATATCTCAAATATATTTTATAACAATTTTTCTCTAGTGCTCTTAATAAAAAATTGGCATCAGCTCTTTGAGGTAACTTTTAAAGATTATATAACCTTTAAAAAAAAGCTTTAATTAAAAAGGAGTTTTTGGCGTTTTAATTGCGTTTGCGATAAGATTAAATTTACAAAAACGAATCGAGCTGGCATAAATGAAATATAAATACGTAGACGGCTCGCCAGACCCAATGACATTTAAGCCGCAACAACAATTGCAACAATTGCAACAATGCAAACGGATTGAAAACAAGCAAACAAACAAAGCAAAAGCAACAAAAACGATTGTCAATTTGTATTTATGCTGTGTGTTCGTTTGGTCTTATTTTACAGATTTAACAACAAGCCGACCGCTCACAGATTTGGATTCGTTAAAAATTGAAAAATCAGCAGAGCAGAGCACACGACAAAAAAAGGGGAACAGAAACAACGAGCAAGGACCAAGCAACAGGACAAGGACAAGGCTCAAAGTCCGCGCCCAAAACAGACCTCCGGCCAAATGCAATAAGCTGCAGCAGCGACGCACAAACCAAAGCCATAAACAAAGCGGTGTCTAAGTCCCCAGGGGACAGCGGAGGAAGGGTAACACCCAACAGGGACAGGGGAAAACGTGGCCAAAGGGTAAAGGGTAAAGGGACTAACAAAACAGCAACTTGGTTGCCAGCACAGCCGTCAGAATTGCTTTCTTGTACTTTGGACAAACGTGCGCCGCGGCTGCGCCGTTGCCCGTGTCCTTGTCCACAACAACCGCCATCGGAGCTGCATCCGCATCCGCATTGCCATCGGCAGCGACAGCAACAGCGTTGGCCACAATGAAGCTGTCAAAACTGTCCAACCAGACGAACTCACAGGATCCGCAGGCGGTTAACTCGCGCATCTTTGTGGGCAATCTGAATACATTTCAATGCTCCAAAACGGACGTGGAGCGCATGTTTCAGATCTACGGCCGACTGGCAGGTAGGTGCAATCCCCTTCCCCACTCTCTAGACTGCCTTTCACCTGGTGCCCTTGATTCACAGGCATCTCCATGCATAAGGGCTATGCCTTTGTGCAGTTCACCAACCCATTCGATGCTCGTAACGCCTGTCATGGCGAGGATGGCAAGACGGTACTCAGCCAGACGTTGGGTGAGTTTTTCCATTTTCTTTTCCTATTACCACGGAGTGATAAGTGTGTTGGTAACAGAGTTTTTTCTTTATTCGCACAATTTCGGCAATATTTTTCATATTTTATTAAATATTTTTTTGAATGGAGTTCCATATGCTAAAATTCATTCTGGAGTTCAGAAGTTGTTAACATAGAGATACAATAAATTGTAGGGCTTAAAGTTTAAAGTAGTCAGTAAATACTTTAAAGACCTTTATGTATACCAAACCTGCTAGAATAATACTACCATTAGTTACTACAATTAAACTCTATCTAACGTGTTTCTTTGGCTATCTTCCGTCTACTTTACCAACTGATATCAAAGAACTTGAAATTTTTTGCTGACATATTGCATATTTTGCCAGATAGAACTCGTATAAAGTTGTTAGCTGGCTTTCTAAAGAGCTGACTTGGTTTTGCATAGACATTTGCAGACCTTAACCCTCGCCCAGTTGCATGTTCGATGTGGTTGAGACGCCAAGGGTTAATGGCCGCCAACAGCGGAAGTGCAGCACTAAAATCGAACAAAAAACGCAAAAAAAAAAGAAGGAAGAACTCCAACTCCAAGTAGAAACGACTTGAAGGTTTTTAGATGGGTTCGTGGGGCAGTTATAGCCGTAATACCTACTTCGGGAAGACATGGCAACATTTCTAGCCCTTGGCATGTGTAGTGGCCATATCTTAGCACAGTCGACTGCCGACTGTCTGCGTATTTTGTGCAACGGAAGTCGTTGTTGCAGGCCGCAACTTAAAGTGCGGCAAGCATAAATCCTTCTGCGATACATTTAATGAAATTTCAATGTTGTGCGGGATGGAAATCTACCTGTCTGCCTGACAACTGACTGTTTGTCGATTTAATTTAAACGCTTAATGAAATTTCAGGCGTCGACGCGCGTCACTTGCAGCTGCAAACTGAGTGAGGCAAAGAGATGGACAGCTAGACAAAGGGACAGACGAAGACACAGACAACGAGCTGCGCTGACTGAAAGTTGGTAGAGATTCGATTCCTTTGTATTCTTTCATGCGTGTCTCTCGTGTGAAGAACAACTTAATGCACTTAGCGCACTATGTCATAGCCGATTACGACGCGGAAGAAGAAGAAGTAGCTGGCAACACTGCGTATACGCTGTACGACGCTTGTCATATTCATACGCCCCGTTGGCGTGCAATGAAAACTTTACAATGCTCATAAAAAGCTTTTTTCCAGCTGTAAGCTTCACTTGCTTACTGCTTATGTAAATGTGGCATGCTAATTTCACTGATTAGAGACAAAGACGAGTCAAGGATAAAAAATAATGCAAGACACAGTTTGCTTCCTCTTGCTACACTTTATTCCTTTCGCCCAGTGCTCTCAAGTTGAGTGGTCGCGGTAATATTTCATTGCTACGCGCCATTGACTTTTGGCTCAGAGGATTGAGGATTGTGGCATGTGGTCTTTGCAAACGTTAAACCGATTTGCCTCAACTGCCGGACTGTAGCTCTGTAGCTTGGGCCATTGCCTTAAAAACTTGTGGAAATCCTTCTTATGCTTTTATCCTTAATCTTAATTATAGTCAGCCAGCAAAGAGTCTCACTCCGAGTACCATTTCCACTCCCACACAAACAGTGGTAAAAGAAAAAATTCAAACGTCTCCATACCCCTGTAGAGTAATTTGTAGTTATAGCAACTCCCTCAATCTCAACCGTACTCACTCCCCCTTTTTGGGGGCTTGTCTTTTTGGGCGCGTTGCTGTTTTTTTTTATGTTTGTAGTCGCCACCCTGCGGCGCAGCCGTCGCACTTCAAACTTTGTCATGAATTATGATGAACGAGCGCGAGTACCGAACTTGCCACAAAAAACTGCACATAAAAAACCGAATAGCCGTCACACCCTTTTCATTGCTAAATTAAATTTGGGCAGCACTTTTGGACCAGCCTTTAAAGTGCTTCTGAGGAGTAATGAGTAATGAAATCTATAAAAAGAAAATTTTATAAATTTATTAATATTTTTTATAAGTTTTAGCCATAAACATGTGTTACAAGTTATGTAGATTTTATTTAATAAATCCCTATTTTTTATATGTCATTGGTAGAGCATTTAACCATCGTTTTAAAGTTAATTTGCCTTCTCGCTTCTTTTAACTTATGAAAAATCAGACAATGTCTTTTGCCGCTGTGTACGCCGTGTTGTGTTATTTATTAAGATTAATGATTGCAAGTCGGATTAAATTATTAACGTAATGCAGTTGCCGCAACCCAAATGCACAAGAAGGTTTCCTTTTAATCAGTTAGAGCTCCACATAGAGTACATTTGCATAATGAAAAATCAACACACAATATAATGAAACCCAAAATGCCATTGTCTTCATTACTTTGCCGTCACTTCAAAGGCAAAGGAATGTTTTTGTTTATTGCTAGGAGTATTATGAGGTTTACACACAAAGCAGTTTTTCTATTGTTCTTGTGTTGATTAAAGTTATTTATCTCTGGGTTCTTTTTTCTTTTTTCTTGATTACAGATGTCAACATGGTCGCCGAACCGAAGGCACATCAAATTGGCAGGAAAAGGCAAAATGTTAGCAAAACTGGCAACGATTGGTAAGTGTACGGAATGAAAACCAATTTCAAAAACACAATTTCATGCTTGATATTTTAATTTAAATAAACGCCCAGCATTTAGGCAGTTAGTAGTAAGTTTTTGGCACAATTTAACAGCGCCATGTGACGCTCATTTCAAGTTTATTTACATATCATTTAACGGGCCCAAACTTTGGCCAGAAAGCTCTGTTTTTTGGGTACTGCCACAGAAATAAATAAATAAATAAGGCACAATCCATCAGGGCATGGACATGGACATGTATCCACAGTCGTAGTCGTATTCGTATCCTTTGTCTCACATAAAGTATTTTGACTGTCAACGCTATGCGATTTTCGTTGCCACTTCCTGAGTTGTCACTCTGTCCCTTTCTCAGACTCTCTGCCTCTCTCTTTCTCAATCTCCTGCTCTGCTTTTGTTTCTGTCTCGTGGTTGTGTCTGTGTCTTTGTCTGGGTCAGTTGTGTGTTGAATCGAGTGCTGCGTCAACACACAAACTACAAAAAAACAGAAATAAAATGGCTGCCTGTGACTGACAGCTGCAATGTATGGTATAATATCCTGGTCTTCGTACTGGCGCTGACATGTGCACTTGTTTGTCCCTGGTGCGGCCTTAATGATGACTGAGCGAACTGAACGCCGGCAACATTCACAATTTATTTGGGGCGTTGTCGCCGTCGTCGACTTGTTATTCGTGTGGAAATATTTAATTTAAGCTTAATGACGCCGAAAGGAAGTGTTTTAAGGCTTTAAAAAGGTACGCTCTACTGTAAACACTGTATGGAGTATGAACAACTTGATTGTAATTAAAACGCAAACATGTAACGAACTGTGTGCGTGTGTGGGTGTGTGTGTGTGTGTGTGTGCTGTTCAGGTGGGTTATGGCCTGGTGTTTGTCACTTAAATGCCCATTGACCGCACACAAACTGACCGAACTGACCACAATTGTTGGTGCCCACAACCCGGGCACGTTTGGGCGCCGAAACGATATGAAAACTGCCTCAATATTTGACCACAAATGGCTGGTGTGTCTGGCATTTGTATCAATCACAGACAAAAAGCCCAGGCAAGTCGCACATAATTGCCAAATGACAATTGAAACGCTTTCATAGAGACTGAGTGAGTCCTAAACCAATATTGACTGTTGGCCAGGCCGATAAGCAGCAGGAAACAGGCAACAGACAGGCTTGTCCGCCCATTCAATTGTTTTACTTTTGTTTGTTTTTTGTGCTTCTATTTTTTGGGAGTGACACTTCAATTAAAGCGCAAATAAAGCAGTTACCGCATCTAATGAGCTGTCACTACTTGAAATTTTCACAGGGATTACTTCTACGACAGCTACTGCTCCTCGGCGCTGCAGCGTGGTGGAGTGGGCGTGGTGGGTGCCAATGGAGTGCGTGCCAAGAAGCGCAAGCGTTTGATGACCAGCAACAATAGTCTGGTAGCGGCTGTGCAACAGCAACAGCAGCAACATGGGCAACATCATCATAATGCGGCTGCTGTGGCCGCTGCCGCTGCTGCGGCGGTGCATCATCAGCAGCAGCAGCAAGCGCAACAAGCAGCACAGCAGCAACATCAGCACCAGCAGCAACAACATCATCATCATCAGCAGCAAGTAGCTGCTGTTGCCATGGCAGCAATGGCCAATTTGTTGCCACAGCAGCAACTGTTGCTGCATCAGCAGAATCTGCTATCGAATGCGGCCGCAGCAGTGGCCACTACAACAGCAGCTACTGCCGCGCCCAATACTCTTCATTGGTCGCAATTCAAACAGGAGCAACAGCAGCAGCATCAACAACAACAACAGCAGCAGCAACAGCAACAATTTGTGGCTGCTGCCACGGGTTTCCAGTTGAAGAGCGTCATTGCTGGACAGTCAACGACATCGCCACAAAATACAAAGTCAGCAATAATTGCTAATCAAACAGCGCTTGTGGAACCGTTCGGTGCCTTTTCCCAACAGCCATCGCATCACCAGCAACATCAACAACAGCAGCAGCAACAACAACAACAACAGCAACAGCAGCAGCAACAACAGTTGGGTCGCTTGCTACAACCGTTGACTTTGGCATTGTCCCCACAGCAACCGCAGCCGCTACAATTGCATAGCCAATTGATGCAGCAACAACAACAGCAGCAGCAGCAACAACATCAGCATCAACAGCAGCAGCAACAACTACAACAGCAGCAACAACAACAACAGCAGCAGCAGCTGGCACTGGAGCAATTAAGTTTGCATCAACACTGGGGACCATTCAAAGTCTACAGTAAGTATTGACTACATTTATTCCGTTTCTACGGCATTACCAACAGCAAGAGCAACAGCAACAGCAATAATTGCTGCCAATTTGACTTCTGCTTTGCTTTGCAATTATATCTAAGTTCTTACACAGATTAAAAATCGATAAGCAGTTGCAAAATAGTTTATAAGACCTTTTAAATAGATACTAAAAATTAATTAAACAAGTTATAAAGGCTACAGTTGAGAGAGTCGACTATAAAAGACCCCGTACTCAAAGTGGTACTCGATTTTCCATACAAATCACCAATTTATGACCGATTTGTCCCATGGGAACTATAGACTATAGTTGTCCGAGCCTAACCAAGTTTGGTAAGGATATAATGCGTCAAAATGTATACATATTGTGAGAGTTTGGTTAGTTAGAACTGAATTTTACCATATAAGTCACTCATTTTTGACCTATTCGTCCCATAGGAGCTAGAGGCTAATGTTATCCGATCTGGATTAATGTTGTTAAAGATAGTTATAATTTTACCATATACATAACTTGTAAATAACTCTGATAGTTTCGCAGATGTGGTGTAATGGTTTTTTTTTTGCAATTTGTAATTTGTAGGGCAGTAGAACGCGGGCAAAAATTTGATATAAAATTGATCTGCATACACCATGGACTGATTTTCATTCCAAGTTTTGTGGCTCCAGCTTTTGTGGTCTAGAAGATCTAGTTAAAAATACAGACAGACAGACGTACATTCATTTCTATGTCGAGACTACTGATTAGCATACATATATACACTATACGGGGTCGGAGACGCCTCCTTTTATCTATTAAGTAAGTTAAGTAGCTTAAAATTACCTACACTTATTTAAATCTTAGTCCCGACCTATCACATCCAGCGCTGTCAAACTTGTCAGAGCATAAAAAAAATACTCGATGATGCTGACAATTAATCGCTTTGAATCTCTGAATATGAGAAATGTGTCAAGGTCAAAGACTTGGCGCTCATAAAACTCAACTCGCCACTTTCTGCGTTGCCATTTTACTGCAAGTCATTCGCATTGCACAAACTCAGACGCAGTTGCAGCCACAATTGGATGCCAGTTCCTCATTTCATTCGCAGCAAAAACTGCCACCAGCCTATGTGAATGGTGTGCTCACACTGAAGGGTAGTCTCTTGACCAACAACATGCAATTAAGGGCAACAAACAACAGCAACACAGGTGAAGCAAACGCACAGGTATCGAATGTAAAGCAGAATTTTGGCAACATGAAGTGCTCCCAGCAATTAGCTGAAGTTAAGTCACCGCAGCAGCAGCAGGAGGAACCAAAACAACTGCAACGTGATGACTTGAAGGATCAACTGCATAAGAAACTGGATGAACTGCAGTTGGAGCTTAGGAAACAGGATGATCAGTTGATGCAACAGGATTTGCAGTTGGCTGCACAGGTGACGGCAGCTCAAATACCTGTGCCACAAACAGTGGATCAGCTACAGGCACAGTCACTGTCACCATCACAGTCACAGTCTGTGGACTTGTCACAGCCACCGCTGGATGGCAACCAAGCGGATGGTGAGTCCAATTGTTATGCTAAGATGCAGCTGCTCCAACAGTTGGCCGAGTATTTTAATCATGGACAGCAACAGCAGCCGCCTCAGGCTCAGCTACCGCAGCCACAGCCACCACAGCAACAGCAGCAACAGGCGCAACAGCAACCACTTGGCACAATAAACGCTAAAGTTTCAACGAGAGAAGCAGCCATTGAAAATGATGGGGATAAACAGCATTTGGAGGAGTCAAAGGCAACTGATGATTGTGGAGAACCAGTGGAGTCAACCACTGCCAGATACAACACAGGCAAGCACACCACTGTGGGGCATACTACTAGGAAGCCTAAGAAAAAGCTGCCGTGTTGCAAGAAAAAGAAGCAAAAAGCAAAAGCGTCCAAAAAGAAGCACCCAAAGGAGCACCCAAAGGGGCAGCCCAAGGAGCAGCCAATGGAGCAGCCAATTGAGCAGCCAATGGAGCAGCCAAAGGAGCAGCTCAAGGAGCAGCCAAAGGAGTTAGAACCTCAACGACTTCATCGCAATGCCATGATACCCAATCTGAGAATCGACGCAATCGCTACCTTGTTGCGATATCGTCAGCAAAGGAGTGATCCTCTGCAAGGAGCTGATCAAAGTGAGAAGAAGTGCAGCAAACGGGCACTGCAGAAAGTGAGCAGAGGAAACCGAAAACAACGTCGTGTTGTTACCAAAAAACAGATGCTACAGGCTGAGATCAAACTTTGGCCTATCAAAATATCACATTCAAGTAATTGAATGAGAAATTTAAATAAAATACCTAATATATTTTATAATATACGATTTAAAATGTTAATATAATTATAAAAGAAATTTCATGTCCCTTTATTAATACCTTTTCAAAAAGACATCAAGTATAGAGCCTGTTGTAAATAAGTTAAAGTAAAATTGGTTAGAGTTAAGCAATTTTTTTAACTTTAGAATTTATTTAAATATTTTCCTCATATCCTTAATAGCATTGAGATATCCTGCCTACTCTTTGTTCTGTTTTGCATATTTTCTTATGGATCTCTCTCCGTTATTGTTGCAGGCAATCCGGATACATTAATCTGCGGCAATTGCAGAGAATGCTTCAGCGAGCTGTCTGAGTTATTGGACCACAAGAAAAGTTACTGCAAACTGAGGTTCACATGCAAGTGCCAGGATGTGGCATTTGCAGCAAGTAAGTTATTTCTGTCAGCAAATGGAGGGCGTGGCAATGTTTGTTGTTTTTGTCGGCAATTAATTTATGATTGTTAAACACTTTTTGCCCAGCACAACGAGGCCAGTTGGTTCGTCTCAATGTGCCAAGTGTGTGTGTGTGTGTGTGTGTGTCTGTCTGTATTTATCTAAGGCACATTGTGTGTGTGTGTAAATTCCTTGTTTGCTGCAGTCAGCAACATCTGTCTGTCTGACCGTCTGCGGCATGTCCTGCGCCTGCAGCTGCTTGCAAATTCATTTAAAATTGAGTTATTTATGCGACTAAGCCAGGCCCACACCCACTCACACACCCACACCCACACCCACCCAAGCCGACAAAATTCCAACTTAAATAACTAATTAATTCTTGCATGTTTCGCACACATTCTCGCACTGATAGAAACGCCGCCAACGAGCGCCAAATTGCTTTGCGCCGTTTGCAAGGATGCATTCGCCAATCCTTGGGATTTGATGGTGCACGCACAAGCCGCACACATGGTTAACATCTACGAGTTGGGCGATGAGGCCGCTGCTGCTGCAGTCGCTGCCACTGCCACCAATGGCAATGGCAACGCCAACACCAACAACAATGGCAACTGTAATGCCAGCCCCAACAGTGGCAGCAACAATGCAAACGATGCAACGGCAATTGCCACCAATGGACATGGCATCGTTACGCCAACTGCAACGTCAACGTCGCTGCCGACGTCAGCGTCAACGGCTGTTGCTGCTGCCACTGCTGTCTCGGTGGCAGCCTTTGCTGCTGCTGCTGATGAGGCAGCAGCCATAACAAAGCACATGCCAACGTCAGCAGCACTTAACAAGGAGCCAAATAACAATAACAAAATTAGCAACAATAACAACAACAACAACAACAATATGAATGGTCAGATGTCGCCTACAGTTGCAGCAAATGGCATTGATGTTGCTGCCGACGACAACAACATTGCTGCTGCTGCTAATGCCGTGGCAGCTAACGATGGCAGCGATACCGAAACACACTCCATGGACATCAAATTCGCTATCTGCAGCAGCCCCAAGGAGGTGCGTGCCACATGTTGCACTTGCCAGCTGTCACTCACACTAAACTCATGTCTTTTCTTACACTTAAAGGATCAACAACGCGATGATCTGTCGCTGGATGGACGACTCTCAAACAGTTCGCCCACTCATCACTCCGACGACATCAATATGAGCATCAAACTACTCAATGGTTCGGTGTCCTCGCGTGGCAGCTCCCCGGGCCTGGAGTCGGATGAGCCGCCGGCAACACGTGCGTGTATTGTGCGTACCCTGAGCATTGTGAGTATGGGCAGTAACCGATTATTACTGGACAGTTTTCTTAACTTTAAGAGTAGATTCTTGCTAATTATTAATAGTATTAGATAGTTCAAAACTAGTTTATTATTTTTAACACATTGATTTTCTGTCCATAAATTAAAATCTAATATAAAATTCTGCTCTCTTTTCAGGAGGCTGCTGGTACCCCAACCACGCCCACTGCAAATGCTTTAAGCCTCATGTCGAATGGCCTCAGTTTGGCGCTGGCACCGCAATAAGCCAACACATTGTCCAGCTATAACTAAAGATCTAAGCTGAATTTACAGAAATTAGACACAATCGAATAGCAACAAGAATAGTTAGATTTGTGAGCAGTTACAGCAGAATTAGTATTTAAAATACATAAACTGCTTTTGGCTTTTGTGTATTCGAGAATGATGGCGATGCAAGTGCAATTTATTCAGTATTTTTGTACTAGACTTGAACTGATAGGGAAACAGTTTACACAAAACAATATAAATAACAGAAATGAACGTAAAATTACAGCAAAAACATATCATTTTAAATTAGCAATTAGATATTATGGTAGCTATAACAATTACAATTAAACATAGCAAACATAATATATATAAATATTTATGGTAAATGTCTTGTATTGTCTTTGTGTTCAGGCGAAAAAAGTATTTTGGGTTTCAAACTGCATATGAGAACAAATAGGTAAAAGATTGAGAAAGTCAGTGAATGAGAAGGTGTGAGTATATCAAAAAGAGCGTAAAATTTATGAGGCATTCTGTAGGACAAAAGAGCTTTGTATATAGTTAAAAACAAAACATTAACAATTAAATAACGTTGGCGGTGAAAATAACCAAAAACAAATTTATATTTTATACACTTACTCGGTATAATTAATTTAATTAATACTTAACAAGCCAACAACATTAATATTCAATATGCGTATGAAGTATTTGAAGAGTGTAGCATAGTATAAAACAACAGGTGTTTCAAAAACAACAACAACAACAACATGGAAAAGTTAGAAAAGCAGCCGCAAAAACAACCCAAAAGGCTTTAACATATAATTAAACATAACATAGTATTCAATATATAATTAATATAAAAATAACTTACATAAAGTCGTATGTGTACTTATATCAAAATTAGCAGCTATGTAAATAGGTTAGTTAATACCTAAAAATGGATAAATTATTGTAAACAATAACAGCATTCAATTCAATGTCCTCCAGCTAAACATGTAAACAGGCAAAGAAATGTATTAAATAAATATATCATATTAAAAATCAACTTTAAACGTGTGTTTTATATATTTTTTTTGTATTTAAAGAATTTATTTAAAATGAAAAAATAAATTATTGATTTAAGTCTTACTTTTTATAGACTTATTTTTATTTTCAGTGACACTACAAATGTTTTGCTTCTCAGTAGAATGCAAATTTTTAGGGGTTTTGAAAAGTATCTTAAAGGATTTGAAATTTCTAATGTCTTTAATATACATCCATGTTACTCCTCAAGAAATCCGTCGAAGAAAAGTAAAAGTAAAGTGTAACAACTTTTCTAATGTTGCCAGCATCAAATTAAAGTTTTGGCAGACATTAAAAATTCTATTTTGAAGCTCATTAAAATAAATGATGATCAACTGCACACGACGTAAGGCAGTGAGCAAACAGTTGGCACTGAGCAACAACAAGAGGCAACAGGACAATCACAAGGACATTGCAAACATTGTTGAAAGCAAAGCGTACGATAATGAAAAGCGCCAACAAAAGGTGAGTGCAAGTTGGGCAGACAAAGGTGGTGAAGGTTCACTCCTAGAGTAACACTCCACTGTACCCCAATTTCCAGCTGCCTTCTCCAACCGCTTTTCCTACGAACTCACCAAAAGTTTTTGGACACAATGCCAAAATGCAGTTAACTTTATTAAAATGCGCAACGTAAATGGCTCGCGTCGTGTTGTGTTGCTGTTTAATGTTGTTGTTCCCCTTTGTTGTTGTTTTTCTGCTCGTCCTTGCCGTTGGCTCCTGCGGCGGCTAGCAAACATTTTTATTGTCGGTTGACTCTGGCACTGACTCGACATTGTCTGCGTCTGAGTCTGCAACGTGTGTCGGCCGTTTAGTTGCTGTTTCGAGGTCGAGTTAAGCGCCTGTGGTCGAGCCGAGTCCAGGATTTAAAATGCATAAGCAAAGCGCCAAGCCACCAGCACTGATAGAGTAAGGTACAAGAAGATAGAGGCAGGTGTTGGGTGTCAGGTGACATAGACACTGCAGCAGCCGCTATTTAATTTGGCCACACACATTTCAATTTGGGGCTGGGCAGCATTAAAGTGCGCAGCAGCTAATTACAATGCCTCGCCCAGTTGCACAGCTCTTCAGTTCTTCACTTGTCCAATTGTGCACTTCTCCAGCTCTTGTTTGGCGCAAAGGTGACATTTAGCAGCCAGAAATAACGAGTGGGCAACTCCTGACTGGGGACCAACGAGCACGGACCTCAGAACGTGTCTCACAAATTACACTAGCTTAACCAATGAAGTAATTGAAATGACACCAAAAACTAACGCTAACTTTTCGCGCTAACTAATTTCATAAATATCACACACCAGCACACACGGCGTATGCGTGTTGCGGCAACTGCTTGCGTGTTGGCACTAGCTCAAAGCCGATCCCTTTGGGGACAACTGACCCAGTGGTATACTCGGCTACGCCCGCTCTGCACAGGGTATAAAAAGAGCTGCTACCAAGTTGATTCGTCTGTATTAAAGAAAGTTTTTTGCGCTTGTCGGATCGTCGGTCATGTCGTCGGATAGCACACAACCGCAGACGCCCATCAATGGGCTAGAAGTGCCTACAAAGGTGCCAGATTTCGGTGCACTTAACACTTCCAATCGTTGGAAACGTGCCGCCTTGATGGCCAAATCGGCCTCAGTCAATCGCGATTCGGATGAGAGCGACGACGAAGTGGATACCAAGCAACAGATCAAATATGGCAGTGGTTTCCAAGCTGCCAAGGCCATTATTCATGAGTATTGTGACTACAGTACCATACATGGCATACGATATCTCGGCGAGAAGAAGCGTCCTTGTTTGGAGCGTTTGTTCTGGGTCAGCGTTTTTCTGCTCTCCATTTGCACCTGCTTCAAGCTGACTCTCAATATCTGGGACAAGTGGACCAACAACCCGGTGATTGTCAGTTTCGCTGAGAAATCAACACCCGTCTGGCAAATACCCTTTCCATCGGTCACTGTTTGCTCGGAGACAAAGGCTCGGCAAAGAGAATTCAACTTCACCGACAAATATTGGCAGCTAAGGGACTATATGGCAAATGTCAATGGAACGCTGCCATTAACCGAAGAGGAGTAAGTTATAAGATATAAATTATTACTATTGTAGTCATAGGAAAAGATATTCTTTTAAAAAAGAGTTTGAGAATATGTAAGAAATGTGAGTGAAAAGCTGATTTCAGGCCCTGAAATGCATGGTATTATAAATAATATTTTGAGGTTCTTCTTAAGACACTGTACTAATCTATTTATCAAAGATAACTAAGCAATTAAAGTTCCTATTATATTAAAGAATAATACCAAGACTAATCTATCCCATACCCATGATTCTTAGACAAATACTACCTATAAATTCAAGTTCTTTTACCCCCCCACCTACCACAGAAAGGGCATTTATGGAGCAGTGACTCAAGTGTGCGATGCACCACTGCATGACATTGACTACGGTTTCCAGACCAGAAAGGGCATTGAAATAATTGATACGCTGACACAGCTGGGACCTTTGTTCAATGAGACCTATTTGGATTGCAAATGGCGTAATAATCCCGTTAGCTGCAGTAAGATCTTTCACAAGTTTGTCACTGAAGATGGCGTTTGTTATAGCTTCAATTCGTTGAATCCTGCCGAGATCTATAGAGCGGAGGGGTAAGTTTTAAGCTACTGAGTGCTCCAAGAAAACTTTAAAATAAGGAAACATTTTCACAGCATAATACCAGATCTAATATTCCGTGAGGAAAGTCGTACATCTACGGGCTGGAGTGTCGAGGATGGTTACAATCTGAGCTCCAAAACGGAGACCTATCCGAATCGTGTGCTGGGACCTGGTGCCAAGGCGGGACTGTACATATTTATGGGCGGCATGGAGCTGGATTTCGATGACATTTGTCGTGGACCAGTGCAGGGCTTCAAGGTGTGTAACTTTGCTAGAAGTAACTTAGGATGAGTATAACGAACTTTCCCTAAACTAGATACTGCTGCATACACCTGGTGAGGTGGCTCAGGTAACACGCCAATACTTTCGCATACCCTTCGATCAGGAGGTGTTAATATCTGTGAGACCCAAGATTATAACCACCTCGGATGGTCTAAAGCACTACGAGCCACATAGACGCCAGTGCTACTTCCAGAAGGAGCGGCAACTGCGCTACTTTAACATCTACTCCCAGACCAACTGTGAGCTCGAATGTTTGGCCAATTTTACGCTCAATGAATGCGGCTGTGTTAAGTTCTCCATGCCGCGTAAGCGAAACTTAAGTATTATAAATATATGTGTTATATAAGTCTGCTTTAAACCTGTCAGGTAATATGAATGTGCCCGTTTGTGGCGCTGGCAGTTTAAAGTGCTACGATGAAGCCGAGGACAAGTTGCTGCTCACAGAGTTTCAACAGGGCGTGGCCACCGAGGGTGAGAATACGCGTGGCAAAACCGATTGTGATTGTCTTCCCTCTTGTACTTCAATTGCCTATGAAGCAGAAATATCACAAGCTGATTTTGATTACAAGACAGTGGCCAGCAAGGATCAATCGTCTGAGGATCAAAAAAAACGCGAGGGGTAAGTCTGCTTTAACCCTTTGAATCCCAGTTTAAATTTAATTTTGTGCCCCTTTGGCAGCATGAAAATGTCGCGTGTGTCGATCTTTTTCAAGGAGGCACAGTTTCTAACCTCACGTCGTTCGGAGCTTTATGGCACCACCGACTTTCTGGCCAACTGTGGCGGTCTGCTGGGTCTCTTTATGGGCGTATCCACACTGAGTATTGTCGAGCTGGTCTACTTCTGTACGGTGCGTTTGATATCTAATCTGCGCATGAGGCGTAGGACACGCAAGGAGTTATCCCTGGCAGCCAGTAAGGAGGCTTAGTTGTGTTGTATTAGCCAAATGTTTAAAGACTACCGCTTTATCAATTAACCAAGTGGCAAATGTAAAAGGATTTTCTCTGTCCTACACTAAATATGCAATGTTTAAACTGCAAACAATGGGAATAAATTTGTACTCTCAGCACAATCAAAAAGTGTAGACATTTTGGGGGGGAAGGAAATGGCAAAATCATTGATAGCTTGGAACCCGCATGCTGCTGCCAAAGTCAAACGTTGTGGCTTGACTGTGTGTGTGTGTTGGTGTGCGTGTGTGTGCATTTCAAATGGAATCAATTATTTTATTGTGTGATTTGCTGCTGCAAGTCAATTCGATTGCCAAAAGTCAACAGACGCAAGTCGGCGCCCAAAACAGCCTCATAGACTCATCTTCAGGCTGTTATGTTATGCAAGGACAGGTCTTTGATACGCCTATCTGCCATGACTGGCAATTGACTTGTAGCTGGTGGTAGTAAGAGCTGGCATAGAGCTACAAATACGGGTTAGCCTCGTACCTTTAGCTAAGCAAATAACTCAACTCTAGTCTTGTCTCTAGTGGACTCTTGTGTGCGTGTGTGTCTCTAATGGAAATCCAATTGAATTAAGTTAATTATGTTGGCAAATATTTAAACAATAGCAGCAATTTATGCAGACCACTCTCTCCCTCTCTTTCCTACACTATTTCTGTCTCTTTCCTCTTCTCGGCTTTAAAATGCTTGTTTCAATTGTCATTTAGTTTAATTTAATTTGCATTGCACTACTCGCGGCCCATTATTAGCATATAATTTGTATTGCCAACACGCAAGAGAACTCTGCAAACTGTTGTGCAACAGTTGTGTGTTGCCAACTATTGAAATATGCATGACACACACGGTAACACACTCGCGACGTTGAGTTCATTATGGCAACAAGTGTCGAAATGTGTCGAAATATTGCAAATAAAGTTGACACATTTGCATACCTAATAACATTTTCCATGCACATGTGCAAAAGTTGATGGCACTCTGAGTGCAACACTCGCAACAGATGCCCACGTTGGGCGCCATGCGGTGCACAACCTCTTCTTACCAACCTCCAGCCACAGCAGGCATAAAATTGAGCAGCGTATGTGTGTGTGTGTGTGTGAGTGTGTGTACTTTGGCACTTTTCCACTTTTCCATTCGTGCACGCCATAAATACACTCGCAATGCTGAATATAAGTACAAATGAAATTTATGACAATTTTATATTGATGTCTGTCTGTCAGTCTGTCTGTCGTGGCTGCCTCGTGTCCTTCATTGATGATATATTGATACAAGAGCGTGGTTAGCTATTAAATATTATAGAACTTTATGTGCAAATAGTTGGAAATAAATTGTGACTTTTTGGAAGGTAATAAAATTCAGTTTTAAAGTGGAAACAGTTTTAAATTTATTTATTTTTATGATTAAAAACTATTTGCTATATAAAGCAAGCTATTTTAAGCGTCAAATTCATTTCTATAGCTCTGTATTAACCCCAACTACTGAACTGCATAAATAAAAGCTCACTCAACAAAGTTTCCTTTATTGCCAACATGTTGAGTAACTCTCGCAACTGTTGTGTGTCGCATTATCAATGCAGATGCTGATTCGCATATTGTGACATTGACTATTATGGACTGAAAGCAACTCGTCAACTTTAGCCGTTGTCAGTAATCAATTTGCATTTAAAATCCAGACAGCAGATGGCAGAAGGCACTACAAAAGCAGAGAGAGGGATCGCATAACAGCAGGATAACATGACATTTGACATTGACAACAGTAGCAGCAACAACAACAACAACAACAACAACAATAAACTGTCAGCCCAACTATATAACAATATCAATAAAAAGTTGTTTGCACTTTTGCCAGCAATTGCAAGAAATTGCAAGGAATTGTAATTAAACTTTTGCACAATTCGCAATTCGCAGCTGTCCGCAGTGTCTGGCAGGCAACAGCAAAAACAACAATCAAAATGCCTGGCAACAGTAAGAACAACAACAATCGACAATCGACAACAATGAAACAACAAACAATCGCGGCATTGGCCACCATTCGCTTCATTTGCTTGGCATGGCTTTAAATTTCCGGTTTCCGGTTTTAGGCGCCCCCCGCACACCCACGTCGTGACGTAACACAGTTATTTGTTGGTGTTGCTGTTGCTGTTGATGTTGCGTCGCCATTGGCGGCCATGTTTGTTTGTATTTAAGTCGGTTTCTGAGCAACATTTTGCGGCATTCAACAGCACGTGGCTGTCATGTCAAGCGGCTCAGCGTTGCAACCTGCACAACCCGCTAGTTAGTTGCCAATGGCTGACTGCTTAAGCGGAAATGACTTGAATGCTTCTGCTATCGTCAGACACAAAACTACAGCACACTACACTAGACGATGAGGTGCCGTCACACGCGGCGTATGTGGAATTTCGCACTCGATTGCCTGGCCCACCTTTTGGGGGCCAAAAGTTTTGTGTAACGCGATTAGCGGTTTGCGTTTTGTTTGCCATACTTGTTCGCGTTGTTGTGTCTGGGCCGTAAGTCGTTTTGCATGCGGCCATAAGGTAGGTACGGTGTTGCAGTTGCAGTAATTGCAGGTTTTAGACTCATCCAAGTTTCGAAAAGTCATTAAAAACTTCTCTGACGCGCAAAAACTTTAAATGGCGAAATTCGAAATGGCAAAATGTTCAAATTTCGAGAATTTCTTTTGATTAAATCGTTTGACGTCGCATTTCCGTACATTTCTCTAAGATTCTCTACAAGCGACAAGACAATTAATGAAAAATGCATATACAGTGCCTCCAAATGGCAAATCAATGTATATCGTGACATCAATTGAGAATCTAGCGTATGTATATCTGTATAACTGTCTCACATTGTCACGCACACACATCTTGCGGTTGTTTGTGAGAAATTTGTATGCAAACCGCGCACTAAATTAGATTCTTTTTTACTGCATTGGCATCGCCTGTTGATGATGACAACGCCATCAAGAAGATGCGGATATAGATGAGCTGGGAGGATGGGGGAGTAGAAGCAGCAGCTCTGGCGATAAAATGCGTAAAGCTCGTTAAAATTGCAGGCATCGCTCCTTTTATAATACGAATAATGATAGACTGATGGGACAGCAGTGTGAGCGGTGGGAGTCTATTGGGAGGTTTGGTCTTTGGTATTGATTTGACTGCGGGTAATGCATAGCGAAATGCTTGATTTTAAGACGTAGACGGGGGAGGGCGAGCTGGTGGGAGTGGTAGGTAGTAGAAGACCTCACATAAAGTCTATTGATGAGCGTGTGAAATGCCTGTTAAGTGAGGTCTTAACGAACCTGTAAAAGGTAATAAGTTAAAGACACACACACACATACTCATACTACCAAACACACAGGAATGTGGTTTAGCAAGTTTTAATAGACTTTTTCAAGTAATCGATGAATTAACTTTAATTTATATGCAGATTTTTGTTAAACAATTAACTAGCAAAGCAATGTCAGTAAAGAGCTTAAAATAGTGGAATTTTCTTTCGTTGAAATCTCAAATTTCTTTCAAAATAAACTTAAAATAACTCACTTCGAAGTACACGCCCTATTAAAGGGGAAAACGACTAATTAGTCAGCATTATAAAGCCCGATATTAGTTCATATCTCTGCGACTCAAGCTGCACTCAGTGTTGGCCAACAAAACATAAATTAAATACACTCGCACACAAGCAGACAAAATACTCGTACTTATTATGCATTACCTAATGAAAAGTGGGTGGGGAATTGGCAGAGCTTGAGGCGGGAACAGGCAGAGTAAAGGAAAGAGACGATAGGGGATTGGTGGGCGTAAGCAAATAATAAATAAATAAATAAACGAAAAGCGCAAATAACATTTGAGCGCCAGATTTAATTTCTAACGTTGAGTGCGCATATTAAAACAGGCAAAGAGGGTAAAAGGGGGATGGAGGGGAAGGGGAGTTAAGGAGACTGTGAGCAACAAACAAAGATGATGCGGATATCACTGCGTCTGGTGTTAGTGGCAGTGCAACGGAAATGCGGGAAGTTGAAGCTGAAAGGAGTCGGAGAGTGGAACTGAAACTGGAGGCTGTGTGCGACTGGGGGCGGGACGGCAAAAAATAAACAATAAAAGCACGAAGCAAGGACGAGCACGAGGGCTGGCAAATGCTGAAAATTAAACACGCCAAGTGGTGGGCGTGGCGCAAGGCGTAATAGAAGTTAGCGCGGATAAACAATGAATTACGGAATCATGAAAGCAAATTGACTTTAATGCAAAAATCAAATATTTACACAGCGCGAGAAGCGCTGAAGGCAATTGCAATTGCACTAAAGCTAGAACTGAAGCAGAAGGGGAACAAAGACAGCCATGCAGAGAGAGACAGAGACAGAGCGACAAGCAGACATACAGTCAGATAAAGGCAAACAAATAAAGACACACACACACATATGCACACACAAATTGAGGTTATGTTAGAGGCTGCTCTTGCTCCAAAAACTCGTTTCGGCACTTAAATGGCAATGCACACATTCAAACACACACACTGGCACATACGATGTCTGCGCTTAGATACGGCCAAGTCGAAATGCGGGCCAAAATATTGCTAAAAGAAAGCAAGGGGATTCCCAAGGGGTTGGAAAAGGGTGGCAAGCAGAAGGGGGTAGTGGGGAGAGGGACAGCGCCGTTGGTCTGCGGCGTATCCGGTTTTTGAGTGTATGTTATTAGCTTCGGCTGGGCTGCTGTGGCTTTCCAGCTTTCCAGCTGTCCAGCTGTCCGGCGTGCCAGAATTTTACGATTTCATTCATTTTTGTGGCTGCCATTTGACGCCGCAAAATATGCAACAAAATTTTATTTTCAGCTCTGCACTCCGCTAATAAAAACTGCAATAGAAAGTATCAATTAAAAACAAAAATATGCAAATAATAATAAAAACTATTAGCAAATGCTTTAAAGCTACAAACACATTGCCACTCTAAAACATTTCGCAATCAACTGCATGAAACTTATTGCAATTTACTAAAGAATTTCGCAATTAGAATGCACACAGAAGGACATGAAAGCTACAACACTTCAGAAGTGACAAAAAAGTAGTAGTTTATTGAGTATGCTTTGCACAAATCTGAGTGCCATAAAAGTGTCGCTTTCAATTGCTGGCAGCCCAAAAACCCCAAAAACCAAAGGCGACAATCAACAAACGACAATCGAAGCCAACAAGTGAAATTGAAACATTGCACGGGCCACAAATTGATGATGAAGTGTGCTGCGAGTCCTCTGGGATGTCCTTGGTCTTGTTTTTTTTAACAACCAGCAGGGGAAGTGTTTTCTAAGCAGCGGGTATGCTGACTGGGTGAGGCACTATGTGAGGCATTCAGCGGGAGAAGAGTGTGGAATAGTTCAATTTATGATAAGTTGAAGAAATGCCCTGAAAGGGACCAACTTCGGCTTGTATATCAAACAATTGTATATAAAGTAAAGCTCTATCCTTTCTTTAGTTAAAGTTTAAAAATAAATCGATAGAAACTCGAGCCCTTTTCCGTGTAAGAGTATTACTACTTCGCCTTCATTACACTGCCTGCCATTTAGTCACTGTGTTACATATTACTTTTTATTGGGATGCCTGGCGATGATTGACACCTCGTCTGGCAATAAATTTTTAATTTTCAAAGCGCTGTGATAAACTGGCTGCCTTACAGAGCCGCACACGGGGCATCCTTGGATGTCTGTCCTTCCTGCTGTCCGAATGACTGACTGAGGACACGCTCTCTTTCATTGTGGAGCTTGTTAAATTCAAATTAGAGTCTTTGCTTTTCGCTCTGCTCTCATAGACTTTGCCGTTGACAGCAAAGATAAATGACAGTGCGCTCTACGATCGCAACAAATTAACCTTGTTAGGGGCTGCACTAGCAGCAGCAGAGCAGCAGCCAGCAACAGTTACGAGTTACAAGTGTATGTAATTTTTTATCGTCTCCAAAGCAGACACACCCCTCTAACCCACCGCCACATCCCCCTTACTGGTACTACAACCTATGCCACTGACTGACTGACTTATGAATGGCGTGTGGCAGTTTCGGATGTGGGCGAATTTCTTACTCCCTTCAGCTCTACTCCATTTCAGTTCTGTTCTGTTCTGCATCGATAAATCAGTTTGTATATCAAATTGAATTCACGAGCGTGCACTTGACACCAGCACACGCACATTTATCAGCCGTTTTTCCTTCGGCACTTCGCCAGTGGGTAAAAACAAAAGAAAACGCGAAAAATCTTTGGCATTTGCAAGGCACTTTAAAAAAATACTGTGCGCGCATGAAAAGAAAGCCACAAAATTTTAATTTCAACTAAAAGCGAAGGCAAAACATCAGCGTTTTGCATTATAAATTATTCATTACATTGGACGAGACCACGAGACCACGCCCACGCAACCATCAACGCCCAACCGCCCTTCGCTGACGGCAGCTCGTTTGCACCTAATTTGATTTTTAGTTGTGCTGAATGGCTGCTGGTTTTTACCCCCCCCCTGCCACTTTCCACACCCCTCAATTTTTCCGTCTCTGGTTACGACTTTTCCGGACTATCCGTAGAGTGCTCTGGCTGAGCTGCGGTTGCCCCGTGGCATTCTTTTTGCAGCAACAAACACATGAGGGGCTGTGCCACGCCTTAACGCTTTATTCCTTCTTGCTGGTTGGCATCTTCGGGCTTTCATTCATTCATTGCGACTGCCGTCGAAAAAATGTCTGTTATGTGGCTGCCAGAATTTTGCAGTAATTAATGGCAACTGTTTGATTAAAAAATTCCATAGTCCTTAGTCTGTGTATGTGAACTGCTGTCCACGAAGTCAACGAACAGCCAAAAGCAAATCTATGCAAAATTCCACAAATTTCTTTAATCTCTGTGCTTATTTTAATCACAGTTTGCTAGACTAATTCACTACAGAGCAAACATGTTTAGTTAAAGAGTTGAATTGTAAGCAAGAAAACAGTTTAATGAACAACTAAACTACTGTCGAATCCGGTTATAACGACACTCAAGTGAACGACGATTTTATGTCGTTATACTCGGTAGACGCTTTAACCAAAAGGAGACCAACGGAGGCCAAGGAGAAGGGAGCCAACCAAGCCATCGAATTTTCGTCGCAATAACCGGACGGACGCTTTAAGCGGAGTCGTTATAACCGGTTTCTGCTGTGTAAGATGGTTTTATGATTGAAATTCTAAATTCACACCAAGCTATGACTTATATTTCACTTCTTACACCTAAAATTCTTAAGAATGCAGGAAACTGAGCCAGAAGAATCGGGACAGGAAGCGCGTGCAAATATCGATTGGTATTTTATTGTGTTTCGTTGGCTGATTATATTACTTTTTGCTTTCTGCCTGGTTAGTTATGCACTTAATTTTAAATAAAACTTATTAGTACTTTTCACAGATATCCAATATATATAGCAGCGTATTCCATGGCGATATGATCTACTACTATTCAGCCTGTGATGAGTGTACATTTGTGTTATATGAGGGACTAGTTTTGGCTGCTACTTTGGTCATAATTCTGGGACTTTTTATAGGATTGTATCTGATGCTCTTGCAGAAGCTAAGAGCACTGCGTATTGTGAGTTGTTAGTCTGCTAAGAAGTTCCTTCACTCACTTTTCTCTCTTTTCTAGTATCTAATGCTCTTCTTTTTAGCCAGCTGGCTGCAAATGTTGCTGATCTTGGTGCTGACTCAGCTGTTTCCTATATCACATGCGGTGCACTACCAGTGGATGCAGCAAAAGAGCTTAGAGTTTTATGAATTGAAGGTGAGTAAAGCTACAAACTACACACATTTGATATAAAGTATTTCATTGCCTGTTTAGTATGATTGCTGTGGTGTGCTGGGACCTGACGATTATCTACTCACTTCCGGTAGTTTGCCCTCCAGCTGCTTTTATAATAACAGTACGCTGGCTAAGGATCTGCACTACAGTGGCTGCGTGAACAAAACTTTGGCAAGTGCAAGTGTCATGCGCATTGAATTTTTGAGCTCACTGTTTTTGGTAAGAGTACAAATTATTACCATTAATTTAAAGTCATGTATTTATTTCTTTTAGTTTCTTTTGATTGCCTGCTTGATCATGTATTACTTGTACTTAAAGAAAACTGGTTTGGGACCGCGTTCCTTGCCCGAATTGTGGCACGCTCGCATTATTCTCTAGTCTTTGATCGGAACTAAGTAAATTGCATTTGAATTTGGATTTGCATTTTGCAGCAAGACAAATTGGATGCTGGGCAAACTGGCGAATTGGAAATTGGCATTGACAGGACTTACACTACTCATATATTTCACAAGCTGCAATCAATAACGATAAACACTCGAGTGTCTGTCTGGCCAAAGGGATTCAAAGGCATCCAATGTCCACTATGCATATGCATGAGCCAATAAAGAAATCAACAAAGGATAGAAAACACGGAACCAGACACGGACTTGAGCTCTCGAAACGGTATACAAAATGCAATCGAGCGGCATTTGCCACATGCCGCATGCCACATGGCTCAAGGACAATCGCAAATGTTTCTTCCTTTCTTTTTGTACATAAATTTTATTGCTGTCGACATTAAATTTTGGCATCGGGAGAAAAACAATTTTGAAGCATTTTGAAATGCATAAAATATGCATACAAAATGCTCAGCAGAACGACCAACTTTATGGCTAAATAGTTTCCCATCGGATCCGCTCACAGTTAATGCTTTTTTATGCTTTCCATCCGAGTCGGAGTTTCCCAAACGTTTTGGCTAACTTTTTCGCCAGCATTCCATAACCATAACAATAACAACAACACTTTGGTCAAGCTGCTGAGTTGGCTGGGGGCGTGACAAGGGCAGCTGAAAAACGGCTAACCAAAAGGGGTCATGTGGCTCATTAAACTTTGGCCAACAAATTTTTTTATGTTGCTGCTGCCCGGCAAAGACAAACAAAAAGTTTTGCACTAAATATTTGCACCCTTTTCACATAGAGAGAAAAAAAGATAAAGTAAGTAGCGACTGATGAGCAGAAAGTTGGGTGAGAGGCATAAAATTATGGCACACATACGCCCCATTAAACGGCAGACAAATGGGCAGTCGGAGCGTTCATAAACAAAGGTAAAGGACAATCTAAAACCCACTGTTTGTAAGGACTTTAAGGTGAATTTCTAATAAAATACATTTTTATTTCGTTCATATAAAATCCAACAACTAAAAGTTTACTTTATTTTGTTAATAAATTCAACAGTTGTAACAATTGCAGTTCTGTTTAGAAGCCCCAGTGGGTGCCGAATCCATCGAAGCTCACGTGGGACACACCGATGGCAGGTGAGTACTTGACATAAGCAGTTGGAGCCGAGTAAGCAACAGCTGGAGCAGCAACTGGAGCGGAATAGGCAACAGCTGGTGCAGCATAAGTCTTGGTAAGCACAGGAGCAGCAACGGGAGCAGAGTAGACAGTCTTAGCCACAACTGGAGCAGGGGCAGCATAGACAGTCTTGGCCACAACTGGAGCATGAGCAGCATAAGTCACAGCAGGAGCGGCATAGCTGACAGCGGGAGCAGCAGCGGCATAAACGGACTTGGTCACCACCGTAGCAGGAGCACTGTACACAGTCTTGGGCGTGTAGACGTTGTTGGTGATGCGGGAATCCACTTTGCTCACACTCGAGTAGGGAGTGACGACGTTCTTCGAGTAGGTGGACACGGTGCCGCCAAAGGAGCGCACCACATTCTGCTGGGTGGTGCCAACGGCATCGTAATGGGGCTGTGCCAATTTGGCCACCACAGGAGATGCCACATAGGTGGCAGGAGCCAAAAGACCAGCGTTGGCAGCGCTGAGCACTGCGCAGAGTGAGAGAAGAACGAACTTGAATGCCATGGCTGAATGAAGTTGGTTAACTGCAACTGAAACTGTTACTGATGCCTAACTGGGCCAACAGACTGGCTTAAATAGTCAGTCGTCGAGTGTTTGCCAAAAATTTCATGGTCGCCATGTGTGACAAACCGACTTAGGCCTAAGCCCTCAAAACAAAGCAAAAATTTCAAACAGAAACTGAAACTGGTTCAAACGAAGTTCAAGAAATGACGTAGCACGTTGAGTGTGTATTCGAACTGTCCCAAGTGAATTATTTTGAATACTATCAGCAGCTCATAAATTTTCCAACAGCAAAAAAAAAAGTTTTATTTGCGTATTTTTCCATTAAATTGGGTTCAAGTCAAGCAGCAAATATGCCACGCCCCCTCAGTAAACTCTGAGAAGTCGAGAGAACTCCTCTTTCGGTTGTGTCAACTTTTGTGTGTGTTTGTGTGTGTTTTTCTCCACTTCATTGTTGGCAAACGACTTGTTTATGATTTTTGTACTTTTCCTGCAAGTTTTTCCAAAATGAATTTCCCGCCAGTTGCCACAGTTTTCGCTCTTCTTCTTGCTGTTTTGTATTTGTTGTTGTTCACGAGGCGCATGATGAATATTTATTGAAATTACCAAAGTTGGCGCTGCCTCAAATTGAATTGTGTTACCAACTTGGGATGCTTGCACTTATTCTCACACCCCAGTCACCCTCTCTGTCGTTGTCTTGTATTTTTTTTTGGCAAATTGTTATTAATTTTACACGTGGGCCATAAGCAACGCTCTCCAAACCTAATTACCACGTTTAATTTATGTGCGCAAATTGGCTTTCAAATATTTGGTACAATCACACACTCAAATAAGTGCTGAGCCAGACAGTTAGACAGACAGGTAGACAGACAGGTAGACAGACAAACCAGTCATTCATTCAGTCAATCATTGAAATTCGCATCTCATTGTGGGCAGCTTCGATTACCAACAACATTTTTGTTTGGCACGCGTCAATTGCGTATAAAAGCCACAACGTTTTGGCCAAAACAGCAACAGTCACAACGCAGTCACAGCTCAGTCACAGCTCAGCTTTCAACCGCATCACACTCTCTCGTCTCGTCATGGCATTCCGTTACCTCATCTCCCTGTGCGCCTTGGTGGCCTATGCCAACGCCGGTCTCCTCGCCAGCCACGTGGCTGTGGCCAATCCCGCTGTGGATGCCGTGGCTGCCACACACCAGAATGTGGTGCGCTCCTTTGATGGCACCGTGTCCAGCTACTCGAAGGCAGTGGACACACCCTACTCCAGTGTACGCAAGACAGACACTCGTGTCCATAACAATGTGTATACTCCAGCTATTGCCAAGACCGCTTATGCTGCTCCACTGTACACTCAGGCCACACCCATTGTACAGAAGACTGTCTATGCTGCTCCCGCTCCAGTTGTTGCCAAGACCGTCTATGCTGCTCCAGCTCAGGTTCTGGCCAAGACTGTGTCCTATGCCGCTCCAGCTGTAACTTACGCAGCTCCTGCTCCAGTTGTGGCCAAGACTGTCTATGCTGCCCCAGCTCCAGTTGTGGCTAAGACTGTCTACTCTGCACCAGTTGCTGCTCCCGTCTACGCCAAGACCTATGCCGCGCCAGCTGTGGCCTATGCCGCTCCTGCTCCCGTTGTGGCCAAGACCGTCTATGCTGCTCCACTGGCCACCACCAATGTGAACCATGGCCCAGCTGCCACCACCTACACCCACAATGCACCCGCTCTGGGCGTCTCCAGCTACGGCAGCTCCCAGACCGTCCACTACTCCCCAGCTGAGAGCGTTTCCCACATGAGCTTCGATGGCTTCGGCACCCACTGGGGCTTCTAAGCAGATCAACGACTTACAGAGCTAAATTTGTTACAGTTTTTTGTTTTTTAGATGAAATAATAAAATTCCCATTTGTTGCAAGTAAACAAAAATGAGTTACCTTGATTAAGCTTCCGGTTGGTGGCAAGGTTGGGCCCAAAACAAATCATGGCTTGAACATAATAAAGTCTAAACAAGCCTTAAACGAGCAATTGTTGAAGCTGCGAAAAATAATGCTCAGTGATTATATCAGAGCCGCAATTCAAGCCAGAATTGAAGCCGTTACCAATAATTGTAGCCGGTTATTGCGACGTCATCGTTGATTTTGCCTTTGGCCTTCGCTGCTTGTTAATCGGCTTTCGGCTTTCTTGATAACTGGTGCTGGCGGGGGCGTGGCTCGTGGTCTGTGTTTTGAGTTTGAGCATTATTATATTATATGCCATTAATTGGATTTAATATTTTTTTGCACACTTCCCATGCCCTCAACTGTTATATCTGATTGCCCTCAGGGTGATCTGTTGATCTATGAAATTGAAATCGAAATTGAAATCAAAAATCAACTTCATTGCCATTCGATTTACAATTGTGACCCGATTATGCTACGTTTGCACTTGTTATAATTATTTTCAGATAATTAACGGCCATTTCAGCTGATATAACATTTCTTTTGTGTTGGCCCAGTTAAAAAGAAAAAAAACTTAGACATTTAAAAAGCACAATCAGTGCGTGTACTTTGCTAATGGCAAATCATATATTATGGCAGTGACAGCCAAGCTCAGTTCAGTAATATGTCTTTAAAGGCAATTTGTCTTAAACTATTGTAGACTTGGCTAAGGGTTAACGATCTTTAGGCTGATCTTGAGTTAAATTGAGGAAGCAGAACAAGGTAAGCATAATAATTGTAGTTTACTTACTTGAAAGAAAAGTTTCTTCATCAAAGTTAAATAGATTAAAGTCCCAAGCACTTCAAAACATAATTAAACATGTGTTTGTTCAACTAGAGCTCTTTAAAAATTTACTTATGGTCCACTTTAAATGAAATGAGCTCTCTAACCCATTGCAGATTTTAAAGTGACAATAATGGGGCTTTCTTGAGTGAGAGATTGGCATCAAATCCCCAGCTAATGCAGATATAAACAATCAAATTAAATGAAGCTGTTTAGTGGCTTTATACTCATACTTTTTCTTTGTCAAATTAGCTGCATTTGTGTGACAGAACATCTGATTGCGTATACGACATGTGTGGCTCACACTCTACTGCCTTGTCTGCCTTGACAATTAGTCAATAATATATTTCAATTTCATTTGGCATGCCAAACACACACACACACACAAACACACACTCCCACACTGTTACAAGTGTCCTAAATGCAGTTTAATTACATTTGCATTTGAAGTCGCTTTAGTTTTTACACAAACTGCTGAACACAAACAATTGTTGCAATCCAATTTGCGTAAGCGAATTTTGCATGATTTAAATAACAGAGCATTATGCTTTATTGTCTACATGTGCAGTTTGTGTGTGTGTTTGTGTGGCAAAAACTGTAAATTCTCAAACTCATTCCCATTCTTCGTATACGCATTCTTCGACTCTTGTTGCCTTTTGTGTCTCGTGCTGTCTGTTGAGCCGTGTCCTGGTATAATTAAATTATGAAAGGACATAAGACGCATAATAAGTCATAAATCAAATTTACCTATCCCACGGGCCTTCACTGAAATAGCCAGACAGTCAGCTTTGGCCTCAACCAGACGATGTCACTGAACATCAGACACATCCGACAGTTCGGACACGAGCAGGACACTTTGGCACAAGTCATATTGCGGGTGTTGTTGTTGTTGTTGTTATTGTGGGTATTCTTGCTGTTGTTGGCCATAATTTGATGGACATTATGACGACTTTGTCTCGACAAAACAATTAGACAATTGATGCATCTGTGGCTATTTGACTTTTGCCATTTTCTATTTGTGTATTGGACATTAGATGCCCAAAACCCGAAAAGGGCCGAACCCAAAACAACAACAAGAACAACAACATTTGCCAAACTGACCAGCACAGCTGTGACTGCATTTTATGTTGGCCATGTCAGGAGCAGACTCTGTGTCAAGTGTCTGCAATTGAAAAATTTCCACAAAATGCAAAATGTACGCACATTTCGTGGGTGTGTGCGTGTGTGTGTACGGTTTGTTGCTGTTTTCGCTGTTTGCCATCTTAGCCAAGTTGTGCCTGTAACAATTTGCATTTGTTCAATTACATCAGCCGAAAGGAAATTACTCAGAATTTTAAATGATTTATACAGAAGGAAATAAAGGAGGGCGTACGATAGAGTATTAAATTTTAATTATTTTATTGAAAATATTTATTACTTAATTTAAATAATTTTATATTAGTTTTATATACAAAATATAATATTTTAAGGCTCTTTAATATTTTCTCAATCACTTTGTACACTTATCTGTAAGCAAATCAAGATTTCCCTATGTTTTGCTAGCGGGAAAATTGTATTTGGCCACTTGCTGAGTGGAAAAACAAATTTAAACATGTTTTAACATGCATACAAATGCACAAAGCAACTGAAGCAGAAGTAGAAAAGAATGGAAAATAAAAGAAAAGCAGTGAATAGAAAAGGAAAAGACCTCGAGACGACTTTCATCGCGATATGTCATAGCTACAGACAAAGGGCAGTAGAAGTCAAGGTAGGGTCATGAGGAGGGTCATAAGGTGGAAGGTCCTGCGACCGCTACTAACAGATAAGGATCGTTGTTTAGACCAGACCTCTGCTGGCTATGCTGTGTAGATTAAAATTTAATTTTTAATTTGAAGACTGTTTGTATTTTATTTGCGCCAAGTTGTGAGCCAAATAAACGACCGAAATCGTCTTTAAATTCAGTACAACTGTTGATTTATCATTATTCTATGTAAATTCTAGGAAGTCACATTTTTATGTCAGTGGCATCTGTGGCAAGTTTAGCCATTTGTACCTTTTTATCTGCCACGTGCAATGTCAATGCCAAGCGATTAACATTCAATTAGCTTTTGGCTTCATCAATGATTTTATCGCAGCCATTAGAAGAGGGATGAATGGGCATGGGCGTAGCTTATGTAGCGACAGGGGGGTGTCAGTGGCTCATGCTGGTTTGAGTGTAAATTGTGGCAAATTATCATTAGCTTGTTGTTGCTGTTGTTGTTGTTGGTTTGTGTATGTGTCTTGACAACGACATCTTCACATCTTCAAAAGGTTTTTATGACATCAACAGCTGTCGTTGACAGATTATTGTGGCGATTATTTTAGCAGACAGAGTTGGGCTTGAGCACAAAGCAAAGGGCAGAAAGGAGGCGGGTGGAGTAGGATAAGGAGTAGGAAAAGGAGTAGGAAAAGGAGTAGGGTAAGGAGCAGGAAAAGGAGCTCGAATCACAACAGGGAGCGGGGTCAGAGGACCTACTGACAGTGGGCTAACTGTTGACTCCTTTAGCCAGAGGGGAGTGCACTCGGTTGGAGTCTATGCGGCTTTTGTGCGTTCAACTGGAAATTGTCAACAATGTTGTCATGCTTTTGGCTCTTCTTCCCATTTCACTTCCTGTTGTTGTTGCACATGTGGCCTGGGCACTTAAACAACTTGTGGGTTAGCACTTGTAAATAACTATGTTTCACTTGAAATACTTGTCATTGAAGCTAACACTTGTAAGACACTCACTCACACAATTACACACAACTATTTACAAATAAGTAGGTAATGTGCCTATCACAACGCGTTCTTAAAATTCTCAATACAGTTTTATTGGCAATTTTAGTGGTAAGTTCAAATCCATTGAATCCTCTTAATGTCGATATTTATATTTTTCCAGCAATTCTGCACTGCCGAAATCTATATAGGAATTGATAATGTAATAAATGATAGTCGAGACCCAACATTGGTGGTTATATCCTGTGCTATATCAACCCTATTGCTGCTCTATGTCACTTGCCTGGGCTTCTTTGTACTCTTCAACGGGCTCCATCTACGTATCGTAAAGTATCTTTAGCCCTGTTAAATCACTTTTTATATAACTTATTTGGTACTTAGTTGGTTGTGGGAATAGCCATTGCTGTCGTTATCAAATTTACTATCTTAATTGCTTTCTGGATGCTTCAGGAAGACAGAAATGTGGTCGCATGCACCTCCCCTTGGACAGAACTGACATCAGTTTGGGGAGTAAGTAAATCAACTGCTTATAATATTAAATGTTCAATTGATTCTTGTGTTTTTTAGATAATTTGTATTATTGGAATTATACATTTAATTCTTAAAAAGAAGCGAGATTTGGAGGATTTAAATTTTATGTAAACCAATTAACTGGAAATTTTAATTCAAATCTTAAATGTGCTTTCTGGGGCCTAAGATGCTGATGGTCAATTCATTGATCTCAGCAGTCTGTCTTGTGGTAACTCTAATTAAACTAACACTTGAGTTAAAGTAGTAATTTTAACTATTTTAGATAAGCATTATAGTTGAAAGTAGTGTGGCCATTAGGGATCTCCATAGAGCCTATGGAAGTGCCCGGTATTTGATAGTCGGATCGATATGGCTCAATATGTGCACCGTTTGTGTCATTATTATTGGCATTTATGGTGCAGTTCGTGCCTACTTACCTCTGCTAACGGTGGTAAGCAATACATGTTAAATAAATTATTATCATTATTATTATTATTATTGTTATAATTAGCATTATCATTATTCTAATCATTGTTACAATCATTAATATTCTAATTATCATTATATTTCTCATCCTTATCATTCTTATCATTAATATTATAATTATCATTATATTTCTCATTATCATAAGCATCATTATTATCATTAATATTAAAATGACCATATAATATCATCATTATAATTACTTTCTTTATTACTGCAATTATACTTATACTTATGATTATCATTCTTATTATAATATTCATTAATATCATTATTATTATTAATATTATATTTCAACTTTATTCAGTACCTAACAACTTTGGTTGCTTTCTTTTTGAGCAAGTTTTTCCTTTCAATATCGGTTGAACACTTGGAGAAAGAGCAATTTGATCTTATTTTGACTCCATTCTATACAATCAATGCAGTCTTCTGTGTAAGTAAAAATTAAATTATACAGTAAAATTAAAAATATAGTTTAACGCAGGTCATTTGCATTGGCTTCCTGGGATCATATTACTGCGCTTTAAAGGAATCACAAGAGCCGGATCAGTAGACTAATCATGGCTCAACGCTACATTTTTTAAATCACCTTTAAATTTTAAGTAACATTTGTAAAAGTTACATACTTTTACACCAGATAGTCTGTATTAATAATTTCAAACAAACTTTATTAGTAGAATACAAATTTACATTGCACATTAATAGAGAAAGTTTCATTACGAATTTCGAAACCACATCCTGAAAATTCTTATAATTTTAATAGATTAATTTTGAGAAGGATTTTGATTGTTTGATTGTCTAACTTCGCTCCTTAGTCTGCCATATAATAATGCTTCCGCAATTAAGGCGAGCCACTGTAAATAATCAGTGAAAAATACTTTTTTAACTAAATCTAGGGTCAACTTACGGATGTAACGGTGTTAAAGCGATACCACATTTTGATTATTTGATCGTATAGCTGCTTGGCATGGATCTCGATAACACTCAAAATTAAAAGTTTGCCACCAACAATGATTACCAATGCGATCAAATACTAGTAATGAAAAAATATGAGTTATAGAAGTATTAAATACTTTATACTTACCAGCAATACTGTCAGTAAGTGTTTTCGAATTGACCCAAATATGCCGATAACGATTCCAATGGCTATAAAAAAGTCTAAGCCAAGCGACGTGGAGATAAACGCAGTAACATTTTCCTTAGCCCCCACGAGACCTTCAAGGGACTCAATGATGTCCATAATATTACATATCTAATCAGCTTAAAGTTGGTTAATTATAACAAAAGATAACCAAGTTCATTACCATAAGAATTATGGACAATATAAATGTTTTCACACGTAGTACTGTAAGCGGTAGAAAACACATTTCAATGATTTTTTAAAATTTACTTTTTTGAGCTCTAATTTATGTATTTATATGTCAAAGTCTGGAAACGAATTAAATTTGTAGTTGTATATTATTTAGACAGATTACTCTGAGCACCAAAATGTGCTTCTTGGGCTTTGTGCCACTAAGATTCCTTACAGTTATCTTTGCTTTACTTCTAGCCGTAAGTTGCCAATGGATTTAGCTAGATAAAATGGTCAAAACTTCTTTCTAGTTATGCAATATTGGTGGCATTTGTGTATCGCTTAATAATCTGGATGGTATCCAGAGTAAAATTCAGATTATTATGTGCATATCAATTGCTTTCGATCTGTTTATTAACTTGGCCATTTGCGTGGGTATCTATGGTGTTATTCGCAGTATTGTTACCTGTGTTTATATGGTAAGTTTCAGCGTAAAATGTAGTTTAATTTATAAAGTTTAATTGTATGTTTATTATTAGTTTATTTGCGCCATAACTTGTTTCTTTGTGATCAAGATTGTTGTGGCCAAAGCTATCGTAGACGTGGAAGACAAGCAAACTGAGCTTTTAGTAACCATTTGGTATCAATTCGATGTGGTTTTCGCCGTAAGTAAACTTGAACTTAATCACTTTTTATTTGCTTTTAATTTGTTTATTTATTAGGGTATTTCTCTGATGACGGCAGCTCCGTTTTCTTTGAAACTGGCTGTCAAGGACACAAATATAGTTTAAATTGTAAATTCTCTACTTAAATTTCTAGTAAATGTTTATGTCAATTAACAGCAGTAATCCGTTGTTTATCTTTTAACTACTGACCAAGCCATTGGCCAGAATGCTCAGTCGATTCGATGTGGGTGGAAATTATGGACAGCACAGACCCGCAGCATGACACAGCAGCAATGGAAGCCAATAAAGATGACGATGACAAGATAAACGAAAGTTGTGACCGTGATAAGAAGTGTGGGTGGGAAGCGGGAGAGGTCAGGGGAGTGGAGGACTGCTTTAAATGAAATTTAACGATGCACACAAATAATGGCACTTTGCATTTTAAAACACTTTGCCGAGGCGGTCAAAAGTCAACCAAGTGCGGAAACGACATTGACATTCAATTGGTCACAGAACGTGGCAGACAGGACGAAGAAACCAAACGACGAGAGGGAGTCTCTGAGCACTGAGCTCTGATGCTCATTATACGCATTTCATTTGACACTTTTATTGGCCCAGCTGTCCATGATGCTGATATTTCACACTTACCAGGCAAAAAGTGGGTAGAAGTCAAGGCAAATTAAATGTGTAATGCTCGGTTCCATTTATGCGGGTCATTTTATAGCCAGAAACGGATGTGAATGCGGTTACGGATATACCGATAAGGCCATTAAATTTCTGCATCACTTTTGCTGGACTGGCCATAAACCTCTACCGATGCCAACATCACTCAGCCAACGCCATCAGCACTCAGCCAATTACGCAAATAAAAAAAAAATTGTAGAGAGAGCAAATAAGTGTATATTTTTTTCTGATGTCGTCTACTTATATGGAAACGTGTCAAAGTGCTGAAAAATGCAACAGCATAGTGTAGGTGTGTGTGTGTGTGTGTGTATGTGTGTGGACGTGTGTGGTTGGTTGACACCGCTGAGTGGCTCATTAGGTACAGAAGCCGCTGCTGCCCCGCAGGTGCTGCTGGTAAATTGTGTGGAAACAATTGCACTCACTAAAGTCACACCTTGGAGAGCAAAAGAATTCCGTAATAATTTTCAGCTTAACAGAAATATAATAAATGAATTTCGCTATTTTAAGAATTGCTTAATTAAAGCCTGGCGCCGTGGGCGATTTTCATCATCATGGAAAATATATATTTCAATTGTCGCCAAGACACTGAACAGCAGCTGCTAAGAAAGCTGGGCCCAAAACAGCATGTCGTCGTCGCTCTGTTCTTGGCAACGTCCAGGCAGGCGCATGTCCTGGGGCTGATTAAAATCTATTAGAGTCAAAGAGATGTAAGACACTGTTTCGGCCTTCTGGACGCTGCCAAGCTGCCTTCAAAGAGGGTCTGAGTGTGGTTGGCAGAGGGTAGAAGTGGGTGCTGCTTTTGGCCAATGACTTGGCATGTAAATGTCGTCGCAATTGAAATGCATGCGGCGGAAACTTCCAACTTGCTATAAGTATAGCTGACAATAGGGCATTATGGTTCTCTCATTAAGCTGGTCAAAGTAACGACGGTAGTAAAATAAATATAAAGAAAACTTATAGCAAAAATTTTTTAAATTTTATGCTCCTTAGATGCTAAAATACAGCAAATATAGTTCAATTATTATTCAATTTAAAATATTTAACTCATTATAAAATCTTCGCTTGATTAATAATTTTATAGCTTTTCATTATTACTTACAAAGACCTATTAAATATATCAAGTCTTAAATGAGTTTTGGCATAATCATATATAGTTTTAAGAATGCTTTCCATTATACTTTATTTTTACAAACTTGTTCAGTACATTAAAATATATTTTGTGATTAAGTACGTGTTTTATAGAAATTTAAAACTAGTAGTTACCTTTTAAAATAGAACACTTTAAGTGACTTGTTTGTCTAGTTAAAACACCAACCTTTCAGCTTGTTAGAGCATACAAATTCGTTGTGCTATTGTTTGTCATTGTGACGCTGCCGAAAGTCGCACACAAAAACTTTGAAGCGCAAAGTTTTCAACGGAAATTGTGCAGCTGTTTTGTGTGCGACGACAACGTTTGTGGTGGCAGTGGAAAGGGTATGAGGGGAAATGGGAAAATGAGAACTGGAAAAGCACTTGTTGGCCCTCTAACATACAAAAAGATATAGATGTAGAAATAGAAATAGAAAAGAAAACTTGTGGGTAGTGTGAGGTCTTGCAAATTTGTTGAAATTTCAATTCAATGGCAAGGCTGAAAAGAACAAGTAAGAAAGGCTACAGTCGATCGAGCCGACTGTAAAAGACCCCGTACTCCCATAGTATTGCATTTTATTTAAATTAAAATTTTCAAATGAAATTTAAAAAATTAAAATTAAATATTTACATTTTGAATTAAAATTAAAAAATAAATAAATTAACAACTGTCATCGCCAGCACTCGAACCCGCGATCCATGCGAAGGTTCCACATTGCGCCGCAACTCTATCAGTTGCACCACACCCCTCTTCTATCATTCTTCCGATTATTTGCATATATGTATGTGCACACATACATATGTGTGTATGTATAGCATTGGTCGGCGCGGCCAGCGGCTCCGGGCAGCGCTGCCGCCAGCAGGTAGAGAAAACGTTCGAACATATCTTTGTATGTTTCTGTGTTTGTTTGAATGTGTTGCGCGCATGCAGTGATTTTGCTTTAAAATAACTTCGACTTTGAACCGTAATTTCTCTGTTGTTTGACATAGGATTTTGATGCCACTTTCAGGAAAGTTAGAAATAGTAATTCTCTAAGCGTATGTTAAATTACAACACTGTACTATTTGATTTAATGCCTGAAACAAGGCATTGAAGCTGGAGAGTCTTTTATTTCTGATGAGCAAAGGGGGCGTGGCAGCTCAAAATTTTTAATGACATTATACTAAGGCTGTCTCTAAGAACCTGTATACCAAAATTTGTGCTCCTAAGTGCTATAGTTACTGAGATATTCACCTAAAACACAAATTTTTTCGAGGTGTGTCTGGTTATTTGCTCATTGCGGGGGCGGTAAGGAGCGTGGCAACAATTTGAAATAAACTTGATCTGCTCTACAAAATAACGGACTTACATTCCAAATTTGGTGTATCTAGCTCTTGTAGCTTAAAAGATCCAGGTGTTCATACGGACGGACAGACGGACAGACGGACGGACGGACAGACGGACAGACGGACATGGCTATATCGACTCGGCTGTTGATGCTGATCAAGAATATATATACTTTATGGGGTCGGCCACGCCTCCTTCTGCCTGTTACGCACATCTCGCTTCTGACAAACTTAATAGACCCCCTTTACTCTTTTTTAAAGAGTACGGGGTCTAAAAAGCTTCGTTTCTATACATAAACGTAGATATGACTACATAGTATACTCATTATATATGTAGGTATGTGTGTGTATGGCATGTTGATATCGTTATCAGGCGAGTGCTAACATGTGCAGCCTCTCAATATGAACTTTTCATGATTAAAGCGCGTGTCGTTCGCCTTTTTATCGCTAAAAGACAGTAACTTTGTCGTCTTGTAGACGTCGATGGGTTACAGTTTGGTTCGATGAGAGTGGAATTTTCATATAAATTATCGTTGGTAACAAATGTGTCCACACAGCCATTGGCACGCATGCATAATAAAGTGATTTTAAAGGGCACTTTTCATGGGTTTGCGTAAAATTTCCATTTGTGAGAGAGGCACTCAGCTTTATTGGAATCGAAAGTTAGCCCTCACTCTCTATCTCTGGAGAGAGCTAGCTAAAGATGGGGGGAGGTTTTGTCTGATAATGTTGTCGTATTTGATTGCGACGGGTCTTGTGGCACATGTGCTTGGCTCTAATGTGTGTCTTGGCTTTAACAATTCATTAAAATTTCATATAAATGTTTTGCAGCAAAAGACGCGTAATCCACTTTATTATTAACTGTTATTTACAAATGCTGCAGCCAGTGACATCTGACAAAATAATATATATTAAATGCAGCGCAAAAGCGTCAAGTCATAAACTGCTCATCAGTCTTGGCCAACTTGCTACGCTGCCTCTCGCCCTTTCGGCTGTAATTATGCGCGTAGCTGTTGCAAAAAGTTTACTATCACTATCACAACTCATTCCAGTTCCCCTTTACCCCTGCCTGCCCCTTTCCCTTCACTGTCTCCTTGTCATTGTCTCGACGCGCAGGAAGTGCCAAAGCGCCGTCGGGCAAAACAGCTGCAAGAACAGTGGCAACAGTAGCTGGATTCATTCCTTCGTCTGGTGGTTGAAAGCGTTGTCCTTGCTGCCCCCTTCATGGTGCTTCCCCCTTGCATTCCGTATCCTTTTGACGCTGATAATGCAATTTCCGCGTTACACGCTGCCTGTAATTTACTGTTATGCAATGTTTCATTTTACTTTTGCCCTCTGACTTTTCCACAGCAATTTTTTAAAGAGCCTCAGAGACAATCAACGCTAGTTCTTGCTATTTATCTACATAAAGTTAATTGAAAAACATTCAAATCCCCGTCTTGAGCTACTGCGTGATGTGTCAACATCTTTCCACTGTCATATAATCCTCAGCATTCATCCTCCATGTTCACTTTTATGTCCATCTCATTCGTAGTCTTTATTACAAATTGGTTTTCTGCACTCGCTCGCATGTTTCGTGCGCAATTTGCAACACGGTCCAAATGAATATGAAAGCCGCATGAGAAAAAGTAACACAAAAAACTCCCCCAAAAAAATGGCAAAAAATCAAATTGCAAGCGAGAAACGTTGAGTGAGTAACCCACGTGGTAAATCCAGGAAAAACTCCGAGCATTTGCCGAGAAACGTGTTCACTTTGCACGTTAACGAACTGAAATCGAAAGTTTCGTTTGCGGTCAACGTTGCTATTGTCATTGCTCTCCGTCCGTTGGTCCGTTCGTCCGTCCGTTTGTCCTTTTCTGTCCGGCAATTCGTGTTTGTCTCCCACAGTCAGGCTGTCAGATTGAATGGTTTATGTGTGACACCTTTGACCGGTCAGGTCGAGTTGCCGGCGATATAAATTAAACTCGGCTGCAAGTTGAACAACTTTAAGTCATATCCGTAAATTGCTTAACTGAGATCAAAAGCACTTGCTCATCAAGCAATTTACCAGCAGAAACTCAAACTTTTGACATGAAAACGAAGCTTTAAATGAAGTTTACTTTAATACATTAAATTCGCAGTTTTAAATTATATAAAGTGTTAATTTTTAAACATTATTTTGTCAATCAACAGTTCACAATAAACTGAGGGAGACATTTCATACTACACAAAGAATTTTTTGTTGTCAAATTTTATACATCTATAAGCTTTAAGAAACATGTTTCATAGCTTACACAATTTGATTAATTTTTGCTTTTCTTTTAGCATAAAAATATGCTTCGGTTGAGCTGCAATTTCCATCCCCCAATTTAGCCATTTCCCCTTATCCCGATTTCCATTTCTGGTTTGCTGCTTTACTCGTATATGCCCTGAAAAAGTCACGTGGCATTCATAATTCTTAAAACGACGCCATCTGAAATGATGTAGCAATGCTAAGTGCACCCAAACAAGGTTCTCCTTTGCCTGCCTTAGCCACTCGGTGTACGTGACCAGCATTTGTCGCGCTAAAAAGTATGCTATGGTTTTCGGACGCTCGAACAATAGAGGGAATTGATTTCGGCTTTTGGCCAAGTGCAAGCGACCTGATTATGGAATTAAAACATATTTTTGGCCAGCTAACGAAAAACTTAAAACTTTAAGTGGCAAAGGTTGTTGCCGTACGTGACAATCTGCTGCTAGCCAAGTTTATCACATGACAAGTTTCACAATACACGCTCTCTCGCACACACACGCAATGCATTTCATTTCCATTGTAAGAAAAACAAGTTTTCCGTGTGTGTGAATAAAAGAAACGCAACTACAAAGAAGTTAACTACAAAAGCGTCCTATGAAACTTGGGTTACAAAGGAAAGAGGCGAACCAGAGAGAGGCGAAGCAGAGATGGTACGTAAAAACGCAGATAAATAACATTGAGTGCGAAAATACACAGAAAAGTGATGAGCAGAGAAAGAGGGCAAAAAAAAACAATACGCCTTTTGAAATGCTAAACGTGGTACACACACACACTCACACACACATGAGCTGCTTACAACCCGAGGCGCTCTTCACACTTCACGCTCTTTCAGGACGCGCACAGGACTCTTGTATTTTTATTAGCCCTGCCCCTTTGTAGCCCCCCATTTCAATGGTTTATCTTGTAACTTGGCGTGTGCTCAGTGCCAAAAAAAATACAGAAAACATTTATCTTGTCGTATTTATTTTGTAGCGCATTAATTTCGCTTCATGTTTGAAATGGGAATTGACTTATTTGCATTCTCTTTTAATTTGTCTGGCCATCAATGCAGGATAATCAAAAAAGGTTGTTTTTAGAGAGGAGTAAAGAGAAATGAGAGTGTGGAGCGGCAGCCACAGGTGCTGCAAGTGTCAAATTTGTGATTGATGGCAAAGCTATACAAAAAATGATTACCAGATTTCTTTTGAGCCTGTTTATAAATACTTAGAGCCACAAAAATCCAGGACTGATTGCATGCCAACAAATCTGTGTATTTTTTTTAAGATTTAATGCAATAAATATTAAATGTGTGTAATTAGACTTAAGTAAACTAGTAAAATCTGTTAAAACCCTTGTTTAAATAACCCATTAGAAACAAGAAACCAACAGCTCAAATTTCAGTTGCTTATTCATACATCTGTTGATCAGTTCAGTTGACAAACCAAATGAAATAGCTACATTAACATGGCCAAACGAAATAAAGTTATTTTAAGAGAAACAGACGAATGAATTTTTTAAAAGGTAGACAGCGATAGATTACAAGCACACACACTCTCACACACACACAGGCAGAGTGGGGCGTATGTTTGCTGGCCAACCTGGACGTCTACCTGCAGCTGGCTATCGACAAGGGGCAACTACACTGACAATGGCCAAAAGCGAACAATGTCAACTGAAATTGCGATTGCGTTAAAACTCTATAAATACCAAAGTAACATGCAACAACAACAGCAACAACTAACGACAAACGAGCATGGCAACAGCAGCAACAAGGATATCAAGGACATTGCTGATATTGCAACAACACAATCTAATCCGGTTATTGCATTTTAAATGCGCTACAAACTCTCATTTTGTTTTACCCCCTCGGCGTCGAGAGGTGAGCAACGCGTCAACCGCCTGTGGATATGCAATGATTTTTGCTGACCACAATTATGACGCAATGACAGGAGCTTAAAGCAGTGAAGCAGACATAACTTAATGTTTAAATTTAAAAATACAGGCAGTAAAATATACTATCAACTTGGACAATTATTTAAATACAAACAAGCTAATCAAATTCCAATGTGTTATATTGTTTTAACTACCAGTTGAAACTTTTACTGTTTCTGTCTTACTAGTCAGTTCTGAAGTAATTTAAATAGTGATTTTAAAGCACTACGGATACAACATGCTGTGAATGGTAAATGAAAGTATGCAACACTCCAACAGAGCCCAGTAAGAGTGTAGTTTCTAATGCTAATACGATTATCTGCAGCCGGCAAAAGGCAACAGGCAGAAGGCAGCAGCAGCAGTAGCAACATTCAGGAGCTCAGCTCACAACCGCAAGCCAACTCTTTTCAAAATTTAATGCAATTTCACAGCATATTAAACAGCTGAAGTCTGTGCCGCAGTGTGGTTGTTGTTGTAGGCAAATCGTGTTGGTGTGGCAAGTGCAACAGTTGTTGGTGTTTGCCACCGCAAATCGCAAACAAATTTCTAACAAACTTTGCCGGATAAAGATACCAAATAGCAGATGAAGCAGCTGGCAAAAGGTGAAAAGCCAATCATAAGTGAGTCAACTGCAGGTAAGTGTGAATACTATTGTAAGTAAGTAAGTGAGTGAGAGAGCGAGTGAGTGAGAGAGTGAGTACTCGTTACCTGTGCGAATAGTCATGAACTGGCAGAATGGCTAATCAATTGCGCGCACTTTGAGCACAAATCAAATTACAAACTTGCCACCTTCTTCTGTTTAACGTTTTGCACAAAACTTTTCCTTTAACTTCAACTTTTGCTCAATTTGATTTTTCAACAAAGCACAAAAAAAAAGTAGAAAAAACTTTTAACTTTTTACCTGCGTTTTGACTTTCAGTTCTGTTCTGTTCAGTTCTGATCTGTTCTTTTGCCTGTCGTTAAACAAACTTATCCAATAAAAGTTTGTCAACATTGATTTAAAGCTGAGACGAACGCATATATCAAACAAAACCAGACCAGACAAGACCAGTTGGTTTTTTGTCTGGTTTTGAGGAAATCCTGGCTTAAGCAGTGACAGTGCTACCAAATTTCATAAAATCAGCATATTTTGTTATTGATTTTGATTTATTGTATAATTTATGATATGCTTAGATGGGCTGAAAACTAAGCAAGTAACTCAAATATTATTTTCTATAGAGATTTGAAAAGTTCCCAGTTTAAAATCCCTGCCTTCTGCCCAAAACTTCAATTCAAAGTTTTGCTTAAATGTTTTCACATGGCTGGCAGCTCTGGCACGTGCACAATTCATCACCTAAATATATACCGCATATTATGCACTTAAGCCAGCTTTCGTTTTAGCCAGCATAACAAAAAGTGTTAAGCATGGCGCATAAGCAGCAAAAGTCCGCACAGAATGGACAAAAAGTTTCCATTGCCAACACCATTTTGATATCCTTGTTGGAAGTGCAGTTACAGTAATGCAAGAGACAAAGAGCCAGATAGGAGAGAGAGGTGGAGAGAGAGCGGCATAGAGCTCAAGTTGTTGCTGTTGTTGCTGTTGCAGCTTCTTGGCCAACATCTACTTAATACTTTAATAGTTGCAAAAGTTTGCCCAACGTTCGCTTAAGTAGCTGTTACTTTGCTTGTTGAACTGTTTGTTTCACTCTTTCTCCCACTCCCTATCTCCCTCTCTCCCTCTCTCTCTTTGTTTTGTGGACACACAGATACTGTTCTTAGGTAGTGCTTAAAATAACTGTAAAACTGCCAACATAAATCTAGCCACAACATCTTTTATGTTCGCACTAGCAACAAGAAGTTAATGTTAATGCTATTTACCAGCACGGCACGTGAGCTCCAGATCCCAGATCCTAGATCCCTGTACAATATCCTTAGCTTTAAGTTAAGTTGGGGAAAATCAAATAGCAAATTGCCGTGTAGCTTTTGCATATTGACTTCGAAATGTCAAATTGTGTTTGGCATATTAAACGAGAATCATTAGAAAAATCGAAAGCAAATCTTCACTCAACTCTGCCCAAATCTCCACTCAATCCACCCCCCGCGGTAAGCTGAAAAGTGATTTTTCTTGTTGGACTTACGGCTTAGCGACGCAGCAAATTTCCCCAAACGACGTCTGCAGTTTTGATAATAAGTTTCCAAACTGTTTGTTGGTGTGGTGAGGGGGGTACAGCAAAGTTACTCGATTGATCGGATGCTTGAATAAAGCACTTGGCATTGTTATTATTCAATGTTTGTGAAAATACACACAATAACCTTGAGTGACTGCAGCTTAAGACGTGGAAAATTAGTTAACAGACATTTATAAAATTGCTAAACTTTATTTAATGTGCGCCTATTTAATAGCTAAATTTAGCTAAATATTTCTATTAGTAAATGTTCAGCTTCAAATGGAATTTTTCAATTGATTTAAATGCATGACTTTTCAATTTTTCTGCTATTTGTACAACTTTGTTTTCCTTTTGCCATTTGATACTGTTGACATTTAATTATTTTTGCAAAATGCTCACACATTAATATATAAAATAAATATTTTGCCCCGTGCGGAAAATCAGCTGTTTATCAGGCTTAAAATGTTGCGCTAAAAGCCGCAAATATTTTGGGGCGTTTCAATTACATTGGTAACACGAGAGCGTCGTATGCGAGTTATTTTAAAAGTTTTGCCTTTAATAAAAACTTTTTAAAATATATATAAAAAAAATTAATGACTCTAACGCAGTCGGTAGGATTCGAACCTACGCTCCCAGAGGGAATCTGATTTCTAGTCAGACGCCTTAACCGCTCGGCCACGACTGCTGTGTTGACTTGGCTAAAAATAATACAACTAAATAATATAAATCAACAACAACAATTTAAAGCAAAGTTTATTTACAGTTAAGTGTGCAGATTGTTTGTATCAAAACTATAAATAAATGAGAACTTATCAGTTGAGAAATAAGATTAGGTATTTGAGAAATATATAGGTACTTATAGATATAATTCTTATATATTAAACAGTGTCTATTATAAAACTATAAATAGTTTTTTGGCACTCAAGATAATTATTTTGTATAGACGCTATTTCCGTGTAGTTTTCGAGCACCCCTCGCTGTCACGTTATATGCATAACTATAAATTTTATTAATTTTCAGCATAGGCACACACAAGTTCAGTAGTGTCCATCGAATTTGCCGCTGCTAATGAGCCAAACGCAATGCAAATTGATAGCACTTTTTGTGGCTAGCCCAAACCCCTTGCCGTTTGGACCAGGCCGACAGCTGAAACCCGCGGAGTTGGCTTAAGGGATTAGCATCATTATGCGCAGTTTATTTGTTTGTACATACCTACATATAGCTATACATATATGCTGTGGTGTAAAATGTAATTTCATGTAATTGTTTTTAATTTCCATGCATTTATTATTCAACACTCGGCGCGCGTTTAGCGACGCGGCTCTTGAGTGTCATGAAAAGCTCATTTACTTTGTGCCACATAAATTAACAAACGGCCAAAACCGACCGCTTTTTTGGCTTTAGGTTATGAGTGCTGAGTGTCTAGTGGCGAGTGGCGAGTGTCGAGTCTTGTCTACTTCAAAGTCGACAGTACTACGCGGCGTATGCGCATTGCGCTAATGAGGCTACTGGTTATTTTTTTGTATTTTGTTGTCGCGACCCTTAGCGGCTCCCTTTTGTAATTATGCAAATTTTTAATGAGTGTGAAAATTGTATTTGAGAGCAGCCTCACGTGCTCTACATCAACCTCCAGCTGGCCAACTGACTGAGCCATCATTGACAGTGGCTAAAACCATTTAACAGCTTTGGCTGCCACTTCCACAATAAGTCTATTCAGCCAATTTCTACTACGCCAAAGCTGGCTCATGTGAAGAGTGAAAGAGAGAGAGAGAGAGAGAAAGGGAGTGAGAGCGAGCCAGTTCACTGAGTGACAAGTGCTTGTTACGGCATTTGCTCTTTAGATTTATACGGATTTTGTCAAACAAAACATGAATCTGCACTTTTATGCATGCGTTCTGCTAAAATCCGATTGCCATGAAAGCAAACGCGCTCCACGCTCAGCGCTTGCTGCTCTGTTGGCCTATTACACTGGCTAAAGGCTTAAAGCGTAAGCACTTTTCAGACAGTGCTCCACATATGTACGCGTACCGAGTTATACAAAAAATATATAAAACCATACGTTGAATAAGCAATCAGCTTAGAATTAGCTACGTACCTGTAGCTACAAAAAAAGTTAACACATTTTGAAAACGATTGCTTTTAACGTGCCGTGAATAAATAAAGAAAAATATTTACTCGAATAGCGGGTTTTAGTTAAATAATTATACTACTCAGCACAACAATTTTAATAGTTATAGGTGTAAGTATTGCAGTTATTACCCTATAATCAATTTATAAATTGTTTAACGCCTCAGTTTGATTAACTGTTGTTTATGCATTTTAATCTTGAAAAACTATTACTAAAGGTGATTTCTGCTAATGAGCTTAAATTATAGTTCAATGAAGCTATTAAATAATTTTTAATTTCAATTTTAAATCAAGTCTAATCATTTGCATCAATCAATTAACTTTATGACGCGTTGAAATTTTATAAAAAATGTTAGCAATTGATTTGTTGTGACTTTTATTTGATTTTAATCACTGCAAATATTTATTAAAAATTTCTGTTAATATTTAAGGTTATTCTTATAACATAATCTAGTTTTCTTCATAATTCGTTATAGGAATTTTTTTAATTTTATAGATAAGAAACTTACAACAAATATTAAGTCAATCCACTGCTTGCTGCTTTTTACTTAGCTTAGTTTATTAACCACTATTGCTCATAAATAAATATGCATAACAAAAAGGATTTATACGTTAATTTGCATAAAAATCAATTGGTTTTTTTGTACACATTTCGGCTCACAAATAATTGAGTGCGAATTGTGAAGCAACTGTCTTTTTCAATTAATACAAATGCCAGACTCACACACATCTACATACCCCACACACACACACATACAACCCCCAAACGCACACACTTGTAGTTGTGGGCGTAGGGCAGAATTTTGCCAGCGCTTTAAATGCAAATGCGGATTTTTAAGCCTTGCGGCAGCTTTTCGCAAACAGATTGTAAACAAATAAATGCCGCCAGCAGATACACACACACATAGTTACCCACACACAGCTACTCACACAGACACATGAACTGCATACATTGAAGCATTGACTGGTCAGCAATGTGGCAATTTGCACTTGGATTCCGCCTGTCGCTGGAGGCCATTGAAAGGCTGCGAACTGTAAATCGCATGACGCGTCGCCATTCCATATTTTATGCTTTACAGATATGTATATGCTGTCTATATATATATATGTATATTCATATACATATGTGTGTAAGTTATGCATATGTGTAGTGTACTTTTACTCCGGCAACGTTTTTCACACTTAAGTGGTTAAATTGGCTGTGATAAATTGTCGCGCTGTGGAAAGTTCTTGCCACTGTTGAGCTGCGGGGCACCTTAAGGATAACGTTAAGGATAAGGTTATGAGTGGAGTCCTCTGAGTGCTGTGAGTGCTTATTCATAGTGTGTCTCAGTGTCTGTCGCTGACAGTAATCATAGCACACGCATCAGCTTGTATTATTATTAGAGCCCCCCTGACATATGACAACTGGGAATTAATATCTCTGTAGGGAGAACGCATGCCAAAAATTGTGACAAAAGTCAATGTCATAATGGCATATGGGCGTGGCAAATCCTTCACATATATTCCTTCTGCCTGTGAGTGATGGCAACCTTTTAGCTGCACAGCCAAATTAAATGTCTAGCCAGTAGTCGACTTACAGTTTGTCTTGATTAACTGACAGCCACTGCGAGTTGGCTTTAGCCTTGATCTCAGTTTGCCACAATTAATGCAGCGTCAGCAGCAACACACAAATAACAACAACGACAACAACGACAAGCACAGCAACCATCAGGAAACGAAGTTAGCAAATTTTCGCGCTTATCGCACCATTGATATCAGACAGTGTTGATGTGCATATCATCTTTATGGGCATTTCATGCAAAATGCTGCCAGTCGCCAATGTCGACAGCACCGCAAATGGTGACGTCAAACGTGCGCTGGGAAAAGAGAATGAGCTACAGCGACTACTGAGTGCGCTACACGGTAGAGTAAGAGAGTAGAGTACAGTAAAGTAAGCTAAAGTACTGGCTAAAAAATTATTTTAAAAATTGTTAAATAAAAAGAAATTTATTTAAAGTGGTATAATATTATTATTATACTTTGTAAACAAATTTAAATGTAATATGGAATGAATTTACAAATAAAGTTGGGGTTATGAAAACATTGTGTTTTTTATGTCAGTTTAATGTATGTCTCATTTATAAGTATTTTCTTTACATACTTTGAATGATTTTAATATGGTTGGATTTGAGTCTTATTTTAATATTTTTAAAGTTAAGAATTTAATGGCATTTCAACAGCTTTCTAAGCTTTTACAAAGGTTTTACCTTATCTGTAAAATGTTCATTAAATAAGTTAAGAAAATTATAATATAAAGAGCTAATTTATTATGATAAAATATTTATCTATGAATTACTTTATTAAAATAAAGAAATTTTTTACCATAGCTGTGTGAATCAGGCCTTAAAGCTTTGACTTCATTATATTTTATTAATTATTTATAATTTAATTAATTTATTTTATTTTATTCATTTATTTAATTTTTTTTCATTATATTAGACTTATTTATAGGAAACTGTTTGCTTAATTTCACTTTTCTTATATCTGCTTGTAGCATTATCAAATAATTAAATCGATTTTATAAACCCTTTTTACTAAAATCGTAGCGCATTCTAAAATTCTGTGTAAGCTGTTAATTTTCGTAGCTGAATTTCAATGTCTTTTTTGTGTTGTGCTGAATTTTGTTGTTTGTCGCTTGTTGTGTGTCTTTTGCTGTCTCTAACTTGCCGGCTGACCGACTGCATTTGCAATTTATAAGCGTGTAGAGCGTATCTATGTGTGTGTGTGTGTCTTCGTGTGTGTTGGTACGTAGAAACTGTGACTTTTTTGTGCACTTGTTGTCCACAAAGTGTTGTCTTTTTTGTCATATAAAGCAAAGTCTGATATGTGTATGTGTGTGTGTGTGTGTGTGTGTGTGTGTGTGTGATATGGTTTGTTGTCAAAAAGAAAACAATGGAAATGCAAATTGTTTTTATGTCTTTGTTTTTAATTTTTGGCCGGCAAGCGAACAACTTTGAGAGTTTTCACATGCGAAGTTTGTAGTGTAGTGTAGTGTCTACTCGTACATATATTTGGCAGGCCTGTGAAAAGGATTTGTGTGCTGAAAACCCTACCCCTTTTCACCCCCTTCCTTTGGCACTTTTCTTTCTGCATTTTCGCACTCAAAAGCCGCATACAATATGAACAATAGGAATGGTCAGACTTTCAGCATTGTTGTTCGCTTAGTTTTCATTGTCGCAGTTGCATTGCATACCCCATTTGTTTTTTAGTAATTTTTTACTGTTTTTTTTTGTTAATTTACATAGCGAGTTTTGGAAGACACAGCGCCCATAACGAACGCTCTTCAGTTGCTCCTGACATTGACGTATGAATTTGGCATATGACCAACTTGTGGGTTCAACAAACCCAAGTCTCCTCTTCATTAGCTGCCATTAAGCAGTGAAATGTGCAACACATTTCACACGCTGTTAAATTGTGCTGAAAGTATCTGTATCTGTATCTGTTACTGTAGCTTAAATTGCTTTTGAGCTTTTGAGCTGAACACATGGCCCAATCCTGAACAGTTTGTGACTCTGTTGTGCTTGTTTGTGTCATTAAAGTTTCATCATGGCCGCAAAATGAAAGTAGCCAACAGCTAAGAGCAGCAAACCTCTCGAAATCCCAAAGCCCCCGCGGGTAGAAGCTGCCCACAGTCCGGAGCAGTGGAGAGAGGGGTTAAAGGGTCATATTGTTGCTGATATTGTCATTACATGCTTCAAGGATATTTCTGTGGCGTAACCAAGGCAAATGTACTTTTGACAGTTGGACTCTTGAAAGGGTTAACCGAGCATCCCACACACACACACACACAAAACTTTGCACAAAAGATTCAAATTGGTTCTACTTGTAGTTGTTGTTGTTGTGAATAGCAACAGCTGTTAGATGCACGATAATGCCGCTGGGTTGAATTCCCCAAGCCCCACACACCCAAAAGGCCCCAAATTGTTTGGATTTACTTGTAATAGTTTCGAAATGATTTGCCAACAACAACTAAATGTTAGTTAAGCGTTTAAATATTTATCAATGTGGCCCAGGCAATAACTAAATGTATCTGTATCTACAACTGTTAGCCGGGAGTTGCCACCCAGTGTCTACTGTATTGGCAACTGGCGTCTTGGCCAATCAAGTTAACTGCCAACGCGCAGTGTATACACAAAAGTGGATACAAATTCACTGCTTGGCTTTGGCAACATGCAGCACAACTTAAATAATAAGTAGCCCAATTTACTGGCCAAAGTAAATACTAAATTTAAGCAGAACATTTGCTAATTTAACAAATAGTTAACTATTTGTATTTGTGTAGCTTTTTGAAGCGTAAACTTAGAGTGACTAACTAGTACTTAGACTAATTGAAGTGTTGCTGCAACATGTGGCTGGCAACATTTTGTGGAATGTATCTGTGAGATACTTTGACTAGCTAAGGTATCTAAGGTGTTTTGTCTTAGTTTTGTAGCACTTAAAAGCATATTATTAACTCTTTTTATTTATGCATAAACTGTTTCTTAATAGCTTGAATAAAGTAATCAATTTATGTGCTTAAACTTCCACTAATAAGCTAAAAACTATTTTATTATTAAGCTACAAACATATTAAGCTCTTCATTCAGTTCTTTCTCAAGTATTTAGATTGATTTACAAGTGGACTAAGTACAACCCTACCTATGACATATTTTTAGCTAACAGTTCATAAATAGTTAATCTAATCAAACGTATTAATAACTTTTAAATGACGCTGAACTTCAGTTGTTTGTTTACAAATACCAAACAGAATTTCAAGTTGATAAGCATCGTAAAACACTCGAGTTTAATGAATGCAACTGGCCATAAAGTTGCAGCTAATCAGTGTGATTAGCATAGTACAGTTTATTATATTTAACCAGGGGGGTCAATTCAGTTGCCAATATGATCTTGGCCAGCATATTTGTGTGCTTTTGCCTGGCATCGGCTTTTAACTATTACCAAACACGACGTCAACGTCGTTTTGTCTCGAATCTTAAGGGACCCTTCACCTGGCCACTCGTGGGCTCCATGCACAAGATAGTGCTACTAACACCCAGAAGTAAGTACAACTACACTTTAATCTTTAAGTTTAGCTACTAATTTAAGTAGACTTCTTTAAGCACAGCGCCAGTTATTTGTCCAAATATGGAAACCTCAGTCGTTGCTGGGTTTTTCATCGACTTTTCATACCCGTCGCTGATCTGGAACTGGCCACGCAGCTACTACACAGTGAGGCACATCAGCATACAGGGTATGAGTTGATGCAGAATTTTCTAGGTAACAGTCTGCTCAACTGTCCAGTGGAACAGTGGCAGCAGCGGCATCAGCTGTTAGTCACTTACTTTGAGCCAGCAAGAACGGCCCAGCTAATGAAATGGCTACAAGCGCAGGCAGATATACCCTGTAAAGAGCTGTTGTTGTTGGCCGAAAGTCGAGAAGTGTTTAACGCTTGGCATGTGGTGTCACAAAGCGTGCTGGACTTTGTTTTACCCTGTACTTTGGGCGTGCAACCAAGCGAGCAGTACAAAAAGGCGTTTGCAGAGTGAGTTAATGAATTAGCTGTAGAAAAATAGCTAGTTTTAGTTTATAAAAAAAAGCTGACTTTAAAAAGCAGTTAGCTATTTAAACACATAACTATTGAAAGTGGCTCACATAAGCCCAAGTCTTAGCAGAATTGTTTTTAAACTTTAAAGCCAAGTTTGTAATTGATTTATGAGCCCTAAAGTTAAGTAACCCACTCGTAGTTTAATCATCTGTTTTATGTTTTTAGTCTCACGGAGATTTATCGACAGCGTTTTCTGAGCATCAAGTCGGCAAATAGTTTTACATTTTGGCTTTCATCGCCCTTCACACGAAGGCGACAGCAGCGGCTGATTAAACGTCTTAACGAGGAGAATCTACGCATATTGGTAGCAACTCGTTCCCCTTTAACAAAGGAACAGCTAAAGCACAAGGAAGTTATTAACATAGAGCACACTCCACCTAAATCAATAAAGCTCTCGCTTCAATCACTGCTTGACTTGTTGATTGAAAGCGATAAGCTCACAGATGAACAGCTGTTAGCTGAGCTGAACACCTGTAACTTTCTGGGTTACCTGTTGTGCAGCACAGCGCTCTGCTTTGCACTCATACTCATAGCTAGACATCCGTCAGTGCAGCAGAGGTGCCTGGAGGAAGTGCGCAGTGCGCGTAAAGAAAACACATGGAATTTACAGGGTATGCCCTACCTGGAAGCGGTTTTAAAGGAGACACTGCGACTGCAGCCACCTCAGCTGATCTTGAATCGTGAGCTTACGAAGGATTTCTCATACAGTAGGTCTACATTTATGTTCCCACTTCTTATTTAATCACAACCCTACTTAAACACAGCACACTCAAAGCTGGGGGATGCGGCACTGCCCGCCGGCGCCGAGGTCTACATAAATCTCTACGAAATGCAACGCTCAGTGGAGAATTTTGGTCAATTGGCCCAACACTTTCAGCCAGAACGCTTTCTAGACTCCAACTCCAGCGAGTTGCTTAGCTTTGGCTTAGGCTCACGTCGTTGTCCTGCTCAGGATTTCAGCCTAATGCTGCTCAAGTCCTGGCTAGCACCTTTGCTGCTGCAGTACGAGCTTCTGCCCTTTGGGGATGCAGTGCGTCCGCATCTACAGCTGGCCATGGGCTCAAAGAATGGCTTTCAATTGGCAGTAAAGTTGAGAACAGACGTCAAATAATTATAGTTTTAATAGTTAAATTTAATTTATATAATAAAATACTAAATAAAATACTAAACTTAATTTAGAATTCCTGCCCTGCCTTTTATTGAGTGTTCACTGTAGCTCCTAGGCTACGCCTGCGCAGACCCAGCTGGAAACCCGTGTCTGAACGCAGCACAATGTTGATCACAGAGCAGAGTTCCTCCCCTAGGGGCAGTAGCTCATAAGCCCTCACAATCTTGGCCAACATCATCTTCATCTCCAGCTGCGCAAACTTCTGGCCAATACAGTTTCTTGGCCCCGCACTGAAGGGCACAAAGGCATAGTTTGAGATGCGGTCGCCGCTCTCATGTCGCTCCGGCTTGAAAAGTCGGGGATTGGGAAAGTTCTGCTCACGATTGTGCACGCCAATGATGGCCAAAACTATCTCCGAGCCAGCGGGTATCACCCCATTACCCAACTTGCTATGAGCTGTTGACCAATAAGAGAACTTAGTTGAGTTTCTCTTGAAGATTACTGTACTCTAAGATGACTTACTGTAGTTGAAATCGGTTTGCAGTTTGCGTCCTATGATGGGCACCGGTGGATGCATGCGCAGTGCCTCCTTAATGACACAATCTGTGTACTTCAGCTCGGCCAGTTCCCTTATGGTAACAGCACGACTTGTGTCTGTGCCCAGCACGCGCAGAATCTCCTCCAGCATTTTAGTCTGCACTTCTGGATTTCTAGAGATCTCCCAGAGACAGAAACTAATCGCACTGGTGGTCGTGTCGTGTCCCTCGAACATAAATGTGTCCACCTCCTCGCGAATCTCCTCGTTTTTCAGCGGACGTCCATCAACGGTTGAGTGGAGCAGCACATCCAGCAAAGCCATGCGATGTTTCTTACCCACATCCTCCTCTGTCTGCTGATTTGTCTGCTGCTTTGTCAGCTGCTCCTCCTGTAGCGCCTGACGACGCTGCTCGATCACTTTGATGGTGAAGTCGTGCATGGTGCGTATGAGCTGCGTTTGACGCCATTTTAGCAGCGGTCGTGTCAAGGCGAAGAGCCACTCAGACTGCAGGTAGACGGACATAAAGCGCCAGGCAAAGAGCGCAGTGGTTCTAGGGGGGAAGTAAAAAGGAGTTGACTAGTAATCCCAAATTTAAAATCATTTTCCAACTTACTCATTCACAGCATTCGCATAGGGCGTGCTCTCCGCCATTTGGGCATTCACCTTGGTGCCCATGGCAGTCTCAGCAATGATATCCAGTGCAGCCAAGCAGATGAAAGGATACACATCAAAGGCAGTCCCACCATCTGCCTTGGCATCCAAACGCTGTACGCATATATTCGACTGCTGATCGAAAACCTCCACAAATTGTTCCAAGATCGAGAAGTGAAACGTGGGCGTAATGATCTTTCTGCGCTGATGCCACACCTTGCCATCACTGAGCAGCAGTCCATTTCCTAGCCATTGGCCCAGCACTTTGTAGACTGGATGTTTAACCAAATGCTCCTGACTGGCCAAAATTTGCTCATTGAACTCCAAATCGCAGCTCAAAATAAGCAGACGATTCAAGGCCCAAACGCGTTGGATATTGCCATAAGTATCAACCTGTTTGCTTGATACTTTTATGAAAGCTGTTTTAAAACGATAAAAATATTAGGTATTTAGTATAAAATGAAGTCTTTTTAGCTTAAAACGACACTTATATGTGACATAACAAATTTCACTTAATTTTAATAAGCTAAACCAGTTGTTTCTCTAACAAAATACATTTATTTTCTGCTCTATTTTACACCAAGTCAAGCTAAAAAAATAAAGAAATTATAGTTTAAAATGTTAGCTACATTAATAAACAATACTTTGTTATTATTCATGGTTATTCATGACTTTTTTGCACATGAATTCTCAGCTGGCTGATAAAAAACACAAGTAACAAATAAATGGAACAGAGCTGAGCACAACTTTGTATAAATAGAACTGATATGTATTTAATTTCAGTATTCAATAAACTGGCACAAAGAAGTAACGACAATTCTCTAAAAATATACAAAACAATAACAGGTATTTTTAAACTTGAATTTCAATTGATTAGCAGCTAACATTTGTTATATTTAATTTTTAATAATAAATTCATACGAAACTCAAAAAGAACTGCAAACTAAATGGATATTTTCTGAAGAGTTCCTCTTACTAGATAATGATTTTAAAAAATTTAGAGCACTAAAAATTTTAATAATTTTAAGATCACACAAAAATTTCAGGAATAAAAATAAAACTTTTTATTACCCGAAAAAAAGTAAATAAAAATTTGAAATGTACTTAAAAAAAATTTTTTTTTAACTGTCCTTACTAATTACCATATTTTTTAATTTTATATAGTATTTTGGCTATTTATTTTGACTTGATTTATTAATTTTTAAAGCAAACCAAACAGCTTTTAAGTCTTTTATATTTTTTACTATACACACTTAAAAAACCCGAGTTCTCTTACTTTTTGGACTCAGTTTGAACATCAGTTGCAAAGCACCAAATACTGGAAAACAGAAAGGACCCGGCAGATTGGCAACAGCCGCCCTTCGAGCCCGCTGTCCCCAGTGGGTGAGAAGTGCAGCTGTTAGCAAAAACACAAGTAACGCGATCAACAGCATTTTACTGAATGAAGTCAGTGGCACACAAATGCACAGCGATAATCCCCACAGCCAAACACACACACACAAACACACACTAAGCTAATAAGTTAAGTAGTATTTAACGATAATCTAATCGGAATTGTTTGAGATTATTACGGTTGTTGCACTGGACCACCACGAGCACCAGGGGGCACAAGGGGAGCAAAGCTGATTTTGGTACTGGGCTGTAAACACTTGTGAGTTTAATCAGTGATTAGCACGAACCATTTTTTGTTTTACAGCGCATAAAGTGCATTACACTGAGTACAAATGGAGTATGTTAATTATTTGAAGCGAGTGTATCGAGTCATCAACGCTCAACTTTTTTGTCTTGCCCTTTTATTTTTTTGGAGTAATTTCCGTTAGAGACACTCGAGCGGAAATTAAAACATTTGCAGTGAACTCGGCAAATGGATAGATAGATGGCTGCCTGACAAGGCCGGCGACCCGCCAGACTTGCCCTCCAAAGGAACTACACAAAAAAAAGTGTAGGAAAAATGGGGGAAAAACAAGAAAAATGAAACTAATTAACAGTTGCTTCCTGGGCCGCGCCAACTTTGACTTTGTAATTTCATTTCATATTATAATTATTATTTTAAATGGCAACGCGTTGGCTGCATAAACAACAGCAGATAAATATTATTATATTATATAAATATATATATTTATCTACTTGAACTTATGTTATGCCTGTCATGGGTTGGGAGCGAAAGATAAAACGATTTTTTTTTTGTTTTGTTTTTTTTTTAATTGTGCATTTTCAATTTTCGCAATGACTGTTATAAATACAACGATGGACAGCTAAGTGTTTCACTGTGTGTGTTGCCCTGGCGTCCAAATGAAAAAAAAGATTTTTCACATTAATTTCTGCATATTAAAAATGCAATTTGTTGCGTTAATTGCAGCACACGAAATGTATCAGACAATGCGACTGATAGCACAGAGACCGACTGCCCAGAGAGTTGGTTGGCAGTGCAGTTAAGAGTGGGAGTAGTGAGCTGGCCAAGTCACGTTGATAGCCATCGCAAACAAGCCGACAGACAACGCGGCGTATGCGTAATGCGTCTGTCTGATTGTCTGTGGGTGTTTGTCGGCTCAACCACGTGACCAAATGCATTTCACTGCAGTTGTCTGTGTGTGTGTGTGTTGTGAATATATTTAAAACTTTTACTGTTGTTTCTTTTTGAAATGCGAGACAACTGATATGCTGGTTAAGGCGCCAGTGGTACCAAAATTGATATAAATGAAGCATTCGCAGGCTTCAGGCTGGCAAAAGAGGCATTGACAGTCGTCAGTAAAGCTGGCTTAAACGACTTGTGCTGGGCTTAAAGCATAGAGTTGGTTAGAGCATTAAATTAAATAAAGTAGAGCTTTAATTATGCATTTTCTGTGCATATTATTTATTTAATTTATACTTATATACCTTAGACTATATACAAGCATAAATTATTTTATAGCCAGTAAATGTGGCTTACTAGACTTCAGCTTAAAGCCTTAGCTGATTAGACCAAGAGTATTTAGTTTAATTCTAACTGAAATGGCTTCAATTATATGTATTTGTAGGCCTAGAAAAGTATTGTTATATATAATTTGGCTTATATTAATATATAATAAACTATAACAAGGTAATTAAATTAGTTTATGCTTAAAGCTAATCACTTTTTGTTCATTTGAAAGTACTTTTAAATTGTTTTTTCTATACAAATTTTACAGACATTTGTTTTCTTTGGCTTTTACTTATTTTCCACTTTACAGTAGCACAAAAAAGTCACATAACACCGGCTACGAACTACTGTGAGCACAAAGTTATGGTCAACAACAACAGCATAATTTTAAGCACATCTATTAAAGTAGTGTAAGAGCTAGGACTAGCTGCGTAGTTAGTATTTCTAGTGACATTCAGTGGATAATACTCAATGGCCTTTTCGGCCATGGCTCGTATGCCCAGCCAGGTCTCCTCGCCCAGATCCTGTAGTAGATTTGTAGGTGGCCAGAAGTCAAAGCTAATATTGCCACGCACTCCGGTCAGCTCCAGCGCATAGGACAGCGGAAAGCCAATCGAATAGGCGTAGTCCGGACTGGTGCCGCCAAAGGCATCCTCCACGCCAGCCTGTGCATAGCTGTAATCCGTGCCCGCAGCACTGCTCATGGCATCAGCGCCGATCTTGGCGATCTCCCGCAATTGCTTGACGTTTTGAGCAGGTTCACTACAAGAAAAAGACAGTTTAGAGCTTAGGGTACAGGGTCTATGCTGTCACTACTCACCTCTTGTAGATCCAAGGGTAGTAGACGCATCTGTGCCGCGAGTGCAGCGTGAGATACATCACAGCCCTTCCAGTGCTAACCAAATCGAGCATAATGTCCCGAACTGCCCGTGATTCCGCTGCCGAGAAGGGCTTGTTTCCCGCGTAGTGCTCGTTACAAGGATCCGCCAATTCCTTGTAGCCACTGCCCCAGTTGATATCGAAGTTCCGATTAATATTCGTGCCAAAACAATTGTTGCCATTCGGTGATCGTGAGTTTCTCCAATATTTGTTCACTGTGCGGGAGAACATATAGCCATCGGGATTAACCATGGGCATCACAATCCAATCGTAGTCTTGCAGTAGTTGTGAATTCCTCTCCAGATTCACCACCAGCTGCTGCACGGCATACAAAGCCGCAAAGGGAGTCAACCATTCCCGAGCATGTGCCGTGGCCACCAGCAAGATTACCTTCTTTCCAGTCCTACCATCGCCATTGGTTATAGTAATTGTGCGCAGTGTACGATTCTCATATGTTATGCCGGCGTCTGCTAACTTCACCCGCTCACTGTAGGCCTTGGCCAAGTCGGACAGGTACTGCATCATGCTCTCATAGCTGTAGTAATCAGCGGTTTGGAGCGTAGGCGTCACCTGTTGTACTTTTCGCTCTACATTTGTGTCATCTCCCAAGGCCGCTGATCGATTAACTTGTGTTATCGATAACAGCAACGCAAAGAGCATGCACAGCGTGTGATCGCGTTTTGGCATTGTTATGAAATACATTTCGATTTACAATTCTGCATGAGTCATCGCCTAATGTAATTCCCGCTGTTCGTCTTGAAATTCATTCTAAATACACACATGTGTGTTTGCGTGTGTGTGTGTTTTTTGTATGTTGTGCATGCACTACAAAGTATCTATTGCATGTCCAAACCTGTTATGCTTTTGCCGCTTTTGAAAACCAAAGCAATGCCGATCTCTCAACTGTTCTCTCTCACAAGCAAAAGGCAACTGAAACTGTTTATTTGCCGATCTGTTTACATTTTTGACATTGCATGTGCGCTCTCTTACGCTCTTGCTTGCTAATTGACGCTCTCTCAAGCTCTCTCACTTTCACTCTCTAACGCTCTCTTCTTGCGGCTGCTTGTCTGTTGTCCTCCTTTGCTGTGCTTGTATGCATGTGTGTGTGTGTGTTCGTAACGTAACGCAACGCAACGCTACGTAACGAGTACTCTTTCTTATCAGCTGGCGATAACTTGCTTTGTATTGCACATTTATAAATAGAATTAATACATATTTATTATTGTTCAATGCGTGCTGATTTGGATTTAATCTTTAAGTGCTCTACACTCTGTACTCTTACTTTTTATTAGAGGCGTGTGCCAGCTTTGCATGCTTCAAATTTTATTACTAGCTGTGCCAAAGTATGCTCACATTTTTGGTGCTCACTGTATGATTAAAGAGCACCACAAAGCTAAACGCAATGACGTCACAGTTGTTTACATTTTGTGCTCAGTGGGCTTTTTGTTGCTATACCCTGTAGCTGAGTAATGTGAGTATTGAAGTGGGCAGAACGAAGGGCGTAAATTTAAAGCAGGTTTGAATAAAGACATAATTTGAATTGAATATACTTAAAAAGAGCTTAATTTTCGTTTAATAATTTTTGTAAGTGTATAATTAATTTTGTGCTTTAATTAAGTAGTTAACGATTTTGTTGTTAAATTATTATATAATTTTTTAAGTCATAAAGTATTAAAAATAAATTTATCACAACTAATATATTCAAAGGAAATTACAATTTTATTCAACATAATTGTTTTTATATAAAAAATATGATTTAAACTTATAAAATAGCTAAAAAGATCTTTTTTATTAAACTTTATTTTTATTATACATCTATTTTATTTTATTTAATTTTTTTTAAATTATATATTATTTAAATTTGAATTTATAAATTATACATTGTCTCTATGAATTTCAAGCCTTAATATTATATCGAAACATTTCTGAAATGTATCTTAAGTCATAAACAATATGCAATCCCTTTATAAATTCACTGATGCGCTTAATTGACTTAAAGTCACTAACTTGGTCAAGTCAGCAGCCAAAGAAAAATAATCGAATGGCCAAGCACGAAGATAAAACCACTAACTGTTATGTCTGCTATTTTTCTATGCGCTACTTTTATCGCAGTTTACGGCTTTGGCCATTTTGCGGTTTAAAAAGCCATTAAAAAATGTAATTATGTTGATAAATACATCTTACTGGGCATTTTGCATTTTGCATTTTTATATTTCACAAAACTTCCTTTCGACTGCAGCTAGGATAAGTCCGAGAAGGACAAGAAGCAGGCGGTGGTAGGAGGTGGGCAGGGGGCGAGGCAGTGCAATGCTGTTGGCACTCAACTTGGCCCGCAACAGCAAAACAGCTAAACAACACGGCAACTTGGCCTTTCTTTAGCCATTTTTTTAAGCGGCAACTTTTTACCAACAATTTACTTGGCTCGGCGGGGCAAATATTTTATCATTGCGCCTTTTTTGTAGTCAAGTGGCGAAAGGGCCAGAAGAGAGGGCCAGAAGAGAGCAGTAGACAGCAGCTCACAACTGATGCCACTCAGTGTTAGCCCTTTAAGAGCTGTTTATGGCCGCATTTTGTTTTTCAACGCAAATTTGTAACAATTTCTGCCAAGTGAAAATTTATTTGAATTAGCCAAAAGATAGTGCTGGCCAAAAGTATTTGCATAACTTAATGATTTTGGCATTCATTGAACTGATTGGCATCTAAATGGAGCCATCATTTATGCAAACTGATTTCAAATTGACTTCAATTTTCCTTAACTTTTTCTTACCTTTTTTCTACCTCTTGCAAAATTAATGAGGTAGCAAAAATGAGATTTCAATTTATAGATTATGACCCTCAATTGGCAGTGTGCATAATTTATAACGAGAAAACTTCCTAGTGACTATCAACGTTAGCACTCAAATAGAAAATGGCAAAAAGTAAAAGAAAATGAAGTGAAATAAAAGTAAAAATCCGATTAGTTCCATTGATGCTGAGTGTCCTTTCGGCTCCTTGGCTCCAGCGCTTGCACATTTCCCAGTCAAGTCACGTTCCATTCGATGTCCGATTTTTAAGTTTGCACTGCACAAATCACGTAACCCGACGCCCAAAACCCTTCCACCTCCAAAACCAGCACAACAACAAGGACTTAATGTCCTGCTTGAGGCCATTTGTAGTGCACTTTGTGTGTAGTTTTTATGATTTGTTTATACACCAAAGACTCGAACGTGAGCTAAATAAAATCGGTTGGAAAACATGTCGTGCTCTTTATAAATACAAAATAAGTGCAGATTATTTTATTAAATTCGCAATTGCATTAAGAAGTAAACAGAGAAAATAACAATTTTAATAGGTTAATTGATTGCTAATGTATTAAGAATTCAATGGGTAAATAGTTATTGGTTTTAAAGCAGTTTATTGAGTATTACGCATACGCCAGGTATGTGATTTTACTGCGAGAACTTTTTCATAAATTTATTTACTTTTTAAGGCGCTTAAAGCTCGAGCAAGACTTTTAGATTTTATTAAGTTGTAGCTGATTTTTTTCCAAGTTATTTATTAAATTTTAGTAAATTTAAGTTCAAAGTCATATAAATTTAATAAACAATCAGTTTTAGTTCAAAAGTTTAAATCGAATTATTTATTTAACTCAAAACTATTATATTAGAATATATATTTAAAGTTTAATAATTTAGTTATGTATATTTACTTCAAATTGACTAATAAATACATTTTATATTAGTTTATATATAAAACATAATCAATTGTTATAATAAAGCGAATTTAAATGTTCAATTTGGGCTGAGTTAAATAAGCTGTGAGCTAATTTAAAATTACTTTTAGAGCTGAGCTTTTGTTAACTGAGTGAACTGACGACTTTAGCCATAATTTAATTAAATTGCTGTTTAGTTTTAATTGTAAATTCTATAAAAAACCTAGCATAGTGATTAATTTTAATCAAAACAAGCTTATTTTTCATAAAGAAAATTTGTTTATTTTTTTATATTTATTTATATTTGAAAACTCTTAAAACTATTGTTAACAAATGAAGAGTTGCAGTGACTTAGAAGCCCCAGTGGGTGCCAAAGCCATCGAAGCTCATGTGGGACACAGCCTCAGCGGGTGAGTAGTGCAGCACAGTCTGAGGCTGATGGTGGCTGGCGTAGGTCACTGGGGAAGTGGGAATCGGTTGCTGATGGTAAACGGGAGCAGCCACAGGAGTCGAGTGTGTGTAGACAGCGGGCTGGTGTGGCGTGTAGACAGGAGAAGCAACTGGAGCTGGAGCGGCATAGGTGACAGTCTTGGCAATGGCGGGTTGGTAGACACTGTTGCTAATACGCGTATCCTGTTTGTGCACCTGGGAGTAGGGCGTGGCCACGGACTTGGCATAGTGGGAGACGGTGCCATCGTAGCTTCTGACCACATTCTGATGGGTATGTGCTACGGCGTGCTCGTCTCCCAGAGCAATGATGCCAGCCCAGGCGGGGGAGAGCAGCAAAAGGGCTGAAGCGAAAGCCAGAAGTGTTTGAGCCATGTCGTTGCTGTGAAGGAAGTGTAACAACTGTTGTCGTTTGTGGACCAAGCCAAGGCTTATAAATGAAACACTGATCGAGCCAATTACTCATAAGTTGGCCCAGTTAATTGTTCTCCCCCACCGCTCTTACCACTTTTTTTCCACTGTAGACTCGTTTCGGCTAATGTGATTGACTTTTGCGTGACTTTCATAAATCCATTTCTATCTTGAGATCGTGGCAAATCAATTTACACTCGAGTGACAGCCAAATGGAGGGCGTGTCAGCTGCCCACTTCAGTGATTACATAACCCAAAGACAAAGACAATTGCCCAATTGCTGGTCATGAGGTCACCGCACTTGCTCTGCTCCCAATCCAAATCCAAGTACAATTCCATATCCACATTCATACATTCACAGCCACTGACACTTTACCTAGTGGAGGTAGATGCCTCTGAAGTGCCCTCAAGTGCAAGAAATGCCCAAAATATAATAACAGCCAACAGCCAACAACCAACAGACAGTCAGCTAAATTTATGACCCTTTGGAGATGCATTAAAGATGGCAAATTGTTAATGCATTCCCACAAAATCCACTTCAGATGTCTTTGTATTCAAACGCACAGCATTCACCTGTCCTACTGTTCAACTGTTCACCTGTCTACTTACTAGGGAGATCTGTGTAGGTTTACGGCTAAATAATAAAACAAGTTTTGATTTTATGTGCAGTAAACTAATTAAATAAATTCATTTTAATACTAAATTGGATTTCTTATTAAATAAAAATATTATAAAATAAGTTTAATAATAAATATGTAAGTATTTAAAATAAATTTATACACAATTAAAATAAAATAAAATGAATATAAAGCCAACTAAATTTAAAATAACTAAACTAAACTAAACTAAACCAGCATTAATAACCGAATCGATATAGCCATGTCCGTCTGAATAAACAAAAGGGTCTCAGAGACTATAAGAGCTGGAAAGTTACAAGAAAATGGAATATAAAGTAAAAGCTTGTTTTTGGATTTGATACACCCACTCAAGGGCGGTCTCAAAATAAACCAATGCAATGGTAAGACAGCTAAAAATAGATCAAAATTTTAAGTACAGACAACTTTTTGTAAGCTATGCTATATTTTATTCTCTTTATATATATTATTGAATTATTTAAACTTGTTTCAAGAATTTTGAAGCTTTTCATTATTCATTTAGGTCAATGTCTTTACTCATTATTTATGTATAAATTTCTAAAGTCAAAAATACTTAATTTCTAGGCTTACTAAGAACAGTATTTTTAGCTAACTATAAATTCTTTATAAATTTATAGCAGTTTGCAGTTAAATGCTTAACACTTGTAGCTATTTGTATAAAGTTCTTGTAGACATTTATATCATATCTCTCTTTTAGGAATTCCCATAACAAATTCAAACAATATAATGTGCATTGTAGCGGAAGTTGTTGTGTGAACTGTTACCAATGCTACACTTAAAGAAATCGTATTGCAGTAGTTGCATTCTCAATTGCCACAAGACACAGGAGATGGAGTCGAAATCGAAGACGGAATCGAAGTCGAAGTCAAAGTCTGAGTCGATATGGCCATAAAAATCGTTCAGCTACAATTGAGTTATAATGCAATTGGCAAACGTAAAGCAAATGTTGTTAACTTGCAGCAGGCAAGAAGAGCACACAAAGAACTACAGAGGAGAAGAGAGTGAGATAGAAAGAGAGGGTGAGAGTGGGCTCAGCAGGAAGTGGACGTCCGAGTCGGACATTGTTGCTGTTGTGAGCGTCTGGAAAAAGTTTTTGCGCAATGAAAATGACACATAAATAGCATCAACATTCAGCATCTTCAGGAACACAAATGTGATTACGATTATTCCTACGTCCAACTTCTTCTGCTTCTTCGTACTTCGTACTCCGCTTTGAGTTGTGCTTCTTCTTCTGCTGCCGCTTCACGTATGTGGGAGTCACCTTTGTTTGTTGATGACTTTGGCTTGATTTGTTCGTATGTGTGTTTGTGTGAGTCCATTATGGCTCTTATGAAATTTGGCACATAAATTGTATTATTGCATTTATGCTTGATTTTATTTCCGTTTGCCTTACAATCGTCCTGTGATTGTGTGGGTGCCTAACTGTTTCAATGTCTGTACGTGTGTGTGTGTGTGTTTGTGTGTCCCTTTGTATTGACTGTTAAATTGGCTTTCGTTGCTTTTACGTCGCTTAAGTGAATTTACTGTGAATTCGTCTTCTCCTTTAGCTTTTAAGTTGTCCTTTTATATTTCTGACTGGTCACACTCACCCACATGTGTGTGCGTGTGTGTGTAAGTGCTTACATTTCAAGGGATTCCTGGCTAAGCGCTTTACTCAATGCCCTGCACAATTTGAACTTCAATTAGCTGCATTACTTAACCTCGCGCTCTCACACTTAAGCTCTCTCTCTCTACCTAACTACCTAATACGCTGCCGCTCTCAGACGTGTTCGCTCCCGCTCTCCACTTTGTTTGGTATACAATTACAAATGACGCGCCAGCGCCAGGCCGAAAGTCAATTAACGGAACTCGCATAAAAGCTCCACGCGCCTCGTCTGCTAATTGGAATTGAAACATAAATTAAAAGTCAAAGGAGAAGACGAAAACGAAGACGAAGATGAAATGAAAGACGGAAATGCAACTAAAACTTTACGACTTCTTCAGCTCACATACATATGTGTGTTCGTGTGTGTGTTCTATCACAGAGCTTTGGTCAATTCGTAACGTAACACCGCAATTTACAACGTAACGTTGTGCGCTATTTCACGTTTGTCGTAATGCACTGCAATTACGATAGTTTCCAATTGCTGCTGTTGTTTTATTTCTTGGCTCTGTTCTGCAACCGCATTGACAGCTTAGATTAAGTGTTGACCATAAATTCAGCTGCCTTTTTCGTTTAAGTTCACGTCCAAAAATTCGCGTCGTACTTAGCGATATTTATGGGGTCAGTGCAATTGCCAGTTACAAGTGGAAATTATTTGCCAACAATTACAAGTGTGATCTGTAAAAGTATTTACAGTTACACACAAATACACGCACACAACAACGCTCTGTAATTGCAATTAGTGTTAACCCTTAAGTGTGCGTGGTGTCTGCATTTAAGCAGCTGCATTAATATACCTAAAATGGTATTAGAGAAAGTAGCTAGTCAAAAGTGTAGTTAAAATAGTAGTAGAAATTTTAATACTTTTATAATGTGTAGTGTAAATAGTAGTATGTTAAAATATTAAAATAGTAGTATAATTTAAATAGTAAAATACTTAATAGTATGATCATTTTGTGATAAAATAACAAATAGAATAGTAATAAATTTGTTTAAATTCTAACAATAGTTCTAGTTCTATATATTAACCACTTAAGCCAACTTTAACTCCTTTCATATAGTAGTGCACCTACGGGTTAAGGCACCAGAGTGTTATATTGCCAATCAGCTGTTCGCTCTCTGCCTATCTGCGTCCCTCTTCCACTCACAAGCAACCCCAACCACAATATCAAGCATATTTTCTTTTCCATTCCGAGAACAATTCCCTTACCTCTGTGTGTGTGTATGTGTGTGAAGGGGAGGGGGGTTTGTAGTTAGGGCAGTGGGTGGGGGGTTTTCCGGTCCTTGGTTTATGGCACAAAGGGGACTTGACTTCAATTTTCTTTATATTACAGCTTGATTTAATTTGACGTGAGACTTTGGAGCAGTCCTTGACCGCCACGTGAAATGGGAAATGCAGGAAAATGGTGGAAAATTAAGAAAATGTCTAACAAAAAGTTGCCAAAGAAATGATTACAACTTTCATTCTCAATGTGTAAATGAAAATTCAAAAATTTTCCTAATGAAAATATTAAGATTAACAAAAGTAAAAGTCATTTTCCCGCTGCCAGATGCACGACAACAATAATAATAGCAATTTCTAGCTCGTTTTCGGCTGATCCAACCGATTGATATAATTTCATTAAGCAACGTCGACAAGCAATTATTGTTGTTGGGACGCCACGCCCAGAAAACACGCCCACATGCCCAGAAAAGCGGAAAACTTCTGGAAGGGGGCACAAAAAAAATATAATAGGAAAAGTGGGCCAAAAAAAAAGATGATAATGAAAATGAAAATGCATAAACTGAGGGGTAGAAGTGCGAAAGAGACAGAGAGAGGGTGAGTGCGAGAGAGAGGGAGATGAACAACCCGCTTAGAGTGTCGAAAACTCATTAAAACTTTTTTACAGCCCATTTAAAAGCAATTTGTAAATTGCGAGCAAAGTGTGAACAAAACTGAAATAATTGTTATTTATTTACATAAACTTTTCTTTAAAAAATATATATAATAATGTAACAAATAAATACGAAATACTTGCATATATTTCAAGCTATTATTAAATTTCCTTGCCTGCTGAAATCCCTTTGATTCGGCAATCATTTTGAGTCCCGAAATCGCAGACATTAAATCACATTTCCGCACATTTCTTGGGGTATAAGAAAAATTGTGTTAGCTGCGGTTGCCACACCCCTGCCGCTTCCACGCCCCCTTCATCGCGCCACTTAAATATTCAAAGGGAAAACTTCTTATACACCTTTGCTGCAGCGTCGGCTTTTCCCCGGTTTATTTCTTATTATTCATACGCTGCTTGTTTTCCTTTGCTTTTTTCACCGCCCAAAATTCCCACAGGATGCAGCTCAAAGAAGGCAATTGGTAGGTGTAGAGGGGTAAGTGAGGGCTCAGGTGGGTTAATATATGCGGCATGCACGTCAAGCTTTTTATGGAATTCAAGTCAACATTTATTGTTGTGATGGGTCGAATTTTTTTTGCATTTTCAGTTGCAAAAATATGTTTTCACGAGCAAAGAAACTTAAATTTAGAAGCTTTTATATTTAAATTATTTAATAAAATAGTTTAAGAAGTATTGATTATTCAACTTTAACTACTACCAACATAATAACCAAGGCAGCTTTAACCACTGAATGGTTTTTAAAACATTTGAATTGCGCGCCATTGAACAGAATAAAATGTTGCCCTGACAACCCTATTTTATCGATAACGTAACATTTCCCACTGTTTAGTACATTTGGTACCAGTATTAAATGGCTAATAAGAATATTGGTCTCCAGTATTTTGGGATTTAGTGAAAAGCCGAATAAATAAATAAACAGCCAGCAGCTTTAATTTGTATGTTCGTCGATTTTAAGCTTCAATAATTAGTTAAGTGATGAGCGACAAGTATTTATTGTATATATCGATAGTTGTGAAACTCAATCATGGCAGTAAAGGGATGCCACAAGCGAATTAAAATTAACCAATCAGCTGTTTACAGCTGCTTCATACAAAGTAGTGCAGTGACACACAGAAAGCTTCAACGAAATTCTATTTAAAATTGAATTAAATTAGCTAAACATTAAATTATAGCAAGTTAAACCGCGCAATAGTTTTGCAAAACTAACCTTAAACTAATCGTAAGCCTTTTATGGAGTCCCCACAATAGTTCGCTCAAATTTTTACTGTATATTTTATAAATCGGAAAACTAAGCATTGGCCGTCTCAGGCAGCAGCTATTTTCGTGAAACTGTTTGTCAAAATTTACCGAATATCTATTTCGATTTATATGTGTTGTTGGCATTTGGTGTTGATGCGGCTTTGACGTGTTGGAAATCTATGTAAATAAAATAATTTGGCGACACCGGATTGTAAAATACATCGCGATATCAATATAAAGTAAAGAAGTGAGAGAGTAAAAGAGAAGGAGTGACACAAGACAGAGAGCGAGCGCAAGTGCGTGAATGTTAGTGAGAGAGCGGCTGCCAATGCGAGTGCGATTCGATTGGCAAAAAAGACACGACCAACGATAACATCGCGACATCGACACCGATATTCTTCCCCCCTCGATTTGGCCAGCTAGCCGTCTGTTGTTTTTTTTGTGCAGTGAAAGGTTAAGAATTTAACAGAATTAACGCCGCTAATTGACGATACAATAGCAAATACAAAAGACGGACGGCAGATAAAATGTTAATAAACCTAAAGGTGAAAACTTTAGATGCGCGCACACACGATTTCAGCATCGACAATGAGGTAAGTGTGTGTGTCAGTAAGTGTGTTTGGGTTTGTGTTGGTGTGTACGTGTGTGTGGGATATTTCTTTTCCTCTAGTATTTGAGGTTGTGTGTTGGGCATAAATGCAAGCAATAAAACCGCTATTCTCTCGCAGATAACTATACGACAGTTTAAGGATCAAATAGCCGAAAAGACGAACATTGCGGCCGAGAATCAACGCATCATTTACCAGGGCCGTGTCTTGGCCGACGAGAAGCAAGTAAAGGAATATGGTGAGTCATTGCCCGCTGCTTTCCAGCTGCTCAAACAACAAATACTCACGCTCTCCCTCCCCACAGATGTTAACGGTAAAGTGCTGCACGTCGCCGAACGCCCGCCGTTCTCGCAGCGCGGCGCGAATGCAACAAACAACGATGAACCGATGCGTGGTGGTTTCCGCAACATGGCCGGTCGTCCGGCTCCAAGATTGCGCAATTCACCGTATTTCCGGGCCCTCGACGGCATGCTGGTGGGCACCATGGCCATACCAGTGAACAATGGACCAATGAACGCCACTGGGGTAAGATTTGATACACCTAAGACCCCCGTAGACTCTTCTTATTGGCTTTAATCCCTTGCAGACTCGCACACCACCGAATCGCTTTCCGAACTCCTCGTCCTTCTGCATTAATCGCATCACCGTTGCGCTCCACATGATTGATTGTGCCAACAATATAGCTGCCTATCTGGAGAATCCCGAGGTGGGCCTAAACAATCAGTCCTTGGATATATTGCAACGTGGTCGCTGGACCATGGAGTCCACTGTGGTCGAGGTGGGCGTCTCTTCAACGGATATGCCGCGCAACAATAACATCATCGACATGGTGCAGGATGCAGTCACGGCTGCGCTGTCACGGAACACACCTGGTCGCAACTATACGGTGGTGCAGCTGCCTACGGTCTACACCAACGAAGGGGGAGAGGGGGGAGCACAGCAGCAGCGTGCCGGAACTGACGGCGGAGGCACGGGTAGCGATGGCGGCGCTGCGGGTGGTGCAGCCGGTGGAAGTGATACCAGCGAAGAGACCACAGCCGCTGCAGCGGTGATCATAGAGGATGTGATTGAGACAGATGACGAGGGCGCCGAGGGCGGTGTCCCGTTGGCAGATGATGAACGTTCCACTTCACCACAGCCCGCTGCCGCTGGCAACTCAGCCGGCGATGAAGCCAACGGTGCAGCCGAGGAAAACGGCTCCAATGTGGCTGTTACTGGCATTGGGCCACGTCGCAGAACACGTCCCCAGGTGCTGGCCAATGTCATTCAACGTTATCGCACAGTCCAGACACGTCTCTCGCCGTTTGTCAATCGCTACTACGAGATTTTGGAACAGGATCCCGTCTTTGAGGAGCAGGACACGGTTGGACGGGAGAATGCCCAGCGCATCTTTGATCGCGTCTCAGAGGCCTTTCACTATCTATCCCATGCCCAGCATGCCATCTCAGATCTAATGCTCGATCTGTCGCAGCCTGGACCACGTGTACTCACCTGTCGTCCCATACTCGTGGAGCAGAGTGGCTACATACGCTCCAATAACATATTTACACCCAACCTGGTTGGCTCACCACTTGCAGATATGCAGCACACTCCTGCGGGTCCCATGCTCGCTGTGCCCATGTTCCCACCATCCGGCGGAGTCGTTGCACCTCCCGCAGCAGCCGCAGGAGCCCCCGAAGCCAACGTCAATCAATTGTTTGGCCGGGGAGGATCAGCTGATGGCGGACAAACAGCAGCTGCGGCTGCTGCTGAGGCCACCGCTGCTGCTGCAGTGCTCGCGGGGATTGTGCCTACGATGGACAACGTTGAAGATCCCGTGGATGAACCCATGGTAGCACCATCAGCTGCCAATGCAGCTGGCAATCAGCCACATCCACAAGCACGTCCAGTAATGGGTGAGTTATCAGTTTGTGTCCATTCAAAGTTTTACTTTCCTTTTGGGGAAATCCTTATCCATTGTCATTGTCATTGTCCCTATAGATGAGCACGAAGAGCGTTCGGTAGTGGGCAATGAAGCACCTACTCCAAGGTTTCGCCTGTATGTGCCTGTGCCTTTGCCGCCACCCAGTAGGTGTCACGCCCCCTTTTAAAACGCCTTTTGTTGTTCGTTTCCTGAAATGTGGCAAATTGATCCTTAAGCGTCGGATCGTGTCATTTTACTGTGCCTGTCAGTTCCTTAAACTAACAACGGCTATAGCTTATCTAACCTAATATTGTAGCTATACTACTTTTAAAGGATTAGACTTATTTTAGCGCCTATAGTTTGGTTAGAAATTAGAAAAATTATATATTATAAAGGAACATTCGCATCAAATCAATTTTTAACTGATTCTTAAGACGGTTTCATATATTTTATAGCTGTTTTTTGCTGCTTAATACTATCTATAATCTTCAATATAATCCAAAAGATATATAGAAATATTTGTTGTACAGTTTACGACAAGGTATCTTTGGTAAACATATCTATAAAGTCGTTATATATAGCCTCCATTGTTAAACTATTTAACATTCATTTCTTTCGTTCAATTTTCTATTTGAAATAATTATGGAAGCTTTAAGCTTTATCCTGAAACTCCATATAAATTTAGTAACTATAAATTACATATATCATACGATGTTCGATTCACATAGGAGAGTTATATCTTGTCCTATTGGGGAATGTATGTTCTTTCTACTTAAATTTTTAACATGATTTCATTTTTATATTAACAGCATAATTAATATATTAATAAAGGAGTTTAATTTCCAAATGAATAGTTTAGTTGATATATTATTTAATCTCTTAAGTAATCTATAAGCTCTTTCAAGCTTAGTTATAACCATTTGATTCTAACCCAAAGTTTTTGTTAAAAGCTTTAACTGTTTTCCCAACTAAGTCAATCAACTGTTAATCAGCTTTTTAATCAAAAGTTCTAGATGTTTCTATAGCTCATAGCTAAACTGTTATAGCTTTGCCCCATAGCTTTTTGCGTTGATTACTTTAACCCTTTGAAAGACTTCAATGATTAAGAAATCTTCCCTTTTAGACCCACAGGTGCAAATGGCTCGACTGATACAGGCGGTGGTGAACAGCGCCACGAACGATGCCGATATCCACGTGGGATTCAATGCACCCAACATCATGTCCATCAATTTACCGGTACACATGATGACAGCTGCAGTGCATCCACAGGGACGCCCAACAGGCGCCAACAGCGAAGCCACAGGAGCTGGAGAAGCGACAGGAGCTGCACCAAATGCAGCAGGAGCAGCAGCGGCAGGGGGAGCAGGAGCCGCTGGGGCCACAGGAGGCAACGCTGGCGCTGATGTCCATGTGGGCTTCAATGTGCCCAACATAATGTCGATTAATCTGCCTGTGCATATGATGACAGCTGCTGTGCATCCGCATGGAGGACGCCCAGCAGCCGCCACAGATGGCACGGCAAATGGTGAGGCGGCAGCAGGAGCAGCTGGCGCTGGAGCAGGCGGAGCAGGTAGCGCAGCTTCGACCTCGACGGGTCAGAGGGCAAATACATTGCCCACAACGGCAACACAGACACGTTCCACATCGCGACCACAGATTCAAATTGGTGGCAACAACAACTGGGCCGGAAGAATTGCGCCAACGCATACGGCCTTTGATCGCTTCTTGCCCTGCAACAGTCATCACATTCGGGAGCCGGAACCGTTGCCCCAAAACAACAACAACAACACCAATAACAACAACAATAGCAACAATAACAACAGCGATCGCAGAGCGCCAACAGCAGCTGGTGACACCACTTCAATTGGTAAGCAAATGTTATTTTAGTATGCTTAAAGTTAGTCTGTAGAGCGTAGTTAGGTGCGATTTTAGTCCTAATTTTGTATGCTTTAAGTCTCGTGCGGTCCACGACTTCGCTTCACCTTGTCTTCATCCTAACACCTTTCACCAGAGATGCAAACCGTGTTTTGGCTTTTAAGGCAAAGCTAATTTGGGGATTAATAATTGTTACTAAAAGGTTTCTAAATATATAGTTGTTCAATTTCTCGACATTTTTTAACCTTTTAAATACATCCATTTTGATGATAATGAGCAACAGATGGCGCCTCTGCATATGCTTACTGCTCTCTTTAGACTTCGCTTAATTTCTTTGCAAATAGTAATAGGAGGAATAGAGTGTAGCTTTCAAAATGTTTTGCTGAGAGCAGCATAAATACGTAATTTAAGAGAGTAAAGAAAAGAAAGACGCTGTGCTAAAAATTCTACCGGCTTCTCTGTAGACTCAAGAGAGGCAATGAAGGCCACTTCGAACGCCGAAGCTTGCGTTCGGCTCTAGCTTAAGGTAGTAAAGAGCGAAAGAAATAGGATCGATTGCTGTGCTGTGTGTGACCCTTGTTCTAATTTACTCTCTTTTGTTTACAGTTAGTGTAGTCAAGTAATGCAATAACTGTGTGTGAATAAGAGAAACGTAATGTAAAGTATTTGTTTGTGTGTGTGTAACTTTGCATAAAGTTGACGTGATATAAAACTCAAAGAGAAATAACTGGTAGAGACAGATAATAAATTATAATCCTCTGTAAATAATAAAAAAGTGAATTAAGAAATATAACTAAATAGTTTATTATAAGTATTACTTTACATATGTAACAATTATTGTGAGCTGGAACTTGTCATGCAAATTGATTGGGTAATTAGTCAAATGAGCAATTATCAGACTAGGGAGAGAAGGGAAGAGAAACAAAACAAAAACCCCTTTAAGCTGATTACCTTTTATGTGCTTAGTGTATTTAGTTTTGTTTGTGTAGGATTGGCAGCGTCAACGGTTTGCATCTCTGACATCTAATTTGCATTTATAACCATGTCATATATCAATAGTCATCGCAACACGTTTGCCGCCGCACCGTGGCCAAAGTGGCGCAAGTCTCTCGCGTACGCGACGTCGTGCCGGGCATCGTGAGAGCCGTGGTAGATGTGCGGCATTAGCAAGTGGTACTTTTGGTAGCTCTGGTGTCGTTGATATTAATGGGAACTTTATCAGTAGCGGTATTGCTAGCGAGATCGAGAATGCTATTGCTATTGCTGGTGGTAGCAGCAGCAGCAGCAGCAGCAGTAGTAGCAGCCTCTCAATGGCAACTAATTGCCGTTTACGGCCGAACTCGAACAGTAATCGGCCAAGGCAAAGATTATTATCAAGAACTTTAACCGCTCTGACTATGATTGACAATTTATTGGTAGCTTTGGGTAATGGTAACATCGCCGTTCCTGCAAATGCCACATCATCAATCACAGGAGCAGGAGCAATAGGAGCACCAGCACCAGCAGCAGCCGCAGCCGTACCCACAGCAGTTACAGCCCCAGCAGCAGCAGTCACCGCAGTCGTTGAACCCGTGCCAGTTCCAGTCACAGTAACTGTAAGCAGTTCCGGTGTGGGTAACCTGCGTGCCCAACTGGGCCACTTTCTGCATCAAAGCGTCTTTGAGAGTGCCCCCATCAACGAGGAGACCATTCCCCCGGCCATTAATCGTGCTCTGGACTGGTTTGCCGATAGTCTGCTCTATCTGCCGCAGTACGAACGACCGGAGTACAATTCACGGGACTCTGTCTGCAATATGCTGCGTCAGAGTCTGCGTCTCGTCATTGAGCTGTGCAATGCACCACCGAATGCCACTGATGCACAGTTTGAGCAGCGACTGAAGGACATCTGCGAACAGTTCCGTGGGCGACTCTACAGCGTGCTGCTGCTGTGCCTGGGCAGCGCCAATGCGGAGCTCTTTTGGCGTCAACTCATGCGTCTGCTCTGTGTGCCACTGCGTTCAAGTAAGTTACTTAAAACCCTTTAAACAAACCCATTTTAATCACAACTTCTTGCAGACTTTCGTAATGAAGCTTTGCAGTTCTTGGGCAACTACACTGATCCCACAATTCCAATCCACACGGACACCGCAGATGCCCAACAGTTCCTGGTGCTGCGCAATGTGCAGTCGACGCTTGCAACCGACGCTGCAGCTGTGAGTTGAAATTCTTTGAGACACTTTGATTGAAACTTTCAGCTAATGAAGATTCCAACTAATAGCAACCATTTGTTGCACCTCCATCGCTTGCGTTTCTTCCACAGCCCACGGTGGAGCAACAGGCAGTTGATAGCGACATTGAAATGGCAGATGTGGCCACCAGCAGCAGCAGCAGCAGTGCCACAGAGCTAGACACACCGCTGCCCGCTGTCACAGTTGGCTCGGAGCCGTGGCACAATAACTTCGCCAATGATTGGCTGCCAGTCATAACGCGAGATCTGCAGACACAATCGGAGGTCAGTTCTATAAACTATTTAAATGGCTTAAAAGTTCTGTTAACAATTTCTGTATACTTTACAGCAAACACGTGCACAACCGCCGTACTCTGATGCCTACATATCGGGCATGTCGGCGAAGCGACGCAAGATCATTCAGACCGAGAAGCCACCAGCGAATGTGGAGTGTCTCATAGCCAGCGGTGTGCAGCGTGCCATACAGAGCACCGGATTGGGAGCCCAAAATGCAACCGGTGGCAATCCAGTCGTTAATCCTGATCTTGTGATTAGCGCTATTGCGCACGATGCTGCTGTACAGGCATCGTATACGGATTCCGTACGCTCAAATGCACGGGAGCGTATCAAGCACGATGTGGACTATGATCCAAGCAAATATCCGCAAATCGCCAAGTTTACTGAACAGCAAAAGTAGGCGAGAAAAAGTGACTATAGTTTGGCTATAGTTTAGTGCTTGTTGTAAATTTTACTTTAATGGAAAATACTGTATTTAATTTAGTTAATGGATAAGTTTTGTTTAAAAGCTGGAAGGGCAAACAACGACTTGAGATGACGATGACGATAATGATGATGATAATTATGATGAGGGGATTGATGAGGCGATTCTAAGGTCACAAGAAGTGTTCGGGAAGTGCATGCTTCAATTCAAATGATAAACATTAACGTAAATAATTACATACCGCTGATATACACCTACATACATACATATAAACAATTATTAATTAATTAAATGCAAAAAACAAGAAGAAAAAGCAACAAAAAAAACTTGAAATTACACGAAATTGAAGGTCAAAGATTTTAGGACAACTGCATAAAAGAAAGCTAAATAAAAGTACATACACACAATACACGAAAGAAAAACAAGAAAAGTGAATAATTAATATGTTTAACTTTAACTATAAATTGATTGATTTCAGTGGCTAATTGTTTGCTAACTCTATTAAAATTTGTTAATCCAAAATTGGCAATGGCAGCAGATAAACCGATGGCGTCCCCGGGTCGGATGACGCAGTCAGAAATTGGCCAACAGACAAAGCCGTGACGACAGCCAAATTCCAGGCCATCAACCGTAATCAACGTCGTCGTCGTCCCATTGACGTGGAAATTGGGCGCCTGATCATTTCCGTTTCGATTTCTCGATCAATCTGGAATTTGCAGTGTATCTTGTATCTCGAGTGGTGCCCAAGCTTGTGGAATGTGCTCAGTGCTTACAACAATAGCAACTATTTATCGAAGAATGATCAATAATTTCATAGGCACAAACAAACAAGTTTAAATTTCACATGACTTCGGCAGCTGGCCAAAATCCCGCCCAAGAAGTCTTGAACCAAAAAAAAAAAAAATGGAAACACGAAAAATTTGTCACATTAAAATGTTGATATAATTTATGTACGAAAAGAGACGGAGATATAAGAAATGAAATTAACAAAAAATATGCGAATAAATAATAATTAATATTTGTTGATATTTTTAAATGTTTTTCGTGGAATGATTGGACTTTAAAAATAGCTCAGCTACGCAATCGTTAAATATTTTTAAAATGCGATTAATCGATTTGGTTTAGTTGGCAAGGAGTGTGGGCGTCTTAGCCAGGCTAACAGGGTGTATTAGCAGCAAGTCAAGTTTAAGAAAATTGCCACTTGGTCCAGTGATTAATTGCAGTGCACAGGGCGCTATGGGGGCGTGGCAGCCGGCACGCGCATTGCAGCCGGAATTCGTGTGGAATTTGTGGCGACAGACGGAATTTTTGAAAAGGGGAACTTTGGTTAATTATGTATGCGCTGTGTGCCCAGCAAACGATGGCAAACGCGGACAGAACTTCAAAATAAATTAAGACTGCGGACTTTGATGCATGGTGGCATGCTACATGCTGCCTGATGACTGCTGACTGCTGACTTCTGAGTGTTTCACTGCTACTTGCCACATGCTCACTGCTGTGCCCTCTCTCCGCGCTTCTCATCCACTTGATGTGGCGCCTTGGAAACTGCAATAAGGCGGCGCCAACTTGCCACTGTTTGCCACTGCAGCTTGTAATGGACAAGTTTAAAGTTTGAAGCGAAATTATTTGCTGATTTATTGTTTTGGGGCCCTTGATAAATTTGTTTTATTTTCTTCTGACTGAAAACAGCAATTAAATACTTAATTTAATACTAAGTTAATTAATTACAGACTTGGTAATCGAATGCGCAGCTCAAATGTCTTGAATGTCAAACTATTCACAGTTAAGGCAATTAGCGGGAGGTTTTTGGGAGTGTACAGACTGTGAAATACCCTGTAAGGTGTAAGGAAAAATGTGTAAAATATAAGACAGTTGGAACAATATTCATAGAAAAGATATATATAAACAAATTTAAAGATATATAAATATTAAAGCACTTAAAACATTTTTTAATTAAGTAAAATGTCATAAAATATTTAATTATACTTTTACTAAGCCATTAAAAATTATTCTACAATTTATATAATATGTATAAATATATATAAATATATATATATATATATATATATATATACGTAATATATTTAATAAACATGCATTAAAAAGTTATAAATTGTAATTAAATTAGAAAATATTATTAACACTTTCTATTTAAACAAATAAAATAAATGTCATAAGTATTAATTGATTAAAGTAGGGAAATTAATTTTAAATTTAAATACTTACAGTTGAATTTGTGTTTACAAAAACTTTTTTTATATAATATAAATGGCAAATTAATTTATTTAAATATATGATTCAAAATTTACTAAAGGAAAATTCCAGAAAAACATCTAGTGGTTTCCCATTTCCCAGTAGACTTCCCCTTTAAAATTCGCTCAGCTCATTAGCAGCAATTACACAAATTAGCTATACAGCAACCGCATTTACAGGGTATCAAATGGGCCTTCCAGATGTGGCAAAACTGTAGGCACACAAACAAAAGCAGCAACAACAACAACAACAATTACAATAACAAATCAATGCAAACAAGCCGGCTCATTCAGTTGCAAGATAGATTAAATTTTGTGCATCATATAATTGAAAACATGTCTGAGAAGATAAAGATACTTTTGTTTACACACATGATTCCAAAAACGCATGTGGCGTGTGTATGTGTGTGTAAGGACAATGCGTAAGAGCAGCAGCGGCAGTTTAAGACAACAACAAACAACAACAACAAGTCGAAGACACATGTAAACACATGATAATGATAATGATGCCCCATACATAGATACAGATAGCAATACTTATGGATGGATGGATGGTTTGTACGTACGTGTAGTAGCACCAATGCATAGTTCCATAGGTTCCTAAGAAACGAAACCAAGTCGCAACTTTACTTACAACATGCACATGTGGCAGCAACAGTAACAGCAGCAGCTCAAAGGGGGCAACTCAGCGCAACACGCAAGCAGCACAGACAACGGCGCCGGCGCCGACATGTTCAAGATTGAGATGAAGTTGAAGATGGAAATGGAAATGGAGATTGACGCTTGGCGCCGCACACAGGAACACATGTAATTGAGTGTTGGCGCTGGGCAATTACATAGGTAACAGTTGCAGCAGCAGCAACAACAGTAGCAACAACAATAACAGCAACAAGCAAAAGCTTTTTTGCATTCAGAAACGCGCTCAAAAGTTTCGCAGCCAAAGCAGCGACACCGGCAGAGAGAGAGAGAGCAGCAGCAGCAGCGACTGCGACAGTGACAGCAACAACAACAGCACAGCGACAGGCGAAGCCGCAGCAGCTGTCTACGTCGACGTCGCTGCGACGCAGCGCAGCGCTGCCAGCATACGGATCCTCAGCGTTTTCAGTTTTTCTCCCAGTCACAAACGAACCGTGTTGGGCTAAAGACGTAGACATCGGGTGCTAAGAAAAATTATTGCTACTGCTAACGTACAACCAATATATCATATATACAAAGAAAAATATCAAAAGAAATCTATATATTCACAATCTCGCGGGTTTTTGAAAAATAAAATAAAATCAATTAAATACACAAAACAAAATATAAAAAAAAAGAAAAGTAACGAAACGAAACAAAAACAAATCCAGAATACGGTGTATTATTTTTTTCTGTTCATCTTAGAAGATTAAAGAGATTTGAGCAGTATATGTCAAAAGGTCAACCAAACGATTGACGGAGAGCAAGCGAGAGCGAGCGAGAGACACAGTGAGCGAAGCAGAGCGAGTGAGTGCAGCCCAGAGAAGAAGACACTGAAAACTTCACATATGTGTACTACGAATATATAATCTGAACAGTGAGGATTGTGGATTGTGGATTGGTTTTTAAGCGCGTTTTTGAGTGAAATTCGATGCCGAGTTCCAAGTGATTACAAAAAATTCTTAAGAAAAATTTATATACAGCCGCGCTGTCACACGGTCAAAGTCAAAAATATGGAAACTCCGGCACATATGTTCAAAAACGAGTAGAAAATAAATTTTTGACTATTTGTCTGTCTGTCGGTCGGTACCTAATCCCGTGCGGATTTCTGTGCATACTGTGAATACAAATAAAAGTGAGAGTTTCCAAAAGCAAAAAGTAATTGGTGATAATCTGTTACCAAAATGACTTCCTTAATGTACGCCGTATTTCATATTGCAACGCTGCAATGTTCGGTGCGTCCGGAAATTTCGCCGTGCACGTGCGAAGCCGGCAAGGCATTAAATCATATGGAATTGGCATGCGAAAAACTTGAATCCTTTAATGCCGTTGTCGATAGTCTGGCCAATAAACTGAATCCCGATGTGAATATTGATTTGAAAATAACCCACTCGCAACTGGATGATCTGGAGATGCGATCGTTTAGGGATATGAATTTTAATCTCTTCAAGCTACGCATGCAATGGAATGGACTAAGGTGAGTAAACCCCCCAACAATCTCTGGCTAGAAATCAATCTTCAAGGCCGTAGAAGTGTCTACAGAATTTTCCACTCGCTGCCTATCAATTTAGGTTCCTTAAACCCAATCAAAAAAATCATGTAAAAAACAACGGAATATTTTGTAAATAATTTTCTATGTAAATTTGTAAATTTTATAAAGACAAGCAAAAAAAAAACATAATACTCATTATCAAGTGGGCTCAATTGATGCTCAATTGAGGGAGCTGTTTACGTTGCTTATGGCCAAATCGCTAATTATGCTGTGATGTGTAAATGATTTAATTTTTTTAAATTAGCTTAAGTCTGCAATTGAGACAAATTACAAGTAGTTTCGTGTTGGACTTGGAACGGGGAACTTTTTAGACAGACTTTCAGAGGCAGCTTCAAGATTAGATGGATTGACAAATAAGCAGACGACTTGGAACGAAACGGAACAGACCATCAAACGAACAAGAAGAAAAAAACATTTCGATTTTGGTCTACTATCTTATCAATTTTAAATTCTCTGGCTCTCTGCTAGCGCTCCCTCACTTTGATTGTGTATACGCGGCGTATACTTTATACTCTATATGTAAACTGATAATTGCAATTCAATTCAATGCGTTTCGGTTTTGGATTTGCACGTTTTCTTCGACTTGTGTCTGAATGAATTTCAACTTGTTATAAATAGCTGAAATATATATTAATAAAAAATGTATATAAATAATATTTAATATTTTATATTGAGGCCTATTTCATAAGTCGAGTTCATTGATATTTGACACCAGAAAAATAACAACAACAATGAGTGTTTTTTTACCATTTCTTTTATCAAACAGAATTTTGAGAATCATTTGTCAAACGTCATCTGCCATCAGTTGCAATTTGTATGTAAAGCTGAATGATTTAATTACTAGTTCTTAATCGAATCAGTGTTGTATATATATATTTCTATATATATATATATAAAGGTTTATATATTGTTGTGTTGTGCTCTGTTCAGTTCAGTTCTCTGCTGCTGTGATGTGTTCGGTATAAACTTTTTACATTGATGTCAATTTATAATAATTGACCTATTGCCTTAATATCGCGCTCTGACCAAATCATGCCAGGCCAAGTCACACATCAAATCAGTCAGCAAAAATACACATTTGTGTGTTTTTGATATGATCATGAAGCGTTCGACTGAAATGGGCTTAGAAATCAGCTGAAAATATTGCACCAAAGAATTCTAGAAACTTAGAATTTGAATAAATGAACTAAAATTTAAACAAACAAAAATCTGAGTGGGTTTTTAAATCAATTAAAGTGGTATTTAATAGCAAAATACCTAATTAAATTTATAAAAAATGTTTATATAAAATTTACAAAACTTTGAACTTCGATTTAATTGAAGTTCTAAGCAAATCAGCTCAAATTTCGTAGCTTGGGAAAAGTTTTAAATTACTAAATAAATATTTGTACTACCTAATAATTAACAATTTTTAAACCTTAACTACTCAGACGTGTTAACAACAAAGTTAAGCACAAATTATACAGAAAAAAACTCAATCAACAAAAAATTATTCAATGAATCTTTGAGCATCAATTGAATAATATATTTCTGCGTGATTTGAGTACATATGTCTCGGTATGTATGTGTGTGTGTATGTATGTGGACCATAGATCACAATGACCATTTCTTAACGTATGTTATGTATATAAGTATGTGTCTGTATATATACATACATATTTGTCGCTATAGTAGCTGTGATAAGAGCAGCTGTTTAACGAGTGCGCTCGTCATAAGTTTATGACTGGCGCCAAAGTTCTAATGGGATTTTTATGATCACTTTTACGATCGCTTAATCAAAATCAAAATTGTTTTGTTTTCTTTTTCAGAGACAGTAGAAAATACAATAAATTGAATGAATTATAATATCACAATTATAGACTGTACATTTAGGGACTTTTTAAGTAAACAAGTAAATGAGTTAACTCGTCTGGAGTTTTCTTTTTATTTTTTCTCAGGCTGATAACAATTGGTGTCTATGCGCTACAGAGAGCTGATTAGTGCTTTGGTTTTTTACTGAAAAAGTGCGAAAAGTGTTGAATAGGAAACTGAAACTGAAATTGAAATCGGAGTCTGACTATGATAACTACATAATTTATTGCTCCACGCATTATTATGGAATATTCCGAGTCGTGTGTCGTTGATAACGTTCATAATTTGTTTAAAGAAAGTAAACAATCAACAAGCTGGCTTTTACTTTGTTTTCTTTTTAATTTTCTTATTATTTTTTTGGGGGTCTGAAAGGGAAAGAAGCAGCAGAAGACACTGCACACCGCCTAATGATTACTTGAAAATGGAATGTTTCGTTGTTTTCTGTTATTGTTATTGTTTTTTTGTTATTGTTTTTGTCTGCCTGCTTGGGGTCAGCTCAGTTTGCCCAGTTTATGAAAAGCAAGAGAACGAGACAGCAACACGGTGTGAGCGAAAGAGTGAGAGGGGTAGGAGGAGGTAGGAGGGTAGCGGGAGAAACCCAATTGAATTTTATTATTACGTTCAATCAATGATCAAGAGGCCAGTTTAGGTCGTGTGACAATTATATTGGCTGACGTTAAGGAATTGTCTCTGCACTTACGTACATGAATACACACAAACAGACACACAAACATACATACATACCAGCTATGTACTGCATACACTGGCAAAAATAAAAGAGCAGCTTCTAAGCGGCTGAAAATGGGGTTAAAAAACTAAAAATGTTAAGACAGCTAAAATTTAAAGCTAGAAAAATTTTAAAAATATTTTGAATAGTAGTAAAAATATTATTGCAGTAGAGGCCGGTTATAACGACACTTAAGGTACCTACGACTTAACGTCGTTATATCCGGTACACGCTTTAACCAAAAGGAGACCAAAGGAAACCAAGGAGAAGCACCAACTAAGTCGCATTTTCGTCGTTATAACCGGACGGACGCTTTAAGCGAAGTCATTATAGCCGGATTCTACTGTACTAAGATTTTTATTTTAGTTTACTAGTGTAGTGTTGTAAAACGGAACTTCGAAACCATTTTTAAAAGACTTTCTTTTATTTTAAATAACCTACCATGTTCTCTTTACATTTATTACCAAGTTTTCTTACTAAAAAGTTAGTAGCTGTTATTTTTCGCAGTGTACATTCTTTATCACAAGTATCTCAACATGTGCTACCAAGTTCAACGCGCGCGAGATGCGCTCAACTCATTAAAGATACACTACGCGTATCTATTGCAGCGTCAGGCTAAAACAATTCATCATCCTTGCAACATTGAGTTTTGCTGCGCTTTTCCTCATTACATAATCAACGCTTGACAAGCTACTCAACAGCTCAAGCTCTAGCTCAAAACAGCCAAGTGACTGACTAGGACTGGTCCACTGGCAATCAATCAAGATCAAGTGTCGCAGACGCAGACGCAGGCGCATCTAAAAATAGATGAAATATCTATATCTATATGTGTAGAGAGACAAACTGCCAATCAGTCGTGTGTTTGTCCAGCAACTGAGGCCAATAACGGCGCCAAGGATGTCCACTGCCACTGCCCAGTGGCCAATTTAGTAAGTCAGTTTCTTAGACAGGCCCAGTTCCCATCCAAGTTTTGTGCGCCTCAGCGGCGACAACTTAATAGTCGCCTCTAGTCATCGATAAACATCGTAATACAAATATAGAGGGGAGCCAAAGATACAGATACAATTACAATATCCGAGTCGGGAGTCAGTTTTAGACTCAAATTCCGATTTCTTGGCATTCCACACATTCGCCTGATAAGCTGCGTCATCAGCTTTTCCAGTTTGGCTGATATCAAGTTGAGTTTCCATCAATCAGCTTCTTTATAAATTGATTTGAACTAGGCAAAGCGTAGACAGTAAATCGGTTTATTGATTTACTAGTGCAGTTTCTGTTATAACTAAAGGAAACTAAAAGAAAGAAAAGTCATTTAAAAGTTGACTAAATTTGTAAATTAATTTAAGTGTATAAGACGTTGATTAAATATTTGTTTTTTTTTTGGGTAATAGTTTATTAAAGTCTTAGAAATATAATTAAAAATTCTTTCTGATTTCCCTTTTAGTTAAGTGTATAGAAAAAAGTATTATGTTTTCTATTTAATTAAATTATTAAATTATTTTAAATTTTAAAGCATTATATTTTGTGTTGAAGAAGGCATAAAAAAGGTATTTAACTTTAATTTATTTTATATATAAGTCTGTAATATATTATACTCTGTGTTATATAATAAAAATAAGGTTTCATTTAAAGGTTTTAATATAAAAGAATTTTTCTGGTTTTTATAGACTTAGTTCACCAAACTCTTCAATTTTATATTATAAAATAACTTTTCATATTGAAAACTCTTTTTATTTTAAGTTATTATATTTATTGAATTTTAATTCATTTTTATAAATCATTAAAATTTATAAACTCCGCCAACTTTTAATTTTTTTATATATTGAATAGTTGATTAAACTTTAATAATATTTTTTGCCTATTTATACAACTTTTAGCATACAATAATTATCAAAAATAATGAGATACTTCAAATATCATTTCAATACTAAAATAAAATAGAATACTAAAATAAATCTAATCAATATCTTCTTTTATTAAAGTATATATAAATTTGTACTATCCAATAAATAAATAATAATTAAAAAGTTAACGAAATTCTACAACAAATCCACTGCGTCAAAAAGTATGCAACACAAAATATGCCGATCTAATGGGGAAATGGGTTAAAAGTACAGCCAAAAGATACAGATATCACCAGAATCAAAACAGCAATATTTTAAATAACAACTCGCTGTTGAATTTCTTTCTAATTTGAGCCTCGAATTTGTAATAAGAATTTATATTTTTTCGACTCTATTTATAGATCGCTGCCTGAGCTGCCATTCCGCGGGTTATCGAATGTCACCTACTTAAGTATTGGCGACAACGAACTCGACGAGATTCCGAAGCATGCCTTGAATCACATGCCGATACTGCAAACACTGGACATCGGCAGATGCAAAATAGGGGCGGTGCAACAGGACGACTTGAAGGGCATACAAATGGTGACGAATCTGATACTTCCGAGCAATAACATAACACGGCTAGATCGAGGGGCCTTTCCGCTCAGTCTGCTCATACTCCACTTGGGTCGAAATCAGATTGAGTCCCTTAACGGATCACTACACGATCTGACCATGTTGCAGTCGCTGTTTATCAATGCGAATAACATAAAAGATTTGGATGGTGAGCTACCCGATGGCAGTAAGCTGCGTCTGCTGATGGCACATAATAATCGGCTGGAGAGATTACCGGCTAATATGGCGGGCATGGATGATCTGGAGATAATCCATTTGCATTTTAATCGCTTGAAATCGTTTGATCGTGTGTTTCGGAATGCTCAGTATCTTAATGAACTGCTGGCAAACAATAATGAACTGGAGTATCTGGCTAAGGATGAGTTTCAGACTTGTCGACAAATTGAGACCTTGAATCTGGCCTGTAATCACATACGGTCGTTGAATTCATCGCTGCATCCCATGGCCAAGCTGAAAATAGCAAATTTCTCCTTCAACGACATCGATGAGTTCTCCATGGAGGAGCTACATGGTTTGCGCTCATTGAAGGCCCTCGATTTGTCCAATAATCGGATTCAACGCCTTCTGCCGGGTCATAAATTTATGCTGGAATTGCCATTGATTGAACTGCGACTTGATCACAATCAGATTTTTACCTTGGACGGCGCTTTGGCGGGTTTATCAAATCTTCGTATACTCAGTCTGTCTGAGAATCGTTTGGAGCATCTTTTGCCAGGAGATCTCATTGGATTGAATCGTCTGGAAATACTAGACATGACCTCTAATCAGCTGGTGGAACTTAAGCAACTGGAAACGGTAGGAAATTTGTTTGGCTTTCTTTTTAGCTTGATTTTTTAAGCATTTCCTTTTTCTACTCCTCAGACCATGCTACCTAATCTGAAAATTCTTAAGGTGGCCTATAATAATATCAGCAAACTGGAGCATGACTTTTATGGTCTACCTGTGCTCTGCCAGGTCAACTTAACCAACAACCAAATCACAACCATTTCGGATGAACTCGTCACCAAAACGCGCTGCAAAACTCACAATGTGCCCGGTAAACTGGAAATTCATTTGGATGGTGAGTTTATGTGGCAGATTTAATTAAAGCTGGGAGTAAAGTAGAAGAATTAGTGGGTTCTTAAGTTTACTAATTAAGATACCCTTTGAAGGATTTTTTCTAGAATATTAATCGTAATGTCGGTACAAGCTGAAATTGAAATTGAAAAAACCATTTAGTGTTTTTTTTTAAGATACATGTCTGCAAAGATTGGATTTATCCAGTTCCATAGTTGAACTATTTAAAAAGTTTTTCATATATTCATTAAAGATATTAGAAATTAGAGCCACCTTTAAGATCTTTGTAATCTTTAAAGTTTCTAAGCTAGGAGTAACTTATTCCTCGATTTCCATACATTTTGAAATGATTAGAATTTTTTTTTAATATTTCTAGACTGGTATAACAATTTTAGGTTTTAAAAAATTATCTACGTCTGTTAAAGGATTATTACTGAAGGAAATTATTGAAAAGTGAAACTTTTATTTTTCTTATTTCTGCATATTTTGATGAGTAAGATATTTAAATGAGTTTTTTAGAGTGTAAATTTGTTCAAGAAAATCTTTTGAGGTTATCATTACTCAAATTGAGGTTAGGAAGAAATGTAAAACTTAAATTTAATTTATTAAAGTCTATTTCATAAATTTTTACTTCAATTTGAGATGTTGGTAACAATAATTTGTTGCAGAAAAAAAAATATAAAAGTTTTACAGATTTCTTTTATGTAAAATTGTCTCCTTAAAGTTTACTTTGTTTTAAAATATAGAAAGTTAAGCTAAGAATTTTTCTGTAACATATTTTAATGTCACCTCCCCTCAATTCCCTGCAGATAATCCCATCATGTGTGATGTGCGCCTGAACGAACTCTGTCGCCTGATGTCCGCCTGGGAAGCGCGTATACGCGGACGCTCCTCGTGCTTCGAGAATGACCAGGAGGTGTGCACAGTGCTGCCAATGCTCTACAACATTGACTACCAGCTGCTGATGACCAAACTGAAGATTGCGGACTCGGAGGATGCGAAGCCGTTGGTGCAAATGTTGATGCCGTCGCCGATACTGTTGAGCAAAAAGGACGAATTGTTGCCACCGATTATAGCCACGTTGGGGAAACCGTTACTAAGCCCAGTAATACTGACAGCACCGCCACTGCCACTTTTGTTGGCAGCAGGCACAACGCCAGCGCCAGTGGTGGAAACGGAGGCACAAGACAACACGACGACTACAGCAGCAACGCCGACAACCACAGCAGCAACAACAACGACGACGACAGTGCCTAGGATACCAGAGGAACTGACAACAACAACGACGACAATTGTACCGCCTTTAAGCATTGTTGCAGGTGCGGAACTGGCAACATCCGAAATGCTGACAACCACAGCACCGACAACAACCACAACGAGCACAACAACACCGCAACCCAATGACACTTTGCCCATTGTACTGAACATTGAGGAGCCCAACCTGCAACCACATGAGGCAACAGTGAATGCTGGTTATGTCAACATCACTTCCGGCGGAATCGTAGATCAAGCGAGTGTCGTGGAGGCCATCAAGGACATAAAAGAACCTTCAGTGGCTGCAGCAACAGACGTGGAACAGCAACAGCAGCAGACGGTGGCCGATACGGTGGCCAAAACGGAGTACGAAACGGTCGAGTTTATACCCAACGTAGTGGTGCCACCAACGCCGCCAACGCCTTCACCAACGCCACCGCCACCGCCAGTGGTACCGCCATCCGAATCCGAGTCGAGTAAGTCGAATCTGCTCGAGGAGGACTCCGATTCACAATCGAATTCTGTGCACGAGGAGTACCCGTCAGTGCTGCTCGGTGACATGGAGCATGCGGCACAGAATCTTCAAATACCCGAGGAGCCGCCGGAGGAGTGAGCAGTGGGCGGGGGTACACCCCATTAAAAACACACACACACATACACATAACACATAAACAATTATTTAAAGATGTGGGCAAAATGTGGGCAGTGGTCAGTGGGCAGTGGTCATGGGGAGGTGGGCATTGGGCGTGGCAGTGGCAGTGAAACGATTGAAATAATTGTAACATTTTAAGTTAATTTAGTTTTTATGTTTTATGATTTATGATTCGGTTTAAGCCTTTTCGATTCGAACAGTTTACTATTATTATTTTTTTTGAGTTATGCGATTAATTTCAAAAAACAAACAGGAAATGAACGGAATGGAACAGAAGGCAACTAACGGTAGCAGAACGAAACGGAATGGGACTGAAACGGACGATATAGAACGCAACGAAACATACTGGAATAGAACAGAACCTAACGGGACGGGCCTAAGTTATAAGTTAATTTCTTGGGGGGGAATATTTCAATGTAGAAACGACAGCGAATTTGTTTTGGCCAGAAAGTGACAGTGTTATCGATTACTCGTACGATATACGATATGCATATATTTGTATACATCTACACATATACATATATTTAATAACTGTATACACCATATGTACGTTGAAATGTTTAAAAGTAGGTACTTAGCATTAAACAAAAACGAAAACAAAAACTAAAAAAAAACCACAAACGAAAAGAGAAAAAAAATAACAGAATTAAATAAAAAAAAGAACATACGCATCGAGTTAATGTTAAAAACGAGCAAAAACACACACATACACTCACAGAACAGTAGCAGCGCACATACACACACGCACACACAAACACAACACATATATACAAGAAATATATTGTTATCAGTTGGTTAACAAATGAATTTAGTTTGTAGCGCGTAATTATATAAAAAATGAAATGGTATTCTAAATAAAGTCATAAATAAAAACAGAAATAAAACTTTCATTTTATTTCCTTAACTAAGCGATAATTTCGATACAAAGTTTATCAGGGTTTAAAGAAATCAACTCTCAAATTTAAACTTAACGGTTATCAGCAAATAACAGCATTCCTACAGAGCACTACAGTTTACAGAGCTCTGTTATTGACTTCTTAGCGATACATACATCGATATATTAACATTAGCTTTGACTTATCAGATAGTTCTGAGCTCGTAATCGATTAGCACTGTTGGCGATGCTAATGCTGGCTACAGAATGTTTACGATACCTCGGTTGCCTTTATTACGATTGATGTCTGACAATTAAGAATAAAAAATTCCTTATACACTTAAAAATCAACATTTTTAAAAAAATTCATTTTTACAGTTGTATATTCTTTTTGAGCTCGCAAATGTGAAAATAAATATTCTACACATATCTAATATTTAAGCGCTATTTAGCGGTTTATTTGGCTATTTTTCGGTCATCGATAGCTGTCACAAGATAGAAGATAGATAGTTATCGATGTACCTTTCGGCATCGATGTATCGGTGAGTAAATACCATCATCAGCGATAGGAGACAGCAAAACAGCAGCGAAAAAGAAAGCAAACGCAAAAGCCATACAAAACAAGAAAATCATTGCTCTGTTCGTATATTATTTGGCATTTTTCCGTGTTTTGTGTTTTAAGAGTGTAAATATCGTCAAGCGTGAAGTTCTCGCTGTTCAATTGCATTAATTGCAACAAAAGTTTTGTTGACGTTGACGTTGCCGTTGTTGTCATCGTCTTGTGACTATCGCGCATTCAAAAAGAAAGTCGTAAAAATATATAAAACTAGCTAGCTGGGAGGAGTAGTTGCCGTTGTTTCTTGGTCAGACACACACACTCACACACATACATACATTTATATACATAAACTAACACACGCAAAGCCAACAATAAACACGGAGTAACTGCAGCAGCGCAACGCAGTGTGGAGAGACATAGAGTGAGAGAGAAAGAGAGAGAGACAGAGTGAGAGAAGAGTTGGAACAGCAGGGGAGAAGAGTCAGAAGCATTGCAGCAGTGCCAGCAGGTAAGCGGACGTGGGACGTGAAAAAGAGAAGTTGGGGCAAACATTTCTCTTTAGTTTCTTTCTTAGTATTTGTTGCTGGCATTTGGCAGCAACGTTATTTTATTTCCGTTTTATTGATTTCAAAATAGTTGCCATTTGTTTATGCATTTGGCAGCACAGAAAGTACAACAAATTCAAACTAAGCATTGTACATATACATATACTACATATATGTATGTATGCGTGTGTGTGCATACATATGTATGTGTGTGTACGACATTGTTGCTTTTTGCTTTTGTGGTTTTCAAATTTATTTTTTCTTACTTTGTTTAACGGAAGTTGTTTTTATTTTATATATATACATAAATATATATTTCACTGCTATTGTTAGCTGTGCGATCTTTTCATTCGTAGTAGTTTGTAGTTATTTCAATGTTTTTTTTTTATATTATTCTTTTTTGTTGATAACAGTTGCTTCTGTGTTTTCGCCGGTCCAATTGTCGCCGTCGTCGTCGTCATTGTTGTTGTCTTTGCGCTTAGTCATAGCCTGGGGCCATTTGGAACTGGTTTATTATGTTGCCGACTTCTCACAACTAAAGTGACTAATGAATGAAGTTTTGGCATATTTGTGTGATATATCAGTTGTATGTATGTTCATATAATCAGTAGTTTCTGTTCCACAATGAAATCTAATCGCATTTCTCGTTATCACAGAAGCACACACGCAATCACATACACTAACATACACACACGCACACTATGCAAACGCCCCACATTGAGCGCCCGCATGAACTACATAAATGCAGCACTCAATATGCATCCCAAGAGGCGACTGCAGCAGATTTAAAGAGAGAGAGAGAGAGAGAGACGATGAGTGCAATAGAGAGAGTGAGCTCAAATGATCACTTAACAGGCTGCACAGTGGGCACTACATAACAAAAGCTGACCTTCGGCTAGAAATTTTACATACCTTCAACCGCATTATCGATTCCACACATTTGCAACGTTACGCTAAACGATAAACGGACAAGCAGCACAAAAGAGTTCATAATACCATTAGACAAACAAGGCACAGCAGAGCAAAAAACACAAACAAACTTATGCAAATAGTAGAACACAACACAACACATCAGCTGAGCAATATTTTCATTCAGGTAACGTGCGAGAAGAGTACGGCACTTGTTCTGGCAGCCATTTAAATCACATTCGTATCAATTCTCATCACGCATATTAAACGGACAGTGCTCACTCAGTCAGTCTCGTTTGTGATCTCGATCTAGCAAAAGCTCTCGGTGTGTGTTTGCTGTGAACTTCCGTCGCTTGAAATTTGTTTTTCATAAACGACGGCGACGTTCATTGAACCTACAGTGCAAAATTCAAGGCTCTTCTTCGAACAAAGTAAAACGCAAGCAGTTGAGCTTATGCACACACACATTTTTTTGGCAATAAAAACGTCGCAGTCGCCGTCGTCTCCGTCGTCGTCGTCGTCGCAACGAAAGTCAAGTGCAAAAATAAAGCGCCACAACAAAGAAATTTACTTCCCACTCCACTACATTTGCTCTCTCTCTCTTGCCATCACACTCTAGTATATATTGTGTGGTCGGTGTCTGCACCTCCCTCATTTCCAAATTCTTTGACTTCATTTGCTAATTTTGTTATTGTTTTATTGTTTGTGCGACATTTAATTGAATTACTTGTGTCGCCGTTTTCGTCATTCTCTTGTTATTCTGCTGCAGTGACGGACGAGTGGCGCGTGCAAAGAGCAAACAAAAAAATAAACAAACAAACCGTTAACCACTGGCCTGCATCTCTGATCTTCACGCACTGCTCGTTATTACAACTGTGCGGTCAATGAATTTCGCAGACAGTCAGATTAATGTAAATGTATGTGTTTGTGTGTGTGTACGTGAATGTACAGAGAGACGTGTTAATGAAAGACCCGTTCGACGAGTTTCAATTAGAGCTTTCGAGTTTGAGTTCTGCAAGAGCTTTTGCCGGCATCTCAATATGTGTCAAGTGCGTAAAACCAGCAGAATAAAAGAACGAGTACAGCTACAGAATAAGAAAAAATTCCAACTCGTTTTATGTGTTGAAATATTTGCCTAAGCAATGCAATAAGCAGTTGACGTTATCTTAAATATTATCAGTTTATCTGTCGTCAAAGTAGGCTGTTTTCAGAACATGTAATGGTGTGTGTGTGAGTGCGATTGTGACGTATTTGCAGCTATTTCTAAATAAACAAACAATTAAATTTTTCTAGAACTTTTGCTTCATATGTTTATAAAACCAGAAAAATAATCATATACATAAGTATAAAATTACTTTTCAGGTAATCCATTTGCCTTGAGATTTGATTGTTTTCCACTTATAAAGCTTTAATGGATTCAGGGAATAAATGAATGCTGATCACTCACTCGATCACAGGGAAAAACATTTGTCATAATGCCCAAACGTGAACGCAGTGTAGACCCAGCATAACGCAGCTTAGCTGCAATTTTGCCATTTGCTATTTCCAGCACCTAGCACCTTCCGTTAATTTCGACATTTAACTATTCTTCTTTATTTCCCTATTCTACTTGTCTGCTTGTTGCATTTCTGTGGCTTCTGCTGCTGATGTTCGACTAAGGGGTGTATTAGTTATGCAGAGCTATAAATAGATGGAGTAAATTTATCAAATATTGATTACTCAGAATACAGTTTTAGACATAGCAAACAACTTTTGTCAATTATTCAATACGTCTATTTTATGACATATTTAAAGGGTATTTCAGTGCCGACTGTGCTAAATCTGCTGTTCCTTTGTTTTTGCTCAAACACTTGTGCCCACTGTTTATTCACGTTGCAAATTTTGTTTGGTCGCAAATTAAATTACACATTTCTCTCTTCGTTCTAACTCTCGGGGTCTCTCTATTCGTCCCACTTGCTCTTTGTATGACTCTCTCACTCTGCGCTTAGGTGTGTCGCGTAGGTTTGAACTTGGACCTTAAAGCAAGGGAGCAGTTTATAGTTTACTTTTTGCGTGTATACTTTAAAGTTTTACTTCAGTTCTTTTTGTGTTTTTATTTGTCTTGTTTTTGTGTATAAATATTTTGATTTTCATTGCACTTGTTGTTGCAATTAATTGAAAATTTTAATATAATTAATATCTTTCGATGTGCTTTTACAGTTGCACTCCAACAACGACAATATTTATCTTATATATGTACTTTTATACTATGTATTTTGATTGTATTATCTTGTATCTCATACTTAGCTTGCTTTGGAGCACTTAAACAGCAAAAACAAATACCTAAAACCAAAATATAAAACTGAATAAAACAAGCTAAAGAAACTTGCGCAAAATTCAAGCAAATTAAAAGAAAACACTCTCTGTATATAGCATATATATAGAGAAATACATAGAAAAAACAAGCTACTCGTTTAAGTCAAACGCAATAAACAAAACGAAAAAAGTAAGTCTCAATGTTTTCTTTGCATTAATTAAAAAATACAACAAATTTATACAACCACACTGCAAAAATATTTATATATGTTTTTAGAGCAATCGTACTTTAATTACCCACAATCGTGAACGTTGAATGTGATAAGGGATTAAACTAATGATGCAATGACACTAGCTTAAAAGCCACACTCATCAGCAAATAACACTCAGCGAAAGCTTTACCATACTTAGTTGAAAGCTCATTAAGTTCGTTTAAATCAAACTGAAATTTCAGGCTTGATTTGAACAAAATTCATAAATGACACTCATTTTGTTTTAGTTTTCCACACAACACAGACACACATTGTACACCAGCACACAGATATACACATCAAATAGAAAAACTGGATTAATCATACCAATCAGCTAACGGACATCGGATGCGCCCCTGTGCGATATATTGGAATCTTTTTGTGTTTTCGTGTCTGTGTGTGATTTTTTTCTTCCATTTTCCATTTTCCTTTCTACATTTGTAACGTGACATTCATTTCAACACAAATTTAAATTTTGGTAGTTATCAAAACGTTTAAACAAAATTACAATTTATCAAATTATCGAACAATTTGCATACACATTTGCGGCTGAGAGGAGAGCAGAGAATATTTAAGAAATTAGTTATACATAAAACCCAATACAAACAAGAATTGTAGTTGAAGTCAATTCAATTTGAATTATAGCCATGTTAATACGTCTCTTACCTCTTCTCGTCACACAGTGAGAAAACAAAAAGACGATATGCAGGTCAATGTCGCCGGACTACGCAGAAACATCAAGAATCTCGCGCACAACTATTCGGATGCACAGGTGAGTTGCCAGTCAGGTGTTTACTCAACTGTATTCTGAATTCCATAGAAATTAATTCTCAACTCTTTACTGTTTATAGGTGAAGGTGCGCGAGGCAACGTCCAATGATCCATGGGGGCCATCGGCAACGATTATGGCCGAAATAGCCGATTTAACGTATAATGTGGTTGCCTTCTCGGAGATAATGCAAATGATATGGAAGCGTCTGAACGATCATGGCAAGAACTGGCGTCATGTCTACAAGGCACTCATTCTCCTCGAGTATCTGATCAAAACGGGCACCGAGAAGGTTGCTCAACAATGTAAGGAGAACATTTTTGCCATACAAACATTGCGGGAGTTTGTCTACTTCGAGGAGGGCAAGGATCAGGGCACCCATGTCCGCGAGAAGGCAAAACAGCTGGTCAATCTGCTCAAGGACGATGAGCGGCTAAAGAATGAGCGTGTGAAGGCTCTGAAGGCTAAAGAACGCTTTGCTCTGCATCCAAGTGGATTTGGCAGCGATGGTTATATTGATGGACCGTCACAGCGGGATATGCCACCAGGTTGGCAGGAGGAACCGCCGAAAAATGCCTCCGAGTTGGAAATGGTGAGACCACAGACCGCTGGTGAGGAGGAGCTACAGCTGCAGTTGGCCATGGCCATGTCACGCGAGGAGGCCGAGCAGGAGGAGGCCAAGCGGCGTAGCGATGATGTGCGTCTTCAGCTCGCTCTCAGCCAGAGTGAGCAGGACTTTAAGTAAGTGCTGCAGACAAATCTTTAGTGGTTTCCTGACTAACCTCCATCTTTCCAACTTAGTCGGGATCAAAATGGCCGACCCATTCCGGCACCCAAGAAGGAGGAGCAACAGAGTCATTTGCTGGATTTGCTGGACATCTCGCTGGGCGCGACTAGCATTTCAAGTCCACCTTTGGGCGCTGCTGGTGGTGCCGCTGTGGTTGATCCCTGGGCTGCGCCACCTGGTCGTGCGGCCAGTCAGCTATCGGATCCATGGGCAGGCAATGGTCCACCACAAGTTGATCCCTGGGGACCGTCAGCAGCGCCTCGTACAATAATGAGCGCTGGCGTGCCATTGGGCGGAGGAGCAGTAGCTCAGGCTCCTCCTGGCGATGCCTGGGGGCTGCGCACACAGTCACCCTCCGTGGCATCTGGTTCCTCCAACGAGGGTTGGCTGCAAACCAATGGCAATGCCAGTCAAAATGGTGTCAGAGCTGCCGCACCAGCTCCAGTCGATGCCTGGCTAGCGAAATCAACAGCGGGAGCTGGCCTGGCAGCGGCAGCACCTCCACAAAGGCCTGTCACCAATGGCAGTGCAGCAGATCCTTGGCTAACGGAAGCACCGAGCGCAGTTCCTCCACCAGCGGCAGCCACGCCAGCAGATCCTTGGGCAACAACACAGTCACAGAACACAGGAGCGCTAGATGATCCCTGGAAGGCAGTGCAAACAGGAGCCATTAAGGTAGAGCTACCAGCTATCAATCCCTGTCTACTACTTACTCAAGTTTTTACTCATTTGCAGAAACAGTCACCAGATTTTGATGAATTCGATTTGATAACCAATCGCAATAAAAGCGGTGAACACAATAATTCCAATGCCTCCAATAACAACAACGGTGAGTTAGTGCTCTTACTAAGTATTTAATACCTTTAACTAAATTGTTTACTGCTTGTAGCTTCACTGCTCGATGACATGGATCCACTATCGACAAATTATGGCAACAGTAGCTCCGTACATCCATCGACAGGTGCCACGGCAAAGAAACCGCTTAAGGATCCACACTCATTCCTTGGCGAGAACTCGGCTCTGGTTAATTTAGATAATCTGATTAAGCCAATTGCGCCGCAAACGCAATCGGGACTTGCACCAGCCTATAATCCATTTGCGGACAATGTGATGCCACCCAAAACGAACCTTTTCCAGCAACAGCAGCCAGCGGTGAGTAAATTAGGAACACAACAAATGGAAACTCTTTAAACAACTGCATTTTTTGCAGGTGCCGTCCATCAATCAGTTGAAACAACAGCCGCCCTTTGCAGTTAATATGAATCAGGATCCTTGGGCGCCGGTTAGCGGCGGTGTCAGTGCAGCCTCCCAGGTGAGTTGGTACCGACTAACGCTGGGTATCTAAGGGTGGGAGTTTTTAAAGCGCGGACTGGATTGCGTTTTAGTTTAGGAAACAGGGTTTGCTTCTATTTCTCTCTGATCATGTTTTATTTGGTATATTACTTTTACTTTTTCTGATATACTCTATATTTTATCATTTCCTATTTCATGCATTTTGTTACCTTCTTTTTGCTTTTGCCTTTCATTTGAGCAACTGTTGCATGCAACATTCAAATCCAAATCAAATTTCAAAATCCAATACCAAATCAAAATTACCTACAGCCGCGTCCAACTAGCTTAAAGCTAAGCGATGACTTTGAGCTGTTGAGCGTGTTCAACAAACCCATCTCCAATCCCCCAAACAATCCACAGTCCGTTAACCACAACCACAACAACAACAACAACAATAGCATGATGTATAGCTCCTTGGGACAGAACTATTATAATCCCAGCATTGACAGCATACGCAACATGGATATCTTGTGTGATGAGTTGCAGCCACAGCAACAGCAGCATCAGCAGCAGCGTTCCTATTATCCCAGCCCCTCGGCGCCCTCTGGGCCCTATAGCAACTATAGCACTCCGGGTTACTCAAGTTACACCCACATCTACAGCAGTGCTCTCTCCGATTCTCTTGCCGAGACTCCAGGCGTTAGCATTTCACCATTGGGCTATGACAGCAACATGGCTCAAACGGTTGGCTTTTATGGCAACTCGAACGCATCGACGACAGCTGGAAATCTTTGCAAGCTGGAAGTGAGTCAGATCGTCTTGGTTGAGCTCCACGTCGCTTTGTTTCTGCCGTTGTGTTGTTGTTACTTACAGTTGCTGCCAAAAACCGCTAGAAATTGAAACCAAAATCAAATACGAATTTAAAATAGATTTGTGATTTGTTTTGTTGCTTTGCTTGAGTTCGTTTTAGTTATTTGATTATTAATTATTTATTTTTTATAAGCAACTATAAAAAGTTCTTGTTACAGGGAATGAAACCGATATAATATTTAATGTCTTGTTTTTAATTTTGTTACTTAACTTTTGTGTATAACTTTAACTTCTATTGCTCGTCTGTTGCTAGTTTTGTATAGAAATATACTCTTTAAGATATATTCCAATTGAGATAAAAAATTGTTAGACCTGTACTTTAATCTCTTCTTTAAAACTTTGTAGTAGAATATTTTTTTAGAAAACATTTTGAATAGTAGCTTGTTTGAATAAGGAAAAGAATAAGTTAAGAATCGTAGCTGTGGTTAAGACAGATAGTTTTAAGAGTAGATACATGATATTAGAGAAACAACGAAGAGTTAGGCAACCTAAGGTACCAAATCAGAAATAAATTGATTAGAATATAATTAAACTACTGAATAATCTTTTTCATTCTCAGTTTCATTCTAAGCAATTCATCCAAATTAGACTTTGGTTTCAGGTTAATCATTTCTTCTTTATCAAATGCTTATTTATTGCTTTTATTTAATACATTTACTTTTACAATTTATATGACCGTTTGTTTGAACGGTTTCATTCCCTGCCTATACGCTCCGTAATATAATATAGCCAAGTTAACAAGCAGCTGCTCTGCCACAAAACACAGTTGATCATAATATTTTCTAATTGTAGCCAACAATGGAGGCTTGGACGCTTAAATAAAACACAAACAAATATGCAAATATGCAATGCAATGCAAATGGGTAAAATGTTTTTATTCGAATGTGCATGCTCTCTGCTCAATATACTAGTAATAATAATAATAACTATACTGTAAATAATTAATTATGCTTTGAATTTAACCTCCACTTGGTTGGTGGAAACTTAAATAACACAAACTAAACAAATCCAATTAACAGCTATGCAAAATACTAATTTAGTTGCTAGAAAATGCATGTAGATAGTTCGCTTACTTGAGTTTCTTTCCCTTTCAAAGTTTAATTATTTTATATACTTTTAAACTAATTTAATTATAACGAATTCTTACAGCAAAATAACAACATGCCGTGGATAAAGCCGGAAGCGACTGCCACAAATCCGTTTCTTTCTTAATTGAAGAAGTCTATCTATCTACCGATCAATCAATCAATCAGCAGCTAAAACAGAACAACGGCGACAACAACAACAAACAATAAGTTAAACAACAGCAGGAACAACTGGAGCAGCAGCAGCAACAGCAATAAATGCGATAATATGAATTAATTGATTACTAAATTTTATGTAAAAAAGTATTATTAAACTGTAAAAAATGTGATGTGTTGTACGCTGTAAATGAGAGGCAGAGAATCCGATTAGAAACACCACAGCAACAATAATACGAAGCTAACACTGAGTTATGTGCAATTTGATTTTTAACATATTTGTAATAGCTCCGCAATTAATTTACAAACCTGCAAAACTCCAAATGTATAAATAATAGTACTACTACTTTGATTAACAGCACTGAGGATCTGCAGCCTAGATGAAAACTGCATACAAAATTTTGCAATTGGGCAGTCTATAATTTATTTATTTCATAGCTGTTAAATGTTGTTGTCAAGCAAATGATGTAAACCAAAAACGAAAAAACAAAACAAAAATCAGAACAGCTTAAAGAAAGCGTTGAAAATTTGTAAATGAGAGTTAAAGAGAAAAAAAGAATTGTTATATAGCTTTAAAAATTATTGTGCATTGAAAGGAAATGGAAAATTCACCAACAACAAAAATTCTTGTATATGTGCTTTGTAATTGTAAAATTTTTAAAACATGTTTTTAACGTTTTTTGCGACATTTGTTTATTTTTTTACGTGGTGTGCACAGCAAACAGAAAAAATTCAACAGTTGAAAATCGAAATATTTTTAAAATGGATTTCTTTTGTATGTTTTCTAGAGTTTGTGGGCCACCAATTCGAAAGAAGAAAATGCTTTGCATATAATTTTTGCTGTTGAACATTTTTATAGAAAATAGTTTAAAATTTACAAACAATAATTAAAAAGAGGAAGAATAAAATCGTAAACAAAATTAAAAAAGCTAAAACAACAAATGGTATACATTTAGGTTAGAATACGTAAAAATTGTATAAGCGTAACTTAATGATAAACAATATATAAGAAAAAATCGAAAAAAAAATTGAAATTAAATGCTTAAAGAGATTTACACACACCAACACACATACTACATACGTAGCTAAACATACACACAAACACACATTTAAACATTTATATATATATATATACATATATACAAACACGTGCTAAACAAGTAAAATTTTAAAGCATATTTTTATATTATTAAAACGTTTTTATTTAACTACATTACGTTCAAGTTGCACAACAACAAAGCGACTTTAAAGTGCTAAACGCTTCTCTGGTGAATCACTTACATACAGTGGGTACACAAATTATGCGCCCAACAGCAATTAAAGGTATGAAATGTGTGGAGTTTAGTGCCATCGGAATATACCTAAAATGTGGCTAACAAAAATTAAACATTTTTAAACAATTAAATACTTTAAGTACTCAGTTTTCCAAGCTTTGTTGTAATCAATTTAAAATTTATAACAAAGCTTGAAACATTTTGTAGTCCATACCTGTTGGTTCCACTGTGCCCACTGTACTCACCCTCAGCTTGAATGCCTGGAAGCCAGCAACCACTTGACAGCCATCGCCAGGCACTCAACACTTTGTTTTGGGGGCGCCAAATGTGGCCAAAAAGCACAAACGGGCAGCGGCTGAGCACGATTATGTTAATTTCCCCAGTGGGGAGAGTTGAGGTGGCGTTTGGCAGTGCGGCAGAGGCAGGAGGATTTTGAGATCCCAGCAGCAAACAGGCAACGAGAGGCAGCATTAACGGTGCACGCCCACCGCATATGGCAGTGATATTTTGGCCAAAAACCGACAACCACAACTTAGCCTGAGACAATATGGGATGGGATGTGACTATGGATGTGGATATATATAAAAGTGACTATGGATGTGGTGTTGCGCAAGTGCTTTGTGTTGTGCTCGCTGCTTGCCCCGATGCGATTTGGTTTTGATATTTGACATGCGCTGGGGGCCATCAGGAAACTTCGTTTAAATGAAATCAAAAGTGCACAAATACATAATTTACACAAATGTGCAATCAAAAATGCTTTGCACAAGTGTGAGTAGCTAAAATATGCAACTCTAATGTCAAAAATTGAGGAAGACAGATGTGGGAAAAATGTAGGAAGTTTGAGCTCTCACTGGGAATAAAAGATTCTAAGAATTGTAATACAATTTCGGTGAGTATTTAAAATATGATAGCTTAAGGAAAGTTTTAAACTATTATCATAAGTATTTATTAAAATATTCTTTAACATTAAATTACAACATAGTCTCCCTTTACAGTCTACTCCAGAAATTTTTGCCTTCAAATTTAATCAAATGATTTCACATTTAAGATAACGCTTTCTGCTGACCTTTCTTGTGTGCCAAGAAATGCTAATGAACCAGAACTGAACTCGCATTGAACCCGTCCAGAAAGCTACAAAAAATTCATAATATTTAACTCTTTTGTTTAAAAGAAGAACTTAATTTTTGATTAACTATTGTATGTCAGTTTGGGCCCAGGAATATAAATGGTACAAGACAATAAATTTCCAAGCTTGTTTTAATAAACTAGAATATTTATAAGAAAGATAATTTATTATGCTTATTTTTTGACTGTATTCAACGCGTGCGTGGCACAGTTAAATAAATTCCTCATTTATTATTTTAGGAAATTTAAGGATATATTTTATTTAATATAGAATAAATTATCTTATAAAATCAGATAGTTTTATAATGATTGTCAATTTTACTTTTAAGTTTAAATTATTTCATTTTTGATACATTGTATTATTTATTAATCTGTTTTCCATGTTTATTTTGTAGAATACCTGCTGAGATAAATTGCCGATTGGTCTAGTTTCTCCTTATTAAGAATACGCTCTGGTTACACTGCGAATCCAGCTCCTCGCGTGCTGAACATTCACATAGACGCCCGGATACTGCAGGTTGCCACAGCCAATGCCAAAGGAGACGACGCCGTAGAGAGTGCGACCCACGGCCAAAGGTCCACCGGAGTCACCAGAGCAGGCGTCATGGCCCAAGAGCTCTGCACAAAGCATCTGGTTATAGATGGTGACGCCACCACTGCGGTACAGTTGGCGACAGAGATAATGATCCACCTTGCAGACGACAGTGGCACGTAGAAATCTTTGCACATTATTAGCGTCTTCATGACTATAGCCCCAACCACTGACCATATAGCAATCGGGTAGATAACTCTCACTGCTAGCGGGTAATTTAATGGGCTGTACACAGCTGTTGTAGCGCAGGGGCGTGGCCAGTCGCAGCAAGGCCAGATCGTTCTGCATCGTTTGGCTGTTGTATTTGAAATGGGGCACAACTACACGCACCTGACGAAGTTGTCCACCGCGACGCTGCTGCTGGGAGCCCACACGCACCTGAAATCTGCCACTGCTGCCGGCCACACAATGCGCTGCTGTGAGTATCCAATTACGTGACAGAATGCTGCCACCGCATATAAACACACCTCGATAGTGCAGGGCAGCCTGATAGGGAGCACGTTGGCAGGAGATGCGTTTGCCATTCACAATGCGAGTGGGAAATTCATCGGATTGTTCAAGTGCCGTTATGTTGGGGTTACTGGAGAACGCGCCCTCCTGCAGGCGTGTCAAGAACTCTGACTGCTCGGAGAGCCAATTATTGGTGACATTGTGTCTAAATTCGCCAGCTTCAATGGCCATAAACTGTTGAGCCAACGCGTGGCCCAACAAACAAAGGAGAACAAATTCCAGTAGTGCCATATTCGAACCAAACCCGACGACAAACGCTTATCAACTGACAGAATTTTGGTTATGGGTTTTAACCTCTTTGGGTATGTTAATGAACTACTCTAAATTTTAGGCCAATAATCTTTCAAGTATGGCATATGAATAGACTCTCTGCGCAGACTCTCGCAGTCTCGCGGCTCACGTAATTAAATGCGAAAGTGAAATGAGTCGACAAAAAAATCTAATGAATGCAAAAATTCGTAAATCTTAAATTTTTCTCTCTCTTCTTTTTCAATGTATACAAAAAGAAAAAAAATTCCTCAATAATTTCAATGCTGGACGCCAATTGGCGGCTTTCAGCGCATAAATCTCTGCGTGTTGGAGTTTTTTTATTTTTATTGTTAGCCGCCAGGAGGAGCTCCGTCGGTTGGCTACTGTTTGGCCATTTTTGGTAGGGCGACGCTTCCGCATGGCACACGGCACATGCCACGGCAGACACAACAATAAAACGATTAATTTCATGTAAATTTCTATTTAATTATGTGCGAAATCTCAGCCAAAACAATGTATGTGGCAGGATGTGAAGTAGAGGGAAGGACGGAGGTAAAGAGCAGTTTAGCGGGGGCGGCTCGAACAGGCAGCAATAATTAGGCAGAAAGTGAAAGGAGTTGTGAGGCCTAGACTACATAATAGTGTTAATAATGCTGTAAAATTATGTAAAAAAAGTGCTTAAAAAAGTTAAAGATTTCGTAGAAAGTTTTTTTTTAAGAAAATAAAGTGATAAAGTGCAGAATGAAATTTCAGCCTCAGCCTCCACCCAACTTCAAATAATGAGATTCTAAAAAGTCTCAAGTTAAAACTATTATTTAAATAGCATTTAGTTGTAACCTTAAAGTCGCCACATTTCATAACACTTTTGACTTTCATGTCGCTTTAATAATGCTAATCAGGTTAACGTGTTACGTGAATCAAGTTTAGATATAGTAGGAAAAAGTCATAAGGTTAAATAGGGCAACTAACTCCACAGACTAGTTAAAATATTTGCAGTTTGTTTTGGTTGTGCCGTCAGCATAACTCTGTGTCTCACTGTCTTAGTGTCTCACTGGGTGCCTGCTTCTTTGGCTAAAACCATGAAAAATTGCAATTTGTATGCTTTAATTAAAAAATCTGTCAAATGCCAGTTTTGTGCGCTCATTAATGAGTTTCTATGGCAGCTGGGAGGCGACGGCAGCCTCACTTAACCACTCAGCCTCAAGCAGTAACAAAATCATGCTTGACATAGCGTGAACTCCACAACTACGACAGACTGTATACACACACATGTGTGTGTGTGTGTTTAAGATATTAGGCTTGATATGTTCAGCTCACGTTGATGTCTGCCTGAGCAGCTTCTTGGTTAAGGGAGTAGTGGAAGTTTTTGCCTGCACCTTTGACAAAACAAAAGACTCAGGCAACAAACTTTATTATTATTTTTCATTTCTTGTTGATTTTAATTTTATTATTTATTTTTTATTTATGGTTTCTTATTGTTTTTTAGCTGTCGGCTGTTGCATAATACACGCTCTGTGTGCTTGCAGCTGACATGAGCTGCTTCTAAGCGCGCCAAATTGATTTTTAATTATGGCTTGTCAGAAAAAGATGAAATATAAACGAGATCTTGTTCGCCATTTTCTGGGAAATCAAACTGAGTATAGAATTTGCAAGCGATCCTAACGTGTATTTGATGGCAGTTAAAGATGAAATCTGTTTGGTATAAGATTTGGGGAATTGTGATGATCACGTCAGCTATAATATGTTAATATGTTTAAAGGGTAGCACTAGGGTGCTTTGTATTTTATAGGACATTTTTATACTCTCTGCAAGAGTATATTGGGTTTGTGAAAATGTATGTAACAGGCAGAAGGAGGCGTGGCAGACCCCATAAAGTATATATATTCTTGATCAGCATCACAAGCCGAGTCGATATAGCCATGTCCGTCTGTCCGTCTGTCCGTCTGTCCGTCTGTCTGTCCGTCTGTCTGTCCGTATGAACAAACAGATTTCAGAGATGGTAAGAGCTACAAGGTCGAGCTTGGTCTCAATCGATCACAAATTTAGTCAGTCAATACAAGAATCTTTTTTTTTTTTGATGCCACGCCCCATTCGCCCACCATGAGCAAAAAACCAGGCACACCTCGGAAAAAATCCGTGTTTTCGGCGAATATCTCAGTAACTATGGCACCTAGGATCACCAATTTTGGTATGGAGGTTCCTAGAGACTGAGTAAATGTCATGCCATCAAAAATTTTGGGCTGCCACGCCCCCTTTTCCGGTAGGAACTATAAAACTTTAATACGTTTTTAAGGCATTTCTTCTTATCGTAGAGTATTCTAATTTATAATTCGTGTGGAGACTAACTATATCAAACTATCCTGAAAGGTGCATTAAAATCGGACTATAAACAAGAAAACTAGAAGCGTTACAATATTGATAGCTGAATGCAATATCGTGTATGAGTGCAAGCGAGACAGAAACATACAAGCACATGTTCGAATGTTTTCGCTGCCTGTACACATACATACATATTTGCATCATATATCGTCTTTCGTATGTGTATTCGCATACAGACAAACAGATGTATGTTTGATTATGCTTAGATTGTTTTTGTTTCAACGTGTTTTAATGCAAGTACTACACATTGTAATATCTCGATACCGATTTTAATAATATAATTCGTGGAAAATGCAGAGAGTATTATACGGTAGGGCGTGCTCGACCGTACTTATCTTACTTGTTGACAGTTGAAGGAGCAAAGATATTTTAATAAAATAGAATATGGGGGAATATTTTGGGAAAGAAGTAGTTATGTCTAAATAAAAATAAAATATCGATAATATATACAAAGCATGTATAAAATATTGTAAAGAATTTCAGTTATTATTTCCCTAAGTTAGATAGAATTTTATTATAAATGTTAAACGCTTTCAAATGACCCCCTTTTCAGCTCTAAGCCTTTAAAGAATCCCACAAATATCTTAACCTATTTTCAGTTTTAAATTACTGTCTTTAAAACATTTTAGTTCATAGCACTGCCACTGGTTTTATGACTTATACATTCAAATTACATGTAGTTCTTCATACATTTAATGTGAACAGCAATTTATGGAACGACATAAGACAACTGAGATGCGCAGACACACACAATTAAGCTGTTCAATTGAAATATTGCAACTTTCATTTTCGAAACATTTTGTGTCGATGCCGCCAGCGGTAATTGAAACATATATTTTGTAGTACGAGTATATAAAATCACGTCAGAGCAACACTTGAGCACGCCGTGAGACAGAGAAGGAGAAAGGGGAGGTGTGGGGGTAAGACAGGGGTAGAGTCAGAGGCAGAGGCAGAGGCAGTGACAGCGACAGATCTCTAGAGCAACATCAGCAGAAATTTCACCCATTTTGCACGTTCCACAGTGGCTGGCAAATCTGTCTGAAGGTGTCTTAGATGTGAATGAAAAACAAACTATTGGGAGAAGCAAGAAACGAGTGAGATAGTGATGAAAAGACCCTGTAGAAACTATGTGTTAAGGAGAGCTAAAGGTATGGCTTATAAATTTATAAAGCTCGCACTATCAAATGGTATTTTACCAATAATTTCTTTATGTAAATGCAACTAATCTATCTAAAATTTGTTGAGAGAGGATGATGCGCTACACTTAAGCCCCAAGTTTGCTTAAAACATTCCTCGACTTATAAGTTTGATCTTATTTGCAAACATACTACAGCCTGTAAAGATTTTTTGTTGATTTTATGGCAGCTCAATCAACTTTCGCAGACACCGCCTGCTGTGACACTAGAAAGCCTTTTGTGGTTTTTAGAGTACAGGGTCTAAAAAGCAAACACCGCATTGATTGCCTATGTCTGTGGCAATATTAGTTAATCATTTAATTTGATTGCGCCTGCCTTTTTGTCAAGTCAAATGGAGATTCGGCAGCGGGAGCCAAATAGCAACCAGTCAGTTTAACACCCGTTTCAAGCCATATCAATAATTATCAGTGAAGCCATCAAGCCGTGTCGATAGCAGGCGAGGCACAGACCGAGATTTGTGGCTGAGACTTTGGCTTTGGGGTAGACACTGAGCACACCTTGTTGGACACACACTCTTTCGGCTGCTCCTGCTACTACCAAAGAGCGTCAAGCCATCACTTTGGAAAATTGTGACATTTAGACACAACAAATCATTGCAGGCGGGGATCATTAGGCTCTCTTAACGCGGTTTGTGTTGCCAGCTATTTTTGTATGTCAATGGGTGTATAGAAATCGAAAGTTTCACACTTGTCAATTAAGTGTACCAAGTTGTTATAGTTGTTGTTGTTGTTATAGTTGTTGCCAGGCCTCATCAGACAAAGTTGCAGTTGAAAAGTGGCCGTCAATGAAAATGAAATTTTATTGAGATTTTTTTTCGTTTCGTTTTTATTTCGAAATTAATTAGAAAAGTGCCCGAGTGTGTGTATGTTTTGGTAGCTTAATTGCTTTGACGTGTGCGACTGCGAGTGTGTGTGTGTGTGTGTGTGGTTATATAAGTCGTAAAATATTTAAGCCATAATAATCTGGTATTGAAAAACGACTATCACTTTTACTATCACTCGCCAGCGCTGCCCATATAAACTTAACAAGCGAAAATCATTTGCTGCACTTCTAAGCGATTCTACAGTGAAAGCGTACATAATTTGTAAACACAAGCGAAAGAGTAGGAGACAGAGAGAAGAAAGAAAGAGAGGGACAGTAAGAGAATTGTTGACAATGTTGCATTGAATGCTGCTTATGCAATCAATCTCATCAGTCAGACTGCATGACAGGCAACTTTAGCGGCTCATTAAACGCCACATAATTGTTGTAGATACATGTATCTACATATAAGTATCTACAGTTACAGTTACAGTTGTATGTGTCTCCTAAGCGTCGCTCGATTACCAATTTTCACATGGTCCAGCGACCGGTTGCATTTCAATAGCCAAACTTGGCTTAAATAATGCACTCGCACTTTTACTTGTTGCCAACGGGAATAATCACAATATAAAAAGCCGAAAAAAAACTCTGGCCCAAAACGAAAGCGAAAGTTCTTTTGTGTTGCGTTTGCTGCACAGACTTGATTCTTATCGTTGTTGGCAACTTGCAACGCGTACAGTGCAACGCCAGGAGAGCCGAGCAGTTGGGCCGAGGCGGCAGATTTATTTATGCACTTTTCATTTCACTTAACAACACATGAAACGATGCCGAGCGCAACAGATACGCTGTCACACTGTAACACTGTCCCACTGTCGCTCAACTTTCTTCCCAAAAATAAGGAGGAGAAACAACGACGACGACGACGACAGTGCTGATCGAAATTATGCGCACATGGGGGCGCCAACATTGGACACTCGATGCCTTCGCTCTTTATTCGATTCTTTAAATTACCACTTGCACTTGACCGAGCGCCCAAAAAGAGCGTTTAGAGCAGAGGCACTGTGGAGCAAATAGACTAATTAGCAGAATTATATATTAGTGTTTGCTAAAGGATCCTTATAGTGAAGGTTATGCCTAACATATATTTTATAGACAGTCATTATTTAAACACTAATTTATATGTAGTTTCCTTATTCACAAAATAAAATATATTTTATTTATAGACCTTAGTCCAATTGCTCTCTTTCACTCCAGTCTCAGCTCTGCAACGATTTCAAAACTGGTTCATTTTTTATTTCCTTAATTACGCACCATTTAATTGCTTAATATTTGGTCTATTAAAGCCAAATAATGTTTAAATTGCGCCACTGTTTGCCCACCCAGAATAAACGACCCGTTTGGGTCCAATTAAATTTTTGCCGCATTTTAATCGAGTGGCCTGTGCAACAAGTCGTTGCACGTTGGAGTTGATTTTTTGTTATTTATTTTTTATTTTCTTTGGAATGGACTCGGGTTAATTTGTGAAAGTTGTGTGTAAACAATTGGAGTACCAATGCAGGGCAGACATAAATTTAATCAGGCGTGGCCCAAACCAGCGTCAGAGCCGCAGTCAAAGCCAAAGTTAAAGCCAAAAAGGTGTGCGGCCCTTGTCAATATATTGAGCCATATTGTAGTATACATTTATATATATATTGTGGTGGCATCCTCTCTGTTGACACTGCCCGTTAAATATTTGGAGTAAAACTGATTTAATTGACACTGGCGTTGCGTAATTTGTGCAGCCGTCCGAATCAATGGACCTTTTACTGTCCCTCAGTCCTCCGCCCTCCGCCCGTTTATCCTGTGTGCGATAAGAGGCAACGGCATTTAATGTGGCATAATTGGCCAACGCAAATCTCTGTGGAGGACTTAACTGGGTTAGTGGCGCCGGCGCCAAAAACCCCAGCCACAGCCAAACAAAAAAAAAGGCTAAAAACTGCAGCCGAGGCCAATTCGGCAACCAGTTCGTGTCATGTGATTTTATCGTTAATAGGAAACAACTAAAGCAACAACAAACTGTTCAAAAAAATATATAAAACAAACTGCAGCAGAGACAAGTACAAAGACAAAGCACCGCCAAAAGCCAATTCTTTGTTGTTGGCAGCTTTTTTCCTGAATTTCTCAGTTTGTTTGGCTTGGAGACAAAAACAAATGTTGTGGCAACATGAAAAGGGTTTTTTTCTGCTTTGTTGGTTTTTCTTTTGGTATTTTATTCAATTGCTGTCAACATGCAACAGCATCTATCTAGAAACTAGCTAGTTTGTGGGCCACTTTCATAATGAAATCAAGCAACTTTAAATACAAATCTACAAATCTAAACAAAATCTACGCAAAATACAAGATACTTGTGTATTCAGGCCTTTCCTTTAACTAAACAGTGCCAATTTCATTGTCTACACTTTCAACTCGGTTTTTGATGCATCCAACAAGTTTTCCTACATTCACTGCAGTTACCAAGTTTGACGGACAAGGTCTTTGATCATCTGCTAACTGCACCTTGGAATTGGATTTGGATTTTTGTTGTTGTTTGCTTGGGAATGAAATTGAAAGTCAATATTCAATGCTTGTATATGTCATAGGAAACATTAGTTTATACCTTAGTTTATAATTCTGAGTAGTTGTAAGAAATGTCTCACTTGCCTCACTGCCTAACATGTGTTTTCTCAGCACCTTTCCCAAATTATTTCCAATTAAAGCAATTTCCGTCTTAAAGATCTTTGCAAAATAACGACTCATCAATGTTTTACGCTTGCTGGTTGTTTATGGGTTAAATGCACTGGGATTGATGCTGTTACTGTTACTGTCTCTGGGTCTGGGTCGTTTATTGGACAAGTTACAATAAAGCAACGCGGCCTGTTTGCTGTTGGCCTTTTGTGAGAGCTGCTGCCAGTCAGTTGGTCAGTTAGTCAAGTCACTTATGCCTCAGTGTAGGCAATTGACTTTCGTTTTTGTTTCGTTTTTTTTTGACTACACTACAACCCGTTGTTGATTTTGATGTTGACAAAATGCAGCGTATTCTGTGATGATCTGACAGGCAGCAGGTGAGAGCAGACAGCGACGACGTTGATCAATGAAAAATAATTATAATTGGCCGTTGGTAAATATGCATATGCAGATGTGGGATGTGAAATGAAAATGTAAAATGTAAAATGCAAATGGAAAACTTGTTGGCAATCAGCAAAATCAATCAACAGCTGAGCAATTGATGATCAGCCGGCGGGCAAAAAGTAACAAGCCAAAAGCAGGCAGACAGCAGCCAAATGGTCAATAGAGTTATCAATTTTAGTGGCAATGTGTCACAATGTGTCGCTAAATTGCCCACAGGCAGGCAGGTGAGTGAGAGAGGGGAGAGAGTCGCATAAAGTAGCAATTTTGTGTGCCAGTTTTGCATTCATCTGCTTTAAATGCGACGCGTAGTAGGTAAAATTTCATTTATTAACAGTCGACAAACAAAATAAAGTTGTAGTCGAACAACAACAACAACAACTTGCAACACGTCTCAAGGTGAAGTGAGCGAGTGTGTGTGTGTGTTGCCTCTTGAGCCTGCCCCACGGCCTCTTGTCAGCTTTTAATGCACTTTTGTACACTTTGTTTATTTATTAACATTTTTAATAAATTTTATTACAATATTTTACACTTGTCAAAGTCCGCTGCATGTTAATTAGTGTGACCGCATGCGGAAAAGCTCAGAAACACAATTAAATTAAACGAAAGAAAAAAAACCAATCAAGAGCTACTTAAAAACAAGAAATTTGTTTACACGTTATTAATTGGAATAACCAAAGAAAAAATGAGGAAAAATAAACAGCAAAAAATTAATGAAATGGTAAAAGTTTGTTTACAAGCAGTTTCGACTGCCGATTTTACGCAATTTGGTCACACTGAATTCAATTGCAATTAACACGAAGTGTGTGTGTGTGTGAGAGTGTGTTCAAGTGATGCATTATGTTGCAACTAAAGCACAAACAACACCAAACACTTACCAAGTGCAACGAGAGGGCCTTCTCTTTAGTGCCGTCAAGTTCGTTGCCTGAGTCTTTCGTTTCTTTACGTTTTCAGTTTTGAAGTGCAACACGTCGCTACGTCCACAATCTTCCGCATGTCAAGGTCAATTAGCATTCAACTGTAGATTGTGTAGACAGTGGATTGAGGATTGTGTGGACTGTGGACTTGTGGACTGAGGACTGTGTGTGCGTGATAAAAATGTCAAAAGGTTTCGATTGGTATTTCATCTGCTGTTGTTATTGCTATTTAGCTGGCTTTAGTTGACGATAAGTGTCGTCGTTTCTACGCCAAGTCCACTTCAGTTGCCCAGTTGCCTTATGATCCGATACAATCCAATCCAATCCGATCTGATCCAAGCTGCTTTGTGTCATTGAACCGCTCAAATGCGTATTCCAATAAATACTTTTGTCGCTGACTCTGTGTGTGTGCGTGTGTAGAAAGTGGCCAACAATCCTTGGTGATCTATCTTTGTGACCAAAAAACTATGCATACAAGCTCAGACTCAGACTCACACACACACACATACAGTCAGGCCCGTAGTATTCGTATTCGCATTCGTGTTTGTACTTACTACAAAAAGTTTTCACTCCTTTCGCTTTCATTGCAATTACCAAATACGATTCTTATTTTCAATTTCAATATGACGACGACAGCCACGACGCGACGACCGCGACGACCGCGACGACGACGACGACAATGGCGGGCGCACAGTGGTTCTTGAGCTATTTTAATCCTTTTTATTGGGTGTACTAAGAATGTTTATGTCTTCGAAAATGATTCACCATTGAGAAATCAAAGACAGAACTACCGTCGAGTCAAAAAGGCCATTGTCAATGAGTAAAGGATGTTAAAGGGGGGTAAGAAATAGAAACAATATACTTGGGGTCGTTGACAAATTTAGTAATTTAATAATTCACACCCATGGAACTCCAAAAAAATGTATGAACCAGAATCCAATTGGAGATTTAGTATTCTTTGGAAACGTGTTCTTAAATTTTTACCGGTACTTTAATAATTATGTTGAATGAATTATTTCTTTATTAAAACTTATTAATTATTTTCATAGAATTTTCGGTTTAATTTATTTTATTAATTTTTTATTATATTATTTTTATAATTATAATAATTATTATTATTATTATTATTATTATTATTATTATTATTATTATAATTATTATTATTATTATTATTATTATTATTATTATTATTATTATTATTATTATTATTAGTATTATTATTATTATTATTATTATTATTATTATTATGATTATTATTATTAGTACTATTATTATTTTATAATCAATTTATATTGAAATTATTATATTTATTATCATTTTAATTATTATTAAAATACCAAAAGATTTACACCCACTGAACTTTTGCTCTTTAACTACTTTGCCTTAGTTCTGCTAGTTTATTCTAGCTTGTAGACCACTGTGCGATGTCCATGACAGCCTGCGAGGAGAGACTAAAAAAGTTACAAAAAAATAGCGACGCAGCTTCAGTTTCGCACCAAATTTGGTGCGCCTGGCTCAAGGAGATAGAGCTGGCGAAGAAGAAGAAGCTGGAGAAGGAGATGGAGAAGGAGTAAGAGCCAGCCGAATAGTAATAGCAATTGCAATAGCAATAACAATAACGGTCGCTCTGCAGCCTAGCAGCCATGTACAGTTGTTGTTGTTGTTGTACTAACTGTTGTTGTTGTTGTTGGTTGGAGCCTATTACTGTTTGGCTTAGTCAAATCGTTTGTTATGTTTTTATCTTGATGTCCAGTCACCTTGATTTGTTGTAGAAAATGCAACTTTTGGCATGCCGTTGCTGCTGTCCTCACTCTGTCCGTCTGTCCGTCCGTCCGTTTGTCTGCTTTTGGGGGACATCGCTCCGACTACCGTTGCGTAGGGTGCATCCACAGCATTTTCCCAGTCTCTGTCAACTGATGTTATCCGTTTGCTGCTTGACGGACTGCCAAACGAAAGTGAAACTGAAACCGCGAGACTCAAACTGAGACTGCGACCGAAATTAGAATTGAGCAAAATGGCGCTTGTAATAAATCAGCATTTAATGTTTCTTGTTTTGTCAGCGAAATCAATCAGTTTATGGGCTTGGCGTTTTGAAGTTCAATGCACCGTTGACTGACTAACAGACTGACTAAGCTAGTTTTGTGCAGTGTAGCCAAGTCATACTGTATGTTAGTTAGCAATGGGAGCATATAGTGGGATTGGGCATCGTCAGCTCAGCTGTTGTTTTGGGCGATGTCAGAGTTCAGCGCATGTTTTATTTTTCGGGGGTGGTTGGCAAATCTACAAAAATGCCAAAAAAAAAACAACAAGAAGACAATGGGCAGACGTTGGTGGTGCTTGTTAGGCCTGGGCACAAACAACAACAACTTGAAACAAACAGCGAAATGCCGCAGTAAGAAAAACAAACAAACAAACAAACAACTAACAACAACAATGACAACAAACAGCGACAACAACAGCAACAACAACAAATGCAAATGCACACGAGGCTCAGAGGCTCAGAGGAGACTGCAATCATTTGTTGTTGCCTGTTTTGGCGGCAGTTGCTGTTGTTGTTCTTCGAGTATTGTCATTATTTATTTATGCCCAAAACGTTTCATTTTCATTTGGCCAAGGGAGTCGCTAACGTTGCTGTTGTTGTTGTTTTCCGTTGCCAAAAACCAAAAACCTGAAAACTGGGTTACTGGCGCCTGTTTCGGGCTACAAGATCGTGTCATGCGATTTCTATCTTTGTCGTCGGCGACAACGAATGCTGTCGAATTGCTGAAGACGACAAAAAAACTCAAATAAAACACTGAAATCGAAATCGAAACTGAACTGAAACTGAACTGAAACAGAAACAAGCCCAACTAACTGACAACTTGGAACAGTTCGCCCCTCAGCGAAGTACTACAAAACTGTAACTTGGAACTACTTGGGGACTCAAAAGTAAAGTGCTTGATTTCCATATGAGACACACACACACACACACTCTCACACTCTCCTTTGTCAGTAAGTACATTTTTTTGTATATTGTATATAAGTATTTAAAGAAAAAACTGATCTAGCCCATGACTCACACGGAGTGCAGTAGCAAAAGACTTCCAATTGCAGTTTATATTTTATGCCTGGGCCTGGCAGCCACTGTCAGCATCTGGCAGCAGAGCTTAGCATCCGACTACCTCAATTTGTGTATACAGTTTTTGCTATTTTCAGTAGTTTTGCTATTGTATATTGGGTAGAACAGCAGTGTCGTGGGGTTTGTAGAGGAGTTTCAATTTATATAAAATTATTTTAAAATTTTTTATTGGTAGAGTAAAGAAATTAATTAATAATTCAATTTATCTACAATTATTTATAAAGTTTATTAAGGTTTAAAGTATGTTATTTATGGGTAATTATTTTACAAAAAACTATATATATATTGCGTTAAGGAGCCCTACTTTTATGTGTTCTTAATTTCCAGATTTTTGTGCGATAAGAAGTCTTTCTTGATTACTTTGTTTAAACTTCTTTGATTCTCAGCTTATTACTCACATCCTGCTTAATTTCCGGAAGTGCATTCACAGATCGTCTAACTGTCTGCGGTTTTACTTTATTGTTGTGTTTAGGGCTTTGGCTTGGCAGCAACAAAGTCACGAATTAGCGCAGTACAAACTGGGTAGAGCGACAGGTACGACAAGAGGAGCAGCGAGTGGTGGGGAGTAGGGGTTAACAGGGCTGAGTCTGGCTAAGAATATGTGCTTGTTCCAGATGCAGCTGTTACCACATACAATGCAGTTATAACATAGCACATAAAACGCATTTTGTTGCAACAGCCACAGCAACGAGTTGAATTTTAAGTTTTGAGTTGAGTCGCGTTCGTTGCCTAAGTCTTTTGTTTGCTGACGCATGAGCGACTGCTTGATTCAGTGTGTGTGTGTCTGTCGCACTGATTTATGCGCTTGACCGCACAAGCCACCTACGCAGTGTGAACACATAAACACTCACGCACGCACACACACACACACACACTCGCACTCACACTGCCTGAGATATTTCTCTATTTAATATTTCATGCATATGTAAGTACGCTAAGAGTTTTCCCAGTTATCAGAGAGCTGATAAGTAGCTTATGTAATGGCCCACGAAATGTTAAGAAGATGAAGAAAATTTGGGTTAAAAGTCGCTCTGACAGTTTAATTTGACATTTCGCTTTTAACGCTTAGCCGAAAAAAGTTTCCTCTTCTTCTGCTTCGTGCTGTTGTTGTTGTTGTAGTTGACAGAGTGCTTTATGTTTCTCTCGCATTTGCTTAACAAGATTTGTTGTTGTTATTCATATTGAATTGTCATTTCTCTTGACAATTTAATTTGGATTATGCTGCGGCTACCGAAAAGCCGCAAAAGCAACGCAAAAAAGGCTACAAAAAGCTAAAGACAAAAAATAAACAGAAGGCAGATAAAAAGCAGATGTTTATGTGTTGCATGTTTGATGTCTTGGACTTGTGGCTTTTGTGGCTCTGTGGCTTTGTGGCAGGGGCACGTTTGCAGCTCGCTGCATTAAAAACAAAAGGCTCTCGAAACGCATTGAAGATGTCCATGTCGCATTGCAGCGCATCGCAACGCGTCGCGTCTCGGCGTATAATAAAAATTATTAATGGCTGGCCAACGTCTTGTCTTGCATTTCCGTCTTGACCCGAAGTTATGCAAAAATGTTAGCCAAAAGGCCAAACGAAAGCAGCCGGCTAAGTAGAAATGTTTGGCTAACAAATGATTGCTATTTTGCCAGCTCAACCAAGTCAGGCAAGTGCGTTGAATACCCTAGCCCCAACGCCCCTCCATTCACGCCTCCTCCTTCTTTCAGTTTTACTCATTTCAGTTGCAGTTTGCCACTTGAAATATTAATTGAAATGCGCAACTTCAAACAGCAAATTTTGGTCGAAAAATGTTAAGCTTAACAGCGCGCTGTTAACTGCAGACAGTGCGCTGTTAGCTGCTCTCTGCTTGAAATGGTAACAACTTGTAGCGGAAGCCTGCCTGCCACTCTGTTATGGGCATTGTCTTTTGGCTGTCGCTTGATTTTTATCGCTCAAAAATCTACAATCAGTTCGTGTTGCATAAACATATTGATTTGACTCACTGTTGTTGCTGTCGTTGCACATATAAACAAATCAGCTGCTGGCTAACAGACAATTGCATAAATCAATTTTGCACCAAAAACAAAACATACTTTATGCCATTACTGTTGTTGTTGTTGTTGTTTGTGAAACTTGCTACTTGCCACTTGCTGATAGTTGGTGGCGCCGCATTTATGACTGCGCCACGGCCCACAGTGCGTATAAACATTGTTGGCACATGTAAATTTGATTACAAGCTAGTTTTACGACAACAACAACAACAACCACTGTAACGACAACAACAACAACAAGAGATGAAGTGCTAAAATCGTAGTCATATTTTTGGGTGCATTGCTAATTTGAACTGTCTTGAAGCACAAATGACGCCTCCATTTATGATAAATGAAAGTAAAAGTACAAAGCACTTACACTTCATAGATCATTAGCGTTGCTTGTTGTGGCTTGTGCGTTCAATGAACCACAGCACAGCACAGCTCAGCAGAGCACAGCACAGACAGTCAGTCAGTCAGTTAGCCAGTTAGACCCACTGCTTGTTAGTTAGTCAGACTGTAGTTTGAATGTTTTTGGCCATGTAAAAGTTATAGTCATTAAAAATAGAAATGATCATTGAAAACGCCGTTAAATTGTGTTCACAAACAGAAAAAAAAACTTGTTCTTTCACTTTCAATGTCATGCCACAAGGCGCACACACACACACAGTCACACACACACGCAGTCACAGAAGACCTTCAACTTCACACACCTCCACTGGCACCTGAGACCAACTGAATACGCTGAACCACCTTTAGGGGCCACTTACGGTGAGTGTTTGCGGTGTAGTGCGGTGTTGTTTGTGGATGCTGCTTCTTCCGCCTGGAAATTAATTGCGGCATAAACCAAACATTTTGCGAGTCAATGTACGTAATTTGAAAATCGTGCCAAAATAGTTGCAAATGCCAATTGCAACTGTACAACTACAACAACAGGTGCTATGGGGTCCAAAACGATATGACACCCCCGCACAAATGCTAGGCAATCTATGAATAAGTGTAGTCGTATTTGTATTCGTATTCAAAATGCTATTCGCTCGCTTGTTGTTGCTGTAGTCATTTGTCTGCATGTCGCTTTGTTGGATTGTCTATTTGTTTGCCAAAAAGTGCCATGAAGACAAGTTGTTGTTGTTGTTGCGTTTGTTGTTGTTGCTGTTAAGCTGAAAGCAATTTCATTTGTTGCCTTGCCGAGTCTCTGGCTGCTGCTGCTACAACAAATTACTATCATTGCTGTTAATAGTTCATTAAGTCACGGACGGGACAACGTGGCGCATGTGGAACGTGAAACATGAAACACAAAACGAACATTAAACTACCAACAGCCTCAAAAATGAACAAGTGGCAGAATAATTGAGTGAACGGCACTGATAAACAATTCAATTTCTTCTGCTATTAAGCCATCAATTAGGCTGAGCTTATAACCAGGCATATACACAATAAATTTGCTAATTTTAAATAGTTAAACAGCTTTGTATTAATTTAAAAACATTTTTATTAACATGTTTACTTACGTTAAAGCTGCATTTAATTAACTTTATTATATTTATTTTAATACAATTTATTTATTTATTCCAATAAACTAGGTTATGTTTGTGGGGAGGTATTAAAATCGTTGGGTTTTGTTTTATATAGTTTAAATTAAATTTAAATTTAGCTACAATTTTTTCAGGCTTATAATTAAGTGGTAGCTTTTTGCAAATTATTATTAGTTAGTTCAGTTAAATGGCAGTTTTAAGCTTTAAGTTTTGAGATTAAATTGAAAAGTATTTAATAAATAAATAAACTGTTTTTTTTGAAAAAAAAAAAATTAAATTTTATTTGAATGAGAAAACTTAAATAAATGTAAGCCCATTAAAAAAAACTAATTTAAATAATATTTAAATAATAAAATAATAGTTAAATAATTAATTTTGAATTGATGAAATAAATCTGTTAAACGTTTTTATTTATTTTCTTTTAACAGAGTTTTTTTCAAAAAAAGATTTGACAAGCAAGCTCTGCATATAATTTGAAATAAATAAAATAATTTAATTTTAATATTAATAGAGCTTATTATTAATATTTTAAAAAGACTTAGATTTTTTTTTAAAAAAAGAAAAATGGCTTAATTTGAAAATTTCCATTTTAGATTTAATTTGAAATAAATAAAATTATTTATTTTTAATATTGCCATTAAATATTAAATATAAATTAAAATAAAATGAATTGCCTAGCAATAGATTAAACTAATTCCTGACTTGTTTTTTTTTTAGACCCCGTACTCTTTAAAAAAGAGTAAAGGGGGTCTATTAAGTTTGTCAGAAGCGAGATGTGCGTAACAGGCAGAAGGAGGCGTGGCCGACCCCATAAAGTATATATATTCTTGATCAGCATCAACAGCCGAGTCGATATAGCAATGTCCGTCTGTCCGTCTGTCCGTCTGTCCGTCTGTCCGTCCGTCCGTCCGTCCGTATGAACACCTGGATCTTTTAAACTACAAGAGCTAGAGACACCAAATTTGGAATGTAAGTCCGTTATTTTCGCGAGCAGATCAAGTTTATTTCAAATTGTTGCCACGCCCCTTACCGCCCCCGCAATGAGCAAAAAACCAGACACACCTCGAAAAAATTTGTGTTTTAGGCGAATATCTCAGTAACTACAGCACTTAGGAGCACAAATTTTGGTATACAGGTTCTTAGAGACAGCCTTAGTATAATGTCATTAAAAATTTTGAGCTGCCACGCCCCCTTTGCTCATCAGAAATAAAAGACTCTCCAGCTTCAATGCCTTGTTTCAGGCATTAAATCAAATAGTACAGTGTTGTAATTTAACATACGCTTAGAGACTTACTATTTCTAACTTTCCTGAAAGTGGCATCAAAATCCTATGTCAAACAAGAGAGAAATTTCGGTTCAAAGTGCACGTTATTTTACTGCAAAATCACTGCATGCGCGCAACACATACAAACAAACACAGAAACATACAAACATATGTTCGAACGTTTTCTCTACCTGCTTTGGCGGCAGCGCTGCCCGGAGCCGCTGGCCGCGCCGACCAATGCTATACATACACACATATGTATGTGTGCACATACATATATGCAAATAATCGGAAGAATGATAGAAGAGGGTCGTGGTGCAACTGGTAGAGTTGCGACGCAATATGGAACATTCGTATTGATCGCGGGTTCGAGTGCTGACAATGACAGATTTTAGTTTTTTACTTTTTAATTTTAATTCAAAATGTAAATATTTCATTTTAATTTTTTAATATTTAATTTCATTTTAAAATTTTAATTTTAAGAAAATGGCCATTACTATGGGAGTACGGGGTCTTTTACAGTCGGCTCGATCGACTGTAGCCTTTCTTACTTGTTTTTAATATAAAAAAAGCTATTAAACATATATTAATTATATATTTGTTAGTTAATTCATCACAATTTCGTTACAGCAGATTTCACAACGATCGATGGCTTTGTGAGCTGTGCCAGTGGGCGATGAAAACTCGGCAATGCCACAACTGCTAAAGGTTCTATGCTCCTTGCTGTGATTGTGCTCCGCATAGTTTTTGATCCAGGGTGAAGTGCGTCGTGAATCACGACGTGAGGAATTCTGCTGTCCCAAACGGGAATTGGAAGATCGCTGTGAGTGGAGAGTTGTCGTTGAGCCACGCCAGTCTGCCAGTTGAGCCAAAGCTGCTTCCAAGTCCAAGTCCTCGTACTCCGTCATCACCACTTGACTGGAGCCAGGGGAAACGGAAATGGCACTGGGGGTGTTCAGATGACTCAGTGGCTTTATGACCACCTCACTGCTGCTGCTGGAAGAGGAGACTCGTGATGCAGGTCGTGAAATTGCAGGCGATGAACGCTTCGAAGAGCTTGGATTGCTGGCAAGGATTGGATCAGCCTTTGCGCTTAGCCTTTGGGGCGTGGCATGTGCCGATATAGTTTTCCTGGGTGTCGTAGTGCTACCCGACAGCGATTGCGCCAGCGCAGAGTCTCTTGGCAGCCTTGGGGACCCTGTTAAGTCTTTAATGACAGATGAAGGTCTCGTGCCAAGTCGTGTTGGTGTCTGCTGCTTAGGTGTTTGCATGGGCGTGGCATATTTGACAACTGAGTTGCGACTTTCCGTTGTCTCTGCAATAAAAGTGGCAGCACGCGATGCCAGAGGCGTTGACTTGCAGATTGGACTGGAGATTACAGGTCGCTCTATGTGAGGCTTGGCTCTGGAGGGACTGTGCACCATGGAGGTGGCTGTTATGGGCGTGGCCAGGAGCACAGCAGAGCTAATGTCACGTGCCGAATCCATTAACAGCGATTTAAAGCTCTCGTTTTGATTTGTTTTTAAATGCTTTGTAGGCAGAGAGGACTGTAGATTGACGGCTTCCTTTGAACTGGAAAGCTTCCTTTCCCTTTCCCTGCTGTGCACCTGCTGAGGCCTTGAACTGCCAATTCTCTGCAGCTTCAGACTCTCGATGGGTTCACTGGGACGACGGCTACCCTGTAAATGCTTTTTACTCACATCTTCCTTGACTTTTCTTGAGTAACTCGTCAAATTGGAGGTGGATCTGGCCATGGCTAAATGCGGTTGTTCTCTGACCGCACGCAGACCCAGTCCTGGGGTCATGCTGCTTCTGCGTATGGGACTGTAGCTGTGCTGTGGCTCCTCTGGCAACTCTGGCTGCTCCCTGGCCCAAAGAGAACGTCGCGCTGAACCCACGCGACTTCCCACTTGTGGCCGACTTGTGGTTATGGGCAGACTTATGCGTTCGCGTTGTGTGGTGTAATCAAAGGTCCTGCCATTCGAGAGCCTCGAACTGGCACGCGACACGCTGCCCGGCTGCTCGGAGCCCACGAACTTGGCATAATCGCGATGACCTCGACGCTTGGGCGGCGCTGGTGTCAAATGGCCACTGGATAGATCCGATTGAGACTGTGAGGCACTCGATTGCTGTGAATTGCCGCCACTGAAATGGCCATCATAATGGCCAGGTTTGTCGCGCAGACTAGTGTAATCCTTGTAGACGGAAAATTGATTTTGGCTATGTGCAAAGCTTTCGTATGGCTTAAATTTACGACTCTTGGCCAATTGATCGGCCAGTTTCTCCCATTCCGTTGTGCTGGGTCGACGTTGTTCCTCCTCCTGCTCCACACGGCGGTACCAGCGACTGCTACAGTTGTGCGTGTGTTTTTATATGAGTATAATTTTGTGACAAGTGGTGTCAGTGTTGGTGTGTTGTGGGTGTGTGTGTGTGTGTAAGTGTGTATTTGTTTAAGCGTGTTAGTAAAGAATTCTTCTGTTAACGCGTGAGAAACTGTTTGGTATTAAATTTACGAAAGTTTTTTTGTGGCACTCTTGCAAAATTGAGAACGCTTAAAAATGCTTTAGAAATAAATTAATTCAATTTTCTATATTAAAATATTGATGAGAATTTATTATTAACGTATTTTTGTTTATGATTCATAATAAGAATTTATTAGTACATTTTAAGCTAGCTTCTAATGTTAGGACTGGTTAATAATTGTTTAATCTGATACAAATCTCCATACAGACGAATAGGCGGTGGAGCGGATCAAAAACCTTTACACTTTCGAGGGTCAGCCATGAATCCTTTTCCCTATCATATGCATTATAATGATTTCAGTGTATCCTTATACTCTATGGGTATGATTGCTATTGTCTTCAAGAAGGGGTTCTATTTAAAATATTTGGGCTTCATCTGGTTCTGTTTAATATTAGGAAATATATTGATATAACTTCTACAACCATTTTTAGGGTTTTCTGGCTATCGTCTCTGGAGTGAAGTATTTAATTTAAGTAAAATGACATAAATTGCTTTTATAAATGTCCTTTTTCATCAACTATATTTAAAATTCACTTAAGTTTTCTTTGGAATAATATTTAAGCTATATGTGGTTCTCTTTAATATTAGGACAGCTATATTGATATATTTATATTAATTCTACAATCCACATCAAATTATTCCTCTAATACATTAAAATTTTTTACCTTTTCTTAAATAATTTATTTAGGTTAGTTAAAATATTACTAATAGCATTTAAAAATTATTTTGTTTGTCAATTTTATTTAAAATACACCTAAGTAAGGGATACTTTCCGTTCAAACCATTAATTTTGCAAGAGTGTGTCTTTTAAAAACTTCGATATACCGAAGTTGGGGCTATAGGTATATATATATATATGATATATAGGGTTAATAGATATTACCAATACTACGTACAAGACATGTTGCTGATGTACTTGTTATTTTAGAGGCGAGCGAGTTGAGCTGCGTTGAGTTGTCTTTGTTCGCAGTAACAACAATAATAAATGCAGATTATATGATATGTACATAGAGATAAAAGTAGTTTATTTACAATTTACATATTGTTGAGTATAGAGAGAGAAAAAGAGAGCAGTAAGTATATATAGTAAGATAGGATTAATATTATGATATTTCAATCTACAGGTAAATAGATACAAATACAAATACAGATACAGATACAAATATGATTTCAACTACTAAGTAAAAAGCTACAATACAAAGCTACGCGATAACTTCTGAGTGCAGCGATTTCTACGTTTGAATCAGTGGATCTACGAGGACTATGCTGATTTGCTGGTTCACAGCCATTGGCCTACTTACTCCACAGCTGTTGGTGCTGCCACATCGCCAGCAGTGGCTGTTGTTGCTGTGGCATCCACTGCGCCCACCTGAGCACTCAGTTCGGCGAGTTCTTGCAACGATGGCTTGGGCGTGGGTGGCGCCTCCTCCTCGTTAGCCGAACTGTTGGCCAGTGCACGTTCAATCTCCGGCTCCGGTGTCGTTGTCTTTAAACTGTCCGCATCTGCGTCGAGTGCTGGTGTCGGTGCACGTGAGTTGCTCATCACATCCGGTGCTGTCGTCTTGCCGACTTCCGGTCGCGTCTCCAAGTGCAGACCCTCCAACACTTTGTGCTTGGCCTCATCGAGTGCTTCGTTGCCATCCTTAAAGGCATTTCCCAGCTCATTTGTTATGCCAGCCACGGCTGTGCTCACCGTCTCCTTGGCCGTGTCCACAGTGGTCGTGAGTGTTTCTTTAGCATCTAAAAAAGAGCAGAGAAACAAACACAATTTGACTATAATTGAATGCTTTGATGGACAGCTGGTAGGCAGTTCAGTTACCCCGTCTGCTAATCGATATTATGAAATATTTGCATGTGATTATGACAATTTAACGAGAATGATATTAAACTAGTGAGTTGATTGTTTATTTATATGTGTAATAAATTAATAAAATAAAATAAAAATTAATGAAGCAATAAATGATTAATGGCTGTAGTAAAAATTAAAGATTTTCAGCAATTAAATTAATGAAATGCCTGGAAAGTGATCATAAAAGTGTTACTGTGTCTGCATTTGCGCTAGTTTTATTTACTTGATTTTTATTAGTTTGTTTTTCTGGAGTGAATCAATCAAAGTGTTATGCCAACATCGTATGCAAATTTGCGTATTATTTAAAATAAAAGCAATGCTCTAATTAGACGTACAGTCACGCAATAAACTCGTTTCTCTGCATATGCTTTTAATAAAAAGGAAAAAAATAATATAGCTATATATTTGCGTACATTTTACGAGTAAGTAAATAATATATATGCTTATAGAAATGACCATGACTGGCTCATAAAAACTGAAAGTTACACGCAGTGTAACCTGTGTTGGTCAATTGTCCTTTATGATGTGGGAAATGCGATAGTTCAATAAACTTTGAGTTAATCAAGTTGTGCCTAATTTGCAGTGTGATTTAAGGTCGAAGGTTACATGATGATGTTTATTTATATTTGATTGATTTGCTGTCACGCATTGTTAAGTATACGCCGTGTGTTTGGCATTTGTAGCACAGTTTTTCAGGCGCCACTGCAAGCCAATTAAAGTTATGAGAAATGCGCTTTTAAATGTCAACAGAGCACACACACTTATACACACACACACACACACCTTCGAGGGCAGATTCGCCTTTTTGCTTGACATCGGCAGCCACATGTGTGGCGGCTTTTAGCATTTCACTGCCTGCAGTTGCCACCATTGGAGTGCTGCTAGCACAGCCCATAACTAAAAACAAATCCAATACTTGTACGGTATATATATATAAATAGGCCAGGCTTTAACGGTACACAATAAAACTAAGAATTTCTAAATCATAGCGATTGCAAATTGATACAGAATGTAGAACAAAAACAATTTGAAATATGAATGGAAGAACGCGCCCGTCTTTGGTCACGAACTCAACGCAACTGAACTGACCCAAAAGCCAAGCGCCCAAAGGGTCAGTCAGTTGGCCCAGGCTAGCAATTCTTGGCCATTTAGCAATGGTACTAACTCAACTACTATTGCATATACAATGAGTACTTTTAGTTGTTGGTATTGTTGTTGTGGGGCACGCAACAGGACCTCGGACCATTTGGCCACTTTAAGCCATTTGTTGGTGTGTGTTTGTGTTATGGCTGCTTGGCTTTATGTGCGTTTGCACTTCAACTCTTACCAAATTGTTGAGGTCATGCGCGTTGAGCGCACATATTTTTATAGGCTAAAAGGGTTTCACTTCTGTTGCTCCAAAATAAAACTGACTAAATAGGCTAAAACTAAATATGAGTACATACACAAGTACTAGTACTAATAGCGTGTCTAGATGGCGTGTCTGGCCACGCTGCGCCACTAGCCGCCAGGTGGCGTGCCATTTACAAGTCACTTCTTCCCTTTGCAAAGTTTGCTTATTGAAGTTTTTCACTTGTTGGTCGAGTTTGTGCTGCCAAAACTCTTCTAGCTGCTTTTAGCCTAATAACTATCTATTAAATTTACACTTTTTCTTAGCTTGAATATTTAAACTGTTTGATTTTATTATTTGTTTCTCAAAGCGTGCATAAATATCATTTGAGTTCATGTCATGAAATTCTACTTTTAATGTGGGTTTTCCTATGTGTGGCAACTCTGATTGCTTAATTTGTAAAGCAGTAGCAAGGTCAGTTAATTCTTTAATAAGCAAATGAAAAGAGCGTGATTTCAAATAGAATTTTGTAGTGATTTCTTGTAGGTATATGTGTGTGGTACACTGAATTAAAGTAGGGTAACTGAGAGCACAATTTAAGTAGTGAATTTCCTCCAGAACACTTTTTTTTTAGAATCATTCTAAAACTTGTTTAAAGACTATACAATTTCTATTTATAAATCACTTAATTCAAGTGCTAACCACTTGTACGCCCTTTGCTCTGCTAACTACACGGTATACACCCGTTTACACTACATTTTTCCAGCTTTATTGTAATTAGCCCCAAACATATGTGGGTAAACCTTAAGTCTGGCTATTTTATATGGCTTTCTTGACTGACCAAGGTCAAGTACAACTTCAGCTAGCTAAGTAACCTACTTACAAAATTACCAAAATAACTTACAAACATTAATTTTTATGGTAATTAGAATTTATAGAACTTACAGCCTACACTGCTTATGTGCAGACACGTATTTGAGTTCAGTGAAGTTGCTTTAGTCTGCTGTGTTAGTTAGTTATGTATCAGTTAGTGAGACCCACACACATAACACTTGGAGAGCTCCAGTTTTAAGATCTTCACGTTGGATGGCAGTTTAGATTGTGTTTGTTCTGCTTTTTTATTTATTTTGTTTGCTGTTGCTGAACATTTAAGAAAATTGATTTTTGATTTATTTTTTTGTTTGCATGTTTTGCTTTTATTTTTTTCTTAACTTGCGATCGATGCCCGTCGATTGTAGCGTTGGGTTGATTTTTTCGCAGACTCTTTGGGAACTGTTGCTGTTGCTTTTGTTTTTCTGCGCGTGATTTATGTCAGTCAGGCAGTGACAGCGCTTTTCATGAGCCAATAAAGTTGTCCATGTCGCTTTGTCATATTCATATATCATGGCAATACACCCGGCGACTTATGTCACATGTTTCGACTGCGATACGAACTCGTATCTTCGATTTTCAACTGCGACTTCATTGAGTCTAAGCCATCTAGTTACGAATATGAGTGCTCCCCATATATATATTTTTTTTGGAAAGCCTGCGTATAAACGTGGCTTGTTCGAATTGTGGCCACAACGGTGACAAAACATTATTTTTGTTCAGCTTCAAACACTCAAAAACTCGCATATAAATCAACGCACGCAGCTGGCCAAAATGGCATGGCCAGAAGAGGTTCATTAGACTTCAAGAAAGAAAAAAACTCTTTTGACACTTGTGTTCAACGTTAATTACATAAGCTAAGCGGCGCTTAATTATCTGCTCAACAATGGCAGCCAAGTGCTCAAAGACTCACAGACTCAAAAAGACTCAAAGACTCACATGATGTAATGTGTGTGTGACTCCAAACGGTATGCGAAAGTTGATTGATGCTCTACCCTTGGTCAAAGGGATACACACAAATTACTGCTAAATTTGTAACCCAGGAAAGTAGGAGGAAAGTGTTGAGAATTCTTTGGAATAAATACATAAAATAGAATAAATTAGAAATTTATGTAAAATACATAGAGAATTATGGTAAAGAGTGTTTAAAGGCAATAAACTTTCTGGAAATGTAGATCGATATTAATTTAAATTAAGGGAATTAATAAAATAGCTATTTAATTGAAGACAATTGAACCTAGTAATGTAGGAGGAAAGTATTGAGAATTCTTTGGAATAAATAAATAAAATAGAATAAATTTGAAATTTATATAAAATAGCTAAAAGAACTAAACTTACTAGAAATGTAGATTGAACTTATTTTAAATTAATGACATTAACTTAAATTAATTAATTAATTTATTTATTTTAATAAATTAAAACTCTAAATTAATAAAAAATATTTTATAATAAATTTATATTACTCTGAATTTAAATCTAACTTTTTTAACAATTATTGGAATAAAAATAAATTAAAGTAAATTTATAGAAACATATTAAAATATTAGCTTTTAAACCGAAAGGGATACAACATGGCTTAGCTAGCATACTAAAGCTTAATTTACAATTTATTCAAAGCACAGAGTTTAGAGTGAGACAGAGAATGCATTGGTCTAAATTAAAAGGGTATAAGAATTCGTCATATTCACCAAGAAAGTCTTGTAAATTGCAGCAGATCTGTTCGTATACACTTTCAATGATCGCAAAGAATAATGGCAATTGTGTGGCAGGTAAGCAGAGAGCGGCAGACAGGTAGACAGCCAGACAGACAGACAGACAGCCAGGGAGACAGAGAGACAGTCACATACAGCGACAGATAGACAACTTCCTTTGGCAATTTGTATGGCCTTTGTCTCTGGCGACAGCTTCCTCAAAACACAACGCTTTGAACTTGGCTCAAATGTTTGTTGCACAAGTTTTGGTTTGTTGTATGCCTCGAAGGGGCATAAATTGTAATTATAGCTGCCACTGTGGCAAACAATAAATCTCAAAGTATTTATCGTACAACATGACAGAAGTGGGTCGTACTTTAAGCTCGGGAAAACATTCGACATTCGACAGACAAAAGTTTTTTGTGTGTGTAGTTTGCTTTTTTTTGCATATGGAATAAAATGTAAACAATAATAAAGTACTCAAGCCACAATAACAACAATTTTAAATGCAGTTATGACTAAATGCTTAAGTTATTTCTACTGACTGCAGTTTTTGTAGATGTTGTTGTTGTAGGCGTTGGCTTAAAACATGAAACATGAAAAGTTACTTAGTCTCGAGGCGGCAAACGGAGCTCGGCCTTTAATTAAAAGCGACAGGTTTCCCAACACATTCTGTAGTTGTAGTTGCAGTTGAAGTTGAGTCTGAAGTTGCAGTTATTGTAATTATATACACATGACGATGTCCAGAGCCACACCCAAGTCCAGGCAGCTGACACACATTTCGACTTCATTTGAAGATGCAAATGGAGCGCCAAATTGATGTAATCAAAACCAAAAGCCAAAATGAAAAACTCTGGCATTAAATTCAAAGTCGTAGTCAATACTGTGGCTTTGTCTTTGGATGATGTCAGCTTAGATGGCAAAAAACCTAAGCAAAAAGGTTATCGATGTCTTCAGATCGCGGAGTGAAAAGCCAAGAAACCCAGTCCAAGTCCCAAGACAACAAATTTCACTCGTAATGCAATCGCACGCAATGTCCAAGGCCCAAAAAGACAAGATCTGCATTTAACCAGCGAGCTCGAAATTGACCAAAGGGAAAGCTGACAACAAATTGAAACTGCGACTCTGATTCCCAGTTCAACTTCAACTTCGACTAAAACTACAACTCCCATTTCGTTGTATCTAGTTTTTGGTTGTTTCTTAGCTTGATTGCTTTGATTTTTAATTATATATATGTGCTATATTCTAGGGTAGAACCTGTGCAGCATAAATCAACTGCTGCCAGGCATTTCACACTCTTCAAACTTAATTAAAGAAAAAAAGTTTAAAGTTAAAAAATCATAAATCAATGCACTGCGAAAGTCAAACGTATAAAATTCAATTTGTAATCAGAAAAAGCTGCTTGCAACACGCCCTAAGACAAAATTAACAAAAAAATTGTTGGCTTTAATCAGCTTGGCCAGAAATACCGCAAGTATTAGAACGGCTTCTTAGAATGCATCGAAGAGTCGAGGGATCCAAAGCTACCACTCAGTCTTATAGAAATGAACATGCCAAGCGGCTGTCAAAAAGGCAACGGCAACGGCAATGGCTAAAAACGCCGCTGAGACGGCTACTCAAAATACAAAAAATAAATAAAAATAAAATAAAATAAAAATAAAATCAAGCCAAGTGTGTGTGTTTTGGTTTTTCCTCTTTTTTTATGCTTGTTATTAATTTTTCAGCTTTTTTCTTTATGTTCTTTTTGTATGTAGAGTGACGTTTCGGGTTTGGCATTCAAGAAGAACAAAGCAAGCGCCGCTGCGATGCCCCTGAGGCCTAGTGATGACACCGTGAGGCTATGAAAAGCAGAGCGAGATTTAAAGCTGTAACCTCTAGATTAATTTGATGTCTAGTTTACAGAGCTGGGACACGACAGGATAGCACACTTGGTTTCAATCTATAGAGCTCTATATAAACATTTCTCAGAGCTCAACCGATATTCTAAGCATGAAATCTATGCCTAACCTTGGCTCATCTCTAGCTGTAACCTCTAGAGTAATTTGTTGTCTAGTTTACTGAGCTGGGACTAGAACTGATTGGATAAGGATAGGACACTATGGTTTTATCTAAAGAGCTCTATATAAACATTTCTTAGAGTTTAACCGATATTCTAAGCACGAAATCTATGCCTAACCTTGGCTCATCTCTAGTCACTGATGGACTCTTGACTGTGAACAGCAAACTGAGTTGAGAGCTTCAGTTGATTTCGTTCCATTTGCTGTTTTAGCCCGTTTGTTTGTGCCGCTAACCTTGGGGGCACTTTGGGGCACTTTTGGGGCAGCCAAGCATACGAGCAGCATTTTGCATGCCACATTGGCCGCAACAGAAAGAGACAGAGAGAAAGAGGGAGACAGGTAGAGGAATTGTTGCCGCTGTTGGTGGCAAAGTGATTGACGTTTTGCACCGCTGAATTTTCTTTTCTCTTTCAATTTCAATTTAAGAGCTGAACTTGCGGCAAGTTGACTGTGTGTCGGACTTTGTTGCAACGTTGCACCATTGACTGTTGCACTGACTTTTGTGGGTCAGGGTCAGGCAGACAAATGTCAAACTAACACATGCCACAGTGCCACTACAGTGGCTGCTGCCGTTGCTGCTGTGTCTGGTAATTGCACACGCACGCGACCACAACACAAACACAAACACACACACACACACACCACACACACATGTGTGGCATGCAACCAATTCAAAGTCTCAATGTCCACAGCCACTTTCTTTGCAATTTATATGAGTTTATGTGCGTTTATCACTTCTTGCTAATCTACGACTGTGGCAATCAGCGACGGTGACAGTTGCGGCTACTCCTACCGCCATCCTGCCACATGCCGCACGCAAAAACCAAACAAAACTGCGCCCGTTCCATGATTTATGGCGCGTAATTTGCGTGCGCATGCGCAAATTGTGGCACAGCCTTTTTTTTAACCTTTTTTTTTGGTAATTTTTGTTGCAGCTTCCTGTTGACAAATGAGCTGACTGCTGCCAAGGCGCTTGAAAAGTGTGTCACTTGCATTCTTTAGGACCTGGCTCTCTCCTTATCCTACTCTCCCTGTCTCAACCTCTCTCCCTCTGATGCTTTGTCTGCAAGCTAACTCAACTGATTTATAATTTTATTGAACTATTAAACAGACTGGCAACAAACAACAATAACAACGGGCGCGCCAAATTGATTAACAATCAAAATAAATCAATACACAGCCCCAAAGCCAAAAAGTGTCAAAAGCGCCACAAAAAAATGCTAAAAAAAATTGAGAAAAAATCCAAAATAATACCTTGCAACAAGCAAATTGCAATTGCAACACTTTCGCTGCAGATTTTGTGTTTTTCTTCACACTTGATTTACATTTTAAATTGAAAAGGCCGAAAACTGAAACTGAAACTGAAACCGAAACTCAAACTCAAACTGTAACCAAGTCTCCTTGGCCAGACAGACAATTTCCAGGCCGACGGGCATGAAAACTGCAAGACGAATTGGGCGACATTGTCAGTGGAAACTAGTGGAAACTCCTGTTAAACTTTTCATATGCATTTGGGGCACTACGCGGCGCTAGCGATAAAGAGATCAATAGCAAAGAGGGTAAGAAGAAACTTGAACTGACAGGCCTTTTGGCTACTTCTTTCACTACCTTCCCACCCCAACTTCCCTGCTCGACAGGTGAAATGTCAAATCTTTTTGTGCTTTTTACACTTGCCAGCAAAATACTCGTAATTTAAGTCTTAATCGTCCACGCCATAATGCTGTTAAGCGTCTAATTGAAGTTTCACTTTTATTTCTTTGCGAAACGCAAGCCAATCCTCAGACAGCAGCAGTCAAGGTGAGAGAGGGGAAGAGGTAGAGATAGGGAGACTCTCCGTTTCAACTTCAGACACAGATCAAGACCCGGTTGACCTCTGGCCGGCACAGTGCAGATACATTAATTATCTGTAATGAACGTTTACACTTATTTATTGGCATTAAATCATCGTTTAACGCGCTGCGATCATGCACTTTGGGCACCAAAGACTGCTCTGTCTTCCCTCTCGCTCTCTCTTCGTTTCTCAATTCAACTTTAACTCCGGCTCTGTCTGTGCCATGGCCTTCAAGTGCGTTACCCCTGCCCCTCTGTCCGCCCCACTTGCAACTGCAACTCTGCTCTGATATGCATGTCAAGCAGCCGCAAATTATCGCCTGACTTTGGATGGCACTTGAGGTCGCTTCCGTTAAGTTTTTCACCTCTTTGCTGTGCTTCTAAGCCACAGCAGTCACAGAAAAATTGAAAAATTACTAAAATTGGTGCCGCTCAGGTTCGGGTTCATTGGCATTTTGTGCCACATAACAAATGTCGGCTGTTTACTTGGCTTTATGAGTTATGAGCCAACAGTTAAGCCGTTAACCAGCCAGCCTTCTATGTGTACACTGTACACTGTGCTCACTGTGGCTCTGTGTTTGCCGGCTACCAAATCGATTACAAATATTTGCAATTAAATTATTATTGACAAGCCAAATGTGCAATTTTCAAATTGTTAATGATTATTTTGATAAAAATCTTTGATTTATCAAAAATTACATTGTTAGAGACGACGAGTCTAATGATTATTGTTCTTAGTGAAAAACGAAAGAAGTCTTAAGGGGGTGAAGCATAGAGTTCTTGGAAAAGATATGTTAAAGTTTCTAAAAAAAAGGGTTTTTACCAAAAATACACTGTAAGATTGTTCTTTAATCACTAAAGGAGGCATTAAGTTTAAACTTTAAAAGCTAAATATTAGAAGACACAACTTTTTTTATTGAAGGGAATTGGAAATTATTTAAAATTTATGTATGTCTATTTGCAGTTCATGAAGCTTAATGATATACAGTAGAATCCGGTTATATCGACTCCGTTAATAACAAAAAGAAAATATCCATAAATTGAACTTTAAGTCTTGAGTTAAATATAAAAATTCCTGTAAAACTACAAAAATTTATTGCTTATTAAGCTTTAAGAAATAATGTGGAGAAACTATATTTAACAGCTTAGTTTTGTATATAATTAATAAACAATAATTGTGAAAACTTTCAAAGCTGTTAATATCGAAACTAACCTCACAGCTTATTCAACACACACAAAGTGACTGCTGTAAATGATTTCTTAACCACTGTGCAGCGATTTTTGGCAAATACTTAGCCAAACAAATATTGACAGCAGTCGTTGGCCATTATCATTATCAATATCAGCATCATCTTGGCCATGTTTTATGTATGTGCTTTGGGCTAATCAAACAGCAAGTGATTTTTCTTCACACAGTTCAAGATTTGAAATTCTTTATGGATTTATAAAAGGATTCGTAAGTGCTTAAGTTTTTGATATAGGAATAACTTGGCTGAGAGCAGGCACAATGACCAATGGCCAATAGCTGATGGCTGATGGCGTCTAATCGATGTCAGCAGAGAGCACAAGTGGTAATATTTCGAGTCCTGGCAACGGTTGTGGCTTTGGCTTTGGCTAATTGCAGGCACTTGCAGGCCATAAAGATTTTAACTGTTTAATACATAAATATGTTTATGCCAAGTACTGAACCGGGCAACGTGCAACAAGTAACATTGCAACTGCAACAGCGACAGCAAATGCAACTGCAACAATAAAAAAACAAGTCAAGAAAGAAAGAAGCAAAAAAAAACTGTGGTAAAGACTCAAAACGCTGCATGTTGAACACCCACAAAGCATAAATAACAACGGCAACAACGGAGACCCGCCCTCTCCGCTAGCCCCCTCTTAACCCTCGTGCGCCCACCCCTTAACCCCTCACCAGCCGCATCTCAACGTGGCGAAGGTGAAAGTGTTTCGCTGGCTCGTTGCAATTATATTGTAAATGATTTTATTATTTATTTGGCGAATTAATTTCCATGGCTCGCATGGGGCATGTGGCATGCGGCATGTGGCATGTGACCAAAATATGAAATATTCCATATAAATATTTATGTTTTAATTAAAAAGGCCACAAGGAAATTGAAAATTACATAAATTTGTTAAGCATTTCTACGGATATTTGTTGCATTTATTAGCCACTTTTATAGGGTGCAATTTATGTGATTGCGTTTAATCCAAATTAAGTTGAATAATTGAGCGTAATTCGCATTGAATTTGGGTACTGTTATTAATCACCATAAATTCTCTTGGCTTGCATAATTATTGTGAAATTTGTGGGTTTAATAAATGAGCCAACTAATTGGTTTATAGCTTTATCTGTTGGCAGACAACGCAGCGGTTGCCAATCCAAACTCAGATCATATTTCATCGTAACACATTTTGGGCAACTGATGACCTTCATTTGTTTTGTGCAGTCACTTTGTCACTGGGCACTAAATAAACCTTAAATTGGGTTCACTGACAAACTGATCTTAACTGGCACAGAGGCTGGGACAGTAGCAGTGGGACAGCTGCTTGCCGCTGGAGCATCCGCAACAATTTGCAACAATTTTTGGTGCGGCAGCGACTGGTTTTGCGCAATTTTTACGTGTTCATTATCATACAAATGGAGAGTAGCTCATATTGAGCAGATGCACATTCACATGCCTCATGCCACATGCCACATGCCGCCGCACATATTCGTGCAACGTGGACACAAACGAAAGTGAACTTTTTAATGCCGGGGCCAGAGTCAAAGCATTTTTATCTGTGATGCTGTGAAACGTGTTCCATGGAATACCCTGGACTGGCCTGGCCTGGCTTTGGCCTGGCCCGAAGCTCAACTCGCCGCACTTTTTTTATTTATCGTCGTTTTTTTATGATTTAACATATGTACGTGTTGCTGTCACACACACACACACACACACCGAGGCACACACGCATCCCAAAAACATGCTTATATATTAATTTCATTAATAATAAGTAATTTCACTTTTCATTTCACTCAAAAACGCAACGCGCAAAGAATTCGCAACTTTCGATTGCGGGTGAAGCATAAAACTTTTATATATATTTTTTTATATATATATGGTACTTGCCGACGCCCCCTGAGTGTCAGTGGGGGCAAACAAAAATCGATGGGTAAATTAATTGCTTCACGTATGCGTATACGTAATTTTTTGTCTGTTAATTACATGCAATTTGCTGCTGCTTTTTGTTGGCCATAATATTTCTGCCTGTTATTTGCTGGGCGTCAAAGACAAATGTTACAAGTTGCCGCCGCTGTGGCGTCGATGTGTGGGCTTTTATCTGATGGCCGGAGATCATATGGCAGCATTTTAATTGCTCCCGAAAATTGAGTTATTTTGATTGCAGCCCGTTGACCTTTTTTGGTTTGTTATTGTTACGGCTGTTGTAATTCCCGTTGCGGTTGTTTTTAGCTGTTTTTAGCTGTTGTTATTCTTTGCGCACACCCAACAAAATGTCAGTTGGTTTCGCCCAACAGTTTGGGCCTGGCCAAGATCACTTCTGGCGCTGCGAGTCGTGCATGCCGATGTTTATCGCCTCTAAGCTGCTGGCCACATACAAAAAAATAGTGAATTAAAATTGTAGATTGATTTCGTTACGATTTGGCACACACACACAAACACACACACAGCCCACTGTCTTAGCTCGATTGTTGTTTATGCTTGTCATTGTCACATTGGTAACTGCAATTGGCTTGGGAAAATTAATCATTAAACTTGCCAGCGGGCGTACAATGCAAATTTTCGCTTTACGGAAATTGGCATTAATTTTTAACTTCATGGGAGTTTTGTTACTCGACGCAACAAAAAGAAGCATCAACTGTAACTGCAACTGCAACTTCAGCAGCAGCAGCACCGGCAGCTCTGCAGCGGCACCTGTTGCACGGCACTCAATGAAAATGTAATTACGCCCTCTAATGCCAGACGAAGCAACCGAAACAGGTAACAACAAAACGTGGAACAGACAACGCACCGGCAACATTAGCCACAACAAGTGGCAACTGCAGGTCTCTGCCCCTGACACTGTGGCAGCCATCAACATTAGCAACGCCCTGTGGCTTCTGCCTTGGCCTCCACCTGAGTCTGTGTGCCTCAACCTCTGCACCCACTGCCACCCCTGCCACCCCCCTCGCCTACTCTGCCTCACCGCACGATGTCCATTTGATTGATTACACATGCGCCGCGTGGGCCGCTGTTAATGTTCATGTTGATACCGCTGTTGCTGTTGCCACACTGGCAATGTCTCTGCTTTTATCTTATTTGCCACAGCCACAGGTAATTTGCATTGAATTTGTAGTTGAATTTGTGTTTGTATTTGTATTTAAATTTAGCAACAAATTTAATGATGTCATGCGGCAATTTGACCAAACTCAATTTATAGCACAACTCGTTTAAAATGGTTTTATTTAAAAGTGTCTAGAATTTTTGTACATAAAATATTTGTATTTGTTAAAGTTTTATTTATTTGGCCAAGAAAACAAATGTCTTTTAAAAATGTGTAATACTTAATACTGCATAGTTTTAAATTCAAAAAACATTTTTAAGTTTATAAAGAACAAGAGTTGGAAATTATTTTGATTTGATTCTAAACATTTTCGTAGCATATTTCAAAACTTAAAATAAACCTCTAAGTATTAAATAAATTAAACATTTCTTGATACATACCAATTATTATTTTCTAGTGCTATGAACCCTCGAACAGGCTAAGTGTAGGATAAGTGTGATCATGATGCGTCTTCTTCCTGTAACTGTTATGAGATGCACACGTGATCGAGAACTGCTGACATCTTTAAAAAAATATAAACCATCCTGATAAAATTATTTTAAAGTTCTATATTTAAAGCTTAAGCTGTAATATTAAAGTAATATATATTTTTTAGTTTTACCTTTCTATCTTCTTTATTCAATTTATTTTTATTTTATGTTACTTTTAAGCTATTAAATTTTTGTTTTATTATACTTTATTTTTACTTTATTTATCTTCCATTCAATTTTTCTTCTTCTTAAATCAAAATACTTTCAATTTCTGTTAATTTATTCTTACCATAGTAATTCTTGCCTCTCTGTCTGTCTATCAAAACGATTACCTCAGCAGAGTGGCAACTGTTTTGTTTTGAACGTGGTAACAACAGCAGACAACAGGCAAACAGGCAGGAGGCTGTTAGCAGAGTCAAAAACCAAATAAAAAACTGAAAACATTGGTAAATTTCGCTTTCTATGCCAAAAGTTTGACAACGGGTGGCTGAAATCTTGCACGTTTGACCAAATTTGGGAGCACAACAAGAGTTTGGGTGACCGTTTGCAGCTGAAAAGTGATGACGATGACGATGAAGCTGCCGCTGCTCTTGCTACTGTTGGGCTGGCTAAGAAAGAGACAGAGAGAGAGACTGCAGCCCTCGTTGTGGTCTGGTCTGGTCTGTGGTAGCTTCTTGTCGCCGTATGTCATGCGCTTTTATCTTGATGCCGCTGTCGTCGAGAGTCATGCGCCTGCGCCTTCAGCTTGAGTTTTAGCCTGGCTAAGACCGCAGTCTGAGTCTGATTTCGCTGTTTAACATAGCGAGGGATTTTCACCGCAAATACAGTAGCCGCTACACTGTACTACGTAGGTTGAGCTTGATCTTGAGGTCAGTGCTCCTTTGGGTACGCCAAACTGGTACTCCGTATCACACATGTGATTAAAACAGCTAAAACCGAAGACTATCATAAATATCCGATGCGCTGCAATTTAGGGACAACCCTGTTAGCCCTGGCTAACCCTGGGCTGCATACATTTTTTTGTTGTCATTTTCATTTTCACTTTTGTTTGAATGCTGAGCGACACCTGGCAATGGCACAGCTTCCAGCTCAGAGCTCTGGTCTCTCAGCTCTTAGATCCCAGCACATGAGTCACACAGGCTGTCACAATGCAGCTCGGGCTCCAAGCCCCACAAAAGTGCATCATAAATTATGTTTGGCTCTGGCGTTTTGTTTAGCTCATACAAAATGCCTTCTTTTTGTTGGTTTTTTGGTGTTTTTCTTTTCAAAACCATTTTCATTTGCTAAAGTAGTCACACGGTCAATTGGCCTGGGTCGCAGACTTGGAACTGCCAGAGAGACAGGGAGACTCTAAGACGGACATGGCACATTTGTCGCCGACCAAAGCGAAATCGAAATCGAAATTAAAATCCTGCTGCTGCTGTTGCAGTCACAGTCTTAGCTCCATATCCACAGCCTCAACCACAACCACATCCACAACCATATCCAGCTACAGTTTCAGTTCAGCGCGAGTTGCAGCCGCACTTTGGTCACGAATGTCGGTCAAACGTGTTTTTCGCTATTTTACAACTTTAAATATGCCAACAATGAAAAAAGCCAAGCAACCCCACCAAAGAGGCACCACCAATAGCACCAACAGCACCAACAGCAACACCAGCACTTTGGATACTTAATTTGTGCGCATATTTTTGCAGGGATTAGCGTTGTCACCGCTAACAGTCACCGCTTTAGCCTCCACCTCAGTCACCACCTCAGTCACCGCTTCAGCCACCGCCAACTGCCATTCGATGCGGCTCCACATGTGAATTCTAATTTACAGATTTTCCTCAACAGCTTAGCACAAATTTTCTATTGAGTGAAAGTGTTTGATCTGTCAAAATCCCAGCTTAATATGGCATTAGTCGCTTACACTACAAATTACAGCTATAAATTAATTATTTGTTTGTCATAAAATTATGCATAAATTTGAGCAGCGAATCATAAAGTAAAGCAAAGATTTTGCTAAGCATAAAAATCGTTTATTACTGGGGTTTACAGGCAGGTGAAAGTACTACACAAAAGGCAAATAAATCATAAATCAATTTAGTAAAACTAATTGCTTTTATTAAGCATATACTTATTTAATATTTCACTGCGGTTTCGTTTGATTTTCCAAGTGCTATTTCGCGTTGGTTTTTCCCTCTTTGGGCCATAACAAATTTCTTGGATTTCTTTTGGCACTTTCAATGAAATTTGCTGAAAATCTTAGCCTAATCTTAATTGAGCTCGTTTATCAGAATTGACCATTTGTGGCTGTTTTGGTTGTCCCAGTTTCGTATGCCGCTGTTAAGTTGGTTAACCATTTAGGCCACTAACAAATTTCCCACATAATTCACAAAACGTCGTAATACGGAAGCCGTATTTGCAAATTTCCCTCTTTCGCTGATAAGTTTGGCCAAAAGTAAATTTGGCAGTCAAATTTGAATTTCATGTCCCTTTTATCGGTGCGACTATCTTTGGGACACAAACTCCAACTCAAACAGAGTCTCTAAGTCTGCCTAGAAGTGTGCATTGTTTTTTGACCAATTTGGCTGTGGCTAATACTGCTGCAGGGGGGGGGGGCTTACTACCTTATTGGGCGGTCGGTTCAGCGGATTGATGTGCCAGAGAATAGCTGTATTTTTTTTTTTGGCTACCGCTAAAAGTTATAAAATATCGAAAATTATGCGCTTTGACTACCGTTGTCATCAAAAGCGGCGCCGCTGCCTCAAGACGTGGCAGGCACTGTGGCTGCAACTGTGGCACTTAACACCTTTTTGACACCCAACCAACGACGTCAAATGCAAATGAAGATAAATCGCTGCCTCTGATCTTTTTAGCACCTTTTTGCATATTTATTCCAGGCAACAACAGGCGGCATGCAACGTGCGGCAGGCAGCAAGCGGCAGTCAGCAGACGGCAATTGCTGCTGACAGCCGGCCACAAACATGCAACATTTTGTCGCCAGTTGTACAACTGTTTGGCAAGCAAGAGCCTGGCGTTAGCCAAATCCGCCTCTTAGCCTGGCCCAGCCCCGTGTCGCCCCTAACAATTGTTTGTCATTGCATTGCAGTTTTTTCAACGGGAGTATTCAATAATTTCCTGTGATGTTTGTGACAACTGTTTAAGGATTTATTTCAAGAGCACTAGAACGTGCTCCTGGTGGAATTTAATAAAATACTTAATAAGAAATTATTTGTTATGTGCGGAGAATTTTTGTTTAGCAAATAATTAAATTTTATTTAACGGTTGTATCAAAATTAAGATCTAAACTTCTTTGAAATGAAACATAATTAATTTCCTAAAATATTAAAAAAATAAAAATAACTGTAATAAATTTAATTATTTTTTAAGATTAGAAAAAAATTAATATTGGTTATTAATGTAGTAAAAATGGATCAAGTCCTAAAATTCTTAAACTGTCGAATATTTTAGCTTAAAAATAGTTGTACACGAAGTAGCTAACCTTGCTCACTGAGCTCACACTGTTATTTTTCTACATTTAGATAGTTGCTGCTTAAAATTTAACATAAAATAATTATTAAAAATTTGTATACATTTTTTGGCTACCTTTTACTCAAAAGAGTATGCCCACTTTGGCATAAGTTTTCTATTTCACTGCTGTTTGAGGGGGTTTAAAAGTGGTGAATGGTGCGCTGTTACCGCAGGTCTATTGTGAGTTGTGGTTGTGCTCTGTTTTAGCCATGTCTAAGGCTCACTTTGCATATGAGCAGCGTGAAGAAGGACAGAGGGGGAAGTAGAGGGGCAGAGTCTACGGCACAATCAAAAATTATCAGCTTGAAACTGAACGGAGACGTCATTGTTGGTAGTGCCCCTTTGGCCGCTGCTGGCGGTGGCACAGGCGGCGACGGTGACCGTATGGCGCTGGTTACAGGCGCTTACCAGGCTGCGGATGAGGAAGTTGTGTGCATGAGTGTGTGCATGTGTGTGTACAAGTGTGAGTGTTATTGTTTTCGTTCGTGTTGCATGCTGCCAACTATCGGCAGTCAACTATCGGCAGCTTGTCGCGTTTCTTATTTAAATTACGAAATGTTTTGTCAACAATTTGTCTAGTGATTTATTTTGCAGTCACAGCTCCAGTCACTGCTGCCACAGCCACCGCCACCGTCACCGCCTCAACCGGCTAATCGGAGGTGCAAGTTATCAGCTGACAGGTGCATAAATTGCCTCTTAAAATCGAAAGTTGCCACCGACGCGTCCTCCAGAATGTGCAACATGAATGAAAATGAAAGTGAGCGACGTGAATCCATTAAATGTGTGTCAGTTTGGCAATGCCACGCCCCCCTGCCCCCGCCATACAACTTAGCGGTGCATTGACACCGCTGCACCGCAGCTGTCCATCACAGAACTTTCGATTTCGATTTCGAATTCGATTTCGATTGCGTAGCTGAGGCAACGCTTTCCAACGTTTGTTGAACTGCCTGCCACAGATCATGTCCGAGCAGTGGGGCACCACAAAAGTAACAAGTAAGAAAGGCTACAGTCAAGCGAGCCGACTGTAAAAGACCCCGTACTCCCACTAGTGCGAATTTTCCTTAATATTCGACTGATTTGTCCTATGGGAGCTATAGGCTATAGTTGTCCGATCGTGATCAAACTTGGTAAGGATAGTTATAATGGTATCATGCACATACTGTGTGAATTAGGTCACGATAGCCTAAGTCGTTTCCAAAGTAAGGAGTTGTTCATCATTTGCGGGGGCGGTAAGGGGCGTGGTAAAAATTTGAAATAAGCTTAACCTGCCTGACATATAGACGGACTTCATTCCAAATTTGGTGGCTCAAGCTCTTGTAATTTAAAAGATCCAGCTGTTCATACGGAAGGGCGGACAGAAAGACAGGACGGACGGTCGGACGGACATCGCTATATCGACTCGGCTATTGATGCTGATCGAGAATATATATACCTTATGGGGTCAACCACGACTCCTTCTGCTTCTTACGCACTTTTCGCTTTGGACCAACTTAATACACTCCTCTACTCTTTATTAGAGTACGGGGTCTAAAAATAAATACACATATCTTTTTGCGTTTTTTGAAGCCTCTGTGAGTGACACACAATTGCGTTTTATATTTATTTTTTTGTACAGCACAAAGTTCCGTATTTGGTCAAAGATAATGATGTGAAATGCCTTCGCAGCATCAACAACTGCAACACTGTGGCATGTACCACGTCTGCTGCAATCACCCACTCAACAAAAACTGCGATTGAGGAGTAAAAATTGCGAGGTCTTGACTCCAAAACTTTGCATGTAAATGAGTGAAAATGTTTTAAACTTAATTTCAGTTGCGTTGAGTGAAATTTGTACTACGCATGCGCAGGACATTGCCATGGTTAAGCATTAGCTTTTGAACTCATGTCAAATGTAAACAAAAACACAATCACAAATTCAATTCATAGCTCGTCAAACGGTTTGAAATTGGCCAGTCGACAACATGGACGACTTTGTGGAGAATGCGGGGGAGCTGGACATGGAGCCGGGAGGCATTCAAAAGCGTAGGCCCTATCTCAAGAAGTTCATGCTACCCGATTCGGATGAAGACGTGCCCGACATGCAGAAGCTCTACAATGTGCAGGAATCCTGGCGCACACTGCTCGCGCTGCCCACCTGTCAAAAGGTGATGATTACGTAAGTTTCCCCTTGCTATATGGTCACCCTAAAGGCATTGAAACCTCTTCCCAGTGAAGCTGTGCAAAAGACTCTCAAAATCAAGGTGGGCTTGAATGTTACCCAAGAGTTTCCCTGGAAGCAGCTGCAGTACAAGGAGCTGCGTGATGTGCTCTTCGAGGAGCTCGAGAATTCCGCTGAGTTGATCAAGCTCTTCAAGGGTTTCAATCCGGAGAACTTTGTGCTCATTGGCTACTGTCCCACACTCACTGAGGCGGAGGAGGATCCACCCGAGGGTGATCCCTACATCTTCTATGTGAGCAGCAAGGACACTAAGCTCGCCATGGGCATCATCCAGAACATGGAGGCCTTCGAGCGTTGGCGCATGCAGCGACGTCTGCGCAAGAAGCCCCGTCGTTGGGTCAGCATGGGCACCGAGCACGAGATGACCATACTTGTGGAGCACTTTCGTGATGCACCTGTCGACGTCGAGATCCAGAGTGTCTATCCCATTCAGCAGCCACATCACATAAGCTTCACGCGTCGCTTGGCCCGCGATGTGCGCGATGGCGTCATCGAGTTGTTGCCCAACGAGAGCGTCAAGTACGACAACATCGTGAAGCGTCGCATTTCGGTTGGTGTGCAGGTAGCTCCGGGTTGCATCAGCCAGGAGCAGCAGACCAATCCTACGTTTCCATCCAACGCCTGGTCGCAGTACCTCTACGAGCTGGACGATGCAGGTGAGTTATCTAGGGGGTTAAGGGGTTAGCCTTGGTCCGTTGGACCCCTAACATGATTCCCTACCCTTTTTTTGCAGACCTCGAGCTGGATGAGTCGGATAAGGACGAGGAAGAAGGCGGTGTAAAGAGCAGACCGGTTACTCCCGCACCGGAGGATAAGGTGCCCAAGCCACCACCAGAAATGTCCGATCAAATGAAGCTGCTGCTCGACACGCTCGACTTCAATCAAATCGACAGCTATCGGTGTGTAAATTAACCCCATTCAAAGCTCTTCGAACTTATTTACTTCTCCATTCCTCAGCAATGACTATCAACTGATTTCTTCCAAGCAGGTGGTGCACTACTCCAATCCCTATTTGCAGGAGTTCATTTGCTTTGCCAACATCTCGAAGAGCGACAAACGCTTTGTGGCCAGTACCGACTGGTATCCTTCGTTGTCTGGTCTCTTGGCCGTTTCTTATGCTTTTAGCACTCCAGGCACCTCTGATCTTGCCACACATAATGTCAACTTTGTGCAGCGAGCGGTGCTGGAACCTAATCCGGTTTTACTCTGGAGTTTTGCGGACAATCTAAACTATAAACTCGAGTTTGAGGCACCTTTTGAGGTCACCAAGCTGTCCTTCTGTCCTTTCAATGGGGATATCTTGCTTGGTGGTTGTCAGAATGGTTTGTTGATGCTCTGGGATCTGCAGGGACGCTGTGAGCATCTGGATGATGAGGAGTACTTGACACCAGCTCAGGCAAAGTATCGAGCCATGATCGGTGAGTTTCTCGACTGGACGCTCGATATTAACGAGGAGGTGGTAATAGAACCCGCGATAATTTCCCCCTTGGAGAGCTCCCCAACTGGTGCCATAACCGGCATTTACTGGCTCAGTAAACACTTTTATTTAAACAACTTTGGCAAGGTCTTCACCGATCCAGACAAGCGAAATCACCACAAGTTTTTTGTTACCTGCTCCTTCGATGGTAGTGTTAGTTTCTGGAATCTGGACGGAGAAACCTCCAAGAAGGAGTTGCAACAACGTGCTAAAAATCTACCCAAGGAACTGACTCAAAATGAATCCTTGCTAAAGAACAAAACCATAAAACCTTTGTATAGTCTGTCCTACAATGAACCCTTGACTGGCATCATAGGAGACACTTCAGTGTTCTCCATGAGGACCCCAGCTCCCAAAGCTATCTATGCCTCACCTGCCAATTACCCAGTCACCACGGTGGCCAAGAATCCTCCGGAGCTTAGACAATCACTGATATTGTCCACCTATTATGGTCACATCGTGCGTGTGGATTGGCAGGGCATGTACAGTGAGGCAGGTGCCAAGGAGCAGGTGAACAGCACCGTTAACTTTGCCATGGTGCATGATGGGCCCATTGTGGCCGTGAGCAAGAATCCCTTTTATCCCGAGATGTTTGCCTCCATAGGACGTACTGTGTTTGCTCTCTGGAAGGACGATTACCACGACTCTCCTATCATTTGGCGCAAGCGTCCTTGTGACTTGACTGCGGTGGCCTGGAGTGAGTCACGCCCTGCTGTGCTCTACATCACGCGCAACGATGGCATTCTAGAGGCTTGGGATATCTTGGGTAGGCACCAGATATAAACCCCTTCGACTTCGGCCCTACCTCATTGCTTCCCCTAACTTCTTTCAGCTCGTGACGATGACGCCGTACTGACGGAGGTTCTGGGCGGTGGCATTATCACCGCCGTCACCGAGCATCGACCTTCGCTGCCTAACAAAATACTGGGCATTGGGGACTACAACAGCAGCATTCGCATGGTTAAGCTACCACACAGCTTTGATGTACCGCTGGACAATGAATTGGAGGTAGGTTAAGGCTATTTGAAACTCCCTATAAAAATTCATTGTATTCTTTACTGTCCCCTCTCAGAAACTGATGAAATATGTGCTCAGACAAATTAGCCGTAAGATGAGCATACGCGCCTGGGAGCAAAAGTACTACGAACTGAATAAGGATATCATTGAGGCCAAGCGGGAGGCTGAGGAGGAGGCACGCAAGGAACTAGAACGTTTGGAGCGGGAACAACAGAATCCACGCAAGCGTGCCTCCGATGCCGATGATGATAATTTGTAAGTCTAAGTCTTAAGCCTAGTAAAAAGTATAGATTAAGTTTTTGTCTTCAGAGGACCCGGCAAAAAGACCGCACCCTACAACGAGCGCATGGCCCAGAAGTTTGATGAGCTCAACCTGAATCGTATGATGACCATTTTGATGTCCCGCAAGCAAATGGATCCCGAGAAACTGGCACGTGAAACTGCGCTGGAGAAGGAGCGTCTCAGCTATGAGACCGCCAAAAAGGAGTCTCATGCTCGTATACTAGAAACCGTTGACGAGGATGTGGCCACAATTCGTTCCAGAATTCTACCTGCTGAGATATCCGATTTGCAACGCAGTGAAATGATTGCGGAGCGGGTTAAAAATGAAATGGCCATGGCCGAGTCCTACGAAAGTATCTGCGAACAGGCCTTTGAGAAGCTCAAGAACTTTCCGGAACTCAAGTCTGTTGATTACATAGAGTTACTGGAACGCGGTATGCATCGTCGTCAGCTCTTGGATCAGTCACTGGGCGGCAACACAGATCGTCTGCTGTGGTACAAAGAGAAGCTACGCGATAATCTCATCGATGAATGTGACTTTGGTGTCGATCTGTTGTACAACCGCCGTCCATTGGGACCTTTTCCCAAAGAATCCTCCGAGGAGAATATACCCCCTGAGTCCGAGCTGGTTGTGGTGGAGGAAATTATACCGGAGGAAACAGATTAAGGAATCTATATAAGTGTGTAAAATGTATACAGTTGTGTTAGTTATTTTTGCATTAAAGTCTTGGGTTTGAAAACAGTTTAACTTGGGGCTTATTAAGCTGTGGGGAAAAGTTCAATGAAGGTTCAACCTTCAAAGTTTTTGAAGCTGAATTTTCTAAACCACATCTTCAACTAACTGAGGCTTAGAAAGAGCTATGAGGGAGTGTTAATGATCCTTCAATCCTTCAATCTTTACAATAGTTAATATAAAATACTCTCCCGAAACGACTTCCGACTTAGGTTTGAAAACAGTTTAACAAGGAGTTTATTAAGCTGTGAAGGTAGGAATAAGTTCACTGAAGGTTGTAGGGCTTTTGAAGCTAAAGCTCCTAAATCATAACTTCATCTTAGTGAGATGTTAAAGGTATTACCAGAGCTGTTGGGGAGTGTTAACAATAAATAGTTTATGGACATTTAATAGCCTTCAATCTTTACAAAAGTTTAAACAAAATACTCTCCCTCAACGACTTCCGACACGATTTGATTGTTTTCCACTGATTCTATTCAACAACAACACTTCCTCTAATGCCACTGTTGCCATTGTAACCTAAAGTACAATAAATTGGCAATGATATATTAGCCAAACAGTTTTGATCTGCTCATTGTTTGACGGGCATTAACCAAAAATTTAGCTGTCTTAATTAAGTGTTCATTGAACCTGCACGAGGCATTTCCGCTCCACAGCAGCGAGTTCAAGTTTATGACATTTCTAAGCGGCACACAAATGAAGTCATCTCTATAGACCTCCCTAGTCCCCTCCTAAACCCTTTCCCTTTCAGTCTGTGCTGTGGTCGAGGCGTGTCATAGGTTTAATGAACTTGCTACACACCAATCAACACACACACAACACACAGCCGACTGATGCCACTGCAACCGCAGTCGCTTTCCCACGGCACTCAGTCGACTGCAGCTGAGGCCGGTGGAAAATCGCTCAGGTAAATGGCAATGGACATCGGCAGTTCGTCATTTTTGCAGTCAGCTAATGATATACATTTCGGAAGCATTTCAGATGCATCTGAACTTTACCACAATTTTGCCATCATTATAGAGTTGGTCTTGTTGTTGTGGCCGCCGGCCGGCATTTTTAGAGTTATGTAATCATCATCATAATCAATAACAACTTCATCATCATTATATGAGCAGCTGACCACCTGTTGTCCTTTGAGCCAAGTTAAGCGATAACTATTAAATTGATTTCGCTGCAATTTTTGGCATTTATATGCTACTCTTATACTCCAGTTACTTAAATATATAACTCTCCTTTGCGTGCCACTGACTTTTTCAGAGATTTCATGCTCATTTTTCACGCTTGCATAACAATTGGAATTTTGATTGCAAAATTTGCAGCGATTTATAGGATCATATGCAGGACTTAAGTTTATTAAAAGCGATTTAAGTGAGTCATTAATTTTAAGTAAACTTTTGATTTCCGCATTACTGGACTTTAAGCTGTTCTTTTGTTTAAGAAACTAAGCTGTATTTAATTATTTTTTTATGTATTATTTAATTTTAATTAATTTACACTGAGGGCTCTTTACAAACTTGTTAAAAATTACACAATCCGTTGATTGATTTAGGCGTCAGAATTGACTGATTTAAAAACCAATTTATTTTATACAAAATTTAAGAAAATTATGAGCTATGAGTTTATGCAAATTTAGGCGGAATTTTCTTAACAAATAAATAACATTTACAGCATTTAGTTACAAAGACTCAATCAATTAGTCAGTCAGTCAGTCAATCAGCTCGTTAGTAAAATTTGCTGGCTGTTAAACATTAAAAACCCGTTTACATTTATCACCTAAACCTACTCTTAGCCACACTTTAAAGCCGTTTGCGTGACATGGCGAAGGTTAAATTTTGTGAGACAGTGTTAGACACTGAATTATGCAAAGCGTCGGCATAAAAAAAGAGTTAAACTGGCCAAAAACTAAGCCTATTGCAACTGCAACATTGTAGCTTAATGTGACCTGATTTAAAGCCAGCAACAAGTTCTTTTAGACTGGTTATTGAAATGTATTTAATAGAATTTCTAAAAAACTCTTGCAACGCCGATCAAGTTAAATTCTTCAGGGATTTAAACAATTTGGTAGCACTAGCAATTTGGTGGCTTAAAACTTAAAAGTGCGGCTAAAACTAATTCTCAACGTTCTTTAACTTCTTGGCCAAGTTCTTTAGGACAGATTTGAGACGCTGCATCAACTGTTTGCAGGCTTCTCGCTCCTTTTCGCTGCAGGCTCCTTTAGGCTTACTTAACTCCACAAACAGATCCAAAATGCCCAGCAAAAGATTGTCGAATTCCTCTTCGTATTCATTGACGTCGCTGGTGGAATCCACACTCGTCGGTTGCTCGATGAAGCCACAAAAGTTAAGACACAGTTGGCCCAGAGTGTACAGTGAACGCACAAAGGTAACGGACTCGCTGGTCAGACAGAGCAGCAAACACTGATCTACTGTGAGCTGAAACTGCTTTAAGACCTCGTCCACCAGTTGAGCTTTGTCCACCACTTGTAGCAGTGACTCCCACTGTGTGTCTATAATGTCTTGGAGCATGTGCTGCTCCAGCTGCTGCATGCACTCTAACATGCGTTGCCTCAAAGCAGCTGCGCTGGAGTTGCTCTTGGATAGATCATAGTAGGTGGCGTTCAGTTGATGCTGCACGTAGCGCAGAAAGAAGAGCACACGATGCAGCAGCTGCAGCTGCTCCAAGGGCTCATCGTGTATGATCAGACTAATGGGCCAGTTGGGCGTATAGCGCAGTGTATAGGCCTCAAAGCCAGAGATGGACAGTTGCTCTGGTAAGTCATCTAAGATTTCCACTTCACTGGATTCCAACTCCTGCTTCTTTTCCTCTTCCTTTTCCTGTGCCTCCTCTGCCACCTTCTCCCTCTGCTCCTTCAGTCTCTTCGCTCTGCTCTCCAACTGTCCAGCCACGTCGCAATCCTTAAGCTGGCAGTGTAACATGTGCTTGAAGGGATCATCGCTCACATGCAGCGCCTCCAGCAGCAGTTTCTGCAGCTTCTCGGGTATCAGTAGGTCCACATTGTGCTGCAACTGCCCCGCGCACTTCTCCAGCAGCGATTTTGTGAATTCCTCCGACTGCAGCAGAAAGTATCCTCGCAGATTGATCAGATGCTGACGCAGCTGCTGCTCCTCCAGGAGTATTTCCAGTATTTTCCTAGCCGGTAACTCGTAGCTGCTGCGTATGAACTCCACATGGGCTGCATCTCCAGGTATGTACTGCAGCGGCACATGCATCAGTTTCATGTGTGCATTGCACTGACGCAGCACATTCAGATACTTGCCGGCCAGAAAAATCTGCTCGTGCTGAGGCTCCAGAAAGTTAGGCAATCGTTCCATGTGCAGACGATAACGCTGTGCCCAGTAGGCGTGGCAGCACTGCTTGGGGGAGAGCAGTGTGCTGCTCATGGCATTGACCTGTGTGTCCTCAATGAAGAAATCTCCCCGTACGTCGTAGAGCACACCCTTTTGTGTCCAGAGCTGCACCATTTTCATGTAGTAGTGGGAGACATCCGTCATTAGATGCTTGAATCCCTCAGTCTTGAAGTGCTGCTGATGGTCGTGCATCAGGGAGAGCAGCTCGGCGGTGGAGAGCTCGGAGCGACGTGCTGCGCTGGTTAGACTCGCGTAGCCCTCCATGGTAATCACCCAAGGACGCAGTTGTTGCACCAACTGAGTAAGGTTTAGTTTCTTCTCCTGTAGCTGCGTCTCTAGGCCTGACTGTACCTCGAAGTACTGCTGCATTAGGCGATGCAGGGCAACACCCAAGTAACGGCAGCAACTGGTTGTCATAATTGTGTCCTCTATGAAACTCTGCACATTGATGTAGTAGCCAATCAAAGGCAGTAACTCATTGGCCAAGGCTCGAAAGGCACCACTAAAACTCTCGTCGATCTTGAAGCGCACCTGTTCAATCTGATCTGTCTTCAGATGACTCACATCGTCTAGGGATATGTCCGGACGTATGTGGGAGGAGGGCACACCCGAGAAGGCATATATAAGATCTCGTATGAGCAGTTGTTCCTGCAGCTTCACACTCAACTTGCTTACATTCTCTGTGGGCATAAAGTAACCTCCAACGCTCTCAAAAATCCAGGAACCCATTTTACGCTTTAAATTGGGGTTGGATGGATTTTTACCCAGATCCATGTCCTTATAGTCACCTGAGCTCAGGGTCTTATCAATACGCTCCTTAACCTTGCGCAGCTTTGTATCAATCTCTTCCTGCTTGTCAGCATCTTCGTCGGACTCCATTGTAAGACTATTTATCATTAAGAAATATATATAAGCGGAGCTAAGTTGTATTATATTTCCCGCTGGGATGCTTAGGTAACTGACTGACAAATCGGAAGCATTGTAATAAAAGGCTGCTAGATAAAAGCCAAATTTATTGATCACAAAGGTGAAAAGCAGACAATTTAACACCAGGTCGGTAGTACCAGGTGAGTAAAGCGGCGTCACAATCCACTTGGATGCCACAAAGTAATACCCAAGTGGCACGTATTTCCCTATGGAGGGGTAGGGTGAGTGGTACCCACTGGGGATATCTTTGAGTGCGCGCACCATCCACAGGTGTTTTGCATTGGACACCGTAGACAAGTCGTCACATGAATCGTCTGTGCACCTTCGTGATCAGTTTTGGCAACACGGTGGGGAAAACGTGTTGAGAATAGTTTTCATAATTTTTCGCAACTATGGGAAATATAAATTCAATAGTCAAAATGCACTTTCTTCATAAATAAATAAATAGTACAACGTCAAAAGTTATACTCGAATATATCGTACAACACAGATAACTATGAGAACACTTTATTTATGGGCATTGTCGCGTGAGTTCCACTTGTTACAATCACGTGTTGTTGTTGTTGTTATTTGCTTTTGTCTAGTTGTTCTCATTCTGAACAATGCAGCGTCAGCGTCGCTAGCGTCGACAGCGCTGGCAGCGACTGCGGCGTCGACACCAACATTAGCATAAATAAATAAATAACCGTAACAACAACGGGGCAATAAAAATGCATTGGCAACGCTCGCAAGTAAATAACTATGACAATGACAACAACAAGAAGCAGCGATAAAGCTTTTGGGCTACTGTTGCTTTTGTATTTACTTTCGGCGCTTCCTCTTTAGGCCTTCACGCAATGCACTAGCATGCAGAGCTTTTGTTTGCGTTTTCTCTCCTCTCTCTCTCTCTGTCTTTCCAACTCTCTTTGCTTTCGTCTTTGCATGAATTTAAAAACACAGCACCCACAGGCACAGTGGACTCGCGGGCTACTTGTAGGAAGTAAAATAAAATAAAGTTTAAATTATAATATTATTAATTATAATATTAAGTGTGCAATATCTAATATTCAAACTCAACTTAAATCAGTGTAAGTGTAATATATTCTAATTACTATACAAATTCTATAAATTTGCCAAAGTTCATTTTAACGAGTGATCAGTTTATTGTAATTAATGAGAGCAGCTCATTGTACCACTATGCGGAGGCCAAATAATTCCTATTACAAGAACAATACCTTGACAGCACTTCTAGCAACAACAACAACGATTCGAACATAAGCTGCTCTGGCATGCATGTAGTTTCTTGTTGATTTCTGTTGTCGACAATCAAATTGAGTGCAAAGCTCAGTTTCAGTTTCGGCAGCGACCACGGCCTAGAGCAGGGCTGGGCTGGGCAGAGTTAGCGACAGAGACAGTGGCTGCGACAGCGACAGCGGCAGAGCAGCGATTACTTACTGAGACGCCGGCTTTGAAGTGCGATGTGCTCTGACTGCAAAAAGTGCCGTTTAAGGTTTCGGGGTTTTTTGTCGCTGTTGCTTATTGCATTATTTATACACTCGTATGTACTTTCTTGGGCTTGACACACGCACGCCAGAAAGAGCCACACACACAAATTATAAACAAAACGCGCACAGACAGCGACACAATATCAACAATAGCAAAAGGCAATAGCAACAACAGAAACAGTAACAGCAAACGGCGACAGCTACAACTACAACTACAACTAACCGTATTGGTGACAATTTGCGCCTACTGCAACACTCTCAGTCTCAATACTCCGTCTCAGTCTAACTCGCTCTCACTGTCAGCTCTGTCGCCGCTGCCGCTGACGTTTTCGCTATCGTCTCAGTAGCTGCAAACTCGACCGCATTCTCAGTCAAACAACAAACGCAATTGAAGTAACAACAGTGTCCGCGTGTCCCGTCCATGGTAACATTAAATACAATAAAAGGCAAATTACGCCCCCAATCAAAAGTGCAATAACAAAAGAAGAAAGTGATTACACAAAAATAATAATACACAAAAATTGTGCAAAAGCTTTTAAAGCATTAATTGCGTGACGTGAAAAGTGCCGGCTCTCTCACTCTCGGGCGCTCTTTCTCGCTCTCTCGTTGAAAAGTTATGAAATTGCTGTTGTTATTGTCAGTCGGAGAGTGTAGTGCTTAATGTTGGGTCTGCCCACGCGCGAACAGTGTGTTGAGTGGCTGCAGTGCGTCCTTGTGCTGATCTGGCACATTTGGAGCTTTTGCAGCATGTCGCTAACACGCAGCCGTCAAACGACGCTCAAGTGGATTAAAAAGCGTTTCTCGCTGCCGCGTCGACGTCACCAGCAGCAGCAGTCACAGTTACAGCCGCAGTCGCAGCGGGTGAGTGTCCTGAGTGCAAAGTGGGTCAATTATGGCGCGATTAGAAGCCACCCTACTGCAGTTGTCTAATTGATTTTTATCAAGCGTTCAGTTTCTAGCGAATTCAATTAATAACGCTTCCAGGCAAATTCAATTAAAACCAATAATTTTTCGGCGTAATTTTCAGCTAATTTACTTTTTCCTGCGAATCGGGGGCGCCAAAAGGGCAGCACACACAAAGGGTTACAAAACTTTCTGCATTGGCGTGACTAAGTTCAATTTCTCCAAAGCGTTTCAGACGTCAAAACTTGCTCAAAAGCTCACCCCACGCTACGCAGAGCAAGAAACCCACCCAGTCTAAGCTAAAGTTCAATTTACCGTTAAAGTTTGCCTTGCTGTCCGTTGTTAACCGTTAGGTGGTCGCCAACTGTCTGCCGCTTTGTTCCGTTTCCGTTTTATTTTGTACTTTTGCTAAATACTCTCGTAGGCCACACCAGGAAGGTGTGTCCACCGGCCTGACTGACTGACTGACATGGCCTGGCCTGGCCCTGAAGCACCGTTCTGCATGTTAGCTTTTGCCCCCCAACCTCCTGCTCCGCATTCCTTTTTTCTGGCCAATTCCACCCATTCCTGTCCACGGCTTGAGCGATTATTGCTGTCAGTTTGATAAACAGTTCCCATTCCCCTTGGCTGTCATCTCTTATCAGTTCAAACAAACTCCAAAGCCAAATTTGCACATTACCAAACAACTTAAATTCGAGCCGCAATGTTAGAAAATCAAATTTATGCCATTTTATGAAAGTTTCTTTTTTTGGTGTTTTGGATTTTTGGCAATTATTTGTGCGATTTCGAAATTGTTTTGGGCGTGTTATTTGTTGCAGGCACAACACGTAGTGAGAAGAGTACGCCGTGTGCCCTACACCGTACGCCCATGGCATATCAAAGAGTTTTCTATTATATAGATACAGTTCGGAATTCGAACAGGAAACAGGGTAACTGGTTCAAAGAGTGGTTAAATAGTTCCGATATCAAATTTCAAAAAAATTTTTTAAACTTTTATTATAGTACGCTTTTTAAACAGTTGGCATCGTTTAAAGGTTCAACTAAAAGGTGACAGGCACCGACTTGATTTGCGGTTTGAAATCACATTTCAAATTCTAAACAATTAAATTTTCCCGTCAGCTGCTGACATCAGTAATTGAGTCATGAATTTAATTGCTTTTCCAGCTGAGGAAATAACTAACTATTTTTTGCAGGGTATCTAGAGTGTGTCGTCTTTAGCTTAGATTTGATTCCCTGAAAGCAATCTGCTTATCCCTATGTCCAAATGTTTATTTCTCAGCACTTATGAGTTTCGCGTGATTTTTATGTGAAGTTATCGATGATGAAAATCACATTAAATGCCAAAGAACGGAACACAAAAGCTGTCAGCTCTTGTTGTCGAACCATTTTGCCATACTCTGCGTAAACAAAAGGTCTGTCAAAAGACATAAACTAAACCCATAACACGTAGTTCCATAGTGTATGGAAACTATCGGAGTATTTTTTGTATTTTTTTGCTTTTTGCCAAGTTCAAGGCAGCGGCAGATGTCGCTCTATTCGCTTGGCACTTGGCAATTATGGTAAACAATGTCGGGAACGAGAACTGGGATGGTAGAGACAGAGAGTTGGGGGTAAGAGACGTCTATGGGGCCTGAAACGGAGACGTACAACAAACAATAACACTCAGAGTATTAAACAAAGCCCAGCACGCAAAAACAGACTAACAATAAAATATCCCTCAAAGCAGTGAATATGTGGGTGTGTTGTTGTAGCAGAGTGTAGTGTATTCATTCATCACTGTGCAACAAAAGTGGGAAGTTTGTTTAAAGAACAAATGTGGGATTTGGGGGTTAGTGGGGTTAAGTAAAAATATATATTTACGTAGAGGAATAAAGCTTTTCAAGATAGAAAAAAAACCGCCCTCAAATGGGGTAGAACTAAGCCTAGATAAGCTTAGAGTTTTATAGATTTATAGCCTTAGTTCTGCACAGAAAACTATTTAATAAACTTAGAAGAGCTAGAGAAATGCAATGAGAAGTAGAGTAATAGAATATTTGAGTGAAATATTTCATATTACTGAACTATAATAATATAAAAATCTTAAACAAATGATTAGAAAAATATATAGCATATTTAAGACCATTCTTCTAACAGTGAGCAAATTAATTAGTTGAAGGAAAAGTGTTTCTAACTAAAAATAAATATGTTAAAAAAGAAAATTGTAATATTTCCTGAATATTTAACGTAATATAGAGTTTGATATGTATGATTGGTTAAGTAATTAATGTAGCACAGTGTACATAACATCATCATCGAAACTAAGCTGAACAGAGCTGAGTGGCATTCAATCAAGCGCTCAGCGAATCGGCGGATGGATTCGCATTGAAAAGCGTTCGCACGCATGGAAAATCATTCAAGCCTGCAATGGGCGAGTGTGCGGTCTGTGTGTGTGTGTGTAGTAGGTGTGTAGCTGTGCACCCCCAAACGACTTGTGTGTGTGTGTGTTGGGAGTGTGAGGCTTTTACATTTTTCGCTCAGCTCATTTCAATTTAGTTGCGCGCCGCAAACGCTTTGAACTTGTTTTCCAACGGACATCGGACGTGGACGCGGACATTTGCCAGTCTCAGACTCAGACTTAGTCTTGGTCTCAGTGGCTCCAAAACCAATCTTAGACCCAGTGTCAGGCCCGGCCCAAAGCCAATGATTTTGGCCACGGTTTTCTGTATTTTTTCTTTCCTTCTATTGATCTCGTGGCTCGAATCGCGTACGCCTCCCGCAAGAAATTTGTGTGCGCGTTTTGATTTTTTGGCGCGTTTTTCATTTTGGCCCCTCGCACATTGCACGTAGCTGGACCTGAACCTTTCTGGCTCTCAGTGGTATTACCTTAGGCAACAAACCCAATACATATATATATAGTGGGAGCAAAAAAATAAAAGATGGAAATAAAAAGCAAACTATGTATTGATAAATTGCCAGCCGACGATTTCCGTCGTGACCCGCGCGTTATGCAAAATGCTCAAATGTAAATAAATATTAAAATAATACAAAAATCACTAAGCCGACTTGTCTCTGCCGTTGCCTGTGCCCCCGCTGCTCTCCCCTACAGTTTTCCCTTTGTTGGTTTTTTGTTTTGTGAAAAATGAAGTGAATCTGTCTTTTGTAAAGTGAATCGCCATTGCCATATAATAATAAGCAATAATAATAATAATGTAAACCGACAAATTTCGGAGTGGCAGGCAGTTCAAGTCGATGCAAGTCGCGTCGCGTCGCGTTTCGTACAACATTTTCTTTATTTATGAAAACAATAAACGCAACACAAACTACGCATTAAGTGATCACCTCCCTGCTTCCCTCCCCCCCTAAAAGTCTCCTGGTCTGAATTGAGCCTGCATCGCGAGACGGTTTCCTGGCAGCGGCACGCATATAATTTGCATGTGGATATCTCGATCTTTATGAGTTTTGGAGTCCCTCTCGACCAAGAGAGATGTCTTATGTAATCTGGAAACTATTCATGAAGCAATATGCTCGCCTGCGCCTCAACCTGGGCCACAATACGCAGCCGACATTGATCTGGCATTCGTATGCGGCCATTCAGCCAACAACGGTACGTTTCTTACCCTCTTCTCCTTAGCTTGAGCAATGGGAAAGAAAAATGAAATGGAAATTCAGTCGAGTCTGGGAATCGAAATGGAAATTGGATTGGTAATGGGCAGGAGATGGGGAATATGAATGACATTGGAAATGGGGGTCAACTGGAAAATTGTAGCTGAACTTATTGATATAAATTGAGTAATTTGCAATGACAAGATCGATTGGTAGTTGAGCTGCCATCAGTTATAAGCCAGTGTGTAATTACTGATTAATCAGAAGTCGGCTAAAATTGAAAGATCTTAGCCAAGTGGTCTTTAGGTTACTGTAGAAACTAAGAGTGGAGTTAGCCACTTAATCAGTAGCTTAGAAAATCTGATATAACAGCAAAAATTCCTTAATGATTAATAATTTTTATTCCAAGTTTGTCATAATTCAGATTAGTATTTTCTATTAACCACTTGAATTGTTATTCCCCGTTGACATATCAAAATCATAGCTATAAATTTTCCGCACTTTGGCTAACCAAAAAAAACGCAGACAAAAGGAAATGACAGCGACTTGGCCAAAAGCAAAACGAAAGCAGCTAAAAGAAAACAAAACCAAAAAAAGTTATGATAAATAAAAAGTTGCCGCTTTTGACGTACTCGTAATTTTAAGAGCATTGATATGATACAAAATGAAGGCTAAGGAGGCTAAGAGACCACCAACAGTTAATACACTGAGCAGTTATTGGCCATTTGCCAATTTGGCTGATACCGTTTGCCGGCCTAAACGTAGCTGCTGATAATAACAATCTGGGAAAACTAAGAGATGCAATAAGTCAGCGCCAAGTGTTAAAAAGTCGATATTAATTGTGGACTAAAATCAGCTACCGATCGTATAGAGCCAAAAGAGTGCCACTCCCGCACGCCCACCCGCTCGCTGGACTCACGCGCATTTAAATAAATTGCGATTATGGCCACAAATGTGGCAGACAGCGATGTGGAGCCAGTGAACCGTGCAACAGCCGCCAATGCGCTAATAATATTTATCAGTAGCTCATTTGTTGCACGGACAGCGGACAGCAGAGTGAGGTGTGGAGAGGGGGTAGAGCGGCGCTCTGTGTTGGCCAATAAACCCAAAAAAAAGTGGTAAAAAAGCAGGCAAATAAAAACTGTTGCTGCTGCTTGCAGTGGCAGCTAATTGCGATGGTTGCTCTTGTCGGTTGTTGTTGTTGTCGGTTGTTGATAGTTGTTGCTGTTGTTGTTAGGTGGGGGCTGCTGCTGCTGTTGTGCATCCGCTCGTCAGTTTTCGGTTGCCGCTTTTCCACATTGTTTGCCATCCATCCCCATGCATATTTATTTATCGCAACTAAGTTTTGCATTTTAACCAGAAATCATGCAAAAAGCCGTGACATGCAACAACAACAGCAACAACAACATCAGCTCTTACGATGAACGGCTTTCAAATTGTATTCGTAGCTGTTAACTGAAGAAAACCAAAGTCGGAAAAATGACAGAGACAGCGACATTCACATCCACATTCACATAGACAAAGACATCGACATCGACATGAAAACTGTTTAAGTTTTAATATTTTCCCGCTCGCGCACGCACAACGTGGGAAATCTCATGAAAAATTCAAACGCATTCGTAATGAATACGAAAATTTTGCATGCCCAATTGCAATATGAACAAAAAAAAACTTAAAAAAAAAACTGAAAACTTTGCACATTTCTTTTCGGACTCTTGACTTTTTCCATACTAAGACTTGCAGGGCGAAAACTTTTGACAGCAAAAAGGAAAATGAAAAACAACGTCTATTGATAAGCTGCACGGAATACGGAAATGAAATAAGAACTGAACTGAACTAAACTGAAAGGATTATGAAATCATTATGCAGACTTGAATTTGTGTTTAAATTAAGCACAAGTATTTGCATTTGGAAATTTGATATTTGTTTTAAATAAAGCGGCTTAGAGTGGCAGACGGAAGGGCTTAAATCACAATTATCTTGGCTTAAATGCTTGTGTTTTTTTATTGGGTTTTGTTAGTTATTTTTTAAACATTTTACAACGTGTTTGATTAAAAACTGTCCACAAAATTGTATTAGATCCCGATCAATAGAGAAGAGTAGAGTGTAGAGGTAGAGTAGGTAGAAGTACTCTTTCCCGACACTATACTCTTGACCACCACCAATAGCCGAGTCGATAGAGCAATGTCTGTTTGTATAAACACCTAGATCTCAGAGACTATAAGAGCTAGAGCCACCAAACTTGGAATGAAAGTCAGTCTTTAATGTACGCAGATCAAGATTATTTCATATTGTGTCCACATCTCATTTGGCCACTGACTAACGCCATTACTTGGAAATGACTAGAGCTAGAGGTTTATAAGTAACCTCATTTACCTTCCATAAAACAAATCGGTGTGTGTACTAGAATGAGTACGGGGTCTTTAACAGTCGTCTCAATCGACCGTAGCCCATCTTAATTCTTTATTTGCTGAACTTACTCACTTAAAATGTCAAGCAACCGTTTTAATAGTGTGGAAAATATTATTAAATTAAATAGCAACTTTGAATGACAATTAACTTTAAATCTTTGCATTAACAGACAGTAAATTGCATAATTTTCCTATAATAAAATTTAAGTTTTAATTAATCCCCATAAATTAAAGTCACTTCAATAGTTTTGCTTAATTGATTTAAAATTGTTATTAAATTTCCAATGAACTCATTTAAATGTTAATAAATTAATCGATGGAGCAAGTTGCATTGTCATGTTGTCACTTTGTTAGTTTTTTAGTTTTGTCACCTCAGACGTCAATAAAGTGAGCAGTTTTTTAACTGATTTGCATGCAAATGATTTTCACACATCGTTTTCATTTAACACACTTCATATAGATAGCCAGCTTCCTATCGGGCTTAAAGTGGTTTTAACCAAATCATTTCTCTTTCATTATAAATTTTGTGTTGCTTTTTGGTAGGGGTCAAATGGAGGTTATTGCAAAGCCATTAACGACACGCATTCAAAGTCCAAGTTGGAGGCAAGTAATTTTCAATTTCTTTGGCTTGGCTGTCACTTAATTTGGCAGCGGGAGCAGTTGCAACTGCCACCCACGCATACAGAGGCACGCACACACACATACACTTAAATTTAGTTGAATGTGTCTCCAAATAAAGATTGCCTTGACTCCAAGTCCAACTTCAACTTCAGACACCGCGGCAATTGCAATTTGCACCGCCAACGCAATTTGCTGGCCAATGTTGCAAGCCAAGTTAACAGTGTCACCAGCCCCTACCCCCAACTCCTACCCCTTCCCCTACTCAGTGCCTGCGCTAACAAATTAGTTACTGACGCAATATATTTTTGTGTATTCCGCTTGTCTTTTTCACTATCAAAATCACACGCAATAAATTTAATTTGTAGCCACGTCTCGCTCCTGCTGCCTATTTACCTGTCTCTAACTGTCTCTCTATTGGTGCGCAGGTGTCTTTTCTTCTGGAACTTGGAACCGTTGAGCGCTTGTCCAATTAATAAAAAGAAAACGCAGTCATAATGTTTTGATTAACACAAATGTGACAAGAGATGCATAAAAAATTCATTTCCAAGCTTGTTTTTCCATGAATAACGAGCAGTAGATTTTTGATTTGATTTGGGATGTGAAATGTGGGTCACCCCAGCGTTAGTTGGTAACTGTAGACGCGTGAGAAGCGCCACAGCAAATCACACACCGCAGACACAACCAATTCCAATTTCATTGCCAATCGCCGCTAGGTCTAGTCCTAAGATGCATTGAAGCGACCTTCCTTTTATGGCCCCCAAGAGTCGACTCTTGGCTTAAATAGTTTCCTTTCCGCCCATAAAACTTGACCAACTTGTCGCGACCCAGTGGCCAAGCAGAAGAAGAAGCAGCAGCCGATCGAGACACGCACTCAGCACACGCATTTAGTTGCCTGGAGGCGAGTACGCAGTTGGTTTCCAGTTGTACTCAGATCAGGGTAATTAATTGATGAGCTGCGTCCGGCAGCCAAATTGTTGGACACTGACTGTGTGTGCGTGCCACACAACTGGGGGGCAACACTGGCAACCAATTCGAATTCCAATCAAAACTGAAAAATCTGGCACAAAAATTTGTATTTCTTTTTTCAGTTTTTCAGTTTTTATTTTTGATATATTTATTGGTATTTATTTGGCCCGCACTTCAAAGTGCCGACTGCACAACAAATTGTGGCAACATCTTGTGGCAATTTATTGTGGCGCATGCGCATGCGCAGTGCCCGCTGGCGACATCTGGCGGCGACTCTAGACATTATGGTCTAGACTAGGACTCAGCACCAGGACACATTTAGACTCAGTTGTGGCAACACGGGCTAACTGAGCGGTGGTGTGTGCACGGTGTGTGTGTGTGTGAGTTGTGGGTGTACACACCACTGTGTGTGTGTGTGTGTGTGTGTGTGTGTGTGGAAAGCGTCGCTTAACCACAAGAGACTACAAAAAAAAGTGTCACATTGTCAGTTTTGGAGGTTGAAACTTTTAAAGTATTTTCCGTTGGTTTCGGCCAAAATGCCTTAGCTGAAATGCCAGAGTCAAAGCCAAAGTCAGTGGCATTGTTATGTGTTATGGTCAAAAAGGAGGCGGCATCGACTCTTTTCGCCCGTTTCTGTCGCGCTTTTGGACTTTCACTGCAAATTTGTGTGCAATGTGTGCGAAAGAAAGTGAATTCTACTATGCTACACTTGACCTATGACAACAACAACAACAACAACAGCACTAACAACAGCAGCACTAACTACAACAACAACAACAAACGAAGTAAATTTAACGCTTGACGTTTTGAGCTTACCAAAGTCATTTGATTGTCAGGCAATGCAAATGTGTAGCACTTTTGTTGTTGTTGTTTTTGTAGCTACACCAACTGCTCTTGTTGTTGCTTCACTTAACGCCTACCCTCGCCACGCCCTTTTTAGCACACTCTGTTGTCTGCTCTGAAATCGGATCAATGCTGTCCCCAATTGATTTTTGTTTAACTTTTAACATGCACCCGGATCGGGTCGGTCCCTCGTAGCCCCGGGCAACACCAAAATCAACCTCAGTCAATTCTAGTCGCAGTCGCATTTACAGTCGACGTCGCAGTCGCTGTCGCAGTCGCAGTCGCAGTCGCGTGTGTTTTAAGAACCTTTTTTCCTCTTTTTTTATTTTTTTTAGTTGTGCCCCAAATTATGTTGGCATTTGTGTATTTCCTATGCTTTCCAATAGTTTATAACTAATAATGTTAGTTTAACTTAGAAATGAGCTGATGTCTGCGAAAGTATATGGGAAATTGAATAAAATTAAAAAAGTAGTAGCTTACTAAAATTAATTTAAATGTTGGCAGATTCTGATTCCATGTGTGATTTGCAAAAAAAATATATTTAAACAAATCAGCAGCAACTTTGATTAGCAGACTTTTTAAATAATAAGATCTGAATGGAAGTGTTTTGAAAACTTAACTTATATGTCGCATAGAATAGTTTATAATATTTAATGTATCTTTTAAATAATGTAAAATGGACGATGGGTAAAAATTACACTGTCAATTTCTTTCAGATAGGTTAAAAATGTTATTAATAATTTTAATACATTTATTTAAAGCTTAGAGTCGATGGCCTTTGTAGCTAGCACTCCTTACCCGTTAATTATTATATTATATTTTGTATAATAATTAATAAAAAATAAATTAAATAAAATATTTAAATCTTAACAAGGTTTTGATAAATTAGTGATTTCAGGAGAAATTTAATAATTAATTCTAAGCATTTAAATTATTTATGCTTCGCTTAAAAGGTATGCAATAACTCAGTTTAGGGTTTACCAAAACTAAATATATTAAATTAAAATTAATTAAAAATTTCTTGCTCTGTGAAATTTAGAACACTTTAGTATCATTTACTCAGTTTTTTGTTTAAATAAAAATGTTCAGAGAATATTTATAATTCTTAAACTCTGCGCTATAAAGGTTCGCCCTTTTTGGCTTTGTTTAATCCATATTGAACTTCACACGTGTCTTAGTTTCTGTAGCTGTCTTTTTATTCCTTATTGCAGACTGACACAAACACGGCAGCAACAACAACTGCGACGACAACAAGCAGCGAGCCAGGAGCCGAATTAGTGGATCAGGGCCATTTAAGCGAGATCTTGGTGCTGAATGACACTCAAATCGATGGCAAAAGCGCGACGTCGGCGCCGCTAGCAGTGGCCATCGACATGGACAACATGAACAACGACATGGACGCGGACGCGGACAACAGCAACGACATGAACGAGGCCAGAGCGGGCCACACAGCGCCCATAGCGCGCGACGAGGATTTAAATGTGGAGGAAGATGGGGAGAGGGAACTGGTATTGGAGGAGCAACAGTTACTGGAGATGTTGCAGCGGCAGGCGGAGCAGCAGCTGTCGACGCTGGCCAAACCAAATGCTAATTATGTGTGCTGTCAATGCCCAACAACAGCAACAGAAACAACAACAGCAACAACTGTGAACCGCAGCAAGTCGCGAGTACGCAGCTATCTAAAGAAATGCAAGCAACGCCTAACGGGTCAGCAGAGCAGGCCAACAACAGCAGCAACAACAGCAACAGGAACAACAACAACAACTACGACAACCACAATTACAATGATCAAGAACGAAGCAGGCGGCAAAGCACCCACGATATTACAAATGGAGTCCGAACAGGAGAAGCATAGTAAGGAGCAAGAGGAGGGGGAGACGGAGGACTCCAGCTGTGGTAGCAGGGATTCAGCCAGCGCCTATGTCGAGTCGTTGCCGCTTGATTTGAGTCTGCGACGAGCGCCAGCTGCGCCACAGGAGACCAGCAGCGACGACGAAGACGTAACAGCCGAGGAGCAGAGCAAGGAGGAAGGGAAGCAGCAGAGGGAGGAGGAAAGACTGGAGCACAGTCCCATGGAAACGCAGTTGGAGCAGGCCAAGGTTCATTATACAAGCCACAAAAATTGTTAGCCCACTAACTTGTCCCTTACGCCATCCCCCTGCTCCTCTCTTTTCTACTCCTACAGGCACCAACAACTGCACTGATTGTGGATGTGGATGCCACGCTGTTGCAACTGATTGACAGGCATCTGTCGCACATTTATCCCATCTACTGGGCACGCACGCGTGCGATTTTAATGCGCCAGGCACGTGAGCTGCTCGTGTCCCATTTCGAGGGCTCCCTGCACCGATTTGAGCAGCGATTCCTATGCAAATTTGCACAAATTGCCGCCACACTGCGCGCCACTCATCAAATTGGCGAGGTAAGTGCAAAACCGCCCCCCTCACCCAATACACCCCCTAAAAGTACCTCCAAGCCCCCAACAGAGTCTAGAATTCTGTAGCGCCACAAGGCATTAAATAAGAGATCTGCAACAAGATCTCTTTCTCGAGAGAGAGATCTATCATTTAGTATTTCTCGGGGCATTGCAAATTAGCGAACATGCGCAATTTAGCCGACTATGGAAATGCAGATGAATATGGCAATGAGTAGGGAAAGGGAATTGGCATTGGAATGAGATTGGAAATGTTTTGGACGCATATGGAAATTAAGATGAATTGAAGCGGCATTTTCAAGGCGAATTAGAATAAAGACAGGGAAAGTTAATCGCAGACTTCAATGCAAAGAATTTTTAAAGTATGCATATGAAATACATAGGGGAAATATGTAAAATAGGAAAGATAACTTTATACTTCGACCTATATTTCAAAAGCCATTCTCTCTGCTAAATTGTAATTAAGTTAAGGAATTAATGCTATATTAACTCGTATAGTACTCTTACTTATATTTGTTGACCTTAATTTATCTATTCGCAAATCTGCATCATTATTTGTTGCATTAGAAAAAGTCCAAAGTTTAAAAGTAAACAATGCACTTGGCTGTAAGCAATCCACATTTACAGCATCCCTGGTAGCTGTTAAATTAGGTCTACGCCTAACAGCGCGCTGTTAAGCCAAGCAGTCGCGTTAGCATGGCCATTTCGAGCATAACAGTGCCACTGTGAGCATAACAGCGTAAGCCACAGCAACTGCAGTTTATTGTTGATAGTCGAAGCAAACGCAACAACAACGCGTCGTGTGTCGGGTGCGACACGAACAACGGAACGAATTTAGATGCTTGTTTGAGTCTTTCGAGAAAAAAGGTCGAATGGGCGAATAGAAGAATTCGTATTGTCAGTTTGAGATTTGAATTCGCGGCGCGCAGTCTTGTAAGCGGCAGAAACAAGAAAACTCGTAACGAAGACGGAACGTGCAACGAACGTATTTTCTCGTATTTCGTTTGGTTTTTTTCGGAGGCGCCTCAACCAAGAAATGTGCAGCACATTTTCAAAGGAATAAATAAAAAAGAAAATAAATACAAATAATAATAATAACAACAACAACAGTTGGCAAATCCAAAATTTGTGCCAGTGCAGTGCCTATTTTTACTAAGAAACAACAACGTTACTTAAGAGTGCCTTTTATACAGTGTTTACAGTGCAAATAAATTGTAATCAACATAATAAAAAGAAAATCAAACGAAAGTACCTAATAAAAGTGCCACATAAAGTTACTTAAAGAAAGAAGTAAACACTTTATTAGCATATAAATCAACGATTTATTATTTTTAATAGTTTCGAGGTAATTTTGCTTGACTTTTATTTAATTATGACTCAAAGTTCAAATGCAATTTTTTTTTTCTTCAATTTTTGTTGTTTTTCTTTCAATTGTATGTTAACAACTTTTTGCATGCATTAATAACTGTTGTTTCTGGCTGGCCCTGAACTCTTTGTCAATTAACATGTTAAACAGTTAACAATTTGAATAGTGTTGAACAATTGGCATGTCAATTATTGTAGGTAAAGTCCGGAAGCCGAATGAAAGCCAAAGTCAAAAGAGCTTCCCCCTTTTGACCGTCCTTCGACCCACGCGGCCTTTTTAGAACCTTCACTTAAAGACTTAAAACTGAGTACTAAGAGAGGCACGTAAATAGGCTTTGAATTCAATGACAAAGCCAAAGACATTGTGTGGGCAGCCTTTCAAAAATATTATATATGTATATTTCCATATATGTAAATGAAATAAGTAACTGAAATAAGTTGTTGTCTATTACAAAATAAGTTCTTGACGAATTTGTGTTAAATGCGCTTATCAGCAACACAGACAACGAGCCGTTGCTGTGTCTAAACTGTAATTTATGGTAATTTTTGTTACGCATACGCAGTGTGGTACTTGGAACTTTGCCGTGGCGTGCCAAATGAATGGCTGAACACATGTTGCACATTCAACCGACTGTGGGAGTCTATAAAGTGCTCAACATGACCTACATACAAACACATAGACAACTTTGACTCGAGCAATGTGCTCAGAACAAATATCGTTGATTTTTTCAGTTTTTTTTTGGTGTTTTTGTTTTTATTTGATATTCGAATCAATCAGCAAATATTACAACGCACATTTGCAGCTGATTTTTCAGATGCCGTAAAAAAATCGACTGGGGCATATGTTGAACTCTGCGCAGTGGAGAGGGCGCCCCCAGAAGTCTCCGCTGCAGCTGCCTGATGCATCTTAATTGCCTTTTAATTTCTCAAGCTGTGCGTTCTGTCTGCTTTCCGTCTCACAATCTCACAGTCGCCTACTGTCTGTCTCGCTGTCCCTGTGTTTAATAATGAAACTTAATGCTCTTTCCATTGGAGATACTTAATGGTGTTGCTGAGTGCGTGTGTTGTGTGTTCTTATACCCTGTAAAGTGCTCATTGTGCAATAAACATTTGCATCTTTTTTAATGAAATGAATCATTCATGTTGAGATTTATGGAGCACTTTGGCATATTGATTTTTTAATATCGATTGCACACAAGTTAAACAATTAAATTTTGTTGGATTTAATTTGAATTATTGCAATTTAAACTGAGACAAAAATGGATTTAATTAGACACTATTAAAGTTGTTAGAGTTGAAAGCTGTATGTGGGTTTAAAAAGATGTTTAAATATTTATATAAAATATAGCTTACTAAAGTTTCAATCCCTTCTAACTACACACACAGGGTATACAAAAGCTTAGCAAACTGTTTGAGAACCCTCTTGTTTTATTTATTTATATTCTGTATACTTTTTCCCATTTTTTTTTTGTTTTTTTCAATGAAGCACGTTCTGTAATTTAATTCGCTTTTGTGCGCAGCCGCAGCAGCAGCAACAGCAGCAACAGCAACAAGCTTCAAACATATAGTAAAGTATGGTATGGAATGGTATATAGTATGGTATTATAGAACGAAGGGTCTCTACACACACACTCTCATCAGGTTTTGTGTTTGAGTTTCGTTTTGTTTCGAGTGCGTTCAATTGTAAGCGGAAGTTGTGTATTAAGTGGACGCTTGGAAAAATATAAAAGAAAAACAAGAAAAGCAGAAAAGAGAAGAGTGCTAGGGTTGAATTAGGGAATGGGATACGAATTGGGATTCGTATACGAATTGGAACTGGGATGGCTGCCTTTTATTGTTATAGTCTCGACCCGTCGTCTAAACTGATTAGGTCCAAGTCCAAAAGTCTGCAGATGGAACATGGCATATCACTTAGACATACAGCAATTACCGATTGGTTGGTGGTGTGAGGAGTGTGGAGTGGAGGCTGTGGAGTGGAAGCATTTTCCGCATAGATAGAAAACAGCTTCCGAGTTGAGCAGTAACAGCAATTGCTCCATCAATCCCCACATTGCTGATAAACACACTCTCCAGACCCAATTCCAATTCCATTTGCAATTTCAGTTGCAGTTCCCCAGACAGGCAGACAGACAGGGACGCTTAGGCAGTAAGGGGGGCGTGGCAGGAGAAAGAGGCAGCGACAGAGATTTTGCGCTCGGGCAATAATTTTTGCTGGAAAAGTGCTTTGAACTGTGTGTGTTGAACACAACATGATCGGCATTTGTTAGCGATAATGAATTGAACATTTCTGAAAACATGTTTGTACATAATTTGTATGCAGGCACCACTCGACACTACGGGACTCTTATTCCCTCTATACAGCTGTCTCTTTCTAACGCTCTTTCTCCATCTCTTTTTAGTTAGTCTTGTCTTTGTGTCTGTTTGTGTTAGTCTAACTAAGAGCTAAGATACTCGATCTGTATCCTATGGACTGTTGTTTGTATTGTGCGAACACGAAGAGTTGACTCAAGGAGCAAAAGGGGTTAAGGAGAGAGGGAGGGTGGGAGAGAGGGGGTATGAAAGAAATGTGCAAAGTGTAAAGTGCATATTTATGGCTTGCATAAAATAACTTGTAAAATGCATTCACGAGTGTGCACTCACATTCATATGAGTGGACACGTGTTGTGCATAAGTGAGTATTTATGTATGTGCCTCTCTCTCTCTCTCTCTCTCTTTCTTTCTGTGTGTGTGTGTGTGCGTGTGAATTGGCTATAAAGTCATGACAATCACATGTCGAATTAGAGTTTCGAGAGGAAGTTGTCATTAAGGATATTGATATGGATGAATTGTGTGTGCTCGCATGTGAATAGACGCATTAAAAGCAGTAATTGATTGGCTCAAAAAGGCAACAATGTTTACAGTATTAACTAGATTGGAAAAGTATATAAACTATTTTTAAACTAAATTAGTTTTTGATTAAATTTTCTATACGATAATTAAAAAATAATTTATTTTAAATACTTTAGTATATTTATTTTTTATATTTAATGACATTTTTTACTATTTATTGCTTAAATTAGAAGCTTTCAATGAAATCAGCAAACTCTTTTATTTATTTACTACCAAACACAATTATTTTTATAGCTCATCTTTTTCCTTAGTCTTAAAAATAAGATAAGCTCTAAAAGGGTTTCTTTATTTACATACATAATACATGTTTTATGCCTCATTTTAAGAGTCATCATAAAGTGATGAAGTTTAATGATGTTTCGTTTTTCCCAAGTGATCTTTGCATTCCATATCAATTACTGTGGGGAGACATAAGTTTAGCACTGTAAAATTGTCGTTTATTGTCAGCTACTCGTAGTACAATAGCTTTGGCTAATGGTATATCTTGTTTTTATAGTTATTCTACACGAAAGATACTTACCACTTCATTATAAGATACTTAGTCATTATGACTGTCGCCGCAGAACAATCTGCGTAGAGAAATGCAATTCCAAATCGCGTCGCTTTCAGCCAGATTATGTTACCAACAATGTTTGGATTTATAAAAAGAAAAAAATAAATATAAAGATAGAGAAGAAGTTACAGGTTGCAGCTGTGCGAGTTGGCAATAGATACACGATAGAATGAGAATTGCATGCGATAGCCTTGAATTATTCAAGCGCGTGTGACTCGCTTAGTAATTAACCCAACACAAAAGCCGCAGGCTGATGATGAGTCGCGGTTTGACTGCAGTTGAATCCGAATCCGAAGCTGCGTATAAACTTGGATTGGGGCTTGAGGCGGCAACCACGTCAAGTGGCAGACACCAAAACCGAAAGGGGAATGGAGTAGCAGACGCAGACATGAAACAAACACATGTATGTGTGTGTGTGGATACAATGTTCCTTTTTTGCTTGACTGACTGACTGGGAGACTGAGAGACTGGGAGACTGATAGACTGAGCGACTGATAGACTGTCCTCCGTCCGCGAGTTGTCGTCTGCTGTTTGTTTTACTTTGTTTTTTATGTCATTATCGTCATTGTCTGACTGTCTGGCTGTGTCTGTCGTTGCGTCTGCAGAAGGTGAATGCTTCCTGCAATGCCAACAGGTAGACAAAGACAACAGTCACTATGAGAAACGCCTGAATTCGCTGCCAAATCAAATGTGCTTGAAAATGGCTAAAAAGGAAGCCATCAAATCCAATGAATGACAAACCCAAGCGTAAATTTTGTAGTTTTGGCTCAGACCACGACACGCTCTAATAAATGGTTCAATAATAAATTGCGATTACTTGCATTACAAACCACTAGACAAATACTTGAGAGTTTGCCTCCGGGTTTAACTTTGCACAGGATTTGAGCTTTTGCTTTGCTTTTCTTTATTTTGTTTTGTTTTTTTGCTTGTCTGGTGGCGTCACGTTATTTGTGCATTTGTCAAGTTCAAGCGTAACTTTTATTACACTGCACAACGGTTTGTTTGTTACCCAGTGCAGTCGTAAATATTTGTGGCAACAAGTAAGGATTGTGGATAAAGAAAAGCAGACTGTAAATATTTTGAAGGAAAAAGAGGAAAATTATGAGAAAACTTTTAGCAACTTGAACTTATAGTAGCTGTTGTTTCCCTGTGAATATTTCTGAAAACTTTTGAAATATAATAAATGTATATATTTGTTATTATTGTATTACTAGTAGTTTCAAAGATTATTTTTGATTTCATCCAATTTAAAAGGTTTTTAGCATAGAAACATAGGAATTTTTTTTAACCTCTTAGCGAATTGTTTAAATATTAAATACTATTAATAGGTTGTAAATTATTTCTTCTACCCTTTTAAACAGCTTGTTACTAACTTTTAGCCTGGAGGTATCAATATATTGATTTATTATAGCTTATATAAGATTTTAGAGCTTGTCAGAATAGTGAACATTAAATTTGGCAGCTAAAAGGCTTCAAAAGTAGCTCAGAAAATAAATAATTTAATACAACATATTTACTTGTTATGTTTTTAATGTTTTTCATAATTTTTTATGCACTTCTAAAAATTTTTATGAACTTGAACAACTAACTTCCTGCTTGCCCTTTTCCCCTATTTCTTTGGTATTTTGCTGGACAGTGTTGTTGTGACTGAGTTTCAGAGCCGAAACCGACACCTTGCCTTGGGCGCATTGTGAGTAGGATGTCAGATTGCGGCACCTTCGTGATTTGTGGCTTAAGGGCACATATGAGACTAGACAACTGCAACGAAAGAACCACCGCTAAAAAACCGCCACCACCTACAATGCAGTTGTGGTGGTCTAAACTGCTGGTCAATTGAATGAATGTCCCTCTGTCCGACTGTTTGTACGTCCTTTTGTCCATTTGTCTGCGTGGCTTTTGGCCGCCGGATTAGCATTGAAATTGACTTCGTGCTGTGCTCATTAAAATTTTACGTGCATAAAGTTTATTTCGATTTGCCTGGCGTTGTCTTAGTTGTTGTCGTTGTCGTTGTAGTTGTCGCTGGCCACGTCCTTATCCTCAACCTCAAAGTCATCGTCATCGTCATCGTCATATCTTTTTGTTTTCTTTTCGTTTCCCAATAAAAACGCCAAAAAGCAAACAATTACATTTCGTGGTTGCGGCTTTTCAGAATTTTCCTGGAATCTTAGAATGAGAATGAGAAAATTCTGTTGAGAAAATCGCTACTCGTTTTTCTTTGCTTTATCTTTTCCCTATTTCTATTTCTATATTGAATTTTACTTCCTTATTGGCCAAAAAGCGAAAAGCAAAATCAAATCAAGCGGAGCAACTTAGTTAGAAAGCCCTTTTCGATTCTAACTGCAGTTATTGGCGTTTTTAGACCCCGTACTCTTTAAAAAAGAGTAAAGGGGGTCTATTAAGTTTGTCAGAAGCGAGATGTGCGTAACAGGCAGAAGGAGGCGTGGCCGACCCCATAAAGTATATATATTCTTGATCAGCATCAACAGCCGAGTCGATATAGCAATGTCCGTCTGTCCGTCTGTCTGTCTGTCTGTCTGTCCGTCCGTCTGTATGAACACCTGGATCTTTTAAACTACAAAAGCTAGAGACACCAAATTTGGAATGAAAGTCCGTTTATGATGTACGCAGATCAAGTTTATTTCAAATTGTTGCCACGCCCCATACCGCCCCCGCAATAAGCAAAAAACCAGACACGCCTCGAAAAAATTTGTGTTTTAAGCGAATAACTCAATAGTTATGGCACTTAGGAGCACCAATATTGATACGCAGATTCCCAGAGACAGCCTAAATGCAATGCCATTTAAAGTTTTGAGCTGCCACGCCCCCTTTGCTCATAGGAAATAAAAAACTCTCCAGCTTCAATGCCTTTTTGAAGGCATTAAATCAAATAGTACAGTGTTGTAATTTAACATACGCTTAGAGAATTACTATTTCTAACTTTCCTGAAAGTGGCATCAAAATCCTATGTCAAACAACAGAGAAATTACGGTTCAAAGTCGAAGTTATTTTAAAGCAAAATCACTGCATGCGCGCAACACATACAAACAAACACAGAAACATACAAATATATGTTCGAACGTTTTCTCTACCTGCTTTGGCGGCAGCGCTGCCCGGAGCCGCTGGCCGCGCCGAACAATGCTATGCATACACACATATGTATGAGCACACAAACATATTTGCAAATAATCGGAAGAATGATAGAAGAGGGTCGTGGTGCAACTGGTAGAGTTGCGGCGCAATATGGAACCTTCGTATGGATCGCGGGTTCGAATGCTGACAATGACGATTGTTAATTTATTTACTTTTTAATTTTAATTCAAAATGTAAATATTTAATTTTAATTTTTTTAATTTCATTTTAAAATTTTAATTTTAAGAAAATGGGCACTACAATGGGAGTACGGGGTCTTTTACAGTCGGCTCGATCGACTGTAGCCTTTCTTACTTGTTTTAATATGCTTTTCTTCTACCATGTTTTATACTCCGATTCAGTGCATTAACAAGTTTACAGCCGTTTTGGAATTGATGTGGCTAACAACTTTTTCAATTACAAAACGAAGAGACTGAGTCTCAAACTGAGACTGAGACTGAAACTCTGCCGATTCAGTTGATCTTATGCTGTGCGTTCTGTCCTCCAGTTTATTGCCGTTTGTTGTTCGTCTTCTGTTATTATGCCATGAGGCTATAAAAACTCGTTTTCAGCTGTTTTCAGCCGAAGTTCATGATCAGCTGTGAACTGAAAGTGGTTGATAGAAAAGACAGAAGACAGAAAAGACTGAAAAGACCACAAAAGCAGCCAGAAGAATCTCAAGTCTGTTAACTTGTACCGGTTTTTGCTGTTACTCTGCCACCAATTGCACTCGTAATTGAGCCGCTTCGCATCGCATCGCATCACATTGGATCGCATCTTTGTCTCAATCTTAAACTTCAGCTTTTGTCTTCGTTTTTATTCTGTTTTTTTGTTGTTGCCATCCCAATCTCAGGCATTACGTGCAACTTATGTAACAGCCAAGCTGCAACTTGCAACAGTTTGTTCAAGTTTTGTTTGCCTGTCTCAGCGAATTCACTTTGATGTTCGCCTTTCGTCTTTTGTTGTTATCTTAAGTTGACAGGCTTTAAAGTGCCTCATGTGCATAATTTGTGAATATATTCTGATATATGCTTGATATTCTGATTTGTTGGCCTATAATATTTCAACACCCAATCGACGGCCACTTCCTGCTTACAGAAACCTAAATCATTTAGCTGCCAGTGCCGCTTTGAAGAAGTTGGCAAAAAACAGAAACAAAAACAACAACAGACAGTACAAAAAGCTGGCAACTATGCAACTGAATTTGGCATGCCAACATCTTAGCTACAATGGTCTAGCAGGGGGAGGGGCAGGGGCAGGGCAGCTGGGGAAGACAGCCTGCCATTGCATTCCGGCCATGCACCAAGCATGACAGCCTAGACCTGATCTATTTTGGTCACGCCTTCCCCCTTTTTGCGACGCCCCGCAGCTACTCCAGCAAACGACATGCAAAATAAACATAAATATTACATACATTGGAGGAATACAGAATTCAGTATATAGTATATAGCATACAGCTTATAGTATACAGTTTACTTCTTGCCTCTCCGATTTCCTTCTGCTGCTCCATCCACTGCCTGCACCACAAAACAAACAATTTGTAGGTGTGGTGACTGCGGCCTAACTCTGCTGGTGCAGAGAACCGACTGGAGGTGCTGCCTGCTGCTGTTGTTGTGGCTGTTGGTGGTGGCGGTGGTGCTGTTGCTGTTGCTGGTGGTGCCATTCTCTTGATGGCCGTTCTGGTAGATGAAGCGGAAATGTGACGTTGATGGCAATAAATTCACTCGCTTTGTTTGTGCAAAAAGTTCAAAGATTTGCCACAGATTGCGACTTGCAGATGCTTTTGTGATCGAATTCCAAATGGAATGGAATTTTTGTTCTTTCAGCTTAAGCAAAGGCATTAAATTAATCTAATTCAATCATGTATTACTAACAAGAAGAAAGTTGTTTTAATAGTAATAATTAAGTTGATCTTATAGAGCTCTAATTTATTCTTTACAGCTATGTTAATTTACAGACTGTTATCGCTAACGCTTCCCTCATAAACTATGTTAACAGTCATGAAACAACAGCCTGTTATAGAGCTCGCTATCTAAAGTTATAAAACTCGAGTCTTCTTTACAGCTATGTTAATTCGCAGTATGTTATCGCTTACTTTTCCCACATAAACTATGTTAACAGCCATGCGAGTTCTTTTGTTATTTAAGCCTTTTTTCATGCTAAAAATAGAATGTTTTCAGCTATAAAAGTATTTTTATCTCAAGTCAAGTCACTCAGTCACTTAAGTAGCCACACTCAGCTCTTTCTTAATTCTATTCACTCTAATCTTAACTATTTAGCTTTTGTTTCCTTTATGCTTAACTACATTAAAGCATTGCCCAGCTTTTATTCTGAATTCTTTATTCATTTGGGTATTTGACCATTCATAATAGCCGTTTCTCATGGCATTAGTCATAGAGCTCTTGAGCGACGCCAAATATCAAATTGATTCGCAAAATTAACGGCCTTCCGTGTCGCAGTCGCCTTTGTATCGTTTTCGTTTTGGTTTCGGTTTTGTTTTTGTTTTATTTCTTGATTTTGGTTTTCTCATGCCGCTTTGGCGGCTTACGCGTCGTATGTGTAATTAAAACATACGCTAGCGGCGTTTTTTGTCCAGGTGTGGCCCTTTTTTGCCAACATATTAATTATTTGTTGTGTTGCCTGAAAATATTTTCAAAAAACTGTTAGTTCAAAATAAAAATATAATCAAGAAAAAAATTATTGGGCGTAAGCGCACTTTGTATCACACAACACACACACACAGAGACTCACACACACACACACACTGAGACAATTTACCGGACAACGGCCAACAAGTTCGCTTTTTTTGTCTGCTTTGTATTTCTATAATTTATTAAGAAAACGCGCCAAATGCATATGTAGAAATGCGACGGTTCCTCTGCCCTCTCTGTCTACCTCAGGCACTCCGTCTCTTTCTTTTGGTGCAACGCCTTTGTGCGCCTTTTGCATGCGTAATTTTGTTTGGCTTTGTCGGTGGTCCCAATGGCCGGCAACGTCACCGTCTCGTTCACCGGCACCGTCAACGTTCCTGTAGCTGTCCCTGTTCCAATCCCAATCCCAATCCGGGTGCGACGGCACCCCCATTGAATAATTGCCACAGGCTGGGCGCCACACGCTGCCAAACGTCTGTAGGTATGGAAATGGGAACGACAACGAGACCGGGAATTCGGATACACTTTTCAGAGTGTTTCGTGTAGATACATATGCATAAAGATATATCTAAAGATCTGCATATGAGTATATGCTAATAATGCCACAGCATGTCGCCTTCGTTACTCACAGAGTGCGCTGAATGATTTTGTATACCCTGTAACTCGCCGCTTCTATTGGTGTTGCCACATTTCAAAACTCATATTGTGTCATAAATAAAAACTGCAAACTGTTAACTCACAATTAATTGCAAAACAGTTAACATTGGTATTTCTTTTGGGTGTTTCGGAAGTAAGTTAATTTGATTCGCAAGGTCGAAGCATTAAAAATTAAATATCCAAACCGCAAAAAATACAAAATAAAGAAATAGAAAATTATTAACACTCAGCGGGAATTATTAAATTTGCTTCCAAAGTTTGAGTGGTTGAAATGTTGTTTTTTTTTATGGCATAGCGTATGTCTCAGTCGGAGATCAGTTTCAGAAATCCTGCTCATGCTCAGGCTGCTCATTTTCATTTTAAGTTTTTTTCTTGATTTTTTTCTCAACTCAACTGTAATTTAGTTTTCAACATCAAAGGCGTGGGAATGACGCAAAAACGGCACAAATTCTGGTAATCTCAATGATAAATGTGTCTGTTTTGCGGATCAGCTTCGAATACCAAAAGGATTCAGACAAATCCTCGACAAAATCGCTATATATAGATTTATGGATTGGCAACAAAATCAACAGAAAAACTTCAACAAAAAAAAGGTAGCAAATGCCGACAATGGAACGGAAATTTGTCGCCGCTGCAAATTGAAAGCAACAGCCCCAAAAATCCAAACAAAAAGCTAAAAAAATACAAAAAAGAATCAGAATGAATGAGCTAAAAAGAATGCCAAACGCTGACTTGACTTTGAAAGCCAAAAAGGGGCAGAAATTTGTAACAAAACATGGAAAAAAAAAATGTCTGAAAAGAGCACAGAAAACAGAAAACGAATTAAGGAATCAAGAACTAAAAAACAAAACAACAGACTGAGGCTTGGAGTTCAATATATATAGTTATTTTTTGGGGTTGGATGGAGGCAAAGTCGTCATCGTTGACAATGACAAGCGGCGTCCGAACGACGCGATCATTTGGGTCAATGACGACGAAATCGAAGCGACGTCGATGCCAATGATTTAGAACCTAACGATATGAAGACCGGCAACAAATGAGAGCAACGCAGCTTGGAATAAAATTGGCGGTCAATCAAGCAGAAAATGTTGTACGAGAATCATCATTTTAGCATGTGGCGACAGCGAGCTTATACAACGAATGATACCCTATAGAGTGTAGCAGAGCCAAACAGAAAGGAAGTTGTTGTTGTTGTTACAGTTGTGTTGCTGTGTGTGGCACCGCACCGCGATGATCATTTTGTTCAATCGATTGTAAACGATGCGTTGCGATCGTTGGCTCTGCGGCTTTGATCAAATGACAAAATTGATCATTTTCTGTTTGAATGGATTTTGGTTGCAGACTCCCTCTCTCTCTGTCTCTCTCTCGCTCTCGCTCTCCCTCGCACACTGCTACACAACAACAATTGATTTATGTTGGTCGCTGTTGTCTCTGCTGTGTGGGGTCTGTGGCATGTGCAACAACAACAACAACAACAATAACGCTGTGTGTTACCTATAAAATATCAGCGCTTTTGTGTTGAGCCAAAAAAGTGCTATAAATCAAGCCAAATGTGAGCGCACCTCTATTTTTTGCTTTTGTTTTGGCTTTTTGTAGTCTCAGTTTTTATTTTGAGTGAACGTTTTAAGCATTTTCCGAGTGGCTGGCAAATTAACAACAATGCGAAAAACATTTTCGCGTCATAACAATTAATAGTAAGTCAGGATCAGTGACGACCCGAAACAGTCTATAAGGTCTCTCTCCCTCTCTCTCCCACTCTCTCTATCTCGCTGCCATGCTGTCTCTCATCATGTTGCAAGACTGAGTTGCAAGTTCGATTTCACATTCCCGTAGGGGTGAAATCTTTTGCGTTTTTTGAATTTTCCGTCGCGTTTTGGTGGAGTTTAAAAAAAAACCGCTGTGGGTAATAACCAAAAATTAGCAAAAATTGCTAAAGTTTGACTTGCATGATTTATCTATAATTTTGCATCGCAGTGCGGCAAGTTTGGGGCAGGCACAGGCACTCAAAAGCTGCCACACTCGCCATCTGATAGGCCCACAGTCAAAAACACACACATATATACACAAAAATATATATAGTAGTATAGGGAGACTTCGCGTTGGACAACTGCAACTTCATCTGACAGCCTGAGCCATTTTTAATGCGCTTTTCAGTCTAAGCGATTTTGCAGTTTTCGGTTTCCTTTTTGCAGCTTAACACTTGCGGGTGTTGTTGTCTACATAATTTCACTGTAGTTGACTGAAAAGAGACAGCAAGAGGTAGGTAGAGTGAGTAGAGTGAGGGGTAGAGCAGGAAGAAGCATAGCCGGGGCTGGGTAACATGTAATCGTCGTAATAATAAAAATTTGCAAATGATTTCGTTACTCAATCTGCAAATCTCTTTTGGCTATCGTTACAGTCCTGGTTATGGCATCCCGGCTGGCCGCTGGCCACATCCAATGGATCGTTGGTGCTGCAGCTAAGCGATTTTGAGATCGCACACGCACTTCAACCAGCTGAGCTCTATCTGTGTGTCAAATTGGGTAAGTGGGTCGATCAAAGGCATCAACACCAAGGCATTAAATTTAATTTGCTTAGAAATTAGTTTTAAAATTAGTTACTCATAAAAAACTAAGTAAAAACTAACTATTTTATTAATGTAAACCATTAACTAAAGTTCAATTAAAGATTCACAATTAAATTCGAGTTTTTCTGCTGCTCCAGTTAGCAGCCTTTTAAAGCTAGACTAGTTTTAAGCAGCCGCCGCCAAGAGCTGTTAACTAGAACAGTTTATCGCCAAACCAAAACTGATAATTTGTGTGTTTCATTTTACAGAAACTGACGCAGAAGCCACACCGCAGCTTTATGTTGTTTGGCGCTCGTCACAGCAGAGCGAGGGGAGTTTGAGTCAGTTTCAGACTCATTGCATTCATATAGATTACAATAATCCACGGCAAGAGCCATTGAGCGTGCTGCAGCTAGAGATGTCGATGGCGGCAATGGCAACAACGACACAGGGACAAGCGCAAGCACAAGGACAGGGGCAAGCTAACGAAGCTATAGAGTTGCCACTGTTGTTGCAGAATCTGTTGGTGAGCGTGGAGCAGAGTATTGAGCGTGTGTCGCTGAATGCCTTGCAGATGCCACTAGCACTTGGCGAGGAGCAGCTCGATGAGGCCAACAACAACAACAACAACAGCAATGGTAACCACAGTAATAACATGGGCGACAACAGCAACATAGGGTCGCCAAAGTGCGCGTTGCGGCGCAGCGATTTAATTACCAAAAACAAACTGTTGAACAACCGTTACATGCTGCGGCGCCTGACCAATCGACAGGACAGCATGAACTCCACCTCATCGGGCAACAGCAATGCCAGCGAGCGCAGCAGCTCCAGCGGCAGCAGCAGTGCCAGCGAAGAGTTGCACAGCCACTTGAACAACAACAGCAGCAAATCGAACAACAGCAACAACAACAACAACAACTCGAACAACAACAATGCTTTGTTGCCTTCCATTTCGCCCGCTTTGCCGCTGTTTTGTTTGGGCGACTCATTTCCGCACATTGACAGCGATGAGGAGGCAACCGATGCTGGCGAGAAACGTCAATCTCTGGGTAAGTGAATTACACGACGTATACGTAATAATGCATACACATTACGCATACGCTGCTCTGACCAACTTGCAACAAGTTGCTCGCTGGCTTATCTCTCACACAAACTGGGCGTTGCTTTTGCCTTATTTGTTTAGCCGCCGGACCAAGATCGGCGGTAAGAGCCACATTTACAGACCCCGACAAAATTGTGGCATGCAAATCTGTGTATTTTTTTCTTAACTGTGCCACGCCTCCCCGCTGCCACAGCCACCGCCCCACAGTACTCAAATATTCAATTAAACGCCCCGCAGCCAAAGTTGAGCTCATTTCGCAGTCTTTGAAGTCGAACTCAGCAGTCCAACTTGTCCAAGTCTACAGATCTTACAGACTTGAAGTCTAGAGTCAGGTTAATGGCCACATTTTGATAGTGCGCAAATTTAGCGTTAATTTGATATAATTTCTGTGCATAAATTTGCCAAAATTTGATTCAATTAATGGACAGCGATGCTGCGCAGCTACAAAACGCAAATACGAATGGACTGTCATTAGCCGTGAATTCTAGTGAAAGTTTCTTCTTATTCAGTTGACTTGCTAGATGATAAATAGTGTTATTTATGATTACAATAATGCTTCATTAACTTTCACTAGATTGGGAATATTTTCTCAGTTCTCTTACATAGAAATAATAAGCAACTGCTTGTTAAAGTGTACTTTCTTTAAGCATGGTTTACTGGCGAAGCTTAGAAAACGCTTTATGAAATGATTATAAACTAGAGAATTTATACATTTTTTATACAGCTTCAAAGCTTTAGTTTTGAGTAGTTATATGGTAATTAAGAGTGGTATTTAGGGATGGTTTTTAGCTTATTTTGAAGCACACAGTTATCAACCCACTCTCTGCCTCAACAGCAAGACAACTCTTTTCTTTTTAAGTTTCCCATGAGCCCTTGATTTAATATTCAAACAAAAATATACTGAGCATATTCAGATAATGTGCTTTAAAACAGAATGGGAGTTTAACAAGCAGCAATTATCATGGATCTGTCTTATGCTCAATCTAGTAATTGTGGTAAGACTCTCCTAGAATTTCCTTGAATAAATACAACTACTTAGTGAATGCAACAGTATCTGTATGTGGGTGGGCTCTCCCAACACATTTATGTGCTAGTCCGAACTGGTAACTCCTATGACTTTGCCTCGCTGTTCACACTGCTCGCTTGGATCGAGGGCATTTGCTGCTTTGTGCTCATCTCAAATGTGATCTTTGTTATGTGCAGCATGGAATCACTCTTTTTGGTGGTAAGTTCACCCCATTTTGGTTAGTGGCTGTCAAGCTTAACCCTTGTGTTCCTCTTAGGCCATTACACTTGCCTTTCTGCTGAGCGTGGTGCTGCTGATTTCAGGTAGTTTTTCAGTGGTTGTCTATACCGATACGTATGCGGTGGTGCGTGGTTTCTATAGCGAGAAATTGTACTACTATGAGATGACACACGAGTGCTGTGGCATGAATGGACCCAAGGACTATGGTAATCCCATTTCCAATGACACACTGCCATTGTCCTGTTTCAAAAATCGCAAGGCTGATTATGATCATATTTATACAAAGGGTTGTTTGAATGCCATCTCTGATAGCTGGTTCTGGTTTATATTTGCCAATTGTTATTGGGTTGCCTTTGTGCTCATGCTTGTTGATGTCTATGCGCATATTAAGCTACGTCAACGCCTCTAAAAAGATCAATCAAAGCAGTTGGCTTAACTTAAGGCCAATATCTTTGACCAGGCGGTGTATTTGTAACAGAAACCACACACATACATTAAAACACAGTCTCAGTTTCAGTTCAGTTTAGGTTTTTTTTTCTTTGACTAGAATGCGTTGCCAACGCCCACGGTTCGACCACAAAAGCCAACAAAAAAAGCTATTAGCCATTAACAACGGCGGCCCACAGCATCCGCCAGGCGTTGGTTAACCACAAAATATCGTTGTCTTTCCACACCAACAGCAACAACAGCAACAACTACAACGGTGCAAATGCCTTTTAATTTGTCAAAGCCTAAAATATGAAAATTAAATGAGAAACCAAAGCAAATGCACTGCACAGTGGAACTAGTTTGCTCATAAAATATCGAATTGACCCTTGTCAAGGTAACATGTGTTTATTTTAATTTAAATGCGGAAAATTAATGAGAAATCGGATTGAGAAATTGTGTTAAGCTTGTAAAACAGAGAAAACACACAAATAAAAGCGCCAAGAAAATTTAAATAAAATGACATTAAATTATTTCAAGTGTAGTTTGTGTTAGGCAACAGAATAAAGACATTAAAAGCTATAAATAATTACAGTTGGCGAATTATAAATGAAGTTTGAGCTGAGATAAGAGTTGAGGGAGTTATCATAACTGGAATTTTATTAGAGATACGAATCTGGCCCCAATGTGCCACGCAATGGAATGCGATCGACCTGTGTGTGAGTGTGTGTGTGTGGGTGCAATTTGCAAGCGGGCATAAATCAGCTGACAAGTGCGGGGGCAACTCTGGCAAACTGTGGCAACTACGAGTGTATTGAATTACCTGTGTACTTATGCATGCAACGTGCACCTGGCATTTGTATTCGCACCACAATCAAACCACCAACCAACAAGCAAGCCAACTAAGCAATCAACAGGTGGTGCCACCAGGTGGACACCACAAAGTCCGTGCAGAATTTCTGCAGACGCTGCAAATTGCCGCATTTATAATGGGGGGTACAAAAAAAAGAAACAGAAACTGTCGCACGCGAAAGTGGCAACTCTAATTTATGGGGGCAACTGGTTTAGCACAGCCACGCCCCCATTTATTTAAGTCAAGTGTCTGTGTGGGCTACTGGCTGCGCTGCAGCGCTGTTGCCAAATTAATCAAATGACGTTAACGTTAACGTTATTATGCAAAGCACGTCGCGCGATCCTGAACCAGTTTTCAAGGTTTCCAACAAGCGTTTAAAATGCAATTAACCTATATCTAAAAATATATATATAATAATATACATATAAATAATATAAATACTTGTCAATTTCTTTAACAGCGAACAGCGAAGCGGATTCAATGCCGGAGTTGTTCATGGCGACAGCAACGGAGCGGGTGAGGGAGCGGGAGAAGGAGAGGGAACTGTTGCCGCCCAACTCGATCAGTGAATTGCCCGAGAAACTGTTGAACAGCGGCGTCTATTTGCCAGGTAGGCCTACAAAAACTATTACTATATATATATATTTTAAATAAATTTAACTAGACTTTCCATTTTCAACGCTGCTCTGCATAATTCTAGACTTTCGCTAAATAACCAAACTAACTAACTGAAAACTTTGCTTATAAATATAAATTGAAAATGGCAAACTCAGCGAGCCACGCCCCATTGCCCCGTTAGGCAAATGCAATTTGGCTGAAAGGCGTTTAGCTGGTGAAATGCGCTTTTCAATACAATTCAACTTGCATTCAATTCAATTTAACTGCTAGTCGAGTTCAATTCGAATTCGAATTCAATTCAATTCAATTAATTCACACACTTCTTTTTTCTTCACACATTAACACGTTGTCGGGACCACCCAGGGAGTTGAAGCAATTGAGATTGAGTTCGATTTCCATAACACATGAATTTCACACACAAATTTCATTTGGTTTTTCTTGGCTTTCAGGCACACGCACCCTAGAAGGCGACCCACTTGTGACTGTGGACGCAGATGCTGTGGCAATTGCGGGACTCAACTGCTATGAGCTGGCCACTCTGCTGCTCTACTACAGCACCATACCTGAGTGCAGGTGAGTTGCAAATCTTCGCTCTATAAAGATTTTGAAGAGTGTGGCAATGGGTGGGGGAGCAGGGGGAGTTGCCTCAATCAGAATCAGGCAGTTTAATGTCAAATGCAAAACGCATGGGAATGAGCACAACCAACAGCTGTGTGTATTTGTGTGTGTGTTAGCCCCAGGACCAGGTATTTCAATTTGTCTGTCCACCGTAGCAAAATCATCAGAGGGGGGGAGTAAGAGGGGTAAACTTTATAGACTCACAAGCAGCCCATCCATATTTACGAGCAGATATGCAAATGTTCAGTTAATGCCTGACCAAAGAGCCAACTGGCTAAAGAGCCAACTGGCGCTGGGAAAAACTACAGCGACAACGACAACGCAGCACTTAAGCCTTTAAGACATTATGTGGGGCTCTCTCTCTCTCTCTCTCCCACTCCCTTTAACCCTGCAGTACCCACTACTCTAGTTGCACCTTCCCAGGCATTGCCTCCCTTTTGTTAGCTTGTCTAACTCTGGGTCGTCTTGCTGTCTGGCAATCAGGCAGTCGAACTCATTGCCGCTACAGAATATGCAACGCCAGTCAATTTGCCACTTTGGCTAAAAGGAAACATGCAACAAGAACAGCAATAACAACAACAACAACAACAGAGAGAACAACACTTGTGTTCAATGCTGAGAACTTTGCCTTAGAAAATGGAACAAAGGCCTTAGCTTAAAGTCGATAACACTGTGCTACAAATCTACAAACTGTTTAAGATTTTACGCTCCAATTGAGTTAAGAACAAAACTAAGCAGGAAATATGAAACTAGAGTGAAATGGGAGATTAGAATATACTTTAATCTCTAAAGTAGTTATGGGATTGGGTTTATTTTAAACTTGGTCTAAAAGCTATCAACCAGTTTTACTGCTAAAATTTATTATAAGAAAAACTCTTAAATAAATTCTTAATATTTAAACAGAAGATTAAAGAAATCTTCGTGTTCAACTTTTGTTTAACGTTATTACTCAACAACTTATAGTAAATATGGTTAGATATAAATCTACTTTTAGCTTAGAAGATACCAAGTCTAATATAGAGTATATTGAACTTTTGATCTAGTCTTTTGACGGGTTTTTTAATTAATTCTTCTTATTTAAAGATAAGCAACAGTTATGCCAACTTTTATTTAAAAAGTAGTTAGTAATAAATCTTATCTTATATAGTATGTTATATAACATAAGGAGACTGTAATTAATCACTGGCTGCTTACAGTTTTTTCGTGAGCTATTTCTGAGTCACATTTACAAGAGGTTTTATCACGAATCAAGATAGTGCTCAACTAACATTGTGTTAAAAGCACTATCAAGATAGTACAGCTAAAAACAGTGCTTTGTTCTGTAGTGTAATTTTGGACTGTAGTCTCAGGCAACAGTTGTTGGTACGGCAGACACGTCGCTGGAGGGACTGTGTTCTTTCGGCTTCCCTTTGTAGAGCGAATGTGGAAGAAGGAGACAATGGCAGAGAGCTGGAGAAGGAGTGTGTGTGTAAGGGAGACCAAATATGAAAGAGAGAGCAAGAGCTGCAGGCGTATGAATGATTTTTTCAGACAGATTCGTGACACTTTAAATTTATGATGTGAACTTTAGTGGCCCAGCATTGAATGCTTGTGTTATTGGTGCCTTTGTTGTTGTTGTTGTTGCTACTCCACCACGACGATTCCTGGAAATATGAGAGTAATCTGTGAAATCTAAATCGACATATATGAGAACACATTCGTTGGCCACTTACGACTTTGGCATTTCTATTCGCAATCCGATTTCCCATTTCCATTTCCATAACTCTTTTAATAGCAATTTGAATACTATTTGATATACTCATTCCCGTTGCTTTTTTTAGTTGGGATAGAATTGAGTTCCAGGTGCATGTTAATTGCTTCAATGCCAATTGATAAAATGCGGCCAAATCGTGTAGAAAACTTTGACAAACATTTGCATTTTACATTTGCACAAGCAATTTGAAGTTTTGCAAAAAAAATTCCAAAACTGGCACAACTCCAATCTTGTGTCTGACTGATGACGATGACACTAAAGACTTTACAACTTGGACTTGGACAGCCACTCTTGGCTGAAGTTGGAGCTAGAGTTGAAGTCTGAGTTGGTGTCGTCTTCCTCTCTCTACTCCTCCCTCTCTCCCCCTCTCTCTCTGTCATTGACATTATTTGCGTTTGTTTGCCGACATGTGTAAGGTATTCATTAGCTCGCTTGTCCAATTTCAAATGCCAGTCGACAGACAGACACTGCACGCAAATATTAAATATTTGAGCTAAGTAAAGTTTTCACCACAAGACCGAGAAGAGGCCCAGACTTGACAGACTGACAGTGTCAACAAGACAAAGAGACAAGACTGCATTTCTTATCCAAAAAAACAACTTACATCACATGCCACTTTCAGGCCTAGGGCCCCATTTGACCCTGTCACAATGAGCCATCTCTATGCAGGGATGTAAAGCTGCTCTCCCTCTCTATCTCTCCCTCTCTCTCTCTCTCTCTCTTTCTCTGCGTGTGACAGCTTGCAATTAAATTTGTTTTTATGGGTCTGTACTTCTGGGAATCTTTAAATGCCGCCTGGCACAGCACAACTACCCAAAGGTATTAATATGCATGCCCGCGCATAATGCATAATACATAATACAAATACGAGCAGAGTATAAAGAAAGCTCGGGTTACACATAGCCGATCCGATACGATCCAATCCGACCCGGACTAGGACTACACATTCGTACTCGTACTCGTACTCGTACTCATTTCTTTATTGCTCTTTCGCACAGTTGGATCACTTCGAATTGCCCAGAGCACTTGTCGTGCTTTTTTATTTTTTTGGTCAAATATTATGACTAACATCTTATCTTTAGGCCACATTTCACAGAGCCAGCCAACTGTCAGGGAAAGCCTTACATAAGTCAGATTTATGTCTTTTCTCTAATAACACTAGTTTGCCTTGTTAATGAAATGTCTATGTAAATTTTAACAATAGTTAATACGGGCAAACTATTTACTCAAGCTCACAATGTTATTGTGTTGCTGTTGTTAACATTTATGGGCACATTTGGCATGCTATGTTCAAGTATGATACTCTGTATTGTCGTAGCAGTAACAGTTACATGTCATGTTAATTGTAAGTTTAAGTTAATAAATATTTACAGCTTTAAATTTACTAGCAACAAATATTATAAGACTAAAATAGTGTTTTCATTAATGGATTTATACAAATTATACATATCACAGCATTGAATAATGTTAATATTTTAGAATTTGCTTAAATATTATTCTAGTAATATTTATTGTAGCTCTGCCATACAGATTTATTTGTTTTAGGGCATTCAAGTAATTTTAATTTAATGCTATGTTATCTCACTCTGTTAACTATCTGTTCTATTGAACGAAATGTTGCCTTAACATTAATAGGATATGTTATCATATCTTCAATAACATTTTGCTGCTATGTTAAGTTACTTTATTTCTACTTAGAAGAATAAAATGTTTTACAGAAATCTTAAACATTTTCTAGCCTGTAAATTAGCTGTTAATATTTGTGCTCTCTACAGTAATTGTAGAACATTTTAAATTCGTTGTAGACTCGCATTACCAAATGTTATGGCAGGTTTAGCTCATGTGTAGGTTGCTTTCAAATTGAAATGCCAAATGCTTTTGATGACCGTGCTGTGCGGCATCATTAAACTCGAAACATGCCAGAGTGACGACTACGATGATGATGAGGATGATGAGGAGAATGAGAAGCTAAAGCTGAAGACTAGCAACCCGCAGCTAGTGAGCTTGCCACTTGCCACTTGCAACGCGACCTGCCGCATGCGCATTGCGTGCAAATATCAGCTAAAAAGCGGATTCTCTGACGGGGGTGTATGGCATAGGAATGGGAATATGAGTAGGAATAGAAATGGAAACACTAAGACGAATACTGCTGTGAGAACATAACTGGCTAACAGCCTAACAGGCCGCACTGTCGGTCGACTGGTTGACCGCCTGACCAGGCCAAGTTACTGGCATGCATTTACAGTTAGTTGCAACTGCAGACAGCACAGGTGGAGATGGAGGGGGAGACAGCGGGTACAGACGACTACACGCAGCTGGATAAAACGCTTTTTGGGGGTAAGAAAAAAAGAAGAGTGTTAGGAAAATGCCTGTTGGGCTTTTTATTAATGCGCCAACTGCCATTAGCAGCAATTTTCAATTTTTATTTACGCTGATTAAAAGTGGCTACCAACTTGTCATATTTACTGGATGTTACACACTCCAAAGGGTATGCTAGCTAGAAGATGAGGCAGAAGAGACTGAAGACAGAGGACAGCATACCCATTCAACTTGCCACATCTAGTTGTGGGCTGCTGTTTTGTGCTTGTGGCCCAAAGTGGCAGAGGCCGCTTATTGCCAATTAAGTTGAACTTGTTTTGGGCGTTGCCAACTGGCAAGTGGCCAGTTGCCAATTGCCTGCGCGCCAGTTGTTAGTTGGTTCTGCTTACAACTTTTGGAGCAGTTGCAAGTTTGCAAGCTGCCACATTCACAATTTACACCACATACACATGACGTTGTTGTTTATGAGCACCTGACCGTGCACTTCTTACTGTAACTCATTGCATTTAACTTATTTATTTACAGCATTGCCCATAAAAGTACACAGCAGCAGCAACAGGAACAACAACAGCAACAAATGAAACCCGCCCAACAAACATTTACCATTTTAATTGCCATCGAGAAGTCGCAACATTTATGCGTAATCGACTTAATTTGCCAAAGTCTCAAACTGTTAAGCAAGCAAATTGGCAATTGTGAAATTTTGGCTGTTTGTCTCGATGCGAATTTGCTGCAATTGTGCAATCAACAGCAACAACAACAGCAGCAACAACAGCAGCAGCAGCAGAACCCCAACAACAATAGCTGTGATCAGCCGGTAAGTTCAGAGTTTGACCTTTGCGATTGCACCACAAAATGAAATCATTAAGAGGGCTTCAGTCTCAGTTCAAGCCTCAGACTGAGGCGCAGTCTTAGCCTTATTTTGTTGGCTGCTGGGTTGACGCCCCACAGCCAATTAAAGCGCTTAACATGGCCAGCATTTGAGCCGAAAATAGAGAAACACACAGAACATACCTGGTCACTAATGACGGCTTTTATTTTGGCTTTAATTTTGTTATTTCTTCTTATTGCTTTTCTTTTCAGGAGCAGTCGCCGTCGCCGTCGCCATCGCAGTCGCATTTGGTTAAATTCATTAGCGTCGACCAAGTCACGACAAGTGTTGCGCCATCACAATTGCCGCGCGGTTCGCTCCGGGGCCAGCATCATCACGATGCACTCAAGTGGCGCGAATTCTTTGGCCAACTCGAGGCGTTTCAGCGTCAATGTTCCGCTGCCGGAGGTCGACTAGTTGCTGCCTTGAGTGACATACGCGCTGCCGATTTGCTAGGGTTGCCAACGCGACGTCAGCTTTATGGGCAGCATCGTGCCCTCAGTCGTGCCCTTATGGACTCGCAGCTGCACAATTTGCGCAAGCGAGGCGCCACACAGCTGTTGCGCCTCCAAGAGGCAGCCAGTGCCATCAATGCCCCACCAGCCACAACTACAGCAACAGCTTCAGCTGCTGCTCTCACTGCAGTTGCCTGCAATTCGGATGCAGCAAATAAACTAAGAAAGGTGACGCTGCTCTACAGCGAGGTGGATCGCGCTGCTCAGCGTCTGGAGCAGCTGACGGAGCAGCGACGCGAGCGTCTGCGTCAACTGACGCGTCAACGCGCCCTGGAGGATGAGATAAATGAGGTGAGTAGTCAATAAAAGTAATATAGGAACAAACCTAACAGAGGCTATCTCACTCTACATGACTTTGGGGTGTATATATATTGCATATATCAAGGGAAATCATTAAAAAATCTTAGAAGTATGTACTTAAAGTAGGTGTAATGAATTGCATTAAAGATTACTAAGCCCTTTCGTGATCTTTGCTTAAGTTACAAAGTATTCAGGGATTATGTCAAACAGTGGAGTGCAAATTGTTATAGTTGAAAAGTGGGGTAGTTTATAGTAAACTTCTCATTTATAAAATTTATATTTATCAAGAAGTTAAAGCTCTGACAAACAAGTTAGACAGTTGGAAATCTTGTTATATATATTTAAAGCCGAAGATATTTATATAAACAATATCTTATACAGTTTTTTAAGCACTTATAGATACAATACTATAAAATGCTTAATTTGATTTTAAAGTCTTGCCAAATAAAACACAAATGTACCCGCCATACTTCTAAGCTCCAGCGTTTCACTAGAGATTTCATATAACTACTGTCGCTCATTCTCCACTTCTCCCTCCACTCCTCTCTCTCTTCGCGCACCTTTTGTTATTTTTTTGCTGCCCAAAATTTCAAATTCTAAACATTTTTGGAAACGTTTTGTTTCGTTTGAAGTCATGAATATTTGTAGCTTGTTTGTCTTCAATTGATATGCACATAACGTGTTGAAGTTGAAGTCGAAATTGAAATTGAAGTTGAGGCTGAAAACTGAAGTTGGTGCTATGATAACACACAGAGAAGAGGGTTTAATGAGCTGGCAACATTTGAATAGGCTGCAGAGAGGGGGGCTGAACTGGGTAGTATAGCAGCAAAGAGGACTGTCAACAGGAAATGCGCCATCCACATTCGAAATGCCAAATGTATCTAGCAGATACGCGGTGCACAGCAAACAGCTAACCACTAAACAGCCAAATAGCGTAGAGAGCACTACACTTCAGCTGACATTGTTAATTGAATATGCATTGCATTTAATGTGTTGGCTTTATTAATTTATTACGCGCATCCGCTTAATGTCCACAACGAGTTCGGATTTGGCTTCGTATTTGGATTCGAATTTGGATTTAAGTTTGAATTGGGTTTAAGTTGCAACGGTAGCGGCTGCCAAATGGAGCCGTTAGATAAGCCTGCCAAAAGATACAGATACAGAAGTGCGCATCTGCGAATCATAGCTGCCATTTCCTGGCATTTTAATTGACTTGTTAATGGGTTTGCATGCAACCGTAACAAATACAGTAGTTGACTCTCTAAAAACTCTCAAGGGTCTACACGAGATGAATGGCTTTTCATGATCATCTCACGGGCTACCTTTAACCCCTCCTCGAGCTGCTGCCGTATGCATAATTGAGCACGCACGCACCCACAAGTTGGCCCAAAACAGCAGTGCAGATGGAGATGGTAGTCAGTATGCAGAGAGCGCTCTCTTCTTACCTTTCGCGTTATCTGGTCAGGTTAATCTTCATACTCGGCGGCGCTTAATCAGCGCCAATGACAGTTGTGGCAACGCCCAGAGCGCAAGCGACTCCGTTGCAGCCACTAATGCAATTTCGCTGATTAATCACAATAATTTGTTGTGGGATTAGTTAGCACAGTCATAAAGGCAACTGAGTCTCAGCTTCAGCTTGAGCTTCTTCGCAATGCGTTTAGATATTCGTCATACTTTCGCGCTACTATTAAGTTTTTGCCATTATTATTATGATTGTTGCATGTTGCATGTCGTTTGTGGGGAGTACCTGGTTTCTACTGCTGCTGTTGAGCCAAACAAAAGTATGTCATATTGCCAACACACGACAGACACGCAGACAAAGATACGCAGATAGTTGGGTACTTGTGTGCGAGTATCTCATAGATAAACGGCTCCTGGATCTTCAATTTCATTTAATAATTTGCGGAAATTGGCATTTAACAATTTGCAGCGCCTTGTTAACGTTTCTGTTGTTGTTGTTTATTCGATTTTTGCTGTTTGCCTTTTATGGCTTACAGTTTTCGGACATTTTTCACACGCTCCTCCGCCTCTGAAAGATGTGCGGCAATTTATCAAAACTCTATACTTGGTTGGGGCCAAAAATTGAATTTTAATTGCCGACGAAAAGTTAATGAGAAAAGTGAAAGCAAGGTTAAAGAAATTAAATACATTTTGTTGCGTTTTTTTTACTCGCTTGCGATTTTCAATCGATTTGCAATACGCGGACAGCGTCGCTAAAAAGACCCATTGATTGCTCCATTGATGGCTTGAGTTGCTCATTTCATTAGTTTTCATTCAAAAGTAGTTCAGCGATAAGACTGATTGACTGACTAAATGACCGACTGTCAGTTCAACTGATTGACTGACTCTATCTATCTCAATTTAGCTCTCTCTCCCTCCCTCCCTCTCTCGCTCTACTGCTGCCTCCTTGTCATACGACTGTCATATCGCGATAGCTGCTAAAATCATGCTAAGAGATACTATAAATATTTAACACCAACACGCTTTCAATTAAAAGCCTGTTGACAGCTTCCAATTTTTGTTGTAGTTTTTTTTTTATTTTTTGTTTACTTTTTTTTAAGTTTGTCTGCTCTAACTTTTTGCGCCGAGCATTGTTAATTTGTCATTGCGAATAATCAGTCAAACAACTTCATAATTGGCGTGGGAAGTTAACATAATGAAGCAAACAATTTATAATTTTAATAATTATGTGCATTGTTATACAATGAACTTTAATTTAATTGCTGTAAACACTTGCTTAACTTTTCATTAAACTTGCTGCATTGAAGTCTTAGTAAATAGTTAACTATTATTATATAAAATATAAATAGGTCTATAATTTAAGGAAAAAGTGGTGTATTGCTGCTTTAAATATTTTACAGCTGAATAGAATTATCTTCTGACCTTCAACTTACTGCTTAGTTTATATTAAACTCATTAGCATTTTAAAATTATAAATCAGCTGCTGAAACTATTCAAAATATGTCTAAAAACTAGTTTTTGGTACAGAACTATTGACAAAAATATGCAAATCGCTTTTAAATTTACAGTATTGCCATTATGAACTAAATATTAGTTAATTGTATGAGTCATCTTTGATTAAAAATACAATGCTCAATTTACTCGCTTCTATTAAAAAATTTAATTTAATGCCCTAACTATAAAATAATTATTTTATTTTACTCTATTACAACTTACAAATTATAGAAAATTTATTTGAAGTTACTACCAACTTAACTTGCCCACAAAGTGCCATTAAGTGTATTAACTGTTCGTTGGCCTTGATTGTCATAATTAAATCAATACGTTTATGTAGTTAACTAACAGACCGCAACTAAACTGAGCCAACACGAGCTTCAACTCGTGAGTGCAATGCCAAATACGAATACACAAACGAATAGAAATACGAATACGAATGCAGCATCGCCAGCTAACAAATGTCGCTGTCGTCCATTAGGCGCGCATTCAAACAAGGTGCGAAAAAGATGCCGCCGTCGCCATTTTGTTGTGACACCGCGGAAGAGGAGGAGGAGTGGAAGGGGGAGAGGGACATGAAGTAGGTGTAGAAGCAGAGAAACAGCGACAATGACAACTACGACGACAACGGCGACATTATGATGCGATATGCGATATTATATCTAAATTGTTGATCGGCTGCATTACTCCTAGGCGGCTACGGGGGCAGTCGCTGTAGCTCCAGTTATGGCCACAGGTGTGTGCGTGTGTGTCTGTTGGGTGTTACCACAGTGGCTGCTGTTGGTGAAAGAGCTGATAGCTGCATGTGCAGAGATACAGATAAAAATACACGGTGAAATTGGATTTATTTTTGTGGCGCTTTCTTTGAGCACCGTCGTCGTTGTCGTCGTCTGATTTTTCAAATTAATTTGCGCGCTCTGTCGGCGACTTTGTGCAATGAAAACTATGTTTAATTGTTTCGCGCCTTGAATAACCAACTAAGCACAAGATTTGCTACAAGTAGCCAACTGTCTAAACTGCCCCAAAACCACAAGTTGTTCGCTGCGGAAGCAAAAACTCTGGCTTATTTATGGCCTCTGACATACGAACCCAACCTCGACCTCAAACTCCACCCCAACCCCAAGCGGGATGCTGTAGGTTCAGTGGAATGCGGTGGCTGCCACAAACTTGCATAACTCAGCAGCTGCACAGAACTCGGTCAGCCAGCGAACTGGCCATGAAATATGAAGGCTTATTTAGTGTCGACATGCCAAAAAGAAGAAGATACAAGCAGAAGTCTAAGACTGGCACTGGCACTGGGACTGGGACTGGTACTGGGACTAAGACGAAGTCTAAGACTGTGACTAAGACTGAGACTGAGACCCATTCACAGTGCCATGACTTTGGCATTAATAATAGCCGCGTGTATTAACCCTCGCGTGGCAGACACATCTTCTTTGGGATGTGGGATCTGGGATCTAGGTGCTGGGTACTCTCAGTTCTTGGACTGGCAGTGACTACATATTGAGTGCCGCAAGTGCCTGCAACCGGTTGATGCATGCAAATTCGCCACGCGAAACTAACAAACAATGCCTCAACTACACTCTCAACTCGAGACGACATCATTGCAGCTGCAGCTGCTGCAGCTACCGCTGAAGATGCAACAGTCGCTGTGTGTCATCAATGTAGACGTTAATCATACGCTTAGCTTGGCAGACATTTGAGTTGCCCAAGGCAGAGCAGAGTTGCCGCCTAGAATGTCTGCATAGGTGCGACTACTTGTACCTTGTGCTTGTATATTTATTGAATTAAGCAAAGCCATAAGCCAAGACCACAACCAAGACCAAGTCCAAGACCGAGAGTGACAGCTAACAAAACGTAATTGTTGTCGGCGACATCGTTTGGGGCATGTCAAAATGTAACTGTCGTATTGAGTTTGACATGTTTTTTAACACTAATTTTACACGCATTTTTAGAAATCGTCAACTTCATCAACAGCTGTCATCATTGTTATTTTTTGTGCTTTTTTTTGTCTTCTTTCTTTGCGACGCGTCGTCACGTCCGTTCCGTCTTTTGATTCGACGATAAGCTGCAGTCACTGTCACTGCCACACAGCACTGCCCACCGCCCCTGTCACTGCCCCTGTCCTAGTGCCGTTGCACTTGCTGCACTAAAGCTGCTTTTCGACCAACAACAACAACAACAAGTCGCCTGCATGCAATATTGTCACCACATTAACGTCTTGGCCTTTTGTGGCCACAATTTATGACTCGCTGTCTCTCACCACCAGTCCCCTCCCCTCCCTGCCTCAACTACTGCCCCTGGTTGGGCTTTGGGGCGTGTTTGCTGCCCGGCTTCGTTGCATTGGAAAGTGAAAAAAATAAGTAAAATTTTAATCTTCTTTTCGCGTCAAATAGTTAAACGAAATTGCTTTATTATACATACGCCTCATTGTAGTTCACCAAAAATGCAGTCGAGCGTGCCTCAGTTTCAAATTCAGTTACTAGGCAACTCCCAAACACGACACACTCCACACACACACACACTTACACTCATATTCCTACCCGCACATATTGTAAAAATTTGTCTAACTGCAGCCGATAATTTAACGATGCTCTTAAAGTTTCAAATTTCAAATTTTCAATTTAAATATTTGCGTTTTTCAGAAAATAATTCTTTATGGTAGTATACTCATTTAAGCTGAAACATTAACTGAAATATTTACTGTAATAATCAAGGAAATTACTTTAAATATTACTCCAATAGTAATGGACATGTTTTTCTGAATATAGAACACTTTTTTGGTTCAAAGATTAAATGGGTTGTGTTTAAAAAGGTTAAATAAATAGACTTTTTAAGCTGTATAATTTTAAAAATTTATTTTAGACTGGTAAAGCCTCAAACTATCAAATGAATACAGTCAGTATTTATTTATTTGTTTTTACAACTATTACATTTGATTGCCTTTATTTAAATCAACAACAAATCAAAGTTTTAATGTGCTTTCATGTTTTAGCGGCTTTCAGTGCTTTTTTGATATGTTAGCCACTCAAAGTGGAAAGATACATGTTTAATAACTCACTTGACGCATGCATTCCGCCAAGTTGTTTCACCCTGTTGGCCACTTAGCCGCAGAAAGAGAAAGGGTAATAGAAAAGAGAGAGAGAGGGAGATAGGGGAGAGTCTTGTTAGCGTCGCTATAGTTTCTGAATAACTGCCATAAATTAGCAAGCAAATGACTAAACATGGCCGTTAAAATAGTAAAAAGTTAAGAGCCAAAAGATAAGCAGCTGTGGATAAGGCCAGAACGCAGCATGAGGAACAAATTAGCCAACATCAAATGAGACACAACGAATGTGGCAAATTGCAAATGGGAAACGCATATCATTTAAGACGTACTTGAAATAAATTACACTGCAACCAGAAATAGACACAGAATCCAAACCAAAGGCAGAGACAAATGTAGACACAAAACAAAACTTAAATCCCAATAGCTGTCGGAATTTTCTAAGATAGCAACGGCAACTCTAACAACAACAGCAACAACAATGGCAACAACTTTGTTAAGTGTCAAAATAAATTCGATATTGTGGCTTAAAAAATGTTTATGGCTATAAGATAAATACGCGACATTTGCGTAAATTACACGACAGCAGCAGCGGCAGCGGCAGCAGCAACAGTTGCCGCTGTGGACACCACTGGAAGCCACGCATGCTCAGCAGCAACATAGTTGTTGGAGGAGTTGTTGCTGGTGTTGCTAGCGTTGTTGTTGCTGTTGTTGTTGTAGGTGTTGCATGTGTTTTATGGCGCATGCGATCAACTTGTTAAACTGTCACGTTAAATTTGCGTTTTATGTCAGAGCAACGCCAACAACAAACACCCCAGCACTAAGACAACACAACAGCAACACCAAACCAAACAACAGCAATAGTTAAAGTGCTTCTCTAAGATGTGCCGATCATTATAAAGACAGAGTGCAGTCAACTCCCTGCTGCAATCGCTTATCAGCATACCAACAACAGCAACAGCAACAACAGCAGCAGGAGCAACAAAAGACAACATCCGCAGTTGCTCGTTGCCAGTGGCAAATAGAAGAAGAAGTCGAAACAAAAAAGAAATATGTACTCAAGCTTATCACAAAGGCAGCGAGTGCAAGCGAGATAGTCTGTGTGGGAGGAAGTCAGAGTGAGATGTAAGATAAAAGAGTCATAGAAGATTCAATTGTCTTCCTTCTCCCACATGACAAGTTATTTACTTAGCTAAGCAAATTGAATCAGGCAACGATGTTGGCGACGTCGTCATCAGCAGCAGCAGCGACAACTCTGCTGTCTATTGTCGTACGTAGCTTCCAATTCCAGTGCCGCCTATTCCAATAGGGTTTCCAAGCACCAAGCAGCACCAATTGAACATTTATTTGCACTGGCTAATTGTTGTGATTTGATTGAATTTCATTTCATTTTCATTGACTCCAAAGCAACAACAAAAAAACTGCATCAGTAACAACTGTGTGTGTGTGTGTGTGTGTGTGTGTGTGTGATGATGGGCTAGCGATAGACTGTCGGCGATTGTTGTCGATGCCTGTTGTTGATTGTTGTTGTCGATGTGCCAGCGGCGCAATTCAAGTGCGAGCAACAGTTGCAATTCAGAGCTAGCTGTGGCATGTTGTTGTTGCCGTTTGTCGCGCTTAGTCGGTGCACAGCTAATTGTTATCGCATTTTGAGCTCGATTCGCGCTATGATTGCCTCCGATGCCGACTCCGAGTCCGAATGCGACTGTGACTACGAGGGTAACTCCAATCGCCCCTCGTCAGCAGCTGGCAGTGAGCTTGAAACAGCTGCCAGCCAACAATTGGCAGCCCAAATAGCCAACTATGTGAGTTTGTGAGTCATCAACACGCACGCACACACACACACACACCCATACGCACACACACACGCACACACATGCAACGTGCAGCCAACTGAAACTTTTGCTGAAGTTTGAAACTTTTGTTTCTATTATTGTTTTGTATTTGTTTATCGTCTGCCGTTTGCATTATTCGATGATTTCACTGCCAGCGACAAAAGTGACAACAACAAAGGCAGCAACAGCTTCTTTCCGGCTAAAGTCTTATCGCTGGCATTAAACATTTCATTGAACCAACGATTTAGTAAATCAATTAATTTATTTATTATTGACTTAAGCCTGTCGTTCGATGTGTGTGTGTGTTTGTGTGTGTATGTTTTGAGTGTGTGTGGCAATCGTTGAGAAACAATCTCTCAAATGGCAGCATCCAATAAAAACTAAAAAAGGCCTTGCGACTCGTCATGTAAACAATGCAAGCAACCGAGCCGGCTACAAAAATACAGGGTGTTCCCCACGATTATCAAATACTAAAAGCATAGTTTATTACAAAAGTGTTTTAAAAAGAAATAAAATACTAAAACAGAACTGTTTAGTTTTGAAACCAATTGTAGAAAGGGTACAAATATTTAATTAAATTTTATAGTTGTCAAAATGATAATAAAATAGCAGTTATAATTATAAAATCTTACAGCTTCCCAAGTTTAACTTTCTCATGCCTTAAATCGAATTAAAAGACAATTTAAGGGAGAGCAAAAATAAATTAAGCGTGAAGTGAAACACTTTCCCTTATTATTATACATTTGAAAGTGCCCAAATTGAAAGCAATTAAATTATAATGACAACAGAATCTGAGGACACGCGTTGCGCTCTTAAATTTAAAAATTTATGATTATCCCCCCTATGAAATGAACTTCAACTTCCTAAGGGAGTTTCATCAAAAAGAGATCAATTAATTAAGAAACTTATCAATTCAATTAAGTGCTAGCCATAAAGCACCCTGTATTTGAGTGGCTCATGCTGGCTTTAATCGATTCATATGGCCAGAGCTGCCATATCTGATGAGCACGAAGAGCCAGACTTGGACTCTGAGTAAACGAATATGAGTGCGAGTGCGAGTACAAGTTTTGGATTCGAGGCAGAGTCGCTGCTGATTGTGCGGCAAACTGTGAAACTGGAGCAGCTTAGCTCCCCCATTTGCCAACAGACATACAGTATATATGTATATATATGTGAGTACATGTGTTCATTCATTGGGGAGGACGTAAACGTGGCTGTGGACATGCCCCCAAATGTGTCTGGGGCACATTATCTCAAAGCCAAAGATCGGCACAGAGACAATCCAAAAACGGAAAGTGAATGCGGTGCGGCACACGCTAAGAGCTAAGACCTGGAAGCTGGTTAGTTAGTGCAGGTTCCCCTGCCTCCCCCTTCCAATCCACCCTACTCCCCCTTCGCTATGCCATAATTCGTCGCATCATCGATTGTATCAATTCAATTGGACGCAGCAGGTGATTAAAAATTGGTTAGAGCTACAAAATTATCAATGTGAGATCGTTGATTGGCCCGTGGTTGTTGTCGTCTCTGCTGCTGTTGCTGTTGTTGTCGATACCTTTGGGAGCTTAAGTTTAAAATACCCATAGAGGAATTATTTTATTTGATTTGTGCCCGATTGCTTTTTAATTTGTAAAGTGGAGGCTAATTAGATCGTCGTCGATCGTCAGATCGTTCGATTGTCAGTTCGTCGCTCGTTTTGTTTGCTTGAATTTCACTTTTCATCGTTGGGAAATTGTGGGGAATTGGACCTTGACGGCGTCGTGTGGGCGTGTTTTATATTTTGAAGGTTTTGAACTCAATTTCAGTTTCAATTTCAAACTGCAAGACTCAAACTGTGCCTTATTTGCTTATTTTTAGGTCACATCATGGCTGGCCAGTGACGGTGCTGAAAATTTGCTGAAATTTGCACAGCTGCAGCTGGACAGTGAGGCGACACTAAAGGCGCAGGAATTGGAGTTTGAGAAATACTACTTCATTGCCAGAGTAAGTCTTAAACCAAGCCCATACAAAGCATTACTTAATTACCTTCATGTCTTTTGTAGAAACACTTGGCCAAGGGCAGAGATCTACACTTGGCGGCCAATAAGATTGCGGTGCTCAGCGAGAGTGCACGCAATCTGAAGACCGCCTTGGATCAGTTCTCGGAGAAGCTGGAAAAGACACGAGAACGCATCGAGGGAGGCGCCAGTTTGCTGCATCTGCTGACGCAGCATCAGCGGGAAACGGCTGTGCTAGGCGAGCTACAGCGTCGCGCAGATGAGCTGGGTGCCACCGCATTTCTGGAGAAGCATCTGCCGGCAGTTATGAGGAAGAGCTCGCTGCCCACAGCGAGCAGCACGCCTGCACAGTCGGCAGCGAAACGAGGCAGTTATCGCTGCAGCTCCGGCAATGGCAGCTCCTTTGAGGGTGCAACTGGTGGCAGCCACTGCAGTTGCTGGCGGGAGAGTCGCAATCTGGAGGACATGGACGAACCCGAAGAGGAGCACGACAACGATCACGATCATGAGAATGACAACGACAACGACTGCGATGCTGAAGGCGATGCTGACAACGATGGAGAGGAGCAGCAATCAAAGATTGCCGACTCTGGAGTCGGTGTCTGCGATAACTGCGAACGTAACCCAAAACTAGCACGCATCTGCTCCTGTCAGAGTCTCAACGAGAAGGGGTAGGAAGCCTAGAAAGTGAGCAAGAGAAAGAAAAGACTTTAATGATTTCCTTATTTTTCTTTAGACACGATGAGCTGCTCGAGGATGAGTGCTTTGAGCGTCCCACAAAGCGCTACATGGACATGCACTCGCCCATGGAGGCGAATGCTCATCTACAGTGCCATGCCTCCAGTTTCGAGCTAACCGAGGAGCTCAGCTGTTTGGAACCAAAAATACAAAAGTAAGCACAAAATGTAACTTAAACTAGTCAAATTGGAACAGTGTCCTATTTGAAAGTTAGTCATAAGGTTAGGTTAGGTTACCCTTCATGAGAGCATAGGTGCATAGGCCACTAGGTGACCCTTAGAAGACCGGTCGTGGAGGAATTTGTTACTAGTAGACCTGCAGGATGCGACAGAGCTTTGGAAAAGTCATCAGCTACCGGGCTCTCTCTTAGAGGCATTCATGCGTATAGTATTGGTGGTCTTAGGTACTTTAACCTAGTGCGTGCTATGTTAGTCATTAAATCTAAGAATCATTTGCATAACCATCTTATTAACACTCTCCTACTCCCCATAGAACGCTTCTATTGATCATGCGCGAAATGATTGGTACCGAACGCGACTACGTCCGCTCCTTGTACTACGTGATCGAGCACTACATTGATGAGCTGCTGCGGGAGGACATTCCACAGCCACTGCGTGGACAGAGGAATGTCATCTTTGGCAATATTGAGAAAATCTTTGAGTTTCATAACTCACATTTTCTGGGTGAACTGGAGCGTTACGAGCGTAATCCCTTAAAGGTGGGCGCCGCCTTTCTCGAAATGGAATCCAAGTTCTACTTGTATGCACTGTACAACAAGAACAAGCCCAAGAGCGACACACTGTTAAGTGAATATGGCACTTCGTTCTTTAAGCCAAAGCAGCTACAGCTGCAGGATAAAATGGATTTGGCCTCGTATCTGCTGAAACCAGTGCAGCGCATGGGTAAATATGCACTGCTGCTGCAGCAGCTGGTGAAGGCGGTGAAGAGTGTGGAGGGTGCGGCACTGCAGGAGATTGCCGCTGATGTGGAGGAACTGCAGCGTGCCGAGGAGATGGTCAAGTTTCAGCTGCGTCATGGCAACGATCTGTTGGCCATGGATTCGCTGCGGGACTGCGATGTGAATGTTAAGGAACAGGGTCGTCTGCTGCGTCAAAACGAGTTTCTGGTGTGGCAAGGACGCGGTGGCAAGAAGACACTGCGTCAAGTGTTTCTCTTCGAGGAGCTGGTGCTGTTCAGCAAAGCACGTCGTTTTCCAGACCATAAGGTGCGTAGTGGAAGAGTTGAAGTGGAACAATTCACTGAGGTAGTTTTTACTTGCAGAATCTGGACATTTATATCTACAAGAACAGCATCAAGACCTCGGACATAGGACTCACCGCACACACGGGCGATTCGACGACCAAATTTGAGATTTGGTTTAGGAAACGGAAGCCAGACGACACTTGGATGCTGCAGTGCATGTCGGAGGACATTAAGAATGCCTGGACCGAGGAGATATCGAAACTGCTATGGAAACAGGCGAAGCGAAATCGAGGTAAGCTTGTAGTACATTTCATGTAAAAGAAGTTGAAGTAACTGGTTTAATCGAACAGAAATTCGCCTGGCGGAAATGTCCTCCATGGGCATTGGCAGCAAGCCCTGTCTGGACATACGTCCCAGTCAGAATCAGATCAGCGATCGTTCCATACCGCTAGCTCAGCTTAACAAAAGTAAGTAAATGTTTTTAACTTAACTGTTGCTCTACTGATACCATTTTCCATTTCCCTCTTAGCTCCCAAGTTGCGTCATGTGGAGCCTGGCAAAGGCAGCATGCGACGTCCCAATTCTTTAATCTCGGAGAGCTCACTCTCCAGCGGTACCAGCACCACGAGCAGCTCCTCCATTAGCGGCGGCTGCTCTGGCCATGAAACCACCCGCCACAGCTTGAATCTCAACTTTAACAAACTAAACAGCAGCAGCAGCAACAACAATCACAACAACAGCAGCAGTAACAGCAGCAACATGGCCACCTTGGAGCTGATCAATGAAACGCAGGCGCTTAAATTGAGCAACAGCAACAGCAGCGAAGTTGAGAGTTCCTCTAGAATGCAGCTGGGCACGCCCACATCCACCTACGCAGGCAGCACCAGTACCAGCACCAGCCGTAGCAACAACCACAACAACAACAGCAAGCGGCATCACAAACGATCAACAACAATTGTTAGCCAGCTGTCCATGGGTATTGAGCTTGACTTGTGCTACTTCTTCTAAGGCGTCACCTGTTGCTTTTAGTTTGTTTTATTTGTTTGTTTGTTAGTTTGTTTACTTGTCTCCTCCCTATGTATATAAACACTTCCTGCAGTATTACTACACACCCACACACACCACTACTGTAAATACCCCCACACACACCCCCAGCTAGTTACCTGTTTATTCCCCACTCCACCCGATCACGTGTTGCATGTTCTTTGTCTCCCGTTTTGTATGATAAATATTTGGAATTGTTCTTATATACTTACACCCATAATGTTATTATTATGTATATATGCAGAAAGCGGCATACTATCCGATATATCTGTAACGCCGGATCAAGATCATGCGCATGCAGCCGAGCAGCTGACGGGCAACAGAGGAAGTTGGTCGACATCTGGAGCAGCTGCATCGATGGCCAGCACCAGCAGCTCATCGGTGATCCTACGTCGCTATAAGTCCTACGCCCATGCTGCCGAGTCCGCTGACCCGGAGAGCAATAAATGAATTTTAAGTTAACCGATGCCCGAATACTTATTTCGAGAGTAAAAAAAAAAACAATTTATAGCTTTAGCAAAAACGGTTTCATCAGATTCAGATTATCATATAAAACATATGTATACTTATTATTATTATTATTATTTTTGTTATTTATTATTTATTTCATTTTAGTTGTGTTAATTTGTCATAAACAATTTTATGCGATTGTATTATTTGCCTTGGATGTTATATTTTCATCCGTTTATTTTCCCCTCCCTCCCAAAATTCCTGTTTTAGAAAATTTGAAATTATTGAATTCAATGTGTCAATGTCGAAATATATTTCATAGATCTTAATCAACCTTAATCTACTCGAACAACCCACATACTCCACACACACACACATACACACAAATCGAGGGGCACTCACCATGTGCCAGCCGAAATGGGCGTTCCGTCGCCCCAAGAGAGGAAAAATCGAAAACGAAATTTATAACGTACAGTTAGTTAATAGTATGTAAATTAAGTGCCTATTTTTAAATAATCGTAAAAATATACATAAATAATTGCATATCTTTAAAATATGAATAATGTATACAATTAATTAAGCAAAGAATTGAATAAATGTTGCTTCAAAACAATAGAACCTCTTTCAACTCTAAGGAAAATTTATTCTGATAGTTGAAAAAAATAAACAGAATTAATTTGTTTAGTATCAGGCTTCCTAATTTTAGTGTTTGATAATTAAGACATAAATTATAGTAGAACCAACTAAAATTATGCCACTAGTTGAAATATATCAGCTTCTTTTTAGCAGTGCTTACGGCCAGTTATTTGGCTTACAAACTGTTTGCTAACTAATTTGATTTTCTTTATCTTCAATTCAATTTTTTATCCGCCTGAACAATTTCTTCTCATGTGTGTTACAGTTGTTTTGCTAACTAAACAACTGTTATTTAATCAACACTTTGTAGCTTAACTTATGCTATATAAAGCTTGGCAAATTGGCAAACATTATTCAGTTAGATTTTAAAAATGAAATACTTAATAATCTTTAGTTTTCTGGCTCTTTACGTGTCCTGCACACATGGAGAAAGCAGTGAACCAAAATGCAAAGGATTTCCAGGTATGTCACATTCATAAGTTTTTAAATTTACTATAGAACTTTGTACCTTCTTAGAAGATGGACAGATTTGCGAGGGTCTTAAGAATCGAGGCGTCACTGGTTGGCCAATTTGCCGTAAGAATGCCAATAACGATATGTGGTATTTTGACACGAAATTGAGAACTTGCAAGAAGTTGTCCTATAAAGGCTGTGGTGGCAGTAAAAATCGCTTTTGCACTCGTAGTTCTTGCGTTAAGCTGTGCAAACGTAGCATTCAATTTTGATATGACTAAAACAACTTAATTGCCTTACTTAATATGGAGAATAATGTTTAAATAAAGTATAACCAAATGAAATGCTTTAATTTTAAAATTACAGAATTTATAATTTATAATTGTTAGCGTTGCTACAAAATAATTCCCAAGTTATTAACTAGCTTAAGCAGACTCTCACTCTCTGCGCTAATTGCGCTCAGAGATCTCTGCCGCTGTTTGTGTGATTGTTCGCGGACGCCAGCAGAGCGAACGAACGGTTTGTGTGTTTGTTCGCTGTCATCTGTGGCGCTAACAAGAAGCACTCTCTGTTTACTGTTTACGTATGCTCTCGCTCTCACTCTCTGTAATTGTATTTAAATAACAATCTGTCGCTTGCTGCTGATTCTGATCGCCTGGTGTTTCACACAAAGAAATCTTCGATTTTAGCCGTTCGGTGAATTTTTTTTGTTTGACCGCTGCGATCTGCAGTGGCCAAAATTGTTAGTAATTCTTGCTGAAATACCAGGCAAACAGAAAGATTAGCAGGTCGCAATGCAAAAATTATTTAACATTAACATTGAGTTAACATTAACATTGAGTTAACATTAACATTGAGTTAACATTAACATCGAGTTAACATTAACATTGAGTTAACATTAACATTGAGTTAACATTAACATTCAGTTAACATTAACATTGAGTTAACATTAACATTCAGTTAACATTAATGTTTACAATAACATTAATATTAAATTAACATTAACATTGCAATAACATTAATATTGATTTAAAACTTACATTGAAATAACATCAACATTGGATTAACATTATCATCAAGTAAATTAAAAATTCATTGCCTTTTTTATCTATAATTTTTAAGCAATTTACTTTTTAATTACCAGTTTGAATTTTTCTCTTCTAGACAGTAAATCATAGAATGTTTGGTGTCTGTCTATCATGCAACTTCTCCTATGCGATATATTTTCAGTAAGTATGTCTTATAATTCCCAAGTGTTTATTCCTACAAGCGCGAGTATAAATACCATCAGTGACAGAATTACTGAACCTGAAATGAAGAAAACCTTTGCAACCCCGAATCATCGTGTGGGCCTTTGCCATTTTGGTAAAGGGACGTAATTCTGACTCATGAATGTATATTTTATACAGGGTAAAAAAATATTTACAAGAGTTATTATTATTCTTTTTGCTTAATTGTAACACATATGAAGAATCGCTGCTGTCATAATCTAATTGTTTAACAGCTTGAGTGAATTGCTAAAAATAGCTAAACTTTTATAACATTTATAAAAATGCAAATCCTAGCTATAAAATGACCAAAGTGTCACACTTTTGATGAAGGTACACAAGAATCACATTGTCTTGTTATCCGCCATGTAGTGTAGATATAAACAGCACATTATCATTCTGTTGCAATTCATACTCTAGTTCGCCCTGAAATTTAAGAATACTGTAATGAAATACTTTTTTTTATTTATTTCAACTTACCAGCAGCTCCCAGTCCGTATCGTTGATCAAAACCAAAATGCCGGGACGCCTAAAAAGCAACAGAAGACAATTGCTGGTATCAAAACACACGGCACGTTTCGGGTGGACTTACACAGTGTCTCCTTGCATAAATAATTCAGGGCGTTCTGTTAGTATGTTGGCATGCATCCATTTGAGCAGCTTCGCAATTGTCCCTGTAAATTAACTGTGCCAATGTTTATTTCAAACGGTAAACTGGAAAATGCTCACATTTCTGTGTTCCGTCCAACGATAGCTGCCGACGCTTGATGTTTCCAAAAAGCAACTCTGCGCCAGCACTGGATTAATGTATTTATTTACTGACTGTCATTAAATGTTTATTCCATTATTAAATACCTAAATTCCAGTAAAAGTTTTAGCTCCGGCGTGCTTTCGTTATCCATCTCGTTTTTGTTATTATTGGCCGCTTGCCGTTCACAATATACGTAAACAAAGCATTAACATACCTGTAAGCTCTTTTTTGCGTTTACAGTGCTCTCTTTGCGTGCCGAACAGTGCCATCCACTTTTGCGCAACAGTGGATCTCTGTTAATACCTTTTTCAAATTTTCTCGCCCACAACTTCTTTAATAAAAGGCAACCACTATCGATGAATATTATTAATTTATTTAGCTTTAATTTCATTAAATAGTTAAGGACATTGACATTTTGTTGGCATTTGTAAAATAATTACGTGTTGATGTTTAAGTTACGCGCACAAAATCGAGAAATAAAACTAAACAATTACATTGCTAGGACGTGTGTGTGCGTGCAGAGTGTATGGGTATATTTACGCGTGTGTGTATGTGTGTGGTAGGTTTAGTTTAATAACATAGATAATATATAAAATAAAAACATAAATTGTGTGTTTAATACAAGTATTTAACTGAAACCCGCGGTTAGAAAACCTTTGCACACATTTTCTTTACTTCTCTTTTGCTGTGTTTGTGTTGGTTAAAGAACTTAAAATAAATAAATAAACATACATAAATTATGTAATGTGTGGCAACAATAGTTACAATATCTTATGTTTTCATCATTTTTTGTTTTTGTTTTTGTTTTCGCGTTCAAATGCAATTACAAATAATAAATATGTATACGTTTTATACAATTTGTTGGTAAAGCATAAAAATATCAATATTCAAGCGAGATTTTCATAAATTTTCTTTTTGACTTTGATTATCTGCAGAATTTTTCACACGATTTTCCCACTTTAGTTTATGCATATAGCTTTAAGTATATTAATTTTTGATGCTATATATTAATAAGTATACAAGCACTCGTACAATAGTTAATTTAATAATTTTTAAAATTTGTGGCTTTTGATTTTAGGATTTCATATTTTTCTTTTCTTTTGTTTTTACCATTTCATATCTAATATTAATATGTATGTGTAAGGCATTAATTTGTTTGTTTGTTTTTGTATATATCGTTTAATACATATGCCGCTCAATGCGCTGTTTTGATCCATTTTTCGTTGAATTTTGTTAATGTTTAATATATTTTATATGGCTAAATCTCGCTCTTGGCCCATATTTTCTGTTTGCTGCTGCTTTCCGCTGCCAAGCCTGACTTAATGCGGCTGCTACTTGGTCTGTTTCGACCTGGGGGATACAGTTGCTTACATCAGCTTCTGCTTGGCACAGTCGGGGCAGAGAATGTCGGGTCCATCGGTGATGAAACCACGTCCAACCAGACTGGCCTTGCAGCTGGCACAGACAAAGCAGTCATGATGCCAATGACGCTCCTCAAACGAAATGAAGCGAGTACCACCAATGCCTGGTTGAAAATAAATTAATTAATAAAATATTTTTTAAATAAAATGAAGAAAACTTACCAGTTATGGGCTTGACACACGATGTGCAGCGTTTGGCAAACAGTTCGCCAAAGCACTCGGCACAGTAAGGCTTCTCATCACGGCTGGTAAAGCGTTGTCCTGCCAAAGTGATGTTACAGTGGGTGCAAGTGAAGCACTCACGATGCCACGGCTCGTTCTTGTAGGTCACACCACCAGAGGTAATAACCTGCAAAGGTTATCAAAAACAGTTAGTAAACTATATCACTGTTTTGGACCTCATTTCTTACCTTGTTGCACTTGATGCAACGCGTGGCAAACTTCTCCTCGTAGCAGCCGGCACAGTAAATCTCCTGCTCCCTGGGTATAAAGGACTTGGTGCCAATGGCCATCTTGCAGACACAGCAGCAGAAACAGTTCTCATGCCACTGACGGGTTTTGTATTCCATTTTCTTGGTACCTAAGACAGAGAGGGAGACACACATTAGACAAATAAATTTCAATTTCCATTACAATTTGAATTCGCATATTGCAACCTTGAACTTTGTGAGTAACTCAATCTATTAAATACCCCAAATTCCAGACATATTCAGGACAATACCCAATCACAGCTTATATTCAATGGGAAATGCATAAAAAATAATATAGAATACAATTTCTTTTATCATTATTATGTGCAGCTGACATGCAACACTCAAAAACAAAACCAGAAACCCAAAAACCCTTTTCCCAGCCCCTTTCCTATACCCCACTCCCATTTCCCAATGCCAACTTTCCTCTAGACTTTTTCATAACAATTAATGCAAAAATTATTCAAATTATCCAGTCTGAAGAGACACGATAACCCTTACAAACGATGGCTTTAATAGTGCCATTGTGGAACAGATTTTAGCCTTTAGCCAAATCTCTTTGGTTTATTTATTGCGTGCTCGAAATTTGTTGCCAAAAATAAGACATGGCACATGAAAATGTCGAATATTTTTTAGGGCCAGGGAGAAAAGTTTTTTTTAGTTTTTTGCTTTTGGCCAAATAAGTTCACTGACTGCCAATTTGTGGTAGTGGGCGGGAAGTGGGTAATTGACTGGAATAATGTCAGGGCGGTCTATCTATTGTTATGCTTTAAATTGCTAGCAAAATTGTAGGAACATCACATATGGCCACTTTACTAGCTTTGTTAGCTTTATGTGTTATAGGCATTAGGAGATAGTGGAGATGTTACCACATGTTAATGTCTGATTTAACGGTTTGAATATAACCAAAGTTATGGCAGTTAAGAGTTAAACGGGGTACTAACCACAAAGCTCAGGTTAAAACAATGTTTATTGACTGCATACAATATTTATGAATTTATTTTAATGTATTTAAAAATATTTCCCAAGAATTTATGTAATTTTAAAGCGAAATAATTTATAAAAATCATTTAACCATTTTAATAAAAATGCTCCTTTCTTTTCAGGATTCATTTATGTAAATTGACTTAATTTTAAAATGCTTTTAAGAAATTAACTGAAGTTATTAAAAAATATACATTAATTGGTTTAATTTGTAAACCATTTGCACCAACTCCACTTTACAGCTTAACTTCAAGCTAGACTTTCAAATAGTTTAAGCCACCAAATGACCACTATTTCGCTAAGTGTAGCTCCACTTGGGTTAAATTACTCATCGCAAAGACATCAACAAACGAAAGCTGCGATGACGTTATGAAGAGCTGGACACACAAAACTCATAACTAAAAAAAAAAACACCACCACATGTGGGTGTCTATGATTCCAACCAATTTTGGCAACACAGATGAGCCATTAAATGGGCAGTAATATTGATAAATTATGATGTATCGCTGGTTTTTTAATTAACATAATTTATGGGCAGTATTAGCCGTTCCACTGATGCTCATTAAAAATGATTACCTGCTTTGGTGGCACGGGGATCACCGATGCGACAATAGTCACCAAGGGAGCAATAGAAGCTGCGATTCTCCTCAACGGCACTGGCATTTGGTAGGAACATGCTCAGCACGGCAATGTCCTCGTTGTTATCCTTTGCCTTCTTAATGCGATCGGCACCAATTGTTTTGGTTTGCAAATGCAAACGGGATTTCATTCTGGAGCTAAGCACATCCACGTCGGTCATTTTGATTGATTTAGGTTTGTGCTAACATTGGTAATGAATTTCGTTGATCAGTTTATATAACTGCAGCACTTTTTGAACTCGTAAACTGGCCCATTAAGTCACGAATAACGGTGTCGATTTGTTTTAACAAATTACAACTGGGTCAGCAGCAAATGTGGACTTGAACTGGCTAACTCATTTGGGACGGGCCAGAAAAAGTCAGAACCAGTTGAGATGTACAATCTTGTGGCTAACCAAAAACTAATCTCATACCGATCTCGCTACTCAATGAGTGTAAGTCAAATAAATACAACAAATTTGGCGACAAGGCGTCTCTCTCTTCGACTCCCCCTCTCTCTTTCACTCTCCACCTCTGGCAATGACATCACTTGGCCCCACCGACAAAAATTCGCAGCTTAGACAACAAGTTTCATTTAAAAAAAAATTAGAGAATGCTTATAAATAAAATAACATGACGTTAAACTACAACACAAAAAAAATCTTCAATACTACCTTCATAAATCATTAAATAATTAACTTTTGTAAGGCAAAAAATAGCCACAAATAAATTGCTTAAAATTTGATGAAACGCGTGCGCAAATTTAAGCAGGAAATTGAAAAAAATCTGAGATTGCCCCCACAGGAAACCGAGTCAGAGAATATGGAGAGACAATTAATATATATAGTATATAGTGAGATAATGCTTTAAAGACTCGAATTGGGCCTCGGGTATCGGATTACTAGAGAACTGTGCAACCACAGCATTATTATGGCTTTCACAGCTGTTGTGGCTGAGCTTGATCCGCAGCTTATTTATAGAATCTATAGACAAATAGACCCCAAACGCCGTGTCACATAATTATAACTAATTGAGCTAGTTGCCAAGTCGCACAACAAACCCAAAGATATCGCCCACAAATTGGCTCGACAGACGCCTACAAACATTAAGACAACGCGTTGAGGTCAAGTGGAGATTGAGTTGGAGATCGAAGGAGGATCGACATTGAAATTCGCCAGTCAATATACGAATATTTATAACTGACAAAGTCTAGTGATCTAAGTAAATGATTGATTGATTGCCGACATTTAATAAAAAACAATACAACAACCTCCCAATTACGTGTCAGCACTGTAATAAAATGGAAAGTGTTTTTCGAATCGTGCTCTGCATTTTCAAAATCGTCAATTCTTCGAGTGATTTGAGCAGAGCTCAGCAAAAATAGCTGAAAGTTTGTATTTCGCTTACACAAAATACTTTTTTCTTTAGCTTGATTTTAGCTGCATGTTTACACGACAGATCTTTATCGGCAGTTATCGTGATATGTGTCTGGTGTAAACCTGTTGTCTTTGGGCCATCGCTGACCCGTCTGTGCAAATGTCAACTGCTTCAGGGATAGACAAACAAATCTTGAGTGTAGATTTATTAGTTTTTCAAAAGAGAAATTGAATTCCCGATTGGTCTGATAAGCCGTAACAACACTTAAGTTTAAGCCAAATGTCATTCAAGGTATCGTTTCTGTGTGTGTGTGTGTGTGTGTGTGAGCTTTTAAGCGGGTTTCGCCTACCGCTGTATGGGTAAACAGGCGCCGTCTTGGGCTTTATCGAGGGCTCTACAGATTTATTGGGTTAGCTACCTTTTCTCTTCTCTTTTTTTTCTCCCTCACGCAATTAATAAAATAAAGTTCAAGTTTTCGTCATAACTTCAATGCGATTTCAATTCAATATTGTTTTTAATGTTTATTTCGCTTTGTTTCAATTTTGATTTCGATTTCATTTCAATTGGCATTCAATTGCAGTGCCAACAATACTCGTTAAAAGAAATGCCAGTTCAAGTGGGCGATGCCCCTCCCCCCCTTTGCGTGCATATTCATGATTGTGGCGTGCTGGTTTTCATGTTTTCATTTTTTCCATTTAGCTCTTTAAATGTGGCACACGTCGATGCTATCGCCACATTTTAAATGCAGCCAAAAAAGCAGCTCAAATTGTTTCCGGTTTTGGGTATGCAATTTCTATTGGACACTCTGCCCCAAACACAGCAATACGATACTGCCACACGATTAGTAAATTCCCCCCTCCTCACCCCTCTCGTTTTATCAACGGTAATGCAGAGGCGTCAGACGATAACTTGACTCCCAAATCCCGTTTCACATTTTGCTCGCATTTCAAACATATTTTCTTTCGGCTACTTCAAATTGTGTAATACTCAACAATTTTGAGTGTGGGTTCAAATTTAACTGTCTCAAAGTGTGGGGATAAGCCAAACGCATATGATCAAAATGATATATTGCGTATACGCAGCGTGTTACACTTTTAGCAACTGCTTTGAATCAGGGCTAGTTTACGAGTTGTGCTGTTGTTACAGTTTATCCGCTTGTTTATAACTTTATAAATTGTTTACAGATTGAACTGTGCCAAATTCGACAGTTGTATAACGGAACGGGAACACTTCCCAGCGTTTAATTAAGTGCGGAAATACTTTTTAATTGGTTTTTAATCTATTGATAGACGCATTCACTGTCGATTGCCGATGTCTTGTTTATAAGATGCGCGTTGCAATTGCAATTGATATCAGACATGCAACACGTTGCTCTAACGTTTGATTGCAATTTCTTTCTGATTAAACAAATTTTACATCCGCGGCACTTGCCGAGCGCTTTGAAAGCCGTTTTGAGACTGAGAATAACCGCCAAAAAAAAAGAAACAAATTAAAGCGAAACAATCAACGGAGCAACGTAAACAGAAACAACTCAACTCAGTTGAGTTGAGTTCGCTTGAGGTGTGGTGAGTTTGGATGTGTTTACTTTACAGTGCGAGTTGAGTGAGTTGAGTTGAGTTGAGCTCAACTGAAGTTGAGTTGAGTGAACAGCTGGCGACAGCGCTGCTTCTCCCACTGTTGTTGTTGTTTTTGCCGCCAAAGATCGTCTTGTTTAACACGGCAGAGGAGACATAACAAGGCAGGCAAGGTGCCATTTAGACTCTTCATGCAATTATGAACTATTTTGACTGGCGGAAACAGGTTACTTGACTGATTGACTGACTGACTGACTGACTACTTATGTTTTATGCAGATAACTTGTTGCTGTTTTTGCTGTGTGCAATTCAAGTGCTTCAAGCCCAGTTTGACATTGCCAAGGCGTTAAGGTGATTCGCTTGAGGAAGCTGCAGCAAATTATGTGGGTTGGCTGCATAATTTTCAGGTGGGCAATGTGATATGGAAATTGTCAACAACAATTGCACACTTTCAAAAACTCCGCCCAGTAGTGGCATTACCTGGAAATTGTAACAGCTACTTATTTGGCCAAGACGACCCTAGAGGCCTATACGGAAAAAAGTCACTAACTTGTTTGATTAATTGCCGACATTAGACGGCAATTTGTGCGTGGGACTCAGCGACACAAAAACAAATCAATTGAATTGCAATAAAATTGTTAAACTTAATTTTTATCAGCACGCAATTAAGCAATAAAACAATTAAGTGACTAAAACTGCAACTCAACCGTTGAAGATTTCAGTTTAAATAAGATAAAAAGAAAGTTTCCTCAACTCAAGCACGTAAATTTAAATGTGAGTCAGTCAAAAACATAGATCATAAACTAAATATAAGCAATAATTTCCATAAAAAGAGAAATACATTAATTTAATTCTACACGCTTATCGGCGATCTTTAATAATAATTCTTTGTTCCATTTTGAACGCTACGCAGGCAATTTAAAAGCCACAAATCATAAGCAACAAATAGCTAAAAAACAAGTTCCATACGCAACAAATATTCAAATAATTATAAATAAATAAAAATAAGAATTTTGGTGAGTCATGAAGCGAGTGCTTAATGTGGATCTGTGGAACAGACTTTCGCATGAATTAACATAGATGACAGAGATGATTTGAAGGCGTTGCCATCGTAGATGCGATAATTCCTCTTAATTTATGTGATTTATACACGAGTGGGGGTGTCATTGGGGTGTCATCAGCACAGGGGGTTGTGATGTAAGCGATTTGTGGACAATTAAAACGCAATTTGTCTAAGACTTCAAGTGTTTTGACAATAAACTAAGCAAATTACACAAATACGTTAAGTAAATTTGATTAGACAATTAGTAAATGCCTGAATTGGTAGTGTAACGACACTTGTCTTCGAGCCACCTCCAAGACCCCCGATGTTCACAGATCAGTATTCAAAATGCCAATTGAAATTGTCATACACGCTCATGTGGGATGCGTTTTGTGCCTGACATTGATTTTGATTTCAGATTTACACTGCATCTTATTTATTTCCCCTCGTAATTGGCAATGCCAGCGTGTAGTACTTTCAACAGTGTTTGCCAATTTTGGTAATGCCTTCAATTGCGGCTAATAAACTGCCGCATTACGTTACGCGAAAGTGTCACGGCCAAATTGGGTACGTGCTTAACACGCTCATTGATACGACAACACCAATTGTATCTGGTGTCTTATCTCAATAAATTGATCATCAAAACAAGAGTCAAGTACTCGCAACTTAATATATTTGTATTTATAAACATTTTTATTTATCTTAACTAAGTTTTATTTGCATAACGCTCCAATTGAATTGAGTATTTAAAAAAAACAATGACAACGAACTTATCAAAAATTTACACCTTTTGTTAGCTGTCACAATGACGTCCACCTGTGAGTTCAGGCCCTGAAACAGCTGGAGACTGTCTGAGTCCCCCTCTAACTACCTCCCTTCCTCCCTCTATATTTATCTTTTTCGAGCTCGTTTTGGTTGCATGGCGTGGGCTGTTTATCGTGACAATGAACTTGCTCCGCACCAAATTGAACTGTACTCAAATGAACTAACGTCTTGTGTCGTTCATCAATTCGAGTTTAAACAGACAGCCAACTTGGACACAAAGTGCTCGTAACGCTCAAATTGCACCTAAAGTAACGTGTAATGAAAACAGATATCGCTCAAAATAAACGTACGGGAATTGCAAACAGAAACTGGCTCCAGGCACCAAGCACCAGGCACCAGTCACTGGACGTGGCACGCACTCAACTGTAGCAAGTTCATTAGGCAGAGCAGAAGCTAAGAGGGAACTGGGAGAAGAGACTAAGTTATACCCTGTAGCAGAAGCTAAGATGGAGCTGAGCTCTGTAATAATAATAATTAGTATTTTTTTAACCACCGTTCTCTGAGATCATTCTGTTGTGACAAAGAATAAGCTTCTTTTCCTAGTGGTTAATAATCTCTTTTAAATATTATTAGGGTAATGATTTTGCACAAAACACTGCTCTAATTCTGACATACCCAGCAGCCCAATACAATTTTTTACAGCGCATACAAATACGCGTCAATTATTTATGTTTATATGCCAGTGCACATTGGAGATTTATGGAATGTGTCGCCAGTTGCTAACAAATTGCTCTCCAAGTGCAATTAATTTGGCATAGTATTAAGCATGCACAAAAACATGCCAGCATCTCCCCCTGACACATCCCCCCTTAACTCCCCCCTCTTTGCTCCATGATCCCAAAGCAAGTGCCACCCACCAGTTGAACCAGTCTTAGCTGCCCATCACTTCACAACGTATCTATTTTTTGGGTGCCGCCCAAAAATATGCTACGAAATAATGTAAACTAATGAATTTCTTACCTGCGCGAAAAACTTCACCGCAGCCATCGCAACGGGAGGCAAACTGAGCATCATAGCAGTTGCCACAGTAGATCTTATCGGCCTTGGCGCCGAACTGCTTGTCGACCAGGTTCAAATTGCACTTGAAGCACAGGAAACAGGCTTCATGCCAGTGCTTGTCTTTATAGGAAAGATCCTGTGTAAGGAATAAAGAAATGTGATTGAAATTTTGGAATAAGTGAGATATCAATTGTATAACATTATGTAGAAACTCTTTTGAAATTTTGTGGAGCTTTAATATGGTGTTTTACTAACTACAATTAAATTTGTCGAGCTGCAGCCTATTAAAATTTCCTCTTCAGTTAAATAATAGTAAAGGAATTTATAGTTTGGATGCACATATACAGACTGAATACTAACTGTTGTTCTTTAATTGCAAATTCAATCAAAGGATTATCTAAACTTTTGACTAATACAGTTTTTCGTCGTATATTTACCTAAAATATTTACATAAAATTAAAAATTTTTATACCCCACAGTCAAAAATTTAATTTTGTAGCTATAAAGAACTTTTCTTTTTACTAATTTTTCTTTTCCCTGATTTATTTCCTACCTTCGAGTCAATGCCAATGATCTTGTTGCACTCCTCGCACGTATTCGCGAACACATTCTCGTAACACTTGATGCAATAGGGATGATCATCGCGGATGACGTAACGCTGTCCAGTGAGACTCTCATCGCATTGCCAGCAGCAGAAATGGCCCGAATGCCAATCCTTATCCATTGCCTTTGTGTACTCGCCACTGAAAATTAACTGCAAAAAAAATAGCACAAAACTTCAAGTAAATACACAATTTGATGGACAGAAAAAAAAACAATTCAAATAAAATATTAAATCAAGTGTTTGCACTCAAATTGCGTGTGGGACAGTGTAAAAATGTTGTATATTTTTTGTTTGCTGTTTGTTGTTGGCTGTTGGCTGTATTCATAGTATTCATTTGGTATAATTTGTTCGTGTTTTTGTGGCACTACTCAATAGGAAAATTAAACATATCGATGCTAGAACTATATGTATCTTTATCTTTCTCTGTATGTATACACTTTTCTTGTACAGTTTATATTTTATTTAGTTTTGTTTTTGAATTCAGTTGTAAGTTTTTTGAGTGAAGTGAGCTGTTTATTTATTGTGCTGTTTTTAGTCTTTATTTGTAGTATGTGTTTCATGTGTAGACATAATATTAGACATTTAAAGACATTTAAAACGACAGTTTTATGTGGGTACCTTTTAGTAAACATTTTTGCCGAGGAAAGAAGGTAGTAAACGTGTCGTTTTGTAAAAGTTTCGAGATATGCGAGTAGTACTTTGGATAGTTTGCTTTGTGATCGATTTAAAGATTTTCTTTCATTTTTTTCGGGTGAAATTTAATCGAATGTGCATGAGAGTTTTCATAATACATTTTGAAATTTGGTTTATCAGATGATGAATTGAGTTACGAAAGTATAGAATACTTATACAAGCCGAGCCAAGTAACATGGCCATCCAAAATACCAGTTAAAACCAGAGAGTATCGTGCAACAAGTCGTTACAAAGGTTGGCCAGGGAAAAGCGGCTTAAAAGAAAGCCATTTGGGTTCTCTACTCCCTTTTTTCATAGCCACCCCTTGCCAACTGTTTTAACGAAACTGATCCACACGGGAAACACGTTACACGTAACACGTTCACCTACCCCCTTTCCTCAGTGGAGGCATCCACCTCGCTGATTTGCACTTCGGATTCGCGACGTTTTGACGTTTTTTTGACCTTCTTCGTTTTCTTCGTTTCCGTCACCGTTTGCATAATTTCCACGTCCGCCATTTTGTTTGCTCAGAACGCAACTAACTTTTGCACTCCAATGACCGACTAAACTTTCCCTCAAATAAATTCTAAAATTATTATTTACTCGAGCACACGAAATTAATTTCGATTTAGCCGAAAATTTTCGCGTTACGTTTTGGACTTTTCCGAGTCGAGATGCCAACTGGCGCGTATGTTTCACAGAAAAAATTTGAAAACCTTTTGAAAATGCTGCGTGTATCTAGTTTCGCCCCCAGAGTCAAGTGTAAAAATAAAATCTCGGGGAGTGCCAATGAGAGATGCTGAGCGTAAGATCAGAGAATTGAGCACAGCAGAGCGAGAGTGAGTGAGATCGTGCACTGTCTGTCTCACAGAGCGTAAAAGAGAGAGGGACCGAGAGAGGTAGAGAGGCAAAAGGCAGCACGCTTGTAGCTGGTAATATAAATTGGCTTAGACAACGGCCAACTGGGCTAATCATTAACGGCATTATTGAATCTTAAATGCAACGTCAAGTTTACAATTTCGCCTGTAATAATTTATACGTGTCTAAAAATATATCAATATGTCAGGTGCCAAAAGAAAATTAGACTGTCTTTCAGTGTATGGGTGTGTGTGTGTGTTTAAGACACACACCTGCAGCTGCTCTTTTATGGGGGGTGTGTGCCGTCCCACGTCATTTACATACGCATGCCAAGATGCTCGTATTGAAATAATCATTTCATTTTCCCAAAAAATCATTTTTCCTTTGTTGTTGTCTCTGGCGCTTGTGCACACGACACACAAAGTCTAAACTACACACACACAAACACACACACAGCTCTTTCTCTTACTAACACACACACACACAGGGAGATCGTCATAGTTTCTGCTCATTTAATGGCGCTCCCACACTCGGAGCATAAATTCCTTTAGTTTTGTCTGGTCTGCTCCCGTCTGGTCTGCAGCGGCAGCAGCAATTACAACAATAAAACCCACCAAAATTACAACAATAATAATTACAACAACAGTAGCTACTTGTACGCTCGTCTCTGCCACATGCAACGTGAATCTATATAGATTTTTAATTGATCTTCTAGGGACAGAGCAGCGTGGGCTGAGCAGCAGTGCTGGCAGTACAGGCCTTTTATAGCTAAATTTAGCTGTTTTACTGGTTTCAAAAATAGGAAAAAAATATAAATACAGTAGAATCCGCTTATAACGACACTCAAGGGACCGACGATTTAACGTCGTTATACCCGGTAGACGCTTTAACCAAAAGGAGACCAACGGAGACCAAGGAGAAGGAGACGGACGCTTTAAGGGGAGTCGGCATAACTGGATTCTACTGTATTACAGAATTTCATAACGAATTCTTTAATAAAAAAATTTTAATTTTTTGAAAAATAAATAATAATAAAATTTTTAATTTATTCTGCACTTAATCAGCACATATCATAGAAACTTATGTAGCAACTATTTTAAACCATTTCTTAAACCTTTTTAACTCTAACTCTGCCCATTTTATTACCAAATTAGCTATTTAAGGCTATTAAATTGCCGCTAACATATCAGCGCTTATTTGCTTAATTAATAAACCTCCTTTATTTAGCTTTTATTATTTTTGAATATTTTTGCAACACCAACAAATTGTTACAGCAATTTTTGGCACAGCAGCAAAACATTAAAATGCCAATGGAAATTGAAATTGATTTTGAGAATTGCAAACAGCTGCAGCTAAAACGTACTGGAAAATGATTATTATTATATGCTTGTACTTAAGATACTTTCAAGTTATTTTATAAACAAATTGTTGAAATACTTGATTGATAATTGAAATGAGCCAGAAGTGAAACTAAACGAAAGTTGAATATCTTAGGCAATTCATCATATGTCTAGCTGGTTGTTGTAATAAATGTAGCTGTATCTTTCAGTGTTTAGGTATCTATATCTGCTATAGACACGCTAACAGCTTCTGTCAGCTGTATCAAAGGGCAAGTGTCCAAGGAAAATAATAAAAACTAAAAAAACATTTTTAATCAACACATTAGAGATTTACAAATTTGTTAAAACAAACAAGTTGACATTTCAATAGCAATCAATTTACAGATACAGATACACACGAGGCCAAAAACAACAAAATGATGATTACATACTGTATATTGTGCACTGAACTGTGGATTTTATGAAAAGTTGGCAAGACAAAAGGCTAAGAAATATAATAATTAAGTTCTGGGCAGCAAAGGGCAAGCAGCAAGTTCATCCCTTGTCTGCGATCTTGGCCAATAATTAGCCTTGTCGGCGTTACCAATTTGTGTGGCTCAGCATTAGAACTATTTAGGAAATCTAAGATGGATTTCTGGTGTATAAATAATGATACAATTTTATTGAATTAAAATTTATGCAGAGATTAAAAGACATTCCCTATAATAACAGAGTATAATTTATGAGTTGTCTATATAAAATATTAATTTTTAAAAATATCTACTAATTTGATTAATAGTTTAATCCATAAACTTTAAACATTTAAGCCCTCAAACCTCCTAACTTTTTTCTAACACTCTAAGCTTCCATCCTTTGTAGATCACCTAACTAGTACTGTGTATTTTTGAACCAAAAATTCTACTCGTGCTCTGAATAAATAAAAGTTGCTTTAATTATAAACTAAGTCAACGATATGTAAAATTTTCTAACGATTGAAACTCGCGAGCGAGTGTATAATTGCAAGCAGATACACACAGGCTATACACATACATATATAAATTTCTATGCACATAGTATGACAACAACAACTTAACAACAACAGCACGAAGTGCAATGGAGCAGAGTGTAATGCAATCTTGAGTTTTGTCTATAAATAAAATTGCATTTTGCTGTGAATCTTTTGATAAAAGTTTGCGTGTTGTCGTGTGTGAATTGCGTTCAGCATCGTTGGCATTAATCATTTTATATATTTATGTTTTTTGTTGTTTTTTTTTTCTTGCACGCAGGCGTTAATTGGGTCATAAATCTATATATTTTCCAGATTTTATTTTTAATAAATTCGCTCGATAAAAGCAGCATGAAAATGCTCAAATTATGGAAATTAAATGTCTGGCGTTGATTTTCTATTTTCTTCTTGGAAAACAGTCAGCTTAAGTGATGAAGTGGGCGGTAAAGGGGGAAACTACGTCAGTGGGTCGATCTGTAAATGATCAACACAATGATGAGTTCAAGTTTAAGTTTGTTGTGGAAAAACTTGAAATGATTTTTGATTTGCTTGTGTCACAGCAAAATAATATTATAAATAGAAAAATGGCTATTAAATGACATTTAACCATATCTTGCACGCGGCACAAAACATCATTAATTCGTGGGGCATTGGAATGGGGAAAGCGTAAAAACACGTCAATAAAAAAACAAGTATGGCAAAAATGTGTGTACACGATGGGGAAAATAAGCAACAACAACAAGAAAGGCATTTAAATGAAAAGGTGTTTCATTTTAGTGGCATGGCCAAAATGAATATATTTCGAAAATCATTTGCCAGCAGTTTCAAGCGAATTTCAAATTATTTTGGCCAGCTAAAAACATATATAAATTAGACTTATTTATATATATGTTCGGATGCTGTAGATAAATAATGCAAACAAGTACAAATCGCTACAAATTTCGTTTGAAATGCAAATATAAACTGAGAAATACCCGTACCTGTTTGGAATTCAGTAAACAATTCCGAAACTACCGTTTATTTTAACACACGTGTCATACTTTTATCGCTGTGAACTGTGCTGGTGCAGGTATCAGAAAATATTAAATAAAATTTTAGCTGGCAGATTTTAAGTGCGCCAAATGTTTGCTACACACAGGAAAAATGAATTCATGTCAAAGACAAACTATTGAAAAAGACTTTTTGGCAGCGAATTTCGCATGTTTTGCTTTGTACCAAACGTAAAAATACTAAATTTATATATTATATATCTCTGACATTATGCAATTGATTATTATAAAAGTAGACCCTGTGCTCTTTACAAGCAGACAATTAGAAATGAGTTGACTAGTATAAAACAAATAGATTTAAAAGACCTCTCAAGTGGCTACAAAGTGAGCTGCGTAAACAAATCACTCGAGTGACACACTTTCCTGTTTCTCGTGTCATTAATATTTTAGCGCGAAAACGTACAAAAACAACAACAATTAAGTTAAAGTCAAAACGCAAAGATTTTTCAATCTCTGATCATTTTGACATCGCTTTGCATTTTGTACCCAGCTGACGATTCTACTTAACTTGACAAAGGATTTGACAGACAAAAGTTGACAACATTATTTCAGCGCAACTGACGGAAAAATTTATTATTATCCAAGTGCACGAGTTTGGGACTGGTCAAAGAAAATCAAAAAAACCAACGCAAACAGAACAAGAAACAGAATTTAAGTTGCAACCATTTGAATGAAGACAATTCGTTGCATACTTTTAGGATGGCTGCTTTTATACCTATAGGAACAGCTGTGTAAATAAAGCGATTAAAGGTTTCTTTAATATATAAAATTATATATTGAGGGCAGTAAAAAGTGTAAAATCCATAATTAATTTAATACAGCTATTAATTAAGACATTAAGCAACGAAACCTGAGACACTTTGGACACGCAATAAGCAGATTTTAAAATCCAGTCATTAAATTCAGTTGACTGATGGAAATGATGTGTGGGATAAATGTATTTCAGCCCCATGACAGTTTAAGTATATTTTGCGGCTGCATGACAAGACTATTAAAATAATCCCATCAAATGTGCTCCTTCTCATCATTCCTCTCCTGCTGTCGATCCTCCCATGCGGAGTCAACACATGCTCGATGACATCATGCGACTGAAAACAGCCAAAAATGCAAATTGGGCCAAGCAAATGCTATAGTATATATAAGTATATAGTATTTACTATAGTATATTGGGTATATATGGTAGGTGCACTCGAATATAGCCAATTGTCTCACGCTGAATGTCAGTGCACTTGGCGCATGCAGTTGGGACTTTACGTTGATAATAATCATGACGACGATTGACATAATGATGATGTTGATGACGGGGCAGCAAAACAGTGATATGATCTCAATGCTAGAGCATTTTTCGCCCCGAATAATCCGACAAAGACCAAGAAAAAGACGCAACAAAGAGACGAGAAAAAAACAGATACAAATAGTTGAATATTTGGCGAAATTTTTGGTTGTTTTGGGGGGATAATTATTTATAGATGCAACGGAGCGCAAAACATTGCGTCAGCTGCAGTTTCTGAATGAAATGATTACAACGAATGTTTTTCTTCATATACAATTTTCTTTTTTTTTTTGTATTTATTTTCAGTGTATCGTTTAAATAAATAAACTAACAAATAAATCATACAATATAATAAACATAATTATAATAAGATGTAACAGTAATCCATTTCTCTTTCGGTATATCGTTCGTGTTGTTTTTGATTTTGGGTCTCTGCTCGTTAGTATAATACAAATGTGATCTGATCCTAAGTACATTCATGGATGGTCATGGGTATCCTCAGTGCGTAATCGAAGTGCTTGTTTTTGGATGCTAAAATTGATTTGGACTTGAATTTTGTACAGCGTGGGATTTTTTGTGCTTTTGTTTGGGCTTTATGAACATGTCTATAAAAAAAACAATTAAAAAGAATTTAATAAATAAGTGAATAGTGTAGAACAATAGCATGCGTTTTAGAAAAGCGGATAAAAGTTAGCGTCTTTGAGTATGTCAAATGTGTCCACTACAGAGCGAGCTGGAGCTACACTGGGCACGTGTTCCGGCGGCTCCTCGAAGGACGAGGCTGGTGTCAGGCACAGACTTTGTCCCACACTTATGCTGGACAGCAGATTCTGTTGGGTTGAGCCTGGCGTAAGATTTGTTGAAGCGGACACGGTGATGGGCGCAATCTCCGACAGAGCTGCCACCAAAGCCTTATCGATGTCCTGCTCCTCTGGCTGCACCTCCTTAATCTCCTTGGTCAACTTCTTGCGTTTCTTTGTCTTCTTTTTCAAAGTTGTTTCCTCTGTTGTCTCGAATTCGGCTATGCCCTCGAGTGCTTCTGCAGCAAAGCCAATGCTGCTACGTGGTGAAAAGAGCGCTCCATTCAGCTCCTCATTGTTGGCACTGCTCTTGGAGCTGCGTCTTGAGCGCACCTTTCGCTTGGGTGCTTCTGTTAGGGACTCTACATCTTCAGAGTTACGACGATTATATTGTTGGTTATCTGAATCATTATCATCTTGCAGTTCCTCCTCTGTTTTTATTTCCTTACGCGACTTCTTCTTGCTCTTTTTCTTTTTGGGCTTTTCGTTGAGCGGTTCCTCTGAGATGTTGGGCTGTTCGGCTTCCATTTCTTGATTATTAGTGTCTCCGTTTTCCAGCCCCTCCTCAGGCACATCGGGTAACTTCTCCCGCTCTGGACTACGACTAAATAGCGTAATGCTCTCGCCGCCTAGACTAAAGCGACGCAGGTCCAGGGACTCTTCTGTTTCAGTAGCATTAATTTGATACTGATCTTCAGTTACCAACAATTCAAACTGTTTGTCCACCTGATCTTCAGTCAGTTCATCAGCTGTGTTCATACCGGTTAAGGGTTGACTTTCCTCTGCTGGCACTGTCGCTGCCTGAGGTTCACTATCGTCCAATTTGAAGTTCTTGCGCCAGTTGTACTCCCTTTTAGGCTTGTAATTCAGATCCACATCAATGTCATCCTCTGGCACTCCAACCTGTAGCTTGGGGCTGTACCCATAGCGCGTTCTCAAACGAGTTGACTGCCGAGCTGCCACCTGAGCGTCTCCTAAATAACGTATATCTGTATCTCTGCGCTCGCTTTCCAGCAAGCCAATAGATACATCAATGTCCCTGTGCCTGTTAGTCTCCTCAACTCTGTCCAGCTCCCTTGTCTTGGCCCACAAAGCATAGCGTTCACTGTCCGAACTGGATTTATCCTTATCAGATTCACTTTGATCCGCATTTTCGGCATTCAATTGCTCCTGTATCATTGTCTCGTACTCTCGCAGTATTCCCGATTGTTTGCGATTCTTCACTGCATCGTTGTAGATCTGTTCAATAAAGGAGTCGGGATCGGAGTAGGTGCCACCCACAGCGCCATCGTCTAGGCCATATTCTCCCAAATCATCGACATTCTCAACTTCCTCCCAATCATTTGCCCCTCGATTCGCATAACGATCGGCATTTCTTTCGGCTTCCTCGCACTCGGAGGTATCGTGATGGGATTCATCCGTTGGCTGAGTTCGTTCGTTGTTATCCGAGATGCCCTCATCTAATTCAAATTCATATTCATCATCATCGTCGATCTCAACGACCGTTTGACGATCGTCGCTCTCATTACTGCTGATATCATCAATTACAGGGTATTCTCCGAGTATGTCGTACTTGTAAATGGCGCTAGTCTCATCAAATTCAGCCGCTTCTGCCTCTGCAGCCAGCACAGCACGTGCCCAAGATCCCTCCGAGATATACGTAGACTTCTCCTCCGCACTTTTCTCCCTTTCTTCCATCAGACTCAGCTCCAAGTTGGCCAAGTCTTGGGTGTAGAAATCCTCTTTAAACCAAGTTCTTTTGCCTGTCAGTGAGCGCACTTCAATTTGCGATATGTAGACGCATTCATCACTGGGATACTCCTCCACAGGCTGCTCCTGCGCCAAGGAATAGCGTCTGAAATGATGATACTCCTCAGGTTCCAAGTCCGCAGAGGGATCCAGTGGAACGATTGCTGAGTCCGAGGCGCGTCGCTCACTCTGCAAGAAGTCAGCGTTGAGGTAACGCGAGAAATTCTGAAAGTTCACGCTCGAGGCATTAAACTGATCCAACAGCTGATCCTGTAGCTCCCGCTTGGCTACCTCTGCTTCAATATTCTGCAGAGCATGTGCATCTAGATCATCCCGAATGGGAGAACGACTCTGGCTGCGTGAACGTTGAAACTCCGCTGTGCGATGCCTTAGATCATCCAGTTGTGATGTAATGCCCATGTCCACAGATTCGCCCACATAGGTGGATCTCTTGAAGCCACCAGCGAGTGCCTCCTCCTTCATGCGCTGCGTATCCTTGACCTCCTCGGAGAAGGTGCGCTCATATTCACTTGTCTTGGGTTTGGCACCGAGACGTTTCTCCGTCTCTGCTTCATCCGATCCACTCGCCGTGACCAGCGAGTTTAATATGGCTGCTTGGAGTTCACGCTGTGCTGCCGCTAGTTCCCTGGCCTCATCAAGATCTACACAAGGAGAAGGACTACGAGAACGTTCCTCGACTACCCCCTCCAGGTCCAAAGACTCTCCGACATAAGTGGAACGCTTGAAACCGCTTACCAAGAGCTCATCCTTAAGATCACGCGCCGCTTCGGAGTAAGTGCGTTCGTAGTACGTTTTAGGAGGTGTCATCAAACGAATTTCCATCTCCTCACTTGCGCTGTTCAGTTTTTTAAGTGCCTCCAAGTCCACCTCGTGTTGCTTGGCATTGGCCAGGACACTCTCCAATTCGGCGCTGTTCATGCGTAGGGTTCTCCTCTCCGAACCCTCTAAGTTGAGCATAAGATGGAACTTGGATGAATCTTCATCTTCCGAACCCGATGGGCTACTCGGTGACTTGGAACGGGAAGGTGCAGGGGATAGCGAACGGGAACGAGACGGTGACAGTGATCGCATATCCCGATCAATTTCCATTTCATTGGATTCCTCATACTCGTAGACGTGCTCCACAATAACCCGAACTTCGGGCTCTGGCGTCTTAGCCCTTTCCTGTAGCTGCTCGAAGAACTCATCATTTTGTGCTATCAATTTCTCCCGACGCTTTTGCAAACTGTGCTCCAAATTGGCAGCACTGGGAAGCGGAGATCTCGAACGCGAACGAGAGTGGGAACGACAACGATTCAAGCGCAGTTGCTCAAAGAGCCTGGCCATGGATTCAGGTGTATCTTCGGGTTCCTTTTCGTCTTCTTTAGGCTGTTCTGGCTCCTCGGTTATTTCAATTGATATGGTGGGCACAGGCAGCGGAATTGGAGCGGTCAACGGTTGAGGAACTGGAGCAGTCGACGGTTCAGGAATTGGAGCTGCCAAGAGTTCAGGAACTGGAGCTGCCATCGCGTCAGGGATTGGAGTTGTCACTGGTTCAGAAATGAGAGCTATCATCGATTCAGATGTCGGCACAGGGGAAGTGGAGTTGCTTCGTTGTTTTTCCTCATCCTGTAGCCTATCGAAAAGTTCGTCGTTTTGCTTAATGCGCCTCTGGCGTCTTGTCTCCAAGCTGCGTGCAATGTTATCCGAGGTGGGCAACGGTGAACGAGATCGCGATCTGGAACGAGAATTGCGTTGAGCTCGCATGGTTTCCACAAAGAGACGCATCTCTTCTCGGCTTGGAATAGGTTCTGAGTTCTCCATGCTCTCATCTAGCATGGCATTGATCTCAATAACAGGTTGAGGTAGGGAGATTTCCGAATGGTTTTCATTGGGTTCCAGTTCCATTTGATCGTTTGAAGGTGTTTCCAACTGGCGATCCTTCTGATGAATGCTCTCCTCCAGATCGGTTATAGTTTGTGGCTGCGATCGTGAGCGTGAACGGGATCGTGGATGTTCCTCCGTAGCCTCAAAAACCATAGGTACAATGTGATTGAGGTCGTTACCATTTTTCAGATCATCTGCCACATTTTGTAGCGGTAACTGATCCACTTGAACTTCATTTCCATTCATTGTAGTCTCCAGCATTTGGAGGACAGATTCACAATTCAGTTCACCGGCCATTAAACCATCCTGTGTATCGTCGAAGACCTCTAAAGTGTGTTCGTTGTCCACGTCCATGCGATTGGCGACGTTTCTGGGCTGCGGTGAGGGATTACGTGACCCAGGTCGAGATCTTGAGGGATTTACCGATGCAGTAAAATCATAAAAGTCACTTAATCCCTCCATGAGCAGACCGTATTCATCCCTCCAAGGAGCCGTGTCCGGTTGCTGTACGTTGATGCTAGGCGGTGGGGTAGTCACATGACTGGCTTCCTCCGATTGTCGCCAACGTTCCTCGTAATGATCCATTTCATCGATGCGTGGACTGCGTCGTAGGCCAGGAGAGCCGCGTCGGGGCTGCTCCTCCGTTGCTTGGGAGGTTTGCAGCTTTAAAAGCGTATGAGGAAGCGAAAGCAGAGGCAGAGGTGGAAGCAGAAGCAGGTAGATATAAGGCATATGAAAGGCAAATGGAAAGCGGTTAAAGCAAGCAAGAAAAAGCCTGACCAAGTTGGGATTAAGTAGGCCAATGAACTATAACTTGGCCTTAACCTGGCACTTACATTGGATTTAATGTCGCTGCCGCTAGACTCCGTTGTCTTGGAGCTCTCCGTGTTGTCCTTGTCCTGGTGTTAAGATATTTTAGTTAGAGTACTCTATCCTCAAACCAGAAACACTCACCACTTGCTCCTTGGAGCGCTGCTTGAGTAACGTTGTAGCCGCCAGTTCATTTTGTTCGTTGGTCGCCTCCTCAAACGAGGACGCTTTGGGATTGTTCTTTTCCGGCTCGACTACCTCCTCACCGGAGGCTCTTCTCTCCAGTTCCAGTTCCTCCTCGTTGATGGACAAGGCTTTCTCGCGTTTCCAAAACTCTGTGTCCTTGTAGTGCTCGGGCGTTACTTCACCCCAGGGATTTATGCTTTCCTCGCCGAGCATTTCCAGTGAACCGGCTACATCTGCTGATGGTTTCGCATCCTTTGCCGGACTTCGTTTGTGGCGTCTGTGATGTGACTTTACACGCAGTGTTGGCTCTGTATACTTGATTGGATTGTAGTCCTCTTTCTCGCCATGTCTCAGCTCCTCTTCCTCGAGAGAAGTGAACATTTTGAGCTCCTCGTCGCGTGAGGCGCGTGAGTCACGCGATGAATTGGAGCTGCCACTCGAGCGTCGCTTCTTAAAGGCACGTCGGCGACCTGAGCCATCCTCCCTGACCAATGGACGACTCTTGATGCCGTCTAGGGAACGTAAATAGTCCTCGGTGTACTGCACATCGGGCACATTGTCCTCCCCCTCAGGTTCCAGACGCTCCTCCTCCGTGAACTGTTGAGAACGCTCTTCGGACGGTTGTGTGCTGAATGAGGACTGCGGACTGGAAATGGGATCCACGGAGGAGCCTTCATCGGACACTCCTGGAAACATGAGCGTCTTTGACTTTACCATGTAGGGATCCAAGCTGCTGCTTCCTTGTCCAAGCTGGGTTTTCACGCGCTGCACTACAACCGGTTCTTCGATCGCCTCATTAACCTCCGCTTCTTCGAATCGCGGTGGCAGAGTCTTTTTTATACACGGCTCCTCCACAACAGGAATTTGACCCGCATAAAGTGTCTCCTCCTCCGCCTTTGCCGCCTCCAACATGCGTTGATGCAACATGACCATTTCCTCCTCCGCCTCCATAAAGAGTCGTGCATTTTCCTCAATTGACCTTTGTTTCCTCTCCAGATTCGTTTTGCCGGCCGCCAAGCGACGTGACTGCTCCAGAATGATGGCCTCCTCCTCAAGTTCACTCTCCGTTGCACTCAAGTTCAGTTCTCGCTCCGCTGCCAACAAACGCTCCACAATTTCGTCATCTCTCCTCGCCTGATCATCGTCCACTTCCAGTAGACTTCTCTCGGCTGCGGCTTCAGCGAGTTCCCGTTCGCGTTCCACTTCTTGACGTTTCTGTTCGGCTTCTTGCAATTTTCTTTCATTCTCCTCTTGTTCGCTTTGTTGCTGTTTTCTTGCGTTTTCCTCTGCTTCGCGTTGTTGTTTTTCCTGCTCTTGCATACGCTTTTCATTTTCTTGGTATTCACGTTCGCGTTGCTTTGCAGCCTCAAACAATTTTCTTTCGTTTTCTAGGCGTTCTCTTTCCTCTTGTTGTTGCTTCTCCTGCTCTTCGCGTTGACGCTCTGCTTCGATGAGTTTTGTTTCATTTTCTTCACGCTCTCGCTGCTCGGCTTCCCGCTGCTTTTCCTGCTCTTCACGTTGGCGCTCTGCTTCTAACAATATTCTTTCATTTTCCTCACGCTCCCGCTGCTCGGCTTCCCGCTGCCTCTCCGCCTCCAACACTTTGCGCTCGCTTTCGGCCGCCTCAGCTGCCAAACGGTCTTGCTCGGCCTTTTCACGCTCCTTGGCCAACTTGGACTCGGCCTCCGCCAGCTGTTTGCGTGTCTCCTCCTCAATTTGACGCTGGCGCTCCAATTCGGCAGCCAAGGCCTTTCTCTTATCCTCCGGCGACTCCAAGCGGAAGCCATTGCTGTAGGGCACTCCGTCCTGCATAACATTGCTACCGAATGCCGCTTCGCGAGCTGCCGCCTCGGCTAGTTCCTTGTCCAGACGATCCCTTAGACGTGGCAGCTCCTGCGCATCGGCAGCAACATCGGTGGCTTCGTTGGCGTTTGGATGCCGGCAGGTCCAGTGATAGAGATGTTGTGCCACAAAGGCGAATTCCAAGGCACCCAAGTAACCTATGATGAGCGAGAAAAGCAATTCTCCGACGCCGGTGAGCATCTCATCGGCCGCCATGCTGATACTCCTCTCCTACTGTGGCTTCTTTTACTTGAACTGCTCTTGCGTAATCCTGCGAGCTGCGTTTCCCAGGCACAGACGGTTTCGCCAGTCACAACTGCAATGTCTGGGATGGGAATAGACACTGCCTATGTATTATATAAAATACAACACGCACTCAATTCGGCCCACTCAGTGGCACCCCCAGAAAAAAGCACTCAGAAAATCACTCTCGCGGCACTCAGGGCACCAGTGATTAGGTAATTCAATTAAAATTTTCGCTAGTGCGAAAATCGTGCGAAAATTGATGAGTGCTGTGGGGGAAAATATACACAAAAATTCCGGATACCTATATATAAATATATCTTTTTGATATTTTAGCACTTTTCACTTATTTTTTGATTTTTTCCCCTTTTGTTGGTAGGCACGAGGGGTCGTTTGTGTTGAACGCGGCGAAGGCACAGTTGTTGCCAGTTAATCGATCGTCTTGCAACTGATTAATGCGACTGACTAAGGGCCCGACACTCAAGTGATTCACACGACAAAGCCGCTAATTGGCCACAAGAACACCGAGAAAGAGAAAGACCGAACGGTACACAGAGTGGGAGACTGGGCGAGAGGGAGAGAGGCAGAGAGCGCGAACGGGTGTGCAACTATTTTGGCAACAGCTTGACAAATCGAAATTGGTCAACGGCAAACAAAAAAAAAACGTTTCTAATCAGCACGGCATGTAAATACCGAATGAATGTTTTGAAACAAATGAGTTTAAAAAATATTTGAGAATTTTCTTTTTATGTTTTCTATTTTCCGTTTGCTATTTATGTTTTTTAATCGCATTTTTTTCACATTTTCTTTACGCTTGGCCTTTGCGTTCCGTTGCATTGTCAATGTCGTTGCGTCGTTGCCACAGTTGTTGCTGCCATAAATTTGTGTGGCAACACAACACATACTCACATTAATTGCGAATAATAAACAACATTCAATTCGCAGCGTTCTCGCATTTTGCGTTTTCAAACCATTTAACAATTTCTAAAACTATTTTTAAGTATTTCTCGATTTTTTTGTGTGTGTTTGATTTTCTCATAAATATCTGAAAAATGTGCCAAAAATAAATGGGTCGTCGCCTGTCGGTTGATTTGTTTGTTGTTAATTTGCATTTTGTTTTTGTTTGAGAGGAAAGCGAAAGTGTGCAAAGAAGCTAAAAACAATAACAGAAATAATGAGTAGAAACGCTTGACAGCATTCAACAAAGAAGGCGTGACCGATCGCCTTAAAGAACACAAACTAGATTCAATGCCAAAGAGATTGAGAGCAAACGAAAACAGATGGATTATCTAGAAGAGTTCTTTTAGAATTGAGTACTTATATTAGTATATAAGTTTATGTTATGATATGTTTAAGTAGTTATCAAATAAGTACTAGAATTAATAACCCATTTCTTCAAATACTTTTTTCAAGAAACAAACTTATATATTATTTTTATGCTTTTAGTTGTTTTCTTCTTTAACCAATATACCCTTTTAATAATTTTAAGTTTTATTACTATTATTGTCACAATATTTGCCTTGATTTTTAGCTATATTTTAAGCACTGTCAACACAAATTTCAAAAAGCCCAGTTGATGGCTTTTCATTTTGTTTTTCTTTGCTATGATTGCCACTCACTGATTGCTAGCGGGAATAAATATCTCGTGAGCTACGCACGATGTCAAGACGTCAAGAACCAATGTCTTGAAATGAACTGTCAGTTGGCAGTGTCGCATTTTAGCCCTGGTAATGGCCAATGTGCAGTATGGCCAAGGGAAGCGCTCACATTTTCTATTCTTTTTAATGCCACAACATATGAAGTTCAATGAAAATGCCAAAGCTTTCAGAACAGAAATATTAATAGGGAGGGGGTAAATTGAGCGGACACACCTTGTCCATTAAAGGTTGCGCGACAGATAATAAAAGCAGCGCTCTGAGTTAAAACTAAAATTACAGAAAAGGGCAACGAGCAGCGTGTGCTCAAATTCAATTAAAAGCTAGAGGAAATAAAGAAACAGCCTGAAAGTGGGCTACAATTTTTTACTTAGCGAAAGGCACTCGAATCGCAGCGAGTCATTAGCACAGCGGGTGTGGGTAGTGTATTCGGTACAAATTAAAACAAAGACTCACCTCATCACAGCCCGTGCAGCGGGGTTTCAGCATTTCCGCATAATGACGCTCGCAATAGACCTTGTCATCGTGCACACAGTAGGTGAGATCCACGAGCAGCTCGTTGCAGGTGCTGCACGTGAAGCACTTTGGATGCCACATGACACTCTCGACGAATTTGGGTGCAGCCACAATTAGTTCACCGGCACCAATCTCATTATCACAGTGCGCACAGTGCTCATCATAGGGCGCATCCTTGATATAAGCTACAAGCAACGGAAATAATCATGAGTAATTAAGTTGAGTAACTTATTCTTTTGGTAAACTTACCTATGTCAAGTGCAATTTCATTTCTTGCAGTGACAAAGTCCTCGAACGATGCCTCATGCTGCACCTCCAAATGCTTGCAGTGCTCCAATGATAGATCCTGCTTGGGCAGTTGATATGAGATCTGCTGCTCACGCAATCGCGCCCCTTCGCTGCCCAAACGTGGCACCTTCTCTTCAGGCAGCTGATCAAAGTATCGATTAACCCTCGAGGAGACGCGTACACCTGGCGGCACCCACGTGTAGCCCAAGTCTCTTGGCTCCACACCCGAATCCGCTGGCGAGACCAATTTAAAGCCCAATCTCTCGTGCACATTGGTCGTCTGTTGTTGATAAATGGCATGTGCCTCTCGCGGACACTTACAGGACTGGCAAGTCTTCCTGAAAGCATAAAAAGTAAAGGAACGTTAGTAAGCTGGAAGACTAGAGCTCCAAGCACCGCTTTAAAACGCTTAGAAAACACGACTGAATGTTTTTGTTTGGAATGCTGTAATCGTCCTCCGGGAGGACTCCTCCCTGAGACATGGAATATTTTACGGCAACGCTTATATGAGTATATGCACACACATGGAAGCTGTTTAAGGCGCTAGCTTACGACATACCCTGTGGAAGCTTATTCTCGGTCACTCTTCTCACACATGTTACAAATAATTGTCCTCTCTTGCTCGCACTGTGGATGCTAGCATAAGCTGCACATACACACACATACAGACAAAGCCGTAAGCGCGGTCTATAGGCAAGTATTGTGGAAGCGTGCTCTCTTATCCTCTCTCGATCACAATGTGGATTTCAGCTTCAGCTGGCTTACAGCTCGCTCACTTACACACACAACTTACTGCTCAACCACACATACAAGCATACAGACAAGCATGTGTGATTGCCAGCTTACAACAAGAAAACTGTGCGGCGCTCTCCCTCTTCACACTCACCACTTTTTGCTTGAATTTAAGTACGCCTGGCATTAAAATATGGTGATCCTCCCAGCCCATCAAACAGGCAAAGTAAATTCTCTTGATTATAGGTTAGTTTCTCAAAGGTTTAATCTATATAATTTTCACGCCATAGTCTAAACCATTTAATAAGTTCACAACAGCTCAACTTGTGTAGAGTGCATTGCTACAATGAACTTCCGCTATTTGTAAACGGCGCCAGCGAAAGCTTAAGGGGTGGCGCCATCTAACGGCAGCTTTCATGTGTATTATGTTGTACTACGGTTGCTTACCTTACAATGAGATCGTAAATTTCTTTTTTATCGAATACTTTGCAGTAAATATTGAGGACATTAAGGCACGCATAGTGCATACCCGTCCAGGGCACATCGGAAGCTAATGCCGCCCACAGGGGGCACTCAGCGTGACGGTCCAGGTCGAGCATTTTCACCATTTTATGTTGACTTTACGATACTTTATGGCAACTTTTCTTGAAGTTAACTGCACTTTGTACTCGGCAGAGAACTTGGAACTTTTATTATGATTATGTTTATTATTATTATTGCTTATTATTTTTGCTTTTATTTCACTTTTAAATTAACTTGCTTTCTTTTGCTCTCCCGGATTCATTTAAAGTTTTACTCGTATCTTCTGTATATGTATCTGTATTTGTTTCGGTTTCGGTTGCTGTTTCTGCTTCGTTTTTATATCTGTTTCTGCGTTTTTTTTTTTTTATTTTTTTCTGTTTGAATCATCAAAATTGTTGGTTTGTTTTGGTCATGGGAACGGCCTCTTAAGCAGTTGGACGCCTCGAATCGCGTATTAAGAAGAAATTGAGAATCAGTTAAAACATCTCTCATTTGGCACGTCTGCAGCTGTAGCTGTATCTATAGCCGTGTATCTGTATCTTTGTCTGTGCTGTGGATTATTTGCTCATTGACATTTTGATTAAGGTGTTAAGTTGAACTTTTATTCATTTGCTTGCTAAACAAACGATACATTTAAAATGCTCGCATTTGTTTACTATCGAATATTTATTTATATACGCCCAAAATAAGAAAACAGAAAAAAGAATAAATGCTTAGTTTATTGTGGAATGGCTAAAACATTGCAATTAATTGACTGTTTACTTATTTTTCAATTAGATAAAAGTAATCAGCGTCATAAATAGACTCACACCCAACAAACACACAAATGCCTAAATGATGGAAAGGGGCATCATTCGGCATGAGCTCATATGATATGTTTAAATGCCATGCCAGCTACCGATCCAAGCTAAAATGACCAGCACTTTGGTATAAAAGGTATACATACCCCTCCACTCAAAGAAACTCCCATAAAAAGAAGGCAGAACTAAAGGTAAAGCTGAAGGTAAAGGTAAAGGCATCAGTGCATGCCTGAAGGCAACTTTCTGATAAGATTAATAAAAATGCCGACTTTGCCACACAGACAGCAACTGTTAGGGTGACTGTGTGATGTCATCGAAATTTTTGGGGGTGGGGGTAACAGGAGGAAATAAAACTAAAAGATTGTCAACTGCCACGAAAGTGAAACGAAATGGAATAACACAAAGTACGTAATAATGTTAAAAAATAGACCATGAGTATATGCTCGAGTCAGATAAGCCGCTTCAAGCTGATTTCTTTAAATTATGTAGATAGAGACACAAGAGAGAGAGAGAGAGAGAGAGAGAGAGCAAAATGCACTGCAAAAATCACTCGATGACCTTTTATAGACTTGACTCAGAACTAAGCGCCAATTGAGGAACTATCGCTAATTGCTCACGACTTTGATGCGGAAAATGCAACAGGTTTGCAATGAAGTCAACAACTGAACACAAGAGTAAGCTGAAGTGGTGAAGGGGGAGGGAGTAGCTGGGAAGTTGTGGCATAAATAATTCTAATTAAAAAAAATTCAAATGAAAATATTGTACACACAGATGAATCATATGCGTTATGTCTTTGTGTACTGCCATCAAGATCAAATTGTGTTTCTCTTTTGCATTCAAAATGCGAAAAGTATTTTACGTTTTTTTTTTCCTTTTCTTTTAGGGTCAAAGAGATAATTTAGATAACAATCTCTTTTTAATTTAAAACCATTTTTCTGCGCTCAACGGGGTATGATGAGTAAGCGTATTGCTTTTCTTCGATTCGTTTGATAAATGGAAGTAATGGTAATCATTTAAATTCATTGAGGAAATATCTAGTAAATCTTAAAGTTTTTTGACGAAAGTCGAACAGATTTGAACCATTTAGTACGTCCCCTTTGGGCTTCATTAGTTATGCAAATATCTGATCTTAGCTAAAATAGAAATTAATAGATTTCTACGAAGAAAGATACGCAGAGAAGAAATTTCGCTCGTTTTATTTACTGCTCTATCAACAGATAACAGCAAATGCACCTCTTAAGTATGTGTGTCCTTGTTTGTGTTATATGTGTGTGTGTGTATTGGAGCCATACTCTATGTAAAAAATCTCAGTTTCTGTTTGTTCCACAAAGTAGTCACCGTTGGCGGTTCTGCGACAGCTGCGGGATGCGCAGCGTTATCAGAGAATAAACAATTATTCTGCTATTAAAACGTGTTCGTTTCAGATTATACCAACTGACAATGATACAACATACATATGTGCGTATTTAATTTGCCATATCAACTTTGTGACAGTTGTGCGTTTATCAACAAAAATAGCGCAGATTTTATTCAATTGAATTGTGACAAAATCACAATTAAAATAACTGATAGACCAATCAACAGTATGTGCATTAAATACCGCAACGTTATCTGGCTGGGACCCCAAAATATGCTCTATAGTCTGAATGCTTAACTTAATGAACGTGCTTAAGTGGTACAATTATTTAATAGCTTTTTTCGGACACTTTTTAATTAGCTTAACGAGCCGCGGAGGCGCAACCAACTTAACGCTTCAAAAGTATTGAACCACCAACTTAACACTTCACATTGAGCGATACGCAGCCAACTTGACGCATTTGAAATGATTGAAGCGCAGCTAAGTTTACGCAGAAAAAACTGCCAATCACATTGAAAATGGAATACTTCTTTAGCTTTAACCGATACAGGGTACAAAAACATAACGCACACGGCAGAAACAAAAAGCGAAGATGTCGCTGCCAAACTTTTTGCTGTCAGATAAATGTAATTAAAAGCCAGCAAGTGTTCCCCAAACAAACACTCGCAGTCGCACTCACACACACACACATCCATAGTACACAGACAGGCGACAGCTTTTCTGTTGCCCGCAGCATTTGGCAATTTTTTTCGCTTGAGTGAAAGGGAGATGCAGGCAGGCGAGAGAGAGGTGGAGGTAGGAGAGCAGCAGCCACAGTCAACAATTATAATTGATAAGCCCCAAAGTCACTTCCATTTATATGCTTATACGCAAAGGGCCGACAATTGGAAAACTTTTGGCGACAAAATGACATTTCCCTTAACGAAGGGGGCGATTCCCTTCCAGTTTTTAGGGCACCAGAGCACCAAGCACTTTTCTATCAGACCGCTGTTAAGTGTCTGCAATTTGCTTTTTGCTGGCTTGTTGGCTTTTGCTTTACATGCAGCGCACACACAATCACACTTGTGCGCACTGACCTTCCTTCCCCGCTGGGATAGGAAAATCCAATTTTCCACAATAATTGAACATGTTGCGCCATAAACAATAAACAATAAAAGCGCGCATTAAAGTCAACGCTAGAGTGCAACAAATCTCAATTATGAGCTTGCAGTGTCGAGCTTAACGCAAGGTGTGTGTCTGTCTGCCCGTGCGTATGTGTGTGTACGTGTGAGGGAGGGAGGTAGATAGAACGATATCCAACTAAAAGCTTAACCGTGCTCTCTTTTCTCTTTCGATTAAATGACTTTTAATGCGATTACGACGACAGCAACAATAGTGCATAGAATAATGCAATTCTGCTGAGGCTAGTGGCCTACATAACGACTTAGTAAATAAGTTTATAAATTATGCGTGTAGCTGGCCAACAACGACCACTAATTGAATCAGTGAGCAGCGAACCAATCATAATATCACTCCACTAAGGTATACAGGGCAGAAAGGGAGGGGAGATTAAGAGCACACGGGCTGAGATGATTGGAAGAGAGAGATGCTAGCTGTGAGGGAGATGAAACTGCGACTAAAAGCTTCCGCCACAAATTGATGCTCAGCTGCAATTCTTGTTGTTATTTTTCTAGCGATGACAACGCAGAAGGAGCAAGCGTTATTTATGCTTTATGACTTGCACATACACAAATACATAGACAAATGCACGCGTACATGCAAAAATTACTTTCATTTGCAAACGTTACTGTATGTGTGTTTGTTTGTATGTAAATGTCAAACTGCATTACGCTTTGTGAATTATCATGGCCTTGCGAGCACATTAGTATTTGTATTTTTGCATTGGATTTACTTTACTTTCCAAGCCCTTTGCCCCTTTGTCGAAGCGGATGACATTTTCACGAAATCTGCTCACAATCTGTTGTTAATTTACGAAAAAATCATGCTATTTTTGAACACAAAGCGTGATTATGAATGCATGCACTTTTGCTATCGCCCGTTAATGCTCTACCAAGCACTTCTTATCTTATCGCGTTTTCAATTTGTATTTAATAAAATTAGGAAATTTATGTGACGTTTGTTTCACTAATTTCAAACAAAGTCTGTTGTTTTGGCCAGCGAATTTCACATATTTTTCTTAAATGCTTTTTGTTTAAACAGATGTGGTAGTATTTAAACATTATTGTGCTTTTTTAATTAAATCGTAAAAGGGTAAGCAGATCTCGCTAGGTAAATAAGAGAGCTTAGTACTAGCCCTAAAATTATGATTTAAAATGTTTACAGTATTATAAATTTGCTAGTTTTATAATTAGCCCAACTTGTCACATTTTAAGACAACAACCAAAACATCAACAACTATGACAAATGAAAATATTTTGGGCAAATTAATGAAAAACATGATTTTCTTTTTGTGGGGCTGTTTGTAGTACTACAGTATTTTCTCATGTTTACACCTAGCAATAACCGCAAATGGATTAATGTAAACAAAAATATGCCAACAATTGGCATTTTGTTTGTTTGTATGTAGATACAGATACAGAATACGGCGTAAAAATATGAGATAAGTCTAAGAATTCTGTGAGCACTTGAACTTGAGATTCAAATTTATTCAAAGCCAAAGCACAGACGTCACAACCACAGAATCGAAACAAATGATTGTCATATTAAATGTTTTTGTAATTAAATTTAATATACATTTTAAATTTTTATTGTGTCTTTGCACCTCTTTTGCGCGCACATCAAAAGGTAAACAAAACGCTTGAAACCAAGTAAAAGCGAAACAGAAAACGCGTCCGAAAGTCGCGTGGGAAACGCGCGCGTTAACGAAGCGAGAATAAAGGGCGTTGAAACCGCCGCGACGACAACCGCACCGTTACACAAGTCAATTCTAACTGAATTCTGCGTCGGCGTCGTCGTCTGGTCTGGTCCCTCGTTGTGGTTGTGTTGTTGTTGTAGTTTTTGTTGTCGGCAAACGAACGACGACGCCGCCGCAGCCGAAGCGTAGCGCTAACGAAGCTCACTCTAGCAGCTGCGCTGCTGAAAGAAAGCAAACGGTAAGAATACTCCACTACTACGTGGGAGACAAATGAAAGACAGACAAAGAGAGAGAGGTAGAGTGAGAGCGTAAGTGAAAGAGCGCAAAGGGAGGCGATAATGACACCGCACTCACTGCGTTTGCCGGCAACCGCTTATTAGCAAACCGAATGCATTGACTTCTGCTCTCTTTTTATTTTGTTTTAAGTAAATACGACACACGTGTGTGTGTGCGGTCTGTGAGTATTCGCCCTGCTCACTTGCAACGTTAATCAGTCAACAGGTAGTGCGCTTGGCTGCCTTACGGTGGTCTTTACTTGAGTTGAGTATCATTTTGGGGGCACGTGGATAATTAATGGCCGCCAGACATTGCATTTATTAGAGATGTGGCATTAGCCAAATGTAGACCAGGGATGCGGCACGCTACGCTTCCGCTGCACCGCCAGCGGACGGAGAAAGGCGGCCAAGGTCACAGTCAAGTGGCCAACTGGCAGCCACATTTATCAAGTGGCGGCGACAAGTTGCTTGTTTTGATTACCACATCCAACGGAATCAGTAAAACATGCAACAAATTGCAAATATTTATAAACAAAAGACTCGCAACTTAGTAGCCGCCGCAAAATGCCAATTGAAATGTTATAGATTAATGGGGGTGGGCAAAGCGGGGAAAGCACATTGTCAGCAACCATAGAAAATCCATAAAGACAACGCAAATGGCCCGTAAAAATATTATGATGCCATTGAATGTGGCCCGAGCTGCAGATACCCTGTATTTAGGGGTATACTGGGGTGTATGCAAAACTTCTAGGGTTAGATAACAGAAATTATTACGAAATTAAATAGTTTTTTAAATGTCTAATTTCCTGCTCGAGGTAACTATTTTTTGATTGTATGATTAATCTATAAAAACTGCTTTATTTCACTTTTTCGTAATAGCAGTGTTGTAAACTTATTTTATAGTATTTCACTGACTTGTTGAACATAAATTAATTTTCTTACCATTGATAGCACAAATATCTATCGAAAGAGACCTAAAATAACGGTAATTAGAGTGTCATCTCTAGCAAAACTCCTTTGTTGGGTTTCTTTTGGTGCTCCCACTACAGTTCTTTACTTCCTCAACTCATTTCATATAAAAATAAAACTCCAATTTAAATTCCAATATTTAAATATACAATTTAGTACCTTAAATACTTTATTTAAATATTTTTATATATGCTGACAACCCTGCTCATTACCCAAGTGTATGCGAATGTCGGTTTTATGAAAATATTTTGACTACGCTTATTATTTTTTGCTGCCGTTCAGTTGGCCAGCACTTTGGTAAATTTTGTATATTTGCACTAAAAATATACAAACGTGAGCAAAGTGTTGGCAGCAAGCAGAAGAAGAGTGTAGGCTACAGGGGTAGAAAGGGTGGAAGGGGGCGTGGCAAAGTGAGGGCCAAGTGTTTTCATTCATGGAAGTCAAGACTTTGAGACTCTGATGGACAGCACACGCATCGAGGGGAACCAAAACTTTTCATCCATCTCACTTTTCGCCATGACGTTAGCAGAAGTACTGCCCCACCGCCCCCCGCCCACCTAGCCCCTCCCCCGCCAAGATGATCAGAGGAAAACACAACAAAAAAGATAAAGATTCATTGCGTGCTTTTGAGGAACGGGGCGTAATTTATGAGATTTTTGTTGTTTTTAATGCACAAATCGCGAACGCCGTAAACATTAATGATTAATTGGATTCAATTGTGTTGTATTGTGGATGGGGTAGGGGTAGAGGTAGGAGAGGGGGCGAGGGGTAGGGGTAGGGCAGTCAGCAATATGAGCCATGTCAGCAAGTCTTGGCCACGTTAGCTGCTTACGTACTCCCTACGTCTGTACTTTGTAGGTGTACTCAAGATTGATGACTGCTCACGTCTTGTGAAGTGACAAGGAGGGGAAATGAGGGGGGGGTAGAGGGGCAAAAACGCTCTTAATTAGAGGCGCACGTTTGGTCAAAGCCAAGCCTTACAAATTGCATACATTATTAACTCTGGCCAAGTCGAAAAGTGTGCGAAGGGGAGGAGTAGGGAGATGGGTGAGATGGCGGGAGGTATAGCAAGGTCTTCTATCAACTTGATAAGCAGCAACATTAAACAAAATAAGTACGCAAACTGCTGACAAGCTAACATGACTGTAATATACCCTGTGTCAATACAGGGTACACTGTAGGCATGTGAGTAAGTGAGTGGATACAGTGAGTGATAGCAAACACTTACCCTGTCCCTCGATCTCAATATATTTTTTTCGGTTTATGTAGCATTTCTTATGAAGAGTTTAGAATTTTGTTTTCACAAACTTAAGCACAAAAGGGGATTGGCATCAAATACATAACATTTACCTGATCTGGCAGAACTTATAAAGAGACTACACACCAGTTTTAATGTTCCCAATCCCAACAATAACTGAGATTCCCAAGTTTTTACAGACATCTGATTATATCGAGCTTCCTGCTAACTGTTTATAAAACATTTAAACTTGTACAGGGTATATGTAAAGATAAATTTTGTATTTGTTTGTGCAATTACAAAACGCTCAAAACGTGACTTTGGCGATGATGAAGTTATTGATGGGAATATGCCGGAAAAAAGACGGATTAATAATAAATAACGCAAAGTAATATCATATAAAGATACGGATAAAAGTAGCTTAAGCGTATGTTGGGCATATTGACTATGCAAAAATGGCAGAAGATACAGTCAAAGTCATAAATAATCCACACGATTACGGAAATGCAGTGTGACAGCTGAGATACATCAATTATAAGTCATAAAATGCATTAAAAGGGAATTGTGATCAGTTGAAGTTTTGAGTTTCAGTATCTCCTCAATTTCGCTTTTAAAAACTCATAGCATACTTCACGGCGACTTTAAAAATAAAATATGAAAAAATTTAATGTTTTTTAAGCTAAGAAAACACATAGAAACTAATATAGCTAGTGAACACATTTTTCATCCAATCAATTCTAAATTTGTAAATTTTTGTGGAAATAAACAGAGTACTAAAGTCATGCTAAGATCAAGATATATAGCAGAAATAGGCATTTTATATGGAATTTTGGAAATTAGTAGCTATGCTATGATTTTTTAATACGCATTTTTGATAGAATTATGATACATTTTGGTAAACACCCACTTCACTCATTGATTATATATGAATAACAATTGCTGCTTTAAATAAACACAGATGTTATAAATGATATAAATGATTAAACAATTCAATTGGAAAATGTTTAAATTAGAAATGTTTTTTTTTAAATATTATGTATGAACATTTAATTAGTATAGCACCAGAAATTGTAAATAGCAAAGTGAAATTGATTTATTTGTGTGGTTTATTTTGAGAAGAAAACCTTGGACTTGAAGACATTTATCTGTGGATTTTATTGGGTTTTATTTATATGCATTTGATGCGCAATGTTTATTACAGAAACCATCTATCAATAGATCCAATTGGTCGTAAATATTGATACAAACTTGATTCGTGTGCGAACCTTACAAAAATGTAATGAGTTCTGTCTTCTTCTCTCTTAGGTTTGCCTGCTCTTTCGCTCAGTTTGTTTACCTGCCCGTCGATGATACATGTGGCTGTCATTTGCCGTTTTTAATTACAGCTGCCTTGAGGTAAAACACAACACAACAGCAATCACAACATCAACATTATCCGCATACATAGTTATCTATGTTACTTACAGCTACACGTATCTTGCAGATACATTTGTCTGTCTCGCTGCTTGTCGCTCTGCCATTAGCTTTAAGGCCATTATTTACAGGTAGCACAGCCTCTGATTTGTTTTTGTTTTCCTATTCCATTTAAATTCCCATTATATATATATTTTGTCTTGGAACTGAAACATCACATGATCTTGACCAAACATTGATGTGTTTATACTAGTGCCCAGTAAAATATCATTTGCCATCATCTGCAACCGTTAAATGGATTTTCTTTTTGGGACTTGAACTTGCGCCTGGCAAACAAACATTTGGTTTTGGTAGCGCTACTAATTGGGTTTAATGGGGGGCAGCAGCTCTTGTTCAGAGACAGATACGAATACTTTTGGAATTGAGCCATACGATTTATTTGACACACAAAGCTGCTATATACAAATTGCGTCAGATCGAATCGGTAAATTCACTATCATTAAGGCAATAACTTTCCTGTTGCTCTGTAATTTGTAATTTCGCAATTGTGCTCACTTAAAATGAGAAATTCGATCAATAAACATACAAAATATTTGAAATGAGTGCGAAAATATGCAAAACAGCAGCTAAAAATCGACAACACAATAGAGAACTAAAAAAAAAACATAGTTTATTTGAAATTTTCATGCTTTTCGCCAGTCAAAGATTGATGATCAATTAAAATACTTTTCGGCTTTTGCCAACGAAATTCATTCAGTCATAATTATCACACAATAACTCGTAAAATTTGCCCGTGGCTGTGCCAAAGTGTCGGCCGTTCATTAAGCTATATAGCGGCATAACTAGCGATGGGAGATTTCTATAATTGCTAACGATCTCGTGAATTCACAATTCAAAACTAACGAGAATGCTGTTAAGAAATCTGAAAAGATGAATAGCGATTGAGACTCACCTCTCATTGTACTGCTTGCCGATAGATGGCGTGTTGATCAACAAAAGCCCCGTTGATTTCTTACGCCTGATGGCCATGTGACGCTCACGTGTTGGAAACTTTGGTTGTTTTTTAACCAACACTGGCTGCACCTCAAAGACATCACATGACCCTGACGCCGACGTGGCCGACCGCAACTTCAGCTGCATTTTAAACAAAACTTTGTTGCTGTTGCTGTGTAACGCGCACGACAACAAATGAGCACGCAACTTTAAAATGTAAACAATGACAGCAGTTGACAGGCTGTTAAGCTATCTATAGCGGTCATATATAATGCGTGTGCCGATAAGCAATTTACACACACACACTCACACGAGCTCTCAGTTGCAGTGACGTTAAACACAGAGTCAAAGAGCGCAAGAGAGCGGGAGTGTGGCAGACAAAGAGAGCGGGAGAGCAACTGTGAACCGAAAGCTTCGCTCGCGACTCGCGACAGACACAAAGATTACAAACGAACTCCGACTAATTGTATGCACCTGCACTCACAAACGAAGCGAATTCGTTTTCGATGGCAGCGGATCGTGTGGGCAACGCGCAAACGATGAAAAACAACTGTTAAATTTGCAAACAGTGCCAAAGCCGACAATTGAGCGTGAGTCAAACCATGGAAAAAAAAATTAAAAATACGACGCCGACGACAGAGCAGCAGCAGCAGCTGCGCGACTTAAATGCGGGCACGAAGCTGAAGCTCCGTTAGGCAAGTAATAAAAGTTAAAATCGACGACGTATGAATAAACACGAGGCTCACGAGCAGACGTTCGTCAGTCAATCAAATACTCTGACTGTCTGTCTGTCTGTCAGCTTTACTCAATGTCAGCTGCTTTATTACTCAACCGTTTGGCCCTAAAAAGTGCTGCAAAAATTGCACACTCCGCGACTGTGTAGTGTGAACTTGGGCTGAACCCGAAAGTTGAGCATTAATTGCAACATTTCAATGGAAGCCTACACTCATGCTCAAGCTCTTATTGCCCCAATCGAAATCAATTTAAAGCTAAAGCTTTCAAAGACAAAGAGAAATGAGAGCTCAGTGTGTGAGAGAGACAAAGAAGAAGAGCACGAAAAAGAACGAAAAGCAAGTCAAGGTCTTTAATTACAAATTAATTGCCAATGCAGCAAGTGAAGCGAACATCAGCCGAGTGCCGAATGTTGAGCCGAAGTGCGAGCCGAGTGAGACGAACGCTCAACGACTGATAGCACGATCGCACCCAGTGGACTTGAGTGACGCCCCCCTGCGGGCAGTGCAAAAAGTTTTAGATGTCACGCTGTGTTTTTTATGGGATAGACAATGATGTTGTTGTTGTTTTATGTGTCTGTTTAGTAAGTTAATAGACATTTGGTGTTCTAGGCATTCCAATTAATGCTGAAAGTCTCTTCATTTTAAGCCATTTGACAAACTGCCAACAATTTAAGTTTTCATTGCAAATTTTCTATCTGTTTTCATCCGCACATCACATAAATTTTGTTGACATTTCTTTGCTCAATTTAATAAACTTCCGTGCAATTAAAATGAGTTTTCGGTATTTACGAAATAAGTTTATTTATTTATTAAAATTCTGCATTTATTACCAACATTCTTGGCCATTAATGTCAAGCAGACCGCCAATAAAAAAGGTTTATGGTGGCAAACAAGTATAAATCAATTGAATTAAAGCAAAAGGTGATTACAAAACCTACAAAAAAAAATGCAAAATAAAGAAATTAAAACGCTCATACGCCCCGTTTATCATCAGAAGTTGCGCCCAGTTGCCCCGCCCTAATGAATTTGGCGTACGGCCAGCATCAAAATGAAAATGAAATTGCAAACAAAACCGCAGTTAGACAAAAGGAGAGCGAAACTAATTTCACAAATTAATAGCGTAATTTGAATTTGTGGCCAGAATGGGGAAACCATTAAGTGTTTATGCCAATTGGAAAAACGCTTCACATTCTAATTTCCCACTCGCTGTCTCACCCCAAATTGCATAATTATATGCATTACCTATAGTATAGTACAATTAGAAGAGCATCAATTGCACCATTAACAGTTCCATTTAATGCTAACTAAATAAATTGAATATTTATTTTTGTATTGCATTGCCATATATTATGATTGCATGCCATTGCACTCTGTGCCCATCCCAAATCATTTTTCTTGGCCAAAATCCGCCCACAGTTGGATGAGGATGCCTTTAGCCATTGCGGTTTTACCGTTTAATTTAACGTTTTGTTTTTCTTTCAAGTTTTATGATCAAAATAATTCTTGGCAACGGCTGCTCAACGATGACGCATTATTTATTTATCTTTTTGTCCAAAAACGGTACCAGGCGGTCGTTTATAATGAGGAGGTGACAGACGTATTGTGCAAAATGCCAGAAAATTTTGATTTTATTTAACAAATCGACCTTTTCCACAAACTAAGCTATAAATAACTATAAACGTAAACGATGGCGTAAACGCCATCTAGCGGTAGTTGTACTAACGCGCTTGTAAGCTTTTGTTAAAGCTTTTACAGTGGCGGTCGTTTTAAGTGACAGCTGGCTCTGGACGTTGCGTATACGCAGTGCATGTAGTGTAATTATTTATTGGTAGCTAGAACAAACACTCACCTCCAATCGTGGGCCGCAAAACCGGGACACTCTGATTTGCACTGCTCGCAGCGCACGCCATCGTCCACTTCGCGTATTATGACACCCTGTAATTAGTCATTTTTAATTGCATTATTAACTATGGCATGAATAAATGTAGAAAATATAAATAAATTATTAAACAGGGAATATTTTAGAAAGCAAGTAGTGGGCGTAAAAAGTGGTTAGAACCCGCATGTACCCTGTAAATATATTTTTGTAATGAAAAATAATGAGAAAACCTGAGTTTGTTTTAAGCAAAATGTATAAAAATTAATAAGGGAATGCTCCAGAAACTGAGCTGTGGGTGCGAGAGAAATATACCCTGTAACATATTTTTGTCATATATTTGACCGAACTGTGCCTAAAAATAAATTTGAATTTATCTATAATAATATTTATGAAGTGAGCAGTGGGCCACATAATGAGTTACAAGTAGAATATACCCTTTAAATATAGTTTTACTGAAAAATAATTAAACTTTGCTTCAGATTGTATATATTTAATATATTTTATTTTATTTTAAATATATTTATTTAGCTCCAAAATAAATATTTTTATAAAGGTATAATTATTACATTTAAGTTATACTTATATACCCTAAAGGCCCCACTTTAAAGGGTATTTGGCAATTATAAACTTTAATTGCTGCAGTGTTCATTTAAGCGACATGTGCTTATTTGGTGCCTTTCTTTAAAATGTTTCGAGATACAGATACAAATGCAGATGCAGATACAGATGCAGATGCAGCTACAATTGCAGTTGCCAGAGAGGTCAACAGTCAGAGCAAGAGGCTTAGAGGGCAACCAGCGGCACTTGTTCCAAAATTACACCAAAATATATGTATGTCATAGTGTGTGTGTGTGTGTGTGACTTGCAACAAAAACAAACAACAACTTGGCACGTTTCCATTCCGATTCTGGCCATGTTTCTTTGTCACTGAGTTTTGTTTCTCCTCTATGTTTTTTGTGGCTGCCAAACTGCAGTAAAATTTGCTGGCATTTTATTTAGTAATTTTTAATTTAAGTTTTTTGTGTTTTAGTTTCTCTGCTTCTTCTTCTATTTTTTGTGATTTTGCTGCCCATTAATATTCAGAATGCAGTGAAGCAAAGCTTTGAGTGCATTTCAAAATTGAGACCTCATTTTTTTTCAGTTTTGGCGGCACTTCCCTTTGACTCTCCCCCGTGCTTCCTGCCTTTGCCCCCTTTTGGCCCTTTGGCAGTCTTTTGCTGGCACTCGTCGAATCCAACGATAATTGTGACACGTCGCACACTGAAAATCGATGCTGACCCAGTTGAAAGGCAACTTTGGTTGGCAGGATGAATGGTTATGGTTGTTGGCCAAATGGGCGACAAAAAGCCTTCAGACAATGCTGCCTTTTATTTGCGAGGACAACTGACGAATGCGGCATTAAGTTGCAACTTGTCTACTCAAGTGAGCAAATGTTTGACTTCCACTTAACTTGGCCCAAACTCTGACTCCAGCTCTGCTCTCTGCCCTGCTATCAACTGCTCTACTCTTTATCTTTTTTTTGCTGTTGTTTGCAAATCCCCATGGCTTAATGATGTGGCAATTAAGCACATGACAATCACAATAAATCTATAATGCATACAGAATAGCGTAGAAATGTTTATAAAATTCTACAGAAAATTAACAGACATGACATTTCAAATATCAGCTAAAAGCGAAAAGGGGAAATCACAGAGGGTGTCAAATAAATTATTATTAATAGCCAAATAATTAGAAGTTCATATGAGCTTCCTTGCGTTTAATGATCTGAAGTAAATAGCTAAGAAACTTTAAAAAAAATCTTTTATATTTTAATACAAAACACTTCGATTTGTAATATAATATTATGTAATAAAATATAGTATCATATTATATAATAAAATATAATATAATATAATATAATTAAGGCTGAAATTTTAATAAATAACTTAATTTAAACTATACAAATATTGGGTAGAGATTTTAGGCAACAAAACGCATTAATTTAAATTAAATTTTAACAACAAAAGGTCAATTTGCATATGAATTTTAAAATAACAATGAATAACAAAATAAACTAAAAGCTTTCTTTTTAAATTTAAGCAAAATGTCAAGAAAACAAATGAATTTAACAATTTTTCAGCGAACTAAATAATAAAATAAAAAAGTTAACTACAAATTAGTGAACGATTTAAAGACGATAAGACTAACTAATAGAAGAATATTTATATACAACTTAAACAGTAACTTAAATAAAAATAAAACAAGTAAGAAAGTGGAGCGAGCCAACGGTAAAAAAACCCTGTATTCTCCAAATACTCAAGCATCAACAGTCTCTGAGATCCAGGTGTTCTTACTGACAGTAAGACAGACAAACGGACAGTCTGTCTTTGCTTAATTGACTCGCCTGTTGATGGTGATCAAGAATATATATACTTAATGGGGTCGGAATTGCTTTCTTCTGCCTAATACACTAATTTTGCTTCTGCCAATATACCCCATACTCAGTACAGGTTCTTAAAATGTGCCGCAAAGATTTCTAATTTCATTTAAACCACAAAATATCAACAAAACATATTAATTTAACAAGAAACCCATTTAAAGAGCAACTCTAATAAGCAAATAAATTGAAAAACAAACTGAATGGAAAGATTTGACATTTCATTTTAGTACACAAACTAATTTAAACTAAATTAACAAAATCTAATTAGTAAACAAAGATTTCTAATTTAATTTCAATAACAAATTGTCTAGCAAACAAATTAAATTTAAACTGTTTTTAAGCAGCAACTCTAATAAGCAAATAAATTGAACAAAATAAGTGATCGTAAACAAGGGGAAACCCCTACCTGCCACTCCCCAACTCCCCCAACCCAACTCCTCCTAAAAAATAACAAAAAAAAAAAAGAGAAATAAATATATGTAATTTACTATAAAATGATGTCATGCGAGTCGAGTCTAATCAACTACAAATCCAATTTCAAATGTAAATAATAAAAAAATGTCAAAAATTCTGCTGGGAAAATATTTTAAGGGGGTGGCAGGGGGTAGCCAGCAGTGCTAGCTGCATACAAATTAACAAATATCGGCCAAAATGAGTCAATGAATGAGAATGGAACTGAGAATGGGAACTAGTTCTACCCACCAAGTACCCACCAATATGCATAGATATGGTTAGATATGGAAGCAGTGACAGTTTACGCCCACGCACTTGAACCAAAAGTTCTGGCCAAACCAAGCAGACTTTGTATATATGTAAAAGTAGCTATATAGCTATAGCTATAGCTTTTTTTGTAGTACTGTAGCTGTTGCCGAGTGAGCTGCTCAGTCAAGTTTAAGATACATTTTGAAACTATGACGCGATGCCGCGTTTGTTGACTGTTTGTCTACACTTTAAATGTAGAAAAAAAGCTAAAAAACAACAACAGAGTAGAGTCCGTAGGTCGTCGACAAAAACCGGCTTTCAGTTACTTGGAAAACAAACTACGTTTGAGCCACATATCGTTAAAAAGCAACAGAACAAGAGAATCCGTAAGTTGTATTTGTTTATTGCAAAATACACAGACAGTTGTGGAGAAAATAAAAATAAAAATAAAACAACAAAGAAGACACAGACTTTAAGTGCGGAATTAAACATTTACAAGTTGAAATTGTCAGTTCTGCTGAAAAAGGCCAAAAAAAAAGCCAACAAAATTCGCATTAATTAACACAATTTTTTGGGCTGCCTTTAACCTGTTTGTGAACCCACGCAATAGCTCCAATCCAAGCGGTATCACACCCAAAGCGAGGTTACGACTCCAAAGTTTACATTACATTTATTTTTCACACTCTAGTTAAGACGCGGCCCAAAGAAAATGGCTTAAATGCCACTAATGCCACTAATGCCAAATGCGTTGCAACAACAACTGCCAAGTTTATATATCTTTATGTAGTTCAAGATCATGCGTAGATCAGCCTCCAACAGCCTTTAGTTGTAGCTGTTGTTTTAGCCGAGTTTAGCTGATGACTTCTCTGGCTTTTTGGCCATCAAGCTGTGGCCCCGTTGTGGCCACATTAGAAAGTGATTTAGCTTGGTTTTCCACTGATATTAGCGCAGCATTTTGCTAATTAGCGTTAAACTTAAGGCCAAGAAGTGCAGATAGGAGAAAGGCCCACAAAATCTTAAACTTTGACAAATTTGGCGCTTTTATTGTTGCTCTTTTGTTTATTTTGTATTTCTGTATTGATTTAATGATTTATTGATGTGGCTGCATCACGTGTTGTGAGAGCAAAAACCATAAGGAAAAAATCAAAAATGTGTGAGTCAATTAACTTGGCTTGAGTGGGTGTTAGCGGTGGCTAAGCAAGCTGTAAATAAACTTTGGGGAGCACAAATATGGCCGTTTATTTATAATAAAAATATCACCTAAATTGTTTAAGAAACACATAAGTTAAGCACAGTTTAAGTTTTAATTTACAAAAAAATAAAGTACAGGGTATTTCACAGCACAGCACTCCTCGCGTGTGCCCGTTGACTGAAACAAATACAGTATAAAATTATGTATTTAAGCACTGCAAAAAAATTGCAACCAAATACGGCAGAAATGTTTAAATTTGTTAAGCAAATCAAAAGGGGAATGAATCACTTCTGGACTCAGTTGAGACTCAGTCTCATTTTTGTCGCGATTCATTTAAATACATTCAGATATATAAGTGAATACACTCGTATTCGCTCAAAAAGGTGCAACTTGATGACGTCACTGGGCTGTTTTGAGTATAAGACAATTTATGCCGTTAAGCGTCGTAACCAAATATGGCCATAATAAGCGCATCTCTTTGAGCTTTCTAACGCAAATAGAAAAAATAGAAAATAATAAAATCCCAATTGGAATTCTCAGCACGTAACGCTCGCCCATTTCCCCCGGGAACTGCCGCCCCAAAAAGTTGAAAAGAAATATATATAAATAAATATATATATAGGTTTATGTATAAACTGTAAATTAAATTCAATGCAAGATTTTTAGTGGGAACCCAAAAGATATTTAACACCTTCATAAAATATCGTACAATATTGAAAATGACTCGATTTTTTTTTAGCATGTGCGTTCCACTTTTTATCTTTTATTTATTTTGATTTTTTTAATGGCCCTGCAACTACTTAAAGCCTGGCTTGTTATTACCAAACTCACTTTGGGCCGCGGGCAATGCCAACAAATGATAATTATCAATTTACACAACACACAGATTATTTATTTTTATTTTTTCTTTCTTCCTTTTTTCGCATTTATTTCGATTCATTTATTTACTTAATTATAATTACTTTACATACAACGCACATGGTGAGAGTGAGCCAGAGCTTTGGAAAGAAGAAGAAGACAGTTCAAATACGGTACTACGACAATTGTTAGCACAATTTGTAAACATAAATAAATAGTAATAATAATCATTATATTCACAACGTCCCACGATTCTGCATGACGCAATAGATGTCGCTTAACTCATTTGATCAACAGTCGTTGCTTCGATGCTAGAGATGACTGCGTGACACGAGCAAAGGCACGTGAACAGAAATAGTTTCTATACAAGCTATGATGAAACTCTTAAAATTCCCTTAAATCATTTCAGTCAAGCTTAAGATTCGCTACTATAACGATTTTTAAACTCTTTCAAGTCAATAAGTTTATAAGTTGGGGATAGAATACTTTTTTAATACGTTTTGGGGCCTTAAACTGTCCTTAAGGCCATACGTATTCTGAATTTATTCAGTGCTTTTGAATACTTTTCAGGCTTTCTTAATGATTATCCAATGAAACATGGAACATTTTAACATATTTCACAAATTTTTCAATTGTTTTAACTGTTTTCAATTTAATTTGTATACTTTTTATTATTTTCCCATTACACATTTAAAATATTTCTTGTTTCTTTGACAGCTTCTGAACAAACCTCTGATGAAAACTTTCCACTGTTTACAACTGCTTTTAGTTTACTAATTTATAATATTTTTCAATTGAATTTTCCTGTTTTTTTAAGCTCTTTCATATTTTACAACTAAATTCTGTTCAATAAATTTAGCGACTATTTATTGTCTTTAATTTCTTTGGCTTTCAACTGTTTTCAAATAGCTTTTAAAGGTAGCTTTCTTTCTTTAAAATCTTTCACTGTACATCAAAAACTATTTACAAACTGTTTCCTCCTATTTACTTCTATTGTTTCCTTCTCTATCTCTCTCTCTTTCTGTCTACTATTCTAGCTTTCAATCTCTCGTGACACGCGCTCATCTCTAGCACCAGAGCAAACAGCAGCTATTTGCTTTTAGATTTGCGTCGATCGCGGTTCAATGAGTGTCTGATCTCTCGATCGCTTTCAAATATTTACGAATAAATTCGAATATTATTGATCTATCGCCATGGAATTTTGATTGGCGAACGATTGCGTCGCTGCGGAGCTGCGGGGGCGGCGACAACGCGGGGCATTTGCTGCTGCTGCTGGTGCTGCTGACGCCCCCAATTGGCACTGGGTACGCCCACGTGGGCGAGACGAGAACTGGACAGTGGTTTGCCCAGGCCGTGCACAGTGTTGCCAGTTGAATTGAAGTGACCGCCAAAATAGGTGGCGGAGGGTAGGTGCTGCTGCTGCTGCTGGTGCTGTGGTTGCTGCTGCTGCTGTCGACTGCTGGGTTTGCTGCCGTAGAGCTGCACACGCGTAGGAGCGCGTCCTCTGGCAGGAGCAGGTGATAATTTGCCCTGTTCGCTGCCTATGTGCACGAGCGTTTGATAACGTCCACTGCTGCGCGGTGGTGGCTGTGACTGCTGTGGCTGGGTTGTTATAGACGTGTTTAGACCCTGTTGTCGCTGCCACTTGCTCGCGTTTAGCGGCTGTCTGGCCACGCTGTTGGCCAACAAGCGCTGCGCGTAGTACTCTGTGGTAGGCATGGGCTTGGCCACGCCCACCGGCACTAGTCGGCCAGGTGAATGTGGCAGTATGGAATTCTTGATCTCAATGCGTATGGAAGAGGCGGGCGGTGGTACAGACTTCTCTGGCGATGGCGAGCGATGACGTAACGTGGGCTGTGCCACGCGAAAAGTCTCGTTGCGTTTGACGGGGGAGCGGGTGCTGGAGCGTGCGGGACGATCACGCAGCGGGGAACGTGACTGTGGGCGATAATTCTCATTGTCGAAGACCAGAAAGTCGGGACGATTCTCCTTGGACTCGGCGCGACTGTTGCGATTTGGTGCTTGAACAGGCGGTGGCGGCACCTCCACGAACCAGGCGGGATTATGCGGTGTCTCCTTCTGCTGCTGCAACAGGCGATCGCGAAAGGATTTGCGAAAACTGCTTAAGGTGACGGTTTTGTACTTGTCACGCTCATCCTCCTCGAGCAGATCGTCATTGGAATGGGTCTTTAGCTGCTCCAGCTGCTCCCTTAAATGTGTGGGGGTTTTGCTCTTGCGGTAAGTGCTGGAATCGAAGCTACCAGCGGAGGCATTGGAAGCATTTGAGCCCTGACTTGATTGGCGTTGCACTGAAGCCGCTTCTGTGGAGGATCTGCTGCGCAGACTGCTCTGATCACGCTCGTAGAGGCAGTTAAAGGGATCCGAATTGGCATCGTAGTCGAGCATGCTGCGATCCCCATCGCTGCGCCACTTGTAGTACGTGTTGGTGGCTGTGTCACTGGGATGATGCTCATAGCTGGCCACCTCCTCGGGCGAGGGCGTCTTCTTGCGCTTGGTGAATGTGCTGAATTTACTAAAAACCTTTGACTTCTTGGACTTCTTCTCCAAAGTGCTGCTGTTGGATTCACTGGGTCGCGTGGGCTCCTCCTCGGATTCATTGAGTATGAAGGTGTCGCCGCGTTGTAACGTGGAGCTGGTGGTGGAATCCCGTCGGGAACTGATCACACTTGCCGGCCGGGAGCTGTTGCTGCGCACGGGTGTTGTGTCGCGGGAGGAGCTCTTGCGGGACGAGGCCAGCGAGGAGCGTATGTTGCGAAAAAATGACATGTTCACCTTTGACCTTGAGGCGAAACGACAAAAACTGTCGGTGTCTAAAGTACAAAACTAAAAGCGGCGCTCGGTTCACGGTTCGTTATTTACTCGTTTTGAATTCGTATTCGCGTCTGGCGCTGGCAACTGCCACGGAGCAACTGAATCGACAACTGAGCCAAATGAGCGGAGCAACAACTTCAGTTATTACGCGGATCACTAGAATTTCTGTGGCTTGACGTTCGGCATAATTTTAATTTCTACACGAAGTCACTTCGTTTCGCTTCGCTTTGATTCGTGTCGTGTCGTTCGTCGGATCGTTTGTCATTTTTTCTCTATTTTGTTTTGACCAATTTGGCGTATACTTAACGTCATCATCAAGTTTATTATTATGGCCATAATAGCCAAGCTTTAAGTGTGTGTTTGTGTGTGTGTTCATTTGCGTAGGTGACTGTTTTTTAGGGCTTTCTTGTATCCCAACTCGATTTCTGACTTTTTTCGTAATTTATGCACCAGAAATCGCTCTAATTAGTTATCTGGCGCGGGGCATCAACAGCTCATTTAACGCATTAGCGTTAAACACACAATGCAACACTAACCGCAACAACAACAACCACAACAATTACACACACATAACAACAACAACAACAAGCGAGCAAACACCTCAGCTTTGGCTTTGGTGCGCGCATTTTGGCCTTTGTTTGCTTGACTGTTTGAAGTGCCAACTAAGCAGTTCCCCGTTCTCTATCAATAAGAGCCGCACAGTGGTGCCAGCTAGTGAATCCTACATGTATATTCCATATTTTTGTATAATATAATTGAATTAAGAAGCCTACTGGGTGTTTTTGTGATCAATTTAAGAAGTTTTAAATGGTAAACTATAACGAAGAAGATTTTAAACTTTAGTTTGAGCAAGAATTTATAACTTTTTAGAAATTGCTTTGTTAAAAATGACTTTTTTAGAAAAGAGATACAGAAATTAGTCGAAATTTATTTACAATTTTACAATATTTATTTAAAAAAATGTATTTATTATGGTAGATATGCATTAGTACTTACACAAAACACTGAAATCTATTTTATTATTACATTTTTCTGATAATAATATACTAAATATATTTTGTCATATTAACAAATGTTTTAAATTGTTAAAATAATTCTATAACCAGAATTGAATAATTTTTCAGTATTTTTTGTATATATTTTGTTTTTGTTTTTGCATGAAACATATTTTAAATTTGTATTTATAAACTTATTTATTTTAAAAACCATAATATTGTGACACAGTTTAAGTCTGTACCTAACATTTTTAAAGCAAAAGGTTAATAAATTGTTAATGAATACGCAAATTTGAGTTTTTATTTGCACCCAATAAAACTCTTATTTTTTTTATTTATTCCATCTTAACCTTTTTAATTGACTTCCACCCACTGTGAAATTGTCCATGGCTTTTAATGCCAAACGCCTCATTGTTCGCCTTAATGAGTGATTGAGTTTCGTGTCATTTGATTTGTTTCGCTTCCGATTCCGCCAAACTTGTGCGAGTCATTAGATCGTATCTGTAGCTCTACGTAATGATACAAAATGCGAATAGTCTGTTGATTGCAGCCGCAGTGGCAGCGGCAGCAGCAGCGACATCAGCAATGGCAACAGCTGTTCGCATTTAATTATTCACGATGACTAAACGCATAATACGCAAGTGTTTAATTCCCACATGAATATTAATTGTAGCCGTATGAATGTAAATCAATGGCATAAACAAATATAATTCAAAAATGTATTGCATTAAATAAGCTGGGCATAAATTAGTTGCATACTTTGCGGCTTAAAAAGCTGCAGCACAAAAGTATGCAGCGGAATTTTGTAAGTTTGGTTTCAAAGCAGATTAAATTCGGAATTTATGCAATTGATACAGAGTTAAAGAGGGAAAAAGGGGTGGCAGGTGTACAATATAAAATAAATGACTACTATAAAGGACTTAATTGGGACCCTAATCTTCGCCTTTCATCTCACACAAACAGACTCTTGCTTCTGTATCTTCTGTACCTTACTAATCGTCGGAGAACTCTTGGAGTTATTTTACTCCATTAATTAATAATTGATGATATCTGCGCCACATCTTCTTAGAACACCTTACATTGAACATTCCTACCGGGCCAACTTGGTATTACATCCCTATATTTCTTCCTACAACTCTCGCTCTCTCTCTTTCATCAAAAAGCTTATCATTTACAGTCAAGTTCGTTTGATCTCTGATTTCCAAGGTCAGTAAGAATGGCGGCTCTGCTGAATTTTTAAGTCCTAAATTAGTGATCTTTTGTTATAGTTTTGGCTTAATTTTTTTTTATTAATATGCATGGGATTTTCTGGGCTTTTCTCAATCCTTGCAACAAATGGTTGATCAATTACGTTACTTTTATATTCCTAGATTAATTTATTAGTTAATAAACTTATTTACCTCTTACTATTAGTTAATATAAATTTTATAAATTTAAGAATCATTCCATTTAATTATATATCTATGTACATATTACTTATGAATTGCTTAAATAATCGTGACTACTTTTAGTTTGTATAAATAAATAAATAAACTAAAACTCCTGAGCGCCATACTTTGTTTATTTAATTTGTTGATGCTTCTTAAATTATTTTATTTTTAAAACCCTTTTCTAGTCCTGACAAAAAAAGTAAGTACTTAGCCTGGTTACTGTTCCCAGGAATACGTCACATTAAATAATTCACCTTGGGGCCAGCTATCAACCTCTTTTTACAAAGCACAAGTCATGTACACACTTCATGGCAATCTAAAATCACAGCAGGCGGTGCAAAAAAAGAAAAGTTTCACGCCATTTGCAGAATCAGAGGAACATGAAAATCCATAGACACACAACACACACACACACACACACTACAGCGAGCTGTGCACAACAAGTTGTTAAAGTTATTCTAAATTTGAGCAGCATAATTTTAGTGGCACATCTCGGGAGCACTTGCCGAACGTTTTGGCTGAATTGTTAGCCTGCCACATGCCACATGCCGCATGCCTCCAGCCCTAAGCCTCTAGCCTGTAGCCTGCAGCCCCAACTCAGCAGTAGGTCAAAAATACCACACAACACTAGAGAATTATTATTACGGCAAAATGTTTATTATGTAGATCAAGTGAGATGCTGGCATGGGAATGGGGGAATGGGATTCCGAATGGGAATCGGTATGGGAATATGCCATAAATTTGTTTATGCGAATTGTTTGAATTTTTGTTTAATCTTTAACAAAATAATAATAATTCAAATCGGAGCGTAAAAAGCACATAAGTATTTTATTTGGAAGCTAATTATGAGCACAAGTGTGAAAAATGTGCTCAAACAACGAGCAGTTGAGAGTGCTAAAAAATACTTTGGGATAAAAAAATGCCTATAGGTAAAATTTGAGTATTAACTAAACCTAAAAGAATATAATTAAATGGGTATCAAAAACTGCTTCCAAATCCATGTTTTAATTAAATATATTTCATGTATCACTGATTAAATGTGTGTAACACACGCGCACACTACCGAACTGAATTTATGTGTGAGTACAGACGTGCACAGACACGCATAAACACGTTCAATTCATAACTACAAATGGCGCTGTGCAAATTGAAGCAATTTGTACCTCGAGGACCTTATTTATGTAGCAGAAAGGGCAAGTGAAAGAGAAGAAGGTAGAGGAATAGGAAAGTGTGCCAAGAAGCACAATAAAAATGTAGCTGCTTCCCTTGAGATACAATTGTAGCTTCATTTCGATAATGGCCAATGAGCATTTGACACATTTTGTATGCATTTTGTTGTGACGAGCATTATTTATCAGCTATTAAGTCATACACACAGCTAGGCACACACAGCCAGGCACACACACAGTGGTAGTGACAGCTGTTGGTGCCAATGTCAGGCAACAAAAGGCAGCAGATACAGATACACGTACTACGACACTTCCCATTCAGACCAAAAAGCTTTGAATAAGCCAAAACATCAGTGGGTGTTAAAATTGAAAATTGTGAATTGTGAATACTATAGATATATACAGATATATGTATATATATCTTATATAGTACTGATTGTTGTTGTTGCTATTGTTGCATTGTATTTATCTGTGTTGATATTTATGTGCACATTTAGCACAATTAAAATTTAACACACACAGGCACACAAAGACGCACAGTCTGTCAATGACAAGCACACACACTCACACACACACACAACAATACCCGCAATGAAGCAATAAATGAAATGAAACCAAAAATCAAACACACACCACATGGATAATATGTCAGTTTGTCCCACTGTTCACCCCTCCAACTCTGTCTATCCGTCTGTACCCCTCCACCCCCCTCTCTCTCGCTCTCTACGTTCGTCTGTGTGTCCCCTGCTCCAAGGAAGTGGGCGAGCGTGTTTTTACAGTTATGAGCAGCGGTCTGCACAGCTGGCCACTCAGCCATTCAGTCTGTCCGCTGGTCTCCACGGGCCAGTGTTATAGCCACAATCATAGCCACATCCAGAGACATAGCCATAAGCTACCTACGACTAGACGCTGACTCTTTAACTCTACACCATCACCAGCAACAACAACAAAAACAACACAGCAGCAACAACAACACAAAACGTGACTGGTTGCCGGCGTTGCACGTTGCGAGCAGCGCACTAAATTGCCCACTGTACGTAGCCAGTGTTGCCAGAATTTGTGCAGCTAAAAAATCTAGCTTTATCAAGATAGACTGGACATAGCTTCAAAATTTAAATAATTAAACTTAAAAGGAAACTTAATTTTAAGAGAAATATTAACTCTGCAACAAATGTTTTTATATTAATCATTTGAGATACAAATTAATAAGTAAATAATTCATCTGATTTATTTAAAACTTTACGTATTTTAATAGACAAAAACCAGATTTTATTTACTCAACATGATTTATAAATTTAAATTAACAAAATGAACAGATTTTTATAAGTTTCAAGTAGAAAAACCTTTTTAAAAGGCATAACAAGCTAAATACTCCAGACATATTTTTAAAAATAATATAAAATAATAATTTATTTTACAAGTATATTTTTATTACCAAATTTAAAATTCTTTTTAAAAGAGCTGGTAACTAATATCACACAAAAATTGTATAAAACATTCAAATAAAATCATTTAATAAATTTTAAAAAAATTACCAACTTTAGCTTAAATAAAATATACTCAACAGACACTATCATACCTCTGTTTTATTAAAGTATTCAAAACCCTATAGACTACACATCATTTCAATTCACATTTCTCTACGTGTCTAACTACTCAAACTACCCTCGCTCAGACCTTAGGTACTCTTCTTATCCGCATAGGTGCCAAGTGGCACGCATGACGCGAGCTTTGCAACTCTTAGAAGATGGAGATGGAATTGGAGTTGGGGGGCTTGGATTGCGACTGGGTTAGAGGTTGGCGGGGGTTTTGGATTTGAGGCAACTGCTGTTTGTGCCTCATGACGTGCCTCATGACTGTTTTATTTGAATTTTTTGTGTTTTTGTTTTTTGTTTTTGGAGAAAGGCCATATGGCATTCTAATGGCCAAGAGACGCAGGAGGTGGCGGCAGGCAGCAGCTGCAACAGCAACAACAGTAACAACAACAACAACAACAACAGTAACAGCAACAACAACCGCAACAGACACTCGAGTTGCTGTTGAGTTGTTGAAATGTTGCCTCGTTTGTAGCTTTCGAGTGTTGTACGAGTAGTAAGACCGCTAACGGTCTTCAAAATATTGTTTTTAGTTTGTGCCCAGTTCGCAGCGTTAGGCCATGACGTCGAAATGTATTTTTAAAACAGGCAAAACGAAAAAAATACAGACGAAATAATTGTTTAATTTACTTATTGGCAAACACAACTCGTTTGCTGTGCGTTCGTTATCAACTAAACTTTTGCCAGTTACAAAAAGGCAGAAAAAAACGCATGAAACCCCAAGAAACTTTACGCACAGCTAAAAATAAACTTGAAAGAAATTGTTTTCAAATTGTGTTTCCTTTTGAACAAGTAAGAAAACCAATAGAAGTGAGCTAGAAGTTTGTAAGGGGAGTTAATGAAATTAATATATTTAATTTTTGAGATATAAAAAAGGGTGTAGATAAAAATAATTTAAATAAAAGTTATGGAAGATTTGAATTTTTGGAAGAAATTTAATAATTTAAATTTATTTATTTGGGTGTTTGAAGTAAAAGTATACAATTTTATGAATTAAATATAAATAAATATTAAAATATTAAGATTCAATTTTTAATTAAATTTAAGAAGCGCTTGGATTGCATTTGTTGAATATAAATTAAATATTATAAAAAATGTGTATTCTAAGACTTAAAAATCTATAAAAATCTAAAATTTGTTAAGCTATACCACTGTATGTTTAAGCTGCAAATGAAAAATTTATTAAATGATAGAAGTATGTAAATAAAATGTATGGCTCTGAGAATTATATTATTCACAATTTAAGTTTTTGTAAAGTATAATTCATTATAAAGTTAATGTTAACAAATACAATTCTTGGAATCTAAATAATTGTATTCTTGTATACTAGGCGTGAACTTTGTTGATAATAATTTAACATTTAATATGTACATATAATAAATTTGCTTGAACATATCAAATGTCTTTAAATCAATCTAATCCCAGCATTAAAATGACAATTTAATTAAATTTAATTAATTTGCCAGCAACCTTAGCGTTCTAAAAGATAAGAAGTTAATTCATTAATATTTTAAATGCTGCCAACACTTATCACAACACAATCGTGTCAAATGTCTACTAATATTTATCAGATACATTTATATCTGTATCTCACCTCGATCATGATTCGCTCAACAGCTGTATCTTTGACTTTGTAGGTGATTAGCCATAATTAAAACGAATTCAAAGCCAAACAAATCGCGCAAATACACACACTGTGTGTGCGTGAGTGTGTGTGTGTGTATTTGTGTGTGTGCGTATCCCATAAATGTGTGACTAATGTTAATTGCGTTCGGGGGTTACGTGAGTTCGTATTGGAGTCCAGTTAATGACGCTGGGCAGCTGGTAGAATGGGGAAGCTATGCAAAAATCTTAAGCATAAATAAATTTTTTATTTTCTTGCTATTTTTTGAATGCTTTTCTCAAAATTGAGCTAAAAATACGCAAACGAATTTAACAAATGGCTGCAATAAACTTGTTGTTATTTTGCCAGCTGTTGTGTTTTTGGTAAATCAACGCATTAAGCCGAAAAATCAATTAAATTAATAATATACCAATATTTATACATATGTTTAGTGTGTGCACATGTTTGTGTGTGTGTGCATGTGTGTGTGTGTGTGGAACTGGGCGCTGTCAATGGGCGGCACGCAAGCCAAAATGCCACGCCCCATAAACACAGAAACTCACATATTTTGGAGGTAGATAAACTAGCGATGACACACAAGAGGCTAAAGCGATTAATTATTAATTAGTTGCTTAATTTTTAATTAACTTTTGAACCAGACTCGCTCTCCCCGCTTAGACCCCACGCTGATCAGCAAGCGCTTAATTCATGCAAATTATAATGAGCTAATAATGAAGTGGAATTTATTACAAATGTAACTTTTAACTTAAACCGGATAATAGTTACAGGTGTTTATGACGCCTTTTGTACTGAGCTGCCATCTCTAACACGCTCAGGGGGGAATGGGAAAGGGGGTGAGGTAAACATCATCCCCGTTGCCTCCCAAACGATGTTCGTGCAACCATCGCGTTGCGCAAACACTGCCACATGATATGACAAGCCTTATGGCCAGCTGGCTACCTGGCTAACTGGCCCACTGGCCACTTGGCTTCGCTGTGCAAAGGTGTGTGCTCTCTCACTCTCTTTGCACCCCACTCGGAACCACCCAGTGCGTATCTATATAGTTTAACTAACACGCCCCTGGGAAATATAACAACGACACGCCACAATTATCAAGACAGAAGATGAATATGCTGATGGCACAGGAGCAGGGCTGGGTTCAAAGCAGTCGAGTGCTCTCCGGAGGGTAGAGGGTGGTGTTAAATATTTCTAGCACTACCCAAAACGGATGTTAAATTTGTTCTCCTTCTCTGCCAAACGTTTTCTAACCAAATCAATGAAATATTTAGCAGGTTTAACCTGCCTTTTAGACATTTGCACACAAATTGCTAAGCTATGAAAACAAATAATGAAATTAAAACTTGACAAAGTCATCAATTGTCAACGCTTAACGCTTAGACTTAAGTCAACAACTGCAATTCATTCAAAACGCAAATAAAACTGCGAATTAAAATTGCCACAAATAATCAGTGACATCTTTTAAAACATACACTGAGCTAGAAAACTAAGCTAACAAGCTTAAAAGTTGTGTAAACCTAAAATCTATCTAAAATTAAGTGTGTTTTTTAAATTAATAGATATTCTCTAAAATTGTTGAATAGAAATTCAGCCGACATTTAATTTAAGATTATGACTTATCCAAGTTAAAATACATTTTATTTTTCAACACAAATTTCGGGATTAAAAATAATTTATTTTGTATAATTTGTTATTTATTTGTTATTATTTTATTTTTTTTTTTTTGATTGCCTGTTCATTTAATTTATATTGTACATTTTATGGAAATTGTGGTTGACATTTCTGCTTAACATATTTTTTAAAAAATTGTGTCTATTTTATTTTATTTTATTTTATTTTCCATGCAATTTTAAAACTGAATTTATTTGACTTTCTGATAATTGTTTGAAATAATCAAATGTATTTTCTATTATCAATATATTAATACATAAAATACGTTTCTAAGCTAAAATATTAAAGTATTGAACAATAATTATTATTGACTAATAAATTATTAGTAATAATTAAGTCAAAATTCAGCCCGTAGTCCAAGTGTTTACTAACGTTGCGCTCAATTGGGTAGCTTAGTGTCTGAGTGTAGTACATTTAGACTTTATAGCTATACATATATACCATATAGTATAATAAAGCGCAGTTGGAAAACCACAAAAGTCGCCATAGTCATCACTTTAATGAAATACAACATTATAGACAGCATCGGTTTTCCGTGTCAAATATGAGATCTTCGAATGGATTCTGGATTCTTAAGGCTGCAGTAGGAATGACTCAGTTATAGTTGCTATATAGATTTCAACAGAAATGCCGACAAGAGCAGAAAACCAAATAAAATAAGAACTTGGGGTTACCCAGCCTCTACCACTGCCTACCTCTTGCCCCCAAGAGCTGCAGGGCAGAAATTGAAAGTTGCAGGAACTGATGCATCACTGAGGAGCAAAGATCTGAGGAAACTAAAAACAAAAACTGAACACGATGATGCATCAGCTAACGGAAAGACCAAAAGGCAGAACGACAAACACACAGACAGAGGAGACAGAACGACCGACAGATACTCATTAAATTCGGAAAGTGATGACTGCCCAACTCAGCTGCAGATTGTTATGCAAATCAATAAACTCAGCTCAGAAATTTCCAATTTCTTATCATAGAGAGAAAGAAGGAGAGGGGTAGAGAGAGAGAGAGTGACAGAGAAAGGGAGAGGGAGAGCGAGAAGTTCAATGTTCCAATTCTATGAATTTAAGTGAATTTTTTATTGTTTTTGTTGAGATTTTTCTAGCTTCGAGATGCTTATCAGCCATGAATGCGATTTTGTTACTTAACACTTTGGTCACATTTCCTACTGGGTATTTTTTTGAGTAATTTGTGTGGAAAATTGAATTGTCTTGCCTTTTAACGCCTTTACAAATTAAACAATTAAATGTGTATTTCGCATTTAATGCACTAAGTAGTATTATTATTTTTATTGCTATTATTATTATTGTCGGCTCATTACGCTCGTGTGAGTTTCGCTTAAGAATCAGGTTCGGGTTCGCTTAACAATTTTTTTTGTATTTTTCTGTAGGTTCTGTGATGATCTCATCGATTGCATCAGATTTCGCACGGCATGTCGTTATGTGGCCCACAATTTAAACTGAAATTCTTTTTTGTTTTGTTGTTTTCTTGGTTTTTTTGTGTAAAAAACACAACACATATGCAGAATATTCAAAATTAGCTGTTAGCACGACACAGAGTCGCAGTTTTTAAAGCGAGTCCAAAGACAAATTGGCCAATGCCATCAGCTAATAAACTCACCAACTTATCGGTAAGAAAATCTTCATTCTTAACGTGTGCAGCAAATTGATTGATCTGCAGCAAGTTTGGAAATGAAATTAACATTGGAGCACGCAAATTGGAATTGTGGCAAATCAATCAGTGAGAAGAGCAATGAAATTTCTTGCTGATTGCGCTGAAAGTTCACTCTGGGGACGGTTTGTTGTTTATGGTGTCGCAGATACAAAGATACATTTGTATCTTTGAGCGTTTGAGAAAGCAACGAACCAGAACAATACTAGCAGTAAATTATCAGATTTACATATGAGTCCATTCTATAGAAACGACTAGAGCGACTTCGAATAATAATCGAATACGAATAAATGTATTTGTTAACTAACGTGTTGGAATTTAGCTACAAGTCTTTACAGTCTCGTTCTGTCATCGTTTCTTGTGTTTTGACCGTTTTTTTTTTTTTTTATTGTTGTAACTCATTGACCTCTCGTTTAACTTAAGCTGAGCACTGGAATTTGTTGTTCTGTTTTTTTTTTTATAATTTTTGCATTTTAAATGAATTTTTGACGTCACTGCAACTGCAACAAAACAGAACAAAATAAAACAAAGCAAACACCCAACCCAAACAAGCAAAGAAACAAACAAAGTGTATGGAATGTGTCCCTGGTACAAAATATTATGTAGATGCTGCTGTTGTTTCTATTGCAGATATGAATTGTAATGCAAATAATAATCTTTGAAATCTGAGCTTAAAAATAAATGGGGACAGTGCAATAAATAGTTTGTTTAAATTGTAATGTTTAATAATTAAAATAATTAATTAATAATTAATTAAATTTGGGTTGAGCTTAAAGTAATAGACAGAGTTTAATTCCTTTCACAGTATTTGAGTAAATCAAATTTCCGCTTGGCAGAAAATAGTAATACAATTTTTAAACACTTTTGAATAATTTCTAAATTCGAAGCGGGGAAAAAAATGAATTAAACTCTTAAATGATGTTATTTATTTAAGTTTTTGTAAGTATTCAATGTAAAAGTAATTTCATATTTTTTTAATAGAATTTATTCACACAACAAGCAAAAAGGAGGAGCCTACAAGCAGGACAATAACTGTGTGAACTTGGTGAGCCAAGTGATGCCATATTCATCCCATTCACAAATATTGCATGAAGTTGTAAGCTTTGTGAGCCACTTGGGCCACTATTAAAATAGTTTGTTCTTAGAAATTATACATTATTTCATAAAGTGAAGAATTAACAGTGTGATCTTTATGAGCCAAGTGTTGCATATCTTGCCGAAGATACTTTATTTTAAATACCATTCACAAATTCAGCTTAAAGCTCTGTGAGCTTTGTAATTCAAGTAGAGCTCTAACTGTCCCAGATAAACTACTTTAAACTGTTGTCAAAATAAATGTTGTAAACTATTATATGCCTTAAAGTTGTTTAACCAATTTTAAGTTCGCTTTGCTTAAGCCCACTAAATTTCTTGCAGTGTATATCAAGCATGCAATCTTAATTCTTAAATATTTGTGAAAAACCTACACTTTGCACCATAAAGCAGACTGCCACAAGTGCAGGCTGAACAGTTTTATGGCACTACTTGCTATACAAAACCGTTATCAATTATCAGTTAATAGTTTGACGTTGATGTTTAGGTTGACTGTCGATATCTTATCAATCAGATTTGGCTATGAGCCACAAAACAAATGCCATTTCCATGATTAGTCAGAGAAAGAGAGAGACAGAGTCTAGTGAGTGCCATGTGATTAAAGCATCGTGCATGCTGGAAATAAGTCAAGTTTACCTGGCTAACTGACTGAATTATGGCAGACAAGCAGACATTTATTTGCTCCGATATGTAGCTACATATGTTTACAATTGGTATGTACTATGTGCTAGGTACATATGTATATTGGACAAACAAACAGAATTCAACAAAAGGCAAGACAAAATTGTTTATATTTTTTAGCCATGGCAAGAACACAAAGCAAAATCATTTCTATTTCTATTTGATTCTCACTTTTATTTGGACGATTAATAAAAGCCAGAGGAAGTCCATCGTATAGTTTCATGTTATAAATAGCCAGAAGGTGCTATTTGATTTCTACGCACTACGTACACATCAAGTATTTATGGAGATGGCCGAAAAGGACACGGGCATTTCAGAGATTACTCACCTTCTCGGCGAATTCTTCGCGCGGTCGACGCGAAATTGTTGGCGCATTCATGAGTTCCTTTGTGGGCGATGGTGTCATTTTGTTAATTAATTTAATTATATAATTACTATTGATTACAATTGTTATTTAACAGTTATTTAATTGCTTGTATTGCTTTTCGTTACACTCTTTCACGTCTCGACCTCTAAATTGCAATTGCACGCTAAACGAACGAACGGAAAACAAATGGTAATAAAATAATAATAGAAAACAATTTCAATTTCAATTTATTATCAACTTTATCAGTTTTTTTTTGGCAAATTGAGTTAGACAAATTATTGCGTAGTCGTTTAAAAATAAATAAGTTTATTTTCTTTCTACACTTTTTTTTACTTTTTCCCGCTTTTTTGTTATTTAATATTTTTTTAATGCTAGTTTGATAATTGTTTGTTGTTGGCGTGTTGTTGACGGGCAGGTGTGACGAGCCCCGTTAGACGAACTCAACTGTGTTTTCATCACTATTTTTAGAGGTCTCAAAGCCAAAGCCGGCCGGCTTAAAGCCAAATTGGAGGTCAATATTTTTTTTTGGCTCTTAGCCTCTAACACGCAGATGGTTAACTTTGTTTGTGTTGTTGCTGCTGCTACCCGTGACCTTCAATTCTAATTGAAATTCAATTGGTTAAGCGTCGTTTTCATATTTTATTTTTAATTTTAATTATGAGCAGGCCAAAAGGGACGTCGACGTCATCAGCGACCAAGCGCAACAGTTTGTTAAAGAAGGCCCAAACTCACACACACACACACATGCATACACAGCTTAAACACACACACTGAGACACACATACACTTGCAGTCGTCACACACAATTACACACGCGGCACACACGCACACCGGTTAAACTTGTTATCGCGGCATGCAAAAGAACCTAAAACTCTAGGCCACAAACGAGTTCTGGAGCGGCACAGGGCAAAACACCAACACCAACAACAACAGCCAGAGTAAGTGCAAGAGCACCCAACGACACTGATCAACTGAAACACACACACACACACACACAACTCAAGTGCTTTATTTTGATATGTTTCGTATTTTGCGTTATTTTCTTATATTTTATTTAGTTATATTTTTATTGTAGATGAAAACTGAAACCCTTGAGCTCTATGCTGTTTGTATGTGTATGTGTAAGCACTTAGACCTAAAGCCAAGTGCCTGTTGCTTGGAAATTTACTTTTAAATTAAAAACAAACGAAAGTAAATCAACAAAAAGGAAACGAAAACACGACACGAAAAAAACTGCCGCCAACGCGCTGAGCAGCTTCAAACACTTCAAAAGGCGAGCAACAACTAACAGCCGGCTCCGAGGTCGCCAGTTTCAACTGCCGCTTTAGATTCGAACACCAGAGGGAGTAAAACAAAAAGAAAAGCTAAGAGAGCAGCAGCACGAACAATGAATACCCTTGCGTTAACAGTTGTAAGCACAGAGTGGGAGCTTTTATGTGTTTCAAGTATAACAAGAATGAAATGCTTTAAATGTTGCTTGAATTAAATAAATAAATTAATTTAAAATAAATTTATTAATTTAACATACAGTTCTTACTGAGTTATATTATAAAACTGAAAACACATTTCAAGCTGCTTAACAAATTCGCATAACTGCTAAAGCAAGAGTATGACAAGAGCGCATGCTCTCAAAGAGAGCACAAATATAAGAGAGAGAGAGCGCTTTGCCGGCTAATAGCCCATTCACACTAACAAGCATTTCGCTCAAGAGAATGGTATTTAATGAGCGTGTGTTACCACTGTGCACAGTGCTTGATCGCAACTAAAGAATAACAATTAAAAACTCTTACAGTCCAAACAATTTGATAACGTTTTGAAATTGATCAGGTCCGTTTATTTATTACAGATTTTTAAAATGCATAGAATGATAAATTGGCTACAAGAAACTACGCTATGCGTGAGTGATCTGTTATAATTGGCACTAATACATAAGTAATACATATTCTAATATCGTTATGCGGTCTAGGCCGCTGTAATTGCATTCTCCACTGTGCGTATTTGTGTTTGCAGCTCCTGAATGTGCTGTTCAAACTTGTTAATATCTCCCGTGATCTGCTGCAGACTAGTCAGCACATTTTTCATCTTCTCACCATCGATTTGCACTTCCAGTTCGCGTATTTCCTTGCTAACGTTGCCCGTGTTGGTAACACACTCGACCAGCTCACTGCAATGTGAATGCAATTGAGCCAAAAGCTTGTAGGCCTTCTTCGCATGCAGATCGTGCTTGGCGCTCTGGAAGAGCAAATCATCCGTGTAGTTGAACTGTCGCTCCAGCTGTGCAGCGACCACATTGAGTTGCTTCTGCAGCTGACGCGTGTCATCCAACACCTTGTAGATATCATCTCGTTGTTTTCGTATATTGCCAATAAATTCGTGTATACGACGCGTGTATTCCTTGCGTGGTGCCAACTGTGTCTGCTTCGCGCTGCGTGCAGTAAGCTCATTGTGCTGCTGCGTCTTGGCCAGCAGCTCCTGTTTCAGTTGCTCAATACCAGAGCGCACTGTCTGCACCTGCTGTGTCTCCTTGGCCGATTTCAGGCTCTCCAGGCTGGCTAATAGCGGACTGCGATAATCTTGCCACTGTTGCGTCAACGTTGTGCGCTTGGCTTCGGTGGCACGTAGCAATGCTTCCAGTTTAGCAAGGTTATCTTCGGGATCAGCAAGCACCAGGCAGCTTCTTTCATGCATCTTGAGTACAGCCTGTATGCTGTCCAATTCAGCGACTGCAGCGGATTCGCGTGCCTTCAGTGCTTCCGTGCTGGCGCTCAGCATCTTTCGCTGAGCCATCAGCTTTTCCGATTGCGTACGCAGCTGCTGCACTTGGTCGCTCAGTTGTTGGAGTGGTGTTGCCGTCTCAGCATCCTCGGGTAGCTTGTCGGCAACCTGCAGCAATGGACTGGGCGGCACTTCCTCTTCCCGTGGACTTATGACCGTCACGGCTGTTGGCACCAGCTCACCCCAACGCTCCAAATCGTTTTTGTGCAACACCGAGGCAATGAGATCATACGAGCTGGCATCCACTTGCTGGAAGAGATTGGGTGCTAACTGCTCAAAGTACTGCTGCACCTCTTTGCTGCGCTCGGCCAAGTTGGCAGCTGGAATATTGAGATTTAAATGTGGCTTAAACTCGATGCTCTGGCAACTGCAGCCCTGTTTCTGCCTATTGGCCACTGCACGACAGAATTGCGGCACCCACGGTGCCTTAAGTTGTTCGGCGAGCTTCTTGCGCACCTCACGCTGTAGTTGTTCTCGGGCGTTGAGAGCGTGAGCCTTGCCAGCACTGTCCAAATTCTGTCGCTCTCTTGGCAGGCGTTCAATGAGAAACATGAGAAGACGACGCAACTCCACAGCGTTGGGATAGAGGAAGATCTGGTAGCCAATGTCACCACGGTATCCGCTCTCCTTGCACCGCTCGGCCAACACTGTGGCCACACTGAAACGCTGAGCCATCGCACCACCGGGCAGGGAGCGTGGTAGCTCCGTCAGCGCTGGATTGATTTCCAGCAAACAACTGGACACAGCTCGCACCACCTGTTCCGGCGTAAAGCTGGCCAACTGATCCGTGGACTCAATGCTGGCATCGATTTGTTGCAACTGGTGCAGGATGATTTTATCCACTTCGTCCATGATTTCAATTTATTTAATTTTATTTTGGCATTTTAATAAAAAATTGGTCTCTTGATTGCAATTGCACGATTTCGATTACGTACACACAAGCTATCGATAACAATTGCAGCTCTACATTTTTGCCAGTCACAGTAAAAGCTTACACAATTGGGCGCGAAACAGTTGAATTCAAATCAAGCGCTTAAGCTGAAAATGATTTAAAAGCAATAAAATTATTGTTTACTAGTGATTTATCTGTTGGATGTATTTTTATCAGAGCTATTACAATTGCCACCCAGCCAGGGAAGAGCGCGAATGACTTGATGTCTGGCCACGAAGAAATGTACAAAGTTATATATACATATACATATGTAAGGGCACATAAAGAATATATACACTATTTATTGAGACTGGACTGGACCAATACAGATTTGTCCCTGGCCCCCATGTTGGACACAATGATGACTTGCTCAATCCTTAATCCTGCTGCCCTCCATTGTTTGCCTTTTTGATAATGATATTTAATGCCAAATTACCATCCTCTGAGAAGAGCTCCACCGTTGATTTGTTTAATACCAGAAAATCGGCATTAGTATAGGTTAAGAAGTTTTCACGTATGGAGCGTGGCTTTGATTTCCACTTAAGGGTGCGATTATTGGCTTCCAATGATATAAGATAATCGAAATCGGCTGCGTCTCGCATACTACCAATCATGCGGCATGCAGCAAAATACTGTTGACAGCCCTCGCCTAGCTGAACCTTTTCCAATGAGAGCAAGAAATGACGGCCATGACACGACTGTATCATGGTCCAGTCCAGTGCGCCCACTTGATTCACATTGGTTGCCAAAAAGATGATGTCGGTGCCTTCCATTGTGATGACATTCTGATGAGTGCTAACAAAATGTTTATACACATCCTTAAGTGCACCCTGCCAAACACATTTATCATCCGGATAGGGGCAAAAATATGGACGAAATTCGCAATCCTCCTCATGTGCCTTCTTATCCGAATACGATAGACGCAAACGACAGCCATAGCAGGCATGCTTACAGGGAAATATCAATTTAGAGCCGACCTTCTCCATGGCCAGATTACGTATATTACTCATTGGGACACGGCAAACGGGACAAACGCTCAGCTTGTTCCGGCATTGTGAGCATATAAGATGACCCCGAGAGCATTGCATTATCGGTGGCATCATATAGCCAAAGCAAACTGGACACTCGAGCAGAGAAACTAGAAAATCTCTAGTTGCCAGCTCGCTGGGTTTGTCGCTATCGCTGTTGTTGTTATTGCTGCTGCTGCTGCTACCCTCCAACTGATCCAGCGAGCCATCCTGCTCCTGATTGTTACTTGAATCCTTGGGCATACCAACAGCTGCTGCCTGTGGTGGTTCTGAGGACGGACGCTGACGACGAGGTTGCATTGTTCCGCTTATGCCTTTGAGTGTGTGTACGCGCGCGTGTGTCTAATTGTGTGTCTGTGTGCGTATGTGTCAGTGTATGGGTGTCCTACAATAACAATATATACCGTAGCAGAACACTAGAGTAATTTTGATCACGGCGCGAATTGAGCATACGGATGGAATGCCAATCTACCGAGAAGAGTCTATAAAACAAAAAAAGTTAAAATCGAAAGATTTAGTATTAATTTTTCGTACGCTTGGCAATTTAGTTCTGTTAAAAATTGTTTAAGGTTTCAAGATAACTAAAATTTGATCGTCTGCTTGGTTGCAATAAATCCATGGAAATAGCCAGGCCTGCTAGTATTAGCCAAACTATGTTCAAGTATAGCTAAATACTGTATATCAATAACGATCCAGGAAAATAACTAAACAACTGAAATTTCTATAATTCGATGATTCATTGATTAAAAATTTTGATTTTTTTTTTGTTTTTTTACTAATCACGTTTATTTTTCATTTTCTGTAGTAGTCATTGTGTGTAGTTGTGTGTGTGTGTTTGTTGTTTTCTTATTAAAAACTAAACATATTGCAGTTAATTTAAAATAACTGCCTAATTTACAATTTCCAATTGCAATTTGTTGACATTGAAACTTAGCAAAGAAAACAAATAAAATCAACTGTTTTTGTTTTTTGGGAGATCGGATCGGTCTAAACTATGTAGTGTTATATATAAAAGATTGCTTTTCTGTTCCGAAACAAAATCTGTGTAGGTGTCTTTTTAAGGGGGAGTTTGTTGCAAAAAGAATCATTAAAAAAGTATAGGGTACATTTTCCTTCGTTTGGCATGAAACAAAAATTGTCGCAAATTGTCGCTTACAACTCTCGAGTTATTACATATTATGTTATTATTCATTATATCAGTTAATGTTTATTCTTTTTTGTTGCATTTTTGTTAAAAGTGATGTTTACTTTTATAGCATTTACAATGTATATCGTATAAAATAATTTACATTAAACTAAACTAACTGCTCAGTATTTAGATGTATATGGATGTACTTCGTGTGTGTGTTCGAGAGTGTTGTGTGTGTTGGGTGTGGTGTATGTGTGTGTGTGTGTGTGTGAATGGTGGGCAGCTTCGCTCCAAGTGTTTTGCCCACGTTGATCGGCTTACTAACTAAATTAAACTAAAAAAAACCCACAGTAAAAAAATAAGAGAACGCAAATGATTTTTTTCTTCTTCTTTCTATTTTCAGTTTTGCGTTTTCTTGTTTTTCTTTTGTTTCTCGTTTTGTTTTGCCTATCGTTTAGTTTTAAATGAAATACCTAATAGCTACTAATAATTAACGCCAGATTGGCAAGAGACTGACAATCAGACTGATAGACAGACAGCAGACAGACAGACAAACAGATCTACAGATCCACCGATCCCACATACATACTCTATGTACATTATTCACTTCCACAAATTCAAATTGTTGCTATCGATGTTATTAATGATGATTATGTGACATTAAGTATACGTATGTTATAATCGTGTTCATCTCGCGTGTATCGTGTATCTTGTATGTATTGAAAATCATATCGTTTTAGAAACGATGCACATTTATTTCATAGAAGAAGCCACACTCTTTGGCCATGAGACAGCGGAGTCGTCTAGACCAAAGATATGGTTACATTGATGCCCAAATTCCCATTGTCGGCAAACAATTGGGCAATAGATGTATCGAACACCAGACAATCCGAATTGTGTATGGCAGAGGCAACACCCTCGTGTATGGAACGTGGCATTGCCTCCCAGGTAAGACGGCGTCGATTCCCATTCAGTTCAAGCCGATACACAAAATTCTCAGCCTCTTTGCGTGATCCAATTAGCTGGACAATGGCAAAGAACTGTTGATGTCCATCGTATTTCTCCTGTTTCTCCAGCACGAGCATAAAATGATGGCCAAAACAGGATTGCATCATAACCCAATCGACGGCGCCGGGTAAATTAATATCGGTGGCCAGAAATACAATATCTTCGCCCTGCAGCGTTGTGATACTTTTGTGTGACATCATCAGATGCTGCATGACTAGATCGAGCGGTCCCTGCCATTTGCACGAAGCACCCGGGCATGGACACAGATACGGCCGGCATTCGCAGGTCTCCTCGTGCTCGGTCTTCTCCGTGTATACCAGCGAAGCAGTGCAGCCATAGCCTGAATGCTTGCAAGGAAACTTCACATTGGAGGCAACCTTTTCCATGGCCAAGTTACGTATGTTGGCCAAGGGGCCACGACATGTGGGGCAGCATGTGAGCTTCGATCTGCATGATACGCACACCAGATGACCACTGGAGCATTGCAGGATTGGTGGTAGCACATAATCGAAGCAAACGGGGCATTCGAATAGTGATGTCAGATCGGCGGACATGCCCGCATCACCGCCACCTGCGGACGACAGTGATGAGCTGGATGATGATGATGTGTTTGCCGACGATGTATTACCAGCACTTGAGCCGGTGGAGCTACTCGTATTGGTGGTGGCAACCACGGCCGTAGCTGCTGCAACTGCTGCTGCTGCTGTCGGTTCCCGGCGTTTTGGATTTATTTTATTGGACATTGGACTTGTTTGCTGTTCGATTACTGTCTGCTATATACTATACTCCTCCTCCTCCAGTTCTAGTTAGAGTTCTACTTCACGTTCCAGTACCAGTTCCAGTTGTTTGAACCCTGCCAAACTTGTCGCTCTGCGTTCCCGTGTGTCACTGCAAGCGAAAGAACAACAAATTCGTCATTAAACAGTTACAAATAAAAGAATTATAGATAACTTTTAAGTCACACAATTAGTACGCTAATGTTGAAACTGTTCGTTATAAACAATTAATAAAATCAAATTATGTGACGCGTATTGCATGCGTTACTACTCAAGCTAAAGGACATGTCGATTGGCATTTCTGATTTGACATGCAATCAATCAAGCAATCAATAACATACATATATATTTATTTTTGTACCGAAATTCGTTCAATTAATCTTAACTGTCCTTCAGTTTTGCCACAATAATTGTCCAAAATATCCAATTGCATTTAATAACAATAATAACAGTAACAATAATTAACATTAACACGATTTTTGGCTACTTTGTTGTTGCTGCTGCTGAGTCACTTTGAAGGCCTGCAATTCTTGGGGTCTATGATAATACGAGTTGAGTTGAATTTACTTTTTCGGGCGCGTTTAGCTCTGAGGCGTGTAAAAGCACGCAAATACTCAAATGTCACTCTTATCAGAGTGTTGAAAAATGCCACCATTAGGCCCATTGGTGTGTCCAGAGACCCACGCATGTATGTGTCACTGTGCACAGTGATTCAATGGGCATTTAAATGTATTATAAGCAGGGTTTATTCAAAAGTTGAATGAGTTAATAACTAAATTAAACTGATTTATTTTAATTTGTGTAGGACAAGAAGTTGTTCTTTCTTAAAGTTCTTAATATGTATGTAAATTAACTTTCATTTAGTTTATCTGAAGTCATCACACTTAAAATTAATTTAAAAAAAACAACTAATATCGAAAGCCTTGCTGATTTTTTTCAGTGTTATAAGACTAGGCCTACATATTTACTCTTGATTAAATTCATTATACACATATAAATTACAAGATTAATGCTCAAATTAACTACAAAGCCTTTCTTGATACACTCTACGCTTTTAACAAATTAACGACTCAATTACTAGACAACAGTTTCAAGAAGAGTCGGAATCACAGTGCAACGGTCCAAAAATTGTAGGAGTACGTGTGTGTGTGTTTGTATGGAGTATAAACAAACGCGACGCGAATAGCGTCAACAATATGGGCAGCACTGAGCATATACATACATACGTATGTATGTGTGAATGCGGGTAGATAAGCGGGGAGGGGGCGCACAGTGGTTGTAGTTGTACTCGTACTGGTAGCGGCACATAATTAACATTTGGCTCTTGGGAGCTGGCTGCGTACCGTAAGAAATTTTCAGTGGGACTCGTCGGTGGGGTAATTACTGTTGCAGCAAAGCCATGAATGTAATTAAGTTTTTTATTTTTTTTTTCCAATGAGTTTGCAAAATCAAATAGAAAACGAACGACGGAAAGCAGAGCAATATGTGTTAGCAACATCAACAATAGCAACAACAATGCAGATGTGTATGTAAAAATAAACAGCTACAAAATAATCATAAACGTAAACTTACAAAGCTCTCTGTGTGAGTCGTATGCGTGTTTATGTGTGCGTGTGTGAGGCTTTTATCAGTCAGTCAGCCAGCATATGTGTGTGTTTGTGTGTGAGTGCGCGTATGTGTGTGATTGTATTTATGCACATATATGCATGCACATGTGTGCTGTATATACTAATGTATATATCCTCTGCGAATTGAACTTTTAACTATATATGTGGAGATGTATGTACGTTTGTATCTATGCATAAATCAATGCAATTGCATTTGCAGGTGGCAGGCAGCTTCAACTTCAACTTCAGGTTCGCACGCACAACACACACAAAGAGAAAATTGAAAAATTGTTTTCGTCGACTTTTATGTACATTCAGTTCGGTTCGGTTCGGTTCACCTTGCGCCAAACTCGAAATTCAGGCGTGCGCTAATTTCATTTTATATATTTTATCTAATTTTCTTTTATTCGTTCGCGCACACACTCATTGAATAATATGGCTATATGTACATGTTTGCTGCTTCTGCTGCTGCTGCGCTTCGTTTTTGTTGTTTTTGTTTTTTTTTTAGCTGAATATCATCTGTTTGGTTCGCCTTCGTCGTCCATCGGTTACATTTACATACGGGACGCAACGCAAAGTAGACAAACGACTGCGACAACGACAACGACTGCGACGGAGAGGCAAGGGATGTGGCTATGGCTTGTAATGCCCGTAGCCAGTAGCCGATGTTTCAAATTTTCTTTCTACTTTATTGTGCGCTTTGCGAACGCAGCAATTTTTATTGCACAAACACTTGCTTGATATTCAGTCTATTTAGGTAGTAGAACTGCAGGCACAATTATTTAGCTATTAGCACGTCACACACGCGTATTTCTGGCTATATTTTATCTTTAATTTAACTAGTGCTGGACAAGCCATTCAGTGTTGGTCTACGTTACTACTGAGTATTATTGGTATTTTTTGAAGTTAAATGCATCTTGGTATGCAGCCAACTAACCTTGGTCTGGCAACTCTGTAACGATACCGCCGCAAATAGGTTTAAAAATTAAAATGACCAAAAACTGTAAGTGTTCTCAGCACAATTTATTAAATTAGAATTAAGAGAGTGCTACGTAAGTTAAATTACTTAGTTTATTAGTTAAACTTATATTTATTTATTTTTCCAACAGCAGCATATGAACTGTATTATTTTAGAGAACAGCGACAACACTGCAGTTTTATACTCCGCGACAACCCTGTTGGGTGTAGCGAATAATTTATCTAGCATAGAAAAATAATTCAAAACGATTTGTTCTGTGAATAAACACAACAAATTAATTAAAACGCCATGTTCGGCGTTGCAATTATTGTTACATCTTTTGCATAAATTAAAATTAAGATAACAAAAAAAATCAATATCTTCATCAATCATTCTTCTCGTATTTGGAACACGGACCAACCCCTATACGCGAGTCGAGCGTATAATCAGACTAGAAAAAGGAGTAATTCAACCGTGTTTTATGTGACAAAATAACCAAAATGTGGCAAAATAATTGGATCTTCAAACTACTGACAATATACGCACTTGTCGCGGTCTGCCTATGCGCCATGAACGACCCCTACAAGGAGCTGGGCATAAGTAGGACAGCTTCGGTGCCGGAAGTGAGGAGAGCGTACAAACAATTGGCAAAAGAATGGCATCCCGACAAAAACAATCATCCGGATGCTGAGCGTAAATTTGTGCAAATTAAAAAGGCCTATGAGCTGCTCAACGATGCCGAGCGGCGGCGAGTATATGACCGACATGGGGTGACCAGTGAAGATTCGCATTATCTGAAGCAGAAACATGATTACAGCGGTTACAATCGGTTCGGCTTTGACCCAGTTGAGGAGTTCTTCGGCAAACAATTCGGGTTTGACCACGACATTAGCTTATATCACAAGTTGTCGGTCACATCGAACTACTTCGATCAAACAATCATACCAAAGAGCAAGAGCCAATTGCACATTATTATGTTCTATAACGATTGGTGCTTCGGTTGTATACGAATCGTTGGAGCCTTCAAGAAACTAATCGATACTTTTGAGCCACTTGGTGTCCGCTTTGCTACCATTAATGCTGCACACGAACCAACCATTCTGCGCAAAACTGGAGCAGATGATATCCCTAGAATGGTCTTGGTTCTAGGTGGACATAGCTATGTGTATCGCGAGAATATTTATACACAACAGAAGCTGGCTGAATTTATACGGAAGAAAATGCCTTTTAAGATCGGACAGCGTGTGAATGATGAAAGTCTCAATGATTTCCTCAACGGCTGGACCGATAATAGAGTGCGAGCTCTAGTCCTGGAGCCGAGGAGCGTGACAAGACTAAGATATCTAATCGCAGCTTTTGCCTTTCACGATCGTGTGGCATTTGGCTTCGTTGATCTCACCAACAAGAACACAAAGCTTATATCAGATCGATTCAAGGTTAATCCCAAATTGGACACGCTCTATCTGTTTAATGAGGACTCTCTTAGAGCGGTGGCCAGCATCTCCATGGCCGATATACCTACTCAAACGCTGGAGAACATTATCGCCTCCAATCAATACTTGTCGCTTCCAAGACTCTCCTCCCAAGAGGTGCTCGAGGGCGTTTGTCCAGCCGAATGGAATCGTCCCCGCAAGCGTTTGTGTGTGGTGCTCATTACGGAGAACTCGCCGGATTATGACATTGCCAGGGGAGCACTGAGACACATTGCCTTGGAGAGTGGTTATAGCATGGAAAGAGTACGATTCGCTTACATGTACAAGGAGAAGCAAGCGGATTTCCTTAATGCCATTTCCAAGGGTTCCTTTGAGGACAATCTGCTACGTCTTGTAGTCATTTGGCGTAGGGATAGCACTCAGATCAAATACGAGTGGGTTGATGGAGCTAAACTTGATATAAAGACTACAGATTATCTAAACAATACGGCCATTAATGCCACCAAGCATGAGATTAATCTGACTATACAAAGACTTTTGAAGACATCGGAAGCTTTAACTTATGAGGCATACGTCCAGAATCTTCTAGACGAGCATGCCCAGGGAATGCTGAGTAAATGGATAGCTCGTTTGCTGTATTTGGTGGACTATCTATCGGATAATATTGAAGATGAGCACTTCTTTGCTGCCTTATCACTGCTGGGAACGATTGCCTTTATGTTTGGCATTGGCTATGTCATGATGTACTTTGTCCGTGCCGAGGAGGAGACACTCAAGGCACAGGGACAAATCAATGCCGATGGATCGTGCACTAAGCCAAACAAACAAGTGCCAGAGCTAAAACTCTATGAGCTACGGGCGGAGAAGTACAATGGATTGGTTCGTCTCCTTAAGCCCGGCTGTCGCACCATATTATTGATTACGGATCTGCAGAGTCGTCCTAAACTAATACCACCCTATCATCGGGCTGTTTGGCCATATAGGAGAACCAAGACTCTGTTATTTGGACACATGCTCATCGAAAAGGGTTTGTCCTGGTACTCGGAGTTACTGCGTCTCTCGTTGAGTACCAATCAGAATCTCCAAATCAATCCAAGGAATTGTGTTGGCACCGTCATAGCATTAAATGGACATCGCAAATACTTCTGCGTATATCATGCCAAGCATCCCGAATGCGCTCGCGGCACCAAGCGCATGATTAAAATGACCAAACAGTTGTTGGATCGTAATGATGATCCGGAGATTGGCAATTTTCTGGGTGTGAATTATTCGGAGGAATCCGATACCGAGTCCAATGTTCTATTTGAGGACAATCTATTGGATGGTCTCAGCAATTGGCTGGATCGATTGTTCGAGGGAACTACACATAGATACTATATTAACTACTGGCCCGATTTTCCCACTAAATAAGCGCAACAGCAGCAATACACAAGATATTTCCAAATGTAAATTATTTTGTTGTCCTCAATTCTTGTAAATCCTTCTAGTCAATAAATTATGTTCTGTTACAAGTTTTGTTTAACACTAAATATATATTATATATACAAATATGTAGAACTACTTTTATCTCTTGTGCTTGCAGAAGGTTTAACTAACTAAGCAATCTATCAATCTATCTTGGCACCAAATCAATCTTCAACTAAGTAGTGTAGCTTGCCTCCTTCTTCCCAAAAAGAAAACTTGATGTGGACCAAATCAAGGATACTGCCAACATTCTACGCATCGCCAAAAAACCACATAAAAATATAGAAAAAATACAGTATTGTGTTGAGTTTAATATGATGAATAATATCACAAAAGCTAAATCCATTCATTTTTTTGTATTTATTATATTTGTTACCAAAGAATAAATGTAAGATTAGTTTGCAAAAATTAAACTCAAGTCCATATTTATTACATGTATATTCGTTAAATTGGGTAATATCTTCGACATACCCAGTTACTAAACTAAATCCATTTTCATTAGGCTCATTCTGCTGACCATAAAACTGATAAGTAATCCCCTCCCTCTTAGTAATCCCCCATTCAATCATTTTTAGTTGGATTCCATTATCGAATACAATCGAATAACGGCACGATAATCGTTATGTGATAATTGACCACGTCGTGAACGATCCAAGACGCGATGCAGTCGCTCCAACGTATCCGAATTGGCAGTGCACTGAAACAATTTGTCCAGATACTTGAGCGATTCACGTGACCAGAACACAGATGGTTTAGTAGCATCCGAATTGATGGTAGCACGGCCATCCTGCTCCATGCCCTCAAGCAGACGCACACACTCCGACTGCAGCGGACCTTTGCTATGCAGCTGAAGCTTGGCAGGAGCACGTTGTTGCATATTATTACACGGTAATAGTTGCTGTTGTTGTCCAGTGGCTTTGGCATACGGCAGTGGACGCTGCTTGGGTGTACGCTTATTTTGCTGCTGCTGCTGCTGCTGTTGTTGTTTATCGTCGTGCTGCCAAATGGGTGGCAGTGGCACTTGCCTTTTGCCATTTTGCTGTGCACGCTGCTTTGGTGTACGATTGTTGTTGTTGCTATTGCTCTGTTGCGCCTGAGTTGATGCAAGTGAGCGCTCTTCGTGCTGCCAAACAGGTGGTAGAGGTGTCTGCGGGTCTGCCCACTTGCCATTTAGCAAGGCTCGTCCGGCTTTCGGTGAACGATGCTTGTTGGCAGCCACAGTAGTTGCTGCTGCTGTTGTTGCTGCAGTTGTGTTTGCCGTTGTTGCCGGCTGCTGCCAAACTGGCGGAAGTGGTGGTGGCGATGCAGCACGATCACGTTTCACTGCCGGCTGCGATTTACGCGGCGAACTCAAGCCCAACACTTTGGGCTCCACTAAGAGTTTATTCAAACGATTCTTTACATCCAAACGTGAATAGTTCTGCAGCAGGGACTCATAGTCAGTGTGCGGCAAGGAACTGAAGATGACACGCCAATGTTCTTCGATTTCATTGCGCAGTGCAGGGGTGGCATTGCCATCGGGAGAGTGCTCCTCCACCAGCCGCTTGAGAATGACGAGCAATTGATCCAAATGCGCACTGCCATTGCCAAGACCAGCCTGACCAAACAGTATCATATTCAGCTGACGACGCTTTCGTTCAGCCATTTTAAAGCCATTCTTGGTATTCATTTGCTCCAGCTCCTTGATGCGAAAATAATGATTCTTGGCATTGCCCAGATCTCCAGACAAACTGGAGATGCCATCGCGTATGAAGCGTATGAGCACATCAACGCGTTTTGGTGGCTTTTGGCTCTGGAAGTCACTGCTCCGGCGCTTCACCTCTTGATTACGTCGCAGTAACAACAGCTGCAGATCCTCCTGATGCTTTTTCAGGCCATAGATGACCAGCACATAACCATATTCCTCAAAATCCATGCGTACATTCACCTTGCACTGCTTGGCCGATTCGGTAAGGAACTGACGGCCCTCCGGACTGAAGAGATACTGTGTCTGATCTTGTGCCATTAGAATCTTTGCCTCCGATGGCAAATCTGGTAAACTCTCCGGATCATTTGTCGGTGAAACTGTGGCTTTGTTAGTCACGCACATGGAGATGCCCTGAGTGTTGCTGCTGCTGATGTGGAACTCATCTTCATTATCATCGGTTGTGGTGCTAAGCGGAATTATTTCCGGCAGGTTTTCCATTGGACCGGACTTCTTTGTCGTTGCAGTCGCGCTGATTTCTGCAGAAGAGCTCGTGGAGCTGGGCACCTCAAAGTGCTCGGAGAAACTGTAATTGGAATCCGAGTCCAAATCATGTGGTGGTAAGCTGCTTCTGGTCACAGTTGTGGACACAGTGCTGCTGGATTTTGGCATAGTAGTAGCTTCTGTAGGCTGGCCAGAAGTGTCCACAATGAACTGCTCTTTTGTTTGTGGAGCTTCAGACGGAGTTACTGCCTCTGGTTCAACATTATCCTGGGCCGGCAACTCCTCGGTTATCACAGTCGAAGTTGCAGTGGCAGTTGTAACTTTGCTACGTGCTGCTCTGGCCAGTGGATTGGGCACATAGTCATTTGTGTAAATCTTAACTTGTGGCGCTGCTTGTGACTTCCTTTGCTTGGCTGTTTGTGGACGTGCCATGCCAACGGCCTTTAAAAAGCGAGCATAGGTACTGTTCTTGGAAAACTCTGTGCTCCAGTTGAAATGAAAGGGCGTATCGACGCCAAAAAATTTAGCCTCATCTTCTAAATAGCTGATGGGACCAGTGCGATCCTTGTAGACTTTCTGATGCGACATTATGAAGCTGGTGTAATTGGTTTGGCGAAATTCACCAAAGCGCTGACGACACTCCTCAAAGAGATGGCCACGTGCCGCGCAATTGCTGCAATGCTTCGTACGATACTGAACATTTGTCTCCAGGGGCTCATTGGGGCGAGTCTGTTTAGTTAAAGGAAAGAGTAATCATTAGAAAGGATCAATGATCGATTACATGATAAACATACGGTGGAGTGATAACGACGCCACTTGTCTGGACACATCTCGGTGCTGTGACCACGCATCTTGCACAGCTGGCAGACCATGCGGCTGTGGAAGGAGCACTTGTTGCACTTCTGCACATAGAGCGCCTGCTTGGATCCACACTGAAAGAAATACACGATCAGTTTGAATCACATTTGGTATTGGTTTGATAGACTTACGCCCAGACAAATGGCATTGGGACAACGTGGTTCTGCGTGTCCGGTCATGCCGCAGGTGTAGCAAACGATAGGTTTACGTGGACGTGGGCACTTGGAACGCATATGACCCATTTCAAAGCAGTTGGTGCACTTAAGATTCGAACGTTTGCGTACAACTGGAAAGCGATCTGCATTCATGATTCGCCACTCGCTGCGTTGATCTGTAAAGCATCAAAGGAACTGTTAAGTTATGTTAGCTACAGAGGATTACTTGGACTTACTTGACATGGACTTGAGCAACTTCTGCATATTGAAATTCTCGCCATGCCAGCTATCATTGTAGAAGCGGCACATTTCTTCATTCCAGCCAACGAGATCACCGCCAGACATTTGTTCCGTTAGCTCCGACAGATTGTGCTCTACTTGCACCTCATTATCCTCCTCAAGCTCAGGCTTTAGTTCTGGCTCAGGAACGAATGTTTCTCCCTCCATTTCAGTGTCGTTGACAGTAACGCGTTCAGTAACGTTGACATGCTGCTCCTGCACCTCAGCAACGTCTGAATCCATTGACTGTTGTTCATCAGTTGTGCTCACCTCCATCACTTCCACATCCTCCTGCCGAGTCTCGCTGGGATTTGGCTCTTTGGGCTTGGCGTTTTCTGCATTACCATCGATGCGCTCGAAAACGTTAATGATTCGCTCTGACATGGCGTTATTCATTTCAGCCTCATCCTCGGTGTTTGCATCGGATCCCTCACTCTCCATAGCATTCACAGTGGGCTCTACAGCCTGTTCCTGCTTAAGAAGACGCTCAGCAATTTGACGTGCAGTTGGCAGTGATTCGTCAGCATCTCCGCTCTCCGAGCTAGCATCATTGGCTGCCTTTGGCTTACGAGTCTCCACGGCGCCCTCTGAGGAAGGCCTTAGACTAATGCGCCTAATCTTGCGCTTGCAACGTTCCACTGCCATGCCACGGGCTATACCCGGCACACCAGTTGCCTCCACATCGTTGTCATCGCTGTCCGTATCGTCTGCCATTTCGGGATCGTTGTTAGGATCCGATTGACTTTGATTGGTGCTTGAGGCACGACGTTTACGCAAACGCTTTGTCTTCGCCACATTGCTGTCGACAACAGCCTCTACGTCTGAGGAATCCGAATTGGAGTCCACGCTGCGTATAACGGTGGGCGTTGACTTCTGCTTGGCCTTGCAGTAAATGCCGCTTTCGGTGAGATCCGATTCGCTTTCATACACATCCAGAGCACGAAACTGTTGCTCATCAACGCGAAAGTTTTGCTTGATCTGATCCAGTTTGGAAGGTGGCACAAAATCGTGCTCCGATGAACTATCCGGCACTAGTTCTCTCTCCGTTTGGGAGTCCGGCTCAGCAGCATTTCTGATAGCATTCTCGGTGAGTACCAAGAGATCCTCGTCAGTGGCACGTGCATGATCGGCAATCAAACGGCTTGTGTCCTTTTGAACAATAAAATCATCGCTGGACATCACTGAACTACAGGGCGAAGTAAGCACCGATGGTATTGGCTCGGGTTCCACAGAGCAAACGACACCCATCACAACATCGGTGGCATCCATGGCATTCTCCTCCATGTATGGCTGTGCAGTCTGCCGTTTCTCCTCCACTTCCACAGTCGGCTCCTCTTCTTCATCGCTAGCATCTACATTTATAATAGGAACTGGTGGCAGTGGCACAATCACAACATCATCCGCATTCGAAGAGGTTTCACTCTCCACCAGATCGATAAGTTCCACTGGCTGCGCCTTGATTTGGCGCAACTTCTTCTGCTGCTGGGCACGCTTTGATTTTTCACGCTTTTGTGCTAGCTTCTGCAGCTGTTCCAGCTTGCGAGCTGCCTTCCCAAAGGGTGCATCTCCTCGTTCCTTGGCATGTTCACGTTCCCGCTGGACCTGAGACCAATTTGGTGGTATTGCCACCAACAAACGTTGATCAAAACGTTCGGGTTCATCTGCAGTAGTCGTTGGCTTTGAGGTATTTTCTGGTTTCGGTGGTTTCTGTTGCAGTTGTTGTTGCTGTTGCTTTTTAAGCGACTGCTGCAGATGTTTCTTCTTTTGTTGTTGCTGTTGCTGTAGCAGTTTCTGCTGCACTGTAGTCTTCTTGGCCTTGTTGTTGGTCTTAACAGTAGTTGGAGGCAACATACGCATTGGCTGCTCCTTAAACGGGTTCCCTGCAGTTATTGCTGTCGTTGGGGCTGTAAAATAAAATAAAAACCAAGTTTTAAAACAATACGACGATTTTATTAATGCTAAATCTTGCTAAGAGGGGGCAAGAAACTGGGAATTAATATCCTAACGGATTGAGCAATTGCTTCAAGTTCTCGTTGCGAATGACATTATATGGGGGCTTATAAATGCTATAACCCAGATAGATAAGCTCCTTGTACTGTGCCTCATCAATGTGATACAAGATATAAGCATCCATTTCTAGTTCAGCTCGAGTTGGCCATAATAGCACTGCCACAGCGCTGCGAAATTCGTCGACCGCTTGATGAATTTGCCGATGAGATGATACTAGATTTTCAAGCATTTCGATGTCCTGTTGATTTTGATTGCGTTCCCCAAAGCGTTTCTGCATTCTTAATGCAGTCTCCAGTTGTTGAACCAAACGCATAAATATAAATCGCCTGTAACGCTCCGCAATATCCTGACGAGGCTTATGATGACGGCATGCGTTACGTCTGACAATGGATTCGAATAGTGTCACCTCGAGACAGGACATTAGGACGTGCACAGTGGTTGTCAGAACAATTATTGACAATATCCAATCCAATGGATGACGCTTAATTTGTTCAACCCAATAGATCAGATCGTGGCCATAATAGACATAATAGTAGTCCATCAATGATACAATGCACAGCAATTTGAGTGTTATCAATACAATAAATCCATGATTTACTCCGCTCAGATGATTACGAAAAGCGCGTGAATGCGTCTTCATGAGACGAAGCACCCAATGCTGTGTCATGGTGTTAGCCATACACTAGTAGCAATAATTTGGAGTCTAAACAATAATATTTGAATATCAACTGAATATTACTGGGCCGACTGGGTTTTAAGTGGAATTTTTGGAAGAATACTGGAATCTTCGCATGTTTATATAAATATCTAATCAGTTGGTATTAACTAACATTTAATAAAGCGTTTATCGTTACTGATCAACGTGCGGACGAGGCGATCAAGGAAACGCGTTGTTGCCCGCATAATTCCATCGGGTTGTGAAATTATTTTGGGATGTTAGGTAACACTGAACTGGCTCAGCATAATAAACTTGACAATAAATATTTTTAATATTAAAAAATTAGCGGACTAAACAAACTGTTAAAAATTATACGCAACTAAACATTTTGGCGCACCCTGTACAGCAAGTGTACATATAACAATGGATATATGTATGTATATATATTCCCACTGACCTTGAACTGGCGTTGTTCCTTTAGTCTTTGGTTTGCCCGATTCCACTATGGAGGCAGCCTCGCTGTTCGTCTCTGACCAATAACGTGGTTTCACTGTAGCATTGTTGATTACGCGCTTGTCACTCACAATGCGGAGCTGCGATTGTTGTTGTTCGTTTTGCTGTAGTGGAGGTGGCATGGACTGCGTGTCAACATCTGCGTCCTTTGCATATGGCTGCTGATCCTCGCTGGTAGTATCATTATAGTGTATGGTAGCGTATAATATTGACTCCAGCTCATTCAGCCTGTCGCTGTCCATTTCCTCAAGCTAAAACAAAATTAAAACAAAGAAATTTTTGACGTGGGGCTGACAAGTATGTGCGGTTTCTAACACTTCTGCTTACATCGCTCATCGTGCCAGTCGAGATTAAACTTCCTTATTGCTGTAATTCTTTTGGACATTAAAAAGCACAACTCCCTTAATTGCTATACTCTTTAATTCTCTTATTTAATTTTTTTTTATACAAAACCACGTTTTGGCTAGAGACGGACAACATCCAGAACTTCTATCGACATTTTGATGAGCAATGTATCGAACAAACAGGTTGGCTGAAATTAATCGATTAGCGATATGTATTTACATCAACCCTAACCGCTGCGCAGGCCGGGCCACGTACAAGAAGAAATTAATAAAAAGTTAAACTAGCAAATATCAAAGTCAATGTGAGTTAAATAAAATTAAACTCATTTAAATATTGTAATTAGCAATATATTTGTTTGCATTATTAGCATGGAGTCATTGCAGCGTTACGTTTCACCGATCAACCCAGCGGTCTTTCCTCATCTCGCCTCCGTGCTGCTCATTATTGGTACGTTCTTTACGGCTTGGTTCTTTGTTTTTGTGGTGTCGCGAAAGAGCACAAAAGAGAGTACGCTAATCAAGGAGTTGCTGATCAGTCTGTGCGCCTCGATATTCCTTGGATTTGGCATTGTTTTTCTACTGCTCACCGTCGGCATATACGTCTGAGATTTATAGAGTAAATAAAAACATTCCTTACTGGTAAATGTATTCGGCAAATAAATATGTGTGTGTGGGCGTGTGAATGTACGTTGGGTTCTTGTTGTTATTTATTCAATAGATTCAAATTTAGCTTAAAACAGTACCGAATTGTTCAGATTAACAAGTTGAATTTGTGTGCGGTTTGATTATTTAGTTGCACTTTTTAAAACGCAATTGTGAAAATTATAGGGACCACTCTGTCTCATCGGATCTAATATCTTAGCCAGCGAGCCCTGCCTTTTGTCTACACTTTTGCATTGTGGCTCGCAGAATGAACTGTTTGCGCGAGAGCGTGCGCACATGCTTCAAAAACGTCTCCAGGTCAATGACACCGCCGCGAAGACCCTCGCCCAGATAATAAATGGCATCCTCAGTGGCAGCTTCATCAGCATAGGCATTAAGAAGTCTATAAGGAATACAATCTCAATTTAGTATGATCATTTGCAGAAAGTAACTAATTAACATACTGTTTATATAGCGGAGCCGTTGTGGTTACAGCCTCGTCGGGGTCAATGGCCTCAGCACTCTCCAGATTCTCTAGACTTTTCTTCAATTCCTCCTCCTTGTCCTTTAATATGCTTATGTTTTTCTGCAGATCGACCTGCTCGCGTCCCAGGCGCGTAACGATCGCATCAATCTTGGCACTGCCTTCCACCAGCTCTTGCTTGGTGCGATTCAGTGTTTCTATTTCAGCCTGATATTGATTGACTTTCTCCTGAATGCGACGTCTCAATTTGTCCTCGACAGCGCTTATAAGTGAAGCCTTAATATGCTCCTCTGTGATGGTGCCTGTTGAATTGGCATTAGCAGTGGATGGGGGATTCTAAGGGCAGAAAATATAAAACTTATTAAACCACATGTAAGTAAATGTAAAACCATTGTAGCTTACATAGCCAGCGCTTCCGGGATATCCTCCTCCTGGTTGTGGATAATTCATATAGGGTGGGTAACCGGCGGTGCTGCCTGCGGGGCCAAAGTTACCACCAGTAGGATATGGTGGAAAACAGCCACCAGCTCCTCCAGCAGTGGGATAAGGCAGAAACGAATTGCCAGCACCCTGACCACCAGGTTGAGGCATATAAGCTGAAATTGGTAAGTTCAGATTTCAATTAAAACATTTCATACAATTGGGTTTCACTGGCACGTACCGTTCGATGGATACGGGGCCTGCACCTGCTCCTTGGGCTTTGAGTATACCGGCGGATGATCACCGAATGTCACAATCATAACTTGTATAAGCGATAGAAGATCTGATCTATGCGGCTGCCAGTCATGCAGATATGGCAGATAAACTTTGCCATTGTGATCCACATACATGGACACCTTAATCTGCATTGTTGGTGTCGGTTTCACGAAACACATAGGCGCATTTTGTGGATGAGTGTCCATTAGCCATATGCAAATGGGAATGTAGTAGGTGTTATCTGTTAAATAAATAATACATTTATACAGATCTCAATTATTTAAGTGCTGGTGTACTTACTTTTGTATACCACAGGTATGGTACCCTGCACTTGAAACAAATCCTTAGCGCTTCCATCGTTGAAAACTATGGAGATTTGTTTATTTTGATTGTTGTTATAAATATTTATGTATGTATGTATATATTTTATACATACCAAATTTTTGCAGATCGTATGTCAGACTTCGATAAGTTGTGAGCAAATCGACAACGTCTTTTCGTGTAGCTGCCACATTTTTATACTAGAAACAAACCAGTTGTTGGATGTGATTAATTAAATAGCAGTTAAATTACGTTTTCTTTTCACATAATGACTGTGAGGGAGTCAAGATAGGCACCAAAACTATGACTCATCGTACCTTTGATAGATATTTATTAATTTCTGCCTCTTCTATTGCAGGCATTCTATGTGATTAAAATAAATTTCGTTGAATTTAGATACTGCACTTGCTATTAAAACTAGTTTAACTTTAACAAAGTTTTTAATATCCGCAGAAAGAAAACAAAGTCGTCGATAGAGTACTTTTGTGAATTGAGTATCGAGTACAGAATACGCACAGAAATCGGTTATCGGTAACGCAGACTCTGTATCGATAGTGCGGTATCGAAGTGCTCCCCAGTATTAATCCAAGTACTTATTTTCCCTACTTTTCAAACGGTCAACAATTTTGAAACACTTTGAGGAAACATAAACAACTTATCAGAAGAGAAACGAACTTCGAACTTTATGTAAGTATTTAAATACTACAATTAAAATTATTTGCAGGAATGAATTTAAAACAGAATGGATGTAAGTAAAAATTCAAGTACTTTGTTGTGGGACAGCAATTGTAAAATTATTATTTATTTAAGAATGTTAAGTTGCTACAGGTGTGGGAAATGATATGTTTATTGTGTGTGTTCAGTTTGGTTCGTTGGTGCAAAGGGACTGGGTTCTTGATGGATGGTCTTGGTCTTGGGCACAATTTGGCGTTTTGGGCGTCTGCAAACAAATGAGAAAAAAAGACAAAAAAATCATAATTTTTGGAAGAAAAAGAGAAAAAAAGTCTTCGATTTGTATCTTAAATATAACGTTTTATTGAATACTTTCGTTTTTGTCTCTTTACTCATTTCGGCATATAGTATGTATATATTTTACGTGTTATGTGGTTGTTTTACTTTTGTGTGTCAGTGTACTTAGCTAATGTTCAGTTAACTAGGCATTACTATAGGTATTGTTCATTATTTTTCATTAAATATATTTATATAAATATGTATTATATATATATGTATGCATTTTATAAAAATCATCGCTTTCTTCTTGTGTGGGTCGTGATTAGTTTAGTTATTAAATTTGTGAATTACACATATAAAAATAATTATTCAGTTTCATTCTCGCGTCCATAAACGCTGCACGTATTTAAGTATATGGGTGTGTATGTGTTTGTATTTATATTATGTATTTGCTATGCCGGTAGCTAGTTCGATGGATAGGGAGGGATCTGGGGAGTCGGCTATACTCTTATAGTACTATAAAACCATTAAATAGTTTCGTTATTTTCATTCTTGTTATCTGCTTTAAGATTACATACAATTAAATCCATTACTTTTTTGTAGAATACAAAATGGTTTTGCTCGTATCATAAGTATTTTTATATTATAATTGTTATTTACTTCTTTTTTGTGCTTAATCTTTTGCGTTTATTGCTTTAATGGGCGCCTGCAACTTTTTAATAGTTCTACAAATTCCAGTTCAAATTTTCTTCATTGCGTTGTATTCATTCATGTTTTATCTTTTTTCATAAAGTAAAGTTACAGTTAGCGGGCAAACTATGTGGTTCGACTAATAAAGTTAAATTAGATAAAACTTTTCTATAGTTTTTCGTATCGTTTCTCTTTTGGCACATTACCATCTTGTTGCTTATGTGTTTGTCGGATTCGTTAAACAAGTGTTTTATTATAAATCTTTATAAATAACAACACATCGTGCTATAAATCGAGTATATATCTCTATATACATACATTTTCTCACAAATCAAAGTCTTTTTTGTTTTGACCAGACTGTGTGTTCTAAAACAAGTGAAGCGTGAACATGAATAATCTTGTTGTGGTGTGTTTCCTTGTGTGTGTTTGTGCACAACCAACAAATTTATGTTATGTATAAATCATTCTCAAGTTAGCAACATTCTTTTATTTCATATTAGAATAAATGAACAAATTGTACATTGTTAGCGAGCGCAAATAATAAAAAATATTGCATTTCCATGAATATTACACATTATTATTAAGGTTTTCCTCTTCTGTTTCAGCTTCCACTCTCATGGGATAAATGTAAGTTTATCAGAAAAATTTGTTCTAAAATTTTGTTCAGTCTATTGCGCAAAAATCTACTCTTGTGAAAGGTTTGGGGTTTCTTTAGCTACTCCGACAAGGTTGCTTAATATTATTGTTGCTGTTATTTCTTATAAGTGCTTTCGTATTTTTCCATTATTTCTTTGTCTTTGTTATTTTTTATGTAAAAAATTCCCTATGCATTGTCATAAATATCGCAAGAAATGCGATATTTTTCGCATTTATCGATTATTCGGTTCGTCTGACCATCTCTTCTGTGTGTGGGAGTGTGTGGTTTGTGTGCAAGTGTTTGTGTCGCGCTGACATTTGATGTTAGCTCGATAAGACCTACATACATACATACATACATATACATATGCCCAGAATGTTGGGATCATTGTTGTCACGCTAATGCCACTATTACATACATACATATATACTGCTACTAATTGCTACAACTATGTGCTACTTCCTGTCTCGCAATTCAGTGGCAAGGACTTCAGACTTAACCTAGCTTCGTGTAGGCATAGGCGGCAATAACGCCCACAACAACACCAGCTGCTATATATGTGAGTAATGACCTTCGTTTTTTCGCCGCCTGCTGATTGTCCTCGTTTTCTCGCTGCTTCCGTTTGATCTCGTTGACTTTCTGCTCCAAATTAGCCTGATATTCGTTGCGTTTTCGTCGCTTCAGCTCATCACCCGAACTAAGAATAGAGCATTTGAGTATTAAACTAAATTTAACATTTAAAATAATTCAAGTAACTACCTCGTTATCAAATCAATGCCGTTAACTTTGTGCTGCTCGACGGCTGTTGGCTTTTCGCTGTTGGCATTGACATCATCCTCGTGTGGTTGTTGTGACACTGATACATCCCCATTGATCTGTTCCACTTTATCGCCATTAATGTTCTCATACAGCTCATCATCCTCGTTGTCATCATTGTCATCGTCATTATCATCATAGTCCTCATCGTCATCAATGTCATCGTCGCTGTCCGACTCCAGTTCACTGTGTTGTGGTAACGTTGGCAACGGCGGCAATGGGCGATTGTTAAGCAAACTGTCTGCAACCTCTGCATTTATGATCTCATGTTGATTGATAATAATATTGTTGAGTGCATCCTTGCTGCTCAGTGCCGGCTTATCACTGCTAAAGACATCGCCATCACCCAGATTCTCGCCATTCGCCTGTGCCGCTCGCATGTCCAGGGACAACACACCACCCGTGTTGGGTGCCAGTGGCAAAGGCTGTGGATTAAGGGAATGCGATCGTGGTGGCAGCGGCGGTGGTTGCTCATCCTGCGTGTGTGGGTTCGTATCATTGCTAATGACTGGCTCCTCTGCCTCCAGGAAACTCTGCAAAGTAAAAGCGTGATGAGATCAAATGTCCACTTAAATAAATCACTGCCCTAGAGACCGTTACTAAACCTCGTTCTAAGCATTAAATCACCTCATAATGTAGCGAAAAAAAACTACAATATTGAGAGTTTACTTATAAATATTCAACAATTGATTATTTATACATTTTAAAACAATCAACAAAAACAAAAAAACGACAACATTTAAACAATTTGAAAATTTAGCTAGATTTCCCTCTCTTGAATTTTACGGCAATTACGGCAATTTTTTGGTCGTGAATTTTCATCCGAAATACGTACGGGATCATTTAACTTATTAATGCCCTCGATGATGGCCTGATATGAAAAGTCCAACTGATCCGATGTCTGTATGAGTCCCAAGCGATAGCTGCGTAGTTTGCACAAAACTTGTGCCACATTGCACTCTCCGTATTTGTCCACCAACACCAAGCAACAATCGACGAGACAGAATGTTCCGGAGCGACCGATTCCGGCACTGCAGTGCACAACAGCGGGACCGACGTCCTTGCTCAATGCTCCCGAATCGCGAACCTGTTGCAAGAACTTAAGAAAGGCATCCGGCGAACTGGGTATACCAAAGTCCGGCCAGGTCGTGTAATGAAATTGCATAACTTCACGGCTCGTATTCGTTTCGAGATCGGTTAATCTGCAAAAGAAACAAAGTGATTAGCTAGGGAATGACAAGAACAGTATTAAAGTGGTAAAAGCAGTGGGAAATAATCCTGAACTTAAGCTGCAGCATTTAATGGATTAAATCTTGCAGCTTTCTAGATACATGTGTTCTTTAAGGCCGACTTTTTGTTAACTGCAAGTTAATAAACCTTTTGTACTTTTTAAAGTACAGGGTTTTGAAACCAACAGCCGGGATCAAACAGATCAGTCGTTTAATAATGAGGCTGTTCACCTTAATTTCATCACGGGTTTTACGTTAATCAATGCTAATTACATAAACCCAAGCTGTCTGGTATTATGTGTTATCGTTTTAAATCAGTTAATCTGATAACGGAAGCTTTTTATAGACAACATTACGCGTGGGGAAACTTACTTGAACCATCTTCGCACAAAGTTCTGATAATTCTCGCAGCAGATTAGCTCCACGGATAAGTTAACATCTCGGAGATTGAGTGCATGCTCGCTGCCCAACTGATCGGGCCAATAGAGATGACATTTGATTTGCTTCTTCTCCATCAGTTTGTTGAGCATGAGAATGGCCCGTGAGTCCTGCTCCCATACCATAAGCCAAAAGTGACCCACCGTATCCGGCAGCGGACCCTGTGTCAGTATATATTGACGATCCGCGCGTTCCAACTGTAAAATAAATAACTAATTTAATTTTTTACTAGGAGAATAATAAATTTGAGACTTACCTTCACCAGATTGGCATTGATGTAGTCAAACTTGCCCCGTTTGAGCACAATACGCGAATGATCATAGGGATTGACATCCCTATATCTATTTAGTCCTCGATTCTGTGAACGCTCCGATTCTATTGTGGTAAACTGTTGCTCTTTAGCCTCAAGATCGCATACTTCACATATATCCTGTAATCACAAAAGACCAAACAGAAAATAAATCATCATGAATGAATTTGGTTGGGGGAGTTACAATCATGTATGGTATTTCTGCAGTGATTCACAATGCAGTAAGTATTAATGTGTAGATTGTTTCGTTACGTTATTTTGGGGATAGCCCTAACAGAAACAACAACTCACTTCGAACGGTTCTTCTTATCATGGCCTAGCGACTGGCCCAAAACGATACACGCTACAACATGTCGATGCGAGCCATTTTGGTTATGACTAATTGGTCAAAATGTGCGCACATTATTATCTTAAGCATTCGCATGGTTATCAGCTGTACCAGCCACTATTGCTTGAAACGAATCGAAAAGCTGAACCAAAAAGCATATCAACAAATTCAGTGTCGACTCAGTCTGCGTAGTTTTTTCTGCTTATTCTACCCGAGTGATCCTCAAATTGAGTCTAGTGATTGCTGAAGAACCAACCAACCACTTGCCTACAAATTTAGCACTTCAATTTGCATTCAAAAAACAGATCGGTGGCTAAGAGGGGGAGTTTACTCATTTGTTTATGACTAACAAGGCATTTAGTCAATTTTATTTTGTACACATTTTATAAGTTGAATTAAATGCGAGCAACGCAGTTATTTCTGTGAATGTTTTTATTTGTCGCAGTCAAAAAATCAGCTGTTAATTGTCAGCTCCGTCATTAAGTAGGTGAATCAGTTCCAGAGTCGTCAAGCCACTCCTCGGTAATCAGCACAAATTGAGGCCGACGACTTGGCAACTGTTATGAAATTCATTCGGAGAGCACATTGAACGATAAGAGCAGCGAATCAGAAGAGCAGTGAAATTAATGGACAGAAATACATCAAAGGATACAGTTCTAAGTAAAAGAAAATTTCCTTAATTGCAAAACAAATTAATTATTTAACCTTTAAACTGACTCAAGTTTTATGAAACCTCTTTCCCTTACTTATTTTTCATTTATAGCAACAAACAACATTGTAGAAATTCGTAATAAAAACCCTTATAGTATTTTTACTCGAATTACAATCATTTTGCAAGTCACTCATTATTAGTTTATGCCTTTTGACTATTCAGGTGACCTCCTTCCACTCCCGCCACCGACACCCCCACTACTGCTGGCATTGTTAACATGCAACAGTTGTGAAATCTGAATCTGTGCCGTTATTGCAACAAGAAAATGTAGCTTGAGTTTCCAGAGCATGAATAAATCGGCATAAATAGAATGATAGACTATAAAATACCTTTTAGCTAAGTGTTTGTTTGTTTGCATTTCTTATTGCTTTAAAATTAATATACCGCACAAGCATGCTGCATTTACAGGGTATAGATTGCATGCAGCATAGTTTCTTGTTGTTTTCGTGGGCACAAAAGCTCTCTCTTTAAGCGGTACTGTGGCTACATTTAAAGTAAAATGTTTGGAATTGCGCATGAAGCATAACAATTTAAACTGCTATGTATTATGTTGTTAATTCTGTTATTATAATGTTTGGGTTTTTTATTGAATCGGCATAATTCATTGGAAACGTTCAATTGTACAAAAGAAAGTTCTTTCAAGCGAAAACAATTAGGATGCCATCAAGCTTGGTTTCAGTTTGCTTAAGTTTATCAAATTATATACATATATTTCTGTATTGTTACTGATTTAGTTGGAAAATTTGATTATCCTAGCAGCACACAAAGGACCAGGCACGCACAAACACACACACAGAAACAAACACAACAAGGGACAAGGGCGAGAAAGCAAACAACAAATTGCGTTCATTACACAAAAAAAAAAAAAAAAAAATCAAACACACAGACACAGGCATAGAAACACAGATACACACAGACACAGGCATAGAAACACAGATACACGCAGCCAATGTCATCCTAACTGCGAAGTTAAATTCCGTGAAATCCAAATTCAAGTGAGTGGCAGTGGCAGTGCGCAAAGACGACGATAAAGCGGAAAGCGAAGCGAAGCGGAGCAGGGAACCAGCACAACAGCTGAAGACACAATTCACCGGAACTGGTCATAAAGCAGAAACTCCAGCTCTGGCCAAAGACGAAGGCACCGAAGCAGCAGCAACGGGAGGCTCAATGAAACCCAGGCCGAACTCAGACCGACCCAGACCCAGACTCAGACGCATGCCCTTTGTGCCAAGAAGCTAAAGAATTGCTCATGTTTCACTGAGTATGTGTGTGTGCGTATGTGAGTGCGTGTGAAACACTTTGACTACTTGCAACGGTACTGCAAAGTTTCAGAGCGAAAGCTCATCGAACTCTCCACACATAGTAAAGTATTTGGCGACACTCACACTCACTCGCTTCCCCCTAGACCACAGCGCACTTAACAACCTTTTGTTGAGTGTGAATGATTGTGATTTACATACATACATAAGTATATTGTATGTTTGTAACATACGCATATGCACATACGAAATCCAAATGTATGTGTACTTGTTCGAAGCAATTCAATTATCAACAGGCCGCAATCAAAACAAATGAAATCCAAAAACATATACACACATAAATATATATACATATGTATTTCCTAGGAATTAAGCGTAGGAATAGCAACTACAAAATTTCGCGGAACTCCAACGACGCGTATGTCTTTTATCAATAGAATACAATAAATGTCGAAACAAAATTTTGGCAATCATCATCGTAAACTCTCATGTGTGCCAAATGATTATGATTCCAGGTATGCATAGCGAGCGGCGCAAAGTCTAGAAGAAAATGGCCACTGTAATCAACAACAACAAGCAAATTTAAGCGAATTGCAGTTCACAAGCAAAAGAGAAAAAACAGAAACAGCAAACAACCGCAGAGACAGCGGCAGCGGCAGAGGCAGCAGCAGCACTAACAGCATCCAAGAGCAACAAGCGAGAGCGCATGCAAAGTGCAGCAGGTGAGCGTTAGCGTTCAAATGAGCGAATGTTTTGCTTGTGTATGTGTGTGTGAGAGAATGTGTCTGCGAAATTTCGGGCTAACGCTGCGCGAGCGCCACAAACTCAAGCCAAAGACTGGAGTTGGGCTGCTGCTGCTGCTGACCAACGCCGACACCAAAAGCTACAAATACAAGCGCACGCTCACATGACAGCGACAACAACAAAAACACAACACACAGCACAACAACAATAATAGCGCAGTGGGGCTGACCGTGAGCAGCATGTCTACACAGCCACAAAAACACACGCACACACATGCAAACATAGGTATGCTTATACACGTACCTACGTAAAGTAGTTGTTGCTATGTGTTTGTTTGTATGTGTGTGTATTAGTAGTGTTGGAGGCATCGGCATCTGCAGAAGCCTTTTGCGCACTCATCACATTTTCGTGGAAATCGAATCAAAAAGGAATAAAAGTTGTATGTGCGTCTGAGTGAATTCATACATGCACATATCTGTACGAATATTTTTTGGTTGTGTTTGTGTAGGAATATGTTTGTAGTTGTGAGTGTGCTTATGTTCTGTTTCTTGCTACTGGCCTGTGGCTGTGCCTCTTTTGGGTGTACAATTAATGCATATTCACAATAATATTGTTACTTACCTTGTAGTACCGCATCCATCCAGTTTTTTTGTCATTATATTCCTGTTCGATTTTCAGCCTGGCAGGCGTGTTATCCTTTGTCGGCGCTGTTGTTGGGTTCTCACTCATTGCGCACTCAATTGTGTGTTAACTTTGGAATTTAGATTAATTTGTAATGTTTGCTTGCTTTTCTTTCGTTTGCGTTTTGTTTTTGACACACCGACACCGACACACGACTGAGCCGAGTAAATAGTGCGTAAGAAAATTTGACTACTACGACGACGGTCTGACGGTTCTGTTGTCTGTTGCTATCACGCTGTGGCGTGTGTGTATGTTAGCGGCACTTGTATATAAATAACTAAATACTAGCGAATACCCTTTGCCACATTATTTACAATAATCGCGTTAAAACACCAAGTGCGTGCGTTTAGTTTTGATTAGTAATGTTTTTCTCTTTCGCTTTTTTTCCTTCCGCAAAATTAGCAGTAATTGGTGTTCGATGTCGAGCAACTAAAGTTATCGGCTTATCGATTCAAGAAGTCGATAGCAGAGTGCGGTCACACTGGCAACAAATTTTCAACAAGTTGTCATGTCTACTACCGAACAGCTGATTGGTCGCGTAATAATTTCAGTTTCAACAAATAAATAATGTTAAATACACGAATTTTTCGTTTAATACGTGACAAGCGCTTAAGCGTACCAATATTGCGTGGCTTTCACCATGAATTCAGCAAGCCCGAAGCACAGACAACAAAGCCAAACTCAAAGGTGGCGACTGACACTCCAAATCCCTCATTTGTAGCTGGCGGCGTGCAAAATAAATACAAAGTTTTTCGGGATGAGGAAGCACTAGAAATCTTTGATGTGGAGGAAGAACGTTACCAGCAAAGCGAGCTCCAAATTGAGCCCGAAGAGGATCAGTACATGGGGCTTAATTTAAAGAGTAAGTGAAACTTTTGTGGTATCCTGTACCTAGGAGTCCTAACGTCTTGATATCTAATTCTATTTTAGGAGGCGTTCGCGGCGTTTTCGATGTGGAAGATCTAGTGGCGCTGTTGCGAAAGGAAAATGTTGATGACATCTTTGTGTGCTATGTGCCTGAGGAACTTAAGTATGTGGATCACCTCGTAGTGTGCAGTGCACGCAGCTACCGTCACATGTTAGCCACGACGAGTTTTGTGCGTCGCATGTTTAAAATTAAACGGGCTAAGAGCGACATTCTGCCACGCATCGAAGGCGAAAAGAGTCGTGACTGGATGGCCATGGATTTGGGTAGGACTGCACCTTATTCTTAAAGTAATATTTCTTTTAATATTTCTAAATAATTCTATGCCCACAGGCAATATAGCGCTACATGTGTTCTCGCCTAAGGCGCGCGAGGAATACGATCTGGAATCTTTATGGGCCATTGGCGCGCAGTACGACACAGAAAGCCAGAAGCCGCAAAATCCACTGGGCAATATATTTATGGCCAAGATTGAAACGTAGCGGGTTTCAATAATAAAAGTACAATGATCTTAGGAAGAGAAATTTATGTTGTATTTTGTTGACTACCAGACGACAGCATCGTCCGTCAATTTCTTGTGGAAATCATAGAGACTGGCGAACACATGGTTCCTGTTGATGTCTATACCGTATTTCTTCACCAGATACGCATAGCTCTTCTCATGCACCAGGGCTGCATGCCAACCCACTTCCTTGGCACCCAGATAATCCGTGGTGGGCCCATCACCAATGTGCAGACACTCGTCCGGCCTTAGGTTGTCCAAGCCCGACTTGGACATGGCGTGCTCAAAGATAGCTGGCTGTGGCTTCTCCGCTTTAACGGCATATGAATTGATCGCAAAGTCCAGGTATTGATCGAGTTTAGTGTTTCGCAGGAGCACATCCAGGCGAGGATCAAAGTTGGCTACAACGCCTACACGACACTGTTTTCCCGACTGCGTGTGCTTGCGTAGTTGCTGGAGAAGATCGATGCTGCCGTTGCAGGGCTGCCAACAGATCGAGGTTTTATACAGTTCCAGCAAATGATTGGAAAAGTTTTCCATCTTCTCATCGGGTATGGGTGCCCCGCTCTCCGCAAAGGTGCCTATAACAATGTTGTGTATTCGTATTTAACTTTTGCACTTTGAACATGGAATGGAAAACAGTTGCAAATTATCGCTCACCTGCTATCAGCTGCCGCCACCAATGCTGCCACTCAAGACGCGGTGACGTCTCACGGCCAAAATTCGGATAATCCCGGTTCATCTTATACCTGGAAAGCAGTTGAGACAATTTTCTAGACTAACTTAACCGGTTTACTCACCAGTTGGCCTTGTAGTTCTTAGCCAGCTCGTTGTTATCACAGCGTGCTCCAAAGAGCGCTCCAATCTCACCATATTGCTTGCCGGGACTGGTGCGAAACTGCAGTAGTGTATTTGTTACATCAAAGGTTATCAATCGAAAGCGATTTAAGCTGCGCATCTTTGCTGTGGGTCGTCTAATCACTGCTACTATCTTTGTCTCTGTCTCTAGCTTTTAATGGGCTGACACCGATTAACTTTGTTAATTTATTTTTCGCTTGCGTTGCTATTGACTGCGATTCTCGTACTACGTGTGCCGGCGAGTTCGTAATTGTTTTCTATGTCCGCTGCTGTTACTGCTGCTGCTGCTGCTGACGCTGCGCTGCTGCTGTTTTCTTATCAGTGTATTAGCAACAACAAAAACAAATCTTTTCACTCTCTATTTGTGCTTGTATCTCGAACTGCTTAGCAAACTCATTAATATCAGCTTCTCATAACAGCTGAAGCTTATCAGTTAGTAGCCTATGGTAATAAGGTTAATATTGATTTGGATTTGCTGTAGATAAACACAAAATCTACTGCGATTTCTTATCAGCTGCACTGCTTCAACTCAAAGAGCGCGCGCGATAACTGCAAAGCGTTGCCAGCATGTTGTACATATTTAAAGCAGTCTGGCTACATTGCTGCGCAGCACTGCCAGCTGCGTTAAACATGCTTAGCCAAGACACGAACCGGCGCGCATTTCAAATTTAAAACTGCTGTTTTTAATTAAGCAACTGCAACGTTCGATTTTTTGCCGTTGTTGTTGCTGCTGCTGGTTGGTTTCGAGGCCAGCGCAAACGGCGGCGACATTTTGGCAATATACGAAAAAAAAAACTGTGTAAAAGAAACTTGGCATATGGAAGACGTGTCAGTTTTATTAATGCTCGTGGGAAGCAACAACAACAACAACTAAACGTATCTGCCGTTTTGACCTACCGAAACTGCCTGCCGGTGTCTACCTGCCTCAAGTTTTGGCCGTTTCGCATTTTTGCACAATTATGTTGATCAGCTGAGCCAAAAATAATGCTGATAAAATATTAAAGAAAATATATATGAATTTTTTATTTAAAGTGGAGTATGTAAGTGAAGAAAGTGGGGAGACAGAGAAAAACAGAGCTGGAGTGTGGCTTAAAATAACAACATTAAAATGCATGTACATACATTCATACCAATTTGGCATTCAACGAATTTCCTGTGAAAACAACACACATAAAAAAATAACAAAAGCATAAATTCATTCATACCCAAAGCGGCAACTGCAACCAGTAACAACAACAACAATGGCCCTAAGCCCAAGTGGACCAAAAGTGCTAACACACACACACATGCACAGCTTTAAGCGGACTTTGCGAGGATCGGCAACGGAATTGGCAACGAGAATGGATCGTTTTGGACGCTTTCTTTGTTGTAGCCTCGCGCGCGCCTACAAAAATAAGAAAAGAGAAGCCCATAAAAAATCACAATTTCTGCTTATTTAATCTTGTGACTGCGCCCAGTTCGCAGCACTTTTGGTATTTGCCAATTTGGTGCGTTTTCGCTATAAATAAAGTATCAATTTGCCGCAGTCTTCAGTCTTCAGTTTTTAGTCTTCTTCAGTCTCCGGTTTCTATGGAAGGGCGACGAAAATAAAAAACAACAAAAAACAGAAAACAGAAAAGACTCAAACAAAACACTGTAAATTCCACAAATTCCAGCCATGCGAGATCCTAACGTGAACGCAGCAATATTTATTTGGCCCAAATCAACGGCGCACGCCTGTTACCAAGAAAGAAGGTGAGGTATTAATGGAATTTATTAAAAACTTCATTTTGTGCGGCAATTGGCATTTATCTCAAACTTACAGAATGTATTTAAATCGAATTGCTTATTAAGCTGTGAATAGAACAAGATAACTTAAATGGTTTCAATAAAGTTTAAAATTCCGAAACATTTGTTAAATTTTTTAGTGTTTTTTAAACTGGAGTTTGTCTTAAATTAAACTTGAACTTTATCTTCTTTTCATAATTTTTCAATCTCTTTAACTTCTTTCAAATGTTTATTAAAAATAATTTATGTAATAAATAAGTAATTTATTTAATCTTTAAAGCCGCATACAAAATGAAATTGAATTGTAAGCTGAGCTTAATTATTTGCTGAGGTTTCTGTTGAATAACTCAGCGATTTACCGAATGATTAGTATTTACCTTCGTTTTAACGCCAACTACTTCAGTTGCAAAAAGAAAGAAGTCAAAAAGTAAAAAGACCAAAACCAAAAAAGCCGCCCAACTTTCAACAAAAAAAAAAAAAAAACTTTCCCAAGAAAATTAAGCAAGCAACCAACTTCGACTTCAACTCCAACTCCAACCGAGTTAAGTCAAGTCAAGCCGAGCAGCGTCGAGTAGAGTTGAGGCAAAACCAAGCCAAGTCAACCAGCCAGTGAGTTAGCCAGTCAGACAGACAGACAGACTGTCGGACTGGCGGACAGACGGACGGGCAGCCAAGCAGCCAACCAATAATAATAAAGTCAATGACTCCCATGGAATTTCATGTTGGCCCTTTTCGAAATGTGTCTGCCAGTCGAAGTCTCAGCCGCAGCCGCAGTCGCAGTCGAAGTCGATGTCGGCCCAACTCCAACTTGGCTCTTTGGCTGGCTGCCTGACTGCCTTTTAATATTATCTGCACTTTGGGTCTTTGGCTGACGCCGCTTTTTGCTGTTGTTGTTATTGTTCTTCTTCCTCTTGTTGTTGTTGTTGTTGTTTTGATTGGTCGTTTTAACCTGTTTGCGAATTTCTACCATGTTAATAAATAATTTTTAGAGGATACGCTTAGCAGTGGACACACCACCACCACCACAACAACAACAGTGGGCAGAAAAAGTACCGCACCAGCGCCAGTGCCAACAGAAGCAGTGCAGCGACGCGTTGCTGCTCTGACTCTGCTGTGCTCTCTGCTTTATTTGCAATCTGGCAACGCTGTATGGCTACAAACTTAGCTCCACCACCCACCGACCAACTTTACGCTACAGTTTCTACAGACTCAGTGGCAGCTCTAGTAACAGTTCCAATGCCCCTGTCCAACACTGTAAATTGGAAGAACCTTCCTCAACTTGTAGCAACATCCTGTCATATTTAACTATATGGAAAATCAGTCATTTTAACGTTTTACAAACATTTAAAAATTATTGTAAGTAAAAAGTAAAAATTAAATATTTAATAATCATGTTTTGAGCATTTTTAATACTTTATGTAGTAAAGATTACATAGAAATTTACATTGAAGTTTAACATACATTGTTCAGGATTTTTTAGTTTAAAAATTGAAGTTATTGAAAAATAAAATACTTTTCTATCCATTCAAAACAGAATGCTTTAACTTGTTTCAGCTCTCCACTTACAGAGCAAACCTTTGTTCAGCTCCAAAAAGTATGCTACACAACTTGTCTATGCCTTGAAAAGCGTATTCTATGCACCCATAGCTCAAAACGTTAAAAGTTTATAACAAATTTTGCTTTGAAAATAGTTTTTGAACTGGTTTTAAAGTCGTTACTGAAAGCCCATCAGTATTACAGCAATGACGCCTTAAAGTATGTTATGGCAAAGAGAATAAATGAAATGGGAAAAGAGAATAAGAGGATTAATTCTAAAACTGTAATTGATCAATATTTTTCAGTTCGATTTTGTTTTAGATAACACTTAAATTTTTATATAGTTATTGTAAACTCAAAGCTTTAAATTATTTATCAGTTACGCTCATTTTCAGACCCAAAGTAACTGCGAATGGTCTTCTTTTACTCCATGCTGGTGGAGTGCACCACTTCACAGCTTCATCTGCAATGCAACGCTCTCACTCTCCCTCTCTGTCTCCCATTCTCTCTCCCACTCTCTCTCTGTCTCTCTCGGCTGTTCTTGTTTGAAATTCCTTGTGCGCCTTTTAGGTTTATTTTGTGTTTTGCTCAGCAGCGAGTCTGCGACTTTTGTCCATGTCTCCAGCGTCTCCAAGGTCCCCAACGTCCTCAAAAGTCTTTACAGTCTTCAGTGCCTTCAGTGTCTGCTTCATAGTAGTCGTTTACTTGGGCCTTTGTCTGGTTTTTTGTGCCGCTGCCGATGCCGCTGCCGCTGCCTCTGGTTCGTTTGTTAAATGTTTGGGTTTTGTTTGAGTTTATTGAGTGAATTCCTGGAAAAACGCAAGAATTTGTCTTTTGGACGTTGCTGCCGCTGCCTCAGCCACTGCCGCTGATGCTGCACTCTGGACCACGATCAGAAAGAGACAGAGAAGGAAAGAGAGAGATAGAGAGAGATAATCTTATTGCCATTGGTGCATAAAGAAATATTCATTCCCAAGGTGTCTGTATGGGTTTGAGCTGATTTAGGGTGGACAGGTGATTATGACTTTTAGCAGGACACCTAATGAGTTAGCCAGTAAGGCAGTTAACCCGATCAGCACAGCACGATCAGCGGCAAGATCAAATCAAATCAGATAAGTTAGGGGTATATACATATATAAAAGATATAGCTATCTGTGCACTGGAAAATACTTTTACTTGGAATGCTTTTCCATTTCATCACGAAGCGCAAATCACTTCAAAATATTCCCCCATTCGGCATTGCACAACCACCCACAACACGCACAGCCTGGGGGTGGGGTCTTTAGGCCCCCCGTCAATGGCTTCCAAAAATAACGGAAATGCTTTCGTTAGACACATTTGCTATTTTAGACCGATGATTGAGCTGCAATGATTAAGGGAACGGCTTCCCATACGGAAGTATGGAATTCATGTGTGGGCGTGCCCCTACCCTCCCCAACGTAGCTCATCTGCCTCTCAGCAGACCCCAAAGACGCCGCATTCCTGTGCCATCCGGCGGAGCATTGGGCATTCCCAGACAATGGTTAGCTGGCTAGATAAAGATAGCCAGACAGAGATAGCCCTAGTCTTAGAGAGAGAGAGAGGGAGAGGTACTGCGACTGAAAGTTTAGTTATAGATATAGCGTAGCTGCTGATCTCCCCTATATAACTTTAAAATAAAACTTTTGCTCTCGAAGACAACAAAATTTTGTTTGCTTAGGATTTTCCCCTGTTCGTTTTCTTTGCTTTCTTTTCCAATTTTCTTTCTTTCTTTTTTTTATACTACTTTTTTTTGTAGTTTTCCGATCTTCTATTCTGTGTATGTTCCTGTTTGTTGTCGTTCTTTTTCTTGTGCTTCTTCTTCGCTTTTCGCTACTTTATTTAGACGCTGAAAAATGTTGCTATTTTGTTGTTGTTGTTGCTGTTGTTGTTGCTGTTGCTGCTGGCGTTGTTTTAAATTTCTAATTTTGTGGGCAAGTGAATCTGAATTTGAATTTACGCTGCCATCCGTAGGAATGATCTAGCATGTACCAAGCCAAACATACAATCATATGTATGTGCTGGCTACAGTCACAATTGGCTATGGTGAAAGTTGGAGAAGTAGGACTGGAAACAATTTATATTTATTACTAAAATAGTTTTTACTAGTGCAAAACATTATCCCCTTTTTAAAGTATATCCCAGAGCCCTTTTCTGTGTCAATTCGGGTTAAGTTAGCTACCACAGGTCTTGTAAGCCACCTTAATTGATTTTTACTTAGTTATGACTGGTGTTTTAAATTTAGAATTATTTTATATATTCTTTATATTATTAATTTTTAAGCGCACTCGCAATTTTCTACAACTGCAAACTAAACGTTATTTACTGTAATTAGTCTAACAAAATCCTTTCAACATTTGTAGCTTTTTTTTTAGTCTTAAAAAAATTTATTAAATTTTATAAATTATTGAAAGCGTCTAAATTAAATCTACATTTATATTATTATTATTTAAATATTTCGTAGATAAATTATTTTGTACTTCTGTTAATAAATTTATAGTAGATGTTAAGTGAAAAATTGTAAAAAGTACATAAAATATACATTATTTATTTATATTTAACTTTGTATTTATTTTAAATTTAAATGCAAATTTCTAAGTAATTTAAAAGCTAAACTAAAAATTGTATTTTTAAAAAATATATTTATAAATTTATGTTCATATTAGTATTTAGTTTTATTTATTTATAATTTACTTCAGAATTATTTATTCCTAGTTCCGATCTACAAAAAAGTTACATTTCATGAATATTTTATTTGCTTTAAAGCAGGCTCAACTGTATGGAAGTGTATGCAAATAGCGATCTATAAATGTATGCGGCTGTCCCACAGATTTGTTCCGTATCCCAACATTCGGCGTCTCCGCGGTCTCTGCACTGTCCATTACTCAAAGCAGATATAGAGAAACTCTGGCGAGACCAGACAATATTTAATTTGTTTGCAAAGAGTAGCGGACACGGTCACAGGGCTGCAGTCAGCAATGGCGCAAGGAAAGAAGGGAAAATGAAGTTTGCTTGCACTACGCCTCTAAGTAGGCAACACAAAATGCAGCTAAAAGGATCGCCCAGGATGTCTGCTAGCACAGGGATGACTCATCAGCTGCGTCACCAGCCCTGGCGGTCATAGAACGTCCACAGATCATTTGCACGAAGCGCCATCATTGCGACATTTTTGCCAGCGACGTCAGCGACAGCAGCAGCAGCGCAGCATGCGACGCCAACAGCAACAGCGACGTCGGCGCTGGCGTCGTCTGCTGCTTTCGTTTATTTTCGGCCTGTCGCTAGGCTATTTTTTGACTGTTTGGTCCACCGGCCGCAGCAGCAGCGTCTGCCCAAGAGGAGAGGTGCGAATGTAGATCGCCAGGCGAGAGGAGAGAGATGAAGAGAGGCAGCGGAGGGTGGGTGGTGTTGTAGGGGAGTGCGGGGCACTGGGTGCAGATCGTACGTTTTTGGTTGTTCGCTTTGTGTGCTTTCTGCCTTTGCATGTTATTTTTGGTATAAACATCTTTATGTGCTTTTAAATATGCTGCGAAGTGACATTAGCTTTTTGAGCGCTTTTTGGCCAAAGAGGGTGTTGAGGGGTGCCAGGGGCAGTGGGTGGCGTGGAGGGAATGGAACGGGGGGAGGAGGAAACAGCAGATGAACGAGACAGACGTCGCCGATCCGCTACAGAAATAAAATTTGTCACAGACAGTTAGATCACAAATGTCCCCCCTGTGTGCGTGTGTGTCGGCGTGTGTGTGTGTTTGTCTGTGTGTATATGGCAAACATGGCTAAACATAGCCAGCAGCGACAGGAGTTGGAGACGCAGACGGCGAGCGCTGCTGCTTCGGCTGCTGCTGTTGATGTTTTGATTGATTGTTGCTGTGACACCGCAGCTGTCCGAGGGGGCAGCCACTTCAGTCACACAAAACAGCACAGTCTGGCAACGCTAGCATTGAGTAAGAGTGAAGCGCTGCTGTTTGAGCTGAGCTTTTAAAGCTTAAGTAGAAGCTTTTAATACCGCGTACTCAAGAAGAGTAGAGGGATCTGTTAGGATTGCCAGGAGGAAGCAATTCCCATATATCCATGTCCATCTATCTGCCTGTCTATCCGTCTGCATGAACACCTAGATCTCAAAGACTATAAGAGCTAGAGCTACCAAACTTGGAACAGAGGACTTGTTTAATATTAGTAAATTTTATTGACCTGCTATACAATTGTTTAATTTTCATTTATTATAAATATTTGCACTTTGGAAAATAGTAAAGTTGTTTGGCTTTGGAAAAGCTTTCTTAGCATTCCTGTGCGCGTTTGGCTAATGCTGAACTCGTGTTCAGTTTGCTGTTGCTAGGGGCCAACACTGGAGTCTAGACAAGACCACAGATTGCCAGCAGTCATAGCTCTTGGCACAGTCTAATACACAAGTAGACACACACACACACACATACAAACACAACACACATCCGTTGTCTATGCGTCTTCGTGTTGGAAATTGCATGTGCAGATGGAGATGGAGATGCAGATACAAATGCAGCTACAGCTACAGATACGAATGCAGATGGAGATGGAAACGCTAAGCGCTTTTTCTTTCCTGTGCATTTATTTTCGAATTATTGCTCACAGTTCTTGAGTCATTCTTCCGCATTCTTGGCTGAAAATGACCGTTGGACTTGCAACGTCTGCAGCGGCAGCAGCAGCAGCAGAGACGACAGGGGCAGCAACGGGGCACAGACAGGGGCAGCTACTGCTTGATGATGGCAGCCTTATTTGGCACAAAATTAGCAATGCCTTTGTTTTTTCTGCTTTTCTGTGCTCTCTGCCATTGTATGCAGATGCTAACTTGGCCAAGAGCGAACCTTACTTACCTACCAAAGTAGCTGGAACCTACTTAGGTGCATATATGGCACTCCCTAATGTGCAGGGCTCTCTGAACTAGACACTGAAGTTTGCTCAAGGCGTACCTGATAACAATGGGTCGAGCAAAGCGGAGCGGACGGACGGACAGTCAGACGGACGGAGAGAGACTGCATTCCAGGCATACCAGAGACCACATACCTTATGGCACCACACAAACGGCAACGCTTTTCATATTCAAATGCGACGTGGCCCAGACCCAACGCGCCACGCACTTAACATACCAACAACAACAACAAAGGTAACAGCAACAGCAACAATACACAATGCACTCCAGTGGACAAATGGAGACGAGAAGCGGGTGATGCTGTTGTTACTGCTCTTGTTGTTGTTCCCTGTTGTTGCTGCTGTTGTTGGTGTTGCTGATGGTGATGATGTTGTCGCTGCAACTTCAAAAGCTACGCAAACACAAGAATTGAATGTGAGAAAGAGTTGGAGTTGAAGCTGGAACTCAGCTCAAACCAGAAGACATGCACTGAGCGAAAAGTGGTATGCCAATAAGCTAAAATAAGGCACGTGGTTAGACAGAGATGGAAGCAAGTTGTGCCAAAATGTAGACTCATTTGATCTTTCATTTTGGTACAATACAAAAAACCGATTTTTTAACAACAATTTATTTAATTTCCTCAAAGGTTATAACCTAAAATGGTTTTATTTATGTTTAAATTAAGTACCAAATGACTAAAATTAAGATATAGTGTTCTAAAATCCCAGTAATAACATAAAAAATGCTTTCAGTTGGTGTAGTGTTCTAAAATCCCAGTTATAACATAAAAAATGCTTTCAGTTGGTGTACCACTTATTGAACTTTAGCATAACATCGAGCTACTTGACTTATTCTCTCAGTGTAGCTGCTGCGCTGTGGCGTCTCTAGTCTCGTCTTTTTTTTTAGATGCAAAACAGAAAAAAGTGCAGCAGAAAGCGGAATGTAAAGGGCAAAGAAAATACATATAAAAAGGTATTCATAAGAATTGCAATGGGATTAAGCTCAATGCCAACAAATAATCCCAAGATTATGGAATACCTAGAGCCATAACTGGAAAGCGTATAATAAAGCTCAATTTTAGTATAGAAAATTATACAATAATATGAAATAAATTATAGCTAGCTAAAGAATATTTAGTTCTTCTAAAAACAGAAGAAACTTAAAGTTGAAATCTGTTTTAAGCCACAGAAAAAAACTTAAACTGTTCAAAGATTTAATTAACAAGGTTTTAAATTATTTATAACTTGAAATTGTTTATAAAATTAATTTTTAACTATATCTATAACACATATTTTATATACATTTGAAGTATTAAATGACTTTTGCTGATCGTAAGTGAATCAAAGTAAAGCACTTACCTCTAGAGGTCCCATCTTCTGATCCCTTTAAGATCATTTATTTTCAAAGCAATCAAAATAATTATGTTATGACAAGTTCTAGTTCTGTTAAACACGTTTCGAGTATATTTATTTACATGCGTATCAGTTCTGAAGATCCTTCCCTACTAATTGGTTAGTTCCCACATTTGAAAACCTCATTTTTTTGTTGCCAAATTTCCGGCGAATTGCTTCGCTGTGTTTTCTTAGGGTTTCATTCTTGTGCGATGCGTCCCTATTTCCTATTATAGTTTTTTTAAGGGGTGATAAATCCATTGTGAGATAAAAGTGCACAAATTAGTTCCAAAATCAGCTCTTCTTCTGCTTCTTTCTCTATCGTCTTGTGAGTGTTTTCATGAATGGTTTTTAGTTGCAATTGTTTTGTATCTCAGTTTGGGTGTGTGTGAGAATAAAAAAGTATCTCACGCTGCCACAGAATCTGTCGTCTGTTTGTCGATAAGAATTGATTGCATATTTACAGTAATCCAAGCCCAGAACCTCCTTCGCAGCGAGTAACTCGGAATTCCTGGAAATTTAACGGTGCTGCCTTTTGATGTCCTTAAAATTGGTCAGGGGTCAGGTCAGTGTAGAATTCGGGTTGTTTTGTAATCAACACATCACTTCCCATACTTGAGATACAATATTGCGGCACAGTCGCTTTGATATTGGCACAACCACACCCACACACACACACACACACACACACACACACACACACACACACACACATACAACTGGCCACAGGAGCTGACGTTCGATCTCAAGACTCTAATCACTTAAAAAACATATTTTCCTTTTTGTTTGTGTCACAGGAAGTTGTTGTCAGCAAAAATGATTACACTGTGTACTAAAATTATATAGCTAGTTGTCGGTGGTCCCCGAGCGCAGCTTGTTCCTGGAAAACCCCAGCGTGCAGTCAATGCAATAAATGCAACTGACCGACGTTAGGTTCTTGAGAAAACCCAGTTGGCTCCGATTTCAAATGCCTCCTCAATGAGTTCTACGAATTTAGCAAATGCACCGATACACAGTCTTCTCAATACTCCCGATACTCTTAATACTCCCGATACGTTGTCGAAATGGTTTGCTGACCAAGTCATTTGGGCCTTGTCACACGCAGCGCTTGAACTCAGCCGAGTATAGAGATCAGTACCAGAGACAGCAAAAGATGCCCAATTTGTTTGTTATGCTTTAAATGGAAGCGTTGACATGTTTAGACCCTGTAGATTAAAGAAGTGTGCAAGGTGTGGCTAGGAACTTAAGTATTTTCTGGAGAACAACACATATAGAGTTTGTTTTTTTAGTCCTTTATATATAACATTATAACAATCGGTCCTAAAACCAAGTTTAGTGTGGGTAAACTTATTTTTTCTTTCACTAAAGTTTCGTCCGGACTTGTGTACAGGGTCTTTTCCAGTCACATCCCTTCTATCCCCTATTCTTTTTTCAAAAACACCGCCTACAATGCAATCCCATTATTAACCCAGACACTTGAGTTCTGTATAGTCTGGTGTGGCTTTATGCACTCATGGTCTTTATGGTCTATAGCTCGTCTAGGTCATTCATTCTCAGTATATCTCTTTGTGTGGGAGTGTATCAATGTGTGTGTGTGTGTGTGTGTGTGTTTGTGGGAATTTGTGTGCTGGGTGTTCCCACTAGAGTGGGTTGCAGCTCTAAATCATCATCGATTTAAAATGGAAATCGACTTTGATCTTCAAATCTATCACAAATTAATGGAATCGATTTATCTAATGGCAGAGAAACTAAGTATATATAATGCCAGAGGTGTAACTATAATAAGATTAAGATTAATATTTAATGCGGCTTAAAGTTTCGTTTAAAGTGGGCATAAATAATCAAAGACTTTCTTTATAAAATGAGTAACTTATGTCGTATCTGTCTGAAAGTAAGTAAATCACGTTATAACTATGAGTTGTGCCTAATTATTGGGTCATAGCGCTACGTTATGGAAAACTACTTAAATAGTTATGGTTCTTATAAATAACTGTGTGGGAAACTTTGGTATTTTATCTGGCACATTCCTTAGATAGCTCAAGTTTATTATAGCAAAGGGCTAAACTAGTCAATCTCCAGGCCAAGGTTGTTTAAGAGCCAAGTGCGAAAGGGAGTACACTGCGAGTAAAGGGTTTAACTCAAGTATTTAGGGGAAAGGAAGACTTGTTTAAGTAATAAACCTCTATCTAAATTCTAACAAATTTTTGTTTTTGGAGTAAAGTAGCACTCCCCTTTCCTATTCTTTTAGTGTAGCCCAATTATGTGCACAGAACGCAATCAGATCTCTGCGTTTGACGATTTCCTCATTCAACTTGCATATCATTTGACTCAATGTGTGGCACAGTGGGTAACGCGACAGTGGGTATCTCAAGAAATTTACCGAGTTTCTTTTTACCATCTATGAATATTTGTCTATCTATTGGAAGCTATTTGTCTCGTTTCGACTGCGTCTGTCCGCCTGTTTGTCTATTTGACTTACAGTGTCTAGCGATCTCTGGGCCCAACCCAACCCAACACTACCCTTTCCTCACCCTTTCTCTGCCCTTACCCACCCTGCTCCCCCGTTTCTTCCACCCGCTACTCGAGCTGTCTGCTTTGTTATGCTTTGGTCCCCATTACTGCATTCCACATGCGCAGTGTTTGCCTTGATGTTTTTAGGGTGTTGATGTTGCTGTTGCTGTTTGTTACAAAATCATTCATGCTACATACGTATGTACATACACACTTACGTACATACATAAATACATATGTAGATAGAAACATATAAAAATTCTTAGCATTCCAATGAATCATGCTGTTGCTGTTATTATTATTGTTGCTGCTGCTGCTGCTGTTGGTGTTGCTTTAACTGCGACAGCGTCTACTTCTACTTGTAAACTTTAATTAGGTAACATTGAAGTATGTGTAGGTATGTACACACGTCTGGCACGCCGTCGCCACTGCTGCTCTCTGCTTGTTGTAATTGTAGCTTTGCCAGTGTAGCACAGAACACAAAACACAAAAAAAAAAGTAAAGTTTCGTATGCAAGTTGCTGCTGCTGCCGTCGGTGTCTGCGTCGCTGTTGCCGCTGCTGCTGCTGCTGTTATTATTAATGCACGGGCTACGCATAGGCAGACCAAATATCTAAAAGAGATACGCACTACACGTTCTACACTGCACAAAAAAAAAGAAGGAATGCAGCACAAACATTGTAAGAAACTTTTAAGACCAACTATAAAAATCATTAATCTCTTTAGCTCTTCATCTCCTCATCTTCTTTTGCTTAATGCACAAAAGTAACGGCATTAATTTTTGCTCTCTCCTTTTCTTCTATTTACTTAAGCATTTCTTGCTGTGCATGAACAATGTCTGCGTGTATGTGTGTATTGGTGTAATTGTAAATAATGATGATAACACGATTACACGACTAGTTAAGGAATTTATTGTAATTCGTTTGCCATTTGAGTAAGAAATTAAGACAACAGGTTATGCTGACTGTTGTTGTATTGTCAGTTAGATGAATTGGCTAACCCTAAGCAACAAAATGAATCATGCAAGTGGATCGTGGAACGTGGAACGCGTTTGCCGTCGTGGCAGCATTTCATCAACATTGAGTTCAAAGTACGCTCAAGGCTTCAGCATAAACGAAACAGAAGAGAGAGCGACACGCAGAGCCACAGAAAGAGAGTGAGCGAGGGAGAGCTGGCAAAATGAGAGCAAAGAGAGCGCGTATTGAAGGCAAAGTTTGATTAAAAACATAGTCAAAACATTTTTTTTGGGTTGGCGCCCTCTCTACCTCCCTAACTCCCCCCGACCACACCCCTTTCAAAGTCAAAACAATGTCCGTGTCCGTGTCGCATGCCAAGCGCGAAGAGTCAATCACACAGCCTCAGTCGCAGTTGCAGTCGCAGTCTCTGTCAGCAGAAGCAGCAGCAGCAGAGTGCAATCTAAAGCAACAACAACAACTCCAGAAATGTGCAGTCTGCAACTAGCAGTCTGCTGCTGCTGCGCTTGCGCTCGCCGCAACACGTCAATGGCCCCTGCTCCCGAACATTCTGCTGCTGCTGCTGCTGTTCGTTGTTGTTATTGTTGTTGCTGCTGCTTGCAACGTTGAAAATTGTGAATGAAATGACGGCGGAGGTCTAACCTCTTTCGTTTGGAATGCGGTATTGGTATTGCGACTTGCCACCGCAACTGGTTTGCAACGCATCAGCTCCCACTTCCCTCCCTCTGCCGACCCTCTAGAGCCCCAATCGCCGTCGCCGTCACAGTAACAGTCGACTCTCTCGTTCATTATCGCTTTGCTGGCAAGACAGGGTGGCGTTAGTTGGCCCCATGCTTTTTGTATGAGTGACTGTATGTATGTACATGTATGTGTGTGTGTGTGTCCGTGTGTACAAACTTACAAGCATACATTTATATGCATACATATGTATATACTGCTCTCACGCTCTTCGCCGTCGCTGTCGCTGTCGCTGTCGACGTCAATTATTCTGTGTTTGTGCTTGTATTCGTATTTGTGTTTGTATTTGCCGCTTCCTCCAGCGCTCTGACGCCCACCTCTCACCTATCACGAGTTTTAGTCTGAGAGTATCCGCGTACTACGTGATCTACGTCTCTTTCCCCGATTCTCTTTCTGCGATTAGTAGGAGCATGAGAGCGTTTGCATTAGTATTGAACCGTGTGTGTGTGAAAGAGCGCGCATGTGTAGGTGAGAAATTGGCGCACATGTACGAGTGTGAGCGATCAATTGGCGCTTGCGAGAATATGTATGTGTGTGTGTGTGTGTGTGTGAGAGAGAGAGTGTTTGTGTGTTCGTTTGCTCGCGTTTGTGAGTGTGAGTGTGAAAGAGCTTTTTGTTAGTTTTTGACATATTTGTTGTGGACTATGGGGTGAATGAGAAGTGGGAGGGTATCGCTATTGCTCTTTGCTGCCGTCTTCGACATTGTTTTTGTTTTTGTTGCTGTTCTTTTTGAGAGCGTTGAAAAAAAACATAATGGCGGCGGTTTATAAATTTGATAGAAAACTCAAAAATTGCGTTGTAGCAAATTGTTTAAACTTTTCAACATTTGCCTGTATGCATTTAATTTTTCATTATTTATGTATTATATATTTTTATGTTTTTGTGTCAACAAATTAATTAAATTATTTTTAATTACCGAAAATTCAATAGCCATTAAGGTCTACAAATATGTACTTTAAAAACGTATAAGTAATAAAAACAATTAAGTTACATAATTAATATTTATAAATTTCGCGTTCAAATGTATTTAAATTAGTAATAACAGTTTTCTTAATTAAACTTTTATTTAAATAGTTCTTTAAAGTTTCTAAATTTTTAATATCTGTTTAAAAATATAATTTATCTAATTGTGGAAAGTATCTGGAACCTTAAATAACTTTCATCCCTTCTGAAACCTCTAGAAAATTCTAGAGGTAAACATATTTTTTGTTAGAGTGAGAACATGTTCAGCCCTATGCCCATTGCCCTATCTTTGTTAATAGTTATATCCTTTATTTCTTTGAGGTGGTTAAACACCTTTTGGTAGCTCTGAGATACTTATCTGTTAGGGGGCTGTGTGCAGAACAAATACCCAAACCAAGTTCAATACTAAAACAAGCTTATTCGCCTCTTTCCTGATTATTTTTCCTCTTTTTTGCACAAAATAAATAAAAAACGCATAGCATGCAAATTTATTTAGCGCATTAAGAAACCGAAACCGAACAGGCATAAACAGGATATGGACATGGAAAAAATGCGAGTAATTATGTATGAATATGTGTTATGTATGTATTATAATTAACATTTCTGGGAAAATTCGAATGCGATGCGCAGGACAAAAGGCAGGGAAAAAAAATAACAACAACAACGACGAGAACACAAACCCAAAAACCCAAAAGCCAAAGCCGTTGGGCTGATGCTGAGACTCAGACGCAAACAGACAAGACCAAGACGCACAGCAATAACAACAACAACAACAATAACGGCGACCCCGACGACCGCGACAACAACAAGGGCTGACAGGAAAGGTAACGTGCGGCAAGGTAAGAAAAGGGATTTGCGCCTGCGCCTCTCACACATTTCCCATTATAAATGAGCAGAGTTGCTGCATCCACATCCACATTCACATTCACATCCATGTCCACATTCATGTCCATATCCACAGCTACGTCCAGGTCCACGTTCAAGTCCTAAGTGCCGAGTGCCGAGTGCCGAGTGGCGAGTGGCGGCGACTTCTTGTTGTTGTTCTACTGGTTTTGCCAGATTATGTGCGGATTTTTGCACAGGCTCAGGCTCGCTGCCGCCGTCGTCGTCGCCGTCGTAGTTGGCATCGCAGTCGGCGGCCCAAAATGCCTGCCAGAAATAATCATAATGAACAATATGCAGCGGACAGAAGGACGGCAGGACGGTAGAACGGTTGGACGGTAGGTTGGGGAGACGGCAGTTAAAGCATCCAGAAGCATTGGGCATAACAACAGAATCAGCCGTTGAACATCCTCAATAGCCGAATTCAAATGAAAAACTGGAACCACTTCTCCCTTATCCTTCTTCCTATGACCTTTTCCTCACACTTCTTCAATAACCGACTCCCTTTCCCGGACAGCTCCTCTATCTGCTCCTATTTCTGCTTTTATTTCCACTTACTCGACACTATATAAACTAGTTCATGGCTATAATCGTCGCCTTATCTACAATTATTTACCTTATCAATATGATAATGTCATATTTAAAGGATAACTGGCTAAAAGTAGGAATTCTTATAGGAAACATTAAGAACTTGGATATGTTAAGAAAGTAAACTCTTGGGTTAAACATTTGCATCTTAGATAACTTTTAAATAAATTTGACACACTGTACAAGAAGATTTTAGGCAACTATTGAACACTCTATTCAAAACCATCAAAAGAATTAACAGTTCAGGACACTGTGCAGACAGATTGTGTAGGAATCTTAAAAGATTTCTAAATAACCCCAAAAATCTGTGTATTTTAAAAAGTTTTTCAAAATTTTACGAGTTTACGGTTCGACAGTTCTCGAAATTAAATCGAAAATTATAAAAGAATGTCGGAATTTTTTGTTATATGCCTCAGTTAAAATAAAAATAATCTAAATCAACTCTTTGTCGTAGAATTTAGCTAGAGAAAGGGGTTTGTAATACAATTTTTTAGTTTTAGAAATTTAAAAATAATTTCTATACACCAAATTTTATATAAAAATTTATTTTGGGAATTTAAAAATATTAAAAGAGCCGAAATGGTATAAAATTTGGCTTAAAACATTGTTAACTTGTTAATTTATAATACCCTGACACAGCTTAGACAGCTTAAGAATCTGTGTAAAATGCTACCAATTACGAGCTTTGTGGAATGCGGTGATAAAACATAATTAAGAAGCATTACGAGCGATAGATAGTTATCGAATTCCTGAAGAAATAAATTTGTAGTTAGATTTGTGTATTAAGAATAAATCGTTTTTAGTTGTTTTTCTGCATCCGTTGCAAGTTGCAAGTTGCAACATGCAATCCGGATCTACATTGGGCCAATGAAATGCTAAAGATGTTGTTGTTGTTGTCTGTGCTGAGGTGAGAAGATTTTCTCTACCCGTAAGGCAGCATTCCATGCAAAAAGCAGCAACAAAATGAGGCAAAGACTGTGGCCAAGACAGCGACTGCAACGGCGACTCGGGCCAAAACTTGAGGTGAGAGGACAATCAACTCGGCATAGCAGAGCCACAACAACAACTGCACGTTCTCCTCTTGGCCAGAACTCGTGGCTAACTCAAGCGCTTGCGCCTATTTAATTTGGCTGCCAAGTTCGAAGCTCCCACAGATTCCAGATTGTTGGCACACCCCCTCTCTTCCCTGCTGCTCTCCAACGTTGTCTTGGCATCTTGTTAACGATCATGGCAACAGGATTCTGCAATTTTGTCGCTGCCCTGCGCCACAGCAGCAGCAGCAGCAACAACAACAAAAGGAAGAGAAAAAAAATTATGCAGCTTCGTTGATGGCACATTCCACAGCAAAGAGGTGAGTAGGTGCAGCAGGGGGGCAGTGGGGGCAACGTTAGCAGCATCCCAAAAAGAAATGGACTGTTTGCAACACACACACACACACGCAGCACACACACACTCCACACACTGTGGCAAAAAGTCGCTGCAAATGCAAAAACAAATCAAAACACAAACAAAAGGAAAACAGAATGTGGCAAAAAGCAAACAGAATAACTAAATGCAGCAGCAGCGCAGCCCACTACCAGACCATGCCTCCTTTCAGCCCCTACCAGCCCGCTCTCACCCGCTGCCCGCCAACACTTCTGGCTTTCTACCCAAAAAATAAAAGAAGTGCTGCAATGTTGTTGTCTCGGAATTTTTCGGCTTTCTCTTGTCGCCGGCTTTATTAGCCAAGTCTGGCATGGCTACCCCCACTCCATTGACCACCCCCTAGCCCCTACAACAGCCCTCCCTCGCTTGGCACTTTGCGCACACGTTTGCACCTTAAAATGCGCCGTTTTTGGCTGCTACAATACGAAATTCCACAAGAACTTAAGTGTATACAATATGAATGTCTGGGGCATGCCACAACAGCGACGCTGACAGCGACGCTGACTGCAGCAGCGACTGCAACTGCGACTGGAGACGCAGTCGGAGGCAACTGCAATCAAACATTGGCCATGGCCCAAAACCAATGTAGGAGCTGTAAGAGTAATAGCCACCGCCACCGCCACCGCCAACGAGTGAGAGAGGCATATAGCGTTAAAAAGAGACAGCACTACGTTGTTAAGGCTTGAAGCCTTCGCTCAGCTTCAGCCTCAGCCTCAGTTTCAGCCTCGACTTCGACTTCGGCTTCGGCTTTGGCTTCGTATCTCGAAATGAAATGCAAAGAAAAGAAAATAATAAAAACAAAGTTTCTCACGTTCCTCTTCCTAAATTCTTGGAATTGCAATACATTAAAAAGAGGTCTTTGCTTCGTCTTCTGTCTGTGTGTTCGTCTCACTCTCCCTGTCTCCCTCTCTCCCTGTCTCCCTTTCTCCCAGTGTCTGCGGACAGTGGACAGCAGTTTTGAGCCGTGCTACAGACCGTACGCCCGTTCAACATATTCCTTTTCTCATCGATTTTTAAATCTATAAGTGAATGTGTCGATTGTGTGCACTGCAACAAATTGCATGTATCGAATGCACATTCCTCAGGCAATTAACGCAGAGCTCAGCTGGGGAGTATGGAGCATTAGGTAAAATATAGAAAAAGACAAAAAGGTTGAGCACTTAAGTAAATCTAACTAATAATAAAAATCCTGGAGAACTAGGAAATCGTTGCCTTTTCCTATATAGCATGAATTGAGATCAACCTAAGTTTGCCTACAGCATAATTTTTAGGTTCATAGACATGTCTACATAATCTAAGTAATAATTTAATGTAAACGTTATTTTAAAAGGATTCTTTTAGTACAAGTCTTTTTTTTAAAGGAAAGTTTAAATAATTTTTTGTGAAAGCCAGCTGGCTTATGAAGCTTTAGTTGTCGAAAATGATTAGGATTTTCACTTTTCTAGTAATTAATGTGTTTAGCAGCTGTCTAATTGTATCGTTTATGGATTTAAAGCTTAAACATTTAATTTCACAGCAATGAAAGCAGAGTAACTAATAAAGCGAAATAAGGGAAGCTTTTCTAATTTAATATGTAAGATACATTGAATAATCCTTTTATTAAATTTATTGTTGCCTATTAACTCTATTTTTAATATAATTATATTTTACAAAATGCTTTTAAATAAAATAATTATTTATACACTCTGTAATTTTTTAACTTTATTTGAAGCAAGTTTTAGGACTAGAGTGCTGCTACTTAAACAAATATAAGTATAAGCTTTTCAAAAATTAAAAAGAAAAACGTTTGTTTGTTTAATTTATATAAAATTGAAGAAGTGTGTTCTGTATTTGTGCTTAGAAAAACCAAGCTATTATCAACAGTGTTGGAGACTAGTAAACATTTTTACTCAGTTTAACTATGGACATCCTATATCCTTTATTTTCTGTACCCCTAATTAATTAAATAGATTATTTTAACTTATAAAATTTAATTTAATTTGCTCAAGTCCTACCGCTTCTACCCACACAGTGGCATTAAAGCCAGTGTCCCCTTTAGACTTAAATTAAGCTATTACGCTGACTGCTTTGGTATGCCTGGCATTTTGTTCAGTGTAATGATGTGCAGCGCAGTTGTTGTTCTTGTTGTTGTTGTTCTTGTTGGATGTTGATTTTGTTGCTGCTGCTGTTACTTTGGCAATATGATTTCCTTGCTGTTGTTGTTGTTGTTTAGTTGCTGTGGTTCAATTTGATTTTGGACTGCATTCGGGCGGTCGCGCGATCTTCCAATGTTTAAACGGCGAGCGCAGTCGCAGTCGCTGTTGCAGTCGCTGCCAACGTCGCTGTCGCTGCAGTTGACGATGGAGAACAAGAAGAAGTAAACGGAGTAAGAGAAGAAGTTGGGAAAGAAGCAGAAGGTTGAGGAGGTGGCATTGGGCATTGGGGCATAATGAAAGTCGTCGTTTGGTTCGTGGTTGTTGTTGACGTCTTCGGCGGTTTGATCAAATGAATGAATATTATCATCGATGTCCCCCCCACCCCACACTCCTCACCACACCGGCCCACTGCTGCCCTGTAGGCCTCTACCCGCTTTACTCTTGAATGTAGACCGTACGTAAAGAATGTCTGATAGCCGAGTGTGTGTGTGCGAGTGTGTGTGTGGTGTAACGTTGTGTATATTTACATTGGCGGGTTTTGTAGCTGAAGAGTCTTGGTGTCTTGGCGTCTTGGGGGCTTTTGAGGCACGGGGCAAGGTCTCTGGTCGCTGTGGCACTGAAGTTGTTGCCACTCAGCAGGAGTAAACGTTTGATCTAATTGGTTCGCTCATCGGCAACTTGAGGCTAAATCTTCGATCATCTGCATCTTCTTCTACTTGGAGGTGTCTGCAAGCAGCCTTTTGACCATTTTTTCAGCTGATTTGTTTAAGATCTATAAGCAGCTCATTTGCGATCTGATACTAAAGTTAGTCTATGGAATATTGGCATTCTAAAAGTCAAGGGACCCAGTAGAAATGAAATGGTAATATATGTGTAGTTGATATAGGGATTGAACGAAGAATTTACTTGTATATATCAAAATATTACAAACTTTTCTTAAGGATAACACAGTACTATAAATTTACTAGCATAGATCAGCTTGAAAACTCAGTAGTTCAGAAGTTAAACATTAAAAAACTGATTTGATATAGTGAAAAAATTATTCAGGTTTATATAAGACTGGTAGATTGCTGTCAAATTGGCTTTGAACATGCTTAAGTCTATAAACTAATCATCGCAAAGCTCAAACAGCAAAGGATGCTACCCCGTAATTCTTTAAAAGTGTAGCTTACATATAAGAATTGGTCATTTTGGGATAAAGTAAAATAAAATTATGAATTTACCAAATAATCTGAACCGACTAAAATAATTTAGTTTAAAAGACAAGGATTTTAATGTCTAAATATAGCAAGAAAATGGTGAATGGACCAGATTATATGCCCTAGCTAAATATTTAAGCTGTTTCTTAAATTGAAGGCTCGAATAAACATAGTTTTTAAATAATAAATAATTTAAGTTTTTATTAATGTTCAATTCTAATTTAATTACATTTTCTGATTAAATTTCAAAGACCTAATGATTTTATTTTATTCTTTGATAGTTATGAAAAAAGTAAAGCAATTTCTGTACATATTTCAGGCAGGAAAGTGCTGCTGGGCAAGAATGCATAAGACACAACACACACCACACACACGCACAGAGACCACTGAAGGGACAGAAAGACAGACAAAAAAGTGCAGCAAGCGGGGGAGCGGAGAACAGACAAAGCGACACTCGGACAGACGGAAAGCAGACACAACAGGGACGGGGATAAGGGCAGCGAAAGGGAGAGTAGGGGAGGGGTAGGGGGGGACCAAGTCGAAGAGCCGGCGTGTACAAATACAGCAGTTGATATTTAACAAGAGTCAAAATTCCAGGAATTTAGGATTGGTTTTTGGTGAGAGAGTGGAAGAGTGGGAGAGACTGAGACTCGAACTGAAACCTGGTCAGTTCAGTTGAGTTCCGTTCCGTTTCGTTCAGTTCAGTTGAGTTGATTTTGAGTCCGAGTTTGAGTTGATTTAAGTTGAGTTTTAGTTCAGTTCAACGGGGCATAATTAAGTGGCCTTAAATGCCGCTAAAGGAATTTCCCGCAGGCGACATTATTATCAGTATTTTAGGGGACTAGGGACTGGGGACAGGGGACTGTCGACTGGACACTGGACCCAAAGACAGACATTAATTTTATACTGATATGTCCCAATGTTGATGGCATTTCCCAATCATGTACCCATCGGCATCGTTTTATGATCATTATTGACTGCCATTGATCGCATAACAGAGAAAATTTAGGAATGTCTACAGACCAAGTAACCAATAGACCCTGAGATCTCATAGACCAATTGGTATATCAGCGTATTCAACGTATCTTAATGCCCAATGTCGACAAACAAGACAATAGACCATCAAATGAATTGTTTACTTCTACTCAAAATTAAAGCCGTGACTTGTGACTCTAAGCTCTAGTCACTAGTCTCTAGTCTCTAGCAGCTAGAATCTCTAAGCTCTTTGAATGGATTTAGAAATTTTAATTGCAAAATGCCAACAGGTTGCAGTTCTGTCGCTGTGGCTCTTGCACAACATTTGTTCGTCATCATCATCATCATCAAGACACAAATTCCAATATCGTGACTTCATATCACAGTCACTTGAGCCACAGTCGACGCTCGTAGTTCAGCAGGGGCAGCTCAAGGGGGTGTGGCAGCTAGATTGCTTGCCACAACTACTAAATTAACAACTGCCAGAGGTGTCCACATCATAATTCACCACATAATTCGACGGTATTTATTGATTAATTAGAAATTATTAATGGTGTTTAAGGAAATTATGGAGAAAGTAATAGGGCTAAGGAAAGCGCGTAATTTGGTAGACCTTTTTTAAGTGGTCAATTTTACAGTTTGTCAACATCCATAACTTATTCTTGCTGTGCTCTGAACAGGTGTTAAGAAATTGAATGAATTATTGCATGAATTTTTACAGTATTAATTCACATTTTAGGGATTTCTCAATGTAGATTTATGAAATTAAAAATTCAGCTAAGTAAAGATCTCTGAAAAATATTTTATTTAAGTTAAGTTGTCAAAAAAATACTTGATTTATGAGTTGCTACCTAAATAATGCATAAATTTTCGATGAATTAAAAATTATTAAATGTAGAGTGACAGAAAAAAAGGATATTTAAAGGTTAGAGAATTTAATAACATAATAAAAATTAAATTCATATTCATATTGTGTTATTTTGAACTTAAAGCTATCTAAGTTTTTCAATGAATGTATTAAATTTTTGCAACAAATCAGGGAGCTAACTATTAAATGCAAATATCCTTTAAATAAAAACTTAATTCTATTTAAAACATTATTGAACATAACCAAACAGATGCTAAATAATATTGTTTAATGTATGAAAACTAAGAAGACAAAAGCACTCGAATTTTAATTATTAGCTCAATAAGTTAAAGCTTAGGTATTTTAATATAGATTTGAAGCCCCTGATTGGATATGTAGCCCCTTAAAGTCAAAAAATAAATACAAATTGATAAAAAGAGTTACAAAATTGTCACAGTTACAATAAAATTGAAAGTTTCTAGTTACAAAGAGTAGCTAAAATAAAGAAGAAGGTTTTAAAGCTGTTATAGTTACCAAATTGATATGCCTTTAGCTTAGCTCCCCCCTGTTGATCTTGGTGGCTACGCCGCTGGTTTCAACTACTTGCTGGCAATGTAACTGCAACTAGAGGTACGCGTTGTACTTGTTCTCAGTCAAGTCAAACCAGTTGCCCCCATGACTCAGACGCAGACTCCGATTGAGGCTGAGACTCGGTTCCAGACAGAGTCACAGTCACAGTCAGAGTCACCATCACCGTCACAGTCACAGACTCCGTTTCATGTCACTCTCCCTCTGGTCTGAAAGATTGAAATGCCGACAACTAATTGCATAAATGCATTTTGCATAATCTTATAGTAATTACAATAGTTCGAACTGTGTACGAAAGGCGCCAGCGCAGTTCATTCATGCCACACTGTGGCAGAGACGACGGTGGTGGCAGCGGCAGAGGCAGCAGCAGCGCCAGTTGCAGCTGCAGTTTTGTAGCTTGTAGTTTTTGTAGTTTGGCGCTGCTCCCAGGGTTCCATTCATGAAACTGAAACTGAAAATGACAGACGCTGCTGGTGACAGTGACTGCTACACGGTGACTGTGACTGTGATTGCTACTCGGTGACTTCCACTCGGGACTTGGTGCATTCTCATGTTTATAAGTAAATATGTGTGTTTTGTGGCAATGCATTTCATCACTTTACCACTCAACACAATGATGAACGAAGAACGAAAAAAAAACAATATATGAGTGAGTGTGTGTGTGTGCTGGTGTGTGTGTGTGTGAAGCACCCAGAGAGATACGTGCTCGTTGTTGGCCTGCATTCTTCGTGTAAGTAGTTTTTTGACACCAATGCACTTTGGTCTTATCGCGCATATTTCATATCTGGTTTCTCGCCCATTTGATGGTAACTCGGTGTTAATCTCTTTTGTCGTTTCATCGAGTGGGGTGTGTGGTGAGGGGGGTTAGGGCTCTCGCCCACTGATAAAGCTGAGAAGAGACGCATTCAAATTAAATGCCTGTTGCACTTGTTAAAACCATTTTAGTGTCTAATATTCATTGTGTACATATATTTCAATTTATTATTAATTTCGTATGCATAAATCTTGTGCTTTATTTATTCAATTTGAGTCTTTGTTGTCTGCTACGGGTGGCCCTGGTCAGCTACAGGGCGACTGGGTAGGGGGTTGAGTGCTGCACACTATCATTGGAGCGCAGAGCACAACAGCATTCGATCTTTGACTTATGAATTCTTGGAATGCAGTTAGTGGAGCATTTTAATGGAGACAGAGACTGTTACGACGTTGCTGATGGAGGTGGAGGTGCTGCTGGAGACGTAGACTGCAGCCCCAGCCCAGCCCAGTCCAACCCAGCCCTGGTACAAGTCCGAGCTCCACTGAATAATCAAAGTCGAATGGTCAAAATTCGTTTCGCAGCCGAGCCAAGTTGCATGCAACAGCAGCCGCTGCCACAGACACAGCCACAGTCGCAGTCGCAAATTGAGGCCAAATCTAATTGAATATTTGAATATTCGATTAAAATTTTAATTGTGCTGCAACCTAAATGCTAACAAAAACTTGCAGTTTATCTCAACTGTTAAATAAAAATTGTTTTTATTAAGTAAATTCAATAATTTCCTCAACTTTAGGTAGAATTTGTGTTTGTTTGAGCTGCAGAAAACTGTTATGGTTTTAAAAAACAATTTAATAAGTTTAAAAATAAATAAATATAATTTTTTCGAGTAAACTTTCGACTGTTTTACTGCAAGGTTACAGTTAAAACGACCTGCTTCGGTTTTAAAATATATATTTCTATTAAATAATTAAAAATATTACAACTTTCTTGGATATTAAGAATAGTTTTTAGCTGACAAAGCAAAATTCTTAACAAATAAATAAATAAAAAATTGTCTAATAAATATTTTGCCCTTTTTTGTGACAAAAAGTTGCACTTAAAATGTCTTAAAACATGCTGCATCTGCGACAGTTTGAAAAGGCATTAACTTAATACAAATATGGGAAGTACTTAAATAATTTAAGTAGTAAAAATTAGTTTCATTTTAATTACAGTTTTTAGCTATTTAAATAAAATTTATAATGAAGCGACAAATAATAAGAACTGGCATTTAAAAGCTGTTAATGCTAGTAACTAATTTAATAACAAAAAAGTCCTCTTACAATTTAATTACTCCTATAAAGAACTAAGGAATAGTAGTGAATACCTTAACTAATTTACTAAATATTAATAACTAAGCTAATTCACTTAAAATTAATAACTATCTTAAAAGCCGTTTAAAGTATTAACTGCAGTAGTTTTTAAAAATACTTCCAGCGCTTCACAGCGGCCATTTTGTTTGTGTTTCAAGCGTTTCTTTGCCACAAAATGGCTGCCAGTATATTAAATAAATAAAATGCAAATTAAATAAATAACAAAAAAATGCAATTAAATTAATTATAAAAAATTAATGCAAATAATTAGCAGCACTTTGGTGGTGAGAGCGAGTGGGGGAGCGAGACACAGCTAAAAAAAAAACAAAGCAAAACCACGTCAACAAATTCACCTGGCGGCCATTTTGTTTTACTTGCTTTTATTCGCGACGCGTGAGTTTCTCTCAGCGAGAGTGTGAAGCTTTTTTTGCTGTTATTTCTTTTTTTTTTTTGGTTTTTGTTGCTAATTTCGGGTGCTCGCTCTTCGCTATCACTGTCCCTCTTCCACTCCCACTCGCTGTTTCCCACTCTGTCTGCGTGTCTGTCTCTTATGAGATATTTGGAGTGTAATACGCGTAGGAACACGTGATTTTTGCCAAAATTCGCACAATGGCCAACAATTGGTAGCCGTTGGTAAGCAGTTTGAAGGGTTTTGAAAGGATGTGAAAGGATTTGACAGGATATCGATGGATTTTGGAAAATTTTAGACTTTTTCTGGAATTTTCGACGACATTTTGACTAATATTCATGCTCGATATTGTGTATACGTCAGTTTGGGCTCTCTTTACTTTGATATGCGTGTGTGTGTGTGTGTGTGTGTGTATTGCGATCTTTATAGAAAGAAATTTGCTAAACTTTGTTGTGTATGTGTGTGTTTGTCAGCTTTGCTGGTGTGCGTGAGAAATGCTGCGTTTTTTGAAACACACTTAGCTGCGAACAAAACGCTCGCCTTTTGTTGCTGTGCCCCACTGTGCGTGTGTGTCTCACTATGTGTGCGAGTGTGTGTGTGAGCGAGATGCGTTGATATTGTGCACGCCCCTATGCGTTGTCTCGACCCTTACGTCAGCATTAGCACGTGGACTATTATTAAAGCGTTTAATTAACTTGGCAGCATTTAGGATCAAATTAATACATAATTCCATAGGGGGAAATTTAAAGGGGAAATTGAAAATGTTTAAAACTGTTTTTGTAAGGGCTCTACACTACTCGCTGCCAATCGTTGTTGTTAATTTAATACTTTCTTATTGGCTGACGATTAAATGCGACTGGACAATGACAACTCGTACAAAACTGATATCAGTTGTTTTTTTGCGGTTAAAGGTTACTTCCGTCTTTCGTAATAGCCCGTAGTTAGTTCCGTTTCAGTATCTGGGCAGTGCTGGGGCAGGGTTAAGCCGTGTCCATTGTACACATTTTGAGGGGTGTTTAATAATTGTGTACAATTAATTGCATATTTCGAGTGTAAGTACATTTTATTTGATATCAAATTCATTTCAATTTCATGCTTGCCATTAGAAAATGCCCTCATGGCAATCACACACACACACACGGAGAGGCATATCAAGCAGCACCACACACACACGCACACACACTATGCCCAAAATCGAAATGTTTTCTAGTATATTTGTATCTCAGTGTCGGTGAGTCGCTTGTTAAATGTCTGCATACATATGTATTGCGATGTTACACATTTCATATGGCACACGCTACGCGAGTGTGCGTGCATGTGTGTGTGTGTGTACTGCTGCTGCTGTGTGTGTGTTAGTTTAAACCTCTTGCTCTGCTCTACACGTACGCTTGAGTATGCCTATATGTGTGTGTGTGTGTACGTACTACATACGCGCTTCTGGCACAGGAATTTTTTCTACAGATTTCGTTTGGGTTTTGGCTTTTTTTTTTCGTTGATTTCGATCATGTGTGTGTTTGTGTGTGTGTGTGTGTGTGTGTGTGTGTGTGTGTGTGTGTGTGTGTGTGTGTGTGTGTGTGTGCGTGTGTTTCATGAGTGTCTTTGGGCCCTACACTGAGCACAAAGCGTGCATAGTTCAATAAACTTCAAAGTCAAGCTTGAAGTAGAACATTGTAAACTCTTTTAAAGTGAAATTAATGTAAGAAATTCCAAACTTTACTTGATGAAAGCAAATTTGGCCTATATTTTAGCTAACAAAATTAAATGTTTTCATTCTTTTTATTGTAATGTCACCTCAAAACTGCTAGCCAGTTTATAATAACTAAATTCAATCCCTAAAATCGCCTTTTACTAGCTTTATGTTAATAAATTTAATAAGTTTCTAGCCTATTATGTCGAAATTTATCCAATTTAAAGCTAAAATTCAAGTCAAATTTTAATTGCCAACTGTTAAAATACTTTTAAGTCTTACTGAACACTCTTAATACATTTAAAAACGTCTCTATGCACTTGCATGCAGCTTATAATGCCCATTTAGTCAACTATTCATATAATAGTCCTTGCAAATCTACAAATAATTACTTATTTTTCTCACAACTCGCTTAATGCTCTCTTATTAAACCATTAACTTTGACTACATTCATTATTGCTTCTTCAATTGTATGGCATATTTTATGTCTAAGTGATCGTTTAATGGCATTAAATCGCAATTGATACGCTAAAAGTGCAATAGGAATGCCGCCATTTTCTTTTTGCTACGTTCATAAAAATTTTTTACTGTGCCTAAGCACTCGCACTCACTCAATCACACACGCACACTAGCGGCCGACCGCAAGCTTTTGTCGAATAGTTAGAGAGCGAGAGCGAGCTAGCGAGTGTGCTCATTTTGGCATAGTATGTGTGTGTGAGCGTGTGCTTGTGTGCCTGTGTGAGGTGTCGGTGTGTTTGTTTTGCTATTGTTTTCAGCACCAGTGCAGGCAGACAAGCAAGCGAAATTTATATATTTTTTCCACGGTGGCGTTAACCATTACATGCAAAGTCACACTCACAGTGTCGGCAGCAGCTGCGCGCCACATTCATTCAGACATTTGAAGATGACGACGACGACGACGGCTTCTGCTCGCGTACTTGTTGCTGCTCTGGCTCTGGCTTTGCCTCTGGGGCACACTGGCAGAGCGAGAGAAAGAGAAGCAAACGATAACGACAAAGGCAAAGGCAAAGCAACTCAAGGCATTCATTGATACCAGCGCACTGTGGTGCTTTTGCTTCATTTTATGGAATTGAGTCAGTTGTTAAAGTTTGATATATAATAGGCCAGTTGGAGTGAACTTTAAATAATAAAAATTTCCTTATTAAAATATAATATTTTAGGCAGTCGGTTTGCTAAAAAGTATGTATATGAATCTGATAGTTTTTAAAGGTAACTTGCTATTTCAATAAGTTTAAGAGTTCTTAGTCTAGAAGTCTTATAAGTTAACTAAGAGCTTTTAAATACAAAAAATAACATTTCTTATTATTATGAAGTGGTCACTGACCCTCAAATAAAATAATCCGCAAACAAAACCAATAATTGAAATGCATAAAAGTAATTGTTAACCACTTTAGTTGTTAATTAATTCCAAAAAAACTAAGTTAATGCACCATAGTGCAGCGTGCCTTGTTGCTGCTGCTGTTGTTGCTTGTGCTGCTGCTCTCGCTGAGCTCAGTCGCTGCTGCTGCTGCTGGTGCTGCTGCTGCGTCTGTGTTTCTGTTTGTGTTTCTTTTCGTGTTTGTATTTGTGTCTGCATAAGTGTGTGTATGCTGTCTGAGTAACCATGCGCAGCAAACTAAACTTTGGTGAGGCATTTGTTTCAGTACGTCACCGACAGCGCCAACGTCAAGAAGGAGGGTGAACTGCTCGGCCTGGACGCGGCTTACTGGGCTAACTGCTCTGGGCTCTGTCTGGCTCTTCCCTTCTGCTTTTTCTGGATTGCGACGACAACAGCAACGGCGACGGTGGCGGCGGCATCAAAGTGAATTTCAATTAAAACTGTGCAAAGGTGTTGGTGTTGGCTGTGTCTCTTGTATCTGTATGTGTGTGTGTGTGTGTCTCTGTGTGTGTGCGTGTGTGCGAGTGTTTGCAGCTGTGTAAGTGTGTGTGTGTCGCCATTTAACTAATTATTAATTATATTGCTAAACAAACATAAAAAAAGAAATACTTGAACCCAATTTTAACTCGATCGAGAGCTAAACAAAAGAAAACACAAAAAAAAAGAAACAAATTATTTGCAAATTTGCGTCGCAGTTTTAAAGGCTTCCCCCCGAAACAAAAAAAAACTCGGAGCCCAATGCCATAACGTAGCGTAAGCGTAACGTAAGCTTAAACGACGTTTTAAATGCGCTGAAACAATAACAAAAACAACAACAAAAACAACGGCAACAAGAAGAAGAATTAAAAACAAACTTTCGCGCGACTTTTGAGCTTCACAACTGAATAATTAAAATTAGAAGCAGAAAAGTAAATACCAAAAATATAAAATAAAATAAAAAATGGATGAGAAACAAAAAAAAACTTAAATAAAGAAACACACACACACTCACAAAAGTAAAACAAAAATTTATAAAATGGCGCACAAGAAACTTATACAATCAAACAAAATTAAAAAAAAAAAACAATAAAAAATAGAAAAGAAACAAAAAACAAGAACAAGTGAACTTTGTACAAGGCACAAGTGACAACGCCAATGACGATGACAATGATGATATTGATGATAATCAAGTTGCAGTAAAGTTGCTAAAAAATCAATTATAAATAAATATCGAAGCCGAGTTACAGAGTAATAGAGCAATAAAATCAGTCGAGCGAGGGAGCAGCTCCACCCACCGCCCCTCGACTCCGCCCACACCCCACCTCCCACTCCCACTCCACCCCAACTCAAGCCCAGCATTTTTGCTATCACCTGTGATAAGCGCTTTGGTGCCTTTGCTTTGCTGCTGCTGCCCTGTCCACTTTGGCGGCGTGCATTGAACCAATTTTGTTGCTGTAGTTTGCCTCATTTTTTTTATAATACCTCTGTATATTTATTTAAAGCGCAAATGTTTTAGATACGACACAAATGTCGCCGCCAGCCCAGCAACAACAACAAAATAAACTACAAGAGCAACAACAACAACAGAAACAACGGCAAACAGAGCCAACAACAAAGGCAAACTTGCCTATCTGCCTGTTGAGGTTGTTGCTGCCTCTGCCTCTGTCACTGCCGCTGCCGCTGTCACTGCCACCGCCGTCACCGTCGCCGTCGCCGCCGTTGTCGACGATTTTTCGTTCGGTTGAGTTAGTGCGTGTGCTGAGCATTTACTAAACTGGCACACACCAACACAAGTACAACACGGCACTCCAATACACACATACACACACACACACACACACACATAGACACACACACTCAGACATTAGCCCTGAGTGTATATGAGTGTGTGCACGACGGCTGCTTATATAATCAACATCGACATCGACATCAGCAGTCTGCCTAATGGCTTTGTTTGTAAGTATCAAGCAATTTGTTTAAACTTTTACTAGTTTATATTTACGTATACACTGACTATATATAATGTCTGTATGAATGTGTGCATTTTCTATATCTGAATCTGCCCTGCCAGCAGCGGGGTCAGCTTGAATGCAGCTAAAAACAGCTGTTTTGCTTGCGCGTCCGGCCGTGCATTAAAAACTGACAACAGAAAACAGCTGTTCCGTGCAGTGTGCATTGACAGCCAGCATCTGCAGCCGCAGCAGCAGCAGCGCAGCGCAGTTTAAACGCAGACAGCGCAAGTCCTCCACAAACACACAGACGCACACACACAGAGACACTACTCTCATTGCGCTGGCCATGTTGTCCTTAAGTGTGCGCTCGGCTTTTTGCGCACCAAAAAAATCATACACTCAAGCACAGCGACAGAGACACAGCCAGACGAACGAGCGGATGACAGACAGACCCAGACAACAGCAAGGCCAGCAAGGCCTAAAAGCTCGCTCGCTCTCTCTCGCGCGTTCACAGAGCTCTCACACACACAAACGCCCTGCTTGCTCACCCACACACTCTCAGGCGCAACAAGTTGTCGCTGCTGCTCTTTATGTTGTTGTTGTAGCTCTGCTCTCTTAAGCTCTCCCGTTCTCTTTGTGGTGACCTTTGCGCTCAGCGTTGCCAGATAGCCCAGAATACGTTTTATTTTAAATTTGGAAAATTTGAATGATTAAAACATCCAATTAGAACAAATTTATTAATCGTTGGGTATAATTTAGAATTTTAGCGACACGTGCCGAAACTCAAAGGGGTCTGCCACCTGACACTAGCTAACTGACTAACTAGCTGAGAATAGTGCGCAAAAACCGTTTTGTGCACTACGCTTCTGTTTTGTTTGCAAAGCCCATAAACTATAATACATAATAAATAGCCAAGGCGCAATATGCGCAGCTTCAAATGTCGAGAGAACTACAGACAGACCGACAGCTGGACAGACTGAGGGGTGGCAGCAGGCACTAGGGAGGGAGGGTGAGCAGGAGACGGAGGAAGAGGCGCCTTTTTCCCTCAAGCTTCAAAGTTCACAATGGGCTGTAAATTTGCTGGCTGCCTGTGAATAGTGTTCCGTATGTTGCTTCAACTGCTGTTGTTGTTGTTGTTTTTTCTTTTTCTATTATACTACGTATGTGCATACATACAAACATTCGTACATACATACATATTTAAATGCGCAATTAAGATTGGTACAGTCAAGGCGCGATCAACAACAGCAACACCAAAACCACAACGACATGAAAAACTATCAACAGAATTGAACCAGTTTTGATATGTTACGCATTTATCAAAAAACACACACACGCGCAGATACTTAGATATCTGAACGAAGAAATCGGCAATTAAGCGAAAAGCTTTTCAACACCAAACTCGAGCACCCTGTATTTCGCAGTCTTTTTTTTGTGTGATCGCTTTATGACTCCCCCTCGATAATTATCGATTTGCTGGCTTCGTGTGCGTGTGTTTATAAATCTATTGGCAACTCTGCCACAGTGTCTGGCATAATTACGCGCACACTTAATGAGAATGCAAAATGGCGACGGGTAAATGTAAATCTGGTCTCTGCTCTGGTCTCTGGACTCCTTCAATGGCCATAGGACGTCATCGGGCAATGCCTCTAATATAAATAATCGTAATCTAAATACGAAAAACAGAAACAAAACAAAACAAATCTATGTGCGTGCGTGTAGTTGTTGCTGACGTAAAAGCCTCCAGTGTTTTTACCCATTTGTAATTGTGTTTGCTGTGCGCTAATTTCATGTTCATTTCGTTTTCATTCAGTTTTTTCAATGACGTACACAAACTGCCCCTACCTCCCACACTCCCCACTCCTCCCGCCGATATTACACTGTCAGACAACCTTGTAAAGTTTTGTGCGTCATTTGGTCTGTTGCTTTTTCCACATTTAACAATTTTTTTCGCATCACTTTCGCTGTGGCGTCTGTTTGTAATTTTACCGCTTCGATAAATATTAAGTCGTAAAAGTCAAGCCAGGGCTATATAGATACATATCGTATAGAGGAGCCACATCCCCATGCCCATCCACACTCACATCCACAACAATATTAATATAGTATTTATATTTGCTTTTAGCTCTCAAATGTGTTTTTACCTGCAATACTCGTTGTTTGTGCGTCATTGTTGGAAAAACAACAATAAAAACAACAACAATCTTGAAAATTTTCTATTTTTATTTACATACCCACATATATTTTCTTTGTAATTTTTACAAAAGTTTCTTTACTTTTTTTGTTGTTGCTTTATTTTTTATGACTTTTGTGCGGTGAGTCCAAGTGGCGTTTTCATTTCCATTTCCATTACGATTTCCATTACCAATTTCAATGTCATAGGCACTTGTGATTCAATCGAATTTCCCTAGAATCCCATAATCTAACCTGACCAATCATTCTCTATATATATGCTGGCGATATCTCATTTGGACCTGGACACAATTTCTGACTCAGAGCGCGTTTGTAACGCAAAATGCAAATAATGTGTTCCTAATGTGTTATTTTTCCAGGAAAATCGGCAACTAATCAAAAATACCAGACTAAAACTATACAGATCGGCAGAAAACTATTAAAATATAGCAGAAACAGCAAATAAATAAATATGTCAGCGTAATTAATTCTTCTCTGGAAATTCTATGCCGATATCCAAGAATCAAATCTTTGTTTATTTTTAGCACTAAAGCTTTAATTTGTAATTTCCCAGTTCTCAGTTTAGTCATTTCAGATTTCAATCAGAAATCTATATAACTTTTTGGTTCCTAGATTTTTTTTAAAGCATACTTTTATGTTTGCATAGAATTTTGTTAGCTAAAAATGTCTAAAATTTTAAACTAATAACAACCCAATTTTGTATGATAACTTAATAATTGTTTTATAATTTTTTTGAATTTAATTTAAATGTTTTTAAAACTTGTCTTAAAATACATTTCAATAATTATAGCAGTTGCAATGTTCAAGGCAACCAAATAGCTCATTGCTAAGGCAAAGTGCAAGGCGGACAAATGTTCATTGCTATGAGCAATAATAAGAGCTTAAAAGCAATCTAATCTTGAGATTAAAGTCGAATACATACAAGCACATGAAACTAAACATACAGCAGTGATCGTGTAAATAGAAGCGCTTTAACTTAATTTAAAATAATAAAAATTAACATTTCCTTTACTTTTAAAATATATAAAATTTAAGCAAATCATTTAAAGCTCAGCTTAAAAGTTGCACTATTTTCATGCTCACAGCTGTAAACACATGAATTACCTGCATGTGTGTGTGTGTGTGTGTATGTGTCTCGCCTGATGAGTGGATACTTGAAGCTATAAAATATTCTACAAGTATCTTATCCGTAGTTTAAAATCAGGCAGCCATTCATTCATTTCTTCAATCGGAGCATATTTGTTGCTGCTGCTCCTCTTCTTTCCCTTCCCTTTCCCCATCTCCTCCTTTTTTTTTGTTGTTTTTGATGTTCTCATTTACTTCCGTTTTTACTGCATTTGCTGTGGTCTCACTGTGTGGGTTCACACATGTCTGCGTGAGTGTGTCTCTGTGTGTTTGTGTGTGTTGTCGCTGCTTCGGCTTGGGATTTTCATTCATTAAATGCGAGCGCACACACATGCAGACAGACCCACACACAGCCACACGCACACACAGAGGCAAACATAATCACATACACTTTCATTCATAAATTCATGCATTGCCACCGCCGACGCTGATGCCGCTGCCGACGCAGACGCCGACGCCGATGTCGATGTCGATGCCAATGTGAACGCAGACGCCTCCGCTGCGGTTTTGCCGTTCTCTTCTTCCCACCGTGTCATCGCTGCTCCAATGCGTTGCGTTTGTTTGTTGTTCTTGTTGTTGTTGTTAGTTTATCGCCGCCATCGCCAACGCCATCCAACGAGCCATTGAGACCCCCAAATCATGTGTGTGCGTGTGTATGTGTGCGTGCTTTAGTCTGCCTGTAGTTGTTGCTGCTTCGTTGCATTTTATAGATTTGCTCTAAATTTCAATGAATTTTCATTGAGCACACACTCACACGCACACACACTTATGTACATAAACTGATAAGTGCGGAACGGATCCGTATCTCCGTTGTTGTCGTGTTTTTTTGGGGTCAGCACCCAAAACATTCAGTATTTGGTTGTTTTCACTGCATATTGTCGTAATCACAACAACAACAACAAATCAAACTTCTCCCATATGCGGTTGCCAGCATTTTGTTATGCTGTCCCATTCCGTTTCACTGTCCCATCCCCATTCTCACTCTCTCTCCCACTCTCCTTTCCCCTCCCATCAACAATTCCATTCATATGCACAGTTATGAATGAATGGTGCGCAAAAATATGAATGAAACGCATGCAAACAGCGGCAAAATGAGTGAGCAGGACAGAAAGTGAGAGAGGGAGAGCGAGCGAGAGTGAGACTGGGACTCGTATCGTTTGTCGTTGTTGCTGTTTGCGCTCATATAGTCACAATATTTCCGGCCTTTCGGGGCAAATGCTTATTTATAGACCCCACCCCACCCTCTTTTCCTTTCCCTTCACCTTCCTTCCTCACTCAACCCAACACCCAACCGCCCCCTGTCCCTTGACACCCGCCAATCCGCTTAAATGCGACTATAACTCGGCTCCAAATGGCGTCTGCAGTTCGGTGTGCCAATACCCTGCATTATGCTTAGGGTATAAAGAGTTTATCGGCTGTTCAAAATATTTTTTCTGCTTTTAGTGGCTTTTGTTATTTTATATTTCTATTAAACTAATTATAATTTAAATTGCTATTCTTGTTCTCAATTTTTTTTTTTTTTATTTAATTTATTATAAATTAGATTTTTAATCTACTTTTCTTGTAATTTATTGTACAGGGTATTTCAAGTGCACTCTTTGCCTTCCCCTCTCATTATTTTGTTTGTTTTTAGTTTTGTTTTGTTTTGTCTTTGGCACTCCAAAATGCGGTTGCATTTGCCACCTTCTTCCTCGAGTTGCAGTTGCACTTCCACTTCCAGTTCCACTTCCATATCCATCACCATTTCCACTTCCTCATTAGGCCACACGCACAGGAAGTAAGCGGAAGCAACATACGTCACACATATACACACACAAACAAGCGTACACACACAATTGTGGCATTAGTTACTTTTGTTTTCGTTTTCCCCTCGCATTCAGTCGCTCTTTATTTTTGTTTGCTGTTTGTGTTGCTTTTCGCTACTTCCTAACATTGCACTATAGTGCAGTTGCACGATATTTTTGGATTTACTTTAAAACGAAGAAACTTAAAAATTTATTATTACTTAGTTTGTTGCGTTAGTCAGTGCAATTAAATGTTAACATTGTCAAATGTTTAAATTGTTACCAAAAAACTTTATTCATTTAAATAATTTGAACAAGCGACTCAGTTCCAAAAATTCGGGCAAACGCACCATAGTGCACTGCTAGTCGCCCCTCTTTGCTCCCATTGCGTTTCCCCTTACGCTCCTTTCACTCTCGCTCTCCCTCTCCCACTGCAACTAGCGTCTGCTGTGCTTCGGTTTCTGTTTCTGTTTCTCTTTGCTGTTTCCGTTGATAAAATAACGCAGCGCTGCCTGGAAGTGGGAAGAGGCAGACAGAAGGAGAGCAAGCGGGAAGTAGAGACTGCAAGGGGAAGGGGTTTTGGTAGGAGTAACGGGGCTTTGCCTTCACTTTTGCTATTTATGGCGAAAGTGTTGCGCGTCCCGAGTTCAATAGTGCTTTGAACTTTTGGCTCCCTTTGCCTGGGAACGCAATGGAAATGGAAATGGAAGTGGAAATGAAAGTGGGATTCGGATTTGGATTGGGAATCGGAACGCAGCCAAAATAGAGCGGCACATTGTCTGCCAAATAAAGAGGGGCAACTGTTGGGAAAGGGTGGGGGGAAGGGGTCGCGCAACTTCCGCTGAGTTTGCAGCTTTACGCAAAAAGACGATAAATTTATGAATATGAATGAGACAGACAAGAAGAAAAAAATACACGACGACGCCGACGCTGACGCCGACGCCAACGTTGCGGCACAGCTGCTACAAGTTACGTGTCGTCGTCGTCGTCGTCGTCGCCCCCACGATGTAACTGAAAATCAAAATATATATACGTATATATAAATATGAAACTGAGAAAAACTGTTAAGAAACTGGGCCAAATGTCATTAATACATCTCAGATCGAAGGCGGAGCTGCAGTTGCAGTTACAGCGCAGTGGCGACAGGGTGACAGCGGGGAACGCCCACATTAGCACACGCCTACTTGGAAGCGAAAATCCGTAGCCACATCCGATTGCAGCTACTTTGTGGCATGGAATGTGCTATAATTATGCCAGCCTCACACGGCTGCAGCTTTCTCACTTCCCCCGCTTTGCTCTCCCACACACTCTCTTTCTCCCAATCTATCTGTGTGGGCCCAGGAAGCGGCAGTTTTCCATCGTAACAGGGCAGCTGCAGGGGAGTAGTGAATTTGAAGGGTCAGCACACTTAGACAGCGCCCACTGTAGCTGTGGCAACATTAGTAGCATCAACCTCTCAGCGCCGCTTCAATGCATTTTCCTCCACTGTCTCGAGACTGGAGACTCGGGATTCGAGACACGAGACACTAGACACTGAACACTGAACACTTGGCTCAGGTTCGTTAGCACAAGTAGCTTGTATCTCGATTTCCGACTTTTCAGACTTTCCGTAGTGACCGACACTTGTATGCTAATGCATGCAACATGCAACACGCCAAAAGTCCTATACAAACAGCACAGTGGTTCGAAAATTTAGGGAACCTTGTTAGAGTTAATTAACTAAATGCAATTTTATAAAATCGGGTATAGGAAAATGTTTTTTGGCACTGACTGTTGTCAATTTTCTAATAAAATTGTAAACGTTTCTATTAGCCAACTTAGTAAAGAAGCGTTGGTAATAGAAGTTAAAAAAAAAAGCAAACTTACCTCTACTCTTTTGTAGAGTTCGGGTTCATGATTAGTTCAGAATCAAGTTCTGTGAATAGTTAAACAAAATTCTCTATCTAAATTCTTATTAAAATGTTTAATGAGTAATTTATATATAATAATCGTATATATAAATATAATATAATAATTTTTTTTAGTTGCAATTTTTTTAAATGAAGCGAAGCTTAGCTACTGAAATGTAGTTTCGCTATTTCCATACACATTTTCTTCCATTTAAATTTGTTGCCCTTTTGTGCTAACTGGTCCCACTGTGTACTCACAGTCTGCGCTTCCCATTCGTGTGCAGTGCATTTTGGCTGAGTTCTCATCTCTCACAAACGGCAGCGGCGGCGGCTTCAACGGCGGCTTCAATGGCTTATCATCAAACCTGAGCCACTTTTTGTTGTCGTTGTTGTTGTTTTTGTTACTGTTGTGTTTTTTGTGCTTTGGCCGCCGACGGCGTTTGCAACGCGCTTTGCCGCTGCCGCCGTCGTTGCCTCTGCCCCCAACTTCAGCTCTGCTAATGTTCGTTCTTGTTCTTGTTGTTGTTTTTTGCTTGCAACTGATTCTCTCATGCATAAAATTGCACACGACATAATTTCCATGAAAATGGCTGGGAGCAGAGTACCGAGAGCAGTGAAGGAAAGGAAGAGGAGCAGGGAAGGGAAGAACTGAGAATTGAGAACTGCAACGGCGACGTCGTCGACAGAGACTAACTAACTAACTAGCTGCTGTAGGGCATAAGCAGCACTAACTTTCTGCCTCTTCTGCTCCCCCCTCTCTTCCTCACTCTCTCGCTCTTCCTCTAACTGTCTCACTCTAACTGTCTGTGAGGATTTGGGGCAGGTTCTGTGCACTTTTCGCTGTCGCTCGCTCGACCTGAAATTATGTGCAATTTGTCTAGCAGGGGGTCTAGTGCACCTACCCCTACTCCCCACAGCCCCTGTTCCTCTTTAATCCCCTTAAGCCCGCACCTCAAGCACATCACGTGCTTTCAATTAAGACGGCTTAAAACCATCTTTAAAAGAGGTTTCTGTAGAGTTATGGATGGGCTGGCAAAGGGGCGCTGCGAGTTGTAGGCGTGGCTGTGGGCTTAACCCATTGAGGATTACGTCCAATCAACCCGTGACACTGCAATCACATTCCAAACATTTTACGTCACTGCTCAAAGGGCTTAAAATAAATAAATTTATACTTGTATGTGTGTGTGTGTGTGTTTGTTTGTGTGCAATATAAACTCAGTTCTGATAAGATTTATTAATTATTATTGTGGGTCTTGACGTTGTAAGTGTTGTTGTGTACTCGAATGTAGTTCAAGCAGTCGAAAGTCCGCGCACTTTAACATCAGTGTTTGCATTGAGAAATCCCTTGAATAAATAATAAAATATTTATAACAATTTCCGTTTCTCTCACACTCTTGCTATCTCTGTTTCTTTTACAGGCCGTTGCACCCCTCACCAGCGCCTCTTACACCTATGCTATGCTGGCTTTCCCCCATACAGGTAAGTGTGAAGCATGTGACTCAATTCCATCACAAGTATTTTATAGTTTAGTTTTCAACGCGTTTTTTTTTGTGATAAGCCAAAGATTGGGCGCGTGCTCGTGTGTGTGTGACTGTGTGTGCGACAGGTGTGTGTACACTTTCGAAATTCCAGAAATTCTTGCGTCAAGTTGACGCCGTCGCTGTCGTCATCGAAGTCACTTATCGATCGGTCTGAACTGACGAGTGTTTAAATTTGTCAATGGACTTGCATTCATTCCAGTTACAAGTTTATTGCAAAAGTATCTAGCTTATCAGCAGATACAATACACAAAATGTAAAGTACAAAAAGCTAAGCAAATTACAGAGAAAACGCTGAAAACTCTGAGAAACTCACATGACACCAACTAACTTCTTAGTCACAGTCTTTTTGTAGTTATTAGTTCGTAGAATTATTTGATTGGCAGCGCGTGTGACACAATTTTCCGCTAATCAACTTGAGATACATTTGTATCTACAACTGTGTAGCTATTTTCTTGGCCATTGTCACCCACATTTTGTCGTTCGGTTGACATTCTTGGCTCGCTGGGCCCCTCCACAAAGTACACCAGTCCCTCCCCCTCCTCCGCCTCTGCACTTTTTGGTATTCATGACATGCTGCAACTATAAATAACGCCTATTTTAAATTTAAAGAGTAATGCCTATGGAATTTCCTATAAATACCGTCATGACGAACACAAAATACCAACAAAAAAAATCAAAAAACCAAAACAAAGACAGCTTTTTAATACCCAGTCGCCCCCCTTTACCACACCCCCTTTTGTCTATCGTTGGCTCCCCACGATCGTTGTGCTTTGGTTTTTTTTTTTTGTTGTTGTTTTTGTTTTTTTCGTTGTAAATGACCTCGTTCACAAAAAGTTCAGAAATTCCATTTACAAACATGTAATTGAAAAAGTCCACACAGATACATAAATACACACACACACACACACGTATGTCAATGTAACAAAGTCAAACACGTTGGAATTTGTTTTTTACCGTTCAATGGCGAATTTCGGCTGGTGTGCGTGTGTGTTATGTTAACGCAAAAGAACGCCACCAGCTACAGCAACATAAAAGATACAAATACAAACACACAAACATTCCAAAAGACACTTACGAAAACCACACACAACAAAACTTTTTCGTAGATTACAACATTACAAAATACATGTGTGTGTGTGTGCGTATGTGTGTGTGTATGGAATAAAAAAAAACGAGTCAAACAAAGCTGAAGAATCCAACGAGCAGCAATGCGAACTCAAAGAGACATTGACGTTGTGTTTGGGACAAAAGGCTAAAGTAGCGCATAGCTCGGACGCTGCATGAGATACAGATACGAGATACCTTTTAGGGTAGGGGGAGGGGGCGCAGTGGTGTCAGTTTTTTTGTGGAATGCCGTTCTGTAAGTTTCATATGCTACCCAAACATCATCATGCAGTAGTTCAGTTCAGTATCGAAACTTTCTAGCACACACACACACAAATACACAGCTACAGATTCGTATACAGATCCAGCGACAGATACACACACATACACACTCAACTACTTTCGAAATATACAACAACAATAATAATAATAACAACAACAACAACATCAACAACAGCAGCATTTTCGAAGTGCTGCTAACGTCGCTGTCGCTGCTGCAGTCACTGGCGCTGCCGCTGTCGCTCTGCTGCGTCACTGATTACGTCGCTGCTACGCTGCCTCTGTCTACCGCGACAACGACTCGTCCCGAGGCCACTATTCAACCATTTCGCTGTCTCTGTCTATACGAGCGCATGCGCGACGACGACTGCGAACAGCACGAAAACGAAAGATCGGCGCAAAAGAAAAGACAAATTTTCATTCAGTAAATTTTTGTAGGTGCAGCCGCATGGTCGTTGCTGAGCTGCTCGCGGATGTTTTTTGACTTAAACTTTGCCGTTTTGTGTGAGAACGGATGTAACGACAACGATAAATATGAGTACAAAAAAAAAATTGAAAACAGTGTGAAAAGTAAATATTAAAATGCAAACATGACTCTCAAAGCGTTGCAAGATTAGTATTACAACAAAAAAGTTTTTAAATACAAGAAAAATGAGTAAAAGGCTCCGAAAGGAACTGAGCAAAACGAAGCAGACAAAATCACACACACACACACACACACTGATACACACACAGACAAGCATACAGACAGTACGTAGCATACAAACATACACATGCATATGAAACTTGTGCGACCGCATTCCAGAAAGTTCAAATAACGAATGGATGGGGACGTTGGACACAACAACGGCGGGGAACTGGCGGGAGTTGGCCCACAGCATAAGCAGCGTGGAAAAATTAATGTTAAAGAACTCTACTACTCCCAGTGTATGTACTCATATAAGTGTAAGAGTGTTGGTGTTGCTGTGTGAGGCTTGGATCTTTGTGTGCCTGTATTGATGTAGCATGGAATGCGGTTCCGTTCAACTACGAGAAGAACTAAGCCAAATAGAACTTGCGCTTCAAAAGTGAGTAATATAAGAAAAAACTAAGAAAAAATGTGTCCAGAAACTGGTTTCTCTGTCGCGGTCTAGCAATGCGGCCAAGACTTTGTGTCGTCGTATTGCAGCACGGAGCATCCATTGACATCTAAGGAGTTCTTTGATTCTAACCTCTAAGTCAGGCCACATGGGTAAAGAGCGTAAAGCCTTGTGGAATTTGCCAGCAGTCAATGCGCTCTCACGCACACACAAACTCACTCACATGTGTTGCGACTGTCTCTCTGTCAGTTACAAGACGCGAAGACAAAAGCTCGGCTTCGTCTTTGGAAACGAAGTAAAATATTTATTGGCTGAAATTGGATGCTGCGCGTCGCCGCCGTCGTCGTTCGTGTGTGTTGGTTTGTAGCGTCTATTTAGAAATTCAAATTGAAATTTTTGTAGCATGAGTCATACGACAAAAGCGTGGGTCTGAGCCTAACTTTAGTTTTGTTGAGCTGCAACTTTGGCAGCGTAAAGTAGAAATTCGTGAGCTGCAGCTAAAAATTTGTTGATTTTAATTTACAATTTATAAGTGATAATGTCTGAAAATTAGATAAAATTTGTGTGTTACAAAAGATCACTACATTATACTGCCTAACAGTTATGTTGATTTTTTTTAAACTTTAATTGCGGCACTGTGTGGTTAAAGTAATTTCGATGGTTATTGCGCACACGATGCAGTTGCAGGCGATAATAAATGAAAGGGTATAACGGAAGAGGGAGGAGAGCAAGAAAAGGAGGTGGGGGTTACCTCGTGTGCCTATCATAATTGCAATCGCTGGACTCTCGACTCTCTGGCTCTTGGGCATACATTACGGTCTTCAAACGCCACACAGAAAAGTTGCATCACTCAGCAGAAAAAAGCAAAATGAATAAAAGTCAACCACCAGCATAGAATGCGGGCTGGCAGCAAAAGCAACAGCAAAAAGAAAAAAATAACACCAACAACATACAACAGCCAAAACAACAAGAAGAACGACAGCAGCAAACAACAACAAGAACAACACAGGGCAGGCAAGCAGAACCAGAGAAACCATCGCCAAAACCGTTTTACAAGAACCGAACACAAAGAGGAGACGAAAGCGGGCGAGCAAAAAGGCATGCGAAGCAAAAGCAACGGAGTTGATGGCTGGCGGCGAGACGTGCAAGGCAGACAGAGACAGAGAGACAGGGACAGGGACAGACGCCAAAGTCCAAGTGGGCAGAAAGAAAAAGGGTAAACGGACAGCGACAAAATGATCCCGTTTGTAGTTCTTGTTCTTGTTCTTTCTTTGCTGCTGTTGATGTTATTGTTGTTTTTGGACGCAAAAAGCGAAAAAAAAAAAGAACGAAGCAGACCAAAAGAACGCCAACAGTAAAACGTTGGCGGTGGTCGTTGTCGTCTTTGCGTGCAGCAGTAATAACGAGTTGAGGAATGCCGTTGTCCTTATCGGTAGGTCTATCGCTGAGCTATCGAATTTGTTTAGTCTATCTATAGTCAAAGCTGCACTCAGACACATGTCAGTCTGTATCAGTTGGTTGATTCTGTCGCATCTGTGCCACCGAAATGCAAAGTTTGTTCGGCCGTTTTACATTTATGCAGCACAATAAATGTCAATTAAAAACTATAATTGTATTAACGGGGCGGCAGCAGTTCTAGTTCTCCTGACCGCCAGGTCTGGGCCATAAAAATGTGCTATAAAAAAAGTAACGGTGAATGCTACGGTCTGCTGGAGTTCGTGTGTGGCTCTGTTACAGCAAAAACTATATCTGAAGGTGAGTGTGTGTGTAAATGTGTGTTGTCCGCTCAATAGAAAGTTTGTGTTAATAAAAAATGGCAGGCACACAAAAATAATGAAGAAGCAGATAGAAAAAATACAAAAAAGAAAAAAAAAAACACTAAAAACTAAACACACAGAAAATATGTCGAAATATAACAACAAAAAAGAGTGAATGAAAAAATGTTGACCTAATTTGATGCTGCCGCTGTCGCTGCTAACTGCTGGCTGCGGCACATACTTTCCCACAGCTTCCCAGCAGAGCAGCGTGTGATCATCTCTCGGGAGCAGCCGCTGCGGCAGCGGCAGCAGAGGGAGTAGAGGCAGCGGGCGCTCCCTTAGCACGCCAAAGTCAAACAGCCGGAACGACGTCTAAATTAATGACTGTTAAATGAAGATTGTTGCTCCCAGCATTCCAATACGTTGTTGTTGGCGCTTGTTCACGCTACCGCCCTCTCGCTCTCGCGCACTCTATCTCTTTCGCACCAACAGGGCGCGCCTGCGCAGTAAATGTCGAAGTTTGTCTATTACGTGCACCTTTGATTTCTACGCGAACCACCACACTCCCACTGCCCTCTCTTCTCCTCTTGGCTATATTTAGCGACCCCCCGTTTCGATTTTGATAAACTCCCCTCGATAGCAATCGAAATGGGAATGGGAACAGAAACGGGAACGGGAATAGTTGCAGCTGTGATAAGTTTGAAATATTTACAATTTATTTTTCTTCCTTCTTCATACACGTTTGTGTGTGCGTGTGTGTGTTTTTAGTTTCTCAGTTCTTCAGCGCCGTCTCACACTCTTCTACCTCAGCGCCACTAATTGTGTGTGCTATTTATATTAAAAAGCAAAAACCGTAAGATGCTGATGCTCTGCCCGAATTTAGTCGCTGTCGTTTTTTTTTGTTTCTTTTTGATGCTCGTGTTTCTTTATTTCTTATTTGCTTTTGCTTTGCGCGTGTGAAAATATTTAGGCTACAGTCTTTGAAAGGTTTTGTTTTTTTTCTGTTTGCTGTTTTCTTTTTGTTTTTTATTTTCTTGGTTCAATGTGCTAACTGGCTATCTTTAATTTCGGCTTGACACACATAGTAATCATAATTATTAAATGTGGCTCGAGTTCCCTACTTTCAGGCACGTGCGGTGAAAACTGAATTACTTGGAGCTCCATGTATTCATAATTTATGTAAGTATGTACATTCAAGGAAAACGAACTAAACTATAATTTAAAAGTGCTACTTCTCTCTCTGATTTGACTACGAAACCGGTTTTCGATTTGGTTTGACTGTTTTTCATACAAGTGAGATCATTTTGAAAGCTGATTTTGTCAATGAATACCACATTCCACATTCCAATGTTTTTTTTTTCATTCGTGTGTGCCCTGCACACACACACACACACACGGAGACACATTCGTGTGGTGTTACAAAGCTTTGAACTAATGCCGACAGCGCAGCCTCTAAAGTGAAACTGTTGAAGCTGCTGCTGTCGGCTCTGTAGGTGAGTACAAAACATTCATTTAACTATGTATTGGTAAGTACACACAATGTGACTGAGCTTGCAGTTGAACACAGAGAAAAGAAGAGAAGCGAAGATGAAAAGAGAGAGACGCAGTGAGAGAACGCAGCCAAGAGAGCGGTAGACGAAACGTGAGCTTTTGTTACACTGGGTCAAAGCAGCAAACGCCGACGCTGACGCCAAAGTCAACGCCAACGTTTAAACTGCGCGCAAGCGCCAAACGTTATTTTTGTTATTTTTTGTTTTTCTTTTTTCATGTTATTTTTATTTTCATTTTTTTGGAGTGCGACTCAAGGTGAGTTGGGAGCTGGGCGCCTGGCCGTTTGATCGGACAACATTCCAAGCATGCCAACGGCAATAACAACTTGATATGTTTTGGTATTTATACTTTGTTTGCTTATTACAAAAGGCCACCGATGATAAGAAAGAGCCATAAGCAAGCAGGGAAAAGGGGAAGGGGTTAACCAGATAAGTAATCAACAATCAAATATGTCGTCTATCTACCTACAAACACACATACACAAGACCGAATCAAATACATGCATACGTTTGGCCTCCGGCTGCAACGATTTTCATTCATGAAATGCCTATATCTGTACCTCTCCCCCTGTTGCTCCCCCTCTGCCCCCCCTGCCATCATGCTTTTCCCCTCTGCAACCTGAGACTGACCAAAGTGGAGCATGGAAACGAATCGAAACGAAAGCTATGCACGTTGTTGGCCCAAAGTCGTGATAAACATATTTACCAATTGATTATTTTCTAACACACACACACATGCTCGCATGCACACAGTTATCCAAATACAACAACAACAACACATGCTTTGGGCTGAGCTAACCTTACCCAAAAGGTGCTAATCAGCATAAATATGCCGTGTGTGGCTGTGAATTTCCGGGTGACTTTCTAAATGCCCATGATGAACAACGGATCATCATGACTGTCGACTGTCGAGGTGTTCAGGAACTAGTTCCACAAAGAACAACAAAAAATAAGAAATTAGCTTTTAAGAAAATCATTCGGAAGTTGTTAAAGAAAACTGTGTTTATTTAGTACACTTTATGCAAAAGTAAAGCTAAAACTCTTCTTAAAAATATCTACTGTACATTAGTGTTAAGTAACGCATGAATATTTCATAGTATATAAGAGTTCAAAACTAGATACTAAGCTTAAATGGGAATACCAATAAATGTTTATAGCACTAAAGAGTAATAATCGACTTAAGATCGGAATTTATTTAAGTATATTTGTTAATGTGTTAATTAAAATGGCAACATTTAAAAATAGTTTATGTTAAAATTTTTGATTTAAAATTATTATGACCGTAATGATTATAGGAATTTATATTTGAATTTAAGTAATATAACTAAAAAACAAATAAAGGAAAAAAACTGTTAATTTTAAAAGGTGATAAAAAGATCTGTAAAAGTACATTTTGAAATAGGATACAGTTGTGAATAAATTATAAAAATCTATTGATCATTTAGCAAAAGTAGGATGAACTGATATGAGGACATCTTTTATGTAAATAATTTAATTAAATTTAATTTTAAAAACTTGAAGGATATTTATCGTACCCCTACGGAGGGAATTATGAACCTATAAAGAATTTATTTTATTGATCAAATTTTAACAAATTCTTGTATCCCTTTAAAAATCCGCAGCAATTTTAAGCTTAATATATAAAAATGTTTAGCAATAATTAAACAGCAAATTGTTTTGAAGACATTTATAAATGTTTTGGAGTTGATTGTTATGCGTGTAATAAAATATCTGAAAATAAATACCAAAATCATGTAGTTTTTTTTTGTTTGGTCGATAGATAGAAATAAAAGCTCACGAAGCATTTCGCTGATCTGTTTTGTTTTTTTTTTATGCGCTGGTCTCGATAATATTTAAAATGCGACACGTATCTGTTTGGTAGGTTTGGTAGGTGAGTGGCCCAGAGAAAGAGAAACAAACACACACATAAGATACAGAGACACATAGAGAGAGAGAGAGAAGAGAGAGAGAGAGAGAGAGAGAGAGAGAGAGAGAGAGAGAGAGACACAGACAGCGTGTAGACACAGTGGTAAATGTGTCTCGAAATGAAAACATTTCACAATCCCGGATACGCATCGGAATGCGTCTGGTGGCAGTGTCGGCCAATAAAGCTTTGCGAATGCGGCCAGCGCCAGTGCTTAGGCCATAAGATACACACAAACACACAGATACGCACATGCACACACTTTGAGATACATGCACAGAGAGAAAAGATACACAATTGCCTGCGCTTTCTTACACACTCTTGAGCATTTCCTCTTGTACTTCAACTAGTTGCGCGTTTTGTTGTTGTTTTTACTGTTTGTAGTTGTTGTAGCAGTTGGCCTTCAGTTGGCCACGTTTCGTTTGCAGATGTATCTACAAGCTTGCAAGTTATATCCTGTCTGGCAACCCCCTTTTAATTTAATTTTCTATGGCAAGAATGCGCTTTTGTTGAAACTACTTACCCTCCAACTGAGTTCTTAAGAGATCATGGACTTATTGCTATATGTTCCCTGTAATTTATCACGAAAGGCTGTACTAGAAGTGTGCAGAAGTTGTATATATCTTATATATCTTTTTCTAAAGTGCAGATAGCTCAATATTTTTATTGGTTTTGAAGGTCCAGGACCCTAAAGATTTCAAATGTATGATTTTGAGGTGTACATGAGCTTTATATCTGATTATATCTTTTATAAAAGATTGTAAAGAATGGAACTTTATCATAAAATGAAGAACTTATCTTTTCAGAAAACTCCTGCAACCCAAAATGTGTATTTAGTTTCAACCAGCATTAGTAGATTAGTAGTAGACTTCCTGGAACTCATAGTCTAAGAAAGCTTGTATTACACAATTATGATTATTCTGGAGTGTGACACGCCCTCTTCAGTCGAAAATATACATTGGAAGATGCATAAAACCCTCATAAGGATATTTCGGAGATAAATTCATTACAAGGTAGTAACAGAACAAGTACAGGGTTCTTAGCAGTCGTTTTGCTTAACTGTCTGTTAGTACAAGTTTTTCTTATAAAGTGGTTTGGCCAAAAGGGTCTCAGCTAACTAGGGAGTAGGTAATAAGAAGTAGGTGTACAGGGTGCGGGGAGTAAACAGTCTTAGGGTCACAGTGAGTGGCTGAAATCTATTCATATTCATAAGCACATTTTCACAGCCATCAATAGCTCGTAAAATGTGTGTGAAAATGGGGTGCCCCGACCCCTTTTTAGTTTCCCTGAGACGAACAACGTTCAGGGTGGTTGCCTCTGCTTAACTATCTCTCTCACTCCTTCGCTCACTCACACACACGCGCTGTGCATAGCGCTGTCTCTGTTCCACGCTTAAAGTAAGCTGCAGCAGGCGCACGTGTGCGGCAATTGGAAACGGGAACGTGATCGAGGAATGGCAAAGAGAAGGAGAACGGGAGTGGGAAAGGATGAGCGTGAAGAAGAGGGGAAAGGAAGAGTGTAAAGCGAAGAGAAGCCGCATGGCCAAAGAGAGCACATCGCTGTGCTTTGTTGCCAGGCCAATGTGAGCTTGAAGCTTTTGTGTTAGAATTTGTGAAATGAGATCATTGCGCACTGGAAAGCTTCCCCCCTTCCGACCACCCCTCTCGCCTAACTCCCCGTGCCCTTTGCTACCCTTGCCTTAACTTGATGCGCCATTTGTGTCAGCTCCTTTTCTTTCATGTTTTTTTTTTGGTTTTTTGTTGTTTTTGAAAGCTGTGAGAAACTGGAACTTGAGCTTCAGCTGTTAACTGTTAGCGCCGGCGCACATGCGTACTCGTAGCTTCGAGTATCTGCTAGTACGCGCTGGTATCTCAGCGTCTCAGAGAGTATCTATAACTGTACATACGATAACAATACACTCGAAACTTAAGCGCTAGAAGTTTGCTTGTTTCTTGTACTACCCCCATTTGCCCACTTACCCTCGCCCCCTTTTATATACGCATTCAAATTGGTTTTGTTTTTGAGGGGGTGGGGTAAGAGAGGGGATAGATACTCGTAATTGGCTAATTATATGTATGCATGTTTGGTGCGTTATGAATTTCATTTAAACATATCTTTAATTTAGAAATTGAAAACTTTTGTTCACCAAATTGAACTGACTGACAGCCCCGACAAAACGAAAACTCCAAAAAAAAAACAAAATTATAAGAAATAGAAAAACAAAATGCTAAACGAGATATGCGGGTTACCAGCGTTTTTCATATTTCCACACACTTAAGTTGTGCGTGTGTGTGTATGGAAGTGTGTGTGTTGGGCAAAAAGTGCACAAAATGTAAATTGCTTGATTTGTAGTTGGTTCCGCTGTCGACGTTGCTGCCTCTTCTGTCGCCGTCGCCATCGCTGCCCCTGTGGCTGCCACAGAGATTGCGTACACTCGTTGCACATTTGATAAGCATTATGGCGGCCTATGGCCATGTGAAAAGTGCAGCACTTTCACCACTGTACACTGTACACTGCACACTGTAGACTGTAGACTACAAACTGCACTTTAAACAGTTCCGTTAGCCTAACATTTCCAGTTGAACTCACATGGAAATCAAACTTTTCTGGAAAAGCCAAGAAAAGCGCCCCATATCAGCTAGACCAAAGGCAGTGAGGAGGAAGCTAGGGAAGAAGGCTGAGACGACGAACGGTGCGGGGAGGGACAAGCACAAAAATTGATTTAATTGTTTTTCAGCTAAGGAAAATTTCCACAAGCCTTATGGAATGCTAAACTTGAGTAAAGTTTTTAAAATTTGTAACTAACAGATACAAAAAGTATCTTTTCTATCAGATAGCAGTTTGTTCCAGCAATTAAAACTCTAGTTCTAGCCAAACTTTGAATTCTATTAAGGGAATTCATTTATTAGTGTCCTTGAGGGCACACATATTTTAAGAGACTTACTATATGATACTTAAGGATCTCATTTGAAAAATGCAAATAAATTTATAAGTGTCCTTGATTGCACAGATACTTAAAGAAACTTTGACATTAAAAGGGTCCAAATTCTTTAGCTTCTTTTTACATACATCGAATCTTTTTAAAATAACTTAAATATAAACTTTTAGAAATATTTCCCTTAAATTTTTATAAAAACAATTTTTTGAATAAAATTTATTTCAATCGATGTGAACATGTATTTCTCAAAGAACATTCAAAGATACTTATTTAAAGTTACATTTAAAGATACTTGTATTATCTTCTAAATGAATATATTAAACTTTTATGTTAAAAAAAGTAATGGGTCACAAAAAAAGTAATGCAATATTTGGAAATTTTAAAATTAAAAATATTCCAGTTTAGAGCTTTAAAAGGTAATTTCTTCTGAAGAAGCTAAAGATCGATTGTCTCAAAAGTGAAGTCTTTAATGTATCTTTAACTTGCCGTGGTTCGTTAATAGGGTTAATATACTGACCTCTTTAGACCTTAGATAAAAGTTTTGCAGACAGTTTTAATGGCGTTACAGCGTTGACTGAGTCATTATATAATTCAGCAGATAACACAAAGCGTTCCGTCTGCAGACTATAAAAGATATCTTCAATGTTGACTATTTGCCAAATGGAAAATGGCGTTAGAGGAATGTAAAGCTAAGACGTGTGTCAATATAAATACTTGTAGATTTATACAACAATTGCACTGTAATTAACGGATTAACACTTTCCAGTCGGCACATGGGAAATCAAACATTTTCCAGCACGTCACGATCATTCAGCCTTTTTTTTCGCAGTGTTTGCAATTGGAACGAGTGAACGAAGCTACAAATAATTCAGGTAGATGTCTTAAGGTCATCTTGATAAAGGCACACTCACAAACACACACACTTACTTATATCCATAGTTGTGCGAGTCTTCGTTCTTATGATCATAGCGTGCATATACATACACAGAGCACTGTTAGCAGCGGGCAAGCAGCAATCATTTCCAGTCGCTTCCACAGTTTTCGTTTGAGGCCTCTCATCGGACGTCCGTCCTACTCCTCTTTGTGTCTACACAGTGCTATCTTTTCAGCCGATTTATAGCTAGATATAGCATATAGCTAAATCTATCTATAATAGCAAAATCTATGTTTATCGGGTAAATTTAAAAATTCTTCAAAATCAAAGTATGTTATGCTGTTTTGACTGTTTTTCGTTTAGCTGTTTTTGGCCATTTTCTGGCAACACTGTTTCTGCTCCCTGCTGCCCCTCTCGTCGTTTTGTATGACTGTGCAAATTATTGTCGCGCATAAAAAAATATTGCAGGCCAGTGGCAGTCAGAAAGTCAGAGAGTCAGAAAGTCAGAGTCAGATTCAGATTCCGAGTCGCTCCAAGACGGAAGTTCAACTAACTCATTTCCGGTTATGCTAGAGTGTGTGTGTATGTTTATATGGTGTGTATATTTGGCCTGGCCTGATCCGGCATACACACACACATACTACTCCCGCTGTCCCCCTCTTCCCACACCTCACATCGTATCAACACATTTCATTCATTCATTCATTCATACCGAGTGTACACATTTCATATTTCATGGCACTTGGAGACGGGGCACTGGCTATGGCTATAGCTATAGCTACATATAGCTATAACTATGGCTATGGCTTTGGATCAGACTCTGGCTACGTGCAGTAGTGTGCCATATACCATATAGCATTCGATTCATTCATGCCGCGTTCATTGAAAGTCAGCTTCGTAGTCGTCGTCGTCGCTGCTGCGCAAATACATTCTTAATTAAGTTGTAAATGAAACATAAAAAGCTCTAATTACGTCGTAGCGGGCATAGTTTTCCTTATTTCCACACACAAGTACACACACACACACACTTGGTTTCTCACATACGCAGACACACTTCTAATTTTTCGTATTTAGTACATGCACTTCCGCTTATCACTAAAGATTACTTAAAAGGAATTTGGGTCACCAGCAAACGACACAACATTAAAAGCGACAACAACAACAATAAACACACACATGAATACCACAGTCAAGACCTCTGGACTGTGTTAATGTGCACTGATTTTTGTTGTTGCTTTTACAGCAAACTTTCTTGAAAACTAAACGATTTTCCCAAAAATAAACAGCTTAAAGAATTTATAAAGTTTTGAAATGTTACAAGTTTCATATATTTCAACTATCACCATTCAAATTTGGCGGAGTTATCGATAAATATTTCGAACTAGAATGTTGCCAACAATTTCAAAGTGCTATAAAATCATTAAATGCAGTCAACAATAGATGGCGGCTTACAGTCAACAAAAGGATGTTGTTCAAAACAACCAATAATGCGGTTAACAAATAGATGGCGTTTTCATGCGTTCAGTTTCTTATAGCGCCCTCTGTTAGGTCAATTGTGCCCTTAAAATGAGCGGTGTAACGGATAAATAAGTGATGTACTAAAAAGGTTGCAAGACTCGATAAGGATAGAAGTTGAACTATAGATGTCGCTTACAACACGTGACGTTGCCATATTAGTTGAAACAGAAGTTTGTTATACGTACTCCTTACCATTGTTATGGTTGTTGTATTAGAATAGTAGATAAATATTAATATAACACACACACGTGACACTAACAAAAATGAAGTAAGTAACATTGATAATAATATACTAAATGAAAATGTAAATGTAAAAATTTGTAAATGAGAAAACCTTTTTAAACTGAGTTAAGACGCTCAAAACTAGGTGTTGATAAATATTCAATTATTGGAGTAGAGTCTGCTTGCTGCAGTTCAGATCGAAATATAGAGAGAGAGAAAAGGAAAGAGGAAAGTGGAAAATAGAATGGAGAGAAAGAAAACAAATAGGTAGAAGAGGGTGTTTCTGCCCCATAAAGTATTTTGATCAGCATGAACAGCTGAGTCGGTATAGCGATGTCCGCCTGTCCGCGTGTTCATCTGTCCGTCTGTCCGTCTGTCCATCAGTCCGTTCGCACTAGTAGCCTTTTTTACTTGCTTATTTACCAACCAATTATATAAAATGTCATGTTGCAGTTTTTAGATTATATATTTAGAATATCTCTAATCTAAGTCGCCCACTAGTTAAAAGTATCAATGCAGCTTAAAATTAATTGTTTAAGTTCACGCCAATTATAACAAACGAAGCGTTTGAAATGTTCAGCTAAGCTGCGATCATTAATTTTCAGTATTTTTCCCTTAATTTCAGATGAAATCTCATTTATTGAAATGCTGCCGTGGACAACAACAGAACAAACAACGCCTGGAGCAGCCTTTAAACTAGGTATTTCCCCGTAGCTCACTTTTTGTGCAGATCCTTTTGTTGAATTTCTGCGACAGTTTTCGCAGTTAAGAGGATTATTGCCAGCCAAAATTTACAGAGTTGCCCCTTCCACAATTGTTATTGTTGTTTCTATTTTTGTCGCCGTCTGTGCAAATTTATTGAAAATTCCCAATTTTTTTGTTTCAATTCGCATAGTTGTGTTATTTTTTTGCTCGGGTAAATTTTTTCTATTTTTGCACCCATTTTTTTGTGTCTCGCCTGTCAGACGCATTAGCAGCGACCTCGTCGATTATAAATCCGGGCGCGGGTATGGGTATGGGTATAGGTACGTGCATGGGATTGGGAGCGGGGATGGGTACGGGTACGAAGAGGATTCAGTTCCGTTCCAGGTCCGATTGACACTGACCCACGCGTGTCAGGCGATGCGTCGGGGTCGCGAACGGGGTTGGCAACGCTTATTAATGGGTTCAGTTAATGTGTCACAACCCCTTCATCGGGCTACCTTTGCCCCAACCCCCTTTTACACTAGATTTCACAAAAAAAATTAAATTTTTCTTCTCAAAAATTGGCAAATTTTTTTTGTGAAAAAACTGTAATTTATTAATTTCGCATGGTCGTGTGACAGTTGTGCAGTTGATCCTTTATTTACACAATGCGCGGCGGCATTTGCGTGACCCTTTTTACCCCCTGCCCCTAACCCTCAACCTTTGAAAATCCCTTTCCCATTTTGCGCAAAATGTCAAGAAAAATTTGAACAATTTTGCCTGGAAAATTCGCATTATCCGCAACGAAATTGCAACTTTTGAATAGCGAAAGGGTTGGAAAAACACCCAAAATGTAAACCCTTTCTACAGATCACTGCATTTCCCCGGTTGAAATGCGCTTGAAAGTAATTTTGTTGACCCCTTTACAAAATTTTGGGCTACAATTTTACACATTTTCAACGAAAAATGTTAGAAAATTATTGGAAAAATGGTGCACAATTGATTTAGTGTGCGACATTCAACCCTTTGCCACGACCTTTGTGTCTTGGTAGCCCGTCTAATGCTAAACTATGAAATACACTGCAAAAAATTTATGATATGAAAGTTAAAAGTATGAAATTCGGATTAATAAGTTGGTGAAATTATCGAAAAATTTCTTTTAAAATAAAATAATTTTAAATCATTAACAAAAATATCACTTAAATTAAGATTGCTGTGTCAGACTTTATTGACTTCACACAGCCTAAAAATAAAGTCAAAATACTGTATTATTTATTTAAGTGTACCCAAGCCATAACTCTCAGGTTCCCTCTCAGTTTGGAGCACGTTCGCGTCTCGCGCTTCGCACGCGTGTTGATTTCAATTTCAATTTCAGTTTCAATTTCTGTATCGAAAAGCAGCTGCGAAGCTCGGACAATGCGCAGACGGCGATGAAGGAGAGGGGCAAAACGACAGGGTAGGAGACAGGCGATACGGGAAGGGAAAGGGGACAGTAGACAGAGGACAGAGGTTTTTAAACTATAAACGACCCGTAACATCACACATGCATTTGTATCTGTATCTTGTACATTTTATGAGTTTATGTTTACTTTACTCGATTTCGATATATTATTGGCGCGCGTCTGTTTGTCCTGGACTTAGGGTCTCATTTAGAGGGGTCGCACTGTAGTTTCCCATAAAAAAAATGGAACTAAAAGATAAGAAACTATTGTATTTTTTTATTATTTTCCATTGATGTTAAAGTTGGCTTTATCGCGGTGTTTGTTATTTAAGGTTTAAGGTTCTGTTAGGGTTGCTGGCATCAGGAATTATGACTTTTAAATCAAGACACGTGCCAAAGGAATATGCTCACACGTCCAAAAGTAAACTATAGGGGTATTAGATATATTTCAGCTAAAAAATAGTCAATAATATGCGAGTAATTAAATTTTAATCAGATACATTTAGTTGTTGGGTCTTAAAAAGGTGACAAAACTGTTCAATCAAAGACTTACTATAAAATATTCGTGCTAAATGAAACTAATAAACAGTGCCTTATTTAAAATACATAGAAAATCTATAGCTTAATTAAAAGCCCTAAAACCAGGCTTCAAACCCAATAGATAGATAGATACAGATAGTTGGTGTGTGTGCTAAGTAAAAGTATCTTTTAGTTATTGATGTGCTGCTGCTGTTTGTCATCCACAGCCTAGAGATAAACATAAAAGTCTGAAGTGTTTGGCTGAGGAGCGGGAAACGTAAAACAGGGAAAAAGGGGCTAAAAGGGAAATGAAAAGACCTGGGATGGGTTTGGGCCAGTTGGGCAGTTGGTCATCGTCAGATTGTGTATTTCGCCCCTTTGCTTACTTTTTTTTTTACTTATTTAATATAAACTCAACACAAAAGCTGACCGCACACAAATACACACACACACAGGCACACACAATCGCAGACACACAGATACACGCACTTTTGTAAGCGGCTTACTTACGCACTTCAATATCTGTAGCTGTATCTGTAACTCAGTGTGTGTGTGTGTGTGTATCCGTGTGATAGTGCATGAAATTTATTGGCGCATTGGGGGCGCCTCAGTTTGAGTTCTGTTATAAGCATCGAGGGGAAGACGGAGGGGTGGTTAGAGGGGGTTAAAGAGGAGGGGAACTCAGGCTGTTGCTGTCAAGTTGCGTTTGCTTATTTTGTTTTGCTCGCTTCGAGCGAACGAGCGAGGGCTTTTATAATTTTATGCCATTTCTTTCAATATTTATTTTGTTATTATGTTTTTGTAATGAGTCCTTGTTGCTGTTGTTGTCAACAGCAGCGGCGACAACAACTCGGACGAAATTAGGACGAAAATGTTGGATGATGACGTTGAAATTGGAAAAATTGTATCTATAGATTGTGTGTCGGTGTGCGCGTATGTGTGTGTGTCTGTGTGTGTGAGGGTATTGCCATGGAAAATTCCAACTAGCGCTGGGCACATAAATTAATTAATTTTGTTTTTGCCGTTGCTTTTTTTTTTCTCTTTTTTGGAGCCGAACGATTTTTCTATCGAAATTTTATTGATGTCATTGAAATTGAACTACTTACAACAGTTCTGAACAAAAATAAAAGTAGTCAACTACAGGGAGGAGAGAGAAGGCAAGTGAGTGGGCGAAAGAGCAAGAGCGTTTAGTTTCTATTGATTTTCGCATAATGAGTTGAGTTTGCAAAATCACGTAAAACAAAACAAAATAAGTGTAGCATACATTTGAGCTGAAATATTCGACACTTGGCTTGAAACAGTCAAACTTGATTGCCACCCACACAAACACACAGAGTAACACACACACATAGTGCACGTATGTATATATTAAGGCCATTTATTTTTTCGTCACTTTTCCTGACTTGACACAAACACACACATACACCCACACTTTGATACAGAGATTGGCTAATCTTTGCTGGAATATTGGCTCATTATTTGGCATTCTGATTTCTATGCTGTAGTTTTCAATTTATTATCAAGCTGCGATTGATTTTTCGTACGTTTTAATTAATCGCATCTCATATTTATTGCTATAAATAATTTGGCAGCTTGCCCAGCGTTCAACTTTAATTTGAAAAGCGATAAATAAGGCAAAGCTCCTAGCTAGCAGCTTCCAGCTACCACATGCCGCAGCCGTTCGAGCAAAAACTACAATAAGTACGCACACTAACACACACAGACTCACACACACGCATAGACACACGCATGCCGTAAAATAAAATACAAATGAAAGTGAAAAGAAAGTAAAGAAAGCCAAAGCAGCGGCAAAAAGTGCTGAACGCAGAAAAGTACAAATTGCCCACAAAATATAAAAACGAACACACACACCCACCCACACACACACCCATGGAGTGGACGCAGAGCCCCGAGGAAACCCAGTGCTAAAAACCCAAATCTCCTTCTGCTCTAACCCAAAAACTCCAACCCAAGCCAATGTCCAGGCAAAAGCCAAAAGGAAGAAGAGGAAAAAAAAAGTTCAATTTACTACTTTTCACTTTAGCATCCGTCGCGTTGCCCTCCTTGGTCTCTGCTAATACAAAACACACGCACCCAAATAGCAACAACTCCCAACTACAACAAGAACAACAACGAGACGAAGAAGAAGAAGTAGAGCTATGACCACCCTCATGTGAAAGGGCGTCATGAGTCCCTGAAATTGGAGAAGCCGTCTTACAGCATCACAAGTGGCAGGAGTAAGCAATGGTAGTGGGAGAGGGAGAGGGAGCGGGAACAGCATCATTTCTTTGGCAACATCCTCTCGCACACACTCCTCACTTTCCCCTCTTACCACTCCTTCTCATCCCTTCCCCACCCACACTACGCCAAACTTTCGCCTTTTGCCTTTGCGTTAAATTTTTCTTTTTATTTTGGAATTTTTCGATAGCCTCACCTCACACACACATGCGCACGGTTATACACACACACGCACTCGCACACTCACACACACAAACCCACACACTTATGCATAAGTGTAGCTGGCGGACACGAGCTACTCATTATGCGCTCTACCTTATCAAGCAGAAGGGTATAACCGACCTAAGTTAAGCAGCTTCAATATTCAAATGATCATCAGCTAAGTTTCTTACAATATAAGCAGTGTTATAGCTCAGAGCTTTTAAACTTTTCAGATTTTACTATACTATTTGTTCTATTCTGTTATACAGAGCATCCCGTAGTCGTTGTAGTCACGGTGCCTGCCCGCTTGTCTGCCTTTAAGGTCAAGCAAGAATAAAATAAAAAGAAATTCGTATTTCTTTTTTTTTTTTTGATGAAAATTACAATTTTTCTCTTATTTTTCTCTCAACTTTCTTACAAAATGTGCTGCCATCTTGTTGCTTGTTTCCTGCTGCTTTCTCTGTCTACTGCTTGGGTTCTCTGCCGCTCACGCTTCCCCTCTCCGTTGCCACAGCAGCCCCCTTGTAGCTGCTTGCTATGTAACCATGCATGTAGATGCTCTTACATATGTGTGTGTGTGTTCACCTCGGGGCAGTTTTGTGCCTCCACTTCTCCACCTCCCACGCGGCTCATCAACGCCCAATGGCTATGTATGTGAGCGTGTGTGTTCGTGTATTTGTGTGCGTATCCAATTGAAAGGGAAAGGCGCAAAAATCTCAAAACGCAACAAACTGAGCTAAATCCCAGTTTAGTTTGATGGCTTTGGTTCGAATAAGGCGAGAGCTGCCAAACAGATTGGAAACTGAAACAGAAACAGAAACTGAAAGTAAAAGTTCTCCGTTCGTACTAAATAAAATGCTGACGTTTCGCTCACTCTTTCAGCTCCGCACTTCACATTGCCCTTCTCGCTCTGTCTCTCTGCTTTTGCTGTAATAGTATTCTAAGTGCAGTAATATAACTGTAGCAGGGATAGCTTAAGGTAGCACAGCTGAATGTATAACAGCAATTTAAAAATTCTTTAAGTTGTTCTACTCTGCTCAGTTGCTAGCACAGAGCGAACGTTTGTCTTTTTCTTCTACTCTCTTCTCTTACTGGCATTGGCTTGTGCTCTCTAGCTGTTTAAAATATGACAGATCGCTGATATACCTAACTAAGAGCGTGTGTCTTCCCCTTCCACCTGTACTCTGAGTAGCTTTGCCTTGCTCTCTCGCTGGTATAGCAGTTTGCCAACTGAGAGCGCATATGAAAGCTATCCGTTCGGCTCCCACCCATACTACCACTATTAGCATAATCTATTTTGCACAGTTCCCCCTTTAAAACTTTCTCTCTCTCGCCCTGACTGTATGTTTTTATTTCTAACTGAAACTCTGTAATTGTTGCTGTATTGAGTTGTCACATTACTAAAAAATTTGGTTTATCCTTCAGTTTAGATGTTTTATAAATTTATTTATATACAAATTGACAAAAAATCAAATTATAATTTATTTATTTTAATTTTTCGATACCTCATCCTAGTCCAATATGAACAGCTTGGACGGCTTGAGGCGTTTCCTGGAACGCGTTCATGGTAGGCTTGGAGTTGCCGTCGCATTCATAGGTCTCCTCACATACTTCCTGGAGCACAACTATGTGGTCCACCAGTGTGATCTGCTGTATTATAAGGATATGCTGCTGATAGCGACAGAATATCAATATTTGTTTATTATATTGTTCCTGGTGATGTTTCTATTTCATCTGTGTGTGCTAATAGTAAACGAGAGGCTCGATATTGGGATGCAGATTGGATTTTTAAAGTTTGTACGCAAATATCGGCGACGTCAATTTGCCGATTTCATTGTAAGGCGTCTGTTGTGGCACCTCGACTTGGCCATTTTGCGCCTGCCCGAGAACTTCGATGAGGAACTCCTACACGATCCCGAGGTACAAGAATCTCTGCAGTTGGCCAAGGAAGCGGCCTATCGAGCTGTTGATATTTTTAGGCGCGATGCAGCCGATTTGTTGTTTGACACAATGCCATTGTCGAGTGAGGAATCGCCGTTCTTTATACTCGATGAGGAGGAATTGGATTTGTACAATGCTGGATACTCACTGATCAGCTTGCGTGTTACTACAGATGTGTTAAGGCAAATACTCTACCCGCAGACCAAAAACATTGACTGAGCCACACTCTGTTAATCCCAAATTTATCGTTGTCCTTTGTCCACTCTTCATATTTTTTTCTTCCTTTTTTTGGTATACTATAAGAAATATAAATGGTTTAAAACTTACCATTAGCCGTTTGTCGCTTGCGTTCTCAAAACTCATTAGTCCCAAGTTCCGCCCTCTGGCACCTCTGCTTCGTTTCTCCTGCCCCTCCTATTCTGCTCCCTTGTCCCTTCTTCCCGTCGTGTATACCCTCTCCTGCTGCTTTTGCTTCGCTTAGTGCGTGTCATTTATTTAAATTGCCACATTTCGCCTCTAATGTGCATATGCCACCGAAAGTAACAGCAAAACACCGAACAAAAAAATGGAAAATAAAACTAAAATTTCCACCCTCACCGCACAGCTGGAAAATGAATGGAAAATGAGAATAAAAACAAGGAAAAAAAATATTTTCCGAACCAAAAATCCATAATAAGTTAAATTATTAAAGTTTTTGGTAGTTGTTTATTGTTGTTTTTAGTGCTGACTGCCTGGCGTGTTGAGAGTAGGTTTTTGACACGACGACCCAAGGACTTGGAACCGTTTGCGGCACTGGCAGGAGAAGGGCACTAGGCACTTTGACAGGCTGTAAGTTACCCTATAGACGGTTGGAAAGTGTAGTACATTGTATAGTTTGTTTACCTTTATGTAAATATTATATGATCGATACACAGATTTTATTTATGATTCCCTTTAGTGCCTCTCCTTCTGTTCTTTCAAAAGTGCCTTTTTCAAATACTTTAGTACAGGGTATTTGCTAGTGACGACTTTTGAAAATGCTGCCAAAGCATATGGTGACAAAATTGTTGTCGTTGTTTGTGTTTGGCGTCGTTGTCGCTGCCTCCGCCTGCACAATTTAATTGGGAGTCCAAATTACGCACACAAGCACATACACACATGCACACCAACACAGACTAGCACAAATATATAGTAAATAAATATGTCTATATTTTTTTTATTGTTTGGTCGTGTTGTCTTGGGTTCTAGTACTTACAGTATTTGGATGTTTATTGTGTGTGTGTTGGTGTGTGTGCTTATGTGTGTATAATTTGTTGGGTTGTGCTGCGTGTGTGATTGTAAAATCGATTAAAAACTAATTTTCAACTAGTACATTTAGAGTTAATGACCAGTTCAGTCACAACAAACAGACAGAGGGAAAGTCTTGCTTCTACTGGTTGAGAATTTTATTGAATTGTGGGCCATAAGAGGACAGAGGGCGGAGGTCAGAGGGCGGCACTTAGACGCGACAGCTCATTATGACGTATCCCTGGAGTACAGATAGCCAAGTGTTGATGGGGATAGCAATAAGCAAAACAAACAAACAAAAAAGCAAATAAGTCGCAGTGGAAATCATTTCCTTCTATAGAGAGTAAAGTAGAGAAAGAGGGAGAAAACGAGAGAAAGAGTGGGCTGAGTACTTGGCTTCTTTGGGCAACAATGTGTGCTCGTATTTTGCGGAATTATCAAACAGGCTTTTATATGAAAAGTTTTTGGCCAAACAGGAAGCACATCAAACTATGGAACTGTCACAAACACGCGCCGCACACACACCCTATAATTTATATAGTATACTATATAACACTATATGTGGTAGGCAATACATAAACATATACAGATGAGAGAATGCCTTTCCGCTTGGCCGCAATTCGCTTTTAGTCTCAAGCATCTCGTTTTCCCATCTTCAGACGCATTCTTTACAAAAAAAAAAAGGAAAAAAAGAAAATTATTGATAAGACAAACTCGCATGTAATACAAATATTGACATACTCTGATTTACCAAACTCAGAGAGGGGAGGGTACACTGGGTACAGAACGGGGAGTGACCTGGCAACCGATGCTGGGTGGTGGTTTCTGTTTTTGGCCAAGATGTGAGCCAAAAACTGAAAGCAAATGTCAAAACTCGACAAGTTGAAGCAGCAAAAGAGGCAGGCGGTGCAGTTTGGGGGGCGTGGAAATCTGTCTCAAGGGCCGCTAAAATCAGCTTAGAATTTTCCAGAGCAGCGTCAGTCGGAAAATCAAAGAGAAATTATGATACCCAGCGAGAAACTGTAATAAGAGGAGATGATGACACGTTCCCAATTTTTTTTTTTTCGATTTATGATAAAAAAGACAATTTGTGTGATTTTTGTTATATTTTTAATGATTTAAATTCATACAATATATATATGTATATGGTTGTATATATATTTAATAATATAATCATTAAAACACATACAATTTTTGATAAATGCTCGCTTACAATCGAATGACAAAAGGTGTGAGGAGTGTGGGGTTGAATGGGAAGGGGAAGAGGTCATGGTGGGGATCAGGATTGGGTTGGACTATTTTTTAAGGGTTGCATTTTGTTTGCTTTTTGATTCTGCTCTTGATCGTTAATATTTGTTCTCATTTCGTTACACATTACACATAATATATAAATATAAATAATTATTTTTAAGTTTTTTTTTTCCTTTTGTTTTCACACAGAGTTTTACATAATAACAAAGTTTTTTTTCGAAGAGTAAAATGTTAAATATAATATATATTTAGATACATATACATATACACATATATATGTATATATATTGTATATTTATTTGCCAATTGCAAAATAAATTGTTTTGATTTCTCAATTTTTGTTTTGTTTTGAATATAATTCTTTTTGATTTTTCGCTCATCGTCTTTCGTTTCGTTTCGTTCTTTGAATTTTGATTTCATGCTCGTTTCGTCCTTAACTCAACATCCTTTTTTAATAATAATAAATTTTTCAATGCAATTTTGAATTTTTGCTTACAACTAAATGCTAAGAATTGTTTTTTGATGTTTTTATTGTAGTTTTTTTTTTGTGTTTTCTTTGGGAGTTTTTCTTACAACTAATAAAATTGTTTTTGATTTTTTATCCAGCTCAACAGATTTTGCATTGTTTTTTTGTCTGCGGCCAAAATTTTGATTTATGCTCATTTTAAAGGTACGTTGCAAGTTCTTTGTAAAATTGTTTACTTATCCAATTTACATATAGTATATGTAATATATATATGCCTATTCAATTATTTCATTTAAATATTCAATTTGTTTTTGATTTGTGCGCTCTTCATGTGTTCATCACAACAGAAAGTGTAAAAAGTGTAGATAAATTTAAAGTTAAGGAAATTATAGGAAATAATAATAATTTAGAATTCAGCTAAAATGTGCCGGATATTAAGAATTGGAATTATTGAGAGATGGTAATAATGTGATGCCGCTTAATGGCTGCAACGCTTAAATTTGCATACAGAATTTGCCAAATGGTGCAGAATATTATTTGAGTGAAGGTAGGTGGGGGATAGTAGTGGAAACACCCTTCGGAAAATGTCACGATGTCAAGTAAATTGCATTTTTCATTTTTCACATACTAGAATATTGCTTGCCTTATTGCATTTTCCCGCTGCACACTTTTAAACATGCAAATTGTGGCACTAGCAACGGTGCAACGCCACCACTACCACCACCGTCAGCACCACCCTGTGATGTTGCACGTAGGGAGTACAACAATTGTTGGCACAGGATTACGAGCACATTGCCAAAAATGTGCCAGTCCATTATAAATTGCCATAAAAATTCAATAGAAAATGCTGGAAAAAATCAAGCAATATATTTGCATGCACATAAGAGGGTGAATCGAACCTTATCTTGAGGGTTGCTGCTTCCCAGCCCTGGGCAGCAAGCAGCAAACAGCGGACAACGGACCACGGACAACCGATATCAATTGGCAAGGACTTTCGCATAGTTATATCTAAAATATAATTGCAGCAGCCCACAATAGGAGAACGAAAGAAACAGGGAGAGAGTATCGAATATCTGTAGCGTAATCAATGGAATGAAATTTGCATGGACACGTGACAAATAATTAACGGAAAAGCCTCGAAGGGTAGCTAGGACTGTGCTCAGTTTCCCAGCGAGCGAAACTCTAAAATAGATTTCAAAAATTAATACAAAACATTTTTTGTATTTCCTGCTCAGGCCAATGACCAACATAGTTTCTCTCAGTGCATTTTTAATCAATTGCATATTTTTTACTACCAGCAGCAGCAGCTGCGCAATTTGAATTTTCTAAGGAAAGGAATTGAAAATGCGCTTGGCTTGACCCTCACAGCGTTTCCATCTGACCGTGTTGGTTTTTGTTCTATTCACTTATTTTCCGTTCTGTGTTTTCTATTTTATATAATTTTTTTTATCGCTGTTTTCACTAATCATTTATAGGGTATTTTTTAGGCAAATAGACTAATCAGGGTCCGTGCGTGGGGGTTGAGCCGGAAGCGGAGACTCGCTTTTTTATGAGGGTTGCCCCTTGATAAGACCGACTATAAATTTGGTATTCAGAATTCAGATTCCAATTCCGATTCCGATTCAGAAGCAGCTGTCGTGTTTTTAAAGAATGCATTAGCATTAAAATGTTGTATTCTCTTAACTTCCATTGTTGACAAATTTTTATTTAAAAATTCAATCAAATAACAATTTCATAATTGAATTTCGAAGGCGTTCAACCGGCATAAGTACTGGCCCCTATGATGATTACCAACTCTCTCTCTCTTCTTTAAAAAAATATAAAAAAAAATCAAGAAACATTTTGCGGTCTGCAATTGCGTGTGAGAATCAATTGTCGGTAATCAATGACAGTTTAATTTTTTAAGGGCTGCGATAAGATTCGAGTTTTTTTTTTAACACCCGGCTCGGGACTGGCACACTTTGTCAGGGGAAAATTGAGAAAGTGGAATGGGGGAAAATGAAAAATAAGTGTGTACAAAATGAACTCAATAAATAAAGAGAAAACTCAACTCAAGTTTAACAAATACATATGTTTTTTTTTCGTTTTATTAATATATACAATACAAAATAATATATAATTGAAATGTAATTAATTGTAAATGAAAATTATAAACTATTTGATTTATTTGTTTATTTCTATATATTTTTTTTGCTATTTGTTTGATTTTTTAATTGTTGGTTTAGTGTCTGAACAGCGATGCAATCGCTAAAAGGCACGCAGCATTTTAAAAAACACACGTTTTTAAAAAATAAAATTAAAAATAGCTAAATTGACATCACTGTTCAGTTTGCAAATCGTTTCCTTATATTTTTACTATTTTCATAGACTCGTCGGGATTCCAGCGGCTGAAACATATTTTCATAAAGAACAAACGCCTTAAATACTACAAAATAATGTATGAAAATGTGCCCAGCGCTGTATGGAAACGACGAGTCTGATGTGGTTTTGGATAGTTTGGTTTGTATATCATCTATAAAGGTGTTTTCGAGGGGGGGAATTACGCAGTAACGGCCACGCCATGCAGCTGTAATTCCCCCCACGTTGACTAGAATGAGCTTTGTTGTGGTTATATATTTGCGACTAGCATCGTACTTTGGTCAGTTTTTGGTTTTTGGTTTTTTTTGGAGTGCGTTCGCTTTTTGGAATGTGTCAGTGCCACTTACAATTAAAACTAAACTTGTATAGCAAAATGATAATAATAATTAGGTTAATAATTAATACTTTTAACTAAAGTCTAATTAATAATTATAAATTGTTGTGCTTTGTTTTTTAGTTTTAATCTTTTATTTTTTAGTTTTTTGTATGGCTCATTTGGTTTTGGTTTCTTGAGGTAAATTCACTAAAAATTTCATTTACTTCTGCAATAATTTTTGTTTTCTTAATCTTTTAAGCATAAATGTTAAATTCATTTATTTAAATTATTGTTTTCAAGTCCGTCTGAGGTAGCATTTATTTATATGTTTTACTTTTTGGAATTATTTCTCTTTTCATTTAAATTTAGATTTATTTTATATTTATATTTGGTTATAGCTTGTTTCTTTTCATTTATTTATTTAGTAAGTATATAAAAAAAAGTACTAATGGTCATTGTACTTTTGCCCTGAGTTGTTCGTGTATGTCTGCTGCTGAAAAAACCTTTGCTGGCGCCTTTCCCATCGTTCATTCGCACAGAATCGTTTCTATTACAGTGACTACCAGATATAGTCGCCTTCTCTGATCTCTAATGCTTTATGTACAACTAACACGTGTGTGTGTGTGTGTGTAGGTGTGGAGTGTATTTGGCATGCGTGTGCTTAAAGATCAAATCCTGTCGAAAGTTGTGAGTGTTGAAATTGATTAGCTAAAGTTTTTTTGTAAAGTAGTTTTAGATGAAATTATAGAAATGAATAATTTATCTACAGTGTCTGTGGGTGTGTATGTGTGCTTGCTTAAAAGTTGTTTGCTATGGAACTCTTTCCTTAGTTTCTATACCTTTCTCTGTGTGTTTTCCACTACTTTGCGAATCTTTTCGCCTATTTTGATTTTGAGCAAATTTGTGCATAGTATTTCCCTTAGACTCGTATGCCGAAGCTTGTATTGTGTACCTCTAGTTTGTACATACATATTACTAGTTAGCACTACTAAGTATATATTTATTTTTTGTTATACCAAATCATTTATACTAAACACTTCGTACCCAGCCGTATACCCGTACATACCTATATAGATTATTGTATGGCTATGGCTACTACGATATAGTTATGTTTTGGTTATATGTATATCCTCCTTTATACCACACACGCCTTCTCTACTGCCTCTCCTTCTCCTTATCTCCCTTTCTTCGTCTCCCACGGCCTTTATCTGTTTAGCAACTTATGAATTATGTACGTATTTAAATTTCCTTTTGACTAAGTTTCCTCCTTTTCCCGTTTCTCCCGATTACGATACGTTAATGGCTTTTAAAAATTACTATTACGCATAGGAACTTTGATATTAATCACTAGAGATATATGTAGAAATATGTATGTACGTGTATGTATTGTATATATGCTATGGTTTATTATTTTCATTATGCATTTGTTCTTCATCATAATCATCTTGATCATCTTTTTTGTATGATTTCTTTCGTGTTATCGGTTATGGATTTATATATAGAAAAATATGATGTGTTGCCAGCTGAAACGGACTTGTTATTGTAATTTTGTTTTTTGTTTGATTTTAATATTATTTGCTTTTAATTTAGTACCTGGTTTCATGTTATACACAAAACTCATTTCCTTTAATTCTTCTCTATATATGCCGACAATTACAGATCCGTATACGAGTCTGTAGCTGTTTTTGATTTTGATTTTGTTTTTATTTATTATTTTAGCTTTAGTTTTGTCTTTTTGTATATTAACTTTAATAATGAGCTCAACTAATATATGCGCACTCAGTCTTTTGTAGTTCCTCTATTTTGTCTTGTCTTCTTGTCGGTTAACGGGTTTTGGGGGACAGGGGAAGTGGGCCAATAACAGTCAATCAGCACTGTCATCAGCTGTTATGTGCCCTAGCGCACAATGACACTAGCTTAATGTGCTGAAGAGTCGATTAGTTGATTAAGAACTTATGGAACAGTGGGTACATGGAAGCTTTTAGCTTGTAAAAATAATATTCTTGCTTGTAGTTGTTTAAGAAAACTGTTCTACATTTTATGGAATACAATACTATTTTTCTTCATACTCCTCTTTGTTTTTTTTGCTTCTTTTCTCGCACACTTTAAGCTCGTGTCATTGTGATAAATTTGTGGTCTATGGTTGTGAACAAAACTTATGGAATTTAACTTACATACGCTGGCAACACTTTTGGTACTGTGTTGTGTTGTGTTCTGATGAATTGTGGCTGAGGACTCACCTAGACCCAGCTAGGACTGTGACCTAAGCCGGTGTCAGCCTGAAGCTTAACGTGGTCGACTCCGAGGATCGCATGCGCACTGGTAAGTAGACTAATGCAGGGGCAAACAGCCCCTCGGCAGCGGGATCAGCGGGCGACAGGTGGAAGGCCTGCATCTGGTAGGGCTCCTCGGACTGGATCGGTTGTGCGTAACTAGCGGGTTTACCGCTGCCATTGGCCAGCTCGCTGCACGGCTCAAAGGGGGACGTGGCCGCCGAACGTTGGTTGCCAAGTCCATTGGGTGTGCCTGGCTTGGCGGTGCTAGGTCGTGGTGTGGGCGTTACAGTCGCGGAACGTGCCTTGGGAGAAGCCACCGCTGTGGGCGGCACGCTGCCTGGCGAGGGGTGTGGCGTTGTGGGCGTCGGTGGAGTGCGAGCCGTCTTCACGCTGTTGGCGTTGCTGCTGCTGCTGGTGGTGGTCAGATTCGTAGCTTCCATGTGTTCATTGTCTGCTTTCTCCTGGCGACTTGGCTTAGTTCTGGCTTTACCCTGCACTTGGGCGAAGGACTTGTCCCTGGTTTCCGCTTCGGCAGCAACGTTGGTCTCGCCCTCGGTACCGCCACCGTTGTTGAGCAGCGCATGGGAGCGTTCGTGTATGAAGAGGAATGCATAATAGGGTGTGGTGAAGGGGCACAGTGAGCACTGATACTCCTTGAACCGCGGCGTCTGCTCAAACATTCCCGGCAGCGGCAGGGGCAGTGAGAGTGGCAGTGGCATGCCCTTCGGCAGCTGCATCTGACCAAAGAGTTGCTGTTGCGCATTCTGCAGTGCCTGGGCAAGATTACTGGCCGGATTCGGATTGACGGCACCCGCTGGACTTCCATTGGGTATTTTGAGCGTAGGACTGTTGGGTTTGCTCCTGCCGGAGGCGGCAACCAGTGTAGGAGGCTCCAGTTCGCGCAGCTTGTCCACGCCTGCAGCTCCGTGTTCGTTTAGTAGATGCGTACGTAGCCACTTGAAGCTGCGGAATTGGCGGGCACAGAGTGGACATAGCTCGTTGCTGCCACCCGAGTCGCTCGACAGTGTCGTCATGTTCATGTCCTGCTCGATAAGTTGCTGCTGCTGTTGTTGCTGTTGCTGCTGCTGTGCCTCGACCTTGAGTCCGTTTTGACCGCGTGGCTGTGGCAGTGGAGCACCGTCCTCGATGATGCCGTGCGTGTTGTGCTTGTGCACGCGAAGGAAGTACTTGCTGCAGAGCTCCTTGTTGCATATGTTGCAGACCACGCCACCAATCTGTGCCCCATTCTCGATCTCGATGCCGTGCATGCGCTGCATGTGTGTCTTCATGAAGTACTTGTTGCACAGCTCCTTGTTGCAGATCTCGCAGTAGCTAGACGTGGGCGTAATCGTGTAGGCAGCCCTTGGTGCGCCACCCACTACGCCGCCTGGTCCAACTGCACCACCTGTGCCACGCTCGGGCGTGTAGAAGCCCTCGCGCAGCGGACTGGTTGGGGGCAGTCGACCCAGATGCACCTCGGCGATATGTTGCTTGAATTCCTGAGCTGTTCCAAAGTCACGCTCGCACTGCGTACACCGCAGCTCGTTGGGCGTGGGCGTGGCAGTAGCCAACACTGGTGAGCCACCGCCTCCGGGGGAAAGTTTTAGCGGCAACTGTTGCTGTTGCTGCTGCTGTTGGTGTGGGTAGAGCATTGGCTGTGCCTCGGGCAGCAGCTGACCAGCGTGTTCCGTCATGAGATGCGCCCGCAGTGCGTACTGGTGTTCCAGTTCACGACCGCAGAGGTGACAGGGCAAAGGTCGCTTGCCATTGAAGTCGTTGAGCTGCTGCAGCATCGACTGCAGTTTCTGTAGATTCTGCAATCCCATTGCGTTGGCATCTGTCTTCTCCGGACTCTGCACGGAATCCTCGTATGGCTCCAGTTTAATGCGCTTGCTAGGCTGCTGCTCCTGCTCCTCTGCCAGTTCCTCACCCTGCTGCAGCTGCTGCTCCTCGCCCTCTTGTTGCTGCTGCTCCTGTTCGGCAGCCGCCTTGGCAAGCATCAGATTGAGTGGCATGAAGGGCCAACCGCCTGACATGAGCGGCTGTCCCTCCTCCTTACTGCCGTCTAGCTGTATTTCCTCAGGAGGCACAAAGACGCCGTGACGCTTCCACTTGTGCGTGCGCAGAAAGTAACGGTTCGCATACTCCTTGCAGCACAGATCGCAGAATGCCTCTGGTAATTGTACTCCTAGTCGCCTTAGCTTCTCCGCTGCACCGTTGCACTCACGTGCCTGCTGCTGCAGCTGTGGTGGCAGCTTGCGTGGCGGTGGTGCAAAGGGCACCTCCTCCTGCTCGAGTGTAAAATCCTCGCGGAATCCCTCGGGCAGCTGATAGGGTTTCGGCTCTTTGTTGATCGGAGTTGCTGCCTCCGTCTGTGGCTCTAGCTTGACTTGTTGTGTGGGCTGTGGTGCTGCTGTTGTTACTGCTGCTGGTGCTACGATCTGCTCGTTGGGACTGCCGCGTTGCGGAGAGGGCGTGGCTGTTGCTGCTCCTGGGACGTTCTCATGCTGCTTGGCGCGATGTCGTCTCATGGCGAAGACGTTGGTGAATCGCTTGCTGCAGACGTCGCAGTGCACGTTGGCTGGCGCTGGTGGTGCTGGTGGCGTTAACTCCGGTTCTGGCTGCTGTGGCGGCACTTGCAGCTGTGGAAACATGGAAGAGACGACACTGCCAGCGCTGCTGCTGCTGCCAATACTCGTGTTGTTGTTGTTGGCCATATTGTTGCTGTTGTTGTTGTTGTTGCTACTGCTGTTGTTGCTGGGCGTGCTTAGATCTCCAACAGGATCGAAAATGCCATGTTTGTTGGCCTTGTGCGTCTTGAGGAAGTACTTGTTGCAGAATTCCTTGTTGCAGAGCTCACAATACGCCTCTGGGTTAAAGATGCGCAGTGGTGGACGGTTAAGTCCCTCCACTCCCGCAAACCCAGGCATGCCCAGCAGTGGCCAGCCCAGAGCGGCTGCCTCTGGTGAGAAACCAAAGGCGGTGGGCATGCCCGGCAGAGACGGCTGCTGCTGCTGTTGTTGCTGCTGTTGCTGTTGTGCCATTGCCTGCAACCAGAGCTCGTGCTCCTTGTTGTTATTCCCGTGTCCATTGACCATTTCCAGATGCTGTTGTTGTTCCAGCTGTTGTTGCTGTTGTTGTTGTTGCTGCTGCTGCAGCTCCAGCTGCGTGGGACTGTCCGCACGTTCCAGTTTGACCTTGAAGGAGTTTAGCAAATCAACGGTCTCATCACCCGACAACTGTTGCTGCTGTGCTTGTTGCTGTTGCTGCTGTTGTGGCTGCTGTTGCTGCTGATGATCCTGCAGCATGTGCAGACTGAGCTTGAATTCAGTTTCAAAATTCTCGCCACACTGTTTGCAGTAGGTCTGATAGGGGTTCATCATGGAGTGGGGTTGCTGCTGTTTCTCCTGCTCTGTCTCTGCTTCCGCTTCTGATATGTCTTCGGGCTGCAGCTTCTGCTGCTGCAGCAGCTCGAACGTTTGCTTTAGCTTTACTATTGACTTGGGTAGCAACATTTTCGACAGTTTCTCCTCGTAGTCAATGACGGCATTTGAGGCTGCCTCCTCCGAGACAGCGCCCGTCCCCGTTCCTGCTTGCCCCTCTCCTCCAGCCAGGCTAAGTGCCTCGAGACGACTGGGATTGTGCTGTTTGCGTCGCTTTTTGGCCGCATCATTCAAAGCTTCGAGTAGCTGCAGCTGCATGGCTGCTGCATTTGCTGCTGCTTGTGCCATCGCGGCCATTGCCGTCTGATCCATTTGTCCCTCGAGACCCTCAAGACCCCCATCGACCTCATCTGTTGCCATGTCTGCTTCAGTTGTGCTGCTTCCCAGTGGCGACTTTGACTTTGACTCCGTGTCCAGCTGTGATTCCTCTTGTGTTGTCGCAGTTGTTGTTGCTGCTGCTGTGGTTGTTGTATTGGCTGTGGTTGTGACTTCTGCTGTGGCTTCATCTGGCTGCAATGTATGACTGTTGTTGTTGCTGCTGCTGTTGCTGTTGTTGTTGTTGTTGTTGCTGCCGCCGCGATTTGTGTGAAGTGTTGATGAATTGGAGACATCGGAGAGCGCAGTGTCCTCGCTGCTCAGATCCGGCGGTGGTGTGGCATATATGGATGCGGCCATTTTGGATGATATTACTGCATAGAGAACAAAGAGAGACAGCGCTTTAATTAAAGAAGCCCCAAAAAATATGTGTATATATATGTATATAGATATACTAATTGGGTGTCTAAAGTTGCAGGAAGCTTAAGCATGCCAGCAATGTATACAAGGGATTTGATTGGGTTTAGGCACTAGAAGGAGTACTCTGTGTGGGTCACATGTGCATGTACATAAGGAGGAAGAGCCGGCCAGGGGCAGAGGGGACGTGTACTATCCTACGGTATGAATAGCCTGGAGCTTAAATCGTGTTATGTTGCTTCTTTCCTGCCAAATAGCTCCTTTTCCCCTTTGCTGCCCATAGTTCCATCCACAAAAGCATGTTGCCAAAAATGTTGTACACACACCCGCACACACACACACACTCGCACATACACGCATAGCTTGCCATACAACATTTTGTGTCTCATTTCCTTATGCGCTTAATTTCATTTTTCTTTTGCCTTCGGTCGCCGCTCGGTAATTTTTCCTTTCTTTTTTTTCTACTGCTGCTACTGCTGCTTCTTCTTCATCTTCTACTTCTTCCTCTCGGCACTTTTTCATTTTTGTGCAAATTCTATGAAAAATTTTTCCATTATGTACACAAATACATGCGCAAAGCTAAACATATATAGAAAAGTTTTTGTGTGTTTTTGCCAACCCAACCACCCACACACACCCCACAGCCACACACACACTTGCAACCCCATTGCCGTACACGAAAATTTATACAAAGTCATCCGATTTAAGGAATACAAATTTTGCTTATTTTGTGCGAAGCACACACAAACTTTTCCTATGCCTCCCCGCCTACTCTCCATCACACACACACACACCGCCCAGTGTAATATTTGGCAACCAGCTGACCCCCACCCTCTTGTAAGCCCCCTTCTCACCGTCTCCGTCCCTCCAACACCATCACTTGAACTGCGCATAAAACTTATAAAAATTTTCTTCAACATGACTTGGTAAAATAAATTTGATTCTCAAGAAAGCAAAAGGAAGCCGACAACGACACGAAGACGGCCCCAAAAACGAAAAAAAATAAAATAAAACAAGTGGGGAGAAAAGTGGAAAGTGGCTGGTAAGGGAAGGGGAGGGGCGGCCAAGGCGCTGCCTGGCAACGTGTGGCAAGGGGCCAAAGGCAAAGGCAAAAATGTCGAAATAAACCGAAAAAGAAAAATTTATTTTTTTCCCTATTTTCTCGACTCTGAAGGCAGAAGAAAAATATTCTCAACTATGCTGCAGACATAAATTAAGTTTCCATGGTTGGAAATTGGTTCTCTCGTTGATGTTGTTGTCCTCGTTGTAGTTGTTGCTGTTGTTGTTATTGTTGACTTTGCTTTTATACAATTTCTGCAGCAAATTCTTTGCTCTCCGCCCACTTTGGTACTTTGAGGAGTTAAGCAAAAATACCAGCCAGGATGTGCGCCATTTCTCAGTGCGTGTGTGTGTTGGTGTGAGTGTGGTTGGGATTTTTATAAAGCCTAAGGTAGTTTGATGTTATTTTATTTGATACTTTTTGCCTGCGTTGCGTACGCTTTAATGAAAATGACTAAAATGCTGAAAGCAGTAGACAAATCTTGACTAATTGTCAAAAATGTTAATTACCTAATTTAGCTGACCAACTTTTGTCTAAATCATAAATTAACTCAGAAATATTATCTACGTTTTCCTTAAATTTACGTACTCATTAATATCTGTGGTTGGCAACGCTTAGTTCTGGCTTTAATAAGCTCACTGTAATAAAACTTCTTAGAGCTTTCGTTTAATTCGCGTAGTTTGCCAATTGCACAAGAATTCACGTTTCGTTCACTTCACTGCGTTTCACTACGTTTCGTTCGCTTTGATTTCGTTATCGTTTCGTTCAGTTAGCGCTGCTTGCTGAGACACTGACGCATGCGCACTTCGCTGCTGCTGCTCGTGTCCTGCCAAGTGGCTAGCTCGTTTTCAACTGTCGCATGACGCAGCACAAAAAAAAGTAAAACTACTGTGAAATCGCGCGAAATCAAAACAGCAATAACATTGATACTAAAATCATACACAAACACACACACACATACAGTAACTACCAATTGTATCAATACACACCCCGTAGCAGTTTTAATAGTTTTCTACACACACACACGCGCTCAGGCAGATAGCAACCCACAGCAATTTTTTCACTGCTTTTCACCCAAAAAAAACCTCAATAAAACACCCCAAAATATCAAAAATCAAATAATTTCCCTTAAAAAAAATATATATGCGCTCACCAACAATAGAACGCGACAAACGAGCAGCGCTGCCCGGAAAACCATTATTGCTCCGCCCCTTTTTTTCAACTTTTCAGTAACCACCACACACATACACACACTCACACACATACTTGGAAACTCTCTCACTAATACCAGCAATCAATGTTGACTTTTTTCATGCTCGTGCCAATTTATCAATGCTCGATAGTTTTTCAATTTGTTTTTCCAACTACTGTTCGTGTTGTTGTTGTCGTTGTCGTTGTAGTTGTTGCTATCGCTGTTGTTATTGTTGTCGAGCAGAGTTACATACATTTTTGTTATTCTAATGTATTCCACATTTCTGACTTTGTTGCGACTTTCCGAAGGGTGCGGCTCAAAAAAAATAGTAGAAAGAAGACGAAATGAATGAAATTTCAGTTATTATTCGTTCTTTTACTATTGTGTTCATATCTTGAAGTGAGTGCATTTGACATGCTCTCTGTTCCAGAGATGTTAGTTGTGCACGCTCTTCTGAACCCAAATCTGATTAAAGCAATTTCGTCTATCCCTCTCAATCTCTGCTTCTTCTGCTTACACACCTCTTACTTGATGACAAACACCAGAAATAATTGCCTTCTTGACTCGAAAGATGAAAGACGTTGAGCAAGAAGTTCATCATCATCCCTTTGATTTTGGACGAGGGGTAGAAACTATAGACATAATATCCATGAAGGTTGTAATAGAGAAATGATTAGTTATTTAAGCTGATTTCTATGTGGTTGTGATGACAGTTAATTAAGAACTTTAAGAAGTGAAAGATGTATTTTTTTAAAGTGTAAAAATGTTTCAAAAAGACCTTAATAAAAATCGAATTTCAGTGCTAATTTCTAGATGATAAAGAGTGATTTAAACAGTAAACTTTAATTTTTAAATAGCTAGTATTGCTGTCAAAACTTTTTTAAGTTATGACCCTTAATTGCTTATTATTTTATAATATTTCTGAGCATAAATTTCCTTTACTTTCTTCAAGTGAAGAAAATGAAATCTCTTTTCAATTAAAATGTTTTCCATATTCTTGAAATAATAATCACAGTTGTATTAAGTTAAGCCCTACTGTTTTTCCTTGTCTTTCTTTGCCTTCCTATATTATCCAATAATATTTCGGCCATATATTTTTACGTGTGTACATATAAATTCCCCCGACATTTGCAGCGCAATGTTTGCGTTTTTGCTTAGGGATTGATAGATTGATTTTGACTTTACAAGATGCCCACATGTGTGTGTGTGTGTTAATGCGTGAGTGTGTTTGTGTGCCACCCCTTTTGCTCCAACGAGTGTTCACACATACCCCATACGAAAACCACATGACAGCACGAAAAGTGAAAGTGACTTGCCAGGTCCTCGCCTGTCCTTCTGTCTTACTGTCTGTCTGTCTGAGTGTCTGTCTCTCAGTACGTCTCTCAATCGTTTCTCTGCCTGTCTCTTTGTTTGTCTCTCTATCTGTTGTCCTGCCACGCATCGTTTACAATTTCTAGACATGCGCGATGCTCACAGGCTGCTGCCCCCAACTTGACGCTCGCTCGCTCTCTTTCGTTCTTTCTTTAGGCACTCGGTGCCGGCTGGTATCATGTGTGCACATACGTGTGTGTGTGTATTGGTGTGTGTGGAATTGCCGGTTGAACGAACCAGGCGTACAAAATAGCCCAAAACAGAGGCAAGAGCAACAGCATTTGAAATTCATTGGTCAGAGAGACAGGATACGATTCTGATTCCGATTCCTTTTCCGAGTCCGATTGCGATTCCCAGTCGTAGTAAGCATCAGAAGCGGCGGCGTTCCAAATTGTCTGACCACGTCTAGTGGTCAAGGTTTTGCTATTGACTTTCACTTTCGCTTTTCACATGTCGGCACATGTCCAGCGCAGTGACGTTGTGGTTGCCAACGGATTCGGATTCGGATTTAGATTCGGTTTCCGAATAGCCGATGCCGGCACTTTCGCTTTCGAAATTACTCACACGCACACACTCCCAATGGGGAATAGGGGACGGGGCAGGTGGGTGTAGGACTTGGTGGGCGGGATTGGGTCAGAAGTAGGCGCATGTCTGTTGCTGGACAACTACACGTGTGCACGCGAAATGTAAACAAAGCCAAATGCCATTAAAATAAAGGTTACAACTTCAAAACTATCGCCCCCTTTTCCATTCCCCGTTCCCTTTCTGGTGTCAGCCGCTAACCTCCCCGGAGTTTAAAGCGAAGCGCGTTGAACCACAGACACCATTGAGCAGCTCTGGAAACCACTAAACACCGCCCACTCCATACATGTAAATGGACTTTGTCCTTACTTTTAGACCCTTTTTGGGGTAATTACGATTTGAAATTGTTTTAGGGCTGAGTGCGTGCACCTTTTTTTTGCCGTCGCAGGATATGATTGATATATATGTATATGTACGAGCAGAGTGCTGGCAACAATGCCCATGGCCTGCCTGTCACCCCCGCCCAGCTGAGCGTGCAATTAATATTTTGATGAAAATCAAATTGAAATTATTCCAGCCATCGAACCAACCCCGCATTATTCCCTTTTAAAAGGGCTGTGTGTTGGGACCGCGGGGGCGGTACATCAGTTGGTTTGGTTGGTGAATTGAGGGACTGAAAGGTTTTTGCTCGTTTAGACCGAAATATTTGGGACAAATTGATTTTGGAGTGAAGCGAAATGTTATTTCAGTTCTTGTTGAGTCATAAATCAAATGTTATTTATTTTAAGGTCATACCTCTTAACGCGATGATTAGAGAGCCAGTTAGACCAAGGAAATCAGACTTTTAGTAGTTTTTAAAAATTAGTTTAAAGACTCAAAATAACAATAGTTGAAATTAAATTTTTCTTTTTACTTTTCAAACTTTAAGATTGGCAAATAAATATAGTGTAGAGTTAAATAAACCCTCAACTTCCTCAATCTCTAAATCCATTGAAAACTGAGCTTATCTTAAAGCTACAGTCCATTATTTTCTATTGTCTCTAGAAAAACTTTTGTAGAATTTAGCAGGACGATTGTTCTGTTCATTAAACTGTACAATTGTATACAATATATCAGAGAGCACCCTTCTCAGTAAATGTTCCATTTTCTTTACAGTTGACTTGCTTTCAGAATTATCCAACGTTTCTGCGTAACGTGCTCATTAGTAAGAAATCTCATTAGAAACTAATGAACGAACGTTGGCAACATAACTGCAATAATAACGGACACACACACTCACACACACGCTTATTCACACACTCTTACCCACACGCATATCGAAGAATATTTCCAATCATTTTCCATTTGCCTTTGCCTCATTCAGTTAAATTTTTATACATATTTTTTTCTCATTTTCACTTTCACATCTTTCGCTTGCACGAAGAATGGCGGACAGAGTGAAAAATTAATTTCCCAGCATATTTGCTGTGCCGTTTCCCCCAACAAAAAAAAAATACAAAAAATAAAAGGGAAAGCCAATAGGAGAACTACATACATATCTCCATCTCGTTCGTGCACTAAATATTTTTCTATCAAATATTATTTGTACAATAAACTATATGAAAATGTATGTGTACCATCCCCTGAGTGGTGTAAATGTGAGCGACTCACAGTGTGTGAGTGTGTGTGTGTGAGGCATGATAAAATAAAAATACGAAAAATGTGGAAAAAATACAAGAAAAATTAATAATGAAGCACACACACACACACAAACGCACACACACTTACGCAGAGACAAGGACAAGCACTGTGTGTGTGTGTGTGTATACACAAGCTAAGCTATTTGCCTCTGTGTATGTGTGTGTGTGAATGAGTGAGTGGGTGTTATGGGCAAGGGAAGCAGAAATAATAATCATTTTTATAATAATGCAAGTGTATTTGACCGGACGCCAAGTTCCCTAATGCGTGGAAGCGAGAAGGCAAGCGAGGAGAGGGCAGCAGTGAAAAGCTAGCGATCGTCATTATCGTCATCGTCATCGTTATCTCGCACACACGCATCTAAATATGAATTCCCCCCGCAGCACCCTAGTCAGCGCGCGCCCAAAAGTATGCAGCAAATACTCGTACTTTCGAGCTCAGAAGAAAAATCTATCGCAGAAATTTTCACAACTATGAGAAAAATAAGCAGCAACTACAACAACAACTACAACAAGATGAAGAACAAAAATTCCATAAATTTTTGCTGTTACGCTTTCGTCCTCGTTTCCATACAAACACACACAACTGAACTATATTTAGTGAGAGAGAAAGAGAGAGAGAGAGTGGGGAAGTTTGCAATTTTATCTTACACATACTGTCGCACACACTTACATACATATATCCATATATATATGTACACGCCCCCGCCCAACGCACACAGCCGGCATGCAGCGACTTTATGAAACCATCAAATTATTTTCTTTTCCATTTCTGACACTCAAAAGAAACGCAAAGAAAGCAAAAGAAAAAGTAGAAGGAGAAGCACAAGCAGAAGCAGAACAAAAAAAAAAGTAGAAGGAATTACATGCTTTGGACGGAACAGCAATAAGTGGAGAGAGGCAAAAATATTATTTTCCAGTTACACTCGGCTTCGTCTCGGTCTCCATGGCGCACATCCTTTACATTACAGTTTTCTGGCCATGCTGCTGCCTCAAAGTTTTGCGACCGCCTCCCTTTCACCCCCTCTCTCACACTCACTCACTCACTCTCTCCTGCTTGCCTCCCACATTTACCATCCAAATGCCTGCGGGTTACTTTTTGCTTCTCTGTCTCTCAGTGTATTTGATTGTATGTGTTTGTGTGTGTGTGTGTGAAGCTACTTCGTCTTATTCGAGTACGAAATTTTTATGAGAAAATGCCTGCCAGCTCAACTGCTGCTGGTTGAGTAGCTCTGTGCTTGAGCACCCAGCAGAAACAAGCTAACTGAAATTCATACTGCCCAATAGTGATCTTTGTAAGACAACTGATGACAATTTATTGCATAAATTTAAAGAAATCAATGGCATTTAGTTGAGTATTAAATCAATTGTTTAAAGCAAAATAGTTTTACAATGCTTATCCACTTAAAATTGATTTAAACGTTTAAAATGGGTTTGTAGTAAGAAGTTATAAGTTTATGTAGAGCTACAAAGTATTTTTATAGGTATAATATATGCACCTTCCTAAACATACTGCCAATAATCAGCATACTTTGTCATAAATCTTTCCTTGACTATATAAACTACTATCTTACTTTAGGGTCCCACTGGGTATCTAGGTGCTTGAGTTCTAGCTTTCTCTGTGTGTTTGTGTGTGAGCCAAGTTATAAGCCTCAACTGTGCTGTATATCAAAATATTTAAAAGCAAATATAATATTGGTGGGGTAAAAAGCACTGGGGAAATGGGCAGGCCATAATAGAAAAACACTTAAGCAGTCGCCTAGTGGTCGATTGGGGAGGGTACGGGTATGGAATAGAGGGCGGTTTCAACCCACTGCTGGAAGGGCTAACGGGTGGGAGGAGGCGTGGTTGGCGCCTTGGCCTATGCTTTGCGAAATATCAAAAGGCATACAAAATGTAAAAATATTAATAATGAGCCCAGGGCTGGCGCAGAGCAAGAGAAAATGGGAATGCGGCGGAGAACGAGAAAAAAAAATATAACGAAATTGTGGAAAATTTATTGATTTTGACTTTGAGAAGAAAGAAGAAGAGAAACCAAAAAATAAATAAATATAAAATGTATGCATGAACAACACATGCTATAAATGATTGGTTGCCTGTTTATCAGTCTCTTTTACCATATTTAATATAGCTCATACATATGTACAAATACGTAGTACTCATATGCATTATAATGAAATTGATTTCGATCTTATCAGGCTTATCGTTGAAATTTTTTATATTTTTATTGGCATTCGCATTAAAAATACTTAATCTCACAGCAGAGTTATTGCAGAACCCACCCCCAATCAAAATGGGCCAAAAGGGGGTACTTTAGTGGTGCTGCACAGTGGGTGGAGACAGCGCGAGTTGCTCTTTAATAATGTCCATATCGAAAAATTTTCCTTTATCGCGATTTTTTCCTCTCGCTGCCCGTTTTTTAATGTCCCTCGTCCCGTTAGCTCGTACATACATATTATTATTATTATTATTTTTACGTTATTAGCACCCGTAGGGTCCTCGTGGCGTATGCGTAATGCGCGATAAAACTCGTGTCAGAGTGGTTCTGGGTGTGAGTGCTTCAATGTTTCTATGTGTGTGTGTGTGTGAGTGACTGACTGTCAGCTAATGAGACTTTTTAATAAATTGCCCCACCATTTTTAGTACAATTTTCATTATTAATAAAAGTTTATGACATATATATCAGCTATATACGCGTTTCTGTTCTGAGAATGTGTCTGTGCGTTGTTTAATAAACAACGGCAGTTAGTGTGTGTGTGTGTAATGCTCAACTTGAAGCTACCCTGTATGGCACAGAATGGCTTAAAATTATACTTTCAAAGTTAAGTCTATTAAAAAGAGATTTTTCTTTGAATGAAAATTAATCCATACTTGAAATTCATTTTTAAGATTGTTATTTTGAATACAATGCTTTCATTTTTAATTAAATGACGAGGATTAATACAAATAATAATACAAATAATACAAATGTTAATTAAATATAATTTCCTCTTAGAGAAAAAATTAAAAAAATTTACACAAAAATATCAGCGTATGTCGCTTTTATTGGTAAATATAGTGCCTATTAACATCAATGTTTATAATCCTTATCTTGGGGAAAAGCTTAATTTCAGTGCGCTGTATTTACACAACGTTAATGTACCCTATTTACACCATTTTATGGTTGCTGGGTATAAAGAGCACATAGAATTTATTAGTTCAATTAAATTTCATAAGTGTATATATGTGTGAGTGCGTTTGTGTATGCGTGTGCGTCATGGGGACGTCAAAGAGCGCTGTGCATTAGAGCGCCTAAAAGATAGCAACAAAAAATAGAAGATAAACTCATATAATTATTATTTTGCATTTTATGACCCGAAACCTTTAAAAGCGCCCAAAGCCATGGATAAAAGGAAAATTGTGGTGTCTTTCAGTTAAATAAAAGTATGTATACTATACTAAATTTAAAGTTTTCTCTCATAATTGTCTATTACAAGCGCTGAAAGTCTGCAATTTCTGACAGAACTGCAGTAAAAAATTAAGTTTAAACCCTTTAATCCATAGGGCAATTCTCCAAATTACATGCACCGTGCTTAGTAATATATAGTAGTAAAGGGACAGTGAAATGTTATAAGTATATGTACAAATAAATAAACTACACTCAGCTATATTAATAATAATATATATGTTTCTGTTAGTGTGCCAATTTCCATAAAGTTCGTAATGCCAATTATAAATTTCATTATTTTTAACACTTTGTCAATTGGAAATTAACAGCACTGAGAGTCATACTATAAATAAATAATTTTATGTTTGATTATGCCAATTTGTTTAGCCAATTTCATTAATATTCTTTTTAGTTTTTTCGTTTCTTTGTTTATAATATTTTGATTTGTTTCAATTTGAAGCAGGCAAATTTTTTATAAAGCGCACTAAGCCTACAAAGGTTTGATTAACTTGTTTTAGTCTTGGATTAATTGGTTTGGACTCACAGTGTCTCTAGTCAGAGAGCGCACCTTAATCCTACGTGTAAACTTATATGAAAATAAACGCGCAATGTCACGAGTTTAATTATGTTGCTCAATTGGATTAACAGCGGCATTTTGTTTAACAAATAGACGAATACGATTGACAACTCATAGCTTGGTCTTGCTCTTAAAAAAATGTGCAACATTTTATGTTGTTACTGATGTTGCTGTTGTTGTAACTGTTGCGGTTGTTGCTGCGGTTGTCGTTGTCGCTGTCGTTGCTGCTGTTGTTGTTTACATTTGTGAGCACACTTTTTGATACACTTTGTTTTGGCCGAGCACTTTGTGGCTCCAGTTATTTTTTGGCAAAATCAAATCTTATTTATCTCTTCTTTTCATTTAACACAGAACACACAGAGAAGAGTTATTAAATCGGTCACATAGATTGGCATTTATTATTATCATTATAGCTTTAAATTCTGGCTGTGCTGTTGCTTCTCGTAGTGTTATTGTTGTTGTTTGTTTCTGTTGATTTGTTGTTGTTGGTTGAAACTTACAGAACTTGTACAGGGCGTTTCACTTATTTATCATACCGACAAGTCTAGCACGCCGTTGTGGTGGCCACGCGCGGCTACTTCTGCACCACGTACGCGTTTTCTGTAGACTGAATTCGTTATTTTTCGAGTTCTTCGGTTTTTCCGTTTGCCAGCCTGTCGTCGCCAATCCGTTTTCGTCCCCCCACTCCCCTTCTCACCGCTCCACACTCTCTTGTCCCGCAAGGATGCACAAACTCCCTCCCACACACACACAAACAAATGACTGAGAGAGCGCTAGCAGAGAGCCCAGCCAGTGCACGAGAGAGCATAAAGAGTGCAGGCAGTGCACGAGAGAGCGCTATAGGCAAATCCACCACCAACATCAACTCTACCACCAGCTCTTACCACCACCACCACTGAGCACTTTGATATATATTTGCGCTCTGTTGCTATTTTGTTTACTTTCTCTGCGTGGGCGTTTAACGATGTAGGCGTGTGCTGCGCTCCACGCCAAACTAATACATTTTATTAATTAAATGGTTTTATAATTCAAAATATTAAAAATTATTGCCTACTTTTAGGTGCTCATATTTATTAATTGGCATTGTTGAGTCCTACGTGCAGCGCCCACTTGATGGATTCGCCAATACACACTCACACACACACTCACACACACACTCACACAAACACTCACACACACACTCACACATCTACACTCGCACACCCTCAGCGTGCAGCACATGCGCTGTGCACAATTGAGCGTCGTTTTTCTCTCATTTTACACACCACACACACTTTTTTTAATATAGTTTATCAACATGTCGTAGTCTCTGATAAAACAATCATCGTTTATGGTGCAACACGCTCGCACACACTACCACGCACACCCACTAACACACCAAGTCTCAGTGTCTCAATTGAGATACTACCCAACCACCCCTCGAGGGTGGCAATTGAGTCAAGTTCTGAGACAAAAGTCAAACTAGGTTAAATTCAAATGTATCAAAATACACAAACATCAAATTTTAGTAATGATTTTTGAAAAAACAACTTCCAAAACTGGCTGCCATTACCTCCAGGCGAATGCGTAACGTAGCGTGCGGCTCGTTAATGGCAACTACACCTCCTCCCACCCCACGCTCACTATAATTCCAAAACTATACTCCGGAAATGACAAGGCATAGCTTTCGCATTTCTTTTAAACTACAAACAAAACTAAAAACGCGACAAGCCAAAATATAAATAATAAGTAGCAGTTGTGCTCGACTTAGAGCTACCCTTTTAAAACAACTTAAAGAACACATATCAGTTATAAAAATAAATTAAAATTAAGTTTTATTATATGAATTAAAAATATAAGAAGTTATATTTTAGTAAATTTAGCTCTTTAGTTTAACACTAGGGTAAAAGTTGCACAATTACAATTAATTTTCTATCTATTGATGCGAAAACTTTTTAAATTTGTTACTTACTAATACTATTCATGTTGTCAGTTACATACTTTTATTTACCCATTTTACAGGGTATACAGATATAAAGAAAAAATATATAAAAAACGGAAAATCAAATATGCGCTTAACACGAAATATTCAAATTTTCTGTGCGTTTTGCTTGCGACCTGCTATTTTATTTGAGTTTTTTTTTATATGCTATGTAATTCTACGTTTACTGAGCGACTTTTCAATAACAGTCTCTAATGTCGAAGTCGTAGACGGACAAGGAGACGCGCTCGGAGACGGAGTCAGTTTGGGAGGCCTCTATTTGTCACCCTTGCTACCATTGGAACTCTTGCGTTGGCGGTGCTGTAAAAGTTCCTGGTATTGCTCAATGGAGCCATCCTCATGCTTGGAGCTAAACTGCTGCTGTTGCTGCTGCGAAGCCTTCTCATCCTTGGTGCCTTTTCCCTCGCCGTGCTTTTTTTGTGCACGTTTCGACTCCTTGATTTTATCACGCACACGTTTTCCCAGCCTCGAAGCAGCCAGCACCTGATTGACCTTGGAGCTCTTCAGGTACCGTGTGCGCCAAGACTGCAAAACATTTTAAATATTATCAATAAGGCTTTAAAAAAATAATTAAAAACGCATTTACCTCCGAACTGGTCTCTGTCAGCTTTTCGTGCTCATCTTCGCTGGTGTTTAGTGAGATGACATCGTTGTCCTCCTCATCTGGCTCTGCCCGTTTCTCGTTCTTAACCTTCACAGCGGGCTCGTCGGTGACCTTGGCTAATTCCTCGATCATTTCATGCTCAAGATCTCCGCCTATAGAAATTACATCGTCGTTCTGATCCTCGTCATCCACAGATGGCACATTATCAACGATAGTCTCCTCTTTTTGGGCTACGGACTCAATTTCTTCAGTTGGATCAGCTTCAGCTGGAGTTACTTCGGTTGGAACTGCTTCTGCTGGCTTTTCACTGTCCTCAGCTGCTTCTGCCGCCGTTGGCGGCTCTTTTGGCTTTTCTCCGCCTTGCTCTGCTTGAGTTTCAGCTTCAGTTTCGCTCTCTTCCCGCACTTCACCCTCCTCGGGTTCGCTCTCCACAACTGGTTCCGGTGTTGGCTCTTTAACTGGCTCCGTCTCTGCTATAGCTGACGCCTTCTTTGGCTGCTGTGGCATCGGTGCATCCTCGTCGTCTGTACTGTCGCTGATAAGCAGCGTTTCCGGCTCCGCTGGAATGGGTATGACATCCGGAGAAGCCGAACGGGATTTGTTCGACTCTGAATGAATCTCTGGTGCTGGTTTAGCTGGTGCAGGCTGTTTCTCTGGCTCCTTTTCTGGTGACTTGGCCGTGGCACGATAGTTGCGCTTTAGTTTAATCTTTCGATTGGGTGCTGTACCCGAAGCTTCCCTGGAATTGCTTCCATTTGTTTGCTGATGCGGCTGCTCCCTGCTAGCTACTTTGCTCGTTGTGCGCTCGCTGGACTTGCGTTTGCTTCTTGGCTCTGAGGTTTTTTGACTGCGTTTATTCTTGGACGTATCCTTGCTCTGGTCTTCCTCATCATCGGACTTGACCTCGATCTTGGTGATGGGCTCCATGGCCAATTGGGAGCGTATGGCACGTGCACGCGCCTGCAGCTCGAGCAGCTCCAATACACTGATCTGTCCGTCAGCTGAATGAAATGAGAGAGATTTAAATTCGATTAGTTTCACTTTTAGTAGGCGATCAGTTTATAAACTTGCTTAGTATTTATATTTACTTACGTTCCTTATTTTCACTGATTTTATCGGCTTTTTTAGCGTTTGATTTTCGCAATTTCTTAGCTGTAAATATACAAATTTTCAAATCGAATCATAACAAAAACAACAAGTTAAATATAAACAAAATTAATTTAATAAATTAATTGTCCGCCATGGCTGCAACAACAGTTGCGGATAATGTAAGCATTCCAAACACGGAGCTGGAGGAACAGCAGCCAGAGACAGATCATGATCCCGAAAAGTTCACCGTACGCTTGAATGGCCAAAAGGAGCTGGAGCAGAGATTACGGGAATTTAAGGCTGCCTGCGATGCGCACGAGAAGCACGCGAGAAAACGACGACGTCGTCGCTACTATCACATGGGTCTAATGGCCAAAGTTGTCATGGAGACGACGCACGACGAGCTACGCCGTATGCTGGAACACGGCACATTCACCTTTCACATCGACATGGTCGCCTTCAAGCCCGAGGAGCTGGCCACCATCATGGAGACCCTAAACATTGCCATTTCCGCCCATGCCGATGAACGGGAACTCCGTACTGCCACGGGTCTGGCTTTGGAGATTAACGGAGACTGTTGCCGTGTCGGACGTTTGAGAAACAACTGCACCACAATGCTGGCACGCGGTGCAGTCGTCACACTGACCACAGAACCGGCCTATCGCTATGCCGGCTTCAGAGAAATTGTCTATGTGATCAATCTGCATGCCTATCTTAGCTCCATCAAATTGAACGATGTACTTCTCATCGGAAAAGAGATACGCTGTCGTGTAGTCAAGACTCTAAACGAAGCATTGGCCGTGCTAATCATCGATGCTGGACTGCTCATGTCGTATGATTTCATTGAACTTCCGAGACAATGTAACGCCCTCACGGAAGATATGTATTCCGAACTGTTCAAGAGCGATCTGGAGCGTGCCGTTAGCCTGAAGGCCGATTTTATTATTCTGCCCAAGATTCGTTGCAAGAACTTCCTGCGCGCCCTGTCCACGGCTGTGAAAACTGACTTTGATTTCAAGCTCATCGGTTGCATTGACTTTGAGTATGTGCGCAACAATATGTTGGATCTGCTGGGGATTATCAAGCTATTGGATTATATTTGGATACCGGACATGTTCAATGTGAACTGCTGTGTCTATAACTACATCATGGAGGATGCTCTGCCCATTGCCCACTGCCAGAAGAAGCCAGTGATTGGCACCGTACCTCTCGAACGTTGCAATGATTTTAAACGCTTTGAGCTGCATGAATTCCTTTGGAAGATCGATACCATACACATGCAGAAGAGTCCGTGGTGCAACAAATACCCATTGATTGTGAAGAAACTAATGCCCATACGGGACTATCGTGTGGGAGTCGTGCAGAACCAACAGCAGGTCAAGAGCATTTTGACCTCGTATCAGACAATTGTTAACTTTATTATACGCACGATATCGACCATCGAATGTCAGGCGATATTTGTGTTCACCAAGTGCGAGAATGCCAGTGTCGCGTTGGCTCGCTCGGAGATCTATTGCCCGGTTTATATGATGATGCCGATAAACTCGGACGATGACGAGGAGACGGTCAAATGTAAGTACGATTTGGCCAGAACAATGCATTTGCGACGAAATATGCATCCCATTTTATACACCACGGAGCTCAACGAGTGTGGATACAGTCCCATTGAGTTTGGTGTGGAATTCATGCGACGCAAAAGTTGTTTGGAGGTGGGTGACTTTGTAGTCACACTGGAGGTGGGCAAGGAAGAGGACGATAACGTTGTACTTGGAGTTGGCGAAGATGTCTGCATACTGCGTGCTTTCTACGTGGCGCCCGTCTTCAATTGCGAGAAATTCAAATATGGTACATAAATCCCCTAATCATTGATTAAACTGTGACGTTCAGTTGTGCAGACAATTTTTAGGACGACCCCAAATTAAATGTATGTAAGCTAGTCAGATTTGACTCCAATGTGTGCTTAACTGGGATGAATGGGATGCTTTTAATGTTAAACTTACCACGACGAGATTCACTGCCTCCAATGTCGCTATCCGATGAAATCTCCTCAAGCGAAATGTGTTCTACAAGGGCAAATATTTTAGGTGGGCATTTGATGTTTGGTGCTCTTTACTTACCTTCATTGTGCTCCACATCCGAGTCTTCAGAGCTCTCGGTGTCTGTGGGACAACGTGTATCGGCTATAATGGACTTGAGACGTTTAGTCGATATACACAGCAGCTCGTTTAAGCAGAGTTCTTCTATTTCATCCAGGCTAGTCTTCTGCAAGTTAAAAAATAGTTGGATACCATTTATAATTGTATTCTCATTTTTACCTTGAGAAACTCTGGTGCAAGATTCATGATTGTCTTTGGCTTCAGGGTACCAAAAATTTGTTTGACCAACTCCAGCCGGTCGTCAATGTAGTGAGAAATTGGTTGAAGTGAGCGATCTTCCTCCGTTTTCTCCTTTTTGATGTTTATTGGCTTTGGTATTTGGTCATCTTTCATTCTTTTCTTTGAGCTGCTCATTTTGCTACGTTTTCCTATTAGTTGCAAGTGAAAACAAAACTACAATTTGATGTTGACTTAAAGAAAACCAAAACAGCTGTTCTGCCAGAGTTGCCATTACGCTGGTAAGAATTCAGTGTGGTGGTTTTACTATTTCGGCAACAGCTGTGTCAAAAACTGGCAATTGTCTAAAACAATAATTTAACTAAAATTGTAGTGTATTCGAGTTAGAAATTAAGCAAATACAGTAAGTAAAACATTAAATTAAAGCTGGTTGGTGAGAAATTGTACACCGGCTGCCGCTGGCCTTAAGTACCTTGTTATCGCACTCTGTGAGCAATTGGATAACCATTCGGTTATTTGCAAACATAAGTGTGACCTATATTGCTCAATTACATACATTATTGTTATTAGGTTGGTATATTTGCGTGTTTAGAAAAATGTAAATAACCATTTGTGTGATTGGTATATTTTGCATGCGGCTTACTTGGTATACTTTTATTTTTACAACAAGTTATATCTGGCCACACTGCCGCACATATGTTCATTACCAAAGTGAGAGAACGAGACGCGCGAGTGTGTCGGTAAAAATAGTTTTCCATTGAATCAACCGAAGGTAGCGCAAAAACTACAGAACCGATAGAAAAATACATGAATATGTGTGCTTAGCAATTGTTTAACAAAAACTAACCAATCGGAAATACGATATGAAGCGTGTAAAGTGAAATGATAAGTTGAACTTGCAAAACGTGCAAACACAAAAACAAAACAATTCCACATGCATAACTCGAAGTCGTAACAAACGGAGAGAACGAACGAAACAACGAAAAATAAAATATAACTAAAACAAGAAAGTACAAAGCAATTACAATGAGTGTTTCGCGAGGCGGTGGCAGCACTGCGCTGGATTTAACACCGCTGCTCGATGGTAATGACGGCGATAACAGCGATAATGACGGAAAATCTAATGGAGTCCTGTTGAATGTCTCACATCAAAGCGGTTCAAAAGAGACGCGTTTGAGTCTCAGGGAGAGGGAGAGAGAGGAAGCCGATTCTGCTGTGTTCTTCAAAAAGGTTGGCAGCGCGCTCTTCTACGGAATCTCATCATTCATGATTACAGTGGTGAACAAAACAGTTCTCACTTCCTACGCCTTTCCATCGTTCCTGTTCCTTAGCCTCGGCCAACTAACAGCCAGCATTGTAGTGCTTGGCTTAAGCAAACGTATGAAACTCGTTAGTTTCCCGCCGCTGCAGCGAAATACATTCGCCAAGATCTTTCCGTTGCCCCTCATCTTTGGCTTCAACATGATCTTTGGCCTGGGCGGCACCAAAGCCCTCAGTCTGCCAATGTTTGCAGCGTTGCGACGTTTCTCCATACTGATGACCATGTTGCTGGAACTAAAAATACTTGGAGTCACGCCAACGACGGCAGTGCAGATCAGTGTTTACGCTATGATTGGTGGCGCTTTGATAGCTGCCTCCGATGACTTATCCTTCAATATGCAAGGATACACATATGTGATGATCACCAATGCCTTGACAGCCTCCAACGGAGTATATGTTAAGAAGAAACTGGACACGTCCGAGATTGGAAAATATGGACTGATGTTCTACAATTCGCTGTTCATGTTTCTACCAGCACTGGCACTCAACTACTTCACGGGAGATCTACAAAAGGCCCTAGACTTTCCCAGCTGGAATGACCCGGCTTTTGTGGTACAATTCCTGCTCAGCTGCGTCATGGGCTTCATACTCTCCTACAGCACAATTGTATGCACCCAATTCAACTCGGCACTGACCACCACAATTGTTGGCTGTCTGAAGAACATTTGCGTGACCTATCTTGGCATGTTCATTGGCGGAGATTATGTGTTCTCCTGGCTCAACTGCATCGGCATCAATATCAGTGTGCTCGCCAGTCTGCTGTACACCTACGTCACATTCCGAAGGAAGCAGGCACCCGATAAGCAGATACATTTACCCAGTTCCCGTGGAGAGAATCTCTAGTCGCTCTAGAGCATCATAGAGGCAAACAGAGAGAGAGAAATATAGAGAAAGAGAAATGTAAAGAGAGAGATGCACTTCTGCCAAAGCCATAAATGTTTTATGTATTCTAATGGAGTTGAGAGAATTGAGCAGAAATCGGCATACGAATAGTTAAAGCAAGCTCAATCGTATATAGTCACTCTAACTGTAACTATAACTATAACTGTAAACTGTACATATGTAGTTATGTATTTAAATATTTGATTACTAAACACTAGCTATTATTATTATTATTATAATTATTGTAAATTTACACTATTACGATAAATGTGCAAATTTGTCACTGAGCCACAAAACATAATTATGTGTACGAAAAGTGTCATAATTGAAACAAATACAGACGAAAAACTCCTCATTGATTGATAATGGAATATAAATATATTGTATATGCATGTATGTGTGTGCATAATTACTGACACACATAGTTAATTGCACAGTTGTTGATTAACTCTAACGAGAACATTGGAAAACTTGATAAGATTGCGATGCGACGAAACCAGTTGATAAGATATCGTCATGCTCCCTCTGAGAAAAATGTGCATAAACCCGTTCCGTTTCTTTGAATTCATGTAAATAATAGTACACTAAATTGTTAACTATGTTGCAAACAATTCCCTTGACTACCGGTTATAGAACATTATTAATTACAATCTTTAAGTTGTTATACACATGTTGCTTCAAAATTGTTTGTTCACAGTTTTATCAGATACTTAGAACGGAAGTTCCCAGTTTTCTACATTCGGATTTTGGCGCTTATCATAAACAAGAGGCTTATCTCCTGCAAATGGAATTATATTATGTACTTGTGTGTTTAATCATCAATTTAAGGCGCTTTTTGTGCGTTTAAAAAACCATTTAACGTGTCAACTGGGAATAGAACTCAACAGGCTAAAAACCACAAAAAAAAGTCAAGCAATAAAAAAATAATTAAATAGCAAAAAACAGAAGATAGAAGAATTGGTTTATGGAAGTTTGGCTGGTTTGCTTTTAGACGCTTTTTTGAAGGTTCAATTGTGATTATAAACAAAGAGAGGAGGAAAACCGGTTATCGGATTTCTGTCGGTCTTTAGCATTAACCGTTGTGGGGCGGCAATGTTTACGTTTATTTTTTTTCTGCTTTTTTTACTGAATCTTTCTACTGTTTTTCATGTGGACAAATTGTTTACTTGAAGCTGCGTTCGCCGTCCATTATTGTAGCCACGTATTACTTATGGACGTGTATTCAGGGTCACTGATTTTAATTTTTTTAAAAGTCGAGTCATACACACATTTGTAAATGATGAGCTCAAATGAGGCGCACACCCAGCTGAAGGCTTCTGTATATGTTGTATGTTATACCCCCTGAACACGTCATTCATTTTTACAGTGATTATGCGGCGTTGCTACCAGGTTACTCTGCCGCTGCTCCAGCGCTGCGGAGGTAGCCGCGCTCTGCTTGGACGCACTGTGACCACTGATGCAGCTGCTCCAGAGCCACTAGATGCCTTCGAGCGGGAATATCTGCAGCAGCGCATACAAATATCGCCATTCCAGAGGCTACTGCTTGGCGCAGGCACCTCCATTGCGGCACTACTAGATCCACGCAGGTGACTAGTCAGCTTTAACCAGCCTGATCCTGTTTTAGTAGGTTTGTTTTCCAGACACGACATGATTGCCTGTTTGGGGGAGACTACTGGGGAGAGTGCTCTCTGGAACATCATGGACACCATGGAGGCAAGCGAGGAGGGACGCCGTATTTTGGCAGAGAAGCCACGCATCAATAGCAATACAATTGATTTCAATCGCTTGGAGGCACTACCGCCTGACACATTTGGAGCCACTTATGCCAAGTTTTTAAAAGATAACGTGAGTACACTTGAGTTGAGTGCGTACAGCTGATAAGTCTTCTGATACCCTGTACAGCAAGTGACTCCCGATTCACGCATGGAAGTGCGCTTCCTGGAGGACCCCAAATTAGCCTATTTGATGACACGTTATCGGGAATGTCATGATCTGGTGCACACAGTGCTCAATATGCCCACAAATATGCTGGGCGAAGTGGCGGTCAAGTGGGTGGAGGCGCTGAACACTGGACTGCCTATGTGTTATGGCGGCGCCGTTTTTGGTGCTGTTCGTCTGCGTCCCAAGTAAATATTTTCGGGCTTTATGGGGTTAATAACATATTATTATGTGCGCTACTTTTGTGTTTTTAGGCAACGTCGAGAGTACTTGAAGCGCTACTTGCCGTGGGCCATTGAGAATGGCAAACAGATGAAGCCATTGCTGCCCATCTACTGGGAGCAGCGTTGGGAGCAAAATGTGAGCGATTTACGCGCGGAATTGGGCATTAAACTTTTGCAATAAAAGAAGTTCTTTTGATTTGAAAATCGATTAGTTTCTGTTCAAAAGCGCGACATATCGCAGCTGTTCGATAACATTATCGCAAAGCTATCGAAATTTAGTGATCCTCAATTATGGTAGTCTGGCAACGCCGTTTGTCGTGTTTGCTTTTGCTGATGTGTTGTGGGAAACGCTTAATGGCTAATTATTTATTAAAACATAATTATGGCTGAGAAATTTAATGGGTTTAGCCACGATGAAATACTCAAAATAACCGGAGTGAAACAGGGAAACAGAGTTAATAAAGAAGCAGGTAAATTTTAATGCCATCATGGACCAATTAGTTTGATTGGTTGGTGTGCGTGCGTGTGTGTGTATTAAACAAAACAAATGTGATACACATAGATTAATGTGCGTGTGTTTGTGTATTTGTTAGCTCTAAAATTGCTCAAAAACCAGCCCGGCATTAGGCGAATGCCGGATAAAATGTATCGTCAGGCGGATCAGCTACGAAAGCAGCAACAAAAAACTCAAATAATGCCACAACAACTTGCCACCACCAAGGCCAAATCGAGGCCTACCACGCCCACAGAAACACAAGCTAAAGAAGCGCCTACTCCCACGCCAAGCGATAATGGGAAGACAAGCGAAGAATCTCTCAACTTGGAAGTTGACCTCTCCGAGTCTCTGGTCCAGGCGCTCTACTGTGGATCCGTTAAGGCGCCCACGTCTAACGGTAAGACTTCTGCTGCCACGTATACAGGAACTGTGGACAGCGAGACAACCGATGAAGGCTCAATTTTGAAGATAAGCAGCACCACTGACGATGACGGAAGTATTTTACCCAGCACCAAAGATTCCACGGAGGAGAGACTCAGCACGGATTCACCCTTTAGGGGAATTTCCCTTAAAGATTTTGAGCAGCATCGCAAAATGATCGAGGAACAGAACAAGCAAAAGAAGCAAATGTTGTACAAAGCTATAGAGCAGCACACACAGAAAACCGCAGCCGAGTCGCGAAAAATAGAAGAGATTCGTCACGAACTCTCAAAACTAGAAAGCGATCTTGCCGTCGATGTGGCTCTGCTCCGGAAACAGATTGACACGGCTTGTGTGCATTTTGCCAATGTAGAGTAAGCACAAAAACACACATTTCCGTCTTCAAATGATTATTCTTATCTTGTTATTAATTGTTTTTACAGAAAGCAATACATTAAAATTGAGGCACAGTTTTTAAGGGCAAAAATTGATTTACACAATGCGTCGGAGAAAAAAGAATTACTCACAGAACATCTGTGCACTGTCATAGCTCACAATGAGGATCGCAAGGCTCAAAAACTTACCGAACTTATGCAAAAAGTGGGACTGGCGCCAACGGAAGATGATCAATTGGAATTGTCTACATCAGAAACAAATTGAATATAGCGAATTTCATCAAATGTTTACACAAACCTTCTTTTTTTAGACATAAGCATTGATATTAACATGTTTTCCTGTATACAAAACTTATATTAGGTGTTCTAAACTTAAGCATAAAGTGCAAATTGCAATAACAAAATAAATGTACGTTAATGTTTAAACCGCTTTGCTTGTTAATTCTTTAACTACGTGGCAACTCTGCGCTCTTCAATGACGTAGCCCTGGCACACAGCTGGCGCGCTTGATTGCTGAAATAAACGTGTGCTCAGTTTGAAACATAAACAAACGTCTGAGTTTATTAAATCAGTGGAAAGGAAGCATTAAGGATGGCAGGACGAGGACGTGGTGGTAAAACAGGCACTCTGACGGCAGAGCAGATGCAGGCGCTTGGTTGTGTGGGCAAAGACATGCCACAAGTGCAGTCAGCGCCGCCACCAACATTTCCACCGGTGCTGAACAAACCCATCACACTGGAGGTAAGTTTGGACCAGTTATACTGATATTTCTAGTTAATTCGAACATTGTGAATTAAAATTCTACTAACAAACTATGTAAGTCAACGCAGTTAACTTGTGTTTGGCTGAATATTTTACATTGATGTGTTGTTTTAAAATTGTGCTGCTGAACGTAGCCAACGTCTCATTAGTTTTACATTACATTTATGATTATTTCTTTTTAAGACAACTGCAACGCAGAACTATCAGCTGCTCTGGAAGGAAGACTTTCTGAATCGTATGCGAGACTCACCCTACTACATTATCTCAGCCAGCCAAGAAAAGAAAAAAACAGATGTTAAAGATTGGCGAGAGGTAAATAAAGCAAACACAATCATTAAATTTATTGCATTAATGTAAATTATATCCCAAATTCTGTAGAAAGCTTTAGAGCGTCTGAAGAACCGAGCCCAACCCGAATTCAACTACAAAGCAATGCCCAGGGAATTAAATTCAACTAGTCGAAAGAGACCAGCAGCTGAGCTGAAGCCCAAACAAGTTGCAAAGAAAACAAATCTTGAGGACAGACTGAAACAGTTGGAACAGAAGGAGCTGAAGAGTGGCGCTGATAATGACAACGATGAGATTAAGCAGGAATCCGATTCGGAACACGAAGAGGAGGAGGATCCTGAGGCAGCGTTGGATGACGAAATGGATGAGGAGAACGATTACGCCAATGATTATTTCGACAATGGAGAAGCCTACAACGAAGAGGATGACAACATGGACGATGGCCCCGTTTACTAAAGAAATAAACAAACTGATAAACAGTATTTTGGGTTTGTGATTTACTACTTCGCCACTTTAAGCTTATTTAACACATATTTAATTTGCAATGTACGCGGTTATGTTGTAGTTATTAACTTAATCCAGGTTGCTGGGTGGGCTGTAGTTCAAGTGAATCAAGCCGGAGGATTTAACCTGCACATGAAACAATGGATTATTGATAAGATACTAGAGTGAAGTGGGTGGGGCACTTACGAATCCAATGGTACCAGCCAGAACCAAGATTCCGGTCAAGAGGGCGGCGTTGTACTTGGTGTTGTTTTGGCTGTGCTGCTCCTTCCAGTCACCAGCTGGCACTGGCAAATCGTTCATGGTGGAGTGCTTGTGGTGGCCACCAGCGTGGTATGCAGCACGCGACAGGGCGCCAGCTGAAAGTTCAACAAAATAATTAATCAATATTTTATCCAGCTGAGTTGCGATTCAGGAGCAACATCGACCACATTATGTAATTTTTAAGGTTAACATTTGAAGCCGAAAATCGGTTTAAAGCGCGTAAACATACCATTTTTGAACAGCAGGCCTTGTTTTAGGATGTGTTTGACCAACATGTTTGCTAAAAATTCGCAAAAAGTTGTATAATTTGTATTTATTATGTAGATTTTTTCGTGTAATTCTACTCACCAGCGATGTTACCTATGTATCGACCAGTGTGACCAAACTTTGAAATACTAAAGAGGTATCATTTTGTTCAAATGAACAGAAAATGGAAAGAACAAGTTATTCAATCACCCATGGACTAAATTATTCATATTCTTCAACTTTATTTAATCACTGTATATAAAATATGACACTTAATAGATTTTCAATAAGTGTACTACAGAAAATTAATGGTTTAAAGTATACGCAAAATCTATTAAACATTCCATTTATAAGGCAAAATCAAACATAGGAGGAATGTTTTCAGCAACGAACAACAGGTGGCTCCATATGTTTTATTTGAATTGTTGTAGTTTAATTGACAATTTCAATCAGTGATTGACTTGATTTGTTTTTTTAACACTTTAATAAATGTATAATAAATTAAAATACTATTGAATACTTTTGTTTAAAAACAATTGTGCAATTTGGCAAATGATCTGACTGGAATATTTAAAATTGCGCGCCAAATACGGGGAACCAAAGAATTGCTTGCGCAACGCTAAGCTGGCTGCGCGCAAATTTCGACTCGCGTGAAGTTAGCACCGTTGTGCTGGTGTCTCATCGAACAGCTGTTTTGGCGGAGGCGTTCCTCAATTTGGAAACAATTAAATTACTGTTAGAATCGCCCTGAGGCCATTGCCAACATTCCGTAGCAATGCTGACTATTGGCACTTTGGCCAACATTAAGCACATACTGCAAAAAGAGGTCTTCAGTGGGTCTGGCAGTGGAGAACGATTGCTCTCCGTGGTGACGGTGACAAAGACTTTTAAAAAGAAAGAAAAGCGGGCGTGCTATCTTTGCGTGGTGACGACAGCGCCACCAGTTCCAGTCATTACACTATGCCTTGTGAAGCAGTCCGAACAGCGGGAAACTGAGTTCAAGCGAAAGCGGAGCTGGCAACTGGACGAAATTAAATGGATCGACGGACGCAATGAGCAGTTCGAGACACACGAGTTTGACATTCAACTGGAAAAGCTTTACAAATGGTACGCTCTCAATTTGCATGAGCGGCAGAATTTTCTGGCTGTGCTCAACAGGCAAATACAGAAGTCTGTACGTGGACCACGCGCCGAGTTTCGTAATGTGCCCGCATCTTGGCTGTCAGAAAAATCGCCGGAGAAGATAGCCGCTGGGCGGTCGACAGCAGGAAATGTACCTCAAAAGCCAGCCAACACTGATGATGAGGAGGACGAGGAGGAGGCTCAGGAGTTTACAGCGCTAACAGACAAGGAAGCCAACGATTTGGGAAAACTCTTCTCAGAGAGTGATTTTGCCATCAAAGACGCAGAACAGTTTATCGAACAGTTGTCCAGGGAGCTGCAGGACTTGGATGGAGTAAGTAGCCCCAGGAGTTTATTTTAATGGCTGTCCCTCACACAAATCCCTTGCAGGCAAACATGCAGAGTGTGCTGGCATCTGAACAAAAGGTGCTCAAAATGATGGAGCACTTAGATAAGGCAATTAACGAGGCGGATAAGTTTGAAACGCGTCTAGATACCTATGAGGACATTCTGGGCCATGTGAAGGAGACCATGGAGAAGATTGGCGGCAAGAATGCAATGATTGAAATTGCAAACAACAATAACATTAAATTGTTAAAGGAACTCAACAAAGTTATAGTAAGTTAAATAAGTTTTCAAAATGTATGTTAATCATATATGTTGATCCTCCTTTAGAGCCAACTTGACTTGCCGGAAAGCCAACAGAAGGCATTAGAGGATCCTGATCTTAAGACAGCTGCTGGACGCAAAGCTGCTATTGCTGCAGCACAGTGCTTGCAGCAGGCAATGAATAGCGACATTGATCCCAACCTGCTCCGACTGGAAGCTGTGCAGAACCAACGTAAACGCTTTGAGAAATGGAAACAGAAGTTCTCGGCAACAGTCTCTAGATTCCTCAACAATCTGTTTATACATCTGGGAAATGAGATAGGTGACATGCCATTGACCAGCACGGAATTAACGCTGCCTAATCACTCTAATGTGCATCGCGAGCTAACGCCTTATACGGAACTGATGCACTGGTCCAAGGCCATGGACCGCAAGACCTACGATGGCCTGATGCGTGTCTACACGGCATCGCTGAGCAAGATTTATGATCGCGATGTGAGAAACTTTTTTAACCTGGTAAGTGTTCTTTTACCAATTAAATAGGCTTCAAATTTAAACTATTTGTTTCTGTAGGCCAAGATGCAGGTGTCCGACAAGTTGCGAAGCTCTCGGGAAGATCTGGACATGTCCACTTCGTCGCGTAAGTCGACTATCTCGACGATTCCCTATGGCACGCTGGGGATTAATCGGGATCAATGGGGACCTGGTGTGGACAGCGCTGATCGTGTGCGATTCGATGCGTTGTTGGAAAAAGTTTTGGCTGAACTGGAGCCCATTGCCTTACAGGAACAGTTGTTCTGCATCAACTTCTTTCAGATGGATGTAATAAGTCCCACTACAAAGAACACCCAAACAACTTTGGAGATGGGCAAAGATAAGTTAAACGAGATGTCTCAATCCTTCAACGCCTCAACTGCCTCTCCTACTAGTGCCACAACTGAAAGTGGTGGTGTGCCTCAAAAGAGAATCGATCGGCAAATCAATGAGGATGTTAGAAAGCTAATGATGGGTCTCTTTGGCTGCCTAGAACCCGAGCTAGTTAGCTTTATCCAAAGCTTTGAGCGTGTGGATAGCTTGTACGTATCCTCTACCGTTTTCCAGCATTCATTTAACTAATACATTATCATTTTCTTCTAGCTATTCGCTTTATGTACTGGTGCGTTTAACGCAGCACGTCATGTCCGCCCAGGACACACATTCCTTTCTCAGCATGACCTTTGCCTCGGCCTTGGTGCAGGTCAAGCGCAATTTTGATCGCTTCATGCAACAACAGTTGCAATCGATTAAGGAGGCAAAGCTTCCCAAGCGTTCAAAAGCCATACTGCCTTATGTGGAGAACTTTGAAAATTTTGCCCAGACAGCGGAGGGAATTTTCCGAAAATCCGACCGACGTACGGACATGGAGAAGTGGTATTTGCAGCTGGTCAATGCCATCTTTGAGAGCATCAGCATACACTCGCAGGAGCATCCAAAGACACCGTCACAGGTTGTACGCATGGAGAATTATCACCATATGTATGCTCTGCTGGCGCAGCTCAAGGTACCCGGCTTGGATGCCCTCAAAAAGGAGGCCAAGTTGCGTTACAATGATGCACTCAAAGCATATGTAACACAATACTTTGGCAGACCGCTGGAGAAGCTCAATGTAAGGTCTAACTCACTGTTGAGACTTCATTTGTATTAAATTCCGAATACTTTTAGCAATTTTTTGAGGGAGTGCAAGTGAAGGTGGCACAGGGCGTCAAAGAGACCGAGATTAGTTATCAAATGGCCTTCTCCAAGCAGGAACTACGCAAGGTAATTAGTCAGTATCCAGCACGTGAGGTTAAAAAGGGACTGGAGAACCTCTACAAGAAGGTGGATAAGCATCTTTGCGAGGAAGAGAATCTACTGCAGGTCGTTTGGCATGCTATGCAGGAGGAGTTCATAGCCCAGTACAATTATTTGGAGGAGCGTATACAGAAATGTTATGCGGGCGCCATGATTAATTTGGAGTTTAATATACAGGACATACTCGCCTTCTTCTCAGACATTGCGCGCTCCCATTGAGTCGAGTCCAGCAGATCAGTTGGATCGTACTGCACGGGCAGTTTACTTTTAAGTGCAATAGTATTTAGAGCGGTGTTTTTTTTTAAGTCAAAAATATACGCGCACATATTTAAGCAGCTGACTTTGTGAGGGCGGGAGAGCGAAAAAGAGAGAATAGGCAACACCAGACTAGAGAGTCTACCATGCGCTCTACTAAGCGTCACGCAGAGTGCAGAAGAGAGTGAAAAAAGTTGCGTTGCTTGCGTTCAGTGTTGCCCTTGTTTAGGAGCAATAAAGCTAAATATGACAGATCTGTTGGTATTTAAAACGTTTTGATTTCCCGCATCCCGCTGCTTTTTATCTTTCAGGCAGTCATAACTTTCTGACGGAGAAATGGCAGCACTGTTTCCTTGCCGCTTGCTCAGCGACGGAGAGCAGCTTTCAACCAATTGGAGTGCTAATAAGAATTAACTACCGAGAGAGCCAGTGAAAAGAGTGCATGTCGAAGAGAGTTGAAAAACTCTGCTTGGCTGCTTGTTCTGAGTCTGTGAGATCGAGAGCAGCTTTCAGTCGTTTGGCGCGTTTCATACCGTGCGGTTGTTGAGTCGTTACCGCTTTGAATTTTAACTGTGTGCATTTTTATTTGAAAATTATTGTCACGTCGCTTGAGGCGACTGCGTCGTGTGTGCGTTTTGCTGATATGCAAATGGAAATTGAAAAAGCCGCAACGATCGCAGCTAAATTGGCAACAAACACGGTGCATATACTAAAAGTGGACTCCCTTTGAAGTACTCTGGATGTTCACTTGTGAATACAATTGCGTGACTAAAAGGTTCGCTTCTCAAAGGGTTCTCAAGTTTGGCCTACAGTCGTCTACAACGCGATCCTTGTATGTTGGCGGCGCAGGCGTTGCCATTGCCCTATGTCTCAGTTTTTGTCGCCGCCGCTGTTGCTGTCGCTGCCTTGTCTCGAGCTCAGTAACGTACATTTTATTTTTTTTAAGTAAACGACCAGTTCGACAAGTTTTTTCGTTACCTTTGCATTTTTTATGCACACGCTTTTCGTTTGTGTGTGTGTGTGTTATCCGTTTCGTGTGCTCCCTGTTCGTGTTCTTTATATTTCGTTTGCATACAAATGCACACAGACACACATACACAGCTGCAGCGACGTCATAGTATTTCCTTTCCATTCTACACTTTTTCGTTTTACTGCTGCTCTTCAACTTCGTTTGTTCTGGCGGCCAGCAGTTGCTGTTGTTTTTGTTGTTGCTGTTCTTATTGTAGCTGTAGCAGCTTTTGCTGTATTTTAAGCTGCACACACAAACACACACACATGCATACTTGCATATAGGCTCTGCTTAAAAGCTGGCCACCTTGATAAGTCCGAAGTTAGCGATTGGCGAAGCAACCTCATCAAGTTCAATGTTGTTGCAATGCATTCTCAACTTCCGCTATGTGCCTGCGGGTCAATAAAACAATAATTATGTATGTATGTGTGTACAAACGTAGAAAAAGTAACGTTAATGGGTCTTGGATTAAATGTGTGTTACGCAATAAAGTGCACGAATTAAACGATTTAAGGTTATGTCTAATTTTTATATGCAAATCGTAGACGCTCGTTAAATATTAGAACAAAAGCTTCTTTAATTAAGTTTTAGAGCTTTAAACTGGCAGGCATAAAAATGTTTTAGTCTCAAGTTGAAATGTTTCAAGTATACTATTGGAAATAAACAATTGCATTTGTTCTGCTTTCCAGTTGTTGATAAAAACACAAAAAATGTGTGTAATTTCAGCCGTATTATTAAGCGTGACAAATTGAAAAGCTCTTGCGAAAAGTATTTAATTTATTTATTTATACATTTGACTTTTTTCTGTTTTCTTTTGCTATCAACTTACTATATTTACTTAGGGGCCATAAAGGAAATGCTATACTATATACACATCATAAGGCTGTGCAATATCCGCTGTGAATTCTCGATTCTCATTCCAGTGTCATTCGTAATATTTGCAGTCGCAATTCTTTATTTTTTATTGTTTTTCTTTTGTTCGCTACTCACTTTGAGCATTGTCAAGAATAGATGAACTCGAGTTGTCATTGGTAACTTACTGTCAACACGGCTAACAGGTAACACAGAGGGGAGGGGGAGTCATTTGGAGAGGGGGGAAAGGTGAGGCACTATGTGGGCTTGAACTGAGTCATGAGCACTCTTGAGACGCTTTTCTTTTGGCCATTGTTGTTGTTGTCTCAGTGCTTTATGGCCAACAATGACTGAGGTTACCCCCTAAAAAAAAATCGGGTAAATAACAAAGAGGGTAATTTAACTATGTCATGTTGTTTGTGGGTAAATATTTGAATTCGTTGACATTTCTGAACAAATGGCATTACTCAATGATAATAATATCAATGTAAATATTTATCAAATGCAACAAGTGTGTTTACCCAACGTCGTGTTGAAATTCTTAGATAATTCTTGGCTTGTTTGTAATTTAGACCCCGTAGGTGGCACTGGAAAGACTGCACTTTAAAGTATCATATCAGCCTCTACTTTTGATTAATTTGTCTTTTAACCTAGTTAAACTCTTTACCAACCTTTTACTTTGTATTCGAATTGTTTATGTTCAAATTGCAGTAGTTCCGCTATTCGGCTAGTTCTTTATTTACCTTTTCAACCTTTTTTTTAGTTTAAAGTGTAGGCTAATTAAAAGAATAGACTGTTTTTTTATTGGCCTGTTTTTTGTCGTTGTGGAGTCAGCTTGTTTTTCTGTAGCTGTTTTGTTGTTGGATTCTAGCCAAATGCGCAAGTTTCCCCTAATCACTGCTGACCAGGTTCAAATATTTATATAGCTGAATTGTTTTGACGGTTTGTCAGTTCAGTGCACATACGTGACGCTTCCACTTTTTACATACTTTTCGAATTTGGTAATCGGAATACAAAAAAAAAAAAAAAACACTACGCCCCTCCCTCACAAAATAACTAAAGTGTGCCATATGTGGACAAGTATTATATAGTTTGTGTTGGTTTGTTTATATAGTTAAAATATATATTGTATATACTAGGTTGATTATGCAGTGGAAATGTGCAGTGCACATTGTTTTAAACAATGGCGTTATACGATAATAGAAATTAAGCGGATTGCATGTCAGCTGCTGAGAAAATGAAGTCACTTCCAAAGACCCAGAGAAAAACAACAACATCCACTAATACAAATAAAAAGCAGGCGAGAAACTGACGACTAACTAACCAAATATATGCACTTGGTCTTAGACTAACTACATAATACGTGTGCTAGTGAATCTTACTCGTTCTCAAAATGCCAAGCATGTGAATAACAACAACAAATGCATTAATCAAATCCCAAAACAGGCAACGAGTGGTGATCAAATCCATGAGCTTAACTAGCTAAGAAAAAACTTCAATAATTTTTAAAAAAGTTATCGTTGATGAAAATTAATTAATTAATCCCACCTTTAAGCTTCTCAATACCAACTCGACTTATTCTCACAGTGTAGCCCCCGAACCTACAGCATTTGCTGTTATAAAAGTACCTAGACTGGCTATAAATTAGCTAAAATGTCAACGCTGTTGCTGTAGGGCCACCTCGCTTTTTGTTGCCTCTCGAACTACATTTCGCACTCTTAGCCAGGTTTACAGCATTGGGTGTTAATGCTGCTTCTTGCTGGCTGAAAAAACTCACCTGAAAGTAACTTAAACTCAAGAATAAAAGTTGTTTGCAACCATTTATGGTGTCAGTAAGGTACACTGCAGCAAATAATGGTCTTGATTATGATAATGATGCCTCTCTTTGGCTTTTTCCACCATACAGCACACAGTTTGAACTGTTTTAAGGTAGAAGGAGATGAGAGAGGGGAGTAGAACGCCCTGAAAGTGGTGCAATTTGGTTTTTGCCGGTTCTTTGGGCCGATGGCTTCTATGGAAGTTAACTTATATGGCTGGCTTGAAGTTCTTTGCCATGGCTGCAAAGCGGCCAAAAAGGCAATTGAAGAACAACAGAGAACAGAGTGGGAGAGAGAGAACGAGAGTAAGAGAAGTACAAAGTATAAAGTAAAGCATGTTGTGGAAAATGGCGCTGCACTCAATTTGGTAACTGACAGACGGTGGCCAGAAGGGAAGACACGATCCAAAGTCGAGGCGTCTCCTTCCGCTACACCTCCCCCACTCTTTCCTACTACTCGCGACTCTTTCCCATCCGCTGTCCCTTCCTTTGTCACAGCAAAACGTGCAGCTGATCGTCAAGTCGTCGGACTCGTGTCTTACATTGTTTATAGACCAGTTCTCTGGGCTTTCCATATGTCTGCACAGTTCTAACTTGCTTCCGACCATTATTTTCTGTGTGTGGCAATTTCATGACGCTTTTGCACGCACAATTGCCCTCTGTCAGCGGATAAAAAGTGAATAAAGACATAGCTACAGTGTGACCGGGCTAAAAAGAACGATAGAATTTAAATTAGATACACACTGAACAACTTTATACACTTTGAAATCTTTTCTAGATGTTTCTTTGCTGTAAAAAAGTTGTTAAACTCGTGGAAAAACTAAACAGATTATTGAACTTATACCAGATAATCTAGAGATTCAATGAGCAAGCTTCTTTACTAAAATTAAACTGGGATCAAAAGGACGGACAACCACAAGGCTATATCGGTTCTGATCGTAATTACTGGCACTGAATACATTTATCCTTAGATTTACGACGCGTCTTGAATAATAATTTAGTGATGGGGATAATGCGACAAACCTTTAAAAATCACATCAGCTTATGTTAAAAACTGTACAAAGCGTACATTAAGCAGAATATAAGCTTAAGTAAATCCTAAAATCTATTAAAATTCCATGTTCTATTAATGCGGAAGCTTCTGGCAATCGATGCGGGAGGCGTATAGCGGAAGACGAGTCTCTTGACCCAAAGTTCGTGCCACAAAAATTGCACACGCCAAAAAAAATGTATACCAAGTGGCGAAAATGTCTTAACACTAGCATAATTCATAGAATTTTTAACCTTTTTTTTGTGCTGGGGTGTATAAAAATGTGTTGAGTTCGGTAGCATCATCAATTATGGCAAATGTTTCGTTCTATCGCACGAGAACTTCGCATGAATTATTAAGAATAATAATTGTTGAGAATTGCTGTTGTTTAAAATTAGAAATGAGCCGGAAACCGGTAACTCGCAGCACAGACTCCAATAAAAAATAGCATCCCGAGCTGTAATTATTAATAAGCGAAACGAAGATCTTCAGACAAATCGACATTGAATCATCATCAAAGTATTTTTAATGGCAACGAGGAACTCATTAGTATTTAGCATTTTTCATTTACCTGCAGCATTCATTGTTTTTCTCGCATTGTTTTTGTGTGAAACATCGAAAAGTCAAAATAAATAACCAAATTCCGAAATGAAGTTGTAAACTGTTTTGTGGTGGTGACCTTGAAATTTTCGCCAGCTCGGTGTAAATGTATCTTTACCCAAAAACCTTAATGAAGTTCCAGCTGTATTGTATTTCCTACTTTTATTTCTTACTATTTGCTTCCCTGTCCGGCCTCGGGGTTTTTGGGATTTTGGTTGCAGGTAAAGGGCCGTACAGAGTAGCCGGGGTAATACCCATTTACCCATTGCCCATTTACCCAAAAGGGCGAGGAGGAGGGCATGTGAAAAGGTATCGGCATTATACACACTCGAATGATTAATTTCCTGTTTATGCGCACTTTGTTCTCGGTTCTTGGTTCTTGTTTTCGTGTGCGGCTTCCTGGCGTAGATGGGATGGGTTAGACGGGACTTGAGGGGAGTGTCTTAGTCTTCTTTTTTGGAAGGTTTCTTCTACTGAATGGCGAGAGAGTGCGAGAAAAGGTAAACTGTAAAATGACTGATATGGGAATTGTTTGTTCGCTTTGCTAGCGTGTTTAGCAGATATTAATGCAATTACTAGTGTAGTCAACTAACTGATCAGATACCAGCACACCGTATACCGAAACATGTATCTGTCAGATACATTGCGCCTGCTACACGTGTTGCTGCGTACCATCGCTGGTTTGTAAACTTACCTCCCTTCTTCTACCAGTCTCTCTCTTTCTCTGTGTCTACCTGTCAGCCAAACTCAACGCAACGCAACTCAACTTGACTCAGGTGAGCTCTGTTCAGCTTAGCTCAGCTCAGGTGTGCACCGCTCGATTTAGTCTTACCAAACCTGTCGTCGTCGTCGCGTCTCTTCCAGCCACCAAATTCAAAATCATTGTTTTGATTTGGCTTGTGTGTTTTTTGTTCCAATGTTTCGTGTACAGATTTTCAGTGGGAACGCATTGAATCCAAAGTGATGAGAATAAAACCTAAAAAAACCCGAAAATAATACAATATAAGTAGTACGGCTACGACGTAATTTCCTGGAATTTTGCAATTGAATTGAAATTGATTTTCGGACATCATTGAGTACAAGTATGAGTGCGAGTACTCGCTTCGTGTGAATCTAAATCTGAATTCGAATCTGAATCTGACTGTGAATGTGAATGAAGCAAGCGAGAACCTGTATTTAAATGACGCGACTCAATTTCATACTACATCGGTCGGTGAAATGAGTTTTATGGAGCACCATAACTCCCCTTACCAGTTTGTGCAGTGTAACAGTTAAGAAACCCACAAATACCAACAAAAACAGTTAACACATTATTCTTAGTCTGCGTGAATTCCGCGAAAGCAAAACGAATTCTGTTAACAATTTAAATGGTAATTCAATTGAAGAAAGTAAACTTTGTTTATAAATTTATTTATTTATTTTGGTTTGGTTTGGTTTCGTTATATCACAGCTCAGTGTAATTGTTTTTTGTCCTCGTGTTTGTTTTTTATTGGTTTTTTTTACACGATTCTATTGACTTTGAATAGATTTGTTTGTTTGCTGAATTCCGAATCTGGCATAGGTCATTTTTGTAGCTAATGATTCCAATAATTGCCATTGTGCGAATACAAATTTTTTAGTTTTGTTTTTATTATTTTCTGATTTTTTGTTTAATGGGCAACAAGTCAAAGCTTGTAGCTGTATGACGCTGTAGTTACTCAGAGATATTTGTATTGTTTGGCATGAGATTATGATTGTCAGGTGTAGAGACAGGTTGTAGCTGCAATTAGACGTAATATTTATGCAAATCATTGCTCAGATACTCGGCGAGTCATAGATGAACTACAGCAACAACAACAGTAACTTCAACTACAACATCTGTAGTCTATCTATCTGCAAATAACTTGTCTGGATTCCGACTGTTTGCTCTTGAGAGGGTTTGCTAGCAACGTATAGATTGAAACATAATTATTGAATTGCCAACTTAATGCTCTTGACCCACTGACAGGTGACAAAAGGACAGACAAACAGACAGATCTTTTACGCTCCATTGGGGCCTTTTTTATTAACTCAATTTGCTTAATACTATGAGCAATAAACCAGACAGAAAGAGGGAGAGGGGGGATATGTTTTTTATGTTAAATCCGCAACGGTTGCGGTCTTTATAATCCGCCTTGATCTTTATAATTGCGAAAAGAGCTTTATGCTATTTACGTTGCTTTAATTACACTTGACTTGGAAGTGCGAAATTTTGGACGTGTGCTCCACTAAAAAATAAACTAGTCGGAAGAGTTGCCATCGCACGATGGAGTAGACATCAAAAGACCCTGTGGAACTTAATTTATAATATTTTTCTCTCTGATTCTACCCTTATAATTGTTTTGTCTCTGAGATCTAACTAAATTACCGATACAGACTTAGAATATATATAACTATAGAGTCAGCAAAAACTACTTCTCTCTGCCAAACTCAAATAACCAGTTTGCTGGCTATACTACAGGGTCTAACCGTTTAAGTAGAGCAACTGCCGAATGATAAAAATGATATGAAATGGAATAAAGAAAATGAAACCGCGACAATTGTTGCTAAATGCGAATATCAAAATGAGAAAAAAATAAACTTAAATTGTTTGTGAATTTGTTTTGTAAGTTTTGTAAATGAAATCGATGAAGCGACAAGTTTTGTCGTGTCTCGTTGCGTCTGGGCGTGTCGAACTGAGATTTGCACCACTGGCCCCACAGCAGAAGGCAGCCGGCAAACGGGCAACGTTTAATTACATTCGATTGAACAATCAATAAAAAGCAATCAACGCGAAACGCACACACAGATACACAAACACACACACTTGCACAGCTATGTGTACACTTTTACCCAAGTTTTGTAGTTTGCATCTTGTATCTTTGCGTTGTTATTAACAGGTAAACGGAGGCGGCGTCGTTAGTCTTGGTCTAAACTCGTAGCACTTTACATAATCTATCTAGCTATTGGCGACCATAGATACAGTCCATCAAGCACACACACACACACATACATAGTGAAACTGTGTCAAGCCGACTGTGAAATGTCTATAGTCACTTGCATATGTATAAAATATATACACATATCTGATGGATAGACATAGCTCATATTATGCACTATTATGTTGAACTTGTTTCAGTTTAAGTTTATCTTGTTTTATTGTTTTTACTTTCGTTTATGTTGCCGCTTGACAGTAAAATCAACAATGAAAACACAAGTAACAAACGAACAGCAACAAACAAACAATTTCATCTTGTTTTACTTTCCTTTCTTTCCAACTAGACTTTCAATTATAAAAGAAAAGAAGAAATGAAAAAAACGCTTAATACAGATACTAAGCTGCGAAAGATACTTTGCACGCAAAGATACTTCATGCTTTCAGCGCCTTTCAGAAGCATTTCAACTTGTAATTTAGCTTAACTAATGAATCTACAGACTACAAATTAAAACTTTATTTCTTAAACTTCATCTGGATGTGCGACCTTTGAGTTAAAGCTCAGGTTTCAGGTGCAGATACTTGGACTTTCGCTCCAAAAAGGTTAAGATAAAAACTCACGTGGCCGCTTCCCGGATATAAAAAAAAACGTTTAAATGCCAAACAAGTTGGAAATATGCTTCAAATGGCAGCAACGCGACAAAGTAACTAATTAAATAACTTAATTATATACACATTTGTATCTTTGATAAACAATCAACACCCTTTACCAAAATATTTTGCATATTTCGCTATAAAAGTTAAAAGTTTAAAATTAATTCGCTGACTTTTGATTCATTTCCCAGAATCGGGTGTGCTCTTTTTTCCCAGAACAATTTCGAGTTCAGTTTGAACTCAGTTTATTACCAAAAAAAACCAGAAGAACTTAAAAGAGAACACTTTAATTTTGCCGGCAAGAGAGCACAAGTGCAAGTTCGGCTAAATGCTGTGTTAATGTTTGACTTTAGGCCAAGTTGTAATTCCCCATAGCCGGACTGACTGATTTCGAGTTGGCTTTTTGTGGTTATGCCTGGTTGATTTTAGCTTTTTGCCCCTGTTATGGCTGGCGTTGGTGGTGCTGCTGGTAATGATTATGGTGGTGCTCTGCGAGTGGTGCTTCGAGTGTTGTCAGAACCTTTATCAAGCGAGAAGTCTAAAAAGTACAACGAAAACATTACTTTTTACACGATCTGCACTGAGGGTATTACCAACTGGTTTGTTGGGAGTGTGTCAAGAGCATGGCTGCTCCCTAACACGTACTGTTACAGGGCGTACTGAAGTCGTCTTAACTCCACTGGACTTTCCTTTCTTGTTCTCGTTGTGTTTTTTCGTTGTCGCCGTTCAATTTGAGTGCACAAAGAAAAGCAACACATACGTAGAATGAATGTTGGCCATAATGACGTATGTACGTTTGAGCTGCAGCATTTTACCTGTTAATAACCTGTAACTTGATGCAGACTGTCGCCTAATTCGACTTCGGTTCCAGACACTGACTTACGCCCAACTTACAACGGTCCAGCGAGTCCAACGAGGCGAGGCCCTACAGTAGTTATCCATTTGTATATATGTATATTGTATATATACATAAACAAGCGGCATTTCTCTTTGGACATGCCTATCAGTGTCTATAGTTGTACCTGTATCTGTGCTTTTGTATCTGTATCTGTATCTGCAATCTGTATGGCTTGCAAATTTTTACTGTGGCTGGCGCCAGTCGCAATTTCAGTCGCGTTTGCTTGCAAAATTTTTGTTCAATAATAAACAGCCATAAAAGACGAAATCAGCCGACGTCCACTTTGGTGCCTTAATTTGCGTTAAGAGAGCGTCGACGTCAGTACGTACACAGAGCGAACAAGTCAAGTGCATTGCACTACACAAACTGCACTGCTTAAATTTGCAGCTGTTTAAACTTGAACTCTGTTTTACCTTTCATAACTTTGCACTCGCTTTTAAAATAGATGGCTTAATTTTATATGTCTATTTTTAAACTACTAAATCAAGTGTGGTATTTAAAACCTAAAAGTAATTAATAGTGATTTTTTGTGTCAGTGTAAAGATTAAATGATGTGTAGTTTCTTTTTGAACAGGCGTTGTTTGCAGTCTTCAAATTTGTTTAAGATTGAGATACAAAATCAGAGAGGAAGGGGGAGGGCTAGAGGGAGGGTTGTTGGCCTGTTTCGTGGTCAGCAATGGCAACGAACTCATGATAAAAAAAATAAAGCTGTTTGACCGTTTTTGTTTCTGTTTCTGTTGTTGTTGCTGTTGCTGTTATGGTTACAGATACTTCGAGCTCAGCTCATTTATTTGTGCAAGCGTGCATAATTATTTTGTAAAATTGTGCATTCCAAGTGATTGTGATAAGAGCTGTTATTTTTAGTGTGTATTTTGGGTTGAGATAAAATGTATGCCATCGTACCGATAAGATGTTTTTGCCTTTTGTTTGACAAAGACAAGAAAAACATCATAAACAAAACCAAAAACAATCTTGAAGCAAAGAAAAAAACACAGAAAAAAATAAGAAAAAACAGTCATTAACAAAATGACACAACTTTTGTTTAACCTTTCTGTCATGCGATATCATTTGAGTCACTCATCGAAATTTGTTTTTCATGCTCCTCTGTAAAATACTACATACAGTGATGCTCTTGGCTTAATTAATTTTATTTATAAGCTGTTTAAACAAGCGTTTCAATTTTTTAGTCTATTTTAATAAACTGTTGATCTTAACCTATTTATTGGCACCAATAAATAAGTGATTGCTTTGCATTGAAAGCTCGTGGGAAGAATATATCAAAACAGTTTATGTGCTGAAAGCATTAAAAGCTCACTAAAACTTAAGTAACTGCTAAGTAAATTGGCAGATAAGAACGCTTCTAAAGAGTACAATTTAAAGTAACAAAAAGCACATGAAAGCTCAACGAACTGTTTATTGCTAAGATGATCTTTCTCCAGCTTAAACATGTGGAAACATAGAAAGATTTAATGCGTATGTGCTACTATTCTGCCAAATTGCAGAGAGTTTGCTTAATCAACAACTACTTATAGTTACCGCCACAACATACGTAATAAACTTAATGTCTAGAGAAATGAGCCAAAGTACATTATCAGGTTGTTTTTATACACAGACTAAGAAGAGCTATGATATGTTTAAGTAAGTCGAACGAAGTTCTTTGTTTGACTTTCGTGTTGAAACAGTTGTTGTTTATGTCTCTGTTTACGCGTTTCTGTTTATATTTAATATACTTTCAGACTTTTCAGTGTGCTCCGAAAGGGAGATAAAGATACTATAAACCCAGTGGAATGAAATTCAGTTCAGTGAAATTCGCAAACAGAAGTTATTGCCACAATATGTATTGTATAATAACTTCAATGAGAAGAGAAGGTTTATAAAAAAGCAGAACTTTCATTAACTCGGGCATAGTGTCATAATCGTACATAATATGGACTTAATAAAGCCCATTGTTAAAAGGGCTTTTTATTTTAGAATTGCAGCTTTCACTTTCTCATATTTCGTTGCAAAATTTTACTTTCGATCAACGGTTTTGCTTATGAATTTGATTTTGATATCATACGCTTTGTTCTGCTTTAAAATTTGGATCCCATTCGCATGCTAATCGCTGTCTCCAATCGATAAACCCCTGAAATCCGCACGTGAATCATTTCGTTTGAAAAATGTTTAAAGCGGATATTTTTTGTGATTTCGTGTGAACTGAAACGGGTTCGGTTTTGAACCCATTAACAATGTTTCTGCGTCACTTTTTTAACTCTTGAATTTTGTTCTCTTTGTCTCCACTTTTCAGATCTAATCGATGAGCAACAATCATAAGAATCGCAGCAGCGTTGAAGCCCTTGAGGAGCAGCTCAGTGTCAAAGTACCGACCACGCCCACCTACAAACACATATCCGGTGGCATGGCGACACTGCCACGCCCCGCCGACATCGAGTCAAGCAACGCACGAACTTGCGTCTACATCGGAGGCGCCACCGGAGCAAGTAATGCAGCAACTTTGGATCGCCGACAGCCGCAACGCATGTCCTGGCTTAATATGCGACGTGCCAAGGCAGATGCCGAAATGCCAGCGGTGACACCATCACCGCAAACCACACGCAGCTGCATCTCCACCGTGTCCAGTGTAGTGGACAGTGGCGGTGGTCGAACCACAGCCACCTCGGGACGCATTAGCTCCAGTGGCATCATCACACTGAGTGGCAGCAACAATACCCTCACAGATATCCAGGGTTATCATGAGCATCACGATCTACACGATCGCGTCTCCAAGAACTATTCCTCTGTCTCCGTATCGGCATCAGCGTCAGCGCATTCCGGTCATAACATCACGACGGCGAGTAATGCCAAGCTGTTGCCAGCAGCTGAGGATGAGTCAAATCAACAGGTGAGTTGGCCAAAAGAGAGGGATGGGCATATACAGCTACTATAAATATAAGTATACTTTATCATACCGTTAGCAATTTGCTTGCAATATACATTTATCTAACATGTTTTGTTATTTGCATAAGAACGTGATAAATATTTATTATTAGCTTTTGCGAACTTGACTTTCTTGAGAATGTTTTGAAGTGAAGAAGACACGGAAAGCAAAATGTGTATACTAAGTAATGTTAAGTTAATATTTATAGCTTTACTACTAGTTAGATTAGCAAGTTTACATTGTAGTCTCTCCTTAAATTGAAATAGCTCACCAGATACAAACGAGAGTTTATTAAAAAATCTTAGCTCTACACGTGTCTAGTTTTAGCTAGCTAAAACTGCATACAAAAACTTAATCCAATCAAGAAAATCCAGTTATCTAAATGCCAAAATTATGCTTCACAGTTTTTTTCACTTTACTTTAGATTTAAACTTTGATAACTCAAAATCTACATATTAAAAACGCGGAAAACTAAATGAAATCAGCTTATCAGTTATCATTCTGTATGTTTAGTTAGTCATGAATGAAACAATTACTCACACTTGTGCTCTCTCTAGCAAATCTTATGATTGTACGTGACCCAAAAGTATCTCAAGCAGAACTAGAAGTGAATGTATCTTGTACGAAATCAATCGATTCGAGACGCTTAACTTGTCTAAGATCATTGCAATCAGCTTGATTAGCGACTACGTGTGATAGGAATTTGGTGTTTATAGTGCTTATCTAGGTGTGAGAGAGCTTCCGTGGTGGTTTATTTATGACAGCCACTGTGCGCAGACATTTCCCGTGCGTTAATTTAAGCGCTTTTTATTTGTTTCTAACGTGGTTTGTTTGTCATAATTTTGTGACGATGCCGCAAGGAGACAAACTCGTTTCTTAGCATTAAACACTCGATCTTATGGACAAACTGCTATCGGGGATGGGGCCTTGAGAAGCGCAAAAAATAGCACAACTCTTTGTTGACATCTTCATACAAAATTCCATGTCGTTAGTCAAAAATCGTGGACTGTCCACTGTTTAAAGAAATAGTTGATTGTTGTTAAAGCCGTTTGTTGTTTTAATGCGCCTGGTTTATAGGGTTGTGGTCTGTTGTTTGTTCAACATCATAAAACAAGTTTCGGCATTAGTTTGACGTTTATTTGGGTTAGTAAGGCATGGGCTTTAACTGCCTAGACAGTTTATCATTGCTTTTCTACATGTCTGTCCGATTGTCTATTTCCCGCCCGTGGGGCGTACAATTTTTTTTTGTTTTTTAAGTCTCCATGTCTAGCGGCAATTCTACAAATTGTGCTAATTGCATTTGTTTTACGAGTGCAAAGTGCACATAGAAACATGCCAAAAGAGCTGCTAATTGCTTTTAATTAGGTTTGCCCAATTAACATGGGTGTCCTTAATTTGAATTTAGGAAAGTTTAATTGACTTGTTATTGTGATTTTTCTTTAACCTTAGTTGCTAATCAGGTAGAAATGCTAAAAATCTTTCCATTGTAGTAAACATAATCAAAAGTCAAAAGAAACCTCAGCGATAAATTAGCAGTTAATTAATTTTTATTTCCTTCTTAAAGCATAAAAGTACTGCTAACTAATTGTTAATCTATAAATTTCTTTTTTCTATTTTATTTCCATAACTATTTATTATTTCTTAAGCTTATGATTGAATAATTTCATACGATTAAAATGATTTAAACTCCTACTTGTATAACACTTTCGTAGCAGAGTTTCTTTAGCGAATAACAACACCACACAAATTTCTGCTGTCGCAAAGTATGCTACAGTTTTTGTCATTGCTTATCTCTGAGACGAAACAATCATAGCATACCTTTTAGGCTGCCAGTTTGTCGCTTAAGTCTTTTATTTTCGTTTGGGAAAGTTACCCGCAAATAAACCAAACTATAAATATTTATTTACGATGTTCTCAGCACGATTTTATTAATTTAAAATAGGAAAAACGTTTTCCATGCCTAAGTTATTTTAAGCCTATGAGTCGCAATCATACAATAATTATTCGCATGCGCATATGAATAGGAGTGCTTATGAACGCGACTGATTTGCAATTGCTTGCCACAGTTACAATAACAATAACAATAACAGAAAACAAGCAGCCGCCCCGTCGCTTACTCAGCGTGTTTCGAGTCTGAGTGTGTGTGTAAGGCGGGTGTTGTACACACACCGCACATACACTTGTATCAGTTACTTCATCTCTTATGCCTTTTCGTTTCCAATTCGCTGATTAACAAGTTCAACAAAACGAAAAAATGTTTTTGCTGCAGCAGCGCCAGCGGCAGCGGCAACTGCTCGACTCGTACTTTCGGTGCGAATTTCGGCGTCTCGTCGCCAATTGCACGTTTTGAGTGCGTTAAGAAGGAGCGAATGGGACGGAAATAGCTTTAAAAATTGTAATATTGTTCGACTTACTGGTCTGATATGATATGCCGCGTTTTCTGTTGACTGATGACGTCATTTTGCTATCGTTTTGTTGCATTGATACAAATCCACGCGTACATAGAAATCGAAACCGATGCCGATCCGAAACCGGCTTGAGTTGCGCTTATAAATCGACACTGCGGTTGTGGGAAGCAATATGATAATTGGCGGTTATTAGAATTGCATGGACGGACATGGGCTTTTGAAAGCTGCCACCGCAGTGAAAGTAGCCAAGTTGCTTGATGTTCAGTGACCAGTGGACAGCAGAATTTCGATGTGTACGTATGTGCACAGACAGGCAGACAGACAGACAGAAGAATCGAAACGAAAAGAGACGACAATTGGGCAACGCAACGCTGCGCTACACTGCGCTACCGGGTTGGGTGTAACGAAGTACTTGGCTAGTTAACGATATGTCAGCTATATGGCTTCATGATTTTAAACTCCTTTCACCTGCCTCTGATTAGACAAGACACACCAAAAAATCGTAAAACAATAGCCAAGTCACAAAGGGACTGATGGACAAACAAGCAGACAGAGAGACAGACGAACAGACTGACAGATCGCAATGCTCGAGTGCCTTTAGCTGCATCACAACATTTGCACTTTACAACATTTCAAGTAAGTAGCCACAAGACAGAAGACAGAAGACGGAAAACACAAGACACAAGCGACACAAAGAGATTGTCCGAGTACGTAGCTGTCTCTTATTCAATCTGTTGACAAAAGATTGCCAGGCATCTTTTGTGGTCAGTTTCAGTGTCCATTGTGAACGCATTTTCACACTCCAATTTCGTGTCGAGTTAAGTTTGTGCACAATTGTCAGAGGCAGACACATTAATGAAATAAAAAAAATCAACTCTATAAAATTGTGCGCGTAATTGTTGTGCAGCTGTGCAAATCAGTGAGAAGGCCACAAAATCGGATACTGAATCTATGAATTCTATATACAAAATAAAGTGTAATTCAAAATCAATTCTATAATATAATTAGAAAATCAATGAAAGGCTTATTTACAGGCCACATTCATTTTTATTTTCCACTCGGCTAAGATTTCAATTGTCCAACTCGAAACGCGCTTTTACTTTTGCCGCCTCGATGAAGCCTTATATTCTTATGCGTTTTATTATTATTATATTATTTTCAAATCAAGCAAAATTTCAACGGTCATTTTGTTCATTTGAAATGCCAAACACACGAATCTGACAAAAGACACCAAAAACTTATGAAAATAAAGCAATTATGAATGCTAAACGTAAAGCCAAAAGTAAAAATTCTATAACACAATATGCAGACACAAACGAGCAGGTAGTTTTGGATAGTACACACTGAGTATACCGTGTAAAGTTTTAAAATAAATTCTGCGGACAATTAGAGCTGTGGAAATCGAATCTAAAATTAATTTATTAAACTGTTTTGCGGCTTCCGCCAAAGTTAACTTTTGTTTTGACTTTAAAGTCTATTATACCCACTAGAGAGGTATTCGAATTAATAGGTGCTGCGACAGCGCTCAATTAAAGCTTATCAAACACATATTGAACTTTCGGGAAAGTCACGCTCTCAACTGAGTTTGTCCAATCCATCAATACGTCGTAGAGAGGTCGACATTTCCGTTGCAAGATTCGATTATGGCCATGGTCCGTAGAGAGGGCCAATAAAGAATCGTTTTGACGATTTATATATTTACATTTGACGTGCCAACTATCAAAATTGTAGTTGTTATTCTACTTCAAAGAGGGCGACAGGGAGACAGGGGGACAGGGAGGGACTGAGAACGTGTGCGTCAATAAAAAATGATATTTTTATTTTCTATTAACGCTCATTGTTCGTTTTGAGCTGAGCTTGATGTGTTTAGATTTTTTTTTATTTTTATTATTTATTTATTGAGGCGCACACTGAGTGTCGTTAATTATGCGCCCAGACACGAACTCGAACCCGAACTCAAAGTCGATCTCATTTCCATTCTCATTCTTGTTCTCATTCTCATTCTGATTCTGATTCTCAGTCTGGTTCCCGTTCTCGTTCTCATTCTTCTACAATGTCTCAAGTGTGCGGGTTCAATTTCAGGTTCACGTCAAGATGATGCGCCAGTTGCGTTCGCATGCTTACATAATAATTATAAAAATTATGAAATTGTCTGTCTTTCTCTTTGTGTGCCGGTCGTTCGGTCTGCCTTAGAACGTGTTAAAATGAAATTTAATTTAGCCGTGCAAAGATAGACAGTCAAGACGCAATGGCCAAGACGAATAGACAAGTTTCTCTACTGCCTTTTAGCCCACTTCCTGCATTTGCCCGCTTGTTGTTGTTGCCTTTGGCTAACATAATTATGCCCACGACACGATAATACTAACGCGACAGTCTTCAGAACTTTCAATTAGATGGTGGGTGTTTACGAGTGGATAAAAAAATGTAAGAACTCGTAAAAACACATAAGAAATGTATTAAACAAGTGTATCATAAAGTTGTAGAAAAGCCGAATGAGCGAACATCAGTGAGGCATTGCTTATGGCGAACACTGTCCAACGCAACGAAGTGTGAGCACAAACTTCGGTTTGGTTCGGTACTTGGGCGCTGACTTTGCGCAGCGACTGTGCGATAGAAAGCCACGCTTTAGAGCCGCGCAATCGTCTCAGTCAGCGTCAGTTCTGCATTAATGAGAGAGCAGTTCGGTTCGTTCGTCGGTTCGGTTCATGCTCGCTCGCACGCTACGTGTGGTCGCCCCCAGTGTCTTAGCAGAAGTTTCCCCTACCCCCTCTCAAGTTCCGTACCCCCTTCAATCACCCTCCTTTCGCAGCTTCAACTGTAACACGAGTGAGTGCGATAGTAGAAAGAAAAGCCCATAACAAAAAAACGGCGCTCATTAATGGAAAAACTCGTTTTTCGGCATCTCATTCGATTTTCCCCCAAACGGGAGTGCACAATTTTCGTCAAATTCGCTGGAGGCAGTTGCTGCTCGGCGCTGCTACAGTGATGAGTGGCGAACGGTTCGCGAAACTAATGCAATTACCATACGAATCATTTGCAAGACTCTGAATGAATTACAACAAATTTATTTCAGCGTCAATTGCATTACGCATACGCCGTGTACACTGTGTCTATGTGTTTGTGTGTGTGTGTGTGTGTGTGTGTATTGAGCTGTCAGCTTTTCCGTGTATCAATTTAGCAATGATTTTAATACATGCAATCCATATCTAATGACAACGTCTTCATTTTTTGTTTGTGTTTTCGTTTACGGAACCAACAAGCGATCCACGCGTTCATGTCACTGTTGCCAATGACGTTGAAGAGTAACCAAATAAAAATAAAAAAAAATAAATAAAAATCAGAAAAGCAAATCGCAGAAATCACTGATATACGATGCGATTGTCGTTGGCAATTCGCAAAAGACATTCAATAAGCGGTTCAGGGCTAAGCAATGAAGGTGTTGCCAATTAATATTTAAAGCGATGTTGTCGTAACGCGATAACTTGTTCCATATGCATACATATGTGCTGTATTATAATATCTCTTAAACATTTCGGCTTCTTAGCTTATTATATTTTATTTTATTTCATTATTGCTTTGCTGATCATTATATTTTGTTGTGTCCGAAATGAAATAAAATGCTAAAAGTCATTGCTAAAAATTTGCATATATTTTGTGCCCAAATCGGATAAACGCGTTGTGATCTACAATAAACAAAAACCTGTAATTACAATAAATTTCAATTATAGCACAGATAAAATAGCGAATTAAAGCATAATTTAATTGCAATATTTATAACGTGATTAATCTACATAAATTGTATGCAACAAATATCAAATGCAAGAAAATGACAAATTCTTTTGCGCACAAAAACAATATAAAATCTGTCCAAAGATGGAAATACCAACAACAAAATATCTAGCCGATTATCTGTATGTTGTGCACGAGGATGTGCCCTTTCGATACTATCGGAAAGTAAGTTTATTAACTGCATGCAAATTAGTTTATATCTTAAATTGTTGTTATGCTTGGTTAACTAATACCCAAGACATGCACATGATATGTCTATTAATAAATATACTTAACGTATAGTGTGATCTAGTGTAATTGGACTGCGCTTGAGGTTGAGGTGTTTTTGGCGCTTTTAGCTTTTTTTTTGTTTACATATTCACTGTTTGCGGTTTTTGCGCTTTATTAACTACGTTCCGTTTTGGCGTTACGTTGTCTGTCAGTCAGTCTGTCCCTCCGTCCCTTCGTCTGTCTATTCGGCCGGATAACTGAGCGTCACTGAATGAATTTCACTTAAATACGTAGCAAGCGAATTTATGTATAGGTTTTTTGCTGTAATTTCTGCTTCGAGTTGTTAGGTTTTTGTATTTTCTTTTATCTTTTAGTTTTTCGTTTACGTTTTTGAAAGTATTTACAACTGTAGTTGTTGCTATTGCTGCTGCTGCTGCTGTGGTTGGCGGTGTTTTTGCCCCGCATCAAATGGGCTTATGCGGTACATTTTGCAGGCGTCGTCTTTTTGGCCTCTTCGCAGACCTTCGTATAATGGGGCGCTACTTTCTTTTGCCGCTCATTACGCGATAGATAAATACTGCCATGAATTATAAGAACCCAAAATTGGGAGGAAGCTGCGTGTGTGTGTGTGACTCGTAAAACAAATAAACATTACTTAAAATAAATAAAAGCAATATAATTATTACACAAGCTGAAAGCGGAAGTGCCGGAAATGATAATGACTCTCTTTTGTGGGTGGTTTGTTAGCTTTTTCTTTTCGCTAATTCGCCGGATGCCAGACACCTGTTGCTAACAACAAAGCATAATAATAAAAATAAACTTTAATAATTACTCTTTCTTTTTGGTCTTTTCGTTTGCAGACAAAATGCTCGGTCTTTCGTGGCCTTGTGCTCTGCATTTGCCTGAACGTCAGCTATGCGAATGTGGTGCGCTTCCCACGGGAACTGGATCGATATGGGTCGGCCTACCTGGTGCCGTATGTGATACTGCTGTTTCTAGTCGGTCTGCCTATGATACTGCTGGAGATATCTGTGGGTCAGTTTCTGGGCCAAGGGGCGGCGCACACTTGGCGTGCCTCGCCCATATTCAAAGGTAAGGCAACAGGTTGTTACCATTAGCTGCACACGACACACAACAGGTTGCTATCAACCCTTAGCATTTGCAAAAGCTGTTTTAGTGCAACCCCCTGTGTTAAGGACTAAAGCTCATTTTGGCGAAAGCTGCAGCGAGTGCACTTTTCCTTTGGTTTATAATTCTCAAGTTGCTGTTCCGATTGGTGCAGCATAAATACCGTTTGATTTTGGGGATACATTTGGGGCGGTCGTGCATTCGCAGTAACGACGGTTGGACACATCCCGTTAACCCAAATCTGAAATTGTGTCCGTTGGATGGCAGAGCAGAATAAGTTACGCAAAACAACTTTGGTCAAAACTCCTCTGAAGCAAAAAAGCTAAAATCGAATAAAACAAAAAGCGAAACGCTTAATCCAGAGAGCAATATATATGTATATATATATATAGGGAGTTATGTATATATATATATATGCATATATACAAAACATATAAAAACAACAACAAAAGTCTAAACAAGAATTCACGAAACGCAAAGATAAAAATACAAACGACAAAAAACAAAATCTATCAGACCAAGAGTATATCAATGCAAACAAAAAAATCTTTAAAAGTATACATAAAAAAAATACACCAAAAAAAAACGAACAAACTTAAATGTGACTTAGTAGGTAATGATCATCATCGTGTATCGTGTGTTTATCAGGACAAAATGAACAAAACAAAAAAAGCAAAAAAATCTACTCAGAAAAAGCATACAAAAAAAATATTAAAACCTTCAAAATGCATTGGTGTGTGTGTCCCGTTCGTGTAATCGCTGGCGCGCCACTGTCGGTGCTGCGACTCAAGGGCCGGTTTGGACTCTGCCCGGGGTTCTTCCTTTGAATCTTCCTGGAACACCATCAACGGAACCCACAATCGTCCAGAATCACAAACAACAACAACAGCAACATTTGAGGTGCTGCAGACGATGTCAGCTGTCGAGGTCTGACGTAGCATTTCACCTAAGTTGTGGTGTACACTTGGATATCGTGGATTAGCTGATGAGACCCGGTACCAGACGAACATATTAACAACAGTATGTGCACCCAGCTCGCTTTACAGGAAACAGTTGCTGGCACGGCGCGTCCACTAAAAATAACCATAGAGACGTTTAAGGCAAATTCTAAATGAACAAAAAAGTATAAACCAAAAGGAAAAAATCAATTGTAATGAGAAAAACAAACGATTCAAAAATAAGCAATATGAGCAACATACTTAATAATGGCAAAAAGCAAAAAATGCAACCAAAAAAATATAACTGCAAATTACGACACAACACCTTCGAAAAGACCTCAGTATAATACACATAATGCTGGGTGCTGCAGAGGAATGCCTTCGTTGTATCGCCCCTTTTTACTTATTACTTAGTTTGTATTTGCTCCAATTTAATATCGTTTAAATTATAATACTTATCGTTTTACATGATGCAATTTACATTGGTTCGAACAGTGCAAGTACAGGAGTTTCCTAATCAACGACTTCAACTAAATTTACAAAATAATACAAAAAACCCTTCACTTTAATAATGAGTTTTAGTTCAATAACTATTTTGAAACATGATCTTGTTAATTACAAACGAACATAGGGTTCATTAGGTTAAGAAAAGTGTAGGAGAAACCAGTCAAACCAATCCTGTACTATAACGGACATCACAATACTATGGCCTCCATTTCTGCTGCATTTACATAAACTTTAGATGATAAATCGAATATTCTTTTTAATGGATTTTAAATATAAAATAATAACTTATTTATTTTAAACTTCCCTTCTCATTTAGGGGCCTGCATTATCAGTCGCTTTGCGTCATGGCTGTCGGCCATCTGGGTATCACTGCAGGCCGTCTTGGCGCTTGGCTATGTGGGAATGTTCGCCTCGAATGCAATACCGTTTCGTGAGTGTGTGGGCAACCTCAAGCTCAGTATGGTAAGTACTTGCTAATTAAAATACAAAACATTTGCAATTGGCTGGTATTTATAATAATTGTAACAATTTGCAGAACGGCTACATGGTCACTGGCAACAGTGGACAGGAGTGCCTGCATCAGACCTTTTTGACGCCGTTTTGGCGTAATCCACTCTACTTTGGCCTGCTGGCAGCTGGCCTCATTGGTCTTTGGATAGTGGTCATGTTGTGGTAAGTACAGTAAGTAACTTAGATTAACATAATTTAATTATTTTTATCAATCTTCTAGCACCCACAATGGCAAGATATTACGGCGTAGTCTCTTCGTTTACGGCTTGACGGGATTGCTATTGCTCTGTGTCTTGACTGGCTGGGAAGTGCGCAATTCGTTCTCACGTCACTACTTCCCACTGCTGTGGCCCTTTGATGGCCATCTGTTGACCGAGAGCAACATCTGGTTTAATGCCCTAATCCAGGTGTTATTTTCTGTCAATTGTGGCTTTGGTTCATTGCCTATGCTGACAGGCAAGTTTCTGTACAAAGGCGATGCAGTGCGCACATCGGTCGTTTATTTGTGCTTTAATCTGCTCATCAATGCCATTGCCGTGACTCTGTTCATGGTGCAGTTTGATGCCTCAGCGAGTGGATTAATGGATGAACTGAAGCCATTGACTGCCATTTATGATCGTGTCGTGTTTGGCGCCCAGTCCGAGGGAGATCTCGTCAGACATTTAATTCCATCGCTCATCTATGTGCTAGTCATACTCTCCGCCCTCGTATCCATCACTGTGAGCGTGTACACCTCGACGCGTCTAGTGCCACGGCGTCCCAACTATGTGGTCTGCCTGATAGCCTTGGTCGTGGCTGTTATGTCCTTTGCGGCACCCAAATTCCTGATAGCGCGTGTCCTAGACTCGCGTCTGGTCGGCACTTTGGCCATTACGGCCCTGGTGTTTGAACTGATTGCAATCACTTGGATTTATGGAGCGAAGAATATCTATACGGACCTGGAGTTCTCAATAGGACGTCCCATTTTCCGCATCTGGATGTGGCTGTGGTGCAGCTGTCCAGCAATACTGACGGGCATACTGGTCTGGTGGTGTGCCGACGACGATCAGTTCGATCTGTTGGCTGAGTACCTGCCACGTTGGTCTCCAATACTGTTTGCCCTGGCGGTGATCCTCGTCATTGCGTGTGTGCAGATCTTCCGACAGGTGGAGTACAATTTCTTTGGCATGATCTGCGAAGCCTCTAAACCAGCCAAGGAATGGGGACCAGCGGATCCATTGGCTCGTCACTCCTGGAAGCAGTGGCGTTCGGTCTGCCAGGATACAGGACGTCGTGACTTTACGCTGCGTCGTCGGGGCACAAGGGATTACACGCATTCCATCAAGAAGGGACAGTATTCGAGTGCCCAAAAGTTTGCGGGAAATGGACAAACTCCAAATGCGCATCAGACCCATTGGAAGTCCTCGACGCCGGGCAACAGCTCACCCAACTACAGTGGCTCAATGTTCGGGGACTCCGCTATTGAGGAGGACATCAGCGTGGACAAGTTTCCAGGCATCACACAGCAGTACGTGCCATTCCAGGCCAGCGATGGCAAACCACTGAGATATTCGCAGCGTGCCCGTCAAACTGCACAGCCACAGACTTTGGGCAGACCACCACCGGGGCCAGCCAGCGTGGAAAAACACCGCGAGGTAGTCTATATAAGGCGGCTCTCGGATGGCGGCAGTGGGAATCATTCGACACGCATCGAGATATCGCCCTCCAATGAGTCCATTAGCTATGGCAATGGCAAAGTGAATGGCAATGCCAATTTAGCCATGTCTCGCAATCCTTTGGGTCGTTCCACGGGCTGTCTGGCTCCAGCTCCGGCGCCGGCGCTGCACCCGGCTGGTAATCACATCAAGCGATCCGCCAGCTCTGTGGTAAATGTGAACAGTAATAAGCTACCTCCGCCCACGTCTGCGGCCGCGAGCGATCACATTTGTTGGCGCAAATTCAATGTCAATCCCGAGGAATACTCGACGGAGCTGTAAACTAAATCGCAAATCGCGCAAACGAAGCATTCACATTCAAAAGACTTGTTGCATCCAAAATAAATGTATCTGAATCTGTCTGAAACTAAAAGCAGATTTATCATTAAGTTAACGAATTACGAACTATGCCCATACTAAAAAAAATGCAAAGTGTATCTTCTAGTTGTTTGATCTGTACATAAAAAGAGCATGATGTCTTAGCATTAGTTTAACTGTTAGTCCTTTAATGTATTAAGCGAAATTTTTTGATAATCATGTAATTCTGTTGTCATTCATCGTCTCGTACGTGATCCTTGGAGGATTTCAATCATGTAGTTAAGCTTTATGTTTAGTGAATGTGTGTGCATGTGTAATAATTGTCTGTATGTATCTGTTTGTGATCAATGTATCTGTGTGCCTGTGAATCTATATACTAACCAATTAAGTAGCTGTATGTATTATGTTTTAGTTTGACTTTATTCTAGTTTACTGCGTCTAATTGTTAAGTGAACTGCACAACGATTACGAAAACGATCTTTTGTAATAAAACATACAAATAGTAAATTATAAATAACATTGTGTTTTTTATGAATTGAATGAATATTGGTCTGAAAATATCTGTAAATATTTATTGTTTGTCCAACAATCTATTCTGTCAATTTAGCTATTTTGTAGGTGGTCTAGAAATTTTTAAATAAAAATAATATATATATAATTTTATTAAAGACGTTTTTTGGAACGTTTTCTTATAGTTCAATGAAGTGAATAATTTAGTACCTTAACAGTATTACCGTTAATTTTTTTATTTTAAAACTTCTGCTGTCTCTTTTAACCAATTCTTTTCTGAAAATATAATACAAATATTCGTGACAATTTTATCATTATTTAACCACTGTGGAATGACAACAAAGGCATTACAAATACAGCCCAAGAGTATGCTACAAAATTTTTTAATTCCATTTCCAATTCTCTGCAAGAATTACAGTAAATCTTAAAAACCTGATTCAAATGATTAAATAAAAAATATAATTACGTACTTTAGTGAATATATAATTTTGGTATATTGACGCTTTGTATTCTTAGGAATTGCGGCATTTTATATGGACAACATTTTTGTATTAATTTGAGAAGCAACTTTACCAAATTTGTCAGTTTGTTTTAAATTAAAATCAGGTTGATATTGTGGATATGTGGAAGTATTCGCCTACGACAAAACGGTAAATCAATAAAAAACAATTACGCCCACATTTTAAAAGAAACAAAAATATTTTTCAAAATTTTAAGTAGCCTTAAAATTTGATACTTGATACGTGATAAAATACAAGACTGTTGAGAACGTTTTAACGGTTGCAATATAAAAACTATTATTATTAATATGCGTATAAGCGAAATAAAAAAAAATATTATAAGCATCATGTGTTGCTTTGTATAAACAATGGGGATTCATTAAACATATTGTCTACAAGCATAAAAGACATAATAATTAATGTGTGCAGATGTTAATTCAGTTGGTTCCATACAAATTCGTTGCCGAGGAAAGAAGAATTCAACAGCAAATAGATGGTGCCATATCTAATGGATAAACAAGTGACTGATTTATGTCTTATGATATTAGTGAAAATCATTAATGCTCATACTAAAAAAAACTAATGCTAATCGATGCTCAACAGGTACACTTTGCAAGCTGATCATCGCGATGGAAATACGTATCTCGTACGTGCATAAGTATCTATTGCTACCCATGTATCTGTGAAGTTGGCTTTGGCAGTGCGACCACAGTGCTTCCTCTGTTTTGCATAACACAAGAAATGTTGTGGCTTTTAAAGCAAATGTAAGTATGTATTGTGTGCGTATATATGTGTTCATGTTTCCATCTGACGTATTTGCGGGCTGATGAATTTTATACAAATTTGATACACTCGAGGTGAACTTGATTTTTAGTTTGATGTTGTTGTGGTGTTAGTTTTGTGGCTGTTTCTGCTTTTTAGTTTTTTTTTGTAGTTTTGTGTATTTAGTTTTTTGTGAAATATGTAGAAGCATCTTTGCAGAAGCGGCTCAACGAGTTTTGTTCGCAACATTATACGAAAACGAAATTCAAATTAAAGCTAATAAATAGTTAGGCGTCCATTTTATGTGGCTTTTGGATGCTAAAGACGGCGGCCACAGACGTAGACACAGCCACAGCCTTTGCCTTAAACCAAAATTATATTTTATTTACTTATATTTATCTCGATTTGATTTTAATTTGATGCTACTCGCGTATAAAACGCTTTATAAAACTTGTCTGCCAAATAACCTTCAGCTGACAAACCAGACGCAACGGAGTCTGATGCCCCTTAGAAAACTGTCAATTGTGATTATTATTATGACTCTATAGCTATAGTATTTCATTTATGAAGGATCTGCTGTCTAAAATTATTGTAGCATACTTTTTTGAAGTAGCTCACTCCCCGCTTTGTTATGCGGAAACCCAAGCAATTGGATCACCCGAAAGTTGAGTTCAAAATCAATTTACAGATAAATCATTTTGAAATGTTTGTTGCCAAAGGCGTCGAACTTGAACTCCAAATGAATTCAACGGCAAACAGTAGACGTCAATAAAATGGAATCGAATTAAGTATCTAAGCTCTTAAAAAAATGGGGAAAAATAAAATCAAAAGTCAAATTTGGAAATTTGCATGCGAAACTTGTAAATTATTGGGCGTAGAATTTCAGGTCTGAGCCAGAGTTGGATAGCCTATCTGTCTGAATGGCCCAAGCAAGATGTAAGGCTATACAGATACATATGTATCTGTAAGATACACAATTTATATATATTTAAGTATATACATATATTTTGATTGGTATTAAGAAGCGAACCAGTTCGCTTTTAAATTAAATAACCCGTTCGGTTTGTCGTTTATTTAAAATTAATTTTCGATTTTCGATTTTTTTATTTTTGTCGCAGCTCGCACAAATTTGGCCAAGACGCGTAGAATGTGTTAAGCAGCCAGTTGAACCCGCCGTTACACACAGACACAACTACACATATAAATAAAATTATATGTTTATATTATGTATATATGTTCAGTTTATGTATATTTCTAATTTGCCTTTGTTTTGACTTGGCGCACAGTTCACTTAACAGCCTTGTGTCTGTCGGCGCGTGTGAACAAAGATGCTCCAATTTTTTTGGCTTGATTTGCACTTAAAACTTGGCTGCTTCTTTTTCAGTTTTCTTTGATATTTTATATACAACTAGGCTAATTTACCAGCCCAGTAATCGAGTTGTTTTCAACTCTGATGTGCATGACCATAAATCAAATCTCAAAACAGTTTCTGTTTCAGTTTCAGTTTCATTTTTTATTTCACTGTTTCTGTTTCACTTTCAGTTTCAAGTTGAATGTTTTGAGTTGCTCTTGAATCGTTTTCAAAACCAATTGAATAATTGACTCAATCATATACTTTTGATGATCACTTGACAGCTGTCAAGCCCTGCTGCTAATTATAATTATAAGCTTAAATTTATTATATGCCATCAACTTCTTAACTTTCGCTTCGCTGCTGCTAAAAAAATGTGTGTAAAGTATTACATAATTTCCCACAAATTGATTCTGAGAGCAACAGGTTTTCAGCGGAATTCGATAAAAATCTCGACACCGACACAGATTCCCCAGCTTGTGACCCTCGGGCCAGACCAGGCCAAACCAGAAGAGACGCGACCAGACCAAGTGCCAAGTGAATTGGCCAGGCACAAGGATTTCAATGCCAATGCCCGGCAATTGGGGCAATAAATTGCCATTCCCAAAACTGGTTGCGGTTGGCCTGAAATGTCCTTGATGCGTTTTATTAATGGTCGCTTGCAGTAAACGTGTTTTCTGGGCCACCTTTGCACTGGACTTCCCAAAAAGATGAAAAGAAAACGAAACACAATTGATTACGGGTTTTGGTGTTTTTAACTGAAATTTCACAGCTACTTCATAAATTTTATAATGGCATATACTATATGGCAGATGTGTATTAAAAATGCATAAATAAAAAAAATAAATAAATAAACCGTTAGTAAACTGTGTATGTAATTAAAAACATATAAATTTATTTAGTTATTTAAATGTCGGCTTTAAAAACGTTTCTTTAAAATGCTGTGCAATACCCAAAAATTTATAAGATCTCCAATTATTATTTATACGATTTATTCCATTGCTAATTACATAAGTCGAAAAACAACCAGATCAAAATTCGGAGTCTTATTGTATTTTTGGTTTGCTTTTATTAAACAAGAAGAAATCCAAATAGGATCCAAGTGATTAACATAAAATAACTGTCCAAGCCGAAGATTTAGCAATAAATAATTATTGAACATTAGCAATGTTAAGAAAAAAATCAGGTTAAATAAATTACCTCACACGCGATAAAATAAAATGAAATAAAAAGTGAATGAAGCTTGAACTTTGCCGTTCATTTATAAATCAGGAATTTCAATTGCTTCAAACAAATATATACAAATTATATTTAATTTGGTTTTTAAATAATTAACATAATTTAATTCGCGTTTAAAAAAAAACTTTACTTTCCTAAGACCTTGAACAAATGTTTTGATTTAAAACAAATAAAATAAAAATAAGCAAAGTGAAGACAGACAAATAAACTGCCATTGTATGTGTATTAATCCAGTTCTCAGCCAACGATTGCATATACTACTCTATATTTCTACCACGTTTTATATAGTTGTATGTATTTGGACTTCCTTAAACATGGCTAAAACTAGTGAAGATTTGAAATGTGATGCCGAACTAGTTGGTCTGGTTGTCTGATTGTCTGGTTGTCTGCTTGATTTGCTTATTTACATAAATATAAATCTAAAGCAGCTTGACAAGTAATAAAATTTGTTCTGCCTTGACTGGTATGTTGATTCATTTCGAGCTTGTTTATATAAAGGATACATTTGCATAAATCATAAGCACAATTAAAGATGTCCAAAAAAATCACACACACGCACACACGCACCATACAAATCGCTTCATTCTTTGATTCTGCTGACGCAACTGACCAACGAGACATTTGAGTGGAAATTAATATATATAAATGTATTTAATGTGGTTTCTATAAAGATCCGCTAAATTTAAATATATATCTTTGTTGGACATCTTGGTTTGAATAGACCATTATAAATATTCAGCAAGCCTATTCTCATGTCAGCTCTTTTAACAGCAGAGAAGTGAGAAAAAAATGCTTGATTTTAATTTTAATCGTTAGTGCGTGCAGCTGTTTAATTACTAGGATTAGATAGATAAACATAGCTGTAGGTCGAGAATCATCTATAACCCGAACACCTGAATGGAAAGATTTACGGCTCCCAGTGGCAGCTATATAACATATTCCGCTAATTAAATGCGAAATTTGCTCCGATAAAACTTACAAATTATTTCCGCACCCAAAATAAACAAAAAGTTAATAAAACAGAAGACAGTGAATGGTTTGTGTTTAATTTAGCTAATTTTAGAGCTATCCAATGTATCACAATAGAGTGTGTTAAATGTGTCTAGAATATGAATCTTAGTCTGAAACTAAAGCTGGTTAGACAACGCATCACGTTGCAGTATCCACAGTGGCTTTGGGCCATGTCATGGACATCGGGTGCGTTAGTTTTGACAAGCCAGTTTTGTAATTAATTTTAATCAATTTTATGCACATGATTTGTCCATTTGATCGATCCATAAAATTAACACGTCCTTCGACTCATTTTTGGCAGTTTCAATAAAATTGAAACATCAGTCATTAATGTTGCAAGCTCAGCGGCTGATGCACCATGATGTGTCACAAAATGAAATGTTTAAATTTTCCTTTCCTACAAAATATTTGGAAAACATTTGCAATAAAATGGGCAGTTTTTTTCCCTCTTCTGATTTTCTATTTTACAGCCCATCAAAGTCTTGTCTCACAATGACGAATCCAAAATGTCAGCAAGTCGCCAAGTGTCATTGCCTCCGAGAGCAGATGTGCGCAGCAAGTTTTGACCCGAATTGTTTCAAGTCGTCACCAGCATCACAAATGTCTATACAACTGATGGGTCCATCCGTCCAACATCTGTAACTTCACCTGGGTGTAGGTATCTGGGTATCTTTCATAGCTTTGTTGCCATTAAAAAGAACAATTAATAGACGGATGGATAAGTATCTAAATATCAAATGATGGTCATACAAGTAATTAGCTTCTTAAGGGTGACTTCCTAATGCCAAAGTCATAACATCAATGTTTCATTTAAGTGCAACTGCATAGCACTCATTTGTAAACATTATGTTAATATGTTAATATGAAGTTTATAGCTAGTTTTTAATGACTACTAACACACTTTGTTGATTCTTAAGTGCCTCGAATAAACGCAATTTGATAATGTCATTAAAGTCAAGCTCTACACTTGCCAAATTCAAGTTCTAAATTTTCGATTATTGGCAGCGACTAAACAACTTCTAGCACCTCTTTATATTTTCTTTATCTTACATTTAAAACAAGTTTCATTTTTTATTAGAACTTTGAAATCAAATTCAAAGATCAATACTTTTTTGAAATGTCGAACAACCTTTTAAAAATTTTAATAAAATTTATTTAAATCAATAATAGTTTTCATTACAATGGAATAATTTAGTTGCTATTTGTTTGTTTTAAGAAATGTGTGTTTCTATTCCGCACTTCCAGAACCAGTTCAGAGTTCTAGAAGCCTCTAAATTGAACCAATTTTATGAGCTTCTGATTATATCACAACTTCCGCATTTGGAACTCAAAATGCGTCAATCAATGTTTCTAGTTTAAAGACGTGTATTTTCTCACAGTGTATGCTTGCCAAACAATAAAGGTTCTAGACAACTAAATGCAAATGCAAACAAGTTTTGCTTTTAACTGATGTTTTTTTTTGAAGTACCCAAATATCTAAATGTTAGAAAGTGACAACCTTTCACTTTCTTTTCGCTAAGTCTCAGCGTGGAATCCTTTTGTTTTCTATAAAAAAAGCAAGAGTGTTCATTGAGTTAAAAATAAAATGAGAACTTGTCATATACAATGTTCACATGAAACAAAGACAAATCCAGTTTTTGTTATTCATTATTAATATTGCATTCATAATTCAGTTGGTAATTTAATTAACCGTTGATTCTGTTGTGATCTGTGGTGAAGTGTATACGATATTTCTGGAAAGATACGAGAGTTTAGCACCTCATTGAAGATTGAGCTAGATAATAGAGTAAATATTTAGCTAAGTGAGCAATACAACTAGAAGCTGTTTAATCTCACAAATATTGAGTTTGTCGCGTGGGCAGCACATGCCCAATTGGTCGAGTTTTGAGCACAGCCATTGATGCTTTGATGCGTGACTAGAGATCGTGTTATTTTGGGCAGTAGAAGTAAATAAATAAATAAATAAATAAATGCAGCTTATTATCTACTTATGTGTGTTATTTAAAAAAACAAAAAGAGTAAAAAAATCAAACCCGTTTGGCTCGCAAAAATGATGCGCCGCGGCCTCAACTTGCACCGCAACCGACTGCGACTGCGACTGCGATTTCAACTCGAGCTCTCATCTCCACATCTCGAAATCTCTGCATCTCTATCTTTAACTGGCTGCAGCATCTTTTTTTAATAAAAACAATATGTGTTCGGGCGATTTTTGAGCGTGTGTGTTTTGCTTATTTTTTTATTTATTTTTTCTTTTTATTTTATTGACAGCGCATTTTGCGTTTAAAGGTCATTTGGTTATTGGGGCTGCAGCGTCTGTGTACGCGCCTACCTTAACATTCAGAGCTCAATTCCATAGTTGGAATTGGACGCCACGACTGACCCAAGAAAACATCACCGCCAGCACGCACCAGCAGCAGCTCAACCGGTTCATCTAGGCCTAAGCTTCACTGTAATCCCCGGCAGGCGACAAGTAAGACAAGCAATTTGAATTGCATGCAATTTGACTGATTTATGCACTTAATTTCACCTTTAACTAATAACTCCCAGGCACCTTATCTCTTAGATACACAGATGCTAACAAATATTTGCCTTTTGCCGTGGTTCGATTGGAGCCTTGAAAGCGATTGCCAAAATTACAACACAGCTGTCCGAATGTTAATCTCGTTTACAAATTAGACACTGCATGACAATATGTTTAACACTTAAGACGAGCACATTCCATCATTTGTGTTACCCCAAAAGATAAAAAAAACTATATACTTGTTTCTCAAACAAAAACTAGAAAACAAAGAAGCAGAAAAAAGGCGTAAATGAAATACGAGTATTTTGGTCTGAAGTTGGTTAAAAGTCTAAATGGTCAAGTGTCTGCTAGTCGCTGGTCATTTAATAAATTTAGTCAAATAAAAGCAGCTAACTAAAAATATCAATAGCATCAACAGCTCACATATTTAACACTGACAATTGGACAACAACTGTTAGCTGGAATTTTGTTCAGTTCGAGGGGGTTTTTTTTCTAATTTTTATTAATCAAAATTTTGTATATTGTTTTTAAATGCGTGTACTAATATTATGCGACTGTTAAGCTGCCTTAACATCAAGAGCAAGAGCAGCAACAGCTACAGCAAAAACAACAAATAATTGCGACGATGAGTTCGTCTGCAAAGCTGCTTAACGACTGGGCCTGGGCCTGGGACTGGGCTTTAGCTTGAGATTGAGTTTGAGTTTGAGATTGAAACCGAAATTGAAACCGAAACTGGCACCGGTTGGTCAGTTGTTTGTGCTGTTGTTGGCGTCAGCGTCGTCTTTGTTGCCAACAGCAGCAGCCGAAGTCGCAGCAGCATCTTCACTCTGTCCAAGTGTTAACAGCTGTCGCCCAAGACGTCGCAGCAAGCAGAGGAGATGACAGCGGCAGAAGCAGAAGCAGCAGAGCCCCGAGTATATATAAGTAGAGAATCTACAAGTTTTGATGCTTTAGTTGCTAGCCCAGAGTCGACCCAGAAGTTGAAGCAACTTTATTTTGCTTGGCATCGATCAAAAATTCAATTGACCATTGAATTTTGATACGATCGGAACACAAGGATTATACACACATAACACCGTCGTTACACCGTTATTATCGGGATATATTAATAAACTTATAAGCGAGTTAAACCAGCTGCCGTCTGTTGCAGTTCAAAGTGCTCACAATGGTAACTAAAATTACTTTTAGTTGCAAAAGCAATAAAAGAAATATAAGAAAAACCTACAGACTATTGTGCTAAACAAATACAAAAGTGCCAAACAAGAGACTTAAATCAAATGAGAGAAAGAAGAGAAGCCAGAGAGAGAAAGAGCGAGAGAGAGGCAGAGAGATAAGTGAACGAAACAACAAACCGACAATAAACTAAATCAATTACTTTGAAACGATTGCTTATCTAACGAGTATATCTTCAGCTTGCTGCCCAAGTGACATTTAAAGAGTTTGAATTTTCTAACTAAGCGTTTTGTTGTGCAAAAAGCAGCAAGTGTTTTAAAATGACCAAACAGCAGAAACAACAGTTTTAGCGAGACTTTTGCAAATATTACGCATACGCTCGGGGCACCCACGTGGACAGTGTTCAGTGCTCAGTGCTGGCTGTCAGAATTTGTGTCTTAAATCATTAACATGGCTAACAGATGGTTCAGTTGCAAAAGCAGAAGCTGCAATCATTTGAGTTTCTATGTCATATAAAATTAAAACTTGTTTGCAAATCTTTTGCAGAAAAAAAACAAATTACAAATTTTCCATAATTTCATGGGTTGACATTTAAATTGGCGGCATATTTAGACAAATGACCATTAAGATTTTGCTATAAGTTACATGTGTATTTTTGTAATATTCTTGAAAGACGATCATCGTCAGCTTTTGTCGTTTTGCTAGTCAGTTAATGATCAGCAGCAAGTTCGTTGCTTAAGTCTTTTGATTGCAACAGAGTTTATCGGTAAATGATCAAAGTTTTAATTGTAAGAACCGCCTTAGCGCAAGGTTAATCATTCGTTTGGATTAAACTGTTATTATCTAATGACCTTTGATCATTTGTGTTACAGTAAATTTAAATATAAACGTATAGATATCCTTATTAGATTATTATTTCTAAACTGTTTCACTACTTTCCTACTACACAAATGAGTACATCCCATTTCCTTTCCTTTCATTTAACATGCAGTTTATAATATTTTACATATCTTATCTTTCAAATCGTTGTAATTTTGTCAAAACAATCGATTTTAATGATTGAAAACCCGTCAGTTTAAGAAAATGCGTTACATTTCGTCATTTCCGTCGACGGTTTGACCCAAATGTGCGTCATTGATGAATTCCCAATACGAACTCAAGGTCATTGCCATTTGTAAAGTTAATTAATTAGCTATGAATTAACATAATAGATGAATAGATTGAAAGCACATGTCTATCAAGTCGAATCAAATCAAACTAAAAGCTAAAATATGTAAACTATTCGCATTAAGAATCTTTCTCGAAGCTTCCATCCGTCAGAACACAGATAACAGCCCTCGCTGTGGCTAAATTCGCCAATTATTGTGCTCATAAATGAGCTAAGCGAATAAGATTCTAGTCCTTTCACTTTCGCAATGTGCTAACCAAGCGATTGTCCCTCGAGCTGTCTGTTGGAATATCCAAAAATCTGTATATCAAACAAGTTAGAAGATCAAGTTCATTAACAACAAGTCATTTACATTTAAATAAGTATATTTTTTCCTGCCGCTTTTGTGTTTTAGCGACATGTCAAAATTTGGCAAATCTTTTAAACATATTCTAAAGAGTTAGTGATTCTTTTATTGTATGGGTTGGTTAAAGAAATTTGTGTATAAGCGGGAACAGAAAACCGATTTGATGCCAGTGTCTGCCAATGATTAGTGCGTATGCTAATTTTGGTGAGCGTTGACTTCAGATTTTCTCACTTTATTAATGGCCGATGGCTATTATTATATAATTCTGCGGCATTTGATGTCTAAAAGTAGTCAAACAGAACTTTTTGGCCATCCGGTTTGCTGCATAATTAGTTGCTTTTTTTTGTCCATGCATAAATCATATACCATATATATCTTGGAGTGATCAAAAAATTCTTTAGCTAAAGTATTTGGAAATCCGTCTGTCCGCAAATTAATTGCAGTTCTAAGCACATTTACCACTTTCGTTATCGTTGAAGACAAAGTTAAGTTAAAGTTAGTGCTGACGTTGACAGCATTTAAAGATGACCTTGTCGAAATTTTAAATGGCAATCGCATAAAATGCTAATTATCAAACATTAGATTCGTTGACAGCCCTAGCGGAAGACAGCGGTAGATATGACTTAATATCTTTGCATTTTGGTCAAAAACGATCTCTCTGTCTCCAAAGTAATTAATGATTTCACCTGCATTTATGTTTTGATTAGCCTTATGCTGAGAAATGTTGAAAAACAAACAAACAAAGACAGCTACAACAACAACAACAACAACAACAACAATTTAACTAAGTTATTTGAATAAACTATGGATCTGCTCGGTTTAGTCGATGACTACCGTGACCTAGAGATGCTGTCAAAGTTGAATGTCTTCAACTTTACACGTTAACATTTTAGAGTAATTTATACCATTCATGTTGTTGTTGTTGTAGTTTTTGGTTTGAATACTTCATCTAAATGCCTGACATCGTCTGAACTTTAAACGTGTTTTTCGTCTGAAGTTGCCTTGCATTTAGGCCTAGAGCGTTAAAAGCCGTTTAGCATTAGCTAACAATTCGATAAGGCAATTAGAAATAACTCCAATCAGGTGTTTAGGGTCAAATCTTTTGCAATTCTTTTACTAACTTTTCCAATTCTTCTTGTTCTCCATTTTCTTCTTCTTGACAGAGAAGTGCACTTTTTGTCTTGGCGCTTTGCGTTGTGGCAGTTGCCACCGCATCGGCTGATAACCACGAGGTAAGTTGACCTTCGATTCTTGGGGTTCTTTGATTGATAGCGTGGTCCATTTTAGCGCAAGGTTCGTGCTGCCGAGGGATACTTCTACCCTCCTCCAGATGTACCATTCGAGTTGCCAACCAGGCCACCAGCGACCAGGGCTCCATCGACAAGGCCTCCAACGCGCCTGCCCCCCACTTATCTGCCACCAACCAATAAGCCTCAGCCTCCAGTGACCACCACTCGCAGGCCAGCACCTCCACCAACAACGACTCGTCGTCCAGCACCCCCACCGACGTACTTGCCACCCACGAATAAGCCTCAGCCTCCCGTGAGGACAACAACCCGTCGGCCACCACCTCCACCACCGACCACGACTCGTCGTCCAGCACCACCACCAACGTACTTGCCCCCTACAAATAAGCCACAGCCTCCAGTCAGGACTACAACACGTAGACCACCACCTCCACCAACAACCAGGGCTACCACCAGGGCAACTCCTCGTACTACTCCAGCTCCTACTTACTTGCCACCCACCAACAAGCCACAGCCTCCAGTCAGGACTACAACTCGTAGACCACCACCTCCACCAACAACCAGGGCTACAACCAGGGCTACAACCAGGGCTACTCCTCGTACTACTCCAGCTCCTACTTACTTGCCACCCACCAACAAGCCTCAGCCACCAGTGACAACGACTCGCAGGCCAGCACCTCCACCAACAACCAGGGCTACCACCCGTGCTACAACCAGGGCTACTCCTCGTACCACCCCAGCTCCCACTTACCTTCCCCCTACAAACAAGCCCCAACCACCAGTGACAACGACTCGTAGGCCAGCACCTCCACCAACAACCAGGGCTACTACCAGGGCTACTCCTCGTACCACCCCAGCTCCCACTTATCTGCCACCCACAAACAAGCCACAGCCTCCAGTCACCACAACTCGCAGGCCAGCACCTCCACCAACAACCAGGGCTACTACCAGGGCTACCACTCGTGCTACAACCAGGGCTACTCCTCGTACCACCCCAGCTCCTACCTACTTGCCACCCACCAACAAGCCTCAGCCTCCAGTGACTACGACTCGCAAGCCAGCACCACCAACGACTCGCCGGCCACCACCCCCACCAACAACCAGGGCTCCAGTTCGTACGACTTACCGTCCATCAAGCACTCCAGCACCAACCTACTTGCCTCCTACCAACAAGCCACAACCTCCAGTGACTACCCGTCGTCCAACTCCACCACCAACCAGGGCTACCCAGCCACCAACTCGTCCACCAACCCGCCCACCAACTCGCCCACCAACCCGTCCACCAACACCACCACCGACTTACCTGCCCCCTACAAACAAGCCCCAGCCACCAGTGACTACAACTCGTAGACCAGCACCACCTACTACCAGGGCTACCGTTCGTACTACTCGTGCCACCACACCAGCTCCAACTTACCTTCCCCCTACCAACAAGCCACAACCTCCAGTGACTACCCGTCGCCCAACTCCACCACCCACTAGGGCTACCCCACCACCAACCAGGGCTACCCAGCCACCAACCCGCCCACCAACCCGTCCCCCAACTCGCCCACCAACACCACCACCGACTTACTTGCCTCCTACCAACAAGCCACAGCCCCCAGTGACTACCACTCGTAGACCAGCACCACCCACAACCAGGGCTCCAGTTCGTACTACCTACCGTCCATCAAGCACTCCTGCCCCTACTTACTTGCCCCCTACCAACAAGCCACAACCTCCAGTGACTACCCGTCGTCCAACTCCTCCACCCACCAGGGCTACTCCACCACCAACCAGGGCTACCCAGCCACCAACCCGCCCACCAACCCGTCCCCCAACTCGCCCACCAACCCGTCCACCAACACCACCACCAACTTACTTGCCACCCACAAATAAGCCCCAGCCACCAGTGACTACTACTCGTAGACCACCACCACCACCAACTTACACCACAGCTCGTCCCACTTTCCGTACCACACCTGCACCTACGTACTTGCCTCCCACGAACAAGCCACAGCCTCCTGTGACTACTCGTCGCACCACTCAGGCACCGACGACTCGTCGCCCAACCCCACCACCCACCAGGGCTACCCCACCACCAACCAGGGCTACTCGTCCACCAACACTACCTCCCACGTACCTGCCCCCAACCACACAGAGGATAACGACACGTGCCACAGTGCCCACAACTCGTAGGACCACGCCATACGTTCCCCCACCAACCAGGGCTAGCGTGCCACCACAAACGACTAAGCACCAGGGCTACCAATACCCCAAGCCCAGCATTCCCTTTGACTTCTAAGCGCCCGGTTAACTAGCTCAGTTATCGCCGTCGATGATTTCAACGACGGTCAAATGGGTGACATTTCATTTCATTTTAATTGAAATAATATTGTCTAATTAGGGGATGCAATAACTGATGCTCTTTTTAAAATAATAATAAAAAAAACCAAGTATATCTAGCAATGCAATGCCAACCATATCTCTAGGGCTAGATATATCTAGTCAATGCAGTCAAAATGATTTATAAAGCGTTTTCAAAAAGGGTGCTCCAAAATCCAATTAAGCAAACGACACGAAGCCACTGAACCATCAGCAAGAAATGTAACTCGTTTGATTTTTTTTGTAATTAATTAATTAATGAACCACATACTCATACAATTAGGGATCTATGTATCAACTTTGTAAATCTAAAGTCTATACCTACCCCCTTACCCACAACACCCTCTGCGAAAGAAGATACTATCTTGCTGTGCTTCAAGTTTCGTTCGCAAAAACGCCTCAAGACTATTTAGCTCTATATATTGAAATAAAATGAATATCTTTTATACAAATTTCCAAAAACCCCGAACAATAAATTAAGTTTATCGAATGTTTTATTTGTTGTTTATTGGAGGGTATAAAATTGGATTGAACATTGAAAAGTAACTAAACTTCGTATAAATAAACTTCGCTATTATAAATTAAGTACTTAAATAATAATTAGTATAATGCATGAGTATTTAAATTGTTAGATACTTAACGAGCAATTCAAACAACAATTTATCTAAGCAGCTCATCAATCGAGTTTTCTATTCTTTAATTTAGCATATAATTTTATGCTTTAGTTAGGAGTATCTCGGGTTTTTCATGGTGTCTGCTTTTTGATTCGCCAAATATCTCTTTCTTTTAAACACATCGGCAGCACGAAAACATTTAATTAATTAATATATTTATGTAGTTTGCTTTCGTATCCAAACACACACAGACTGTGTGCACTGTTGTATTGTTGATCGTTGTTAAACTTTCTAATTAGTAAACTGCAAGTTTTTTAGGGGCTGCTTGGCCAAAACTGCAGGCAGTCGTCTTTGCGATTCGCGATGAGGAAGTCGCGTCAGGTGCACCAGCTCCAGATACCAGCGATACCCAAACAGCGAGACGGTTAAAGCAAATCGCAAGTGTGGAAAAATGTTTAGAAGGCCACTTGGAAAGCCAGAGCCAGAGTTAGTTCAGAGCGCACGGCTGGTTCCTGATCCTGCAGGAGTTGGCTATAAAAAGGCTAACGGCGGAAAGTGCCAGCGGATTATGGGACTAATATTTGTGTACACAATTGTGAGACAGGTGCCTATGAGCACAATGCTGTAATCTTAATGCCACTTTCAATTTTTACAGATGTCTCTTATGGTAGTCAAGGTCGTCTCCACAACAGCACAGCAACAACAACAACCACAGCAGCAAAAGCAGTTACCCAACCACATTGAGCCGACGGCAGGTCAGACTGAGATTGAAACGGTGACAGCCACGGCGTCTCCAACTGGTGCCGAAAGTGACAACTTAACTCAAGAGGCGGAACGTCAAAACATTGAAAAGATGCGTGCCAGGTTACAACAATTGCAGCACGAGCAGCAGCAACAGTATCATCAGCAACAGTTGCAGATGCAGCTACATCTACAGCAAATGCATCAACAAATGCAGCTGCAGTTGCACTCGAATGCTATGGACATGCAAAGGGGAGTGCCCGAAGGGGTAACAGAAGCTGAACGAGAAGCAGAAGGAGCTGCTGGCGAAACTGCTTACTTATTGGAGCGTGCCGACGATGTTGCGCCCATTTACGGAACATGGCGCACGAAAGCGAGACGACCTCAGCCACCATCAGCTGCAGCTGCAACAGGTTTCCAGCACGCAACATTGCTAACTGATGGCGATGCCAACACCAACACCCACAGCAACACCAACAACCACTTGGATGATAGTCATCTGTATGAGCGTCTACCGAAGCGATCTGTTACCATGACGCCTCTGCGGGATCAGCTGGCCAGACCGCCACGCCTTTCTACGCAGCGCCCACCGTCAGTTAGCATGTTGAGGCGACAGTTCTCGGAGACGCCCGGTAGCTTGGCGCTGCGTGAGGACTACAGGGACTTCAAGCCGAAGCCGTTTCACTTTCCCTTCGAGGGTCCGCTGCCCGAGCACTTTAAAAAAGGCGAAGCAGAGCGTCCCCATTTGGGCATAAATAATATACAGGATATACTGCACAATCTGCACATTGGTAGTGTAATGCCTAGTAAGATGACAACTCCGTCGCTGGTCATGATGCCCACAGGTTTGCACATAGCTGGCAGCTATAAGAATCTCAAGTCGAGTGGCATTGCCAACTTTTTGCGTGGCAAGCGCAGCAAGAAGCAGATGCAGTTCAGCATTCCGCTGCCAATGCTGCAAATGGGCATGCCCATGTCCATATATGGCGGCGCTCCGCATCAGCGTGTTGCCATTGAGCAGCTGTATCCTTTCAAGCCACGCTCACCGCAGGACATAAATCTGTTGGCCATGCAGCCACCTGCGGGCAAGCCCAACTCCAAGAAGCAGAAGAAGAAACAACAGCAGCAACTAGCGCAAAGCAACTACAACATGTTGCTGGAGCATGGCAGTCAGCAGCATTATGTGGCAGATCCCTTTCTGCAGAGCTTTCCGCCGCTAATTACGCTAAATGCCACAAGACAGCCGCAGCACAAGCGAGTTCCATTCAAAGTAAACCTAGATATTTACCCAGTGCTGCCTCCCTCACGTCCAACTTCGGTGCTGCGTAATCCCTTCCAGGCTGAGTACTCAATGCCCTCTAGCTCTTCGGTGCCTGTTTATGGGCAATCACACATGCAGCATGGCATCTATCAGACGCCTTTCAAGTTTCCCACCCAAGCACCTACACACATGTCCATGACCTTTCCTGATCAGGCCACAAGATATAGCCAACAGCAGGCCCTCTATCAGGCCCAGAAGTATGTGCAGCCGCCGCAGTCAAGCGTGATGACCGAGGATTGCATGCAACCTAATTACAGCAGCGGAAACGGTGGCAATGGTGGCAGCGGTGCCAACAGTGGCACTGTGGACACACACTCCAATCAGATAATGCTGCACTTAAATGTTTTTCCCAAACAGAAGCCCCCGGCATTGCCACAAATTCGCCCCTCCACAAACCCCTTTTACAATCACAATTCGAACTATAACTCAATTGGCACAGGAACTGGCACTGGAACGGGCACCGGCACAGGTTTACAGCGTAATGCGATTACTATGGGAGAACGGGAGCCACCGCTACCGAAGCCACCCAGTCCCATTGAGCCACGTCAGGCAGTAAATAGCTCCACATTCGCGGTGCAGTCACAACAGCAAAATCATACCCAGCCACCACAACAAATTCCAATTAATCACTCTATTTCTCGCAGTGATAACCTGTCACTACTTGACTTTGAGCATCCTATTGTGGCAGCCGAGGTGCCTCAATTTCCCCATGCTGCAGCACTTACTGGTAATCCTCCCAGCCACCAACGCTACGGAGTGCAAAACGATCACTTTCGCTTTCCCAAAAGCGCACACATTGATCAGTTGGCTGCTGAGGCGCAGACAGCGTCGTTGTTCCGCTTTCCTGTCGAGGATCTGATACAGTTTCAAGTGGATGATGCGCTCTAAACAACTATAGCTTACTTTTTTAATATATTTAATTTTTATAGAAATTAAGTTTTTACAATTGCTGCACACCAAACGAAAGTAAAATTCAATTTGCATGAAAGTGAGATATAAAGTGTAGCATACTTTCGGGCGGTTGTAGAAAATAAATTCGCTTTCTGACAGTGTGTACACACTTGTTAATATTTTCATTGTCACTCGTTTTGCGCATGCGCGAAATGTGTATCAAAACAAAACCCGGCAACAACTGGAAACCAGTATTTATCTGAGATCGAATAGCCAAGAACGGCAACAGGTAAAACGGCCACAAGACAGAAGGTGAGCGAGCGTCGCGTCGTTAAGACGTCTCCACGGTTTAAGTTGACGCTGCGAGTGAAGCGAAAGAAAGCAAAAACAACAATAAATAAAATACAAGAAATACAAATAATTCGGAACGAGAATCAAGTTTCGTACCTGGCGTCATACTCTCGTCTTTGGCGGATTTTTGCGTGTGTATTTCGACTGTTTCTCGGTGCGTTTTTTTTGCCGTCGTTCGCTGGCCAATAAAAGTGAAATAATCATTTTTAAAGTGTTAATAACTGTGCATCTAATTACGTGAATAGAGCGATACTGTGGTAACTTGTGGTTTATGCTCGTGGGTTGCGAACTCATCCAGAACTTGAGCAGTTAGCAGTGTTTACTTCCTTTTCTGCTCCGCTTTGTTGTTGTATGTTTTGCCTAAAAAAAACAACAACAACTAACAGTGCTGACCATAAAACTATGTATATGTATCTTGTGGATACTTATGTATCTACGGGCACGCTATGAGCGCAACCAGTTCTTGTATTTATTTTAGCTGCCTCTTAGTTATTTTTTTTTTGCACATTTTGGTCTTTAGTGTGTGGATTGCTTGCTTGCTTGCTTTCTTCGCCTTAGTCTCTTTCTTTGCCCCATTCTCCGCTCGCCATTCTTCAGCTGTTTGCTGTTTCTTGTCTCTGTCTGTGCTTTGCGCGAGAAAGCCATTGGCAGCGTTTGCCAATCGCTCGACGCTGGCCAAGAGAAGCACCTCAAAGCCCAAATGATTGGAACTCATCGGCAGCAGCTGCTTCATCATCATGTGCCACTTTTCACATGAGCATAAAGTGAAATTAGCTGCGTTTGCTTCACAAAAAACACAGAAAAAACTAACATATTTCTACCGTTCAAAGAATTAGTCAAATGTATTTTTAATTGCGTGACTTTTCAATTAGGCTAACCAAGGCTTAATTTGTAGCAGTATAAACATACGTTTGAATTTGAAAATTATATTAACTTGGTCCGCACATTTTTCCGCTGACTGAGCGTAAAGTTTATGCAAAGACAATTGCATTGCCAGCTTAAAGCTCAGAGCCAAGGTCAATTGGGCGTTGAGGCTAACATTGAAAGAATTGTTTTGTCTATTTGTAGTACTTCTTGTAAATTTTTGTTTCTTGGCTTGCCTTTAACGATAAATCTTGTTTTGAATTTTCTGGTTGTAGAGAAGAGTTGCAGTGTAAATCGTGTTGTGCTAAATACTTGAGAAAACATTATCGAATTCTTCGAGCGAACTAACGGATACAGATACACATACATATAGACACATAACGGGCAACTGAAATTAGCAACGGCAACATGTTGCTGCCGTCGCAATCGATGTTGCTGCTGTGTCTGCCGCTGCTGCCGTTGCTTGGATTAACTTCTACGGCACAGCTGCTGAATCATCCGCCGCATTTCGTAGCAGGCACGGGTGACATGTCCCGGTTCAGTCTGTCGGAGCATACACCAGTTGGCAGTCCAGTCTATCAACTGAAAGGTAAGTCAAAGCAACTAATGGTTAAGTCAAGGTTTTTAAGCCCCAACATTGCAGCACCAACAACAATAGCCCCCCAATTCTCACAATGCCTTTCACTAAAACAACTGGCTATTATTTTAGCCAAGCTTTTTATTTTTTGGGCTCGGGTTCATGCAAATCCAAAATGCAGTAATCACTGCCCATTGTAGTGGTAGTAATAGAATGTTGTTTGTATATTTTGCTGGTCATTTGATGCTTTAATTATTTTGTAATTTCTGTTACGAATCAACAAATTCGCCATGCACTGACTTTCATATCATTTGTGCCCCAAAAGACACACACGTACGAGTCTAATTGAAAAATGTTAAAAATTATGACCACAACGCCACCTACTTTTCTGAGTGTAAGTGTGTGTGCGTTTGTAACCTTGGTAAGAGTATTCAGTGTTGTTTCTTTCGGTCTCTTTCTGCATATACGTAGTACGTCTGTCCGTCTGTCCGTCTGTCTGTTTGTCAGCACGTTTTTCTGCATGCCTCAGGCATATGCCCGATTATGTACGTACATATGTACACGTATGTACATACATATCAAAAATACCTGAATCCGATTACCCAATTCATGTTTTGCGATATGTTTCGGCTTTTGGCCCTCTACAAGAATGCAGTTCGCTAATCAATTGCAGCAAACACAAACAATGTGAGTGTAGTTTATCGTGTATCTGCTTGTATGAATTTTTTATAGATGCGGAAATGCATTTGAACACGTTTGTGCGTAGCAATTGTCGATAGCACAACAAACGAAGCGATAATGGCAGCTACATGGCGCTGATAATGATAACAGCAATTGCTGTGAGAATGGCGTGTGGCCAATGATTGGTTTAGAGGCAGTTACTTTGCCACACGTTGTGGCTGCCACTTTAGAATCTATGACACTTTTACTTTAATACCGACAATCAATCGAAAGCGACGTCAATTACAGGTCTGGCTATGTCTCTTCTCTTCACACCTGTTGACGTAATCACTTCCTTTCGCAATTTGCAACTTGCAGCTTGCAGCTTGTGAGTGCCACAAGCTGGGTGGCAAACATAATGTAACTGAGTGTACTACTTACTTTGGCGTTACCTTTCGTCGCATGATTATACAACAAAAAATAGAAAACTGTCGGCAGCACGAGATCCCATTGAGTTGAGCTCGTGTTGAGCTTTGGTTTTGGTTTTGGTTTTACCTTTAGCTGCACACTTGCTTCTGTGGCACGTAGACTGGCCCATTGACACCCTAACACAAAGGCCCAGTTATTAGTGTTGCAAACGATGAGAGGTCTGTAATTTAATGCCGTCGCGCAGGTAGACGACTTTCAAGTTGATGCCTGAGTTGCAACTCAATTGAGATTTATAATATATATATTGTATATCATATCAAGTTAAAGTCCTCATTGCAAGTGGCAACAAGTAGTTGTGCACATTTTGGTTGCAGAGTCTGTCTATCTACGAGTTACTGGTTACTGAAATCAGTTAGGTTTTGCAAGCCGCATCCGTGAGATACTCGTTCAAAAAAAACACGTTTAAGCTTACAGTTTACTGCGTCTGAAATCAAGAGTGCCGTAAAAAATACCCACAAACACACACACCAATTGAAAAATAGCCAGGTTAACAAAACGCTAAGATTGCTTGGCTAAACTGTGAGTCAGGAAGCTGCATAATTTGTTATTGCAATATTGACTGGCAATCATCAAAAGTGATTGCATCACGAAGTTTGCCCGAGCTGCAGTGGGTCAAATTACCGATAATTTACTTGGCTATATCAATATTCAAATATATATATTTGACATGCAATTTAGACATTTGGTATTCAAAGTGGCCATTTGACAAATAAAACTCAACAGCAGTTAATCAATGCATGCAACTCAAACAAAAGCACGATCAGGGCCATAAGCACGCGCATTTATAATTTGGGTTATCCACATGCAGTCAAAATCTAGTTTAAGAGATCTTCGACCTTAAAAATGTAGGTGCTGATAGTGGAGATTTGTTTATCTCTGCTTATAGTAGAATTTGTGAAATAATTTTATTTGACTGTTTTTGTAATAGAGTGTGTACGGAATTGAATATTATAGCGCACATATAAATTGGGAAGCGGTGTATTAGAGGGAATACGTTAGATCTTAGCAGTTATTTCTGGAGTTTGGATTTATCTCTGTGTAATTACGAGCAGCCGCAAGCGGCATTTCAATCCTGTATAAATTATTTACTACGGTTAAGTATCTTTAAACTGGAGGTATGAAACTTCACACTACTTAGAACAATTTATTATAAATAATTCACATATTTGCGATTTTATATTATATGATAGTTATAAAAGTTTGTGTAAAACTCATTTCGCATTTTTTATCCAACAGTTCATTTTTTATAAAAAATACTTAAATTAAGAGGTAGTTGACTGGTTTTTATTTATTGTACTTGTGTGCACGTATTTATTTTGTTTCCTCAACATGCATTTCCTAAGTTGAATTTGCAGATATCTTCCAACATGTTACTGGAACACCTTTTTAAATATTTCTTAAAACGATTAATTTTAATTTCACTTTCTACAAAGTTTTGCGATCTAAAATATTAAATTCCATTTTAAAATGTATGATTTGCAAAAAATGGCATAATTATATAGCATGCAGTAATTATTTAGGCTCTTTTATGAAAATGTACGGCAAAATAAACCCAAATAATTGGGCAAATGTTGCCACAATGCGGGTGAGTTTCCATTGTCTACAATTTTTGTGCTGTATTGTGTTCGAGTGTGTGTTGAAGTAATAAATAGCAAAATATTAACAAATACGCTTCGTGGAGCATGAAATCACAATTTATTAATCCCCTGAAAACAGAAAACCTCGGCAAGTGAAAAGTGGAAATGTAGAAAAATCTTCTCGCATAATTGTTATTACACTGGGTTCAGTTTGTATTGTTGTTATTCCCGAAAACAAGATTCCATATGGGGGCAACAACAGCCACAACGAGCGTACACGAGATATCTAACCCAATACGAGAGTACAGAGCCCGAATACGTATGAGAAATCATATAAAAAACTATGTAAACCCGAAAAAAAGAAAAGACAAAAAAAACTACAAAATGTGATTATGTACATTAAAAAGTGGAAACGGCCACTCACGCGTCAATGCGGAGAAAAGGTGCGGGACAGACGGAGTGGAAGTCGTCTTGGCCAGGTTAGTTGGTCTGCATGGTCTGGTCGGGTTGGTGACCGCAATTGGTAAAGTTGGGTGTAGTGTAAGCCGGGAGAACGTGTTGTTTGCTTCCCGCTTTGTGTACAAGTCGTGGAGCTGCAATTGTCGGCTCTCCTCCCGTTCCCCTCCAGCGTTCCACTTCTCCACTCCTCGTGCCGTTGTCAAACTTGAAAATGGGTGAACAAAAAATCTGTCTACCTCTGCGTCTGACTATACGTCTGGCCCTGTGCCAAAAGTCGTTTTCCAGACCACGTTCGGGTTTATGATTATTATTGTTGTTTTTGTTAGCTTTGCCGCTGGGATCTTTTTGGAATTTGTTTTCTTTCGTTTGTCAGAATTTCTAATGTTGCCCTCAAGCTGGGTTTCGGAATTTTGATGCATGGCACAGTTGTAAGTAGTTTCCTGTGCTCCCTCTCCACTCCCCAGAATAGAGAAAGAGAAACTGCCAAAGACAGTCCATATTTAGCTCAGTTGTTCCAACTCCCAGCAGAAAAAAGATACTATTTATTTATAGTTACATAGTTAGCTCCATTTCCACGCCCAACTAAACTGTCGACGCATTAGACTAGAAACTTAACAGAAGGAGGTTGTGGGAACTTGATTTGCATTTTTCACACGCTGCCACAGACAAACCGACACACCGACAGACAGTCAGACAGTTAGACAGTGTGACGTTACTACGACTGCTCGTAATTAAAGCAGTGAGCGTGTCGGTAACTAAAACAAACCGCTTTTGCTGCCCAACTAATTTGTTGTTCACTTCTCTAATTCCCACACGCGACTCAACCAGGCATCGATCCGGAAGGAGGCCGTCTCAAGTACAGCATATCTGGCCCAGTTTTCTCCGTGGATAGGGAGACGGGAGTTGTGCGCTTGCGACAAGAACTTGATCGGGAGACCCAAGATACTATTGAGGTTATTATCAGCATAACCGATGAGGGCGTTTTTGGCACAGAACCCAATACGGTTTCCCAGCGTCGTGAGATTCCCGTGCGGGACTACAACGATAATCAGCCGACGTTCTTTGGTAGACCCTACACGGCCAGTGTCAGCGAGTCTCTGCCGGTTGGTGCCGAGTTGACTGTGGTACCGCCAGTTCTGGTTGTTGATCGCGATGAAGGTATCAATGCGGAAGTGCAGATTAGGTGTGTTGAGGTAAGTTACAAATGAACTCAAACATTTTTAAGTCAGCTAACTTTGTCTTACTTACAGGAGAACGAAATTTGTGATATTTTCGAAGTGCGAGCCGTTAAATTGGCTGAAGGAAATTATACAGCAAGAGTAGCGCTTAAACAGCCGCTTGATTTTGAGAGTCGTCCCTCCTACATTATGACCATAGCTGCCTCGGACAGTGCGCTGGAGAATCGTCTGACCTCCTTTGCCACGATTTCAATTAATGTCATTGATGTGCAGGATCAGGCACCAGTATTCACCAATGCTCCCTATTCGGCTACTGTCGCTGAGAATACTCCGGCTGGAGTGAGTATTCTGACGGTCAAGGCTATTGATGGTGATGTTGGCATTCCTCGGGAGATTTTCCTTTCCTTGGAGGACGAACCCTTTGGTCACTTTGAGCTGGTACCCTTCGGAGATCCCAAAGAAGGAACCGCGACGTTGAGGACAACAAATGAGCCGTTAGATCGCGAGAATCCTGATATACTACAAAACGGCGGTGTCTATGTATTCTCCATTAGAGCCACTGAGTTAATCGATGGTGCCATACCAGCGGATCATTCTATCACAAGGGTAACGATTGTGGTAACAGATGTGGACGACCACAAACCAGAGTTTAGTGCCTCCAATTTTAATATTTCCATTGCGGAGAATTTGGAAAACGGAATGCCTCTGCCGGGTCTTTCGATCTTTGTGGATGATCGTGACATGGGCGAGAATAGTCGGTATCAACTGAAGCTTAAGGATGTCTCCAATTCAGAAGGCGTCTTTGCTGTGTCCCCAAGCGAGGGACAAGGACGTACTCCCGTTGTGGTAAAGGTGCTCGATGCTAGTCGATTAGATTACGATAACCCTGCTCAGCGCAAGTTCGAGTTTGATCTGGTAGCCATTTCAAAGGGTGTGGAGCAGGCGAAGACACGAGTCGAAGTCCATTTATTGGATGCCAATGACAATGCTCCCATTTTTGCCCAACAAACTTATCGCTTCACCGCTCCCGAAAATCTCACAACCGATGCCCTAATTGGATTTGTGAACGCTACCGATGCTGATTCAGAGGAATTTGGACACGTGCAATACGTTCTTAAGGGGTTTGGAGCAGACAACTTCTATGTTAACCCAGAAACTGGCGGTGTTTACCTTCAAAAACCTCTGGACTACGAGAAACAGAGCACTTATAGTTTGACTGTGGTGGCTGTTGATGGCGGAGGACGGGAATCGAATGCCAATCTCTTTGTGGATGTCATCGATGTCAATGATAACTATCCAAGTTTCGAAAGCGAAGAATACAGTCGAACCATTCGAGAGGGAGCCTCAATATTTGAGCCACAATTCTTTGTAAGAGCTCACGATGCGGATGGAATTAGTCAGGGAAATGGAAAGGTCAAATACGCTTTGGTCTCGGAAAATAGCATTGCTGGAAATGTGTTCCGCATCGAACCGGAAACGGGGGAAATAACGCTACAAAAAGCAGCCAGATCTATGGACACGGAGCGTGGCGAATACGAATTGATCGTTTCCGCTACAGACTTTGGTGAGACATACTCAAGTCTGTTTAAATTTTTAAAGTAAATTATCTTTTCCCTCCAGGCATTCCTCCGTTGACCAATAACACTCGCGTCTTGGTACGCGTTGGCATCTCTGGCAATCAGCGTCCCATTTTTAAGGGTCACTTTCAGAATGTGGAGAATCTGCCAGTCATAGGTCCTCCAAGTTACAGGGTATCTATACCGGAGAATGCAGCGCCGGGTTACAACGTGACCACTGTGTCTGCTCACGATCCCGATGGTCTGGACAGTCTGCTCAGATATCGCATTGTGGGAGCCAACGATAATTTCCAGATCGACGAACTGTAAGCTTTATATTAACCTGAAAGATAGAAAGACTTAAATTAACGTGGAAATTTGTTCTTTTACAGCTCTGGTCTGATTACAGTTTCTCCTCAAGCGCGCATTGATCGCGACTTGAACATGAACAGCTTTGAGATTATTGTGAACGCCGTGGACTCTGGCACGCCCATTCCAGAGACAGCAACAACTACGGTCTATGTTAATGTCAAGGACATCAACGACGAGAAACCCAAGTTTGAGCAGGCGAGTTATGCGGCCTATGTCTCCGAGCGCACCCAGATCGGAGAAAGTGTATTGAAGGTCAAGGCCATCGACAAGGATCTCAATTCCCGACTGGAGTACAGTCTGCAGGGTTCGGTGAAAGCCACAACAAAGGCTGGTGTCAGCATTGCCAATCGTAGCAGTTATCCCGTACAGGAAGCATTCCGGGTTGATAGTCAGACCGGTGAAGTCTTTGTCAACAGTACTCTACGCCATGATGTCGCTGCGATTATAATTTTTACGGTGTCTGTTAAGGATTTAAATGCTGAAGTCGATCCGGAACTACAAGTGGACACCACTGAAGTGACAGTTTATGTGCAGTCCTTCAAGGACAAAGATCCAGTGTTTAAGAATCCCGGCTGGAGTAGCTCTCACCCTGTTGTTAACATCAGAATTAAGGAGGAAATGCCCATTGACAGCGCTCTCTTCATACTACAAGCTGAAGATCCTGTAACGGAACAAGCCATAAACAGTTTTGAGCTGATCGAACCAAAGGATTTGGAATACTTCCACGTAACGGAACGCACTGGCGAGGTTATCTTAAAGAAACGCTTGGACTATGAAGCTCTGGCGGAGACTGGCAGCGCCGAGTTTGAGCTCCAAGTTAGAGCAACTACCGCCGATCGTCAGCGCAGCACAATCAGTCGGGTTAACATAACGGTGGAGAACGTTAACGATAATAGTCCGATCTTCGAGCAGAGTTCCTACCACGCCACAATCATCGAGAACAAGGGCTACCCTGAGCGTGTGATCCAGGTCAAGGCCCACGACAAGGACGCAGCTCTGAACAGTCGTGACGAGAAATTGGGCTACCATAAAATAATATATTCTCTGCAGGGGGAATTCGCAATGCTATTCGAGATAAACAACCTGACGGGGCAAATAGTCGTTGCCCGCAATCAGAGCATTGATCGGGAGAGAACTCCACACATTCGGCTCCAAGTTAAAGCTGAGGACTCGCCCGGAAAACCCACTGATGCCAAACAAAGCGTAGTTGAGCTAATGATCGATGTACTAGATGTTAATGATAACGCCCCAGAGTTCTCGAAGAAAGTTTACAGCACGGTGATACCAGAGAACGCACTTCAAATGGAGAATGTGCTGCAGGTGGAGGCCACCGATGCGGACGAGGGACCTGGCGGTGAAGTGCGTTACGAGCTCGTGAACGAGGGCGAGGCCAATGGACTTTTTAGCATCAATGCACAGACTGGCATGATATCTACTCGACGAAATCTAACGGGTAAAGGAAGAGCTGAAGCCTATGTGTTGATCGTGAAGGCACAGGACAACGGAAATCAGGTACCCAAACAGCCTACACTCTCCTCCGATGTGGAGGTTCGCATCTTTATTGGAGACGTGAGTGCCAACGATGGTGTGCCCTACTTTGTAGCACCCCGGGTGGGTCAAAGAGCAAATGTTACAGAGGTAAGTGGCATGAAAACTTTGGGGGAATCAAACCTAATAATCCTAATTCTTTCCCCTTAGAACGCGGCTGTAGGTGCACCAGTTTTCCAGGTAATAGCCAGCGATCCGGATGACGATAGCACTCCGTCGGGCACAATAACCTATCGAATTCTGCCGGATACACCAGACGCAGAGTCCTTCTCCATAGACGCCCATACGGGACTGATCACCACCAAGGAGTCATTGGATCGAGAGCGGAAGAACATGTACAAGATTCTTCTTGAAGTCAGCGACAATGGACAGCCAAAGCAATCGGTTACGCGTATTTTGAAGATAGAAGTACTCGATGTGGATGACCACGTGCCGAGATTTGCCAGAGAAATCGTAAGTGATCCATGAAATGATTTGTATAGGTTAAATTTTAAATTATTTGACGATAACAGGATGAGGGACCATTGCCCATGGCTGTCAGAGAGGAGGAACCAGCTGGTACAGTTGTGGGAAACTTCACAGCCATTGATGAGGACATGGGGGAGAATGCAGCCATTGATTACGTGATCATCGATGGCAACAACGAACAGATCTTTGCCATCGAACGCACCAACGAGAGTGTGGCAATCCTAAAGACCACTCAACCCATCGATCGGGAGTTAGTTGAGTCCTTTACGCTGACCATCAAGTGCCTAAAGCTGGGAGAACCCGCTTATAAATACATAGGAGATGCCTACGATCGTCAGGATCCATCTCATCTGCGCATAACCGTCAAGATCATCGACATTGATGACAACTTGCCACAGTTCGAAAGCCCCGACTCGACCGTCGGTATTCGCATCAATGTACCCATTGACACTGTGATCACAACACTGAGGGCCACTGATGCTGATGCCGAGGCAGATCCGATCTCGCTGTCCATTGAAAATGTGACATTTGTGCCCCAATTCTACAAGCGCAGCAGGAAACTGGCAACGGGTAATCTGGAATCACTCTTCACGCTGAACAATCGCACAGGAGAACTTCGCACCGGAGGATCCTTTGCGGACTATGTCGATGGCTATTTCCTGATGAGGGTTTGTGCGAACAACTCGGCGGTGGCCAAAAGGCAGACCAAGAGCAACATCAAGATCTTTGTCATACGCGACAAGTCCCTGCTGAAATTCGTCTTTGCTCGTCCTCCCAACGAGATCCAGCACAACATCAAACCCTTCCAACAACAACTACAGAAGAAACTCAAGCCACTGGGTCTGGAACTGCATGTGCTGGACACACAGGTCTTCACTCGTGCCGACATGAGTCTAGACTTTACTGCCACCAGCTCGTGCTTCCAGATGTTCCGCAATGGAGCTGCCTTGTCGCTGAGTGAAATGCAGAAACTTATGAATTCCAAGGAACTGAGACACGAACTCATCGACATTTATGCTGCCTTTGGTGTCAGTGACTTGGAATCCTGTTCTGTGAGACGCACACACACCGCTGCCCTCTTTGGCAATATGCTTATGTCCGCGGGGGCGTGGCTAGTCATACTGGCAGCGCTGATAGGCGTGGCGGCCTTGGTGTCCTTGTGCACGGCATGCTGTCTGAAGAAGAAGTGAGTAAAGTAGTTGTATTTGTATAGAATAAATCTAATTTATATTTCTTAATCATTACAGATTTAAGCGCCACAGCAAGCGTAGTCTGCAGGCAAGCCTGCGAACGCCCACGGAGCATACGCCCACCTCGTACAGCTACTCCATGCCCGCTGTGCTCTACTCGGAGCCCATCTATGGACCCTTGTAGCCTCAGCTCATATTCTGCACAGCCAGGTCAAGTCAGTGGCAAATGTAGTTAACTAGTGCACAAGACTCGAGTCTCATCGCTTCGATGGGATTCCTCTTTATTGGCCCAAAGTGGTGGAGAGCTTGGCCAAAACAGTCCATACAAGCATAAGCATACTATGCACGTGATCTAGTATGTACATATATAATATACCTAAATACGCTAGCCTACGATAATTTAATGTAAAATGTATAAAGTCAATTTGAATTCAATTAGATCTAAGTTTGATTTTAGTTTAGCAAGCGGCGAATCGCGAGTCAATTATTGTGTCATCAACAAATTTAGAACAGATTTTGCAGCGCCTGAAAAAGTTTGTATTTTTGTAACAAATAAATGGCATTTACCTATATTTATATATACATTTATCTTATCGTTTATTTGCTCACAAAATGCCAAACAAGTGCAAAATAAATATCACTTAAAAAAATCCAAAACCAAACCAGCAGTAAGCCAGGAACTCTAGCCTCTATCCTGTAGCTCCACAAATGGCCAGTGGAGCGTAGAGAACATGGATTTTCCACTGGCCAAACAATTGCATATGTTAATGCCATTAAGGTGAGAATATATATTTACAAATTTGTTATTTTTTCCAAATGTGAACATGTGTGCAAATAAATTGTATCTGTTACTAAAAAAAATGTATATAAATATAACACGCATATTTAGACGCATTCCATGGACATGCAAAGTGATAAGTGTAATGAAAGCAAGTCAACAAATTAAGCAAAGAACAGTTAACGTTTGGTGTGGAAAATTGTCAACTTACAGTGCTAAACAAATAAGGTGTAGGGTCAGTTTTAAGCTATTTATAGAACAGATTCTTGATATATGAGAGTGACCTGTTTGAAACTTCTATTTAGACCTGTTTTAAGCTATTTATAGAACAGATTCTTGATATATGAGAGTGACCTGTTTGAAACTTCTAAGTATAATAGAGAAAACTGTACAGTATTTTGAAAATGATGGTAGTTATTTAATTTTAAATTTGTTCGAAATTTCAAATTTATTTCAAGCTAGAGATCCTCTTAGACTTTTCTGAAAGCATAGAACACTTATCTTTTATTATATTATCTAAGCATCAGAGACCCATAAATAATATTACTTTTCCGAGGTTTTATTTTACGGAACAAACCGGAATGGAACATTATTTTTGCTGTGGCAGCAAGTCCCTCAATAAAATGCCAGAATACTCTGTAAGCAGTTCATAAAGTGTGCTCAGTTTAATTGCAATTTGAAATTTGAATTTGGGTATTATAAATCCAAAGTCCAACGATTTCTTTGCAAAGAAAGTAAACTAGAAAAAAACCCATAAATAATAAATGTTGTTAAAACTAATGTGCGGCGCTCATTAGCCCCAGGCAAGTTGGCCAGAATAAGGGATGATGATGCTGGCAAATGAACTTTACACTCCAAAGGGTGCAGCCAAGCGAATGTGTGTGTGTGTGTGTAAATGTTGCAAGTAAGCATACAGATGAACTGATCAAGGGTTGCTGGTTGACGGGTCTAAGTAGTTAGCAGAAATTGTAGCTGGAACTACGAGTTATTTTGATAACTTTTTAAAACTCAAGAGAAACAACAACAACAGCAACCAGAAGGTAAAATCAAGTGTGTGTTTCGGGTCAAAGTAAATCAACGTGCTGTGGTTCATTTTATGGGGGTTGTCTCGACTTGTAGTACAAGTAATTACAGCCCTGTTTTTGCTCTTCCTTTTGTACTTGTAATTAGCATAAAACCCAACTAGCTGCGAGTGAGTGAGAGAGTGTATAAATGAGTGCAGCCAACGAGTACCCATCGAATACTGCCAAATCACTTTCCACTTGAACATTGATTGATGACGACGATCGTAAATCACACTTCAAACTCGAGTGACGTCGCCTCCCTTTGTTTGTTTCGAATCAAAAAAAATAGTAAAACAATGATACAGTGATATAGTGACACGGGCGCCACAGTGCCATCCATTGACAAAGCTACAGTAATCACCAATTAATGCGCATGCTAATACCTGAGGCGCCAAAACACAGTCTCCCACTACTCCCAGTTTTGGTTTCCAAGTCTAGCCACAAGTGCCTTCAATTTTTATAGAAGTAAAACTGCACTGCTTAATGCAGGTGTCCTGTGTCAACAGTGTGCACAAAAAGTCTGTCTACACATTAACTTTTTACCCTAGATTCAGTTAGTCAGACAGTCAGTCAGGCAGCTGGACAGATGTCCAACTCCAACGGACAAACAATGCCAACAATTAATGAGTGAGCTCGGGCGTCGTGCTCATAAGGGGAAGTCCGTCATTTCCTTTGCTTTAGCGGCAAACAAACTGTAGCAGTTACAAGTAGATAAACCGGTGTGTTCAGTGACTGACTAAAATATACCCTATAAACTGTTACAAATAGAAAACACAAGGGAAGAGGGAAATTACTTTGAGATGTTTCAGATAGGTATGTATAATATTTCAGAAATGTATAAATTATATTGAATAATGTACTGTACTACTAAAGTTCCTTTTAGAGTGAAACAAAATGTAATTTCTGTGTTTTAAACGAACCGTAAGCATGTTCTCCTGCATAGCATATACCCTTATCTTGTTTTTTACAGGATATCTGCCAAAGCATCGCGTGCCATTGCCATATATACTTGGTACCACATATATCTACCTAAATCATAACGGTTGCTTTCTGTCCCGTCGCTGTCGCTTTAACTGTCACTGTAGCCGTCAGAGGTGCCATAAAAAGAGACTTATAGCACACCCCGCGCTGAGTAATTCACGCAATTGTAATTGCAGCTAACTACTTGTTAAGGTTTTTCCTTTTTTCACTTTTCTTTTCTCTTTTTTTGGGGGTAAAAATTGTAATTTTTGCATTAAATATTTTTTATGCCAGGCAGGACAAAGGAAGCTTAAGCAGAGGATTTTCGCGGATTTTTCGCTAAACCGGAAGTAGCATTAGTGAGAGAAGAATAGGCGAATGGAAGCGTGTGCAAACAAGCCAAACAGTGGGTCTTATACCAATGCCAATCAATCGAACTATTGGCCCTACTGACACTAAACTACCCGTTACCCTATTCAATCAAGCCTTGTTTACATTAACAATAACTGGGCATGAAACCGTTGTTGTGTCGACATTTTAGCACCAACCTTCGCTTTCATTTATGCACTGCCAAAAGAAAGAACTAAAAAAGAGTGAAGAAAAAAATGAATTAACAAATATCAACCATAAATTACGAATGTCACATTCATTATGCACATGGCGCTGCATAATAATTAGGCTCGAAACTGGCGCTTTCGACTCTTTGCGTCCTTTACCCAAATATATATTTATGACCACTTGATGAACTGCACCCAGTTGGATGGGTAGTTTGACATTCAGTTTGGGGTTGAGCGCTTCCTTTCGTCCTGGTTGTGCTCATTTGCATAACAATCAACTCGTCGTTTGTGGCACAGCTTCAAGCTGCATTTGTTGCTGTTGATTTTGCCACTGCCTCTGACGTAACACGGACGGTCTGCAGTACGGTACGGTACGGCCTGGCAGGACACGGCCTTTGGAATTGGGGTAGCACCATCCAAAACTAATGGTTTCTATAAACAGGCAGCGGGTGTGAAGTTGTAAAGTTTAATGTATTGTTTGTCTAACAGTTTATTCATTTGGAAATGGAATTTCACGTTGTGTGATTGGAATATGAAATATGACTGTGGTACTCGGGGTAGAAAAGAGCACAGAGAATGGAATATCAGCACAGCATTCAACAAAAAAGCAGTAGCAATGCCGATATTATTATTCAAATGAAAACTGCATTCTTAATGAATCATGCTGATGTTTTTATATCAGTTATCAACTCAATTCTATTATACGCAAATGCCAGTTACAATAGGTGAAAGATTTAGAAAGCAAACGCAGTCTGAAGTTTAAATTAATTTACAGGATAATTCATTAGCATTATGACATTTTTGGAAAAGCGATTGAAAAAATTGAAATTATGAATATATGAAATTACCTTTAATGATTGAGTTAATTTAGATTTATTGTCTTGAATTAATTTAAAGTGTTATCTTTTTTTGGGCAGGCAGAAATTTTAAATTTATTTATTACAATTTATTCTGTTAGTATGTAAACCTAGATCCTAATGAAATTTGGAAACTATTAAGAATTTATATGTGTTTCTACGCTACTTACCTAAAAATGATTATTATTGTGGGTTCCCCATTTAAAAATCATAACACAAAGTAAATTCGAAGCACTTTTAGATATGTATCTCAATTCGATTCGCGTGTATCTAATATGATTTCTGATTTACATGTGTTTACATTCTGTGCGTACCACTTTTGGCTGCAACAATGTGACATAAAGCTGCTTAAATTTGACTAAAACCGATCAGATCGGATTAAAATCCCAATCACAAAACTTGCAATACATTTTACAGTTTTCATTCGCATACATGCTCACACAGATGCACACACACATATGCATACCTGCTTATCCTTGGGACGAGCATGCACACAAATGCGACAGATTGGCCAGCTCGGAGCGGCAACAAATGTAACAAAATACTCGAACGGCTGTTTGTTTATCCAATGTTTTTCGGTTAGATGAGCACACAACTCAAAAGCGAACAAGGTAGGGTAAAGAAGAGCGAGGATCTACCGTACAGTACTCTATACTCTATATACTCCCTGTGTGCGAAGGCAACACAAACACAAACAACACAACGTCACAGATTTCACAGATAAACCAATTCGAGCAGGGTAATGAATCGCTAAAAAGGTCGAGCAACTTGCTCGGCTTTGCACTCGTTGTACCCGTTAAAAAAAACAGCAACAACATCGTGTAGCTGCAACACCAAAGCGAATGCTGTGTGCCCTGTGAAAAGGGGTAAGCAGTAAGAAAGGGCACAGCTCACAGGACACGTTGCACGTGCACCGCAAAAGGGTTAAAAAATAAATTCGACTCTTCTTGATTTTTTTATTGGCAAATGTGTGTCAGTGGCAAAGCATCGACTGCTAAAAAGGCGTAAAACAATCAATTCGGCAAATAAAATTCGATTTGAGATTGGCACACGGAACTGAAACGACAAATTGGCACAGTTATGCCTGAATATGGATTATCTACATGATCATAATTTATGACAACTGTCATTTGCTTTATTTGAGAAAAGATTTCTAATATGTGGGGTTTTTAGACGCGTTCAACAGAGAGTACTGGGAAAGAGAAAGAAGATATTTATTTAAATTTATATTTTTTATTTAAAAAAAATTTACTTTACACATAAGTTACTTACATAGAGTTGGGTATATATTATATAGAATCTGCAAGTAAAATAATCTGTATATGGATAATTTGGATTCAACCAATTTTGTTTTATTTTCCACTAAGATTAGCAATCTAAAGATAAGAACTACATCAATAATCATAAAAGAAAATGTATTATACAAAAATATAAAAGGATCTGTAAGTAATGTTAAATTATATTTATTTTCAATTTTTACTTCATCTACTTTTAGTGGCCTTCAAGTTAAGACCCTGCTACATTGTTCAGTGGCTTGTATATAAATCGTACCCAAAGGACATGCACTTGACGCAATTTTTATTGTGTTTGCTCCTTGCACCGAAGCAGGCAATTTGTTTCCATTTTGGTTTCCTTATCGTCTTACGGCAATCGCTAAATTGTTTAGCTCAGATTCGCAGAGGCATTAGCATAGAGAAGGGAGGAGAGCAGAGGCAAAGAGATGCGTACTCGTAATGCCGTCATTGATCCTTAGATAGACATCTACAGCTACAGCTACCCCGTGACAACAGCCATGGAGCAATGAGCTGCTAGCTAATGATGCCAGACTGTGTCCCGCTCTTTGCTGCTTTTCCATACCCTCTTCTATCTTCTCATTCCTGCGTTATGGGCGATGTGTCCTGCTGCCCTCATGCATCCCTCAGCGCCAGTTCTGTGGAATTGAATGCAGCTTAGCAGCTCGCCCGCTGCGTATTTGCGCCTTTGTATTGGGTAAAGACCAGCACAACGACAATTTCCTGGCTATAATAATGATTATTGTAAAGATAAATCCCGACACCTTCAACAAAGCTGCACAAATGACAAACACAACGCGTCGCTGGGCAAGCGGCTTAGTCCACAAACAAAATGAATTCAATTCTTGTACATGAAAGTTGCATTCCATAGTTCTTGCAGCTTCTTATAGCTGCCACTTTCACGAAAAAGTTGCTCCTGTCACCCTTTTTCTTCTCAGTTTTCGAAAGGAAGGAAAATGTAACGGAAAATGTCAGTCAGTCATTCTGTCGGACGGAGAGTCAGTCAGTCGTAGAGTCGCAATGGCTTTTTATTTCGACTCTTGCCGGTTCATTCAACTAAATAATTTGAGTGGCATTCATGCAGGTCCACATCCACTTGGCTCATGTTTCACTCGTTTCATCGGCTGCTGTAGCTCAACCTTCAGCTCTTGTTCTTCTTGCTGTTGTTGTTGCTGTTGTACCTCTTGTTGGTTTTTGGGTATTGGTACATTCGTTTTGTACTCGTTCGTGTAATTCTGTGGCAGGTGACGGGCAATCTTCCATTGTTCAACTCACCCCATGTCGAATTCTAAGGGCGCAAAAATGCCCCCTACGATAAACAACTCACACACACATCTATACACACACAGTCACTCACATTGAACCATTCATTTTATGTGCACTGCAATATACAATATTTATTTGAATTTAAGTCTTTTGTTTGAAATCTGAAATCCGCACAGGGTTGTTTGCTTTTGGCTACCAGAAAAAATACAGTCTTAACAACAATTTGCCTTTGACTTTTCCCATTTCCATTTTTCATATCACTCGATTTCATAGCGTTTTTCGGTTTTCTTGTTCAACTTTATTAGCAAAAATAAATGTTAATAGTTTACAAAAATTTAACTTATCACGTAGGTAAATATAAAACCTGACTATAAAATGACTAGCCCTCATTTCCTTTCGTATATATCGCATTGCAAAACTATACTCTGCCTAATCCTGAACCTGTATGCAATTGTTTGACTCATCGTACAGTTGTTTAAATTTTAGCTAAAGCTTAAAACTTGTTAAGGATATAAGTAAATAGTAGTTACTCTTTTGCTTAGTTATTAAAGTTTTTGTTTATATGGCTTACTAGTTAGGTACATGGATGCTCTTACTAAATTTACATGGACAACCGATGTTATTATATAAAGCAAATTGAATCGATGCCAAGAACTTAAAGTGCATAACTTAAATGCACTTTAAGTGGATTTCATCAATTCGTTGATAGTCGCACAAACGAGAAATCAATTTGAAGCTGATTTTTGGTATGAAAATGTGGTGAGTTTCTATGTGATAAAATTGGTAAATCGTTTGTGCAACCAACTAAATGAATTTAATCAAATTGATTACTAAGTCCTACTGTTTAGCAGGGCTTAAGCAATCAATTTCGTGTTCACTTATTGCAAAATATCAACTGATTGTGAGTTGCGATGGAACTAAAACCTGCAAACATTTTTGCAGCTGCGTTGGTAAGTGATTTTTGTTGGTCTGTCTGTTGGCTAACAAAAATGAGTTACTAGAGCAGCCAACAGAACTTGTGGGCAGGTTAAAGTGCCATCACAAGCTGCACAGTGTGTCGAACATATCACCCAGAGAGAAGACTGACACCAAAGATGCCCCCAAAACTATGCTATACCTGATGAGCAAACTGTTTGTAGATGAGCTGCGGCTGTTGATGCAGAGGTTGCTGCTGCTGGACTGGCTCCTCCTGGTAGTCCTTCCAGGGCGGTGTTTGGGTGTAGAAACTGCTCTGATGATGAAGACCTGGCTCCGGTGTTGGCAACGCAGTTGCATTTGCAGCTGCCTCAAAGTTACTGCGAAACAGATCATATTTCTCCTGGGAAAAGTGACCTGAGGCAGTTGGTTCCGTATGAAGCTCCGGCTGCAGCTGCTCCTGCTGTTGTTGTTGTTGGTAGAAGCGCATACTGCTGCCAAAGTCGAAACCCGGCGGTTGTGCTGACTGATAATCCACTGGCTGATTTGACGGATATGCCAGATGCGGTGCCTGGCCGTGCGATCCATAGGGAAAGATTCTGCCGCTGCCGAACATGGGGAATGGCTGGGGATTCACAAAGAGTGCATCGAAGAGCTCTTTGGTGATGCGTTCTCCGCTCAGCGTAAAGTTCTGCAGTTTCTCCAGATCAAGATTGATTGCACCGCCACTCTCGAGCACCTGCTCCAGCGCAAAGATGTAATTGTGTGCGAAGCGAAGTATCTCGATCTTGGTCAGCTTAGTCTCCTCCGGCAACGAAGGCAGTGTTACCCGCAAACGTTCCAAAGCATCGTTGAGTGTGTGCATCCGATTACGTTCCCGATCGTTGGCCTTCATGCGCCTGAACTTCTTGATGCGCACCACTTGCAGCGGACTCCTCGAGCGAGTCACTCGATTCTTGCCGACGGCATATTTACGCTTCTGCCTCGGCGCATTCGGATCCTCTGGCGATTTTACTGGTGTGCTAGTCAGCTGTGGATCAAAGCTGTTCACTGGTGCTCGGCTATTCAGATGCTCCACCAGTGTGCGTCCACTGCGTGTGCTGTGATTGCTGCTGGTATCCAGTAGACCCACAAAGCCACCAGGCGGCGAGTTAGCCGACACATCCCAACCGCAGCCGCCGGCATAGTTTACCGATCCCAGAGCCGGGACTGACGACGTGGAGCCGACATGGGCCGTGCTGTGGTTGTAGTGCTCCTCAAAGTCCAGACGACGACGTGTGCTGGCATTCGCATCTGTTTCGAAGCTCTTCTCGTAGCCACTGTCGAAGGATGCATCGTCGTCCTCATCCTCATCGAACTCAAAGGACTGCGATGGATTGTAGGCATTGTAACAAGCGGACATTGTTGCGAAGTGACTGATAACTCTAATGATAGCTTAAATTTTAGTTGTTTTTGTAACTGATTCTTTAGCTATGCCCCGATTTCAATCACGCATTTTCTGTTTCCGTTTTGCCACTCAAAAGATTGCTTTTTTGTTATTCTGTTTCTGCCGTTAACCGTTTCGCGTGCCCGCACCAACTAAAAGCTGAAGCGGAGTGCGCGCTGGTTTTATGCCCATTTATGTGCTGTGGCCATTAGTGCGCAAGCTGCAGGCCCACAGAGCCAGAGCTGCCGCCTGGTAAGCCCGCCGATTTAGACGGCAACAACCCTCGGCGCATTGTCGTCGGTCGCGACGATGGCGGCGCCATGCCACAAATCCCAAAAGATATGCGCGCCGTGATTGTCGCTCGCTCACTCGCTTGCTCTTGCCCAGAGGGTTGCTTTCCGCACACACGCACACACACCCAGTTCCACACACTGCTGTACTCGCAGTCGCTCTCGCTCTCCGCTTTGCCAGTCAAAACACGAGCATTTTTTACGCTTTGCTAACCCGTCGGCAATTGTGAGCCAATCGGAAGGATGAATTTGTCTTATTATCTCTTTTGGTCCGACGATCAATCGATTAAGTGACGTAGGCAAGTTCAAAGCGGCATTCCACTCTCTGTTATCAAAGGCATTTTGTCACAACATTGAACTTGTGCCACTTCATTTCCATTTCAATTGTACTCGCAACTCTTTCATTTCGCAACTAAACCGCAATAATCACAACGGACTTACGCCTGCCGCTAAACGAATTATGGCCACGTGGCAAACAGACAACACTTCCTTCCTGCCTCCTTCCGTTAGCGCAACATGTGGAGTCTGTCTCACTGCTCGGCACGTGCCTTTGAATTGGGCTTGAGCTTCAGGTCTTTATTCTCCTTTTACCAGCTGGCGAAGTGCCTTTATGGCCAAGACAGACAGTATTAAGTGGCTAACGCCGGTTACTACTTAACAGCCCACACCCCTCTTTTCTCTCCAACTTGCCACTTCTCACGTGACACATGCCACGCGTGAATATGTTATGATATCCACGACAAATTGTCGACACGAGTTAGCACTCCACAAATTACTGCCTTAAATGCATACGAATTTGGAAGGCTTAAGTGTGCTAATTGTTGATCTGATTACATTTCGGAGAGTTTTTAATGCAAGCAAAAAATTCAAAAGTGTTTACCGATATCTTAAAATAAATATTAACCAAAATCATAGCCGTTTCCTATCTAGTTAATAAAATTCTTTAATTGATTGGCACTGCTTTGACTTCCTTAACATCCACATACACATATCTTTTCAATTAATTAAGTTAAACGACTAAAAGTCTAAGAACATTTCCACACCTTTTTTTGGAATCTCGTTTCAAGCAATATGAATTTTGAACTGATGGTTTCGTTTTTGCAAAAATGCTACCCGGCTGCGACCGCTTTGAATCGGAGATTATAACATTCTAATTGTTGTTGTTGTTGAGCACATCGACACATAACAGGTTAAGCTTTGAGAGTAAAGTAACCCAGTTGGAAATTCATTCAGTGGTACGTAAATTCAGTACAGCTGTAGTACAGAATTTTTCAGATTTTGGTACTACAGCCATCGTACAAGCAGAAGTTCTCAGTAAGAATTTTACGTTTTACAAGTGAGAATTTCCCGCTGCTGTGTTCCGCTAGAAGGTAGCAGTTTTGTGATAATTTTTTTAAGATGCCGCTGTTGTTTTTGCTGCTCAGAACTTTTTGACGCTTATAAAGAAATTCCCAAAATCAAAGGGCGCTGCTAAACTCCCAAATCCCATTAAAATGTTTATTATTTGGCTGTGTATGCAAATATAGATATTTTATATTAATTAGATTTTTATGATCACTTTAAAATAACAATAAAAATTAATTATTTATATTTTTTGAAATTGAAATGTAAGTTATTTTGCAAATAAATGTTTTTGGGTAGCAGTAAGTATTTGGGTTGCTAACACATTTTCGCTATCGTGTACAAAAACAATTTATATTATGTTAGCAATTGTTATATTGAATTTTTACAAGTCAATGATAACAATTGCCGATAAGTACGGCAGGTTGACTATCGAAAAGCGGTAACATCATTTATACATTTTTAGGTGTTGCTAAACAATTGAAAACTATTTTATGCATTTTAAAAATTATTTATTAATTTATTAAGTAGTTTAAAACAAAATAAATGCATTTTTAATGTTTTTACAAGTGAAAAGTGAAACGATCGCGGTCATCGAAAAATACTTAGGGCTGACAATGCGTATATCGGTTTTTCGATACATTTTCATTGAGATTGCAGCCCTTGCTTTGTGTATGTGCCGCGAGTTGATTGAAAAAATCTAAAAAGGTAAGTTTTACACATAATTTAACATTTAAAGTGCTTTAATTACATCCGCCTTTATAATTTATATATCAGGATATAACATTTTGTAAAATAAATAATCTTTTTATCAATTTTATGTCTGCGCGTGCCACGGGTGATGAAATTAAAGTTCGTCAATTGCGTCGCTAGCAAATGAGTCGTAACTATAAGAGCTTTGCAGATCTTCTCGGAGATATAAGTAAGTTTTATATATTGTTAATAATATGCAAATAATAAAAGTTTTAATCTCTGTTTCAGATGCAGTCTTCTATAGATGGATGTCGGCTCAAAGACGTTGGACCTTGAGAGCGAACTAGGTCGCGTTCTTCAATATTCTAATATAAATTTATAGTTATATCTCGTATTTGAAGAACACAGTTATACAAATTATATTATTTAATTACAAAGTGAAATAAAAATTTAATTTCTCAATATTTTGATTTTATCATAATTTTATGCAGGGGGAGGGGGAATCCTATTAAAATCCAACTGGAAATCTAGTAAGAAATCCAATTGGAACCCAGCTGAAAAAAATTTCCTTGTGCTACATTTTCCTTGTACGGAGTAGCGACGTTCTCACACAAAAGTGCTACAGCACGCCGGAACGATCTGTTGGTTTGTAGCAATTTCCCAGTTACTTTGATGGACATGCCCACGGGAAAACGAAGTCAGGCAGTCAGTGGTAGGGACTACTTCTGTGCGCGATATTCGCACGAAAAATGTACATTTCTGGTACTAATTTTCCAACTGGGAAGCCACTGATGCAAACTCTCTTTCCCTTTCCAGCTATAATTTTTAGACCCCGTAGACCACTTCAATCTCTACTGGCCCTGCTGGCATTTACCAACACTGCCAATTAACATTTACCCATCTCTAGCAGATACTATCGACAATTTACTTCATTTACGTGCAAAATTAACTAAATAATTTATAGCATTTATAATTGTTAGCGTTGCTACAAAATAATTCACAAGTTATTAAGTAACCTAAGCAGGCTCCCACTCTCTGCGCTAATTGCGCTCAGAGATCTCTGCCGCTGTTTGTGTGATTGTTCGCGGACCCCAGCAGAGCGCACGAACGGTTTGTGTGTTTGTTCGCTATCATATGTGGCGCTAACAAGGAGCACTCTCTGTTTACTGTTTACGTATGCTCACCCACTCTCCTCTCTGTATTTGAAATAAAATTACAGTCTGTCGCTTGCTGCTGATTCTGATCGCCTGGTGTTTCACACAAAGAAATCTTTAATTTTGGCCTATCACGGATTTTTTTTTGCTTGAACCGCTGCGATCTGCAGTGCCCAAAATCGTTAATAAATCTTGCTGAAATACCAGGCAAACAGAAAGACCAGCAGGTTGCAATGCAAAAATTATTTAACATTAACATTGAATTAACATTAACATTGACATTAACATAGAATTTACAATAACAGTGAATTAACATTAACAGTGAATTAACATTAACAGTGAATTAACATTAACAGTGAATTAACATTAACATTGAATTAACATTAACAGTGAATTAACATTAACAGTGAATTAACATTAACGGTGAACTAACATTAACAGTGAATTAACATTAACATTGAATTAACATTAACATTGAATAAACATAAATATAACATTACCATTAACATTGAATAACATCTACATTGAAATAACATTTACATTAACAGTGAACTAACATTAAGATTGAAGTAACATTAACATTATCATTTATGTCGCTTTCTGCTGATTCTGTTCGCCTGGTAAATCAGCTAGAAAAGTCTTTACTTTTAGCCGATTGCTGATGTTTTTCGATGATATAGGGAGCTCACGAGCTGTACATATTGTAACAGAAGTACCAGGCAAACAGAATTAACAGCTATGCACAACATTATTCTGCTTAAACTGGACTCTTGTAAATTCTGTTGTGGCTTACTGTGTATTTCTTTTCGCCTGAGAATTCAACTGGGAATTTGCATATTCCAGCTGTAATACCAAGCGAACAGAACTTTCAGTAGATCTAAAATTCAAAATTCAATCTAAACAAACTGATATCAGAGAAAGAGCTATGACTTAAAATATCCAATAGCCCATAGAATATCCAATAGCAAATTGTATAAAACTATTTTCATTACACTACTGTGCTTCCTGCGAATCAATTTCAATGAAAAATTGTCTGTATGATAAAAGAAAAATTTAAAGGATTAAATTCACCGGTCTGGCCCTCTCCCCATTCAAAATTCAACCATTTTTTGTTTATATACTTTCAATGTTTTTAATTCTTAAACTCTTTTAATAATTAAATTGGCTTATAGTAATATGTAAATCATTCAATACCAACATTAGCTTAACATGGTTAATTAGACTGTGTTTTAACTTCCGCGTCAAAAAAATGTAACACGTTGAATAGCATTCCTATTATTATTAATTTCTTTTTAATTCGACATACACATATACTTAAAAGTTTCATTCTAATGATATTGGAAACTTTTTTAAAAACAGTTCTTTTACATGAATATTATTTTAAGTGCAAAAAATCCTATGGACTTGAGAGTGAATTTCAATGTAATGCTCTTCATATTTCTATGGCCATAATAGGGCTTAAAAAAATTGTTTAAGGACTTGTAATCACACATTAGTTATTAGTTAAGCTGGTCCTTTAACAACGCTTATCGTAATTGAAATATTGCCATCGAAATTCACACCACTCGAGACACGTGTCGTCGCGGTGTTGCAAGCAATTGTTGTTTATTATTTTTGGTTGCGCATCGACAAGCTCAAGTGGCAGCAGCCGACTGGTCGCGTGTGGCTAATAGTAATTTTTGTGGATTCATAATAATGCGTATCAATTATACAGTTAATTGAAGTGAGTGTGCTTGGCTGAAACATTACAATGTAAAGTGTGTAAAAAAAAATAATAAAAAATTAAGGAAGCTGCGTTATTTATCGAATATTGTTGCCCAAGTTTCACACACAGCCCTAAGGCAGGAACGTCACAGTTTCGTAAACCAAAAAGAAATCATTGTATTCTTGGACTATGGCCGTATGTATATATATAATCACATCTAAGTCCTGACACAATGCGAGCCAAAGCAAATACTACATACGCTCCAGAAAATGCCTCAGGCTAATTGCATTCTAACAAGCGACGCAAATTCAATTTTCCGAGCTGTTTGTGTGCTCAAATTCCCGTTCTATTGTGTATATGTGTGTGTGTGCAACCCTAACTGCATTCGTTCCGAACACGTAGCCCTAGGCAGTTTTGTTCCGCCCAGAGAACTAGCCGATAATTCTTTTTTACTTCCTTAGAAGGGCACAATTTCCTCCTCATAGAGTGGATGCAGTTCCAGAGGCATGGCCACCTCCGGAAATCGATTCACAGTCACTGGCACAGGAATTGGCGATGACGAAGAGGAAATCGAGTCCGATGAGAGCTCAATGACATCTGAATCCCCAGTGACATGTATATCATTTGGCCGTTTTGAAGTCTTTGACGTCTTTTTCATAGGTCCCGGCTTTGGACCACGTCGTCGTTTTGATGTAGCTGGACCCGCTGGCTCTTCTTGGTCTGTCGACGTCGATGAATCAGATGTTATGTGCTTAAAGCGCTTGAATTGTTTAAAACGCGGCTTTGCCTCCACCGAACGCTTTGACGGCGCCGGCGTATCCGATGTAATGTGCACAAATGGTCGGACTTTTTCAGTCTTCAACTCTGAGGAGATTGAAGAGATGCTGCTGGTGTCTGTGTGAGTATGACTCCGTCTGCTTCGCTGGGCGGATCTCTCTTGCTCTTGCTGTGTCGAACACTCTCGATAGTATTCTCCAAAATCGGTACGTTTCACGAGCACACGAACTCCGCGCAATTTCTCAATGTGCTGCGTTGTGAGCTTTTCCAAACGGACTTCCCATTGGCGACTGAGACACTCTCGTACTAGTCGTGCTTTTAAACGAGTATTAGCGTCGATTTCGAAGCAGCTATAAATTGTTTTTTCAATGTAGCTCATAGGAATTCTTCGAGGCTTCACGCTTTTCGTGGTCAAGTCCTTCACTTGGAGTTGCTTTGTTTCCGTTTCCGATTCCGTATCTGCCTCATCGTATTCTGGAACTTCCAACGTTTTATTAGCGGTCACTGCATCCGTTACATTGGCCACAGCGTTCTCGTCTATGGACTCCTTCTTGAGCTGGAACACTTCTGTCTCCATTGTAAAATCAGAAGTTGTATGCGGTGGAGGCGATAAGTCTTTACTTACGCCAGATTGTTGCTCCTCGAACTCGTTTGCGTCATGCAAGGCCATCGTCGAGGTTCCCGAGTGCAGACTGTCCACTTCACTACTGCAGCTTAAACGCGTTGATCTCAAATCACAATCGTTCAGTGTTGACCCTTGGCATTGACTTGTTGTTGCTGTACGCTGCTTCAGACCCTGTAACTTTCTAAACTTGCTGAGGAGACTATTATTTTCCATAAGCTCAACATCGTTGTCTACACTTATCAACTCATCCTTTTCGAAGCTCCAAATGTCCGCAAATGATTGAAAACCATTTGTTTCATTGCTGTATTTGGGCTGTGACTGTAATACGTCTCCAAACGAGCGCTTCTGTGGACTCTGTGACAGCTCAGGCGATGGATGAGGTGGTTCCGGTTTAGGTTCAGGCAGTAACTGTGTGGCATCTGCTGCTTGTTCCTCAGTGGATTCGTTTTCTGCGGGTGGCAGTGTTGGAGAACGACGTCCACTTCGCACAGCTCTGTCCATGTCCGTGATCATAGCATTGGCCACCAGAGCAGCTGCTCGAACTCTAGTACGTCTTCCCGTTCCCGTGTAATAGGCCTCCGATTCGTCCGATTGCTGTTCCTCCTCCTCTTCGTCTTCAGAGACTATAAATATACAATTTTATTTAATGTTTATCCAAATTCTTATGAATTATAACTTTAGACCCACCTTCATCCCAAAACTTTCTTGTGTTTCGCTTGCGTTTTTTATCCTTAGCTGCATTTTCGAGCGCTGCCTTTTGAGTTGCTTCCTCATCTTCGTCGGCGCTTACTTCTACTTCTGCCTCTGCTGCGCCAGCCGCAATCTCGTATCCCTCTTCAATAGTGCCATAGTCAAGCTGTGGTCGATTCTTGTATTTGGCATAATCTATTTTCAAAAACTTCAGTCGATCATTGGCTTCGGCCATGTTTAGAGCCACAAACTTGCACTTGAGATCAGTGCTCTTTAACAGAGCGCTGCATCGTTCGTGCAAAGTGCTCCACTCCAGGGCCCACGAGTAGCGTTTGTTACGCGGCTGAAAGGCTACGGTCAACAGATCTTTAAGTATGCTCCGTGGTAGTCTCAGAGCTTGCAGTGCTCTGCAAATGGGGTCGTAGTCACCCACGGGTGCATTATGATTGGTTATGGCAACAATCTCATCCACATCAATCGTTGAGCTCAATAATTCGTATTTTATGTGATCGGCTTTCTCAAGTTTTGCTGCTGATCTACTAGAACACGATTCATCCTCTTCCTTTCGTTTCTTTTTGATGCGCGAGCAACGCTTTACTTCATTGTAGTTGGTACGCGTGGGATTGAGGTAGAACGCAGTAAGCCAAAACTCAGCCTCCATGAAGCCATGCTCCGTAAACACCTTTGCCAAATCAGCATAGTTTTCGGACAAATTATGCTCTAGATTAAGCATAAAATCTGTTGTCAGACCTGGATGATAGCGCCAAACTTCGATGGTGTTAAGCTTCTGACCAATAATCTTCAGGAGTAACGCAATCTTGGCAAACTGCCAGCCCCTAAAACTCTGTGGAAGTAAAATTGTAATCAGAATTTATTTATTGTTGTCAGAATTAAGCACTTACACGCTGTGCCAGCAGTTGATAAACGAAATCCAGCACCTTCTCATTATTGGGCACGTTCTGAAAGACAGGATCTATTTGCCTGTCTATTTCTTCGTCAACATCCAAAAGCGGCTTTTCATCATCGTCACAGTTCTTGTAGTTTCCAATGTTGCTGGCTCGATTGCCCTTGCAAATCTGCTGCTGATAGTTGAGTTTTAAGTTCACTGTATTCGGTACTGCATGACTATGGCGCTGTGACTCTGACTTCTGAATCTCATTGAGCATAAATTGCTCGCTCTCTTCGCGTTCGTTTATATAGCGATGCATTATAACCTTGAACATGTCAAATTGTGTCATAAAGTCGTGCTCATTGAGGGCCATTAACTCCAACAGTTGATTGCCTAAAACATAGCTAGTGTAGGCCTTAAGTATAACAGCGAATGGGGTTACCAAGCTCATGTCGAATTTCTTGAACACAATACTCTCGAAGAAACCATCCTTGCCAAGGCCCAAACGCACACACACCTGGGCAATTAGTCTCGCTGGTGTGTAGTCCACTTCATGCGGTGCTTCCTGCATGCTTTGAGCATAGAATCGGATGTTGTACATCTAAAATACAATATCATATAAATGTAGACCCTTTTGGTGGATATTCTATAGTACTCACCATGTTGTCTATGATATAACCCCGATTATCGTCTGCTACGAATACAGTCAACAGGTAGAAATGTCCCACGAGCGTTATGTAGGTTTGTTCCTGCTTCAAGCTCTCGCATCTGGCGCTTCCATTGCACTTTAGCCAGGCTGTGAGCACACGCAGTGACAGCTGCTTAACAGCCTCCCAGCTGCCTGCATCGAACAGCTTGAACAGTCGCAGTATGATGAGATACAAGCGCTCTTGCAGGAGAAACGTAACATCTGCAATTTAACAGGTTAGTGTATGTTAAGTAAAACTGTAAACAGAGAGACAAACCTTCCGCTGTGGCCGGTGGTACAGAGTGCTCGATTATGTGATGTTTATTTTGCCGTAAGTTGGCAAAGAGTTGCTGTAGATAAGGCACACGCCAAGGAGCAGTCTGGAAGTTGAGCATGTAATGCCAGTCGACATCGCAGAGTCCCTCAATCTTAGCAAATTCTGCGGTGCCCTTGCTCATATAATATAAGAGCATTCGTTTCAGACTCTCTGAGCAGCCAGCCCACTCCTGGCTGAACCACAATTGTAGTGTGTGGTGCGTAAGCACCTTAACAATGTATCTAACTTCATCTGTAATGGATTCCCGGCTGTGCAAACTACACACATCCCACCCGTAGATTAACTGCACTAGCCGATCATCGGCCATCAGCTGGTATACATCCACATCGCTGGCTCCCGTGTAGAAGATAAACATTTTCTGCAAAAGAACAAGTTCATGTATTTTCCAAATACCTTTAAGGGTTGATTGACAACTGCACGTACTGCGTAAAATTCGTCATATTGTATCTGTGAGGCGCACAGGAGAAACTTTTCATCATTTTGAGGCTCTGGCAGTACAATTTCCATCGCACACACTTTGCACTTCTTTGTTGATTAACATTTATTCACAATCAACACTTTTGAATATTTAATAAGTATTTTTAGATAGCTTATTGTTTGTCATTGCAAAAAGAAAACAAAACAAATTTTACAGCCGGCGAGATACATGTCTATTAAAGATGTGCGATGAGGAGCCGATTGTACGCAACGCTAATCGAGTACATATCGATACAAGCAGCAAAGTACCAGCGAGTGGTGGAGCAATTAGCTTTTGCCAGCGTGTAAAAGGCGGCAAATTTAAATGCTGTCGAACGACAATTGACTTAATTTTTATTATGTTTTACTTATACTATTACCGTTATTTAAATTAATTAGTAATAAATTTAATCAAAAAATTTAAATTATATATTAATTTAAACATTATTAAAGTCTCTCAACGCATTTAATTAAATGTCCCTCTACGAATCATCCCACATGCAAACTCTGTTGGTCACACAATAAGATTGCTTTTGTTGGCAGCTGGCATATGCAAAGTACAAACAAATTATTATTAGCTGCCAACAGAGTCTGCTACTTCATCTTACAATGAAAGCGCCAAGGGTATTCCTATAGAAATATAGCCATCATAGAGAGCAAATACATATATAATATATATATGTGTGTTAGGGCCAGTTGGTCAACAAGCGGGGCTTCAACGCGTGCAGCAGTGCATGCCTGCAAGCCAGCTGCGTTAAAGGCCAATGCTGGACATTGTTCAGATTTTTAGTGAACTCGTTAATGTGTTGAAAGTGGGGGGCAAATAATATTTTCCATGTAAATAGCGATTGATTTACAATCGCTGAACAAGCTAAAACACATGTAGCTGATAACATTATTTCTAACCAATTTATCAGAAGCGAAATCAATTAGTAACTACGTAAGAGCCACTGCAGCCTTATCGATTGAGCGATGTTCCTATGTTCTCGGTGTTCAGTGTTTGGTATTCTGCATAACCCATTCATTATACGCACAGGTAGCACTGTCAGTGTCATAAATATTCCCATCATCGTTTATTTGGCATCTCCGCTGCCCCGCCCTCTCCACGCACATCGAGTGGCTATCAAATGGCACACAAATGAAAACCTGTTGATATCCAAAAGAGACACACACAAACACACACACACTCACACACAGACATACAGCCGCATGTTTCAAAGGTTGCGCTTCAGTCGTAATTGAAGAAGCGTTTTTGAAGGAAATTGAAGTGTTGCAAAAAGAATGAAGCAACAACGGGCTGCGTGTGCAACAGCAGGCTAAGCCATAAATATTCATGAAGCTCTAAAAGGGTTTTTACTTGTACTCAATTCTTTGATTGTCCATGCTGCGGTGGCTCGTCCAAATTGACACTAAATGGAAAAATTGTATTGAACGCTCGTGTTTAGAAGTGTGGAAAATGAAAAGAGAGTTTGAGTTTCAGTGGAATGCAATTGCATGGCATCGATGAGTGCCCTCTTCTTTTGGGCACAACACGTTCAGTTTTAAATACCACCATGGGCGTTGGCATTGCCATTGGCATTGGCATTGCCATTGACATTGGCTTAGGCTAAAGAGCATGCACATGAATTTGAATGAGACGTGCTAAGACTCAGGCCCACGCATATGCTACTGGTCACAGTCCACAGTCCAGAGTCCAGAGTCCAGAGTTTAGAGGTTTGTCCCAACTCCCAGGGGATGACAAATAAACATTGCAAGGGCGCGCATGTGTGCCATCAACTTCAGTTCGAAACGAGTCCCAAACATAAAAAAAAACCGGGGACGCTTTGTTGACTGCCCCGCTAAGTAGGCAACATTTTTGGGCCACTTCCGTCGCGACGCGTCGGACGACACAATGCTAGTTTCCCTGACACGTCATTGTATCTAGGTGCGTGTGTGTGAGTGCACTTCGTGTGGCACATTCGGGTTTTATCGTGGCTTGGTTTCGCTTCCGTTTTGATTTATAAACGGCCGTCGCGACCGAGTTGCGTATCATTAACGGTTGATCAACAGGTTTGCGCAGTCATCCCGAGACCGATACAGACCCCGAGACCAAAGCTCGAGGCTCGCTTTTAGCAATTCGTGAGAGTAAGGGCTTGTGGCAGAGCAAGAGTAATCTATTTGCCATATTTGTGCAGTAATTGAATTGCAACAGAACCGCAATCTAGTTATAAAAGTAATTTCGCGTGCAAAATAATTTAAAAATAAAACTACTAAACAAAAACTGAATATAAAACTGTAACTGTAACAAAAACAAAGAAGGATTCAAGTGGTAATACACTCGCAACTGTTATTGCAATAACGGAACCTGTTGGTGGTTTCCGGCTTTCAAAAATATACATACAACAGAGCAGAAAAACGGCAAAGAGGTGAGTTGATTATGAAATGCTTTCTGTGAATTATAATTGAGTTTCAGCAGTGCAATAATTCCATTTGTGGTTAAAACACTTTTATAGATTAAATTTGAAATATAATAATAGATTAGACTTTTCCGTAAATATTTTAAAATATTTAAAAACGCCCACTTACTCAGTACGCTGTTTATTTTAGCCCGAATATTCTTAGACGTCATTAGGCTATTCGTGTAAATATGTTTGCTATGTTGGCTAAACAAAACGCAGCTCGCATTAAAAATTGAATGATTAGCCATACCCAGAAAAGAAGCGAAAGGTCCTTATGGCTGCGTGACATGTGCAGGACATTCGGGGCTAAGCATAACCCCATAGCAAAAAGTAGAAAAAGAATAAAATAAAGTATCTCCAGATGGAGCCACCACAATTTATTTGCACTTCTCTAGATATTCTGTTTATTTACGAATTTTCGTTGAGTTTTTTGCCTCAGCTCCTTGTGGCTGATTCATCGCTTTGCCGGCGATGATTTTTATTCAAATGCGATTCATTGTGTGTGGGTGGGCGTGTTAAGGCAGCAGCAGAAGGCTGAAAAAAACCTATTTAAACAAAATACTTATAGGCAAATGCCATCCTTTGGCAAATATTGGTGCCACTCGAAGCTCTCGCTACGAAAATAAATGCAAACCCGGACACGCCCCCCAAGAACTCCTCCGCCCAAAAGAAGTGTAAGAAGGAAACCGTTTTAATTTCGCCACGCGAATTCTTCTTTTTATGTACATTAAACGTACTTTTGTATGAATGGATATGTAGCGGGGGGTAGCATCCTTTGGGCACCTGTCTTTGTCACCGTTAGACATGGCCATGAATAATGCCATGCCTGACCAGTTGTCCAATGAATAATAGAGTGAGTCTCAACAGTATGAGACGCTGCTTGAAATTTCACTTGAATGCCAGCCACTAAGAAAGCCATAAATATTTTCCGTTAATTTCAATTAGAAGCGGTCCAAACGCGTGCCTTGTGCTCTCTGATCTGTTCTATTCTGGGCTGTGGTCCACTGGTTAATGTTACCATGGGGCTAATTTAACCGTTGCCAGGTCGAGTGTGTGGTCATAAAATTTGATGCGTGCCCTATCATCTATTATAATTTAACGCAAAGCCGCTAAAACTTTCATCTGGGCGTCAATCAATCAACGACAAGCACACAAATTAAATGCTAACTAAGACAGCATAAAACCAGCGTCAATCCCACTGCCAGTTTCATTCACACAATCCGTCAGCAGTCAACAGGCCAACGTTGGACACAAACTGAGCTGGCCATAACTTGGCCAATTGCAGCCCAAAACAGCACGATGACAATTCCACACAATTTAACAAACTTTTGCCCGTCTCAATTAAGTAGCCAACTGATTGAGACGTCGTTTAATCAGACACCCAATTCAGATTAGATAGCACAAATACACGTCGCTCCACATGTTGTCGTTTAGTTCAACGGGGAACGAGGAAGTCGAGTTACACGAAAGGGCTCTCTAAAGATATAGTGCTTTGGTAGCATTGGTATATTGACGGGGATTACTTCAATATGGCTGTAATTAGCGTTTAAAAACGGAAATGAGTTAGAATTTTGTGGCTGTTTAGAAAGCTCTGTAATTAAAGTCTCCTCTTCGGTTATACTTTTTAGTTGTTAGTTGATGAAACAGTTTGGAATACACTTTAAATTGCAGAGTGTTCTTTTGGCAGTTCTTAAAAAATTCTTGACGAATGCCAGTCATTTCTTTGTAAAGAAATTGTTTGCTACCAAGGAAAAAGTGGGATAATGACGCTTTTATAAGTCTACAACAAATTTAATCACAAGTTTAGCTTTGTTACAATTAGGTTTAAGGCCAAATCTTCTTAGAGCTTTAACAAATACGAAAATTTCTTTATTTTCTTTTTGGAAACTGTGCCGAACTCAATCTGACTACGATCCATTGTCCTCAGCTTTAAAATATATATATCCTGATTGGGTTGTTTTTACTTATATCACATAGAATATAGGAGTAAAGATACTAGATAATTTAAGCTTATTTCCTGAGTATTCTCAGCATTTCGTGTATATAAAGCCTAAGCTTCCTTATTTTCTATTTTATACTAAATCAATCAATTCGCCAAACTACTTATATGTAGTTTGCTGTTGCGTAATTCGCCGGCATGCAAACGCATACGAATAAGATCTTTTCGGAAAACTTAAAATTGTGGGTAGAGAGAAGAGGGTGAAGAGGGTGAAGATGGTGGAGAGCAGAGGACTGAGGGCGTAGCTTAGTGTCATACTGCGAACTCTGTCAAGTGAGCGCTGCGGTGACGCCAGAGTTCATAAGTGCAATTTTCAGCCACTTAAGTTGCTGAGCAAACATGGTCATAATCTTAGCTATCATTATGCCAGTAGCGTTTTAAAGCATTAGAAGTGGTTGGGTTCCACACACACGCACACACATACGCGTGTGTCTATTGGCAACTGTTTGATGGCTGTGCAATCCGCGGTACAATGAGACGTATGCGTATTATCATTGTAATGCTTGCTACCGCCTACCGTTAGCTCTTCCCATCTCTCCCCACCTCTCCACACCTCACCGGACCACACCTCTCACCACCTCAGCTCATCTGGAGCTGCAAGCAGACATTAATAGGCCATAAATTGTAACTGTTATGCGTTGTTGGCTTTTAACGCAGCAGTTGGCATTTGGTATGAACTGAATTCGGCTTCACCGTCGGGAGTTGAGTGCCGTGTACAGCGCGGTAGGGCGTGGGGCTGTCGTGGGTGTCAGATGGACAGCTAGGCAGCCCCACCGCTTTCAATTAGAGTGCTTATTTAGCTAAATCGTTACGCTTGTTGCTGTAATTTGAGTCGTAGGCGGAAATGATTGCAAACACCAAGAGGAAGAGGAACAGGGAACAGGAACAACAAAGCACGGCGGGCACCATCCGCACACGCTGTGAGGACTCCAGGGAAAACCTTTGCACAGTGGGCAGTCGGGAGCGTGTTACCATTGTACTCCACTCGTGTTTACACAATTCCACTTGTAATAACTTTTCCTTTATTCCTATTTCAATTTTCCACTTGTTCACTTTGCTTTTTTCAGAGACATGACCCAATTGAGGAGTCCCTGTGTGGTACTAGCGCTGCTCCTTTGCCTGTGCCTGGGCAGCTGCAGCCAAGCCAGCAACAATGAGCTGGCAGCCACTGGACTGTCCGACCAGGTGGTAGACCAGGTGAGCGATCCTGATCTCTACAACAACAACAAACGCGCCTGGCAATCACTGCAGAGTGCTTGGGGCAAGAGAGGCAATGATATGACTGGTAATCTGGAACTGGACGATTCTATTTATATGACGGGACACTTTGTGCCACTGGTGATCACTGACGGCACAAATACCATCGATTGGAACACCTTTGAGCGTCTGGCGAACGGCAACAATGTGGATCAAGTGCATCCAGGACAATTCTCGCAGTCGACGGAGGAGTTGGAGGACAACAACAATGACAATTCGGTGGAGAAGCGAGCCTGGAAGAACATGAACGTGGCCTGGGGCAAGCGACGACAGGCCCAGGGCTGGAACAAGTTCAGGGGTGCCTGGGGCAAGCGTGAGCCCACCTGGAACAACCTGAAGGGCATGTGGGGCAAGCGCGATCAATGGCAGAAGCTGCATGCGGGTTGGGGCAAGCGCTCCATTGCCAACTAAATGTGCTCGACTCGCAAACACTCTAGGAAAATTATACCCATGGATTTACATACATATGATACGATTACAACTAGTAAACTAACTGTGTATAACAACATATGCTAACGAATTAACTAACTTACTAACTAACTAACTAACTTATGTGCACTCTAGGTAAATGTTTTCCATAGAATTTTCCTTCTTGTTGCCGTCAATTCCGAAAATGTATGAAAGCGCTCGCCACAAAAAGAAAATCTAAAGAAAACTCAAAAGTAATTGTAATTTGTAATTCACACACATATATTTGTATTTGTATTTGTATTAATGTGTGTGCGTATTTTGTGCATATTCAGTATTATATTATATTAACCAGCGGTACTAACTAACTAAACTAGTATGCGCATTATACAACTACACAAAAAGCATTAAAACTCTATGAACTTTAGTAACAACCTTTAACTTAGTTAATGGAACTGTGCATATTTTTTAAATACGTATACATAACTTAACTAAATGGCAATTATATAAATGCAATTATCAACAAAAAATAAATACAAAATAAAACTTAAATAAATATCTACAATTTACTTGAAAGAAACTCAAGGAAATCCAAAGTTTTCCTAATTATTTCCATTGGCTTTGTTTTTGGGCCACTAAATAATTCAAGGCTTTAATTTTATTTATCATTTTGTTCAACTTAATTATTTATTCAAGCCAATTAAACAATTATTAATGGGCAGTATAAATAGTTCGGGGTCTAAAGTAGTTCCCTCAGTTGTTAGTGAGATGCGTTACCAGCCGAGATTCAGGGATGGAACATTGGTGCCACTGTCCTGGCCCATTGCCTTGTACCGTCGTTTGAACCACATTGTTTGGCCACTGGAGGATGGAGTCGGTAGCAGAACTATTTTACTAGAGAAAGTGCTGCTCTTTCTTGGATTTCTGGTGTTCTGTCAGCACAACGAGGTGGACTTTCATTATCTGATTGCCAATCGGAATGATATCGACAAAATGCTCACGGGGGGACCAACTTATCTGGTACTGGTCGAGATACAAATTCGTGGCTCTCAGTTGGCACTGAAGAAGAACGAGTTCAAACGATTACTACAGAAATTCTATGCCGATATCTATGTATCCCAGGAATCCAATCCAGTTATATATAACCAAATACAGCGACTGATGTTGCCAACGCGTCTTAACTCCGCTGGTTACTTAATGGCCTTGTTGAACTTTTGTCTGGTGCCGGTGAAGAATATTATTTATCATCGTTGGGATATGCTCTACCAGCAGGTCTATATATTCGACAATACGAAACTGGAGTATTTTGTGCCTTTGATTTGCCTGAATTACTGGGTGGGCATTATTATAACCACAATGCTCTTTGGGGAACTGAATGTTTTGGGCGAACTGATGATGCATTTGAACGCTCGTTATGTCATCCTAAGCTCCGATTTGGATCAGATTGTTCAACGACTGCTGGCAGTGGAAAATTCTACGGGAATTGCTGCCAAATTTCGCGGAGCTCTCGTGTACATTATGCGACGGAATGTGGCCCTGAATCATTTTGGTGAACAAATCGAAAACGAATTCAGTTTTCGTATTTTCATTTTGTTCAGTTTCAGCGCAGTACTACTTTGTATTATGGGTTTCAAGGCCTATACTGTGAGTGAAAGTAAATGTTGAATTTGAGTTAATAATTTAACGAATTTAATTGTAGAATCCCTTGGGTAATGTTGTCTATATTATTTGGTTTTTAGCCAAGTTCAGTGAGTTATTGGCCTTTGGACAACTCGGCTCCATTCTCTACAAAACGGTATATAATACTATTTAATATATAATGAATAACTATTTCATTACTATTGCATATTAGACGGATGAGTTAAGTGTCATGTATTACACTTGCGATTGGGAGCAGATTGTTTACAAGTCGAATATTGCTCAGGAAAATGTAATACTCATGAAGCTGGTCGCTCAGGCAATTCAAATCAACTCAAGACCATTTTCTCTTACCGGTTTGAAGTATTTCCGTGTTACTCTGAGTGCTGTTGTGAAGGTAATTAGTTTTAAATTATTTTAAAGAGCAACTTTTATTTTTAATTAATTTCAGATAATACAAGGCGCTTTCTCATACTTTACATTTCTAACCTCGATGCGATAACATGTGAAAAATTCTCAAATGGAGTTAAAATGAGTATTCTATTAGTATCACTCTTTATAATTGTCAAATGAATATTTAAAAGTAAAATAAATGCGCGCGCAACTGTGTTTCATAGCAACCAGTTTTCCAGCAACAACATTAACATGTGGTTATAATGGGATATAAAATTTAAACAGCTGACACGATAGTGGGAAAATAAATACTATTGCCGGGGAACATGTGTGCTTTTATCGATATATCGTTGTCATGTTTGTCACATGTGTACACACTGTCAAATTCCGCCAATTTGCGGCATTACTTTAGGAAACTGCTTTAAATCAGAACAAAATCATGAATTTCTCAGGAAACAACTGGTAAAAAATATTCACTGATTTAACAAATAATACAATATTGTAATATCAAATATCAAATATCAAATTAAATGTTAGCAGTTCGCCACAGTATCGTAGTCCCTCGGTTCAGCGCAGGCTACCGTCGCAGATGTCCCCTGTCAATGTTCAGGAGAGTCTAGAACTTCGTCGACGGCGTGCAGAGGCCAGAAACTATTTTAAATGGGGATTTATTAACATGGTGCTTCTGCTAGTGCTGGCATTTGACATATGTCAGGCATGCGTCAGTCAAAAATCACTGTGGTATCGCGCGGAGTACACAATGGGCGTGCTTGTTTTTCTTAGTGCCATCGCCTGCTTCGGCAAGTACATTTGGTGGCTAATTGTGGATAGTGGACCGGTGTCTGTAACTGAACTGCAACGCTGTCTGCTGGACGAAACTCACGGTAAATAAATACAACCAGCAACTCTTATCAATTACTTATGCGTGTGTGTTGTAGACAACTTGAGAACTCTGAGCAAAACGCCCAAACCACGTTTCTACGACATGGACTCCGATGACAATGATACCGGACCCATCATCAATTGGCACTCATCGTTCGAAGACAGTCGCTGGGGCACAAAGTCACCCCGTCGCAGTCCCAGCCCAACACGCACCCCGCAGCAGCAGCAGCAGCAGCAGCACTACAACAATCAATCCTATAACTGCTCAATGAGCGGTGTCAATAACTCACTTAATGCCAGCAATCTCAGCAATGAATCGGCTTATATGTCGCCATATGCTGAGGTTTGCCGCGACGACTTTCCTACTGATGTGCGAAAGCTACCAGCTTTGATGAGACGTGCCGAGCGTGAAAGGGAACGCAGCTATGCCGAACAGGCGGATACCTCCAATGTGCAGAGTATGGACTCGACAAACTCCTTTTGGAATTACTGCAATAATGCGGCTTACATGCTGAAACGATCCATTTATCAGCTGGCTCCAGCGCCAGTAGCCTCCACAGAGAATGCACCCACATCCATTGAGGAATTTGGCATCGTTCAATTCAAGGACAGCAACTCGGAGGTCATTAAACGTATCTCCACAGTCAAGTTGACGCAATATTTAAGCAATCTCAGATATGTAAGTATGGAAATCTATAAAACATGTGAGCTATTTTACTAGTTTTACTCTTTTTCAGTGGATTTCTACTACCATATTGCAGCGTTTGGTCAGAGAGATTGATCATATGGACGAAGTGTTTCGCCAGCGTGGATTGAGCGATTTGAAGATCGGCGCTGTGGGACTCGAGCGTCTGCGCAAGATTTCAGAGAACCAACAGTTCGTGCAGAGCTGTGCACCTATGTTGCCCATGCTGCTGCCTTTCCTGGACACATTCAACAACCAGGAGTATTTGGTGCAGCGCATCAGAGAGCTCTCGCAGGGCTCCTGCATTGGCGACTATCGCTGGAACTCGGGCAAAGCTCACAATGGCCAGGAATGGGGAGATCACTTGCCAACAGATGCTGCAGTGAGTGCGCTTTATGAGTTTTCGTTTTCAATACCAATATGGATTTATTGCCTTGTTTTGCAGATACTTTTCCACCTATTTTGCGTTTATTTGGACAGCCAATTGATGCCACTGCCCCAAGGTGGAGGCCGACCCTTTCACTCGCGCTACGTGCTCACACGCGAGGAGAAGCGCTCCACAAAAGACATTATAAATGCGGTTAATAACAAGGCGCACTGCGCCATACTCATTACCAACTATCAGCTGAAGCCAAAGTTCAATTTCATCAGCGAGAAGGAGCTGCACAATTGTGCCTACGATCGAAACAATTTGTTTTACGTTATCATACAGTTTCTGATTTATATGCGCTCACATCAGGAATCGGCGCTCGAGGGCGTCAATTTGGGCAAGAGCGGAATTAACGTTATGTGCGTCATCGAAGACTGAGAGCAGCTGTAGCTGCTTGTGACTTGAGACTTGACCTATCCAATTAAGTGGTCGTTACTCTTAAATTATATTTCTTATTTGTACTGGTGTTTAAGCGGCTTGTTATACAAACTGAGCTATTAAATTATGCATTGTAATTATTAAGTCAATTGCCAAGACAAGAAACATACACACACATACATATCCAGCACACACATGTAAACAAATTCGCGGTTTTTGTGGTCGTAATGCATCATCACAAAAGTGTCATGTGAACTTTGCAAAGCATACCATTCATTCCTGTTCTCATTCCCATCTACACGTTGTTGTTGCCTTTCCCTTTGTGGTCATTGTGGTCTGCGCTTTGCCAACAATTAACTTGTGCCTTGGATGTCATCGAAGTCAGCTGGACACTGACCGCTGCTCGTGCTCCTCCTACTCCTGCTGCCCCTGTTCTACTTCTGTGTAGGTGCACAGGTGCAGCACTTTAATTGCTTTTTCATGATTTTCAATATTGCGCTGGTGAATGGCCTGGTCGCTCTTGGACAGTCTATAGACTCGTGTGCAGTTCTACCACGCTAGGGAGAGTGACAAAATTAATGGTTTCCGGCCAACGGGTGTTGTCATGAGAGAGAAAATGCTGTTTTCTGGCCAAAAGACTGAGCGGCATCATGTGCAAGTGAAACTGCTCTCAAACACAAACAGTGTGAATGAATGGTGCTGTAACAGACACACACACACACACTGGCAGGTATACACACACACCCACACATACACAACATGAACTCTTGACTGCCTTCTTCTGGTTGCATACGCTTAAGACGGTTTGGGTCCTTGCAAGGACCGTATTACCATTTTTCTTGGCCATGCTCATTTCAGTCAGTGCTCCGGTTGCTGTTTCTGTAACAGTTTCAGCTCTTTGTTCATTTGACGTTGAATCGCTTGGTCGGTTATTTTAATGCCGTCTTCTTGTCCTTTGTCCTGCCTCTGCCCCTGTCACTTCTCCAGCTCCTCTCTACTCGCTTCTCACTGTCGTCGTTGTCGTTGCTGGCACCTCGAGTGAGTAATGTGCTTGGGTTGTCAACTTTACACTTTTATCCCTCGCATTATATTTGCTTTACCTCCACAAACACACCCTCTCTTATACACACACACGCCCTCCCCTTCACACCCTGCACCATGGAGGGTGATATGTTTTCTTGATACTTTTTCTCAAGTTGTAAATTGGCTTAAAAATAATTTGTCAAAGCATTTCAGCGTACGGGGATTGAGATTGGGTTTGGGATTGGGTGGGTGTCTGACACTGGGTGTGGGTGTGTGTATTTTCTCTGGCGACACAGGCAATGCCTATGGAACTGAAGCTGTTCGCTATTTTCTTGCCAAATTGTTTGGACCTTCATGGAGTGGAATTCTTTTAAAGAAACGCATGTGCGCGTCTTCATATCCAATTAGAAAAGTTTTCCTTCGACTGCAGCGTAATTGTGTTGATTAGTGCGGCTCGCTGGCTGCTTTGGCTCCCTTTTGGCTCCCTTTGGACTGCCTTTGGAGCCCCTTGAAGCCTCTTGGACCCCCTGTCTCCCTTTGGCTTGGCCTTTCCACAGGCTTAACTTACAATTCTCAATGCGAGACAGTTCTCGCTCCTGTTTTAAAGGAGCTCAATAGGCCTTCCTTCATTTCTTTGGCCGACTTACACGAAACTTCGATCTAATATTATTCCTCGAGTCACTTTGTGGGTCTCAACGAATGCCACCCACTCCTTTACCTCTATTCTCCCCATCTTCAGCCCCTTCGAGATATATCCTAGCCCTGCTTTAGTCCTGCAAATGTTTGTATACAATAAACTGGCTAGTGGCAAAGCTTTTACTTTTCGGCTTTCCTTCTTTCTGCTTATTTATTTTCCACTTTTGTGTGCCCTGTAAAACAAACCCAAGCGAGTATATAAATTAAATAAAGTTCTTATGAATAAAACTTTCACAAATTATATTTCAAACGCTTTCCAATCTATTTTAAAATAAGTTAATTTTAGGTAAAGAGTATTTTATACAAATTGAGTCAAAGTTTTTTAACTTAACAGCTTTTCTTGGCAGTCTAGAGTATTTGGCAGTTGAGCATTTGCTTTATTGGCAGTTTTTACTTGTTTTCCATCCACTTTTCTGGTTTTTTTTTTCTGGGGGTCACATTAATGAACAAAATATTTTCCCTATTATGCGCCAATATGGTCGCCCATATTTCGGTTTATTTAATTTTGCGCAAATAAAACGGAAGTGGCATTTTTATTTTTACCATCGTCTGGGCTCCCTTTGCTTTCCATTCCTCTATTCCTTTTCCACTCTAGGTCTTGGTCTTGGTCCTTGTGCTCGATCCTGTCTCATATTTGTGCGCGCTCCATAAAATTCTGATGTGAAGCCAAACAAACTTGCGACAATGATGATAATGTCGATGCTTAAATGTTGAACAAATATTTGGCGTACTTCTAGTTTTTTTTTTTGCTTTTTTATTTTTATTTTATTTTTAAACAAGCAATAGCAATTTGTGTAGTTGCCGACGAGACGACAAAGCTTTAAAGAGTCGTCGACTTGGCTTGCTTGACTCTATCTCAGCCCATTTCCAGCTCTCTTGGCCAGTTGTGAGTTTTCCCAGGCAGTTGCCACAGCTGTTAGCTGAAAAGCAAATTGGAAAGCAGGAGGCACTGGAGGTTTTCAACAAAATGGCCATCATTTGCTTTTGCAGTGCGACTCTTGTGCTATTTAATGGCCAAAATGGGTTTTTATGGCAACAACTATTGGGGGGGGTTTGAGGCCATGCAGTTTGTGTATTGACCACGTGGCTAATGCAAGGCCAACTTGAGATCGAATCTCAGCATTTAAAATAATAATTAGAAGCCACCAATGAGAATTACTGCAGCAGCAGTAGCAGCATACACCTGTACTCAGGTGTAATCACTAGGGTGTATGTGTGTGTATGTGTGAGTGATGATTGCTGCAGTGCAACCGCTGCTGGGCACTTCAGAGTTCCATTCCATTGCTGATAACTTACGCAACTAAGCTCTACCAGTTGCTGAAGCACTGCGGGCCACCACTGGACATTCGAGGACTCCAGGAGGGTTGTAGAGTTGGGAAATTGGCTAGCTGGGAGCATTTGCATTTAATCGGATTTGTTGTCCAGATTACAGGTACCAGGACACAATTCTGATTTGAGCAAAAACCAGCACAAAAAGAACAATCACTTGTTGTGTAATTTTCCATGCATAGCTGGGTGTGTTCGAGTGTGTGTATGTTTGTGGGTTGATGTGTGTTGACCACAACCACTGGCATGACAAATTAACGTAGCTGCCAATCCTAGTCCGAACTTGTTGGGACTCCATATTGATCCCCTTGTTGCTGCTCTTACGACCATCTGTTGTTGGCCATTTAATACTCTTGAGGAGCTACTAATAACCGAAGGGAGCCACACTGCTGCCAAGAAACTGCAGGCCACTTCAGTTAGTCCGCAGTAAATTGGTAGTTGGTCAAGAGCTCAAAGTACAGCCAATAATAATCTAGAAATAATTAGAATAAATTGTTGTGGTACTCTAATTTGTGTACTTTCAATTTAAGACCTATATAGAATACATATTATCCTACAAAGAATATTTTTTTATACGCTGGTATTTTTAGCATTTTGGTTATGTCCCTTTCGTTTGCTGCTCTGTGACAATTGTGCGTGTAGGTAGCAAACCGGAAACATTGTAAGCATTTCCGCTTTATATCAAATATAAAAAATGACTGCTTTTAGACATGTTTGACAAAAAGTTGTACATCAGATTCACACACACAGGCGCACAAACAGACACACAGATGGATATTAAAGGAGGGAGCTGATATAATTGCATAAATCAAACTCAAACATGTAGCATGAAAAATCGCATTAATTTATCTGTTCACTGTGCATGCAGCCACTGCCTATGGCACACCCGCCACACACACACTCACTCGCACACCCGAGCACACACACACAGATAGTTCTATATAGAGACTCTCATCCTATCAACCTTCTCAAAGGCGCTGTGTAACATATCCGCTTATGTCAATTTTTTTACTACATTCGCTTCTTGGAGTGGGAGACACATCATCATCGTCATCGTCATCGCCATAGTCGACGGCATCATCAACGATGAGACGAGGTCCTTCTCCTGATCGTCCTGTTCTCCTGCAGCCAGTTGTCACTGTCAGTTTTGGCTTCCAGTGTTTGTCACAGCGCTGTCTGTCTGTCTGCCTGTCTGTCCCTCTGTCTGTTTGTCTGGCTGTCGCTTGGTTGGTTTGTTTGTTTAAATGCAACATTTACTTTATGGATTGTTGCTATATTTTTTCTTCAACTTTCAACCCGAAAAACACAGCGTATAAATTTCACGTCAATTTCTATACAGTTGGAGCAGGAAGAGGAGCAGGGACTGGTTGCGGGAGCTGGAGAAAGAGCTCAGCTGTGTGAGCCCTTGACTGATGTGGCCCTTCACAACTTTGCTCCTTTTTAATAACTTGCCCACACACATACACAGACACACAAACACTCACACCCATACACTCACACGTATACGAACACACACTAATGCGCTAATAACCTGGTTCTTGTGTGCGCTTTAAATGTCCTCTTCATGGTACATAGTTTAAAATTCTTTATAATTGGATTGCTCCATCTAAAGCTGGCCACGACTTTGGGCCGCACTCCCTTAACCTCCAACTCTGTAACCCCTTGGGGGCATATTTTTTATGGCCACTTTGGACAGAGACGCAAAGACCGTCCTTTTGGCGCTTCACCCCGCGTTCTGCCCGACCGTGGCACGTCAAAAAGGATTTTACAGTTGACGCGTACAAACCAAAGACCTAGGGTCGCACCGCACCGTCTCCCTCCCCAGTCCAGGGCGGCATGGTGGCCCTTTTTTTTGGTAGCTCGGCCCAGACGTGCTCCTCTTGGAGCATAGGCTGGGCATCCGGTAACCGGTATCCTGTATTCGGCATCCGGCATCCCACACATGTGCGGCTCTTGAAGTGATGATATGTTTCATTTCACACGGCAACCTAAGTTGGCAATCCTTTCGACCGCACACAGAACAGACATATGTATGGCAACGCCTTCTCCTCCCTCTACCAACCCCAACCCTACTTGGACTGAGATTTATGTTTTCTTGTAAACAAAATAACGGACATGCTTGAGGCTTTTGGGCTTGAGAGGTGTAAAGGTGAACCAAGCATGAGCTCACATCAGGATTAGGCGTGTTCCGACCTCTGTATTCGATTTTTCCTTCGATGCGTGTTGATATGACCTCGCGATTGGGTGTGGGCATCTGGAGCATGGGAATTAATTATTCAATGGATTAGAGAAGCTGAGAAATCGTATTTCCAAAGCGTTTGCTGCAGCTTTTAAAGGATTGTATGGACTTAAAGGGTTTCCTTTTGTTAAGCAGGTTTTTTTTGCGAAATAGTCTAATTTACTGGCATGTGTGAAAATAGGTCAAACACTGTGTATCTACGACTGTTTGTGGTTTGTATATAAGTGTATTTATTTTATCTATACGTTTGTGTTCTTAATCATAATACAATTCAGTTTATTTCAAGTTTGCTTGTCACGAGAAAGCAAATTAAAGAGGAAGTGTTAAGATCACTGGGGAATAAATACATAAAGGATTTGGGAAGCTGCTTTAAATATTCACAGAAAGAGAGAGAGCCTAGAGCATTCCAGTGTTCAGCACTTTTCATTGTCTAATTAAAGACAAATTGAGACTTTTCTTTTGTTTCGTCGTGCCAAAATTGTTGATTATCTTTTTATTTTTGTTTAATGCCGCATATCATCAAGCCATAATTATGTAGGTATATTAGTTATATTTTAGTTTAATCTAACTATAAATTGGCTTCAAATTATGTCTAGACAGGGACCCAAAAGTGTGCCTCCCGCATTTGAAGCATACATGTTCTCGAATTTATTATGCCGCAAACGTCTGGTGAAAATGAGACTTGAGACTGAGACTGGGCTTTAAACAGGCACTGGTATTGGGCCAAAGCACTGGGACAGGGACAGGGCCAGGGCCAGGAGCTGTGCCTGAGCCTTGGGCTGCCTCTTGTTATCCTGCCACATACAAATATTCTAATTTGCATATGTTTAGCAAAACACTCAAAAGTTCGTATATGTGTGCAAAGTTTGCTTGAGGGAAACAAGGCAGATTTTTATGGCGGGGTAGCATTAAAAACTCTGGCAACGCCACGGCCAGAACAGCAAATTATGCTGCCGCTGTTCGACAAAAAGGGGGATAGGTTTGAGGGGGTGCTAGCAAAAACACTCATACGCACTGTGGGCGCCACAGGTGGAAGGCAGAACTTGAAAGAAAGCGGTAAAAAAATATAAGAAAAAATGAAATTGCCCAACGAACAGCATGTCAAGCGGAAATTGCGCAAAAGAGCAAGACAGCGAAAAAGGGATAGACAGAGAAAGCCCAATAGCTGCGGTCTAGCTGCCCCACTGCTTCAGTCAAAATCTTACCTGGTGGTGGGCCATTTAACATGCAGGATTGCTGCCGGTTTCTGTTTCAGCCAAATGTTTGCCTACCAGTTTTGGCTAATTGAGCAAATCGGTAATCGGCTCTGGCAGCGACTCGCTTCCGGTACAAGCAACCGTAATTATAAATCAATTGCTTGAGGTATTTGCTTTGAATTTAACGAATCCTTATACTGAAACTGAATCTGTAGCTGAAGCTGAAACGTTGTCGTTGTCGGTGTTGGTATTGGTATTGGTTTTGGCCTTGGTATTGGCATAGGCACTTGTATTGGTATTGGAAACCAACTCCATCAGCGTCAGGGACAGCGACAACTTCGAGTTGCGTGACATTTGGCAAATCTCCGAGGCCATTTCTGTTTTTTCTCTGCCAGACACGCCCACGCCTCTGCCCTCGATGAAACTGAACCGTGCCATTTCTACACATTCGCACCGTCGCTCTGTTTGTCGAAGTTTCTCTGCCTCTCGGTTTGCTTTCAATCTGTGCTCTGGTTACGCTGCGCTTTTTCTTATTCCTTTTTCCCCCTTTTTTTTCAATTTCTTGTTGAATTTATTTCATGCAGAAAAGCAAATTTCATAACTTGCCACCTCCCGCACGGCGTTGCTTTCAACCACTCAACTACTGAGCCAACCGAACCAACAGGCTTTCCTTTCAATGCTGGAAAATGCTTCAATATTCTTGAATTTTTTTCATTTTATGTGTTTATAGTCGAATTTGATGCGTTGCCTTTGGCTGGTTTACTTTGCAGCGAACTTCTTGTAAATATTTTTGTATGTATTTTTCGGTGTCCTGGCCGCAGGGCTGACATGCCTCCTAGACCCCCACCTGCTGGCTGATCCTTATCCGATTTATGTTGTACACACAAACACACACATACACACATTTATATTGATTTGAGGCTAAAAGTCTCCCAAAAGGCTCAAGCATTGTTGTTTGCCCGTGGCGGCTGTGCAAAATGTTGCTGTAAACGTTTAATAAAATATGATTTCAATTGATTCGCAAGTCGCATTTGAATCAAAATGTGTGATATACTCATAATTCGCTGCTGTTACGTCCCGTCTGCTGGCTCATCCTCTTTAGCCAATCAATAAAAGGAAAGTGCTCAGAGAACACAGTCTCGATGATCTCTAGAGGATAAATGCCCATTCAAAATCCAGTTCATGTCCCATTTTCTGACTCGGTCTGTCTGTCTGTCTGTCTGTTTGTCTGTCTGGTCTTGTCTTGCCTTGCCTTGTGCTGGGCCACAGTTATCCGCTTAGATCACTCAACTAAAAAACTCAATTTGCATATTAATATTATTTGGGTTTCGGTTGTTTGGACCCCGTTTCCTATTTCACATCGTTACACTTAGACCCGTTTGGTCCCTTTATCAAACAAAAACAACTACAGCAACAACAAGAACAACAAACTTTCTAAGCAACAGTAGTTGAATTCAATTTGTTGTGCTTCAACGCCTCTCTGCTCTTTGATATGCCCCCTTTCTGCTACTCTACCTCTCTCTCTCTTTGTGAGCATTCCCTGGAGCATACTTTTAGGCACTAGTTGAGAGAACTGTGCTCAATATTAAGTGGAAAATCGAAGAGCTAAATAAACCAGAATGCGTTTCACCTGAATAGAGACTGCTCTGGTCATAATCAAATATGTTAAGGTTTTGTTATTGTCAAGAACTGCAACTGCAGATTTGATAGAGATTAACATTCAAATAGCTGTGATTTATGAAAATGCCATAGCATTCTGGCAAGTGGTAAGTGGAAAATGTTAAATGGAAAGTGGAAAGTGGCTAGTGGCAAGTGAAAAGTGGTATGTGGAAATTGGTATCTATTTCTCCAACTCTCTTGACTGTTTGCCGACTGACAGCTGCAATCTAAAAGATGTTTCATAATCGCAAAGCGTTATCGATATATATACACAACTTACAGTACAAGTTCTCTAAAGTTAACTACAAAATAAAGTTAACTAACAAATATCTAGAGTGTTACTTAGAGCTCTAATTTAAAATGAAGAGTTATCATAGCTTGTGTAAAAATAAATATCTTTTCAGAGATTTCTTGGCCTTAAATTGTGTTCACTGCAGACAGGCTTCACTGTAGTATCGTAGCTGGCAGTGATGACAGAGTGCCTGACTGTCATAGCGATACTGGCATACTTACCATGACTATGACTATGAGTGGGAGTGTGAGTGTGGGTGTGAGTATAAGTATGAATGTGAGTATTCGTTTGGGTGTCTAGCGAGTACTCGCTGCACAATAGAACATATAAATCGGCATACATAAAATGTCGTTACAAATATTTTATAACAGGAAATCCGTTATTTATACGCACATTGTGCTAGCTGATGGTGATGTAGTGGAAGCTGGAAATGAAGATGGAAATGGAAATGGAAAAGTAGATGAGAGCAAATGGGGCTGGAATGTAGTTGGGTGGGGATCACTTGGTAAATATGAATGAATGTTGTTTGCATGTCACCAGTTCTCCCTACATCTCAGTCATTTCACCCCCCCACTCCGCCCCTTCGCCCATTTATATTCACCATCCTCTGTAGGAAAATCCTTATGAATTGACTACAATTTTATTTATTATTACTCGTTCTATTTGCCGCTGCTTTGGCATTTTGTTCAGTTCTCCTCCACTTTGCTCTGCAGTCTCCTCTGCTCACCCATTGGGTACATTGCAGATTCAGACGCATTTCTATGGCACTTTCGACTTGTTTTGAGCCATACAAAATGACGTTCCCAAGGCAATTCCGTTATGGCTCACAATCCGCAGGCAAATTGCAAATACTCAATTGATATTGGCTCTCTTTCTGTATTCTTAACACTTGTCAAACAAAAGAACGTAACTTGATACCTATCAACAAGGAAAAACAAGCGGAATGCATAACATTGAATTTGTTTCCCAGCTAATAATTGGCCTAACAATCTAATTACGTCGACAGCAAATTGGCAACTGCAACCAGATCAAGAGATTGGGTAGCAGACCCACCCAAATTAAAATTTGGTTAGTTTAAAATGAATTTAAGATTTAATACTTTGAAAATCATTTGTATACAAACAAAAGTTCTGTCTAACTTCAAGGCTTAGCAAAAATCAATAATGATTCAATTTAAACATAGGAAAACTAAAGGGTATTTCATGCGCTAAGCATAACATATTATATTCCAAAAATATTGTATTAATTTGAAATGAAACCGCTACTTAAAATCAGTTAGCAACTTTATTCTCTGCACATACGACGGCTGTAAGCATATACCCTATTGACAGCATTTTACAGGGCATAACAAAAGCAAGGAGTAAAGATGCTTGGCTAAACCTAATTAAAAAGTTGCGTACATTTTGTGTTAAACATTGTTGTTGTTTGCCAGTTGCGGTTTACCAGCTACCTCTCCCCCTCTTTGTCACTCCCTCTGTCTTATGGATTAGGGCAATTGCAAGGCCAATACCAACCTATAGATGTCTGTCTCCCTGAGCTGTGGCACGCACTTGTAACCGCGTTTCAGCAGCTCTTTCTCCTCCTCCTCCTCCACTGGGAGCATTTGTTCGATGGGTGAAGTTAGTTCGGTTGTGTTCCGTTCACAGAGCCTTCGTGCATCGGAGCGAAAGAGATGGATGGCCTTGACAAGGTCGGCGTGTCGTTGCTGGTACTCACTTTTGCCATGCTGAAACTCATCATGGGCAGCCAGCAGACGCATCACAATGAAACGCGTAAATCGATGCTTAACATAGGAAATCGAAGGTTCCTCTGCCGGTCTGACCTTCAAATAACTTAAGAGCGTTAGGATTAGTACGAGCATTAGCTTGAATCCTGCCACAAACAGCAGCACAACCAAGGGCTTCTCATCGATCTGGTCCAACTGTTGACACCAGCAGATCAGGTCACAGCCATGCACAAAGTGCCCATAGTCCAGGATGGCTATCACGAGGATGCAGAGCAAACTCATGGCAGCCAGTATATCATAATGCAGACGCAACTGCATTACGATTTGCTGCCAGATCCCAAGCATTGTTCCACTTGATGTCAAAGTTACGATAGTTGACTTTCTGAATTTGAATTTTGACTGGAAAAGCTGACCGAAATGAGAAATTTATGATAGAGAAACTGAGTTGGCATTTAAAGAGAACTAGAACTGACATAGGCTTGTGGTTAGAGTTTAAGTTTGGAAGAGTTTCGGAGAAGATTCCACTTCTTTATCTTTTAGTGTTTCAGACTCTGCTGGTAATACTTTTAATTCGATTCACCTTAAATAAATTTTTACTTAACTTCCTAATTCTTATTATAATCAATCCATAAAAAACTCAAACTTATTTCTGCTTCTTTAGCAAACTTCCCTAAAGGTAGTAATAATTATTTTACTACTATGCTAATTTCTAAAGTTTTAATTTTATTATAAATTTGCAAGTGCTGCTCGCTCTGTGGGCAGCAACGGGTTATGACGCCTATGCGGAGGTGAAGGTGGTTGCGGGGGTTGTGCGGCGCTGCGGCGTCGCCAGTCCACCACAGGGCGATAACGATGTGGAGGAGTGGAATGAAGAGGCTTCTGTTGGTAGTAATGTTTGTGGATTGTAACTGGACGTAGGTTCAGTTTAAGTTGCTCGGCTCGCTTGTTGGCCAAGTAGTGCTTTCTGTCGATGGCATTCACGCTGTCCTTGACGCCAAAGACGATATGCAAGAAAGGTTTAACCAACACACTTAAGGCCACAAATCCCAGAAAACCAAAGACTGCGGGCGAGACCAGCGTGAAGAGGAAGACGCCCAGGGTAAAGGGATTGAGGACGGTGAAAAAAGCAACGAACTTGATGAAAGGATAGAGAACGTGGCCTACATGACTGAACCACTCCTTCTTCTTCTTCTTGAAGAGGCTATTGTGGCGGAGCAGATATTTGATCTTGCTGAAGGGTGCGGGCGGAGCAGTTGGCTTTTTGGTGGTCACAATCTGCAGGATTTGAGGATGCGGGGGATAAGGATAGTGGTGTTGGCTATGGTAAGGCTGCTTGGTGGGATTGGCATAGATAAGTTGTGCCTGCTGACCAATTATGTGTTCTTCGGCCATTGGTTTCTTTTTGCGCTTCTTCCTTCTTTTCTTCTTGTCCTTATCACCCTTCTTCTTCTTTCGCTTCTTCCGCTTCTTCTTGCGTTTTTTGCGTCTTCTTCTACGATTTCTCTTTCTCCGGCGGCGCTGTCGCTTGCGTCTACGTCGAATCCTTTTGCGCTTGCGTTTCTGACTGTCCTTCGCTCGCGTAGACTCTTGCGGCACCGCCTTGTGCTCCTCCAGTGCCTCTGCCTCGGGTTGCAGCACCTCAAAGCCCTCCTCTTGCTGCACATCCTGCCCCTCCACGTGCTTGTCCAGCTCTTGATTGAGCTGTTCAGCCAAGCGAAAAGGCTTCACTGTAGTCGTCTGCCTGTTCACCTTCTCCTGCTCCATGTTGAGTGCTTCCAGTATATTGAAGCTGTCGTTTGGCGTCTTCTTACGCAGTAAATCAGCCTGTTCTTGAGCCAAATGTTGTAGCACACTGAATGGCTTCACTGTAGTCCTGTGCTTCTGCAGCTCTTCCAACTCCTGCTGCAGCTGCTGTACCACATGGAATGGCTTCGCTGTGGTCGTTTGTTTATTCCACTTCTCCTGCTCTAATTGTAGTGCTCCCAATATATTGAAATCCCCACTTGGTTTCTTGTTACGCAATTGTTCTGCCTGTTCCTGGGCCAATTGTTGCAGTATGGTGAGGGGCTTCACTGTGGTCGTGTGCTTACGCTCCTCGGACAAATCCTGCTGCAGTTGTTGCACCAAATGAAAGGGCTTCCGAGATGTTACCAACACAACTTCTTCCGACTGTGGCTGCCATTTGAGCTGAACATGGCTAGGAACACGACCAAGAGCACGACTATGACCACGGCCATGTCCGTGCTCCGCGCCAGCTGCGGTCTGCATGAGTTGCGCATAGAAAGTTTCATAAATTTTTGCAAAATTAAAAACATTTAGAGAAGCATCGTCCTTCACTGGCTGCTTGCCGCTAAACTCGAACTTTGCTAATCCATCACGCCTCTCCGTATCCGTCTCGGTCTCCGTCTCTCTCTCCGTGTCCGTCTCGGCCGCCGTTTCCGAGTCCAACTCGATCTCGGGCTGGGTGCGTGCCTGTCCGCAGTTTTGTAAAATCAACAAAAATATAACAAAGTTCCTAACACTTTCGGTATTCCGTCTTTGCCCCATTTCATTTCATTTCATTTTGGACAACTGGACAAGGACGCCAGTCATCGTTTGTGCTTAGGGTCGGTGTCGAGATCGGAATTGGTGTCGTGGTTGGGGTAATTTTCCGGCTCACTTTTATGTTTGATTTAATTTCAACTTTTGTGCTCAACTTGCGAACTTCAACTGACGTTTCCTTCTGGCCATTGCCACTTCATCAGCTCGGTCGACAGTCGTCAGTCGTCAGTCAGTTAGTTGCCTCAAGAACTTGGCAACTTGTTGAGCTTGTTGGTTCTTGTTGGAACCCATTTGTGTTAAATTCAAGCTTAGTTTCTGGGTTGTTCTTTTCCCTTTTGCCTTTTTCATTTCAGTTTCTTTTTTTTTTGGAGTGGGTTTTATTTGCTTGTAGTTTACTTGTAAAAGTAAAATTTATTACTGTTTAGTACATCATCAACGTTCAACTGTTATGACAAATTCTTCAACTTACATTTAACAAGTTGTAAAGCACTTAATTATGTTTTGAGCACAACAGCCAAAAACTGCTGCCTAACTTGCACGGCAACAAACTTGGCCATAACCAGTAACAACAACAGCAACAACGACTACTACCTAATTTCTGTGGGCAAAGCGAAAGCGAAAACAAAAACCAGAATGGAACTAAGACTGGGTCTGAGTCTCGTAGTAGGGACTGAGACTGGTACTGAGAACACGACTATCAGCACACGAATTATGTGAACTGGCTGTAAAATGCAAAAGACTTTGGAAAGTGCTTAGTGGCCAATTGAAGTTGCAGTTGACTGGCTAACACTTTTGACTCTGGCTACAGCTGTGGCTCTGAGGTCAGCACATTTTGTTTATGGCCCGAAAACTACAAGTAAAAGTTAAAACTTAGCCACCTATCAGATTCGAAAGTGATATGCATGTGTAGCTATAATAATGATCAGTTACAGCTGATAAGCTTACTTGGGAGTTGCAGTTTTAATTCCTTTAAAGAACTATTAAAGAACGCTTTGCAAAAGTCGTGTATAAAAAAGAGTTGTTAACTTTCTACAGGGCCGCATTCAAAATTTGGAGCTGAGGGGCCCACTGAACTGAGAAACTGAATGGAATAAAATTTGAGGCTTTTTAAATGATGGTACTTTTTTTAAGTTAATAAGCTTTATGCTAGTCATACATTAATTATAATTTTTCTCACAATTCACCATTGAATAACACTTTTTCCCCCTTTTAGCTATAAATTTAGTTAAGCTTAATTTAATTTAATAAAGCCATATGGTATTCGTAAAACAGAGTTAAAATTTGTTATATGTTTTGTTGGAAGTCTTTTCACCGGAAAAGCGAAACTCAATTTTCTTGTTAAAATTTATCTACTCGGAGTTCTAAAGAATTTTTCGTTTCGCATAATGGAAAACACTTTCAATTGTTTTCATTTATTGCTTTAGACGTTTATCTTTATTGTTTTGCTGCTTTTCCTGCTTCTGCTTCTGCTGTTTAGTGCATATAATGTTAATCTGTGTGATCTGCAATCAATGGCATTTTTAACAACCATTATCGATTAACACTTATGCCCGAATTTTATTAGACACTTTGTTGAATTACAAAATATACAGCTAGACAAACGATAGAAATATGTAACGCATGTGATGCGTTTTATGAGACATTAACTTATGGCCGCAGGAGGAAGGAGGCAGGAAGCGAACGCATTAATAGCTGTAAAAATGCAGACAAGTGGTAAGTGGCAAGTGGCAACTGGTGAATGTGTAGGTGAAAATAAGAGTCAGGACAGGTGTTGATAACAATGGCGTCCCATCAAAGTGATTGACTACGACACGCGCTTCAATTGACTGAATGATAGAATGAGTGGGTGGCTGGTTGAGTAGAGGAGTGGCTCGTGAAGAGGCTGTGCTTCTGTGTTGGCCCCGTCTCTTGCTGTGGGCCCTCTATATTGCCAATTAGGCGGGCCATGCAATTTCAACAATTTGAGCAATTTTCAGCACGTTGGGAAGTCCAATAAAAGCAGCAGTCGATCGGATACTGATTGACATATTGTGCCAGTTAGTTATTGGCGCCAGTAGCATCAAATGACGATTGTTGCCATGGCTCTTCACTTTCCATTCCACTCCTTTACCATCTCTTTCCTTTTCTCTACTCCAGCCAACTTCATCGTCTACAAACGTACGCTAATTTGATTGCCATCGAATCGAGTGTAATGGGAACAAAGCGTTGACAATTTCAATATTAAATTGAAATTCAAAACTACAGGCAAAGATGAAGGCGATGTTGAAGGCAAAGGCGAAAGCAAAAGGCGCAGCAAGCGTTGAAAATTTCTCATGTTTTTCATTCATTTCCCTAGCACACACATACACGCACACGCACCCTTACACCACTACGTTTATATATAATATTTCTTGTTCTAGTTCTTCTTGTATTTCTCCACTGTCAACAAGATGTACGGCATTGTCAAGGGTCTGCTGCAAGTGCCATGCCGCATTCTGCAAACTCCGCCAACGCGTTTCAAGCTCGATGCGAAAACCATGTACGACAAACTCAAGTTCGAGTTCACCGAGGAGAATTTGTGCAGGGCCAAGGCGATACTCGAGCAATACGAAGAGAAGGAGCAGCGAGGAGCCCTGCTGCCTCTGCTGGACTTGGCTCAGCGCCAATATGGCTGGCTGCCGATCACAGCCATCGCAGCGGTAGCCAACATGGTCAAGATCGATGCATTTGAGGCATGGAAGGTAGCCAATTTCTACACCATGTTCAAGCTTAAGCCCGTGGGCAAATTTCATCTCACGGTCTGCACTTCAACACCTTGTTTTCTGCGTGGTAGCGATGTTATACTGAATGCCTGCAAGGAAATTTTGAAATTGGGAGATGGTGAAACGTCGGAGGACATGCAGTTTACTCTGACCACTGGTTGTTGTCAAGGTGCCTGCATACATGCGCCAGTGTTGGTGGTCAACGACGAAGTCTACGAGGATCTTGATGTGCCACAATTGGAGAAGATTCTGTGCAGTCTGAAAGAGGACGTTGTGCCACCGTCTGGACCGCAATGCGGTCGATTCGCAAGTGAACCACAATCGGGTCCTACGACGCTGCTGATTGAGCCACCGCCTGCGGGTTATGGTATGCAGGATATGTGCAAACCTCAGAAACCGTGTTAAGGCCTTGCTTAAGCCCTGTAAAAGTCTGTACTGTATTTGTTGAACAGTTGTGTATTGTTACAGTTTGTATCAGTTTTTGTTTTAGGTCATTAAAGTAGTGTAGTCCTGATGGCGACAGCGAGCATTAAACTGCGAGTCTTCTTCTTATTAAGCTCATCCACGCCCTCGTCCTGTTTGACCTGCTGTAATGCCCCCTGATTTTGTGAAGCGCCTTGCAGTGTCGAGTTTATCCCTTGCAAAGGACAAGCTTTGCAATTTTGTAGCGCTGCAAAAATAAACAACAAACAGAAATGGCAGCCATGGCGAATCAAGCGCGAAACAACGCTCGATTCCAAGTCCAGACCCAAAGCTAGAGCCAGTGCTAGTCCCGGCCCTGGCCTAGTGCCATTTCCCCTCTTCACTCTCCCCCCTCTCTCCTATGCCATGTCCTGTCAGCCATTGCTGCAAGTAATCAGCTTTTGTCTTGTCTCCCTCGCTTCGCATTGCATGCTGTGGTTTGACCTCGGGGCCAGCCCCTTCGGCATTCTAATGAAATGTTGCCAGCCAACAACATGCAACAACAACAAAACTTTAAGCAACAGCAACAACTGCGATAGCAACAGCGTCGATATTGTTTTGGCCAAAATAGTTTTAATTGTTGCACGCCCCCGTCAGCAGCGCCCTTGTGCCACACCCACGTAGCCAACATAAGGTCAACTTTGCTTTATTGCAGAATATCGTTTTGGCCATCGATTCATTCATAAATGTATCCAATTAAAACACAAAATAATACATTTATACAATATATCTACGTAACGAAGTGTCTTTAGTTATGATTGCAGATATTGGCTTTTAAAACACTAACGGGGCTAAGATAAACGCATTACTTTTGAACTGAATCAGTTTAATTAAATACTGTATATATTGTAATCTAAGCCAATGTGGAAAAAAAGTGTGTAATCGTTTTGGAAGTTGTAATAATTGAATTTTTTATATAAAGGCAATGAAAGTGGAGTGTGAAATTTCAATAAATGGGATTGAAGTTCTAGCCAATAAAAAATGTTAAATTTGATACCCAAATATTTGCTAAAAAGCAATATTGATTGAATAAAATTAAAGTTTTATTAGAAACAAATTAATTAAAGCATTAAATTTATTAGTTTTATTGACTGCAAGTATTTTTATTATTTATAAACACAAATTAGGTTAAAAATCATTTTAAGTATGTATTAAATTTTTGTTGATTAAATTTTATATGTACAATTATTTGCAGTTAATTAAACTAATGCTGCAATATTATGTTATAAAATTTTCCGACCTTGGCAGGATATCCTAAAGTTGTTCAACTGTATTTGAATGAACTTTTCATTATGCTTTTAGTTGTTTGCTGTTAGATAAACTACTCGACTCGCACAATCCGGAATTCCAGTTTTAATAAATCTGTTTGTCACTTTTGTTTGCCGCTTCAATGGCCATCAGCAGCAGCAACAGTTATTCCCCGCCCCTGAGCACCTCCCTTAGCTCAGCTACCGCCAAATTTCCAGTGTCCAATGTCATCAGTTCAGCTGCTTCAGCTCCCTCCTCTATTTTAAGCCCTATTGTCGCAGTCCCAGCGCATGGTGATGAATTTTTAAATGAAAATTGTTGCTATTGAAAGTTTTTAATTTGTGTGCGCGTGTGTGTGTGTGTGTGTGTGTGTGTGAGTTTTATTTATATTTCATGTTGTTATTGCTGTTATTTTAAGCTTTCCCCTTAACAGTGTCGCCCCGTGCGCATTTTGCGTGATTTTCGCTGGCTGAAACGGCACCTTTGGGAAATTAATATCCTTTTTGGACGCTGACACGCGGCACGAGGCACACAAACACACACTCGGCTCTAGCCAAACTGTGGGCAGAGTCCAGACCAGGCTTGTCCAGTTGCCACCAGTTGAAGTCACGCGGCAGCTACGCGTGAGCTCAGCTTCAACTTTATGCGGCCACGTTGCACGTACGCCCACTCTGGCCATGCCCCCTCTCAGACTGGCCTTTGTTTTTAGTTGCCTGTCGTTGACAACTTTTGTTGTGCCGAGCTCAGTTCAGCTCAGCTTTATTCCTCCCGATCGTCCGCTCACCGCTCAGCGATGCCATAACGCCACTGCCGCTGCTGCTGTTGCCGTCGGTATTCTTGTTATCCTTGGCCAGATTGCATGCTGTTATTTTTTTTTTTTTTTGCGTAACTTGTGCGTCGTGTCCTTTATTACTTTTGCGCAATTACTCATTACGTTATTGCATTTCATACTTCTGATATACACGCATAGTTGACTAAGCAACCAGCAGCAAGGACGTGACGTTGCCAAGCTTTGCGCAGCTCGGAAATAATTAGAAATATTTTTGCGCAATTCCATGGGAGAGTTGTCCAATTTGCTCTAGCCTTGCAAAGAAGGGGATAGCTGGGGATTGTGTCTCCGAGTCTTTGCTTCCTTTGGGAAAAACTCTTCCATTTTTTTTGGCTGCATTTATCCGGGCAATTGGCGCCTTTTGTGCAAAACTGCAGTACTTTGGCTCTGCCCGCGGCCTGTTCGCCAGCAAAGTTTTCATTTGCATGTTTCTAGTTAATTGAATTATGCACAACCTTCCGTTACCCGCTCTGCTTTCTCTTCTAACTCCACTTTTCACTTTGCTTTTGGCGCTTTGGGCGCTCCAACATTTATATAAGCGCTTTGAGGCTGCATTCCCGCCAAATGTGCGCTGATATTAAGTATACGCCCCGTTTGAACGATAGAGCTCATTAGTTGGCAGCCACGTTCAAGGAACAAAAATGCTATCCATGGTCATGTAGCAACAAGCGCTGCAAGCCGCTCTGACTTTTATGCCATTTTGGGGACCTGCTGTCAGCAGCAGCAGCCGCTTCTGGCTATATAGCTAGCAATAGCTATAGCTTTGGCGATGACTATGGCTACAGTTTTAGCTGCTCTGATTTCCTTTTATGTGCATGCCATAAAAGTCCGAGTTCGAGGCGCTTCAAGTTTATTACATTCCTAAGCTGTGAGCCAGCTTCCCGAGTCGTGTCATCGGCTGGCAATAAAAGTGCTGCTGTTTGTTGATGTTGTTGCCATTGTTAACGCAACGTGCTACAACTCCACACATGGCCCGAAAGGCGAGGGGACTATAGAGTCAAGAGTATAGAGTCAGAGGAAGTGTGAGCGAGAGACAGGAGTTGTTTCTTTCAAGGGGATGGAGGGGCTCGTGCGTAGTCAGCCGAATTTAAATTTGACTTTTATTAAGCGCAAAATCAAAGTGGAAAATTTATCTGACTCTCGACGCTACCGCTTTGCCAAGCAAATGTCTTTCCTCTCTTTCTCTCTCTATATTCTTTAGCTGTCTTACTCTCTCTTGGCATACCGAGAGCATAAAAGCAATTTTATTGCTCAAGTTGTGCTGCTCGATAGGATAAGCCCCTCATTTATGCCCGTTGCCCGGCAACATGTTGCCGTTCAGCCCCGCCTTCTGCCTACCGCATACCCGCTTTCCGCCAGCCCGCTCCCATTTAGCCATAATTCCAATCCGAATCCCAAGTCCAATCTTTGTGGGCGGCTGCCATTTGCCACCGGCATTGAAGAGGCAATGAGAGTGGAAGGAGAGGCGAGTACGAGCTAACTATTAAAGTGCTGTTAACTTTATTATTTCGAGCACTTGTTGTATAATGTGGCAGCGCTGTCATGGCAACTTAGTGCCATAGTTTGTGAGAAAAACACACATACACACACACCGAAATACACAAAAGACAAGGGGAAAACTGTAGCTGTGGTGGGCATAAAGATAGCTAGAGCAGGGGTGAGAACTAGAGGAGAAGTAGATTGGGAAAGAGGGAAAGGGGGGTGACAAGCAGTAGCAAAGTCATAATTTGACAAAAGTGGTTGGTGGAAGGCGAAATAAATATGCTCGGCAAATATTTGCTGCAAAATGGCTTTTCTATGCAAAAAGTTGCTTTCGCTGTTTCTTTTTCATTTGCTTTTCTTCTACTTGATGTTGTCCCCCTTATTGTTGCTGTTGTTGTTATTATTTCTCAAGTCTTGTTGCTATGTGAAGTGCAGAATTCTTGTTTTATATAATCAAAAAACCAAAAACAAAAAAAAAAGAAAACTTTTCCCATTCGCATGTCTTTTTCCCTTACTACTACGGCGAATTGTTGAAAACTACATGAGAAAAATCGTAAACATAATTTTGCCACTCTACTCGTACTGCATATATGCAAAAAAGTTAAAAAAAAACTTAAAAAAAACCCTTAAACTTTGCAGCTCAAGAGCTGCGTTTCTGCTTCAGTATCCAGGAGATGGGATAATATTTTCCCTACAAAGGAAACGCTGTATAGCTTTTCCTCTTAGCAAAGCATTTGACTTATCACCTGTTAATTAGCATCAGCTTTTATAGTCCCTTTTCCCCTGCTCCCATCTACTTACCAGCTATTAGCATTTCCTTTTAGTAACAGAATAAAGTAATAATTTTAATATCCATGCAGAGCATAAAGAGGGTTTTAGGTACAGCACATAAGCTCGCTAATTAGTCCGCTTTCTTTATTTCTTGCGTGGCTATAATTCATAAAATCATTTCTTTTATTACACTTTAATTCGAATTCATGAAAATAAAATATTTTAATTGATTTTATTCTTAAATTAAGCTAACACATTTTTGACATAGTTTACATATATATTTGTTAACGGAAAAACATTTATCTCATTTAATTTTGAATTAAAATGCAATTTATTCGTATATTTTAATCTGCCAATTGTGCTAAATTATTCTAGATTATTTTCTTTACTAACTGATAAGCAGTTTATGTGAGCTGTGCAATTCAGACTTTTAGTTAAATGCTTAATAATGTTGGAGCGTTGTGTGGGGGAAAATGGGTAAGGAAAAGCTTTAATTGTAAAGAATTTATATTATACATTTTCCTCTTTTGCATTTTGCAACTACAAAATACTTTTGCTAAATTTATCAAAAGCATTTCAAGTATTTCATAAGTATTTAATTTGGATTTTTATTTGAACTTTGTATTATTTTTGTTGTGCAAAGTATTTCAAATTAAATGCTAATCATTAAACTACGATAAAATGTTTTTAATTGATTTTCGAGTTGATTAATTCAGTTTCACATATTTTGGTATCATTGTGGGAGTGTAGTATTCTCATTTCGAGCCGCGATGCCCAGTCGCAACCCTTGAGTATTTGAAATCAACAAGAATTGCGTTTGGACAATCATAGCTAAAAATCGAATTAACCAAAAATATTTGTTTACTCTGCGAAGTTAGGGCCAAAAAGCTTTCAGCCGCTGGGAATTTTTGCCAACTGGCAATGATGATATCGTATGGCCAACTTGATGGCATTTTGGCATTTGCCGTTTGCCATCAACAGCGTCAGCTGCTTCAATTCGCCAAACACTTTTGCTGCTCCCTTCGTTGCTTGAGTCGTTGGTAAAACCCCTTTCATATTTTTTTTGGGGTAAATTGAACTGCCTTTCGCCCTCCGTTCGGAACTTAATACAGCATTGGGGATGTCCAGGGCCATTCGGATGCTTGCTTAAAGTCTTTCACTCCATTATACGCAGTCACATAAAAACACAACTTACCCAACCAAGTTGGTTCTTGGTGCTTGGTTCTTGATTCTTTGGCTGCTGGTGTCCATGTCCGTGTCTGTGTCCGGGTCCATGTCAGTGTCGTGGCATTGCGAACTGGAACTGAAACTGCAGCGGGAGACAGAGACAATGACAGTGCAGTGGGAGGTATGACAATGGGCTGGGGTGGTGGGACTTAGGGCTGGTGGTTGGGATTCCTGGGGCTGGTAGTGGGGGCTGTCAGCTTGGCTGGCCATAAAGTGTCGGAAGAATCACAAAATCATTGTAAATGTTGAACGAATCTCGCATTACACGCAAGGGGCTGGCGCGTGTTGTTCGCCAAAGAGCTTGTAGCAAAAGGGAATGAGTGGGCGTGGGTGTAGTAGGGTACACTGAAGTAGTGGGGGGTGGTAGGAGAAACAGGGAAACTGTTGGTCGCTCGCCTTGCGTTGCACTTCTTGATTAAATTTTTGCACTGCAAGTGCAAAATGAACTTGGCTCGTTCGCTCGCTCGCATATGTCCTCGACGTCAGGCAGTAGGAGTGAAAGAGAGGCAGACAGACAGACCGACAGACAGATGGAAAGGTTTAGTGTCCTGCTTGGTGTTGGCATTGGCGTGTTTTGCGGTTTTTATTTCGCCTGTGTGCTGTCTGTCTTGTGTGTCCTGCCGCTGTCTTCTGCTGCTTCTTCTCCTCCATTTTTATTGTGTCTTCAAGCTATGTTGCCCATTGTTGCTAACTGTAAAACAGCATTCCTTTCTTGCGTTCGCTGCAGTTTATATTTTTATTCAACTTGCACTGCGGTGTATCTCTGTGTGCGTGTGTTTGTGTGTGTGTGCCCTTGTCGATTGTAGGTTGCGTGTCAGTCTACGGTTATTATAGTATCCTTTTGCTGGTTTTGCTGCTTTCGCTGCGGTCGCCTTTGATAACAACATCAAACTGGTTGTCCTGATGTTTCCTTGGCCATTTGCCTTAGCCAAGTTTGTCCCGTTTTTGCCATTAAATTTTAAATGAAATCGTCCAGCTATTCTTATGTGCACTTTGTGGATCTATTTTTGAGCTGCTTTTATGGACATTCTTAATTGGAATTGATTGAAAGTTATTTGATGTTTGCCTTTCGGCCCAAACTCAAACCCCTAACCAAATCCCTATTTCCAAGCCAAAGCCAAAGGCGTTTCCCGCTGAATTTCCACTGTCAAAGCAACAACAAAGTTATGGCATGAAACACAGCATGATTGTACGTGTCTATCATTGAGTGTGCGTGTATGTGTGTGTGTGTCTGTGTGTGGCTGTGCTGTTAATAGACTTGCAGAAGTAATTAACATAATTTAATTAGGTGCTCGGCATTAATTTTACGCACGGCATTAAGTGTTGAATTTTAAGTGTTTCCATTTTAATTGAGCGACATTTTTCAGTCACGGAGGCAGCCAATAAAACGCTACAACATACAAATAACAATGATACCACAGGGAAAAGAGGGTGGCGTTACCAGAGGACTGGGGTACGGAATCAGTGAATCCCGTCACCACTGACTAATTAATTGAAACAATAGGTAATCCTTACCTCCAATTGCGCAGGACTCGCAGCGAAAATCATGCTGAAAGGCTTAAAGAAAAACAGCAAATAAATATATACTGCTACTTGATAAATTATTCTTAAAAATGAATGTCAATAAATGTATTTTATTATATTTTTTTTTTCCTTAAAGCGTACTAAAAGTGTAGCAGCCACTGTTGTTTTTATGGTCCATGAAACAAAGTTCCCAAAAGTCTACTAGAACCCCCCGTACCCCATATGCCCACAAAGCCTCCAACCCTAGAACATGGCCACGTCTATCACATCCTTTCGCCTGGCGCCTGACGACGCCTCTAACATTAAAAGGATTCCAGCTTTGGCAGGACTCGTAAAAAAGTAGAGCCTAATAAAAATGCCACAGCACGTACGTCAACCTGCAGGCATTAGACAAACTGACACACAGATGGGGTATATATGTATATACTTAGATGTATGTGTGTTGAGTCTGCCTGGAAAACAACAACAAAGACTAAACTCAGCTGCTGTTATTAATTTGCGCAGCGCAAACTTGTTCCTCATTTACCCCGCAATATCCTGTGATATCGGGTAATCAGACAATGTCCCCACACCCAACACAACCACCAAGACTACCCAAACCAACCCCAATCCTCCTGCCCAATCCTCCTGCCTCTGTGCCTCAAGTTGAGGCCTTTTATTTAGCTATTTGCAAGCAATTTGATTTTGTTTCTGCGCTGCCTTTTGTGTTTGTTCAATGAGACGGGAGAGAGTGATGACGAAGATGATGATGATAACGATGATAATCATGATGAAAGCAGGAAGGCAAGAAGCAGTTTGGAGTCCATATCGAATTGCAGTTGTTGGTCCATTAGACGAACCACTTGATCCACCCAAGGGGCTTTTAGCCACCGGAAATATGTGTATATATGAAGTGAGCTTTGGGTGCCATAAACCAAAAAACAAATGCCAAATATTGTATTGGCAATGCACACGCATTTTGGCCAAAAAGCCAACAAGCGAACAAGCCAAACAGCCAAAGTGTTGACTACGAACTGTGTAAATTGAGCTGCTAATGGTGTCCCGACATAAACACAAAGACAACACCAACAACAACAACAACAGCAGAAATAACATCGACAACAACTACAAGAAAGACAACAAAGCCAAAAGACGCCGTTGTTGTTGACGTTATCGTCGATGGCGTGTCGTTGTCTGATGGCCAAGACAAAGGCGTAACCCAAAAAAATAAAGAAGTAGAAGGAAAACAGCAGCCGTTGTATTTCCCAGGACACATCACGCATACGCCGTGTTAGACTTGCCCTTTGGCGTCGCTTTTGCCGTTTGGCGTTTGCCGTTCGCCGTTCCTGCTGCTTATGGTACTTGGTGAATTTAATCTGAGAGCAACTTTATTAGGCCACGTTAACTGCTACTTTGCCTGCTACTTGAGTGCCAACTTCAATACACTTTAGGCGGCAGCTAAATGAAGTTGTTGTTGCTCCTTTTGTTGCAGTCTTTGCTGTTGCCGTTGCTGTTGCTGTTGCACCTGTCGCAGCTGGCACACCTGAGAGGTTGACAGTCGTCGGCTGCTTGTTGAAAACTGCCATTAACTTGTTACAACTTCCGTGCCACGCCTACACAACTGCCTGCCAGTTTGGCTGCCCCTGGCCCCTTTAGCCCGTTTTCTTGGCGTCTGCTTCCTGTGCTCCCAGGGGTGGGGAAACACTTGAGTTTCCTAAGCTTCAGCTGCATCTACTACAACTGAAATTTCCTAAGTCTCCGTCGACTCTTTTTCCATTTTCTTTAGTCTTTTTCTTGTGCATTTTATTTGCAATATTCGCGCCTAACTTTTGCTTTGACTTCCGCGAGCACTTCATCTTCTTCACACACACACACACACACACACACACACACACACACACACACACACACACAGAGTTAGGCGACGCATATTTGCTTGACATGCGGGGGCGTTCGCGCTGGCCAGGTTATACGGGGGCGTGGCAACAGCCTGCATTGTTTACTAGCTGCCTTGTCAGGTCTCAGACAAAGCCAAACAATTTGCGTCAGGAGCACCTGGTGCCCCGCCTGCCCACCCACTAGCCACACCCCCTACTCACCCCTTTAACTACCTTTTCCACTACTGCTGCTTTTGGTAACGGTTTTTGCGTTCACCGTCGTCGTTGTCGTCATCATCGTCATTATAATGAGAAAATTGTTTCAATTATGTTTGTGTTTAGTTGCTTCAATTTGCTAAGCAACATCATTAAGTGCCGTAACTTAATTCAAGTCCGTACCCCCACTAGCCCCTCTGTTCATGGCATAAGCCCCCTTCTTCGTGGCCATAAAAATAGCATTTCAGTTTTGCAGCTCGGCAACGGCTACGGCAACGGCAACCCTTGAAACGACTTCGAAGCGCTTCAATGTCTAGGAAAAGAAGGCTGCTCATATAGTGCAAATAGTCGGGCGCAAACTATATGAATAAAACAACACACTCACCCATACATACACACTTACACACACGTATACACATAAAAAGTTTAGTGCTTTGTATTAACGTGGCCATGGCGTCGCTGCCGACCGGAAGTTCGAGCTACTGTTGCTCAGCTGCCGTTGTTGTTGTTGTTGCTATTTTGTAGTTGCTGCTGTTGCTATTGTTTCGCTTTTTGTTGATATTGTTGTTGCTAATACTTTGATTTTGTTGGAAACAACTGAGAATGCACGCTTCGATTATTTTCGCATTAAAAACAAAGGCGAGCAACAAACTGGCAGTTGTAAAAACTTTATTTACAGGGTATCTACCCGTCACAATGTGGCCAACTACTTGCCACTCCATTGTTATTTACCTCAACAATTAGTAGTAATTTAGTTTAATTGTCAGTTGCATGCTTTATGCGACTTTGTGGTTAAAACAGTGGCTTAATAAATATTTATCCTCCTTTAGTTAGAAGATTGAAGAATTACAGGTGTAAACTATTGTGTCGCTCTACTGGGAGGCTTTACGCTGAATTAACTGAGAAAAGCGAGTAGAGGCAAAGGAATTTCTTTCGTTTGTCAATTGATGTAGCATATTGTGACGTTAGTCGCTATCAGTGCAAGAAATCCTACTGTATTGCATGCACAGCACGTTTCACTGTTTGTCTGGCTCTGCCTTTTTTCCTCCCTACCAACCGCCTCACCTGAATTGAGGTTCATTTGCAAGCCTCAGCGTCGGCATTGGCAATGTGATCAAGCCTGCAATCTGCAATTTCTGCCCGAGACGCCCTAAGGTATGCAACGAGATGTGTCAGGCAGCAAAATAAAGTTTAATTTGAATGCTTCCAGTTGTGTGGGTGTGTGTGTGTGTGTGTGTGTATACAGTTTGTTTGTCTGTCTGTCTGTCTCCAATGCCATTGGGGGACACTGTTGGAAAATCAAAGTTATTTGTATTTATTTGCAAAATCGTGCTGCGCTTGCAACAGCCACAATAATCCCCTTGCCCCAGACAATATGAATAGTGGGAGTGCCTCTCATGCTATCTCTTTCCCTAGCTCTACTGCTCTTTTATTCCTTCTCTGTCTCTTTGGATGTGTGAAATAACTCGCTTCATTGCTTACGATTGCCGTTACAATCTACGTATTTGTCAAACCATTTTGATGCCCTGTATCAAAGGGTATAAAGGGTCTATATAGAGGGGAACATAAAGAACATAGTTTGCCATGTAACCATGTTCATCTAGGAGTTGAAGCCCTTGGATAAAGACCAGAATTGCAACTCGTGATGTATTAAAGTCTAGTGGACTCGACATTTGCCCCTTGTTGTTTGTATTTGCAAGAAATTTGAACGTCAATATTAAATAGAAATCCTGCTGCAACACCAAAGACCTGAGACTCTCTCTGGCCTGACACGCACGTGCGACACGTTCACGTTCGCATGCCAGTTGCTACGCAGAGAATGGAGTACAGTGGAGTACAAGGAGGACATGGACGTGGACAAGGAGTCCTTGCCAGCTTCTGGACGTGTGGCCATGTAGCCAGGATGCCGTCAATGGTTTGGCTTTAGACATAAGTTTGCCTCAACACTTATTTACACATCCCAAGGATTGCAACCGACTGTCAGTTCTTTAATACATTTATAAATTGTGCAGTTTTTTGAACAAAACGAATCCTTAATTTGGCATTTTATTGAGTGCCAATAAATGTTGAATTCCACATTTGGGAAAAGCCAACAAAACAAATGCAAATAATCGTATTTCACATTTATGGATATTTTGGGATGAATTTATATTCAAATATGTTCATCTTAATAAATACAAATGCTAAATGAAATGAAGACCAATGAAATATGATTATTATTATTAAGGCTTTGTGCACAATTAAATTCAGCTCCGAAAACTTTTAAATTTAAACCCAAACATTGCTGTCTGTCTACTGAATGTTTGCCCATAGCTTCAGTAGCAATAAACAAAATTTATTATATACAAATAATGTATTGATTTTTGAAAGACAGGGAGACAGAGAGATAGAGAGAGAGAGAGAGAGAGAGAAAGGGTTTTTTGGGAGTGAGAACGCGGTAATTTGTTTATCCTGGGGCTATTTTCAACAAAATATTTCAAGTATTTTATGGGCCATGAAAGGAGATTTCAACCATTGCGCACATTTAACAGTTATTAATTTACAATATTTGCTATGAGAAAATGCAATTTAATTGCTTTGCATTCAGTATGGAAAGCAAAACGGCAGGAAAACTGCACTCGGCAAACTGAAAATTGCCGAATTGCTAATGCAAATTCAGTGAAAAAGTGCCGAGCACATTGACTGCTTATCAAACATTTATTTATGGTTTTAGTTCCCATTTGTAGTTCGTAGTTTGCGGGAATGAGTCCAACAGCACTGGAGTTCTCTGCTGCCCCCTGCCAACCTCTGACCTCTGAGCTGGGACCTGCCGCCTTTCGCCTCTGGCTAAAGCAATGCAATAGCACCCGATAGTCCCCCAAATCCAAATGCAATGCATAAATTTATTGCATGCCATGGCACAACACACACAGATACACCCACCCACACACAGCACAGTAGACAATTAAGAGCCTCCAGCCTGTACAGAAAAGAGGCGCAAACAGGGGAGTGCCATGACAGAGGGGCTCATTCCCACACTCGAGTCGGCAGCTAGCAGATTGGCTCGCTTGTCTCTGCCAAACGTGTGCACTGAATGCATAAAATGAAAGTCTCAAGCCAATGTACGAGTGCCACTGACTATAATGGACAGCTGAATGCTCTTTTCTACAGAAAGTGTGCATGTGAAAGCTGCGTCAACTACAATAAAATTATCTTTATTAGCTTGAATAAATTGCACAACATTTTCAACTTGAATTCTATTAAATTTATGGCTTTAAATATATTTTGCATAATGCACGAAATGGGTTTTAGTATTGGGAGCTGTTTGTCTGATGGAATTATGTCAAAAATATGCATAAATTTATTTACCCCGGGACTATTTGTTGTTAGTTCTTTGGACTATGAAACCCTTTGCGTTGAATAGGGTAAAATGAAGGCGTTGTGAGTGTCGTCTAGAGATGTAGTGGTTGTTGTTGTTGTTGCTGTTATCCTTGCTGCCTTCATAAATAAAACAAGGGCCACAACGATCCTAACCAACGACAACAAGCAGGCCAAAGTCCTATGATTGTGTGCGCTTGCTTCCATCCTTGTTGCCTTGTAATATGATTTAAATTCAATTTGCGGCATTTGTTATCGATATCAAGACAGACACACACATCCGCTCACACACTCCCACACGCACACTCTCTCAATTACAAGCTGTAAAATTTGTTTTCAATTATACATTTATACGATACGTTCCGCTTGTGTGTGTGTATCGGAGTGTTAACATGGCGTATGCGCAATATTTTACAACGTCTCTTTAAAGCAATTGTAAATTTGTGTTTTTTTCCGCTATTATGCCATCACCTAACAGTCAGCGAGGGGTGCACTGTTTGTTCTGCTGCTGATTCTGCTTCTGGTTTGAATTAAAAGTGAAAATGAATCGAACGTTTGTTATTTGTTTGTGCCCAAGTCAATCAAATGTTTAAGCCACGTTTCCAGGCAGTAACCACTGCCACTTTCCCGCTTTGTGCCCACTACCCCCTTGTGCCCCAAAAAGTATGCAGCATGTGTTAAAAATTTTAACAACCAAAGTGGTTTTTTGGGCAAATTGCAAAAAATGGCAAAGAGGAAACGCATTGCTAAGGCAACAAACGGAGTGTGAGTGTGTGACGAGTTGGTGGTGGGTGGGGAGTGGTGTGGGAGTGTGGGAGTGTGGAAACAGTTTGCGAGAACTTGAAACCGCAATTTACTCATTTCGTTTCGTTGCGTGGTTTTATTTCGCTTACGAGCAAATCCATTTGGTTGGGGCTTAACTTTCTGCGCCGTTTTTGGCAGCTGTTTGATACGAGTTTTGTTTCGGTGCTCTGCTGTTCTGTTTGGTTTCTTTTTTCTCTCTTTTTATATGTAGAACCAACCAAACGAAACAACCAAACCGATGGAGCAACTGTTGGACCAAACGAACCAAGCAACTAACCAACCTCAAACCACAGAAAAACTCAGGCCAACTTCAACTTCAAGTGGTGGGAAAGTTGTTTAAAAGGCTGATTTGCAGAGACCTCTATATATATATATTCAAAGAGTGTAGGTGTGTGTGTGAGTGTGTGGGTGCTGTACAAATTGCATGGCGCTTGGCTCATTAAGAGCTCCATGCAATTATAAAAGCAATGCAAACTGGCAACTGAAAAACGTTGGCATAGAGACCCGAAACGAACTTCAAAAGCAAACGGTTTATTTCGTACGAATACGTTAGCACAAAAGCGTAGCAAATATGCGTCATTACACACACACACCCGCACACCCATACATACAGGCTCACACGCGCATGCAGACAGGTAGAGAAAACTGACGTGTTGGCCACTTGACTCATTAAAAAGCCGTACTCGTTTTATGTGTTTGCTTTAAAAGTATTTTTTTTTTCGCTCTCTGTTTTTCACTCAGCTGCTGAAAAGCGCTTCAATTGCAGTTTCAGTATTCATCTCTTTTTTTTTGTGAGTACTGAGCTACCCCATCCTACCGCCTACCACGCCCCTCCATCACTTTCCTCTCAAAGCTCTCAAAGTGTTGATGAAAGCAACTTTACCTGTCGTCGACTGTTTCAGCTGCCCACTTTCCCTTCCCTGGCCCACCTGACACACCTCTTTTGGCAGCTTTTACAACGTTACACAGACATTTGCCATGTAGCAATTTGTAAGCACTTTTAAGCCGTTGCATGAGTGCTCGTTATGCCACTTTTCAATGAGCTATAGACTGTCTGACGGGGGGCGTGCCAGTGGGCAAAAGAGCTCAACAGGTCGCTTCCAGTGCTGCTGTTGCTGCTGGCAAATGTGCATGTCGAGCCATATTAATTATACATTATGTTCGTGTACACAAGCGCATTAAGTTGCATTATTTCCCTTCTATATTATTCAACTTACCTTTTGCCGTGTTGCCGCCCCTTTGGCCACTCCCCTTGGCACATCCCGTTCGTGTTGGCCAGGGCTAATCTCCGTTGGGGGTTTGACCGGAGTTTGTCTGCAGGAAAGACAAGAAAAACTAAGTTAGTAACTCGTCGAGTGGCTTTCTATCTTTGCAAATACAATAAATTAGAGTGAGTAAAGCACTTTCTTAACTATAATATCTCCCACTCTCCCTCACTTTCTCTTTGTCTTTGTCTTTCTCTCACTCTCCCTTAGCTAATATTTATGTGTATCTTTTGTAATTAATAAAAGTTTTAGCACTGCGCTGAGAAAACTTTGTTCATTTGCTGCTTTTTTCGCCCGGCGACTTGCATAAATTGCGTCAAATTAGACAGAAATATTTAATTAATCTTCATGAAAGTTAGTTTATTGAATTATTCACGGCGCCAAACTCAGAGTTTTTGGCGTCAACTAATGTGTGTTTGGCTTAAATATAATTTTCGAATTACTTTCGCAAAGAACTCATTAAACGTAGCGTTGTTATTTCCATGTCCTGCGCTGTATGCTAAAGACATGCCGATTGTCATTAGCCTCATCCGCAATTCTTCTGCTTGTTGTTGGGCATCTGTTGGGTGGAAGGAGGGGAAGGGGGAAAAACAGCTGCCCTTGACAAATGACACGATTTACATTATACTCGATGCAATTTTTCCATGTCAAAATGGACAGCAAATGTGTAGACGCAGATGGTAATGGGCAGCAACAAAAGAGCACGAAGGAGAACAAGAACAAACATGTAAACAAATGACGCGCACTGCATGCTGATGTTATACAATGTATATACATATATATACACAAGTGTGTGTGTGTGTTTGTGCTGCATCTTAAGCGGAAACGGAAGTCATTTCGAGCCACGTCGACGTTCATGATGTTGTTCTGATGTTGATGTCGAGTTTTATGGCAAATGCAAATACATAAATAAAAACAAAAAAAAAGAAAAACACAAATGTAATTTTTCATTTAGCCTTGGTTTCTTCTCTCCTTTAATCTCCCTTTTGTTTTTCCTTTCCCTTCTGCTTTTCTTTTACTTTTCGAGGCGTTAGTTTCATGTTTTCGCTTCGCTTTTATTTTTACTTTATTTTTAATTTTCACCCGCGGTCCGGAAACTTCGTCACAGTTACAGTCACAGCAAAACAACAACAACAGCCACAGCAACTGAGCGGAAGTGTTGAATTTCTTAGAAAACTTTTAACGCCAGAATTTGAGTTTTGTTTTGTGGTTTCTTGTGCTTTGATGCGTCTCCGCTTACCGATAATTATAGTCCGCCTTTGAGCAAAGTTTTCGCATTTGCACTTTAAACTAAAGTTTAAAGATCTTAAAGAGGGTCACTCCCTGCTACGGATAGCAATCACATTAACGAGCAGACAGACACACACATACTTACTTTGCATGGCCCAGAACTCAATACCGATAAAGATGTCAACATGATGACAACAATTTGTAAAAAATACTTGATTTATTTGCCAAAAAGAAACCACAAGAACTGAGTAGGGGATGGTAGTGGATGGAGGTGGAGTGGGAGGTCTAGGAATGGCAGCTACAACAACAAAATTAAATGTGCTGCTCCAGCTGCGCTAATGGCAACTGAGGAGGGCAAGTGACAATGGAGATGAACATGGAGATGAGTCCCTGAATGTCTCATGTTGTCGCCACGCAACTCACGTAATGAATGCGAGAGGAAGCATGAAAAATAGCACATACTCATAAACACACACACACAACCACAACATAACTAGGAGTGGGCGTGGCTGGAGAAGGAGAAGTGCTGAGTGGGGGGTAAGAGAGAAATGTTTGCGGCTGGCTAGCATATAATTTTCAATGTTGACAGGCAGCTAAAGTTAATAACGCACCATATACGATAATGGTCAGGCCATTGCGATCCACAAATACGCAGAGGACAACGGAGTGGGAGGAAGCACAGCAGACGGTGGAAAGTAGAGAGTGAGGGCAGCGAGAGCTCCCGAGGCCTCTCTAAGTGGAAGTGACCAGTGGCCGCACTAATAGCGTCACAAATGGCCGAGATTTAGCTGCCCAACGGCAGGAAGGCAGCAAGAAAGCGGAAAAGTGGGGAAAAGCGGGAAATGGTAGCAAAGAGTCGAGCGACTTCAATTCGATTGATGAGCTTTGCTAGCGACAGCCCTGAGGAGTGTGTAGTGGTAAGGCGGGAAGTGTAACATAGCAGCACACGAAGCCCGCTCCACGCCCCTCTAGCACTTGCGCCCACTTCTCTAAATTGTGAGCAATTAACTTACTTGATGGCTGCTGCCAATCACAGCGACCTGGCTCCTGACACTTACCGTTGTCCACGTTTGCCCGTTAGCCGCGCGGGGATTTAAAGCCTGTCTAGCTGCCCCTTAATTCACCTCCTCCCACCCCACTTACTTCCTTTTTACCGCCTTTTGCTGTCGTTCTTTCTGCATGTGACATGAGTTGTTTTTTTCGCTTTATTTCTTTGCTTTTTTGTGCGGTCGTCGTGCCAAGGATTCTCATTTTCATTTTAATTTGCTAAATACGCTGTGCACTCGACCCTTACCCAGCTGCTGGCCAGCTGCACCTGCAGCTCAGGTGGGCTGTAAGGTGGGTGTAAGGTGAAGGGGTTATAAAGTCGAGCACATTAGGCATTAAGCGGATTAGGGGCGTTAAATGCTTTGATTTAGGATACGTGCGCCAGCTGTGATATGCGATAATTAATTCAGCTACCTGCTGATGTTGAAATGTGTGTGCCATATCTGTGTGTAGAGGGGGGCGGGGGGTTACATGTGGAGCGCACAGAGCACAGAGAAAAGTAATAAGCTGAAAGCTCAGCTTTTGAAACGCTGCTGCTGCTGCTGATGATGATGAAGACATGGCAAGTCATTTGTAGAGAAATATGTGTACCATGTCGCCAAAATAAGTCAGCGTTATAGTAGCACCCAACTGTACTTGCACCACCCAAATCCAAGGTAGTGTTTCAAGGTGCGTGGTAGAATTTTCATATAGGCAAGCACATAACATAAAACACAATGCAGCTCTGAGCTGCAGCCAAGCAAATGAACATAAAATGCCACTCACTGAACGCCCACAACTGGCACACCCACAAGCTGAGCGGTGAACAGGGTACAGGGTGTAGGGTGTAGGGTGTAATGTGCCACACTTGGTGGCAACATTGCATTCTTTATGCCGTGACAAATGCAATTCTGGCGCAAGCATCTTCATTTGCATTTTGGCAGTGGAAAACACTGCGCCTTTCCCAAACCACTCCCCCAACGCCCCTGCCCACTGGGTTCAGAAGAAATATAAGGTCGGGATTGAGGTTGACTCGCCTGATAATGGTGGAAAATTTAATGCTTGTGGCAACTTCATTTAACTTTTTTAACCCAACTCAAATTCAGAATGTGTCTCTCGGCTGTAAATCTCGTGCAACGTTCGCTATTTTGTTTGAGGTGACAAAAAAAAGATGGAGGCGGGTGTGGGTGGGCAGGATGCGGCAGCTGCCACACAATCTGCCATATCACTGACAGTTTTATCGACTTAACAAAACTAACTGCCATTAGTTTCACTTTGCTGCGAGTGTCGCTGAAAGGCCACGAAACGATGCTGCTCCTTCAGCGGCAAAAAGTTGGCCATTGTTGTGTGTATGGTATGGTGTTTGAGTGGTGTGTGGGTGGTGTATAAAAGCGGAAAAGGATTCAGAGTAAACAGCAACATAGCAAAACAGCAAAACAGACTAAAGGCGACTGCCAGAGACAAAAGCCAAAATAAACACCAACAAGAACAACAGCGAGCACAGAAATACAGGGCAGAGATAAGGCAGGCAACGTGAAACGAATGAGAGAGAGAGAGAGAGAGAGAGAGAGAAAGAGAGTGGAGTGGTGCACGGGAACTGCTTGGAGCAGGACGTTGAAAAATCACTTTAGCATGACCCCAAAATGTCTATTTCATTAATACAAATAAACCCCGAAAAACAGCGAACAAAAACCAATAGACGAAGCCAAGCAAAACAAATCGTTTGTGCGTCCTGCAACGACATTCGGACAAATTAAAATGAACATGAAAGCGCCGCAGCTACAAGGCCGAGGAGCTGCCCGTTCCAGCCCCCTTTCACTCCCCTTGCTACCCCCTTTGGCTTAACCCTGCCCAGTCGCCTTTTGCAGCGCGCACGTCTCTGGCTATTGACATTAAAATTTGTCATTCGGTTTGGACACATTTTTTTTAGATTTTGCTGCCCGCATCTAGTGTACCCTGTAGCTAGCACACCTAAGGGTGTGTTCGACTTTTGTAACATAATAGAATTTTATAGCTTTTAGATACCAAATCGAATTGAATTATCTGCCAATTTCTTAAGGATATCTGCTAGTCTATCATTAAGCCACTTTGGCGCATCAAACGCTCGTTTGTTTTGCATCTTTCGCAGAACAAGCGACTACTTAGAATGCCGTGCACGTGGCTCGAAAGGCCGCAAAATGTCCTGCAAGATGGCGCAGCTAATCAGGCGAGTGCTGGAAATAATTTTGACTAGGCTGATTGCTAAAAAGTTTTTTCTTTGCTACGCTTTTCTTTTCTTTCCTATGTTCTTTTTATTGTATTTTCTTTTCTTTGCTTTTCAGGCGATTGATGAGCTTCATTTAAGTCCATCCGATGAGCTGTCATTGTTTGGACGTCGCTTCATTTATATTTGTATTACATTAAAATTATTGCCAACCAAACTCCTTTTGTCAGTGTGTGTGTGTGTGTGTTTGTGTGTGAGTGCATGTGGGGGAAACTAATTGATTGACACAGTTTTTGCTGGTCAGCGTGCGTCTGGTTGATCGATTGATTTAATTTATTGCAAAAAGCAGCTCGAAATTGATGGAGCTGCTCGTCAAACCGAGACGGAACTAAAAGTGTAATGCTATTATGCAGGACAGTGTACTTCAGTAGAAAAAGCTGAGAGTGGGGTAGACTTTGAGTGGAACATGGGCGACTCTTGGTAATGTCATCAAAGTGGCTACGAAATGCATAAAGCGACCAACGTTGGCTCAAAAGAAAACCAAAATGAAAACGGCTCAAAGCATTGGCAAAGGCAAACGCCAACGGCGCGGACAAAAAGCCAAAGAAAAAATCGATAAAATTGTAAAGTGACTGTAGGGACACGACGTTAGGAAGTGGGGGTGGTAGGTGGCAATGGGTGTGGGTGTGGCAGGAGTGAAAAGTGGAAGTCGTTGCAGCAAACGATAGGAACTCGTCTTTAGTGCCTCGTCTTGGTCTTCGTCTTCTACGTAGTTTTCTTTGCTGCTTTGTGGCACTAGAGTTGCACATTTGCTTTTCAATTGAAGTAGCGGGAAGATGGAAGACTGGCGGGTGTAGTGGGCGTGGCAGATTGCACTTTTCATTAAACTGAAAATAATAATACTCGTAACAAACAGGATGATGATGCTACTCGTGCAACTGCAACGCGGATCAGCAGCACTCGATGCGCTACTCTGAACCACTCCATAGAGCCACTCTCCACTCTCTTCACTTCTCACTCCCCACTCTTCGCCTCACTGCTTTCACTTGCTCCTTAAGGCATTTTGAAGCGCTTTGGCCGCATTACTCGACTAGTTCCTGGCGCCTGTCATCCATCAATAGGCGACTTGACTCTAGGGGTCTGCAGGGGGGCAATGGTTGGGAGTGGCAACAACTGGCAGCTTTGAAATTAGTTGGTTGCATGCAACTGACATCAAAGTGTGTCAAAAGCTGAAGCTGAAGCTGAAGGCGAAAAGCTTCGGCAAAACGCAAGTGCAATGGCAAAATAATTTACACAACTTTTGTCAACTCACGAGAGACGATGAAAAATCGAAATGTAAATCGAAAAAACTTTAAAGGGAAGCATAGCGATGCTTTTTTCAATTTCCGTAACAAAACGCTTAAAACGTTGGCTAAATTCAATTTGGCAACAAAGGCCAAAAAAGTCATGGGGTGTACTGAGGAGGGATGAGGCTGAGGCAGTGCCACGTAGACGCACTAAACGCTGCCAAGCATTTAAATCTAACATTATTGCATTTGCCAATGAATATGTCAACAAAAATGCAGAACACACGCCACCTACAGGAACATGAGCAGCAGCGGAGGCAAGGACTTCTTTGGCATATCCTATGAAGACAGGAGCGTGTGCTCCTTCACCCCGCTCTTGGCACAACAGACAATCAGCTAAATAGACGAGCGCATGCCAAATGTGCTGAGTGACATGCTAAGCAAATGATGAAGAATGAATGCGAAATGGTAATCGGAATGGAAATCGCAATGGAAATGAAAATAGCTGCTGAAGAAGGCAAAAGGGAGTGCGGAGCGTGGAAATGGTGACTCAAATGGAAATGGAAATGAAAATGAGAATGAAAATGCGGGACCCGCACGTTTGATTTCGTTGATTTGCGAGTCAACGTCAAATGGATCAACTCGTCCCCAAAATGGAAAGTCAACTAAGCGCACTTGCTAACAGCTTAGACTTGGCAAAGTTTTTGGCGCAGCAGTTCATCTTATGGCCAATACCCAGCAGCCAGTGGTCAATGCTGTTGCATTAATCAAAACGTATCGAACAGTGGCCATGTGTGAAATTGTCCAGGGCAGCTGATTGCAGATAGAAGCACACCAAAAGGAAGATGCAATTGCAATAAAGAACATAGAGTATAAAAGAGAAAGAAGGAAGGAGAATGAGTTACGTGGCGCCCTGAGTTATGCAGTGAAAAATTGTCGAGTGCATGATAAATGAAGATGCTAAGAACGTGGTCAGCGCAGCAAATGGTAAAGCAATATTAATAAAAAGTAGAAGTGCAAGTAGAAGCAGCACTCCAAGAAGTGCCAGAAGTAGCAGAAAAGATGAAGAATAGTTCAAAAAAAATGTGCATAGAGAATTAGAGAAGCAGCAGCGACCACAAAAAGAAACTTTTGCGTTGTCCAAGAAATATGCACAAAAAAAAATAAAAGAAAGAAAAGGGATAAAGATTGTGATGTCGATGAAAGTGTGTAGCAAACAGAGCAGAAGCAGAGTACGAACTAGAAATTATGTGTTTAAGGATGCGCTGATGGCGCTTGTTTGGCAAGCAAACAGCACGTGCTCAACGTTGGCCTGGTCGTGGTCCAAGTTCTGGTTGTGGTACTGCTCCTCGTCCCTTTTGGCCACGCTTTGCACTTACTTTGTGCGCATTTTCAATTTGTCAAACGCATAACGAATGAGCGTGATTGAAGTGCCAGTCACAGGACATAGACATGGACATGGACACGAATGGAACAAGGGACACTGGACAGGGACTGTGGAAAGAGGACAGAGGACAGAGGACATTGCTACTGCTGATGTTGCCATTTTGGTGTAGTTTCAGCTACTTTAAGAGACTTGGCCATAAGTTGAAACTGCCATGATTAATCATGTGCTCAGAGGCCCAAACTCTGTTTCAGTCTCAACTTTGGCTGTGCCCGTCAGCGCCTTCGTGCTGTTGCCAGTTTGTTTTGCAGTTGGCAATATAATTACAACAACAGGAACAACAGCAAGAAGAACGAGCAGGAGAACAACAAGCTGACTGCATGCATAATTGTGTGACAACACGAAGGACATGCTGACAGGATACAGCAGGATATACGCAGCAAGCACACGCGTTCCCTGGCTGCCAACAACTTTGCCTGCGCCTTTGGTTTTGATTTTGACACTTTTCAGCAACACCAGCAGCACACAAACACACACACTGGCACACCCTCATACACACACACACACAGTGTGACACACATATAGTCTTATTGCCAAAGTGCAAACAAGGCTGTCATAAATGCATTTTATGATTTTAATGAGTTTTCTGTTTATGTTTTTGGGGCTTTCCTTGAAATGCCTTTAAAGTCGCTAACATTTTAAGCAGCTGCCAAAACGATAAAAAGCACACACACTGAAAGAAAACATTAATCAAACTGCTGCAAATTTCCGGCGAAAGATTGTTAAAATTTGTGTACTAGATAAAGCATGACTATGACATACCCTAGAATGAATTGCTAATTTGATAAAGTTGATAAAAGTTTAGCTTGTAGCGACTTTAATGGGTAGCAAATACAGACAGAAAGGCAGGAGAAAAAGAGGGAGACAGATAGCAAGAGACAGAGTGAGAGAGAGAGAGGTAGCGCGCTGCTGGCGTTGTTAAGCAAGTGTTATAAAACATTTTTGATAAATGCAAGCGCAACCGCAAAATATCATATGAATGATTGCGTTCATAAATAATGGTCAGCAACTCCGCGAATCTTCCGCCCCCGCAACCCGTCCCGCCAGCATCACCCGCTGAACATCCACACACCTTCCGGCTGCCCCACCCACACCATGCGCTCGTTGTGGCTTCCTCGCACCTTGGATTTATATTTATGTGATTTTTGCTATTTGTTATTTGCATTTAATTAAATACAAGTGTGAATAAAAAATGTACTCACATCTGTTATTCAGCACAGACTGTTTGTTGTTGCACAATGCTTTTTAATTAGAAATCAAATAAAATGAAAATTGGTAAATAAAATCAATGCTAACAAGTGTGACAAGCGGTTGCTAGCAAATTCAGAAATCCAGCTCATAAAATCATACCCCCCAGCTCCCTCAACTCCCTTGGCCAGTCAAACAGATTGAGGAAAACAATCATTAATTTTTGTGTTTCGCCTGCATTTGGCTTTCAGTTTTGATTGCAGTTCCACAGTTTGTTTCGGCCAAACAAACAAATCAACTCAGTCTGTTTTTCCTACTGATATATTTTTTTTTCTAAAAAGTGGACAGGATAGCGGTGGAATCAAAGCAATTACTGAAAATAGTAGAATGCACCTGGATGCCAATATGCCGTCTCCATCTAACTGCTTCTAAACTGGCCTATACGGATTTTCCGCTCTCTGCATACCAATCTGTATCATGTCCGCCGGCAGTAAGGAGATTGGGGCTGCGGAAAAGCAGGAAAAACGAGAGAATGGCAGCTGGGAGCCATTTTTTATGCAATGCCAGTGACAGCTAAAACGTTATGTATTTTATTTTTCGTGTTTGCTTTATAAATTTATAGCTTTTGTTTTGAGGCCATTGTGTGGATTAGTTTTTTATGGCAAAAATCGCAAACTGATTAAAATTTTTGAACGGCTTTGAATGGCAGCAAAAATCAATGTTTATCCATGAAATTTATGTTTTACAAAAGTTTCAGTTTATTTTATTTTTTATAACGTGTTTCTCTTTTTCCTACGCTGTCAAACTGGTAAATGAGAAACGATTCTATAAATTATATTTGCAAATAGAATTTTTGTATACAGCTCGACAGGTCGGTTGTTCTGCTTGTTACGGAAACTATCAGGTATATTCCAATTTCCGTATCCGTACAAATTATTCCAAGTTGAAACTTCCGCCTTGAATTGATTTATGTGAAATACATTTTACTTTCAACTGTCAAAGTTTTTTTGATCGGTTAAAAAAGTTTCAATAAATTGACACTGAAGTGATTATAACCAAAACGAATAAAGTCATAAACAGTTGACGTTTATATTGATACGAAAGACTGAAAGGTTTGAAGCCAAATATTTCTTAAAAATTGCATAAAACAATCCATTTTGTTTAAGTATTTGAAAGAGAGCGTAAAGGAAATTTTATTCCAAATATTTGGCATTTATCTTGCAGACAAATATTTCATTTTTATATGCTTTATGCTCACATATGTCACCTCTGCATTTATTGATACCATTCATATTCCCAGAACTCCAATAACAATGTAGAAGCAACAAATAATTGGCAATTTAAAGCACATTTACCCATGTGCATTCTGGCTGAGTGTGTATGAATGTAAAATTACCTTTTCCAAAGCTATCTCTAGTTAAGAGTCTTTGTCTTTTGGACCCTACCCTCTCTAGCTGTTTCCCTCTTCCCTCCCCACTCTATCTCTCCCTCTCTGTCTGAGAGTGATTCGTGTTGTGTTGCAGCTGTTGTAATTCAATTATCTTTGTCTTTGGTAAATCAGCAAAATAAATTCGCTTCAAAATCAGAATCAGCTCGATTCAATTCGATTCGATTCCATTCAGTTCGATTTGATTCGCATTCTCAATATCATACAGACTCTGATTCGCATTCAGAATGTGCAATCTCATAATTGCAGTTATTATTCTTGTGTTGTGTCTTATGCTGTGTATGTATTTCTGCCTCTGTCTGTGTGTGTGTGTTCATGTTTAGTGCCCAAATGACTTTCCATTATGCATGCGGCACGTGTGTTGAGTTTGTAATTACTTTGAGATACGAAGACGCCGCTTGCTTACAATAAATACACTTATGAACTTTGCCCTTAAGAATTAAAGCTCTTGATTCAAGTGAAAAGTAAGTGATTTCTATGAATCAATCCTATCCTTATCTCCAGTCTCTAATTGCTGTTGTTGATTTTAATTGGAAAGCCAACAAAATATTGTTTATTGCGTAAATGTGCATAGTTTACATTGCGTAAACGTAATTTAATTGAAATTCAATATAATTGAAAATTGCCACATTGATATTTCGATTTTTATACCCGTTCCGAGTGTGACAGCTCGCATAATAAGAAATTGTAATGTCATTTTCCGTTGCAATCGGAAACGGAGTTTCCATATGCCTGGCATTACAGTAAATACTCGCTGTGGTGCGACGTCGACGCTGACGCACATCCAATTACGTTGTCATCGTTATTTACATATGCACATTATTGTTTTCTGCTTCGCTTTCGTCTCACTTTATATCAGTTTATTTATTTTCATTTGCTCTCTCTCCTCTCCCCTTATGTTCCTGCTTCTCTTTTTCATTTTCATTTTAATTTTTTTTAATTTACACAAATAAATGAAAAATCAGTCACACAAAATATCTTTCCAGTTTCGAAATCCATTTCTCTTGCCGTTTCTGTTTCTGTTGCTGTTTCTGTTGTCTGATTTCGATTCCCTCCGCTGATTGTGACATTTGGGCTGCGATTTCCAGTTGCATTGGTTCGCAATTCGCAATTCTCTGATGCGTTTTAATTGGAATTTCCGCTTCTCGCCTGTATAAAAATTTAAAATAATTTTCAGTCGACTGGACAGTTCTGTATCGAAAAGAGCGGCTAGTTGAAAGTTTTGTCACGTTTCGCAGAACATTTTCCAAGTAAAACCTGAGACATTAAGCACACAATGCATTCATTAATTACGCAATTTTCCATTTAAATTCAGCTCGACAGTAAAACTGACGAGTGGTCATAATGAAATTAAAGTAAAAATGTATATATGTATTTAATTGCGCATTTGGTGACGAAATTGCAAAATACAAAACCCCAAGCACCACAACAGAACTTTGTGCAGCTTCCGCTTGGCCCTGTAACTCCCCCTCGTTTTTGGCCGTGTTTGATGTGGGCTTAGAGACCCATGAGGCGCCTGGCTGCCTCGCTGCCTCGACGCTTGTTAAATGAGTTTTTAAATAAATTTGTGGCACTTTGTTGGTCTGTTTACACAACTCTGGCCCTTTTTTTAACGGCCCATAAACGTGCCCGACAGCAAATACTTTTTAAATGTTAAATAAACATTTTATGGCTGCAAAATGCTTAAAAACCGCTTAAAAACATTTCCAGCTACACTCTAATTATAATCTCAATTTATATAGATGGATTTCCACAACAGTAAACCATTATTTCTATTCTACTTTAATTTATAATATTTATTAATTAACTTAATTTTGGTGACAAAATAAATACAAGTATTTATTCGTTGAATTTTGCTATCCTTCCTGTCTCAGCTCGGCTTATAAAAAAAGCGTGCTAACTGCTAACGAGGCCGCTTAATTTTTGACGCATTTCTGGCATTATTATCGCCCTCGAGCAACGACAAAAAAAATACGAAAAGAAGTGAAAAACAGAAAGAGAAAAAAAGAACAACAAGGACAACAATGAAAGCAGCTGCTGCCGCTTAATGCGATGAAATTTAATAAAATTTTCGTTGTAAGCAGCGAAATTCCATTTAAACTGTGGCCTGTCGGGCGATTAAGTTGCCAAATAAAGTGCGACAGGCGCCATCTAGCGTGCGCTGATGAGCTGCTTGGTGCGGGGTGTTTTGGGGCAACAATGGGTTAAGGGGTCGACTGTTGGCCAACAGCAGCGATGGTATTAAATATCAAAGGGTTTACGTCCGCCTGTCTTGTTTGCAAAGTGATTTTCTGCCTTTCATTTCCGCTCTCCACCCCGTCCCATGCTGATTTTGTACTTTTAATGAATTCATTTTTAAAATTCCTAGAACATTTTTCATATATTTGTAGCTGTCTGTAATTTTCTTTGCTTTTTGGCTGTCGTTTTAACTGCTTTCATAAATTTTAATGCAAGTCTCGCTCTCTCTGCGAACATAATTGAAATCCATTTAATGAAAATGTGGTGTCAAAAAGTGAGTTTCCTCTGCTTATCTTCTTGAAGAAACTGTACTTTTTGCCGACTGGGAGGCAGGGGCACTTTGATAAGATTCGTGCTCCATTGTGGTCAGTGGGTGGATTGAGTTCTCGCCCAATATAATTAATGACATGCCATGCCTGATGCACAAAAAAGATTATCTATCAATAGATGAGCCTTGACAAGTTACATATATATACATGTGTGTGCGGGTGTGTGTGTGTAGTGGTCGGAATGATTTAACGTTTACGGCTTTGCTTCGACACAAAAGGCGGCATTAAATGTTACATAAATTATAATTACAACCATATTAGGTTAGAGCCAGTAACACGACAGATGTCGCAAATTGAATTAATTGTGGTTAAGCTTTTTATACGCCTCTCTTTCTATATATCTATTTAGCACTCTCTCTCTTTGCTTTGCCACTTTTTGATCAGTTCGTAGTAGCAATACTTGTGTCTGCTTATTTAGTGGCCAAAAGGCAAACTGAAAAGGCATTCGAGAGCAATTTTAAAGCGCTGTCCAAATACCAAAAGTAGCAGAAAAACTTATTTATTATATTGACAGTAGGGCAACAGCCGAAAGGGCTTCAACTCCAATTGAACTCGAATTTCTTTTTCTTTTATTTTAAAAAACATTTCCCAGACTCCATCCTGGTGCGCTGGTCACTGTACTTCCGCTACGCACTTGGTCGCTTCCTTTGGGTCCAAAAGAAGACAGAAAGACAGACTGAAAGAAATGCCATTTTGCGTTCAATTTGAGACATCCGCTTGTTGTATGCCACTTGAGTGTGCTTGCCACAAGTGTGTTGTGCGACCAAAGTCAGATTGCCGACATTCAGGGCGTGGCAGACGGACATATACAGATAAAATGGAATATTATAATTTGCGCTTAAATGAAATCAATTTCAGTTACATTTAAATCAAGGCGCACGACATACAAACGACACGATACAAAACGAAAGGACATTCAGGGTCTGTCAGGCCGCCAACTGGGACATGGAAACAAACAGGTATTGGCAGAGCACTCAACAGACAGACAAACAGACAGAAAGGCAGTCGAACACACAGACAAACAGACAGACAGTTGCTTAGCAGCTATTATGTGCACATGCTGTCCTCCATTTTCATCCAAGGAAGCTACAGCTGCCATATCCATTGAAATGGCGGCATTGTTGGGCGTTTTGTGACTCGCCTTCATTTATTCATTGGGGAATTGCTGTTTAGTTGCTGTTGTTGCTGTTGTTACTGCTGCCTGCGTAGACGTCGATGCTTGGCATTTGTGTTTATGTAGTTGCCATGGCCATAACAAAATCAAACCACATCAATTGTGCACCTAAATGGCCAAGTGGGACCTCTTAGCTATTCATTTGGCTTTTGGCTCTCTACGCCCACACACACACACACACACACACACACACACACACACACACACACACACACACACACACACACACACACACACACACACACACACATAAAAAGCAGCAAACTAAGCCGGACTTGTACTTGGAGTTGGAGAAAAGTGAGTAGATAGACTCAAATTCTCTTTAAATGTTGCTTTCTCTGTGTGCTGCTGCTTTTGGCCTTGCATTTAATGAAATTCATGTTAAATGCTTTTGCATTTTACAATTGTCACTGGCTTTTGTTGCACAACAAAATGAAATTAATTTTGCGTTTGCAGCAAGCACAAAACACTCATACGACATGTTTGCCACGTCTCTAACTCTTTTTCTGTTTTAGTTTCTGTTTCTGTTGCTATTTCTGTTCCTGTCTCTGACATTGTCATTTTTTGTTGTTATTCTAGCTGCTGTGCATTTTCATTTCCATGACCATTTCCCATTTCCATTTTAACTTTGGTCACACATGAGTTGGGTTCGTCTCGGTTACAGTTGCCACTACACTGGCTACCTGTGGCAAATATCCACTTGCATTTTCCCCAAAAATTGTATGCATAGAGAGGCAAAATATCAACACACATTCGTACGACGAAAAATACCACAAAATAATGAAAAAACTTTTATAATTGCATGAAACTTTCCAATTAACAGGCTGCCTTCAGTTCTGTGCATACTGGCCAAAAACCAGACCCTAAACCAGTAAGCGAACCGAAACCGAAGCCACAAAAAAAACACAAAATGACCATGGCCAGTAAAGCTGAGCTGTTAAAGTGGCAATTAGATCTTTTCATTAGAGGTGCATTAAATCTATTTAATACTTGTAGTTTTCCATTTAGAAACCAACAAAAAGCCAAACTGTTCCACAGAGTCATCTGTTTAATTGAAAGGCATTCTTTGAACCATCTCGGGCGTAAATATAAAACAACTTCCTTTGTACACAAACCGACATAACTTTTCGCTTGTCTCGAGCTGTGGCTAAATATGCAGAAACCGGTAACAGAGACACATGCAGTACATGTCTCAGTCTAACTCTGTGCCTCAGACCCCTTGCCAGTTCCTCTTTCAGCCCCTGTTCGTACTTCAGCTCCTCCTGTCCCTCCTGACATGCAAGCAGGCTCTGTCTGAGTCCTCGCTGGCAACATTTCATTAAGTTTTGCGCAAAACTTTTATTAAAACAAATACGTGCCACAACAACACCGACATGGCTCAAATGGCGGCAGAGGCGGATGTTAGAGCCTAACGTCTCGTTACATTTTGGCCTCAATTTTTTGTGTTTTTCTTCTTCTTCTTCCTTTCTCCTTCTTAGCAGCTTGCTGCTGTTTATTTTCTTTCTTACGCCTTCTTTTCTTTTTTAACTTGTACATTTCTTGTGGCAAGCAAAAGTCAAGTCAAGTATATTTCTGCTGACTTTTGCACAACATACAAAAGCCCAAATGCAACAATTTCCTGACAGTCTGTTTCACCCTCCACAACCCCTCGTCCCTCCCACAGCTCTTTAGGCGTTGCCATGCACATTGCCTAAGTAAGTTGTTTAACTCTGGCAGTCACTTGGCGTTGTTGTCTTTGCAGGCGGCGCCAAAGTTGCAAAAAAATTATGAAACTGCATTGAACGTAAACACAGGAATACCCTGTGTTCGTGTGGAAAACTACCGGTAAACTATAGTTGATAGATTCTGTAGAAAATAAATGTAGCATACTTTTAGGAGGTGCTTAAAAAACATTTCTTTGGGCGAAGCCGTGGAAATTTTATAGTACTCCTGCCTTATAAGTGAGGTAATAATAATAATAATAATAATAATAATAATAATAATAATAATAATAAGTATTTATGAGCAACTCAACTATTATTTTATGGCTTGAATTTTATTAAAATTTTGATTATAAAACAGAAGTTGTGGAAATCTAATATATCATTGTCGAAGTGTTTCACTAATTAGGCTTATTCAAGACAACATAAAAATACAAAATTTATAGAAACTTTTCGAATTTGATGTATAAAACAAACAAACCTTAACAGTATTTGCCGCTACAGGGTATTAATTTTCACAAGCGCACCCACAAGCACACCCCTTATGTGGTGGCGCTGGTGTACCAGGAGAAGGTGTTGGTGATGGCTGTGGTGCCGAGTACATTTGTCGAGCTGGCCGTGCAAAAGTTACAAAAGTCTGAGAGAAAATGGCATCTTGAAATGTGAACTTTTTCAGCTGCACTTCTTTTTGAATACTTTTGCGCCTGACTTTTTGGATTTTGGCAGTTGCTGGCATTGCTGGCAGTTGGCTTAAGCTGAAGACTCTTTAGCACTTTGTATACATTTGTGAACTGCATTTAAAACAGTTGAAGTTTAAGCCGAGAATCTGCAATTCAATGTCAAAATCTCCACATCGATTGTGTGACTCAAATCTCACTTTGATTGTCTGTTTTATCCCCACATGGATATCGAAGTATTTCCGAATGCATACATGTTAACGACATTTTGATTTAGTCTACAACTACTGTGAGAGTACTCAGTGGCAAAATGCACTTAATTAGCTTACACACACACCTGTCAGTTACTTACCACAATTTGTAGTTGTTGTCCCCAGGGAGGAAAACTGCAAAGAGATTAAACAATGTTGAATTGTTAGCATATAGCTGGACACAGTGCGTGCTAATTTAACGACAGGCACTAAAAAATTCAAAATGATAAAAACCTAAAAAAATAAAAAAAGGGACAGCAAAAAATACAAAATAAGTAAATAAATTTGCAGACCGTAAATTGTGGCTGCAACTTTGTCGCAAACAACAGAGTTTCGCAACAACTTGATACATTTCAGTGCTTTTATCTCATAATTAATGGCGGCTGCGCTCACTACTTGCCACCCAGTTGGGGGGCAGTGGGCGTGGCAAAGCTGGTAACAGGCAACTGCTACAAGCAGACAAGAAATTAATTGCGCTTTACGCGGCACGATAAACACTCCGCCCTGCCTTCAGGACTCAGTTACCAGTTACCAGTTCTCAGTTGCAGCTTTAGTTCCAGCTCCGACTACGTCTAGTGCCAGTTACAAATGAACTGAGTCTCGTAACTGTCGCTGGCACAACAAAATACGCTAGGATAGTAGGGAGTACCGAGGAGTGTCGAGCAAACCCTTTGCCCATCCCGTTTGCCACAAAATTAATTAAAAGTAAATCCAGTAAAAACTATTAAAGTTAAATTTGGCATGAACTCGACCACAAATCAATCTGGCACACTGTAAGCGGCAGTGTAAGCGCTTTATGCTCTGTCCAGGACAACAGTAGAGCCTGCAGGATGCAGGAGCAGCAATGGAACAATATACATACACATAAACATATATATAAATTTTATTTTTGTTTCTTTTTTCCATTCTCTTTCTGCTGCTTTCGCGTACGGCTGAAAACGGCATGTTAAGCTGTTTATAAAGCGTTCAAATCATTTCTTGTCATATGTTGCCAAGGACACGCCCCCATGCACCCACACGCTGGCTAAACAACCCATCAACCGAGGCTGTCAGGGGCTTACAGGTTTTACGGATTTTCAATGAAACTTGTATATCTTTTCCTGTCCTCTCTTGCTCTCTTACTTGCCTTCTCTTTTCATTTTGGGGCACGTTAAGTGGCAAGTTTTGGGCTTTGTGTCATGACTTGCTCGCTTTTAAGATGATCTGCAAACTTTTATATGATTTGCATTTCTCGTCAGTTTCTTTATTTTCTTTAAATCACAAGCAACAACAATGACAATTAATTAAAAGCATTTCCTGTATTTTTAGGGGAGTGGGGATGTGGTGGTGTGAGTTGAGGGTGGGCGCTGTCAAAGCGTCTAATCTGAAGTTTCAGAGCCCATCACTCAACTGTGAGCGGATAATAGGAAAGTTTTGCATAAAATCAATTTGACATCGCAACAATGGGCCCAATATCTTGGTCCTAATCGCAGCAATTTGAGTGGCCTTTTTTATTGACTTGCCTCCAAGTTTTTCTATTTCGCCCTAATAGAAAAGTCGCAGCTGAGTGCGCACACACACACACACATGTGTGTATCAACTACTATTCTATAAACTTGTAGTTGGACAAATGGCAGCCAATCAATACACAATTTACTATTACTATTACTATTACTATGACTGTTACTACAACTGCAAGTTTCCGGTTCAGTTGTGTAATTTAGTTTGAAAGTCATACCAATATTACAAGTCATTCATTTGGCAATCAAGTTGGCCATTTAATTAAGGACTCGCAATCCATTTACCATAAGCGAAAACTGTCATATGAAACTCAACTCTCAATTTTTTACACAACTCGTATAAAAAGTCATTTGGAAATCGCTGTTAAAAAAGCCAAAAACGGTAGTCAAAAATTTGCTTTTTTATGGCTAACTTTTCTCCAGTTGTTGTTTAAATAAACTCTTTGTGAAATCTGTACAATTAAGCTGCTGGATTTGCATTAATAATATAGTTATAAATATATATAAACTATTTTGTATGAACTTTGCGTATGACAGCATATTTATCACACAAATAAATGAACTACAAAGTTCGATTATGTTCGCAAAAAAACTGAATTGTGACAAAAACAAACTGAAAACATTAAAAAGAGTACAAACAAAAATGATTCAAGTAATTGCATTAAAACGCCAGGCAAATATGACAGATAAATAAATGAACATTTATTGTAAATTGAGTTGACTTAAAGTAAATAATAAATATTAAATATTATTACAATCAATGGATTTTAATTATATTTTATTAAAGAAGATTTTATGTCACTTTAATTAAATATGAAATGAAAGTTACTCCCATAAAAATCTAATAAAACTGTTTATTTATGGGTACTAGAAAAGAATTCTAGTTAATTCTACTGAATTTCTTTAGGAATAAAATCCTCATAAAAATGCAGGATATATAGGAACTAAAAGATGCGTATAAATATAATAATATATTTAGATTGAAGAAGCCCATTGTTATTTAAGGCGTATCAACCCTCTCCGACTAGAGTTCGATTTATGTTTATCTCGTACTTAACATATTATTCAGAGTATTTCATTTCGTTTCACATATATATAAGCTAATGCCAAGTGTCTCATTAAACTATAGTCTGGCCAAGAAGCAAGAAGCTTCTCTATTGACCAAGTGCTAAAAACGTGAATGTGATAAGAGCGTAAAATGCTTGCAATGATATCAAACGGTTATTTAGCTAAGCTATGGCCAACATATGAGCATATCGACCACAGGCGAAATGCTCAAGGCAATCAACCACACGCACAGACACACACACCCCCACACACAGTCACATACTGTGGCACACACAAGGACAAGGACAAGGACAATATTACTTATGTATATTGCCGCATAAGCCGTCACTTGTAGCAAAGTACAACCAATTTGAAGCGGTGGCAAGGCGGAAAGTACGGGAAGGGGAGTGGAGAGTAGAGCAGAGCGGGCTTTGCTGGCGGATAAGAAACGCATTTGTATTAGTTTTACGCGCATTAGAGTCTCATTGCCTGGCTTAAGGGCCAAAAGCAACTGGAGCAGCACGAGCATAAAATAAAGTAATAAAAATCTTAGCTTTGCTGCTGCTGCTGCTGTTTCCCGCTGCTGGTCATATCTGAAAGTCACAGACATGTATATTACACACACACACACACAATGGCTCACACATGCGTGAGAACGTGACATTTAAAAGGGATAAAGCTGCTAAAACCCAAATCGAATAATAAAATACCAGCCAGACGCTGACACTTTTTTCTATCTTTTATATTTTGAATACTTTTTCCACACGTCCTTTGGCATAATTGCCGTTTAAATTCTAACTGGTGTTATTTTGTTTGTTGACTTATGAAACCACAGCCATACAAGCGTCTCATACTCAGTAAATCAGCTTGAAACTTTGTAAACGACAAGCTACAAGTTGTGTGTCACTCAAAAACAAATGCAGCTGCAGCAAGTCAAAAAGAAGTATAGAAAAAGGAACCTCAATCAAAGCCAAATTACCTAACGAGCAGTGCCATCAAGTAGCCAAGTTAACTGGGCTGAGAGGTGGGTAGTGGGCTGTGGAAATTCGAGTGGCTGTGTCACCAAGTTGAGCTACTTGAGCTGATCTCCGGGATGCTTTTAAACTTTTTTTACGGTCGGAGCATCATACTCGTAAAATGGCCATGGACGCTGTTCGCTATCCGCGCAAATCAAGTCAACTTTCAACAACTTTGACTTGATTTAAACCCATTAAAAGTCACTTTTTCAACGCTTTTGGCAGGCAGCTAGCTAGCGCTTGATGTGTATTTCGCCGGGATACCAGGACACTCACTCACCTTTCAGTGGCAGTTGAATAAGAGCACACTCCTTCACCTGGCTCAGTTAGGAAACAGGTAGGAAGCAGCAGCAAGTACCGTGGGGAGCTGTAAAACTGAGCTACTGCAAGTTTTGTCAACGCAGTTCACTTGAATCAACAGCGACATCAGCAAAGACTGTGAGACAATGCAAATCGGATGAGTTGTGAATGATAATGCACTCTAAGGCAGTATGAGTATATCTATTCATACGCTCTATTCGTTGTAGTCATGGCAGCTGTGAAGAGAGAAAGAAAGAAAGAGATGGAGATGAGTGATGAATGAATAAGCACAAGTGTAAATCTAGCTAAAGGCTAATCATCTGCAAGTGTGTGTGTGGGTGTGGGTGTGTGTTACACAGCTGGCACACTCCTTTAAGACTTAATTAATTTGGCAAGTCTTGGAGCACAGCTGCAAAATGATTTAAATACATTGAAGCAACGTGCGTGGGGAGCAATTACGTGAGGCAGCAACAGCAACAGCAGCAATAAAGCAGTAAACGCAATGCGGCAATCATGTAAATGAATGTCATCAGCGAGACATCAGCCAGCCAAGCATTCATTCATTCAATCATTCAGTCATTCATCTATCTATACTCCATGCGGTATACGAATTAGAAATGGGAAACAGGAACAGGAGTAGCAGGAACAGGAACAGCAGCTTCAGCACGCACGAATGCTGGCAGACAAGGACAACGCCAACTCTGCTGATGCGGCGGAAATAATTGTCTTGACACAGATAATCTCGTTACCTTTTGGCACTGGCAGTGGGATTGGAGTTGGTACTGGGATTGGCACTGCAATTGGGGACTGTTACAGGAAGTGGCTTCAATAATGCGCCTGCGCTTCAGTTGGCTGCCAGCTCATCCACAAATCCATTCGGTTTGTCCGCATTATTGTCAATTTATTTGCGTAATTTATGCTGTGCCGCCCGAGGCGCTAGACAAACACATTGGGGGCCCACTTGGAGACCCTCGTTATCCCGATATCCCGGTGTCCCGCATTTTCTAGCCAAATCTAACAAACTGTCAACTGTTGACTGCGTGTGCCGATAGTTAAGCTATTTCCTGCGTCTGTTTTAAATTCAAATCAAATCTCGTTACAAAATTGCCACAAAAATGGTCGCTAGTGTTTTTTCCTCTTGTTTTTTCTGTAGCTCGTTATTCTAACGAGTGTTTGGAGGGGGACAAAGGCAGGAAGTTTGGGAGAAAGACATTTATTCAACTTTATTTTTATTTCCTTGTTGTTGTGGTTTACTTTTTACCTTTTGCAGCTTTGCCACTGAGCTCTGGCTCTTCACAAGTTTTGATTTCTTGTCACAATTTGTTGACATTTGTTATGTTTTTTTTTGTGTTATTTCCTTTAGCATTTTTGCTTCGTGCTGGTCATACAGCCAATTAAGGCGACAAACACGAGTGCCGAGCGCAGAATGAAAATATCGGAGTTTCTTAGAAAATTTCATCGTCACGTTTTGAACGCAACGAGGCCAACAGAGCGTATGCTTTATATATTGATTTTGTAGCATAACAAGCTGCGTCTGCATAACCATCTGCTGCACTAGCTGCACTTCCTGTGCTACGTCACTTCCGCTGCTGTTTCGACTGTTTTGCTGCTGTTTTGGTCTTGGATTGCCTTTCACTTAATTGCACAATAATGGATCGCTTGAAAGTCGCTTCAAGTACTGAGTGCAAGTTCTACAGTGTCTTTTGCAATTTCCGCATCTATTGTTAAACTAAAGAGTGACTACTTAGTGAGTTGCTCAGTCGTTCACTCACTCAGCCGCTCAAGCGAAAACTTTAAATTGTTTCACAGCTTAAATTAATTTGTGTGCTCTTTCAACTATGTGTGGGTGTGTTTTCAGGGCTGCAGCGCTAACTAAATCAATTTTTGAACCTTAAGTGAATGATTCCTATCTAAAATTTGTGTCAAATTGATTTCAAACCTTTCAATGAAATTATTTTTCCTTTATAAACTTGTAGCTAGACTCAAATAAGTAAAATATGCTTTCAAACTCTACTCAAAACTAGTTAAATATTAAATTTTAATAGCTTACTAGACAAGACTTTAATAAATTTTGAAAGCTGCTTGAAAACGCTGCCATTAAGCTAATAAATAATACAATTTTTGAGCTCTGTGAGCTTTGCTAGCTCTTAAGCTCAAAGTTTTGCTGCTGCTGCAGCCCTGGAGCTGAGCACTTTTGGGTGTTGGGATGTCTGTTTACTTTGCGCCAACGTCTAAAATTGCCAAGTGTCTCAAGTTTTTAGAGAAGCGAACACACTTAATAGGCAAAGGCAAACACTTTTCCGCACACAGAAAAGTGCTCGTCTTACTTCACCCCCTCTCCCTTCCTACACCCACTCGACTCTCTCCTTCCTTCTCATTATTTTAGAGCAAACAATAACATTCATAATGCGTTATGTATTTTTCAACTCAATTAGAACATTGTTTACAATGCGCATATAAATTTGATGGTTGCGATGTGAAAACTTTTATTCCCATCCCTGTTTTTTCAACAGAAAATAGAAGAAGAAACTTTATAAAAAACAAATAAAGAGTTAATGTTGTTCAAGCTCTCGAATATGTTTACGTTGAAAAGTGGGTGTGGCACACACACACACACACACAATTCAACTTTAGAATTCAGTTTATTAATGTCAGCGGCCATGTTTCATGAGCTTATTTAGAATTATGAGCGCATTTGCCTAAGCACCCGAAATGTTTGCAAATAAATGCGACAGCAAATGATGCAAGTTGCATAAAACTGCTGCAACAGCAACAGAGAGTGTTAGAGAGGGACAGTTGGGTAGAGGGTAGACAGAGTGAGCAGTTTGAACCCGTTTGTGGCGACGCCAACTCGGCCAAGTTTTTCGGACTGCGTCGTCTGCAGTTTTTAGCCATTTTTAGCCCTTTCTCACTCGCTCTCCCTCACTCGCTGTTTCTATCTCGCTCTTTTTCATTTTTGTGGCGTCAGTTTGGCGTTGCGGCAGCTGCCACACTAAAGGTTTTTCCCTTTTCCAAGCGGACGCACCTACACAGTCAGCATTCTTCCGCAGACACACTGTGTGTGTGTGTGTCAACGTGGCGTATGCTTGTTTTTTTTTGCTCGTGCTATACATTTTTGGCAGACACAGCAAAGGCAGCTCGACAATCAATGAAGATGCCATTATGTTGCCAGGGCCACATAAATACATACACGCAAACACAAGCACAAACATGCACAGCATCATATATATATACCCTACATATATATATATATATATATATGTGTGTGTGTGTGTGTGTGTGTGTGTGTGTGTGTGTGTGTGTGTGTGTGTGTGTGTGTGTGTGTGTGTGTATATATAGATGCTACCTGGCGTCGTCTGACTCTGGGCTTGTCATAAAGATAGCACGGCCATAACTTTAAAGTTCGAAAACTAATTATGCCTATGGCCTATGACTGAGCCTAGTCGCTGTCTGGGCCAAGATACTTTTGCTGCAACGCATAAATTATGCCACACTTTTATGTAGTACGCCACACCCCCCATGGCCCCCTTGCCCCCTTACGCCATTGACACACTGCCGCCCCTGCCTTTTGGGCATGTAGTAATTTGTTTTTGCATTTTGCTGCATTTTATGGCTAATGGCTTTTGAATAGCAATCGCCATACGTTGACCATTTGATATGGATGCTAAACGAAAATATATATGTATTTATACATATATACATGTATGTATTACTTCAAGAGGAATTTGCTGGCTTAAGTGCCGCATTAAAACAGCCCAAATAGGAAACAATCTAGTGCCTATGGAGGGAGCACTCTCCTTCCCGCTTAATCTCTTCCATCTCCTTCTCTCACTCCCTCTTACTGTAGCTCCTGCACCTCTGCGTGCTTGTCGACATCACCATGACAATAAAGGCAAATGACGAGTGGCATGTCGAAAATAATGATTAACGAGCAACGATGCGGAGATGGCAATGGAGTTGGAGTGGGAAAAGAAGAGAGACAGAATGAGAGAGAGTGGCAGAGGGGACAAGGGAAGCTGACATGGCGCTCAGCGAGGCATATAAAACAAATATAAAAGTACAGTCGAGTTCTACCAACCGCTGCATACCATGGATTAGAAATTCTAATCTAAGACTCACATGTGTATATAGATACAGCTGTCGAGCTATCTTACATGCAAATGTGTAAAGATGGGATTAAAAATATTATACTTCTTTATAAATCAACGAACCTTCTAAAAAAACAATCTTAGTACTATACAAAAGTGAGAAATTTATATAGCAAACATATACAAATAACATCTTGAACCCATTTGTAATCTATGTAGGCCAATTATTCATAAAACAATTCTACTTTAACCAATTGTTTCTGAATTTTTTACTACCTACCGACGGACAATTGAATAACAAATCCATGATACCCTCTGCAAGAGATTGCAACAAAAAAAGCAGCACACAAACTTCGAGGCTCGTTGTGGAATATATGTGTGTGTTATAGCGGGCAAATCAAATGGAAATGGAGATACAACCAGGTCAGGAAGAGAGCAATGCGTAGGAGAGTGGGGAGTAGACAGAGAGATGTATCAGGATATGGGCACAGGGAGGCAGGAACACAAACAGGCAGACATTCGAGATGTAGCATCATCAATGATTTAAATTAATCGTCGTAACACACGCAAATCTCGCACATGACAACCAAACGACAAGTGAACTGCAGGGGGTGGAGTACACAACCCCCACCCACCTCCCTGCCCCACCCACTACGCCACTCCTCGTATCTTTCAATGCCTTCGCTTTTTTTTTGTTTTTGGTTTTTACTGGCAACGGATATGAAGTCGAAATCAGCATATCAGGCAAATTACAAGAGCAAACATAAAATGGCTCAGCCAAATGACTAAACGAAGTGGCAGCCGGAGCTCTTGATGGCCAACAAACTGGAAGTGGGTGTGGCACTTACGCCAAATGAGACGAAGGACGATGGCAGCAGCAGATAGACAAGAGCAAATTAAAGCGAAACGTTTGCAAAGAACATGAGACTAAGGAGCAGATGAAGTAGATGGGGAAATGACAGTGGAAGGAGGAGAGTCAGCGGGAAAACTGCGCCTGAGACTGCGTTGAAATGTAGCTGGGAAATGGCAATGATGTCTTCTGCATTGACGCGACTCAAAGTCAATGCCAGCATAAGAAATGTGTTTGCCCAACATTGCATATGTGGGTGTCTGTCTTCGATCGGTCTGTCTGTCAGTCTGTCTATCAGTCCATTCGTCTATTTTGAGTGAGCTATTTTGACAGATTAACTCACGCGTTTGCCTGTTGTACAATGCTGCCCACATTTGGCCACGCCCACACGCGCTCGTTATGTCAATTGTCCACGGCTAAAGGCATCTGCAGTTGACTGGAACTGGGAAGTGGGAGTTGAACTCCGTTGTGGGAGTGGCAATCGCGCACAAAAATCAAACAAACAAATGGCAAACACAAAAGGGGATGACAGTTTGGTTTTAGTAGTAGGGGATGGAAGGGGGGTATCACGGGGGGAAGTGGAAGGGAGACGGGAACTGCCATTTGCCGTCGCTGCATGTGTTAAATTTAAGTTTTGATTTACGACCTCAACTTTGTAGGCTGCTGTAAGAGTATATAGGCAATACACACACACTGGCATACACACATGTGAATAGTGATAAATTGCGCTGTCAGAAGTTGCTAGCAACAATAGCAGGATCTCCACATTTTTTTCTGTATTCACTTCACTTTTTTCTCCTTTGCAGCTGCGACTGCTGTCAGAGCAGGGAGTGGGGGAAATTGGAGGGCAGATAAGGAAGGCATGGCCATATATGTGCCAGGGCATAGGTTGGACTAACTGGGTTAGCCAGACGCACAGACGAGCTGACAGCCAAACAGCCAGGCAGCCAGACAGCCAGAACCAGCCAGCTTTGAGCCTCGAGCATTTAATGGCTGTTGACAGACGTGTCAAGTCACGGCGTTCGCTCTGTTTTGTAAGCCTTTTCAGACCAACAGCCAAGCAGCCAACCAGACGACTATGTTTTTTTCTTCTGAGTTTTTTCTCTCCTTTTTTATGGGCAACATCGTGTCGCGCACACTTGCAGCCAAGTTATGTGCTCACTTCATTGTTAACAGTGACGACTGAAACTGAGCGACTGACTCGGAGTTTGAGTCTGAGTCTGTGCCTGAGGCTAACAGCTACAACTCGAGCTCAAGTGCGCTTATAAATACGTAATGGCATTGCCAGTCAGCCAGTCGCCAGTTTTGAGCTCCAACACGCGGCGTATGCGTGATAACAGCGAACACAGCTAATTGTCAGCATTAAATATTAAGAAATATTGGCTAAATCAAACGAAATGTAACAAATACTACAAATTCAATTGTGCTACACAGCTCGAAAAGGGCTGGAGGAAGTGTGGTAATGTAGGTGGGTGTTGGGTACACGCAATGATGCATAAATTATGCAAAAATGATTTATAGGCTTGCAGCTGTAGCGAAATCCAGCGCACAAAGTAAAAACTAAACATTGACCAACCGCATAAATTAATTGAATTATGCAAGCACAAGCTCCACTGCTTCTAAACTCGCTCCTACCCCCTCAAACACTATTCTTCCCACCATTATGTAAATTCATGTGGGTGTGTGTGTGTGTGTTTGCATTTAATCATGAGCTTGAACTTTCACTTGATTTGCAAACTCGACTACGTCTGACAGATTTACGTTGATGCCAAGTCAAATGCAGACATTGCAATTTGCCAATTCAAAGCCGAAAGATTATAGAGGAAAAGCGCAGTAAAAATTAAAATCAATTTGAATCACAAAAAACGCCTTCGGGCCTTCAAAACTCCGGCACTGGTAATTCCGGTGTCTGTGCGACTCGTTAAAGTCTATAAAGACTACGACGACTCGAAATCAATAAACCTCGCGCGTCTTTTTATGAGCCTGATTTATATAGACACACATGTGTGTGTGTGTGTGTTGGTTGTGTGAGTCTGTGTGTATTGTCCTGAAGAAGACATGTGTCTGGGCTCGTACACTGTGCCTTTAATTTCTTAGTAGCTGCATAAATAAACTATAAATTCAATTTTATTACGTAGCAAGCGCACCGAGCTCACTAAATAGAGAGCAGGGAAAGACAGAGATGCAGAGGGAAAGAAATGGATCAAGAGAGAGAGAGAGAAGAGCAATCATTTGTTGATGCCACACGAATTTCATGTTCAAGTTGTATCAGTTTTCATATTTGCTCAGCTTGTCTACTCGGTAACTTGAAGTAATGAACGGACTGCTCTTTGGAATTGCTTTTGGTCAAAGTCTGCAATTGTCACAGCAGCTGAAGCAGCTGTAGAAGCTGATGCCAAACGTTTAGTAGCCCGTAAAGCAGAGCTCTATATTTTACGATTCCATGTGCTGCAGAGAGTTAGAACCAGGGACAGAGACAGAGACAGTGTTAGAGCCAGGCCAAAAGGCAGCAAACAAGCTGTGCTTAAATTTTAATAGCCATTCAAGACACTGAAGCCAGGCCAAACTACTTCGATGGCGTCTTTTATGAGCTGTGTGATTGCTAGCCATGTGTTTGGGTGGGTGTGGGTGTGGGTGTGTGTGTTGGTTTGCAGGCAAGTGCCAAGCCAAGGACAACAAAGTCAATTTGAAAGATACACAGCAAATGACTGACGAAGATAGAATTATAGATAGGACAGGAGGGCGATAGAGACATCGCGTAGGTAAATGCTGCAATGCAAATAGCGAAAAGCGAACAAAATGCAAAAATATGCAAACGAAATGCTGTCATCAAAACTTACAATCAACTATAGAAGAGACACTGAATATACATGCAGCCTCAGAGCCTCCCCAGTACCCCTTCCACACCCACACCCACCCTTAACCACTTACACACCCAGACAAACAAACAGAGAGTGAAAGATACAGATACATGCTGAGGAGCATCCAATGTAAACATGAGCTTCATCAGTCTGAAGGGAAAGCGATGCAATAGCAGCGGGGAAAATCTGGGAAAAACCTGGAAAAACCATTGAAAGAATCAACTCTTGCGGCCTTCCCGTGTCAATGCAAATTCAAACAAAAGTGCGCAGCACAGACCGACAATCCAATACCGTCTATAGCCTAGCCAAGCCAGATTAACAGCATCAGCAGTTGGCCAACATGAATGCACAAAATGCAAAATGTAAAATGTAAAAAAAAAACACAAAAAAAGAGAAAAGGGAAACAACATCAGAGTATAAAGCAGGGCAAAATGCACGTTCACATAACAGTTTATACACAAACATTGTTGTTGGCTTTGCATTTAACATACCCTCTAGTTATGTCAGACAAGTGGTCGTTGCACATTGAGAATGTTTTTGAGAGTTGGCCAACTAATTAGCAGCTTAAAAATTAAATTATGTTCTATGGAAATCAGTAAACAGTTTGTTTTTAGCACTTAAGGTAAGGGGAAGGTTTTTGATGTTTAAATATTTATGATAGAATAGAAGGAAGTAGCAACAAAGTGTAGAATTAAATATTAAATAAACCTTTTAATTAAATCTTGAAGTCATTCATATATTCAAACTAGTTTAAAATCATTTTCTTTTATTTTAAATTTTTCCTACGTCTTTAAAGGGTATATACTAGTCGTCTTCATCTTCCAACAACATTGTCACTTGTTTTTTCTGCCACTTGTTTTTTTCATCAGCCATTTTGCATATTGGCCGCGTGCTTTGATAAGTGAAAATTGGAAAAATCCGCACTTTGCATGCAAAATAATTACAAAAATATTTCCAGCAATGGCAGCGACGAAAGAGTTGTTGTTGTTGTTGTTCCTGCTGTTGTTGTTGTTTGCGAAGAGGGAGAAGAGTTGTTCAATTGAACGCCTAAATTGTGCAGCAGTTGATTTGACAGCTTTAAGCATCCACTTGCAGCATTTTGGCCATTTCAATGCTAGCGGCTTAAACAGCGTGTGGAAAGGATAAGTGGGAGCGTGCGAGTGAAAGAGACAGAGAGAGAGGGAGGGAGGTAGGGAGTAGGGGTAATAGTAGTAGGGGTAATAGTAGTAGATAGTATTACTCGCACTGCACAGACAATGGCGTTTCCATTGTCATTCTACGATTTGGCCAAGTTGTTTTTTGGCTTTTCACGTCCTCCTTTTTTTGTAGCTCGATTTTTTTATGATCTTGGGATTCTTTTCTATTCTGTGGTATTTTTGTTGAGTGTTTTGCAGTTTGGCTGCAAATGAAAAGGCCATCGAAAACAAAAGCCCACGTTGGCTATAAATAGCGTGAGCAGAACTTGACTTTTCAGTTGCCAACTATCTTGGCTTGCTTTCTTTATTCACCCCCCAGCCCCCACCACACCCCCTTCCCACCCACCGCATTTACCCTTTTGTCTCCGGCATGTGTAAGCTCTCTTATCTGTTTATAGCATTTTTTTGTGTAAGTTTCGGGGCGTTGTTTCTCTCCCTCTCCCCTCTATCACTCCCCTCCCCAACAATAAAAACCCTGCAGTGCTGTGTGCTGCTGTTGTGGCCATACTCTGTTGGTCAACTTGGAATTTGAGCTCTTAAATATCCGACGAATGCATTAGGCGCTCTGTAAATTGCATTTGTTATACACTTGTAAATCTAATTGCAATTATATACAATTTGCTCCACAATGTCCAAATAAATTCCACGATAATGTTTTATGTTTCATATTAAGTATTAACCCAAAATCTGGTGATATCTGGGATGAGTAAGAGTGTAGCGTGTCGACGCTTGTTTGCAAATAAACAGAAATTGCTGTTACAGAAATAATAATAATAATTTATGCACATTTGGCGCGTTCACATGACAACGAGAAATGTGAAAAGTTAATACGCTTGAAATTATAATTTACATTACGCATTGTAATTACACAGAAATGGCGACACATTATAGTTATTATTTCGCATTGATTTAAAAATAATCAAAATATGAACAGAGATTTTATTTATTTTACATAATTTTCAACTTATCTCTTTTTTTCTTTTTGGTATTCAATCTCGATTTAATGACCTTAGTTGCAATTGCAGCTAAAAGTTGATTAAATTATATACGAATAATCAAATAACGAGAATCATTCATGCACCAACGCGCCAACAATTCACATTTTTTGTTAGATTTGGTTAAAAAAAAAGTAAATAACTCCCATAAGTATGCTACATTTTTTCCACTCGACTAATGCGAATTTATTTAAACCATTTGAAAATGTTGTATATTGAATTATCTGTTGGAATGCAAGAAAATAATACAAAATTCATAATTGGCTCAATTAATAAATTATGACGTTGGTAATTGCACTGAAAGTTGCCTGTTGATTGGCTGAGAATGTTGCATAAATAATTATAATTAGTTATTTTAAAGGGTAAAGTAAAGAGAAAGTTTTCGTTTCCTTATGCTTAAGCTGTTAACTTCATTTGGGGTTCAAATATTGCTTGACGGAAGCTGGCCGCAATGTTGGCCCAAAGCTATTCCATGCTGTACTTAGCTATACTTAGCAAAAATAACAAAATTAATGAAACATTTCACAGCACTCCACAGAGTTGTGGACCCCAGACTCTGGACGCGGGACTCTGGACTCTGGCTGTGCAAATACAGTTATTTATACTACACTCAACTTAATTACAAGGAGCTGTGGCAGCACTGGCAGCCAGTACGGCATTAATCCAGCCAAGTCGCTTAATCCAGCTACGTAGAGCTACGCTTCATTAATCAGACGCGACTCTAAGCCACAACAAAAGCAGGCAACCAGAGAAGCAGTTAGTTAGTTGGTGTTGCTGTTGTTGTTGTTGGCTGTGTGGCAAGGTAGCTGGCAACATAGTTGAAACAGCAGCACAGAAAAAATTAACAAGCAACTTAACACTTTAACGCCTTTCACTCCTTGCGAACAATGTAATTACTTCAAACAAGAGGACTCACTGTCTGCCGGCGGCTTCTGCCAACCCTATTTTAGCAGCTAACTTGGCCAAAAGCGACCTATAGCTGGTCGGTCTGTCTTTCTGCCTGCCTGTCTGTCTGTCTGCCTGGCTTTGTGGCTGCCTGATGTGAACGCTTGGCTGGGCTTTGGGCTACGCAGCGGATATTAGGCTCAGACTCCAACAAACTCTAGACTCCAAAAACACCAAAAAGTCCAAAAACTCCAAACTCTGATGCTGCTCGAGTGCATTACCATTTGATTATAGAAAACATTTATTTTAGTTGCTTCCCTTGGCTTTGGGCTTTGGGCTTTGGATTGTGTCTGACAGTGCACACAAAATGGCTGCCTGCCTGCTCCACACACACGCACACACACACATACACCCGTTGCACCGCCAACTAACCACAATGCAAATCCGCAGAGCAAACAATGTCAGGTGATGTTGGTATTAGTGTGTGCTTGGTCTACAGAGCGAGCTCTGTGCCTGTTCCTACTCCCATTTGCTTTCCTCTTCCTTTCTCTGCTCCTTTCCCCACTCTCCCCTTGACCTGTGCGGGGGTTTGAAGCCACTGACAGTCTGACAGACAGCGGCGCACCTATGCAACTTTTCACATTTGAGTTGCCACACTCTGTGCTGCCTTTTCACTACTCCACTCTCCCCAGCTCTTCTCACCTGCAACCATTCCCCCCTTTCAGCTTGCCACGTGGATGCACGTAATTCAATCTGCAGTTTCAGTTGATTTTCAACAGCTGCAACAGCATTTTGTCGTGTGGAATGCTCTGAGTTGTTAGCCAAGAACTGAGAATTGCTAGACAGTTGACAGCGTATGTTAACACGGTCTTCTCTCTCTCACAATGTGGCAGTTTTCAGCCATTTGTCTGGCCAAAATGTTTGGCACTCTGACAGCTTTAGGCCAAGTCGAAATGCCGTCGCACACACACACACACAGACACACAGAGAGACTCGCTTGGAATGCAAACTGGAGTTTAATTAATGTTATCACAATGCGAGTCTCAATAGGCAATTGGCTTTTGAGACTTGGCCATAATTTTATTTTTTCTTGCCTGCTTTTGCCACAAATTGTGGCAGGCACACACACGCAATATGCGTGTTGCTGCAACTTGGGCAACATAATTAATTTAAGCGCTTGTCCGCAAATGTTTGCGAAAAGTGTCAGATGTTTGCTTCGCAACTATATATCACAAAAGAGGTGAGTGTGTGTCTGAGTGTGAGTGTGTGTGTGTGTGTGTGTGTGTTAAGCTGCATTTGCATAGCTGTCAGCAGTGGACTTATTGGGTTGATTTATTATAATTGCAATGCAGTTGGCAGACAGGGAGGCAGACGGACAGCTGAACTGCTCCTTAATTACGCACATAAAGGTAAAGATATATTTACATTTGTATCAATTAAACAGAAATGCTGGCTTAATTAACAGCATGCATGTAAGCCACTTTCGCATACTTACTAACAATATATATATATATAGATTCGTATGTGTTCATACGACTGTTTGTAGTTTCCAAACTTATTTGTGGCCCACTTGATTTTCAATAATAAAACAGCAAAAAGTTCAGCAGCGTCGACAGAGGAGCACAATGGGCATTTCATTTGCAGGCAAAGTGTTTTTTTCTTCTTTACATTTAAACAGCCAACGGCAAAGTTTTGACACACACACACACTCGCACACACACACACACACACACACACACACGCACACAATGTCTGACAACATATGGCAAAAATTATGTGTGGGTGAAAAGTTTGTGAGCAGTAAGTATTTTCTTGGCCACATAATGTCCACACGCGTTCTTAGAAAAGCTAAAGGAAAATGCCACAACAACAATACATAAAATCAAAGGAAAATGACAACAACACGAAACCAAACGAAACGAACCGAAACGTAGTAAGGGAAAAAAATATGATAGAAGCATGAAAACGGTTTAAGAACAAAACAAGTCAATTGCAGGCAAGCACAACAAACTAAAGGAGTGTGTTTGGGTGTGTATGTGTGTGTGTGTGGGTGTGCGTGCGTGTGCCTTAACTATGGCTGGGCGTAACCGTACACAAAACGAGTCTGTTATTTTCCATTTTTCCAATTTCAACGGCTTTAAACGTTTATCGCTTCGTAGTTTCCTCTACAAGTTTTTGTTGTGTTTTTACTTTACTTTTTTTCTATTTTATTTTTTGATATTTTTTTGGTTTACACTGCACTCACTAAAGACACTGAACTGGGTGGCTTGGGTAGCAAACAGGAGGCCAAGTGAAGCGCACACAACTACCGCTGTCGTCGCAGGACGGCAGCCAACTGCGCGCTGAGCGAGGACTCCGTGAGCAGCGCAGGACATCGCAAACTCGAGCAGTAGCTCCAAACTTGTTCGATGTGCTTTCGCAGGCGCTCAAACAACACGGCAGCAACCCTCAAAGTGGGCAGCAAACTTTACCGTCCCCTCTGTTGGACTCCTCTCTATCTCTGTCTCTCTTTCGATCGCTCTCTCTTGCTCGCTCTTGCGTTCGGTAGACGCTGCCGAGCTGCTGGCTTTGTTTGCGCGACACTTGTTATCGTTAACGTAACGAGCATTTGTGTGTCTGTATGTGTGTGCGTGTGTGTGACACAACTACAACCGCAGCGGAGCACAGAACACTTGCAGCCGTGGGTACAACGTGTCGTATGCGCACTTGAGCGTCGGCATTTGTTCTACGCTTTCGTTTGGCCGCATTTTAGGCAATACTTTTATATCTTCCGGCAACAAAGCACACACGCACACACATGAGCACACTCCCACACACACTTGTGTATTAGACATGACTATCATTATATAGCAATTTAAACGATTTGGCCGTGGCGTCAACTATTTACAACTCATTTGCCCGCAGACTGCAACTGCAACTCGTTGAGGACCTTTGGTAATTGCAGCATCAACAAACGATGTCAGTCGCTGTGGCAGAGGCCTGACACTGGCCATAATGGGCAGCGAACAAGTCAACACACACACACACATGCAGTATGTAAATACCAGTGCGTGTGTGTATGTGTGTGTGTGTGTAAAGCGAACACAGTCAATTAAATTTCAACTGGCATCAAGTGTTAAATCGCTGAGAGGCGTAACCCAAACTGGGAGAGAGCCGGAAATTTGGTAAAAGGGAAAGGAAAATGGAAAAGTGGGAAAATGGCAAAGGGTTTGCCGATTCTGGCGTTAAGGGCATTTATTTGCGAGTGTATTGAGGCAGAGGCTTTGGTTACGCTGTCTTTAAACTATTATATATGCGCCAACAATTTGATTAAATTTTGTTGCACTCGTATACAATTTGTAATTCAAATTAAAAGCGCAAAAATAAAAAATATACAAAAAAATGTAAAACTATTTTGCAAAACTACAGAGGGAAGCAGAGACAAACAGTGAGGCAGTGAGGCAGATAGGCTGACTGAGAAGACAGTCAGACAGACAGAGCGAAAGACAGAGAGACAGGCAGGCAAAGGCAACAAAAGGCATACCAAATTACTGCTGAAGCAAAGGCAACAACAAACCAGAAATGAAATGAAACGCAGTCAGTGGAAATGATGCCCAGAGAGACGATGCCAGCAGCCAAAAAACAAAAAAACCAAAATACAAGCAAGGAAAATGGAGAGCATAGAGACACGAGAAGAGTCAAGGAGAGCGCAGCGAAGGGTAAGCAGAGAGAAAATAAAAAAGAAAAGACAAAAACAGAAATGAAAACGCTGCCGCATTTGAATGCTGCGTGGAAGCAACAATGTTGCATTCCACTTGGGCACTTTGTTAGCAGGCAGCAGCAACAGTCATATTGTGGCCAACACGCACACATTCAAGCCCTTACATACCCCTACATACACATATGGGTATACTCGCTGTTTGCCGAGGGTGAAAAGTAAAAGCCCCACAGGCATTTGGCATTTTGGCACAACAACATTTTAAAATTCCAACAACGAAAGTGTAGACAAAGCTCTTAAATGATGATCAGCACGTGCCCCAAATGAAAAGCTGCCACACACACCCAACACACCCAGCACACACGCACACACACAAACTGAGCCCATAAATACACATTATACAATTTATTTAAATATATTTCATTTATTCTGCAAGGAAATCCAACTAACATTCATCAAATTCGATATTTACTACGCTTCAATCAAATAAGGACCTGTATATTTTATATTAAATTCTATCTAAATATTTTCAGCTCTTTCGAATTCGTTATTTATGACGCCTCAATAACCTTCGTTCTATATTTGATTAAGTTAAGCTTTGAATCTTGCCCCGTTTTTATGCCAACTCTTTTGCAATCAGCTTCAGTCACAATCCTTAACGCTATAAGAATTTAAATTTAATAACTGAAATTCTTTTTAAATTCCTATAGAACTCACGTGTTTCCGCATAACAGTTTTCAAATTCAAAATAGCACTTGGTAAAAAAGAAATGACACTGATCATCCACAGCAAACACAAAGTCCCAGGTGGCAGGGTCTTTGGTGATAAAAGGACAATTGTGTGGACATCGTGTGTTTTCAGGTTTAAATAGTACAAGACAAAGCCAATAAACTAGCAAAGACAAGCCGAGCAGCAAGCTTAAATTTTTTCTCAACTTTTTTCTAATCATTGTCTAAATGTGAACTATTCTTATCGACTTTAAAGTTTTAATTCTCAGAGTTTTCTGCGATAATAGGTATGAAATTTGTTATAGCTACGCCTGTTATACCCAGCTGATAGCTATTAAGGTGACGGGTATATTATTTTATAAGCAAATAGTAGTGAACAATAATAACATAGACAAAACAAATATTTACACTGAATAATTATTTTTAAATTATAATAAGAAACCTTTTAGTAGGAAAAAATCATTATTTTAGCAAATGAAAATTATTAAAAATAAAATTAAATACTTTATACTTCAAAATGCTGCTAATTTTTGGAACTCCTAATATATTAAATCACAGCTAAGTATTTAAAAGTAATTTTTAGTGGTAGTTTAAGCAGACTTCCATTCACAAACATATAAACCGTCAATAATCAGTTTCGCTTCCAACATTCAAACATGCCAGACTATATAATATTTAGTAAAGTTATCAAAGCGAATGCTGTAATGAAACAGGAAATTGTAGTTAAAGTTCATAATAATAGAAACAGTCGTAATGTGGCTACATGTAGGACGACACGATTGAAAAAAGGTGAAAAGTAAAAGCCTCGACAGCATTTGGCTAAAATATTTTAAAATTCCAGCAACGAAAGTGCAGAGAAAACTCTTAAATGACGAGCAGCACGTGCCCAAATAAATGAGGAGACACCCCAAGCTAACACCCTACACACACACCGAAACACTCTGTGTGTGTGTGTGTGTGGGAAATTGTGCAAGCGAGAAGTACACGTATTTTGAATGCTGCCCCAACAGTTTCCAGCAAAAACAACAACACCAGCACCAAAGACAATGAGAAAACTCCCAAAAGAGACCGCTTCATATGCGTTTGCGACTTAATTTCGCACAGTGTTCCAAAGCAGTAAGCGGACAGCAGGCATACCGTACAACTGGGAGCTGCCACGCTGCCACTTTTGGAGGCATTGTCTTCCACTGGTTGAGTACTGCCTTCAGCGTCTTGTGTATTGCTGACTTTCCGATTTCAATGTGTCAAATTGTTGCAGCACCATATTGCACTCACTGTAAGGGGAACAGGAGTAAGCAGCGCAGACTTTGACAAAGCTGCAGATAAAAGAGCAGTGCAAGAGAGCGAGAGAGGGATGAACTTACTTATGCAGATGTGACAAGTGGAAAATGGCTTCTTTATATGGATATATTGAAGAAAATCAATGCCATATGGCATTAGAGTCACACATAAACAGCAAATAATTGCTAAGCTGCAAGTAAACGACAGCTAAATACCCTCTAAAACCATTACAACTCTCCAGTGTTGGCTAACGGAAGTCCTTTGTTGCCCTCCATAGAATTTTATGCACTGCTCACTTTATTACGCCCCAGTATAACAATAAATGGCAGATAATTAAAGTTGAACAATAATTTTAAATTTATGCACTCGCCATTGTTTTTTTTTTATATATTTTGTTATTTGCTTTTATTATTTTTTTCTGTTTGTGAGGTAGTGAAAGAGATGCTTTCGGTCAACGCGAATTTGCATAAAATCAACATTGGCATTTACGACTGAATCCGCATTGTGTGTAAAGGAAAAAAATGGCAATTTTATGGAAAGGGAAGGACAAAAATATCAAAGTTTTTTTCAATTGCATGCCAATAATCAATCAAACGTGAAATATATGAAAATATGTAGAGTTAAACAAAATGAATGCTGCTCACTGTATCGTCTTGATCAAAATTGTAACATTATTTATACTACATAGATAGAGGTGTGTATTTGATGTTGTTGTTGCTGATTTTTTGTCGTGCAGTCTGCTGGTCTTTAATACGACTTCCTGTGCCATTAAATTTTAGCATAACAAACAAAATACTTTTCGAGTGTTTCCGTTTGCTTGTTTCAGTGACATTTTGGCGACGACTTTGGAGGAAAACTCAACCGTGCAGCAACGCTAAAAGTGCAGTAAAAAATTTGTTGAAATATGCGATGTCCTTTGGCTTCTCCCCGTACCTCCTGCCCCTGCCAAGCTGGGCAGCAAAAAAATTGCATAGCTTTTATTTGCACTTCAATTTTGCCCTCGACGATGGCTTCGGGAGTCCGCCGGGTCAGCAGCTCTTTATGGCGATTGCAATCCCCAAGTTGCACTTTGTTAACTGCACTGCATTGCAATGCTAACTGCGCTGAAGGACACGGGAGCTCGGAACTCAGAGCACAGGACTCTGGACTCGTGACTCCCAACCTCGTACTCCGGACACTAGTCTCATTCCCACTTCAAGTTGCAAACTCGCTAGACAAGTACTACTTGCAGCTATTTTATTTTTGAATGTCCTTTAGCGCTTATCAGCATTTCAAATCAAAAGACAAAAGTCTCACTGCCTGCCCAAAAATAAAAGTGAACTCGTTCGGGGGCCCAGCGCAAGTGCAACGTGCAGTGTGCAATGTGCAAAAAGCTGCAGGTAAAATGCACGGAAACGAGCCAAATAAAATCATGTGACACTTTGTGGTTAATAATGTTGTGTGTACTCGTATATCCAAAAACACAACGTGACTCTCTCTTGGAAAGAAGGCCCTTATTGTAGCGCTTGCCCCAAAAAGTGGACCGCAAATTTCACCGTCAAAAAAAGCGGGACAACCTGGCCAATCGTCTGGCGTCTGTGTCTGGTGGCGATGGCGTTGGCGTTGGCGGTGGCAGTGGCGGTGATTTAAATGCAAATTTATTATCATGCAGCCAGCAAAAATAATAAAATACAAACCGACCCTCATGCAAACACATACATCCCCTCACATACACACATACTCGGAAAATAGTATAAATAAATGGCAAAAAATGTTGTAATAATATTTACAAAATGTCTGCTTGCTCTTTTTTCCCCATCGTTTCCCTATTTTTCTTGTTTTTTCTTTTCTTCTGCAGTTTGCAACATTTTTATGGGCACATTTTAATTTTTGCATTTGCATTTACATTTTGATTAAACGATTTGCATATTCGTTCATATCATTATTATTAGTATTACTATTATTATTAATATCATTATTATTTTAATCGTAGCCCTCAGATTAAACAAATAAATGATTATTGCAATGGTTATTATTATTATTATTTTTATTTTTATTAATATTTTTATTATTTTTATTATTATTATTATTATTATATATTATTATTATTATTATTATTATTATTATTATTATTATTATTATTATGATTATTATTATTATTATTATTATTATTATTATTATTATTATTATTATTATTATTATTATTATTATTATAATTATTATAATTATTATTATTATTATTATTATTATTATTTTTTTTTTTTTTTTTTTTTTTTAATTACTCCATCATTTTATATTAATCATATTTATTAACAGTTAAGCTATTCAGCTAAACTTATTTGCTTGCGCTCCATTTCCTGCGGTACAAAGAACTCGTTCTGATTCTTCGAGTGCTCCTTCATCAGAATTTGTATGCGGTGCTTAAAGAGCAGGAAGCTGCAGTAGCAGAAGAAGGTGGCCACCAATGCCACCACACTGGCAAATGTGTAGAGCGATGCAATTCTTTCCCAGTTCATGACCAGTCGGTAAACACGTTGTCTGATCTGAAAGAGCAGTATGCCAAAGACGATGGCAAACACAGACACGTACACATAGACACTGTGATATAATCTCGACAGCTGTTTGGTCAATCCGGTGTTATCACTGTGCTCGTACCTCAAGTCCATCATGCAAGTTGAAAACTTTCACAATTTAAGCTATGACAGCAGCGTCTGTTTTTCTTTCTGCCTCTTTCCAGCTCAGTTTATTCTCCTTACTGAGCTCTAATCTATTTCTCTCTCAGTTTTCCTGTTTCTCTTTGGCATTTAGCTCGTAGCCAACTGAGAGCGTAACTCCCATCAACTGTTGCCATGTCAACTTTTCCAATAACCATTTCTCAACTCAAATGTCTAATCATTTTTTACTCTCTACTAAAAGTAAAGCACACATACAGCAGGCAGCCACTGTGAATTAATCAAACTTCACAATCAAAGTGCATTAATAAAATTAAATGCTTTTAAATAAAATTAGATTTATCTAAATAAATTTTAAAGCGCTATTGATTTTAACTAAGTAGAAATTTTAACTAAGTAGAAGCTGCTGTTTATTTAGAAAGGGTTTTAAATAAAATTGGAATTTTGGGAAAAAGGAAATCAATCAAATTTCTATAGAGCAAGAAACACAATTTTTATATGTAAACAAAATCTGATTTTCTTGGGAATTTGTTTGAAATACTCAAGAAGTATCAAAGAAGTGAGAACACCAGTAAAATTTATATGTATTATTTCCAAAAACTTAACATAATGTGTAACTAACTAACTTTAATTCCAAAAAATTTTAAAAAAGAAAAGAAATTCTTGGAATAATTCCAATTGACAAATATGTTTATGAATGTAGGACACAGAATCTGGCTATTAATAGTCCCAATTGTGCCTCGACGGACTCATGTTTCACTTTACTTCCCACTCCCAGTCTGAGCAGTTCCAATTATTCCAAGTAACACTGTGGGCTAACATGTTCACCTGGAGTTTAACAGGAATTCAAAGATTACGGCGAAAGACTCGCACTCGTATCGTTAGTCAGTTGCTTTATGTGCACAATGTTGTGAATTCCGGGGCGTATTTCCAGCCAAGGTCTTAGTCTTATCTCGGAGCCAAACTGTTGTTTAAGTTTGCCATTTGCAATTTTTCAACAACTCATCAATCTGTAGTCGATGGCAAAGCCAATGGTGAAGACGGCCTGCTCTTCCGGCTGTATCTTGAATTTTTGCTGGCCGGAAACCGGAAAAAGCATGGTCAGGGTGCAGGGGGAAATGCAAAGACGGGAGAAGTAGATAGCAACAGCAACGAGGGGAGCAGCATTGAGAGAAACTAACTTATGCGAGGCACGCACTCACCGCAAATGCAGCAGCATCAGTCTTCGTCGTCGGCCTCGTCCTCATCCTCGTCGTTGTCCTTGTCGGTGTCTGCAGCACCCAGGGCTACCAACTGCTGCGTGTTCTCTGCTTCCCATTCCCCTTTTTACGCCCAACTTCTATCTCCCAGCTCCGGTTCCAATCTGCCTGCTCCAGCAGCGTTTGCTGAGCAAATATGACAACGTTTTGCTGATTTCTTTGCCAGGCTCCGTCTCGGTTTTGGCCTCGGGTTTTTTTAGAGGGTATCTCGGTTTGAAGTTTCACTCGCAGTGCGAGAGAGGTAGCAAGAGAGATAGAGTGCTAGAGTCACAGCCGTTGTCGCCAATGACGCCAAAACTTTTTTATTATGTATTTTGCGCTTTTATTATTCATCTATCATCGATGTTATAGTTTAATAGAAAGTTTAAAAGTCATCATAGCAGCCGTCAATGACTTGCAAGCGTTCCCCAGCCCCCACCACCTCTGCTCTTCCCATTCCTTTGCTTCATTTCGCCATATGGAACACGCCCATAACTCACATACAAAATGACAACCTGCAAAAGGGCACAAAAAGGCGCTCTAGCTTTCATTAGGCCGGGCCAAGACAGGCTCGAGGCGTTTTGCAGTCCGTTAACTATAAAGAGTTGGCCGAAAGCCAGACTCAGTGCCAGAGTCAGAGCCATGGCCAGAACCACAGACACATGCCATCTTTGTGCCTCAGATAAACAATGAAATTTACGAGTTGCAGCGAACGGACGTTTCATTAGCATGGAAAATGCCGCTGTCACCAACCCCTTTCCCTACCAAGGCTCCTAGCCTGCCACGCCCACTCTGCCGCACTCCTTAGACGTTAGTGCTAATTAACTTGGCGCAGAGTCAAGTGGCAAATGTTTAGTTGCCATGACTTCGTTGCAGTTAAAGAAACTCTACTTAAAATGTCCCTCTCTTCTACCTCCTCTCCCTACCTCTCTCCTACTCCCCTCTGACCGCTCTCCTCCACCCTTTCTTCCTTGACAACATGTCGCACAATAACTCATTGCAACAAATTCAATAAAAATGCGTTGCAAGCGACCATGAGACGTTTATGACCAAGTTGGCTCTTGGCTATTAGCTGTTGCCTGTTAGATGTTAGCAGTTGTTGTTCCTACTGCCTGTTGGCTATCTGGCCACGCATGCAAAAACCGAAACAGCCACAAAGTGTTCCTAATAAATTGTGGAGCAACAACTTTGCTTACAACTACAAACAACAAGTGTTTAAATTTATCGCAGCTGCGATTTGCCTCCTTCTGCCACTGCCATCCCCACGCCCACTTATTGCACGCCCACTCACAGTCTCTTTTGCCATCTCATTCTCACTTTCAATTGCTGTTTGAATAAATATAGAAAAAAGCGAGACGCTTTGAATCATTAGCACTTTTTAAATACCCTGTAAAAGCTGTTACCTTACTGCCGTAAAATTATAATTGAAGCTTCTTTTAATCAGTAATCAGTGGAATTGGCTAAAGTATTTTAGTAAAGCTTTGAAAAATATTTAAAAATGTTATTTATAGACAGATTTTATATAGGTAAAAGAGATAACATTCCTATTTCAATTCTTAGACTTGCGAATTTTATTCGAGTTAAAACAACATCTTGAAGAAACCTAGAACTGATCACTTAAAGCTATTTAAATTTCCTCATATTTTAATTGACTTTCTTTAATTTATTAAAGCTCATTTAAGCTCCCCTTAGCTTTAAAACCAAAAGCTATAAGAAGCTTTTGTAGTTCACGCTCATATACCCCAATCGCTATATGGCTCAGAGAGTGTAACAATATTTTACATGAGCCCAGCCTCAGGGCCACTTTGTAAACGCGTTGGCCAAAAAGCAACAAACACAACAACTGTTGGACTGGCCAAAATCAGCAGCCACAACGAAGCAACAACAACAACGAAAGCCACGAAGAGCAATTATGATATCGGGCATGATTTTGTGGGCAATTGGCTTTAATGGCTAACAGGCCAGGCCAACAGCACTGTTAAAACTTTGCGGCCTGTCTGTCTTGGTGTGTGTGTGTGTGTAGACATGGCGTGAAGTGTGAGATGAAAATTTATTTAAACGCTGCCAAATGGCAAAGCTAGTCAATCGGTGGCAAGTGTCTCCTTCTTTTGGCTATTTAAATTGTGAGTCTTACCAAATAAATATGCTGGGCATTTGCCAGCTGGAAAACAGCTACAAGTCCCCCAAGTCTATGGGGTCTAGGAAGCAATCCAATTTGATCAGCAGTTGGCCAGGCCAAGCACGATTCTCTGGCAACATCATTCACGGCTTTTTTATGCTTCCTTTTTTCTGTTGTTTTGGTGGTAAAGGGCTGCAATTTATTTTTAGATTACTTATATGATAATCGTTTGCATTAAAGACCCTCGTTTAGCCCCTCGTCTAACACAATTTCCACATCCAAATCCGTTTTGCCTTTTGCTGTTGCCAAAAAAAAAACAAAAAAACAGAAAAAAGAGTGGAAAATTGTTGCTTGTATGTATTTATATTTATTATTCAAAGTGTTATCGGCTGTGACTGCGGCAGTGGCTGTGGCAGCCAAAAACCCCAAAGGATTAGTTATGATAAATGTGTTTTATAAGCGTGGCACACACACACAGACACACAGAGAGGCCTGAGCCCCATTCGGGATCCTGTTCCATTTAATGCACAGATAATGAGTTCCTTTGTTGGCAATATGTCAAATCGCTGGCCCAATATTTTAGCCACGACTGCAAACTGGAAAATGCTAAAGGATTTGGATTCAGTTGTGCTCTTTCCCCTCTTTCTTCCCATCACCCCGCCTTCCTCTCGTTCGCTCTGTGTGTGCGCGTCGAATCGTGTTAATTGCCGCAGCCCCAAGAACCCAAAATTGTCCACTCGCATCAGCATCAGGAGATTAGTCCATACTACATAAATCACGCAAAATTTGACCGCAAAATCAAATGGCGACCTCTGGTTGTTGTAGTAGTAGATGACTAAACCTTAAGAAGAGCAATCAATTAAAATGCTTTTCAATTCATTTAGTCTTTCCCCTCGTTTAATTTTAGCTTGAAATTGCCTTCAGATATTTCATTTCAAGTTTGAAACTGCTTCAAAAACGACTTCAACTGATTAACAGATGTTTATTTCATTGGTTTAGTTGCGCTTACTTGGCTTAAAGGAGCGCCATGTGTTTGCAGAGCCACACTTAATACACTAAGCAAAAAATCCCACTAACAATTTCTAGAGGTTTGGAATTTCTTAGCGAGAATTTGGGATATAGTTCAGAAGTATAAAAAAAAATAAAAAAAATTTAATTTTAAATCAAAATATATGAAGGGTTTGGTATAATACATTTTTAAGTTCTTATGATTTCTTTAAGTGCACAAACTTTACTTAAAACCTTCGACAATAGTTTGTTTGAAGGACAGCACACTGCACGAGCAGCTTAAGTATAAATGAATGAAAATTTAATTATTTTCAAGGGAAAAATAGGAAAAGCTTTGCTCCAGCTCTGCTCCAGTCCCTACTTCTTAGACAGATTGTTAGATTCTTTCTTTGGTCGTTTATTCCTTGCCGCCAGCAAATGCAATTATGTAAGTCAGGCAGCATAATCGATGAACGACCCTCGTTTGTCATTGATGAAGCTGCTTTCTTGTTGCTATTGTCGCTATTGTTGTTGTCATCGTTGTTCTGCTTTTAGCCTTCTTTCTGCTGCCGCTTAAGCAATGTCTATTATGTTCTTTTTTTCTGTTGGTGCTACAGTTATACTCGTATCTAGATGATGTTACAATAATTAAATAAATGTCAAGCACACAGCACATGTAACCTACTCTTTCCCACCCTCTACCTCTCCCACTCCCTCTCCCTCTCTGTGCTTATCCCTCTTTCTATATGAGTCTAACCTCTCATTTTTCTAGGCCTTTTCAATTGAATCGCGTGCTGCGTCCGCGTGACTCGATGCCTTGGCTAATAAATATTTCACTTAATTCACGATTTTCACGCCTACCTCAAGTCTTATTGTTGATATACCTGTTACTTGTAAAGCAGGGGGTATATACGGTTTTTGTACAAGTAAGAGAGAAAATTCTGTTAAGAAACTTCTTAGTTTCTTTATCAAGCACGCCTCCTTCCGCCTGTTACATGCTTTGCACAAACCCAATATACTCTTACAGAGAGTATAATGAGTGGAGCAATAAATATTTCATACGTTGTGCATAAGGAGCATAATGTTAATTAAAGTTTACATTTACTTACCAATAAATTTGTTTAAAGAGACCAATGTGAAGCTTTGCTGGCATCAAATATAGCAATCAAAAACTGAAAAATATACAAAAAATATAAAAAAAATTAACCAAATATCGTCAAACACGCATTTTTGGAAGTATTAAAGACAAATAAAATAAATTAAATTTGTATAATGTTTAGACTGTTTACATAATTGAGAATTTACTCACATCTTAAAAACTTCCAACTAGAAGTTGGTATAAGCTTTACATACTTCTCCTTTACTTTCACTTTACTTTAACTTTCAAATCACATTCACTTAACTTTCACTTTTTTATGCATAAGGATCACAAGCCTGACAAGACCAACAGGGCAGCAACAATATAAATTACTATGGCTGCACTTTTACACTACACTTTATTCTTTGCAATATACATTATCGCTCTCGATTTATACTCTGCTAATCATTATTGGAAAGCATTTAAAAAAAAAACAAAAAAATATTTTCGATCAGCAATGCATATATGTAGTATTACTTTTGCATGACACTTTAATCTGCACTTTTCCACTGCACACTTTTTACTTCACTTTATACACTGCCCAGTTTTCACTGCACTTTTCCACGGCACTTTTTTGACTTCACTTTGTGGTGCATTTTTAACTACACTACACTTGTTACGCTGCATTCCACATTATTGCTTAAGCTTTGAACGCTGCTGATCATTATTGGAGAGCGCTTAAAAAAAAATTTGATCAGTGAGAATATTATATATTGTAAAGAGAATATATTTGGCGCCTGCCCACTTCACTACGAAACACAGATTTCCTTCATTGCACTTTATACGGCACTTTATTTATTCACGGCATTTCCCCTATTCACTGCACTTTACACGCTGCATTACACCTTTTTACTTTTGACTTTGACTTTGCTGATCATTATCGGGGAACTTTAAAAAAATAATGACAGCTAAGAATATACATTTTTTTAGTATTTCACTTTACATACTTTTAAATTGCACTTTACTACACTTTTCTTTTAATTGGCGGACGGCATACGTTGATTATTATGCAGAAAACACAATTGCATTGCATACTTTTAGGAGGCAGTATTAATCAGAAAAAATATGCACGTTCTTTTTCACTTTACACTTTTTCAATTCATTTTCTGCACATACAAAATAATTGCACTCAGCTTAGTAGAGACACGCACTTTACATATTTCAAGCGCTGAAGAGCAAGCGAGCGAACGCAACTAAGAGAGAAACGAACACGACGTAGCTGCGCATGCATTCTAATGTATACGTGTAAGAGCGAGAGCGTAAGAATTTACAACAACAGCATTTTCCGACAGCGACGAAAGAGCAAAGCCGTTGGCGCACAAGAGAGTAATGCATTGAAGTGGGAGTCTGAGAGCGTAAAAAATCATGGCGGAATGTGCGCAAAACGTGGATCTGTTGCCAGGGGCTCCGCTGAATGAAAAATTTTGCTACGTTAATTATAGTAGATAATCCTTCATAACTCAAATATTTTTTTTATTTATCTTGTGCACACGACACTGCTCTTTCGTTTGACACATATTTTAAGCCGATCGGACCAAAATTAATTATTTTTTTTAGCGCGTAACGCGGAGCTCGTAATGAGGCGTGCAGAAAAAAACGATGCGCAAAAGGAACTAAACGATTAGCGAGTATCGATGCTGACATAGCTCACGCTTAGAGCTTTTAGTATCGAACTGAGCTTGGTAGAGCAGAGCTTTTGAGCAGCTGGGGATCAAAAAGCTTGCAGCTATAAATAAACGCTGCTTTTGTTTGCGTGCAATAAAAAAAGCAATAATTACGCAGCATATTAAATCTAGATGCAACTTTCAGAATAGTTTGATATAATTAGTATCCAAACTCTTGCGGAGAGTATTAAAATACACAAAAATATAAAAATTAAAAATGTAGCGAAAGTTATCCTTAATTTTCTATACTCTAAAAAATGTATTTAATAACTTGAAGCCATGAACACCAACGGGTGTTTTGTAGTCATGAGTTTCACTCCTTTTGTGGTTGTTGTTGTTGCTGCACTGCCGTTGACTTCCAAGTGAATTGCAACAAAACGTTTACACAATTTTTCTTCGTGTGCTTTGGTGGTGAAAGTTCGCTGTTAATGTAGGCGTGGCGTGCCTGCAAATGCCAAATGGGTGGCGAAGGAAGGCGAGCTGGGGGCGTAGTTGGTTGGGTCATGCCTCAAAATGAGTTGACACTTTGCATGTCACTGTAATTTTGAAATATTAATCACATGCTACACTGCAACTGTGCGAAGACTGCTGTGTGCGAGTGTTTGCTGTGTGTGTGCTGCTCCTGTAAGTGTGTGTATGATTCGGATTGTGTTTGCCATGGCATCATATGCTACAAGCCTCTTAAACCCCCCTCGGAGCATTGTCCAAGAGGCAAAACTATTGTTGCGCTGCATATTACGTTACACACTCACACACACACGCACACACTCTTAGCACACTGACTGCATAATGAAATAGAAAATGTTGAGTCGAGAGCGAAGCAAGTGAAGCGGGTATGTTAAAGTATTACGGGTAGTTCTGGCGTAAAGCAATTAGTGTTGCATTTTATGGCCTTTAATGTGGTAATGGTTTCGGGTAATTAACAATTATGTCTAACTACAAATGCGACACGTTGCCGATTGCGTGAGTTCAACCAGCTTCGCCTCGTCTTCGTCTCCGTCTCCGTTTCTCCAAGTCCTCAAAGTTCTCCCCCAACTCCTCCTCCCCCTGCACTTTCTGCTGCTTCTCCTGTCTCGAGATTATTACAAATTTTGCATATTTGCGTAGAGCAACGAAAGAGTAAGAGAGAAAGGAGAACACATTGAGAGCAAGAGCACACCAAATTAGCCATTGCTGTGACTAAGTAAGTGGTTTTGCTTATTGTTAGAGCATGGCAACATTAAAATTTCAGTTCTGAAAGTTTCGCAACCATTGTACGTACATTTCTGCACTTTCAACTTGGCTATTTCAAAGCTCCGCCCTCAGATTAATTGCCCATGCAAATGTTGCACTGTCGTTGGGAGAGAGAGAGAGAGGGGAGGAGGGGATGTCCGGGGACTACGGACTGCAGCCTAATGAGCCAGCAGCCAAAATAATAATTTACGAGTCACTTATGCAATTTTCGAGTTTTCTCCTGACAAATCTATGGAAATGTCAACTTGCAAACAATATATTGTTTGTCTCCTAGATAGTTAACACTAATAGCTTTTATTAAAGTGATTCCCAGGGAGCTTAATAATTAAAACTTCTGTACGCAGTTGAGACCAAAATAGAGAGAAACACTAGCAAATATTTTAAAAAATATTAACTAAAGTTGTAGTTATAACTATGTATTAGCTTAGAAAAGACTTTAGTAAGTTAGGAAAAAATTAAATTTACTTTGATAGCAAATATTTGCCTACTTAGCGCTTCATTTCAAACTAAACTCTTAACGTTCTATAGTAAAAAGTTGAGTTTACTAATCAGAGAACAACTAAAGGGTCAAAGGTTATGCTTATGAGCTATCAAAAATGCATTTATTGCCATTTGCACTAAACGCATTAGAGGCAACATAACGACCACATGGCCATTGATGACTATCAACGCCAGCGCAGCTCCCCAGTGAAACATGTACTAAAACAGGGAAAGAGAGAGAGAGATATGGAGTGTGAGAGGGAGTGGGAGTGACTGCGGTGTGCAATGCGTCCAATGTAATAGTCTATTAACGCACGCGAAACTGTTAATTTCGCTGATGCAATTTCGGCTCAATTTATTGTGCACCCACGAAACAAGAGCAACAACAACAAATTGAAAGCTGAAATAATATGAGGAAACGAGTCTCGAGCGCACCAAAATTGAAAAGCCAAAGTACATAACAACAAACTGACGGTCCCAGTTGCAGTCGCAGTCGCAATACCAATCCCTGCTCCCTGCTCTCTGTTCCCACCCACAAACGATCTCAGTGCCAGTGCCAAGCTTGGGCGCCAAAATCAATATAAATATGCTACCCGGCACATGGCCATGGAGGCCACGTTTCATGGAGGAGGCAACATGACAATTTATGTGCATTTTGTATGCAGCCAGCTAAATAGACAAGGCTGCACTTGTAGCCAGAAGAGGCAGGGAGTGGGGCAGGGGGTAGAACAGGGAACTGAGTTCCCGACACTGGTTTGTGCGTGCACTGCAGTCAGACAAACAGTCAGACGGACGGTACTCACAAATATGTAGTTCCCCTTTCTGAGTTGGGCCAAGGACACAATAGCTACCACCTCACACACACACACAGGCACACACACTCTCTCACGCAGACACGTAGCGATAAAAACTTGAAAATGCTGTTAGCTACAAAATTTGTTGCCCAATGCAGATTTTTGAGCTCACTACTAATTTGAGGCGCAATAGCTTTTGAGTCAATATATGGCGCACAATAAGCGACAAGATAGCCCCTCTTAGCCCACCTCCCACGCTGCAGCTGCTGCTCGTGTGCGTGCAATTGCAAATTTATGCACTGCGATGTAAACAAGGCAAAACATTTCCGCATCGACACACAAAACCCAAAGCCCAAAGCCGAAAACCGAAAGCCGAAAACCCAAAGTCGATAGACGAAACTTGAAACCGAAACCTAAATCGAAAACGAGGCCCACTGTACCCACTGTCCCACTGTGCTCAGTCCAAAAACTGCAACGCAATAAAGCAGCACATTTCTGAATTATTTACAGCATACTTTTGGGCTGACGTAGCAGAGTGCGTGTGGACTGCGTGTGGGCTGAGTGGACTGAGAGGGCTGGGTGGACTGTGTGGGTGTCGTGTGGGTTGCGTGTGCGTTTGCGAGCGTGGACTGCAACTGCAATTGTAATTGTAATTGTAACTGTAACTGTAACTGCTTTGCTGACTTTGTTTGAGCGCGCGGTCGGCGCTTTGGCAAAGCGGACAAACCTAATTACAGCTGCAGACAAGCAGTCACGTGCACACACACAGTCACACACACACGCATACACACACACGCATGCAGACAGGCAGACAAACGCAGTCATGACCCTGCCCACACTTTGGTCGCTTTGTCAGTTCGTTTAGTGGCGTAAATTGCTGTCCATTGGGTTAGTTCCCACTCTGCCTCTTTAGTGTTCCCTTTATTTCTCTCTCTCACTTCCTCACTCTCTCCTGCTCCTTTTCAGCTGCTTTTCCCATTTGCAGCTGCAGACACCTCTGAATTCAGGCCACATAACTTTGTCAGCATTCGCGACAACTCTGACTTTTAAGCTTCGCAGCCGCCTCAACTCCGCTCAGCTGCTAGCTGCTTACAGGGTATACAGGGTGTAAAAGGTATGCATAGTTATGTAAACAGCTAAAAAATCCTATAAAAACAGTTAATAATTTATGACTTTTATTTATTTAGTCTACAAACTAGAGTTTATTTTAAAACTATACTATTAACTAAAGTTTTACATTAATTAACCGTTGCTTTCAACTAAAACTAGTTAAGTTGTTGAGTATTTATTGAATTTTTAATAACATTTAGTAACAGCAGTTGCAAGTTCTATTTCCTTTAAAGCTCCACAAATATTTTTAACTATTTTTTACAGGGTATTTAATATGCTGAAATTTATAAGTTTGCTTAGTTTGCTAGCTAACAGCTCATAATTAAATCTTCTCCACTTCTACACTACTCAAACCTTGCCTAACTCTAACTACCCCCTCAAATTACTATTTACAGGGTATTAACGACTGCAGCTTTAGGCCTGTTACTCACTGTTGCAGTCAAGTGGACAACGGCTGTGCACAAAAAAAAAACTTAGCCAAAAGCAAGCAACAAAAATAATAAAAGATACAGCAAAAGGTGCAGGATTCGAAGGGCAGGCAAGGAGGGTGACTGAGATATATATATATATGTATGTATGAGCATAAATATATATGTATGTGTGTATGTGTGTGTAGTGTACACTGCGCTGTGCTGCCAAACAACACAGCGAAGCCGAAAACCTATAACGTCAAATGTCGAACGCTGTCGAGTCGGTTTGTCCAAATGTCCCATTGTCTTTGCCCTGTAGCTCCCTACCCCAACCTACCCCCCACCCCCTCCTGCACGACTGCGGCCTGTCCGTTTTAACTGGTAACTGGTAACGGGGCAAATGCGTCTGTTTTATTTTACTTTTGCATATTTTTTGGCGTGTTTCAACTACTGCGGCGCTGTCTCTACATTTTTCAAGTTGTCTGCGTTTGACGTGCTACGATGGGCGCCTCCATCGATGAGGGGCGTGGTGTGGTTGGCCAGACCACTGTGCCAAGCAGTGACGTTGACGTTGACGTCGACGTCGACTGAGGCGTTGGCGTTGGCGTAGTTACAGTTCGTTCTATGTGCGGTTGTGGTTCGTTGCTTGGTTATCGCCCCAAACTTGGCTCACAGTATTTTGGGCCTGGCCAAGACCGTGCAACGGTTGCTTTTTTTCCACTCCCTCACCTCCCACTATTTTTTTTTTTTTTTTGGGGTAGAGATAGAGGCGGGGGTGTCCGCCCGTGACTTTAGCTTCGTTTTTGGTGAGCCTGTTTTTTAGTGCCTTCCGTAACCATTAAATTTTACGTTTTTATTAGCGCGCCGCAGACCAAGCCATGCCCGTCACACCCTCCCACCGCCCCCGCAGCCAACACGTCTCTGCCTTCTTGGCGGCAACAACAATTTTTGAATATTTCCGTTGCCAGTTTATTTTTTTTTTTCTTTTCTTTTTTGGGTTTCGACTTGTCTACAAAATGCAGTTTTGCATGCACTTTTCCGCTTTTCCCCACACAAAAAAGAGTTGAGCAACAAAAGGAACAGGCAGAAGAAGACCAAGAAGAAGAATAGAAGACAATAATGAGCGTGAATATAAAATAACGAAAATGTTATGGACGAATATTCAACGCTTTTTGCCATTTCTTATCAGTGTCTCAGAATCGCTGGCAAAAGTTGACGCGATTGCCGAAATTACCGTTAGCAGCAACGCCAGGAACGCCAAGAAGAAGCAGCAGAAATTGGAGCTTAAGTTGTGGGCAGCAGCAGCAGCAGCGGTTGAATTAGTGGAAGCTGTCTTAAAGCAGCACAGCTCAATTGAGTGCAAAGCGAAGCGAACAAGTTTGAAAGCAGCGCAGCTCAATTGAGTGCAAAGCGAAGCGAATATGTTTGAGCGACTTTGTGTTGCAGTTGTGGGCGTTGTGTGTGGACTGCAGAGCGAAGCGAACATGTTTCGTGTTGTGTGAGGACGCGTCGAGCTTGTGTGAGCCAGGGCATAGCATCCACAAACATGTTGTGTCGAGCGTTGCAGGGGAGAGTTGCGTTCTATCTGTCAAAGCTGCAAGTGGCTGTAGGGGTAAATCAAAACAAGAACTAAACCAATGAGCTCAAACTTGTGCCATCAGAGGCCAGCGGTTGCAGGGGAACGTTTGCTATTTAACTTTAGCTCAAACTCGTGTTAGATGTTGCTTTTGTAGGCAAAGTAGCTCAAGCTGCACAACTCATTTCGGCACATCACGCTCAAAATTAAGGAGAAATCAAAATAGATAGAAAATATACAAAATCGGATAATTGCCGAAACATCCGACAATAGCCGCCATATAAATAACTATAAACCGATATGAATATATTGCGCAATCTGCGAGTGCTGCTCAATGATTTCTTCTACCAGAATTATCCATTCATTTCCATTTGCAGCTGTCTGGTGGCACTGCTAACGGCCTATTTGCACTACGAGTGGAAGGTGCACAACTACGATCTGATGTCCTGGAAGCACTTGAGTGAGGCGTGTTATTCCACCGACATTGATATCTTCCAGCTCTGTGTCCTGCTCACCATCCTGGTGATAAACATTATCTTTGTGGGCCTCATCATTGCCGCCTATATGCATCCCCTGGGACAAAGGGACACGGAGCTCACACTACTCGAGATCAAGGACCGTTTCTCTCGTTTCATCTTGTTGCGTCTCATTGCACGACTCGATCGCATCCAGGGCAAATTATCAGCCAAGCGGAAAAGCTTGAGCTTCCATCATTTTGCGAGGGCTCATCATAGCATGGTCAAAGCGGTGGCGGTGTTCCGCAAGGATGCCCGTAAACTCCTGCTGCCCAACGAATCGGAGATAATGCAACCGATTGAGGATATTTATGGAGTAGCCGACGATGAGGAGCGTGCTCTGCGCAGGGATGGTTACTACAAGTTACCCATTGATATTACCGATGCCACCGTCAAGAGTCTGTTTAACGCTCAGTAGTAGAGCGAGGCGATAACGATAACACTTGCAATTCCGATTTTGTACAAATAAGCTTAAACATAATACAATAGTATCTCTACCATTAAATAGAGCTGACTTCTAGTGTGTTATTTATTTGTCGATAACGATGACACTTTGTGAGACTTATCGATATCGATAACAGCATTTTTAACAAATAGTACTGACTTCTAGTGGTTTGTTTATTTATCGATAACGATAACACTACCAAAAACTTATCGATAACACCAACTTTATTCAAATTTAGAGCTTGAACGGGCACATAAGCAAATATATTTCGTTTTCGATAAGTTCATCGATAACAAAATGACAGCTATTCTTAGTTTGTTTTTGATTAAAACTATAAATACAATAGAATCCGGTTATACCGACTGCGCTTAAAGCGTTCGTCCGGTTATAGCGACAAAAATTCGTTAACTTGATTTGTCCCCTTCTTCTTAGACTCCTTTGGTCTCCTTTTGGTTAAAGCGCCTACGGGCTATAGCGACGTAAAATCATCGCTGCCTTGTGTTATATATAACCGGGTTCTACTGTTGTAGTTTAAAAAGTATCGATTATATAGTTCAATTTATTTGTTTTATAATATTCGATAAAAAGTTGGCACCCACTCAACGCAAGTTTGTTGTACGCTCTAATTTAATAAAATCGATAACGATAACATTTGCTGCTGCAATTGTGTTTAAACTTTCAGTGCAATAAAAAATTGTAGTTTCTTTATCAAGTCCAGCAATGGCAAAGTGACTTTTAACAACTCCCACTCCTAATTCCGCATGCAGTTTCAACTCGTTCCGCCTCTCTCCCTCCTCTCCCTCTCCCTCTCCCTCTCCCTCTCTTGCTGGGCAGCTCTCAGCGTCTCCAGTTCTCTCCGGTGCTATCTCTCTTAAAGCCGTTTTATTGTTTCAATTGTTCTGTTGTGCGGGCTCCTTTTGTTGCAGCCGCACTTCGACTTGGAGGCGCGGGCTTTTTATGCTCGCATTGTGTGCCACAACAGCAACAACAGCAACAGCAGCAACAACAACAATTGCTGTTGTCGTCGTCGTAGTCGTCGTTGTCAGCAGGACAACAGAACACAACTGCTAAAAACTAAAACGCCATGTCTGCAGCTCAAAAACAATATCTAATGTTGTCTGCAGGCAAAATATTTTTCCAGCGTCTTTTTCCACTCTTGCCACGCTTTGTTGCAAGCTCTTTGTGCTTGTGTTTGTTGCTGTTGCTCTTGCGCCTGCTGCTGTTAGTTGCCTTTAAAATTAGCTAAAAGCCAAAATGTGCTGCTACAACTTCAAAGCATTGCGCGCTTCGCTGCCGCCCACAAAAGTAGGCAACACAAACTCATACACCAACACAAACACACACACACACACACAGACGCTTGCACACCAAAAGTTAAACATGAAAAAAAATTACGCACTTTCCAAAAATGACTGCCTAATTTTCGTTAATGTGCCGTGTCCGTGTCCATGTCCATGTCCGTAGCCGTATCCGTGTCCACGTCCATGTCGTTTCAAGGCGCTGCCAGAGTACACACATAAACACCACACACCCGCCACCAAATAGGCCTCGACTTCAAATATGTCGAACTGCATTAATTCATTTTTCTTGCGTTTTCACTGCATACCCTACAACAAGTGGAGTAAGGCATAGACGACAGCTCAGTGGATACAAAAATAGGTAGCTAATATTACTTATTTATTAAACTACTTTTCAAAAGTCAATAAAAGACCATTTTTTTATAAGGCAATAATTTTTATAGAAGTGTTTCATTCATGAGAACTTAAAAACACGCTTTAGACTATCAGTGACTGTTATCAAATTTTTAAAATGTTTTTTAATCATGTAAGCAGTTGTAGTTTCTATATTTTAAGTATTTGATTAGTTCTTATTGAATCACCAGTATAGTTTTATAATTAAATTTTCTTCTTACTCCTCATTCTTTTCATCGTGACTATACTCGTATAACTATATTTATATTCTAACAGTTGATTGAGTATGAACGTATGATACCTGGCCTACACTAAGTGAAAAAAAACCTTTTTGACAAGCGGACTAAAACATAGACGAAAGCTCAATATATGTAGTTTTGTCATGACAAGCATTAAAGCGGTAATAAATATTACAAACTACTTTTAAAAACTGAAAAAAAATTTTTTATTTGTTTTTAATCAAGAACAAGAAAAAAATGGTCTAAGATACCAGATACTTTTTAAACAGCTGGATACAAAGAAAGTCGGTGAATGAAAGAAGAATTGGAAACAAATTAACAACTTTTTGCTCAAGTTTTGACTTCAAATTGACTTCAAAACATAATTCACTTTTTATTACTTTACTCTTTAAAAAGTAAGCAGAGGTTTCAATTTTAAATTAAAAGCAGTTAACAATATTTTTAATAAAAAAAAATGACTCTAATTTAATTTAATTGATTTGAGCTCAAAACAATTGGAAGTTCTTTGCAAATTAGTTTTTTTTGCAATTAATTAGCTGTCTAATTATTGTGATGAGTCAAAGTAGAAAAAAAGGAGGCAAAAGGGTGTGATAGACTAAGCAAAATATGCCTTAAGTGGACTTCAATAAGTAATTAATATGAATCACATATCTAGCACACACTGTACGCTACACTAACAGCTGTTTTAAGCGACAGCTGATATACCTTATCCCAATTTAAAAGGGTAACAGCTAGTCCTAACAATCCGCTCTGCTCTCGACTACTCATACTTGTTTGTCTTGTTGTTGCTGTTGCTGTTGCTGTTGCTGCAGTGGTTGTTGTTCTTGTTGTGGTTGGTGGAAAAAGACATTAAGTAGATTATAGTCTGATTGCATATTTGCGGATATGCGCGCCATAAACACGTACGGACGTGCAGCAACCGCAACAAGCGACCGTTAGCGAAACACGGCACAGAAACAAAAAAAAAAGAACTGAGCGCGAAAAGCGCGAAATATAAAATGGCGAAAAAAAATTATAAACACACACAAACAAACACTCGCACACCCACAAACACACTCACTCACACTTATACATGGATATTATGAAAGAAGAACCTGTAAAACGTACGTGCATCTAACCGCAGACTAAATGACGTCGCCTCCTTCACCTTCCCTTCTCCCCTTCCCTCTCCTCCCCTTTTTACCCGCTCCTTTAGCTGCAGCTTCTCTGTCTTTGGTTTTGTTTTTGACTGCAGCTTTTGCCTCCACAGCTGCTCTAGACTTCCGCCAGTTGTGTTGAACCAGCGAGTTCCCACCGTACAGGTTCCTTTAGCTAAGATCGAAACCAACTTTAATAGGTACACAATGTGTACCACACATTATAATCATAATTATTGGATTCATTTATTTTTGAAGCCAGCTTTTGTCATTTACATATGCTAGTGCCTTTAGTTATGGCCGTAAATAGATTGCAGTTCTCAAGTAAATATAATAACTGGCCAAAACATTTGAACTTGTTTATTAACTGCAACTGAGCTCATTTATTTCTATAACGTTTTTATTGGTACATTTAAGAACAAGTTCTTACTCTTCGTCTTAAAAGTTCAATCTGCTGGCTGTTTTTTTAAACCAATTCCACACCATTTAAGTAGCACTATTCTACAAATAGTCAGTTACTGTTTATTTCAAATAAAACACGTGTAAATAAAATTTGTAAACGAATAAAGTTGAATTTTTGGTTTTGAACCAGTTCATAAAACGCCGCAACTCAATTTCAAACGGGAAACAAAACAAACCACACACACACACATGTGTGTGTATCTCTTTCATATGTGTGTGTGTGTGTGGGTGGTGTGAGAAGCCAGTTCGCGCCATAAACCCAAATAGCTGCTATTACTTTATCGCCTGGCGAATGCCACAAAATTGCAGCCAAAAGCGCTTTTCGGCCATTTTATGCGGGTGTATAAAGTCCACACACGAGTGTGAGAGTGGGTGGTGGTGTGTTGTAGGGGCGCTCTAATGTTGTCAGGTAAGCAATAAACAAATAATCATAAATAATGGTAAGAGAGAAACATTTTTAATAGGCCATGCTGTAAATTAGGTATTAATCGCTTAGCCCAAACAAGAGACAAACAAATTTGGTTAAAAAGGGAAGGAGATGAGGAGGAGTGGGAGGAGGAGGGCGTGGCCAACTGGTGCTTCAATTAGGCTTATGTGGCATAATATGCTAATATCAACGCGCAATGTGCAGCATTAGCATAGCTAGAAGGCTGTGAAAGCTGTGAGTGCACTTAAGAATTGATTTGATTTGATTTGATTTTCAGGCTGGATAATTTGTGGCCAGGCCAAGACGCTGTCTATAGCTATACGTAGCTGGCCCATGCTATGGCTAAGACCAAGGCAAATGGGTTTTAACATATGCGAACGACTTCAATCAGCTATGTAAAATCTATGTAAAATATTTATATTGCACTGAGTGTGTGTGTGTGAGTGTGTAATCATTGTAACGGGACATGGCAAATGTCATTTGCATAAACATGTAGCTAACCAAGAAAAGAGACAGCAAGACAGAGCGACAGAGACAGAGACAGCAACCAAGTTGTGCAAGTGTATGCACAAGTATCTGACAGATACAAAATTGTAGTCCTTAAAGCAACTTGTTATGACATTTTGATTATTTATTTAGACAAAAGAGAGAGTTGCAGGCCAAAGTCGCCAGGCAAAATTAGTTTGTTTTTGCAAAAGAGAAAACCCTAAAATTATGATCAAATAAATAAGTGCACACATGCAGGCAAACAGTACACAGCTACAGATACAAGCACTACAGATAGATATAACCATGTGTATCTTTGGCTATCTTTGCTGCAACTTAGTGCCACAAAACTGGACACACACACGGTAGACATGCAAAGCTCAGAGGTTGAGTTTGAGTTTTGAGTTCTGGGGTTTGGCAAACAAAATTGCTTGAGCTGCTTGGCCCCCAAAAATGTAGCATAAGTAAAGTCCTGCCAAATAAATATGCAAAGTGCGTAACAGAGTGTGTGTGTGTGTGTGCGTATATGTGTGTTTATCCTATACATCTTTACCACTGTCCCACTGTTCGACCATCTATGCGTATACGTATTTTTCAGTGGTTTATGCATATGATTTGAAGCTTGATAAAGAGACCAAGTGCGAGAGGTAGAATCTGTGGTACTGAGAGGCAATTGCGGTAAGCATAAATCACTTAAAATTTGTGCCAAATAAATACAGAAGCAGCCACAAATTCTGGATTTGCAGAGCTTTCAAAAGCAGTGCAAAAGTCAGTTCGATATTCGTGTGCAAAAAAATATACAAAAATAAGAAAATAAATATGTTTCAATGGCTAAGCAAATGAAGCTGACTTTAAACTTGTTATTTGTTATTTGACTTTAACAAATTGTTGGTAAAATATGCACATCTAATACGAAAAAATCCATTTACTTGAAATTCAGTTTATTTGCATAGACGGGGCGAGGCAAAGCGAAAGTGCAGCTTAAAGGCATACAGTGTGGCAAATGAGAAACTTTGTCATACAAACTACCCCAAAAGTCTGCTACACGCACACACACACACACACACACACCGCACACCGCACACCACAGCACACACAATAGTTAGAGCGACACGCTTCGAGTTGAATGGCAATGTGTCGTATACGCAACGTAAAACTTTGCCAGGCGTAAATGGATACATCTTGGCTGTAAGTGCATGCCAAACGCACACACACCCACATACACACCCACACACACAACGCTACAGACAAAACATGATAACAATTAAAACTTTGTACACTTGGCGTATTTACATTATTCATTTTGGTGTTGGATTCTCTTGTCACATTCGTAATCGTCTGTTGCTTTTGTCCTTTTCTACGTACATATATATTTTTGCATTCTATATACATATGCACATGTGTATAGAGTGTATTGCCAGCCCAGTTTTCTGGCTAAACAAATATCCGGCTGCAGATACAGCCTCAAAAAGTATGCTTTAACTTTGTCAATTCTGCTGGAGTAGAGCAGTGAGTGGCAGAGACTGAGAGAGGGGGAGGGAGAGGGAGAGGGCCAGCGAATGCGTCGCTTAATAACATTTTAAAATAAATGTTTAATTTATGACAAAAGGTAATTACGTAGGTCCACTCCAGTCCACTCCAGTCCAGGACATTTCGCACATGATATATGAAACCATAATTACTTTAATTAAGCAAATATTTTTACGCGCCAAGTTATTGTCGATATTGTTGTAATTGTTGTTGTTGTTGTAATTGTTGTTGTTGTTGTTGTGTTTGTTGTTACGGGTCAGCACATTGATTGAACATATTTATTAAATGCTTGTTATTGCCCTCATTGTTGCCCAGGCAACAGCATCAGCTCACAATAAATTGATGCATTTTAATTATCATTTATAACGCCAACATCGTCGTCGTCGTCGTCGTTCCAGTCACACTCTACTACAAGCTCCTGACAATGGCTAGCAATTGGTTGCCGAGACGCACTCAGTGCACAACAATAAGCACAAATTGTTGCAGTTTAAAGTTGCTGTTTTTTCGCTACCAAATTACAGCCAAATAATTGGCAAATTAAATCGAAACTTTAAATGTGGAAAAATAAAAATAAAGTCTACATAAAATAACTTATAACATAACTTTTACTTAGCCACATTTAAGTGCTTGGTAAAAGCATTCAAGTCTCGGCTAATTAAAGTTTGTTCAATCAACTGTTTTGTCTAGTTTACTTGCATACACTTTTCACTTTTAATCAACTGTGTTTGACAGTGAGTCAAAGCAACGAAAGTAAGCGGCTCTGCAAATAAAAAGGTTGTATAGCAATCGCTGTTATCTTAAGGCGTTTCATCAGCTTTTCATATCTTTTGACAACTGATTAGCATTTATACTAAACAGTTGATTCACAAAAAGTTGATTCACAAAATATTTGACAAGCCGACGTGTCTTTTTGCTGGATCACTTCAAGTCACACCCACTCTAAATGCACACACTTTCAGTGAATTCAGTTTTATATCAAAATCAATAAACTTTAACGGGCTCAAGTTAAATGAATTGGTTAATTTATTGCTGTTTCTTCTTTACATTTCCGCGTAAGTAAGGTAAACACAAAAACAACAATTGGTTGCTGCCAAGTGCACTCAATCGGAATCCATATCGAACTACATATTGTGGTCACAATGTGGCTGCTCCCAAGTCTGTAATGAAATAGACATTCACAGAAGTGAAACATGAGTAATTTATATCGTTATGTACAGTATATAATATATAATATTATATTTAACTACTTACACGCCTTTTATTTTACAGCAGCGTTAAGATAACGACAACGGTGCAAAACGTCATAACGATCACATTTACCGCTATGATCAGATATTTGTTTTCCTTTAGCTTAATCATTTTGTTCTTATATTCGAGGCTGAGAACTGAATGCTGGCAACGATTACAGTCGACTGAATCGACTTCGATTCCGACTTTGCAATTAAATCAAACGAGGTGAATGCAATGCGTTTGTCATATGCAAGACGCTCTCTTCCTCCTCGTCTCACTCTCTCTTTTACTTTTGCTCTCTCGGGCTTTACATATCAGGTAGCTTGCACCTCAACTGGTCCACATTTTTTTGTTTGGTACACAAGATCATGTCTCATATTGGTACATCTGTATGGCTGCTGCAATTGTACACATTTCAGTTTGATACGTTAATTGGTTGGTACCTTTGATTATGTTTCATAATGATACACTTGTTTGGTAGCTTAATTTGAGTACTCATTGGAATTGTACATCTCTATGGTTGATACATTTTATACTGGCCCATATTGTTTCATATGTTTGGCTGCTACAATTGCTCGCTCTTTAGAAAGGTACAGCGGTTGGTGCATCATAATGGTACATCAGCATGGCTGCATAATTTGAGCACTCTTAGGAATGGTACATAACTTTGGCTGGTGCATTCGAATGACAGTTAAATTTGTGTACTCTTAAGAGTGGTACATCACCTTGATCATTACATTGGATTATTTGGTTGGTACATTTGCCTGCTTTTCAAAATGGTACATGCTTAAAAAAGGTTACACAATATCACCTTACAAGGACGATACGCTATCTATCAAAGTTATGAAATTAATTTATTTTAAACTCTCTTCGATAACTCTCCAATTAATTAAAGTTTGTATAGAGCCTTATGATTTAACATCGGATTGAGATGTATCGTTTAATACAAATTGTATTTAAAATATATGTGAGCTTTATAAACAATTTAAAAATACTGAACTAGTCAACTAGTCTTAATGTTTCTAAGCAATACTAACACAAAGGCACAATGCAGATTTGCCAGTTTTTCTTCATGAGCCAATTGACGCCAGTGTTGTGCAAATCCAATTGAATGCTGAAGTTGTCCAACTCTGGACACTCAATGGCAGTAGTTGGGTCCACTCTGCCTTCGAGAGCATCTTTCAATAGATTGCGCATCGCCAAAGGGGCCAAAATGTTAAAATTCAGATCAAGGCGAGGTCCTCGTCTTCCCACTTGCCGCTTGATGCCATAGTTATAGACGCTGCAGCCGATGTCCACGTAGCGACTGAAGCTGAAACACAAAGCAAATCCAATTTAACACATATTAAATTAAAGTCTAATTAGATTTAAATACCCAGTTTCGATGTCGCACATATCATAAACCAAGAGCTCAGAGATAATAGTCATAAAGTCGATGAGCTTATCACCATCTTTAATAAAAGGTACTCTTTCATGATTGGCAGAAATGTGAATCCCTCGCAGCTGCAAGTGCAATTTCCAATGCATCAGATCCATGCTCGAACTGGCCTTACGAAAAGTGCTAAATTGCTGAGAAACAGTGAATTCTTAGTATATATTCAAACACTGTGAGAAAATACACACTCTCAGTAGATTCAACAGGGTCACCATATAGACCAAACGACGACGATGGAAAAGCGTTCGAGATGCGACTCCAAAGAAGTTCTCGCTTCTGGAATACTCCAGTTCGTGGTAGCTTCTGTGGAGCAGCTGATGCATATTGTCCACTTCAATGTCGTCCCTCTCTTGAAAGAAGAACGACAGATTGTCCATGAAGCTGGACACGTAGCCAGAGACGACAATATAATTGGTAGACTCCTCCACAACCTGTGAGCAAACAAAGTAAACTTTTAATTACTGTGAAAATCAAATAAAATGGTTGTACTCACTTTGAGAATTTTGAGCTCTACACTGTTGCTGTTGTTTGCTTCAAAGTTGCGCAGTTTATGGGTAAAGGATTTGTAATTGTGTAGCAAAAAAGCATTGTGCTCATCCCTCATCGCCTTGGAAACATTGCGCAATAGCTTCTGGCTGTCCAAGGGCACTTTGGAGAAGATTAGATGCAATGGTCCCATCGGCAGATCCAATAGACGCACAGGTTTCTTCAGATCCATACGCAGACGTTTCGCTGCTTGTTCCTCATCTCCACCATAGCCCTCTCGGTCGACTTTACGCTTAACCATTGTTATTATATAGACAAATAGACAACTTGTAATAATATGGACAATTTTGTGTTAAGAATAAAGAATCAAATTCCAATTTGTGTATCTTAACGAAAATTTATTGAATAAGTTGTTTTCGCCTACTAGAAGTACTAGAAATAATTGAATTTGACCTCTCAATGATGATAATGTACAATAAATTGTTAAAGAAGTGTGTTATATATAATACATTATAGATTGCTTTTAAATATTGTTGTTAATTTGTTAAACAAATGCGCGTCGTAAATATTTGGTTGCAACACTTTATAGCTAATGTGTATATAATTGTTATAAACATTTAAAGTAGAGCACCTTAAATCGATTAAATATTTCATTCATTTATACACTATATAATCTTTATAAAAAGGCCTGTAAGTTGGTCAAAGTTCTCAGAGTTTTAGATTGAGCAGAGTTCGATTTGGTTTGGTTTAATTTGATTTGTTTAACAGAAATGCAATTGGATCCTTCAGTTTCAATTTCATAGGACAAGAGTTTGTCTCACATCTAGCTAACTATTGAGCAAATTTAAACAATGTAACTCAAGTTGTTTCTCTGGCTACTGACTGAATTAATACTACGGCATAATCATAATACAAAGAGTGTCAAACAGACAAACAATATTGAAATCAATGCAAACCATTGACAACTTCAATTTGAATTCGCAATCAATGCTAGACAATTGTCGTAGGCATTTGCTTTCATTTGCATATTGCAGTTGACAACTAGATTAAGATACAACTTAACAAACAAATATTAAATGAATAAATTTTGCCGTATGCCATTACTGTTTACATTTTCTTGAGCCGCACAACAGATTTTAAGTACACGCTGATGCGGAAAGCTGGCAATCAAAAATGTTTAAAGAAAATGCTAATGCCCGAGGGTACATGGTACACGGTACACAGATAGAGATTGATAGTAGTACAAGTTTAACATTACATACATTTATGTATAATATTTGGACTTAAAGACTATGCAAATAACTGCACATAACTAAGAAACCACAACGAATGTCTGGTATCCTCTTAGGGCTTATCAAAGCCAGCGAAATCCGAGGACTCCGACTCATCATCATCCCGCTCAACGCCTATGCAATGAATGCCAGTCCTTAACATGGGCGTGCCCTTGCCCTTGCCCAGCACACGGGCAGCAATCACCAGATTCAGCAGCTCCTTGGCATTGTTAGAGTTAACAATGTGCAGCATTTCCCGCAACAGTTTCTCCTTGTAGGCAAAAAACTCGATTTTCATCTCATAGAAATCATGTTCATCGTGCTTAGTGCCAGTGAACTCTGTGATTCGGCAATGCAGATTCGGTGTGGCACTCACAACTGGCTCAAATTTGCCATCCGCTGTGCCTGAACTGCTAAACAGCGACACTGGCAGATTGAGATCAATCAAATACCGATGATTAATCTGCAGAAATCCCAAACTGACAGCAATTGTATCCCCCGATCTCTGATACGTCACACAACTGTCCGAGCCAAAGTCATCAGTCTTCAATGTGGCCGCATCAAAGTGCACGTGATGATCTGTAAAGCAACAAATTGGAATTTGAGATTAGCTTTAATTCTGTGTGCTTAATTTTAAGACGCGTGTAGCATGACAAATGCCATTTACTTGAGGGGTAATTACACTAGCCTGCATGCTATGAATTAATGTTTGCAATTAAGATATATTTATTTGCCACATTGATATGCTGGCTGCAATGCGCTTACTGCTCTCTGATAAGCTGACGAAGGGCTAAGTGCTTTGATCATAAGTCGATCATTATGAAACTTACAGCGTCCTTTCACAGCACGATCATCGAGTTATGCTTCTGAATTGAAGACTGTAGGTTTGTATACGACTGTGATTTGTGGGCAAAAAGGGGTTTAATATATAAAATTAATAACTAAACTTTTAAGCTAAATATCTAAGTAATTAACATATCAAAATTGGTGTTTCTAACTACCACCAAAGCTAAGAAACTTTCTAATTTGTCTGCTTGGCACACCTTACTTATGCAGATCAAGAATTTATATAATTTCTGCCGACAGAGTTTCAACTACTAACAAACTAAATTACTACTTAGAATTTCCTATATATTTCCTTACACACAGGTGTGTATTTTTAGCTTATTTTGTAGGCCAGTGTTGTTAATGAGTGCACAAAGCAATCAGCTTGCCAGACAACTAGTTGCATCTTTTGCCGTGTGGAGACTTTTTGTAATTTGCATATTTGCCAATGGTAAACACAATCAATTAGAATTAGTGGCCAAATCAATGGCAGCAAAGCCACAAAAATGAATATTATGAATATTCGTTTTATCTACCCCCTGGTCCGCCCCTCACGCTCACATATGCCCTGCAGATAGGTAAATAAACAAATAAACAGAAGGCAAACATTTGCAGTTGCGGTTGGCAATTAAGTAAACTTCCACAATAATAAAGACGACGACGATGACGACGACGACGATAAAGACGATGATGATGATGATGATGTGGAAAATAATAATGATGATGGCGCCGAGAAGGAAATTGCGTGTAAGCGCGTAATTAAACGTGACCAAACGAAAGAGGAGGCGGCAGAAAGAGGGGGGTAAAAAGTAAGAGGAGTTTTTCGGATTCAAATTCGTTTACTTGTTAGCCAAGGCCAAAAGTTCTAGCCACGTTACTCAGGTTGCTTTGGGCTTAAATTGCATTAAAATTAGGTCAATTGGGACCAGCAAACGTCTTGTGATTTCGCGCTGATTAAAACATAGGGAATTCTATTCATAAAAAATTTAAAAAAATAAGGAAAATATATAAATAAATCTAGACGTTGGTTTTGTTGACATTTCTATGAAATTTTTCAATGAAATTCACACAAAAGTTCCACAAGTGCTATAAATAAAACTAAATAAAATTAGCACACCGCTTTACAGTGTGCTAAATGTTGGCATGAGACTAATAGTTTGGTCTAATAAAACGGCTTGATTTTCCAACCAATTAGCAAATTTTGTTACTTTATTATGAAATTGGAATTTCACGAGTTCATTGATTTCATTGAGGGGAAGTCGATTGCCAAATGGAAATAAATATTACACATAGTCTCGTCTCTGTGGTGCAAATAGAAATGATCACTTCACAGTCATAGAATTCTCGGCCCCCAAAAAGCAACTTGGCTATAAATACCGTGCTTGAGTTGGCCAATAGACAAGCGGTGAGTAAGGGAAAGTTCTTGTTGAAATATTTCACAAAATTAGTTTAGTTTATGCGCTTTAAAACTTAAGAAAAACATTATGAGTATAAGGCTAAAACTTTCAGCTAAGATTAAGTGAAAGATAAGCAGAATTATGCGCAGCTTTATAGTTAAGATAACTGTTTCTTGAAACAAACTTAGTAGTTTTCTATTGGTTTTGTTTGTTTAGTCAATTAACTGTGCTAAATCACGTTTTGTTGATCGTAAAACTACAACGCATAAACACAAATTCTTCATAAATTGTTTTCGTATGTTTTTATGTGATATTTATTTCTTTTGTTGTTGAAAAAATAAATATTATTTTTTTGCTACGTTGTCTCTTTTGGCTTTAGCATGAAGAATGTCTGCGCAAACGATTCTTTTTGGCCAAACGCCCGCTCAGCAGAGACGTCATACTCTAGTCTCCTTTTCTTTCTTTTTTCATTTTACTTTTTCTTTTCTTTTCCACTTTTATATGATTTGCAAAATTGAGATTTATTTGCGTTTAATGTGAGTTGAAATTTTGTTGTGCAGTTTACTAGCAAAAACTCGCATTGCGACAGTGTCGAGAGGTCGAGTGGATAAAAAAAATCCAAAACAACAGCAAATAATTTTTTTTCCTTCCTTTTTTGCTGCCTAATGTAAAATTGAAGCGTTTTTCAGTGCCTGAAATTTGTTGTGTTTGCAAACAATTTATTGTAATCCAGCAAAATCTACTTAAACGCAACTTGGCTCGTTGTAAAGGGCACGTTGTAACAATGGTGGATAAATATACTGTATACATAGGTAGATAGGTATATTTTTACCCCCTTTGTGAACTTCTTTGTGCGCATTTAATTTGAGCACAAGCGAAACTCAAGTGTCGCAAACAGGAAAGAGTTTAACATTTTTAATGGAAATTCTATGGAAAGTCACGCACCGAGTGACTCTAGCAATCAGCCTGTGATCGTTAAAAAGAGCATTATTATTGACCCAAACAATTGAGATGAGGGCCCAAAAAAACTACACTGATTTGACTGTCTCTCTCTCGCTCTCTCTGATCAATTGATTGACATTTTTCAGCTTTCAGTTTTGAGTTTATACAAATTTCAATTGTTTTGTTGTGCGTCTTTCTATTATACACAAATATCGAATATATATGTGTATATATATTAATTAACATTTGTCGTTATGGGTTCAATCTACTATAGCTATAAGTGAAGTACAGTGAAGCTATTCATTTTTCGACATCTCGTTACGCTCCGCAGTCAGCTCTCGCTATGACGTCTGCTGTCTGTCACATGTTGTTCATCTGATACTTTGGTTACTTGGGATTGTATTCGCTAACAATGCTACAGGGGGCACGGCACGTACCCACCCCAAATGGTATATTTAATTTGATTGTTCAGACCAATTTCAATATTTCTCCAGCAATAAATGAATCTCAGCAATTGGACACGAATTGTATAGAATTTTCTTAAATTGAGGAGACTACAACATTTAATAAGAGTTTACTATAATTAAGTTTAGAGCTGTCAAGTGGCAGGGTTACCATCCCGTTAAATTAAATCAGTATTTATTTTAAGTCAAATATTTAAATATTAAACAATTAATATAAAGTAAAACATTTAAAGTTTTAATTGGCTTGGAAATGGAATAGTACTATGAACAAATCTACAGCTAGGGTTGTCGCCTCCTACTTACTAAAGAAATATTTCAATTTCATTTTATTTTTCTTTAAAATTAAACGCTTCTTTTTTTCAGGGTCACCATTAAAAAGCAGTAAATGAATAAATATAAATTGAAACCCGATTCTGTACTTTTGAGAAATCATCTTTAAGTGGATTTAACTAGTTTGTGGCACATTTTCTGAACTTATTTTCGACACGCAGTGACATCACTGCAATGAAACAACAGAATCTTGTGGCATTAAGTAAGCAGCCAATACTCTAGTTCTAGTTGTCCCCAAAAAGCAGAAAAAGGTGTCAGAGATGCCGCGATCTGAATGCATAACATATAAATAAACTAAAACTGAAACTGCAAGTGTTGAAAATCAAAACAATTGTCGAGGTGTTTTGTGGGACAGATGTCAGTCAAATACCCTCGGAAATAGATGCCTTTTATTGCATATAGTTCCACATTGGGGGCCTCCCTCGAGTTAGACAATGTGAGCTAGCTATAAATAGACAACAAGTGCGATAGATATGCAAATACACAACTAGACACACACACACACACACCTATGTTTCCTGCATCTGGTTGAGCAACAATAAAACATTTGTTGACAACATTGCAATTGTGCAATTTAATTAAAAATCCCAGCGGCGCCTGTATGAAGCTGCTGACACTTTAGCCTTTAAATGGCTAAATAAAAATACTTTGTGGCAGAGAAAGCTAAAATTCTAAAACATATCTAATGGTTTTAGAAAGTTGTATTAAAAAACTTTAAAAACAAATGTTAAATCTAAATTAAATATTAAAATCTTAAGCAGCAAACATTTTTGTCTTTTGGTTTAAAATAAATTTAATAAATATATAACAACATTTTAAAGCTGAACGTTTTAAAAAATAAACATTTTTTCAGCTATTTATAGCACTCTAGCTTCTTTACAGCCAAGCTGTCAGCACTGTTGCTGCATTAGAAATGCGAGGGAAACTGAAAAGAGACTTTCGTTGAGTGTCCCAGGTGGCAAGTGAAGGCGATTGGATAATTGGCCTGATTGATCAGATTACTAACTAGCTAAACACCTTTAAATGTCTATGTTAACGTATCTGTAGAACAGGTTCTTAAGTAATCTAATGACGGGTTTTCAATTAACAAGCCAGCAAAGGTGACAAATTGTTCAACTGATAATTTCACGTAAAGTTTTTTTTGTACTATTGTTTTTTTAGTTTATTAGCTGTAATTCATTACTGCCATAAATTATAAAAGTATTTATAGAATTCACTAGCAAATTAATCTGAGCTGACGCTTTGAAGTTTAGTTAAGCCATAAAGATTTTTAAATGAAAAGTGTATAAAAAGGTATCGTGATCAGGTAAAAGGCTTGAAAAAAATTTGAAAATAATAATTATATTTAAAAAATTTAAATAAAATTTATTTATAGCAAATAAAAAATGTTATTAAAATTTATACTTTATATATTTCTTTTAAATTAATTATTCAAGTTCTTTTTAATAAGTTATTTTTAATTATTATAGGGTATTTCATTTGCGTCATAAAAATAATCATTAACAATTTTTGTTAACAATATTTTGATTAAGTGTTTGCAATGCGCTTTGGCCAGGCTTTTGGCCAATTTGATAAGTTCCCAGTGGAGGAGTGAAACATGGCCTGATAAGCGAAACTGAAAATGTTGCGACCTTGTGATTTAATTGGACGGCGCCACTACCACACACCCCCTCTACCTACCTCACCCCTGCCACCTACTCAACTGGCAGCTGCAAGTCGGGAAGACTCATGTAGTTACATATATTGAAAATTGGCTTAAACTTGACCATGAACAAATATTATTTTTAATATTATGAAAGAGCGTAGGTTAGGTGGATTTAAGGGGAGGGGGAAGCAAAACAACACGAGGCCAGAGGCGGCAACAAACGGGAATAACAACAACAAAGTGTGGGAAAAATGTAAACTGTCGTTGTTTTGATTTCCTCCAGCTAAAATCCGCATACATAACAAGCACTGTCAAGGCAACCGCAGAAATAAAAACATAATAAATTCCCCCTTATACGAATTTCAAAAGAAATTTAAGTTTTAGATTTGCCGGCACATTTAATTTACTGCGTTTCGAAATGTAAATGGAGGGAGGGGGCAGGGAGCGTAAATCGAAGGTAAACAAAATTGAATTACCTGGCGGTTGTTCCACAACCTCGCTGGAGCAGTCAGCCATTTTATCTGTTGTTGTCTCAAATTGATTGTCAATGGAAAGTGTAGTTTCTCACACAATTGGTTGTTAAAGACGTATGTGTATTTACACAATGCGCTACGTTGGTTTTTTTAATTGGCAGCAACACGGACGCGAACGACGCTAAACAATAGAACAAACTAATGCAGTGTGACCAGACTGAGCATGTGTCGAAATGGCATACAACAGTGCATTGATATCGATACTCCGATGCTTGGCGTCATTCCCTTACGTAGTTTGTATCGACAACGTTATTCTGTATTATCGATGGCTATCGAGTGGCTTAGTGCTGCCAGATTTTCGACTGCGTACAGAGTTGCATGGATTGTTGTTCATCGAGAGTCGCAAAATGGTGGCTTCTGCTATACGCGGAGAAATTTTGTTGTACCATTAAGAACTGAAAAAACACGCATTTGTGCTAATAAAAATTAGTAAAATTATAGTGTAAAACATTAAGGAGCCCGTGTTGTTGGAATACGCGTGTGGATGTGTACACAAATAGTGTTTAGCAGACAGCGAAAATACATTTCTAAACTCTCGGCAGCAATAAAAAACGCAAAGCAAGCAAGCGAAGTGCGTGAGTGTGTGTGTGTGTATGTTTGTATGCGCGTGTAAGTGCTTGTGCATGTGTATTGTGAGCGTATGTATGTGTGCGCAAAGTGTATGCAAAAAAGAAGAAGACAAAACAGAAGAGCATTAAAAAAAACGTATTGTTGGGTTGGTAGCCACTGACAAGTTTTTACGCGCACACACAACGACAGCAGCACCAACAACAACAACGGCGACGACAGAAAATTTACAAGTCTCTCTAAATGTAAGCAACAACTACAACAAGTGTGCAAAAATTAATTATTATTTAAGTGTGTCACTAATTTCATTTGAAGCGTCCGAGTCTCAGTCGACGTCGTCGCCGTCGCTGTCGTCGTAATGCGCAGCGTAGAAATCATTAAAATTTATTAGTGAAAAACGTATGAAAGCGTCGCAGTCGATGTCGCTGTTGACGTCGTTTTAGTTGGCGTCGGCGCTGCAACTGTTTGCACACAAAGCGAAGTGAAAAAGCCAAAAAGCGGGCAGAGGAAAAGTAAAGACACAGACGACGACGTCGTCGTCGTTGTTGTTGTTGTTGTTGTCGTCGAATGCTTGCGAGCTTAGAGTTGCGGGGGATTTTCTATTATGAACTTTTTGGGGTAGAACAATACAACAACAACAGCGATGACGACAACGACGACGGCGGCGGCGATTGCGACAAAAGACGGCAACGTTTCAAAGGCTCAACAAATTTTTGCTGAAAAGGAATCGCAAAGCGCAGCAGCAGCAAGCAACAGAAGCAGCAGCAGCAGCACTCGCAGCGACAGCAGCAACAACAAACGTGAAGCTAGCGTCACCCACCACCAACGCAGCTGCTGCGTCCACCCCCTGTATGCTTAACCAACCGACCGACAGATCGCCCGTTCGTCCGTCCGAACATCTCTCCTTCCAGTCGCTAATGCTGCTGCCGTTTCTGTTGCTGCTGCTTTGGGTTTTGCTTTGTTGCTTTTTCGCTGACGTTGGCTAAAAATCTTTTTTTATTGTTGTTGCCGTGTTGCTCGCGCCTTTTTTATATTTCTGCATTTGTTTCTTTGCTGTTACATTTTGCGACGTCTCTTTTTCTGTTGTTTGTTAATTTTTTGATAATCTGCTGCTTCAGCTTCTTATAATCAACATATTCGGCACTCACCTACGTCATCTCTTCGTTTCCAGCTGTGCCAGTGCAAATTAACCAAAATATATACATTTCCGGCTATATAATCCTCAACAACGTTGCTGTGCATCAAGCAAAGCAGCAGGAGCAAATAATAACAAAGGGATTGTTTCAAAGTTAACGCCTTGGCAGCATCACAAGCAACGGGACTCAGCATCATCACCAAAAAACAACCAAAACACCGTCGAACGTTGTCTACGATACCAGGGCCAAGTGGGAGCCACAGTCACATCCACCCGGTTTCGAGTTGCTCGCTGGGAAGGTCTCTCACTTTCACACACACTTACATTGGATTCATGGTGAGTTGACGCTATGAAACAGCTGTTAAACTAGGCGTATATTTAATTATTTGTTTGCCTAACACACACACTCTCTCGATACTTGCCCGTCGGCTCATGTGTCATCTTCTTGTAATTTGCTGGGTAGGGGAGAAAAGAGAAAGGAACGGAAAGAATCCTTCCTCATTTCGGTTCAGGGGCCAATACTATTGAACCAACCACAGTGTGCTGCCAAATTATAAGTACACCACTTCAAAAAAATGTTTTCGGAAAAGAACAAAAGAATTTCTTTTGGCTAGCTAAGAATAATTACGGAAAAAAAGATTTAAAAGATGTAACGAATGGTAAATTTGTTGAAATATTCAGAAGATTTAATCTTTAAAAATGATTCAGTCAAGGAAATTTCCTTTGCCTCATCCAAAGCATACATTAAAAATTAAATAATAGACACACGATGCTGTTTCTATTCTTTTGTTCACATGTGTACGCTTATTAACACGTGTGTGTGGGTTTGGGGGGATTGCCCGCTGTGATAGAGACAAGCAAATTGCCAGTCTCACTTTGCCCTCTACTGCATCATAAACTAATTAGGTAAAGTGCTTCAAGTGCACACTCACCCACACATACACACACTCAAACACACACTCCCATGCGTATCAGATTATAATAATTTTGAAATGTTTCATTTTAATATAAACACACGAAGAGAAAGAAGAAGCATAGCATCATTGAAGTCAATCTCTTGCTTTGATGTGTGTGTGTCAACCCTAGAATAAATATATAAAGTTCACGACACGGAAATCAGTTACTGAGTCAGTAGTTCAAGTTCACTCAGCTGTGGTTCCAGTTCACAGCTTTGAGCACAGGCATAATACACATAAATACTAGTACAGTGTAGACCTGTACTAAGTTGTACATTGAAGTTGTTTAAGTTGTTATGGTTGTTCCATGGCTGAAGTCCCCGTAGAGCTGTCAGAGCGTAACATCTACAAGCTGTAAATTAGTTTGTTCACTGTCGCTGATTAATTGCTAAATGGTCGATAACTTCTCATGTTAACCACAATAAAATATAAAATATTAATATATAAACATACAATTTAACTCTGTTGTTTATTCAAGAATTCGTTGTTTAGTTAAAATAATTATTGTTATTGCCGTCTTTAGTTTTTTCTCCAAAAACAAAATGAAACTAGTAAAACATATTTATTAACTGCTTTAAACAAGTTTTTCTTGTTTTGTTTGTTAAGTGTGTTGGAATTATTCATTATCATATCATTTATAGTTCTTTAGCAAACGCAATAAATTAAAAGTATTAATAGGATTATATTTATATTTACAATCCAAGTGATAATTTATTAAGTTTTGCTGGAAGTTTGCGATTTACCTTAAATTCCTAACAAATTCCAAATTTTCACGTGAACCTTAAAATATTTTAATCTGTCTTGACTTCTTCGAAATATTCAACCACAAACACCCAAAGTCGTGTCAAGTACTTCAAATTATAAGTTAGTTCCATGGAAATTTCTTAATGCTTTGCCCACACTTCCTCCACTCCACACCATTCCCTTTGCCTTCTTCCGAGCTTATCGCAAAGGGCATAAAAACCACTATTTGCTCCACTTCCAAGTTGCGCTTATCTCGAGGCGCCCACCCGCACAGTGTGGCAACGTTTGGATGGTGTAAGAGAGGCTAATTATGGTGGTGTGGGTAGGAAATAAAATCTGAAGTGTTTAATTAATAAATAACGTGCTAATAATGCATTTAATGAAAACAAAAAACAAATTCAAACAGCGAACTTGAAAAGCACAAATTTCGCCGAGAGCGGAAATTCGGGGCCAAAAAAAAATGAACAAAAATTAATGTGAGACGGTAGAAGGGTAGAAAGAACATTTGAGGAATTCGTCCATGCCCACGCCTATGATTACGCCTACACCCACTGATGTGGTTTTCTATCTGTTGGTTAGACTACTATGTAGCTGGCCTTTTTGAGTGCCAATGACGACGATGATGATGACTATGTTGATAATAAAGAAATGTTGGGGCTCTGTGGGGTTAAGTATTAAGGGGTGGTGGTTTGGGCGGTGCTCTTAGTGGTGTTGGTGGTGGTGAATGAAATCGGCCTTTGATGTTGGGCTTCGTGCGCTTTCATATTTTATTATTAGTCATTTGGCTTATTTATAATGCGCTGTTAAAGTTTACGTTTTATTAATCTGTTTGGTGGGCTTTTAATTTATAATTGCCGCTTATCTGATTGAAAAAAAAGAAGAAAAAATTCGAGACACTTGGAACTCAAGTGTCGATTTATTGGTAGCGATTAGAACTCTGCCCACATTTCCACACTCAAAGATACAAAAACGTGTAGCGAGAAAATAAATGTACGGTAATTAAATTATATAAACTTGGTAATTATAATCGAGTTATAATCAAACGGAAATCTTTTCTAAATGTTTGAATAATTTCTATACAATTATACAGTTTTTCTGTGATTTACTCTAACAATAAATACACATTTCAGATAGTGAACAGTTAATACAATAACTTATAAATATCTGTTTCATATTTATTAAATTAATAATGAACAGTAAATTGTATATCTCATAAATCAGTTGCCAAATAAAACTGCCCAAGTCATATAGAGAAGCAAAGTTCATTTATAGTTTTTTATCATTAAAAAAACAACAACAACTAATATGATTCGAGGTGTGTGTGGCTCTGTGTGTGCGGACCTCTCACATTTTTGTGTTCGTATTCGTATATCAAATAATTCCAGCTGTGTGCTACTCCATTAGCGATAAGATAATTAACACACAAAGCGGTTATTAAATTTATATACGAATAAAGCTAAATAATTAAGCGCAATTTAATCAGTGTAAAATCAATGAACGAATATGTTTGTATATTTAATACGTACATAATCGTGTATAAATGGCAATATGAGCGTATAAATCTTTTCTATTGTGTGTTATTCGATTACAAGATTATTATTATGCAAAGAGCGAGACAGAGTAGTGGCAATAGAGACAGGCAGAGGGAGAGAGAGTAAGAGACCCATATAGGGTAGGGGGCGACAACTTCATGAAATTCACATGCAAAACTCTCGTTTACAATATACGAAAGACACGCAGACAAAGTGCCAGACACACATTCTCTGACACTCGGTTGCCATTCAACAAAAACAAACAATGACGACAGTGCCATAAACACTTGAAAACAGACCCAACAACAACAAGAACAGTAAGAGCTAAGAAAGGGCAAGCGGTCTCTTTTTACATGCCCTTATTCTCCTCTATCCTACCCCTCCCATCTCTTTCGCTACACTTCATTTCAGTTTGCCCTTCCGTTTCGGGCAAACAGGGCGACATAAGTAACACGAAACAATTTCCAAATGAAGCGCGGATAAGCCGCAAAATCCTTAAAATACTCGATAAAATTACATAAAACTAATCGCACAAGCACACGCACACAATCAAACACATCATACACATGTACATGCACACACATACAATACGCAGTGAAGAAGATTGAAAGAGACAAAATAGATGAGGAAAGCAAGAGCAGAGAGCAGTGCACTATGGGGAATTTGACCACTTTATCTGGCATTTGCATGATTTTTAAAGTTTTTCTAATTTTCATAAAATTGATGTTAACGCATTAAGAAAACATCAGACTGTTGTGCCCCAAACTCAAAATGTTAAATTTAACAGTGCCATTTGAGAATAACAGCTGTAAAGTCAGCTGTTGCAATCGAGAGTACGTGCAACTAAGTTCTGTAAATTTATGCATTAAGTTTCGCCGTTAATATTTTGTGATTGGAACACAATTTGAAGAAATCAAGTCATGAATATTGATTTACGAGGTTTTTACTATGTATTTAATAAAAAAAATGGTTCAAATTGTGCGTGTGTATACTAATATTTGATCGTTTTATAGGTGCTACTAAAGCTGAATTTTTAGCAACAAATTTCAACTTTGGGAAGGATTATGTAAAAGAGTTTAGAATTGGTTACTTGTTCGTCTTAGTGTTTCTTATAGTGTTTTTAATTCTGAGTTAGGTGGTATTTGTCTTATAGTCCTCTTTTTCCCTCTTTTGGCGCAATTCGCATTTTAATTAGGTAACCTCATTTTTTCCAATGTCAATTTGTTTGCTGTGTGGAATACTGAGAGGGGCCAGTACGAACGAGAGAAGGAAATTCAAAGACATTTTGAGCTGCATTCATGAAATAATGTGGATAAAAGTATTTTAAAAGTAAAAAGGCACCAATTTTGCAACAATTTGCATTATAATTGGGCTTTGGGGGCTTTGGAAATACAAATACCGTTAACATGTTAAAACGTTTACTCAAAACCCTGAAGTTAGTCAGAAATCATTTACAATTTGAGGATCATACTGCCACCGAACTTTCGAAATGATTGTGGACAGTTGTCCATGGATTCCAATGACACCAAATGTTCATAAGAGTATTTTGTACTCAAAAAAAATCATAGAAAATACGGTGCTTGCAGTCGGCTGGCCATTAATCCAGCTTCTTTCGCGTGAACACGGATACTTAAATGATTTTTCAGAAAAACATGAGTTTGAAGACAACAACCTACATTTTCTTGAAAACATTGAGTTGGAAAATGGAGAAAGTTATGAAAATCAAAATAAACTAAAAAAAATAAATAAATTTATTAAAAAACTTTTTTTTTTAATTTTAGGGGCGTAAGGGGGCGTGGCAAAACTTATTTGTGCATCATCAGTCCGTAGAGGTGACTGAATTTAGAAATTTTATATATAAAAATGCACGTAAAATTTAAATTACTCAATTTTTTTGTTCGAAAGGGGCGTTGACACGCCCATTTTTTTTCAAAAAAGCTTTAAATGGCCTATAACAACATAATAAAAAACACCGCAGTGAAAAATACCTTCTGGTTAACTTACAATAATAAATGCCAGATAAAGTGGTCAAATTCCCCATAGTGCAGTGCTGAGAATTGGCTGTATGACTGCCTGACTGGCTTTGCGATGAATGTGGATGGAACTGTGAGAGGCAGGCCGACAGACAAACCGACAGACGGACGGAGAGAATGATGAAGGTATCTACACCGACAATCTGTTTAACAACTTCATGAGCAGCAAATCCAACAAATCGTATAAACGACAACAACGGCAATGGCGATGACGCTGACGACGTCGACGTTGCGACGATGGCAATGGAAACGACGTCGACATCGACGACGAACCGAAGTTCGGCATCGACGAGACGAGCAGTCCCCAAAATGTTGTGATGCCCAGCGTGTGGTGTGATAGACAGAGACAGAGAACGAAGTCGTAGAGTCGTCGTGATTCGTTTATTTGTTATGTGTGTTTGGTTCTCGGTTTTGGCTTTTTGGAGCGACGCAGCAGTCGCAGTCGCTGAATAGATGCTCAATCGTTCGGTTGAATGAAAAGAAGCGTATGGGAGTTGTATTTTTTGCTTTCATACTTTTTTCTTGTTGTTGAGAGGGTATCACAATGAATGAAGAGAATGTGGCGTAATGTTCTTGTTGATGTTGAGTAATGGGCATAACAACTGTAAGCTGCCTGCACTCGAAAATCTTCAGTTGCCCTCACAGCTACACACACATACACAAATGTATATGCGGTGATTTCCATGTGGCCCCCAAAGAAAAGAGAAATTTGTTGGTTATTTATTTTTGTTAGCATGGGGTTAAACGCAGGCTACAACAAGCAAGTTGAGTGCTCCAATGATGTCTAACTGCCTACTCTTTTACCTCCACCACTTACTCTTCATCCTTCCAGTCTGCCTTTTGCTTCCATACGTTTTTGACTTTTCGGACGTCTGTTTTGATTTGTTGTGAAAATTTGGCTTTCACAACAAACAGAAGTGTGTATGTGTTTGTGTGTGTGTCGTTGACCGGCCTCGAGGCACTTTCAGGTGCCTACAAACATTTAATGGGGTTTCCGCACTTGACATATACACTCAACTCAGCCAAACACATACACACCGACATTCCAGACTATTGAGCTCTTTATCTACTTACTCTCTTTAGTCGAGTGTATTACGAAGATATTTTAATGGAATGTGTATTTGTAAATGAGTGGCATTTTGTGGGAAAATGAATTTAAAGCAAACAAAACGTTATAATAAATTGAACATAACAAATTTCTGTGTATATTTTAAGATCGTAGTAAACATTTCATTGATTTATTTACAATAAGTAGCTATAATAGGAGGGTTTCGGCAAGCTTCGCTGAGAAAATGGATTGGATTTAGTTCCTGATGTCTAATCATGAGTTTATCTGTGCTTTAAAAAAGTTAATACTATTTTTATTGATCGTATACTTGAAATAAAATATAATCACATGAAACGATCTAACAAATTAACGAAAAATATTTTCAAAATAACAATATAAATGAATTCTAAACAAAAAGTCTAGAAAACTTTCCGACTTATTCAAATAGATTTTATGAGTCTTACTTTATATGATCTGCCTTTTATACAAAATTTCTTTTGAAGAACAAAGTAAACAACTTTCAAAGCTCTTAAGCCCAACTCAATGGATTTTATTATACAAGATTTACTTTTGTTATTAATTTTGCCAGTAATATTTCTATTTGCTATGCAAACTCTTCTAATAAATTGAGTATTTAGTGACTTTGTCATATTTTGAGTGTTGCAATCGCTTAATTACAATGCACTTCATTAATATTCCACTTTAACTACATCGACCTGTTTGCAAAACACAGAAAAAACAGAGACAAAGTAAACAAAACAAAAGTCTTTGTATAAATTTGCATAATCATGGAGTAGTTAGTGCATACAATGTTCGACGTAAGATCTACCTGACCTCCTAATAGGTAAGCTAACTTGACTCTGGGCCAAGTAGATTATTAACATCCAGTTAATAATAACCACCCTAATGTACAGTTGTGTGTGCTAAGTAGAGAAGTACAACGACGAAGGCATTTTAAGTTGTCTGCTCTGCTGCTCTTATTAACGCCACATTTCTGTTGTTTTTGTTGTTGTTGTAGGCTATTTGTCAGTCAATTAGTCAGCTTATTGGCAAGCGATGATTGCAGAGAGAAAAACAAGCTAAATACAAGCACACACATAAACACAGGCCCCAAATGAATGCCAGAGCCACCCAACCACATACACTAACACACTGAAAGAGACGACAACCGACAGCTTTTCCATTTCAAAATTACGCTCACACAGATACACACGCATACACACACATCGCAAATACACACACTCGAGGGAACGAACGTGTGTTCGTCGTCGTCGTCGTCGTCGTCGTCGTCGTCGTAGCCGTCGTCGTTTAGCCGCGTGCGTACACACAATTTTCCGCTACTCATGATACAAATTGTTTATTGGATTTCCTCTTGCTTGCTAAGTTTTATTTTCATTTACATTTCTCGTTTTGTTTCTTTTTATGTTTATGGGCTGTTTAGAAAACAATTTGCGGCACCATCACCACCAGAGAGTTCCCTCTCTGCTTCCCTCTCTTCTCTTTCTCGCCCTGACCCTTACAAACTGAACAGAGTTGTTAATCTGTCTCTTTTTTATACCCCACTCTCACTCTTTCGCTCTTGTGCGTGTATTTTGTAAGTTGATAAAGCGCGTGTTGACATTAATCGAGGGAACGCGCCGTTTGAAATTGACAGCATTATTGGCCTTAAATTTTGTTAACCCTGGTAGAACTGTGTACCGGCTGACCAAAGACTTGGACTTGGTTTCAACACTCAAACACACACACACACACATACAAACAGGCACATTTGCTGCTGCTGCTGTTGCTGACTCACAACAAGCACTCTCGAAACTGGCCAACACAGTCAGTCACGTACCCACAACGACAACAACAACTGTAACAGCAACAGCAACAGCAATGCCCCATCAACATTTTCTGTTGCTGCTGCTGCTGCCATAATTTGTGGTCTTTTACTGTAAACTGTTGTTGCAGCCGCTGTGCTTTCCCATTGTTGTTGTTGTGTGCCGCAACCTCAGCACAGGGCATTATGATACGGCTATTAATACACACACATACACGTACACAACACACACATACACAGTCTCTTGCTGCATGGTGAAAAGGAGGATAACGCAGGGAGGAGTAGGTAGAACTGTAGCCCAAACTCAGGGCTGAGAGGCATCACAATTTTTGGTGGTGGCAAAATGTTCGAGCCTTTTTCATTTTGCCTTTTTTAGATTTTATGGCTTTTGTGCGTTACAACAACGGTGCTTTTTGTAGTACATTTGTTTTATAACAGCCACCGCAGAAGCAGCAACAGAAGCCCGGCCACACCGCGGAGGGGTCGTCAGGAACAGTAGTGAGTGCAGAGAGTGAGAAGAGTGTGCACAAACACACACACATATACACACAGCTTAGCACACTGCTCGCAGTTATTACACAATTTTTCCCAAAGCGCCAGAAGCAGCAACAGCAAACAGCCACTTGGGTCCTGCAAACAGAAAGAGCGAACGAGAGAAATTGAGAGAGTTTTGCGACAGCGAGAAAGAGAGACATGAGATATCAGGGGGTGGGGCGAAGGAGGAAAGAGGGTCTCAGCTCACCTTCTGTTTATATGAAATTTTTCCACTCACGACTTCCCCCCATCAAAAAAAAAATAAAAAAGAAAATGTAGCTAACCAAGCAGCAGTTCAGAGTCTGCTGCCAGTAAGCCAAGTTAACCAACCAAACAGCCAGCCATATAACCAACAAGGCAGGCAGCCAACTAGTAGTCCACCGAGTTGGCCAACCAAGCCACCAACCAGGCCAACTAACTTGGTGTTGCTGCTGATGTCGCTGATAAGCGTTGGGCCCCAAACGGCAGCCAAACGTTGCACAGTGGCGTAAAGTCAATTGTTTAATTATAGCCAAAGAAACTTTTAATGCTGTTAAGTTGTTAGTTGCTCTGGTAGCTATTAACCATTATTAGTAAATGTTCTGTTAATAATGAGGTTTTGGGTAATAGAGTAGTCACAAAAGTGGTACGAAATGCTTTAAAAATTATTCAAATCTGTTAGAGAAAAGCAATATTGGTTCTACTACTTTATAATAATTAAAATTAGCACTCGCTCTAAGTTAAAATTCGGATATTAATGATAAATTAACTCATAAATTCATATTTTATCTAGACAGATTTTCTACCCAATTATTCACAAATGCAATTAATGTAGCATAAATTATCTTAACACTTGTAAATGGCATTTACATGGCCTGTTTACCACTGTGCAGCGCACACTCGTGTGCGTCGTCCGTTTGTCCAACTCTCCGCCGCTGGGAGCCCCCGATGCCGCCTCTTCGACGTCGTCGCCGTCGTCAGTCATTTAGGCGGCGTGTCGTGCCTTATTGAGTGTAAATCTGTCGACAATATTTTCCTACAATTTTTTTTTTTTTGCACTCGCTTTTTGCGACTGGGCAATAAGCCGAGTAAAGTCGACTCGAATCGAATCGAGGCGAGTCGCAATGCTTTTTATTTGGCCAGGCATTCATGACGTTCCTGCTGCCGCCGCTGCATTTAATTAATTGATTTTAATTGCCATAATTTGTGTGTTGTTGCCACACAACCGCAAACGCCGGCAGTCGATTGAGTGCGTAGAAATGTGTGTGTGTGTGTGTGTCTGTGTGTTTGTGTTTGTCATTGTATTGGCACTGATATTGGTTCGTAAGCAAATGATGATAATTCCTGTCTCTGTCCGTTTGTCTGCCCCTCCCTCGTTACAGTTATTCGCCGAGTTACTTGAGCGGAAAATCTGTTTACAGCTGCACGCACACTTGAGAGAGGCAGTCCAAAGAAAAGAAACACAAGCTGAATCAGTTTCCATCCCCTCCAACTCTCTCCCTCCACTCTTTTATCGTTCTGTCTGGCTTTATTAACATATAAACACATACATATGGTGTATATGTTAACGTTTAAGTGGCCGGGTTGTAACTCCAGCACGTCATTCCCCCTTTTTATACCCGCAGATTTTACATGACATTATATTTTTATGGATTATTTATTTATTTTGCATGTTTCTGGTATTCAGCTTTAACGCTTTTATTGAAATCTATTATTATTATTTTTATATCGAATGTTGATCGACCACCTTTCACCCAAAAACAATTGTTTTCGCTTCTTTCGTTTATTGCAGTTGAAATTTCATATCATAGCGGGCATAAAAAGGCTTAACACTGGACCGGAAGCGTGTTTTTAAAGGGTGATGGCGGCCTCCACTCAAGGAGAAATACGAGTGGGTCCCGGCCACCAGGTAAACGATGTCTATGTACGTACATAACTCTCACAATTCAGAAATTCAGCTCACGGTAACAAAATAAAAAAATTGCAGAAAAAAAATGTTTTTTCTTTTGTATTGTAATCGTAATGTTGCAAATTCTAATTGTAATCCCAATCCAAAGCCCAATCCAAAATATTCCTCTTACTTTCCTCCTCCTGCTCAGGAGACACAACTATTTTCTCTTAATTGAGTAAAGCAAAAGCTTTGAATATTTTATGACTTTCCCATGAGATGAGATCAAATTTTTAATAGTTGTCTATAAATTTCAATTAAATATCAATTTCTTTAATGAATAAATAATTGTTCAAATGACAGCAATGATGGATTACTTTTAAATATATCATTTAAAGTGGCATAAATAAATTTCCACTGTTGATTTTCTTAAATGAATCTTTTTAGATTAAACTACTTTGACTGATTACAATGTTTCTCAATCTTATCGAATAACAGTTAAGAATACACAAAATTGATTTCTCATCACTTCCAAGCTCAATGACTGCAGAGTTTATTTCCGACTCTTGTTTTTTAAGGTCAATTTGTTCAACCCAAACAGTTCTTGGGTCAAATCGTTTACAATCAGTCGATTATCCTTTTCTATCCTGTTCCCAATTCCAAAAGAAAACACACATACATGTACACCCAACATCAAAACATTGTTCATACATTTCATGCATTAGTTTTAAGTTAAAGTGTGTATTGGTCGTAATCGTCTGACGACAGGACAAACAAACAGCTACACTGATAAAATACCTGTTACTTTATAAAGATTTTCAATTATCCAACAAATATAACAGTTTGTTCTATTTAAATTCTACTTTAAAAGTGGCTTAAATTTGAAACCAAGACAAAGTTTATTTTAATCAGTGTAACTATTTGTATGGCCTGCTCTGTCTGTACGTGTCTGTGTGCTGTAGAGTATGTCTGTGTGCGTGTCTGTCTGTGTGATGTAACTAATCCAAAAAAAAGAGAGTATATAGTTGTTGAACTTGTATGTTTCAAATTTTTTTTTTTTTTTTGGCGTGTGTGTTGTTTTTTTTTATCAACTAATACCGCAACTTCTTCTGTCTTGTCTTGTCCTGTGACTGAAGGCAAAACTGCCCGATTATAATCCAATCTCAAGCTTCCCCGTTGACAAGGAAACCGATGAACGTGAACTAGAGGAAACAAGATGGAGTCCAGGCGTTGTGGCCGATGGCGACTTGTTAATGTTTCTGCGTGCGGCACGCTCTATGGCTGCATTTCAAGGAATGTGTGATGGCGGACTAGAAGACGGTTGTTTGGCTGCCAGTCGCGACGACACAACAATTAACGCACTCGACGTGGTAAGTAATTGAATTAATCTACCATCTAGATACATAAATAAATGGCTTACACTTCCTTTGTAGCTACACGATTCTGGCTACGATCCAGGCAAAGCTCTACAAGCGCTCGTAAAGTGCCCCGTTTCGAAGGGCATTGACAAGAAGTGGACCGAGGACGAAACCAAAAAGTTCATCAAGGGTCTTCGCCAGTTTGGCAAAAATTTCTTCAGGATCCATAAGGACCTGTTGCCGCACAAGGATACACCGGAGCTGGTCGAATTCTACTATCTGTGGAAGAAGACGCCCGGCGCTAACAATAATCGACCACATCGTCGACGCAGACAGAGCGCCTTGCGTCGCAATCGTGTTACACGCGCTAATAATACACCTCCCAAAAAGGAGGACACTCCTGAACCACAAGCTGCGACGACGGCGACGGCGGCGGCGTCGGCTGCAGAGACGGCGAGTCGATCATCACCCGCTGTCTCCAAGGAGGAGAACAGTTCTCTAACCGAGGACGACGCCAGCGAGTGTGACAGTGATTCGAGTCTGACCAACAAAAGGGATGAATCACCCTCTAGGATGAGGACGAGAAACAAACAACAGAATAATAACAACAACAACAACAGCAGCAGCAGCACCAATGCATCCAGTGGCAGTGGAGGCTCCGCTGCTGCTGCCTCCGCCTCTGCGAATGCCTCTGCCAATAGCTCAACCAAGGATCAATCCTCGACATCAGCGAGCAATGCCAACAATTCGGTGGCAAATGGCAAGCGTCCCAAGCGAGGCTCGGAAACACCAGACGCTGCAGCTGCTGCTGCTGCCGCTGCTGGTGACAGTCCCAAGACGCCCACGAAGAGCGTGGCCGAGGGGTCGAGCAATAAGCGTAAGGGCGGCAAACAGGATACGCCGAACAAGAAGAAGCGCACAGAGACAGAGACCAACAGCAGCAGTGATCAGGCGAACAACAGCAATGAGGATAACATCATCATTAAGGAGAAACAACGCAAGCGTCCCGACAGTCCTGTCGAGAGCATGAACTCCGACAGTCGTCCTGATTCTGTGATGGACGATGGCGAATCGAATACAACCGACACGGATGGACGCACAGCGGAACAGCAGCAACTGCTGTCCAGCAAAGACAGCAAGGAGATCAACTGCAAGGAGGAGAATGCGGTCACGATGTCGACAGATTTGGATACCAAATCGGAGCTTAACGATAAGTCAATCATTAAAACAGAAACATCCTGCGTGGAAGACAGCAAAGATGCCATCAAGAACATGGACGAGGAGACCAACATTCAGGCGCCGAGCAGCATTCAACCGCTGCTCAGCCTGAAGCCCGCACACGTGGATGGTCTGATAAAGGAGTCCAGTTCGTTGGAGGCACCGCCAGCAGCAGCACCTGTTGCTCCCATTGCCATGAAAGTGCCCACAATTGCCACGGTAGAGGCATTGAATGCATCTGTGGATCGTGATCGCAAGGAGATCATTGAAAAGATGGAAACCTGTGAGAATGTGGACGCGGCAGCACGTGATCCAGAGCTGCTCAAGAAGTTGGCCAGCATCAAGCAGGAGACGTCACCGCAACAGCAGCAGCACTTGCAACAGCAACAACAGCAGCAGATGCAGCAGCAACAACAGCAACTGCCAATTGTGCCGCCAGTGTCGGTTGCCTCTGGGCCACTGCAAGAGCCCGTCTACATTAAGAAGGAGCCCATGGAGGACTCCATGGATGCCACATGCAATCAAAATAGCAACGAGCCCCAAGATCTCAAAGTTAAAATTGAAATCAAAAACGAGGATCACAAGATCAACACCAGCGTTGGTTTACCACCAACAAGCACATCAGCACCTCCCAATTCCCAAATGGTTGCACTGCATCACAGCACCGCCGATGGCATGAACCCAGAGCCATTGCATCTGCAGCATTTGCAACACTGTCCGGCCCCGCAGGCCCCACCGGGCTACCTTATCGATGGCCAGCTGAAATACGGACCACCTCCTGGTCAGGCGCCTCCACAGCCGCCACCACAGCTGCACAGCGATCCGGGCAGCGTGGGACCACCGACTGCACCGCCTCAGAAGTATCCTGGCGATATGGAATTGAAGTACAACGAGGCCGCCGTCAAATTCGAGCCCGGCGGCAAGTTTGCGCCCCAGGAACTCAAGTATCCAGTTCCAGCGCCATTGGATGCCCTCAAGTACAGCCAGGAGATGCAGGCGGCGGCCGCAGCCGCGGCAGCAGCAGCAGCTGCCGTGGGCAAGTACGACATGAAGTACATGATCGAGCAGCAGGGCAAATATCCGGTGGAGTTGGCGCCGCCAAAACCAGGCTACCAGGAGGCACTTAAAATACCCGATGTGAAGCCAGGATTTGGTCACCTGCCGCACAACATTGGCGCTTCGCTGGATGGACCTGGACCACCGCATAAGTATGCGCCACCAGGTCAGCCTGGTGGTCCTGGTCCATTGGATCAACAGCCGCCAGGCGCTACGCCGCCACCAACGATTGCCATGCCGAAGCCACATTATCAGCACGATGTGCAGACACCGCCGCTGGGTCGTCCCTTTGAGCCTGCCGGCCTCATGCTCAAGTATGGTGATCCATTGGCCGGCAAGTATGGACCACCACAGCCGCAGGATCTCAAGTATCCGCCAATGCCGCCCGTATCCGCTGCTGGCGGCGAGAATTTGATCAAATCGTCGCCATACGGTCCGCCGCCGGAGAGTCCCATTGATGCCTCGGCACGTTCGACACCCGGCCAGGATAGCCAAGGCAGCAATAGCAATAGCAACTCACAGCCGCCATCGTCACAGCCGCAGCAATTCCAGTCGCCACATCCCTCGCCGCATATGCCTTCGCCTGCTGGCGGCGGCCTTCCTCCCGGCATGCATCCACAAAATCTTATCTCACCTCACGGCCATGGACCGCCACCAAATTCGATTGCCGTCTCTGGCCCGGGTCCTCAGCCGCCCACGTCTTTGCATCAACCAATGGTGAGCACTGTGCCGGGTCAGGGGCCACCGAGCTTACAACATGGTTTGCCACCGGGTCCTGGTGGTCCACATATATCGATTGCCTCCTCGCTGCCCGTGGCCGTGTCGTTGGGTGCTCCAACGCTCTCGACGATGGCACCATCGCATGTCATGCATCCGCATATGCATCCACACCAGCATCCACATCTGCAATCGCTGCAGTCACTGCATCGACCGCATCCGGATCTGCCGCCAGCAATGCATCCACATGCACCCATGCCGATGTCCCTACAGGCGCCGGGTCCACCACCGCCGCACAGTCATGGCCATCCACTGGCGCCATCTCACGCACAACAGCAGCTGCAACAGCAACCTGGTCAGGGTCCTGGTCCAGGTCCAGGCCCCGGGCCTGGTCCAGCGGGCACCGTGCGCACCCCTTCGCCGGCACAGCAGCAGCAACAACAGCAGCAGCCGCCACCGCGTAGCCTTCACGAGCCACCGCCGACATCTCGGGAAGCGCCTTCGTCGCACACATCGACGGCACCATCGATTGGAAATAGTGGCATTAACACTGGACCCGGACAGGGACCAGGACCAATGCCACATCAGTCACCGCATGCGCATCGCACTTCGCCGCTGCCGGGATTGGCGCATCCATCAGGACTCATTGGACATCCAATGCCCCTGCATACACATCTGCCGCATTTGCCGCCAGGTCATCCGGCCCATGCGCTGGCGCATCCTGGTCATCACTTGCTGTCGCATTCGATTGCTGGTCTGAGCCATGGCGGTGGTCCTATTGCGCTGCTAGCGGGTCCTGGAGGATTGGGTGGCTTGCCGGAATCTGCGTTAAGTCGTCGCACACCGCCCAGCCATCTGTCGCATCCACATGCCTCGTCGGCGCCATCGACGCCGCATTCGTCGGCCATCTCGACGAGCATGTCGTTGACCACCACACCCAGTACGGTGCCATCGTCTGCCTTCAGCCGCGCCAGTCCCAGCGTTCAACTCTCGAGCGGTGCTCCTCCAGCTGGCCCTGGTGGCACCAACAGCAACAGCAGCACGCCAAACAACTCCTCGGCAGCAGCTGCTGCAGCTGCCGCTGCTGCTGCCCATCGTGCCGCATCGCCAGCTTCGAGTGTGGGCAGTCTGAGTCGGCAGAGTCCGTTGCATCCTGTGCCACAATCCCCGCTGAGCCATCATCCCTCATCATCGGCACTGTCCGCTGCGGCGGCAGCGGTTGCCGAACGGGATCGACATGCGTTACTACGTCAACAATCACCGCATATGACGCCACCGCCCGTGTCGAGTGCGTCTGGACTGATGGCCAGTCCGCTGAGCAAGATGTATGCACCGCAGCCGGGACAACGTGGTTTGGGTACCTCACCGCCGCCACATCTGCGACCGGGTGCATCACCGCCGGTTATACGTCATCCGCAGATGCCCCTGCCATTGCCACTGATTGCGCCGGGCGGAGGCATTCCACAGCTTGGCGTACATCCTGGTCAGTCACCATATCCGCATCCGTTGCTGCATCCCTCGGTCTTCTACTCACCGCATCATCACAATCCATTCAACTCACCCTACGGCTATTCGCCTTATGGACCCACCTTCCCCGCCTACATGAAGCCACCGCCTCCAGCCGGTCCCCTCGATCCGGCTGCTGTGATGGCCGCTCATCATGCTGGTTTGCCTGGTCCACCACCGCAATCGCGTCAGGATGAGCAGAATGCTGCTGCTGCAGCAGCAGTGGCAGCTGAGAAACAGCATGCTGCAGTAGCCGCAGCGGCGGCAGCTGCTGCACAACAGCAACAACAGCAGCAGCAGCAACAACAACAGCAGCAGCAGCACAAGATACCGCAGCCACAGCCACAACAACAGCAGCAAATGCAACAACAGCAGCCACAGCAACAACAGCAACCACAACAGCCAGGAGGCCCGCCACAAAACAAGCCACCAACGCCAAAGACACCGCAAGGTCCTGGAGGTGTGGGCGTTGGCATGGTTGGGCCGGGCACGCCCACTGGACTACCGCCTGGTGCATATCCAGGTGCCCATATGCCTGGATATCCGCCACCACCGCATCCCTCACCATTTGCGCCGCAAGATGGCCAACCACATGGCCTAAAACCGACATCCCATATGGATGCACTGCGGGCGCACGCCCACTCGGCCAACTCGGCTGGTCTGGGCAGTGCACATCATCCAACAGAGCCATGTAAGTATCAACAAAGGAAAGCAGATTATTGGTTATCATATCTAATACTTAATACTTGTAGTGCCCATTGACATTGAGCCGGATCCGGAACCAGAGATACCCAGTCCCACGCACAATATACCGCGTGGTCCCAGCCCCGAGGCAAAGCCCGATGATACCGAATGCCATCGCTCCCAGTCGGCCATGTAAGCTACAGCAAACTATTTATGAGAACTAAACTTTTATACCTTCCAATTTTACTTACAGTTTTGTGCGTCACATCGATCGCGGTGATTACAACTCGTGTACGCGTACGGATTTGATCTTCAAGCCAGTTACGGACTCGAAGTTGGCGCGTAAGCGTGAGGAACGTGATCGTAAATTGGCCGAAAAGGAGCGTGAACGAAGACAGGTAAGAAAGAGCACTAACGTAAACAAGGCACATGTAATAACTACTTCTTGTTCTCAGCAGCAACAACAGCAGCAGCAGCAACAACAACAGCAACAAGCAGCTGCCGCACAACAAGCAGCACAGCAGGCAAAGCTCAAGGCCGAGCTTAAGCCTCCATATGCGGATACTCCAGCATTGCGTCAGCTATCGGAATATGCGCGTCCACATGTCGCCTTTAGGTAAGAGAAATTGAGAATCACCAAATGATTAATATAAATCTATTATTGTATTGTTCTACTTGATCGAGTTGTTGATTTGTAGCTGTAGATTTAGTCGTTTTAAATAGTGTATTCGTATATTGTAATAATTTCCATTTCGATTTCAGTCCTGTTGAGCAGATGGTGCCTTATCATCATCCAATGGGTCCCATGTATAGCAGAGAGAGGTACAGTACCTAGTACAAAAGCCTGACAAATCCTCATCTCAGCACTCATCCGACATCCTATGCCAACTAACCTAATCACTATTATTATTTATCTCTTTTACAACGCACGTTTAATTTTATGCTTTAGTTTTTGAATTAACCCGTTTCTTATATGCTTGCCCGTAACCAAAATCCTCGATAAAACATAATCCATTTTAACTCCTGCCATGCACTTTTAAAAGTTTAGTTTACTCACTTTAATAACTTTAATTGATTACAGGGAATTGGAGGAGATTAAAAACGCACAAGCGGCGGCAGCGAGTCAATCGCGACTGGATCCACATTGGATGGAATACTATAGACGGTGAGTCCTCTCAACTCTCTACATTAAATACATCAATTAATAACTCGAATGTTCTCTTTTTAGTGGCATACACCCATCGCAGTTCCCGCTTTATGCAAATCCAGCGATTTCACAAATGGAACGCGAACGTTTGGGCATACCGCCGCCGCATCATGTCGGCATGGATCCTGGCGAGCATATGGTTCGTATAAAGCATGACATCTGCTCATTTGTAGTACACCAATTCGAATGTCCACTCATATTCACAAAATCAATCGTATTTGGAATAAAAACAAATGTTCAAAACAACAACATCTGCACAAATCACATGTCCACTTTGTCAGCTCAATTAACCATTAAATGCTACATAATATTATATACAAATATAGTAAATGAGTCCATGTCCATATTGTCCAAGCACGTGTGCTAACACCACTCCTGTTCCAAAATTCTTGGCAAATCTAACCACGATTATAATTGTTTAAAGCCATCAGTCGGCGGTGCTCGTTCGTTTGTCATTCTAACACGCATTTCACAAATTTCCACTACTTTTTCACATTTGTTGCGCATTATTTTCCACTTAACCAAACTGTCGCTTGGCGTTCCGTTCGTTCAGCCATGCTCCATGCTCCATAATCCTAATGGCACCACTGGCTCTTTTGAAACTATCTACGATATTCAATAATTTTCAGATACGATTGACGAGAGAATATCATGCACACTCTCATACTCATTTACATTTGCCTTTGCATCCACAGCCGCAACCACCGGAGGCCGGTTTCCAACTGCCACGTGAGTTTGTATAGCCCTTGTGACGACTCAAGAAACAAAACAATACTAATATTATTTTATTCTCTGCTTTTATCTAATTTCTTAAATATATATGTGCAGCGAATGTTGGACAATATCCACGGCCAAATATGCTTATACCTAGAGAGCCGCACTCGGATGTTTTGCTGCGGATGTCGTATGCGGATCAGCTACAGGTTTCCCAAATCCCAAGCCAATTTCCTAACTGATTAATTACATATATACAGTATTTACAGGCCGCCGAATTTCAACGTCAGTCGCTGCACGATCAATACTTTAGGTGAGTGTTAATACTCGTTTGAAACGAATAGTATTCATTCAATATTCGTGGCAAATGAAACTCAAGTTCATCAGTCACATCATCATCATCAGGCTCATTTAATCTGTAACCGTATTTTGACTTTGTGACTTTTGTTTTCGTAACGTTTATTGTTTTTTTCGTTTCTCTTTGGTTTTGGTTTCTTTTTCGTATCTGTATCACACCCAATTTCTTTCCCCAGACAACGGCCCAGATAAGTGGACAGAAGACAGTGAAGAGAGATTGCTTAAGAGAGAATCCCAAACAACTGAACAAAGATTATGCTCATGGCATCAAATGGCCGTGAGGAGAACGCTTTGTGTGATTTTTGTGTTCAAACATTAAAATTTTTGCTTTTCGACTCCCACACAACAACAGCAGCTACAAAATGAACAATTTCAACCAACTAAATATAGTACATATAACCAAAAAAAAACAACAACAATAGAACGAGTAACTAGCAACTTAAAGTTGTGCAACGGTTTGTCCAGTTTATGTATAAAAAGTTAGTATTTGTTTGTACATTTTTATTTATGCATTCACATTTCACTTTCATCAAACATTTTTAATCTCCACAAAACAAATTTGCTCATTATTCTTGGTTGCTTTCCCATTGTCAAACAGAAATCAGCTGCGTTAAGTGAGCCTGGAATATCTGGAAAATCAAAACTCTACAGATACAAATAGTCCCCCTCATACTGACAAGGAATCAAAAATGGAACGATAATTGCAATGATGGAGGACCAAACACAACAAAATAAAACTAACAAACGAAACAAAGCAAACAAAACATGATGGTCGCAATATTTTAAGTAACTTCTTTATAGTGTATAGTGTTAAACAATGAAACGTGTTAATTATCGTTTAAGCTTACGTGAATTGATTAAGGCAAATGGAACAAACAACAAAAACAAAACAAAATAAGAACTTAGCACACACATTTTTGAAGGTTTTCAACTGCATAAACTAACTGTGCAAATACATTTCAGATTGTAGCACCACTTTGACTAAATACTATGCTCTAAATCAAATCAAATTCACTAGACATACTTGCAATGGAGCTAAACCAAAACAGACACACTCTCACACACAATTAGTATGTGTATTATGTACATGTCGTAGAGTTTTATGCAATCGCTTCCAATACTTTCGGAAGACACAAAAATGCGCCTTTTTGTAGACCAAACAATGCCAATAAATATTGAGCTTGTAGTGGACTCGAAGAACTTTATTGTCGCTAACTACAACTGAAACTAATGTTGACATTTTGTATATGTAATTTAAAACAAAAACAGAAAAAATGCTAATACTTCCAGCCACAATTGAACTATATATATTTATATATTTTGTAATTATAGAACGCTTTGCTGCTTAACTTGATTTTTTATTTAAGGGCCACCCCAAAGCGCCTATTTAAGCCCATTTTCTTGAGTTGGCTTTCTCGCTTTGCTTACTTATTACTCATTAATTTATTATTTTTGCTATAACTAGAGTATTATAACAATTATCGAAGAAATCAAAGCAACAAAAACTTGTTTGTATAAAGTGCTTAACAAAATAAAACAAAACAAAAATCATAGTTAATAAGTAATAAATTTATAAATGTATATGTGAATTACGAATGCGGTTTTCAAAGCACACAAAAGCGAGCAAGGAAATTTCTAGAAGTTCCCAAAAAAAAAATGCAATCCATGTACTATATCTATAAAGAAAGAATGATAGAAATTAAAAGATAGAACGAATTCAGCCCGTGCTTTTGTAGCAGCTGCAGTTTTTCCGAGTGCTTAATTTATATAATTAGTAATTTATACACAATATACTATATAAATATTTAATAATACGAGATGCATGCATTATAAACAAATACAAATAAATCAATCTATATTTCAATGAAAGGGGTTATATTAAATATAAGGCCAACAAAAGAAAGCAAACACACATACACTGCTAGAATATTATATGAAAGCGTGCATTAATACTATAACAAAATAAATATTTTTAAATACAGTTTTTTATTTCACATTTTTGAATATACTACGCATTGAATTATAGTATAGTATATTGAACTTATAGTACATAAAATCATTATATAAGTATATAAATATAATTATACAACGTTTATTGTAGAATTTTGCGAGCATATTTAAAAAACAAATACAAAAACAAACAAGAAAATGAAATGAAATGATAAGTAAAGAAAAAAGCTGAAAACCAAGCAAACAAACAAACAACATGATGAGCCACATCATTTTGGCATAGTTATCGTTTAAGATGTAAGATTGTAAAGTGAAAATCCAGGCGTAAATATTTATATATACATATACAAAATATAAATAAATATAAACAACAACAAAAAAAAAAAAACAAGCAGCTATATATGCATCTGCTAAATATATAAAATAGTATATATATATATATTTCACACACAAAAAATAAAAAACAAAACAAAGGCATATACACAATTCGATGATAATGATAATACAAAAATAAATTATTAAAAACCTGTAAAAACTAAGTAAAGCAAAATAAAATTAGTTACATTAGTTACAAATCCAAGCACAATTTATTTAATTTAAAGCCATTGCTAATATATCTTGAAGGAAAATGTTACAGGTATTGTATTAAGTAGTTGGTTAAAGACAGTTTAAATATTATGTGTTATTGACTTAAATTACAGAAATACACTCTTGGCAGCTTAAAATATTTTAAACTAAGTACTGTAACTTAAATGCAATATTAAAAAACACAATATAGAGTTTATAAGTATAAAGCTCTTTTAGCTACTTTGTTGAGCTACAAGCGCTTGAAATTAATTTTATCTTAGATTATAATAGCATCCTACCACACAAAGGTAGGATTTAAAATTCCTGGCCGAATTAATTTGAACAAAAGTCCTTAATTAAAAACCACAAATACCTGACCCAGGAGCAGCACAACTAGACCACAGTCTGTCCGGATAGTCAAACTGCCGTCAGTAGGGGGAAAATCATCTGGAGTGATCAAGGAAACCCAGCCATTAATCACAGGTTGCTTTGGTATATTCTCATAAATAGTTCTGTTGTTTAGGGGCTGAACTGGCGCGAAGTTGTTGTTCATATGCTCATCACTGATAATTAGTTGGCGAAAGCTCTCTAACTGCAGTGAAAAGAAATACTTTTATTTATGTTCACTACCAAAGTCATGCTCACCTGGTAATCCGATAGATCTATGGGCACCTGATAATCGATCCAAATGACTTTCTCCGTGCACGGTGGCGTTGCGAATGAACCTATATAGCTGTAATATCTAATGGAATCCGCTGAGAGAAATTTCATTAGAGGTAGCATCTGCACTAATTGATGTGGTTGGCCATCCTGGTCGATTTCTCTGATAAGTTCCACAAATTCCTCATAAAAGCTTCTTAGCCAATTTACCTCTAAATTAAGCTAATTAAAATATCAAGCTGAGTTTGAATCAAATGATTCATAATGCTTGCCTGGAAAAAGAAGGCCAAGACGGCCACACCATATTCCTGACCTAGAGCACTGGCCAAATCCCTGTACTTCAGATTACGCATTACCACATGCATTTCCATACTGTCTACCGTATGGTTCTCACCCCAATGAAAGTAAAACAGCTCAAACTGATATTGGGCATTGGGTTCCAATGGACCGCCCTTCATACGCGGCTCTTTGCCCTTGTGGAAACTCATTGTGACCAGCACAGTGTGTCCATTGGGGGTCAAAAGAGTTTGTTTGGGCTTGGCATCGAAATTTATGTACTTTATGTCTGAAAAGATCTTTGGTACAACAAGCTGTTTGTCGATCATCAATGGACTCTGTAGCTTGCCACTGCAACTCTTGTATTCCTCTGACCAATGCTGTGGTCCGTGCTGGCCGAGATAACCAAAGTCTCTGGCAGAGACTAAGGTGGCTGAAATACAACTTAGCTCAATTAATAGCTCTTAAGTTCTCTGTCTAATAACAACTAACCACTGGCTAAAAGAAGTACCACAAAATTTGCAATTTTCATAACGTTATTTAAGTGGAGCTTACTCTGTACTTCAATGCGACTTTACTCTCGTATAACTCAATCACAACTAAAATCCAATTGGCCATAGTAGGGCACTCTGTTTAAATAATCATATATGATATTCCCAAATGGAATCAAGCTGTATTATTAGTTCGGTTTAATTTAAAACGATTTTGTACAGTTTAACGAAAAACCTTGGAAATTGCTGATCCTTGTTAAATTATCAATTCGTTGAATCAACTTTAAAGATGAACTAGCTAATGATAGTGACGAAAGCGTAAACTGAAACCAAGAGTCATCAATATCTAGTGGATCTTATGCTAAGTATAATTTATTTAATTTAAAGCTTTTACATATATTTCTTAATGAAGAGTGTGACATGTATTTATTGTAATAGCTGATTAAAGAAAGTTTTAAATAATTTATATAGTTGACTCATAACTTAACTTTATTCTAAATCAATATTATAAAAACATAACAAACAGTGTGTAAGAGTAATAATCTCTTTGAGACTGCTTCTTTGTTGACCTAAATGTGCTTAAAACACATTTTGTATTTGATCATAAGCACTTTCTACCACACCAAGGCAATAGCTGGTAAAATTTCTGACATAATCAAAATTTGTAGCAGTTTTGCATAGTTTTTTGACGCAAAGGCCTTGCTAACAGCTAAACGGATTTAATTAAAAGCCACAAATACCTGACCCAGGAGCAGCACAACTAGACCACAGTCTAGTTGGCTAGTCATACTGACGTCGGGTTGGGTAAAATCATCGGGTGTGAGCAACGAAATCCAGCCATTTTCAACCATAGACTGACTGGGATTATTCTCATATATGGTTCTGTTGTTTAGCGGCTGAACTGGGCGAAAATTGTTCTTTAAGTGCTCATCACTGATAGTTAGTTGACGAAAGCGTTCAATCTGCAATAAACGGAAGGAAATTTATTCATATTCATTACAATTTACAAAGCTATACCCACCTGGTACTCCGATAGATCTATGGGCTCCTGATAATCGATCCAAATAACTTTCTCGGTGCACGGTGGCGTAGTTAATGAACCTATGTAACTGTAATATCTAATTGAATCCTCCGAGAGAAATTTCATTAGAGGTAACGGATGCATTAATTTATACGATTTGTCCTTCGCTTCGATGGATCGAAGCGCTTCCACGAACTCCCCGTAAGCATTATTGGTCGAGTTTTTCTTGAAATAAAACGAGTTAAATATCAAGTTCAATTTTAATTAGCAAAATTTTTACCTGGAAAAAGAAGGCCAACACGGCAACACCAAATTCCTCACCCAGTGCACTGTTCAAATCCTTGTACTTCAGATTGCGCATTACCACATGCATTTCCGCGGGATATCGTTGATTGTCTATCATGCCCTCACTGCCCACCGTATCGTTCTCACCCCAATGAAAGTGAAACTGCTCAAATGTATATTCTCCGTTGTCCTCCAGGGGACCGCCCTTCATACGTGGCTCTTTGCCCTTGTGGAAACTCATTGTGACCAGCACAGTGTGTCCATTGTTGGTCAAAAGAGTTTGTTTGGGCTTGGCATCGAAATTTATGTACTTTATGTCTGAAAAGTTCTTTGGTACAACAAGCTGTTTGTCGATCATCACTGGACTCTGTAGCTTGCCACTACAACTCTTGTACTCCTCGGACCAATGCTGTGGTCCGTGCTGGCCGAGATAACCAAAGTCTCTGGCAGAGACTAAGGTGACTAAAATGCAACTTAGTTGAATTAATGGATCTGAAGAACTTAATTCTGGGTTTGATTACAGCTTACCACTGGCTAAAAGAAATATTACAAAATTTTTAATTTTCATAACGTTGTTTTAGCTGAGTTAACACTGTACTTCAATACGATCCGCTGCATTAACTCTCATTTAACTAATTCACCAATCAAAATCCAATAGACAAAAGTAGCGCACTTAGCTTAAAACGGTTTTATGGCTCTAAACACAGTTTTATCTATGATAATCCAAATTGGAATAATTTACTATATAATTACTTTCAGTATTATTAAAATGCTTTTGTAAAATTTAACAAAAAACCTTGGAAACAGCTGATCCTTGTCAAATTATCGAGCACTTTAATATCGAATACGATGAATCAGCTGTGAAGCTGATTTTGCTAACGCTAGTGACGAAAGCACATACAGATAATTTAGCCCGGTTATCAGATGCATCTATATCTCTCAGGAATATTTTAAATATATTCCCAGAGAATAATTAATGCCACGAGTCGTCATTATCTAATGGATCTCAGACTAAAGCACATTAGTTAAATGTACTCATGGTCAAATGAAGTAATGAAAATGCTTTTAAAGTGTTCAAAGTCAAGGGCTTTAAAAATAAAATAATAATAATAAATATCAATAGGTATATATTTTTTTATGTTATCTTAACGAGAAAACTTTTATTTGTACTCTAAAAGTTTTAGATTTACATTTATTTAAACACTTATGGGTTTAAATCTTCATTAAAGGTGCTAAGAGTGTAATTAAGTTGAAAGTTAAAACTTATGTGATTTTTTATACAAATATTTAATTTGTTACTATAATAAATGTTGACAAAAGAGCAAATCCCCATAAATGACCATACTTAGAGGCTGAATTTTCGACATTGACGAAGGGAATCGCACTGAAGGGATTTATATATCCCGAAGGATTATCAAGCTGATTTTCATAGATAACACGATCATTAATGGGTTGAGTTGGACGATAATTGTTTCTCAAATGAATATCTTGAAGTGTTAGTTTCCGGAAAAAATTTAGCTGAATAAATATAAATTTAAATAAAAATGAAATATATTAATTTGTTTCGTTTGGTATTCACCTGTTTCTCTGACATGGCTACGTAATCCATATAATCAATCCACAATACTTTTTCAGAACATGGTGGCGTTGTCAGGGAACCGACGTAGCTATAATAATTAACCAAATCTATTGCAAGAAATTTCGTCAGGGGCAACGGTTCCAATAGATCAACAGCTAAGTTTTTATCTTCAATGAAAGTCAAGCTTTCCGTAAAATCTTTATAAAACGGATTATCTGCTAAGGTAACCTACAAAGTTTATAGATTATATGATTAAGACTTGTCTTAAGTGTCATCCGCTTCAATGACTTACCTTTATAAAGAAAGCCAACACGACAATGCCATGATCCTGGCCTAAAGCACTTTTAAAATCCTTAAAGTCCACACTTCTCATGACCAAATGCAGTTCCGCTGGAAACGCGTGATTATTGATCAAATCCTCACTGCCAATTGTATCGTTTGTGCCCCAATGGAAGTGAAACTGTTCGAATTGATATTTCGTCTTCCTTTCCAGTGGACCGCCTTGCAGGCTTGGCACCCTTCCCTCCTCAAACTCCATGGTGACGTGCACAGTGTGACCATTGTTGGTCAACTTCACTTTTTTAGGAATAGTATCGAAATTATTATAAACAGCAGGTGGGAATTTCTTAAGCTTCACCGTAAACTCATTAATGTTTATTGGACTTTGGTATTTTCCACTGCAGCGCTTGTAATTCTCTGCCCAATGTAGTGGTCCATGTTGACCAGTATAATCATAATCTTGACCAGAAATTACGACAACTTTAATATATAGAAAAATAAATATATTTGTTAATATGTAATCGATAGATATTCGGAGAACTATCCGGTTCTACATTTCCCTTTGTTCTACTATTTGATGTTACAATTGTCACATATGAATCTTCTGTTGATTATTCACTTAGCACGGCTTAAATAAAACCTATTGTGTAATAATCAGTTCAACTAGATTTCCAGAATTTCCGTTTACTTTTTTTTTATGGCGAGAATTTAAAAATTACAACAATATTCTAAAGATTAATCCTATATAATGAAATGAATATGTATCATTTTATACAAAATACAAAAATTCATAAATATTTTTTGAGATCTTACCACAAATCCATAAAAATATAAAAGATACACAGAAAGCACTTAGCATGATTTCGCCTAATTTCAAGCGAAACTTTTCCTAATATTTAACTTCTAAACCGTCCACTTTCAAGTGTCAACTGAAACTGATATATTTTTTATATGTCCGACTTTGATGAACCCTAGAACTGTGAACTGCGCTTTGGGTTCGTTCACTGTCAACACTTTTAGTTATTGTTATAGTTTATTCACTCGCACATGAGCTAATTTAAAATGCAACTTTAATTCCGACGTCATCGTTGAGGTGCGAGTATATTCCTAGGGGGGAGTACTGCTTAAAAATTAAAAAAGTACACAACGTAAACTTATACACCAAAGTGCATCATTCCCATGTAAACTCTACACAAGATATAAAGGATTGAATAAAATTATAGACAGATAGAAAGGCGTGGAATAGTGTACAATTTTAAGAAAAAATGATTATATTTCTTAATAAAATTTATTTACTAGATCCCACATTTTGTCTGTGTACCTTTTAGTTTCTTTCGTTCTCAGCGAGCTTTAAGTTTCAAAAAGTATGTTTCAACATTTAAGAGAATTTTAATAAACTTAATAGAATAGTAATAGATGCCAATTATGTTTTTAATATTTTAAAACTGACTTGATTTCTTTCAGTGCACTCTGTGGGGTTAAGTATTGTAAACTTAAGTCAACACTTTTAATAAATAAATATGGTATGTGTCTTTTGAATACTTTAAAAATGGCTTAGTGACTTTATTCTTACATACTAAAATATGATTAAAATTTGTTGTCCATAGCTTGATTAATTCCAATTTTTATTTCGTGCTCTTGATTCCCATGATACCAAGCCACCAATGCATACAAATATATCAAGTGCATACACTCACCCTCTTCGCTCTCCGCTCTCTGTTTGTTGTAACTGTAGCTGCCCTCTATGCAGTTATAGCAACCTTCTTAGGCAAAGCAAAATTACACAAACAATTTTTCATATTCCGTTTCTTATCTTTATTCGTCGCCGAAGCTCTTGATATTAACAACAACAACTGCATGCTTTTTTCTTCGTCTCGTCTATGAGTTTACACTTGTAAAAATTTGTAATACTTTAAAGCTAACAGTGAAATGTTACAGAAATTTACAGTCTATGTGGACTAGCTTTTTTTGTAGTGCATAAATAATAAATTTCTTTTCTAAGTACTGTTAAGTGGTCTGTTGTAAGCAACTGTTGGTCATCGATGTATTAAACACTTACTTACCTTATCTTGATTTTGTCAACTGTAAATTATTGCGAAACAAAGTACAATGTGAATAATAAACTCAATAAATAAGTAGATAAAGCGGCACTGCTTTAAATTTATTTATTGATAGCCAACCATTACGTACTTATTATAAAAATCACATGGTGCAGTAAACATTATAAATAACTTATCGGGTGATAATGAAATATCGCTGATGATTAAAAATTGCTGCAATTAGTTGTGCTTAAGGCTAAACAGCATCTTTGACATACTTATGCATATAAATAATTGAATTCGTGTGCCTTATGTTTTTGGGTCAAGTCCCGGCTACACTCCCAATTACAGAGCTTAATTAAAACTTTTTAGCCCTGCGATGGGGTCTGAGAGACTTGCCTTCAATTAAATTCCACTAAAACTTAACACTCAGCGCACACCAGAGCAACAGGAAACTGCCAACTAGCAGTACACTAAAGCCACCTCTGTTTGTTGTAGCACCTGATTTCTGGTAGATTTCGGGTAGACTGCCCCACAAACTGGCCCCTTTATTGAAGCTAACGGGAAACTTTTGGTAAACTGTGCGATTGTTGAGCGGCTGAGTGGGTCGAAAATTGTTCTTCAAGTGATCATCGTTCTTAGTTAATATGCGGAATTGCTCCAGCTGTAAACGAACCAAGTTATATTACTATATCTCATGAGGGATGCTAAGTAACCCACCTGATTCTCCGCTATAGCTATAGGCTCGTGAAAATCAATCCAGACCACTTCTTCGGCGCAAGGCGGTGTTGTCAATGAACCGATATAGCTATAATAATTAACGGGATCTTCGGAGACAAAGCTCATCAGCGGCAGCGGATTGTCTAACTCTACTGATTTGTCCTTCCGACTTATGGCGGGCAAAGCACGTGTAAATTCCCCATAGCTGGCACTGCCATAATTTCTTATCTGCACAAGGGTTAAATATTTTAATTGATATAAATAATATATAATTATATTAAAATCGTACCTTAAAGAAATATGCCAAAACGGCTATGCCATGATCCTGTCCAAGAGCACTCTGAAAGTCCGGATAGTCGAGACTACGGACTACAACATGCAGCTCCGCCGGATAGGCTTGATTATTGATCGTATCCTCACTTCCCACCGTATCGTTCTCTCCCCAATGGAAGTGGAACTGCTCGAACTGATAGTAAGTCTGCCGTTCCAATGGTCCACCTCGAATACGAGGCTCCTTGCCGTTGGGAAACTTCATGGTCACCAGCACAGTGTGACCATTATTGGTAAGTTTAACTTGTTGAGGTATAGAATCAAAATTCTGATACTCCAGCTCGGGAAAATTCTTTTGCTCCACATTCAACTCATCTATGTTAATGGGACTCTGATACTTGCCACTGCAGCGTTTGTAGTCTTCAGACCAATGTGCCGGACCGTGTTTGCCTATGTAGCCAAAGTCTTGGCCAGAAACTGCCAAAACTGTAAAAAAAATTAAGAAATTTAAATGAAACGTTCAAAGTCTGATTAAACTTGCTAATTGATTGAACCAACGGTGACAGTGATATCTATGTTAATGGTGACATCGTGAGCCCCGTCACACCCCCGACCGGCCCCTTGCATATTTGCCGACTATTTTTGGTAACAGAGGCCGGCTAAAAATAACTGTCAGTTGCCAAAAATGTTTATTGTGCTAATTTTTTCTGTCTGGTATCAATTTGTCGCCTGTCAACCACTGATTTAGTTGGCTTTAATAAATAATTTCGCTCAGTGTCGTTTTAATAGTCCTTAATTAGCATTAATTACGTATTGATTATATAACAATTACAGCGTTTATTACATAAATGCTTGTGGTTTCAATTATGTAATGAATTTTCATGAACTGATTAAAATAACAAGAGATACTTTACTGTTTGTTGAGAAAATATTGCCGTCGGTTATTCTGACCGACATTGACCTTTATTGTTCTATATTTTCTATTAACCATAAATTAAGTAAGTTTGTTAACTGACACTTTGTTATATTTGTTTTACTAATTTTTTGATTGAACAGACAAAATGTGGAGATAGTTAAATGATTAGTTGGAGGTTCGTTTACATAGGTCAGTTTTAAATTTAAATTTATTATTTCAGCAGAATAAATTAAAATCTATATTTACTTTTCTTATGACACAAGCTAACAAACCAAATATAAAATATTATTACATCTTGCCTAGTTAAAAACTACCCCTAAACGCTTTTCTATGTGTTTAAACTTATTTTTTTTTTTTTTAAATTATCTATGACTATAAAAGTTGCAGCGTTTTCCTCACGTGCTAATGCCGTAAATTAAAAATAATTTTTTTAATAAGCGTGTTTAATTTATGGCACTGTTAAAACTTAATTATTACACAGCAGAATGATAGACTAAAAGATATTCTGGGAATACCATTTTTACTCTTAATTTGTTATAAATAATTCTGCTTAATTTATGAAAACCGGAAATTACTCAAACCAAACGCTCAATTACAGGGTATACAAACAAACAGTTTAGTTAATGCTAATACAGGCTAAACACGCAAAACACTATTTTTTCAGCTTAGATAATTTGGTGACATTTATGCATTGTATTATTAATTGGTAAATTAGCCAAATTTTGTCATCAAATCGTTTTGTAATTTTTTGTGCACAAAATTTTGAGTTTTTTGTAGTTTACAAATGCGAATAAAAGAAAAAGTTACCGGCTATAAAAGTTTTAACGAGTGACTAGACTTGTGACGAAGGGACTTTATTTAAGTCAAACGATGAGTAATCAAATCAGCTGACCTTCTTTATGGCCCATTGTCGGTTTAAGTTAGACACGTTATGGACGTGTTTCCGATTTAACAAATAGATAATTAGGCAGTGCTCGTGGTTACAAGGACAACACAAGGAAAATTTCAACATGAAGTGGGCTTAAAAATTTGTCAATTGATTTTTAAATTTAAAATACAAATGATTTATTTTTGGATTGTTTGTGACGCGCGTTAAACTTAGTTTATCTTTAAAAAGAAGCAAGAATAATAAAAATCAATCAGACAACATTTGTAACTGATAGTAAGAAATGTTTTGCTACTGGAAAAGCCGTAAAAAATAAGATATCTTATCACAACACTTAACACTCAACACTTTTGAGCAGAATGCAATTTAATCCTTAATTTGTTGCTCACCACAAGTCACAATCAATGCCAACAACTGAAGATTCCACATTTTGGCGGATGTTACTAGTTCACCAGATCAAACTAAACTTTATAGTAAAACTAAATGCGTAGCACTTTTATTTTTTTATGTGCTTAAATAAAAATTAAAACTGTTCGTTTGTCAAACTGTGTTCGCTGAGTGTTCACCCGCCAAATGCGGTCGCACAACTGCGGTTAAGGCCCGTAAATCGCCGCGACTTATATCAACTTTTGCCAAAGCTGTTCGACAGTCGACAGACGACTAAAATTGAATTGAATTGAAACTTAAAATCAGACAGAAGCCCATCCCTTACCACTGTTTGTATATATATAATATATCGCGTATGTGTGGAATTGACATCGATAATGACAACGACATTGGCCTCTGTCTCTGTCTCCGTCTGGTTCCCCAATGATTGGTAACTTTTCATACCCAATTTGAACAAAGTTGTCAGTGGTCAGTCAGTTAGTGAGGCTTTTATTTTGTGACACTGTGAACTTCAAAATTTTATTATAAACCATAAACTGAAGTATTTAAATTTATTTTAATTTTACTTCCCCATTTTTCATTGATAGTTCGGTAATATTTTACGCATCTCTATTTGAACATCGACCACTCTTGAATGACTAATTTGTGTGCGTGTTGGGAATGAGAGTTGATTGGCTGAATACTGCTCGTGACCACTGTGTGGAAGAACAAACTGCTGAGACACCAATTGGGAAACACAACGAAATTCTATTAAAAGTACTTTTGTCTGTTTCAATCTAACGCCAGTTAGATACAACTACAGATACATTTACATATATATAGCTACTAAAACCACTTAAAACTTTGTTACAAAAGCACGTTCTTATCTGGGCTACCTATCGGTATCTAAGGGATATTTAGACTGATTGCCGTATAGTTATCTGTGATAATTGTATAGCGATTGAGATTGAAGTCGTTGTCATTAGCGCATACTTTAAAATACGATGACAAATGAAATGGAAAATTCGAATTTACACTGTAATTTTACACGTTTTTAAAAATCCCCTAAGGATGCTATTTGGGTACGTTATTACCAAAGAGAAATGAAGTGAAAGTCAAGTGGACTTCAGGTTAATAATAGTGTCAATCAATAAGCAAACAAATTGCCAGTTGCACAATATGAAAAGTGCTTGTTATTAAAGCTGATTCCAAGAAAAAATATAGATACTTGACTTGGAAATGATTGAATAAAAACTGGTAGCAATAATGTAGTAATCGACTGTGCAAGACCCTGTAGTTGTGTAGAAGATAAGTAAATAAAAAAAAATATACATTTAAATAGCTTTTTTTCCAACAGCTTGTTCCTACTATATAGATTTATATAATCAAGATATAGAAAAATAAATATTTGTTTGAGAATACCTCTACAATTTTAATTTAAATAGTTTTTAAATATTTTTCTTGATCAGCTTGCAGGTGAAAGTGTCTGCTGCTGCCTATACCCCAGTATACCCTTCCACATTCTCTGTTTACAGGGCTCAACGTTTGTGACGAAGACTGACGTCATTGACGACTATTATTCATCGTCTTGTGCTACTCCTACTCTGTAAATGATTCAACAATGGAAACTTTACGCTTTTTTTTAAATTTTGGGCGGAACTTGAAACTGATTTGTTTGTGTTAAACATTAAATACTTTGGGACAACTTAGAAAACAGTCTAAACCGTTGTATAAGTGCCAGCGCCTTGGGGTCTGAGACCTTTCACAGACTTCTATAAAAAACAGTGTGTATATGTATAGCAAAAAGTACTTACATATTTACCTGTTTTAGCACAGCTAGCAAAAGTTGGTAGCACTCTTAAACATTTTGTTCAAGCCACTAATTACTTTGTGCGGTTAATGGTAATGGCACGGCGAAGAGTAAGTGCTTTCTGAAACAAGAGGAATCACGCTAAGACTCATAATTCGTACAAGCATATAAAGTATATAAATATATATGTATGTGTGTGTATATTTTCAAACACACCGACATTAAAGAAATTGTCGTCGGGTTTGCAGGGCATGACTTTTAATAAACGGTTGGTGAGACAACAAAGACAGCAAAAGAGAAGTGAAAAGCACAGAAAATCACAGAATAGCAAAATAAAACAACTACTTTTATTATAAATTTAATTGTAATATTTTAGTAAACTGTGTAAACTTTGATTCAATTGACAAGTTTTTGTTATTACTTTATTGCTTTGATTTTAATTCAATTAACTTGTTTCAGCTGGCTTAGTTGACATTAACAATTAAATAAATCACATAAACTTTTGAGCCAAGTTTCTAAGGCGGAAAAACTTAATGTTCAAAAGGCAAAAAACACAATCAACGTCAATAATCATTATCAATTACCGCTTTGGCATTTAAAAGTGCTTTAAAAAGGGGTAAATGTGTCTTAAAGTCAAGTGGAAAAATGAAAATAAACTTATATAGAACAAAAAGCAATATAATATAATAAAATTTAAAGTAAGCTGTAGGGCATCTGGTGAACAAACAGTTTTATCTGTGAAATGCTTATAAGCTCAGAACTAAATGGATTAGGGCTTAGAGGCTAAAGAATTGCATAGCTTGCCTCAGCTTTAAGGGGTAGTAAACTGTAATATTTTTGTAAGACTTTCCTTACGATTTTATGATTAAAATTTTAAATAATGCGCTCTAATATTAACAGCTTTAATAGCTTTAAATACAAAGTTTTGTGTGCATAAATTTTAACGCAATTATTTAATTTATCTTAATGCTTTTATTATTTTTTTTTAACTATTCTAGGGTATTCTACCGCCAGTCATGCCCAACTGTGCCCAGTCTAGCCTGCTTTTATTTGTTTTTAATTAAAGTGCAGGCCGCCAACAAAATGCGGCTTGCTTTGCTCAATTTGCGCCTATTGAATGCAGTGCATCGCATGTAGAAACACCAGAAACCAGAAACAGGTTGAAACAAACTCTGATTGAAACTGGACGTAAACGTTGTAAATTTCTAAAATCCGCAAATTATTCAAAATATGCGCTAAATGCAGGATTTAAAACACATTTAACCCGTGATTTGCGGTAAACATTTGCCAGACGAAAAACAATTCCAATGATTGCGGCTGAAGCTGACACGTACTCGTGAGTGGATATGGCAGTTGGAGGCAGGTGAGCCCATTTGGTCAGGTAAATTATGACTAGGCAGCATAAAATTCTAATCAGCAATTAACTACATACTCGAGGCTCCTTTAATCCAAAACTCTTTTTGGCAATTGTCTGTCGGCTGAAGTGGACACGGTAAAGTGTTTGCCGAGTCACGTTTAATGAACGCCATAAAACCAATAATAAACAAACAGCAAGTGATTAAAAAGCCAGTCAACTCTATGCTCTACCAATTAAGAGAGGAAGCAACACACAACGCTCTTTGCAGACAAAACAAGCGCGCTCTCTCGCTCTCCCGTACGACGCCGCGCTCTTTGCAGCGTTGGCTGTGCAGCATCCGTGGAGGCGGCAGCAACAGTAAGCAACAATTTTCATTGATAAAAATGCTGACGGTTGTGTCCTTTGGCTCAGTCGCACTCAAACCTTCAGACAGTACAAGTCGGACATTTGAGCGCCCAATAAATCAAACGGATCTTACGGAATTTCAATTATAATTACGTATACGCCGCCATGTCTCGTACGTAGAGCAAGTGTGTTTTTGTTATTCAAAAGGAAACTGCTTAAGCCGCGTAAAATTTTGCTGGTAATAATTTATCGGTTTTTTATAAGTTTCGAATAAAAAGGGTTTGGCATCACGTTGGCGCCACTTGTGCAAATATTTGTGGAGCAACTTTTTTAATTCGCTGAGGTCAATTTACAATAGTCGAAACTTTAAGCGTTGTCGCGGTTGCTGTTGTTCTTGCTGCTGACTTTGTGGTCCATCGAGTTTACACAGGTACAAAGTTGAAAAACAAAACTGAGCTGCGATAACCAAAAGACATTACTTAAATTTCTGCCAAAAAAGTAAGTTAAGCACAGGGAAAAGACATAATAGTTCAATCCATCCGTCTGAATTATACAATTCTACAAATGAACCGTTGGTTTTTAAAACTTTTTTCTGTTCCACGAAACGGTTTTTATTTGCTGACAAATTTGTGATAAAATTCCACATAAATTCATTTGTAGTATCATATTTTTGCTCTTGTATAATTTTGCATTTAAATGTATGGAATAATAATTCTACATGTAAGTTATTTATTAAATTCCAAACCTAGCCAAACTTGGCCAAAAAAGCTGACCCTTATCAAAACCTTGTTAACCCAAAAGGTTTGATTGCGTACAAATCAAAAACAAGAAAAGAAGAAATTTATGTGCACATAAATAAATAGAAATTGAGCAATGACTAGAAAATAGCATGGACCATTGAAATATAATAAATATTTAGCTGTTGTCGCTGATTTTGTTGATTGAACAACTTTGCTTTGATTTAGCTTTTGTTGGCCCGTACTTCAGTTCTGGCAACTTATAGCCAATCAACCAACTTTTAGTGAACTTTAAGTTTATTTTTCTATTTATTTTTCAGTTATCAGTTAACTGCTGGAAATATTTTGATGCAAAAAGAAAAATGGTAGTACCTTGTGCAGAACTATTTGAATAATAAACGGAAAATTGCAATTTGTAAAGGCTTTTCGTAGCTGACTGCCTTTGTTTTTTGCCCGACACACCTGAGTGGAAACGCTGTGCTTTGTAGCATTTATCAGGCTCTCGCACACAAGTCCTTGCCTGCAAGTCAAGCGGACTGCATTAAGTGGTTGTCCTGCATGTCTCAACCATGTGGGTAACAAACATGTCTTCAAGTCCTCAAGCGGTTGGCCTTCAACCAGCTGACTGGCAAGTGAAACCCTCTCCGACTTAGCCTGGAGTACTAGTCCCACCATTGGGGTGTCTTGTCCACTTGTCCACTAGTCCAATAGTCCACTTGGCCAACATCTTCCAAAAGCTACTTGAGCTGCAACAATGCAAGACTAAATTTCGTCTTTAAGGACCGGCTAAACTAGCATTAAAGCCAAACGAAATTCAATCGTTTCACTTGGCTTATATATCTTTCAATACGGTACGTTTAGGCCTGTACCCGTTAAGTGCCTGGCAGCCTGGCAGCCTTGCAGCATGTTTAAGTACACTGCAAAAAAAAAAGTAGAATAAAGCAGGGCATTTATGTCAACGAGCGTGCACGTTCGAGCCATGTTTGCAATGCGGCACAACTGAAAAATAGTTAAATGAAAACCAACGCGAGCACAAATCAATATGAGTTGAGAAAATTATGGGCGGGTTCGGGTCAGGAGTCATGGGGGGGGGGTCGGCCTGTTGCAGAGCGAAAAAGTGGCATATTAAAAGCAAGTTGGAAACAGCCAACAACCAATATTTGCGTAAGCTGGGCGTAACTATACACACACGTTCACACACATGGCTAAGCACACACAAAAACACACACACACCTAGACATATACATTACATTAACACCCACATACACAGTCAGTTCTCTGCTCTTTTTTCTATATTGTGAAAATTCGATTTAAGAAGCATTATGTTCATCAAATTATTTATGAATACATTTGTGCATTCGTTCTCAACTTTATCAGTTCCATCTTTAGACTTGTATACAGTTTAGGTATTTAAGCCATGGCTGACAGCTGGCAAACTAGCTGAAACACGAATAGAAAATACACGTGAGCTCCCTCGACAGCAATATACCGCGAGTGCTTTTTATAGTAAAAGTATTTTTGAGTATCTTTAGCTATAATATCTATGAACAACGTTTATTCGTAGCCACAATTGGAATGGGAATTGAAGTTGTTTCATTTCGGCTTTCGTTAGTTTAACTAAACTTAGTATACCCACGTTGCTGGTGGCTAAAATGAAACGTTCTCTGAATTTATGATAAAAACAAAAGCCTAAATGTCAGTCATTTTGTCACTTGGTCTGTCTGACATGCCTGTGGTTCACTCTCTCCCACGCTCCTGCGTTAATCAACGTGTTTTTCCATGCAGAATCCTTGTAAATTGCTAGTTGGTGCCGAAAGTAAAAGCATTGCACAATTTTCAGTTATTTCTAAAATACAGTACATGTGTCTTTAAACCCCTTTGGAGGTTAACAAAAAAAGAAACAATTATTTGCTGCTTGAGCTGCACCGGAAATTAATTAAAAGTATATTTCACTTTGTGTGGGCATTTATTTCGAATGCTATTTTGAAAGAAGCTATACAAAATAAATGAAACTATGTTTAGAAGTTAAAATAGATATTAGTTTTTTTTTGCTGTGCCAAATTGTAGTTTGTTAACTATTGTAAATTGTGCTAATGAAAATTTCTCAGAATAAAGATAGCTAGTATTTTTGTATGAGACTTTAAAGAGTGACCATTTAAATGTAATATAAATTGCCCAAGTGAATAATTTTATTTCAATTTGAACTTCATTAAAATGCGTTTTTTGTGTAGCAGCTAAAAACAATATTGACAGCGCCGTTTTTATGACAAGTGTAAAACAGCAAAAGAAATAGGAAAACGTAAATGAAAAGCGTTTGAAAAAACATTAACGACGTCTGACAACCAGCGAACGAAACGAATAAATGAAATTGAAACGGGTTTTTTAAACAAATAATTGTTGCATGCTTTTAGGCGCGCGCTTGTTGCAATTTCCGCTCTTCTTCTCTGTCTGCCTCTTGCATTTGATTCAATTCCGTTTTTACTTGTGCCCAGTGAAGAGCGAGTGCAGCTTAATTGTTACAGTGTCCTCTCCTTTCCCTTTTTGTCACTCCCTCTCTCCCTCTTCGCTGCCCGTGGTTAGAAGCTGCAGTTTTTTACTTGTATAATTTTAATTGTAAGTGCAGCTGTTAAAAAAAAAAGAAATAAAAGAAAATCACGCCTACAGCTATTATTCTCAACAAGTGAATCTTATGTACATGACTGGCAAAATAGCCAAAGCAAATCGAGCTTGAGTTGTAAACACATTTAAATGCATTTAAATGGCAGATGATGCGCAAAGTGTAATACATTAGAAATGCAATCGTAACTGATGCAACCAGAGCCAAAGGGAATAGTCCAGACAAGTCAGCAACGGATAGTGTAACAAGCAGTGTTGGCTTTGTTAAAGCTTATACAATTAAAGCTATAAACTTTTTCTTTTAACTAAATACGGCCAGGAAAATATTTTGAAATAATTCACAAACTAAAAATCATGTACATATTAAAAGGTATCTTTTTTAGTCAATTTATGTTTAGTTAAAAAGTGCTAAAAAAAACACAATTCTCCATTTCAGATATTTATAAAATAAATATTTTCACACACATAATTTGATTAATAAACAGACTAAAAACCACATGGAGGTTGTTCTAAAGATTAAAGCAACAAAAATCTGTTGCTATTTGTTAAATAAAATTTAGCCAAAATTACAACTTTCCAGGCTATTACTAGACAATTTTTGGCTGCTCTGTGCAGCCAAGTCAGCACTCGTAACAAGCGAAACGTTCCTCTGTTTTTAAAAAGAAATGAATAATAGATTTTTTTTCCCAATTTGATAGAAATGCAAATCGACTTAAGAGGTCAGTGCAGTGTGAAGGTTAATCGAGGGCGAGGATTCAATAGTGCCAATGGTTGAACATAAGAATAAAAACCAAAATAAAAGAAGCTAAAAGGAAGCACAATTCACAGTCAATGGCAGCCATTGTCATTGCTGCTATGCATTTTACAAGATTGTAGAACAAAAACCTTTAACAATGGCAAGTAAATTAATTAGTAGTTTGATTAACAACTTAAAAACACTTAAATTAATAGAAAGCAACACTTAAATTTAATGCAATTTCTCAAACAAGTTTAGGAAACTTACAATGCAATTTAGTCGCTGGCAATTAAAATTTAAGCCAACTCTTTAAATTGGCTTTAATGAGCTATTTTGACAGAGACAAAAACTTGTCTGCAAAGCATTTTAGTTAACTGAACTGTCATTTTCATGTCAATGATTAATTGGCCAACAATTAGACACAGAGCCAAGAAATCGTTGCTGCCATGACACAAAAGGAGTCAAATAACATTTGAATACCAACGAGTGGTGCACTTTTGTATTGATGACAGCACATAAATGGCAAAATGTTCTTAATAGCTTTACAGACGCATGTTTTGGGCCATAGAAATTGGCCAATTAGGGCCAATTATGTGACATTGAAATAATAACTGCAAATCGAGCAACATTTTCAACCGCTCTTCAGTGAGCAAAAGCTGCTTAACCTTTCACTTTACATTATTACAGGTAAAACTGAGGAAAACTCACCATTTTGGTTGTAAATAAATATAATAAGTTGTCTTTGGTAGGAATGGACTTTGGAACACTTGTCGTCTTAGTTGTTGAAGCAGTTGTTGCTTGTAGCACGTGTATACTGTACAGCAAGCAGCTGTTGCATTGCGGTACCAAGTATAAGACTGGTAGTCGACTGTAAATGACCCTGTAAGCTGAAAAGTTGACCAGCAAATAAGTTAAACCTTTCTTACCTAAGGTTAAGACAATTATTTATTTCCTTAGCTACAGGGTTGTTAGAAAAATAGATTTCCCAGCTGGCGGCTATAAGTTATCTTTTACATTCCCCCAAAAAAAGAAAAGTTTTCCGCAAGTGCTGCTTGTGTTTGAGTTGCTGTTGTACTTGAAGTTTCTAGTTCCTCTGAGTTCTGAGCTCTAAGTTTTGAGTTCTTATGTTTGAGTTTGTCTTTTTGTTTATTCAAAAGTGCTTACGGCCTTATGACGACTCGGATACGTGCCAGTTCTGCTCGCTTCAAGTTATTTAATAAGCAATTAAGTAGATTTAATTAAAATGTCCGCAACGCCAGTGATTTGCATAATCAAAGAACCAAATCCGGTTTCTTGTTACATGACCAGTAAAAGCAGGTGTTAAATGACATTCATATTCAAATGGACCGAGACTACAAAGTGTTGCATGCCACAATTCTGCACATTCGCCACTTAATAAGCTCAATTAAGTTATTCTATGTAAACCCACTGAGGTGTGTGTGCTTTTAGCTAAATTAATAAATAAATCAAATCGGCGATTGTCTTGAAAGGAAATGTCATTTCCTTGTAATATAAGTAAATCTATCAACTGAGATTAATTAAATTGTTTAAATTACTTGAAAACTAATTTAATTTTCTACTCTATCGAATGCACAATATTTACCCAAATGCAAAAACCTAATTTGCCTAATTTAATTATTAATGTTGTCACAGTGTGTGCAAATATTTATTAAATGGTTTTCCCTCCTGTATTTGTATTGTAATAAAATTCAAACCAAATATTGATTTTGTTAGCAAGGCAAATAAAAACAAAATAAAGCAAAATAAAATATAAATGCAAATTTTGTTTGAAAAAAAAGTTTAATTACAGCAAATATTTGAAATTTAATTGATTTAATACTTTAATAAATATTTAATGATTTTTTTGTGACTGCAGCTTTAAATAAATTTCCATAAAGTTGCTGGGATTATGTGACATTTACTTATTTTGTTCAGAAATTAAGTTTTCCGTCAATGTTATTATTTTCACTGCTGGTTTTAATCAACTTTTCATTGTTCACCTGGCGGATGGACCATAAAAAGTTATAAAATCTCTTATATAAGCCAGTAGCAGAAACTTTGATTTACTATTAAGTATACTAGGAATTCCCGCAATGTACCAAGCACAAAATACTTAACTTTAATGAAAGCACTTAGTGCAGGATAGACAAAATCCAAACTAAGACTAGTTTTAAGAGTGACTTTAAGCCAAAAGTACTTCAGCTACTACCGAACTGCTGGTAGTTAAAGAGTTAACGTTCAATTTAATGAAATGTCCCTTTTATTTGTACCTTTTTAGGACAATTGAATGGAATTAATGGCAGCCAATCCCAGAGTCAACATGCCGGTGTCCAGGTCGCTGGACAGCGATACCAATTGCTGTAATTGAGCTGTAATGACAAGTAAATAAATAAAGCGGAAAACCTTTTGCTACAAATCAACTCACCGGAAAACTCACAACATTGAACTGCAGCAAAAATAAAAACCTTGAATTTATTTTGGGCAGAAACTAAGTTCCACTCTGTAGCTCCAGTAAAAACTCCAGCTCCAGAATGGAGTCCATTATGTCGACATTGCCCACGTTGACAACGAACGAGGGTAGTCTATGGATTACCACGGCCCTCACTGAAGTCTTGGTCAACACTAGTCATGGGGCAGCGGAAAATGCTGCTGCTGCAGCGGCGGCAGCAGCAACGTCAGCGGAGGCAGCAACATCATCAACAGCTGCAGCAGCCAAGGTCCATGATAAGCATCCACATGCCGTAAATGACAACGACACTGACTTGAGGTGAGTGTGGAATCGTGTACGGGTTCGTTTAATGGATTCTGGGATTCAATTTCCTCGCTTTTTGTACTCGCATTGATTTAAGACCCGAAAAAGTCGAAAAAAAGAAGAGTGCTTTAAAAAAATGACACTGAAAGGATAGCCCGATTCTATGTTACTAACTATTACTGGCTGAGCAGAAGAGTTGAAGACTGTCTCTCTCTCTCTCACTCTCTCTCTTTCTCATAAGTGTTCAAAATAAACTTACTAAAGAGCGCTTACCAAAACAAACAAGTGAAAACACAAACCAAACCTCTAAATAAATTTGTAATGCGCTGCAAAAAAAGAAGATTTACACAACATACAAAAATGTTAAACTTTTCGCTGGAAACTTTTAATTCAAACAGATTTTTACAAGTGTAAACTCGCTGACAAGACAACAACTACTTTACATTGACAGCAAAAACAAATCATTTACAGTTATTGTTGCCTTGAAGGATTTAGAATAAGCAACGGAATATGCAAAATTGTTGTGTGAGCTGCGTAAGCAGCTCTGCCAGCAGAGCTTGCACATGAACACACACACGCACAGAAGGAGCAAAGGTACAACAATAATCAGCGCCAATAACTGTGGAGTGGACAGCGCTGCCGCTGCCCTCCTCTCTTTTGAGGTGACGAATTTATAGAGACAGGCACTGTTAGGAGCAGTTTAAGAAGCACAGTTGGGAGCAATTTAAGTTCTTTTATACTTATAACATAAGAATGTTGACTTAACTCTCTTACAGTTCGTATCCCGGCTATATACACTATCGCGACAAGTACGATCTGAGCTACATAGCCAAGGTGAATCCATTCTGGCTGCAGTTTGAGCCACCGCAGACGAGCACCTTCTATATCATGGCCGCACTGTACTGTCTGATCTCCGTTGTTGGTTGTTTTGGTAATGCATTTGTGATCTTCATGTTTGGTAGCCGTAAATCGCTGCGAACACCTGCAAATATATTGGTAATGAATCTGGCTATTTGCGACTTTCTGATGCTGATCAAGTGCCCGATTGCCATATACAATAATATCAAAGAGGGTCCAGCACTGGGGGACATAGGTAAGCTTAAAAGGGAATTCAAATCGAGTTAATGCAAGTTCCTTTACCTCTGCAGCGTGTCGAATTTATGGATTTGTAGGTGGCCTCAGTGGCACCTGTGCCATTGGAACACTCACAGCTATTGCACTGGATCGGTATAATGTGGTAGTGCATCCACTGCAACCGCTGAGACGTTACTCCCGTCTACGATCCTATCTGATCATCATACTCATCTGGTGCTATAGCTTTCTATTCGCCGTAATGCCCGCACTGGATGTCGGACTGTCGGTCTATGTGCCCGAGGGTTACCTCACCACCTGTAGCTTTGATTACCTGAACAAGGAAACACCGGCTCGCATCTTTATGGCCCTGTTCTTTGTAGCCGCTTACTGCATACCGTTAACGGCAATTACCTACTCGTACTTCTATATTCTCAGGGTGGTCTTCGTGGCCAACCGCATACAGTCGAGCAAAGACAAGGCCAAAACCGAGCAGAAGTTAACGTTTATTGTGGCAGCTATAATTGGTTTGTGGTTCATTGCCTGGTCGCCGTATGCCATTGTGGCCATGATGGGCGTCTTTGGCCAGGAGCAGCATATCACACCACTTGGCTCCATGATTCCGGCGCTGTTCTGCAAGACGGCCGCTTGTATAGATCCCTATTTGTACGCGGCCACACATCCAAGATTTCGAGTGGAGGTACGCATGCTCATCTATGGACGTGGAGTGCTCAGACGCATGTCCACAACAAGATCTTCGTACATGACCCGTTCCCGCTCCTCCTTTACGCACCGCTTCCGTGCCTCATCGGGAGAAGGGGATGTACGAAATGATCCATATATGCTGAATAACAACCTGATGATGGTGCCCGAGGAAACCGAAGAGAATGAGGAAATTATCGTGGTGGCTGAGATTAATAATTCCACAGCCACCAACATGGAACAAAGTAAGTTTTAAGTTAAGAACGTGATAACAAATCCCAGAAGAGCTTATCAAAGACCCATTTGAGATTCTTAACTTAAGTATTAAATATTTTTATATCAAAAGGATATTAAATATATATAAATTTATATGTCTAGAGCAGTACAAATGTAAGGTGTATAAAACTCTTCTTTTTTTTTGCATTTTAAAGTCAAGAAATCTGGAAACATATCTAAGATAAGTAAAAGCTAGCAATTATGCAAATGCTTTCACAGTCAGAAAATATATTTCACTTCCCTTAACTGTGAACTGTTTCCATAACAAAATCTGAACAAAGTAAGATACTTAACTATTGTCTATCTTAACCATTGATGTCTGTCGCGATTATTACTGTTGTCACTGTTGTTGTTGTTGTTGTCGCTAAGCTCCGAACGACTTTCCCACTTGAAGTAGAATAATAATACAACATACTTATGTACAGCTAAAATTCGTGGTATATACTTATACCGTTATGTCAAGAGGTGTTCACATCGTGTTAGGAAATAAGTGAAAAGAGCTTACGAAGTATTTAAGCACGTCAAGTGAGTACTAAATTTAGTACTTAGTTATCACGTGGTAACTTCTTATGCTGTCTTCTCACTGCTCTGGAGGAGACATATACAACAAAGTGTATTGCTTAAATAAATTTACGTAAAGTCAGTCGGGTATACGGTTTTAGACAAATAGACAAAGAAAAACCATGTAAGATAGCAGCTCAGACTAACTTAGACCATGTCTTGTGGTTTGATGGACAGCCGAGACTGCAGCTGTCAGTTTAAAGGACCTGAAAACTGATTTATTTAGAGCTTAAATCGTTGAAGTTGGCTTAAATAAGCCCTTTGTTTTCCAGGCTTCTTTTGAAACAGTTTAACATGTAAACAGCGCTTTGAGCTTAAATTTTATGTAAGGATATGAAATTATTCTCTTGGGCAGACCCCAAAGACAAAGCGCTGCTGAAAAAATAACATAAATTCCTTACAAAAAATCGATTCAATTGCTGCTTTAATAATCTGTGACGGGATTACCAAATTTTCAGATGACAAGCACGACAGAATTTTCCATTATTCATTATTGTTTACATTAAACTCTACACGCAAGTCATTGGCAGTGTGAACACAGCATAGGAAAAGCAATACTTATTTAGTTATAATCTGGCAAGGAATGTGGGCAGCAGTACAAAGGAAAAGTATCTTATAGATACGTTGTATGATAAGTAACGTAATTTCAGGGAATATCCAAATAATCTTACAACAATTCTAACGATTGAGGACAGAGGCACAAGCATAAAGGCAAATCTCAATTGATTTCTGTTTCTGTCACATTACAACCACTAAATCTAATTCTAAGTCGACAATTTGTTAATTGAAATCGTCTTAAATTATAAGCCTATTGTCATTTTGGCAAGGTAAATGCATTGAACCAAACCAAAATCACATTTGAATTAATGTTTTGTATAACAATACAAATTGTTACAATTGACATGTAAAACTCAATACATAAAGTAAATTAAATATAACTGTTTATATTTATGAATGGACAAATATCTTTGTTAAAATTGCTGTATATTTATTAAATTTTGTATATTGATGTCTATTTTAAGCGTGGTTGTTGGGCAAAGGGTCTTAGCCAGGCCCACTGAGTACTTGTACCTTACAACAAAACGAAAAAAAGTTTGTTATAAAACTGAAAGCTATGCCAAAAAATAATTGATATTTATAAGTAAATAGTAAGTGTTCTGTGCTCTTAATTATGTGTATATAAATGTCAACTTGTCAATATAATATATATATATATAAATATATATGTATGTATGTAAATCTGTAAACAACAACAAATGTATGTCAGTCATAACAATAGAACAATAGTTAAACATGCTATAAGAGACCTGGAAAAATTCTAATTACAAATGTAAAACAATATTTGTGGTAAGTCGATGTCTAAATACCCTTAAAGTTGCATCACAAACATTTCCTAAATATAAACTTAATTCTAAAACAAAAACTACATGAATTCTCATACCTCACAATTTTCTTATTTTTGTTTAAATTAGCCTCAAAAGTTTACAGGAAATGCAACAACTAAACGGAAATTCAGCTAGTGTAAGTATTCGCTTTTGTGGCCAGGTCTAATTTGGTCATAGAGAACAATGGAATGAATGAAAAGGTATATGGCACAGTGTCCCAAAAACAATGCGCAGCTAAAGCGAAAGTAAAAGTAACTACAAACAACTGAAACCAGAACTGAACTTAGCATATTTAAAATGCATTGTGGCAAGTTTACTGTTTAAGTTAGAATGTAACTCACTTAAACTAAAGTGTATTTACTACTATTTTAAATTAAAGGTATTACATTAATTATTAAATTACTTACCAGAAAGGTAAGTGAGCTGGTCAAACAGTTTGATAAAAATTAACTTTAATTTGCTTAAAGTTTGTTCCCATTAGAGTGTGTGGAACTGACTGCATGGCAGCCGCAACAGGTGCACGTAAAGGCGAGAAAATAGTTATAAAATGACTCAAAAAGAAGAATAAAAACACATGCAGACATACAAATACATATGCAAATATTCCATCTCTTTGTAGCTGTGATGGTAAGCCAGACTTTTGTCTATGCAATGGACTTTAACTGACCGGCAACGGCAGCGGCAACCACTGCGAAAGACAACGCCGACTGCCATGCTCATTTACCCAGTATTTCCCAGTATTCTTGTGAGAGAGCGCAGTGAGAGCGCATATAGTTATACATATACACACATGTGATGTGTATGTGTGTATACGGAAGTGAGGGTGTCAACAGCTGAGAGCTGCACCCCAGTATTTTGTTGTTGCAAATCATTGGCCAAGCAACAACAACAACAACAGGAACGACGTCGGCGCCGGCGCTGGCAATGCCGATGGGTTCGTTGCTGCTGCTATCGCCATCGCTATCGCTGCTGCTGCTGCCTCAGCCGCTGCCGCTGCCGCCGTCGAAGCATCGTGTTCAAGTCAAGAGCAGACTTCACACGCAGCAAGCATAACAAAAAATTCAGTCGGCTTTTTCACGACGCGCTCGCGGTTGTTGTACCAAAACGAAATTTAGTGAAAAACATTTGAAAGTGCCATAACTTCAATTAGTTTTTCAACAATTAAATAGTGCAAATTAAACACAAAATCATGCTAATAAAATAGTGTGAAAAATAAATATTAAAAGAGCGAAAACAAAACGAATGAAATCTATGTAAGTGAATGTGAAGTCTCGCTGTTTGCCTGTGTGTGTATGTTGTGCCAGCATCCTAGCAGCGTAACTTCCACGCGTGTGTGTGTGTGTGCGTGGGTGATTTTATTGCAACTGCTTTGTAAATGTATTTGGCAACAGCGCAGCTCAGTTTTTTAGGCGACTTAATTTAATTTCGATTTTTCAATGCCCTTTCAGGGTACAGTGTACAGTGTACACCCGCACATAGTTTTTTTTCACTTTGTGTACACTCTGATAGCCGGGCTCCTTGGCTCTGTCTGTCTAAAGTATCTACTTTGTGTATTATAACGGTACTTGTGCGCAACTGTGCGAGGCTGCAGCGCTGCTCTACCTCACTCCGAGCAGCTGAAAGCGATTTGCAATCAAACAACAGTGAATTGACAGCGCTGAATTTCTATTGCATTTGATGCGAAAACTTGCACAAAGTCTGAATAAGTAAATATGCACATATATTCGTGTGTGTTGGTGTGTGTGTGTTGATTCGCCATATTGTGATTGTAGCCAAAATAAATATTGACCAAACAAACGTCATGTGGGTGAGGCACCACCAAAGTCTGATTGCCAACGATTTATCTCAATAATAAAACTCACACACACGAATATACAAACACAAATATACATATATGTATATACAGGTTAAAGTTTGCTCGTTAATACACCCATAAAAAGGTTGAAAATGCGTGGTATCGTGACCCAAACTCATCAATCAATGCACTTACTCAATGTACACATATCATTTGCGAGCAAACAAAATACAAAACACATACGCGGCGTATGCGTAATAATGTTGCATATCGAAGGCAGCTTTAATGCCGGCTCTTTCATGTATATATGTAAATCAGAAAACACTTTTATGGCTGCTCCAAAAGCTCACTGTAAACAGTGACAGCAAAAACAACAATAACAATGGGCCGCTGGCGCCGAGACAAAGCGTCTGCCGCACTCCAAGCAAACAGCGACAACAACAACGACAGCAACAACAATTGAAGCAGACACAAATGAGCATGCAAAGAACAGAACTCAATGGTAAACAACAACTGCCTAGACACACCCAGACATTAACAAGCCCAGCGTGTTGCAGATTTTAGACACCCCCACACAAATTACACATACGACACGTTGCCGTCGACGTTGTCGCTGCTGCTGCCACTGCCAGTGCCATAGCTGCCTTCGTGCTGTCGTACTGTCGTGCAAGTCAAGTGATGAACGCCCTGACTGTTGACGGTTTTACTGTCACGAGTATAATTATTATCATTGTTGTTGTTGTAGTTGTAGTTGCTACTGCTGCAGCTGAATTTGTTTGTTTATATGAAGTCTTTGGAGAAACTTTGACTGTCTGTGAGAAAGGAAAAGAGTGAGCGAGAGAGAGAGAGAGGGTAAGGAAGCAAGGAAGGCAGAGAAAGTGGTATTATGTTTTCCTGCTCAAGCTCAGACATTTAATTTTATATGCATTTGGTAAGTGTCACTCTGGAAGAAACAGTTGGGTGTTTAGCCAACTTACAGCATCAAAACTTAACTAAACTAAAATTGGTAATTTTTAGTAGCTCGAACATAGTATATTGATATTGAATATTGATATTGAATACTTAGTTTTCTAAGTTTTCATACTCCCATTTTAAATTTAAATTTAATTTTATTAAAAAAAAAATATAACGTATGTACATCTTAAGTGTTAATCTCCTAAACTAAACTATTTTTTTGCCACTACTTTTTTCGCTCAGTGCACGACGCATACATAGTAATGACTTCACAAAGTGCTTGAAATAGGATATCTTGATAAGACAGGACATTTGGTTACGTTACTATTTAACACTAGACCTGCAAAGACCTGTCCGAGTGTCTGCTTGACATGCTGATAATTTGGCAGGTCAAGCGGTTAGAGCTACGCAACTAATATTTAATTAATCAACTAATCTTATAGTTCGGTTTAGCCTAACAGCATTTAGGCGTAACATTTCTATTACTAATTCAATTTAATTAAATAAATTCACTTGATTTACCTTTGTCTCAAACAACCTACGATCTTAATCAAACTTTGGTCAGGCTTCGATTTTTAGTAACGCACTTTAATCACTTAATTTTCAATGCAATGTAAGTCCCTGAATTTGCACAGAACTCCCACTGGAAAAGCGGTGGCAAATAGTTGCTTTCATGGTTCATTTACCACCTGCCGCAGGGTACGTGTTGTGGTTTATAAAACATGGTGTGAATGTTGATGGATAGTTGAAATCAAAGGCAGGCGAATGTGGTTAATGGCACACGATATAGGCCCAGTAAAAGTCAAAGAAATTTTAAGTGAAATGAAATCCAAACTGATTTAAATTCACAATTTTTATGCTATTTCACATTCATGCTTCACTAACTTTTTATACTCTCTGCAAGAGTATATTGGGTTTGTGAAAATGTATGTAACAGGCAGAAAGAGGCGTGGCAGACCCCATAAAGTATATATATTCTTGATCAGCATCACAAGCCGAGTCGATATAGCCATGTCCGTCTGTCCGTCTGTCTGTCCGTCCGTATGAACAAACAGATTTCAGAGATGGTAAGAGCTACAAGTTCGAGCTTGGTCTCAATCGATCACATATTTAGTCAGTCAATACAAGAATCTTTTTTTTTTTCGATGCCACGCCCCATTCGCCCACAATGATGAAAAAACTAGACACACCTCGGAAAAAATTGGTGTTTTGTGCGAATATCTTAATAACTATTGCACCTAGGATCACCAATTTTGGTATGGAGGTTCCTAGCGACATCCTTAATGCATTGACATTTAAAATTTTGGACTGCCACGCCCCTTTTTCCCACAATTAATAAAAATTATTCTCCACTTTCGTTCCGCTTTTAGGCGTTTGTTAATATATTACAGTATTGTAATTTATAATTCGTGCTATTGTACTGTACTATTTGATTTAATGCCTTAAAAACGGCATAGAAGCTGGAGAGTTTTTTAGTTCCTATGAGAAAAGGGGGCGTGGCAGCTCAAAATTTTGAATGACATTATACTAAAGCTGTCTCTAAGAACCTGTATACCAAAATTTGTGCTCCTAAGTGCTACAGTTACTGAGATATTCGCCTAAAACACAAATTTTTTCGAGGTGTGTCTGGTTTTTTGCTCGTTGCGGGGGCGGTAAGGGGCGTGGCAACAATTTGAAATAAACTTGATCTGCTCGCGAAAATAACGGACTTACATTCCAAATTTGGTGTCTCTAGCTCTTGTAGTTTTAAAGATCCAGGTATTCATACGGACGGACGGACAGACGGACAGACAGCAGTTACCGATGCTGCTTGTATGACAGCTTCTTTCCACATTGCAACGTTGCACGTCCTTTTCGGTTGTGTAATTAAAATTTAACATTCAAGCCAGAAATATTTAAGTCAGTTGAAAGCAGCGAACATATTTTAACTCTTTAAGATGCAAATAAGTTTATTTAAAGTACTTCAATTGAAAGCGCTTTAAAGTTTTTAAGTCCATAATCACTTTAAGGTATACATAAAATTTAATTGGGTCTTTAACTGCAGTTGGCTTTAAAAATATTTCAATTTATTTTCCCTTGACTTTTTTTTTTGAAGTTTTTATCAGTAAACACCAAATAGTTTACACTTATTTAGGGGTAATTCCCAAAGTGTATCAATACTTCCTCTTTGAATGGTGTTTATTTGTTAAAGCGTTCGTCGATCGCCGAATAATTGTATTACGAGCCTCGGGATTTTTGATTACTCTACTGTACACATAATTTATCAAAATATTTGGTAAGGAATGAAAGAAATCAAATGTTTTTATATTTACTACGCGTAATAGTGTAGTTTACACAAATTTGAGATAAATATTATAATTTTGTTTTTTGCTGATAATTCGAGGAATTTTTATTATTAATAGTTTTGAGGATTAAAGACCGTAAAGTTTATTAATTTTGGTTTTATATATTTCGAGCTTGATGTATTGCTGATAAGGAATTTCGTAGAATTTTGTTATAATCTGACGTATAATCTGTTGCGTGACGTTCGCTTACGTTGCATGACGTTGGCAGTACAAGAATCTTTTTTTTTTCGATGCCACGCCCCATTCGCCCACAATGATGAAAAAACTAGACACACCTCGGAAAAAATTGGTGTTTTGGGCGAATATCTTAATAACTATTGCACCTAGGATCACCAATTTTGGTATGGAGGTTCCTAGCGACATCCTAAATGCATTGACATTTAAAATTTTGGACTGCCACGCCCCTTTTTCCTACAATTAATAAAAATTATTCTCCACTTTCGTTCCGCTTTTAGGCGTTTGTTAATATATTACAGTATTGTAATTTATAATTCGTGTGAAGACTAACTATATCAAACTATTCTAAAAGGCGCATTGAAATCGCACTATAAACAAGAAAACTAGAAGCGTTACAATATTGATAACTGAATGCAATATCTTGTATGAGTGCAAGCGAGACAGAAACATACAAGCACATGTTCGAATGTTTTCGCTGCCTGCGTGGCGGCAGCGCTACCCGCAGTCGCTGGCCGCGCTGAATACACACATACATACATACATGTATATGCATCATATATTGTCATTCGTGTGTGTATTCGCATACAGACAAACAGATGTATGTTTGATTATGCTTAGATTGTTTTTGTTTCAACGTGTTTTAATGCAAGTACTTCACATTGTAATATCTCTAGACCGATTTTAATAACTTAATCGGGAAAAATGCAGAGAGTATATTACGGTCGGGCTTGCTCGACTGTACTTTCCTTACTTGTTCATTCTTAATTTTTGGGAGAATTTTAATTTCTGACTTTGGTGCTTTCTGCCTCGGCCATTTCATAATTTAAATACCAGAAAAACTTTCATTGAGGAACAATGACGTCAATGTGCACGTTGCGTTTGTTTTCTATATTTGTATGTATATTGTTTTTTTGTTTTTATTACAGTCGTACTGTGGCGCAAGAACAACAAAACAAATCGAAATACTTTTTCTCTCACAGCTGCAAATTCACATATATAGCGGCATCGGCATTAATTAAACTGATGCGGCACCAACGGTAGCACAGGGGACTGTGGGAGCAGTTGGGATAGGCACTGTGGAAATACATGCTCATTTTTTTCTTACACATATTTTGCTGCCTCGAATTGTGGCCCGCACCCTTTGAACAATGCTGCTGCAGCCTGCAGTTGCCACCGTTCACTTTACACAGTTTTGAGGCACTAATGACCGCGCGATTTGCTTGCCTTTTTTTTTGGCAGCTGTGAGTGAGGAATGTATGCTGCCAAATTTTATTTTTTTATTTCTGAATTTATAATTGGTTCATTCTTGAAACGCGGCCCTGTACCCTGTTCCCACTGACAGCGCAGTCTCCACCTCCCGCAGATTTCGAGAATTGCATTAAGTACTCAAAAAAGATTTTGCATGCAATACCAAATATACCAAATGGGCTTTCCAACGCCTATGTTTATTTATAGTGATAGTATACCCAAATACGAGTCGAGACCCAACACATACACCCATCTGCATATGTAGATGTATATTTTCGACCACAGCAATACTACACTGATTGTTAACACTGCTCTTCTGTTTATTTTCATAAGTTGCGAAAATATTTTCCAAGTAAACAGCTAAAATAATTTTTAAATCAATGCTACAAATTCCTTGAAAACTAAAGTTTAAATCGAAGCTGATAAATTTAAAAACGCGCAGAGAATTTAAATTGAATTCGGTGGAAATAATTCGATAAAAGGCTAAATGTGTAATTATAAAGAAAATTATTCATTTAGCTATAATCTGACTAAATAATTGTATTGTGCTACAAAAATTAGACCCAGTTATTTTAATCACAATAAATATAAAGTTCTCAGAAAAAGCCACCAAAAAGTTTCCACTAATTTAAAAAATTTCTTTAATTAAATTTTCATATTAATTTTAAAATTCTTTGCTTGCAGTTTCATGACCTAAAAGGAATTTGCAGCATTTGCTGGTCAAGCCGCAGTGAAGCGCAAGTGTCGCTCAGAGTCAGCCACAACAGCATATACCCTGTAGTTGGTCACGACTTTTTGGCATTTGACAGCTGAGTGATGTTTGAAACCCACTGGTTGCCCACCGCCTGCGGCTCTTTGGCGCCCGCATTGATACCGCCAGCACATATCGTTGTGCTCTGGTATTTTTGGCAGAACTATTCCCGCTTTGTGGACAGACAGTTCTGCACATGCTCCTGCTGGGACACAGTTTTCAAGGGCCCCTATGAGTCCGGAGTGGCCGCCTACAAGCACATGTACTTCAATGCCACGCCCAACAGCCTCAAGATGTGGATACTCACAGTGTTTGCCGTTATTGCACTCTACGAGTGCATTAAGCGTCTCATCGCCCTAATCCTGCAGCAGAGAATACGTTATTCCATGTTGTTTCTCTTCTTTCTGTCCATCTTCTCGCATTACTATGCCTGGTGGGTGTATATCAACTATTACAACGATGACTACTACAATCAGTGGAATCACCAACTCTTCTTTACGGTAAGGCAAACCAAACTAAGCCCGTGTCCAAGTCCTGGTTCATACCTCGGACTCTGGCTATTCATAATTTATTGGCAAAGTTTTAGCTGGAAATGCGAAATGCTTAAAACTTACACAATATTGTGTCCGTGTTCGTGTAGAACTCAACTTATTTTGTCCGAGTTGCACGTGCCCCACTTCTAAACTGTGGGCGGCATTCAGTGGCCACGCCCACTAGTGGCAAGTGCTAGTATGCTTCCGATTCCAAGCACTCCAAATAGATTTATGTATAGACGTGAAAAAGTTTAGTGCGGCAACTTCAAACTTCTGCCAGGTTAATGAGTACCGTCAATTGGCCATTGAATCGAGTACCAGTACCACAGTTACCACAAACCATATAGTTTAAGCCAATTTCATCTACATTTGGTGTAGAAAGCTCGTCAAATATTTTAAGCCAAAAGCGCTGAAATCTATTTGGCTTTAGGGACGCATTAAATTCAATTGGAAGCTGTTAAATGTTTTTAAATTTCAAGGTCCATTTAAATTACTACCAAAGAGACATTTATAGACTATATACAATTTAAACTACAAATTAAAATAATAAATATATTTAATTATTTTTATAAATTTATATAATTTATAGTCTTCCATTAATTTACTTACTAAAACATACCTTTGGTGTTCGGTACATGATTTTGTGTTCATTCTAGATTTTAATATACATAAAATGTCAGTTACTAATAAACTCTTTCTACTCTACTTACAGACCACCGAGCTGTTCTCCACGGTGCTAGTGATGCACCTTTCCAGCATTAACAATGTGGTGAAGCCCAAGAAAGTCTTTTGTATTGTGGGCATCGCCCTGTTGCACATTTTAGCCGGCAGTTTTGATCAGTTCTTTATCAATGTGGTGCGAGGCGAGGGTGCAGCACATCAGATAGTGCGAGATATTGGATTTATGCTGCCGGATCTGCTGCATCTGTTCGTGCCACTTTGGCTGTTGCGCAAGGAACGTAGTGAAAACTTTGCGACGCGTCCATTTAAGCGGGATCGGAAGCTGCACAAAGATATTGCGGCCATGTTGTGCTGTGTCTCGTTGCTGTTTGTGGTCTGCTCGATTTTGTGAGAACACGTAATGCTGCGCGCCTACGAGGAGGTGCACGGCAAGATAAAACCTGCTCCGGATGCTGGCTTATTGCTTTTGAATCATTATCGCAATTTGGCCAACAATAATGTGCATAACTAAATGTTTGCAGTCAGGAAAACGAACGAAATGGATGTAATGGAATGTGGACAATATGCTGCACTACTTGTCAGTAAGTGGGCCACGCCCCTTATCAGCTTTTAGTAATCACTCTTATCTTGTGTTGCAATTGAAGATTTGTGATAGTTTTTGTTTTTTGTGGAAGCATAGAATATCGAGGCATATATCTAAATACTAAGTAGTATCAAACATAAACTAATACAAAGTACATAATCAAGACGGCAAACTGTTGGCTTCCATTTCGAAATGTTGACCGATGCTCTGTTAAAACATATCCAGAATCCCCTCCCAACACCAACACCTCCCTACACAACTTTGCACTAGGCATAACTAGAAGATACTGTATCTTAAATCGAACAAACAAACGCTGGCTGGGTGCAGCTGAAGTAACGAATATCGAAATATAAAAATACTTAAATTAAGTACAACGAACAGTTAGCATAAGCTAAGACAAGGCATAATACATTTAAATAATTAATGACCTCGACACCAACTTATTGCCAAGCATTGCATATTTTGTAACCCACCCAGTGTTAATCTAGATCTTATCGCGTTAGTTGCGATTTAGACTGTTGTTGTATTATTATTATGCTGACACAAATCGACAGAAATATTCCAGTACAGTAGTAGAAAAAGTTTAAATTCAAATTTACTAAATTATATCATTAAACAATAATAATTGAACCCTGTAGTAATCAAAACTAGCGTTAAACGATATTGTTAAACATAAAATATTAAATATATATGGGAATAGCCTATAAATACTATGTATACACCCACACACACACAAGTTCACACACATATATTTTTAGTATACAACATTATATTAAATAAACTTTAAGAGACTGAAAAAAAAAGAAAATTTCCATCATTAATCAGTTAAAATAGTAAATCCATCAACTGGTAAGTTCATTAAACAATTTTCAATTTTCTTTTTGTATTTATAATTAATTTAATTGAAATTTGAAAAATCTTTATTATGTCAGTGGCTGTGTAAACACACAGTGTATATATAGTAGTTCAAACCACATATATATATATATAAATATACATATATGCTAAAGTATATTTCAAACATGCAATTGCATTTTCCAAAAATACAATTCGTTTTCATTTCGTTACTAAATGTTTAAAACTTAGCATTTTGTTCTCTACTACAAAATGATTCATTTGTTTCGTTTCTATATATTTTGTTTTGTAAATTAGAAGACATTTGAAATGATATAGTACATTATATACGATAGAGAGTAAATACATATTAAATATAATGGAATGTCTATGTATATTTGTATGATACGTACAATACATACGATAAATGTAATTGGCTGGTTGACAGGGGACTTAATATTACAATTGTAACTTAATTTGGTAAACAAAATAATGTATACAAAATGTCAACTAAACAAAAATGGACGGTCTTCAATGACTATTGAAATTACAAAGATTCAAAGTACAAATTAAGTCAAATAAAATAGAATGTCATTAAATAACAAAAGTAAAAAAATGTTAAAGTAAGCATCAGGTGTTTAGCAACCAATTCTTAACCAAATTTCGAAGCAGGAAACTTGCCTAAAATAATTGGCAGTGTTTGTGGAAAAGCCTTGATAATAATTCATCATATCCTAATTCGTTTGATTGTGTAAGTGTACATATTAATTCTTCCTTTAATTTTTTTTTTTTTGTTGAGTCGGTTGACTCTGTTTGTGAGTGTTGCTGTTGTTTTAAGGCAATTGATTTTTAACAAAATTGCGTGTGCTCTTCTTTGTGATGATTGCACTTAGATGAAAATCTCTGTACGCTTACGGACCTGGTGACCCGTGGTCGAATGAAGCACTGCATCATCCGGGTCATCAGCTCCATCGGCACCATGATCCTCATGCGTCAAGTAATCGCCTTTGTGTCGGTGCAGATAGCGACCAATCAGGAAGAACATGAGAAACAGCAACAGGAGCAGAATTATCAGCAGTACTGTATGGAAAATGACAGTTAGTAAATTAAATGCAACGATTTATTGATAAACAATTGACTTACATGCCAGCAGCACAGTGTTGAACTCATTGTAGGCCTTGCGTAGCTTCTCCTCGTCCACCAATGGAGGAGGACGTGTCTCAATTTCAATAGGTGGATGCGTTACCGGCTCAACACCGCAAAAGTCTTCAGTCAATTGAGCTAAGAAAACAAACAATTGTAATAAACAATGTAAATTACAGAACCAAGCCTACACTTACTGCCCAGTGACTTAATATTTTGAGGAGGATTCTGTTGGAACATCAGCTTGAGAGGATAAATATCATCAAACTGTACACGAGATACGCAACCAACGAAACCATCAGTCATCGAAACGTTTTTGCCAATGTACATGTACTGAATATTATTAAACTGAGCATCAGCCGAAGCCTTGATATCAAAGTTATACTCCACGGGCTCATAGTTATCCACATGCAGCACCACCGTGGAGCCACTATTCTTGCGCATGAAGCGCACGTCGTGATATTGTCCCAATCCGAAATGCTTTTTGGGGAATATAATTTCTTGACGCTCAAAGCCAAAGTCGAAGACGCAACGCAAGTGACCTGAGTAATAAATATACATATAGAATATAACTTGATAAATTATTAAAACATTTGTTAACGCACCTGAATTGGAGATTTGAATAGTTAGGTATTCGCCAGTTAAGTTTGAAGAGAATCCCAGCAGGAAACCCTTTGGTATGGTCGTTGTAAAGCCGACGCGAATGTTTTCAGCAATTGTGGAACGGAATGAACCCTCAAACTCGTAGCGTATAATCGAACTGGAACGCAAATTGACGCCAATCTCTGCAAGAAAAAAAAATTAGCTAGAAAGTAAAGGTAGGCAAGAGTACTACTGTACCATCAGCACAAATGGGTCCCTTGAACGCGCTCCATCGGCAATCGCAGCCATAGCCATCGTAACGTTCAATGCAGGTACCGTTGTTGAGACAAGGGTTTGATTCGCAGCGACCCACACAGCCAGTGCTGATGCCGTACAGACCACGCATGGCATACTGCTTCAGATCCACCATCTTGCCATTGAGTAGAAGCGCACGAATGCAGCCAACGTAACCATCGCGATACTCAGTTGTGGCACCAATAACCAAATCGGAAGTGAGATGTAGAGCACGCACTGGACCTGGTGGTTCACGGACTTCCGCCTTAATGGAGCCATCGACAACCAGACGCGCTTCCTTGCGATTACGCTCCACACTTACGGTATGCCAGTTGTTGTCATTTAAGTGGTAACTAGTGCCCACATTAACGCCTAGAGGACCGCTGCCTGCTTGGTATTGGAACTGCAGCTTGTTGCCGCCATTTATGCTTAGCTTAATGTAATCGGTGGGTCCTGTGGCATGGAACAGTACAGCGTTCTCCTGTGTGGTACGGAACTCCAAGTAGATATCGCCCGAATGTCCCATGTCAAAGGGTGGTAGATTAATTGAGGCATCTGCTATGCGGAACGTAACCACATTGCTAAAAAGATCGTCGCCCTCGCAGCGCATGGGTCCAAGTGTGTAGCGACCTTGTTTCTCATCTAGCGGTGTGCCAGTGTCACCGAACTTAACTGCACGCACTGGAAGATGCTCCTTTTCACGTATATCACCGCCATCTTCAGCCCACTCCAGGGTATTGGAGTCGCAGTTACACCACTTGGTGGGATCGTGACATTTACCCAGAATACCGCACTCACATTTACGCGAACCAGGCAAAGCACCTGCCCAATAATCCATAGGCTGATTGTTGCGCGAAATCCACCACGAGAAGGGACGGAAGTTGCCAGCTTCAGCTAAGATGGGAATGGAATATTAGTTAGCATTAGAGTACACACTGGAAACAAATCTTGATACTTACAAGGTGAGTTGAAGAGACGCGAGGAGCGGCAGGAGTAGCTGAGACGCTGCCAGCAGCTATGTGAGCGATTGAGCAGAGCTTCGATTTGCAGCTGATTAGCATCATACATGATAGACTGTTCAAAGGAGCCCGGCTCCTGGAAACCATCAACTGTCGTTGTGTGCTCCTGGCTATGACTTAGTGTGGTTATCACCCGTCCATCAGCTGTAATCATTAGTTAGTGCATAAGTTTATATTAAAGTCTATATAGTCTACTATACTCACAGTAAAACTCGCAGGTAACTGGGAAAGGTTCCAATGGACCGCTGCCATCCACATCGATATTGAGATTAACGCGCTGCTGAACGTGTTGCACATTCTTCAGAGCCTGGCAAGAAAGTGGATTGTTGGCTGCAAAAGGCACAAGCGAATTAGTTTCAAGCAACATTTAAATGATTTTTTTGCACTTACAGGTATGACAGACCGCACCAGCATATCCAGTGTGCGCACAATCGCAGAAGAACTCCATGCTGTTCTGATGACACACACCTTTGTGCTGGCAGGGATTTGGATTACAGCGATCAACCATTTGACAGGCATCGACAACAACCTCATCGCCACAGCAGACTTCTTCGCCCTGCACCCAATCCTGGGGTAACTTGTAGTTGCCATCGACTGAGATAAGACGCATACAGCCCACAAAACCATTCTTCTCCTTGCCACCAGCGATATAGTATAAGAGACCAGTAGATATTTGCAGATTCTTGGTCGTTGTCATTGGGCGCTGATCGATGTTGACAATGAGACGATTGCGTTCGATGGAGAGCACAAAAGAATGCCATTTGCCATCGTTGAACTGTTCATCATAGTTGTCCAGTATAATGCGTGGCTTGTCCTTGGCCATTAGATCGACTTTGACTTTTCCAAACTCCAAAAACACTTTGATATAGCCACCAGAGTAGAAATCATGATGGACCATTACACCGCTCTCCTCGTAGGTACGGAAATAGAAGGAAACATTCAGACGCTGCGAGTTCTCGTAACCTTTCAGCTTAACAAATGATCGTCGTGTGGTGAAAGTAACCGGGTAAATAGGAGGCGAGGGACATGCGTATATCGTATTCACTTTGTTGTACAAATAAGCCTCTCCCAGCTCGTAGCTGTCTTTCATGGTGCGTATAAAGTTCGTAGAGTTAAGGTAAATGTTCTCCAGACAACCCGAGAAGTTCTGCTGGACAATAAGACCCTCCTGTACATTGGGCACACCACCCCACCAGAGCTCTCTATTGAGATTCAAGCGACTAAATTCGCCCTGAATACGTCCACGTACAATGACACGGTCCACAGAGAAGATAATGTCACGCTTATTACGCGAGATAACCACATCGTGCCAAACATTGTCATCCAACAGACTGCCCACGGACAGCGATGTCATCATGCCTGATCCCAAATCCAGATTCAGTACCATCTTATTGTCTTTTAGCTGCAGTGCATAGTAATCGCCTTGAGTGCCACGGGAGTACATCATAACGCCATTGGCAAAGGCGGTCTTAAAGCGGAATCGAATAGATTCACGCCAAGAGGCAATAGGCTCACGACGCAGATCAAAGCGTACCAGACCAGTGCCATTAAAGTAGAGATTCTCCGAAACTGCAAGAGAAGAGGTATTAAAATAGTACATATACATGATAGTTGGTATATCGAGTACTTACTGTATTCACAGCCGTAGAGCTCGACACGCATGGAGATGCGATCATGCCAACGCGTGGGATTAATGCGCACCCATTGTGCAATAATTGGCACCTCGAAGACATTGTAATGAATGGAATTGCCATCGGAATTGCCCTTGAACATCTGTGAATTTTTGAACAAAATATGTTTAGTATCAAATATTTCATTAATCATAGCTTTGCAGTTAGTAATTCATTACTTATGCTATGTTTTAGTTAACTTTAGTTATTACAGTTGTTGGTTAATCTGTTATTACACTTATAACTAGGGTTAATCATACAGTACCTGCGGCTCACTCGTAGGATTAACGTACGAGCGCCAATATTCGCCATCATCCGAGTATTGGACGATGTATTCCGTCACAAATTCATCCGTATGCATGCGTCCCATGGTCGCGATTTTACGCACCATTACGGGATCACCCAAATCGAGTGTTAGAAAATGATTATAGGTATTCTCGACGGGCGTCCAAGCAGCGTTACCTGCACCAGGTGCAATTTTAAGGGGTTAAAAGTTCAAGTGATCAGTTGGGTTAGAACACGCGCATTAAATGTGCATTAAGAAAACTACTACATTTACAAACTAATACAAAAAACACAAACATGCAATGGAAATTAAAATAAAATAGGAAAATAAATAAAAAGAAAAGTTAGTGAAACTCAAGCCGTAAGCAAATAAAGCATAATGTTAATACAAAATCTGTAGATTTATGCAGCTGTGTTGAGTCTTAGCTCATAATCAGGCTCAATTGTGTGATGCCACCACCATAAACACCACCAGCACCACCACCACACAAACACATATATAGAGGCACAGAATTGGATTAGTGTCGTGTGTTGTTTGGGGGGAAAATGTGGATAACAATACGCTTACCTTAGTGTTACCGCCCGGTTCTTTATAGTCGGCAAACTCGAGGTCTGTGATGCCATAACTAATCGTATATTCGGTCACATACTCATTACTATGTGGACGTCCTTGCAGCGCAATGTGCGTGACATTCTTCACCAGACCCAAGTCAATAATCAGACGTTGATCAAAGTCCGAGCTCTTTGCTGACCATGAGGTGCCAGCTTAACAATAACAACAGTTAAGAGAATCAAAATAAAACCAAAAATATAAAATTGTAAACTTAAATGCAATTCGATTAGCAGCAGACAAATGTTTGGGCCTTAAGTTTTATTGATCCTCTGCCAATTAAGAGAACATAATTTAAGGCCATTTCGCTTGACAGCTGCAAGTGGTCTATGCTGTGAACCCTACAACCATACCAATCCTACAGCCCAGAAAGGTCCTACACAAGAGCAAGGGGTGAGTTCAACCCCCCGAAAATTCGCAAGGGTGTGCACGGTGTTAACACTAAATGGACATGGCAGGCGGACTGAGCATAAACAATTGTTATACAATGCCGGGGAATTCTGCTTTCATTGTTTCACTTAATGGGCCCGGTGTGTGACCAAAGACTGTGTGAATTATGTGCATATACATAAACTTGATCGTCGTCGGGGATTATACACATTCATAAATAATATATGGACTGCATTGCGCTCAACTTGGGTTCAATGCCACCTCAAAAGTTTCCAATCGACAAAACTTTGTTAAACTATTCGGAAATACCAAAAAACGAGTGGATATACAAAAAAAAACAAAGACGAACCTAACGACCAGGAATAGCAGTCGCTACCCTCTTTATTCTTGTTTGCGCATTCATTTAGCAAACAAATTTGTGTCTGGCCCATGTCTGGAGTCCATTACAAGCGGGGCATGAGCTCCTACATTTGGGTTTATTGGCTTTTAATCATATTTCCTTCCGGCTTACTTTGCTTTGTTATTTTTAGCAGGAAAATATAGGCAGTATATGCCAACAGCTGCCTGACACGACAGCCAGACATTGGAGCTATGTACACAAATGCCACTAGTGAGTTATCAAAAAATATAGATTACATTTATTTCCGAATCAAACATTATGCTAATTGCTAATCGTGTCTCTTCTGTGGCTTGAGCAGCGCCTGCTTGCAATAGGCCACCACTTCTGGCTGTTGTGCAGCAGCTGCGCTCTCTTCAATCAGATCCTCAAAACGCACAAACTCGAACTTTGCGTTATCGTGAGGCAAACAATTGCGAAATGCGATGGCAGCGCAGTATTTTTGTGCTATTAAATGCTCTTCGAAATGCCATTGGGTCATAGGTGTGCCGTTGCAACGTAGCGTTGTAGCACAGAGTGGAGAGACGGCTTCCTCCAGTGGATGCGTAGTGTCCACCGCAAAACTTATTTTCTGCAGATCAACAGTTATGCCCACACCCAGTTCCTTGACGTAGGCCTCCTTAAGGCACCAGTGGCGCATAAATGCCTTGAGCTGTGCACCCTCAGTGTGCTGTGGCCTGCCAATGTAGCTCCATTCCTGTGCCGAGAATTTACTCTGCATAAGGCGAAAGAATTCAGCAAGGGATTTGCCTCCACTGTACTCAATTTTCATGACATCCGTGCCAATGCCAAACTCTGAGTCATCCTTGTTGCCCCTTATGCCAGCCAGCAGCACTAAGCTGCCCTGATGTGATACATTGAAGCTTAGTGCATTTGCTGTGTTTGTTGTTGCTTGTCCCTGACCTGGTGCGTGCCCCTGCGGCACCCAATAGGGCTTGCCGCGTACATCTCGCTCAAACTGCACTTGATGATAGGGCTCGCCGCTGCACGTGCTCACAAATTTGCGCATTAATAGACGGCCAATTAAAGAGGACAGAAAGTCATCGATAAAGTGAAACTTCATCAGACGTGTCCGCTCCTCGGCCTGTATGGCGGCGATGGCATGAGTCAGCTGCGGCAGCGTGGGCGTCCATGTGCTCAAATCGAATGCCCAACGTGTGCAGATGTGTTTGTTCATTGGATTGCCGGTGCAAATATGATCCAAGTGTGGTCTATTATATTATTAAAACTTTAAACATGTCGAATGTTTTCCCTTTACGCTTAACCAACTAATTTGCTAATGAGCTTCTTCTTACAGCTGTCAGCTGTCCATTCAGCAAAAGCGGCGACATAATTGCGACGAGTTAGCAAGGCTGACCAGCGAGTAGTGCTGTCAACCCGCTTTAAAGTAAAGCTTTCAAATTTAACAAAATAAAATGGCGGCTAAATAAAGACAACAATACGAAAGAGTAAACAAATCAACTCAAAACAACTAGTATTTTAAAGAACAGAAATCAATAACTATAAAAACTAAGAAAAAGAAACAAACGACAATCGACTACACTATGAACTTACCGTTTAAACGCGCTTTTTCCGGACCACGTTCCGTTAGTGACGATGTGGCCGTTAAAACGGCACGCTCCATGAGAGGTTGATTGCACTCATAGTCGGAAAAGTAATCGCTGAAGGAATCTGCAAAAGAAAAAAGACACAAATCAGACAAGGAACAAGTAATAATGGCATTGCTGACCCACTTATTGGCCACATTGCTTGGAAGAGTACATATACAAAATTGTACACATTGGAACTGTCACAGGCGAAAATAAATGAAATTGAAAATTCCAAAAACAACAAAACAAAACAAAGAATAAGTTTTTCGAATTGGACAGCCGCCAATACATTTGGGTTGCGTACATAATTTCAATTATAATTCTTGGAGTGGCATTCATTCAGAGTCCTTGGTGGCCGCGTGTGGCTTTTTTATTGTTTATTTTTACGAGCAATAAATAAATAAATAAATAAAGGGTAAACAAAGTTGCATTCATTTCTTGCCGTGCAATTTGTTGTGTAGTCTTATCATTTGTTTGTGTAAATACATTTGGTTGCCATGACATTATGTTTATGAAAAGTGCCCACTTAGACTGAAGGAGGAGCAGGCGTGATAACAGGGCCCGGAAATCCTTGCGTCGACAATTGCGTCTGTCTGAGACAACCCCCTTTCCCCGTTACCATTTCCACCTAGAACGATGGCGTCGCCTTCGCCTTTGTGGGTGCAGTTCGTTTGTAAACAGTGTAACAAAAGCAACCCTTAGCACAGGAAAGTCTGTTCGGAGTTCATGTGCAGGTTAAGCTTTGACTTTAAGTTCTGAGTGCTGTACCTTGGGGAAACGTGTAGCAGATTAGCAAAAGTCAATCTTGATATATATCGGGCATACGCACAGACATATAGACTGTGTGTACTTTGGTAGGACCAAACCCAGTTAGCTAGGAGACCTGCAACTGTGACAGGGACCTTAGGAAGGGAGTTAAGTAAACAACTGAAACACGCACGACATTTCTTGAAAATAATCAATAGAGTAAGATGGGTAGAAAGGGCGTAGCGAACATGAAATTTGAACTAGTTTCTCTGATATCTTAACTAAGTCGAAGAAAAACAATTTACCATTTTACATAATCGGCAAGTTACACGCAATTCAAAAGTATTTCTACTATAATCCAACATGCCAATCACATTGTAGTACATGCATACATACAATGTTTGCACATACAATAAAATAAAAAATCTGGCTAATGTTCTCAATGAAATAAATATGACGTGACCGATTTTGAAAAGTAATTTCCGCCTGGTTGCCAGCAACTGAAATGTGAAGTGTACACGATTCGCGCCTTGGCCAAGAAGTATTCATATATAATTATAAGCATGGAAATAAATTAGCAAAGAGTCTGCAGTCTATCTGTCCATCTGTCTATCTGTCTGTATGGCGCTCAATGGCATGGAAAAGCGATGAATATTTTGGGGCAATTGTTTATTTTTAGTCATAAAATGTTTTCATATGAACTTTAAATGTTTATTGTTTTGCCAGCATATAATTCATTGGAACCAAACGTAACATTTCCAAATGTTTTGGTAATTTAGTTGACATATGGGAGAAAGCACGTGTAAATGTTGCATTTTATTGTGATTAGCTGCATATACTATGTTTTTTACACCGCATGCGCACTACAGATGCCGCACTGGACGCAAGCAAAAACACCGGCAGCAAAATGAAACCAATTTAAATTTACAAAACGCTTTACATCAGTAATTTCAAAATTAAAAAAAAAACAACGAGATCTAAGTACGAGTAGACAAAAAAAAGGCGTTGTTTGTTGGTTTTGTTTTGCCAACGCTGTTCGTAAGCAGCGTTTGGGTCTCGTGAGCGCGAGAGCGAAGAATTAGGGAGCACAGCGAGCGCGATCGTTTTATTTACACAGAAAGAGAGACAGACGGAGATATAGTAAGAGAGAGAGCGAGTTTTAAGCGAAGCACAAACGAAAAGAAAATGAAAATGACGAGTCTCCAGCGTTGGGGAACACGCCCTAAACATGGCTTAGAAGAATATATATTTTTATGCAACTAAAACTTTTTTTCTGTACAACATTTTGTTTACTGAGAAAGTGTTTTAATGTTTTTTATTTCAAATAATATTACCTGCTTGTGCGATTCCCACGCTGTTGCTGCATAGCAGCAAGAAACAGCAGCAAATGGAAATTGTTGAAGTCGTTGCCATTATTAACTGCTTCATTTTGGCTATTGTGCTAACAAATCACGCGTAAAGACTTAAAGACACATTTAAACTTTAATTCAATGTGGCTTTTCACAGATCTATTCACAGTCAACTGCACTTATTGAATTGGAATTGGTGCAGCCAAGTCCAGGCCAGCGGGGCTTCTTGTGTTGCCAACCCCGTGGTACTGGCGTCGTCAACGTGAACGACTTTGGAACAAATCACTTAAATTGATATTTTTATTTGTTTAAAATGCACCTCTTTAATAATTAAAAACGCCTATACTATTTTCGACACGCGCACAAGTTACTGGAGCGCTTCGCGTTCAATTATTACAAAAATAATTAACTCTGCGGGTTTTGATGACACACACACGTCTGTCTCTCTCGCTCGTTCTATTTTATGTTATGATGTTTAGCATCCAAAAAGACTTACAGTTCTGTACACTGTTGTTAACAGCGATAGCTTTATGTATTTTGATAAACCAGCTAATGTTAATGTTAAAAAAAAAATGTAATGTTTAAGGGTATTCTAAATGAATAATTTCTGAATAATATTATAAAGAGGGAAATATATTTTAACAGTGTTCTAGCAAAGTTTAATTTAGAAAAAACACATAAAAATAAGCTTGCGCTTAAACTTAACAGCTGATAATAACATGACCATAGGAGCAGAAATATTATCGACTATTCCGCTAGCAGGAAATAGCTAATAGAAAGAAAAGTGTTCCGGCTAGATTGTTTGTTGATCAAATCATATAAATAAAAAATGCTTCCAATACAAAATAGAAAATAATAAATTCAGTTCAGATATACTTAAAAATTTGCTGCTATATATAACATAGAAATCAGTATCAGGAGTATCCGTACTGTATATTTGGCACTAGTGCGTTTACGTTTCTCTTTTTTGCGTTGCGTGTACATGTTTGCGTTACGTTACGATCCCTTTCTGCTACGCCAGAAAAATTTGTTGGCGTGTTTGTCAGACGTTGCAAAGTAATTCGATTTTTGTGTCAAGCAAGAGATAATAAAATAGCGAAAATGTACGGCGGTGAAGACTTTGGAAACTCGGTGAGTGCCTGCAACTTAATTTCGAAGACGCGTGCCACAAATACAGAAAACAGCAAGACGGAGACACAAAAAAAACATAACCCAACTTTTGTTGCTGCCCGCTATCGTCAACAATGCAAAAATTAACTAATGCACAAGAAATACTTTTATCATTTTAGGACTTTTACGATGACTACGCGCATACCGGCGATCCGCAACTGGATATGGAGTACGAGCGTAACTACTACGCCAACCGCATGCCGGAGAATGTCAAGTATTTCCTCATGAATTTCTGCCAGGCGATTAAGGAGGGGAATCTCTATGACATACAGAATATGTATGAGAATACATTCCCCCAGATCAGTGATCATCACTTTGATAAGAGCGCGTGGCCAGAGGAGCAGGAAGTTGGTGCCATTGTGGACAACGATAAGGTGTTCCTGATTCTCTACAAGGAGCTGTACTACCGCCACATTCATGCACGCATTCCTGGCGGTCCCAAGCTGGAGCAACGCATCAATTCATTCTTCAACTACTGCGATTTCTTCAACTTGATAATTTCGGCCCAGAATCCCGTGATGCTTGAATTACCCGACATCTGGTTGTGGGAGCTGGTTGATGAGTTCGTCTATCAGTTCCAGAACTTTGCACAATACCGGTAATTCTCCCAGAAATATTCCGAAAAGATAAAATTTAAATTAATCTCAATGCTTCCCGTAGTGCTCGTCTGACGGACAAGTCGCAGGACGAGATTCAGCAACTGTGCGTGAATCACAGCAACGTTTGGAGCATTCTGTGCATCTTGAACGTGCTGCACTCTCTGGTTGATATCTCGAACATCAAGAAGCAGCTGGAAGCCATCTCCCAGAGCGTTGATCCACAAACCGTTGCTGGTGACTTTGGTAAGCTCGGCTTCTACAAGATGTTGGGCTATTTCTCTCTCGTCGGTCTGCTGCGTGTGCACTCTCTGTTGGGTGATTACTATCAGGCCATCAAGGTGCTGGAACCCATTGAAATCCACAAGAAATCTGCCTATTCGCATATACCCGCCTGCCAGATCTCCACTTCATACTATGTTGGATTTGCGTACATGATGATGCGCCGTTATGCCGATGCCATTAGGACCTTCTCGGACATCCTGTTGTACATTCAGCGCACCAAGCAACTGTACAGCACTCGCTCCTATCAGAACGATCAGATCAACAAACAAGCTGAGCAGATGTATCACTTGTTGGCCATTTGCCTGGTGCTGCACCCCCAGTGCATTGATGAATCCATTCAGCAAGTTTTGCGCGAGAAGAACTATCACGATGCCATGTTCAAGATGCAATGCGGTGATCTTGATGTCTTCAAGTCGTTCTTTGTGTTTGCATGCCCACGTTTTGTCAGTCCCTGCCCACCTGCCGCCGATGCGCCTATGGAGGACTACGTTAAGGATCCAATGGAGCATCAGTTGCTCGTCTTCATGGATGAAGTACGCCAGCAAAAGGATCTGCCTACTACCCGCTCATATCTGAAACTCTACACCACATTACCGCTGACCAAACTGGCTTCCTTTATCGATCCCAATGCCAACGACGATGACGTGTCGAAGCTGCTCATTCGTTTGCTCTGCTTCAAGCACAAGATGCGCAACTTGGTCTGGAGCAAGGGACCCAGTGGCCTTGAGGGCAACTTCAAGTCCGGCTCAGAGGTGAGTTTAACAAGAGGAGCCAATAATAATAATATGTAACTATATTGAATGTCTTAAATTGCAGCTCGATTTCTATATTGATGATGACATGATCCACATTGCAGACACAAAGGTCTCACATCGTTATGGTGACTTCTTTGTGCGTAAAATAATGAAATTCAACGATCTGAATCGCAAGCTTAAGAACATCAACATTTAAACGCTAAAAATCCAACTACTTTGTAATCGTTCTTATTTAATATTCCAAACTGGACTCTTTTTGTTTTGATACCAATAAAAAACACAAAATGCGCCGCAAAAAGAGCAGCGAGAGATCAAATCGATGTGTTGTAGTTTTTAACATTTACTTTATTTGTTAACAATACCGTTTTGTTATATAAAATTCGTATTTCTATAAGGAAATTCAATAATCTACACTTATCATGCATGCGAATCTTTTTTAGTTATTTGTAGAAATCCAATAATCAGCTAGCAGCAGTTACTTACATTTAATTTTAGTTTGGAATGTGCGTATTGTATAAATAACATTTTCTTTTGCTTGTTTTTTGTTTATCATGTTCGTTTGCTCAGTTTACTGTTTTCGAAAACAAAGTAAAAACAAAATCATTCTTTGGTAAATTAACAAATGAGTTTTGAAAAATCGTTTAGAGAATAATTTCACACACAAAGATTACAGGATTATAAATTAAAAAGAATATTAATAGAATTACAAAGTTTGAAACTTAAGATTAGTACACTTTATACACGAAATAACGCTTGCGCTTTTCCACTGTGCTTTCACTTAGTGTGGACTTAAGACTTAATTCTAACACTTAATGAAACAATTTACAAAATTACGGACTTGATTGTGGGATTCAGCAGCGCTGTCGTCGCTAACCGACGCTCACATTGCGTTGATTAACGTCGATCAGATAGATGGCTTTGTGATTCTGTAGCACAAAGTCAACAAATGCATTTATCGGTGCAATCTCCTCCAGTGAAGTGCTATTGCGGCCCGACCACAAGAAGTTCGGGCCGAAAACAATAGCCAAATTCGATGAGGTCATCTTGTTAAGATCCGCACAGTCCACGACGCGTACAAGAAAGTCGACAATGTATTTAAATAGCTCATAGTTCTCCTCGGGCAGTTTTTCGCGTATCAGCTGGGTGACATTACGGGAACGCTCCTCCTTGGGCCAGTCTAGGAATTTGGTCACATCATCGTACAGCTCAAATGTCAGCAAAGGTTCGGTTAAATCTCGTAAGAAACTTTTTAGTAGACCAGCAATCACATGCACATTTACACTACTGAGATCAACATCTTCGCCACGATTGACACGTTCCTTAAGGGCCATAATCTCGGCATGATTACCGGAGCGCCTAAAGATGCCCTCGGTATCGATGACACCCGTAATGGAAAGCGAGTCCACGCACTTGCGCACAATCGGCGGTATGGAATTGAGGCATGGACTGTGCATAACGATGAATTTCAAGGGAACACCAAACTGCATCGTTGGCAGCCCATTTGGGGTTGCTGCCTGTGACACAACACGATTGCGAGCGGGATTCTGTTTGTCGTCAAAGTCACAAATGGTGTCCGGTAGCTTAAGCTTGTTCAGGCCCAACGCCTGACGCAGCTCATCGAGGCTGGATATGTACACTAGCTTTTTGCGAAACTTGTCGCTGATAAATGGACTAAAGAAGTTCCAAATAATACGTATGAACAGCGTCGGATGCACAACATACAGCGTCTTTAGATTCTTGCGAAAGTTACGATCCAGCTCTTTGTAGGAGTTCCACAAGAATTGCGGCGATGGCTTGTTGTCCTCCTTGAGTCCGCGATGGAAGTAGACAAGTATGTAATCGTTCTCCACAAACGGTTCAATCTCTTTAATCACTTGGCTACAAAATAAAATCAAAAATCACTTTAGTTGGTGTCTTTGAATGATTCTATATAAACCTACTGCATAAATCCCCCCAGCTGGGACTTTTCCGGAAAACGAGAGGCGTAAATACCAAATATATGACGTCCTTGCTTATCCGTGCCTAGGAAATCACAATTATTTTTGACTGCCTGAAAGTTTTCCAACTGCTCGCGCAGCTGATCCTCGAAATCGTCTTCCAAAGGATTCACAGTTTCTTCGCTCTCAAGTTCGGGATCTGAAAATATTAATAGGATCATATTTAAAATGCGACTGAACGAATCGAGGAGTTCCGTTATACTCACCATCGGCAAGCACAAAATCACCGACCATAACATCTTCTATGAATAAATCAAGTATTTAGTTATTTTTACCCAACGTTCACATTACATGCAAATAATAATTATAAATGTTTATTCTTACTCTCTAGTGGCGCTGGGGTCAATAGCTCTGTATCATCAAATTCCAGCTTTGGTTCGCAGTCATGCAAATCGGATAGACTTGGCAGCGGCTCCTCCGAGTTACCCACAATGGAGTTAATGGCTGGGCCTTTAGTTTTATTTATTTTGTTCAGAGTTTTGTTTTGTGCATGTGCGTGAGAAAGAATAATTGATTAATCTCTTAGGATTTCTTAGGGAGTGGTTACAAATTTCAAAAAGTTAATCTTACAAGTAATGCTTTTCACTTAAGTATTTTGACGGCCTTAGGCAACAAGTTAGTTCGGATTTGTGTGTAATTGAGTATAAGTGAATAAACATGAATCAGAAAGAATTTTTTTTAATGAGTTATCGGGCTTATTAAACGTATTGTTTCTTATCGAATTCAATTAATTACAATATTTACAAAGAGTACTATAAAGAGAGAGTTAGCAAGGAAGAGAGCGAACGAGCGAGCGAGCGAACGGGCGTACGAGTAAAATGGAAATACAAAGAGAGTAAAATTTACATTAAAATTCTAAGCCACACACAACATTCACAAAGGTTATTAAACAACAAACAATTCAAAAATAGCAGCAGTTATCGCAAAAATATTTACAATGCACGAACTATGTTAGTTAAATGCAGTTCATTTATTAAAATTCATTCATAATTATCATTCATTGTAAATGGAGATGAGTGTACAACCAGTATTTACAGTGGTAAACAACCTAAGTATTGATTTGAACTGGGGGTTAGTAGCACAACTCGATTCTAAGTATAAACAAAGTAAGTTCGTTTAAAAGTTAGTCTAAAGCAAGCCAAGAATCGTTTACAGTTACATTTAATTCTTAAGCGAGCGCAAAAGCATTCAAAGTAAAAACAAACGAAATGAATAACAAAAACTTAGTTTTAAAACAAAATGTACACTAACAAATAACGGCTGAACTGTTAGACAGCGGATCTTACCTGGTAATCGCGTTGGAAAACGTGAATTGGCATCCATTGCCCTAAAGACGAATGTGTCGCTGTCGTTGTGCAAATTGGCTGATAAAAAACGACGACAGCTGAAAATAAAAAGGAATAAGAAAAAAACATTTCGAATACATTAGCTTTAAGTGGGTACACAAAACTACAAAACTTCGATGACGTCACTTCTATTCGACTTTGGCAAGCCATGAATAACATCAACGTTAGGTTTAACAAGCTTGTTTCTTGCTCTTATCGCTAACGCTGCTGCTGCTGCTGGAACTGCCACTGCTGGCGATGATGTTGATGAACGCTGATTCATATTTGTCTTTATCGCAGTATGTGACACAACACAAAACTGCACAACAACAACAAGAACAGGAAGAACAAGAGTTGCGTAAAGCAAACGATTTATTTACATTGGATAGCAATAGGTTATATTTCTTACTACCATTGGCATCGACACGGCAATTGGTAAAGTTCAAGTCAAGCCGAGGCCAAAGCTAAAAAACACTTGCACGCAACGCGCAGTCTTAAAGGTGGTAGGAGGCAGAATGGCGGCGACGCCTACGCCCACCACCAAAACAAACTACAGTATTTTGCATATACATACAAACACACACGTATGTATGTAGTGCTACGTTCACACTGCGCCACTCACTACGCCACTATGAAACTGAGCTGGTACGCAGTGTGAACCTGCCATAATGTGTACATGTTTACACTAACGGACATTTTACTGACACATCGACTAATGTTTAAAGTTGCTCTATAAATAGATAAATAATTCTAATAGTGCAAGACATCTTAAATTATTCATCGAAAGCTTGGAACTATAAAATCTTGTGCTTTGCTGCAAAGACAAGTACATTATATACCGACATACATACATACACATATACTGAGTATATAAAGTAGAATGAATTAGCAATCTTTGTTTTGTTGCACAAAACACTATAAAATGTTTAACACAACGATGTCAGCTTTGAAAAAAGTTATCATTCCAAGAACTGCGCATTTACTGACAGCACAACTACACATATTGTATTATTTACTTTATTTTGTCAATGAGCTTTTATCAGCAACAGCGCAACGGCCAACCGAAGAAAAACTTAAAGTTCACAATGATTAGCAAATTAGTTGAAAAAGCAATTTGCTATGCACTTTGTATTACCGTAACTTTAAATAGTTACCTATGCCTTTTTCACTGCCTTTTATTATCAATAAAAAAAATTGAGTTAATTTTGATGCTAGACGAAAAAACTTTGTGTTTAACTCTGCATTTGCGCCAGAACAGGGCTGGCAAATCGCTGAGGGTGACTTTTGAGCGAGGGCTACTAAAATTGTTTAGAAGTCTTGAGTTGCAGAATACCAATTCCGATAAATTACCCACAATTTTTTTGTAATTGTTGGCTATGTTTTTACAATTTTCTTTGCGTTATTTTTTTTTTAATATAATATGTCAATTAGAAAGTTAAAGCAACATTTGTCAGATCCAACACTTACAATATCGATAGAATTTATCGAAAATTTTGATGGAGCACAACAAAAAACTTTTCGCAGCCCTGGACTGACCGACTGTTCACGTTATTTGGGTATAAATCAGAATAGCGTAAATTTTAGAAAATAAAATGGTTGGTTGGAGCCGTTTGCTGTTGCCAGCGGCGCAATTCGCCAAGAATCGTGCAGTGTTATTAACGCCAGCCTCCCGAAATGGTAAGCAAAACGGAAACATTGCAAACAAACTGTAAACAGTGCCTTCATTACGCAACCACAACCAATGCGATTCCTTTCCACTGGGCACTCTTGCAGCTCTGCAGCAACAACTGCGCCAGATGAGCGGTGATCATGGACACCATCACATGACCATCAAGCCCTCGCGTTTCCAATGGGACAAATTCAAGGATCTGTTGCACTTTTACGTAATGATCGGTATTATACCAATCACAGCTCTCGTCTTCTACGCCAACGTCTTCGTTGGACCCGCTCAGCTCGCTGAAACTCCCGCGGATTACGAGCCCAAGCATTGGGAATATGAAAAGGTGCCAACAAAGACGCAAAATGTAAATCAACTATTACTAATATTCGGTTTAAATCTTTTAGAACCCGATTACACGGTTTATTGCGCGCTACATACTGACCTCGCAGCAGCAGGAATACGAAAAGGCGTGTCACAACGTCTACGAGGAGAACGAGAAGGCGCTCATCCGGTAAGCGTTGATCATCACTAAACGAAGACGTGTAATCTGAAAGTGTGTATCATTGTTTTCAGCCGGCTTGAGGACGAGGTTCGCCGTAAAATGTCCGAGCGTAATGATTATCAAGCCTATTATTACCGCCCAACAGTTGCTAAATATCATAGAGTATCCAAAGAGGCTGCCGATGAGCTGGAGGCACTGCGTGGCGACTAAAGAGATGGCCCAACTGAACTCCAGATTTCAGTTTATTTTGTTTTCAAATGTGGTCCTTTATAGACATAATTAAAGCCTCGACTTGAGGAAATAAAATGTGAAATTTATAAAGTTTTCAAAGTCAGCTCATACAATTAAATAACATAAACATAAACGTAGACAAATAAATACTTAAATGTACAATGCACGTATCGATTTAGCCCCACGCCTGATTCTTGCAATAATAGAGCACCAACTTGCCATTTGTGCCGTGGCAATCGTAGAGGTTCTTGATTATCTGATCTGGAGCAGGGGCAAACGTTTGATTGACATAAAGAAACTGCAAGAGGTAAAGGCTTAGTTTATTTACTTGGACTATTTTGCCATAGAAGCTACTTACTATTTGTTCATTTGAGTCCAGCTTAAGGTATTTGTGTATAAACTTCTGAATCCAACTGACAGTCTTATTTGGATCCACTGTCCACGTACGTTTCTTTATAATGGGCACATTTCCCGTTGCATTTAACAAAACGCAGACTAGAAAAGAATAAAAACAATAAAAAGTATGTCTATATGCATTTGGATGTGGAAATCAATTATTACTTTTGGCCGCATCTTTGTCGGTGGGTGTTGTGGAGGTTATAGATGTTGAAGCCGCCGCTTGGGTGTCCTCCGAGTCCGTCATTATGGTGGAATGTTTGAAATCACTTTATTTATTCTTGTTTTGCTAATAGTTATCTCTGCATCAGCAACTTTTGTTGTATTTGTCAGCAAGGGATGCGTACAGAACTAGTTCGAGTCCGTGGTGAGTGGAACAAAAGTTCATCGATAAATATGCAAATTTTTATCGAACTAGTTGCACAGCAATCGCATTCATCACACGTGCAGTTGTATTATCAATAAAGCGAGAGGACACAATTTATAATGAGTAACAAGTTATTTGATGGTTCTGACGAGGAGGCTGATGATCTGCAGATATCCACAAACCAGGACTATGCCAAGACATATAACAGCTTGCGGAAGAAAGAGTTGCTTCAGAAATGTAAGCACATTTAAGTTATAAATTCCTATACAAATTATTGCTAACAACTTGTTGTGCAGATAAAGACCGTGGTCTGGATGTATCAGAGTCGGAGCTGGACAGTGACAGCGAGTCGTCGGAAGAGGAGGAAGTAGATGTTAAATTTGACCGAGACTTCTTTAAAACGCTAGCATCGCTGAAGAGCAAAGACCCCAAAATCTACGACAAAGATACGCGATTCTTTGAGGAGGACGATGAAGATGATGACAACGAGGAGGAATCTCCGAAAAAGAAAGCGAGCAAGACAAAGCCAGTCACCTTGAAGGACTATGAAAGAAAAGTTATATTAGAACACAATGGTAAATTTGAGAGCTCTGACGATGAAAAGGAGGATGATGAACAGTTTGAGCGTGCTCAGTCGCCAACGGCAGTGGAAGAGGAGCAGCGCTTAAAGGAAGAGTTCAAGACTGTTATGGAGCAGGAGGACGATGGTGAAGATGAAGAGTTTGGTGGCATCTTTAAAAAACGCAGCAAAACAAAGGCTCAAACGGACGCTGAGGAGGCAGACTTTGCCAAATGGTTGGCCGGAAAGCAGGCAGATGGAGAGATTGAGCCCAGTACGCAACAGCAGCTGGCTCCTCTCAAACAGTATTGGAATAGTAACAAGCTTACACAAGGCGAGAGTTTTCTACGTGACTATATACTGAACAAAGGCTATGCGAATACGGACGCATCAGAGATTCCTACGTACGATGAGATCGTCGGAGAAAATGCACCACTTTCTGATGATGAACAGGAGCTAGAAAAGCAGGCAGAGTTTGAGCAAAAGTACAACTTTCGTTTTGAAGAGCCAGATGCGGATTTCATCAAGCGTTATCCACGTACCATTGAGCAATCGATTCGACGCACGGATGATAAGCGAAAAGAGAAGCGCAAAGAGCTGAAGGAACGCAAGCAGGTGGAGAAGGAGCAAAAAATGAAGGAACTGGATCTAATCAAGGATATGAGAAAGAAAGAAATAGAAGAAAAGATTCGGAAACTAAAGGCTGTCACGGGCAACGATGAATTGGGCTTCCGCGACGATGAACTCGAAGAGGATTTCGATCCTGAAGCACACGATCGACGCATGCAGGAACTATTCAATGATGATTACTACAATGTGGATGAGGGAGAAGAGAAACCAGAGTGTCCATCGGATATAGAAGAATTGGCCCTCGAGGACTGGGACAACTATGATCCACGGCAAAACAATGAAGCTGGCGATGAAGATGGACATTGTGAGGACGAAGATTTCAATATGGACTGTGACTTTGATCCTGCAGCAGCCAAGCAACAGCTACAGCAGGAATTGATTGAAAATACGCGGAGTCGGAAAGGTCGTAAAGGAAGACGCAATCGATTCATGGAGATGATTCAGGCCGAGAAACCAGCATTTAATCCAGAGGATGAGAAAACATATGGCGAATATATCGATGAATACTATCAACTGGACTATGAGGATATTGTGGGTGATCAGCCGTGTCGCTTTAAATACGTGGAAACGACTCCAAATGATTTTGGATTAACTATCGAAGAGGTACGTTTCAATTTGATTTGATAAAATGATTACTAAGTTAATAACTGAATCCCTTGCAGATTCTGCTGGCCAAGAACAAGGAGCTTAATCAGTGGGCCAGTTTAAAGAAAGCTGTGCAGAATCGTCCGGATTACGTTGAGAAAAAAGAGCAGCGTTTGTACAAAATGAAAGCCAAGAACGAGGACCTCAAACGCAAGATCTTTAAAAGCTTGTATGGTGATCCGTAAGTGAACTAATTAAAATCACAAGCTGCGTTAACTTAAATTCTGATTTCATACATTTACAGCTCGGATGACGAGGAACAAACAGAGGAGCAGAACGAAACGAAAGCGACTGTGACTGAAGCACCTGCAGCTCCGGTGACAGAACCAATCTCCACAGAAACTCTTTCCAAGTCCAAGCGAAAACGTCTCAAGCGAAAGGCAGCGGCGGTGGCAGCAGGATCCAGTGATGCATCGGCAACACCTAACAAATCAAGCGCTCCAGCCACGGTCACCAAAGGAAGTGAGGTAGAGAAGAGCACAGAAAAATTGATTGAAGCTCCAACACATCAAGATGCACCACAGGTAAAGGCATCACCAAAAGCTAAACCACAGAAAGATGCACCGAAGTCTGAAACACAGAAAGCTACACCGCCGCCCGCCAAGAAGAAAAAGTTGGACCAAGTGCAGCAACCTGCGAAAAAGCCTATGGAAAACGGAAAATCCAAAAATCCCTTTGCTAAAAAACAATTTCCTAACAAAAATGTAGAAAACTCAAAGGCAACAGGTGGCAATCCGTTTAGCAAGGAAACTAAGCCACAACAGGTCGCGGTTGGACAGAAAGCAGGGGCAAATCCATTCAAGAACGCAGGCCAGAAGACACAAGCCGCACAACCAGAAAACGGCGAATTCAAACCTCGTGCCAAGCCAGACTTTAAATCGCCACGCCCCAAGCGGGACTTCAAATCACCACATCCCAAACGGGACTTCAATTCACCACATCCCAAACGGGATTTCAAATCCGCACGACCCAAGCGAGATTTCAAAGGAAAAGGCAAACCGAACAGCTCCAATCCCAATGGCATCACAGACGATCGCCTCAAAGCCTACGGAATTAATCCACGCAAGTTCCACAATCGCCAGAAGTATGGCAAGAAGGAGCAGTGAGGTTTCCAGGACATGCGCTATTTTTAATTATAATTATTTAATAGTTGAGTCCATCTTATGTAAATACAGATTAAAAGAATTCAAATGTTGCACAGATATGAGTTTTAAAAACATTATTTTATAGTGACCGGGCTAAGACGATGTGGATGTATCCACTGGTTGCTCTGCATCGGAGGCATCGTTGGCACTGTGGGGGTTTTCATTGTCCGTCTGCAAGGTGGAGGATCGAGTCAGCTGCAATCGTCGTTCCTGGATTCGCACACACTTGGGACATATCATGTTCTTTCTAGTCAAACAGGCGCGGTGATGAATTGAGTTACATTGATCGCATTTGATGCAACCATCGTCGAAGGGAAAGATCACCTCGTTGTTGCTGCATATTTCACATCTATAGGCTTTGGCCAGGCACATGCCGCAGGCACGGATGTGAGCGCCAAAGACCTTGAAGACACTCTGTAGGAACTCGGCCAATGCGCCGGATTCCACCTGAATGAGATCACTTAGCGAATAGAATTCATTGGACTGCGCTAAGTGGCGACGACCGCCCAATTGTTGGTCCAATAGTTTTTGCTCAACGGCCACCTTACAGGCAGCCAGATATTGTCGCATGTAGATTAAGTTTTGCCTCAATTTCTTAACAGTACAGAGCTTCTCAAGGAACACGAACAGCTTGGGATTTTCCTCCTCCAGTCGAATGAGCGGTTTGTCCAGGAACAACTGAATTTCCTGCAGACCAGTGCGTGACACACGACGAGGTGTAAAGTCCCAATTGTGTACAATTCTAGCAGGGATTAGGAAGCTATCATTCCAGTGGCACGATGGACAGTAGTAAAGACCACGATAATCACATAAGCGTGGCTCAATCCACGAGTTCTCTGCAATTAAAAAAGTTATGAATCTCTAGTTACTAAAATAAATCACATAACTTACTGAAATTCAAGAGTGTCGAGCATTCGGCACACTTATAACGTTGCTCTGAAAGTCCAATCTCTGGACATATTTCGTTGATGGGATACTGACGCTCCGAGGCCAGAACATGAGCGCATACGCGCTGTACACTGTCAATACATTTTTGATGCACCAAATAGTTGCAGTCGCTACAGATGTAGGCGGATTGGACAACCCGCCAGATAATTCCCGTACAGTAATCACAATAATAACGCTTAGCAGCTGCTTGCAACCGATTGCGTGTGCTCGGATAATGGGGCACAAAATGATGTCCCACTACGGATTTGATTGCATTCATTACCACAACATCGTCGTTGGCAATTGCCTGGGCTTCCTCCAGCTCTTGCAGCGAGTACCTCAAGTCAACCAAATGACGGACCAGCCATCGTCGCTCCTCGCTGCATTCGTCGCTTAGCAACACCAAATCACGGCTGTGGGCAATAGCTGCCTGCAGGTCCTGGATGTTGGCATCCGATGTGAAGATTAGTCTCCATTGTTCCTTTATCAGCGATGCGGGTATGGGCAACGCCTTATAGTCTGTGTGCTGTGGGGCGCTTTCCTCGGAACCAGATGTAAACGATTGCGAGTGCAGGAGGCTGGTTGCTGTTGATGCACTCTCGTTGACAAATTGTGCTACTGCGCCGGGCAAACTAGTTAGACTGTCACGCCAGGAGCTCATTTTAGGCTCTTATACCTCGACTATTTCAATTTACATATGTAGATGAATTTGCGTTTCGCCTTTGTTTTGACAATGCAACAGTGTTGTATAAGGCTGTCGGAACAGTCTGTTGCACTTACAGTTCCATGTTCTGTTAGTTAACATAACTCTTTGAGTAATTCGGTGTGACTACCACTGTTAATTGGTTCTCTCTCTAGTCGTTTCGATTGTCATGTGAATGGCATTATATAAGAAGAAGCAGTCATATTTTTTTAATAATTGCGAATTTTTGTTGGAGCGTGCGTGCAATGTTGTAATTCGTCATTTAACTAAGTATATATTGCTGGGGTTCTCAAAGCGCTATCAATTAGCCTGTAGACACTGAGAAATAGTGCGCGACAACGTGTTGGTGCTATTTTTGTGCGGGATTTTCCACTCATATTGCCGCCGACGCCGCAATGTTCAGCTGCCTTTCAATGTTAAATTTTATGTGAAAAGAAGATTATTGCAGCGCAATCAACACTAGGCCGTTATCTTGGAGTCTGAGTGCTTAATGCATTATAACGACCCCATCCGCACCTCAACGTCAATTGAATAATTGAATGGAATCTCCTTGCACATCAGTACATTTCAACAAACGTGGAATTGAATATTAATATATATTTATACTGAAATAAATTGTAGTAAAGATATACTATTAACTATAGACAGGTGAGTCCATAAACCATACTGCAGCCGACCGCATTTTTCTGCAAGCGCATGTATGAGTGTGGGTGTGTGTGTTGGTGTTAGTGAACAGCGTGTGTAGGCTGCGTCTGTGAATGCTTGTTGATATGCGGTCTGCTACTAACTTTCGATGTGCTCTTTGGTTAGATTATGTTGTGATTCTCGCTCTCTTTTTTCGAATCGTAACAACAATATTGTTAGCTATGGGCAATGGTGTTGCAGCCGCCACTACACTTCTCCTCAGCCCCATTCCTCTTCCATTCATCACTAATGCATGTATTTATAGCGCTCGTCGCAGTCCATGTGCGATGGATTTTTTCCTTCATTTTGACACTATGTATATGTTCATATATGTACATGTGTATATGTATAGACCAGTTTTATTCGATACGATTTGATTTGGTATTTTAATATAATTCACACATTTAGGGGCAACAAAAACGTTGATAAAAATAAAGTCTGTGTTGATATCTAAATAACCGTATTTTGTATATTTGTATGTCTTATCATAGATTATTATACTAATTTGGTAATATTTATGTTGTGTGGGTGTTTTAATGAAATACATGTACAGAGATACCCTACATAAACCCATACACTTACACACATATAGAATAGGTGCTTATCGGCAATGACACATATATCAACATGTGTTTTACGAACATACTTTTTTGTTTCAAGTTGTTTAGAAAATACGAAGGTACAAATTTATGATTGTTTTGTGCGCGTGTGTATGAGTTTGTATAATTGAAGAGTTCGGGTTTTATCAATTGGCAATGGTCATGGAGGTGGTGGTAGTAGTATAGGTAGCAGCTGCCGTATGCTTTATAAACAATTGGACACGCGAATCGCAGTGCGCTGAATGCAACGAACTGAATTATTCCATGACATGTGCATTTTCCCTATTTATATTTTCACATTTATCTGTTTCTGCTTTCGCCTCTCGTCTCGAGGAAGCGAAAACATTGCAAGGTGATTACCGCATGTTTTATTAATTGTAAGCCCTTCAATCCCACATTGTTTATTAGTAAACTTACATGCTGTACAGTGGGTAGCGGGCTAAAGATTATTTCGTTTACTGTACAAATTTCATTTCAAGCTAGATGTGCTTGTTTGCCTACCTGCCATCGTAATAGACAATTCCAGGTAACTGCTTCCACTTTGAACCACTGTGCAAGTATGTATGGTAGCAGCATATTAAAAACCTATAGACCATCGTAATTTACTGCTTGTTATGAGTACAGTGTCGCCAATGGACATGGGAAGGTCACCATTTGGACAGCTACAAACGGCTAAAAGGTAGATTCAAAGCTTCGGAGAACAGATGAACGTGACTGACCGGTAAAATTAGCTTGTAAATCTTTGTGAAATCCAGAATATCACATCAACTCTATTTTGTCACATGATTGGGCTGTAAGGTTTTTGTCTACAGACTGTCAAATTCATTCTCGTTGTTATTTAACCTGTCAGCGGTTTTTTCGTGTAAGTGATAACCCAAAGGTGAATCGATTCCCAAATATGGCTAATTGAACTGTGGCTGACAACGCAGACATTTTGCAAAAACTTATGTAAATATGTATGAACGTGTGTACATATTTATATAGTATATGCTTATCGCTATCGCGGCTTTGCATATGAAATTTCAGTTTTTGGAGAATGCTCAAATTGGAGATTCAACGCAAAAATAATAAATGACTCAGCAGTGAAGTTTATTGCCACCGACTACTAGATTTGAAGGGGATTCGCTTTGCTTCGTGTGCAAAATTTAGAAATTTTCGTCAGCACTACACGATGAGCGAATTGTAGATCTCTGGGAAATTTTGAGATCTTACAAACGTTTGTTATTCGTCTAAGCAAATTAGATGCTGAGTTGTGAGGAGTGTTGTTTTAGAGATAACTTTATGATAAATGATCCTCAAAGTTATAGGTTAAACTATACATCGATCAGAAACTTCATTACATGTTTTAAGACCTATATTACAAGGAAAAGGGACTGATTTGATCGCTTTTAAAAGATCGGCTCTGGAATCGTTGAAGAGGTTTCCTCTCATTAATCTACTATAGCTAAAATGATTTTTATGAACTTTTCACCTGATCAGATTAAAACTTAGTACTAGATTTGTAGAAAGTTTATTGCTTATTCATCATATCAGTCATCAGCACTCTTTTCTTAGTTCAACTTTAACATTTGAGCTATCAATTTTTATGATCAACATTTAGTATTAATATTATTGCCCGGCAAACTACTCTAAAGTGCTTTAGTGCATCACGCCCCGTTCCAAATTCGATACTATAGCTTTTAGCAGATTATCGCACGGAACTGGGCGCGTCGACGCCTTTGTAACAAAACGGACTGATCGACAAACGCGACCCACACAACACAACAACAATATAATATAATATATGTAATACATAAAAACTTGTCTATAAAACAAGCTGAAAGTAACGCGCGTTGTTCAGTTTTGTTGAGGTGGAAAGCGCGTTCGGAGCTCGTTCAACATTTTGGTGGGTGGGTGGTGCAATAATTCAGTGACTCAGTGTGTCGCGATCGCTGTAGTAAATCCTCTTGAGTTTCATTCAATCGTGTGGTATTTGCGCGCGAAACCAAAAATCAAACGTAACACTGATAAGAGCTTAATAGAAAATGCGATAAAAAAATAAAATGTGCTTTTTTTTAGCTCAGTTTCCAAGACGGATCAGAGGCCCAAGTTTAGGGACTACGGAAAACGAACTTTGATAACTTCAAATCTAAGTTGCGCACGACGAAATTTATTGTGCCATTTTTCTAAAAAAGATTAAAACCAAACCAAACGTTTGTGATATGTTCAAAAATTATAGGGGCCGTGTGCTAATATTTTGATTAATGCAACTTCGTGTGAAAATACTTGAACTGGACAAATATCAATCGAGCACTTCAACTGATTTTACTTTTTAGCAAACATGAAATCAAAGTATGCCGACTTGTAACTAAGTATAGGCTGTTTTTCGCTCAGTGTTTTCATTATGTGTGATTTCATGAAATTCATGCAAACTGAATTTAAATGAGACTTGATTACAAATACAAATAAAGACAACAAAAAAGCGATTGGCGGTCAGCACTTGACCAATTGACTCAGTTTGTCGTCTTGATTGGAAACGGCAAATTGAACAATTGCAAGAGCAACAATTCAAAAAAAAAAATACATAAATAAATAAACCAAATCAGTAACAAAATTCAAAGTAAATTATACTGTGAGAAAAGTGTTTTGAGTTGGAATTTTTGGTGATATTTTGCACAGATTCTTTGATTGATTTTTATTGCCAGATAATTAAGTTCCTTGATTGAATTTGAATTTGAGATTCCAAGGCATAAACTAAAGTCGAACTGGAAGTCACTGTCAAACTTGGCTTGGAAACAACTTGTTGTGACTGACTGTGTTAACCTTTCACCTTCAGGCGTGTACGTGTGTGTGTACTTTGTGTCCTTGCCAGTGGCAAAGTGCAATGCCAATGGCAGGTACAGCCACGCCCACTTACAGTGTGACCTTCACACGCCCAACTTTATGCAACACCACGCGAAGCACTAAAAACATAAGCAAAAACGATGACGTTTCTTATGGATTCGATTGGCGTTTATTAGGTCGATGATAACTTGGGGAAATGCGTAGGTGAAAGCCACCTCCTATTTTTTGAGCCACCCACGCGAAACACCTGCCCTCACCCTCCAACTCCCGCATTCCCCCTTTCCCCAGCTTAACTCTCTGCGTCGTAAATATTTTGGCTAAAGTTTTATCAATAATTGGTTTTGCGGAGGAGTCAGAGGAGGAGGAGCAGTTCAAGCTAATTGCCCGGTAGCAGCTCGTTCAGTGCGCAATTGCAAAATAGTTCAAATCACAAAAGCAATTTCGAGTGCGGTTTCAGGGAACATTATTCTTGTCTATTACCTTTTTTTTTGCCACGCGCCATTTGCGGTTGCAGCGGCAACTGATGACGTCGTGAGTTTGCAGTGGTCTTAACACTAACTCGAACTACTATATTCGAAAGTTTATATCCTAGTCTTGTTTACGTAAGCGGTCTTTAAGCTCCTAACGACTTTTAACAGCGCTTAAAGCCACAAATCAAGACATATTGACTTTTTGGTCTTGTGGAAGGGAGATAAAAATATGTAACATTATAATTAAGTGAAAATATATAGAATATATAATACATATGGCATAAGCTAAAGCCAGTGACAAAAGCAACATTCCAAAGTGTATATCTCTTAAGAATAATATTAACTAGCGATAAAAAGAGTGATTAATAAGGAAAATAAAATATACTTTACTTAGTAGCAAAACTTTAAAGAGGGTTGACTAATGTTGGTAAATAAATTTATCAGAGAAGTCGACAAAATTCTTTTCAAAGTTAAACGAACTGTAGCCTACAGTGCACACTAAAAGTTTACGCTCAAGCGCAAGCAGCTGTGAACCAAACTGTTATCTTAAATTTTTAAATAAAATAAAATAAAGTAAAGCGTGTGAAATAAACTACTGACTTAATTAATTGTTCATCAACTGTTTTACTACCCAGTTTGATTCACAATTAAATGGCTAAAATGCTGTAATGTTCTAATAAAGCCAATCCAATTATAAATGGTTCTACAGCTCCTACACTCATTTGAAACCCAATACGCAGCGATTATAAAACTGGTTTAGAAATCAACCGTTTCACACCTACTTTAAATTGATTGATTGACTGTTTTGAAAGCCAAAAAGAAAAACACATAATTTTTTTTTCTTTAACTTTAACTAGTTAACAAGAAATGCAACTGAAACGCACCATTTATGGGCCATCTCAAAACGGTCCGACAGAGTTGATCAAGAGCGTGTGCGAGTGTTCGAGTGCTTGAGTGTGTATGTGTTTGTGTGTGTGTAAGCCAAAAACAAAGTATGACCATATTTGGAGGCATCAAGTGGCCGTCAAACGAACTTGAACTTCCGCTAGTTATTGACGTTGTCGGTGTTACTATTGTTATTTAAGTAGTTTTGTTTTTAGTTACGCAATGTTAGTTGTAATTGTGCTAGGCCCACAGGTACAGTGTTGCCCTTTATTGGCCAATTTAGAAGCTAGACTTGGTTAATAATGTAATTGTAGGCCATTTTGTACAATTTTGGTAGATATCACGATCTTTTAAATTAAATTTATTGACCTAAAATAACAGAATATTTCTACATTTTTATTTTAAGTAGATTCAATTATATTTTTGATTTAAACCTTTTAATTTTCTAATTAAAAACTTGTTCTAAAAGGTTCAAGGCATTTCTACAATAACTATGTCAACACTAGCTTTAAATTAGCTAAAATGTCAACACTGATAGGGCTTTACTTGGCTATTTAGTCAGTCCTACACGCTTCAATGAACCCGCCAAAAGTTTGCTAATTCCGTTACGCCTTTTCGTTCCATTGCAGATCCAATAAAGCGCGAGGGAATTGATGAATGTATAATGAACGGAGTCGCACAATAAGTCACAGCAAGAGCAAACAGTTAAGGGAGAGCAGCTAAAACCAAGAGAGGAGAACAGAAGATAGAAGCTAAGCGTAGAGTAAGAGGAGAGGAACACTTAGTCGAGATGGCGCGTCACATAATGGCCGTGTGTGTGGTGTGTCTGCTGTGTGCACAACGATTGCACTGCCAGGATCACATCGCAGACATGCTGGCGACGCAGCGCAGCGAGGAGAAGCTCAATGCCCGCTTAGTTTATGGAAATCTAAGTCCCTCCAGTGAACGAACCACCGATCAAAGGCAGTTGGCCGATGAGGATGATACCCAAAATTACAGCACAAGTCCGCCCTACAGGAGACACAAACGTCATGCCGGTCATGACCATGATCATGATGCCTCGCCACATAAAACTGTCCCGCAAATTACACAGCATTTTCTGCAACAACTTATGTTGGAACAACAGCTTCTCAATGCCAGCAGCTTTCAGAATCTGCTCCTGCAACTTGGACTGCCGCAAATGATCAGCAGCAATGGCAGCGTACGTATAACTTATTTTTCACGATTTGAATTTATTGTAATACTTGATATTCTTACAGTGTGTGGAAGCTGAACGTTTGGTGCATCATGTACAGCCTCATCAGCCGGGTCATCAACACAGCGAACATGCTGCAGAGCAGCCACTGCTGCTTACCAACTGCAGCGTCTTCTCCAATAGCACCAACAGCACAAACTTAGCCTGCGCACCATTAGACATCTCTGCGGAGCTGCAGAAACCACCAACGAATTATGAAATCAGCGCTAAAGATTTGCTGCATCTGTGTCCTGTGCTCCTGCACGAACTGACAACCAGCAGCGGGGGCTGTATAGAGCCAGCAATTCTGGACGAGATTGACAACTATGAAATTGAGCAAAAGGGTGACATCTTATATGGTAATTAATTTCAAGCTAATACATTTCATTAGATTAATATTTATATTTTTTGCAGTGTGGATTTATGCCTTTATTTCTGTTTTTGCCTGTGGCATTCTGGGCCTGGTAGGTGTGGCCATTATACCGTTTATGGGATCTCGTTACTACAAGCACATTATACAGTACCTGGTCTCGCTGGCGGTGGGCACAATGACGGGAGATGCACTGCTGCATCTGCTGCCGCATGTAAGCAAAGTTTATTAACCTAAATTTTATTCGTTTGTTTTAATAAAATTGTCCATTTTAGTCACTAGCTGGACAGGATGAACAAGGCATGATCATGAAGGGTCTGGGCTGTTTGTCCGGCATCATATTCTTCTATGTCACGGAGCATGCGCTGACCATGATATCAGAGTGGCGCAAGAGTGTGGAGAAAAAGGAAACAAAGAAGCCTTCACGCGCCAAAGTCATGCGTGACCCAGACTCCTCGGTAAACAATTCGGTAGCGGGTGATAAGATGTGTAAGCAAAAGTACAGCTCATATCCGTATTGCTACGACGAGATCACAATGAACAACAAGCAGGATGTTTGGATGCATCTGCCCGACGAGGGCACATCAACAGCTGCCAATGCAGCTTCTGTTGCCGCTGCTGCTGGAGCCGGTGGCGATGCATCTTCGGGTGAATGCAGCAATCGGCGCTGTGACAATAACATGGAACATGATGGTTCTAGTGAAGCGGCCGCTCAATCTCTGCTCTCTACCTCTCACAATCACTACGCAGAGATGAACAATCATCATCACAATCATAACCATAACAATCATCAGAAGCATCAGCAGCAGCATCATCAGGATAGCAGCAATACGGTGACCACAGAACTGGATAGCAATCCAACAACAGCTAACGGTGGAAAGGATAAAAATGATCATGTGACTGTTATTTTGCGGGAACATGAATCTTCCCATCACGGGCACAGTCATCGCCATGGACACGTGCATTCGCCACCGGAAACGCTCAGCGCTGTGGCCTGGATGATTATTATGGGCGATGGATTGCATAATTTCACCGATGGCATGGCCATTGGCGCTGCATTTGCTGAGAATATTGCCGGTGGTTTCTCCACCTCGCTGGCTGTCTTCTGTCATGAGCTGCCGCACGAACTGGGCGATTTTGCTATCCTTATGAAGGCCGGCATGTCGGTTAAGTCGGCTGTTTACTATAATCTGTTAACGGGTGTGCTGAGTTTCATTGGCATGATATTTGGCATTGTATTCGGTCAATCCCAGGATGTGGCCCAATGGATGTTTGCTGTGGCAGCGGGTCTCTTCATCTACATTGCGCTGGTCGATATGGTAAGAAACAAGAAGAGTTATGTTAATAAACAGCTACAATAATAATTTTAATTTACCTTTTTAGATGCCAGAGATTTCGGCTGCTCACAAGTCGTTGGCTCAGTTTATGCTGCAAATACTCGGAATGCTAAGTGGCGTGGTCATAATGCTGCTCATAGCCTTATATGAGGGACAATTGATGAATGCATTTGGCACAAAGCCGCCCAGTGCAACGCACCATCAGCATGTGCACTAAAAGGAGTGTCCACTGTTAACAAGAACAACTAAAAAAAAACGAGTCCAGCAGAGAATCTTGTAGCGTATTATGTGTATTTTGTTTCGATAATAGGTTTTCTTTTTAATTATCTTGTATAATTTTGTAGTAGTTATGTTATATAATTTACCTCAGACCGACTCACACACACACACACACTCAATACCCACAACCACACACACACACCAAACACAACAAAGAGTCGCATTTGTTAAACAGTTTATGAAACACACTTAAACACAATTGTTAACTGCCACTGAAATTGTTGTCCGCAAATTGAATTTGTTCCTAGTTCCTGTACACCTAATTTGCGTTCATCTTGAAGCCAGTTTAACAGACACACACACACATACATTTATATTGTAAGAAACGTTCAATATGCATAAGCTATAAAGTGATTATGAATTTAATAACCATAAACAAAAACTAAAACGAAAAAAAGCAAGCGATGAATGAAAACAATAAGAAAACTTCAAACAATTAGTGAACAACAATAACAGAATTGAAACAAAACTTGCACTGATGAAAATGATATAGAATTAAGACAAGAAAAAGAAAAAATCATGCTAACATTTATGGTATAAGTCTTACATTGTATACACTAAAAATGAAATGAAAGTATAGAAAGGAAGAGTAGAAAACAATCTTACATTTACGATTTGCGATTTAATAACTTTAGTATGTATGTATGTACATGTATATAAACAATTATATACTGATAGTTTTTTTGTATTTTGTAGTAGTCTGTCACGTCAGTTTAAGAGAATAACATTCTAAAAAGAAAAAACAAAACTATATAACTAAACTCAAGACAACAAACAACTAAAAATATTGAAATCCCACGGCACGCTTTCGTATACACATTAACACAGACACTTACACACACTTTTCTTGGCAGTACTTAACACTCGATGTTAAGAATCACAAATTAACTTAATTTATTGTTATATTTATCGTAGTACGATTAATTAAGGCATGCCCATATTACCTCCTTTATTTTTGGCACCTACGTTTAATTATGATTTTTTGTAATAAACAAGGTTGAAATATATAATACACATTTGTATGTTTATTTTCGGTAACAGCAATTATTTGTTTTATTTTTATTTAAAATCCGTATCAAAATACGCACACCACTCACACGCACACCCACACAAACGCAACTAAACGTAAGTGATTGTGATTGAAATTGAGTAACTAACATTTGTAAAATGATGCGAATCTCTATCTCTCCTGGGAAATAAACACTCATCTCTTTCTCAGACCGGCTAACCCACTTAAGCTGAGCAAACTCTAAACAATACGTTTGTATCGCCCAACACTAAAAATATATATATACTTATGCTAACGAGGCAGTAAAACCAATTTAAATTAGATGTAAGCTCCACTACATACGAAACACATACTACTATGACTATATAAAAACAAAAACAATTTTTGAAAAAAATCTACTTTGGTGATATCAAGCAAAAGGCAATTGAAACGAAATAATAATATATACGAGTATAACATTAATTGTTAAGTTAATGCACTAGAGCCTGTTGAGCATAATTCATTGTGAATCACTTTATAAACAATTCAGGCTCTAGTTGACATTCTCACAAACAAATACAAATATTTTTTGCTACATTTTAGTTAGTTTTTCAACCATACAAAGTGTACACTCTTTAGAACAACAGAATAAAAGTTTCCACTTCATACAAAATTCATACAAGAAAAAAAAAAGTCTTTTATTTAAACGCGCGCCATGTTTCGCACTGTTGCAATCGATAGGTTTCGATAACAGCTGTTCGGCGGTTTATTTGTCTAATCGGGTAACTCGACAACCCTTCTTGTGTTATTGGTAGAAAAGGCCAACAATAGTGGCGTTGTCAAACTGTGAAAGATGCAAGCGACCGGGTCGAAATTACTGCTGCCAACGATTTGCAAATTTCTGGCCATATTCTGTATATTTATTACACAAAACTATGTGGAGGCCAACGTGAATCCACCTTCCTTTGGTGTGCATAGACGGTTTGAGTACAAGTACTCGTTTAAGCCTCCATATTTGGCACAAAAAGATGGCACCGTACCGTTTTGGGAATACGGGGGAAGTAAGTAAACGGGGGCAGCTCCACGTCAGTTGTTTTGGCCGTCTATAAGCCACTTGCGGCGCGTCTAATGGGTGCGAGCGAGATGGCTGGCGGCCAGCATCAACTAAAAAAAAACAACGCAACGCAACGCGAAGCAACAAAGTGTACACGCAGGCACTTTGTTTAAACATGAAATAAATGCCAAACTAAAGCTCCACCTGTTGCCGTACATTTCAGATGCCATTGCCAGTGCCGAAAGCGTACGCGTGGCGCCCTCGTTGCGTTCACAAAAGGGCGCCATCTGGACAAAATCCCAGACAAACTTTGACTGGTGGGATGTCGAGATTGTCTTCCGTGTAACGGGACGTGGCCGCATTGGCGCCGACGGTCTGGCCTTCTGGTACACCACAGAGAAGGGTGACTACAATGGCCCCGTGTTTGGTTCCTCGGATCGTTGGAACGGTCTGGCCATCATGTTTGATTCGTTCGACAACGATAACAAGCACAACAATCCATACATCAGCGCTGTGCTCAACGATGGCACCAAGCAATACGATCATGCCAACGATGGTACGACGCAGTTGCTCAGTGGTTGTCTCAGGGATTTCCGTAACAAGCCATTCCCAACCCGTGCCCGCATTGAATACTACAACAATGTGCTCACTGTGCTAATTCACAACGGAATGTCGAACAACAACGATGACTACGAGATGTGTCTACGTGCCGATGGCGTTCAATTGCCCAAAAACGGTTACTTTGGTATCTCCGCTGCCACCGGGGGTCTGGCCGATGATCACGATGTGTTCCACTTCTTGACCACGTCGCTGCATGCGGCGGGTCAAGTGCAGGACTCCCAGAAGGTCGACAACCAAGAGAAGCTGACACAGGAGTACAAGGAGTATCAGGAGAAACTGGAGAAACAAAAGCTAGAGTACAAAAAGGAACATCCCGATGAAGCGGTAAGTAGTTAACACATCGCAGTAGTTATCGCAGCTTAAGGCATAATCCACGATGACATTTAATTGTGTGATTGTGTGTGATGGACACTGTGTTATCTACACTATTTACTGATAATAAGTTGATTTAAAGTAATTTCAAATTTCTGACACTTAATTGCACAGCACAAAGACGAGGAAGAATGGGATGAGTTCTACGAGTCGGACAACCAACGCGAATTGCGTCAAATCTGGCAGGGACACAGACAAATCGAAGAACACCTGCGTGAACTGTCCCGCAAGGTGGACGAGATCATTGGTCGTCAGGAGAACACACTCTCGCTGGTCTCACGTGGCCTTGCCGCTAGCGCTGGACAACAAGCGCTGCCTCCAGCAGCAGCGGGCAGCGTGCCAGTTCAGCAAGTGCCCGTTGGCGTTGGTGTCACCAGGCAAGACGTGGATTTGCTAATCGCTAATCAGAATATATTGCTTAGCACCATACGGGAAATACGCCAACTTGCTGGCGATATCAATGTGCGTACTGATAACATACAAACGAATCAGAAGAACGCGCCCACAGCACAAATCCAATCCACTGGCTATGATGTGCAATCGCTGATCACAGAAATGCGCGATGGCATGAATCAGGTGAAGCAGGGTATTTCCCACGTCGGACAGCGGTAAGTTTACTTTAAGACTAAAGTACTTGACCTTTTAACCCATTGCTGCCTGTATGTTTTGCAGATTGGGCATGCCCCAAGGTTCAGCGCAGACAGCACCTTGTCCCACTGGCAACTGTGTGGGCGTGACGTTGTTCCTAAGCGTAACAGCCGTGCAGCTGCTGCTAGTATTTATCTACAATATATTCAAGTAAGTGAACGCAGCGAATAGGTATAAAAATAGTTATAGGTGTAAAGAAAAGGTATACATTAAGCTTTTAGGTATAAAGTTAGCTAATAAATCAATGTAAGAGGCATGTGATATATGCAAGAGCTGTGCCCTTTTGGTACACAATGTAATTATTTTTATAACTTAAAGTTAATATCACCAACTTATTTCTTTTCTTTTTACAGAAATCGCAGCGAGGCACAAGCGAAAAAGTTCTACTAATCAGTCTGCATAGTCAACCAATTGGCAACTTAAACAACTCACACACACACAACAAATACACACACTACACACACCTGACTCGGCGACAACTAAACTTAGTTGAAATGAAATACTTAAGACTTCAGCATAGTTTGCTCCACAATATTTGTATAATTGTTTTTTTAATGTAGACCTAATTTTACAAAAAACAAAAAAAGAAAGAAAAGAAAAACCGTCAGGTGTCCCCAAAATTGTACGTGACTTAAACCGTAATCAAAGTGAACAATTATTTTAAACAATGTTAGAAAAGCCACAAGACAAATTTAATGCAGTTATAGTTCTCACATGCCTTCCAAAATAGAAGAAGTTTGTAATCCCCATTTGTTTAGCCCAAGTCTAAAGTTTCGGTCTACTCTCAGATAAAAAAAAATACTGTGCATATCAGTGTGTACAGACATGAACTATAAACTCTGCATTTCACTATATAAAATGTAAACTGAGTAATGTGAAAAAGGAAAAATGAATAATGTTAATAATGATACATAATGAATTCCGTAAATATTAGCAAATAAATACTTTATGTTTTTTCGATATACGTTATAGTACGTTATTTGAGCTAGAGCGTCTGAGTCTTTAAGTTGAATTGGCTTTAAGATCTTCCAGACTTTTAAAATGTTCCAATGTTTTCCCATTTCATGTGCTGTACAAACAAAATAAGCGACACATAAAACATAGTTTTTGTTTGTATCTCAAGCTTTTGTTATTAGCTGTTTCTTCGCATAGACGTTTTATACTGAATATTATATAAAATAATTATAAATACAAAGGGAAAAAACGTGTTTTTTATATGTTCCATTCCACTCTCAATGTTTAAAATGAAAATTAAAAAAAAGTATAACAATTTATAGAAAACAAATTTGAAAATATATAAAACAATGTGTATTTTATTAATGGAGGAAGTTGGGAAAAGGGCTTTTAATTTAAATATTTTTGGGGAAGTAACGAACAAGTTTGGCTGTCCTTTCTTAAAGACTTCATTACTAAAGTGTACGCAAAGATAATATTTGCTTGTTGTAAAAATAAACTTCTATCTGAACCAGGCATAACCTTTAGATGCCCTTCTTCAAGGGTATTGGAAGTACAAAAGCAGAAATGGGTTTTCCCCTCAACAATGCGACAAAAATGGCGCCACTTTGGCGACATTGCAACCTACAGGGAGAAAGAGAGAACAAGAGGGAACGAGTGCAGATGGAGCTACAAAAGTTTGGCCATAAAATGTTACTACCATTGGTGGGTATTGTGGATAAGTTTGGGTTAAATGGTTTGGGGTACCACCAACCCAAAAAAAATGTATCCCTAACAGAAAGATAAATGGACAGAAGCCAACAGCAGTCGCGGTAAAGTTATAAATATTTTGTGCTCTGGTTTGGGTTTGGTTTTAGTTGGATGGTGGGAAGTCCGTCTATATACAGCTACCACTTATGTAAGCCCCGTTCACGTTATGTACATCGAAATGCAGACATTGCGCAGGACCAGTAGAATTTTAGTCCTCGTCCGGGGAAGTTTAATGCTCGTTAGAATTTTCTAACAGCCAATCGGCGTCATCCATACAAAATGGCTGCGATTTTCGGGGTAAAGCTTTGCAAATAAACTCAGGAACACTTAAAATCTTTAAATTGTTTAATAAAACCTGAAAAAGTTATGGGTGAACAATTAAAACATTTGAGATATGTTCAATTTTAAGACATTAATGTTAAAATTAATTAAAGAAAGATATTTTTAACTCGAATTGGTTGATTAATAATCAAATAGATTGATAGCAGATTTAAGAAAAAATATTAAATCATTAAAGTTATTAAAATTATGATAGTTAATTTAATTCGACATTCATTGAGCTACACACTAGCAATATCTATAAAACTAATTTGATTTTGGACTACTTTGATATTTATAAAATACAAATTAATAATTGAAATATTCTTCAACTACTTGTTTTCTACCAAAAATTAATAGATTAAATACTTATTTATTTACATTTTTGTCTGCTTGAGCTATTTTTTATAGAATTTTTATTGAATTAATTTACACAAATTAATTAATACAAGTTTTATTAATATTTGGCAAACTATAAATAAAACTAGTTTATCATAAATTAATCTAAAAACCAGAAAAATCATTATAATATGTAGTGCGTATTTTAAATTATTTTAGTAATGTGTTTGACATTCCAAGCACAATTTTTAAAATTTTTATAAAAGAATAATTGAATATTTTAAGAAACGAAAGTTTTTGTTAAGCTTATAATATAATATTAAACCTAGCACATAATTAAAACTAAATAAAAGTCGATTCAAAGTTTTAGTTTCATTAAATGCATGAACAATATAAAATAAATTTTACAAATAATTATATTATAAAAGTATATGTTTATTAAAAGCAATATTTTTATGTTTTTTTTTTTTAAATGATTTCACATATTTGTAGTCCTTAACTTTATATAACAAATACAAGTATGACAACCTATACAAAGTAACTCTTATTTAAAGTATCAAAATTCCTCCCCCATCGCATATTTCATAGTTTTGAAGTTTGGCTTTAATAATCCATAGAGCACAGATATTTACACATCTGCGGAATTTTTTTTTCTCCATTCACCATTCACCACAATCCATTAGTAAATGAAATTCATAAATCCCGAGCATTCAGCGACGACAATTTGCAACATTTGCCCAGCGATTTGCGAAAAAGAGGAAATAAAATCAGAATCAAAGTTATGTTACAATGTTACAGGGTGGATTGTAGTGCAGAGACCCCGAGTGAGATACTCCTCCGTATCCATATCCATATCCATATACAGCACATCCTTTGGTCGAGGCAGCGTGACAAATGTTGCGTAAACAAATGGATTACAAAGCCATGGGATAAAACTGGGAGTACTACAACCCAAAAACACGATAATGAATAATAAATTTCCATAACTGTCATACGAGTCCCAGCAGCACATCTGGATTAAAACCAGTTTGTATCAATTATTGGCAACTGGATTAAATTTGTTTAAGTCATTAGCTAATTAGTTTAAGACTAAAAGTGGCTTAATTCTGGTACTTCCTTTAATCCTGACTTGGAATAATAAATTAATTTAATAAAAGGCTAGGTAGAAAGTTTAGTATATTAAATATTTTTCGATTTAATTATTTATTTGTCTATTTTATTTATTTGAGAATTCTTTTTAGAGCCACATAACTATTTTTTAAACTCATTTGTCTTTAAAGAAATTGTTTGAAATAGAATGAAAGAACTGCATTAAAATTTTGTTTTAAGAAAAAATTAAGATATATTAAGAAATTTTGTAAAAAAAATTGTTTTTGGTCAATATATACATTTTCTAAACAAAGATATTTCTATAATAAATTTAAAGTGTTATTTAGACCACCTACTCACAAAGAGTAGAGGGGTTTATTTGGATTGTGCGTAACAGGTAGAAGCAAGCTTTTCCGACCTCATAAAGTATACACAATTTTGGTCAGCATAACAGCAGAGACGATAAACCAATACCGTATGATTACCTGGATCTCAGAGACTATAAGAGCTAGAGCCAAAATAGAAATGAATATCCATCCACTCGAAAGTTACAGCTATCCTGACCATTATACATTACGTGTATGGAATTATAACAATCATCACCAATTTTTATTCTATAGGACACATCGGTTAATGTTTTTTTATCTGAACTGATAAACTTGCATATGAATGAGTGCGGGGTAGTTTACAGTTGATTTATTATTTTAAGTCAAAATAAGTTCTCTTTTTTAGTTGCCTTTTCTTTTTGCTGATATTTTGTATTTGGTGATTGATATTTACGATTCATTATTTTTTTTGTACATCTTTTTGGTTTGATAAAACTTTATGGAAAAGTTAGAAATACAAATTTGAGCATTATTAATTACTTATTTATTCAAATTGAGTTTTGTTTTAATTTCAAATAGATACACAAACAAAGTATCCCATGACAAGAAATGATTTTCGTATGGAAACTACGTCAGATGTTTAATGTTTGTGGAAATGCTTAAGTTTCCCAAGCCATTAGCTGGCAAATGACAAAGGATTTTATCCATTAGATACAAGTGACAGTATCGCTGACTGTTGCCAATAGAGGAAAATGCTGGCAGGGGGAAAATCGAGGCACCCTTTTGTGTGATTTTTGCGAAAAACCAGAACAAAACTCCAACTCTGGATAATATTTTGCGCTTTTTGGTATGACGAATCCACATGTCAAATGGAATTCCATGTACCCTGTGCCCAGTTGCCTTCTCCCTTTTGCAGTTGCTCTTTCCCCTGCTCTCACATCCGTTTAGCGGGCAATCAAGCGTGTAGTGCAATTCAATAAGAGCAGGGAATGGAGGTTGGAGATGGTCGGAGAACTTCGTAGAGAACTTTATCAACACCCATGTCGGCATTACTTTTGTTTACAAACTTTCCGATGCCTTTTTGACAGCCCTCGGGGTGGGCTCGTATGCTCGTTGTAGTAGGATCAGAGGTCTCGCGGGGTGTGTTTTTATGCCACGGGGTTGCTTCACTGGATTTTTATTTATGAGCACTTAAATCGTAACGCAAACTAAAATTGCACATTGCACATCTACATAAATATGCAATTGCGGCCATGTGAGACTCTCTCTTTGGACAACTCACGCTGATAAATGATGGCAAACGAATAGTGGAGAGCAAGTAGCGAAAAAAAGAAGAAAATTCAAAATAAAAACGAGTACAAGCAACCCCAGAGGGAAAAGCGGTTGCGAGATGACAGCTCCTGATAATGGTGACATCAATTTGAAACTCAATTGAGCTTGAGTTGTTGTTGTTTCAGTTGTTGTTGCTGTTGTTGCTGATGTTGTTCCTACAAGTTGTTATTCCTTGATAAATGCTGTGCTATCAGCGCCGTTTATCGTTGAGACCCTTTTGACTGGGTGCGACAAGTCAGCGAATTGGAAATTGTCTCTCAATTCCCTCCTGCCCCTCCCCCTCTCTCTGCCGCCTACTACAGCCACGCCTCATGAGGCGTTGCCAGCACTTACATGTTAAATGCTTGCTTAATTACTCTGCCTGGTCAGATAAATGGCAGTCAGATACGTCAAGCTGCCATCAGATACATTTGTATCTTAAACTATTGGTATCTCAACAAACGCATCTTTTTATGCGTATCTATGGACTCGTTTTTAAGTCTCTATAGTCAATATTAGAGTGTGCGACAAATTTGAACACTTAAAAACAAGTTTTAATCCTAGATTTGAGTAAGCCGACTGCAAAAGACCCTGTAATTGGGAGTTGGGAAAAAATCAGGAAATTTCGAAACGGATGGGAAATATTTTTGTATAGCTTCTGGCATCGACAAACAGTAAAACCTCTTAGTTTTCTTCCAAGTACAGGGCACAAACTCATTTGCATGCGAGCATAAAAAATGTATTATATTGAAGACAATAAAAATGTATGAAAGCCATTAAATTGGCGTTGGGAAAAACAAGCTAACGACTACAAATTGCTGGCAGACGCACACTGCCCACCCCCACGCCCAACACCCCTTTGGGAAAAAAGGGGCGGAGGTTCACCACAATTATTATTATGATAGCTGAGCTCGATCCCAGGCACGAGAACAGGCACGAGGACAGGAACGAGGACGAATGCGCATTATGGAATGATGGGACACTTCATAACTCTAAAAATCCTAAACCCTTGACTCAACCGAAATAGACGTCTGGGTCGTAAAAGATGCAGGACTGAAAAAATAGAAAAGAAAATAAAAATAAACAAGAAGAGTAAGGAGAAGAGGAAGAGACAAACTTATGCAATGTCACTGTCGTCTGGATCACGGTCATGGAAGAGAACAATTTTAATTGATGACAATTTCATTAAAATCCACAACGTACATATTCTGGAGCAATAAAAAGTCGAGTAAACAAGCGGCTAGCAGGAGGCAGGCGGTGGAGCGCGTGGGAGGTGGTGTGCCGTGGGGGGTGTGGTCGTTTGTTCCAGCTAAAACTCCCCAAGAATCCATGATGAGCGATTTTAAGAGTGAACGAAGCGTGAAGGATGCAAAAAGTTAATCGCTCAGGCGGACGACACTCTCTCTCTCCCTCTCCCGCTCTGCCTCTCTTTCTTCTTGCTACACTTTAGATCTGGCCAGATGTGTTAATGTGTGTGCGGGGGTTTTTTTTATTGCCCAGCTTAGAGTGCCGGCCACAGAGTTCTCGTGTCGTGCTCACTCTCGTCCAAAAATTCAGTTCGCAATAAGTAAATTGCGTAAATTTATAGCTGCGTAAATTGTTTAATGACTCAACAGTCTATTTATTCGGGCCGTGGCCCATGTGCTAACATGGCCTAATGGCTGTTGAGGTCGTGCAAATTTAACTGGCAACGGGATTCGAGAAATGTGACAAGTGCGGCAAATAGAACAAGTCTAACTATAAAATTCTAAATTAATGGTTATTATTTTTTTTGGCTGACTGAATTAGATGAGAAATCAGAAAGCAGTTCAAAATCCATAGAACTCATTAAGGATTCAAAGACTAAGAAGAAAGAATAATTTTAGCTAAGAATTCATTACTCTAGTTCTGTTATAAATAAGACATATGAAATTATATTGGAAAATTAATATATAAATTAAAAATGTAAGGCAAAAATTCCCTTAAATTCAAAAAAATATTTGTACAAGATTAATTTAAGATTAAAAAGAAATAAATTAAAAAATAAATTCTTAAATTTATCTATTTTAAAAGTGTTTAAAAGTCTTTAAGTAAGTGTTTAAGGCACTGAAAACTTAAGCTTTTACGAGTTTAGTTCCAGTAAGAAATTTCTATTAGCACCTAAACTAAATTTTTGACACACAAAAAGGACTCTAGAAAGAAAGTATAAATTGTATAAATCAATTAAGCTTTATTTAGGTTAGGTTATAATAGAAAAACTTCTTCGTGCATAGCCCAATAGTGGTCCTTAGTTATCCGAGGTTAAGGCTATGGCCTAAATTCTAGAAGAATACGGGAGCGCTTCGCGAATCCTAACAGCGACGCTGGCGGTCATTTGGAGGCATCCTCTATTAAGAAGAGTGCACATAGCACCTAGCTTTAACTTAAAGTTACAAAATCTAGCGAGAAAAATATTAATATTATTATTACTTAATATTAATGAGCAAACTCTGTTGATTTAATGCCAGTTAAATTAAAATAATTTTTCTATCTATAAAAAACTTTGAATAAAAATTGCTTGATTTTTTGCCTGTATTTTGTTTTAATTTTTCAACACTAAATTTGAAATCTAATATTTTTGTGTATAATTTATTATACCTATTTCCTACATCCTCATGAATCTCTAAAGAGCTATTAAGCTTCAAGTAGACAATTGATAACTTGCATGTGTGCAATTAGATGCCAATAAATCTAAACTGGCAAAGAAGCAACAATACGAGTGAGAGAAAACCCTTAAATTTTGGTTGATAAAATGCCGAAATTATCGCAGCTATTGAAAAGATATATGGGCACAATTCGAGCACTTTTAACCCATTAGCCCACCGGAAGATCGCTCAATTAGTGCTGTTGTTGGTCAGCAGCGAATCGCAGTCCCAAGTGGGTCACTTCAAGTCCACATATATGTGAGAAAAGCCTTTTTTTTTGGGTTTGGGTTTGGGTTTGGGTTTGGTTTCGGTTTTGCTGTTGTGCCAACAAAGTGACATAAATCTTTTGTGCGCCGTCAGAAATTCAAGCGGAACCAAAGGCAGTGACGCAGCAGGTCATGAAATGCTACAGATACATAGATATATATCTCGAAGGGTTTTTGTCAGTCATAACGGAACGCATGCACGCTGTCCAGATTTATGGGCAAAGGGGCGGGTGTTTGGCTGTGTCTTCGATGGGAAAAGCATTTGAATCGGTTGCGAATTCCAAATCGGAATCAGTATCAATGCCGGATGTGCAAAACGACAGGCGTTCGATTGAAATTAATTGAATTTGCGCCCTACACAAAGCGCGACTTCAACTTGACTTGGATGGACCATGGACCATGGATTCGACTTCCTGTTTATGCTCGAGATGTTTTGCCAAGCATAAATTACGCATGTATATGATATGGGTAGAAAAGTCTCGACGTTGTCGAAAAACAGGAACATTAAATTTATTTTTATTTCAGCGAGTTGCCTTACAACAACCCCTCGATATGAAAAACAACATGAACAACAACACTAAGCGCTTAGGAAAAGTCCTTACCACCCCACCCATCCTCTACCCATCTACAAACTTGATTGTCGCACGATATGCGGTCCACTGAGTTTTTCGCCAAAGTCATGAATTTTCCTTATTTTTATTTTTATGATTTCTATTACATGTGTATTTTTGCTGGCCAAGATTTTAGTTTTTGTTTTTGGCACTGTTGCGATTGCTATCATCCATATACTTAGTTACTTCTTTTGGGGTTGGAATGTGTGTGTTTGTCTGGCTTAAAACGGCGGCCAAAAAGCACAAGCTCACGCCGGAAGTGCTGATCGGCAGGAAAGGCAGACAAATTTATCACATTTGGCTTGTGGGGGTGCGTGCAAGCGTCTTTGCAAATCATTAATCAAGGCGTTGTGTTTATTTGTGTGTGTTTGTGTCTTTTATTGCCAATTGCTGCCAAAAATTACAATTTTAAAACATCTTAAAGTTCAGCTTAAGTATCCAAATCTTAAATTTGGCGCCTACTGCCCACCTGCGCGCAGCTATGCGCACTTATCGAACTATCGCCAGCTGCGACACACGAAAAAAACATAGAATTATCGATAGGGGCACGAGCGCGTCAGTGTTGCACTGCATGTATCGATAAGCGCGACTTATTCTATCGCTCTGTTTTATTGTGTTATTTTATTTATACGTTTTTAACTATCTTCGCACCTGATTTTCTACGCAATTCTGTAAGTTTCTATTAATTAAGCTATTCCAGTGCCGCGCACAATTCATAGAATCATCAAATTAGTGTTTGGTGCATGAAAACAAAGCAAGTGCAAATTCAGCTGCAAAACTTATGGTGCCGTCGTCGTTGTTGTCATCGTTGACTTTATTGTTGTTGTTGTTGAGGCTGCTGGTGCTCCCTCTTTTGGGGTGGTCAGAGCCCCATTGTGCCCTTTTTTTTATACATTTGTTATGATGGTCACGCGAATTCTGACCCGTTTCGATGGCGCCGCCTCTTTATTTTATGCTTTAAGCGACCAGCTGGAGTTTTTCTACACTAGCTGCCAGTCGCTGTCATTGCCACCCGCATGCCGCCTTCAACAGTTTGCATGTGTGTGACGTCTCTGTGCATGTGTTTGTGTGTTTATTATTTGTTTGGCGTACGTTTTATGCTAATTGAGTGCAACTTTATTCGCTAGAAAATGGCAAAAAACCAAGGCTGCAACACGCCCTATTCTTCCCTCCAAATCGACGACGGAAGCAATAAAAGAAATATTCTGCACAGCATGTAATTCAATTAACACTAAGTGAGCCTAAGTTCCTTAACCCATTGACGACGACAAGAGTGACTCGTGACTTTAACCCTAATCACAATTATTCGTTTACTTCTGCGCATAAAGGATGTAGTAAATTTTGAGTGCATTTGGTATGTACAAACAAATCTATTTACATTTCCCGTTAGCAGCAAGTGCTTGTTAAGTTATTATACAAACGTTTATCAATTAACTTTGTTTATTTACATAGATTTGTTGAACGTGACCTAGAAAACACTGATAGATAGGGAGGAAGAGCGTCTCTTCCTACGAGATAAATCTGAAATGCACACAAATTAATAAAAAAGTAGTTTATTTAAATAAATCTGCTGCCAGAATTTTCCAAAACTTTAAGTAATAAAATCACAATCCAATTTGACAATATAGCGCGATGCTGGTAGAATTTTTACAAAGAAATCTTTCTTCAAAAATAATTTAGCTTAAATTATTAAATTCCAAACTGACGCATTGTTGTTGTTGTCCATATTGTATCAAATTTATTGTTGTTGGTTTCGATTCGTTTATCGGCTGCGTGCGACGCGAGTGTCTGATTGAAAAGCCAACGAGGAACTTTCTGAATGATTATAGCGCGCAGCTTGACGATAAGATAAGTCAATGTCTTCAGTGGTATGAATGTTTGTATTTTCTTTCACTTCACACACTATCAAAAGTCTGAAGCAACTGATTAAGTTGTTCCCGCTCGCTACCAGACGCGACTTTAGCTGACAATGCGAATTGCTTTAATTAACTGCAATGGGCAACCCTTAGTTTACTCTTCGCGGGGAATAAACAAGTTCAAATCGGAGCCCAGAGAATTGAGAGGGAGAGAGAGCGCGTGTTTAACTCCCGCTGGTTTAAAGATTTCACATTTTCAATTGTTCAAACTGTTGGAAGCAACGGGTGGCAAGAGGCAAGAGCCAAGCATTTTGTCAGTCGCTCCATCAATTGCCTAATGACTGTGTCAATAATTGAGCATAATTGAAAAACAAGGGGCGTCGTCCAGGGCGACTCATCAACTCATCATCTCATTTAGCCAAACTAAGAAACTCGTTTGTTTTGTTTTGTTCCGTTTTGTTTTGCATCTCATTTGTTTACACACTTTTTTGTCAGTACGCACATATTTACATAAATAAGTATGTATCCTACGCAAGTAGGCATGAAAATGTGCATGAAATGAAGCTCAGCTCACAAATCAATTCAATTCAATTTATTGCCATGCAACGTGTGACCAATTCTTGTTGCCTACAAATGTCTACAGTGGGTTGTAATAAGTTTACGCATGGTACGGCAAACACAATCGATTTCCAGCTAATTTTAAAGTGACTAAGACTTGGGGCTGCCGGCTTGACTCTGACTATTCATTCAACATTCATGTTCACTTCCACTTTGTCGCTTCCTCTTTTTGCGTCTTGCAATAAATTTGTAAAACAAAAGAGAAACAACAACAATTGCCCATCGCTTAAAGAAATTAGTCATCACGACATTCGTTATAGTTGTTGTTATGCACCCACTGGCATGGGTCCATCACCTTGTCTTTTACGCTCTCCTTTCTTCTCTCACTCTCGCGTTTACTCTCTCCAATGTTTGTTTTGTTTACATTTGCTTGCCATGGTGATCGAGCGGCAAAGAGAGAAATGAGCATGGCAGGTGCCGTGAGTGGCGCTCATTTCTTCTGTTACTCACTTGGAACTGCCTTGAGTTTTGGATCTCTCTCATTCTCTCGCTGAGCCGCTTGCGTTCGACGCGCTGCTGTAGGCGCGCCTCAGTTGAGTTTTAACCGTCGTCGGTGCCGATTCGTGCCGTGGCCGATATCGATAACTAAATACGAGTACATATATTTGTGTATGTTTGTGTGTGTATGTGCAATATTCAAGTTCAAATATCATAAAGCAATAAATAAATTTAAAACGCCAGAAAATTTAGCAAAAGGTATATATATAAAGAATACATACGGCGGCAGTTATCGTCGATTGCTGGCTCTAGTATTTGTATAAGTGTGTGAGTGTGTGAACACATATGCGACAGTGTGTGCTGCGAGCTTTTGCGTGTATTAGTGCGTGACATATGGCGTTATTTTAACGGATAAAAACAACAAAAAAAGCACAAATAAGCAAATTAATTGTGTAATCTCGATGTGTTGCAATCAAGCAAGTAGCAAGCAGCAGACGCCCACGCGCTTAGCGCCTGCGCAACCAGGCATTTAAAACCAAAAACAAAAGTGGCAAAAAAATACTTGAGTCCTTATTACTTTTACTTTTTATAATCTCATTTGAAGCAACACCGAAAAACTGTTTCTGGTGTGTGAGCGTGTGTGTATTTTTTGTGTGGTGCCTATCAAGTTAAAAACAACCAGAGAATTACCTCATCGCTTGGTAGCGCGCGCTGTGCTGCTGCTGCTGCTGTCGCTGACGTATCTCTCTGCCCCTGACTTTATTTTATTAGTGTTATTTTCATTCTATATTTCTTCTCTACATATGATTTATATTGGTATATGTGTGTGTGTTCGTGTTTGCGTACGTTTTGTATGCTGCGCTGCCAGCTAGTTTGCCTAGCCAGCTGCTGCTACTGTGCTGTTCTGCCTCTGCTTCTACCTCTACCTCTGTTTCCACCGTCGCCCGTTTCTGGCCCACTTACATCACTGGCTTGGTTGATCTGACCGCCTTGTGTTTCATAAAAAAAAAATGTATGTATCTTAAAGATACGTGCGACGACATTTGTTTTATTCGTAAGCTTATTTGTTTTTTTTTTGTTTTATTTTTCGTTTGTCCACTTTTTTCTTTTCGTTATTTGCATTTCAATCTGTGTGCGCTCATTTCGAGCTTTTTGACATAATCCATTAGCCAGTCAAAGTCGCTGTCGCTGTCGCCGTTGCAGTCTGCGTCGCTGTTGACGCAGCCGTTTACGTTTGTGTGTCGTTTTCCACACTTTGTTTTGTTTGATCGCATTGGCAAATTTCGCTGCGGTTTATTTAATTGTGGGCGTATTTTTTTGTGTTCCCTTATTATTTCTCTTCAAAATATCAATGGCTCGTTGATCGCATTGTTGTTCTCGTTGTTGTTGCTTTGTTTTTTTTTTTATTTTTTTGTGGTCGCCTCTTTCACAAAGCTTTTGACCTTATTTAAGAGCTTCGGTTTATGGCATGCACGCCAGCCACATAAACAAATCACATAAAGAAATCAAAGCTCATTTTCACTCCATGACATCGCTCTCCAAATTGTCGCGCTCTCCAAAAGTTGTCGGCGTGTGGGTTTTCAGCGTCTTAGACTTGAACGTGGTCGTTGTCGTTGTAAATGTAGTTGTAGTTATAGTTAGTAGTTTTAGTTGTTTTTTTTTTTGTAGTTTGCTTTTGCATCCGTTCACGCACACACAGAAAATAAATTTCATTCAGTAAAATCAAATGCAAATGACAAACTCAACTGAGATCTGTTAACTTGGCCAATTGCAAAGTTTTGTAGGCGTCGGTTTGTTGCGCCCAATTAGGGAATAAATTTTAATCGCATTTTTGCATACATTCATTAATTAAGTTGACTTGAATTTCCATTTACTTCTTTTTTGATAACACACTTAACCCAATCCTGTCCAACTGGACAGTTTCCCAAATGAGTTGTTGTCCCACAACTTTCGAATCGTATTCCGCGGCTTAAAACTTAATTTAACGATTTTAATTGACCAGAGTTTACATGCATTAAACACTAACCCATCAAAATAATTTGTTATCCCAAAAAATCCATAATTGGGTCAAGTTTTATAAATAATATAAATATTGACATTTGAAAATTTGTTTTTAATTTAAAAATAACTTTCTCAGATTTGGTAAATTTGTCAGTTGCATAAATAAAAAAAATACAAATTTTTTCCTCATGTTTTCAGTTCAATTAAAACAAATTAAGCAAGAAATTTTTAACGTTTTGAGACTTTGGAGTGTTTGTGTGTGAGTGTGCAATATCAAAATGCAATGCTCCAAATGCCCAACAACAATAAAAACAACAACAACAATGTAGACGAGGCAATAACAATTAAGTACAGAAATAACAACTGTGTGTGCTCTATTTTTTTAACGCCTCAGCATTTTCATTTGTGCAGTGCACAAACTACAACATACAAATATACATGTGTTTACATACGTGTGCATATATGTGTATTTTTTTGTATATAGATACAGCTACAGATTTCAGATACTTGTGCCGCCTTTCAAACTGCTGCCGCACACATGTTTTAGACTTTGAGAAAAAAACAACAACCCAAACACCAAATTCAAAATACGAAAACGAAATCAAAAAAAAAACAAGTAAATTGAACTAGCCAAAAATGGCACAACGTGAAGATACTACGTTTTCTGAAATACTTTTTAAATTGTTTAATTAAAAATTAAATCAAATTCTGAAAGAATGAGATATACGACTTCAATTTTTAGATACAAAAATAAGTGTAATTATTTTAAATTATCTTTAAATAAGTTGTCATTTAAGTTACCCTTTTTAGCCACTTTAAAGGGTATTAAAATAACCAAAAATACGAGTTTAATATAAGCAATAACCAGAATTAGAAGAACAGCAATTTGTGAGTTTTTCTATTGAGTTCGATGGGCTTTTGCCATAGATACTCTCGAATACACACATATACAACTTTATATATAGTTTATTGTTTTGGAATGTTTCTTAATTACGCGGAACTCAAGTGGCAACTGGAGGTGGAGGTGACTGCAGGAGAATAAGAAACAGAAACAAACCAAAAAAAAAAACAAATCAGATAGAAAAACATTTGAAACCAAAGCAAAATTGAAGCGAGTGGGCGAGCGACCTCATTGGAATTTCAAACATTTCCATTTCCCTTTTTGACTTCCATTCCATAATCCAACTCTACATATCCCCAAGTCTCCAGTCGTCAAGATTCTTCACTAACCATTTTGCACACTCAGTCGCTTAGTCATCGAGTGCTAAAAGCAGAAGGAATCTCTTTTAATTCTTTCCATTTTTGCGAACTTTTGCTTTTCGCTGCCTGATAAGGATTATTATTATAATTGTTTATTATACTATAGTTTATGCATTTTATGACTGTGTGAGTATTTATATCTATATATAGATAATGATCGTCGCAGGCTCGGAGTTGACGCCTTCTTGGGCAAGAATTCCGAATGAATAAAAAGATTTATGCAAAATGAGTATCTTTTTTTTTTGCTGTGCATTTTATTTACTCACAATTACTCACTCATATATATGTATATAGTTATTTATATTTATTCTGTTTATCGCCTGTTAGCGGAGGTTTACTCTGTCCTTCCTCACACCGTGTAAATCGTTAAACCTTTGCTTTATTACGTCACTCATTGGGCTAATCAGATATTTAGATAGCATAACAGACGCTACATTCCATTCCCTCGTCTGTCCGACTATCTGTCTGTCAATTCGCGTATTTATTGCAATTTCAGTGCACAGTGGGCGGTTTGTAAAATTTGCCAGAAATTTGATACATCACAAATGTTTGGACTTTGCATTTTATCAAATGTTGGGATTATGCAGCTGTTTCTGTTTGTGTTACATTGATTTAGCAGGAAGTAATCAAACTCTAAGATTCTGTTTGTTCATTTTAAATTAAAACTTTTCTTAGCTTGTCACACAGGAAGCAGATGGAAATTTTAATTTAAAGTTTAACACAAAAGCGAACAATAAAGAAAATAAGGTATGATTAAACACATATTTAAAATACTGTACAATTTTCATAAATATTTACTAGAGCTTTGGGAGCTATAGATTTCTTAGGTCTATATTATCATTGAAAAACCCCTTCTCAAGCTACAACTTTTCTATTAAACTAACAACTAAATTACTTGATAACTTAAATACATGTTATCGTAATCAGATTCTTAGTTAATTGTGTTTCAAGTTCAATCCTAATCAAATTAAGCTCTAGTCAAGTTTCCCTTTAACAACTGATGGAGTGTTTTTTTTTTTTTGCTAAATGGTGGCCCTACCCAACTGCACCCTACGGAATCTTGATTCATTCCCCTAAATGGGTTGATGTGCTCCTCGAATGCTTAGCGTGTTTCAGGGCAGTTATCGCTAGGTTTTCTCGCCCGGCCTTGATTGGAATGAAGTACAGCTGTTAATCAATGAACGACTTTGTCAGTTCAAGTAGTGAGAAAGGAAGGGAGACAGAGAAAGACGGAGAGAGATAGTGTCTTTATATTGAAAGTATTTTGTATTTTATGTCATACTTTATTTATTTTATGAATGCAATTCAAGTAAAGGCTGAGAACACATTTTGTCGCCAAGCTGTTAAATTAATCAATTATTAATCAAAAGTTTGGTTAACAGAAATTGAGGCTTCTCGATTTAATTTTGTTTTCAAAACATCGATTTATCGATGAAATCATCGATGTTTTTCCCAGCTCTAATTTGAGTGCTCTGCGCGACTACGCAAATCACATGCTAAAGTCAACGAGGCAACGGGAGCCGCCCAAGAGAGTTATATATAAAACAAGTACATATGTATATGTGACATGAGTGTGTGTGTGTATTTTGTCTCTTTTGGCACTCACTTGTGCGAAAATCCATTGGAGCCCGACTGGCGGGAGCCTAATTTTTTTTCTACTCTCACATCTGACGACGAATGAGAAGACGAAGGAGTGGAGGTAACAAGAAGACAAGTAGGAAGAGGGTGGGGGTAAAAGAAAGGGGAGGAGAAAGAGCAACTAAAGTGCTCGGAGTGAAGAAGCTTGGCAGCCAATCATAAAATTGCTTTGGCAAATAACTCGCCAGCATTTTCCATGGCCATGGGAAATGTTTGCACAATTTCCAAGTATTTATATTCAAATACAATTCAGGTTTAAAAGGATTTAAAGAATGCTATAAAGGAGTTATTAATTGGGTGGGAATATGATTCATTAAATTTTATATAATTATTGTGAACTTGATTTAAAAAACTGCTGCTTATTACTTTAAAACTTCAATACAAATTTGTAATATTATAAAGTAATCCAAATTAGTCTCAAAAGTCTTGTGTTTAAAGTGTTTAAGCTGCTTTACACTATATTTTCCCATATTATCTTAAGTCTTCAATTGAATTAAATATTTAAAAACATATAATTATTTTTCAAATTAAATTAACTCCTTAATTACCTAATAACCGTGGGAAACTATCAAAGTATTCATATACTTATCTATAAAATCATTGGACTGAGCTAATTAAAGATAATCAGTTGTGGAGAGATAAAGGATTAACACACACTTGACACACTCCCATTCAATGGGGTTTAATTAGCCAACTGATGTCTATCTGTTGTCATAATTTGTCCACATTATGTTGCCAACCACCTTGCTGCAGGCTAATTGAAAATTACAAGCCACTCAACCACATACACACACACGCACGCACAGTCACACACACCCACTGAATAAAGCACTTTTCCCCTTTTGGAAAACGTCATTCGATTTGATTTGTTTGTTTGCGTATTTTCATTTTCCTTCTTCTTCTTCTTCTTCTTCAGCTTTTTGTTTGTTATTTATTTATTGTGTATTTTGTTACTTTTAATGCATCTTTTATCTGGATTTTGCCATCAATAAGCCAAAGCAAAGCCAATGGATGCTCATTGTTGACGCTGTTCCGGGCCTCTGATACTGATACAAAATTGTGCCCCATTGTGTGTGTGGCAGAGTCAGACAAGAGAGTTGCCCGAGTGACGACAGCGATAACAACAACAACAACAACAAACGACGATGTCTTGTTTACTCAAATTACTGCTGGGGTTATCGGTGGTTTCATCCAAAGTGCCATTCCCATGCCCCATGGACCCTGCACTAAGCCAAAGTTCGACTGGGCCCTGTTAGTCTAGTTGACCCGACCCGCAGCTGGGTGGGCTAACACTCTGTCTCGCTCTACTCTAATGTTCTCCATCTCTTTCTCAACTTGTGCGTTTATTTACTTAAGCAGTTTATTTGTTTATCTCTCTGTTCTACTTTTTTCAACTTTCCTTTACAATTTGCATTTCAAAATTCCAGCGAAATCTTATTTTCCAATTGTAAACTCTCGATCAGCTGCAGATCGAGAGTTGATTGAACTGTAAATGGAGAATATAGTACAACTATATACTGGTAATCTAAGTACTATATGTTCGTTGTATAACTGTAATCGCAGCACTGCGATAAGGCGAGTTTTTCTTTTTGTGAGGAATGTGAAAAAGAAAACGTGATTCTATGTTCAAAGATATGATATATTGTGCTCTATGAATAACTACTGTACACTGACACACTTTTAGCTAACAGTAAAAATATTTATAAAGAAATAGTTAAACATGCTTAAGATTAATTGTTTTTAAGAGCGGGAGAAGGGGAGAAGTTGGAAACTGAGTCATATTTATTTTATAAGAAATTAGAAGTGCTTTCAAAAACGTTTTTTATTAAGTACCTTTAAATGTTTTTTAAAGTTTCTATTCAATTGAATTTCAACCCAAACAATTTGTTGTCTAACATTGCTTAGATTTAGCCACATTATGACACATTTTGGCTAATGTTTTTTGACATAGAATAAAAAAATTAAATTGAAAAAAAAGACAGCATTCACTCATTGCCCTGTAATTTCCGCTGACATCAATTGAGGCATTTAAACGCAACGAATCATCAACGTGTACATCATTGAGGCGCAACTAATAAACTACGGCGGAGACGCTGTACGGACCATCTGGTCTGTTTTGGGACCTCTAAACTGCACAACAAAATGAAATATCTAAAAATTGTGCGATGACTCATTCGCGTAAAAATCAAATTAAATACAAAACAGCCCCTCGTCCCGCCCCTCCCTCCGGCAGCCCCTTTTTAGCCCCAAAAACAAAGCGAAGCGAGCGTTGTCTGACGTGCTATATAATCAACATATTCGTATATAATTTGAGGGCGTTGAGATCTCGAGATCGCTGCTCGGGTCTTACACATAGATCGACTAAAAGTTTTCATCGTCTGTTACACCTTTTGCTCTTCTTTTCTGCTTATTTGCCGGTGTTTTTAGTAGTTTTTGATCTGACTCCCGCGACTTTGTTCTATTTTCAAACTGCCGTGAAAAATTGTGACAGTGGTGGGCGAGGCGGGGGCTGTAGGCATTTGGAGCTGTTTTTCTTCAATAGCTTTACCCTACGTTTCGTTTTTGGAAAATCCATTTGGATTTCTCTCTGCTACTCTTCGAATTATGCTTTGTTTACCTTGAAAATTCTACTCGACTTTTGTTTATTTTTAGTATATGTTTATCGAATATATGTATCTATGTAGCTTTATCTATATCGTATATGCATATTGTATTTTATGCGCTGCGTTTTGTTTTCGGTTTAATTAAAATCTCTGGGGTTTTAATCGCCAGCCAAACTTTTGCTCTCTGTCAATTTTTCAACATATTTGACATTGTGTTTTGTGAATTTTTTGGGTTTTTTTATGGTGTGTTTTTTGTGTTTTCTACTTTTTGTGATTAATCGCATTGTGGGTGATTTATTCTATATACTAGACAGCTTTTATTTATAGAAGCAGTACTTGTATATGCTTAGTATATAAATTTTTTACAAAAAAATTATTTTAGAGCTTTAAATTCAAGTTAAATAAACGCAATTTAGGAAATAGGCTTAGCAGATCGTCAACTAAACATTTTAAAATTAATTTCTTGTTTCTTTTTAATTTTTTAAGCGTGATAAAGCCAACTAAAAAGTTTTATTATCTTCTTCTTTGGTCCACAATAAAAATACCTCGAGCTAATAGGATTAATCTTCTCAAACTCTCGAATCAAAAAATACCTCTTTGCCCAAATCTTTAATAATCAAAGCTGCTTAAAAGCTCTTAACTCGTCTTAAATTACGAATTTTTGTAACGTAATTCCTGAGTTATTAAGCTCAATGTTCTAAAATATAGCTAGTTTGAAACTAAGCACTAAATCAACATAATTCAGCCTACTTTGTTATAGAAATTTTAATAAAACATGTCTATAAAGTAAAATTCTTTGAACAATTATAAAAAGCAGCTTAAAGCTCTCAGTTACGCTTTGAAGTGAGCTTTTGTTCTTGTCAATCAGCAAGTCAACAATTTAGATACTTTGGTGGTACCCTGCCCACGGATCGTACGTGCTCCCAGAGTGCCTAGACAGACGACGGCGACAATTGTGCCGATGATTGTGAGAATCGTGCCAAGGTCTCAGATTGTATTCGCTTTAACTACGTGCCGTTATCGGGCCATAACTACACAACTGCAACAATCGGCCTACAATCAACGTGGCCAAATTGTGGACCAGCTGAACAACTTGTCAAGAGCTCATAGTGTTCATAGTGCTCCAATAAACGATGCCACCTTCGCCGCCCACGCGCAATAAACTCTTTCGCTTGCCGGTGGTCGTTGCATGCCACAGATCGCAGCGCCCACGCGACCACTAAACAAAAGTGTTCGAGGGCTGCACTTAATGCACCTGCTATACATATTTTGTAGTTATTTGTTAGCAAACTTGTTAATGTCGCAGCCGCATTCTTAGCCAGCTGCAGCAGCTTCTTTTTGGCCAGGCCAAGATTGTCTACGGCCTCGGCCTATTTTTGCGTGTTACACGCTTTTGTTCAGCTTTTGACCATTTGGGTGTTGATTGATTTTCTTCTTTTTGTTTTTCTTTAATTTTTTTTTTTATAAACAAAACTTGCATGCGGATTGTGCGCTAATGGAAAAGTCTGGTGCAACATTCCAGAGCTTGAACATCCATCGACTTTATGTCTATATATGCTGCTGTCTTCTTGGTGGCAATAACCACAATGCCAACCAATTGCCATATATGTGCATTCAGCATTGGATTCTTCTATCCAGACATCATCTTCGTCGTCGTCTTCTTCATCTTCTGCTTGTTTTCATTGCTTTTTGCTAATATGGAAAATGAAAACAGGAAAAATGCGTTGAGTTGAGTTTTCCAAGTGCCACCAAGTGTTTGCCGTTGGAAATTGCTGTGAATGTTGAAAGATTTTTATTACAAAACAAGTACTCAACTTATACTCACTTTTATTTACAGATTTCTTAAACAAATACTTAAACAACAACCGCAACTACAAGAAGCAGAGGAACCACAACAACAACAACGAATTCAACACAAACAACGACAACAATCAGCACGAAAACTTTCTAAAAAACCATTAATAATTTAAATACTAAAATCAACCGAATTGCAACTGATTCACTAACAAAACTGGCGCTGATTTTCGGCTACTGCGAATTGAGGTGAGTGAAAATTGCATAAATTTCCCAGTTTGGAAAATTTATTCAAATGATTCAATCAATAAATAGTTTATAATAAAATTCTTTGCTAATGACTGCATTTTATTTATGGACTACTATAAAAATCTGGAGAACGGAAAGTTATTTGAAAATTTTACGATTTTCCACAAATGTTTATTTCTAATTGGGTTGTTAAGCTACCTTAAAAGTGGTTTTATTAACTGATGACTAACTGCCGTATACTCTAGAGTAGGAGTTAGCAAGGTATTTGGGTTTTATGAGGGAGTTTATAAAAGAATTTATGCTTTTGGGTTGCGGTAATGGTCAGTTCATTATGTATAGTTTAATGGTATTAAACATTTAAATTTTTTAAATGTTTTGCTATCTTTATATATGCATCTAACTACTTAATAATATTCTATTATATTTTCAACTCCTCTACACTCTTCAGACATTTCCACACATTGTTTCCTGCTTTACATTTCTGAGCACTTCAATTCCTCAATAAGTCGCGAAACCGCATCCAATTTTCCTATAGAATTTATTATAATTTCTTTGACCATTTTGTGTCAAGTGGATTTTCAGAATTAATCATAAATTTGTATGCTTAAAATACTTTTTTATTGTTTACATTGACCTTATGTAGGCTATATCTGTAGCTGTTTCTGTAGTAGTAGCTGTATCTGTAGCCCCTTTAGTTACCGAGAGGATTCGTAATTTTGATGCCTTTGCCTCTGGCTATTTATACGACTTTGACGATAATTTTTTCTTCCTCTGGTCGCCAAGACAAATAAAAATTGTTGGGAATTACATAAAAAGGCTCCACATTGGCGCAGCCTCATGACATTTTGTTATTCCCTTTCTACCGCAAACACTAAACAGAAACGGGAGCAGGAGCAGGAGCAGCCGAAGGAATAGAAGCAAGAAAAGCAATCAGAAACTAGTGATTTTAGTTGCCGAAATGCTCGACTAAGAACTACTTGTGACACTGCTGCTGCTTTGTAGTTAAGTTAAGACTAATTTAGTCGGGTATACACTGCCTTACATTGAAGTGTAGGGTATCAAAAATTTTACTTTATGCTGACTGTGTGGAAAAGCGAGACAAGCAAATTGTAAACTGTGCAGATTCCTTGAGCGCAGGACTCCTACGCACACGCGCCAACCAACCCACACACACACAAACACACTCGCACACACACTTTATGTGGCCAGACAAAATGGAGGCAGTGGCGCCAGAACGTCGCGCCAGTTGTGCTTTTTTTCCGTCTTTCATGGCGACTGCGATGAAAGTTTGCTTTAGTTTTCACGATGGTGTCTACTTTTAGGAGCAGGCAGGCAACACACCGCGTATACTTAATCTTGAAGCTACAATTAATCAGTTTTCACGCTGGCTAATTAAAACATTGCTGCGATCTCCCGCAGCAGCCAAAAAATTAAGAAAAAAATCTACAGAGATTTGAGTAAAGTTTTTGTTAACTTTATTTATATTTTTGGTTGGGGCATAAACAACAGCAAGTCACTTGCTCAATTTATACAACTTAGCAGCGACAACAACAACTGAAGTTGTTGTACATAAGGCAGAGCGTAGCAGCGCAGCCATTGGTGGTCATGGAACACCCATTGGGTGGCACAGTTGGTGGTGGATTGCCCAAAAAAAAAGGAAATAGTAAAAGAATAAAGTGCTGTGCACCCTCTACACCCTGTGCTGCCCCCTACCACCTTAACATGCCATGTTTCTGATCTGTTGTTGCCACACGCTCTGCCTCGCTGCATCCTTTTCGCACACAGCAGCAGCAGCGACTTCTTGCGGCATGGAGCATGCGCGCACAGCATCCAGCTTGTGGCAGGGTGACGCTTGTGGCATTTGTGACGCCAACTTGATTTTCATAATGCTTACGACTTGTGGCATGAATGATGTTTTCATCAGAAGCGCACGATGTGTCGCCGGCGTAGCACATCATTCTAGGCCTAGCCTCCGATCGGGCAGGACACGCCAGCGCTGACATCATCATCGAAACTTTTCCAAAAAAAAATTTAAATAAAATATAAAAAAGAAAATAAGAAAAGCAAATTCAAGTTCAAGTGTTTCTTCACCGTTTTGTGCCTTGTGTTCAAGAAGTTGTTAAGTTTTTCCATCGCTCATTCGTTCAGTTTATAGTTGAGAGTAGTTTAAAAAGTGCCTTAAAATAACTCATTATTATACGATTTATCGCGTCTTTTATTTGCTAACGTTATCGTCGTGTGCCTTAAATATAAAACTTGCCTTTTAACCGCACATTTAGTAGAACTAAGTAGTAGTTAGTAGGAGCCTTAGGCTCAGCCAATAATTTGCCTTAAAAAACAGCTCGAGTTGAGATTTGTTAATCTCTCTCAATATTAAAATTATATAGTATATATAGTACGTGTTTTTATCGATATACCCGTATACAATACATGTTTTTAGCATTTAGACGCACATTTTAAAATGTTGTTTGTTAATTGAGATAAAATTCGTTGCGTATTCGCGTTTTTTCGAAATACTTTTAAATCGAGATTAGTAGTTCTTCTATATAATCAGATAAGCAAAAGTTTGTTAGTGTATTCTTTAACGGTTTTTTGATTACCAATTTCGGTTCCGTACAATTTTTGTTGTACAAATATAAACGGGCAGGACGCGTTCCGTGCCGCAGTTTCACAACAACACCACAAACGTGCCTCAGCTCGGCGTGCAGTCGCCAAAAGTTGCCTCTTGCCTCTCACGCGTTTGGCTTCCGATCGTCGCGTGCTGCCGTCGTAGTCAACGATTTTTAAAATCCCTTCACCCCGTACGCCTTCAAAGACAACGTCACAACACAAAAACTACACTTTTTAAAAACAACACACACACGAAACACTTTAAACACGCAACACCCGCTCCGAGTGTGCCTTTATACGCCTAAGTTACAAGTCCTAAGATAAAAGTCATGTGCCTTTCAAAAAACTTCTGAAACACACACACAAAAATAACCAAAAAACCGAAAAAAAATATTAAAAGTAATCTTAAATACAATACTTCGATGTGTCATAAAAAGTGTACAAAGAGTAAGTAAAAAGTCAAAGCAATATCTTTAAATTATAAAGTAAATCTGAAGTCTTATATTCTTAAAGTTTTTTTTCTTAGTATTTTTGTTTGATAAAAGTTATTCTGTGAACATATTTAGTAAGAAATTCCATCAATTTTTAGAACTTTTTAATAATTTATGGTAAAATGTTCAAGAAAATCAGCATGATTAATTTGCAAAATTTAAAGAATAATGAATTAGTATTTCAGTACCAGCACAATCGGTATTTTATTAATTGTTCTTCATTAAAAAAATCCATTCAATCATTTTTTAAAGAAAGTTTTTAAATGGCAACCGTGTTGTATAACTTAATTTTCATACTTTCCCAAATTATGAAAATTGCACGAAGTTTAGTTCAGCAGGAAAATGCATTCACTTAGCATCCAAAGACACACACATACAGATAAGCACTATACATGTGTGTGTTGGAGGAACTGAGAGAGTCAATTAATTAGTTAGACCCATAGGAAACTTTGCTGGCCGTAAATTACTTCCATTAGCAGCACAGTGTGACTTCCGACCGAAAAGTGGTTGCCAATTAGTGAGAACTCGTGCCGCTCCAGCATCAGCAACTACATCTACAGGGCTTGTAGTTGGAGTATTGCAATTTGCATTGGGACAGAAGCGGTTGGTGTAGGAGGTGTAACTACATTTTCATTCAGTACTAAAGCTCACATATATTTTTATGTATTTTGTGTATTTAATTGGCCATTATTTGATGGCCATGTTGAAAGCCGACAGCATCATCAATTGAAACCTTAGGCAGCTAAAGCTACAGCAGCAGCTGTAATGCAATACGTTGATGTCGACCCATGTGGATCCATTGTGGCTTCCACGTACAGCTTAAATCAGCCTCATTCATTTATTTCTATTTGCTTATTCTATGCTCTTCATTCATTGAAACTGTTTGGCTTTGCTCTTTATGGGAAATCCATCTATATTGCTCTGTCACATACAACAGCCCATTTCTCTGTTTATTTTGAGGTTATGTTTTCGGGGGGAGACTTTCAGTTAATTGAATTAATGGAGAATATTGAATTACATGGAAAAATGTGTAGCGGAAAATGGCAAACAAGTGAAATTCTTTTAATGACACTAAAAATTGGTTGGCTACTTTAGTTGTCATACTTCTTAATTATAAATCGCTTAAATAATTTACTTTTAACACTTTCTTTTACCACACAAAGTGACGTGGTAAACCTCAAAGGCGCTGCGCAGCTTGCTGCCTGCGTTATCGAGATTTTTTAACACAGGAGCGCAGTCGAGGGTTTGCCGCGCAGTCCAAATTAAAACTCTGATCAGATTACGTCCCTGTGCTCGCTGCCGACGCGCTGCTGTTTACCGTTTTGCGGCTTAAGCTGCGCAAAACGTTGTCACTTTGCCGGCTGGCGCCATTCAGGCGAAGTCGCCGTTGCCGGGCGTGTAAACTCTCCAACTGGTCAAAGAGCGAAAGAGAGCGAGCGCAAGAGAACGTAAATGTCTACACTAGCGCTGGGGTTGAAGCAGCAGCTTCTCTTTCTGTTATGTAGCATGGCTGCACCCTTTGAGTAAACTTTCTTAAGCAGCGCGCAGGCGGCAGCAGCGGCGCTCTCACTGTCTCTTGTGCTTTCTCTCGCTCTTCGTTGTATGCTCCCGGTGAGTGTTTGTGTCTGTGTCACCCTAGCAAACAGCGGCCGTAGGCAGACAGGAAAAAATGCTATTAACATTGCCGTTGCGACGTCGGCAGCGTTAGCGACAGCGCTGTTAGCAGCGTCGCAGCATCCCTTAGGCTGGTCCAATTTTAAGGTAACCTCTTTCAGTTACGTGCCTGATTCGGTGACCAGCGGACGTGCCGAGGACTTAAATCATAAAACAAGCAGTGCCTAATAATTCCGCTTAGCGTCGTTGTCTTCGCCTCTTCTAATCAAGCCGCCATATGGAGCAGCAGTCGGTGTTCTGCCAAATGACAAAAAGTAAATTTAAACAGTGCTTTCATGTGTGTGTGGGCGTGTATGTGTGTGTTTTAGTGCTTCGTTCTTTTCGCTTATGACTGTCAGTTTTTGCCGGAAACTTCAAGTGTTTCCGGATGCTTCGCATAAGCGGTGAAAAAGAGGCAAAAAAAAAGCAAAACATAAGCTGTGCGTGCAAATTATCGATTTTTACATGAGAAAATAATGCTAAAGTGTTGCAAGTTTGGGGGTAAAGACTGACACACTTTGCCTGCGCCCGACCCCTGTCTGCCGCTACAGGACGACAGAAAATCAATTACAGCATGGCCACAAAGGGCAAAGAGAGGGATAGGGAGAGAGAGTGAGAGCAGCGAGGCATTAACTGAATTTAGCTAAAAATCCAGGCATTAATGTCGCATAAAATGGCGCAGCTAGAGAAACACAACAACAACGAAAGCAGAAACAGCAGCAGAAGAAGAGCAACAACAATAATCGAAGTCAATGCTGACAGCGGCGTTGGCGTTAGCGTCGCTGCTTGGCATAATGACAAGAGCGATTGAGTGGTGAAGGGAGAGGGGAGAGCGGGGGAGAAGTCACCCCAAGCTACAATGGCCTGGCTTTGATTTCGAAACTGAAGTGCCCCCTTGGTGTATGCTTGTGTAAGTGTGTAAGCGTGTGTGTATGTGTGTGTGTATAGAAGATTTTCATCATGAACAGAGCAACTTTGTCGGTTGTCTGGTTTTTGGGTGGTGGCTATTGCCCCCGGTCTGCCCTGATGCGGCTATCTCTTTTGGCTTCGGGGGTGGTTTTGGGTACTACTTTTGGTTTTGGGCTTTGGTCTTTGTGTTTTGGGTCTGTGCTATTTATAACACTTGAACGGCCATTTATTTCATGTTTATAACGCCTGTTCTCAACGATTCTCTCTCTCTCTTTGCAGTGCCTTTTAGAATTTCTACACGTAATACACTAAGTTTAAGCAAACGATTAGGACTAGAAGGACTAAGTGCTGGGCTTAGACCGAGACGAGGACGACACAAGCAAAATGTCCACATTGTCGCTGCGCATACAGCTGGAAGGCGGTCGAGTTACCAAGACCATACAATTCCAACCAAATACGACAGTCTTCGATGCCTGCAAAATCATACGCGATAAATTTGCCGAAGCGGTGCAAGGACAACGTAAGTAATCCACTTAAAAAACCATTTTTCTTTATTGGTTAAAATATTTTTTCCGTTTTTTACAGCCAGCGAATATGGACTCTTCATTTCGGATGAGCAGAATCAGCAAGGCGTCTGGCTGGAAGCAGGACGCACTCTGGGCTACTATATCCTGCATAATCAAGATACGGTCGAGTATCGACGCAAGCTGCGTACTCTGCGTGTTCGCATGTTGGATGGCGCTGTAAAGACCATTCTGGTTGATGATTCGCAGCCCGTTTCCCAGCTGATGGTGGTCATCTGCACCAAGATTGGCATTACCAATCACGAGGAGTACGGCTTGGTCCGTGAGGATAATGAGGCCCAGAATGAAAACTTGCCCGATAATAAGTTCGGTACGCTCACCTTGAAGCGCAAGTTTACGGAAAAGGATCGCGATGCGAAAATGGAAAGTTTGCGCAAGAAACTGAAGACCGATGATGAGAGTAAGTTAATTATGGCGCCCTCTAGCGAAATATTGTTTTAATCATTGTTTTTGTTTATTTCTGTAGTGAATTGGGTCGATGTGGGTCGCACGCTGCGCGAACAGGGCATTGATGAGTCGGAAACGGTTCTCTTGCGTCGTCGTTTCTTCTTTTCGGATCAGAACATTGATTCTCGGGATCCAGTGCAACTGAATTTGCTGTATGTGCAGGCCAGGGATGCCATCTTAGATGGCACACATCCCGTTACGCAGGATAAGGGTGAGTTTTATTACTTCGATATGGGTTTGTAATCCTGTTAACAATATTTTTGTACTTCTTTGCAGCTTGCGAATTCGCTGGCATTCAGGTGCACATACAATTCGGACCGCATAACGAGGTTAAGCACAAGCCCGGATTTCTAGAGTAAGTTTAGAAACTTCAAACATCCCCAAAGGGCAACATTATTGATATCTTCTTTCTTTCATAGTTTAAAGGACTTTCTGCCTCAATCGTACGTACGTGTCAAGAGCATTGAGAAGAAAGTCTTTGCCGAGCACAGACGTCATGCGGATTTATCCGAAATCGATGCCAAAGTTCTGTACACCAAGACAGCTCGGGAATTGCCCACATATGGCGTTACCTTCTTCCTGGTCAAGGAGAAGATGAATGGCAAGAATAAACTTGTGCCACGTCTCTTGGGCGTTACCAAAGACTCTGTGCTTCGTCTGGATGAGCGCACTAAGGAGATTCTCGTTTCATGGCCACTGACCACAGTGCGTCGTTGGGGCGCTTCTCCGAATACATTCACCCTGGACTTTGGTGACTATGCGAACCAATATTACTCGGTTCAGACCACGGAGGCTGAACAGATTGTACAGCTTATTGCTGGCTATATCGACATTATATTGAAGAAGAAACGAACCAAGGATCACTTTGGTATCGAGGGTGATGAGGGATCTACCATGGTGGAGGAATCCGTTGCGCCATCCAAGTGAGTTCACTAAAGAATTCTATTATTAGTTATGATAATAATTATTTTTCTTATGTCTTTTAAGGGCCACCTTCTTGCAGCACGAAACGAATCGTGTGGAGAAGCTCAACTTGGAGAGTCTGGCGCATCCTGGAATTATGCGGCCCTATGACGGTAAGTCTTTGAGTTACTTTTCTAAACTATTTGCACTTAAGCTTCAGCTTTTTATTGTTTACAATTTTAAGTTTAATTAGAAAAATGCTATAAATTTGAAAATATTGAGGAATATTTTATAAAGGAGTTGAAAAAGTTTCCTAAAATATTTCTACTTTGCTTTGATTATGATTTCGATTTCTTATTTCGATCCTTTTTCTCTCTGTGTATGTGTATATGTATGTTGTATAGGTGAGCGCACCTTTACCCAGAACGAGGTACAGACCGTGCAGTATGGCGCTTTTGTCGGTCAGGTTAATCATGCGCATCAACCGCCCACGGTAAGTAAACCACGCCCTCTAACCCAACTCCAATCACAACATTATACAAATTTCATTTCATGCGATTTTTATCTAATTTGCCATTTGCACCATAACCTCAAACTTCAACTATACATAACCTCACTTAAACTAACTCTAAGAAATTCTTCTTCAAATTTGAACATGCTGCTCACAAAACAAAAAATAACTATAGAAAACGGTCATGCCAAGTTTCACAAAGTATGTTTGAATAACGGAATGCATTAAGTGATTATATTAACACACAATATCTTCTGGAATCCCCAATTTTAGACTAAGGAAGTACGCATTAGTTCTGTGAATCTAACGGAGCCGCAACGTGCTCTAATTGGCTATATATCAGCTGGCCAGGATGTCTTGATACGCGCTGACGAAGAGCTGCGCACTAAGGTGAGTTAAGACTTTAAGAAGAAGTCTTTATCAGTGTAATTAACCCTCTTTCTTCTCCTCCTGATCAGGCACCCATTCAGGAGCTCGGCAGCGATATGCGCTCCATCGAGTGGCGCGAGAACACGTTGGACACTTCGAAGCAGGCGGTGAGCTCTCATGTGGCCACAATGAGCGCGGCTACAGCACAGATTATCACCGCATCGCAGCCCGATGAAGTGGATACGGAAGCCATCTCAGCGTCTGTATCGCAAATTGCACAAACCATACCGGAGGTAACCAAGGAGGTGCGTCTGATTGCCGCTCTCATGGAGAACGATTCGAATGGCGATCAATTGTTGGAGGCAGCACGTAATCTATGCAACGCCTTCAGTGATCTCCTCAAGGCCGCCGAGCCAGAGAGCAAGGAGCCACCACAGCATCTGATTAATGCTGCTAGTCGTGTGGGCGAAGCCACCACTCATGTGTTGAGCACCATTGCCGAGGAGGAGGCACCCGAAAATCGGGATCTTCATGACATGCTTTTGGCACTGGCCAAGGCGGTGGCCAATACGACGGCTGCTTTAGTCCTCCGGGCCAAGAACATCGCCGCCAGCTGTGAGGATGATCAGGCCAGGAATCGTGTGATTGGAGCTGCCAGTCAATGTGCCCTAGCCACCAGCCAACTGGTTGCCTGTGCCAAGGTTGTGGCTCCCACGCTACACAATGCCGCCTGTCGTGAACAATTGGAGGCGGCGGCCAGAAATGTGGCCAGAGCAGTGAACTCCCTATGCGAGGTGTGCAACGAGGCTAGCAATGATCCCAAATTGAAAGCAGATCTGGTGGCAGCAGCACGTGATGTGTCCAAGAGTCTCATGGAGATGCTGGAGCACGTGAAGCTGAGCACACGAGAGCAGGCGCATCGCACTAGCCAGGAGTTGAGTCCCGTGGAGAATGTCATCATTGGCACAGACATCTTGGTGTCCACCAATGATCCACAGGAAATGGTACGTCATGCACGCACTCTGGGTCAGACCACAGCCCAGTTGATTAAGAGCATCAAGGGCGAGGCGGATCAACAGGAGGATGCGGATATGCAGCGACGTCTGCTGTCGGCAGCCAAGCAATTGGCCGATGCTACTGCCAAGCTGGTCGAGGCAGCACGTCTCTGCTCCTCCAATCCACACGATTCGGACAATCAGAACGCACTGCGTCGTGCTGCAGAGGAGCTGCGGGAGATTACCACGACGGCAGCCAATACACCGGCCATGAAGCGAGATCTTATCCAGCGTTTGGAGTTCTGCTCCAAGCAGGCTGCCACAGCGGCAACTCAATGCATTTCGGCTGCGCAGAATGCGGTGCAGCACAGTCAAGATCATCAGACGAAGGAGACACTGCTGCAAGACTGCAAACGTGTAGCGGATACAATTCCACGCTTGGTCACGTCCCTAAAGACGACTCGAGCACAGCCGGATGATGCACATGCTCAGCTGAATCTGATCGAAGCGGCGGAGCAGTTCATTGAGCCAGCTCTGCAGGTGTCCAAGTCATCGAGGGCACTGCAACCAACTGTAACGGATATTCCCTCGGCGGCACAGCTTTCCAAGAGTGCCCTACATCTGGGACAAAGTGTTTCCGCTTTGCATTCGGTGGCTCAACGGGCACGCGATGCCTGTGGCGGCCAGGAGCTGGAGTCTGCCTTGGAGGCGGTACGTAAGCTGCATCACGTTCTCGACGATACACGCCAAGCAGCGCTGTCGGGTCAACTGCGTCCACTGCCCGGCGAGACGGTGGAGAACACCGCCGATGAGCTTCGCAAGTCGGCCAAGAATGTGGGCATCGCTTTGAGCCAGTTGCTCAGCTCCGTGTTGCAGGGACAGCGTAGCTATGCTGGTGCTGCTGGACGGGATACAGCCCTGGCCCTGGGTGACTTCACCAAGAGTGTTCATGGCGTGGCGGCGACCACACAGAATCCAGCCATCATTGACTGTGCCGACGATGTGGTCACAAGCTCCGCTCAGCTGATTGAGCAGGCACAGCGCACGCTCCAAGGAGTCTCCGATCCGCAGGCCTTGACCCAAGCAGGACGGGATGTTACCGGTGCCTTGTCGCGTACCGTGGACTGCATTCCTGGCCAGCGTGAGGTGGACGCCGCATTGCGTAACGTGAGCGATCTTAGCGAGATTCTATCGGTCAGCGAGTTTCCACCTTCTAATCGTCCCTATGCCGAGCTACAATCTGAACTCAAGCAGGTGGCGGAGCAGCTAAGCAGCGCTGGTGGACAGATTGTCCAGTCGTATGCCAGTCCCGCCCAACTGGCAGAGAGTAGTCAGCACTTTGCGGCCAACTATAGGGATCTGTTGTCGGTGAGCATGCAGATGGCAGGACAAACCCAAACGGATGAGCCAGTGCGCTCCCAAATGATCGAGTGTCTGCGCAATGTGTCTACGCAATCGTGTTCTTTGCTATCCACTGCCAAGTCCATTGCTGCCGATCCTGGCCAGCCGAATGCCAAGAATCTTTTGCATGCCGCTGCCCGTAGTGTGACGGAAAGCATCAATCAGTTGGTGGATGCCAGCATCCAATCGGCACCAGGGCAAAAGGAGTGCGATAATGCCATGCGTAACATTGAGGCACTGCGTCTAATGCTCGACTATCCCCATGAGCCGGTCAACGAGCAGGGTTACTTTGATTGTGTGGAACAGGCCACGTCCAAGTCCAGGAATTTGGGCTATGCCATCTCTGAGATGATCAACAATGCCAAGCAATCGCAGCACGTGGAGTTCAGTCAGTCGGTGAACAGTGTCAACGAGTCCATCCAAGGTCTGATTGAGAGTTCTTCTCAGGCTGCCTATCTGATTGGTGTCTCGCATCCAAGTAGCGTCGCTGGACGTCCAGGAATCATTGATCAGGCCCAGTTGACGTGGGCCTATCAGGGAATCCGTCAGCACTGCGACATTGTGAGCAGCCCGCAGTCGGGAAAACCTCAAATGATTTCCGCTCTGACGGTGATTGCCAAGCACACCAGTTACCTCTGCTCCATTTGCCGACAGGCGAGCATGAACACCAATAATCCGGTGGCCAAGAACGAGTTCATTGTGCTGGCCAAGCAGGTGGCAACGGCTACCTCGGATCTGGTCCAGGACATTAAGGCCATTGAGGAGCATCCCACGGGCGGCAGTCGGGAGCGTCTGGTAGAACCACTTCTGGACGCTGTCAAGGCAGTGCGTCAATATGCATCCAGTCCGGAGTTTATTTCCATACCGGCCAAGATTAGCGCCGAGGGACGCAAGGCACAGGAGCCGGTCATCCAAGCGGGACGTGGTGTTATCGATGGCGTTGTCGAAATGGTGAAGGCTGCCAAATCCTTGGCCCTGTCACCAGATAATCCACCAGTTTGGCAACAACTCTCGATGCACTCCACTCCAGTGTCGGAGTCGGTCAAGCGGTTGGTGGATAACATCAGAGACAAGGCGCCTGGACAGGCACAGTGTGAGCAGGTGCTGCATACATTGGGCACCTGCACCCGGGAACTGGACAGCTGTGCCTTGGCCGTCAACGCCCAGGGATTGAGTCGTCGTCGGGATAATAATCTACATGGATTTAGTGGACAGACCTTGAACTCGGCTGCAGAGCTGCTGGACAAACTGGAACCTATTCGTGTGGCGGGCAAGAACAATGCCGAGCAGCTAGGACATAGCGTTGGGGAGATCTCCCGTTATGTGGTGCCCATGGTGAATGGTGCCATCGGTGCCTGCACCCACATTGTGCACAGCCAGCAGCAGATGTCACTGATCAATCAGACCAAGTCGGTTGTGGAGAGCGCGATTACATTGGTGCAATCGGCCAAGGATTCAGCAGGTAATCCTCGTGCAACACATGCCCATCCACGTCTCGATGAGTCCATCGATGGCACCCGGGAGGCCATTGTGGAGCTGCAGCAAACTGTGGAGAAGATCAATGCCGAGACGGGCATCGTCACGGGACTTATGGAGCAGGTGAATCGTGCCATCACCAGGTTAACGGACAAACGCCAATCTCTGTTGAATGCTTCCTACTCCGATACTTTTGTTGACTATCAGACCAGGATGGTGGCCACTGCCAAGGAGATTGCACGTCTGGGCAACGAGATGAATGCCAAGAGCAGCGTCGAACCCGCTGCTCTGCCTCAGCTGGCTGTGGACATGACCCAACATTATCAACTGCTTACCCAGGATTCGGTGGGTGCGAGCACCACAACCACATCCCCAGACGTTGCTATGCGCATACGCACCACTGTCATCGATTTGGGACGTTCGGTGAGCTCCATGATCCAATCGTCGGCTGGTGGTGCCAGTCCCAACGATGCCAGTGCCCAGAAGGAGATTGCTCGCAATGCTCGTGAAGTATCCGAGAAGGTGGCCCAAGTGCTAGCCGCTCTCCAGGCCGGCTCTCGCGGCACACAGGCGTGCATCAATGCTGCCCACACGGTATCAGGCATTATTGGTGATCTGGACACGACCATTATGTTTGCCACCGCAGGTACACTACACTCCGATGGCGATGGCAGCTTTGCCGATCATCGGGAGCACATCCTGCAGACTGCCAAGGCTTTGGTGGAGGACACCAAGGTGTTGGTGACCGGAGCTGCTGGCACACAGGATCAGCTGGCAAATGCAGCCCAGAATGCCGTCTCTACCATAAGTGAGTAGTCCATTAGAGTTGTTTATCAAAGCAGAAACTAATCCTCAAGTATATTTCCAGCTCAACTGGCGGAGGCTGTTAAGCGTGGTGCCTGCTCATTGGGCTCCTCGCAGCCCGATTCACAGGTTATGGTCATCAATGCCGTCAAGGATGTGGCCTCGGCTCTTGGAGATTTAATCAACTGCACCAAATTGGCCTCTGGCAAGCCCATACACGATCCCTCCATGCAGGATCTCAAGGAGAGCGCCAGGGTGAGTACCCATTTCTTAGAACTCCCACCTTACGTCTCTTAAACTCTCTTTAGTTCTCTATTTGTTACACTCTTAAATCTTTTGCTATAAAGCTTTCGTTGTTGTGGCTTTTGTTATAGTATTTTTTGTATTTTTTTTTTTCACCTCGCAAAAGTATCAGTTTCTTTAACTTTGTGGTTATGGTACATAGTTTCGATGTTAGGAATTTAGCCAGGATTAAAACAGGACTTAAATGTCAATAAATTTCCCTAAACTGGCTAAAATCGCTAGCAAAAGCGATCCAGTTCATTCCCAGTGTACAAATCTAACTTTTTTACAGATCATAGATATTGCTTAGGATTTTATTAAATTTTGTTAAATTTTCTATGTCTATTAAGCTATAAAAATGTTAAACCCAGACAAAAATGTTGTTTGTGGCTTTAAGAAAAAATATTTGTAATTTACATGGCTTTGGCACTCATATAATATGTGTACTTACTTCTAAGATAATCAAATCCCTTTATTTAATTCTTCCTCTTGCTGCTGCTGCTGCTGTTGTTGTTGTTGCACAAAATGAGCTTAAGAAAAGAAAAAGAAAAAAACTCATGTCGGCTGCTGCAGTTGCTCATTTCAAACTTAAATCACCTGCTGCTCTCTCATTCTCTGACTTTTGTATCTCACTCTCTCTCACCTACTCGTTGCTGATGTTTCGTTGTAAATGTTTTCAATGTTTAACCAACACAAACACACATGCATATATGTATTTCGTATAAACAGCCCTAAAGTTTGCAAGTCACACACACACATACACTCACATCTCTAACACTTTGGTCATTCATCCACCCAACCTTCAGCTGCCCTGCATGCAATTGCTGCGCTCGCTCTCCAAACACAGACTCCCACTCCCACTCTCTCTCTTATGTTCTCTTTGTCGATCCACCACCATTTACCCACCCACCCAAAAATCACTGAACCACCCTTCCCAAAACAAACAACAAAAAAACATTTGTATAAAGAAAAAATCCATAAAATTTTGTATATTTTCGTTTTCGTTTTTTTGCTAATTTGTGTGCGTTCGACGTCTCTGCTCTTATCTCTTCCCATACAAACACACACACATACACATACATTTATACAAAATTTACTCTCATGAATTGTAAAAAAAACTCAAACGCTCTCTTCATGCGCTGCTCACGCTGTGGAATTATGCAACGAACAAAACTGCCTATCGAAAATTGAACATCAATATCAAACTTAATCGATATCACTGTTGTTATCGAAATACTCAATACATGCACACCCACATCTCAACAACAACAATATGAAGCAGACGCTTCAAGATGTTTGCCAAACGGCTGCCAGCAGCGCCAATAAAGAAACTAACAAACACAGGCAGGCAGCAGCGGCATCATGAGTCATTAGTGGGGAACTATTCGGAATATTTTGACGAAATTCTCGTTTAACATTACATTAATCACTTCACAAAATAATCAAAAAAAAATTTAAAAATTATCAATCAATTCTTATTGACACTTTAAATTCCAATTGAGATAACTTTGTAAAACTTGTAGATGCAATGGGGCAGCAAACTTGATAGATATAGAAATAAAAAATTTATTTAATTACCAATTCATCTTTATTAGAATTTTCATAATTATTCCAACAAGCTTTTTGTGGAGACTATTTGAATTATTTCCTTAAAATTAACGATTTAAGAAATTTGAATTCTTCTACAGAAAATCTTCCAAAATGTTGAAAAATTATACTATTTACAGTCCCTAACTGGCAACTAATTTCAGTTTGCCCTTCATAACATCTGCAAGTTCCCCCTTTTATTTGTGAATGTAGTTTTATTAAAATGTCGATTTTCTCTCGAATAAAATTCATATTGTACACGTCAGTCAAGTGTTGTTCAATTAAATGTATTATTTTTTAAATATTTTGTATTTCCATTGGATAAACTAAACTGTGCCAAAGCCAACGACAAGTAGTTGTAGTTATTAATTTTTAATTTGTAGTCTGTAGTTAGTAGAATTTACTGCTAAGCTATAAACTTTATCAACGTTTCTTCTATTGAACCAAACATTAATCATTAACATTCTTCCTTCCCAAAACAAAAACACTTTATAAATGAATTTAGGTCATGGTGCTGAATGTTTCCTCGCTGCTGAAGACCGTCAAGGCTGTGGAGGATGAGCACACACGTGGCACACGTGCCATGGAAGCAACTGTGGAAGCCATTTCACAGGAGATTCGCGTAAGTTTCACAACTAAAACTCCTAATAAACTTTTACTAAATCATTTTTTTATCTTAACAGGCCATGCAGACTCCTCCACCCGTTGGTGGTCAGCAGGTGGGACCCGAGGATCTGATCCGTGTCACCATGAATGTTACAGCTGCCACCGCTAAGGCTGTGGCTGCTGGCACTTCCAATTTGCAGGCTGATATTGTATCTGCCGCCAATTTGGGTCGTCGTGCCATATCCGATATGCTGATCGTTTGCCGTTTAGTGGCCTGGAACTGTGCCGAGACCGAGGAGCTGCGTATACGCACACTGGAGGCAGGCACCGCTGTTGGGGAATCATACAGAGAGCTACTCAATGGCATTCTGCACAATTGTAGTGCAGATGATCGCATGCATTTGTCACGTCGCGTAGCCAAGTGTGTCACTGATTTGGTGGCCATGGCACGTTTGTTGAAGGGCTCTGACTGGATTGACCCTGAGGATCCTACGGTGATTGCTGAGAACGAGCTGTTGGGTGCGGCGGCTTCTATTGATGCGGCTGCTAAGAAGTTGGCATCACTGCGACCACGTCGTCAGGCCGATGTTAAGGTGGGTTCATCGACAATCTTATTATATATAATTAGATTTTAATGGTGAATGTGAATGGTGAAATGAAACTAACTAAACCTGGAAATGAATCAACTTGAAACTGCACGAATCGCACTCAGTTGTCACCCAAATATTTAACTCATTTAACTTTAAGCTTAAAAAGATTCAGAACAATCCCAAAAACTACTACAATCAATCAACCAACCAACCAACTACCTACTCATCTAATGATTCCAGTGAGATATGTTTGATATTCTTGGTTGTTACATTCAAAAGTTCACCCAGGAATCAAACATATTATTACTGTGATTGTTGAAACTCTACTAAACAAACAATTTCGAATAACTAAAACAATAACTAAATGGTGTGTGCTTTAATTATAACTATAATAACTACCTTTACTATATAAACATGCTCCAATCCCTCAAACTTTTACTAATTATTTTACGTCTTTTGTGCAGATCGAACTGGATGAGAACATGAAGTTCGATGAGATGATCTTGGAGGCTGCGAAGGGCATAATGGCAGCTTCTGCTGCTCTGGTGCGTGCCGCAAATGCCGCTCAACGGGAGCTCATTGATCAGGGCAAGGTGGCACGTCGTCCACTAACCAGCTCTGATGATGGCCAATGGTCGGAGGGTCTTATCTCGGCTGCACGACTTGTGGCTGCAGCTACACACAGTCTGGTCGAGGCTGCACAGAATCTGGTGCGTGGTGTTGGCACTGAGGAGATGCTCATATCTACGGCCAAACAGGTGGCAGCATCGACTGCCCAATTGTTGATTGCCTGCAAGGTGAAATCAAATCCCAATTCGGAGGCAGGACGTCGTCTGCAGGCTGCTGGTAATGCTGTCATCAAATCCACCGATAATCTGGTGCATGCCGCTCAGCAGGGTCTGGAGGCCGAGGAGGAGCATTCGTTGAAGATCAACACATCGATGGTGGATGGTATGGCACAGGAGATTAATGCACGTTCCGCTGTGCTGCGCAAGGAGAAGGAGCTGGAGGAGGCTCGTCAGCGCTTAAAGCATGTGCGACAGGCACAACGCTATGCCAAGAACACCCAGGGATTCACAACAGATGAGAGCGATACGGAATACGCCTATGGCACGCTCAACAAGAGCCAGAACAATGTATGATCATGTTTTCTAGTTGATTTAGTTAAGTTTTTTTTGACTGCACCAATTGAAATTGGCATTGATTAGTTGATGAAAATTCTCACCTGGTGTCGGTGTCTGTTTCGGATTTATTGTAGCCGTAGTTATAGCTTTAACTGATCCTAATGATACTCTAACCCTAATTTGTCTAACCCAAACCAAATTTTCTATTCTATTTCTTCTAACGCTAACCTTAACAGACTTTGGGTCGCGGAGGTGCTTACTATGGCTCGCAGTCGGGTGATCTGCCCAGTTCACCGAGCTATTATTCCAGCGGTGCCAGCGGTGGTCAACAGAAGCATCATTATAATTATGCCAGCCCACAGCCACAGCATTTCCACCATCCAGGTGCTGTATCACCGCCACCAGCCAATTATCCACCCATGGACGATGTTAATGGAGATTTCCCACCACCGCCACCGCCGTTGTCAACGACTATTTCTAACATGCAGACTGCGACATCATCGGGTCACAGTTTCCGCTCTAATCCCAAATTAACTGCTAACGCTGTGCCACGCCCCTATCCTGGTAGTCCAGGCACAGGTGGTGCTGGTGGCAGCAATGGCTTCACATCCGCCACAACACCTACTAATCCCAACTACCAGCATAGCTTTGAAACGTCCAGCATTAAAACGCAAAACTCCACAACATCTGCACCCGTTGTGCCACCACCGCCACCACAGAAACCCACTGTGAATCGCAATCTGGAGGCATGTGTACAGGATCTGCATGACAAGACCTTTGGACAGGGCGGTGTGGTGCAGCTAACAGCCGGCAATGCCTATCCGGGTCAGAACTACGAAGGTTACACATCCAGGTGAGTTAACAGTGAGTTGAAGACATTATGCGACCAAGTCTCTAAACATTTTTCCGCTTCTTTAGCAGATACGAGACGCGTAACTTTAACAAGTCGGCCAACAACAGCAACGTGAGCAACAGTGAAATGGCCATCTCACAGCCACTGGAGTCAAGCTTCAGCCAGATGACTCTTAATACGGATGGCGGCAAGATCAGCATAGTGGATCAACAAGGCTCCGAGCGTCTAACATCGATGACACAACGTGTGATGGAGCGTAAATCCTTTACAACCACAACGGAATCGAGATCCGAGACGAAGACGGAGAAACATAGTTTTCGCTTAGAATGAGAATATTAACGACTTCAAATGAAGCAGATGTTTGCCAAATGTGCTTTTAACATTTACATACATACTAATAGTAATAATTTAACACTTAATTTTAATTAGCCACTAGCAAAACTATGTCTATATACATATACATATATACATAGATATAAACTATATTTACCCACACAAAAACACGCTCTAACTTTAACGTAATAATCGCTTACGATTTCTGGCTCTTTCTTCTATGTTTTATTAATGTAAACAAAATGATTTTGTGTATATTTGTTGTTAGCTTTGTGTATGTGTTTATCTGCCTATTAATTGCCAAAATGTTTACCAACATTTAAATATGTCTAATATCGAAACAAATGCACATTTAAGCCATACACACACATAATACGTTGTACTAATCAAACGAAACCTAAGCAAAAATATTCGTAACACAAAAACCGTTTAAAATACAAATTGAATTCATTCAATTTGTTGTTAAATCAATGCAATTTATTACTGTGCACCTAAACAAACACAAAACAAAAGAAAAACCAACTAAAAGTTAACCGTTTTTTGTTAGTTAATTGAGCGCCAATTGACAGTTGCGAGCGCATAAACAATTTAGTTTGTTCACATAACTTTGATTCTTAGTTCTTAAATAATCTATGTACGTAAAAATTGTTCTATGCTCGTCTTGTAATTGCATGGATTAATCCTTTTATGTAATCATAATTTCTGATTTCGTTTTGTATATATATACATACGAGTATACATATGTGAATTGTGTATTTTTTTGTAAATTAATAAAAACAATATCTTAACAAAATAACGTGTTTTGTGGCTTTTAAGGGGAAAACCCATTCATTTTTGATTATAATTGCGAGAGTAGATAATTTTATTAAAAAGTTGTACAGAAAATAAATGCAACAATTAGTCTGTTAGGTCAATATATATACAGTTCAAAGTCCCCATTGTTATATTGCTCCGATCGCCTTCTATATAGATATTCGTTTACTGGTATTCCTTGTTCAACTGACGTCCAATCAGCCAACGTCGGATCTCGGAGGTGCCAGCACCAATCTCATACAGTTTGGCATCACGTAAAATGCGTCCAGTTGGATTCTCATTGATGTAGCCGTTGCCGCCAAGGATTTGGATGGCATCCAAAGCCACTTGGGTGGCCTTTTCGGCAGCGTACAGTATAACACCGGCACAATCCTTACTACTGCGCATACCAGCATCACACGATCTTGCCACGGCATATAAATAACTGCGGCTTGCACTGAGATTGGTATACATGTCAGCCATCTTGCCCTGGACAAGCTGGAACTCGCCAATTAACTTGTTCATTTGCTTGCGCTGGTGGGCGTAGTCAAAGGCCACATCACAGGCGGCCTGCATCAGACCCACGGGACCGGCAGCTAAGACTAGACGTTCGTAGTCAAGACCAGACATCAAAACGTATACACCCTTATTCTCCTGGCCCAGTATATTCTTGGCGGGCACCTTGAAGTCTTGGAACACCAGCTCACAGGTGCTGCTGCCACGCATGCCCATCTTGTCCAACTTCTGGGCCACACTGAAGCCCTCCCAGCCGGTTTCAACAATAAATGCGGTAATGGCATGTCTACTGGCAACATCATTGCCTCCTGTCTTGGCATATACGATCAGAGTCTCGGCATCGGAGCCGTTGGTAATCCAAAACTTGGTGCCGTTAAGCACATAGTAATCGCCTTTGCGCTCTGCGCGTAGTTTCATGGAGACTACATCAGAGCCAGCTCCAGACTCGGACATGGCCAAGGCTCCCATGTGTTCGCCACTGCAGAGCTTGGGCAGATATTTCTCCTTCTGCTCTGGTGTGCCATTCTTGGTCAACTGATTGATACACAGATTCGAGTGGGCGCCATAAGAGAGAGCAACGCCACCAGCAGCTCTGTTTTAGTATAAAAACGTTGTAGTTTGCGATATTTCTCTGTTTCATTAGTTACTTCACCTTGAAATCTCTTCCATAATGATGCAATGGTCCAAGTAAGTGCCACCAGTGCCTCCGTATTGAGGCTCCGCAGTAATGCCCAGGAATCCCATGTCACCCATTTTACGCCAAAACGAACGCAGATCACTGCAATGTGATGGGATCTTTAGTAAGTTTTTAAATAGCTTATTGTAAGTAATTTATTTACTTGAACTTATCCAACTTATCAATTTCCTTGGCATGTGGTGCAAGTTCCTTTTGAAAGAAATTGAAGGCTGCCTCCCTTAATTTCTGGCGTTCTTCATCCAAGCCAAACATGGCATCGTTGATAGGGTAATGCGTTAGAGTCCGACTCCATTGTGCACCGGTAGCTGTGCTACGCGTAGTGCGTTGCAACAAACTGTTGCAAGCTTTGGCAACAAAACGCAGACTCATTTGGGAAACGAACCAAAGTTCAGGTCAATAGAATATAAATTACCTAACTATCGATCAGCTGTCAACAGGTTGGTTGCCCAATCAGAAGCCCAACAGGTGCTGACTTAGTGGCAACGCCGTCGCGATCAAACTATCGTTGTAAGCATATCGATAGCAAATGTTATCGCTGAAAATAGACATCGAAGTGGAATTTGAATTAAGTGATTTTACAATTGGTAGATCTATATGTAAATTGTAATATGAATTTTAAACATTTGAATTTAAAGCCGTTGGCTAGCAAGAACATGAACCAACAGGCTAGTGCGCATGACTCAACAATGTCAACGGTTTGGGTGTGCAATGCAATGGTTTGCGGTGCCCGCATCCTGGCGACGACGACAACGACTACGAAAATGCCGACATCAACAACAAGAACAACAACAAATGGAATGAGAAACTCGACGCAGCAGCGATAAACAAAAACAGCGTCAGTGCCATGGGCTACAGTAATGGGAATTAAAAACAGAAAAATGAAGGAAAAGGCCAGACAGAACCATCAAATCAGTCCTGTTGTTGGCGCTATACGTTGCGCGTTGCCCACGGACCGTGTGCGTGTCCTTGCTGATAATGTGAAACAAGTGGAAATGCAAAAGGATTGGAAATGAATTTCCAGCTGATTGCAACACACTCACATAGTGTTTCAAAGTGCAGCTAAATGTTAACGCACCCAATTGTGCAGCAAATAAGAAGTGAGCTGAGTTTATGAAATATGCATAATACATTTTAGACAATTCGGCAGGCAAATCGATAAACGACAAACGGGTTTATAGCCATATACAGTGTGGTTGCTGGTAATAAAAAGTAATGATTAGGTTGCCAAAGTGCCACACACGTGTGCGTTAGTGCGAGAGTGTGTGTTCCAGTGTGTGTGTGAGTGCTCGTTCGATTAAGAGCATGCCCGGCCCCCTTAAGTCCTGCCCCCACTACTAATAAATACATATACTAGTATATATTCACATACTACATCCTGTCAATCAACTTTACTTGTGCGCGCCGCTCACTAAGGACACAGCTGGCATTGTAGGTACAATTTCTCCTCCCTTCAGCGCTTTGATAACAATACTTGATGTTGTAGCTCTTTTATTGTTGTTGTAGTTGTTGTTGTGCTGTGTAACGTTTCTTCAACTTATAGCTATTGTTAACCAGTTGAAGTTGTTGTTGTTTAGCACGCTTTTGTGTATGTATTGCCATGTTGCTGTAATTACTGGCTCAGCACTCACTACTCCGCCCTCTGCCGCTCACCCCGCCCTCACTAGTCACGCACTCAATCATTCAAAGGTCAAACATCAATGTTCGTTGCCAGCCAAACTTATGTATTTTTGTATTATTAGAATTATTGTTTAAGAATTTATGGAAAATTATCAGTCTGCAGACGTTGTTGCCAAGGTCGTTGCGTGGCACGATGCGTATGATTGATATGCATGGCGTATGCGTAACCTGAGCTAATGCATAGCATTTAATTAGATGGCAGGCACAACTATGTAGAGAGGCACTTAAATGCCGTGCAGCGGCTATAAACAGATTGCTCTAACTCACTGTCAGTGCCGCTGTCGCTGCATTCTTGAAATGTTTCGTTGCCGCTGCTTAATGCCAAGTGGAATGAACTTGATGAACAGCGGCAGTCACAGCGATAGTCACCGCAGCAGCCACCACAGCCATCACAGCAGCAGCAACAACTTGACCTACCACTTCAGAGTTGCTGTTGCACACAATAGGACGGCTGATGAGGCAGCTTCTGGGCCCACATCCCTACTGCAGAAAGCTGTTGTAGTGCCGACAATTGAACTTTGCCTTTAGGGCGCAGTCCACGCCCACCCAGGCCCCCTCCCTTTCCATTGCGCGGCTCAACAAACACGTCTGACATGCAAAACATGCATTTTCCAGACATGAACTTTGTCGAGTCGCAACATAAGCATAAAAAACAAGTGATCAACTTTGAAGAAACAATTGCGGCGAGTACACGGACTCGGGCAGATAAAAAAGAGCACACAACAAAACTTTTGCGGCTGCTTTAATTAATCATTTAGTTGGCAAACAACCAAATGAGACGCAATTCCATCTCAACAATGGCTAAATTTACTTATACACAATACTCAAGCTAAATGTGATAACGCAAATGCATTTTCGCTTGCTGTTTATTTATCCAAAAAGTAATAATAAAATGGCAGAAATAAAACAGAAATAAAAGTCAATTACAATGCGATGGAGTGAGCACTGAGCAGCGAGTGGTGAGCAGTGAGCAATGAGCGTGTGACCCGCCAGTGACAAGTCCAAAAAGTAAAAGCTCTCTGGCCAGTGTGGACAGTGTCGCCAGAGTCGCCAGAGTCGCCACTCAACCGCACAATCGTTTAGCCGCTCAACTGTTCAACCACTCAGTCATTTGGCCATTTAGTCGCGTTCGGCACGGCAAACGATCGACGACAATCGACGACGACGACGGCGACGACGTGTGACGACGGCGACAACAACGACGAGAACGCATGGACGAAACGCGGCGGATTTCCGTGCGCGATTTTCATACAATTTTCAACTCAATTGAGTTCTAAATACGAACCCTAAAAAACAAAAGTAAAAAAATAAACGACACAGCGCCGGCAACAACAGTTGAAGCAACATTAACAGCAGCAACAGCAGCAGCAGCGGCTGACGGCGGCAGCAGCTCGATAAAAATATATACAAAAACAAAAAGTTAGTTACTAACTGAAAGTAATAAGTCACGTAATCCGAATAAATCCCAAATCAAACATATCAAGTATACGTAGCGAAAGGAAAATTTAAGAAACCTTTTGGTCGTGAACGCAGTGTTAAAAAAGTGTCTGTGTTGGTGTCAAAAAAATTAAATCACCGCATTAAAAATAACTTGAGAAAATCTTAAATTTAACTATATACATATATATGTGGATGTATTTATTTTGTGTGTGCAGATACTACATATATTGCAGATAGATATAGCTAGATATATCTGTGAAATCAGCTCGCCAAGTAATCAAAGCGACAACAACAACAACATCAGCAACTAAAAGAAAAGCGCGACAACTGTGCGGGTGTGCGAGTGTTGAAATGTGTGTGTGAGTGTGTGTGCGAGTGTGTGTTTTAGCTTTTGCCAAATGTCACTTGTGGCCACTGTGCGTCATTCAGTGCATGTGTGTGTGAGTGTGTCGTGTGTGTGTGCGTGTGACTTATGTGTGTGTGTAAGATCATAAAACATAGATTATTTATATATACTTATTTTACTTAAACGCGCGTGTCTTTTGTAGCTCAAGTTAATATACAGTCAGAAATAAAATGGAGTCCCACAACAACAACAATAACAACAACAGCAACGGCGGTGGCGGCAGCAAGCGTGGCAAAAAAGGACGCAAATCGCGTAACGCAACCTCACAGCATCATCCATGGGACGAAGGTAAACAGCAGCAGCATCAGCAGTAGCCTTCAAAAAAAACCAAAGAAAATATGAAAGAATGAATGATTAGTTTAGTCAGCGATTGCGCATACGCCGCGTGGGCGTGCTAAAGTGCTGCAAACTGTTCTAGATTCAAGTGTCCCAAAAGACATTGTACACTTAACAAAAAACAAAAGACAACTTAGTAAACCCCTCTACTCTTTTTTACGGGGTCTAAAAATCAACTGCTAAAATCAAGTAATAACGTCATGAACTTCAGTACTTTAAGTAGCTCAACTCAAGAACAATGTTCTGCCGAAAACCCTGATTAAATTCACTAATTATTAAAGTGCTTAAAGCAAAAGAAAATTTAAAACTTCTTCCTTCTGGTAAATTGATGTTAAAAAAATTCAATTTCCTAGGGAATTTATTTGCTCTTTCTACAAATTTAGAAAACGATTTGATGCATTGCTAATAATTCTAATTTTATTGATTATAAAATCTCGAAATTTTGTTTTCTTTTATGTGGTGTTGAAATCATAATCAATTTGGTAGACTTTTATTTTGCTAAACAAATTTAAGACGACATATTTTTATGCAGTAAAGTTTTGTTCATCAGTGTACACTGTACCCAAAATTACTTATTATAAAAGTAATGTAATGAGTCTATTTTCCGCTGCTTAATTTGAATTGCGGCCAAAATGTCGTATATCAAAATTGGCGTCGCAATTATAGCGGAAAATTCATAGACACATCTATGATTCATGTGATGCCCTAACTAAAAATTATATTTAAATTAAGCTACTCAAAAGATTATTAAGTTCTTTACTGCAGTCTGCCTTTAACAGTTGAAAGTTTGTTTATTAGCTGTAATTTATTAGCTATAGCTAACAAAGAGCGTGAATGTTGAGATCTTTTCAAAAAGATTTCCCTTTCAGTTTGCTTTTTCTGGGGTCTCAGAAGGTTAGGGGAATACGAGAGACAGCATCTGCTCAAATGGGCGTGTGTCTCGCTGACAAACGGGTTTTATTGTTTATGTTTGCGTTTGGTTTCATTGTGTGTGTATTTTGATTTGCCGTTACATCAATCAAAAGGCCAACAAGCTAGAAAATAAATGTGATCTATGATTTGACCCATTCTCGAACGAAAGTGAAATGCGGCCACTTGAAAGCAAACTGCAGCATTCTGATTAACACTTGAGCAGATAGAAATAAAAACAGCTGTATAAATTTCAAGATTGCGAGTGCAATTAATGCAGACTTTAAGCGCGGCACGTAGACCAGCTGAGAGCGTCATATGAGCCAGCAACAAGAAGCATATGACCTGGCTGTAAGCCTTATCTTATCGCTAGTTCAAATACGGTACTCTACTATCTGTTTGCCAGACTTTCAGATAAGATTGAGCGCAATTCAATGCGGCAAATCTATTGAAAAATTGTTTTATTTTTTTGTTTTGTTTTGCGTTCCGTTCAAGTTGCGCAATTCTTTGCGAGTTATTTACGATTGTGACGCTTCTGACAAGGGAAAGCCTCCAGTTTTATTTTAGTTATGACTTAATGCCAAAGCTCAAATTTCCAATTCATTAAAGAAAGTCAGAGATAAATAAAATTGCCTAAGGCAAGCAAATATTTCATATTAAATTATGCATTTAAATTGATTTTGGATATGCATGAATGAATAGTATAATAATAAGGTTTACTGTATTGTTTTAATAATATTGATTGCTGATTAGATTAAGCGCAAGTATTGCATTCTGAATTATTTTTATACCCCATTTATTAATGGGTGCAAAGTTTAAGGAGTGTGGAATTTATATTAATGAAGATTTATAGTAGAAGAATTTATTTTTATAGCTTTTAACTTCTTTTTCCATCATCAATTTAATTTTTTTATTAAGTACATATTTTAAGCGCTTTAAAGATGATTTTCAAATGAAACAAATATTAATTTTTAATAATATTTTTAACCAACTCAAGCAACTCAACTACAAATTAAAAGCACAGCTTCGACTTTTGTACAGAAATTCACATTCCTATTAGTTATGCTTGAAGCTGCGCTCGACGCTAACTCAAAAAAGTGCTAAAAACTTGAAGAAACGTAATGCTTCTAATCAATTTGGCACTCTGGTTCAACTCACTATTGATTAGCATCTAAGGCTAAGATGACTCAGCTGGTGTGTTTATAACTATAGTACAGTACAGAAGACGAGAATCAATAAAAGATTTTTACTAATGGACATTTGATTGAATTGCAATTAGCAGCGTATTGCAGCATCACATGAGGGACCATTTGACTAACTAAAAGCCACAGTGTTAACTCAAACTATTGACCTAATTACAGGCGGCAACAACAGCAGCACCAGCAGAACAACAGCAAACGCTTTGGGGGGAGCAGTCACAACAGCGACAACAATGACAACTTTAACACGATTTCTGGTTTGCATGGCACCTGTAATTGGTAATGATTAGTTCACTCCGACTTTGCTCTGTGTTTTGGGAATTAAATTTGGATATTTATCTGTCTCACTGTCGAATCATTTTCATTCATGAAATAGAAAACAAAACACAAAATGTTGCTGGCAACATGCGTGTGTCGTGTTTACAAACATTTTGAAAAGCAAAAGAGATTTTCTTCTTTCTGTACAACATAAAGAAGTGTATTTATGTGCTACGTTGTCTTGTCATTGAATGCATTATATACTACACACCATATAAACATATATATTTATCTGTATCCGTTCACATACATACAATATATTTATTTATTTATACACATTTCTGTGTGTGGCATAAGTTGCCTTTTTGCCTTTACTTTTAGTGCTCGTCGTGATTTTCATCTACATATGTGCTGAATACCAGACGTATACGTTATATTTTGTGCTTGTTTGATTTTTGATTTTCATACTGCGTCGGTTTTTCTCCTACGTTTCCGTTTTCTTGTCTCGTTGTCGTTGTCTCCGTCGTCTGTCAATTCTCGTCGCGTGTTTTCTTCTTATTGTTTTTGTTTTGTTTGGAACTAATCGTCAAACATGACGTAAATAACGGAAAACATCTATATCTATATATTTACATGCACACACACTTGTATGCGTGTGTTTGTGTGTTGCCCTGAACTATATTTATAGGTACATAAATTAAAAATGCCAACAAGTCCAGTCAAGGTCATCATATTGTTCAAGTATTTGTTTAGCCATAAAGCAACCATTAAAATGCACTAAAATATAATTTAAGAATTGTCCATGTGCCCAACGAAAAACAAACTGTAAATTCATCTAAACACAGCAGTAATTAAAGCGGCACACTGATCACAATAGCGACTCGAGTCTTGATTCAAAGCAACAAATTAAATTCTAATTGCAATTGTGTCACAAATTTATTTTCAAACAAGCACACTGCAAAATTACAGCCAAATAGATTTAGTTCGCCGGGCTGCAACCGGGCAGCAGCTCGAGAGACATAGAAGAAACACAGATGGTAAGGCAACTCGACTTTGATAATACCTGTGTCATAATAAATTACTGAAGAGTTGTTCTTGAAGTGATAAAGAGTGACATAGCTGGCTGTTATACACACATTTTCTTACCTGGCTAGTTACCTAGCGTTGTTACACAGCACTACGCTACAGATACTTGCTAAATTTTAAGAGGTCATGGCTTAAAATCTTTAATTCCTTTAGTTCCTAAATTTAAATGAAAATACATTATTTTAGAAACAGAATTTATACCTTTAATGAGCTCAAAAGTGACTTTCCTTTGCCTAAAAACACATTCAACAAACTTAGCACACTCTTTGTCATACCTCTCTTAAAATCAACATAACGCATACGCAATGTGTGCCACTTTCTGATCAACACCTCGAGCTGCTTTAAAACGCATTGCTCCCATTTCTGCTGAATAATAAATAGTAATGGCAAATGAATAATTCGCAGAAATTGTAAGCGAATTTTTGGCAATTTGCATAAAATCCAAGCAAATTGAATTGGGGATTAAGTGTGCTAAAAACAAACCCCAACAGGGTTGAGTTAAGCTGGCTGACCTTGAAAGCTCGCTCAGCGTTGCATGCAACCAGTGGCGAAAGTGTCTCCTCCCCCTCACAGTTGTTGATACAGCAATGCAAGTTGCGCTCGACTTGGCCCGGTTAAGCTCTCTTTCTGGCCAGTGGAGCTGCCTTAGCTCTCACATCAGCTCTGTGAGAGAAACGACAATATTCTAATGACAACGTCAAACGTCGCGACGTGTTGTTGTTGTCGTTGGCTTCGTCGTTGTTTGACATCGTCGACATTTGCTTGTTTTATTTACACTTTTTTTTTGCTCACTGCCGTAGTATTCGAAGCGCGATTAGACGTCGAACATGTGAAGCTCGAGAGGCGGCCTCTGAAACGCCCAGCAAAATTTATTATTTTAGTTTTTCATTTAGTTTTGGTCATTTTTAGTTCGCTTAATTTATTTGTATTACTATTTATTTATTTTTTTTTGATTCATCATAACCAACGTAATATTGATGATGGTATACATTTTCCTCAGCGTTATTGGCAATTATGGTGAGTGGAAAACGCCGGCATTTTCATGTCAACGCTTGTTACGCAATGTGCGACTAGTTCCGGTAAAAGTTCAGCACTCACAATCAGTCGTACAATTATTTTGGGCAAACCTTCTGCGAATGTAATTACAGCGACTTGACTTATTTTATTTTTAGAGCTGATATTATGCGCACGTGTTACGTATACGCCACATTGAGCTGTGTTTTCTTGTGCCCTTTTAGGGCCCTTTTTTTTGGGTTGCTTTAAACTGTCGCTCATTGAGTTTGCTCTTGAACTTGTCCAGTGATTTTGCATGTTAAAGCTTAAAGGCACTTATAGAGAAAAAGTGGAGAAATAATTCTAGTTGTCCCTGAGAAAAATGTGAACTTTCATGCTTGAGCAGTTTCCTTAAAGAAATGTATATGTGTGTTCTGGTGACCGTGTAAGCCAAGCATGTCATTTACGCTTGAATTGTGCTGAAAGCTTGGATAAGATGGCAATTTTTAATAGAAAAGAGAACATTACATGTAGTTGTGTTGAAGTGGGCAAAGATTTGGGACCAAGTTTAACTAAAATTGATAGTAACTCTTAAATAATCTTTCATAATTCACACAGTGAACTCATAGCTACCAAACAGGTATAAAAATTTCAATTAAGATATGCAAATAGTCATTGTAAATATGAAGTCATGTCTGAATTAGTTACAAAGGGTAGCTAACAAAATTCTGTAAGTACGTCAGACTGCAAACTGATGCCTTAAAATTGCAGAAACTTTTCCAAGTGGCTATAAATCATTAACATATTTATTTCTAATATGCAACGAATTATTTGAAATAATTACTCACTCTCTACGTCATTGTAGCACCCCAACACCTACCGAAACATACCCCATATACTAGTTATACATATATATTAATACTATATGAGCACATCTGATTGTTTCTAGTCGATGGTCCCATTCATAGAAATGCTGAAATACACAGAGAGAAAGAGAGTGAGAGAGAGAAAGAGAGCGAGAATCGAAAGGCGTAACGAAACAATTTAATTTCGTGGATCTCTAATTTTATGTGATTACGTTAGACGTAATTACAAACAGACATGATTCCACAGAGTAAAAACAAAACTATACATGCTATAACTCTGCGTATCAGTCTCGTTCGATAAGTTTTGTATATATTTTTAGGCAGACAAACTAAAAAGACTATAGACAGCTCTAAGTACTCTGCACTTAAGGGATATTGTCTGCAACAGTTAAGTTCTTGGAACGAAACTATATACGCTTCTTTTAATATGCACATATTTTGCATACCAACGGAAATTAATAAAGTTTTTGACTCAGTGCCAATAATATTTGATTTTCATCATAAAAACGCGAATTCCATTTTTTCTTTTTTTTGAAAATAATAAAAATGTGCACATAGGGTATATGTAGAGCATGGTCAGTTAGTTGGTCCCATGATTTTTTTTTGTTCAAGCGCTAAATTAACTTTAATGTGTGTTGAAAAATTAAACAAGAAATTTGTTTACGAGCGGATCTAGTTGCTGGTTTTCCAGTTGTAATTGTTTTGTCTGCAGCAAGTTCTTTAACGCGGCCAAAAATCAAAACAAAGCAAACTGAAAGGCAAAAAGCGAAAACAGGCAAAAAGCCAAAATTCAAAATGAGCGCATAAAACAAAAAACTATGGCAAAGAGCAAACAAAACTTGGTTAAGTATATTCGTTGTGTTCGAAGAAAGAAACAGAAACCCAAACAGTTGAGAAACTGCTCAAAAACTGTTCACTGTTCAGTTGTCTGCCAGGTTGGGGTCTCTCTCTCTCTCGCACTGGTCTCTGGGGCTTTTCACTTGACGCCAGTTGGCCCCGGACAATTTCAGTGCACGGCTCGTGGCTGCGCGAGTTCGACGCAGAATTGCAAGAGTTTTTATTCTTTTATTTTTTTAAATTAAACTGATTTCGATCAAATTTTAAACGTACTTAAAATTTGCACAACGAAAACGAACGAAACGTTTGCCAACTTTAGCTTAAAAATTGTGGTAAATATTAAAAATAAATTTAAGTAATAAATTTAATACAGGAATTCTACGTATTTCGTAATTGCAATAGTTTCGAAAACGCTTTAAAACGTATTTGAAAACTACACATACCCATACAAGACTGTTGCTCTGTCTCATCATGTCGCACTTTGTTGAAATTTCTCTCACATTTCTCGCTGTTTGGTTGTTGTTGTTGTTGTTGTGACGCGTCTTATATAATTGTCATTGTCGCAGAATGTTGTCTGTTTGCTGCAGAAAATGTCTTGTTATTTTTAGCACCTGTTCTCTTGGCATTGCAACTAAATGTATTGTGATTCTTTGTAGTGTCGCTACCTGGCGCTGGAACTGGCCCCAACGAGCAGCCGACCATACTGCTGATCAACGGCCTCACCGAGGATTCACTTGAGAAACAGAAGCAGTCCAATAAATCAGGTTTAAAGCTTGAATTGGATAACAATAACGAGCCTGCAAGTAGTCTGCCAAATCCTACACAATCCTATGTGCCTACCACACCCGGTGGATCGCATTTGCTGGACTTGGAGTCGCATTTGATCGAGGACGTTAATGCGCAGCTGAGCGGCGTGGGCATCAGGGAATTAACTCCCATTGAGCAGGAACTGCAGCAGGGCACATCGAAGGTAGAAGTGGACGAGGCCACAAATGTTATTGAGGTGGAGCCAGCGGGTGTAAAGACGAAACAACCCATAGAGACTCTCGCACCATCGCATCAAATAGCCGAGGTGGACGAGACGGCAACGAAGACGGCAGGATCAGGTGTAATCGACGTAGAAGTAGCTGAGGAAGTGCGTCAGACAGCGGAGCAGCTGGTGAATGAAATCGAGCGTAAACTTATCGAAAGTCTAAGCCAAAATGTAGAAGAGCCCAAGATCGAGCTCAAGGAAGAACTCACGGAACTGAACTCACTGTCCAAACAGGTGGATGCACAACTTAATGAGCTGACCAGCATTCTCAAGAGCAAACCACAGCCGGAGATTGTAGTGGAGCAGCTAGGTGGAACAGGTGAACCAAAGCTAACAAAAGTCGCTGCCAACGAACTGAAATTGGTTGAAGTGCCTACACCCAAATCAGAGGCGGAGGAGCAACAACGCAAAGAGTTCATTGACTCTCTGCCACAAATTGAACAAGATCGTCTGAATACTCACTCGGATGCGGATGCCAAGCGTCTATCCGCTGACTGTAAGCGAGAGTATTACCAGTCCCTGAAGAAGTATTTGCTCCAGAACAGTCAGGATAGACCACCAGTGCCTCTGCAAACCTATCGCTGGGAGGATCTGCGCAGGGCCAAGGATCGCGTAAGTTCTTAGATTTACCCTAAAGTGAAACATTTTCTAATTAGATCCTTCTTTTAATTTAGGGTGGTTATCCCTGGACGCATCTGTACAAGCGCCCCTTGGGACCCGATGAGGAGCCGGAAATTGTGCTACTGCTGCGCAAATCTCAGGAGCTACGCTTCAAATCCGAGTCTCCCAAGTCACTGAAGAAGGTGCGCTACGACGAGCAGGTGTTGGTTAAGGAGACTGAACGCTATATACAAGATTTGTCGGAGGACGAGGTACCCACCCACACCGACGATAGCAGCGAGGAGTCCGAGGATTCGGATAGCGATTCGGACCGTGAAGCCCACAACGAGGACGCTCTCAGTGAGTGCATTTCGTGTGTTTCCGATTCGGTGCTCGCGGTAGGAGGACGCGCGAAGCCCAGGAAAACTAACCGATTGGCACAGATCCGTGATATCATCAGACGCAGGCGAAGTGGACGCACGCAGGCGGACGCACAATCTCTGCCGGGTAGCTCGGCCAACCCTAGCAGGCAAAACAGCGTGCACGAATTGGCCCCACCACCGGGTCCACTAATCCCGGTCACAACAACCGAGAATACCCCCAAGAAGAAGCCCAAGCAAAGCTTCGACATTATGAAGAAGCTCAAGAGCTTGGCGGAACGCCAAAAAAAGCGTTTGAATATCAAACGCATAACGCTGAAGAAGGAGGACAAGATTGTCCTAGGAGAGCAGCAAAAGATTATGAAGCTCAAGGCATCACCGAAGTCGAAGCGTGGAGAAATTCCCCACTTCATTGAGAAGCAGGATTCGGATGATATACTGGAGCTGGTTGAGTACGATGAATCACCCTGCAGAAAGCGTACCAAGGAAGAGGAACAGGAGGAGCTGCCCAGCACGAGTGCAGCAAGTGTTCCACAGCCGGAGGAGATCATTGAGTTGTCTGTGGAACAGACCAAGACTGAACCACCCACTGTGGAAGTCACAGTGCCCGTGACGGAGACTATTGAGGAGCCCATCGAGAAGTCCAACGAAGAAGCGGGCGAAGTGGAGTCTCCTCCCAAGAAAACTCCTCGACTGCGTCGTGAGCATGTCTACGAGGAGATTGGACAGGGTGAGCCACAGCTGCCGTTGGAACAACCCATCATGGAGCTTGATTCCCTCAAGAAATCCCTGATGCGTCAAGATAACTTGGCTGTCGATGATGTTGAAGCAGCCAAACCTGTGCCTTTGGACAGAATGGGCAGCAGTGAGGAGGATCAGGTGGCTGTTGCAGCTGCAGAGAAATCGGGCGCACTCTTAGCTCCTATCTCCTCCATTGACTCCACTTCCTCGGATGAGGATCGTGCGCGTTTGGCACAGCTGTCCCCTGTGGCTGAGGAAAGCGACGAGCCTGCAGAGGTGGTCGAGCTGAGACCCACCCTAAAGAAGGAAGCCTCACCTGCACCCTCCGACAAGAAGGTGACCTTCTCCCACGTTGAAGATGAGGCCGAGCCGCATCGTGAGGACATTGAACTGCCCGAGGATGTCCTAGAAGCAGCCTCCAATGCGGCCAAATCAAAGAACGATAGGTAAGTGCAAAGGGAAATGGGAACTGGAAAGTAATCCAAGCATGACACTAACATACAGCACAATACAATGCGGTTGTTGCCTCATCCGTCTTGCAGAAACTCTAACCTATTTGACTTGCTTTTGAAATTGTTACTAACCCTCTTGCCGGGAGATCATGGCACAAGTACCGGCGGCAAGCGACGACGTCATCGCACCCACCGCCAAAAGCACCGAAAGCCATACTATCAAGATTACCACTACACAGACCACCAGATCACCACTCCCAAAAGCACACAGAGTAAGCACACTGTCACCACATGGACACTTTGTTGCTGCCGCAGCGGTGGCACCACTAATAATTATTGGTAAATGGGGTTATTTGAACTGGAGTCGGCTCTTTAGTTGATCGGTCATGGTATAGACCCAAGGTAAGACCCTCAAATAACTGGGAACTGTGCTCGTCTGTAATTGTCCCCTTTACAAGTATTAAATGCGGTGTTGGTAACTCATAAACTCATTGAAGGAGCCCCAGAAGGGAAGTGTAACCTGTGGAACTAGTTCATTGAACTTTCATTCAAATCCTTTCCTATATCCACTCGAATTGGAACTGAAAGGTATTTGTTGTATGTACTTAGCCTAATTTTAAGCGGAATACAGAAATTACACTGGTTAACAAGGTTTGGCTAAAGTTCTTCTGTAGATATTTAGGAATATCTTTAAGAAGATAGTCGTGTTTTAAAATGTCGTGTGAATTTATGTGTACTTACACTAGTTAACAAAGCAAATAAAAGATTTGCATACCAAAATTGAACAATTACTGATAAATTTTTAAAAAAATGTATATTCCTTTAATTTTCAAAAGAATTTATTAGGAAAATTTAAACTTTATTAAAGCTTAAAATTAGTTTTAAACAAATTATGCATTAAAAGCAGTTAATATAGTAATGAAATATTAAAGATGATCGTAAATTTCCAAATTTAAAAATGTCCACAAGTAATATTACAGTGTAAGAGTCTGTTTTGGTATGAAGCCTTTATTTGCTGACTAGTGTAAGTGGCGTGAACTCAACTCAACTGAAGTGAAACACTTTAAAGGTCAACGAATGACAAGAAGATTTCCGGCAGGCAGCCACACACATAAACACACACACACTCCAACACACACAAACACACAAACTGCTCAAAATAGATGCTTAAAGTGCAGGCCAAGCAATTGTTACTTCTCCTGCTTTGAACTGAACAGAGCCCAATTATGAACAAGCAGCGACGTGTCGCAGTTGTGGTCGCAGTCGGCGTCGAAGTCAACGTCGTCGTCGTCGTCGTCGTCGTCGTCGTAGGCAGCGAAGAATTGGGACTGCGAGTATGCAAAAATGTATAGAAACAACAAGGAAACCAAGACAAATGCAAAACAAATTCATGTCGCCATTGTCAATGTGTGTGTTGGTGTGTGTGTGTGTAGGTATGCTAATTTTAAAAGAACAACATTTTCATCTTTCGAAAAATTTCGTAAAATTTGTGTCGCGCAAAATGAAAAAAGCTCTCAGTCCTGGCCGAAAATCGCAACGATGTGGACACGATCGCGCAACGCAACAAATCGGTGGCCTCAAACTGAAATCAAAGCGGAGTAAAGCACACAAAGAAGAAGAGCCAAGAAAGATAGGATTAAAGCATAACTGACAAAAAGGAATAAGATTAAGCTAGGGCTGCTGCGAGAAGAACTGTATGCAAAGCCCCATAAAATAAAAGAAATGAAAAAGCTCTCGAACAATTTGTAGTTGTGCAAAAAATAAAATCAAATAAGAAAAATTGAATGTCCAATCGGAACGGCGGCGGCTGCTTTGGTTGATGCTTAAAAATAGCCAACGATCTCGACAACGAAATTAAAACGAACAAAAGCGAAAAGACAACAACTAAAACAACAACAACAACAGCAACAACGAAGCAGAGGTGGAGACGCAGACGGATAAAGCACCAGGGCCAAGTAAATAGTCACCATCAGCTGCTGACACTTGGCTGATTCAAAGCCGATTCAATTCGTTTCGTTTCAACCAAATTCGTGCGATTCTGTGCGATCTGTGCGGATTATGCTCAACTCTAAGCGCTCGGCCTCCGTGGGCGCGTTGCCTGCGGAGAAGAAACACTTTGTGTCGCGTGTGGAGAGCGCTAGTGGCGCCTCCTTGGATGTGCGCTGTGCCTGTCAGTTCTTTCAGTGCGACTCACTGCTGCCGGATCGCGTGAACCCCGTGGACTCCCGGCCATGCTCGCGCCAGGGACAGCACAGCGAGGAGCATTTTCATCCCTTCAACGATGATATGTCCACGCACAGCTTTGAGGTGGTTAGCCATGCTGATGTGGCGCCTTCGGTGGATTTGAGTTTCATGGAACGCTATCCGGAGCTGGAGCAGACGGCCAAGTCTCGTGGCTTGGTAGTGCGGAGTATTTCCGATGCCACTGAGCCAGATATGCCGGGTCACCAAAGCGGCTTCGTTGCTGGACGTCGTCGACAGCTCTCAATGGGTGGTTTGTCCTCAGGCAGCGTTGGACGCTTTGGCGACACCCTGTCCATGCGCAGTGGCACATCACTGCGTCGCATCTCAGCTGGTAACTCCAAGACGGACCTCTACTGTGCCGACATTAACATACCCTCGGGTACGGTGGGTCGTTTGGCTGGAGGACAGCGATCGGCAAGTGTCAGTCGTCGCACATCGAATGCGGATCTGTTTCAAGCCAGCATCGTTCCGGGCTCCCATTTGCCACCACAGTTAAATCTAATTGCTGCCACACCTCTTCCTGGCATGGGTGAACTTCCTCCACAGTTTGGCTCACATCAGGCTTCACCAGCGCCACCGAACCCAGACTTTCGCAATGCCAAACCGCCCTTGTCGCCGGATTACATGCGTCCAAGCGCTGCGAATAAGGAGAATCAGCGTCCTGGGGATACGCTTCCACAGAATCGACCAATCGATGTCACTCGCTTTGCGGGCGATACAGTGCGTCCCACCTCCCTGTACGAGTCGGATTTGCAACAGTTTCAAAATCCCTATCAGCCGACGGTTACGCCCATTGATCCACTGGCAGAGACCGTGGCCGAGCTCGAAAAGATTGCCCAAGAGCACAATATTGTCAACATCAGGGATAACATACAGACGCAGACCAGACGTCCGCCCTCGATAGCCAGTGAGCTGAATGCTAAGCCGCTCCAGGTCGATGAAGTGACAAACATCGAAATCATTAACGATATTCCCGTTGTGGACATCGACGCACTCGTACGCGATGAGGAACTTAAGGCAGTGGAACACCGCAGTCGTAGTCCAAGACCGGCCAGGCGTCCCAAATCTCCCCCAGCACCTCCTGCAGTGATGTCCACACTGCAGCTACCCTCCAGCCGTCCAACTAGTCCCAATCAAACCCAGCCTACCCAAGTGCTCAAGCGACAACACACACCCGAACGTCAGTTGTCTCCGGAACGTCCCACCAAGTGGCAACCCACAGTGGTCTCTCAGCCCTCCACAATTGTGGGAAGCATCGCGGTGCAGGAGGCTTCGCCGGAAGTCAAGAGTTCGTACACTTCGCGCTTCAAGAACATGTTCAGCTCGAAGGGTCAAGAGGCACGGAAGTCTCCATCTCCGCAGCGTTCCCGCACGCCCTCCCCCTTAATGGAAAGATCCCCTTCGCCGTATAGGGAGAAATCGCCCTCACCCAGCAAGCTCCTTACCGTGTTCAACAAGTCCAGACCACAGCCCATGTCCATTGTCAGCAGCACATCGAATGTCATGAAGCGTCAGGAAGCAGAACCGCTATCTGTGCGGGTTACCGAGACCTTTTCGCTAAAAGTCGATGACATGGATCAGTATACGGCACGTCCCGCAAAGCCACCAGCCCCACCACCACATGCTCAAACCATGTATAGTAGTCGCGAAGACTTCGCGGCCTCAGAGCGAGCTTCGGAACGCGCCTCGGTGGACATCAGTGAGGCATTTGCACCCGTTGTGGTGTCCTCCGTGCCGAGGGGAACTCTGAGTAGCATAGGTGGCGTTAGTTTTATGGCGGGCAATAGAAATCTCTACTCCAGTGAGATTGAGATGCCCAGTGGTCCCAGTTGGTCCAACAGCGAGTCCGAGTTTCGCAGCAAAGAACCTTCGGTTACTAGCCACGGTAGTCGTCCATTGATATCGGTGCCCATTCAGATCTCCGGCAGTGGCAGCCAGGTGTATCGACCCCTGCGTGCCCCGTCGGAGCAGCGCTTTGGTATGCAGGGAAAATCGACCTTTAGGGAGCCACGCACACAGTCGCAGTCGCAAGATCGCAGTGGCCGCTTGACTGGATCCCAAGATCAGCTCTTTGGGGGTCCGGCACGTATGACAAAGACGGTTAGTTTTAATTTTGATGAACGTAAATCGCGCCTCGCGGATTTTGAGTCCAATTCGCCCCTAACACAAAAGCAAACCGAACACAGAGACTTCCTCGAGCGGACATATTTCTCCCGGTAAGCACTGGCTACCCCCGTAAATCGATCGGCCTTAGCCGATACTTCCCTCCGAACATACATCTCTCCAGACACTTCCCTTAGCTATGAAAAGTAGGGTGACGGCTTCTCTAACCTTGGCTTGCAACAACAGCGAAACAAGATCAGCCCATTATCTGTCAACTAATCACTCACGACTAACTAAATTTACTAACAAATTTCGTGTTGTTTTTTTGCAGTGATCATGACTATGAGCCTGTGGGCGTGCCGCCGGCTGTCGAGATGGAACTCGAACCGGCTACCGCCCAAATTGGCAGCAGCCTCCAGCAACAGCTACTGCCACAACCCATGGACATCGATATTGAAGTGAGCTCGGCGGGAACAACGCCACGTACCGAATCTCGCACAGACTATGAAGTGCACACTAGCCAGGTGGACTCGAGTGCCCTTGAGGAGCTACCTCTACAGCCAGAGAATCGCAAGAAGAGTTTCATGGCCTCCGCACAGGATCGAACTCGCAAAATGCAAGACGGTCTGCGCAATCAAGCGGGAAAACTGCGCACCAAGCTGCGTCCACAACCAAAACCTAAGCCAGTGTCGGGAAGTCCCAAGGCAAAGGCCAAGGAGCGCAGACGTTTTGCGCCAGAGTTCTCCAAGATCAAAATGCCTGAAATCAAGCGTCCTGACATGTCCAAACTGAAGGACATCAAACGTCCGGAGTTCACCAAGTTTAACAAGCCTGACATGTCGAAGTTTAAGCTACCAGAGAAATTCTCCACCCTCAAGTTGAGACGCAGCAAGAGCTTCAAGGAGAATGAACCTGAGATGCCTGAAGTGTCCACGGAATCACCAACCACAACAGCAGATGCTCCTCCTCAAAAGAAAAAGTTTGAATTTAACTTTGGCACTTATCCAAGAGCTTTTCGCAAGAAGAAGACAGTTGAGGAACCTGTCTTGCCCATGGAATCCTCGTTAGGCACAGAAGGTCTCAGTGTTATCCCTAGCACAGAGACGCAGCCCTCTCAGACGTCGACGAGCTCACCACAGGGAGATCGAGGACCTGGTCCAGTGCGTTCCCGCTGGGCAGATAAATTCTCCGACGTCAGTTACAATGATAGTGAAGGATCGCGCTATAGACGCTACGGCAGCGAACTGGAAAGCTTTGATAGAGAGTCCTCTCTAGAGCGCCGCATGAAGGATGATTTGGAGGAGGATACGGCAAGTGAAGCTGTGCCCCAAACCGATATGGGCATACTGGGAGGCGTAGCAGACAGCAAACAATTTGCTGAATTTGATGAGGAGAATCGTGCTATACATGAGATCTCCAGCCAAAGAACTAGGGAGTTCAAGCGACGTCCCATGGTGCACCAGGACTCCGATCTACGCTCAGAGGACAGCCGCGATGCTGAAGGTTGGACGGAGAAGGACATACAGAAGAATAAGCTACTACGCAAAGCAGAAATGGATGCGGAGGCCAGCTATTACAAGTACCAGGAACTGCAGGATGCCCAGTCCACAGCCAGCTCCGGCAAGAAGGTCGTCATGGAACAGATCGATGACGATGAGTTCTTTTTACGCAAACGTGGCATCTCCGAGGACAACATTCAGTTGCGTCAATACATTAGCGATGCAATCAGGGAGGGTTACGACATGCCCAACGCCCTGCAGCACGTGGGACACACTCATGAACAGGCAGAGCAGGAACAGCCCGAAGAGTATGGCGACTACGATGTACCGCCTCCAAAACCACGACGCCTGCATCGCAACTATCGTCCAGACTTTGAGGACTCCCAAGAGTTCCAGCGCAGTGATTACGGTGACGATCTGTCGATGTCTCAAAACGGCAGTGACTTCCTACCCAAGCGTCCTCTGCGCAAAGCGCGCAGTCGCAGTAAGTACTCCATCGAGGGTAGCCAAGACATCCCCATGGCCGATGGCAGCAGCAGCATACAGTACTTTGACGACGACGAGGAATATCTCAGGCCTCCTTCGCACGAACAGCCAAAGGCTGACAACAACCTCAACTTTGCTAGCGGTACCCCATTGTCGGAGGTGCCCATCCCACAGCCCCGTCCACAGGCACCACGACGCCAGAAGAAACGCACAAGGGAAGATCCTTCGGTGGAAAAGGATGCGGACTCGTTCATTAATGGCTTTGGTGGTAGATCAGTATCGAACACCTTTTTGCAGCCACAGGAAGATGTGAGTATAGCAAGGAACCTCATTAAGACCACCAACATTAATCCTCTCTCCTTTATTCATAGGTAATTGTTTATCGCACTGAGCACGAATATCATCATCATATACCGCTAGCCACGCCCGATAGCTTCACGGACGTAGCCTCGGCCCGCACCCAGCGCTCCGAGGATGAGCGCACCTCTCGTGGCGCCGAATCGCTGAGTCTGGATGCGCACCGAGTAGTGCCAAGGGCAGAGGATCAGGAGAAGTTTGTTATCGATATGCTGGAGAGCGATGGGTGAGTTGTGGTCGCATTAAGTCTCTGCCGTTAAATGTTGCTTAGTGTTGCGCTCTGCTTTCCCCCAATTAGCTATGCCGTGGTGCGCAAGGAGATGGTGCCAAAGCCAACACCTCCGGCACGTCGGAAGAAATTTGCCCGCTCGCCGGGCGAACGTTTTGCGACGTTGCCCAACATGCGGGGTTCTCGAGGTTCCCCGCCACCAGCACGCCCACCGCCACCGGCACAGTATACACCCAGCGAGGACTCACCGCTGGTGCCGCGTCGCAGATCCGTTGGCAGTCTGGAGGAGATACCGACCACCACATTGCTACTCAAGTCAAAGTAAGAATCGCCAACGCTGCCTCGCTTGCATTGTGTTATTTTATTTTTGATTTGCGACCTTTTAAACAGTCTCGAATGCATTTTTGTTACGTTTATTATATTTGACTATTCGTTGTTAAGTTTTGTAGGCTTAAGGCGCCATTAGTTAAGACCTAGTTACACACTACAATATACCCGTACCCGTACCAGTACACACAAATAAAACCTAGACCCAATACACGCACCTGCTTTTTAATACACTTTTTTTTTTGGAAATACTGTTTGCCGCTTGCCCAGACCAAGCCCAAGTATATGTATCTAATGCTCCTTAAACCCTATTCCCTAGTTACGCGACATTGCCGGCCGCGATGCCGGAGCGACAGCAGCAGCAGCAGCTGATGGAGGAGGAGGACGACTACGAGGAGCCGGGCGCACTACAGCGACCTGAATCTCCACGCTCCAACTTGCAATCCGGCGAGATAATCAACAAAATGAAGTTCCGACCATTGCCACCGCCGCCACGTCCACCGCGCGAAAGGCGTTCCGCCCGCGGTGGCAGCGGCGTGGATAGCTACGAGGATAGTGAACGCATAGCCAGCTCATCCACAGCAGACAGCTGCGAGCAAGGCGAGTTCGAGGTAGAGGTGTCCACCCAAACAGATCCTCTGCCCGATGATTTTGTGTGCGAGGAGTTTGAAATTACCGAGGACATGAAGGTTATTGAACCGCGTCGCTCAACAGGCTCTGGCGGCAAAATGACGCTGGAGGATGTGATGCGCAGCGTACATGCACAAGAACCGGATGAAGTGGACGGCTCACGTGTGCTCAGCGAAGATGAGCAGCTGGCCAGAGGATTGCAACGCTTCCGTGATGCAAATCAACGCAGTTTGTCAGAACGCTCTCGTGCATCCTCTCAAGCGGATCGCTCCAAGTCGCTGAGTCGCCCGCAGACACCTTCCTCAGCGGTGATCATCGAACGACGTGTCCCAACGCCAAGTCTTGACGACACAGTGCAAGCATCGCTCATTGTGCGTCCCATTAGTGCCGCAGATCTGGAGGATGAAGAGCTGCGTCGCGAGGAAGAGGAACTACGACGTGAGGGATTACTTTCAGACAGCTCTGTGCAAAGCAAATCTGACGTAGAAACCGCTGGCGAGGAGGAGGAGCACGGTGAAATCGCACTAAGTGACTACGCAGCAAGTTCGGCGGATTTGGATGCGGCTGTGGAGCAGTTGCAGCAGGCACAACTGGAGAGTGACTACGACAGCAAACTGGAGGATGAAGAAGTGGAGCGTACGCTACGAGACAGTGAGTATGACGAAGAGGACGAAGGGGAAAAGTATTCCGATCACTACGATGAAGAGGACACCCGAGAGAGTCAGCAACGCATCGACCAGGAACTGGATGAAGCTTTAGAAAAGGAACTACAGGAGGAAATGGAAAAGATGCTGGCCGAGTACAGAAAAACCGAAGCAAGCGAGGAGAAGACACTCTCTGAGGTTGAACAAGGTCTGTCGGAAGGAGAGCAAGTGGAGCTGGCGCCATCCGACGTAGAGCAGCCGCTCTCCGACGTTGAGCAGCCGCTCTCCGACGTGGAACAACCTTTATCCGAAGTGGAACAGACGCTGTCCGAAGTAGAACAGACGCTTTCTGAAGTGGAGCAGCCAATCTCCGAGGAAGAACACACCCTGCACCAGGAGCAGCCACAGACTACCGTCGAGGAATCCATCGTTGTGAAGACCGTCACCAGTGAACCCACTGAGGCTGAAGTGGACTTCAAATTTGTGGCCACATTACCCACCGAACCTGCAGCTGACTATAGCCAGGTAGAGCAGGAGGACGAAGAAGTACCGACTCCTCTGCCGCCACCACGACGCAAATCCACAACGGCATTGGAGCCAACCACCAGCAGCGCCACCGCCATGACCATCGTGGAGCAAGCACTACGCGAGGTTACACCCGTTCAATCTTTGCAATCCCCACCAGAAGCACAGCTGCCAAGTCATCTCAAGGAATTGGAGGTGGAAAGGCTGCGTGTGCATGCACTGCAGGCTGGACAGATTCAAGTGTCGCAGTTGCATGGTGGCCAGGTTAGTGCAGAGGAGCTGGCCTGCAAATCGGGACAACTGGTGGTGCAAAACATTAATTTGCCGCCAGGATTCATTGATGACATTGTGGAGCGCGTAAAGGAGCAGCGTCCAGCACTGCTGACCACAGAGACACAGACGAGCCGTCAAGCTAGCAGTGAACCCGCCACAAGCGATGTGGAGCCACCCGTTAAGCCGCCACGTCAGGTCAGAGGCGCGGAGACAGTGGGTCAAAGTAATGAAGAAACACAGACAGAAGCCGCCATGCTGCCATTACCACCACCACCAGCTGTGTATCCCAGCGTAGAGTATTTGCAATCCTTGGCACCTTTAGCCTTTTACAATTTACAGCGAAGCGCCGAAGCTGAGCAGGCAGAGGCAGCTATCCCAGCATCGGAACGCAAGGCACCACACAAGTGCCGACGTCGTCATGTGCAGGAGCATCATCAACAGGAGCACGATTCCGACTCGGAGCTGGAAGAACAGTTAGTAGAACGACCTCGTTCGCGATCCCGACGATCACGCACACGCAGTGCCACCCAGCCGCTGGAAGAGTATGACGAGGATCAGCCCAAAACGGTGGTGCAAGCAGGACGACAGTTTATTTCTGCCTGCAGCCTTGAACTAGTCAGCATCATCAATCAGTTGACCAATTTGGTGCGTGGCGATGCCGCCATGGAACCGGCACAGCAGCCAAGAAACATATCCGCTCTTATGATGCTCTTCATATTGATTACTTTCGGAGTGCTTGTCTTTCTGCTGACGGGTCGTCAGGTGCACACACACCACTGGGACTACTTCAATCCGCCTGGCAATGAGGGCAGACAAACGTGAAAAGAGCTCCACAATCTTTGGCCATTGATTTGCTGACATTTTATATGGAAGACAGAGAAACCGAAAGAAAGAGACGGAAAGAGAGAAAGAGAGTGGGATGCCAAATGATGCTTGGGCAGTTTTGCATTTTGGAGCAAGAAACGAATTTAAAAGCGGCCAGAAGTAACCGCTCGGAACCAAAGGCCTTAACCTTAATGATATAAACTACGTACTAACACACAAAACATATATTTACTTTAGGAAGGATACGAAGTGGGCGGCAAAAGGAGGCGTTGCCATTGCAAACTAGTCACAGAGTCACAAAAACAATGAACCACAAATCCCAGTCACCAAATCAGACATCATCTTACTTACACAGCAATAACATACCGACTATAACTAAACTAAAAGCGTACATCAACAATAAGAACAGCTGCAGCAACAATAAAACTTGTACTTAAACTAAGTATACAATATTTAAACGCCACCTGGAAAGGTGAGCAACCCAAGAGAAAACAAGAAAACAACGATCAAGTTTGTTGGCGATAACACACAGTGTACTTATTTATGAACTTATGATAATGATAAAAAATATGTTTGCTCATTTTTTTCTACTGCATAAACGCGTAAATACTTATATTTGAAACGAAATGAAGAAAGTCAATTGTTAGGAGAATCGATTGTTGATTAATTAAGACCCGAAGTAGTTGCAATATACTAGAAGATCATTTGTTTAACTTCACAAGAATTGATGCAATCGTTTAATTTTTCTTTTATTAGACATAATTCATTTGAAACGCAAGTAATTAGCAAGATGGTGAATGTACAATATAAGTACATTATATATACTTAAAGAAGCGTATTTTCAATAAAGCAAGAATCTATTTAAATAAGTTGATTTGTGTTTGTTATGAATGGGAACAAAAAACTTACCAAATCTGAGTTTATAATGAATTAATGTACATATATCTAACTACAGCTGTGATTATTCTTAATTTTTTACATAAAGAAATCCTCGTTATATTGAACCATTTGACGCTGATCCTTGTGACTGCCTTTTTGCGATTTGCTGGCCGCTGAAATTAATTGGAATATTTGAAACCGTAACGAAATGAAAAGCAATCCCAATGCTTACCAATGGAGGACCAAACCGCTGAGGAGGAGGCATCGTTAATTGGTTCAATTTGTGGTTGTCTACGGGCCAGCTGCACTTGCAGTACAATTCCATTGACGCTTTTGCCATGCATTTCGGCAATGGCACGATCCGCAGACTCCGGTTTCGCAAACGATACAAATCCGCGACTGCAGAGCACAAGTTTTAGTTTATAAAATTTAGACTATATTCATTATCATAGCTACCTTTTTTCAATTTCCATGGAGACGTTGACAATTGTGCCATAGTCGTTGAAGGTTTTCTTAAGGAATTCTTCGGTAACCTTGTTGCCTGACACAAAGATTGTATTGCCAGCCCGTGGCTTTTCCGGTTGTGCTGTATCCAGTGCAGCCTTTTCCGTAAGGCCACGTTCCTCCCGATCGCGTTCTGTGGCAAAGTGTTGATATAAATTCTGTCGACGTGGTTCCTCTTTAATTATTTCGCTGATTATTGTCTCCTGTGCTACATCGTTTTGGGTCGATGAGAATGGTTGATACGCTGCTACGCTTGTTTCCGATGTGGAGCGTTTAGCCCGTTCTTGGCCCTTGGGCCGTTTAAATGAGGTTTGGTCTTGCTTGGTTTGTTGTTTCTGTATGGCGGGAATGGCACCACTCTTGATCAGTTTGCGCGCCACTTCACGTGCATCTCGTGCGTCTGTTGGTCGTTTTAATGTTAATGCGCTTTCAGGCTCCTGTTTGGGCGCTTTGTGTGCTTGCAATGCTTTTTTCTGTGAAACAAATAAATCAAAATTAGTTACGCTTGTGTTACTACTTGCGGTATGTCCAATATACAAACCTTTTTCTTTAATTTTTGATATTTGGCCTGCAGCATCTGCTCTTCTTCCGTCAAGTTAGTTGGAAAGTGTATGTACACCATTTTAAATAGTTTATACTTCAAAATGCGCCAATATTGTTTACCAAATGTAAATAAACCCAGAAATCTAAATGCTGATTGCAGAGATGCCAGACAGTTTTATTGCATTAAGAGTTGCATCGTCAAAACAGAATCGATATATTTTCTTAATACGATTAATGGACTCAGCTGTCAAGAAAATTACGATAGGTGGCGCCCTTAACAGCCCTTTAAATTTGTATGACATATGTTATTATATGTTTTTCTTTTTTGACAAATCGAAAAAATTTTTCCGCTAATAATTATCAATTTCAACACTAAAAAATTATGAATAATCATCGTTGGTGGTTAATAGCTTACATTAAAAGACTCAATAGTGACTTAATTTAAAAAAAAAACGTTAAAATTACACTGTTAAATTTATGTGGGACTGTTAAAAATTTATCAGGGCTACTTGACCAATGCAACCCTGTGTTCACACACTATTCGCCATGTTGACGCTGAGCTGTCAAAAACTTTTCGCTCCTTCTCTTTCTTTCCGGTTAGCGTCATGGTAAGAGATCGCAAAGTGTTTTTCGCATTTGGATGAAAAATGTGAAAATTAAAAGGTTTAAAGTGAGCGCGATGAATTAAATATAACAAAAAATAAATAAGGCCAGCGTGTTGAGTTGACGCCAATACAAGAAAACAAATCTATTGGATAAGTGTCTGCGTAAAACGCGTTGAAAATATTTCACGTGGTGAATAGCAGCCCCGTCGGCAAGAAACCAACACGCTGTCCGAGCACACCAAGTAATTTAATGTGCCTATTTTTATATAAGATTTTGGTTTATCTGATTGCAGCCTTTCGAGAGATTCGTACAAACTGGTCGTATTGCCAAGGCCTCCGCAGGTCCCCTGAAGGGTCGCCTGGTGGCTATTGTCGATGTCATCGACCAAAACAGAGTAAGTGCCTCCAACAAAAGTTATTGTGTTCGTTTGAGTCTGTTGCACATGATGATAATTTGTCTTCTTGATAGGAAGTGCCAACTGACACATAAATGAAGCTAATTTAACTTAACTGAAAGCAATCAGCCTTCAAACGAAACACAATTACTTGTGTCCTTATTAAATAAGGGGATACATAATTAACATATTTTATAAATGTTTACAGGTTTTGGTTGATGGACCTCTGACTGGTGTTCCACGTCAGGAATACAGATTGAACAATCTGCATCTGACCAAATACCGCATTAAGTTCCCCTTCACCGCGCCCACACGCATCGTGCGCAAGGCTTGGGTGGACAGTGACCTGAAGGCACAGTGGAAGGTCAGCCCCTGGTCCGTCAAGGCACAGAACATTTGCAAGGTGTGTATAAACAAATGAAGGAACGAGAATAGTATTCAAATCTATTTTTGGCGTATCGATGTAAACAAATGAATCACGATTTTAGGCAAATTCTTAGACTCCTGTTAAAACGCTAAGAGTGTAAAAAGATTGTGATTTGTTGCACATGATGATAATTGAATGTTCTTGATAGGAATTGCCGGCTGATACATACATGAAGCTAGCTTTTTATTTAACTGAAAGCAACACCAACATAGATAATGCTTATGTGATTTATTAGACTGTATTCTAAATTTGATTTATCTTTTTATCGTTTGCAGCGTTCGCAATTGAATGATTTTGATCGCTTCAAGCTGCGTTATGCCAAGCGTCAGCGCAACAAGCTGCTGACCATCGCCTTCAACACATTGAAGAAGCGCACCAAGTCCGATGGCACCCCACGTATCCTGAAGAAGGATCGTCGTGAGCGCCTGCGTGCCGAGAAGGCCAAGGGTGGCAAGAAGGCAGCGGCCAAGAAGTAAACAAAATACTATAACGAAAGTAACTGCTTGATCCAACATCCAACACAAAAGGAGCAAATAAAAGAAGTGTTATTTTTAGGAAAAACACATGAACCCTAATGTTTACTCTGTGGGTGGAATAATCAATAATTGTGTAGAGATTTTAACAGTTTTATTTGCTTTCTTAAAACAAAACAACACGATTTCAAACTTATATTTGGAAACGTGCATTAGCACCAACCGGCCTGGAATTTAGGCTTCTTTCTTGCAGTAGATGGTCTTCCAGTTTTGGGGATGGTTGTAGCCCAGTAGAATAGGCAGATGCAAGAACAGAGTGATGTGTTCGCCCTGTATTGACGTGGACACCTTTACCCAAGTTCGCAGCCACTCGATCATTTCCTCCCTGCTCAAATTGTTTGGATTGAGACCGCGAAGGTAACAAGAGTAACGCAGGGAATCTGTTCTCAAATTGTGGACACCACCTTCCCGTGTGATGGCCAAGTCCATGTAGTGCACTAGGAACGCGTGCTCATGCAAACGATGTCGCTTGAACAGACTATTTGGAAGGCCGTGCAATTTGATTAAACATTTCTGCGGGAAAAGACATTTAGAAATAGATTGTTTATATGGAAGTGAAGCCACATACGACGTGTTTTCGAGACATGCCCAGCAGGGAGTACGGTCCCTCGGCAAATATGTCCTTGACGGCGATAAGAGCCTCTGCTGAAGGATGTGTGCCGCTGCCCAGCTGTCCCAATATGCTTTCGAACTCGGCATGCTTGTGATGACCCTTCAGACTCTTTAGCTTTGCTTGCAGGCAACGGAACACTGACTTGTTGCACTGCAGCCTGCGCTTCATGTAGAAGCTCTGGAATTCACTACGCTGCTGCTCAGTCCAGAAATGTGGCGTAAGAAATACTCGTGGATACCAAAAACTGGGAATACATTAAATTAGCTACGTGTATCTCGAGAAAGCTAAGCAACAGACTTACACGAGTGGAAAGAAAGCGTATCCCACCATGGGCAGTGAACAGCCAATCAGTGCTGGTGCCACTTTCATCATATCGCGTGGCATTTGCATGTACAGTTCCAGTTCCTGCCGGTTCAGTGCACGGATGCCCTGTGGCGAATCGTTGGCGATACGCGCAATTTTAAGAAACCGCTTCATATCCGTAAAAAAATCTTTGACTCCATCGAAGAAAACTCGATAGAGTTGCATAGCCTTTGGAAAGTTCTTCTCTAGCACTTTGTCATAATTTTTCACATAGTTAAAATATCGGGTAAATATATAGTCTTGCATGTTGTCCCTCATCTGATCGCGCTTTGACTTGGTAGTCTCCAGGTCCTTGTGTGTTTTGTCCTGATCATCAGTAGGTTTTGAGCCCGTTGACGTGGTGCCATCTGACTGCCCAGTTACAGTCTGCTCTGGTTTGTTGCCTTGTTTGGCATCCCATCTTGCCTCATAGATGGCTTTGCCTACACTGGTTATCTCAGAGGCCACATTACGCTTGATCTGTGGTGGGGTTGTTGACATTGGCTGTGGTTGTGGTTGTGCTGCCTTCAATGGCTTTGCTGGCTGTCCGGGTTGTGTGGTGTAATACGATTTCTGCACGATAACACCACTGTAAATGGGATTTTAATGCCGGTTGATAATATGAGAGGTCATGTGTTGTTATTACCTGCTCTTTACATTCCAGGTGTTGCAGCTGGTGACACAAAGCGGCACCAATCGATGGTGCTCCTTTGGCCACCTGGTCCAACGGCCACCCCCCTGCGATAAGCACGCTACGCGCAACGCCAACGCCATTCTACGACAATTCCAACCTTAGACACCCACAAGTGCGCGTAATTACGCAACGACTGCAACTCCGATGCAGGAGCCAGCCCACAACAACAGTGTTTCGCTTAATTATTTTAATCTTTAACTTTGCTTCTTCTTGAAATAAGTGGCCGCTGCCAACTTCATGCGGCTCACGATGTAGACAATGTTGCTAAACGAGTAAATTATTGCACAAGCTTCAGATACATGTTGCTAAGACCTTAGAAACATTATTTAGGCGTTGCCACCCTGTCTCATTATGAGTTTTTTAATTAAATGATGCATACTTTTTGGCTGAGACTTAATTCTGTTAAACATTACAAAAAGTGGCGGAAGAATAATAATAAAACGTCAATCGACACTTCGTAAATGGGACATACATGACGTCAGAACACAACTGAAACGGATATCGCAGGGTGCCACCTTCATCTTTCGTTAACCTCGCAACTTTGGGCTTTTCTCTTCAGTTTACCCGGAGATGCGCGTGTTGTCAGTCGCTTGCACGCTTTGCTTTTTCGTCAAAATTTCAACGTGTGTTTCCCTCGTGCTATTTCTAAAATTAATAAAATAGCGACTTATAAACAAATTCGCTTATCGTTGACGAATGTCATTAATTAACGTGTTGGCTTTAAAGGCAATAAGCAAGTATATCATTGAGTGTTTTAGGTTTAAATTGTTTAAATCGTTTGTGTGCTTTAAAGCGCGAGTCCTTCAGACACGTGTGTGCGTGCGTATGCGTGTGTAAAGACCTTCAACAAGCAATATGTAAGGTAACTAAGAAGGTGTCCAAGAGCAGCAACAAAAAAAGTATTTTTCACTTTTAGTGCGTGGGTTTTCCTCGTTAAGCTCGTTTACTGTTTCCCCAATTTACTTATCAGTTGAAGTCGACGCTAGTAAAGTTTCCATTACATTATTTACACAAGCTCACATGCATGTGTGTGTATGTGTGTGTGTGCGTAAGACACGACACAACTTGAGCCATTTGGCTGTTTGTTGAGGCTAACTGAGAGGCAAATGATAGCAATACAAATAATAGGAATATCCACTGTCTGTAAATAAATGTGCCAAACAAGCATCGCTACTCACCGGTCTTTTTCCCCACCCATTTCAATTGTCCGAATTGTATTGTGGCTGTCCGCAAAAAACCTAGAAGCTATCCCAGAAGTCGGAAAACACACACAATAGCCAAGAGCAACCCACAACATGACAAGCGTTCCCAAGGAAATGCTGGAAATGGTCGATTGCCTATTTACATGTGTACATATTAATATATGTATGCCGAATTTATTTATAATTTACGAGCTTGATTCTGAGTGGCAGGCATTTTATTTGTCACTCATTTAAGCGATCCAAAACATTTCCCTATTTGTCGTGCGTAGCATATAACACAAAAAATAATTAAAATGATACAAATTATTCCAATTCATTTGTTGCAAGTTAAATTATTCTTGTATGTTAACACAACGCCTTACAAAACTCTGTGAAAATGCCATTGCAGCGCGCGCCAAAAGTTTGGAAAAACAAGCTAGGCGAGAAAATGCGGTAGACACCAACTACTTGTACTTGTACTTGCCTTGAGGCAACAAATTGCAGGCAATGTGCAGCAGCACACACACGCAAACACCGCATATCTTGGTAGCTTCTTTGGTTTAAAGGTGTCTTGGGTTAACCTTACAGCGCCGCAGGGATTATTTTAATGAACGCCTAGCTGTTTGCAGCACAGCTGTGGCAAGTAGCATAGTTCCAGGGGCATAACGAGCAGTAATTAAACTTGTTGGGACACCCTTATTAAAATGCTACGAATTTAACAATTGTTATAGTTGTTCCACAAAATTAAGATCTTGGCTAATTGATTATTAAACTTTTCCTATTGAATACAGAAATTTATGAAACACAAATATCTACAACTAATATGCTAAAAGAAGAACGACAAAATTATGTTTTGGAAAAACGCATTGCAGTCTAAAAGCAGCTGGAGTTGAATTTAAATTCATTTGCTTAAGAAGATATAGAGTGTACAGACTGTTACAATGGCCATTAACGTTTTGGGCTTAGATCATTTTGCCATTAGTGCCATTGTGATTGTCAGCATGCAGTTAGTGTTTTTCTTACTCAACTCCACGCTGCATTTGGACAAATTATCGGACTTTGCCGGCGGCGTTAACTTTATTGTCATCGCATTGCTGACCTTCTTTCTGGGTCAGGTGGATCGGCCATCCAAGGTAAGTGTTTTAATATTTAATGCTTTAAATGGTGCGTATAAATTAAACGCTGTTAACTATTAAACGGGAGACCCAACAAATCCCACCTGCAATTCACAGATGTGAAAGGGTACGAGGGGCATGTGGTGTGTTGTGTGGGTAATGGGGAGTGCAAACTTGTCGGCTTACGTTTGCTGGCATTGAAAAGTAAATTTCATACACACACAACACACATGTGTTGGGTGAGTGGGAAAATGGGTAAAACCTGCAGTACTGTGCTTGCTCCCAAACAACAAAAGTTTACACACAATTGGCCCACATTGTCTTCATCTGCCCCTCTCGCTCTCTCTTGCTCTCCCTTTGCACCTCTTTGTTGTTGTTGCGTGGCTGCATGACCTTGTCTGGGAGACAGGGGCCAAGGCCCTTCTAGCCAGTTGTTTGTCACATTGTCTGGCCAATTGTTTACGACTCAGTCTTTTCTTAGATTTATTCAGCAAGTACAGCAAAATCACTTAATGAAAGTCTTCGCAACTTTTCCTTTGTTTCCTAAAAATTGTGCTGAACTTTAATTAAGTTAGCTTGCTAAAATATATGAATAAATAAGTTTGAGTTTCTGCAGTCACAATGGGTTAACTGGAAGCAACTGTGCAGTTTTTATGAGCACTTTATTTGGCAACAAATTTAACTCATTCATTTTGGCACTGCCAACTGGCAACTGCTTCTGTTTTGCAGGCTTAATTAAATAAAATGCCTTGTACCTCCGGGATTTGCACTGAAAATAAATGTAAATAGCCGTAAAATACGAGAATAGTCAACATTTTCTTACCATTGCAGCTTGATGAATAAAACTAGACATGTAGAAAGTTTCAGAGCGAATAGATTGAATTTTTATGGCACATAAAAGTCATAAAAATATATTAAAAACTGGACGTGCATGTGCACTAGATAATAGATTTACTAGTAGTATATGTATTTAAGAACTTAATGGCTTACTTAAATGTCTTTCTTTGATTTACCTTTATTGACCAGGCCTATGAGAGCCGTCAGCTAATGGTCACCGTATTCGTCTGCCTTTGGGGCATTAGACTGACAGGATATCTGCTGTATCGAATTATTAAACTGGGCAGGGACAAACAGTTTGAGGATACTCGAAGCAATATTATACGCTATGCTGTCTTCTGGACATTTCAGGTGAGTTTGAACACGTAGCAAATTAATACTCACACAATTGAGAACACATTTCATAATCAATGAATCTGCCAATGTCTGACATTTACCAAGGCATTTTGCATAATTCAGAACTTGTCGCCAGCTAAGGGACGAGTGGAGACCAGAGACAGAGGCAGTGGCAACAATTAAACTGTGACACATTTGATTGGCATTTGATTGTTGTTGCTGTTCTGGTGGAGCTCACCTTGATTTGATTGTTCATTATGCTATATAGTATACAATACCCCTTTTTGCAGGCCGTTTGGGTATATATCGTCTCGTTGCCAGTCATAATTATCAACTCACGCCACTCGCAGCCACAGGCAGTCAAGGGTATGACCACTTTGGACTCCACGGGCATGGGTATGTTTATAGTTGGGCTGCTTGCCGAGACCTATGCGGACTTGCAGAAGTTCTCCTTTCGCCAGGATCCATCAAATCATGGCAAATTTTGTAATGATGGTAAGTTTGAAGCAGGTTCAATTTAAATATTTAGCACTGATTTAATTGATTATCCTTTCGTTCTGATAACAGGGCTCTGGGGTCTGTCGCGGCATCCTAATTACTTTGGCGAGGTCATCGTCTGGTGGGGTATATTTGTTATATCGTTGAATGTGATTCGAGGACTGGAGTGGATAGCCATTGCCTCACCCATTTTTACAACACTCATAATACTGTTTTTGTCTGGAATTCCACTGCGGGAACGCAGCTCTGACGAGAAGTACAAAAAGTAAGTCAAGAATTAAGAATTCATATAGTTACTAAGACTTTTGAATACTTACTCTTCAAGCCAAGTGGAGTACCGCAAGTACAAAGCTTCGACGTCACCTCTGATACCGATACCACCCACAGTCTATGAGGAAGTACCGGGTGCATTGAAGTTCGTGCTCTGCTGCGAGTTTCCCATTTATAATACGCTGCGGCTGCAAAAGGATTCGAGTCCTTATTCACTGTCCATTGCACGCTCCAATTCGCACATTTAGCAGTCAGTGGCTCACTCCAGCAGCGGTGCAGCTGCCGGTGTGGGTCAACAGCAGCATGGCCACTCGGTGGCTCAGCCCCATCATCTCCATCATCAGCACCACCCACATCGGGGTCACTGCTATGGTGCGGACGGTGGTCACGCCGAGAGTCACCATAATTGTGGTGGCAGCTGTCGTAATGTTCACGTCAAATCGAATCCTTATCAGTGCGAAGCGGGTTACGGCAGCTATGGAGTGCGGCACATCGATGATGAGGACACGGATGATGGCATTGTCTATCTAGCGGGTCAGCCCTGCAACAAGGCCAAGACTCATTACTTCCCTGGTGCACCACATACCATGGATATGGATGATGATGAGCCACATCGTAAGCAAGCGCCAAAATGCAGCTACCTGGCGGAGGAGGAGTTGGCTTCAGACTATGATGAGGACATAGGACTCAGCAAGGTGAATAGTGTGGACAGCTTCGATAATCGTGTGCATATCGCTACCGAGAGATCCCTCAATGCTGAGGGAGTGCCCATAACAGTGACCACAATATTGTGATTGAAACCTTAAAGCTTTGGAATATCCTGCCCAAGTAGGGTATTATGGGATTTGAAACTCTCTTTGAATTTGCCCTTCGTTTACCCTGTGCTCAAAGTGTGAGTTTAAAGCAGATGAAGACAACTCTTTTCCTATAAAGCATTATATATCACATCAATAGACGAGTTGATCTTAGTATCCGTCCCTCGATGCTGGGTACAGGGTATCTATATCTATTACTTGTTGAATCGACGAGAGTTATAAACTTTGTTAAGTAACAGCTACAAACAAGTTGCTTCAGTTACCAAATGATTTCCAAGGGCTTCTCCGGTAAGCCCAAAGAAACAAGTGCCAAAAAATGATCGCATAGGATTCGAAGCTTTTGATCCTTAAAGCTTTTAAATACACAAATCAAAAATGTGCCTATTCTTGCACTCTTTTAATGTTAATTAGCCTCTTTGTTGATTAGACTTTTACTAAAACTAAATGATATCAAACACTTTATTCAAGTTCAAACATATTTTCTTATAAACAAATAACAATTATATCATAAGAAGAACTTGCCCACCTACAGGATAAAATAAATGCTGCATTGAAGCTTTTTAATTAAATAATTAAAAATGATTTAAAAGTAAAAGTAATGAACAAAATGAAACATATCCCAAGCCAACCCACGTTCAGTATTTTTTCGATAAATCCCAGTATACTCTTAATAATATGAACTCAAAAGTACAAGAAGCTTGTTGAACAGAATTTAAAACTTAAGCTGTTGTTAATTATATTATAACATATAATATAGCTATAAATATGAACAAATATATAAACTGTTAATGCTCATTGATGTGCGTATCTGTGTCGAGTTTGTCTCAACTTAAAATCAGTATTTTATTAATTACAAATAATAATAAAACATTGTACCTATTTACGTATCTAAAGATAATAAAAGCGATTGCATAGCGAATACTAAAAACATTGAAATGGAATCTATTATTTGGGAGTCAGGAGAGAGAGAGTTTATTTTACTCCCAAAACACTCTTTAAATTACTAGTAAATAAGTTATTTCAATGTGTCTAAAAGTTGGCCATGGAAACCAACCATAGTAGGCCTTCTTCAGATCTCCGGTCGATGTACTGAATTCGAAAATGTAGGTTCTTCAGTCCTCGTAGATGTGTCGTAAAGTAAACATCTGTAAAATTTGTAGTAACCCCAAAAATTTCGAAATAATATTTTGATACATCGTGAAAAAGCAATATAAAAATAATTTTAGTAATTACTGATAAAATTCCAAAATAACTTGAAAAATCAAAATTTAATTGGCAATTATTCTATCACCCCAAAGTCGTGAATTGTACGACTAGAGTCATGTTTGGTATTACGCGTCGTGCGGTGTTCTGTGTGTCGAAGCAGCGACAATTGCAGTTATGCCGCCATTTTGCTTCTCCTGCAATAAACCAGATGCTGATGCTCCAGCAAATGGACATCTGTGCAGATCAGCCCTCCCGTGGCCTGATCATCGGAGTCCATGCCGATGAAGAGGACAAAAACGATGCCGGCATTCTTACTCACGCCGGTTGGCGCTACAATGTCCAGAAGACAAACGGTCGCCTCATCGAAGTGCTGCGTATGTCGGGACCCATGCCCAAGCGCGGCGAGGCCCGTCTCCTGTTTGCCATCGAACCGGAACGTGTGCCCTACTATTCCGTGGTGGCCGTCGTTGGTCTAGGCAAGGAATGCCTGGGCTATAATCCTTACGAGGTTCTCGATGAGCAGAAAGAAGCCATCCGTCGCTCAGTAGCCAAAGCCTGCCAGATTCTAGCAGAGCTGGACACCGATCGTATTGAAGTGGAGAACTGCGGCCATGCCGAATCTGCCGCAGAAGGCGCTGCCCTGGGTATTTGGGCGTACCAGGAAATGCGTGATCCCAAGACTCGCATTTCCATCCCTTCCATTGATCTGTACGCAGTCAAGGATGAGGTCTGCGACATTGAAGGCTGGCGCATTGGACTGCAAAAAGCCGCAGCCCAAAATCTTACCCGTCAGCTCCAGGAGATGCCCTCCAACCTGCTGACCCCCACAGCATTTGCCCAAAATGTTGTCGAGGTGCTCTGTAAATCTGGTGTGAACGTCGAGGTTAAAGTAGAGGGGTGGGCTGAGAGTCAGTCTATGCATGCGTTCCTGGCTGTGGGCAAGGCTTCCTGTGAGCCTCCCATTTTCTTGGAACTTAGCTACTACGGTACCTGTGCAGAAGAGCGCCCCATTGTCCTTGTAGGCCAGGGCATTACTTTTGATGCTGGTGGCCTGTGTCTGAAGAAGCGCCAGGAATTGTACCACATGCGTGGTGACATGACCGGAGCTGCGGTTGTGGTGGCTACCTGCCGTGCCGTTGCTGGATTGAGATTGCCGGTAAGTTAAGGACTAAGTTTAAGGATCTATGAACATTAGCTAATTCTTTTGTTACAGGTCAACATTCGTGGTCTGATTCCACTTTGTGAGAATGTTGTGGGATGCAACTCCTTCCGTCCGGGAGATATGGTTAAATCAATGAACGGAAAGACCATCGAGGTACAGTGTACCGACCATGAAGATGTCCTGGTTCTGGCCGATGCATTGTTGTACGGACAGAACTTCTGTCCCAAGTGCATCATTGACATTGGCACCTGCTCTGGGTACATGCGTCAGGCCTTGGACGAGGCTGCCTGTGGAGTCTTTACCAACTCAGAAATCCTATGGCAGCAAATCAAGCACGCCAGCATGCACACTGGAGATCGCGTGTGGCGTTTCCCTCTGTGGAACTACTACAGCAAGGCTGTCCGTGCCGGAGGACGCAGTGATGTCCAGAACTACGGCATTGGACGTGGTGGACGTCCCTGCAAGGCCGCTGCCTTCCTTCGTGAGTTTGTTCCTTGCGGACAGTGGATGCATATTGTGAGTAGCGGGATGCATAGTGTCTATCCAGTAATCTAATCCTAATGCTAATCGTTTAGGATGCAACAAATGTGATGACGACGAATGGTATTGATTTCGAGTATCTGCGTCGTGGTATGGCTGGTCGTCCAACCCGAACTTTGATCGAATTCATCGCCCAAACAATCTGCAAGGACACAGCTCCCAAGATGGGAAAGTAAACGAAAACAAATTTACAGACGTCTAGCCTATGTTGGCCCAGATAACCAGAGAAATTTTCATGCATAACTCATCAGGTTCAAGTCGTGTTATACGTCATTTATGCCGATATGTCCCCAAATTTAATGTGAAAGAAAAATACCTTTAGTTTTTACGCTCATACGTTTAATAAAAAAATTTAAATTTAATAAGAAAAAAGTGCTTTTTTATAAATAAAAATATACCATTTCCGATGTGTTCCATGGGAGCTATAGACTATAGTTGTCCGATATAGATCAACCTTAGTGAGGATAGTTATAATGGTACCATACACGTACGGTATGAATTTGGTCGCGATAGATCTGCTAGTTTGGAAGTTGTAGTGTCATGAAAATAGTGCTTGAAAATTTCAATGATTTTATAAATCAATTATAATTACAAATATAAGTACAAAGCAGACTTTTGTCAGACTTACAAAACCAATTATTCGCGCATATTGAATTAAAAATATAGTTAAGCAATAAATTTGACTCGACAAATTTGCTTTAATTCATTGTGTTGGCTTTTCTAAGCAAAGCTTTTCTCTGATATCAGTTTAGTTTGAATTTTGGATTTGAGATCTACTGAAAGTTCTGTTCGCTTGGTATTACAGCTGGAATATGCAAATTCCCAGTTGAATTCTCAGGCGAAAAGAAATACACAGTAAGATACAACAGAATTTACAAGAGCCCAGTTTAAGCAAAATAATGTGCATAGAGAGCAGCTATTTATTCTGTTTGCCTGGTATTTCTGTTAAAATATGTGCAGCTCGTGAGATCCCTAGATTAGCGAAGAACATCAGCCATCAGCTAAAAGTGAGGATATTTCTAGCTGATTCACCAGGCAAACAGAATCAGCAGGAAGCGACATTATTGTTAATGATAATGTTAATGTTAATCTCAATGTTAACCTTATAGATAATGTAAATGTCAATACTAATTCAATGTTAACGTGAATGTTAGTGTTATTGATAATGCTAATTTTAATTCAATGTTAATGTTAATTCACGGTTAATGTTAAACCAATGTTAATGTTAATCCAATGTTAATGTTAATTCACTGTTAATGTTAATCCAATGTTAATGTTAAGTCAATGTTAATGTTAATACAATGTTAATGTTAAGTTAATGTTAATGTTAAGTCAATGTTAATGTTAAGTCAATGCTAATGTTAAGTCAATGTTAAATCAATTTTGCATTGCGACCTACTGATCTTTCTGTTTGCCTGGTATTTCAGCAAGAATTACTAACGATTTTGGGCACTGCTGATCGCAGCGGTCAACCAAAAAAAAATCCACGAATAGCCAAAATCTAAGATTTCTTTGTGTAAAAACACCAGGCGATCAGAATCCGGAGCAGGCGACATACTGTAATTTAAATACAATTACAGAGAGTAGAGAGCGGGAGCAGACGTAAACAGTAAACAGAGAGTGCTAATTGTTAGCGCCACAGCTGACAGCGAACAAACACACAAACCGTTCGTGCGCTCTGCTGGCGTCCGCGAACAATCACACAAACAGCGGCAGAGATCTCTGAGCGCAATTAGCGCAGAGAGTGGAAGTCTGCTTAAGCTAGTAAATAACTTGTAAACAGTAGTTTGAGAGCTAAGGAGCAACCAATATTTTTATACCCGTTACTCGAAGAGTACAAGGGTATATTGTAGTCGTTAGAATGTATGTAACAGGCAGAAGGAGCCCTAAACTGTCAAAAAACAAAGACAAACTCGTACTGCTTGGGTATTGTACCTTTCATTTGCGACTCCTTTCACCTTTCTAGCTCTTATATTCTCTGAGATCCTTTCGTTCATACAGACGGACATGGAAGGACATACTTTATTGGGTCTGCCACGCCTCCTTCTCCCTGTTACATACATTCCAACGATTACCGCATACCCTTATACTCTACGAGTATCGGGTACAATAATTTAGTGTGAATTAACTAGTGCTTAATTAACTCCATACTTCATTGCCAAATAATTTTGATTTCAATTGAATTAAAATTTGAAAACTGAAAAATGTTTCGATCTAGTAGACCCTGTGACGTTATGATTTCGATATGCGTAAAACTACATGTAGAGCAGAGTCATTTCATTCGTTTAGTAACAGAACACGGATCAATTTTAAGTATTCCGGAAAAAAATCTTACAATTTCGTGCTTTCAAAATACTAATCTATTTTATAATATTTTTTTTTTCTTTTAATTTTTTGAAAAAAAACTTAAGTACAAAACAATAGAAAATGCTTCGTGCTACAGGAAAATTTGCTCTTCGGGCATTCAAACAGCGATTCCCTGTGATTAAAAGGAGCTATTCGCAGATGATAAATCAAATGCTGCAAATCCAACAAATGGAAATATGTGCAGATCCTCCCTCTCGTGGATTAATCATTGGAGTCTATGCCGATGAGGAAGACAAGAACGACGCCGGAATTCTCACCCAGGCCGGCTGGCGTTACAATGTCCAGAAGACCCATGGACGTCTGCTGGAAGTCCTACGTATGTCTGGACCCATGCCCAAGCGGGGAGAAACCAGATTACTTTTCGCCATCGAACCAGAACGTGTTCCATACTATTCGGCCGTCGCCGTGATTGGTTTGGGAAAGGAGTGCCTGGGGTACAATCCATACGAAGTACTCGATGAGCAAAAGGAAGCAATTCGCCGATCTGTGGCCGATGCTTGCAGAATTCTGGCTGAACTCGACACTGATCGTATTGAAGTGGAGAATTGTGGTCACGCCGAATCTGCTGCTGAAGGTGCAGCATTGGGTATCTGGGTTTATCAGGAGTTGCGCGATCCAAAGAAGCGTATGTCAGTTCCCTCAATCGATTTGTATGCAAACAAGGATGAGATTTGCGACATCGAAGGTTGGCGAATTGGGCTGCAAAAGGCCGCTGCGCAGAATCTCACCCGTCAGCTACAAGAGATGCCCTCCAACCTGCTGACACCCACAGCATTTGCCCAAAATGTTGTCGAGGTGCTCTGTAAATCTGGTGTTAACGTCGAGGTTAAAGTAGAGGGCTGGGCTGAGAGTCAGTCTATGCATGCGTTCCTGGCTGTGGGCAAGGCTTCCTGTGAGCCTCCCATTTTCTTGGAACTGAGCTACTACGGTACCTGTGCAGAGGAGCGCCCCATTGTGCTGGTAGGACAGGGCGTAACCTTCGATGCCGGTGGCTTGTGCCTCAAGGAGCGTGACGAGCTCTTCCACATGCGTGGTGACATGACCGGAGCTGCTGTAGTGGTGGCTACCTGTCGTGCCGTTGCTGGATTGAGATTGCCGGTAAGTCACATCGACAGCTGTGATATGAGGTAAGGTAAATCCTATATTTCAGGTCAACATTCGTGGTCTAATTCCACTTTGTGAAAATGTTGTGGGATGCAACTCCTTCCGTCCGGGAGATATGGTCAAATCAATGAACGGAAAGACCATCGAGGTACAGTGTACCGACCATGAAGATGTCCTGGTTCTGGCTGATGCATTGTTGTACGGACAGAACTTTTGTCCCAAGTGCATCATTGACATTGGCACCTGCTCTGGGTACATGCGTCAGGCCTTGGACGAGGCTGCCTGTGGAGTCTTTACCAACTCAGAAATCCTATGGCAGCAAATCAAGCACGCCAGCATGCACACTGGAGATCGCGTGTGGCGTTTCCCTCTGTGGAACTACTACAGCAAGGCTGTCCGTTCTGGAGGACGTAGTGATGTCCAGAACTATGGTGTTGGACGTGGTGGACGTCCTTGCAAGGCCGCCGCCTTCCTTCGTGAGTTTGTGCCTTGCGGACAGTGGATGCATATTGTAAGTACCTTGAAAATGGATTCATTAATGTATTGTGCTAAAGTAAATGTTTGATTTAAGGATGCTACCAATGTAATGATCACCGAGGGTGTGGAGTACGAGTATCTGCGTCGTGGAATGGCCGGTCGGCCCACACGTACTTTAATAGAATTTATCGCACAAACCATTTGTAAAGACACTGCACCTAAGATGAAGTAGGATGTCGTTTAAAGTTTTCTTTGGCGTTCTTTGGGCGATGCTGTATAACCCAGACAAGGTTCTTTTAAGAGATGGACGTACCAATTTTAAATTTGTGCTTTTTATGATTTGGATAACACGCGTTAAAATTCATTGGTTTATTGATAAAAAATATTTATAAAATTAATAGTTATCAAAAGCATATGTATAATTACAGAAATACAGAAAATAAGTTGAGTTAAAAAAAACGTGCGTTTTGGCATTAGATCTGTGTCATTGATTGCTTTGCGGATTACTCGTCAGACTGTGGCAAGGGCCAGGGCTTAAATTCGGGATGTGCTACGCCAAGGAGACTGCGTGGGTCAGCACGACATTAATATCAATTGGTGGATAGTTCTGAAGCAGCTTTACATTCGAGGCAAAGTCGTTCTCCAAAATGGTTTCCCTTTGGATTCTAAAGAAAGGGTATGATTGAGAACAAAATGATTAAGACACGTTCATACTCACAATATCATTGAACAGCAAACTTTAAGAAGAAAATCGAAGCGATGTTCATCCGAGAACACTGAATCCCATATGCGCAACACATCTGGCAGTGGAAATTCTTGTGAGAGCAGTAGATTAATCCATCTAAAGCTATAGTACTGTGGATGTAGTTCCTGGCTTTTTAGATGGTCGTATATGTTAATATCTTTCACTTTCAGCATATTCGATAGCTTGGACATCATGCACTTTATGCCACCTTCTGAATCGTCAAGAGTCTTAATAAAGAAATCGCGTATTTCACTCATCAGTGCGGTGAAGCAAAAGAAGCAATCTGCCTCGGCGTGCATGCGATTCGAGAGATCAGGATCGGATGCCATAACATAGTAAATGGGTCCAACTATTTCATTCATGCCTTGCACATAACCCTGGCCTGGATTTAGCTTGGCATAGATGAACAATATTCGTTGAACAACTTCCCAGTGTGCCTCCTGGCCCTCCTCCATTGCGGCATAGTTCTCCGCTGAACGTTTAGTGATCAAGTTTATCTGTGTGAGTAAATGAGTTTAATATTATGTTATTAAATGTTGTACATAACTTACTTGCTGATAAATTCCCCATGGATTGCATGTGGGAATAGTTTGTTTTTCTTGTTTAAGTTCTTAATCTTATAACCGACACATGCCACTCACCTTTGTCATGCCCAAACCCTTGCGTTCCACGTTCGCCGAGCTGAGCACGGAGGGAACAACACGTTCATGTAGTCTTCTGCCCTGCTCTCCTTTGCTATGTACAACAATCTCACAGGGATAGTCCGTGGGTTGTTGAAAAAATGATATGTCTGGGCATAAACGTCTCACGTCTTTATCAATCTGCAGTAGAAATTCGTTGTCGCTGAAGAAAGTGTTCCAAGCGCTCTCTGGTCCCTCGCTCAGCGGATGATCTTGCAAGCCAACGCCCCTCGATTCATTATCGCTCCCACCATCGCCCTCGCCATTTTGTTTGTGCCCAGGCGGCAGTACTAGCTCCAAAATGAATTGCTTGTATAGAGCTCGTTTTTTAGCCAAAGTTGCTGGCCAGTTTGATTGCTTGGGTCCCAAGTAGCCCAACAATATCTTCCAGCTTAGCGCTCGAAAGCTAAGCACATCGGGCACACCTGTGGATTTATTATGTGTTATTTTAAATGCTAGCTTAGCGATAATCTGTGGCTTACCATTATTTGTCTGACGACGGAGTTGCTTTAAGTCGATCACTTCCTGTGCAAAAATGTCTTCGAATTCCTTTACTCTGCGTTGTAAACAAAAACATTGACTTGTTTACTTTCACTTTGTTGTTCAAGTATGTGTAAATAGCTTACCGCGCTTTGAATATGGACATGTTGTCAATGAAACCTTACTTTCTACATAAAATTATAATTATTGTGGGCTTAATCTATTGCTTTGTTGTTATTTAAAAATTAATAAACGCAGGGATGTAAAAATGCAAGTGCAATACGCTAATTAATATAAAGGAACTAGGTGGCAACGCCGACACAAACATTAAGTTGGCTGCGCGCAATTTTTGACTCACTTGAAGTGGGCTGCAAAAACATTTTTAAATTCCGCATATTTAGCTGTTATTTTTAATCAATGAGAGAATGCAATGTGTTCATTCATTCATAACTCACATGTATTCGGTTTTATGTTATTCACCTGCCAATTGTACATGTTGTTGCGCTCTCCTTGTGCGTACTCTGTACTTTTTGTTTGTTGCTTCGACCCATTTATATTACTCATACACGCCGACGTGAGCAGACGCATCGACGGCTGTGGTGCGGCTGCAAAATAGAAAAGAGAGCGTTTTGAATTGTTTATATGTGGTTTTCGTAGCGTATTCCATTTGTTTACTCTAGTCTTTGGCCAGATATGACGACCAGCAGATCGTCATACTATCGACCGGCTTTTTGGAAAGCGCCCAGTTACGTGAATGTCGCGGTACCTGCCCCAACGCTCTCGCTTCCGCCCTCGCCCCCACTACCCCCTTCACGATTGACCCAGAGACGTCGCAGCGGCAATGGTATCAAGAAGCGTGTCCATTTTGCCGATGAGCTGTACCACAACGGGGTAAGTAAGGCGGTAAGGGACCACCCAGCTGAACTATGTATGTCACTCATTTGACTTGTCAATCGTCGCTGGTGTGGCCCCAATACTCTTTGCCACCAGCACATCAAGAATCAGTTCACTAACATTTTGCACTTGGCGCCTCGTAAATTAGTCGAGAACAATTTAATTAATTGGCCACTGCTGCAGTTTTACTTTATGGCTACCAATAAGATGGGGCTTTCGAAATTCCCAAAACGCGAAATTTGATTTTCTAAATGAATTGCTGCTACATAGAATTGACGTAATATTTTTGCTGCAATTGCTGGCTAAAATAATGTGCCAATATTTTGGAATATAATTTTTATTTGCTTTTGAGTGGATTCTTTGAAATATTAACGAGTATATTCATGATTTATTTAACAAGAACATGTCAAAATTGGTTTTATAATCTTTAGTCTGTCTGCATCGTTCAATCAAATTTTACAGCAGAAAAAAATTCGATGAATCCCGAAACAGCACAAACATTTCAAAACCTGCGCCATACCAAACCAAATAAATATATTGCACAAATAAATGCCAGACCATATATTGTATATTTAAGTACCTAGTATATAGAAAAAGGCCCGAAAAACGAAAAGCAACGGGAAACGAAATGAATTTTCTCCGTTGTAAGAAGTAAAAATGTTGCCAAAACAAAAGCAAACAATTTTATATGGTTTTCCTTTGACGTTGTTGCCGAATTCTCGACTTTTGTTATCTAAAAATTTAATACCGGGAATGGTACAAGATAGCATCTGTTTTGTAAAGGGAAAATGTCCCAGACAAGGTCTTGAGTTTATTGCGCATACGACTAGTTGATCGCTCTGTTGACTAATGCTTCAAACATTTAATTTTGACTTGTTTATTTGAAATGAGAGGGACTGTTATTGTTGCCATAGCTGTTTGAAGCGTGCTAGTAAATAAATTAATTACAGCCTCTCATTTGCTTCGCTGCAAATGCTAGAGCAAGCAAAAAAAAAAGAAAAACTAATAAAACTGATGAAATGATTTTGAAAAAACACATGCCTCGCTCTCATCCCATCGTCTTCGTTTTGCCGTCAATCGGCGGCTAAGAAGATGATGATCAAACTCTATGGGACCAGATGATGATGACATGTGGTGTATAAATTCATGGTCATTTTGGCTATGCAACTGGATCAAGTGCTTCCACAAAAATATTAAACTTTTCCATTCATAAATGAATTTATACACTAACTGTAAGTGCACTTTTACATTTTTACATAAATTTAGCAAAACTACTGAATGAACTCAATTTTCAGAGAAACTTTTCGCCCAAAAGGAGTCGAAATTCATTGAAATTCTGTTATGCTCTGGGTAAAGTGTACAACGAAGAAAAAATAATTGGCATTTGGATTGAGTTCATGTTTCTCAGCGGCTGACCGCTGACTACATGATTGTAGCGCAGTGTACTCGTATTCGTAGTATACCACGATCCGTTGCCGATGCTGCAAAAAGGAATACAAATTCGTATTTTAAAATTAGTACTTGAGCAGCACTGCGATCGAATAAAACGCAAATATTGCGCTGCACGCGCTACCTCCGCCTCGGGTTAAGAACTTGGCCGAATAAACAATTGAAAATTCGCGAATGAAGTGTGAACAAGCATAGACTGTAACTGTTAAGAACAAGAAAGTCTGTTTAATATGTTCAATTGAGACGCAGTTAAAGCCAAGTGACATAAAACAAATACAAATTTTCAGCCAACATGAGCCCAAAGTTGCATGAGTTCGCTGTGGTGCTTCAGCGCGATGGTCAGGGAACGCCCTGGGGCATCCGTTTAGTTGGTGGCAATGATTTGGATACTCCTTTAATCATAACCAGGGTAATGTTGGATTGCTTACACTAGCATTGCATTATGTAACTTAGAGCAAAAAGAGCCAAAACGAAACAAAAGAGCTAAAGAGCTTGGCAACAGTTTCCTCCTTGTCGCTTTGTGGTTAATGTCGCTGCAATTTCCCATTCATCACAATTGTTGCTCAGTTGCGACAGAGAACTATCCATTATCTTTGCCAGCAATTTGCCAAACTGTTTTGGCCTTTGTGTGTTTGCACTACTTAATGGCAAAATAAACAAGTGCAAGAAATCAAAACAGTAAGAGTTCAATAGCCGACCGAATGCGACTAACAAAATACTCTTAATAAAAACAATGATTTCAAAACTTTACAAAAGGAGAATTATCTACTCCTGCTTCTTCTAAACTTAAATTAATTGAGCAGTAGTTTAAAATTTGCACACATGTTAACGCTTTTATCCGGCATACCCTCATACCCTTTTGAAGTGTAGGGTATAAATAGCGAAACTAGCACACAAGAACGTTGCAATTGCAATGGTGCCAAAGATTTGCGAATTCTGAGACGCCAGTAAAACTAATTGAAGCAAAGCAAATAAACGACAACGCAAACAACGCATGTAAACAATACAAAATAATATGTAAAATATAAATTAAAAAAAGAAAAGGGGGAAATGGGACGCTGATCATAATAATAATGTCTCTGCATTCATGCCAAGGTCGTTATGTAGTCCTAGGTCTGTCTAAAGTTGAGCAAACATTTCATTCGTTCGACCTTCGTCCACAGGTGCAACTTGGCAGCCCATCGTATGGGGAGCTGTTGCGTGGCGATATTATAGCAAAGATCGGTGAATACGATGCACGCGACTTGAGTCACGCCGATGCTCAGCAGCTGTTTCGCGGAGCTGGCAACGAGATTGGTCTAGTCGTGCACAGGTAAGCGGGTCGATTGACTAGAGAAAGCAGCATTCTGTAGCATTCTTATCTTTAGGGACAACAAAATCGCCTACACGCAGGGCGTCAGTCAGGAGGGCAATTCGCGCAGCAATTCAACCTTGCCGCCGGTCAGTCCGGAGCCATCGCAGCTTCCCCATCGCGGTCCTTCTCCCTTTTTGCCTGGACCCAGTCACTTTGAACGTGCGTTGCAGCTGCCGGTGGATACTTTGCCGCAGACTGTGTTTCCGCAGTTAAACGCTTCTGGCGGCTATGTGACACCATCGGATGTCTTTTCTCCAAAGCCGACGCGGGATCACCAACAGGATGTGGCCGAGGAGCAAGCACTCATTGTTAATCAGGTGAGCGAAAAATTAAATTAGAAAATATTTTTACTTAAGACTTGGTTAAGATTGAAAGTCTTTATTGTTACTGTTCTCACTATATCACTCTTCCTCTTTCACTATCCTTTTTAATGGTCTTTGCCATTGATATTTGCTACAAAACGCGTAAAAGTATGCAGCATAAAATGCATATGACTTTTTAAATGCATGCCCAGAAGTAGGCAATAAATTATATGATGAAATAGATATGAATTTTGTAAAGATTTTTGTACGCTCATCCGCCTTGTGGTCAAGGCTCTGCTGTTTACACGATCTAAATATAAATGTTGTATATGCGAATAAGTATTAGCTGAGAATAACGTAGGCGTTAAGCAGGAAAGTCTTGTGACGCAGTATTCAGGTGGAAAACTGTTTGAGAATATAAACAAAAACACAAAAATACCAGCTCTTGCAGCCCCAAAGAAGTGATGATGCCCTCTATCCCAAAAACACATAAGAAAAATACAAAAAAACAAAGACGCAAATTTTCAAATTCGTTTTCTCGGCCAAAGTGGCTGACTGCAGTGCAGGTGAATAGCGTACTTACTCACAAACACAAACAAACAGTGAAAAAGAGCATATCTGTCTAAATATATGATTGTGATTGTGACTGAGGGCGCTGTCGGATGTCGAGTTTCGGATCTCGGACGCTACCTTGTGATCCAAAGTGGCAATGCCAATGAAAGTGCTTTGCCTGAGTTTCCCCTCACCTGGTGACGCTGCTAATGAATCAAGACAAGCAAAATTGCCACTTGCCAAGGTCACCGCATTTTATTTGTCAATGCAACACAAAAATACAAATCAAGGTTATGATTTATTTCTTTTATTGCCTGATATGATTTGTCATCAGTTTTACTTAACATTTACTTCAATTAGACATTACTTAAAAGATTTAAAACTTAAAGATCAACAGGTTCAAAGAATTTGTCATATGTCAAAATAAATAAATTTTATTCCTAAAACTTAAAAGCAGCATAGAACTGTTTTGAGTGAAGAACTTTTTGATCAACCCACTCAAACGAATTATTCTCTACAAATGCGTTCCTTTGTAAGCGCCCCAAACTATATAAACAACCTTCACAATGGTAAAAACAAACAGATTCAGTGTAAATTATGAGTTCCTTGGATTTTTCCGTCGAACTTGAGAGTTCTTTGACGCCCAGTGGTTAAGTTTACATAAATCTGTGATTGTGGGCGTGTGTCTATCAAGGTTAATTACACCTGTCCCAATGCCTTTTCCAGTGTCAATTTATTTTGACATCATGTCAATGCTAGATCTATAAATATGTGTGTAAATTTGAAGATTTCGGAATTTTTATCTTAATCATTTACAAATCTCAAAGTCGCTAATCAAGCAAAGCCAACTGAACACATCAATAATGATATTTTTCGGAACATTTCTTAACCATTTCTGTGCATTCCTTAATGTCTAATTAATGTTTCTGCATCCGAGCAAAGCAATAACCTCGACACTGTTAAAATTTGTGCCTAATTGCGAGTAGAACAAATGAAAATAGCGAGAAAAACTCAAAATTGTTCCAAAATAAGCAATTAAAATATATATATTAAATCTGCTATATAATATATAAAGATGTACAATAAATAGACAGGACAAACAAACGAACAGCACATAGATAAACTCATACAAATACACTCAGTGGGAGCAGAGGGGGCGGGGCTTGGTGAAAAGCGCGTGGGCGTAGGTGAAAAAGTCTCACGAAAACATCGAAATATCCAAGTCCAAGTTTATGTGTAAGTTTTTGTTGTATTTTATGGTGTTACGCTCTCTGAATAATCTATTTGCACAAAACATTTTGACTATGTATACGAATTTGTTAAACAAATTGAGAGAAAATGAGGGAAACTTTTTTGTTGTGAGTGTGTGTGCTTGGTGTGTGGGTTTGGACGGCCTCTGACCGTCGTCAGCACTGGTACTGAGTTGTGTTCTATATGACCACACGGATACATACATTGAAATCAACCACTCATATATAGATCTACTATATAGATGGATTGGAATTCCGCGCAGTCGAAATAGCAATAATTCGCCAGCATTTGAAAATTTTGAAATCAGTTGCGTTCGGAATATTGAAAAATAAACAACTAGAAAGAAGTCTAGACGAAACACATCCCTCCGAATCCCAGTGAAGCGATCTCCGAAAGTGGTGAAGAAGAAGAATTAGCAGAGCAGCGTTGATTAAACGTGCCAGAAAAGCAAGTTTCCCAATTACGAAAAAAATAAATAAATACAAATAAATAAATAAAAAAAAAAGATATTAAGCAAAAAAAAAGAAGAAGAATATAAATATTGAAGCATTTATTGTGACATTTAAATTGCTTAATATCATTACGTAATTTTTCTGTAATATTTTGAGTTTCTAATTTGTTTAAATTTTGCACATAAAGGAGTTTAAATTCAAAACCCACCAAACACACACACAAAACACATAACTTAAAAATGGAGTACGTTCAGTTCAAAAACGGATCCCCTGTCTATTACAAGGAGCAGCCAGACCTCAATGAATGCATTCAATATCAAGTAAGCATAATTAATTAGTCTTTAAAGTGATTTTTAAAAAACTAGTGAAAAGTGTTTTCATAATTATTCAGGTAATTTAAATTCGTTTAAGTCAAGACGAACTTCACCTTTATTGTCAAAAGTGTCTGTTTGAATTCAAGTTCAAACACAAGTGTCAGCGACAAACGACAGTTGGAAAACGTTTTTCAAATTACTTTTCTTAGTATATACATCAGAGTACCTACATATATTTATGTATGCATATACTTGTTGCTCTATATTCTCACTCTCTTCTTCGCTCTCTGCTTCTTATATACACTCGCTATTTAGCTTATTATTCAAACATATTTGTTCGCTGTTCGTCAATATGCGTCGAAAGCAAAAAACATTTTTGAATACATTTTGTTCTTTTCGGTTCTCAATGTAATTCATACCACCTCGTTGGGTATTTTTAGAAAAATCGCTGAGAGAAAAGCTATAACAACAGCAAGAACAACAACAGTTTTGCGAAAGGCAACAAAACAAATATACAAAATGATTATAAATGAAATTAATTTCAAAATGAAACCAACGCTGGCGATAATTAGGCTTTTTAAGAAAATTAAATGTGAAGAAAATCGTAAAAGAAAAGAATTTATTTCCGTCTAGGATTATTTTGGCGTTGCTTCAACTAATGTGGCGTAGTGAAAGTGAACAATTGTCGTCACATTAAGAAATAAACTAATGTTAAACTTGCCTTACAGTTTATGTAGATAATTACTAATTTATTGGGTATTACATTCCTATGAACTATTTGCAACTAACACTAGTTTACAAGCTTTCATTTGTCAACATATTTTGTTATATATTAAAAAGATATTTTGGGAGGCTTAAGATAATTTTAAATTTATGAAACCAAAAAGATTAAATTCAATTAAAAATTTCGAAAGTGACCCTCAAATGATATTTCAACATATTTTTGTGCTTGCGCCAGCCACGAATTTTAAATTTAGCATCAAAAAATGAACATTTTCAATTTATTTTTATATATGTATCTAAAAATTGAACGTCCGTCGTCCGATGTCTGTTGTCCGTTTCGTTCTATGGCCAAGGTGAACAGAAATTGTGAGAAATGCGCAATTAGCCCAAAGAGAACGAAACTAATTATACTAAGCAATTAATTTGTTAAAAGGTATTCACCAAAATTATTATTCAAGTTGTTCGTCACTTGGCCAAGCAGGCGGTGTCGCTCAAAATGGAAGCAATTAACTGCTTGTCGCTGAGAGCCGCATGCACCTCTTCCTCATCCCATTGCAGCACAACTTTGTTGAGACGCGGCTCTTTCTTGCGCATTACACGCAGTATACCACGCGTCTCCACGAGATCAACAGTGCCTGCAAATTCCGCCTGATCAAGGGCCAATATGTTGCGTTTAGAGCAGACTCTACGATAAACCTCATGCAGGCGTCCCACGCTGATGTCTTTATTGCGTTCGTTACGCAGCATTAGGACCAGTGAGCACAGCATTAACTTCTGTTGGAGCGGAAAGGCTGCCTCAATGTCCTCCTCCAGGTTCTGTGATGCGCCATAGACCTTGTTGAGCACAGCAGCCACTTGGCTAACTTGTACGGGCTTTAGTGTGTCTACAAAACAAAACTGTTGCTAATGATTGTCTTTGGTTAAGAACTCATGAACTTACCCTCAACAGGAGCTGCTTGGCCATCCAGTTCAAGGGCCTTTAGGTTGAACTCCTTTTCCCCTGCACACTTTTGCTGCTCTGCAATCTCCACAACACGTCGTCCAATGTCCAGAGCACGTCGCACATCTCCACTCACAGCGCTTACTTTAGCTGCCAAAAGCTGCAAGGTGACTGGTGGGAAGACATCTAGAACTTCGGCCTCTGCTAGGCGGGACTTGAATATCTCAACAATTTGTGGTTTAGTGTAGGGCGGAAAGTGCATCAGTCTTGGTTTTAGCTCGCAACGAGCATTCAATCGCATCAGTGCGCGATCCGTGAGATCCAAGCTGTTGGCAATTCCAACCAACAGTATGCGAGCACCAGGCAGAGCTGGCCACTCAAAGATAGTGTACAAAACCTCCTGTCGTGTGGTGCATAGCTGATCAATCTCGTCCAGCACCAGCAACAGCATCTTCTTAGCCTTTCGCAGGTGTCGTTGTATAGCGTCTAGATGATCACGTTCTGTGCGTCCTGTTGGCTTTAAGTTAAGCTCCATGCAGAGTTTCTTGTAGACGGCTCCGACGCTGGCAATGCTCGTGCAGTTGATGTAGACACGTTGCAAGCGCTGGGCAAACTCTGGAGCCCTTAATAACAGGGACAGACATGCTGTTTTGCCAGTGCCCGGCTGTCCTGACACGTAGAGACTGCCAGAGGTTTGAGAGTCCAGATGACTGGTAAAGAATTCTCTTAGCTCTTGCAACTGTGGCTCTCGCCCAGGAAGGTGTAAGGTCTCGGCACTGTTCAGTACTCGACGAGCGTTTTGATATTTGTTCCTTGGCGGTGAAGGCTTTGCTTGTGGTTCTGGAGTGGGCTCGGGCTTGGACTCAGGCTCAGTCTCAGATTTAGTCTGCTGCTTTGATGCTTTCTTCTGCTCCTGTTCTTTCATAATCTTCGTTTCAGTCTTTTTCGGTTCTTCTGGCCGCTCCTCCTCACGCTCGTCTATACTCAGTCTGTCTAGTAGTCTTGATGGACTAATCAGATGTTGTGGCAGCGGTTGCAACTTGCGCTGCTTGGGAGGTGACACGTGTGCCGCATCTTCGGGCTCCTCCTCCTCCTCGGAGCTGCTGCTCGCATCCATCATCTTCGCTGCACGTATATTAGCCTCAATCCGCTTGGCCATGGTTGTCAAATTTTTGACTGTTGCCTTTGTTGTTGTTTTTTTACTGCTGCGTGGCGTCTTTGGCTGCTCTGTTTGTAGCTTTGCAGCAGCGGCCACTTTTCGTTTGGTCACCTTGTCCATTTTATTCAACAGGTTGCTGTTTTCGTTATTCTCTGAAATTATACTAATAGTATCATCCTTATCTTCGTCGTCGCTCTCAATTAGCTGCTTGGTCTGTCGCCTACGCCAAACTTCTGAGCGTCGTGGCGTTGTGGGCAACGACGACTGAGGCAGCGCTGTCGTCGCTGTTGTTGGAGGTTTGCTAATACTGCTTAAGCGCGTAGAACGGCGTACAGCGGCCATTTCTTTTATTTTAATTTTAATTTCACTATTATTTAACTTATTATTATTATTTTAAACCAGTAAAGAGTTTCAATTGGAGCACGGTGTGTTTAATGGCAAAGCAAAAGTAAGCAAAAGGCGCGAAATGTTGGTCAGCTGCGCGCCTCGAACAGCTGACTGAAATGCAGTCTGGCAACTCTCTGCAGCGTTGCATTCGATAAGTGTGCGCGCACAATTTAAAATTGTCGCAACAAATATTAAATTACTTACGCGCTCGTGCGGCTGCGTGTGGCCAGATAGCGTCTGTTGGCAAAAATAAAACAAATGAGCAACAAATGAAAATTTGCTGGACGAACGAAAAAAACACGCTTACGTAAGCGTCTATAAATATTAGTCTTTCGGCTCTGAGATATTTTTAAAGTATATAGACGAGCGCGCTCTCTCGTATAATATGGAATTTTGGTAAATAAAGTTTATACAAAATTCTAAGATACTAAGGCAAACACACACACATTCAATGATTACTGTCTGTGTGAAATAAAGCATAACGAGAATATTCTAGAAAGATGGGGAAACTGCGGTTCCTCTAAAAATCTTCTAATGTTAATGCCCCATCGGACTTTGTACATAATTTTTATTTATTTAAATTGTACTGCTCGTAGTTTGTAAGTTTGCCAAATGTTTTCACATTGATTTTTTTTGGCATAAACAATGTCATAAATTATCCACATTTTGGCTGAGTAATCAATCGAGTATTTTTTGTTTTATCACAGCCATACCGTACAACTCCACTGGTTCTGCCCGGTGCTAAAGTGAAAAAGGATGCGCCCACCACAGAGTCCTACTTGAGACACTATCCAAATCCCGCTGTGCGCGCCCATCCCGGACATGACTACCATGACAGTATCATGAAGCAACGCGTCGCCGACACCATGTTGCACAAGGTTGTTGGCCAGGATGCCGATACTGGCAGAGTAAGTATATAATTAAATTTAATAACAACATATATTATTATGTTAATTACGACATTAGGTTTTCCACAAACAATTCAACTCGCCAATTGGCCTGTACTCGAACCACAACATCGAGGATACCATCAGAACAACAGTTCCGTAAGTTTACCACTCACTTGGATAACTTTATGCTATTAAACTGACAAATTATCAAAAGCTTAGTACCGATACAATACACTAACAATTAAAAAAAAAAACAATTATTTTGGATTTCGCTGTTAACAAACAAATTGAGATATTTTCAAATTGAATAAAATATATTGATTTGCGTAGTTTATTTTTGTGAAATTTTTATGCAGCTGAAAAGTGCGCCTAGTTAGCTTAAAACTAATATAAAAGCGAGACATGATTTTGAGTAGTCCAAATTCCATGCGGATCGATTTTAAGTTAAGATGCGTCTTAATCCACTAACTTTAGGCAAATCGAATATCAAATTTACTAAACGAAGGCACACACACCCCCAACACACACAGAAATACCAACACCGCCCACCAGACAAAGGAGTCTATAGATGTTGTATGTCTACTACTTGCTCTATGTAAATTTATACACATACACATACCTATACGCTCTCTATCTTTCTTTCTCTTTATTATTTACACCACATACATATTTCTATATACTCGTATATATATCTATATTCTATGTATATTGTTGTAGCTTTGCCACAAGCGATAGTTATCGCTTGAAGGATAGTCCTTTGCATCGTCCTTTGCCAACAAAACTTGACGGGTAAAAGTAATCATATTTTGAGCACAGCCTTATACAGCCTGATATTATCTATATACATATATATTTATATAATTTTTCTTTAATGGATTGATTGATTGATTTGCATCACCTTGGAAATCGTATAAACAGAAACAAAGCATTCGGTTTCTCTAGAAACATAATTCTGAGGCTTTTTGAAAAACATGAATGAAACTTGAAAATCTATATAAATTTCCATATCCCCAAATGTACACTGTACATATACATATGTATGCATACCTATGTACTCCTGTATGATATCCGTTATCGAATCTAACCGAATTGAAAGCGTAACCTCTGTAAAGTCTAAATCCCATATATATATCCAATCCAATATCTGTTAAAATCAAAAAGAAACTTGATGCAACATTTACTCAGTATTCACACAGTACAAAAAGACACAAAAATACAGTTCACACTGCATGTGCTGCCATTATACTACATGTCTGTATGTACATAAGAGTATTTATAATTTATATGTCGTAAAAATCAATTCCTATCGCAAGTATAAACTCCGGATGATCTGGTTTGCGATTGGACTTAATCTCTCTAGAAACCAGAGCTCATTCTCATAGTTTTAAGGGCTTTAATTGCTGCCGACGTGAGTTCTTAGCTATAATATATGATCTAATGTTTATCAGAATGGAAAGGGTGGCGCTAGCATAATTGGAACAATCTTTCTACCTTAATTTGTAAGCAGCAAAGAGATTAATTTGGAAATAATATGGTTAAGATGCCTAACAAACCACAAAATCTAAATACCTACAACACAAAACTCTAGCCAATATACAATTTTAGACAATTATAATGTTGAGAACATAGCTGCACGATTAATGTTAGAATTTTCATCGATCTATCTTTCCTGGAACAAAAACGTAAAATTCTGGAGCAACAAAAGCAAAAAGAACAACTTGCAGATCAACAACGTCAGCATCGTCAACAGCAACTGCAGCAGCTCTATCAACAAAAATAATAAATGACAATCACAATATTCTTTCATAAAGCAATAGCAAAACCAAAAAACAAAATACCACAAAAATTAGCATCAATTTTTACTAGAGAAATGTTCCCAGCCCCCGTCCTGCCCACTGATAAACTACCCAGTTCCTAAACGATCCCAGTACTAGTTCCTATTTATAATTATTAACAAAACATTAAAAGACGTTTGCTGAATTTTACACCCACAAAACAAAGTGTTAAAGACAACACATAAAGTTCCTAAATGCAACCTCAACTAACTTAATTTAATACAACGAAGACCAAACTAACTAAGACCTTGACTTTACTCACTTAATATCTATCTTTAATCATATTTATATTACTAGTTTTATTAATGTTTAAATTTTGTTATGCAGTTTTGTTAAAGAATTACTTTTAATAATTACATTTAAGTGATTTGTTGACTTTTTTTTAGTTATTTATTAAAACCGTTTGATAAAGTGTCGAGTTCGAAGATAACGAGTACACTATGCCTATTTGATTAGAAGATAACTACAAAAATCAAAATAATTCTAACGTATTTTGTGCACATCCTGTTTTTTCTTTCTATTCTCTCACTACTCTGTCTCACGCTACTCAACCGATGTAAAAAAACCTCAAAATATTCATATATGTTTACACACATATATATGAATGTATAATTAACTTAACCAAAAACAAAACAATTTAAAATTTAAAATTACATAACTTTTAAATATTCTAAAATTTCATAACATCAAAATATTTTGACAAATAATTCAAACAAATTATAACGGCGCTTTCAACGATCTCAAAACAAATTTTCGATCAATAATTAATATAAAAATCGACATGCGCGGACACGTACAGTTATAAGAAAACTGTCGTTTACGATCCAAGGAATAGCGACACCTACAGAGCCATTCAAGAAGAGGGCGGCTACAGCAGCTATGGTCAATCTTCGCCACAGGAAGTTACCATACCTGTGCAGACTAAGGTCTATCAACCAAATAGATTGGTTCCAGGAAAGGTAAGATCGCGCCAACTGTCAAATCGTCTCAAAAACTCAAACTCAAAACTCAAATAATCGATATCAAATCAAGCAAATCAAACAAAATAATTACACCTAGTTCAAAACTTTATGTGAGATTTGTAATTGTACTTAAAAAACAAAAATTATCAGACAAGATCGCTCGATTGTCAAGTTCATTTGCGCTCAATCTATATATCTTTATCGCTCTGTCTCTCTCTTTCTCTGTCTATATATCTATCTCTATAAATGTCTCGCCGTCTCACGTACAGTCAGTACATTAAAAATTCAAGTAGTACAGTCACAGCATAATATTTGTGTCCTTTATTTGTGTCCATGTCTACGCTATGCTTATCAGAATGTTAAGCGCTGCTTTACATCGTATGTTAATGTGCTGTTAGGCAGTGTAATGTAATTACTAACAGGCCAAAAAGTATACTAATTTGGTTATTTTTCTTGGATAACTTGTCATGGTATTTGCAAGTCGTACAACATCATTAATTCCATTTCTGTGTATATTTTCCAAATCACCAGCAAAACTTTTGAAGCATTTTAGCATTCTAACATAATGGGCTACTAACCAGAAGCACGCTCATAACATTAAAATAATGCGGTAAAAATGGACTATATCGAAATTGTTACAAATTGCATTAAAATACAAACTCTAAGCAACTATTTCTTCTATTTTGCACCTTAACAAACAATTACAGAAGCCAGTATCAGCGCCAGTATCCCGGCCGCCGTACAATGTAAGTAGCAGAAATGTTAACACGATGCTGTTAATGTAAATGTTAATCGATTTGTTTGTTGCTCCACAGGTGGTAAACACCCACGATGAAAACATTCGCCAGAGCGGCTCTTTCAATCGTCTGATGTACAGCGTTGTTGGTGCCACCGACTACTAAATCAACAGCAGCAGCAACAACAACAACATCAACAGTAACAGTAACAGCAGGAAGCGAGCAGCCAGCGAACATCAACATCAACAACAACAACAACAGCAAACAACAACAATAACAACAGTTGATAGTTAAGAGTTACATAACCAATTTAGTGGATTTTTATGAAATTCTGTTTAACTTATTGATTAATTTATATATGAAGAACGACAAAATATAAAACTAACAAAAACCCTAAAATATTACGAATCGGCTCAGAAATTGATTGGAGATGAAATAAATTTATTATATATTTAAAACTTTCTCATAGCTCAGTTAATTGTTCTCAACAGTCTCCAAAAAGCATTAAAAGTTTTAGTTGAAGATTATTACCTTTTATGTTAACTATTGATTCTAAGTTAACAGCTCGCATTCGAGTTGTTAACAGCGAGTGGTTCTAGTCATCCTATTGTATAAAAACACTAAACAACCAAAAGAACACTACACTTTTAATCCAATAAACAATAAATAATAAAAAATAATAATACACATTAGCATTTCGCTACGATGAAAGATTTTTCTTAAAGATCAATAGACAAAAGATAACGATTTATAAAAGATTTCAATTACGGCTTAATGACTATAAAATTAGGGATTGCATTCAATTGTTTGCTCACCACCGTGTGCCCAACCCCTAAAAGATATTTAATAAAAAAGAAAAAAAACAGTCTTTGCATAACATGACGCTGCAAACACAAATTACATTTTGAATCCATCAATCATGGCGATAATTAAACACATTTATATTGAAATTATATGCAAACACAAGTCGGGCATAGATTTGACTTTAATTTGATCGAAATAAAACACTTGTGTGCACTGTACGTGTACCGCATGTAATCTATAAACGGTAAGGCAGCCATAACAATTGTCTGTTACACACAGTGTACACTGTACACTCTAGAGATACAGATACATTTACAGATACTTTCACTTTACGGCTAAGTAACCCGTGATCCGTTACACGCCCCCATTAAACGGTCAACGGCTGACGAAAATCGCACAATCTGCAGCTCCAAAATGAGACAAAATGAGATAGATAGAGTAGGAGGAGTGACCTTGAGTAAACAAACCATCTGTCATGTGTGACATCAATGGGCCAAATGACTTAAATTTGCCATGAAAAATATATTTTGGGGCGTAACTGGGCAGCAAGTACATTGAAAAGATCTCTCTGGCTCCCTCGCTCCATACACTGTAAAAATTCGGTATTTCGTTGTCAAATCCCCAACGATGTGGAAAGTTCATTAATCCGGATCAGTTTTATACCTTAAACATGAAGATAAAGTCATATACTCTGGTACATAATTGATTTTGATACGAAATTTCTTTCAGTGTAGTGGCTTTTTCGCCTCTTAAGTAACCGCAACGGAGACGAATATCGATTTTGATGAATGTATGTGCAGTGGGTGGGCACTACGAGGGGTGTACAGTGGGTACCGTGTATTGAGGTTTAATGATCGCTTGGCAACAGCTTGTGGTACTTGCATCTGGTGTAAAGGGCTTAAATGCAAAGATTTGGCAATCGCAGTGCCAACAAATCACATCAAAGATCGTTGGCATACTTGAAGCTATTCAACCGCAACGTGGTCGCAACAGATACAGATACATCTACATGAGATACAGATACAAATGCGTGTATGGGCCGTAAAACAAAGCGACGACATCGGCATCGTAATGTTTGTTGATTTCGACTTTACAGTGATTTAACGATTTGGGTCAAACATTATGAACAATAGATTTGTGCACTTGTCGGGTTCAATTTAATAAATTTCAATGGGATGAAACCCCATTGACCTCTAGCAAGAGAACCCCGTAAATGCTAATAAGGCAGGCTAAAAGAATTGACAGATAAATGCCAAAATAATCAAAGCAAAACCCACAAAAAATTGCTAAAAAATCGCGCTCGTAATATCTTTAAGCCGGCTAAAAATGCGGGAAAAAATTAACATTAGGTATACACATAAGTTATTTGAGTTATTGCGTGTTGCTGCACTTGCTGTAATTAAATAAATAGCAACAACAACAGCAACTCTTAATGTTAAATGGAAAATTTGTGAAAGTTTTGCAAATTGTCGAAAATCACTCGAACTTTTATTTACAACCCATGAAATGCTTACAATATTTATATGGAGGAAAAGCTCATCGTATTGGTTAATATCTAATTTATTTGAGTTTAATGTTTTATTATATTTATTATATAATTATTCATCTGCAATTTAGATAAAGTTGTACCGAAAACGACTAACTGCTTAAAAAAATACTTAATGTACATCAAGCGGTATTAAATTATCGAATTAATTAGTGTAAAAGTTTCTGCACAGTTTTGGAACAAGTGGCATCCCTGTTGGTTTTACATTTCCAAACACTGTAAACTACATATGATCCTGCGCTTTAATTGGGGCCACTGTAAGTTAACAGCAGCTGCTAGTGGCGACCGCTGTTAGCTGCAAATGAGAAGCTTCATTGAATGGCACGTAATGTTTGTGTATGTAAATGTTGGCAACTGTAACTGGAGCAACAATTTTCACTAAAATAACAATGACACACAGGTCGAGGCAAGTGGGGAAAACAGCTGAGTGCGAGAGAGAGAGAGACTAACTAGGTAGGGCGTCAGGGGGTGTGAGACAATGCTGCCCATGATATAATGGCAACGGAAATGACAACTACAGCTAACAGGCAGCAGCTTACGACTAACAGGCAACAACAGCTGTTGTAAATCAAAAAAGAGGCTACCAGCTAGCAAATGTTAATGCTAATGCTCCACTTGGCCGTTAGAGAGTTGCAGCAGCGACTACGATTGAGTGAGAGACCCTCAACAAGATACAGATACAGCTGTAGCTATGTACATGTGTATAACTCGTTGGCGATCGGCAAACGACGCGCTGTTCGATATAAAAGTGCAATTTGGGCACGGAGCAATCGCAGATACATTTGTGGCTTGGAGTGGGACGTGCGCGTTTGTTTTGACGAAACGAAAATAAGTTTAAAAGCATAAAAAAAGAGAAATACCATACAAAAATCAAGTGAAGTGTAATTGACAACAACAACAAGTCATATAACAATGCAACTCTTGCTCGTGGTGGCCACGGTCGCGATCTGCGGCGTCGCTCAAGCGCAACAGGGCGTCGATCCCGCCTATTTGCGTCAATACTATCAGCAGTTGCAACACCAGCAGCAGCAACAGCAGCAATCCGATGGCACGCCCATCTACGAACAGAACTCTGAGCAGACACAACAGTACGTGAGTGCAGGACAACAGATCAGACTAAAGGATACAGTCTCCGAGCAGATACGTGCCCAACAACAGCAAGGATACGTAGCGCCAGCGGTCAGAGATTATCTGCAGCAGCCACAGGTGGGTGTAAAGATAATCACAGGTAAATGAATTTATTACTAATTCGCGCTGTTTCAACTGCAGTACCAAGCGCAGCCTCAGCAGAGCGTCTACCGCCCTCAGCCCCAGTCTGCGCCAGCGCCACCGCGTCGTGTGCAGCCCTCGTACCAGGCATCCTCAGCGCCGCTGCTCGGCAAAGGACAACACAAGCTTCAGTCGCATCAGCAGCAGCAGCAGGCGGAGGAGGAGGAGCAATACGATGATGTAAGTTCAATATAACGGGTTCGCACTGCCGAAAACACAAACACACACACACACACACACACACACACACACACACACTTGGCTTTCGCACACTTTCCTTTTCGCTTGGCCAGGCAGCAACTACAGCAGCAGCAATGTGACCAGCAAACAATGTTGCCAGTTTGCTAGTGCATAATTACAATTGAAGCATGCAATGGGGCAGTGGCAGGGGCTGCGGAGGGGAACGAGATTTTCTCAGTTTTCTCATAGAGTTCATTAACCATCAACCAATGCAACACTCCAGACAGCGGCAACAACTACTACTACCACTACTACAGCCACTACTAATACTAGCCATGACCATAAGAGTATCTAGCAAGTCTCATGCATGTGTCTCGTTGTCTGTCGACATTTGCTTTATGGGCTTTGCATGCGGAAGCTGCAGCTTATGGCTGCAATCCGCTGGCCATTACAGACAGCCCATTAATCCACAGCTGCAGCGAAAGGATGGATTCATTAAAGTTGATTGGGGGTCAATGGGTAGTTGGCCAAAAGGAAACTAGGCAAAGAGGTTGACTCAGCAGGCTGGGGAAGGTAGAGGGTTAGTACTGGAAAGAGTAAAAAGATGAGCTGATCACCGGAAGATATTTTAATTTTATTTGTAATGAAGCATTTATGATCTATTGAACGGAAACTGTTAGAGGAGTTCTCTTGTATGCATTTAAAATTATACGAATTATTGATTCTGACTTATCAAGAAAAGGTGGCAAAATGATCAAGGTAATACCTTGGCGCCATATAAAGAAAAATGAGCTCAATTAATCTTAAAAAACAGTTGTTTAAAAAGTGGTTCCGAAAGTTCCTTTCTAAAAATTAATTTCTTAGAAAATAATATTTATTAAATGAGCAATGAATCCTTGAAATGATCAGATAATTTAAAACAGGTCTTGTGCCATTTAATTTAGGTGTCTAATTTATGGTTTATGGCTTATAGTTTCTTAGATAGCAGCGCTATCTTTATGAGCACCCTCATCCCACAAGTATCCAAAAGTGGTCCCATTAAATGTCACGCTGCATGTCACAAGTTTGTGTAGACTCCATATACAATCACTTTCAAATGCGACCCATATATACTCATACACGTACTTAACTGTAACCATAAGAGACCAAATGGACAGTACACGCATTAGAACCGGCTTTCAAACAAGCTGCGCCAATTGCCTTTCCAATTTTAAGCTGCACGCTGCAATTTATATTGGTTTTTGGAGTTTTGGGCCACGTCAGGCAATAGAACGTGGTCACGCCCCAGACCAAGACAAAGCCTTACCTTAACCCAGTTGCCACTGTGGTGAGAAAAAAAAAACGATCGATTGATGATCGTCAGCCACTTCCTCACCTTGTGCCATACTCGGAGGTGCAAACAAAAGTGGAGTGTTCAAGCCTCATTGGGCATTACGTGCAGAGATCTTTGAGGGAATTGAAGCCGCTTCTATTGCCGCCCAATTGCATAAGTCGCGATCATGCGATCAGTGCAACGATCGGTGGTAGTTGCACCTTAACTTCAGATATAAATATGCAAGCGTGCTCAAATTGCTTTCACTTGTGCGTGTTCGGGGTTTTTGGCTGAATTGAAATTGGAATTGGGAATGGGAATGGGACTGGGACTGTAATTGAAACCGAGACCAAAGACTGCGACTGAGACGGAGACACCCCACGCATTCAAAGCGACCGAAATGATGTAATCGATTGGCGTGGATATGAAACTGGGTCAAATTGTGCTACGCATTTCAAATGTTTGCAAATGTTTCTTGTTTTTTTCTGATTTCAGGCCAACTCCTCGTATCAGTTTGGCTTCGATGTGAAAGACGATGAATTCACCAACTATCAAAACCGTAAGGAGGTTCGCGATGGTTCCGTGATCAAGGGCAGTTATTCCGTTGTCGATTCGGATGGCTTTATTCGCACCGTTAAGTACACTGCCGATCCCAAGGAAGGCTTCAAGGCCGAGGTCATTCGTGAGCCCACCGATATTGTGGTTAAGATTCCAACACCTCCACCACAGACGCAGCTGCTCCGCTCCGGCAACCACAAAGTAGCCCAAGAGTACAGCCAGCCCAAGCAGCAGTACCAGCATCAGCCACAGCAGCAATCTCAGTACCATCAGTACCAGTAAGAGAAGGAGAGTAGAAGACGAAGAGAGAAAGGAAACATAGATACATTATAGGTCTAGCTTTCATCGTATCTACTTGAAAGTTCCGCCAAGTCCATGTAGGCTCGACATGGCACTAATACTAACGTCTTTCCTTAGTTTGTAGCTTAATAATTATGTTTGCGATCGAAATTCCTTGTACGACATTCTGGTGTAGCATATTTAATTAAAAATTTAGAAAAAAGTGTGTTTTAATTTGTGTTTTATAGAGAAATATGTGAGGGAGAAAAGGGGAATCGGATGTATATCTGATGTGATTCAATTACTTCCTTCTACAATAGTCCTGTTTAGAAGATCCTTGTTTCTATAATGCTGTTTTTAGATCATTATACCCTTGCTGATCGGACCACTATTTCTTATAGCTGCCTAAGGAAAAATCGGTAATTGAAACCAACCTAATGCAATATGCCTGACCGCATGTTATGTTATTCTATGCTATATATCTCTCTATGTCGACTCTCTTTTTCCTTAAACAAATGTCCTTCTGTTCTCCACTGCAATTACGGACTGTCTGGCACGTACAGTGGTCTTTCATTTCCTATCAATCCCAAGCTTACGAGTAAACAAATTTATTTGCGCATAAATCAATGTCCTAACCCTTTAGACAATTGGCAAGCCAGAGACACCAAGACTGAGAGACTTAGAGGCTGGAGAATGACACAACCCGTTGGGCCAGTTGTTGGGTGCTGACAAAGGCCAAAGTAATGTAGAAGTTCTCACAAAAACGATCGCCTGGTCACCCAAGATGCTCGCCAAGCTAAAAGTTTTAGGCCGGTCAAACCGGTTGTGTCTGCGGCAAGAAAACTGGAACTCACGCCACATCAATCGCAATCGCAGTGTCCTTTTGCAATGTCCTTGCATAAATTAGTAAACAGTGTGAGAACCAAGCGAGCCAAGGGTTATCACTAACGATGCTCCGCTACCAACAGCAATGATGACCTTATCGGCCATAAGAACGAACCGGTTCTGGACAGTAAGGAGAAGGAGAATATTAAGGAGAGGGAGAATCAGACCCGCATTACTCGGTCGAGATACCAGAGGAATTTACATATGCTCAAGACACAATATTGATCTGCTGTTGATCCGCAGCTCACTTTGGTCACATATGACTTGGTCAGCTGCGACTCATACGAAAAGTACAAGCCGTATAACAAATAATAACTGGACATTACTTGCCTGTGTCACTTCAGAAACGGTTCGTTGTATGCAAATGAACTACAACCCTTGAGGTCACCGACTTACAAGACGGCCGATAAGCCCGTTGCATCTCGGATCTGACAGGATCAACCCCCTTAACGCCCCGAGTGTCTTTACATTTGCATATGACCCGCATTCGTCTGATGGACTGACTGTCTTTCTGTCTGTCTGTCTGATTACGTTGCAACCAAGTAACTGCAGGACATTTCGGGTCAATGACTAAAACCAGTTTCTCGCTAAAGGACAGCGAAGACCCGCGATGACCTTTTTCCAATGGTCGCGATGTTCACTAGGCCACCCAAAAGTCGTGTAACCGGACTGTCCACTTTTCGGCATTGAGTCCGTGAGAAAATTATCTCAGAATTCCCAGGATTGCGATGACCTACGGCAAGAATGAGTATGCTGTCTTCTCTCGCTGCTTTCTTATGCAAATCTTTGGCAAGGCTTTTCAAATTTCACGCCAAATCATTTTCCTTAAATAAATAATACGCCAAAATTATGAAAAGTCACGATTTTTTTATATGTACACGCTAAGTAGAAATTATAGCAACAGCGAGAGAACAGGAGAGAGAGAGAGAGAGGGTGGGAAAGAGAGAAAACAGATCGAGTTAATGTTAAGTATGCAAATTTGAGCGTTTTAGAGTTTTCCCTGCGCCATATCCCAACGATGCTCGCCGTGTCCTCCCTGACGATCCGTCCAGATCACCTGGACAGAAAACCAAAAATTTATTTTGCTGTGCAATTCGGGGATCTTTAAATGCTAGTCAACCCACCTCGCCCTTGTAACGGTTAGTGCCACGCTGTGTTTCAAAGCGTCGCTCCTGCGCCTTAGGATACTGCAAGACATGTCCATGACTACGAGAATTCTTGGGTCCATCAAATCTCATGAAAATGTCACTGAATTTAATAAAATTTAAATTTGAATGTAAATTAATTAAACTAACAAGTGTATGGATCAGGGTATTTTCAAATATTATATATATACATGGACAAAGCTGTTGTAGAAAATTAAGTAAATTAATTAAATATTAAAAATGCTTACACACAAAACCATTTTGAAGGCAAACAATTTTTTTATGCACTACTCAAAAAACAGATATGTATGTAAACTTTTTGTAACATTTCGCTGGCAACGTCAATTCAAACAGATTTTTATAAGTGTAAGTCAAAGACAAACCAACGGCTCATTTAAATTGGGATTAAATGCGTAACGACAACAAAAACAAGTAAGAAAGGCTACAGTCGATCGAGCCGACTGTAAAAGACCCCGTACTCCCATAGTATTGCATTTTATTTAAATTAAAATTTTCAAATGAAATTTAAAAAATTAAAATTAAATATTTACATTTTGAATTAAAATTAAAAAATAAATAAATTAACAACTGTCATCGTCAGCACTCGAACCCGCGATCGTTCCACATTGCGCCGCAACTCTATCAGTTGCACCACACCCCTCTTCTATCATTCTTCCGATTATTTGCATATATGTATGTGCACACATACATATGTGTGTATGTATAGCATTGGTCGGCGCGGCCAGCGGCTCCGGGCAGCGCTGCCGCCAGCAGGTAGAGAAAACGTTCGAACATATATTTGTATGTTTCTGTGTTTGTTTGTATGTGTTGCGCGCATGCAGTGATTTTGCTTTAAAATAACTTCAACTTTGAACCGTAATTTCTCTGTTGTTTGACATAGGATTTTGATGCCACTTTCAGGAAAGTTAGAAATAGTAATTCTCTAAGCGTATGTTAAATTACAACACTGTACTATTTGATTTAATGCCTGAAACAAGGCATTGAAGCTGGAGAGTCTTTTATTTCTGATGAGCAAAGGGGGCGTGGCAGCTCAAAATTTTGAATGGCGTTATATTAACGCTGTCTCTAGGAACCTGTATACCAAAATTGGTGCTCCTAAGTGCTATAGTTACTGAGATATTCGCCTAAAACAAAAATTTTCTCGAGGTTTGTCTGGTTTTTTGCTCATTGCGGGGGCGGTAGGGGGCGTGGCAACAATTTGAAATAAACTTGATCTGCTTGACATAATAACGGACTTTCATTGTGAATTTCATGGTTCTAGCTTTTGTAGTTTAAAAGATCCAGGTGTTCATACGGACAGACGGACAGACGGACAGACGGACAGACGGACATGGCTATATCGACTCGGCTGTTGATGCTGATCAAGAATATATATACTTTATGGGGTCGGCCACGCCTCCTTCTGCCTGTTACGCACATCTCGCTTCTGACAAACTTAATAGACCCCCTTTACTCTTTTTTAAAGAGTACGGGGTCTAAAAACCACAGTCAAGCGGTAACACAAAGAATATGAATGAGATAAGAAACGAAATTTGTAAAATTATGTGTGTAATTTGCAAAGCGTTCTTCTCAAAGCACACGCACACGCACACGCATACGCACACATACATAACTCTGATGCATATCTTATGCTAAGAGAGAGAACACACTACGTGAGAGCGAGTAAGCACATGTGTTTACCAGTCACCACAAAGAGCAAGCGAATAAGCACAGCTGTTCTTAGTTTACTAGGACGAGCTTTTTATTTGCAAAGCTGAGTGTAAAGCTTTCATAGTAAGCGTGAGAATTTAGCAAACACTGCTTTACACACAATTTCTTTAGAGAAACTAACATGCAGTGACTACTTACTGAAAGTATTTTGTTTCCTTTTTTGGCTTTTCATCTGCTGACCTTGACTCGGCGGCCACAGTATCCACAGCTCGTGGCTGATGAGCTGCAAAGCGACGCGGGCGCTCAGCTTGCAGCTGCAACACCTGTTGCTCCTGCTGTTGTTGTTGCTGCTGTTGCAGTTGCTGCTGCTGTTGCTGGTGATGCTGCGCAGCACGTGAGGGCACCACATGCAGCACGTCGCTGGTGAATAGCGCAGGCGGCACATTATAGAGCTGCTCCTCGACACGACGCGGCGGTGAATGAGCAGCAACTGCCACACGCGGCTGGACAGGAATGTAGTTGCCCTCGTAACGGTACTTGGCCAGCTCTGCCTGCGGTGCTGCACGCTGCTGATACTGCACACTCTGCTGCGGATAGAGGGCGGTGGCTGGTGGCTGCTGCTGCTGATACTCCAGGGCCAGCGGCTGATAGTTGGGACGATAGTTGATCAGCTGAAAGCTCGGCGTCTGCTGCTGATAGTGGCCGGCAGGTGGCGTCACATAGCCAGCCAAAAGCGGAGCTTGCACATATTCGTAGCGTCGCAGTCGGGCTGGAGTAGCATCGTAGTAGAGCGGACGCTGTGGCTGAGCTGGATAGTAGTGCTGGCACTGAACAGGCAACAGTTGGAGCTGCAGCAGCGTCAAGAGCGCAATATGCAAATAATTTCCGTTGGACGTTCGCAGGTCCATCGCGTGGCAAGCTTGTCAAATTTGTGGCTAGATTTTGACAACAACATTGGCCATTTATAGTTGGGATTTTAGGCTTGGTTCGGGACAGCAAACAAAGCCAACCCAAGCCAATGCCGGAAGTCAAAGTTGCTGTTGTTGTTGTTGTTTAATCAGCGGTGTGTGAAATCGATCGAATGCTTCAGTCCCTCAAATTGTGCAATGCTCCAACGATGCAGTTGAGAAGTTGTTGAAATTACATTTGCATTATATAAGCCACCAACTCTTTCAGTCCCCCCCTGAACTGATCTCCCTCTTCCTATTTATTAGACTTTTGATGACATGCCAGCTGGCCTTAAGCATTATCAAGGTCAGCAACGGTTGTCTACCAAGTTCAAAGTTTTTAATTCTATTTTGGAACTTTTATAAACTAGAAATCAACAGTTCTGATTGGCTGACAGAAAGTCCTGTGTGCTTAGGGGTTGTCTGAGGGTGAAGCGACCTATAGCGCCCCAGCAACCCTTTTCGGTAACAACCCTTAAAGCTGTAGCGTCTTCCTCGTCGAGCTGCTTACTTTCGGAACTCATTCGACTTCCAAAGTTGAAAGCCTCAAGAACACGAGAACAAGAAACGCTCTGAACTCTTATAACAACAGAATTCTGCACTGAAATTGGATTAAGAAAGCTGTAAGTTAAACAGTTGATCATAACACATTTATAATTACATAATATAAGGACAACAATTCAACATAATATTGTATGTGGTATTTGGTATATAGTTTTTTTTTATATATAAACTTTAGTTCCACTAAAGTTTCTAGAGCGCGTTATAGTTTACTTTTTACGAGTATAATACAAAGATTGTGGGCCCCGATGAGACTTGAGACTGCTGCAACAAAGTATCTTTCTTTTTCTTCCTCTTCTTTCTTAGTTTTCAGTGCTTTCGATTTAAATATATATTTTTGGTTGATTTCTTGGTCCATTATTAATCGGCCATGTTAACGTTGTTCATGCGCATCTTGGCAAAGTCCTCGAATACAATGTTATCGTCATCGTCCTGGTAATAACCCTTGACATTGCGATGCTGCTCAATGGACTTCATCTTCTTCATGGCATTGGAGCGCTTCTTCTCAATGGTGCCTACAGGAGAGTAGGGGAATAAGAGAGAGTTTTAAAGCAGTTCTGGATAATGGAGTTGGATTCGTAGCCTACCTGGTGCCGGCTGCAGCAGCTTGAAGGGCACATCCGTCTGCATTTCACCGCCAAGTGTGCCACAGTTCAGCTTGATGCGCACCGAGTAGGAGATCACAATACCACAGGCATCGCCAGTGGATTTGCCCTCCTGCACCATGGTCGAGGAGGCCAGATTCACATCCTCATCCTTCAAATGACCATCAAGTGCAATACCTGGAAAAGCACCAATGATAAATTCAACCCATTTGAGGACTAATTAAACTCACCATGACGATCCTTGTTGTTGGCTGCCAGCGGAATGAGATAGAAAGTCTTGGTCAGATTGGCACCGGGTGTGATGGGGCAACCCTCCTTGGTCTCCAGCTGTGCCACATGCTTGCTGAACTGTGCATTCACCATGGTGATCTCAGTGTGCTGTACAATGAAGCACTTGATGCTCTTCACCGATTTCTTCGAGTTGTTTGACACCTGAACGGTGGCTGCAACCTTCTCGCCATGATAGTAGATCTCGCGATCCAGTGTGACCTCCAGACTGATCTTGCCATTGGAAAAGGTAAAGCCTTTGCTGACCAATGAGCTAGGCAAGCGTTGGCCACGATTCAAGGGAGCATATTGCAGCTTCTTGATCACCAGACTGACCATGCTGCGCTTGTGCTGACGATCGTCCTCGGAGTCAGCGACATAGGCACGGATGGTGTACTCCACACCCAGGGGTTTGCCCAGATCATCGCCCTCCTGCTGCAGTGTCACAGAGCTGGGCGAGTTGGGTGGGAAGTGAAAGGTGAAGGGATGAGCATTTCCTCCTAGCTTGCGTACCAGTTTCTCCTGCATCGGTGTCATCTCCATGTTGGAATTGGTCATGGGCACAATCTGCTCACGGGATAGTATAAGTTCCTTGGAGAACTTAACTCCCATGACCTCATCCTCTTCACGGCCATAGCGATAAGTTGTGGCCAATTGACCAAAGACTTTGCGGTTCTTAAGATAATCCGGTTCCACAACGATCACACCATCGACGGGATCACAGTAATCCAAGTGATCAATGAAGTCACGACGACCCAAATAGAAGGTAACCTTTCCATTGGGCGTGGCCTTCTTAAAGACCTTTACGGAGACAACCATCCTGATAACAAAAACTTTTTCACTTGATTACAATTAATATAAATAATTTATCGCGTCCGGAGCTCGTTGGTAACGTTTTGCAGTTCTTCGTTGATAGCGGAAAATGCAAGACGATTCCTCAGTTCAACCTGCTTATATACCCTTGGCTTGGCCCTGTACGCGGGGTTTCACTGCGTCCACTAAATGGATTTGCTCGTTATGCAGTTGCTTGTGTAAATTTTTGTTTTTCTGCGCAGTTCTTTTCTCGCCCATTTTAGCATTTTCCATGTTTCCCTAGTTTGCCATTCCGCATTTGCCCATCTGAACAGTTTGACCAAATTGGCTAATGTCAAGAAGCGTTCGCGACCTCGTGCGAGGTCAGTCGGTGAGTGTGTGTTCTGTCGGGGATTAGACGTTTGATTAGCTATTACCACAAACCCCGGTTTGGTTCACGCAGGTCTAACATGTGGTTAGGCACTTCCAGGGGTGAAGACCCACAAGTTTCTGGAGCAACGTGTTTGAGCACTAAAAGTCAATATATTGATTGCTCATGTGCTGCAGTTTTATAGTGGAAATCCCAAAAAAATTATTAATTGAAAAACTTTATAGAAAACAGCATGTATTTGTTAAAAGGTCTTTTAAAATCGAAAGGTTCATGATCTTTTCCTGGGGGTTCGATATTATTAAGAAGGTATTTAAGTCAACTCTACCTCAAATTACTTTTAAACTGTACGATCACCACCTTAAATATGAATTTAAAGTTATCTTTTCCTACTTTTCAGCTCAGTGACTAGCAATGGAGGCACAGACCCACATCACAACCGACCGACATGGCTACAGCCTGCGCTTCTCGCCTTTCGAGGCAAACCACATGCTGCTGGCTACCAGGTAAGCTACCCTCGACTCCCTAACTAACAGTTGATATATTCATAATTCTTTTCAAAACCTTTAGCCAATTGTACGGTCTTGCTGGTGGTGGTTCGCTGTTTCTGCTAGCTGCGCCGAGCTCCTTGGATGATGTCGATTCACAAAATCTGACAGAACTTTGTCGACTGGAGTGGTCCGATGGGTTATTCGATGTCGCCTGGTGTCCATATGCCGCAGATATAGCAGCCACAGCCTCTGGTGATGGCTCGCTGCAGATCTGGTCGGGATTGGATGTGGAATCGGCGCTGACAGAGCAGACACCCAAAGAACCGCTGATCTGTTTGCAGGAACACAAGAACGAGATTTACAGTCTGGATTGGGGAGAGAAATGGAATTATCATACACTACTCTCAGCCAGTTGGGACTGCACCCTCAAGCTGTGGGATTGCAACAGGCAGAACTCCATAACGACGTTTGTGGGACACAATGATTTGATTTATTGTGCAAAGTATTCGCCATTGATTGCGAATCTCTTTGCGAGCGTAAGTACCGATGGACACTTGAACTTATGGAATTCTCTTGATTTTACAGGTAAACCCCTGATGAGCATCGAGGCCCATGCAAGCGAAGCGCTCTCCTGTGACTGGAGTCACTTTGATCGGAATGTGCTGGTAACTGGAGGATCGGATGGTCTGATCAGAGGTTGGGATCTGCGCAAGATGAGGACACATGTCTTTGAGCTGTACTCGGGCGAATTTGCGGTGCGACGCTTGGCCTGTTCCCCGCACTCGGCCACAGTGTTGGCCTCCGCAAATTACGACTTTACAACGCGGTAAGCAGAGGAAGAAACCTACTTAAAATTCAGTTATTTATTTATATTTTATTTGTGCAGCATTTGGGATCTGGAGCGTGGGGAGTCCCCGCTGGAGATAAACACGCAACACACGGAGTTTGTTTGCGGTTTGGACTGGAATCCACAGAGAACACATCAATTGGCAGATTGTGGTTGGGATTCTGTTGCCAATGTTTATACGCCGCAATGTTTGCGCAATGTTTTGGCTTAAACGATGTGCTTTAGCTGCTTCCTATGCTTTAACCCCCTACCAACCGGAACCGGAAACAGGAAACTGGAACCAAAGTACCTGTGCGCTGGTACTTCAAATGCCGCACAATTGTGATAAGGTGCAAGTGGCGCCCCCAAAATAGCCAAAAGCCAAGCCACAAATGCTTGGCACCTGGTTTAATTTCAAATAGCTGAGCTATTGAACCTCTAAGGAAACGAAAACGATGTGTAAATAGTTGTGATAAATAATGAATTGATTACCCCTTTCTGCAGGTGCTTGAAATGTCAATAAAAGCTTACAGATTATATGATTATAAGCGTAAATTGCAACTGTTGTTTTTAATCTTGGTCAAGTCCTAAGGGCCATAATTGGTAGCCTTAACAAGAACTTAACGGCAGTCGCAAAAGGTGCCAAAAATCAACAGAGCGTTGATTTCAAGTGTGATCCCTTTTTTTCTGTTTCTGTCTTTTTGGTATTCCTTTTCCGGTTGGTTTCGCTCCACAAACAAACATGCAATAAAGCGCTAATTTGGTGCAACGTTTTATGGCCAATACTTCTTGCCAGATTCCTTTATTGGCGTTGTAGACCTTTGTCAGGCACTTGGGGTCCAAGTGACTGACATTCCCAGAATTGACACAGCCGACAACAAGCTGGTGCCAGAAGGTGTGCCACATCGCACCCTGGCACGTCCACAGATTGGATTTGCTTGAATGGTGTGAAAAGGAGCCTCAAGTCGTTTGCTGTCCGAGAATCACAGTGTTCATCCTGTCATTAGGCATCGGCTGCCTGAGCTTTGGCTGCCACCTCGGGCAAATATTTGTTTTGATGCCAATTTACGCTGATTTTTTTGGACAGCTATCCCATCAGTCAGACAGTCAGTTAGTCAGTTGGATGCTGATTTGTAGCCAGCTGCTGTCGCTGCAATTATCTCTTTCCCAAAAGTCAAGTGAAAATAAAATTTGATCATAATGCTTGTTTACGTTAATAAAAACCGAAATCTCCACACGTATTCACATAATTTGGTACTAAGAATTCACCGTAAATAAGCAGCGCCGAACAACAGTTTTTTATGCCCTTAATCATCTGTTTTTTTTTTAGCCAGAATCATACAATATAAATTACAATTTTATATATTTTATATATTAACTTTTATTTTAAATTATTCGCAAAGCAATAAGTAGCACAATTTGAGTGTAACGACTTACTATAACAGTTACACAGCAACCAGCTTTTCCGCGTCGTACGCGCACGGCTGCCAGATCGTCAAACCACAAAGCGAACACGTTTCACAGCAGGCAGCTTCTGATGCGCAGCGATTAGTGCTGTGAAGCGTCGACTAACAACGGAAAATTTAAACGTCAAACAAATAAACAAGCATAGAATAAACTTTGTATTATAATTGCATTTTTATGGCAAATTATAAGTTTATCTGCATTTATTATCATCTGATGTAAATGTAAATTGTTTGGGAAACATTTAAGGATGTTTTAATTTAATAATGACTATGTTTGGGACCAATAAACTTGTATTTTTATATACAATATAAATGTTGACCCATTTTAACCAAAATTAATGCATATTTTAATGTGTTTATTGTGGACAAAAATGATGCCAACAAAATAAATGTTTGCTGACACATTGCTTGTTGAAAGAAGACAATCCTGTTAACGAACAAATAAACAATTGTAGAATTGTTGTATAAAAAGTGTGTCAAAAATAAAAAGTATACTATAAAATTGCACGTTTGTTCCCTCAAATTACCCCCAGCAATTTTTGCGCTAAATGTCTGCAACAAACCATAAATTATAATCACACCAAGTTGCGGCGATTGTCGGAGTGTATATATGCATATATATATATATACATAGTTGCAGCCTAGACGTAACCTTGATTTCTTTTGGTGCCCGTGGCGTGTTCTTGGTGTCGTCCGTTGAGGCCAGTTGAGTTCTTGTTATAAATAACAGACGAATGCCAAATTTTTCAGCACTCAGCGCACGCGAGTGACAGCCGCTCCCTCTTCCGCTGCCACCGTCGCAGTCGCTGTCCCCATTGCAATCAGTCTCAGCCGCAGCTTCTTGGAGCTAATTCCTCCTTTCTCTCTCATTCGCCCTCTCTTTGGATTTAACAGTGCACGCGCCGGTACATCCACACTCACACACATACACTCGTAGTCTGAGCTACACACACACTCTCAGCTACAGCTTCAGTCTTAGCTGCAGTTTGAGCCTGAGCAATTTAAATTGCCTCCACAAGCATTTTGATGGCGATCACGCGCCCCTTTTGAAATCTGGCTGCTCAATCTGCGACTCGACGGCTTCGCTTCGTGCGGGGCCATAAAGGATCACGGCGTTGGGTACACTTTTTTTTATATTTTTTGGATTTTTTTACGACTGGCTTGGTATTAATTTTGTTTTAGCTGTTCTCTTTGTGGTTGTTGTTTTAGTGCATTTCGGACTGTCTTTACTTTAATCGTCACTTTTATGCCGACAAGCGAGACTGGCTGCGCAAGAGAGCGACAGAGAGAGAAAGAGCGGTGCAAAAAGAATCGTGAGTGCGGACTCTGGTGGTCAGCTAACACGTGTACTTTTGGGTTCGCAGTCGTTACACCCCCCAACGTGTGGCACAGCTGGTTGCAGTCACCGCTAGACAGAGAGCAGCAGAGGTTAGAAGAGAGAGAAGGAGGCAAAAAGGACACACCGCAAACCGACGTCGCCTAACTAGATGCCAACGAAATGATCGTTTGGTTACAGATTTTTTTTCTGTTGAGTGGGCGTGAACCGAAGGCAATCTTGATAAGCATCCAGTTCTTTTGAAAACTACAAACGCCGGAAATAATTGTCAAGGGGATGAGAGCAGCTACCTGTCTTGCAATTACTAATGAACCCAAGTTTCTACTTTGCTGCTTCTAATTTCAATTTAAGGTTTATCTCTTTTTTGTTTTTTGTCCTGGCAATTAAAATGTGAACGCTTGATGGGTTAGACAGACGGATGTAGCTACCGTTAGAGCAAAATTCATGCGGGATATGAGTGAGTGTGTGGGATGTGTGTGAATGGTGTGAATTTGTTCACCTGCATTTATGCATGAGTTTCAGCACAGGAAACTGTCAGAGGTGTTGAATGCTTTAGATTGTCATTGCCATAATAATGAATAGATACAGAGAGGAAAAGAGAGAGGAAGAGAGAGAGAGGGCTATATATTGAGTGCTATGATTTACCTACGAGTTCATTTTGTAGTCCGCTGCTGCGCACGTCTGACAGCCACGTTTTTATGATCATTTATCCCAAATTCCTGTTTTGCCATTGTTTAAGCCTCGCTCTCGCTTATGATATAATTTTGCGTAAGGTCAACGCTGAGCTACTCAAGAAACCCGAGACCAAAAACCTAAAAACTTAAACCGACACCACCAAAACTCAACGCAATGTTATGCAATAGCCGCGACAGTAGTGCTGCCTCGGACAGGATCATAAAACGCGACGACCAGCGAGAGATCTAGGTCTTTAATCTAGAGTAGCCATAAATCTGCAGAGATCTGCTTACCTTGTTTACCTGCGAGTCAGAAAAACTGTAGCAGATTTTTATATATTTTGTTATTTTCAGCTTTGAAAAATATGTTTATTATTTTTTAAAAATATTTGAAAATTATTTACAAATGTTTTTGTTAATAAATTTTGTTTACAGCGAAATGACTAAGCTTCTGTGACTGCTGCGAGGGTGGTTCTAATAATTGTAGTTGTTTAAAAATTTAATTAAAATAAAATAATATAAAATTAGGCTGTTTTTTGTTTAATAAAGTTGTTTAAATTTCTCGGTGTCAATGGCTGAACCCCTGTCCACCCACCTCTTGTAGTAAAAACTTTGGTTTATTTGTTATGCGCATATTTTGCTGGCATTTATGGCCGTACAATAATTGAGGGTGAAGGACGCTTTGTGGCGTGCTCCAAGCCGTAACGGCAACAACAAATACACAAAATTATAACAACAACAACAAGGTCGTCTCGCTCAGGCATTTATTTATAAATAATTCCATGCGATTTTTGCTTATAAATAATGTTGTGTGTTGGAAAAATAAAACTGTCCATCGTCGTTTGTTGTTCGATCGCTTGTTTTTGAACTGATGACCAAAATACTTTAGCGGCTCGTCTCATGACTAAAAATAGTTGGCCAGCAGTCGCCCCCTCACAAAAGCACGCAATATACCTCAATTCTCCCCTCCCTCCCTTCCTCTTCTCATCTCTTTCACACCTATGGCCTTCACCCCCGTAGAGGGGGTTGGCGGTAGAGGGGTGTATATTGGTGCTGTTGATGCCAACGGGCGACTGACGTGCGCTGATGACGCGTTTAACCCGACATGATGATGATTATAACCAGGCCAAGCAGCAGTCGCAGCGTTTGCACATCCAGAGATCTCCAGAACCAGGTGATGACGATCACCCCCAGGCCGTTTGGGCTAAAATTGGCAATAAGCAGAGCAAAACTTGGCCGTGCTAAATAATCAGCTAAATAACCCACACACACACACACATATGAATGCTGGCCAGGCCCAAATGATCTGGGCCTCAGACTATGCCACAAAAAGGCGTCAGCAGACAAAAGTGATCCAAACAAGAGAATTCAAAATTATCTCTCGTTATTTCTGACCAGTACCACATAAATATGTGTAACTTAATTAACGTGGCTTTAGTCAAATTTTATATACGCTTACTAAAGTCAGAATAAATTTAAAAAATCGTAAAAATAAAAACAAATTTTAATATAAGCAAAGTGTTTTAAAAATAGAAAAACTCATCTAGAAGTAATTATTTAATTACAGTATTAAAGTGTGCTTAAAATTAGGGAATTAAATAATTTCAAAAATTGAAAAACTTATCTAGAAAGGATTATTTATTTACAGCATTAAACTGTGCTTGAAACTAGTTAACTAAATAATTTACAAAATTGAAGAACTCATCTGGGAGTGTTAATTTATTTAAGCATTAAACTGTGCTTAAAATTAGTTAGCTTAATATTTTTTTAAGTGCTTATTCTTATTTAAAAATTCCCAAAATAAGTAACCTTTGCCTCTCCGTAACAATATTTAATAGATCATAATTTATATGGGCTCCATAAGTAAACTGATGAACGCATAAATATATAAACTGAAGACGTGCACAAACATGATGGCAAAGTCATAACCACCAATTGCTCTATAATATCAGACAAAAAGCATAAAAGTATAAAAAAGCCGCAAATATTTTTCACGAAAAACAAATTCTTTTGCGGCACGTCAATGACGTCAATGCGACGGGGGCCGTCGACAAGAAAACAAAAAAATAGAAGAAAAAGAGGAAAAAATTGGGGAGAAGAAAGAAAACGTAGGAGAAAATGAAAAAGAAAAGAAAAATTCAAGGCGCTCCTCAGTGAAAAGTGGGAAGGAGGGGAAGGCAGTAAGCCAGACGTGGGCGTGTGTGTGTGTGCGCCAGTCTGCGTGTGTGTGTGGTCTGCTGGCGATGACGCGTGAACTTGCCTTTGATTTGTTTTATTCTTTTCGCCATGCCGTTAATGGGGATCTGGGTATCTTGCATTGGCCAAAAATAACAGTCAGCATTGTAATTGTTATTGTTATTGTGCTGGGGCACGCCCCCTTTGGCTTTATGGCCAGCTAAGTGTCTGGCTGATTTAAGCAGGCCAAGCCAACACTAGGCAAGCAAATTGGCAAACAGCTGCTGAATTCTGGCCGTAATGCAATTGCAATTGCGATTTCCGCTATTACCAATTTATGTGGCAACCATGCGTGGCAAGCACGTGCTGCAGACACATGGAGCAGCCAGAAGAACAAGCAGCAGAACACAAAGAAGAAGCATCTTCTTTTCCATGTATCCACTTTTGGTGTCATTTCCGGCTGATCGTGCATTAAATTAAGAATCATTAGGCAACTTCAAATCCAAATCGCCGGCAATCAGCGTCCAATTTGGCAAATGCCGCCGCAAACTCTTGGCCAAAACTCTTTTATTTTCTGGCTTATAAAGTTATAAAAGATGTGGCTTTTTGGCGGCTAAAATGCCGGCTTGGCTCTGGCTAAGTGAGTGACCACCTGTTGCCATTTTCCATAGTAAATTTTACTCTCCTTTATACCTTTTTTCTGTGTCTTTGTTTTGTCGAAATCGCATAAACATAAAGGTAATTGCACGAACATGCCAAAAATTATCCAATACGCTCAGTTTGCTATGTGTGTATCTGTATCTGTCGCCGTGTCTGTGTACCTGTAGCTTTAGCTGTTTTGCTGTGCGTAATGTTGTAAAAAGCCATCGATGCTTGGCATTTATTGTGATCGCCGCTTATTGCCAACGGGAGATTCATACGGCCATTCAGCGAAGGTGCCAAGGATAGCCACAAAATTGGCTAGTTTCGGCTAAGGCGAAGGGATGAATGAGTTGCAGTGGGAGTAGAGGAGTTATAAGGGGAGCAAGGAAGCTCCAAGTGGGGATTTGAGGGCTGAGGCTATTGAGTATAGTGTAAGTAGTCGTCTAAAATGATTTACCTTATCAAATACTTTAAGCCAACACTTTAAAAGATAAACTGCCTTTACCTCCTTTATAAGTCAGTTTAAGTTAAGCTAATAAGCCCCATTGTCTTGAGTGTAGCGCAGCAATCCCCAAATAAAAGTGATTGTACTGCCGTGTCGAACCCACAAAAAGCAGTGCAACATTTACGTGGCTTTTTCAGCTGCTGCCTCTCAGTCAGAGCGGAAGATGCATCTTTTTGGCTGGGGAGCACCTCCAACGCCGCAGTCTCCGTCAACGTCTGGGGCTGTGACATATGCGAAATTCATTGTCGCGTGTTGAGTTCGCAGCACACAAAATCGCCTGAAAGCCAACGACTTGTTGGCCTGGCCAATGCCAAGCAACCTTGACGCATTGCCCGCTCCTTTTATCTGGCAATTCATCTGCGACGCTGAGTGGGACACCGAGCGAGACAGAGCGAGTGAGATAAAGAGAGACAGGTGCATACCCCACCCCCCTTAGGAAATGGGACTGGAGTAAGAGCTGTCGCGGACATTATGGGGTCGACATTATCAGACTGCGCTGATCGCATTTTAAGCGTTGCTCGCATTGAAAAATTGCCAAAAAAAAAAAATAAAGCTAAAAAAGGCTTAACAGAAAACAAAAGCTGAGGCTTTAAACGATCGCTTAACTACTGTTAAGCCGCGTTAAGCTTCGGGCTTGAAATCGTGGCTTAAATCCTTGGCGAAGGTTAAACGCCATTTCGTGCGTATGTGCAATTAGTGTAAAGCATTTTGAGCGATGCCCCAACAAGTTGCCAACTTGCCAATGTGCCACATAACAATTTATGGGGGCAGACTTGTCTAAAATATCAGCAAAGGCCACGCGTACGCAAGTGAGTGGGAGAGAGGGAGAGCAGGAGGGTGAGTGGGAGAGAGAGAGAGCAGAAGGGTGAGAGGGAGATGCTCTAAGAGCAAGATTGGGCGAGAACAGTCTGCGGTAACAGTATGTGGACAGTATATATTATTATAGGAAGACTAGAAATATTTTTTTTAAATTTTTTAAACATTATTTGAACCATTTCTGAATTATTATAAAAAAAAATTCCCAAATTTCTTGATATAAATCTTTTATAAAAAGAAAAGATTTAAAAAAAATATTGTTAATAATATAAAATAAAATTCTAATTCATTAAATCTTCAACTTTTATTTCATTCTAAATTCGTGTTAATAACTTTTCTGCCTAAGGTCTTTAAATTCATTTGAACTTTGAACAATTTCCAAGAACTGCAACAAAAGTTCTTTAAAACATTTTTTAAATATCACAGCGCTTGACTGAACGATCACTTCAAATTTATTATAGCCAGTATAATGAAAAGAATTTGCTGTTAAATGTTTTTTATTTGGAAAATTCCCGTGAAGCGCCATTAAGTTATGCAAATTTGTTTATTAGTCTAAAAGATATGATATATGTATGTTCACAACTAGAAATGTGCTAAAAATGCCCACTGTGCGACGTCAGGCTGACGCACGTTTCCGTTCCACGTTCCTGCTACGCAGAGTACGCAGAGTGAACGCCCAATGATCGTACGTCTGACGCCGTGTGCTCATGTGACCGAAGACTCATAAAGATCTCCAAGCAGAATAGATGCAGGCAAAGCAAATGGCGGAGCAGACGCGTGCTTGACGTGGCATGCCACTGTACATACACCACCGCACACAGTACACCACACACCACCACAACCAGCGCCCACACGACTTTTAGCCACAACGGCAAAGACGTTCCCATTGCTGTTCCCAGTCTCACCGCATTCATTGAGCAAATTTTCCCCATTTCACACACAACAACAGCAACTAAAAGTGGGCAAAAGACTCTGTGTTAATCAATGGGCTCGCACTGACAGCCAAATTAGCAACGACTACGCCAAATGTTTGACGTCAGACGCGTTTAGGTTTCTCGGAACAGACAAACACACACCATTGAGACCATTTGGTATGCGAATCTGAATCTAATTTAGTTATAGCCAAGTCGCAAGAAACGTGACCAAATATGGGGAGCACTCGCAGAGCGGAAATGAGCAAACGACCTTGAAGGAAAATCAATTTCCAAACCAATTACTGATTGCTCTCTTTAAGCGGGGGCAGTCAGCGAGCACTGATCATTAATCGAATGTGATTTTAAAGCTCACGATCGGTTAGAAATCGCTTGTATTAAGCCAAGTTTTGAGGAATGAACGATTTTAAGAGAAAATTTAATCTGGCTGATCTCTTTGCTTTTAGTGATCGGTTAATTTAAGTAGAGACTAAAAGCAGTTACGATCACTAGAAAAAAAGAACGGAGCTGCTAATCGATTAGCTGCTAATCTGTTTCTCTATTAGAAATCCCTATTTAACTGCCCAAAACTTTTAAAAACTATTCACTTGATCAGTTTTTTAAAAGCAGTGAAGAAATAAAAGACCAAGCCTTGATACTACTCTGATCGCCCTTCCCGTTAACAAAAGCCAGAGATCTTTCGATCATTTATGAGCTGAATTGGTCAGCTAACTTGATCAGTTGGTGATCTACTTAACTCTACAGTAATTAAATTTCCAGCTTCTTGATCTATTACTGTCCATCTTTAAGCTTTAACTAAATCAAAGAGTAACTACAATAAAGTCAAACTTACGATCACTTGCTGATCATTTCCAGTTGCTGTTTGCTTCTCTGAAACAGGAGCAAAACAAAGAAAGGGAATTCAAATTTGTACATCTCAGTCAAGTGTTAGACTGACTTAACGATTCCACGGATTCTACGGATTCCCAAACGTACCATTGATGTACAAATAGCAAAGGTCAGGTTCGTGGCACACCCACAGACAGAAAGAGAGAGCGATCTACCACTTGTTTTGGATGGTAGCTAATGGATCTACACCTCGACGACTTATGAGCTACTTAAGAGACCGAATGCCGCGTCAATCCCTAAGACGCTCCCCAGACAACTGCCACATCACGCTTGTTTGCAGGCACATTAACGCCGACGACGACGACGACGACGACCCTGTAGATGATGGCGACAGGCAAATCCTTTTTTATTTTCTTTCTTTTTGGGCTACTTAGGATCAACATTTCTCCCTTTTGTTGGCTTGTATAAACATTTGCACTCGGGCTCGGCATTAACACAAAGATCGTAAGCCAAGCGCGTGATCGTGATCGCACAAACATTGACCAGAGACGGTAGTTATATGGTAAATGTAAGGCTATTTCCAGTTAGCCAGTTTGCCACTTGGCCAGCTGTCCATTTGGGTGGGCTCGAACGTGTACAAAACTATTTTGATAGCCACCGTATTCATCTCCTTTTGGGCAGACTCTTCCACTGGCGTCAGTCGCGCGTTCTGTTTGCCTAAAACTTTCAACAGAAAAGTGATTAATGTCATGCACAGCCTCCGCTCTGGCAATCCCATAGAGTATCGCACAGTCACAGTCCCAGTCACATTTTCAGTTTCAGTTCCAAATCTCAATCCCAATTCCAGACTCGGTCTCATTCGCAGTCGCAGCAGAGCAAACAACATAATCAAGCGTACATCCGCCGTGCGCAGGGCTGCCGTTAGCCTGTGCCCAAAAAAAAGGGTAGCAGAAGGGTGTTATAGTTCAGTGGAAGTGTTTGCTACAGAATGAGCTTGGATTAGTGTAATATCTGTAGTCTAAAACACTTCCTATTTCAAATGAAGTTTTTCTTCTTTCTATAAAATTCAAGCTAAACATAAAGTGGTATTTAGTGCTCTTTATAAGATTATCTGAAGATTTCATTACCATAGAAGAGGGACTATTCATTAACTGACATTATTCAAGAACACTTCAGTTATTAAAGGTCCCCTTAATTTAAACATTCTTATTTATATAGAAAATTTCAAGAACATTCTAAAATTTTATTTTTGGATAAATATTTTGGGAAATATTAAATAGTGTCAACCTTTAAGACTTTTGATTTAACAAGCGCTTTTTACTTAAATTGCCTACTGTGTCCTGATAAATTTAACACAAGCAAAAACACTCATATCTTTAAAGTCTGAATGATTTATGTTTATACGAAATACAGTAGAATCCAGTTATAACGCCACTCAAGGGACCGACGATTTTACGTCGTTATACCCGGTAGACGCATTAACCGAAAGGAAATCAATGGAATCCAAGGAGAAGGGGACCAAAAAGTCATAGAAATTTCGTCGCAATGACCGGACGGACGCTTTGAGCGGAGTCGCTATAACCGGATTCTACTGTAGTTTAAATTGCTGTTAAAATATCCTTCAAATTTCAATAACAATCCCACAAAATATTTAATTAATCTATAAAAAGTTCTTTGATTAAAAATGTAATGATTATTCCCGAAAATGTGAACTTTTCTTATTAAATACCGCGTACTTCTCTGTCCATCACACTCCACTGTTGCGCACTTTAAGTCGCTGCTGTTTGGGCTGCTTGGGCCCTGTGTGTTATGCTAATGGAGCGATGAGTTCGTCACCAGAGTGAACAGAGTTTCCAGGAATTCCAGAAGCAAACACCAAATAGCACCCGAAGAGGAAACAACAAGAAGAATATGAAGAAGAAGCAGAACAAAACCTTCTAGCATTAGTTTTTTTTTTAGAGCCAAAGCTCTGCAGACTACGACCCTGGCCACGCTTTGTAGATAAAGTCACGCATCGCAGCAGACACTTGGCAGCGACTCCAGCGGAAGTTGGAGCCAAAGGCACGCGCTTTGGCCTCCAGCTTAAGCTCTGACTGCGACGGTGACTGCTTGGAGTCCAACTCGTTGCTCAGGTATCTAACAAGAGAATTATTCAGGCGCAGCTTTGTCAACAGAGCCCAGTCGCGGACCAGTGGTTACCACAACACTCTCTTCCAACCCTTCTCTGGCAGACCTGGCATAATTTGCAATTCGATGCTCTCTTTGCATTTCTGCGTGTTGGCATTTCATTTGTGGTCACCACAAGATTTGCATATGAATGAGCAGGGTACCTGGCGTGGGCTTTGCATACCAAAGGGAGGGGAGGAGAGCGGGGAGAGCAGGGAGAGCAGGGCAGCTAGTAGTCTCCACCTTCCATCATTGTTTGTGATGAACTGTCTTTGGATTTGGCTTCGGGGTGTCTTCTGTCCACGTCAAAGTCGTGATCATGTCTTTGACCGTCGCCGCAATTAGCATTTGAAGTTGCATTTGCCATTTGCATTTGCGCATAAATCAATCTGCAATGTTACCTCAAGTTAAAAAAGGTAAGAAAGCCTTGAATTCTGTCTTGTTTAGAGGGAGGGTTCTAGAGGTTTTCCCGCTGACACCTGTCGCTAAAACAACTCTTACTTTTACATCCTGTTGACAATCGCGGCAAATCTTTCAATTTGTATGCCTGCAAATTCTTGGCGAAATCCAACAAAATCTATAGTTTATTTATAACCACAGTCGCCTATTTATAGCACACGATTCACAGGCTATAAGCACACAGAATTTCAACGGTTTAATTTTAGAAATATCTAAATAAACAATTTTATGAACAATTTAGAATTTAATTGCAATTTTTGCAAAGATTTTTCAACCGAAAATACATCAAAATAAGCAGCAATAAATTAAATATTTATGCGCTTTTCTCAGGTATAGCCATTAAAAGTACTTAGTATAACATCCTCATAAGATCAAGTAAACTTGTTGTTTTCCTTTGGGTGCCAAATTGAATCGGTTGCCATTAGTTTTGGGTCTTGTGGCAGCTGCTGCTGGTTAGTTGCATCCACAATCTGGCAGTGGATTCTGTAGACCGACACTTTTACTTTTATATATCCTGTTAACAACCCGTAATTTGGCCAATTTAACACTTGTAAACGCGCTTTCGCCGCTCTAATGAGGTACAAAACGCTTGCCAAAGAAGTCCGCACAAAATTAACATATAAACGCGGCTCCTTTTTTGGACCACAAAGAGTTGAGAAAAACTGGCAAATTGCCTGTTGAACGTACCTTATAATCAGCTTCGGATTCGAGCTGAGGTCGGGCAACTTGTAGCCACAGCTTAGGACATATTAAAAGCTCAAAAACTTAAAAACTCAGATTACAATGCCACGGCCCAAAAAAGCAACAGTTTTCAGTGTTCGCATTCTGCAATTACACAAATCTGTTGAGGCATCTTCGATCCATCTTTAGCTTCAGTTCCGACTACAACTTGGAGTCGACTTCGTCTGGTGTTAATTTATGCGTTGAGCATAAAAAATCGCTGCCAATTACCAACGGAATACTTCAATTATGGACTGCAAACAGCTGCTGTTACTTATTTTGTGTCTGGTGAAACCCTTTTTAGCACTTGCGAGGCATCGCAAATGGAGCAGGAGCTGAGTTTAAATTCCTTTGAAGTCCCTGTTCAAAACACACACAATCACACACACACTCTAAGACATATCTAATTCGACACAGCTGAGCTACGTATTTTTCAAGGTCATGTCGGTACACTTAGCGCCCTAAATCCTTATAAACTATAATTTACTGTGGTTTCTAATCGCCTCACTTGACTGACTTTGAATTTTAGTACTGAAAACATATTGGTAATAGAAATGTATAAATTTTTAAACCAAAACCGACGCCTAGAATAATTTGAATTAATAGGGATTTAGGCACAAATTTCTAAAAAGTTTCACTTGAAAGTATCTAAAGTAGGTAAAAGTATCTTTAAAGAAGTATTATATGCATAAGTTTCTTAAACTGATGAATGAAAACATTGTAGTAAAGTTTTGATCCGAGTGTTGAAGTTTTTGCTAAATTTTCTCTAGTCAAACTTCTAAAAGTTTTATAAATTTTCTTAAAAAATTTATATTTTAAAAGCTAGCAATTTGCTTAAAATATTAAAATATTGGCGATATATATATAACCCATTGATTAAAAAAAAAATCATGTAATGTGCAAGTATATATATTTATCAGAAATATTAATAAATAAATTAAAAAATTTTTTCAATTTGGTAAAAAAAAATATAGGAAAAGAGCAAATCGAATTTTTAAAGACTCTTATGTTTGATATACAAAGTAAAAGCACTTACCTTCTGGAAAATGTTTTCTTGTTATGATGCTTTATCAAGATTAGCGAAAACTTGTCCGCTTAGTAGAGTAGCATTAGAATGTTTAAAGAGGTTTTCCTGTAACACAAATGTATAATAAGTTTATATTGAACTTAAGTATTTATTAATAAATGTACTTAAGAAGTAGTAAATATTAGTAAATGTTCTAGAATATTCTTGAAATCTTTGTTAGAATTATGGTATCTAGTTACACCGACTTATAAAAAAAAAGCTTTAGCCCCGCTTCAATTGCAGTTTGCACCTGAGGTCCGTCCAGACGTTTGACTGTCCAGCTGTCCCAGAGTTAAAGTTTTTTATATTATTGTTTGAATACGTGCTGCAATGTGCATTTAACGAGTAATTTGATTGTATAAGTGTGAGCATGTGATAAGAACTGGGGCGCGTCAGAGTGCACACGAAGTTTCGGATTCATCCAAAACAAAGCGACACATGCAACTGACATTGGGCAGAAGCGTGTCACCAAGTGAGACGGGAGAGAGCAGAGAGAGTGGGGGAAGTGTAGCAGAAGCGTAACATCAGTTCGATCGATGACGCGATCACCTGTGGAAACGCTGACTTGTCGCTTGTCATTAGCTCCCTACCTCACTCGATGCAACTCCATTAAAAACAATAATAAATGATACGAGCAAACGACTGTTGGCATTGGAAACCTTGGACGGTATCAAAAATTTACATATACTTCGCCGTAATCAATGAGCTACTCGTTTCACGCAGACTGCAACTCGATTTGTTCCACTGATTAATGCAGTCTTTCAACAGACAACAGGGAACAGGGAACCCATGCCATATTTTAATAACGGCCTGCGATTCGGGTTAGGAGTACCGGGGGAGTCACTTGGAATTGGCATTGTGCCAAATAAGAGCAAAGCAACGCAGCGCATCTCCAACCCGTTAATTGGCGACAATTGTTGGTTTCGTTTGCGATTTAATGGAAAGTTGTGCAAGTTTGGACAAGCAGCTGCTTGTTTACCCAAACCCCCTACTGAAATCTAGGGATGCCTGGGAATTTGGCTCATTTGTGTGGCGAGCTGCTTAACTTTCTTATACAATCAGCAATTAATTAAAGCCATCAACTTAATGTGTGCGAGTTTAAGTAAAAAATCGTTGCCAGGCGTCGATAAGGTATCTTTAATCATATCATATCGATTATCAAGTTGAGCTCTACCTGAAGTTTAAGCCTCGCAGACATTCGCTGAATCCCCAGCTTTGATTAATTGCAATTGAAAGTCGGGTAAAAAAGGGGGAAACTGGGAACAGGTTGCAGTGGACAGACTCCTCTTCTGTAGCTGTCGCCAGTTAATGTTGCCAACTTAATCGCATTTGGACGGTTTTCGCTTGATAATGTTGTTTACCAGTTTGTGCAAAACGATTTGCACAATTCTCCTGCTTTTTTAGTTGCCCCAGAGTGGTAATTAATGAGCTTGGCTTGTGTTATTAATAAAAACTTTTAATTATAGCCAGCCGCGTGTCCTTGAGTCTTGGCCTGGCCTGGCCTGGCAAAAATCCAAAGTCTCTAATGAGCCCAAATAAATGCGAACAAAAAAAGTCAGCTAAAACAAAAACTATTTCAAAATCCATGCAGACGATTTTTGCGTAAACCGTCAAGGTAAAACGGACGTAAAAAGGACACGGCAAATTTCTTACGTAAGTGGGCAAAATATTTTTATGATCATGATCATAAAATGTTATACAATTCTGTATTTTTTCTCGCTCGTCGCTCGGAACAAGAGAATGAAAACGCGCTCTCAATGTTCTGATCTCGTTCCAGTATCGCCTCGCGGCATGACATAATTTTGCCTAATTTAGGATCATTCCAAGGACCTCTCTCAACAGGCACGCAGCACGTGACAAAAAAGAAAAACTCACCTAAAATGAAACATAAACAAAGCACCCCAAAAAATCTGTGTTCATAGATTTATATAGAAAGAAAGAAAATCTGTCGACCTGCCCGCAAATTTTTAGCTTGAATTTCGCAGGTCGCGACGTGCAGATTTTTCGCATTTTGCCAAAAATTTCCCCTAAGTGGCTTACATTTTTTGCCCTAATTATTTTTTATGAGTGCAGTCCACGTGTACCGAAATTGTCGCACTCCGCTGCGGATAGCCGCATTCGCAGTCCAGAAAACCGAATCTGAGCCAGTTCTTTTTGTTATGCGATTTTGGCCCGATTTTTTACTTTGTTTGATTTTTTCCCAGCCTGCTGTTCTTTTTTTGTGGCTTCCACACTGTTGTTTGTCAGTCTATTCACGCATTGTTTATTGACTTCAAAAACCGACCCAATTTAAGACTAATCATTGTTCTAGTTCTTGTGGTTTGCTTGGCGCAGGTTTTTTGTCCTGCCCTTAGGAGATTTATGCAGATTTTTAGGTAGCACCTCAGGACTCGTGCAAAGGTTCTAGAAGGTTGATTCACAGGACGTACTTATTAATGTAAATTAAATTACATTTAATTTTATGGCATTTTTAATAAACCTTTTTTTAAGATATTATCAAACCACACTCCCGGGTTTACTAAAGAAAAACTTTGGACTCAACTAAATCTCTCAACTAATAATCAGTTAAAATCGCTAATTTTCTGAATTTATTTAGCCTCAGTTAATTAACAATTTAATAACTATACTATACAGCAAATTTTTTGAATACCTAAAGTGTATTTTGTTGTCTGCCCAATTTAATAAATATATTATCTTGTTATATTATTCTGATAGTTTCCCATTCAATATAGAAATCATGATCTACACAACCTCATCATTCTAATGGACAGAATATAGATTGACTTAATAATAATAATCATAGCTTGAAGATAAACTAAGGCATAACTCTCCCTTTTTATACATTTTTCGTATGTACATTTATTAAAAAGTGTATATACTTATAATTTTAAAAGATTTCTATTTTATTTCCAAAATTTAATTTTTTTAAATTTTCCATTCATTTTATTTGATATTTTTTTTCAAATAATTTTTTTTCCTTCACTTATTCTTCCGAATTCAAAGTCTTACCCTCCTTTTCATACTTTTACTCTCATTTACCAAAACTAGTTACAGTTTTGCCTTTTCGCCTGTGGCTAATGATCAACTTTGACCTTAACTAATGACAACTAACCAGCCGTCGGAGTACCGACAAAAGAGCCAGGCCAAGAGACATTTGGCCAGCACTAACCAAAACCCAACGAACCAAAAATGTCAACACTTTCGCTTGTCTAGATTTCGGATATCGGGTCATAAATGACGGTCTTTCGTGCTGCTACAATTAAAATGTTAAACAGTAAAATGTCATAAAAACCAGAAAAACACTTCAAATTGCGTTTCGCTTAGGGCGAAAAAAGGGAAAAACGTGGAAAAGTTGGAAAAAGGGGTTAAAGAATTTTAAAAATTCCGCGTACGCGATGTCGCCGACAAAAAGTTGCCTAAAAGCAAAGCAAAACGAATCTAGAACAAAAAAAAAGTATAATAAATAAAGAATATAATGGAGTAGAAAAAATCTGGGTAGTTCTGGGAAGGGTTTTCGAAGCATAAACACCCGAACTAGACCACTGGGTCGATCATACAAAAAACAGACAATGCGGCATCGTTAAAAAAGGAGAGCGAAACGTGCTGTGATATTGTTTTGACTGTTTTCGAGAGTAGGCAACCCTTTTTGGGAACTCTACGTTTATTGCGCTACTTTTTTCGGAAACTCTTTGGCCCGAAATTGTAGCAAAAAATTGGTGCAATGTGAGTTTTGTTTAACATTTACATAGAAGTCTCGTTTGGTGTTTTTGGTGTCCTTGGTAAAATGATGAGACGATTTTAATGTGACATTTCATTTAACTTTTGATTTGGCATCTTGACATGGCTGTCATCCGTGGAATTTACTGTTTACTAACAACTAAATGGCTTTACAACTTGTTGTCACTCATTATGGTCGAAATGGGCCGTAATCCTTTGCCTAAACGCAGCTAAACAGTAAACGCCCCTCGGGTTGTAAGCTGAAATTCGCTTGAAATCTTCGTATCGTCATGGTTAAATGCGACTAATCCTTCCAAGCCGTTCGCTTAAACGATGTCCTGTTGTCAGGCTGCTGACCTGAACCCGGTTCGGTGCAGTTTTCGGTGGGCGTATTGTTTATTTTCGAAATCAAAATATTTGCAAACACTGGCGAATACTCAAGAAGGATTAGCATCAACATCTCATCCTTTCGCAGCCTTGAAATCAACACACAATTCGCAGCACACGCTCGCGATTTTATGATCCTCTGTGCGCACATATTTCGCATCCTTCTTGGTCCTGGCTAATAATGTGCAATGCGCACGCTGCCTTTGTTGCCCAAACAAAATTCCGAACTCTAAACTCCGAAATCGATTTTGACTTTCGTTTTTTAACCCGTCCCGAGCGTAGTGTCCTTGCCAATTCCCAAGCCCTTCATCCCTTCCCTTGCATCCCTTTGTTGCGGTCGCATTTTTTACGGGTTACCTTCCTTTTGTGGCAATTGTCGTCGCCTCATTGTTTCCTTTTTTACCTTTTACTCCTTCGTTTTTTAAGCCTTTTTGCTCTGCTCTCGAGTCAACTCTTTTTGCCATTCCCGAGTTCAGGTCGCAGGTTGTAAATATCGCTAGAAGAATCGCATTTTTTATGCTTTTCGCGGAATTTTGACAGTAATTTGTTGTACTTTTTACTAGCCTGTTTTTTTTTACTATTTGTAGCGATTTTTTAGCAACGGGTTAAACGGAATTTTTAGACTCAGTTTCGTGGAATTCGAATTTTCCTTACAAATGTTTGTTACTTTTTCAGTTTTTTGTAACAAAAAGGCTTAAAAAACGCAGCCTTGAGTTCAGATTTTTAATGGCAAACGCATAAATAATTGGCGTATTTTATTTTTAAGTCGAAAAGCCAAAAAGTCAAAATTTTGTAGTGAATAAAAACAAAAGGGTTCCTTGGGCGCGTGAAGAAAAGTGTTAGCAGAAATGTGTTGTGGCCAAAAGTTAAAGGCTTAAACAGTTTGGGATGGTAAAAAATGAAAATAGATAGCCAAAAGTCAATTTTCCAAAAGAAAATTTAAAGGGAAAGCGAAAGTACGACGAAAATTCAAAGGAAAATACCTTTTCAAGGTAAGGCAAAGATAAAGATAGCTGATTGTATATGTATTCGACAATTTTTGATTAATATTACTCCACTGCATAAGCTCACTACAGTCTTCACTCGCTTATAACTCACGTCTCTTTGACGTCCGTCAAGCAGTTGGAGCATGTCGAACATTATCAGTTCCGAACATTGCATATTTCAAACAATTCCCAGGCGTGTCGCCGCTGTAACCATAAATTGAATTTCAATTTTCAGCAACTCGATCAATTTTCATGCTGCTAAGCAGCAGTGGCAGTGCCAGTAACAGAAAATGCAACAGAAGTAGAAGCCACAAAAGCAACAGCCGTAAAACACCAACGAGGTTAATTATCGGCGTATTGCCCAATGGGAAAAATTAACATTTTTGTATGTTCGGACAGTCTCTCAGTCAGTCTTTCAGTCTGTTAGTCTGTCAGTTAGTCAATGCGACTTCCTTTTGCAACAGACAAAAGAGAAGATCATAAGCCTCGGTTCAGTCCCGGTCCATGGAACTGCAGTCTCCGTCTCCATCTCAGTGGGCTCATTACGCGGGTCGTGACTTGCCGAAATGAGAAACAAGTAAAATCGGTAAGGGAGAATAAACAGCAGAAATGGTGAGAAGAAAAGATTTGGAGCTAACAATGGATACCCTTAATAAAAGAAATAACCTTATAATTTTCAGTTCAGAGATCTTTAAACATTTTTGAAAAACTTATTACAGAACTTCATTTGTGTGAATAATAATTATTATATACATTATTGTATATTTACAATCAAGTAATGATGACTTTTCAAGCATTACCCCAAAGTTCCAACATATTGTGTAATTTTATCATCTTATAAAATATTTTAATTTATTAAATTGCTTTAATTTATATAAATCAATCTATAATCAATTAATATAAATAACAATTTTCCCTTTTATTTATTAATAACTTGCCAATAATCAGTTAAACAAGTGTAAAATATTTAAAACTAAACACGTTTTAAATTTAATTAAATTTAATTTGTATTAATTGAATTTTACACATTAAATAAAAATCCATTTATAATTTAATTTCCACAAAAGCGCTGCGGTTAGGGTATGCTCGACTGTAGCTTTGAAATTATTGCAGCGGATGCTGCGAAGCTTGTCAGATGCTGATATCAGTCGCAGCTCAGTCAACGTCCCAGTCGTCGTTGTCGACGTCGCAGTCGCCAAAGCGGTGGCGGCGGTGGCGGCGTTGGCAGACGCAGAATGTTAATCTCCATAAAATGAAAACAATGCGCCGGCGCGACGACGATACAAAACAGCAGCAGCAACAACAACAACAACAACAACAACAGCAGCAGTAACAGCAAAAGTCTCCATCTCAGTCACAGTCTTCAGCTACGTCTCCATCTTCGTCTTTGTCTACGTTTCACGTCTCCTTCTTCGTCTTTGTGTTCGGCTTAGTCTCCAACTCCCTCTCGTGCTTTGTTCTACGTCTCCTGCTCTTTACTCAGCTGCGAGAGCAGCGAACAGCTTTTGCCATGCTTCGTGAAGCGCGCTTTTTGCGCAATAAGTGTGCCAGCAGCAGAAGCAGCAACCGACGCCGACGACGACGCCAGCAACCGGTCAGCCCCTCACATTATAATTTATGCAGTCGCAACTCAAGGATCTCTAAAGCTGCCACCCGCCTGCCGCTGAGTCCCCCACCTCTCTCCCTTCTACCCCTTCTTCTACTCCTCTTTGTGCGTTTAGGTAATCGCCGGGCATGATCTCTTAGCAACTGCAACTCCGACAACAACTTCAACTCCAACGCGACGTTGTTGCTATCGTGACAAGCTGCCCGCTGTGTGTGTGTGTTTATGTGTGTTTTCGTGTGTGTGACGTTGCAACGTTTGGCTGCTTGGCATGGGATGCGCGTCTTGGGATGCTGCCGCAGATCTTGGGGCAACGCCACCCCAGCGCTGCTGTGCCGAGTGTAAATTACAACTTGCCGTTGGCTTACAAACGCCTGACTTGGCCCTGTTGTTGCCACAACTGGTTGTTATGCTGTTGGTTGCTGTCGGTTTCATTCAAAAAGTTCAATAGTGCATGCAATGCAAGCCCAAACCCGCTTATGGCCACAAATTCAGTTTCTGTTTATTCCCATTCTCAGTCTCAGTTGCCTCCTCTTTTAACCCGCATCCCACCCCTTTTGGACACTCTTCTGGTGTATTTATGATCGATGCCACAGTCGATTTCTTTAGCCTGTGACTGGCAATTGTCGTTGGAGCTTCCTTTGCACGCGATTTCCCTTGTACTGAAACATACCCTATAAATCAGGAGAGCATATTTAACTGACGCTTGAAGAAAGCATAGAAGGTTAAAATATTTTAACCGTATAAAAATATAAATCCGTTAGAAATTTATTTCAAGCAAAGGATCAGAATCCTCATGGGAGAAAAACTAGGAACAAACTGCCTAGACTCAAGGCTCAAGTACTTTAATAGTAATACAGTAGTTACATATGAGTACGTTCAAAACTGTAATCTATCAAAAAACGGTTCCAAGATGATCCTCGACCCCAACACTTCTCTCCTTCGAAGGTTAAGCAAAAAACCTTTCGATTTTCCGTATAAAAAGATCATTAATAATTCGTCGATACCGCAATTGGATTCTGAAGTTCTTGACTTCTTTTTTGTAGCATTTTATGTGCTCAACACCTTCTGTCTACACGGGCTCCGCTCTGAGGGTCTGGGCCTGGTTCTGGCACTGGGACTTCGACTCGAACATGGAATGGTAGTCAATGTTGGAGTCGGAGTTTGAGTGGAGGACTGAGTCTGGTCACGATTTGTTGAGACTCGTAAAACATTTTTAGCACCTCAACGATCTATATACGTACATGAATCCCGCAGTTGAGCACATTTGAGTTTTTTTTTAATGGCATTTTGCATTTTTTGCTGGCTACCAAAAAAATACAACGACGCCCACTCGACAGATACACGGAGACTGTGGGAAACTCTGTCGAAGACATCCTGTCATTAGGCAAATATTTATGTAGATTATCAGACGGTGATCGGTGAGGCAGCTGCCCGACGTCTAACGGTGCTTTAGACATGCGCCCCAAAAAAAAATTAGAGACCGAAATTAAGTTTTAAATTAGTCGGTCGGTTTTGCCTTTGAGACTGAAAGCGATTAGTGAAATCAAAAAATGTTTGCGAAGCGCCCTCTGGCGTTAGTTAGCGGCATACTTGATGCTGTTAGCCACGAATATAAAGTTCCCGGAAATTGGCAAGGATTCGAGTTTTGCCTGACGGAGTTGTGCGTGTCGTAAAAACTCTTTGCGAATCGAACAGCGGCAGAGACGCTGGCAGCGACGCAAGCAGCGACAGCAACTGCGATTCATCAAGGACATGAGGTACATTAGCGTGACGATCATAAAACCCAACCCGCTAGTTGTCGAGCTAATCCGTGGAAACTCTAAACTCTATCCCTATGGCAGAAACCTCTTTCGGCGCGAGTCTTTCCGCCTAGGTAAGAACTCTTTCGCCCGCGGCTCTTTACTCCTTCGAGGCACAGGTAAGCGGATAAGACATTAGAGAGTGAAGGAGGGAAGGAGAAAGGGATAGCCAGTTGACGTTTGCACGCCAATTGATTTGGCATTGAGGCGAAAGGACCGTAAATAACCCTAAATAAAACCATAAAATCCTTCTGCATGTTGCGCTTTTGTTTGTCCGCAAACCCATCCTCACCTTGAATCCCCTCGAGACTCAGCTCCGGGTTAGACTTAGACGTGACGCGTTTTTTATGTTTTTTTTTTGCAGTTTCTTTTTCTTTTTTTTAACGAACTCGTAATCATAAACGTTGTAAGTGAAGAATCGTTTTTTATGCAATTTGTTGTCAACCAGCGACAACGCAAAAACATTTACTTGGAACTACGTTCGTTTTTTACGCAACTCCACGTAACAAACCCGACGAGGAGTTTTTTCTTCCTCCTTTTTTATATAATTTTGCTCATTTTTTACGATGCCAAAGTTGACTTTTTTAGTGAAAAATTATGATACGAGATTGTCAAGAGACAGAGAACTGAAACTACCAGGAAAACTCAGCAGTAAGCAGAAAAAAAAAAGGAAATCAGCAGATTCGAACAAGGAGAAGCAAGGCGAGAAGGCTCCGAGGAAAGAGTACATCAACAAACAAGCGGGAACGGGGTTAACGGGTTAACTGCGGCAAAGGCGTGCGGCGATGGTAACCCAACAGCGGCAGAAGCCTTTACCTTTACCTGCCCACGCCCATAATCCTTTTATGGCAAATAAACAAACACGTCACGGCCGCAGTCGCTGTTGCAGTCGCAGTCACAGTCGACAGTCGGCAGTGAAAATCCTTTGCCTTAACCGGGCTCGAACCGGCTCTTTTGGTAGGTAAAAAGCAGCTCGCTTAAAGGGTGCAATAAACAGAAGAGTTGATGGCTGATGAACGGGCTGTGGTGACCAGTTGAGACTGTGAGTGAAAAGGAGTAGGAGAATGAGATGCAGAGCGAGCGGGTGTTGCACGCGTTGCACGTCCTTTGTTGCACGACCAGTTTTATGGGTGTGTGGTTTTAGCCCTTTGATGTGCATGATCATCCTGTTAATAGAAAGCCGCGTACCTGGCCACCGTTCACTTAGTCTTAGCCCTTTCTCGCCGTCGTCGCATTTTAATCCTTTCGCCAAACCCTTTCGCCACTGACCCCTGAACCCAGAGCGTGTCCAAAGCGATTTAATTAACGCGGTCGCAACTAAGCTCAGTTCCAGTTTCCTTAGTACCAAAAGCAGTAGCTTAAATCCTTTCGCTAGACAAGGGGCGTGGCTAGCCGCTAAAGGGCCAACAGCTACTGTTCCGCCATCTAAGCGGAACCTAGCAAATGTATTGCGAAAGGGTTTTGCCATTTCTAGCGAAAGGATTACTGTTTGTCCGGAAATTTTGCGATTATTTACCAAATAACGAAGCAGTTGACTTTATAAGACCTGACTTCGATGCTGGATTTTCGAGACAAGCAAACAAAGTCGAAAAGTCAAGTCAGAGCCTGATCTGATCTGCAAAATGAGCACTGAGCAAGGATTGAGTACTGCAAAGTTTACACACTGATAACAATGAAAATCGTTTAGCTGGAAAATTGGTAGAATAACATACATAAATATTAACTGGTTTTCTTGCTAAAATACTAATCAAATTACAGGTTTTCTTTAATTTGTGACGTCATTAGTTTGCACTTTCTTAATAAAATTTAGTATGAACTAGTTTCCACGAAGAGCAATACATAAATCAACTGATTTTGTGCTTTGTGATGTCATCGCTAAAAAGCTTGCACTTCAATTCATTTCAATAAAGCGCTCTTACTCTTTTAAACTGCCTACCCCCCTCACTTCCTCTCTTTTTCACTTTTTTGGCTCTGCTCTTTTCCGCATCACGAGATCTGCTTTGCCCTTATAAAGCTGCTTCCCCACCCAAAATGGCAAAAAGAAAAACACAAACAAAACATTAACCGTTTGTTTTGAGCTTTTACCTGTTGCTAAATTTAGAACGTCTGGCGTCGGTTTTTTTTTACGCTGACGCTGGTGCCGCAAAAATTTATAAAAACAAAAAAAAAAACAGCAAACCACAAAATAAAAATAACAAAATAATCGACAGAGTTGCCACCTGCCCCCTTGCCGCCACCCACTGCATTGAACTCTGAGCGACGTCAGCGGCGCCGTTGTCCGTTGGCAGTGGATACGGCCTGTTGGCCCAAAATGCGTCGTTACGATAATGAGTAATAAAATACTTGCACAACCAGAGCAACAACAAATTGGGTAAAGATTTGTGTTGCTGTTTTCTGTAGCTGCTGCCAAAAAGTACAGCGCCATTTAGTGCAAAAGCAACAAAAAGAATCAACTATTATAATAGTGCTATGCATTTAGCAGAGCATTCATTTCACGCGCGTTTTACACATGCGACCATTGCGTTGGCGATTTTTATGGCATTTTAATCGCGAGACGCGCGCACCGCAAACGAAAAAATTTATAAATGGCTGCATGGGCGACCGTGGAGCATTCATCTCTCACCCGCTATCTCTTCGATCAGCTGCGCTCTCTTTTATGTGCTCTCACGCGCCTCTCTCTCTCATCTTCATTGCGCTAACGGCGCACTGTTATTTTTAGTTACATGGGGGGCTGCTGCGGCTCTGTTGCCAGCAGGGCAGCGTCTGGCGCGTGGGCGTCGCTGCCGCTGCTACGCTGACGTCGTCGTCATTTGTTGTAACACAGCCTGTAGATTTGTTCCTTAGTCGCTCTGCCCTGCACACCCCTCTTGCATTGTCTAACCATCTGTTTAAATTTAGACGCAATTAGCAATGCGCGCACATTTTTGAGTAGTTTTTGTATTCTATTTTTTTTGGCGGACTATAAATTTTTGCCACAGTTTATTTTAGACGCTGCATGCGATCAGGCGCGGCAAGCAACTGTAACTGTATGGGTGTATCTATGCGATACATCCTACACCTTTGCTGCTAGTTGCTGTTTTTGGCCAGAAACAGCAACAGCAGCCAGAGCAGCCACATGATGTAAACGTTGCCAGTGTGCAATTAAATTGGCATGCACAAGTGCCGCCAGCGACGCCGTCGTCGTCATCGGCCGCGGGCGGCAGCCTTTTGATCGGTTGCCAAATTGTAATTGGAACGCGAAGGTGTTGCCTGTGACTGGGGGTCTGTTGAGAGCTTAATGCGGCAACCTTCCAAACAAGCTATAAAAACGCACAAAGCTCGTGACACGCACACATGTGACTATTTACTATAAGTAACGGACTATGGTGCACTTGTATGATTTAGTGGAATTAAATTACTTCCTAAATTTGATACAATTAACATGAGTAATGCAAAAACACGTACTCGAAGTTCATATTGTTTAGTTCATAAGTTTATTAATTTCTTAAAAACGGCTAATTGTACCATTGTGCAAATCTGCAAGCTGATCTAACAATAACTCTTAAATCTAAACTCTGCTCTCTCTCTTTCCCCCTCCTTCTCTCTGTTTACTCTTTCACATCTCAATTGCGTAGAGTGCTTCACATTTCATTGAGCTTTCTATTTATCTAAGCTTGTACTTTGCACAACAGAGGCCATTGAGTAATATTACGAAACTGAGCTTTATAACAAAGAGCTTTGGGAAGCACAGCTTACCAGTTTACAAGAACTTTCAGTTGCTCTTACTTTCGCTCTCACTTGGTTCGACAAGCTAGACAACTCTAGGAGCGCGCGTGTTTGGGCATGTGTGTGTGTGTGAGTGCACACATGTTCTGTTATCTCTTTGCACATTGACTTTACAATTTCAGTCTTCTACACACACAAATACATATGCATATATGCAAATGATTTGGATACAAACATTTGCACAGAGTATGACGTATGCCAAGAGCTTAGAATTCCTAAACACACAGATGGGGAATAACTTAAACTAAATGCTGTTGTTTTTAGAATTTATTAGCTGTTGCGAGCAAAGTGCCAACCTTCATTCAACTGATAACTAAAACGTGAAAGCCCAAAGGTGCACGTAGACACCATTAAAATGAATCTAAGCGTCCCCCGACGCACGTGTAACGCCCCCATTAGCCTTGTCCAAAATCATTGATCGATCAAAATACGCACAAATGTAATTGGTTTATATCTAGACGTGTGTGTGTGTGTGTACAATTAAATTAATGTGCACATGTAAATGACCTTCACTTAGTTGAGCCGAGTGGCATGCGGAATGGGTTACAGTTACACTAAGTCGGACCGAAATAAAATTATAAACAATTTGGAACATTTTTGTGGGCCATAAGTTCTGGTATGGATGGTGGGTGACGCAGGTGTGTTACGCTGCCGCCCGCTTCCGCTTGGCGTGCGCACAGCCCCAACAGACCCAGCAACCTTGTGATCTTGTTTACTGTTTAGCGACCCCACCGATCACGACATCATAACACAGACATACAAATGCCTGTAGATACAACCCCACACAAACACTAACACACATGTACATAGTCCGCACAAAGAGACACACGAACCTGTCGGCGCTGGGGTGGCGTCATATACACGATAAGTCTCTGGGTGAGCTGCTGCCACAGCCGTTGCCGCTGTCGCTGCCGCGTCTCTGCTGCTGCCTCTGCAGCCGTTTGCTATTTTCACCTTCTATGGGACGACGACGACGAAGCGTCGTCGCGTTGGCCGCATGAATCAGCGCAGTGCTCTCACTGTTGCTATCTCATTCTGTCTGTGACTGTAGCTCTGTTCGCTCTCGCTATTGTGAATCCCGCTCACACGCTTTCTGGGGGTTTTGATATTTCCAAAAAGGAAGACTTGCTCAATAGAACTTGCAGTGCTTTTTTTTTTGCTTGCTTCGCTAAGAGAGCGGAGAGGGGGCGTATGAGTAACTGTGCGCTCTCACAAAGGCCGCGGCTTAGGTAAACTGACGGCAGCAGCAGCACACACAGGTAGCTTCAATATAGCGTTGTTACCTACACAATGGCAAATGTATACAGCCTACAATATGCATGTGTTGTTGTTGGTGTGAGTGTAGGTATGCCGCCGCCTGGTCGTGTGGCTCGCGCTGCCCGCGTCTCGCTGCGGCGATTTCGATTTAGCCAACGAACCTGTCGATCAATCGTCAGTCGTCTGCTGTAAGCCCAGCGATAAGGTGGTCGCTAGCAAATACGCACGCAAACACACACAAACGTAACCACACTCAATACATATACACAACGTACAACACACGCACGTAGTTTGCCGAACGATCGTCATTCGTTCGCTCGCCGTCGTCTTCGTACTTCGAGAAACGTTTAATCGCTGTGCAGTCAGAACCTGACAGCCATTCGCTTGCCGTAACTTGTAGCGTGCGGTTCGTTCTTCCTCTCAAGCGGAAGACTAGAAAACAAATTAAAAACCAAAACTCAAGAAATCTTTGTACGTATTTTACGTAGTTTCGTCGTTTTACGCGAAAGTGAAAAGTGATCGCAAAAAATAAACTGATATAAACAAAATTTGTGTTGCAAAACCAACAAAAACTGAACAAAGCAACAGAAACTCAAGTGCTAAGTGAAAACACTACCAAACTGTGTCTCAAACTGCATAAACAGTATATAGCCGATATCGAAATGGTTACCGGCGTTACAGTCAACATGAGCGCCAATGTTATGGGCACCGCAGCGGTGCCCGCGCAGCTAAAGGAAACACCACTAAAGAGCGATCGTCGGGTAAGTTTCAAACAGAAGTGACACAAAAAAAAATCTAAAACTCAAGCAACTTTGGATTAAAGCAGCAGACAATTTAAATTACTCACTTGGGAATAATTTGTGTGTAGAAATACATGTTGGCTATAGTCTCCCACTTGGTTTACATAGAGAGATTGTGGCCCACACAGTTTTGGCAACTCGGCAACTGCCCAAATGCATTTCCTTTTTGGCCAACATAACGTCGGTGTCGTCGGCTCCCACATGCCACCACCACAACACCACATACTCTAGCCATACTAAAGAAAATTAAAAAAAAAAGCCGTCGGCTCGCCAACACATTTGCGGCATCGTCTGGCGTTGGCGGCATTTACGTTTTGGCTTCATTCATGGAGCTAACCAAGACAGAGAGACGAACGGACGGGGGGACTGGGGAACAGACGCGTCCATTCATGAGTGCCACCCAAAATTGGTCTGGAGCTGCCCACTTGAGCGGCTTCCATTTGGCGCGTGGTTGCTGCAATTGTCGGTCATCAGCTTCTTTTGGCTTGACAAAAAGCAAGCTGTTTTGCTGGTTTCTGGCCGCTTTTGGCCAGCTCGTTCGCTGACTTCATACAGTGCGGGCGTTCACTGAGCCAAATTTGGCCAAAGCACAAAAATAATTTAATGCCCGTGCAAAAAAACAATTTGTTGTTGATTTTGTCTACTTTACTTTACTGCGTCTTCGAATTTCCCACGACGACCTTGTTGTTGTTATTGTGAAAGAAAAAAAATACCTGCGTATTGGCGTGGATTTATTTTTGGCCACATCGGTTCGTTGCTTATCGTAATTTATAACCGCCAAACTATTTTTGGCATCTGCCGCTGCTGCGAATGCATGAGCGCATTATAAATAGAGCACGCGCCGTGCCACAAACTTTGGCCCCCAGCCAGATCGAAGGCAACAACAACAACAAAAAATCAGAATCACCATGACAACAACAACGCTAGTGACTACTGTAGTCTGAGTACGCTGAGTCCGTGTCCAATTAAAGCCACACGCAGCTTCCTCTATTTTTATATAGTTTTTTTTTCTGCTTTGTCGCTGCATGAGGTTAAACTTTTTGAATTAGTTGCTTCCAACACATGACTAATTCCAACTCTTTTTCCACATGACTAACTCTGTATTCTTCTCTCTTGCAGTCAAATAAGCCCATAATGGAGAAACGTCGTCGTGCTCGCATCAACAATTGCCTCAATGAACTGAAGACTCTGATTCTGGATGCCACCAAAAAAGACGTAAGTATTTTTTACAACACTATCCACTCAAAACTTTCTTCTTTATAAACAAATTTTATACAATTTACTAACTTGTTAACTTATTTTTTCTTATATTTATAGCCAGCGCGGCATTCCAAGCTAGAAAAAGCTGACATTCTGGAGAAGACAGTGAAGCATCTGCAGGAACTGCAGCGACAACAGGCTGCAATGCAACAAGCGGCAGATCCCAAGATCATCAACAAATTCAAGGCCGGCTTTGCCGATTGTGCCAATGAGGTTAGCCGCTTCCCTGGCCTGGAGCCCGCACAGCGTCGCCGTCTGTTGCAGCATCTGAGCAACTGCATCAATGGCGTCAAAACGGAATTGCATCACCAGCAGCGTCAGCAGGCGCAGTCACTGCACGCTCAGGTTGTCTTGCCCTCGCCACCCAGCTCTCCCGAGCAGGAGCCACCAACAGCCACTGCAGCGGGCAACAGCAGCAGCGGCAACAACAACAGCAACAGCATCACAGCAACACCCTATCTTTTTGGACAGATTCAACAGAATGCCAATGGCTACTTTCTGCCCAATGGCATGCAGGTGATACCCACTAAATTGCCCAATGGCAGCATTGCTCTTGTGCTGCCCCAGAGCTTGCCACAGCAGCAGCAGCAACAGTTGCTGCAACAACATCAACAGCAACAGCTTGCCGTCGCTGCTGCCGCCGCCGCTGCAGCAGCAGCAGCCGCTGCCCAACAGTCACCCATGCTGGTATCGATGCCCCAGCGCACCGCCAGCACAGGATCCGCCAGTTCGCACTCCTCCGCGGGCTACGAGTCGGCGCCCTGCAGCAGCAGAAGCAGCAGCAACAGCTACGCTCCACCCAGTCCCGCTAATTCCACCTACGAGCCCATGGATGTGAAGCCATCGGTGATTCAGCGTGTGCCTGGCCATATGCAAATGCAGCTGGAACAGCAGCCACTGTCGCTGGTCATCAAGAAGCAGATCAAGGATGAGGAGCAGCCCTGGCGGCCCTGGTAAACTCAAAAACGGGCGTTGAATCTCCAACTCTTCCCCCAAAACCCCCCGCTTTTTTTAAGACTGATGGGCGTCGCAAACATACACGCACACACACTCACACACTCACTAATTTATGGCGCAGGCGTTGAGAGCATGCGCCGTTGACATTTCACCACATTTCGCCAGGAAAACGCAAATGTTGCTTCGAAGTGTTCCGAGCATGCGAAACTCCTTTTTCCACTTTCAATTCGCTTGGCAAAATTTCCAGTTTGGAAAACGCTCAGCGAGTTGGCAATGGATTCATTAACACACCCACACACACACTCACTCGCTACACACACATATTGTTATAAATTATTTATTATTATTATTATTACATTATTGTAAAATCATTTCTCAAATGGTATTCTGCATATCGCCAAACTACCTCAGTCCAAGTACTTGGTGTTGAATTGCCTCATGAATCATGTATTAGAATTTTGTTGAAAAATTTCACGCTCCGTTTGGAAAACAACAACAACAAACCAGCAGATAAAGCAATGAAATCTTCAATGTCTTCCACACACACACACAAACACACATACAAAAAAAAGCGCAAAACGTTTTGTTTTTGTTTAAAAAAAGTCAGACAAAAAGTTATTGACAAAAACTTAATCATTATTATTATGCCTTATATCTCTCCATTTAAACAATAAATATCTAGTTATTAGTTTTCATCTAGCTTTTAAGTTATGGCTAAGATTTTCTCTTGTTTTTAGCTATAAGAAAGTATATAAGTATACGGATATTTGTAAGACCACGTGATATAGTAAACATAATCAGCGTCTAAGAGAAAAAAACACAAGAATTTGAAAAGAAGCAAAACAAAATCAAAAGAGATAAAAAAAACAAACAAAAAACTGTTGAAAAATCAACAAACAACATACTAAAAAAGAATAAAACATAAAAATATTACTAAAATTTAAATACGCATAAAGTGTTATTTTTGATGGGTGAAGGGACGGGGAAAGGTCTACAAAACTTGGTGAAAGTAATGAAGCCAAAAAGGGAGCTTAAAGTTTATAGGAACAGAATAGAGTTTAAAGAACTCATTTTGATCAAATTATTTGACTATTTTACTAGTGAAATATTTGATTACAAATTGGGAAATCAAAGAAAATGAAATTTAATAAGAAATTAACTATTTCGTACATTATTTGTTGCCAAATATTGGTTTATGGCTTTAAATACATATTCCTTGCCTGCAAATGTGCCTTAAACTTGCAGAATTCTATGGGATTAACCTAAAACCTTAACCTATCTAAGCAATAGTCTAAAATTTGATGACTTCACACTTTTCGCGGTATTCTCTTATGCGCCTCGTGATAAGAATTCTTTTTCCTTCTCACATTCCGCACAAGTTGATAAACTCGGTCTAAAATTTCAAAATATTTTGCAATAGGAGTACAAATTCAAATACATATTTAATTCCTATTAACCTGCCATATCATATTATTTGTAGTTCAAATCAAGTGCAAAACAATTTGAAATTTGATTTTATGTTTACTTTGATTAGAGAATTTCATAATAATCAACAACTTGGCAGGAAATTGGCTGTACTAAGATTAAAACTTGTGTAAATCGTACGATAAACATTGATTGTAAAATATAGTGCAGGATATGACCTTGAGTATAGAGTCATGTACGGGGAACTATTTTGCAGACTAATAACTAAAATTTCCATAATGATCTTGTTTAACAGATTGCATCAGATTGGTAGGAACCCGATTAAACTCGTGATATGAGATCATGAGAGCAATGTATGACTCTTACGAGCAGAAACTGAAACTGAAACTGTAATTCCATTCCGTTACCAAGAACACACTACATATAATACCATCCAGTGTTTCCACCCACAAAAAGAACAATAATTGTTACTGTATATATATAGAGTATATGGACTGCTATAATCTGAGCAAATCCCCAGCAATTAGGCGTCATATTCACAGGCGACAAAAGTTTCCGCAAAGTCTGTTGCAGTGCAGAATGGAAAAAAAACCGTGTGATTAGTGCCAAATCATGCTGATAATATGAGACGATATATAGTACACACATATGTACATATATTGTAAAGGAATGAGTTGACTTTTTAAAGAGTTATTTTATTTTCCATGAATCAAATGCACAGCAGAAATAAACAAACAACTCTCAACTGGCACAAACAGAGAGAAAACTTGATATTAAGTTGATGCAACTGCATGCCAACATTTACATATTAATATCCACATATATAAGCAGACATACAAGTACATATATATACAAGTATATGCAGTATATTCATGCATATTTCTTATCAAGATCGTGATCGCTAAAGCGTCGCCGTGTCTGAGATTAAAGCCACGTCCCCGTGTGATCATAAAAGAATCGCGCGACAAAAGTCCAAGTTAAAATGAAGTAAGATAGTATAACTAATAATAACTATGAGTTAGTCTAGTCACTGCTAGTAATAATAAAAATATTTGTTTAAAAATTACTAAAACTAAACACTTGATTGTTCCAGAATGTTGAAGTTTATCAAGTGCATGAGCTGCACATGATCGGACCATGACTCGAATTAGTCACAAAGAAGAAAAAAACAAATAAAATCTAATAACTTTAGCTGTTTTTCACAAGATATGCGTCAGAGTTTCTAGCTATGAAAACCCGCTAAGCATAAGCCGTAAGCAAACATCAGCTGATCCAACAAATTGGTTGAAATTCATTCAAATTCACTGCCCCATGGGAGTCAATAGTTTGTGAGTGATTCACCGTGACGCTTTCAATATTTAAAAACAAATAAATTATATTATAATAAATAAATTCAGATGAAATCAATCAATAATCCAGTTTCATTCAGTTACAAATCCAATAGTTTTTTTAATCAACAAAAAAATTTAACTGAAAATTCATTTACGTCACAAACTCGGATTTTTGCTCGTCATTTTATGCAGAATTTGATATGATTATCTGCCCAATAATTGTGTGTTAACGTCAACAAGTCCTGTTAAGGGTGACTAAACTCCAGCAATAGCCTAATTGATTTTAATTCATGCCAAGTTACGTATATAGTTGAACTGCCCACCGTAAGCCCTAATTGGAGTGTTCCAAGTGATCTTGAAGAGGCCACTCCATTTATAGGTGCGCCTTCAACCACACACAAGTCCATAACTGCGCCGTAATACCCTAGATGTGCTCCAAAAGCTTTAAAAAATAATTCCCAAGAGTGCAAAACTGCCAATCGGCGATTTCCGCGTGACAAAAAACGTGATTTCTACGGCTTTTTCTTTCACTTGTTTTTCTTTGTTTGTTTTGACTTCCAAAAATAAATTACTTTATTTAAAAGTTAATAAACATATATAGTGCATGTAGATGTAAATATGTAGATGGGATACTTTTCGTTGCGCTGCATTTTTGCAACTTGTAAGTGGATGCGGCAAAACAAACAACAAAAAACTTTTAAATAATAATAAAAAACAACGAATTAAAAGAAACAACAAAAAAGCAAATCAAATTGCAAACGATAACAGGCAACGGATGCAAGATTCGACCGATATGTACAGTGTGTCTATGTGTGTGGACAGGAGTGTATGTTTGATATTTACATATACAAACACACTGGCGTATATGGGACAGAGTACCGTTGTTTGCGTATATACCCTGCCTAAGGGTGTTCTAATTTATGCACAACATTTGTTACTCTTTATAGCAAAAGCGTGGCAAGATTGGCATCTGTTTGACAACTTTATGTATTTTAGTTTTATATAAAATAAATATCTAAAAAGTTTTAGTGCTGAACATCTTAATCAAAGCCACGGATTTATGTATTTTCTAATACAACCTGTTCTAGTTTTTATTAAATTTTAACTACTTTTTGATATGTGTAGCTGTTCTTGAAATGATTGTTAAAGAATTCACCTTTAGATTGAACCATTTTATGGATATTTAATCAAGTTCGCTGATTGCAGATCTGATAAAAACTGCACTTTAGTTGAAACCAACGCTTTAAAATCAAATCAGCAGAAAACACTTTGATTAAGTGCCATCAAAATATTTGATTAAAAATGTATCACTTAAAAATTATCCATTTGTTTGAATAGTTTTATTGAAGTTTAATCATATTCACTGATTTAGTATTTGATTAAGAATGCACTGTTGTAGAAACGATCCTATTAAATTCATTTTAAATAATATCTTTGATTATTCCTATCGTGGTCCTGATTAAAAACATTCTAATCGCTCAAAATTCCCATTTCTGGGCCTTGGAAGTGTATTAATTTCTTTGTTATGCCAAAGAAAAACATTTTTAGATTTTTTTTCTTTGGCTTGCAATGATATCGCAGCAGTTCCACTGAAGCCAAAGCGTAAAATAACGACGCCATAGCCAAATGATCAGGTTGCCCTGCCCAATTCCAGGGACAGGGGAGCGCTTAAGGGCGAGGGTGTTTCTTGTGCTTTGAAGGTGCTGGTCACAGTGGTCTCTGGTCACGTGCCGTACAAGGTGATAACGACGCGTAGTGTTTGAGTTAGCTTTGAGTAAATAAATGTTGTCAGCCAATCGGTGGAAATACGCCCTATCAGTACCAACGATAGGCTGTGTAAATAACGTATCCTAAACACTTGACAGTTCCCGACAAACGGACTGGGGTACGGTTATACCAAAGTACGCACGGAGGGACAGACGTGAATTTAATGGCGCAGTCGGTAAGTGTAACTGGGTGAGGGAATGACTTAGGTTAGTAATCGGCCCATTTGTAGAGCTTCAAGCGATGACCTTGGGCACGCCTCGAGTGCCACTTGAACTACCGTCAGCGAGTTGAATGTCAAAGTCAGAGCAATAGCTTCAAACGCCCGAAGATGTAGACGAAACCGGAGTCAGAGACGCAGACGTAGATGTAGAGCCAATTCGGCATTTGTCTATGCCAAGCACGTCTGTTAATGTATATGTGTTTTTAATTTATATATATAAAAACAATAATAACAAATACATAACACAATGCCGAGCGTTGACGATAGACAGCAGACGCAACGACCTTGAGGGGGGATGGAAGGGGGTAGAGGCAGAGCAGCGGTAGGGGGAACAGCTGCAAAGTGTTTTTTCGGGTTTGTTTTTAATGTGTGTTTGAGCCTAGTTTTCAGTTTTTGTTTTGAAACTAGATTTGTTCAGCTTGAAACTAAATTAGAACCAGAATCGAGATAATCTGGAACCATGAACTACAGCGCTTTAAACGCCAGCTCGCATTTCCTATTGATTTAATATGCATAAGCCTCAGAAAGCAACAAAAACCTCTAAACGGCTCTAATCAAAAGTCAGAAAACGAGTTCAATAAACCAAAAAACAAACAAGTCAAGTAATTGGTATTGTTGTGGCCCAATGCGGGTGTCAAGAGCAGTCAACACTGTACGTGTGTGCACAGTGTGTGTTTGTGTATTTTTGGCAACTCAAAAGTCATTAAACTTGGCTCGCATTTGACATTGCCAACAACTGGAAGTGACTAGACAGACTGTGCATAGACATTTGTATTTTCGATTTCATTTCATTCCATTTCATTTGATTCGCAACACCAAAAATTGGCAACAAATTTCTGTGGTTCATTCAACTTCACTTCAATCTGTTGTTTTCACACAACACTTAAAAACAAAACACTAAACAACAGAAAACAAAAAAAGAATTGGGCTTGCCTGTTGTCTTCCTTATCGGACAGTAGATTCTGTGGAAGTCACATGACTTGGATTTGAATTTCCATGAATGAAAACAGGCCGCATGCCACAATAATTCATTATAAACAGCAACTGGGAACAATTCCATTAGCAGTTCCATTGAATGCTACCCGATTCGCTAAGAAGAAGAAGAAGAAGCAGAAATGAAAACAAAAACAGTTCACTATGTTTTCTCTGCACTCACACTCTCTGGGGTCATTTGCGAGCGCAAAACGTGACAACTGCCAGCGATGGCGGCATTCCAAGCTATCCAAAGCGCGACTTTGCTGGGACGCCAATACGCAACACGTACTTCAGTCACTCGCCTTGGACCATACACCCGCATCAAAAAGGGAGCTGTTTACACCAACTTTGTTTTTTTCTTAAGTTCTCACTTTATTTGTGCACAACTGGAACTAATTTTTGGCCGCACCAATTGCAAAGACTTAATACTTTAGAATCACAGCCAGACGACATGCTGACTGGCACTCTTGGTATGCAGACAATGGCGTGAAAATTGCAATTTTCATCGCATTTATTTGTTTTCAAATTCTTCAACAATTTACAATTTAAACAAATAGCAGACATTTTGTTTGTTATTCGCTCTATTTTACTTTTTGGTTGGCAATTAATCAAAAGTAATATTGGCAACGCGGGTTCAAAGTCAAAGGCTGCCACTTGCGGCGAGGAAACTAGTGCTGCCAGATTGCAGCTTCCAATTATCAAACAGCTGACCATAAAATATGCAGATTTGTTTATTTTTAACTACCACAAATTAATCTTAAATATTCAAAATATGCTATAAAATCAATAGGCAGGCGGAAACTGAGTGCAGAAGTGCCGCGATTCAAGTCCAAAGCTGCAAACTAAGTTTTTTGTTACCACTGCTGCACATTGCCGAAGTGTGTCAAGTGATTGAATATTTATTTGCTTATCACTGAACAAGTAAATCAATTTGTATTTGTGTAAAGTATATTAAATGTGCAGCTGATCGTTAACACAGCTGAATTTACAGGTGGTCGGTCAAACGCGGTGTCAGGACTAGCCCAATCTTATCATACAAAACTTGTGTAGAGAGAAAGAAAAGGCATCTCGTTTGTCGCTCTCTTTTGTGCTGGGGGCAGTGGAAAATTTTCCGTGATTTACACCAAATAAATTAAGCGCTGACAATGAAATATATAAATATGTATACTGTTGATTAGCACCCCACAAGAGAAATAAAAAACCGACGACGGTTGATCGTCGAAAGCGGCAATGCACTCACAGCAGCAGCACGGGAGGCAGGGCAAGGGCGGCAGAGCGGTCACGCCCACTCCACGCCGGAAATTAGCACTCATCAGTTTGATTTGGGATACTAGGTGGGATAATACCATTGAGTCCCCCAGAGCTTAGACGATGGTACTCAATTTGCAATATAGCACGGCATTTTTCCAGTTTTTATATTTTGTTGTTATTGTTGACTTGGCACATTTTTCTGATTTATTTGCGCGTCGTATTATTATTATTATTCTGTATTTTTTCCTTTTGATTGAAATCAAACAGCAGCAATAGCAGAATTGTGCGCGTCAGTCAGTCAGTCAGTTGTTTGTTGGTCGCCATTTGACGCAAACTGTGGGAATATTCCATTCGACTGCACTGTTTACCCAACTGGCAGCAGACCTTCCCCCCACTCCACAACACACCTCTACCCATCTGCGAATCTGCACTGTGGTCATAAAGATGAGCGCACGCCCAAATGTGTTAATGTAGCAACAAGAGTTTATGTGTGTGTGCGGTTTGGGGGAGGTCTGTAAATTGTTTTGGCAATCCATAAACACGTCTCCTACCCTGTACCCCACTTGTTTGATTGATCTTTCGGATCGTTCGATTGCCCCTCTAATCAGTTGTTGTCCAATGTGCCCGTATCACTTCGTGCCGTGTGCGGCGCCAGCTTTTGTCAGTGTCTCACATATCAGTCGGCTTTTTTCCATGAACCCTTTTGTGTTTGCCTGTGTGTTGACGCTGCCATTTAGAGCGTGCGAAAGGCTGGACCGCTTCAAACTGTCTTCGGCTTGCGCCCCATTCACATTAAAGTAAGTGTGAAATCATTTGTGGCCACTGGCCATGTGACAAGGCTCGCGTTGTGCCAAAACGTGACTGGCTTTAACCGCTCTTTTAATCGTTGTCCATCAAAAGGTATTATGATTTTTGCAGTTAGTTGGCAACGCGACAATGCACTTTTTTCGATAACAAGCTACAACTTTCGATAACAAATGACGCAAGCAAACAAGTGGGCGAGAGTAAGAGAGAGCGAGAGAGAAGCAGTGGGTTTGATTTGTGAAGAGCATTCACTTGTCACCATTAATCACAATTAAATTCGACCACATACTCTGCCAAATAAAAATATATAAATATTTATTATATAAGGCAGGCACATGGCTTATTATTATTTTTTTGCAATCAATAACAAATTTTTGGAGCCGCATGCCAAGCCGCGTGCTATAAAACTCTTTGGTAGTAAACGATTACTAAGTTTATTTTCATTTTATTAACAAGTCCAAAGTTCAGTCTGAGAGGAGTTCATAAAATTAGACTAACGAAAGTCGGGCTAACTAGGTCAGGCTATGGCTAAAACTTGGAGTTGGAATTCATGATAGATATTTGAGCCCTTGACTTGCTGGTGTCGTTAATTCGCAAAAAAAATGTAAATGCTGCAAAGATTAATAGGGCTTGGACCCTAGCCACTTTGGGGAAAAATAATTGGGGAAATACCGAGCATTAACCTGAAGCTTACTTGGGTCAGAATTGGCAGACCGTGCACCGACTCCAATGTGCATAACAAATGTGAGTAATGGAAAACAAAAACATTTTGATGACGCCATCAGTTTTGGGCCAAAGTCAATTGTGACTTACAGTAATTTGTTGTTCTTGTTAGGTTTTTTTGTGTGTATTTTTGGCAATCAATCAAACGGCAAATGGCAAGTCAATCGATTGAATGACAGCAGCAGGAAATGGGCGCATACCACTAACTACTAACCCACTAGCCATAGAAACTAGTCAAAACAACTAATTGTAAGATATTTTAAATATGTTAATATCGATAATGTATGTTAAGAAACTGCCGATATATTGTTAAGCGAATAATGTTAACTATCGATTAAGTATCGTCTAGGATAAATATCGATGATGTACCAGCTGACATTAGGATAAGCCTGGCTTGATTCCGACTCCTTTTCCGGTGATGCTTCGAGAACACAGACGTGTCTGCTCGATAGCTAAGATAATCTAAATAAATAAGTAAAGTGAAGACTAATCGGTTGTGTTTTATAGCATTTTACAACTCAGAAGTGGGATATGAACTCGAGGAGAGTTATATTTCAACGCCCTACGCACAACCTGAAGAAAATCCAGAAGTTTGCTCATGATCCCTGGAGATGGCACCATGAGCAAGAGGAGACGTTTGAGACTTTGTGCGATAGTGATGTCGAGATGCCGCTGTCAGACATACTGACCAAAATGGAGAAACTATACGCAAAGGCCATTAAGGCAGCTAACCCGATGGCCACCGCGTCCGAGCTTGTGATGTCTACAACAACCACATCTGCTGCTAAATCTGCTGTCACGCCTGCCGACTCGCACGTGGTCCAACCCAGAGCTACGGTCATGGCTCCGTCGCCTTCTATATCTGCTGTCCAGCACGAAGATATTCTGAATGCCTCGCCGCCTGTCTTGACTCCTTTGATGGCGGCTGCCCAATCCGAAGCTAAGTGTGCTAACCTGCCAGTACCCGTTCAGCGGTCTGTTATGTTAGCTGGTGCTGCACCAACTACCATTCCGATTTGTGTCCCGCCGCCTAATGTCCATCTGGCCGTTGCTGCGCCTGCTGCCGTTCCTGTTGCTGCTGTTCCTGTTGCTGCTGTTCCTGTTGCTGCGCCCGCTGTTGCTGTTCCTGTTGCTGCGCCCATTGCTGTTCCTGTTGCTGCGCCCGCTGCTGTTCCTGTTGCTGCTCCTGTTGACGTACCCGCCACTAGGCGCGCTGCCGCTTTATCTGTGTCTATCGCTGCGTCTGCTGAGAGGTCTGCTGCAACTACGCCCCCCGTCGTGTCTGCTGATGCTGCTACTACGCCTGCTGCTGTACAATCGTACGTTGTGCCTGCCACCATCCCTACTGCTGTGCCGACTGCCGTCTACGCTGCTCCATCTGCTACTGCCCGGATTGCTGCTACCGCCACTGAAGTTTCTGCCGCCCTCGACGTCACCACCGCGGGAACTGACGCTCCCGGCACCATCTATACAGTTGGTCAAAGACCGTATTTTACGGGAGTGGCCACGTTCGGGTCAGAGCTAGCCCGACAGATGGAAGAGTTCAGGAGGGAGGAGCTCCTCATACTCCGGTGGGAAGTGGCGGAGCTGCAGAATTTGCTTAAGGATAGGTCCAGCCAGACGTTCCAACCGGCCCAGCCAGTCCAGCTGGCCCAGTCAATCCAGCCGGCCCAACCAGGCCAGCCCGTCCAGTCGTTCCAGCAGCGTCAGCCGTTCCAGCCCGTCCAGTCGTTCCAGCCGTACCAGCCGGCCCAGCCAGTCCAGCTGGCCCATTCAATCCAGCCGTCCCAGCCCGTCCAGTCGTTCCAGCCGGCCCAACCAGGCCAGCCCGTCCAGTCGTTCCAGCAGGCCCAACCAGTTCAGTCGTTCCAGCACCGTCAGCCGTTCCAGCCCGTCCAGTCGTTCCAGCCGGCCCAACCAGTTCAGTCGTTCCAGCAGTGCCAGCCGTTCCAACCCGTCCAACCTGATGTCCACCCGGCCGTTGCCAATGATGTCTTTGTGCTGACTGGTGTCTCAACTAGTGTCGCCGCAGTGGCGACTTGTGTCCACCCAAACGATGCCAAAGATGCCCCTCTGCTGACTTGTGTCGCAGTAACCGCATCCGACGCCGCAGGGTCGACTACTGTTGCGGCTTGTGGCCGCACGCCTGATGTTCACCTGGCCGCTGTCCCTGATGCTACTCTGCTGCAGTGTGCCTCAGATGCTGTCTCAGAAGCCGTTTCGCTGACTACCGTTTCGGCTTGTTTCCGTATGCCGGATGTCCCCGCAACCGTTGCCCCTCCGCTAACTGTATTTTCAGCTGCTGCCTCAGCCGCCGCTGTGCCGACTACCTTTGCGGATTGTGTCCGCCCGCCTGAAGACTCTACCGCCGGTTCGTCGACTGCCGTGCCAATTTGTGTCAGCCGGCCTGATGCCCACCCAACCGATGATCCTGCTGCCACTCTGCCGACTTGCGCCTCAGATGCAGCCTCCGCCGCCGGTGCTCCGACTAGTGTTTCGGTTTGTGTCCGCCCGCCTGATGCCTCTGTGCCGACGAGTGCCCTACCGGCAGCTACTTCCTCTGCTGTTCGATTGCATGCCGCCCCAGTAGTCCAGATGACCACTGCTGAAGTGACTCGATGGACCGCCCCGACCATGAAAACGACGTCTACTACTACTACCGTCTCAGTGTTCCCACCCCCGTCTCGGTGTTCCCGCCGCCATCCAACGTGTTCCTCCGCTTGCCATCTGCTGTTGCGCTCCCGAAGTCACCGCGCCCACCGATGTTACTCCTAAATAGAATCGAGGCCGATTCTTTGTCAGGACGGCCGAGTTGTAAGATATTTTAAATATGTTAATATCGATAATGTATGTTAAGAAACTGCCGATATATTGTTAAGCGAATAATGTTAACTATCGATTAAGTATCGTCTAGGATAAATATCGATGATGTACCAGCTGACATTAGGATAAGCCTGGCTTGATTCCGACTCCTTTTCCGGTGATGCTTCGAGAACACAGACGTGTCTGCTCGATAGCTAAGATAATCTAAATAAATAAGTAAAGTGAAGACTAATCGGTTGTGTTTTATAGCATTTTACATAATATACAGCAGCTGACAGTGTGTTGGCCTGGCCAACAGTCTGGCCAACACGTAACCCGCTAACGACATCTCTAAATGCTTGATTAACACTAGAAATTAACGTGTGCCGAAACTTGTCGACGACGTCGCCGTGGCTGTGGCTGTGACGTCACTCGCTGTTCTGGCTCAAATTGAACACATTATTGCTATTTGTTGTGTGTGAGTACAACCACAAGTGTGTGTGTGTATAAATTTTCATGCAATCTCCAATTGGCGACAAAAACTCGCACGCGCCGTCGACGACTGAGTGAGATGGCAAGAGTTTGGAGAGCGGGAGGGAAAGAGAGGCGAGATAACTCTGAAATTGAATGGAAAAATTTTAGTTTGAGAGCTATGAAAATTATGAGCATACGGGCATGATAATCAATGCACTATAAATCGATTAACACATTGTGCAGAAAACAGCAACAATAATAAAATCGGCCATTGATTGATATAGACTCCCGACTACTCCCCCTGCTCTACGTCGGGAGGAAGATAAATTCGCGGAAATGATAAAGCCATCTGTTTTCCTGGCAACGGGATTAAAAGTCATATTCGAGGATGTTCATGATGTGGCAACATTTTGTGCAATCCTACCAAAGATGCGTCACAGCCAAGGCACATGATCAGCCAGTCTGGCTGACTGTCTGTCTGACTGATCTCCCTCTGAGCTGGCTGAGACATGGCTGCCAGGGCTTAAGACCAATTAGCACTGACGGCCAAGTGTGTCTCACACACACACTCACCTTGCCTTGATCACCTTCATTTCGGACTGATCATTTGGTGCCATCTCCTGATGTTTTTATTATTATTATAACTGTTTTTGTTTTTATAGTCGTCTGTCTAGGTGTTAGACGCAACACGATCACCCCGTGGATTGCGTCAGTGTGGGATTAGGATTAATCTTAAGCTCGAGTTTAAGTCGAAACACTCTAGCCAGATTGCGTAAGGATTAGAAACGTTAAGCACTGACTGATTACTTAACCATTTCACCTGTAAGCTGTTGCACTATTTTTAGCTAGCCAAAAATACACAACACAAACGGAAACATTTTCAGGCAATTTTTGTAAGCCGAAAGTTACATGCACTGCAATAACTAGGAGTAAAGTTTTTTAAAGTTAAATCAGTTAATATAATTTAACAAATTTATAAAATAAAAGGCAAGAGCTTAACCCTTAAATCCTTTGAAATCTTTTAAAAGAGTATGTCTTTCCGTGGAATTAAAAAAAATGTGATTTTACCAACAAATTGTCATAAATAATCCAATAATAAATACGTAGCTTAAATAAGCAATTGTTAAAGCTTTTTACTAATAGAATTTTTTTAAAACAAATTATCAACTAATAGCTTAAGAATTTATGTAGAATTGTAAGATAAATTTCTGAACAATTTATAACAATAAATTTCCCATAAAAAAATATAAGTTAAACTACCTATTGAAGCGTAGAAAATTTAACAAAGTTTGAAAATAAGTATCAGATTAAAAATCTTTTTTTTTTTAATCTGTAACTCATTTGGTTACTGCGAGTTGCTTCAGTGCCAAACAGCCCAAGTAAATCAGAGTACTCCATTACTTTGGCTCATTTCATAGATGTACTCTCGAGTATCATACTCGTCTGGCCTTGAACGCAGCCGGTTCAAGTTCAGCGGCATCATGCACACACAGCACAATACATCAGCTACAACAATAATAAAAAAAAAAAACAATAACAATAATAACAAAAAACAAAGCTGTTTTCGCTGCTGGCAGACCGCGCCGCCACCCGCACCCGAGACAGAGAGAGACAGCAGCAGAGGAATTGCCAGTCTCGTTCCCAATCTCAGTCCCAATTCCAGTCCAAACTCGGCCAGATAGCAAACAATGTTTGCTCTTTGTTGTTGTTTTTGTTGTTTTAATTGTCGTTTTTGTTGCTCTCCAAGTTCCGGCTGAGCTGAGTCGTGTGTTTTTTTGTGGGTTGGTCTTGTTGTCAGCATTTGTTATTGCGCATACGCCGCGTGCGCCGTTACATTTGAAACGCCTTTGGCCACACCCACGCAGCCAGTCCAAGTGGCAAGCAAAATATTATTACACATACCCCAAGTGGGTCACTGGACCCGTCCACAAATCGTATATATAGATATATAATTTTGTCGAACGACCTTGCAAGACCTTGAACCGTACGAGCCGCGTTAGTAAATCGTTTATCGTTGCAGCCAACAGTTTATGGTCTATTATTAATGCCAATAATTGGGTTAAAGTCAGCAGATAGTTTTTACTGCAGTTAATAAACACAACAATTAGATAAGTCAGTCTCTAAGTGTAAAACTGATTTTGTAATAAATGCACTTAACAAGTGACAACTAAACGGTTAGTAATTATTTAAAAAAAAGTAACTTTTATTTGTGATTACACAACCCGCGACTGTTGACCTGATTTCATAATATTGCTCATGTTTTTTGCATTTGTGCATTGCGCTTGAATCATTCAGCAATGACATTCTGCATAAAAATAAACTTTTCAATTTTACGCGACAGTCCAAGTGTATTTTTATAAGTGTTTATTGACTCAACTTTTAATTATAAACCAGAAATTGCACCCACACAAAGCAAGACACTTATACTCGTTGTTAAATAGTGAACTATTTATTCTATTATTGGCCAATAACTGTTCTTTAAATCACTCTAAGTATTTTTTTTTTAATTATTGGTGTGTGTAGGCCCTGTTTTCAGGCCCTGTACTTTCAAATTCATAAGCGGTCTATAAGGTGTAGCAGTCTTAAGTGTCACAATTAAGTTAAAATTGTTAATGTTATCTTAGTTAATGAAATCTTAATTAATATTTACAAATCAAAATAAATTCGATTATGTTTTTCAGTTTATCTTTTGAGCTGGCTCTAAGAGCCTTTAAGAGATAAATTCACGAAATTTGGTAAAGTAGTCCCTCAGGGTGTCTCGCTTACCTATTTCATTTTAAAATTTTGCCACGCCTCCTGCCGCCAACTAAGACGAATAAAATACCATCGCTACCTTAGTGAAAAATCTGTGTCCAGTACGATAAACTTTTTGTTGTTTCACATTTCTTTAACAAACTCGCACAAAATTTTTATATCGTAGTTTTATGCATACTGACCAAATTTCATCACAATCGGAGGACTCTATCATTTAATTTTGATAAGCCTTCTCCGTCAATAATTACTGATTTGAAGACAAAACTACCGAGTTTATTAAATTACTGCAACCAAATTCAGAACATATTAAATAATTTCATTATATCTTGAAATAAGTAAGTCAGAATCAAACAATTTTAACTACTTTTAAACTGTATAGCTAAATAAAATATCCAATAACAGGTACAGGGACTTTAACAGTCTATTCGCACCACCGTAACCTTCCTACTAAATTGTTTTCTGCTTTCTTGTCGTTTTGTTTTCTTCTGTGATATTTGGGATCGTCGGAGATTTGTTTGATTTGGCGCTTGGGCTACTGTTTTATTCTCTGGCATTGGCAGCGAAGGCAAATAAACAAGCGATTCCAGTTATTTTCGACTGATTTACGGGGAATTTCATGTGCGTCAGCATTTGACACTATTTGTCTGTCCAACTGTCCCAACTGTCTGTCCGTTTTGTCAATTTGGTTTCGCCAGAAAAATGCCAAGCAGCTAACAGCAATGACAAACAGCGACCAATCTATCCAGCATCCATACAAAAACAGATGCAAAAACTTATGTAAATTTATACACACTATGTGTATATATCTGTATATATCTATCTGCTATTTAAATTCGAGTTTTATTGTTATCTGAGTTATAGCGCTAAACTTTTTTTCTTATTTTTTGAGGCGACAGCGAAATTCCAAGCAAGGTGACTTTTTTTTGTCAACGACTTTCGGGGTGCAAATTTGTAATGCAAATTTTTGGACATTGGGATTTTTATGATCATAATCACACACACACACACACACACACACACACACACACACACACTTAAACACTTGTATATATACATAAAAATATAAGATATTAATTAACAATAACGAAGAGCTGACTGGAGGCACGCTTTCGTGTTATTTCATAAATAAAATATTTAAAAAATAACGGAAAAAATACAAAAAAAATATGGAAAAGGCCAAGAAATAAAAAATGAATCGTGAAACTCTTTGTTATTTGTTATATTTTTGGCTCGCTGTTTATTTATATAGCCCCAACCGTCGCCATATGCATTGTTCGAGTAGTATTTCATTTTATAAATTTCAGTCCGACTCAAGAGCCAAAAATAATATTCATCAACCGCAAAACTCGATGCCTCAATGCCTGAGGCAACTGGCGGCGACATCGTCGTCGCTGCTGTCGATCCCTTCTCACCTTCTCAACTTCTCACCTGCTTCCGCTACCCGCCGACCCGCCTCCCCCTAATGACGCAAATAGCACCTTTGCGATCTGAAGAGATAATACCCGATCGGTAAACTGAAACTGAGAATTAAACTCGAGCATCATCGACCCAGACACAATAATGATTTGTCTATGTCGTGAGTCGTTTATAATACATATATAGCATATATATACTGTATAGTATATATCACAGTGGAACTAGTGAAAACTTGTTCCAGTTTCGATGGAAAATTACCAAAAAATTTTCTAACTTCAATTTGAGATCTCGCATAGCGCTAAACATGCTCATCTAAAGCATAATTAAATATATGGGTATGTATACCATAACTTGTTATGGTTTGCTTAGGAAATTATCATTATTTAGGGTAGCATTTTGGGTTTTTAACACCTGATAAGACTTCATTATGATATCTTAATTAGCACATGGAAAATTTGTCATATTTTTGAACGGAATTTACTTGATTAAACTGTTTTTGGCCTCAACTCTTCAACGAATTGCGTTGCAGTTTATTTTTGTCTTTCCAAGTAGTCTATATTTAGTTTTCAATTGTTTTGATGACAGTCTAATGAGGGTCTTAACGTCTATCAAATGATTGATAACGTGATTTGCCCAAATTTCCCACCAATCATTATGGTAATGATAGGGCTTTAAGACCGGAAATTGGTACTGGTAAGTGCAGGCACACCCGTTACAAAGCAGACTAAGCTAACAGCTTTGAAGACTTCCAGTAGTGACATAGCTAGCAGCTAAGTAGTGGAAAATGCGCTCTTATATGCTCTGTATTGTCTTGGTAATGCTTTAACTGTCTTTAGCATACAGTTTTAAAAGCGCCCTATTGGCAGTGTCATGACTAACAGCTATGTAGTGGATGTTGTTTTCTAAGCATGGTTATAAGCATATCATTTTACATATAAATTACTCTTAGAAGTGTCATAGCTAGCAGCTACGCTTAAGTTTTTTAGTACTTCACAATGCAGCACACTTCTAACAGTCTCATAGCTAGCAGCTATGCACGGCACACTTGCTTACAGCGCACTTCCGTCTGTCACATAACTTTAATAATAAGTCTTATCGGGGAAATTCCTTTAATAACATATCACTCTGATGAAATACATTAAAACCACACACACACATATAAATATATCGTTTGAATTTCTGGGAACTTTCGCTGAAACAATATGCGATATCTACCCTCCGTACAATGCATCCGGAAATGAGTCGAGCCCCCTTAAAAAATTGCGCACAAATTTTGTTATAGTACCGAAAGATCTTATCGCTGTTAGTGATTAATATAGACGAGTATACTACATAAGTAGTAGTAACATACAGTTCTGTATCATGATCACATGCATCGTATGATGATGCCTTGAAGTTCCGGAATGTGAACTGACGTCAAGTGTTTTAATCAATAGCAGCAGCAGCTGACCCAAATAGAAACATTAACTAAAACCGACTTAGTAGCAGCCCTTAGAGACTAAAACGGTGAAAGGGAAAAGAGACTTGCTATTGCTAGGCTGATTGCTGACTAAAAATGAAAAAGAAATATAAAACAGTGACTGATAAGGTAGTCAGACCCATACGATCGTGTGTGCACACGTACACGTACGCATACTCCTGCTCCAGCCAGATGGTATATGAGCAGTGTCGAATCCAAAGACGAAAAGGTGAAGACGTCTACGTGCGCTGCAGTATTTCACCACAGTAATCGGTCTATTGCCGTACGCCGTACGCCGTACGGTCTCTGATAAGGTGATAAGGTGCTCTGTTATGACTGATTGTCTGCCGCAGTGAAAAGACTTTCTTATCGGTCTCATGGCAGCGTCGTCATCGTCATTGATGTTGAGTACCAAAGTACACCGAAGACGTCATGGTTATGACCATTTCGCCAGTGTTGACGTAATGTTTAAACTTTATTTAAACTGTTTGCCTGCAGCTTGTTAACCTGATGACTCATACGATCTGTGCTTTGGTTATTTGAAGGCGATCAATATCTTACTGAGAAATCCTAGTAATTAGATGCCATGACGCAAAACGGGATTAAATAATAACTATTTGAGTTGATCTTTAAACTTATTCATTCATTTCTGTAGCGTGTCAGCTACTGAACTGTCATCCTGATGGACACTTGAGAATGATTCATGCAATTAAAAAATAATGTGTTTAATAAAACAAGCTGAGCACTTTGAACTACACTAAACTACCATTAAAAATGTGTACTTTATAGCGTATTAAAACTGTACCGGGTTTGAGAAATGTGCAGATTAAAATATTCAAATTGTTATGGAAATTATTGTGTCGCATAAGTTAATTTGATTTGTGTAAAAATTAACAATTCTGGAGAATAAAAAATGACTATTAAAAAACTTGACTTTATTAGCTGTCTTTTTAAGTTCTCTTTTTTTTCGAATGTGGCGCCGTTTGTCATCGAAGATTTAAGCTTGAATTAATACAAAAATTTAGCTAAAATTCGTTTCGTGTCTGTTTCTTGTTTGGCCCAAAGCAAAAAGTGCGCTAGACGTTGTCTGGAATTCCCCAAGTAAATGAAAAGAAAGCCAAATACAATAAAAACTATAGTCGCTAGGCGGCAGACGCGAAGCGACGTGCGCGTGTTCAAAAAAACTAAATAAAACAAGAGTTAAAGTTGAAGATAAAATAAAAATAAAAATTAAAAAAATACATAAAAAATAATAGCAACAAATATAAAAGCCAAGTCAGAGCACACAATGAATAAACTGAAAACCAGTTAACTGGAGACGTCGCGCCAACAGCAGCAGCAGCAGCAGCTACGGCAGCAGCGGCAGCGGGCGGGGCACTTTAAGCCACACACGCGCCACTGGAGCAATTTTCAGCGCGTGAGCCGAAAGCAGCGCAGTCGCCGCGCAGTCAACGGAGTCAGCGTCGTTGTCGGCGGCGCTTTTGTCATAGATTGTCATTGTCCACGCGACTGCAGCAGCTGAGTTCACACGGCTCATTGTGTTTCGTATTTTTTTTGCCTTTGTTTTTGCTTTTGTTTTTGTATTTGTTTTTTTTATTTCTGCGGAATTTGTGGCGACATTCCCGTTGAGTGCCGTATATGGTGTAGCTGAGTGTGAAAACAAATAGATACAGTGGAAACTGCTAGAAGAGAACTGAGCTTAACTGGTGATATTTCCAGGAACAAAATTGGATCTACAGTTAGATTGGTCTAAGGGAGCACTAGAAAGGCAATTGAAGGTGTTGTAGGTAGAGAAAGGACTGTTTAAGAGTTTTGGGTATAATGAAAGAAGGGTTATAGATAAAGGGTGATGACAGATACAGTAAGGACTGCTCCGAAGTAATTTTATTTTTAATGGGTAAAAAAGAATTTCAGCTATAGTTAAAACTGCCTAGATGGTTGCTATAACTATTTCTGGGTGGAGCTTCAGCTAATATTTGTTTTTAAATACAGCGAGGACTGGAGTTAAAACTGTTTTCTTATTAAATTCCGAAAAAACAAAAAAATAAAAGTACCAAAAATATACACAAAACTGACTAACGTTGTGTTGAATGTACTTGATATAACTTTGGATGTTAAGAAAATGAAACACAAGCTGATAGATATTTATGCAAAGCATCATTTTATCTTTAGTAAAATTCTTAGAGAATTAGCTTAAAACAAGCTTGAATTGATTTTGACATATGTACATTGATTAATTTACTTACTAAAATATCTAATTATAAAAGTACTCTACTAAAATATAAATATATAAAATTAAAATGAGAACTTTTGTTTAAAATAAAGTTAGTGCTGTCTAAAAAAAGATATATTACTACTTAAAAAAACTGCTTAGAAATACTTGAACTATAAATCAAGTGATGCAAATTCTATCACCAAACTGCAATAATATTTTATAGGATTTCTGTAGAAAGGCTTCATAGGCAGCTACACCTGTAGGTGGTACAGTTAAATATCAGCGCAACTGTCACGTTGAGTTCCAATTTGACGCTGACGTTCTGTCAATTAGTGCACCACCACAAGTACCAGTACCAGCACCACCGACGCCAGCGCTACCTCCACCGCCTGCACCACAGCCAGCCCAACCTTCGCGAGGCATGTGAGTGGGTGTGGATGTGGGTGCAGGTGTGGGTGCTTGATTGATGTTTAAGTTAAAGCAGCCGACCCACCTGCACTCCCCTTCACCCACCTGTAGCACCTCCCGCAAGTGGCGACAGGTGCCACCGCCGTTGTTTTTAGCGTGTTTGCACATGCTTCGGTTTTCCCCCACAATATCGCTAGCGGATTCGATAAAATGGCTCATAAATCAAACTATATACACACAAATATACGATATGTAAATATGCATTAGTGTGTGTGTATCTGTATCTGTATCTGAGTATCTGTGTTCTATTTTATTTACCCACAAAAAAAATTGATGAACTTCAGAGCTAACAAATTGAAACAAAGCTTTAGATAAATTATTTTGATTCTCCAATTTGCCCAAAAAAAATACGAATAAATAAATCTAAAAAAAAAAATGCGCTGAAGACGCGACTCGTGGCACGTTTTGGTCATTACGACTCATTTTGGCCATCCCATGTCGTTAACCAGCTTTCCATTATTGTTCTTATTGCTGTTGTTGTGCACACACATACACACACAGAAAACGCAGCACGTTCTGCGGGAAAAACAACAAACAGCATAATTTTCTGTATAAATATTTCCAAGTTTTTGTTTTTCCTTTACCAATTGGACGAAATACTTGCATAACCCATAAGAAACCGTCATAACAGGTTAAGTGTTTTATTTTGTACTGTCAGATTGAATTGAGCTGCTTACATAAGCCATGACTTTGTCACTATTTAAAAGTGTTCTAAATATATCGTATGATATGATATATGTATATAAAAATATATATCGCTGTAGTTGTCATTTTACATACTGAAGTCGTCATGAAAACTGAAATACGAAGCGACATTTTCAGTTGGGGATAACCGTATTATGACGAATTTGAAAGCACTTACCTTGCCTTCATTTTGGACAGGCACATTAAGTAATCACACCTTAATTAATTCTACAAAAATTATAGCAACTCATGTGAGCAAATTATATAGTTTTTGATAAAGTATATACTATATATTTGTAAACTTGAGGTATAGATATGAAAACTATTAGTGAGAAAAATGTAGGGTCATTCAAACTATAATTATACAATTTTCCTTTAAATAAATAGTTATAAAAAATATATATAATTTTTTAATAAAAATAGGTAGAATTAGCAAATTATATTTGGTACTAAAGTGTGAATAAATAGTTATCTTAGGAGGACTTTTTGGTCTACTATTGGTGGCACTATAATGCAATACTTTTCCTTATTATGGATAGTTTGATAGTTTACACTTCCCTCTTCGCTTACGTAGGGTGCATAAAGTCCAAATTTCAGTTAGGGGAGCAATAACTTCTCTAGGGCGATAAAAAAAAAATTGGGGAAATTGCACACTGTTAACTTAATCGCAGAGGAATTCAAAGTCAATGCAACGCTTACATAATTTGCACAACAAATCACCACACACGCACTCACACACATGCACTGACACACACTTGTGACTTACGTAAAACAAGGTGTGCTGGACGATAAACAGAAATGGAAAAGAAAAGCAAGAGCAAAAGAGGGATAGAGAGCGCGAAAAAGAAATTTCACAACACAACCTCGAAAAAAATAAATAAGACAAGTGAGAACGAACGAAAGAAAAGAGATCGACTCAAAGATACACTCTAGATAAATTCCAGCTATCGAAAAAATAAGAAATTATAACTTTGACTGATCTGTTTGATAACTCAGAGTCATGTGTAGAACTGCTGCTACTGATCGGCAATTATTTAATACACATGTTATTTAAAGGGCATTGAAAAGAATGCAAAACTGTCACGCGCTGTAAAAAAAGTATTGATTGGCAATAAATAGTAGCAAAAAATATACGAAACACATTCAAGATCGAGACTGTCCAATTAAAATGTGTAGCGTGGACTACAAATATAACACATAGCGTAGTAATGAAAGTAGTTGCTATAGTTGCGAGAGTACACAAACAACATAATGAATGTGATGCAGAAAGCAAGAGCAAAAGTCAACGAAGACGACATGAAAAATAACAACAACAAAAAAAAACTGCTTGCAAGTAAACAATCAACAGACGACGGGCGGCCGTGGACGGACAGCGGAAGAGAGAGAAGAGCGGCGTATGAAGATTGAGCGGCACGTGCCGCAGCTAGCGTCTGCGTCTGCGTCAGCGTAAGAGTCAACGCCAAAATGGGGGCTAATAGTAAAGAGCAATAACGACAGCAGCGGCGGCGGCAGCAGCAACAACAACAGTGAGAGTAAATGAAAATCACTACAAAAGCAGCAACAACAACAACTCTCATTTGCACACAGGCAGGCGACGTGCAGTTGATCGTGCAAGCGCAAGTCGACGATCAAACGGTGACTTTTTTTGGTTCTTTGTGTTTTTTTTTTGTTTCATTATAATTTTTTTTTTTTTTGTTTGCTGAATTACTGTTGTTGCTGCTGCTGGCCTGGGGGTTAATGGAGCATAATGGCGCGCTTAATTAGAATGTACGAAAAGCCAGAAATCGAGTGGTGCTTAAATTATCAGCACCACAGCGCCACTGCCTAAAATGCGAGTGCTCTCTCGCATGCCAAGTTTCTTACTTATTTTGACAATTGATTTTAAAATATTTACACTAGCCAACAAGAATTTAAATGCATTTAACAAATTTAAATGCAAGTATTCTGCCTTAATACAAAATTAAAAATTAGTGAGCACCTAATAACATTTTAAAGGTATTTTTTGATCCCCTAAAAAACAACTTTGTAGTCTAGTGTTAAATGTGGCCTACTCCCGCTTTGTTTGCTCTGGACATCTGTTTGCTGTTTACAATGATCCCGCGAGGCGACGACGGGAATTGGAAAGACAGCAGATCACACAGGCAATTCGTGGGCTACACTACGGGGCAAGGGCAGAAGTCCCGTGCCCGTGTCTACTGGCTTTATGAGGGTAGAGAGTCCGGGGGACTGGAGCTTTGCTGACGCACGAGATGATTATCAGAGCAGCGGGTGGGCGACAGCAACGGGTGGTGAGGTGAGTGTAGGGGGGCGTGGCGGCAATCAGTACCCCTAACACGAGGAGCCACAGTGTCAATTGAGCGTATTGTGCTTGTACTGATCAAGCTCGTGCCGATTGTGACGGTCGGGCGATTAGTCAAACAGTCGATCGGTCGAGCGTCCGTCAAATTCGTTATAGCAATCATCATTAGCGCTCCGTACTGGGTATGTGTGTGTGTGATTGTGTGTCTGTCCAGACACGGCTTATTTTAGCCAAAGGTCAAGCGCAGCAGTCGATAGAAAAAACTCATCAAAATCCAAAAATAAAACGCGAATTCATGGCACGCCATAAATCAAATCGTCTGCGCATTTTGATGTCTTTTTTCAATATTTTTTCTTACCAGTTAATGTTGAAATATTAAAATGTCGCCGTCTGTGCCCCCAGGGCTTCGAACGGAACTAATGGACCGGCATCAAAGTTCATGTGCTTCGGTGTTTTCTCAGTTGGAAAAGCATTTCCGTTTAGCAGGAATCAGATTTCCATTGAATCTACTTTAAAACTGAATTCTAAACAAATCGAACTGGTTCCTCCTCCCAAGCGACTGCTTAATGTTCTGACTAAGCGCCAACCGTTAATTGGCAATGTTTTTTACTTTAGTATAACCACAACTGTATTCTCAGAATCATATAATTAATGGCATATGCCAAATGGCAATGGACAGATCGTGCCACTTGAGCTCCGTTATTGTGACTTCCTATCACCTCGTCGCGTTGTAAGCAAATGCTTACTACTTACTGCTCTAAAGGGTCAACTTCCCTATTTACCCCGCACTCGAGTTATCAGTGACAGTTTTTCCCATGCGGAAGCGTTTAGCATTCGAGCTTCACAGTGACTCGGAATCAAAGGAACTTGACCTTACAAATAATTTTAGTATTTGCTAGGAATTATTAAAAAATTTGCTGAAATAATAAATCCTTTTAAATAAATATTACTTGAGTTTTTATTTAAAAGATTTTAACGTTTTGTTTAGTGTTTCAAAGGACTTGTTTTTTTTTTACAACAATATTTTACGATTATATGATTTAAATAATTGATATTTAAACATATATTTTGACATATCCCTTTTATTTAAATTGTGTATAGATTAAAAAAAAAATCGCACACTGTCTCTTAATAACTAAGGGGACTCACAGCCTTTTATTAAAATTATGAATTTATATTAAATTTTATTTCTCTTCATTAAAATTAAAAGGGGATTCACAATTTTTTACTGCTGTTCTTAAGTTATAAAGAGCACAGATGACAAACAAACTAAGCTGTGTACTAAAACAGCTGTGTGCATATAATTCTTTGACACACTGTGCAGCTTTGAGGGCGGAATCGTTTGCAAGGTCAAAGGCTGACATTTTGGCACTGGACAAAGTCCGTCTACATTATTAAGGTCATCGTGTCAATTTGTTATCGATAAGGATTGAATGTGTTTGTATATTTAATTGAACTTTGTAGTCGAGTGGTACTTTTGGGGTTTTTATTAGCCAGACGGGGGGTACTACACTATTTTTTATTGGTATCAAAGTCTTGATACGGTCTCTTACCGCTTAAGGTTTTATACCAGCGATTGACGTCTTTAGACTGCAAGTTAGTGTGGTTGTACTTGGCTAAGTTGATTTGTAAACAAGATATCATAGTTGGATTCTTTAGCTTTAGATGATGAGGGGATTTACAAAGACTGTGGTATAGAAAAATTAATAATTATCCTATTTTCTTATATCAAAAACTCAGACCGTTAGTACAAACTCTTTAATGATCTATCTGAGGTCGTAAAACTGATTGAATTTCGACATGGCAACTGACAACAGCAGAGCAATACTACAACCAGCAGCCAATGCCACTGCATGATTGGTTATCTATCCTATAGCTATACTATATACATATAGTATAACATGTATTTAGCGCCAAGCCCACTCGACTTTAGCTTGGCTGAGTCAATAACACTTGCAAAAGTTGACCAAGTTCCCGGGTTCAATTGTGTTCCGTTTTTTTAATGCTTTTTTTTGTTTTCTTCTTTATTTTTTCAGCTGCGCACGATAAGCACGAGCAGCGCCATAAAAATAAAGTGCAAAATAAAATTAGAAGAAAAAAAAATGGTATGCGTGACCGGTAGAACCTACAGCGATAACTTCTCCTGCTCCCTTAACTGCTGATCACCGTCGTTGGTTCCCCTTTAACGATGCGTCTCTAATCATGAGATTCTAAAATCGTGCTTGTGATTATATGGCGACAGGCGAAACGTAATGCTTATCAGCGCTACGTTATATGACCGCAGGGGGGTGTGACGGTAGGGGGCTGGGCAGTACGTAGGCTGGGCAAAAGGAATGGCAAGGGGTAACAGGGTTTTTCAGTGTGTTTTTTTTTATCTAGCTAGAGCATGACTTTTTGCGTGTGCCATGACGAATGCGCACAGTGACTACTAGTTGTACACACACACAAAGGCACACACATTGAAGCAGTGAACTGTGCGTTGTTGAAAAATTTTCCATGATTTTGTTGTAGTAGATTTTGCTGTTGTTCTGTGTTTTGTTCGCAACATTTACCCCAATCGCAGTCAACTGTTTTTGCTGCTACTTTTATCAATAATTATTTTGTTGTGCTCGCGACGAGTCGAGTGTTTTTCAGCTTATCAGCACCTCTACGCACACACACACGCATACCCCCCCAAAGGCAACAGGGCGGACAGGGAGGGCAGTCACTAGAATTCTCTGGACAACAAGTCGGTCGTGTGACACAGACACAATCACGTAGGCCGCACTGTGCAAAGGGGCAAAGCTTTTGCCGTACGCGTCTATAATTAGCTAAAGTCGCGTCAAAAACAAACAAACAACAACAACAACAGCGACGAGTGTAACAATTACAGACAAGTACACAATTGCAAGGCTACCAAATGAACAGACGTAGCAACGATCGCTTGATCGATCGATCGAACGATCTATCTAACTATACTTCTTACTATATGTTATAGTTGTTTCTATGTATTGTTTGTGCTATCGCAACTTGTTGCCATGTTCATGTAAAACCATACCCTACCTAACTGTCTGACAACTGTCTCCTTCCTCAGTCTCCTCAACGTACACCGCCCCACGGCCCCCCTTGTGCGTTCACAGCGCCAGCTATCGGCGAGTTGCGTCTTATCAATGCTGGTATGCCTTGGCTTACGATATACTTTATGTATATACTGTGTACATAAGGCAGTTGGCAACTGTCTGGCAAGGTTTCATCAGTTTTTCTTTGTTGGTGGCCATTTTACAGACGATCTTCAGCCATAGCGACAAAAATCAATGTGAAATTTTTAATGCAATTTAATGCAGCGGCCATTATTCAACAATAATTAAACTTGCTGGCAGTACCTGTAGTTGCTGTAGCTGTGGTAGCTGCTGCAGCTGTAGGGTGTTAACTTGTTTAGCGTACATCAAGTTGTTGGCAATTATGAGTTCGGGATGCAAGAAAAGGGCCGGAGACTTATTTTGATTCGCCATAAATGCAAATTGCAACAGCAACAGCAGCAGCCGCAGTCAATCCCAACAGCAGCCCTTTGTGTAATTGAACAATTTGCTGCGCTGGGCCAGGCAGCTGCTGTGGCAACAACAACAACTACAACAAAGGAGCAGCAATGGCGTCTCCGTTCACAGTGGTACAACAACAATTAAAATCACATATTTACATATGAAACTCATTTAAATAAATTCCATGTAAACGAAACTGCTTTTCAAATAAAAAATTAGTGTTTGATTTTAAATGAATTCATTTTACACACATATCTGATTTTGTAAATTAAGTGTTAGGGTTTTACAATGAATTTATTTAGACCGCATATCTGATCTTGTCAAGTAAGTTTTTCAGTTGTATTAGACTAAGTTTGTAATGAAGTGTTTTTGGTTTTAAAACTTAATTATTTCATAAAGATTCACATATAAATAAATATATTATATTTTATTTTCATGTAATGAGATTTAATTAGTGATATGGAAATTTTACTAAAGTGTGAAATTAAATAAACATATTCATATGAATCCAAATTATTCTATTAAATTTTATGCCCACAATTTAAATTTATTTTTTAATTTAGTTAGATAAAAATTACTTTTATTAAGTATTATTTTTTTCCTATGTTTATTATTTCTTTGCAATTTTTTTACAAGCTTTTTTTGTATTATTAATTATATTTTTCAAGAAACAAACACTAATTAGAATTATTTCTTATGTCCACTTCAATAAACGAATTGTTTGATCTCTCTCTATATATATATATTTTTTTTTATATCTATATATATATATATATATTTGTTTTTTAAATCTTGATTTAAAATACCGTTTAGAAATTCCCTGCATTAAATGTTTTTTGTTTATCTTATCGCAATTGTCTCATTTACATATCCGAAATAAATCTCAGGTTCATGTTAATGAAGATAAGTTGTTGCAATTAATTTGAATTGTCAGTTTAATTAAGTCAAGAGTTATATTTTTGAAAATTGAAAGGTAAAGCGGTTCCACTGTGCGTCCAGTTTCAGTTTCAGTTTCAGTTTTGAATTTGCAGTCACTGGGGACTCGTTGTTTATTTAGGCCCAACCGGCTACTCGAAGCAGCAACAGCCGCACACGACGCTGAACAACAGCAAACGCAGGGCAAACAAAGGCGTTGGCCATAACAACTCAATACAAGCCACGATGCGATTGCGATCATTGTCAGGCACATCGGAATCAGGCTCTGTGCAAAGATTGGGACTGAAAGGGAGATGGAGATGAAGACGACTGAGACTGAGACTGAAAACTGGTAGCCCAAGCAACAGACTCTCCATTGGTCATTTATGTTAATGGCCTTGATTTCCACAAAAGTCTCAACTTGTCTGTGTCTGTGTCTCTGTCTGTGTGTGTTCCTGCTCTCCTGTACATTAGCCAGGTGTGAACTACTTTCAACTACCGACTACAGTTTCTTTTCCCTCTCTTTCTCTGTCTGTCTGTTGAGTGTTTACTTTGTAGAGGCAACTAATTAGTTGCAACTTCTAATGCGTTTAAAAGGCGCGCCAACCAGGCGTATGAGTAATATCTCACATACTGTATGCACTGTCAATATTGATACGAGTATTTTACAGTCTGAGGCATCAATTTCGTTTTAGGAGCTGTGTTCGCTGCTTCTCTGTGTCAACGACTGCTAAACAAGTGCGCTGCTCCGATGTTTTGCAATAAAGGCAAACAAGCAAGTGACTGGCAAATATTGACGAGATCGCCCGATAAAGTGAAGACAGAAAACCCAACTGCAAACCGAAGCCGAAACAGTATCTATATGCTTTTAACTATGTTTTAACAAAGTACTTGATTCACCTGTCCAGTTGCTCACCTGGCAACACACACAACCCCCCTGACATTTTCAAGGGAAACAAATTTGCTATTGACGCAAATGCTGAGGTTCTTTTACAAATAACCACAATTGAAATGACGCGTGCGGTGACGACGCCAGCAGCAACACCACCGCCAGCATTACCTTCAGCACTACCTTTAGCTCCACCCGTCTGTCTGCTCGACTGTCGCCTTTCCTGCTGATAAAAGTGTTTAACATTCATTAAGATTAATAAAAGCAGCAAAAGCAAAACGAGTTTCAAATAATTCTCTTGCCAGACCTGCCCCGCCCCGACCGCTCCTCTGCCCTGTTCACCCCTCGCTGGCCGTGTGCCTGGTACACATATTTTTATATATTTTTACTGTGATTTTCAAATGCACAAAGCTCCACACACACACACACACACCACTTTTTATTCTCTTATTATTCTTTGCCTTTTTTTCGTTTTATTATCAGTTTTTTTTTTGGCAACAAATTCACGCGACATTCCCCATAAACCAGAAACATTCTTCTTGTCTAATTTTTCAACTGGTTCTCCTTCTTAATATGCGCCAGACGTGTTCCCTCGCCACAATTTTTATTCTTTTATATACATTTTTTTCTTGTCTTATTTATCGCATATAATTCTCAGTTTGCGAAACTTTTTGCTGCAAAATTCCAATTTATGGGGTTCACTGTGGCCATACATAGTTCATTATTAACACACTACTGTATCAAGCAGGAAACTAAACAGTCAAAACAATATTGGTCGTGTTTATGGGGGAATAATTTGATTTTATTTGCTTTTTATAAAATATGTTCCACACGTAATTGTCTTAAATTTCCAAGAAATAGTATTTTAATTTTTTTTTTTCATTCTCTGCAAATGATAAAATTTCATATCAATTTGTTGTGCAAATATGTTTAGTTCTTGGCTACGATATCATTTAAGTTCCAAAATGTAGGCCAGTAAGGCTTAATCAATGACGCAGGTAAAACCAAAATTAATTTCAAATACGAGTATGCGAAGCGCCAGTATTGGACTTGCCAATGAATATTCATAAACATTCATTAATTTTTTCACTTTTTTGCTGACTGAAACAACAAATTTTGAGCTTACATATTTAAGCCGATATTTGAACGACAAATTGTTGTTGTCGCGGGCATCGAATCAGATTTATAAATATTGTATGATATTTTAGCATAAACATGTAAATAAAATAACTTATTTTTGTTGTTACTTAAATATTTATAAGGGGAATTAGCGGAGAGTCGGAGAATCGGTTGCTTGCCTGCTTAAATCGCGTTTCGAGACAATTCTAATTTGGTTCAGCAATTGTTTTGATGAACCCACTTTTGTTTGACGTCAATCGAATTATAAAAACAAATACTTATAGACTGATTCAAAAGTCGGCTCTCCTCTTCCCTATACCCCTTTTACCGCTTGTAATAACTGTTGATTAAAAACTGGTTCATGCCCCCGTCCAGACTCCGCTTAGGGATTGTTAGGTTTGATCATTGAAAACCGTGACATTATTTACAGGCACGATCAGACTGAAAATGGGAGTCGACAGTGGGTGGTACAGTGGGCAGCACTCTATGTAAATACCATACAAGATAGCGAACTGGAGAAAGAGTGTGAAGAGTGAGAGAGGAAGAAAGAGAACACACATCACTGTTGTTTGTTTGCCTTTTGATTGCTCTGGCGACGCGATTTCTGTCAGTTTCGTTTGGGTAAATTTCCATAGCGTCAAAAATTTATTTGTTTGTTTGTTATGTTCATTTATGGATTGTGCTATGTATGCTTATAACTGTGTACATACTATACTACACATAGACTATATAACAACTGCAGTGTAGACTCAGTTGGGCTTAAGTTAAACGAACAAAATTTACACTACACTTTTAATAATAAAAGTCTACTTTAAAAGCCTTAAAGATCAGTAAAGTGGTAGCTATTTCATTAGTAGTGCATTTGCAAGAAATCTTAATTATTTATATAATTTCTCAGTGGTATTTTGCTGCATATCTTCACTACTTTTAGTAGTCTATCAATCAAGTCCTTCCATTTATTATTAATTTTTACACATAACTATATATGGTTTTTCTATAGTTTCTGCATTTTTCAATGATTTTTGTTATCAAAAAATACCATTGATTAAACTATTTGTTTTACTTGATAGTTTGATAACCTTTAATGCCAGTTAACTATGCTAAAGACCTTGATCACTTGGCTTTGGCTAACCTTGATGACAATACCATTATGCCCCAGGCTGATTAGTGTAGCAGAGCCCGAGTAGGTCTCTTGTTAAAGGTCTGTTATCAGTGCGCCACGCTGATCGCACAAGTCACAAGTGGGCGCGCTCCCGGATTGGTGGCTATAAAAAGCTCTGGTGATATTGCGCTAGTTCGTGCTTATCACGAGTCCCCAAAACTACAAAATATATATATATTTTTAAATATACATATATATAAGTGTTTTTCTAAATTATGTTATTATCACGCGACCTTCGTCTGATTCACGTGTCGCCTTTTGCCACACGATCAGCGCGTGATCCTCAAGTCTGGCGAGTGTTTCGTCGGTAATAAAAATATGTACATTGTTCAAACGGTGCTGAGGTAGTGCGGTGGTGTTGAGTATATTTGATAAAGTCCACTTTGCTGAGCGTTGATTATTTTTGTCGTTTTATTTAATGATCGCCCAGTAACGATTATTCTTGTTGTTGTTTTGATAGTGCTACAAAAATCTTTCATTGTTCAATCGGAAACGTGACTGACACTCACGGAAACTGTGAAAATTCCATAGGAAAACTTCCAAAAAAAAATGTAAAGAGAAAAACGTTACCCGTTTTATGGAAAATTTTATATGATATTTACATAGAAAATTATGACTCTTTGATCATGTTTCATTAACACCCAACTGTTTGTAACTCTACCAAGGGGAGTGTGTGTGTGTGCGTGTGTGTGTACAGGTGTCTGAGTGGCTCCGAGTGTTGGATGATTCGACAACGTGCCCATAAACTGTTCGCACAAATTCTAATTTGTGTCATCGTAAATAGCGTCAGGTTATCAATTAAGCTAATGATTTATGTGCCGTAAATCGAAAACAATAACAGCAAACTGGCCAAGTTGGCGGTATCCCAACGAGTAGCTTGTTATGACAAGCCGTTAATAGCTTTTCCATTACAAAGCCCCCTACCAAAATGCTGCTGGGGTGGGGGGGAGAGACAGGTAGGCAGGTGGGGAGAAAGCAACTTAAGCTCTGGGCCTTCAATTAACGCAGCAACACCAAATAACCACAAGCTACGTGCTCCGTTACCGTTGCCTGCTTCAAGCTTCGGTATCCTTTAAGGTTTTTAGCTTTTTTTATTTTTTATTCTCTTTTTTTTTTAATTAAATTTTACATGTTGGACTCTGGACGACGCCTTGGCGTTGCTTTTTAATTGAAATGTGTTAAAATTACTTTGAAAGTGTGAAGTCGCAGTCGCAGTTGCAGTCAAACTTCCCGTTCGTTTTGGTCATGCCCATATCTCGATCCCTTGGTCTCAGCATCTCTGCCTTGGACGCGACTTTTGTTTGCTGCCTTTTGCAATTTACGTTGTCAATTTTCACGCCCTAAAACATCAACGGCACAGGGACAAACCAAAGACAGACACGACTACTCTATAGAGAGGGGAAGGTCGCTGATCGTCTCTGGATTTCTCCCTTTCTTCCTCTCTTCTCCTCCCCCTCTCCGCTCTTCTTCTCTTTCGTTTGGTGTGAAGTGGCTGTTGATCAGTTCGAACTTCATAGCCAGCGTAACAGTTTGCTTAATTGTTATTTTTCACTGGGGTGTAATGAATACCTTTTCAGTGTCTGTCTCAGTCCCAGTCTCAGATTTACGAGCTTCGCTTTCATGAAGGTCTCTTAATAGCTGTTGACTAGCGGCTTTTCGCTAGACGCGCTGCCAAAATATGCAACTTTTGGAGTCAGTAACGAGTCAGATAAATATTTAACTACACTAAAAAAAGTTTAGCTAAAATATAGGACAAGTTTTTGTTTGTATATTGAAAATTTTAACACATTTAATATTAATAAATAATTAATTGAGCCCTAAATCTAATTTATATTGATTTATTTATTAAATTAAATTAAAATATTTAATTTTAGTACACTTACCTCTTTGAAAATATATAAACATGTTTCAAAGAATCAATTATTTCTAAGAAATTACTGAGATTTTCATCTGCCGGATTTAAATTTTGAGATTATGTCAATCATTTTTTTCAGTGCATGTAAATATTGAATGTTTTTTAATTTCAAGGCATACTGACTGGCAGGGAATTTTAAATTTTGGTTTACTATATGGTGTTTCAGGCTTAAGAGCTGACAGTTTAAATATTTAAAATTTTTTAATTACATTACATATATTTTATAAAAGTTACATAAATAATTCAACTATACGCTAACTATTTGCAGACATTAATAAATATTTAAATCAACATTTTTTAGCATATAGTAAATTTTGCTTTTATTTACCAATGGAAAGAAACAAATCGCAGCCTGTTTGTTATTGCAGCAAACCGGATACACAGTTTATACATACAACAAGAATACATATGTACAAATGTCTAAAGTCTAAAGACCATAAACAATAACGGCAAATTCCACGCGGAAAAATGCCAAAATTACACAAAACAGGCCATAAAAACAGGAGGAAAAAAATTACAAATATTTGCGTTGGCGAAAAAATAAAAACAAATTAAATTTTAATGGTGAGAAACAAAGGGAATGTGGGGGTAATTCAACAGTATGACTAAATCTGACAAGGCCATAATTATCAGGCAAACGCAGGCACATAAAACGGGTAATCAAACGAGAATCAAGACCTGTCCTACACAGACACTGAAAATTGAAAATGAAACTTGGAGAATTAATAGATAAAAGCTATCAGAGGAAGACACAAATTGATAAACTTGACCTAGTTTTACCCCTTTGCCCCAACTAACCAACATTAGTTGCTTTTAGGTCGACCTTGCCGATAAATAAAGACAAAGCGAAAATAAAATTGAATGAAAGCAACCGCAATCAGGATCATCGAATGTGCTGCAGACCCGCAACATTGCGTGACTGACAATGAAACCACTGTAATGACGGTCAGTACAGTGGTGCAGCGGTACAGTGGTGCAACGCTGGTGGCCCTTCAGCGTAAGCTTTCGTTTTTTCGGGCTGCAAACTCATTTCCATATTTGGACCATTCCGGTGGCTCCTCGTGTGGGGCGACCGCCAGCAGTCAAAGCTGCTAGTATGTGTGTGTGTGTGTGTGTCCAGGTTTAGAGCCAGGCCCAGACCTATCTACCCAGGGCCTGGCCCATTCATGTGCCGCTTGCAGCATCCCAGTTGCAGTTTTGCAGCCGTCGCCGCGGCGCTCTCAATTACTATAATTTGCCTGTGAGGAGAGACGAATCAAGTCGACTTGAGTCAAGCCGTTTCAAGTCGCATCAAGTCCAGTCTTGTGCGAGTCCAGCAAAATAAATACTACTGCAGGTCTGAGGGCTGTCTTCCAGCTACTGATTGAATTTCAAATTGCTCAATTTTTGGGCGCAGATTTGCGGCCATCTTCAACCAAAAACTGCAACAGCTACAGCTACACCAAAAGCAAAAGCAACAGCATCTGAAAAGCGAAATTATGTTATTCCAGCGATAAACTGTTTGTTCCTCCGGCAACCGACTCTAACCGACTACAGCGACCACCATGTGCGTTAACTCCCGATCTCTCTGTCCCTTACTCTCGGTCTTCCTCTGACCCTTTCTCAGCATCGGGTAATTAAACAGGCCCCAAATATGTTGCTCTTATCTGCCAAAAGCTGCCAATTCTAAAAATGCACTACAATTTTTAGGTATATTAACCAAAGTATTAAATTTGGTAACATTGATATCTGGAGGACTGTTAATCAACTTTAAAAGTAATATTTATAAAATTGTTTAATATAAGTTGGTCACTTGGATCTTATATAAAAATTATAAGATATATTATGTACTAAAATTTAGATATAGCTGGTTTTAAATTAATGTGTCTTTAATTTAAAAATTTTTTTCAGTATTAAGTCAAAGTTAAGCTGGATCTTAATTTCATAAAAATTACATATTTATATATGTAACATATTACTTCTAGTTGACTACTCTAAAATTGTTTTAAAGAAATATTTTAAGAGGCAAAAAATAGCAAAACTCTGTTTAATAATGTTACTAAAATACACAATATTAAATATTAAGATTTTATTAAAAATAGACCCAACCATCTACTCATAAAATGTGTTAGGTAATAGAACTTTAAGTCATGTCTCTGTCTGCCTCAAATTAATATGTAACTTAGTCATCTTACAGATGATAAAATATATTTTTCATTTTTATAATTTCGTAATTTCATATATAATTAAATATTGGCTACAATTTAAAGTTTATTTTCTTTAAAGGGTATACAAAATTCTTCTAACACTCAATGCCTTGAACTTAATGTTTCCTCTGATTTGGGGCGCCGGATGTTATTAATTAATGCATGAAGCAAAGCCTGCGAGTAGTGACTGCAGATATCTGGAGACCCGGCGTTATATGGTATTTATTTGTTAGAGGCGGCGGCTAATCAGCTAACAAGCCGCTCACGCCGCAGACAGAGGCTGAGATCGAAGATCGACCAGACCACGACCAAGAAGAAGCAGCAGACACTCTACAGTCTATAGACTTCACTCACTAGAATCGTGGCTTTATAAAGTTGTTCTTCAGTTTCGCATGCGCCTCAAGTTTTTTTTTTTTTTGGCGGCGGTTTTGCTTTGACGCGGTTTTTTCATTCATTTGCATATGGGAATACGAATACGACTACGAATATTCGTACTCATACTCTTGCTGTGTTGCACATGGCTGCCAGACGCGGATGTGAAATATATATATATTTATATATGTGTATATTCTGGGTGGACACACGCTCCAGACACGAGAGTTATGCAGAGCTTGAGGTTAGGTTTGGCTTTAAGGGGACTCCCCCTTTGACTGCTCGTAAATGGCAAACCGCAAGTGCATTTGTAGCGTTTTTCGCATCTTGTAGCTAATTTTTTGTGCTTTGTCGGTTTCCATATAGATTCCTTGACTTTTTTAAGGTATTATAATCTTTTTTTAAGCTTGGACTGCATTTATGCGAAATATTTCAATAGTGTGGGAATGAGCGTTGGCTGGAATTCAAATTGTCTTGCTTGACTGCCAACTGGCGGCAAGTTGGGCAACTTTGTTAACGTAGTGAGTAGTAGTAGGTATGAATGAATCATTGAAGCGTTCAACCAGTGGATGCCTGTAGGTGGAGTTGGGCAAAGACATGACTTAAGTGTGGAACTAGAAGTTAGATCCCATTGGAAAATACTAAAGAAGTTGTGACCAAAAATTTTTAGTTTTCTTGTTTAATTTAATAACTAATTAATTATTTTCCAAGCTATTTAAATTTTGCTTTTAAAATGTTTAATAAACATTTTCAATATCATTTGTGCCTTATTTAGTATTACCCTTCAGATGGCCACACGCACCACCCAAATTGGCTGGTGTGATTTGTCAGTTTAGACGTTTTTGAGCCACCAATTTGGTGTTATGCTTGGCTGCCAGTTGGCTTGTGGCTAAAACTGAAACTGAAACTGAGACCGAGACTGGCAGCGTTCAATGTGGCAAATAAACGTGTGTGCGCTCACAAGTCAAGTGGCCTTTGTTTTGGCTGGGTTGCTAGCCAACAACTATTTTGAATTGGAACTTTGTCTATTATATTCCATACTTGTAATTGTACTTAAATAATAGCTAAAGTCAGACTATGACTATGCGCAATGACAACAATTTCAATCTAAAATGAAATGATCGTGTCATTGATAAGTTTTGCACGTGATAAGCAGCTAAGCGTGACCAGTTGGATATACAATTGGCTTAATCAGTATAAGTTAGTTAATAGAATAGAAAGAGGGGGAGGGAAGGGAGTGAGTTAGAGAGAACGAGAGAGAGAGGAAAGTAGACGGAGATTGTGTCTCTCTCCAAACTCTTGTCAAATAATCTTAGCATACTTTTCAGGGCAATGGTGCGTTCTTGTCATACATTACCAGGAGCACCTCTAACTCTACCAAAAATCTCTGTTCCTGTAGTAAGTCTAATAACACACATTTTAACCCCAGGAAATCAACAAAACTTTCTGTAATGTTTTATAAATGGCGATGATGTTGGCCAAAAACTTCATGGCCCTTTGCACTTGCCAACTCATTCAGATCGTAGACCCTTTTTGCTAAAAAAAAGTTAAGAAATATAAAAAATTAAAACATCAGAGTGGTATTCATATCATTAACTAGCATCGCCTTTTGGGTAACATTATGCAATTGGCTTCTTCAACTCTATAGACCTTGGCGTCGACGTCGGCGTCGGCATAACCAAAGTACAGGCCAACAGTGACTACTGCTAAGTAACTACATACATTGTGCCACTATTAACGCTCCACTGACAGCAGCAAAACACGCATCACCTACAGGTATGCAGAGGTGTGTGTGTGTGTGTGTATTGTACTCATATGTAAACCCAAAACCGAAACATACAAATCAGCCGAATGAAACATTCATCGACAGAGCAAAATGCTAAAAAAAACAAAAACACTTTTAACTCTTTGGCTGTTAGGCTCTTTTGGAGGAGAAGCCAACGAGCGTAGAACGCTGCGAATCAGCGATGCGATTTGATGGATATTAAAATGACCGTAAAAAGGAATTAAGGTCTGACAGACTTGGCGTTCAGCCCAGCACAGCCCAGCACAGCACAGTTGCAATTGAGTGAATTTAAAGCCACATGGAAATAATGAAAAATATAACAAATCGTTGCAAGAGATTTTTACATATTAACAGAACAAATATGACACATAAAACCCCCCGAAAATATAGAAGCAAATACCAAAAACACAAAATTAATTTAAAGCGCCTGCTTAATGTCGGCAAAGTTGTAAAGGGCCCACGCCCCCTTTTCTTCCCCCTACCCTAGTCTCCGAAAACGATCCGAAGTACGGAAAAATGAACGACACAAATCACACGCAAGCCAACGCAGGGAAACAATCAGCAGAAGGAGGGTAGCGAAGGGAAGGGGGTGCGGTGAAGGGGAACTGGTCACAAACCGCAGAACTTAATTAGTGTCATGTTGTACTCAGGCCGAGACAAACGGAAATCGGCGCAACTAACTGCAGGACGCCAATGTTGGACGACGTTGTTGATGACTACCACATAATTTGTGCAAGTGTCAGCGGACAAAGACCAGGGCTACATGAACAGCGGTTTTGGTGTGATCAGTAAATTAAGAACTATAATACCCAGTGTATGGAAATAGGGATTTATTGTAAATCAGTGTTAAGAGTAAAAAAGTTTTTAGTTTTTGGGATCGTGTTAAATTCTATGTATAGAGTTTGTTTCAGTTTCTTACTATCCTGTAGTTTCTGCTACTATCACCCAAATTTCAAATAAATATTTTAATTTTAACTAACGATTTTAAATTTATTGTATAAATCTAGGGTCTTTTTCAGCTAGTTTACCATGCTGCAGTCTTTGCCTGAGCTTATACAATATTTAAATTTATTTTTATTAATTATATTATCACTTTTATTATAATTTATTATATACTAAAGGTTGTTTTTCAGTCGGCTAACATTTCTTCAGTCTTTATTTAAACAAGTTTCTAATTTATTTATTTATGAATTTTTAATTTTAATAAAATTGACTAATTACTTTATTTTTTAATTTTAATTAATAAATTAAAGTCCACTCACCATTCTTTTCCAAATCACATGCCCATCCCTGGTCAGCGACTCAGAACCAAACAAATTTTCGTTACGTTTGTCGGTTTGTTTGGTTTTTGACATTGCTCAGCCAGCGTCGACGTCAACGTCAACGTCTTCGGCTGCCGCTGTTGCTCTTGGTGCTGCGCTGTCACAAAAGGAGAAAGAGAGGTAGAGAAGGAGAGAGTGATTGCGATTGCAACCAATTTGACTGATGAGCTACCCACACAACGCCGCAAGCTGTGAGCTGTATGTTTTTGTGTATGTGTGTTTGTAGGTACAAATGTGTGCCATCATTTTCTGGCCAGGCAACGTGTGAAGTCCATCAATCGTCGTCTGTGTCTGGCGTGCGACTGGTCTACCTGTGCCTGCCCCTGCCCCCTATGCTGGCCCTGATCTGTCGCTCTGCCGCGTGGTCAAGTCAATGCCAAAAAGCCTTGTACCTGGGTGGGCATGAGATTCGTTTTCATTTTTATGTTTGCTGTCCACTTTTTTCCCTCTCTTTTTTAGCTGCTGCTGCTGATGCTGCCCTTCTTCGTACGGAACTCACACGTTGTCGCGGGCGCATTAATCATGAGCAGCGCTCGTCGTTTGGCTCCAAAAAATCAACAACAACAGCTTTAAAACCGTATCTCCAATTAGCCGTCCCCAATGGACTAGTATTCATGGATTGCCGCAGGATCTGCAGGAGTGTGTGTGTGGTCCAAGGGACACTCAAAAGGTTCTCGGTGCTGCCAACTTGATTTTTTGTCGATTCATAATTGCTGAGGCAAAACCAAAAAACAAAAAATAATAATAATAAAAAATCGTTTCAATGGTTTTTGGATTTTAGCTTTGGTTGCGCCTCGCTTGTCGCCTCCTTTATGCCAAGCTGGCCACGCGTGCGCCCTGTACACCTTACCCCACCCCCCGCTCAGTTCCATAGACAGCTGACTATTACTCACTCACACACACGACTAATTTTCCAATTGGAAAATCATGTGCTTTACATATGAAAAAGCCTGTTGCGCGTGTCGCTCGGCCAACCATGTTTCAATGTGTGTGTATTGGTGTATGTGAGTGTGTGTATGAATGTACTTATTCACGAAAAAACGCAATTATATCGGTCGGTTGCATTTCGATACATTTGGTTGCCTTACGCCGCACACGACTGACCGCGCATGTTTTCGGCTGGCAGAGCAGCAGGCAGCAAGCAGCGAGCAGAGCAGCGATCCAAGCCAAGCCTCAAATTATAGAAAATCAAAAGTGTGACCGCCGCACACACACAAACACACTGGATATTATATGTACTAAACGTATGTACTTGCTTTGAATTTTGTACTCTGCGGGGCGCTTTGGACAGACGACTTACTCACCCGCCTTTTACCGCTCTCCCGTCTGTGGCTCCCCTTACGCCCTTTACCCCTCTCGTCTCTCTTTGTCTGTTGATTAATTTTCCAAAGTCAAAAGCCTTTGATAGACAGTAGCGTGCCGCAACGCTGGACCTCTAACATAACCATATTGTACCCGTTTAGCCTAACCCTCTCTCCTCTCTCTCTCTCTCTCTCTCTCTCTCTCTCTCTCTCTCTCTCCTTTCCTCACTTCACTTTTTAGCAATTTTGTTTTGCGCATTTGCATTTGGATGATGGAGGCCGCACTTGTTTATGGCCCACACGTTAGCAGCGCTAGTGCAATAAGTGAGGGAGAGCAAGATCATCGCTTTGAATGCGGATTTCATTGAGGCGGTGTCAAATACCATAAATACTGGCGATTATCAATATGAGAAAATTGGCAAAACAACATAATAATCACATTTTTTCAAAGCTTGTAATTTACAGCTGAAAAGCACCGTCAAATCGATTAGCTCTAAGTGAAAGCACATTTTAAAACGACACGTTAAAGTTATTTAATAAATTATATTGTACAACTTAATTACTTTTAAACAAATTTAATAATCACTGTACATCATTTTTTAATATTTCACTAGCACTATTGAACTCACAAGAAAGAAAACAAGCGTAGACATAACAACAAGAAATTTGCAATGCGATTAGAAAAGAGATAAGAAACGAAATGTGAAAATTTGTTACTGTAATTTGCATTGCCTATGCTGCAAGCAGTGCACGTGCATGTGGACACATATATGTGTATGAAATCATGCCTGCACTGCTTTGCACTGCTCACATTAGACAATTGAGAGATCAATTAAAAACTAAGTGAGTGCAAAGAGCAACGACGTAGTCACCTCTTTAAGATAGCATTGAGCTTTTCTCTGTTACAAAATAGAGTTTTAAGCTGTTACCCAGTAAAACCACAGTGTGACCTTGAAATACCTTTGTGTAACTATTGCGCTACCGAAAGAAAATCCCCGTTTTCGATTTCGGTAGCCCTCAAATTATTGCAGTTAAATATAATTTCCTATAAAAATAAACATAATGAAACACTGCGAAATGTGGAATTGACACGGAATACAGGCAGCTTGAAGCATTGCAGACATTCCAAGCGAACAATCTCACGAACCGATACAGCAGTGCTCTGCACTGTGGTAGTAGCTCCTGGAGTGATCTTAACCCATAATTATGTATGCATCGCAGTCAGTGGATCTGTGGAGCTGAGGATCGTGTCATGAGAAACGTTTATGGCCAACAAAGCGTCAATTTGGCAACAAAAGTTCGCAGCTGCTGGTGGGTCTTGCAACTAAAGGCCGCAATATAATTAATCAAGAAATTGTATATGTGCTGAAATCAAAAAATATTCATCAATTTGGCTTTAAGCGCGCCCTGATGAGAAAGTCTTGTGTGCTGGAATAAAAAAGGCAAATCAAACTGAGAAAACACTTCTCTTTTCTTTGAATCTACAGACAGTAGTCTGCTGTCCACAGTCATCTGTCTGCTGTCCACAGTCCACAGTCTACAGTCTTCAGTGTCCATCAGTTGTCTGAATTCATCAGCGTCCCATCGGCGCTACAATTTGGCGTTACATGAAAATTGCAACTGGAACTGGCGTTTAATTAGATGCCGCGTCAACAAGGTGCTAAATGGGCCTGCCATTATATAGAGTACACACTGTGTATGTGTGTTTGTGTGCCTGGGTCCAAGGGCCGCGTGGGTCGGTTCGGTCAGTGCCAAAAATGAAAGCTAACCGAGGCAGCTGTCGCGGCATCACCAGCTTCACTTTACTTCACTTAAGGTGCAGTTGCTGTTGGTATTGGTGTCTTCTGGAACCGGGTACGGCCCTAAAGTACCCGGCGGGCATGCGTTGCTCTCGTTGTTCGACAACGAGTTACCTTCTTGACTGCTGCTGCATCTTTTGTTGGCTGCTGATTATGCAGAGGTGATAATTGCAGTGTCCGGCGCGTCAAGATTTATTTTTTGAGCTTTAACGATGTGTTAAAATAAATTGCATATGTGAAAGACAAGACATGACTGTGGTGCAGTAGTGCTACAGTAAAGCCTCAACACCTCAGTCTGCCTCTGCCTCAGCCTCATCCCAAAAAACCCACAAAACGTCCGCAGTTTGTGTACATAAAAACTTTAAGTGGCCACGCAGACTTATTAAAGCATCCAAAAAGGGGAGGATTCCATATATACACGCTATATATACCATATGATCGATTTGTAGTACCAGCAACCAATTCAAATCGCTGAAACTTTCGCAATACTTTCGATTTATTGCCCAGTCAAGTCAGCAGTCTAGAGCTTTAACCACTTGTACTAACGGTCTGGTACTCCCGTAATTCAATAGGACACCACACAGCTTAACCTCAAAAATGTCTGCTCTTCCAGTGAAATTTTTGGTATTTTTGCAGCACTGCTTTTTGCCCAATTGGTAACCGGAGCTGGCCAAACATATCGGATATTTTTTCAAACTGTTTTCCTGCCAAAAAAAAGAAGGCAGAATAAAAAACGCCTGTTGCATTTGTCTGCCTAATCAGCTGTGCATAATTCGCAGCTACTGTGTACGCGCCAGGAACCAGAGCAGGTCAGCAGCAAGCGGTCCAGACGACCAGAGGAGACAACGTTCTTCCGCTTGGCTAAAGCGTGTCTCAAACATATGGAGCCCACTATCTGCAGCTGTAAAAGGAGTACAATGCCTGTACTAAGATTCATTTTTTTTTCTTTCCTTCTTTTGAGTGTAGCACGTGCTCCAGTGCACATGACACCGAATCACAACCAGAAGGTGTAGAGATTTTTAGTGCGGAAATTGAGCTAATTTTTTGTATGAAACTATTTCATATAAATTTGGGATTTACTTTGAAATTGAATTTAATATGTTAAGCAATTTGGCATAGGAGAGCAGGAAACCAAATCTTTTTGAAGGGTTCGATCAGTCGATCAGTTGATTAGCGACGTCCTCGCGATTTTCCCCGAAATTGTGTGCTTCAAACATCAATGATGTGATGATGCCACCAACGTTGCAAGCATTGGCAACAGCCACAGCTGCCGCCACCACATTCGCCCAGCTTTACTTTCCGTGATCCGCTCTGGTTCGGCAAATCTTAAAAGCTTTCAATTCTTAGAAATTTAGCAAAAGCCTAGAAACTCTATCTAGTCAGCAGAGGTCGAGCTCAATGATTTTTATGGCGGCTTTTTGATCTTTGGCCGGTCGATTGATCGATCGGCTGTCCAGCTATCAACAGCTGCTGTCGCTGCTGCTGCCGCTTGTGCTACGCCTTCTGCTAATGCTCCATCAAAGGTTTCAAATCGCGAAAAAGGTTTGAAAGCTTGCGCATGCGCCAAACATTTGGTCATTGGTTAATATGTTTCTGGGCCAGTGGGTTGTGCGCTATTTTGCCTTTTTGGCTGGTATTTAAGTGCCAACTGTTTTTTAGTCAAACTTCTAAGAAATATAAATTAGCGATACAATTTTCTGCTACAAGAAGCATAATCTAAGGCAAAACCAAACAGTTTTCATATGTTACCTCCGCTGTTTCGTTTACACTTTATGCTGCATACTTTTGGGCGGCAGTAGAAAAAATCCGCGTAGAAAGCAGTGCAGCAAGCAGTTCACATTTCTAGTTTAACTAAGCACTTGCGCGCATAAATTAAATGAGTTCAGAGCAACAATTGGTCTATGCATAATTCATTTAAGCAGACTTTCTTCTGGCTTTGAATTGTCAACATTTTACAAAGTTTATTTCGTTTCGTTTATCTTAATCAAAAGATAAGATTATGTATTTATATAAAAATTCATTATAAACCTATACACAGATTTACAGGGCAGAGAAGTATAAGCATGTGAGGAGCGAATTTCAAGGGATTTTACATTTATAGGACTTTACTCTTACATCGTAAATAGCAAAATGTGCATGAATGCTTATAAATATCAATTGTTCCATTTAGGATAGTGTAGTTCAGTTCACATACGACCTAAGCAGCATTTACAGCATGCGATCAATCCATTCAGTAAGATTATTCAGTTGTGTGTCCTTGGCGGAGCTCTCGAAGAACTGCACATTCTGCGAAATGTGAGCAAATTCAAAATCACGTCCAGACTTGCCCAAATAGATGGGTTTGTTTACTTCATCATCGCCCACGGACTGCAGTTTGCGGCTTCTCGTGTCCCGCACTGTGTGACTGCAAGGTATTTAAAATAAATAAGTTGATCTTTGAGTTATTAAGTAATTAGGCATACAGTTCCTTCTCCAAAAGAGTCTTGATGACTTGTGAACTCTTGGCCGTCGTCATATCCTGCTTGTTGCACAAAATGAGCACGTTGCACGGTTGCGTGGCACTGTCCGCCAGTATGGTGTAGAGTGAGCTGAGGAAAGGGAAAGTTGAAGAGGCTAAAATCCAAGATTTGACCACATTGATGACTTACTCTGCCACGTCACGAATGTCCTTTTGCACCGTAACCGAATCGACCACAAATATGATGCCCTTGGCATTGCGTTTGTACAGCTCAAAGCACTTGTCACGCACACGATAGTGTCCGGGAATGTCGATCAGTTTACCGGACGAATGTCCCGACTTGTATTCACCCACATTCTCTTTGATGGACGTGAAGGTTTCCGGAAATTTACCGTGCACTAACTGCATAAATATTGCACTCTTGCCTGCTTCACTCAAACCGGTCAACAGAAAGTCACGTCTGCCCGCCGAGCGTCGTCTCAAAATGACAAAGATCGCTGAAAATAACAACAAAGTGGAGCATCGTCAAAACTGTTGTTGTGTCCATCTACGTGGCGTGGCCTCTACTTACCGACTATAAGGAAGCCCAAAAGAAGTGCTATCACTATGGGCGTGAAGTTGATCTCTCCCAGCTTAACTGGATGTCTTTCGCGGGTATTTTCATTTAATTTATCCATTTTATCGCACTGAATTTGTTAATAATGCAGTTTTCCGCACCTGAATTAAAAATAATATAAAACTCTGCTGGAGATGGCAAAAATATATCGATAAGAACACATATCGATATCGATTTCAGGAACCAGGGCCGTAGTGCGCACAATTTAAATCGCTCAAATGGAATAATTAAATTTGGTAAACAATTCAATTTTTTATGTTAAAAATACAATATGCTTTAAGTCATCTTTCGTTTTTATTTAAAAATTTATATCAATGTACCATGCTTTCAAATTTTTAAACATCGATTTGCTTACGATATTTAGTATCGACTAGCGCGTTGTTTTAAATTAATGAAAACGTTTTAGCTAAATAAATATTTAACTCTTTTTCAGTGTAGAAATACACTTCGGTTGTTTGTATTTGTTAATAAAACTGTCGTTAAATTTCTTTTGCATTTGTCATGCAATGTGAAGCTAAGCACATTAAGTATATCGAGCACACTTTAACAGTCAAACTTATCTAATTGCAGTAAATGACAAAATTATAATTCCTAGTCCCATACTGATTACTTCTTTACCAAGCCGTACAGTAAACTAAATGTTAAATTACAAGAAAATGCCCAAACAGGCACAGAAATCGCATTATACACGCCCGTGGGAAAGCTCAGCAAACCGCCCAGCGGCTCCAGGCTGAAGTTCTGGTCGAAAATCATCACTGGTGAGTTGCGATTGCGGGCACAGATAATCACAACAATAAGCGAAAAGAGCACTTTGGATACATAGTAGGCCACTGTATCGATGGTTGACTGTTTGAGGGCCTCCATTTGCTTGGATAATTTAATTTTGGTTTCGACGTCGGCGACTTTGCGCTCCGCACGCATCGTTTTTATTTTCTTTGCATATTCGCCGGCATGTTGAGCACTGTGCACATTGTCCAACTCCTCACGTGCTTCGTCCAGCTCTGTTTGCATTTGCTTTGTGACTGTTGTACTTTTCTTCCAAAAACGAGATACTTTGAGCTGCAGTCGAAATAAAATGATATATTTTTGGTTGATTTGTTGTGCCTTCCCGTGTGTACTTACGTAGTTTCGTAAGATGTCTGGCAGGAGCGTGTTGATCAGGCACAGCAGCGCTATCAGTATAAACAATTGCATGCTGCGTTTGTGTGAGTTTTGTTAAATAAAAAAACAGAAACGAATTGTGTTGTTAACTTGATATTCTTGTAGAGGGGAATAAAGTGAGAGCAGAGAACAGCTGATAGCTGCGTGCGTGCAAATACAACCCTGTCAGCACCAGGGCTGGCAGCTCAACCAACAACAGCTGTTTGCCGGCATAACAAAACACATACCTTGTACTAGAATATTCGTGAAGAATTTTTTATAATTTGTGAGTAAGTTGAAATGAATAATCAATGTAATGGAAGATAGCAATGAAGAGGTAAGCAAATGAATTCCATAATTTCCACAAATGAAATCAGCAGGCGGCGTGTCTTTTCAGATTGAACCCTGTCGCAGCATTGGCCCACATGAGCTGGAGGCAGTTAAAAGTCAGGCAATCATCAAACTTTCGCCAGTTCAAGTGCCTGCGCACTTTAAGCGTCTAGAATGTAATACCAATTTGAATCTGCCTCCGCTCAATTGGCTGACCACCTCACACAGTAGCCATGGACTGCACCAGGCTCTGTATCAGAACGCGGGCTTTGCCAGCTTCCGGCTGGGCCAAATGTTTCCCGATTGTGTTGGCGAGGTGGATGTCGTATCAGATGCGGAGAACATTAAACAGCTACTGAAACTGCCTTATAGTGCCAAGAGTGCTATCAGTATGGTTGTCCACAAGGTGGGCAACACTCTGCTACTGGATGAGTTCGATATCCAGAAGTATTTGTTGCGCAAGGCGGATGACGATTGGAAATGGCTGCGCACCTTTATCCTGGAGCACATATTGGCCTATGGAGATGAGCAGCACAATTTCTGCCTTAAAGAGCGCTCCCGTGAAGCGTTGCAAACTAAGAATTTGCTTTCGAAGTTTCTATACCATAGTCTGAAGCAAACCGATTGCGCGGAGTACGATGTTAATGGACCATCACAATTGACCAGCAGACGCTCCAGTTTGCCAATCATTGGACCAGTTCTACCAGAACCCAAGATTGATGAGCATGTGCCTGATCCCAAGTCTAGTCATGCCTTTAATCGCAACGTTGTGTGGACATTCGAGGACATTCGCATGCTTATTGGCACTGATATGCCCATATTTGGAGGGCCAAATAGACCCTGTATCAGTCTACGTCTGCGAGATGCCGCTCAGCCCATCAATGTGTTAACTGGCATTGATTACTGGCTAGATAATCTGATGTGCAACGTACCCGAAGTGGTCATGTGCTACCATTTGGATGGCATTGTTCAGAAATATGAGATAATCAAGACTGAGGATTTACCCTATCTGGAGAACTCCCAATTTTCACCTCAGGTGGTGCGTAATGTGGCCCAAAATATCTTAGCGTTCCTCAAAGCGAATGCCACCAAGGCTGGCCACACCTACTGGCTGTTTAAGGGACGCAACGATGACGTGGTCAAACTCTACGATCTGACTACGCTCTGCCAGGCACAGAGTAAGGCTACTGAGAAGTCAGAGAGGCCACAGCAACAGCAGCAGCAGCAAATGAATCCGTTTACAGTGCCTGTGGGTATGTTGCTCTACTCCGTAGCACGCAACATGAAGAACACACTGAAGCAAATAACTCCTAAGACGGCGGGCAATATACGTGCTCTGCTGGACAACTGCATCAAACTGCTGCCCAAGGAGCAGTACCCACAGATTGTGAGCTCCTCTCATTATATACTCTCTGATTTACATGTGCCGGCAGGAATTGATCCAAAGGCACCTAAGTTCAATGATCCGCAGTCGTTGTATGACGACGATGACGAGGATGAGGAAGAAGAAGAGGAGGAGGAGGAGGAAAACTATGAAGATGAGTCTCTGGACTTCGTCCACGATAAGTACTACCAAAGTGCTGCACAGAGCGGTGGCAAGGCTAATGTTGCTGTGCGTCACATTTGCGATGCTCTGCGGGATTTTAAATCCCACGCAAAGCAGTCGAAGCCTGCGCCATTAATTGCTGGCACCGTGGAACGTTGCAACATATCATTGCAGCACATAAGTGCTGGCATCTCCTGTCTGCAGTACTTCAATGGTAACCAGGAGGAGAAGCTTAAGGAGTCGGAGATGCATGCCAAGCAGGAGGAGAAGCAACGCATTCTGCATGAGGAACAGAATCCTAACATGGCAAAGCCTTTCAATGCCATACCATTGCCCTATGAGCAGCTTAAGCTCGCTCAGCCACCCTCTCCATCCCCAGCGGAGTTCCAATCGTTAAAGAAACGCGCCACGAAGACCAAGGGCAAACGTAGCAAGTCCAAAGAATTGGCCACCACTAGCAGCAGCAGTAGCTGCAACACCACCACCAAAGCTGTGAGCAATCAACAACTGAGCGCCAAGTTTAATACACAAAACTTTGGCTCCTGGAACGTGCATTTAAAGCTGCTGCTGCTAGAGAAAGCGTGTCTCACCTATGCCACCCTGGCAGAGCATCACTACGAGGCCCAAAGCTATGGATGTACTCTCCAAGCCATTGAGTTGGCCTGTCGTTGTCAGCAAGTGCTCAACAAGTATATGGCCAATGTGGTTTCTCAACAGAGCTGTCTGCTCGGTCGTGCCGGGGATTGTTTCTTTCAAATGTCGAAGCACTGGAGTGTCATCGAGGACTATGTGCAACAATATGAGCAGAGGGATGAATCCACACGTCTGATATCCTTAGAGTTGGCACAGGAACTAGAAGAAACGGAGCTACTCAGTCTGGAGCCTGTGAAAAACGTGGAGCAAGTGATGCTGCATAGCTGTAAGTGCTATGAAGATGCACTGGAGCATGCTAAGAGCACAGAGAGCAATGAGCTGCTACGTCGCTTGGGCAACGTTCGCAACGAGTTGGGCCTTAAGTACATGTACTCCGCCCAGGGTGAGTCTACTTTAAACCCACTAAAAGCGTTTCACTAAACTCTTTATTGTTACAGAGGAATATAGTCTGATGAAGCGTAAAGCTGAAGAAAAACAGGCAGCAGCCGAGGAGACTCCAAAAGACAAAGACAAGACAGCTGAGAAGGAGCCACTCTATGTGACACTAACAGTTAATTCCTATGATTGCCTGCGCCGTGGCATTGAGGCCTTTACAGCGGTCCAGGACAATGTGAATCTGGCATTTCTCTACTGCAACATGGGCAGATTCATGCGACTGCGTGCTCATCTAACAATGCCCAACGAAAGGTGAGATCTGAATCTTTTATCCTGGTTCTCTATCGATCTCTAATGCTGCCTTACTTACAGCACTATTGCCCTGGACACACAGAAATCATTTTATAACGAAGCGTTCAACTACTATGAGAAGGCCAAGGACTGTCTGGACACACGCAAAGCAAATGCCGAGCTCTGGGATCTAGTGCAGTGGGAGCTGTCCACAGCCACATTTACACTAGCCAAACAGCTACAGGACTTTAGCGTGGCCGACAACAATAGTCTGGCGGAGGCGTCAAAAGAAGTGCTTGATTTGCTGCAAAAATCGCTGCGTCTGTGCGACGTGGAACACGCGGGCGCACGCCAGGTGCTCTACAGCTTCCGCTCAGGCTTGATACACAAACGGTTAGATAAATAGATAGTACATAGATTAGTTTATCTGTAACTTCTTTTAACTATTTGTAGAATTGCCTCCTTTCACTATGCACAGCTGCGTGGTTACGGCGTTGGAGAATTGTCGCAGCTGCCAAAGGCAACGCTGCAGTTGTGCAAATATCACTACGAGAAGGCCACGCAGATACTGGAGGCTCTAAAGGAGGTGCGGGATTTGTTGGTGGTGCAACTGGAGCGCATCTCATTGCACGAATTCCTAGCTGAAGGTGCGTCAAACGTTTCTTATTACAAAAAACAGCGAAATACAAAAAGTTTCATTGCAGTTTCCACACACGCTGCACAGAAGCTGAAGCAAATGCAATTGGCTTTAGACATTTGTTTGCAGTGCCAGTGCATTTTTGGCCACGTCATCGATACCAACAGCAGCGTACATATTGACGATGACGAATTCAAATCACATTTGACACTCTATGAGAGCCGCTTGCAGAATGCATTGAAAACGCTCATCAAATTGCTGTTAACAACCGGCAAGGATCCGAAACAGCTGTCGGCATTGTACAAGCGCATGTATATGGAAACCTTGACTGGGAAACATGGCATAGGCGCACAGCAATTAACAACAGCAGCCGTATCGCGTTCACAACATTTGCACACGCTGTTAACCCGGCTCAAAGCCATGTGCGGCGCTCAGCCAAACAGCGACTAGTCTCTCGCTTTAAAGTCTCTTGTCTCAGTAGAAGTCTCAGTCAAAGTCTCAGGTAGCGCTCAGTACGTGTACGTGTCGTCTACGAGTTTATACAAAAATTTTGCACATATGCATTGACCTGGCTTATTTATTGATGTATTTCATTTCAATTCCAAGCTATTTATTTTCGGTTATAGAGTTTTTTAGCCCCGCCTTTGGCATGGACAACCGCCAGCCAGTTCCTCCGCCTCGGCATTAAGTTGATACGCTGCCAGCGCCAATAGAATGGCGAAAGTGAAGATCTATAATGAACACACACACACATTAGGATCAATCGATTATCGATCGTTTATATACATCACATCTTACCTTTGAGCACAGAGTAGGCATTTTAGGTTTTCTGTATTCAGTGGAACGGTCGCACGGCTCTTATAAAGTCGCGTGTCAGCCACGAGACGTGCCCCAAATCATGATTAGAGTGTGGCTCTCAAGTGCCAAGTGTTGACCACACTGATGACTACATTCTGTAAGCAATCTTTAACAGCTTCTGCGCTGTTAAATATGTTGTTAAACAACCGCTTGATGCTCGATTAAACGGGTCTCTGATTCTCAGTCATAAACTAAGTTAAGAGCTCACTCAAACACTAATTCAATTGGAGAACAGAGAGATTTAAATTAAAAGTAAGAATTTGAAATGTTTAGTTATAAGCACATAAGTAATTATATTTAATAAAAGTTTGTTTAACTAACTCAAATGCCGTACTTAATTATTGTAGCGCATGGCAATAATTTCAAATAATTTTTATTAAGTTTGAATAATTATTAAGTGCTTAGTGTGGCAGAATAGTATTTTTTTCTGTTGCTCTGTTTATTGTTTAAAGTTTATAATTTTATTGTAATTTTATCGTAATTTTTTTGCTTTTGTATATAAATTCTACCAACGCAGCAGAAAGTTCAAGTCAATGCCTTCAGCGCTAAAAAACTGTGTCAAGCTCGCCACAGTGGGTCGAGTGCCGATGAATAATGGAGCAAACTAGACGCCCACACTCACACACACACCCAAATACACCTATAGACAGCTATGATGTGGGCACGCACGAGTCATCCAAGTTGAGGTTGCATAATGACGACACGGGAACACTCTCAGACACCTGCTATCTGGACCCGAGCCGAATTCAATGGCAAGTTTTGGTTGGACTCAGGGCGGGACGACATGCACGTCTCTGTAGCTGTAGCGGCGACGTCTTCAGATTGCAACAAAACACAAAGAAAACTTCCACAACGAGACAGAACAGATCGTCTGCAAAGCAGCAAATACAGCAATAAAATGTATTTAAAAATAAAAACAATAACCAAACTTGCATCATATTCGTCACGTAAGTGAATTGCTATTGCCTGGATTTTTACTATATAAACATAACGGCTCACTCCAGTCAGACATTAGTTACCTGTTCCAAGACAAACTAGACAAACCCAATACAAAATGATGAAGTTCATGGTAAGTGTCCGCACATCCTGCATCCCATTCACTGGCAACATTCACTAACTTTTCACCTCACTTGTTTCTCACAGTGCATTTTCGTCTGTGCCATCGCCGCTGTTTCGGCCTCTTCTTATGGTCGCCAGGGATACGGCAGTGCTCCAGTTGGTGGCTATGCCTACCAGGTGCAGCCCGCTTTGACCGTCAAGGCTATTGTGCCCGCCGGTGGATACGGTGGACGCAGCGGCTATGGTGGCGGCTATGGTGGCAACAACTATGGACGCAGCATTGAGGTCCCAGTCTCTGCTGTCTACACCTCAAACAACAACTACGGTCATGGCTACGGCGCACCCGCTGTCGATCGTCAGGCTCTTGGTCTGGCCAAGCTTTCCCTGCACGCTCCCAATGCTGGTGCACCTCTGGTCTGGAAGGAGCCCCGTCCAATCGTAGAGCAATCGTACGGATCTCGCCAGAGCTATGCTCCTCAGACCAGCTATGCTGAGCAGGCTCAGGGTGCATCCGCTGCTGCTGCCTCCTCTGCCGTCGCTGCCGGCCAGAAGAACGGCTACAAGCAATCCGGCTACAAACAATCCGGCTACAAGCAATCCGGCTACTAAATAAACCCAAACTTAGTAAACCAAACAGTGAATAGCACTTAGACATCCTTAAGGATTCAATAAAAACAAATCCAAACTAAACATAAATCATTTATCTACTTATTTTGGGGCAAGATGGGAACTGAACTGGGCTTATATCAAGTTGGCTTTAATTTAGTAATGGTAAAATCTAAACTAAGCTTCAGCTATCAGAAAGCGTTTAGAGTTAGAGTAAAGCTAACCTCTCTGGAACTCAGTTCCGGTCTGGAAATTTATTTCGGTACAACCATACAATCCTCCTGCTTAAAATTCTATTTCTGCTAAAACAAATATTCTTATCAAATTCTATTTCTGTTTCCTAATTCAAACCAGTTATTTTTGCCGTCTCTTTGGGCCTTGTCAACAGCTTAGTCGCTGGTTGCTAACTGGCATTTTTAGCCACAATAACAACTAGGAATGTGCAAATGTTTAAATTTGTAATAGTTTTGAAAAATTAATATAAAAAATTGGGGCTACAAAAAAGTCGCACACGTCGTTCGTGAGTTCTCAATGAACTGGGTCTGACATGTGTCGGAACTGTCGAAACGAGCACCACTGAGGGTCCGGGCCCGACTTGTGGCTATTATCGGGGCAGTGGCAATACATCGAGTTACCCAACGAATTTTATAACGCCACAAGTATATAGACAATACTAGTGCATAATTTTAGCCTTTATGTACAATTATGAAATCTATGAGAATTATAAAATATGTACATATGTTACTCGAATTAGTTTGTGTGTGTATGTGTGTTTGGGTTTGTATTATAATTAATATTTTATAAGGTGTGTCACGTAAATATCTAGTCTAATTTTTGCATATAAAAGCAAGTTTGGCAGGCAAGTAAATCATAGTTTCATTGATTACTACAACCAACAAAACTAAACATTCAACATGAAGTTCCTGGTAAGTAATCCTTGCCCTTAAGCAACTGGAGGCAATCAACTTATCCTGTCATTTCCCACCCTTAAATTTATAGATCGCTTTCGCTACCCTCGCTCTCTTCGCTGTGGTTAACGCCAACTCCTATGGCAGCGGCAACCGTGGCGGTTATGGTGGCGGTTATGGCGGCGGATACGGCCGTCTTGTCTACGTTCAGGAGCCTTCCTACGGAAATGGCGGTTATGGCGGACAGGGAGGATATGGCGGACACGGTTACAGCCAGCCCCTGTACTCCAACCCCTCCAACGCTCGTGCCGCTGCCGCCGCTTCAGCCAGCAACAGTGGCATCCGCTCAGGCAACTACAGGCAGCTGGCAGTCCAGGGTTTGGATATCGATGGCAGCTACAACGCACCTAGCCGTGGTTATGGCTCTGGCTATGGACGCGGTGGATACTAAATGTGGCAACCATTAAAACAAATGGTTGTTCATCAGTTACGCTGTGACTTAATAAAGACAATGCCGCTGAACATCGTGGAAAATGTTGAACAAAAAATTTATAATTCTTTTTATTTAAACTTGGGTTGACTAGGCAAAAAGTGTTGCATACTTTTGAGCCTTGCACTTAAATAGACTCGCCTCATTTGGCGATGCGAGTAAAGAGCTGCAGGAACGGCTAACATGAGAAATGACCCAAAGAGATTTAATTGGTAGCTTTCTTTAATGGACAGATAGTTAAATAGTTAGTAAATTTAAACGATCGCTTGCTGAACAGTAAAGCAACGGCACGCAAGTAGAATTTTATTCCATTCCTCTTTCATTACACACACCTTTCAATGCTAGAGAGAGTCAGAGAGGCACACACAACGGCAAGCAGTTTAATTCCTTGCCAACTGCATGCTTTCTCGCTCGACAAGCAGAGCGAATGTAGTAAGAGCAGCAAGCAGTGCATTCTTATCCGGCTGTGCATATCTCCCACTCCAACTGCTACCTAAAGGAGCACTTGTTAAAAGAGCGCAGTACAATAGAGCTAAGCTTTCCTTTAGAGAGTGCGGGAGTTAGCAGTTCGCAAGCAGTTGTTTTCTTATCCAGCTGCATGCTCACACGCCTCAGCTGGTTGGCACATATTTGGAACAAGAGAAACCAAAGAGACCGTCATCCCCCAATGCAGCGGCTGGTGCATTCAAATGTCGCCGATACCAGCGACGGGTAAACAAGCAAAGCAACAACAGCTTGAGCTGTGCAACGCTTATGGCGATATGAAGCTGCGATTTCGAAAGCAAGAAGAAAACATCAACTGAGTAGAAACAGCATCAAGTGAGTTGCGGTGTATTGAACCAAGCTGAGATGAGTTGAACTAAGCTGGGCTGGGTTAAGCCGCCCACCGCCACTAAGATGAGAATGTAGAAGAAGAGAAGCAGATGATGATGAACAGAAGGAGAAGAAGAAGACGATGTGAGCTAAACTCAGCGCCGTGATATATTTGTAGCGAGATCACGTTTCGAGCTCTTCAATTCTTTTGCTTATATAAAGAAGTGTGCTTGGCATTTGGTTTGTTAATTGTGCCAACTGTTCCAAGCAGCGAGCGCTACCCGAAAAACTTTTACCTACAACCATGAACACATTCGCCGTAAGTAGAGTACCATGACGCAGTCTTTGCCACTTCCCGTTCCGCTTGCCTCAGATGATTTAACTAAAAACTCCGTTCTCCACAGACTCTTGCTGTCTTTGCTTGCGCTCTGGCTCTCGCCAGCTGCCATGGAGGATATGGAGGTGGCTCCAACTACGGCCAGGTACTCCGTCAGGTCCACAACTACGGACAGCGTGACAACAACGGTGCTGCCGCTGCCAGCGCTGCTGCCTCATCCGGTGGTAACGATCGTCCCGTAGAGATCGTTGCTGGCGGTCCCCGTTATGGCGGTAGCGAGCATCTGCGCCCCATCCTTTTGGACTCCGGCTACAATGGTCCCAGCCAATCCGGATACGGTCAGTCCAGCTATCACGGTGTCGGTTATGAGGGCAGGAGGCAACATGGCAACAGCTACGGCCAGCAGCGCAGCTATGGACAACAGCGTGGCTATGGACAACAGCGTGGCTATGGACGTCAGCGTTGGTCTGTCCAGCCCGCCGGCGCCACTCTGCTGTACCCCGGCCAGAACCATTACCGCAGCTACGCTTCTCCTCCAGAGTACACCAAGGTTGTGCTGCCCATCCGTGCTGCCGCTCCAGTTGCCAAGCTCTTCGTGCCAGAGAACAACTATGGTAGCCACAACAACTACCAGAACGAGGGCGCCCGTTACTAGAGATCTCCATTCAAATCTCCCGTGAAATTCTCACCCTTCGCTGCACAAACAGCGCAAAATAAAAACATCATATAAAAAACCCCAAACAAATCACAAATGTCTTATTGTTTTAAACGCCGTACTAAATTCAAAGTAACTGTTTAGTTAAGTGGCCTTGACTAGTGCATAGATAAGCGACTGATAAGCGGTTCCGGTAGCCACCCATGTTTGATTTTGGGCAGCTGCAGCTGTTTTTGCACTAAACAAATTCAATTTGATTACACGCTAATTGGCTTGAGAATGTCGAGCGTGCCGTGTGCCTATAAAACACACTGCTTAAAGCGCTTAACTTTCTGCAGAAGAAAGTCTGCGATTTGTTGACCAACATTGACACATAAAGACCACTGTGCATTAAAGTACAATAGATATACTATTGAGCTGAAGAAGTCTGCGAAGTGCTTTAAAGTAGCATCTAGGGAAGAGTGGAATGGTATAAATGTTGTAGAGTTTATTACTAAGTATATATAGTTTTTGCTGCACTCAAAATTATTTACGGATTTGTCATAAATTATTTACTTTGCGACAAAAAAATTTGTTAAATATTTTATCTCCAGTGGTGTCAGAATATTCTTTTCCAATTTTATAGGCATACTTTTTTGTCATTTCCCGGAAAAATTTAACTAAAGAAACACTTTTCAATTGTTTGCAAAACCCAAAAATATTTATAAAAGTTTAATAGCTTTGCCAATTTTCTACTGTTTCCACATCATAAACTTATAAAAAATTTCTAATAAAATTCTTTGACTTCTTTCTAGCATAAATTATACCAACATTTCCTAAAATGTTATTTATAAGTTAATAATTACTTTTAATGAAATAATTACTATTTTCCTTCAGTCACTTTAAGTAAATACACTGCTTGTTGCAGTTCTTCTAAGCAGAGTTCTCACTGTGTTTCAAACGCAGCACACGTACAATAAAAAAGAGCTTAAAGCTCTGTAAGCAAACGGTACTTTATGTTTGACATATGCTAGTGCAAGAGTATGTGTGTGATACACTCATACAAGTTCTTGAGTTGAGCTTTCATCCAAGTTCGATAATGAGCCAATTTGCTGTTCAAAGCCATCAAGACCTAGACAACGAAGCTCAACGGATGTGTTTACGCTGGGACTGCATACCAGAGAGAGCACTATCTTTTATGCTCAGTGACGACAGCATCAATGCTGCTTCTGATGCTGCTATATGCAGTTCATTGAGCAGAGCAGAGCAGAGAAGAGAGGCAGAGTAGAGCAGTGCAGAGCTGAGCTAAGAAGAGATGATGTTGTGGGCAGGTAGCCAAGTCAAAGACCTGATACCGCACACGCCAAATGCGAGCGGAGCGTGCTAAGCAGAGGGGAAAGTCAACTCGATATCAATGGAGCTACGAGGGAATGGTGTGGAAGTGGTCTATGGGACGGTTAAGGGGTGTGCTATTTATTGTCATTGTCATTGTCGTGGTCGTGGTTGAGTTTGTCGCAATTTGGCGCGCAATTTCAAGAGTAAACCGACACCGAAAACGAAAATGAAAATGAAACTTAAGACTTGCGTCTGCTCACATTGGCCCCTTATCACTAGTACTACTTTATACCCCCTGCCATTGAGCCCCTCTGCCCCTGGTGTTGCTCCTACGACGCTTGGATGCGGAGGCTGCTTAGACCGCCCCAAAGAGTGCAGCAGCGTCATGACTCGTCGCACTGAGTTTCGACTGGGCTTTGGTCACGTAAAGCGTGCCCACAAATCGCTGGCCAGCTCAAATAGTATGGCTATAAAAGCAATTTGGCCATGCGCAATTGTTAATTAGTTTTCAAAACAGTTGCCTCCTCGCACCACCTCTAAAAAAAACAAAATCCCAAACATGTTCTCCAACTATATGCGCGCACTGTGCCTGTTGGCTTGCTGCCTTTCCGTCTGCCTGGCCTCTTCCTACAGACAACAGGGCTACGGCTCATCCAACTACGGCTCATCCAACTACGGCTCGTCCAACTACGGCTCATCCAACTACGGTGATTATGTGAAGGGCGTTGAGACCGCTGAGGCCCAAGCCGCTGCTCTGACCGACTCCGCTGGCGCTGCTGCCTCTTCAGCCAAATTGGACGGCAATAACTGGTACGCTCTGAACCGTTATGGCTGGGAGCAGGGCCGTCCTCTGTTGGCCAAGGCATACGGACCTTTGGACAAGCTCTACGCCGCTGCTTTGCCCCCACGTTCCTTCGTAGCCGAAATCGATCCAGGTGAGTTAATCTCAAGCTCAATCAATTGATTGACATACTAAATGAATGTTTAACTTCCATTGCAGTCTTCAAGAAGAACAGCTATGGTGGTGCCTATGGTGAGAAGACCATCACATTGAACACCGGCTCCAAGCTGGCCGTGTCTGCTGCTTAAGTCTTGACTTGTTTCAAGCCAAATACGAAAGTCTTAATAAAGTATAGTGATAGTTTAAAAGTGAAATGAATTCTGTTTTTCTTTGGGGTTTGGGATTTTCGGGGCACTCATAGGTTGGCATTAACTTTTTGGACAGAGTCCGAGTTTTGGTACACAGCTGCTGATAGTTATTTTGTTATTTATATGTAGTATATTATGAGTAAATTCAGTTTTTATTGCGAAATACAAAGTAAAAATATGAAAATTGCTCAGTTTTCTTTTGTTTCATTTTTGGTGTTGTTGTTCTTAATCGTTTTGCATTTAATGTAAAATCAAATTCGTTACGAGCACACAGATATTTACCTACTAAACATAAAATGAACTAAAAACAAGTAGAAGCGGTTTTAACTCGGGTAACTCGTTTCTTTCTAGGGTTCGATTTGTTGATCATTACTTTTTATTCTTTATTATTAATTTGTTTTAATTTTTGATGCCGCTGTTAAATCAGCCAACTCGCTCTCTCTCTCTCATTTAACTCTCTCTAACGTAAGTTTTAGTTTAAAGTTTCTTAATAATTTTTTTTTTTGATTTTATTTGTTTTTTGGTTTTAGGTTCATTATTTTAATTAAATTACATGAACTTCAAAATATTATTATTATAAATAGATAGGAGATGTGTAGTGTTATATGTATTCATAGTTTTTGTTTTTATAACCTATACGAACTCTCGCAAGCTCTGAAAAAAAATTTAAATTATAAAAAAACGTTTCATTCTCAAGCAAATTCAATCGAAATTGAAAATTTCATTCCATTTCTTTGGTGTTGATCTTTTGTTAGCTGTTGTTTTCTGCTTTTTGTGCTTTAAATTATAAAATGTTTTCTGCTGGGGTGTTGGAGGGAGAGGGTGTATGTGTGTTGTGTGTTTGTGTGTGTAGTGGGTTTATGTGTATAAGTGTAAGTGTGTGTGTGTGTGTGTTGTGATCATCGATGCAGAATCTATTCGGTGATCGTTCTTGTTGTCTCCTGAATGTACACCTGAGAACCGGGCACCGTCGAGGTGGTAACGAATGTGCGGTGCTTGGCGCGGATCAGATTCAAATTGGATTCGGCAACATCGGCACGATCCTCGGCAGCCTCAAGCTCACGCTGGAAGCGACGGACACGGGTGGTGGTCTGCTGGGTGACACCCTCCTGCTCGGACATCTGGCGTCTGTAGATGTTGATCTTGGCAGTGGTCTTGTCCAGAGCATCCTGCAGCAAAATGATGTTCTTCTGATCTTCCTCGCACTGTACCATCACCTCCTTGACGGTGCGTTCCTTCTTGCGCAAGATCTTGATGGTCTCGGCATGACGACGCTTCTCCTCCTCCAGCTCCAGCTCCAGATCACGAATGCGTGCCTCCAGTTTGCTGATGATGCGCTTGCTACCGGCAACAGCGTTCAGCTCCACTTCCTCCAGACGAATGGACAAGTTCTGTGTACAAAGAATCATTCAGTTAAGCTCAAATTAAACTGTTTTTTGATGAATTTCTACCTTGACTTCGACTTCCAAAGACTTCTTGATGGTCTCCAGCTTGACAATACGCTCCTGCTCCTCATGCACCTGCTCGACGACATGCTTCAGCTCGACGGTAACCTTCTGGTAACGCTCGTCGCTGATGCGCAGCTCCTTGGACACTTCCTCGTAGTCGGAGGCAACCACAGACAGTTCCTGCTCCAACTTGGACTTCAGTGACACCAAATTGACATTGACAGTGGTCAACTCATTGATGCGAGAGCTGGCCTCCTCATACTGCAGCTCCACGGTGCGCTTGGCACGGTTGGCGCTATCCAAATGAGAACGCACCTCCTCCAGCTCACCATTGAGACCGGCCAGACGACGCTGGGCAATGCCATACTGGTCAAGGGTGGCCTGCAACTGGCGCTGCACATCCTCGTAGTGGGCCTGGAGTTCGGTCAACTGCAACGACTGCTTCTTGATCACCTTCTGGAGATCAATGTTGGTCTTGTTGGCCACATCCAGAGACATCTCCAGCTCGGTGATCTGGATCTGCAGCTTCTTCTTGATGCGAGTCACCTCGGTCTTCAGACGAGTCTCGGCCTCAACCACACGGGCATTCAACTGCTCGATCTCAATGCTGGTCTGCTTGCTAAATTCATACCGCAAAACAGTTTATAAATCAGTTATGTGTTTTATTTCATTGTGAAAGAATTTCTTAGTTAATTGTTACTGGAAGTTGCCCTCAAATTTAGCTGCTTTTTGCCAGGAAATTCGATTATAAAAATTGTGGATTTTTAGGCTTTATTAAAAGAATTTTAAACAATTTGTTACTGGAAGTTGTCTTAAAATTAATCGACTTTTTGTCTAAGTTTTTGTTAATTTTTATTCGCTTTTATTGCCTAATTTGTAACCCAAAATATTGAATAAATCAATTATAAAATTTATTTAATAAATACTGGAAGTTACCCCTAAAATTAATCAGATTTTTTACCTCAAATATTGGCTGACCAGCTTAAAATTAAAACCTAAAGTTTAATTGATTGATTTGCTATAATAGTTACATTTTAAAGCTGGAAGTTGCTCTTAAAAGTAGTTAGTTTTGCTCCTTTTATTTAGCTTGTCTTTCTTGCGAAAATCCTCACCCCAAACTATTAATCAATTATAATAAGTAGTTTATAACTAAATAGTTTCTTATAAACTTCTCTGCTGGAAGTTGCCCTCAAAATTTCAGTACTTTTTACCTCGAATTCTGGTCGCTTTCATTTCGCTTTCATTTTGCTTGCATTCGATGCATTCTCTGCGCTATTTTTGGCCCAATGTCTGACCCACAAAAATTGCATTTTTCGTAGTGCTCAGCAAAGTGAACTCTCTGGTTTTGCAGTTGCTGCTGATGTTTTGCTGAATTTTATGACATTGTCAAAAATTTGCATTGCCGAATTTCAGTTGATACATAAGTATTTTTAAACGCTTGATAAAGACATCGAACTTGTCACAAATAGCGCGTTTACATGCCAAGCATTTTGCTACCTTAGAGCCTGAGATTAGATTGCCACAAAGTGTGGCATCATGCGTCTAATTTTAGGCGTAGGTGAATTCTCTTTTATTGTCATTTCCCTTGCCAACAAAATTGCCTCTTGACTGCTGAATCATTTGACAACTTAAGTGCAAGTTTGTTACAGAACTAAAGTAATGCATTAAATAATTAAGTTAAAGTTTGTGCTAGAAATTACAATAAATTTATGTAATTTTCCACCACATTCCATGGCATTTCCGTCTGAAACTAATTCCCCAAACGCATTAATCAATTTTGGGTTTTAGCAAATCTCTTTTGTTTTTCTCAGTGTCTGTGTGTTCTAGCCCATTTCTTAGTTACTTAATCTATGTGTGTTCTCATTGTTGTCGCTTTGCCAAGGTATTTAGCTTGAGTTTTGCTTTGCGAACGTAAGTATTTTTCATTTAATTTCAATTTTTTTCTTTCTTTCTTTTTTCTTGCTTTTCAATGTTTATTGTCTACGCAGAAATATGTGATGAATTCTTTTATTTTTGCTGGGTTCTTTGGCTGTCATGCGCATCACTTTTCATGAGACAAAATAAATGTATGTGTATATATCAAATAAGTTATACGGATTTATCATTGAAGGACACGTCAAACACAATGGGACAAACAATTTGCCAAAAAGCATTTGTCTGAGCCAAAATACCTGTTTTCGTGGGTGCGAAACATGATCGTCATAACGGTTTATTAAGCAAACAGGTGGGTCAATTGGGCAACAGCAGACAAAGTGAAGCGGAGACAGTTTTTCATACTTTATGAAGTATAATTTGTATACATTCTTCACCCTTTATTTAACCATAATATTAGCTACGCATGCCAAGTTTCCATTCAATTGAAAAACACATCGATCAACTGGCGGAAAAGCCCAAGAAAATCTCTGGCGATTATGTTGGTCAGCTGCAAAAATGGCTAGCCAAATATTCGGCGAATCGTTGCAATTAGCCAAGACAAACAAATTTTCAGAATTTTGAGCAGAAATAATTTACAGACGGCTAAACAAAAGATACACCAAGATGAAAACAAAAAGACAAATGGGGAAATGTGGGAAATTCAAGCCAAAACACAAGTGCATCAATTATACTGGGGAACTGGGGAACAAAAATTGCAGGAAAAACAGGGAAAATGTGAAATTGTCGTTGAGCAACAAAAATAAATTTTGTCAAATGTGTGTGTGAGAGAGAGAGAGAGAGAGATGGAGATTGTGGGTAGCTAAAAAGATACAGACACATTTGAAAAAATGTACGCATTTATTCAGAACTGTCTGGGCTAGAAACTAGAAACTAAATTGAATAAAATTGATTAAGTTTTTGGTGTATTATGATAGGGAAATGGAGCTAATGAGTGAGGAACTAGTGCTTCCAATAGATATAGCTATAGTCCTTGAGTTTTGGATGTGAACGCAATACTTTGCGACAAATCCAACACTTATCCTCAATACCACACCTGCTATCCGCATAGAATTCAACCGTGCGTTGATTCAGTGTCGACAACTGACGCTTCACATTGTGCAGCGACGAGGACACGCGATGATCAAGTTTATCCACCAAACGATCATCCATTAACTCCATATGCAGAGTATGAGCGCGAATTTGTCCACTGCCACCCTCAAAGGGGCTGGTGGAACGAGCACGGGACGCGGCACGACTCGAACGGATTAAGGTTTGAGCAATATAATTCTCCTCCTCCTGTTTGGCACACTTGATATTCTTCTCCGACTCGGAGAGCAGTGCCTGAGCGATGGCACTGGCGGACTTGCCGCGAATCGAACGCTTAAAATCGTCAGACATTTGATCAACTTCGTTATCTAGCTCAATTTTACGTATACGCTGTAATATCTTTAACGTATCACGTTTAATAGTATCCTCGAGCTCTTCCTGACGACGACGACGACGCTGACGCGATCTCTCTACAACTGTATCCGGTTCAATGTGCCTTGCCACACGCGTTGCGTCAACGAGCTTCTGCACACTGAACGGCGAGCGTTTTTGGGCACGAAAGCTAAGCAAAATTTCATCGGCACGAGCGGCGCAGGTGCGAGACAAACGCAATATCTCATCGGCATTATACTGTCTCACAGCATTCGAGGAGCGATATTGCTTGAGACCCCGCTCACTGACCCAAGGCAAATGCGGTTGCTTCACCTTCAAACCCTTTGCCTTAGCATCCAAATAATCCATCATGGGTTGATAGAAATTCATAGTGTAACCATAATTGTCTTCATATGTGCTCGTTACGGGGCGGAAACGCGATGGACGCTTTTGTAGTGCCACAGCCATTTTGGGAGAAGGGGCGAGACTGAGTGGGGGGTGTGAGAGGGAGCGAAAGAGTTACAAACTCAAGGAGTATGGAATGATCTATGTAGAGATTGATTTTTGTCTACTTAGCATAAAAAACTACACTAATTATAAGCTATTAAAGCTGCTCAGTTGTTTTGTCGCCTTAGCTGCCTTTGTCGCCTTTGTCGCTTTGTAGCCTTGTGGTCGCCTTGCCGTCAACGTCTTCAGTTTGGCAACAGTTGCTGCTGTTTTGCAAATAAATTTTCAAATTTGTCGAAATCTATAAAAAGATTGCAGTTCAGTTGTTGTTCAGCTGTTGTCTTACGGCCAAAAAGGTAACAACATAATGACGACAATTTACCCACAACAACAACAACAACAAGAACCATAACAATAACAACATGATCCGTTGACTTTTTGGGCTATGATTGATACATTTTGGCAGCGTCTTTAAGTTCATGCCAAAATGTCACGCATTTTATGCAATACACAAAAAATTTTTTTTGTTTTCCAAATTTTGCAACAAAGTATAAAAAAACTTTTTAAATTTAAAGTTTTTTTTTCACATTTCATTGAACAGTTTTAATATTTCCATAGCCATTCATAGCCCAAGCTCAACAGTTGAGTCGCACGACACCTCTCACCTACTTTATGTGAAAACTTCTGTAAGTCTCAAGACTTTCTCGGGGTTTTTTCGATCTTTCGTATTACGTAATCACAGCAAGTGCGCAATTTTCTGTTTAGAGTACAATATTTTCAACAATATTTACAAACTCTGCTTAATTTATGCGAACCAACTTCAAACACAGCGAAACTGCAGGGTTTATTGCGCATACGCCTGTTGTGCAGGACTTGCAGGAGCTGCTACCGTTTCCGCTGCTGCTGCTGGGAAAGAAAACTAATGCCGTTGCTCGAGGGGCGACTATAAAAATCGTACTGACTGTGAAATGGGTCAATTTGATATCAATTGTTTTTCAATTGCTGGCAAACGATTAACTAAATCAATCGATTGGCTTCGATCACTTCCGATTTGGCAGTGAATAGCGACAATCAAGTCGATTCGACCCTCAGAAGCGTTGTCGCTTTTATTTCGCGTGTGGCAACTTCCAAATGGTAGGGGGGTTAGTAAGTTTTCATCACTTACCGAATAGCCTCAATCTCTTCGTCCTTCTCGGCCAGACGACGCTCGGCGTCGTGACGGTATTGGTTGAAATCAGCGGCCAAACGCTGTCCGCGTTGTTCCTCAGCCTTGCGACCCTATAAATACAATTACAGTTGTGTTAGTCAATCGATTTGTTTATAGTTTAGTGCAACTTACAGCTTCGGCTTCCTTGTAGGCAGCGGTCAGCTCATCACGCTCGTTCTCCAGACGACGCAGCTCCAGATCCATCTCGTGCAGACGACGGTTCAGCTCATTGATGGCGCTCTTGGCCTCATGCAGATCATCTAAAAAGCAACAATTGTTAATGATTAGTTTCATTAGCTTAAGTTAATTGATTGTTGTACTTACCACCCAGCTTCTTGTTCTCACGAGTCAGCTGACCGTTGGCATCCTTGACCTTGTCGAGTTCGTGCACGGTGCGTACGAGATCGGCGTGCTTGTTCTTCAGATCACGCTGGCTGGTCTCATAAAGGACAATGGTCTCATCCAGACGGGACTTGAGTTCGATGTTGTGCTTCTCCAGAGTGTTGACAGACTTTTGCAGTTCGCGGCAGCTATTGTTGGACTTCTCCAGATCGATGATGAGGACTTCGACTTCGCTGGCAAGACGGGTCTTAGTCTTTTCGAGATTGTTGACCTTGACGATGAGAACTTCGATGTGCTCCTCCAGTTCGGTGATGCGCACCTGGTACTTGCGACGAATCTCTTCAACCTCTTCGGCACGGGCTGCCACTTCGGCATTCCATTTGTTTTGCCAGGAAGTGGCATCGGCATTGGCCTTGACCAACTGACGTTCCAAGTCAATGCGCGCCTCGGACTCTTCTTCGAGTTGAGAACGGATTGAATCCAATTCGATCTCAACCTGATGCAGCGAAGATTCGAGCATTGATCGGCGACGATCTTCGTCTTCCAATTTGCGGCGTGCATCCTCCAGCTGGGAGATCACTTGGCTCTTGGAAAACGAGACAGTGTCCAATTGAACTTTGAGATCTTGGACGTCCTTGATCAGCTCAATGTTCTCCTGCGAGAGGCGAGATTTGTGCGAAGTGATATCGATGACGGTGCGATTCAGTTCCTCGATTTTCACATTCAATTCAGTAATGGAAATTTCCAATTTCGAGATGTGCTTCTCCGACACAATTTTCTCCTTGTTGTAGGATTCGATTTGGGAGAGCAGCTCGTAGACTTCGGCCTGGAATTTGGCCTTGTCCTTTTCGGCTCTGCAAGCAATCGATCAAAGCAAAATGGAGGGTTACAAATTGATCAATTTCTGATAATTACAATACTTAGGCATGGCTTGTGTGAGATCGGCATTTTGGTGAGCAACCAAGCTGTGAGTTAACCCAAAAAGCTGCCCCTAAAAGCTTTATGTTTTGCTAGGAAAGAGCAAGCTTTATTAGCTAAGGAGTAGATAAATTGGTGTAAGCTGAGCTTTCAGTAAGCTCAATTGCTCGAAAGCTTTTGTTTATCAAACCACGATCTGTTGAAAAGCTTTCGCATTGATAGACAAAAGCTAACGGCTATAAGAATTAGAGCATGTGCCTGGAAACAAGCTTTTTAAAAGTTTATAAAAATAAAAATATTATTTTATTTTTTTTAGGATATTCCAAACATTTTTCACTTTGCACTTGAGTGCTGCGGGTGGAGGTCAACAATTAGAGTAATTACTGTACTCAGTGCGTGCGTGTATTGAGTGTGACCCACCTACAAGTTGCAAAAGTCAAAAACGTATCGAATTTCCATAAACGTTCAATTGGACGAAAAGAGACAGCAACAACAACAATCATCACATTTTGAATATGATTCAATCAAAGACATATTTGGATTGGGCGTTGGTGCAAATGAGAGAGAAACAACAACAACAGCAGAGAGCAACGACAACAGAATTTGCGGCTCTCTTCTACTTAGCGCTCAAGAATGTAGATGAAAATTCAAAAATATTCTAAAAATAAATGCCAAAATATGCGCTCCTTGTTGTAGGAACAACATATGGTTGCGTGCGTGCGGAAAAAGTTGAAACACAAAAAAAATTCAAATAAAATAAAATAAAAGCTTCCGTTAAGCTTCACGGCGAGAGCGAGAAAACTGCTTTGTCTACACGGCCAAAGTGCGCAAACTCGAGAAAAAATACATAAATGCCGTGTACCTTAACAGATCGAGCAGTTTGCACAGATCGGACAGACGCAAGACAAATTGTACAAATGCTGATTGAAGTGTAGGAAAACAATGCAAATTAACTTGCAGTAATCAAAAACAGGCGAATGCATTTGCTGACATTACGCATACGCCACGTTGTCATTGTTTGCCGACGATAGCCTTGAATTTTGTCGTGTTGCGTGTAAGAGAGAGACAGCAGAACAGGCAGGCAGAGTGAGAGAGGGATTTGATTTTGAAATTTCGAAATTCCTATGCATTTATTTTTGGATATTTGATTTGGAAATATGAGTAGCAAGCGATGTTTTTGCTTATACTAAATGAATATTTATATACATTTGTATATTCGTATATTTGTGTTTTTTTTCACAAGTGCAGACAAAATTTGTGTCAATAGAACTTGCAAGCAATGCAAATTGAATATATAACACATATTTCCCGTAGCGGCTTTTCATTTCGACTCATCGGCTTTGCGGCTTTTCTGCAATTTTTCTGCTTGTCATGGCATTTTGATGAATTATTGTTTATGAACTGGTTTCGTTTTTTGTGTCAGCGGGGCAAGCAAGGTTAATAAGTCATTGTTGTTGTTATTGTTGTTCTTGTTGCTGCTGTTCTGCATTACTATTTGTGGGAGACATTGAAAAGTCAGCGGCAGCTGACGCCACTTCATCAACAACAGGCACAAATCAGGCAACAACAACAGCAACAATAAATAAAAATAACAACATACAATAAACAATAAACATGGATATGAACATGTTTATGTTTGCACAACATTTCTAGGTCAACAGTGGAAATGAGGCCAAAAGAGAGGCCGGCAGGAGATAATGGAGATTATAATCGATTATAGATCTACTGCTTGTAACAGATCTCTTTGGCCTTACCTAGCCTTATTTTTCGTTAGGATTTCGACCTGTTCCTGGAAATCCGTAATAATTTCGTTGTGCTTTTTCTTCAAAAGCATGGAGGTCTCCTCAGATTCAAGATGAACATCCTCAAGCAGCTTGCGCAGCTTCAACAGCTCAGCATCGCGCTTGCGGTTGGCTTCAAACTACAAATCGAATTTTATATAGTTAAAGGATTATATTAGTAAAGAATACTCCACTCACTTGATGTTCAGCACCACCCTCGGCTTCCTCGAGACGCTCGGACATCTGTATGACCTGAACGCTGAGGTCGGCTTTCTCGCGCTCGATCTGCAAGGCAAAAATTTACAAAATTAGTGTATGTCTGATATCAATCAATTTTCATGTCTAGCATTTTTATAAATAATAATTTTGAATTTCATATTTTTTCTATTTTTAATGGCAGTTTTCTGTGGCATGGCGTGCAGATCATGGATGCATCACGGCAAACACAAACGGCCCATAAAATATATAAATCAAATTAATCAGTCAAAAATAATTATGCGCATGTAACACCCAAAATAACAATGGCATAATGCCAACAAATCCCTCTATATATCGGTGTATCCATACCTATACTGTAACGGCATTCTGACCCAATTTAAGACCTGCAAATTTGCAAATGAATTTTCTTTTCATTCAGCTGGCAATTAAATGGAATTTTTGTGCGTTTTCTGATTTTTTTTGGGGGAATTTCATGGCGCTGTCAAATAGATTTCGTTGTATTTTTGTTGAATCAAATGTGTTTTAGCTGAAGCAAAATAGTTACTCTGCGGAGGCAGTGGAAATTCTTTGGAAAATACAAGCTAATTTGTGTGGAAAATTGGTTCCAGGAAAGTTTTAATTTTTTATCTTTTAGGTTGAAGAAAAATCTAAAAAATCAGTTGGAATCTGTTCAAATTTTACTTTACACCTTTACTATATTTTCTCTAGAGTTTAGCCATATATACCCATATTGAAATTATAGATTTGTATATATGCAAATCAAAGGCCACGTAAGTACAAACGTAAACTCATTTGCGCCATGTGTATCTTGTAGATACTTTTGCCGCTATATGTGTCTGTGTGTGTTTGTGTTTGTGCTGTTGCCTTGTGAAAACTTTTAATGTGCAAGAAAATTATTTAATTTTCCCATACACACATTTACACCAACGCACACACACACACACACACACATAGAGAAGAAAATCTTCAGCTGTGCCAGCGAATTTTCTTTCGACTTGTGCTTTTCTCTATATATCTCTGTATTGTTCGTTAATGATGATGCTCAAATGGTGATGATGATGTTGATGATGATCATGTTTTTGGCTACTTTATTTTCTTTTCTATTTTGACTACTGTTGTTGTTGTTGTTGGTTTTGCTGCTGCGGTTGTTCATATTTTTTTGTTGTTTCGCTTCAAGTTAATCATTGCTTGTGTATTGAATGTCGTGCGCTAATTTTAGCCATTTTGTTCCATATTATGTGTGTGAGTATGTGTGTGTGAGTGAGTGAGTGTGTGAGTTTGCTGATCCATAAAGCAAAAGTAATTAAAATTATTTCCACAAAGTATGTGTATATGTATTTAAGTATATATGTATACGATTCTAAGATTCTAGCGAATTGTGCATCCTCCACAGTGCTCATAGAGGGCCCCAGGCCAGGGCAGGCCATACCCAGCCCGGTCGGGCCGCATTTTCTAAATTTGTAATGCCAAACAGGAACAGACCTGGGCCTTCTCCTTCTACTACTCTTTCTGCTACTGCTTCTTCTACTTCTGCTTGTTCTTCTTCTTTAACTTTGTCTTGTTGCTTTTAGCGGCATCTGAATGAAGTGCATGACACTTTGCAAATGCAAATATTTGCCCACTCTGTCTTTGCTTTTCCTTCTTTGCGAAAAACCAAAAGAAAATTGTTGAAAAGTAAATGCAAAATCAAATTCAAATTCAAATGCAAATGCAAATTCAAAATCATTTATCATTTGTTATTGTGCCGAGTGACTACTGGCTCCGAGAAAAGCGATTGAAGTTCAATGCACATCATTATCATTCGTTCGACGCACAACTCAACTCGAAGGGTAATTTATTCTTAGCCTTCTCTTCTCATCAAATGCACAAAAATTCTATTCGTTTTCTATTGTTTTTCTTTACTTTTTGGCGCTTTTATTTTCTTTTTCGCTTAGTGTTGTTTGCTTTTGCTTTTCCACATATTTTGCTGTTTTTAGGGTGACATTTGCAAACGCCTAAAAGTGAAAATCGCTAAGTGCATGGCGCTTTCCCTGCACGAGGAAATTCCTAGCCAACGCCGCCAAAGGCAGGTGCAAATAATCATATACTGAGTATACTTAAAATATTGTCTTAACTTATAGTTAACTTTCGGTTAGCTTGGTATTTTATAACTTACCCTTTGGCGCAGTTCACGTTCAACTTCAAGATCATCTTGGAGCAAACGGATCTTATCCTGCAAATAAATTTATATTTGTAGATTTTTTAAATTTACATTATTTTTTGCACACTGATTTGTACCGCACAATATTAATAAATTTAGTTAAATTTTTTTATGTATTTATTTTTTTTTATAATTTTTATTTTATCCAATTTTTCAATGTGTATCGCTTTTGTAGGTGCCGTGTTACATAATTTTCACCGACGCATATATGTATTATCTCTAGATATTTTTGCTCAAAACGAATTTTATATTTCCACACACAAACGCGGCGAGCACACACACACACACACACACGTATATATGGCTACACCTACATATCAGTGTACATACAGTGGGGAGCAAAACTGAGTACATGTTCGAAGACTTTGCACATAAATGCCCACAGAATGAAAACGATCAAAGCAAATGAAACAAGTTTTTTTTTTAATTTTGCTGTATCAATTCAGAATACATTTCAGTGAAAGAGAAACAAAAAATCAAAAGAATGATGAAACAGAAAATGAAAAATAAAAACAACTCGCATGTACTCAGTTTTGCACATTTCTGTTTTTATCTATGTTATCTCCGAATGCATCTTGATTTACAGTTATCAAGCAGCAAAATCATCCGAAAAAGAAAGAAATATGTAAATTATTTCATTTTAGTCTTTCGGTGAGATCAGTGCAATCAATTGCATTAATATTTAAAGTTTGCCTAAAATTTAACAAAAATGAAAAAAATTCCTTTTGACGTTGAGAACAATATCAAGTGCCTTACAGAACACGGCTCTTCGACTCGAAAAATTGCAAAGGCTTTAAATATTAGTCAGTCGGTGGTAATTAGAGTGCAGAAAAGGTGTGGAGTTGCCTCTAAAAAAAATTCTGGTGGACGCCCCCGACTTTTAAGAGATGGTGACGCAAGGCTCATAGTCACAAATTTGAAGAGAGACCCTCAGCTAACACCAAAAGATGCTGCAGATGCTATTGGTAAAAATGTTAGTCGATGGACAACAAGGAGAGCCCTTCAAAAAATCGGATACGTGGCTGAAATCAAAAAGAAAAAACCGTCAATATCAATGAAAAATGTTCAGGCTCGTTTAAAATTTGCCAAAAAACACCGAGACTGGACCATAGAAGACTGGAAAAGAATTATTTGGTCAGATGAGTCCAAATTTAACCGCTACCAGTCCGACGGGAAGCAATATTGCTGGAAGCGTCCAGGTGAATCTTTGCAAAGACGCCATGTAAAGGAAACCGTCAAGCACGGAGGCGGCAATGTTATGGCGTGGGGTTGCTTTACGTGGTGGAAGCTTGGTCCCTTGGTAAAAATAGATGGCATTATGAAAAAGGAGGACTACCTGGGTATTCTCCAAACCCATCTTACCAGCTTTGTGGACATATGCGCATATCAGCCAGCTGAACTCACATTTCAGCAGGACGGAGACCCCAAGCATACAGCAAAGGTGGTTAAGGAATGGCTCACAACTCAAAGTTTTAAGTTGATGGAGTGGCCCGCACAAAGTCCCGACCTCAATCCGATTGAGAACTTGTGGTCAATCGTGAAGCGACGGTTGGGAAAATATGATACTCCTCCCACTAACCTTGACATGTTATGGCAAAGGATAAATTATGAATGGACGCAAATTCCCCACGACATTTTGCATAATTTAGTAGAAAGTATGCCTAAACGTGTTCTTTCAGTCATAAAAAACAAAGGTCTATGGACCAAGTATTAACAAAATGCCAACAAAGTTGCACCTTCAAAAAGTGCAAAACTGAGTACATACGAGTACCATTCATTTTTTATTTTTGTAAGGTTTATGGAATATTATTTTTTTTGTTTAGTTATGAAATTTTGTTAATTATTTGTTATTGAATAAAGAAAAAAAAAACTTGTTTCATTTGCTTTGATCGTTTTCATTCTGTGGGCATTTATGTGCAAAGTCTTCGAACATGTACTCAGTTTTGCTCCCCACTGTATACAGCTACATGTATGCATATATACGTGTATATATAAAACGTTTTTTTTTTCTTTTTTAGTCTTTTAGACACAAATAAATTGGATTTGAACATTTGGTTCACGCATTCTCAGAAATAGGTACTTTTGCAATTTGTCACTTGATTTTCAGTTTTTTCGTGTTTTTTTTTTTGAAGTTTTATCCAGCGGTTTGTTGGTTGGTTGTATCCTTACCTCCAAGCGGGAGAGCGAGCTCATGTCAGTGATGTATTCGATGTTCACATCAGCTCCGGGTCCAGTCGATGTGGCCCGATAGGAGTATTTCGAGGAGCGTACAGCTTGCGATGACGACATTTTTATATGTCAGATTTTCTAAATATTTTGCTGATAATTAGAATTCGAAGAAAACGCGTTTAATCGCGCGTCTATTTGCTAGTTAGATCTCTGTATGAATTTTAACTTTAATCAAGTGAAAATCTTCTACAGCACCGCACGCAGTTGTGTGTGTAGTTGTCACCGAGTCACCGAATAATTCGTAATAAACGTCGGAGTAAGGCTGGTGATCTACTGAACAAGAGATCCCGTTGTCGTTCGAATAAAGAGTATTTCGTTTATTTGCTCGATGGTCGCTTCTGTTTTCGTTTTCGTCTATTTCTACAATTTCGGACGCTTTTCAGCCATCCACGAGCAGAAGCCGAGCGTTGCCGAAGACTTACGAAGATTTCCTGCACTCGGCACTCGAGTTTTTGAGTGTGCTTTTTGTGCACGCAACTTTTCGGCTCCTTTGAGTGAGTTTTTTTTCTGTGTTGACGGTTTTTCCCTCAGCTCTCAGCTTTCGGGCCGTGTTAATTGCTCAGTTGTGTGGAACATTCTTTGATTTTCATCTATGATTTTTTTTGTGTTCTTCTTTCTTTCTGTTGTCTGAGTTTTCTTTTGGTTTTTTGGCGTTTTGCCTTTTCGTGCGAACGCATTTTCACGCCAGTTTGCGGAGCATCTAAAATAAACTCCAAGTTGTTGTTTTTTCGCTTACCTGTAATTAGCCGATGTCATTTATATACACACGTGTGTGTGTGTGCGAGTGTGTTTTTCTGGCTTTTAATTTTGTGTATCTGCTTTTCAAACAACTATATACACATTATATTTGGAGGATATAAATGTTGAGTGTTGTTTTTAAGTTTTTTAAATATACAAATTTGAAAAACTTAATTTATTAGTTTAACTAGACCGCAAATTGATTAACTGGATTTTATTTAAAATTTATGTGGGCTAATATTTAATAAAAAATTATTCCAAAATTAAATATAATTGTAAAAAATATATTTTGTTAATAAATTCTTATGAATTAAGAGCACTCGTCTATCACAATACTTTTATATATTTAAAATATTGAAAACGTTTTCATAATATTTATAAAAATTATGAAACTCATCCATGTCAGCAGTCAATTTGAATTTATCATAATGTCTGCTCAAAATATTTGGCATACAAAACATTTGTATCTTTGTGTGCTATGTCATAAATAAACGTAGAAATGCAAAAATAACAAAACAAACCGATTCAAGATGATGATTATGTTCAGCAGTTGTGTATTTTTGAGTGAATCCTTGGCAATGCTGACCGCCTAGTTGGCCTGATCATTGGCTTTTAGACAATGTGCTGTCAGTTTTACAATTGTAATTTAATGGTCTGGCAAGTAAAAGAAAAATAAAAAAGCAAAACATGTTTTTGACAACTTGCTAGATCATTCAATATCAATCTTAAAAATATATGCAAGAAATGTAGATTTTGGCTTGCTTTTCCAAAGAGCTTTTTTTCGAGTGAAATTGGCATTTGGCTCGATCGAGCTGCTCCACCTGTGCACAGTGTTCTACAGATACACACACTCACACAACAGCACACAAAAACTATACTTAAGTATGAATTTTCGCTTATTTTTAGCAACTGATTTTAGCCTTTTTTTCGGTTTTGTTTTTGTTTCTGTGTTTTTTTCTCCCGTTTGCTTTTTTCACTGCTCATAATCATGTTCATTTTCATTTTCCACACACATTTCACCTGAGTGTATAGATACACACAAGCACTGAGCAGAGGCCATATAGTTGGGCCGACTTTAGCCATAGCCATATATCTTTGTATATATGTATGTATATACAAACGGCTGGCTGGTCATTTCGTATCTTCTAGATACTTAGTGCTGCGAACGGCGCTGGCCATAATTTTATTTATTTTATGTATGTTGTATATACTTATACACAAGTGTGAGCCGTGGGGAGGGTAGTGGCAGGGGTAGGTTGAATAATATTTAACATTTTGTGTGCTTGCCACATTTTGGAATGTGTAATAATTTAAAAATATCTTGGCGAATATGTAGCCAGCGATACAAAAGATAAATAAGTCAGCTAAAAATAGCAAAGCCAAGAAGACAATTTGATCAAAATTAAGCAATCAGCGGCATTAAGAAATACAGGTAGATAGCCATCTGATAAGCAACTGTAAAATTCTCAATGAATACTCCGCGTACAGCTGTGGCAAGTGGCATGTATCTCACTCACTCCGCATTGTTTTACGGCTGCACTGAGGTCAGTGATGAGATGTGTCTGTAGCTGTGTGTGTGTGTGTGTGGAAAATGTCGCACCCAAAAGGCAGCAGGAATCACTCGCTAGCTCGATCTGTTTTGTGCTCTGTGTGTTTCGTGTGCCAGCACAAAATTGGGTCAAAATTGTTATGATCACACAGATACAGCAAGAAAGATACATATATATGTATCTGTGTTTAGTATATAGTTAGAAGCACGCCTGCTATGCAGTTATATATAGACAGGCATCAGCTTGTACTCGAGTACACGTCGCATGAGGTGTTTTCCTGCTTTATAAAGTGTGTGCCCATTCAGTTAGTAAGTTTTCTGCATGCTTCACTTGAAGCCTTAGGCTGTTTCATACCGACTACTTGAGGCTACTGCTGGCTAAGTGCTGGCCAGATAAGCTCAAGTGGGTGCCACGTGGGTGGGTGGCCACTAGATTCCAACAGCCTCACCTAAAATGCCCAAAAATAAACATTTAATGCATTCAAAAACAAATAAACAAACTTTGCAGCTCTTAATGCATTTGCACGTTTCCCCAAAATACATAAGTCCCCTTCCCCCTCACTGTTTTTAGCAAAAAACTGATGTCAACTTCAAATCGATTTTGTATCTTTCCGTTTGATGGTGATTCAGCAAACACGCGGTGTGCCCATAATGTCAATTTCCATTGTACATCACTCAAAAGTCCATTTGATAAATCCAAGTACTTTGCTTATGCCTTTTGATGCTACAGTTGTTCGCCATATGTATATACCCGTTCAGCTAAGAGCACATATATCTCAGTATAATACCCTGTGACGTGTTTTGCAGTCAGCAGAAAAAAACTTGTGAGTCATTGCAGATACCAAAGATATATAGATAGATATAGATAGATAGATATACAGATAGATAGGTAAATACTATGTTTAGATGTCTACAACGTGGGTGCCTCGACGAACTTGCCAAAGAATATGAAATGCAATAAACATTTATCGTTCTAATTCATATTTGTAACTATTACATAGCTAAAAATAGTTTACTAAACTATTTCTCACAAAGAACTTAAAATGTATTAATTTTTAAAGCCAATCTGTTAATATTCACACCTTTTAATTGTTTATACTAATTGTGTATTTAATTAGTTTGAAGTGCTTTGGCGTCGACACATTTTTATTTGCCTAAAGTGATTAATCATCACAAAAAATAAACATATTCGCAATTGTGAACGTTAAACTCAATGGGAATTTAATTAATGTCAACAACGCGTAATTTTTTTCTGTCGATTTTAATGCACATTAAAATGGCCTAAAATTTATATCTTATTTTTCTGTAAGTACATATACATGTATACGAACATTATGCGTCATTTGCTATCTGAAATAGCTTATTGCTAACATTAATTTATTGCATTTAAATGCACTTTGATTTTGATTTGTAAATTGGTTTTTTTCTGCTAGGGAAGTGTGAATAAATTATATTTAAGTTGATGATTTAAACTAAGCGGACATTACTTTGTAAATTTAAATTTAAAACATGATTTAATAAATTCTCTCTTTTTGTTGTCAGTTTGCTTTAAATAGAACTTAGCCTCATACTTAGCTTTAATTTGTTATTTAAAAATATATAGAAAATTTAATTTAGTTCTGTCTACGCTTATTTCCGCAATTTACAGCGTATCTGCTAGTCTAACACCCTTTGTCTTAGTTTTCGACAAGTTTCTTGTGTTTCTTGAGAGCTTTAGCCAATACACAAACCTCAATCGCTGACCATTTAGTTCCAGCGCAGACACAAACTCAACGAACTCAAGCAGCGACACATAGATGCCGCTTTTAGCTGAATGCAGATCTTCAGCAAAGCATAGACCAAACTATTTTCTGTACATTAACAGCTAAAAATTAAAATATTTACATAAACAAATTGTATTATATTTAAAAATAAACCCAAATTTAATATTTCCAAACATAACTAATATCAACTTAACAAAAACTCAATTAAATTGGTCAAACGCCGCATGCTCACATAGTTGACCAACAGCACGTATGCATAGCAGATGTAGATATAAGCCCACCACTGAAAGTGAACCGGATCCTTGGTCCATCTGTCCTTGTATTCCCAGTCTGAGTAGCCGTTTGGCTGCAACATGTGGCCGTGATGCCGTTCGGTGAGCAGACGACCCAATGCGGAGCCGGTCAAGTGGACGACACTCAGCAGCAGAATAAGGCGTCGCAGGTGCACCAGGAACAACGCCATCACTGTTTGTATGTATTTTCTACATGTAAATACTTTTAGTCTGATTAGTTAGCTATCTTTTTTCCGCTCGTTGATTAATTAACTTTAATTTGGCATTATTTTTCAGATGCCACGCACTTTTTCACACTTTTAATTTTCGTAATTTCCTCGTGACGCCCCAAAAGCAAATTAACGTAAAATTCACAAACTTATTTATACTTTTTATGTTTGCTTTGCGGCAGCTTTTCGTTCTCTGCTTTGTGTTCTTTGTTTTCATCGCACATTTCGCTTGATTTTCATTTTATTTTAAATCTGGCAACAGTAGCGAAAGTTTTTGCTCTTAGGCGGGTTTTCTTATAGTTTTAAAGTGCCAAAATAATATTAAATTAACTATAATATTTAAATAAAAAGCTTTATTATGAAAGGGAGTTCTTAGAAAGGTGGTTGCTAAAGTCTCAGCCACTTAAGTCATTTCAGCATTGAGACATAACGTCCAAGTACACAAATCTGTGCCACTTGAAAGACTAAGAACAACATAGAACTAAACTCATTGAATGCCTTTCAGCAGCAGCCCAAGAACCAAAAGGCAGCCTCTGATTACGGCCATAAAAACTATATAAAAATATCAACAAGCGGCGACTACGCAGCGTATACATAATGCGTATGCGTAATTTTGTTTGGATCGTATGAAATACTTGAGACGTGGCACTCCAGTCCTCATGATAACCTTGAATCAATCCACACGGCTACTCGTAGTGAGAATTACAAAAGGCGTCGATTATTGCCACATTCTCTACTCAACAGTGAGGTTGGTTAAGAACAATATTTAAATTAAATATTGGCACACAGCGGCCAAATGTTTGAAAGATGAAAACGAACAAAAAAAAAACAAGAAACTAACAGTAATATTGCAACATGGCCAGTGTAAACTCTGGCTGAAATGTTTAGCCAAAAAAGTGATCCGGACGCGAGTGAATTTTGTGTAAATACCTAAAAAAAAACTATTAACTGCATTTTGCGTTTATTATTTTTAGCAGTGACATGGATAAATGGAACAATCGACACGCAACGTTTTATTGGCTAAAAGCCCGGCATTTTCTAGCCATGTTCCAAATATTTTGGCTTTTTTCTTGCGCAATGTGTGAAGACAAACACAGAGGCAGATAAAGAGGAAGACGGACGAGTAGACAATCCCAGACATAAGGCATAACATGACATGACCGTCTGTTCATTCTGTGCCGCTGATGTTGTTTTTTATGCTCTGCGGATAATAAGGTAACTGATTGAGGCAGCACATCTTTGATCTTACCTATTGATGGCCAGTTTATAGGGGCTGGAACTTAAGGAATGCATAAAACTCAGTTTAAATTATTCAGTTAATAATTATTGAAGCATATTTAATTAGTAAAATTTCTATAAACAACAATTACATTCTTCTACAGTAACCAAGGACAAATTTGTTGCCCTTCTTTTTGCCTATGTTTTATTATAATAATGATCTACAGTATTCCCTTGGTATATTGTTTCAGACACTGCAAGTGACACAACAAATTTTCCGCTGCCTCAAACATTTATTGTGTTTTGATGTCGACGCAAACAAATCGTTCCCCTCCAAAAACCGACAGACAACAACTTTGCCCCTTCCCTTTTAATTTTATTAACTAGTGTTTGCATCTTTTCATTGCATAATCTGTCTCCTCAGCACTTCCCACTCCCCAAACACACACTCTTCCCTGGATACCCATAAATTACATGCCGAAAATCGTAGAAATGATTGAAAGGCCTGCGCCAAGTTCCAGTTGCAAGTTGCCGGCTCCCAATTCCCAGTTCTCAGTTCCCAATTCACAATTCCCAATTCCCATTTTCCGTTTTCCGATTCCCTGTGCCCAGTTGCCAGTTTTCAGTACGATTCGGTTCCGTATGATTGACCGCGTTGTGCACCGCGCTGGCTGGTCTCGGGGATTGCCGGGTCTGACTTTTATGGTTGTCGGTGTATTTTTTATTGCCTGCCCAAAAATCATTTCTACTTTTTCTGTGCGTTGTGTTTTGTATTTGTTTCGTTGCTCTTTCTTTTTTTCTGGTGTGTGTTTTCTCGATTTGTTTGCATTCGTTGTTTCTTCTGGGATGCGTTGGCGTCTCGCACGCATTGGGAAAATATTTGTGGAAAGCATGCGAAATGCACGCCTGTTGCGGCTCTTTTATTTTTTAATGCAGCGTTGAAAGCTATTTGTATCTGTCGGTCAGATTAGGTTAAGTTTCCACGCCTCTGCTCCCACTGCCCCCACAGCGGCATCCATTGCAACCACTGCATGTCTTTCGTCAAAGTGTCGAGCCACTTTGTTTTTCCCCCACTCTCTGTCTTCCCACTTTCCCACTCTCTATCCCTATCTTTATCCCTATACCTTACCCATTCTGTTGGCTGGGCTATTAGCTATTGATGGCCGCTTGGATTTTCTGATTTTTCTCAGATTTTCAGGCAATTTAGCGTCTTTGTCGCGCATTCTGATTTATGTGGGGCAAGCCAAGGTAGCGGAAAGGGAAAATGCAGCGGGAAAAATGCCTTTACATTTGGCGCTCACATATTTAGTTTAAATAGTCACTAAAATATCAAATCTACAGCGAACACTATTCCCATTCCCAATCCCACTCGTATTGGCCATGCGCTGCAGGCCAAAAGGCAATTTCTGTATTTGAATTTCATGAATTTTTGAATGGACGTCATCCTAACCGAACCGCATGCTTCCGGTGTGTGTATGTGTGTGTATGTGTGTGTGTGTGTGTGTGTTTGTAGATCTGCGATCTGACTGTAGATCTGGCTGGCCGGCAAAAGTGGCACACCGATCGTTATTTTTAAATGAAAAACTAAAATGAACTGAGCTGAACTAAACGAGAAAAAAATATCAGTGCACATTTTGAGATCATATGTGTCGCTATTTTGCTATAAGAGATTTGAGTATGTACATGATATTCATGACAAATATCTGTGATAAATTAATGACAGTTGTGCTGTGTACAGGGAGTTCTGGGCTTATATATGTATATACAAGGGATTTGAAATTAATTTAAAGTGCAAGAACCTGTTGGTAAACTTATGAAATTTAATTAAATTTATTTTGTTACTTATAATGGAATATTTAAAAATATATTTTAAAATTAAGTACATGAAATATTTTTTTAAAATAATTATTTTTTTTATGCCAATAATAAGTTTTATTTGATTACAAAATATGAACCAAATTTGGCATTTATTTGATAAGTTATTTCTGCGATAAAGACAGTGAATAATTGATCAACTAATCAGCAGATATACAATCTGCCAACTAAATATTTAACGATTTAAATTTTACTTGTACTTCAGTGAAATTCCCTGCACAATTTCCCCCCTCATTTCCCCTAAGACAACTGCAATTTTGTCCACTCGTTTCACATATTACTCACAAGTTACAATTTATGATATGTGTACAAAATTCTGTTCAATTATTGCTGATAAACTGTTGACAGTTGTTGGCGTTGTGGGTGTGTTGGTTTTTAAATGTATCTAGCTAAATTATTTGAATAAGGTACAATATTTTCGTTGTCACAACATTAATGGAATTTTATTTTGCTCGATATATTTTTCTAAATAAAGCGGCAAATTTATGAATACAACTGATTACTCATGATAGCAAAGTTATGAGTAATTATAGAGATATGTGGGATCAGATATTTATAGAAAATCAAATTACAGTACTAAAGATACTTTCGATTTTTGTACCTAACGATTTTATTGAGCTATTTAGCAGATACAATCTTTGTTCTTAGGACTGTCGAAATGCAAACACTTTCGAAAAGAGTTGAAAATGGGCTGCTGACCGACCGACCGGGCGCTCGAGATATTCGCCAGATATAAGCGTGCCTATATACACAATATGTATTTATTTATTTTATTATTGCAATTTACAAACAGGGAGAGAGAGAAAGAGAGTGGGAGAGAGAGAAGGAGAGACACAGGAGAGTCTCGATCTCTCTCTCTCTTGTGATCTCTTTGCCCAAAATACACGCATTTCAGCTCTCGAAATATTCAGTAAATTTTTCAGTTCACTTCAGTCGCTGCTGATGTTGTTGGCGTGTGCTCGTTGGGAAAAATCTCAGCATTTTCCACAACGGGCAGTTTTTCTTTGACAACGCGCCGAGTCGCACACGCAGCGTTACGTGAGTTTCAGAGTTCCGCGAGTTCCTGTGCTTGCGAGTGCCAGGAAAAAATAATATAAATAAAAAAAAAGAAGAAAAAATAAAACGCGTTGCGTTCGCATGCGACAAAATAAAAAATATGTGTGCGTCGGATACATTTGCTAAATTGAACTATATATAAATAGCAACACAAGAGCTAAAGTTTTTCTTGAAATCGGGAAAACACAAAAGGAAAATACACACGACACAGCAGCGACAGCGACAAATGCAAGAAGCATAAAAGAAAATCGGAGCGCATAAATAAAAGAGGACGTGTGACGTGTTCTCAGTAGCATTTAAATCTGCTCAACTTCTTCAACTGCTCCTGCCGGTGGATTATGTAAAGCTCGCGGTCGAGGGCCGTCGATCAGCGCGAACAAAAAACGCACAGTGAGAAATCAAAGTGCACTGCAAATGTATCTATTGATCGCACTCTCTCCCTTTTCGCGTAGCTCTGTCTCTTGCTAGTCTTGTCGCCAGTAAATGTATCTAATTTATTTTGCATCTATTGCAATTGAGCGGCCACCGTGGCAGTAGCACCAGCAGCATCAGCAGATGCATCCGAAAGATACGCGCGTTTGTTTTGTCTAATTGCCAACTGCAGTAACTTATTTGTTGTGCGAGTGTGCAAATGTGTGTGTGAGTGTGTGGCATTCAAACGTATTGAATTACAAGCTTAAATTCCAAATTGATGCCCAATCAAGTGTTCAAGTGTTATATACTGAAATGTATCTATTATAAATCGATGTAGATAAAAGTGAAAAACAAACAAAATAAAGTACAAATTACAGTGAGCAAATAAAACGCAATTGCTTATTGAAGAAGGCTCGTTGCCAAAATAACGTAATCAGCATGTCATCCTATCGAAGTTATGTAAGTAAACTTTATGCTGCGCCAAGTATCTGCAACTCTGCAAATGTATCTGTAGCCGTGAGCGTCGCTCTATCGCTGTGTGTGATTTCAGCTATTTCAACTACATTTGTTTGCTATTTTGTATTTAATTGTTGCTGCGGCGAGTGTATTTGTATCTGTTGTATTTGTATCTATATATTGTAGTCGATTTTCAAAGCACAAACATTTGTTTTGTAGCCATTAATTTGGCTTTTCCTTTCTAGCCTTTTTTTTGTGTTTTTCGCCAACTTTTGTTGTGTTCTGCTCGTAGTCGTGTTCATGGCCCAATTCCATAATATAAACAAGATTTTCTAAAACTTTTTTTGGTAATTGATATTCCATTCTGTATTCACACTGATTGCTCCAATTTGCATACATTGTGTGCTAATTTCTCTACAGAAAACAGACGGTCGATTGTTGTTTTTTATAAAGTAATTAAATATTTGCAGTAAATCAAATTTAAAACACCAAATTGTGTATTTTTCAAATGAAATTTAGTTTTCGCTGGCTTTCAAGGAAAAGTATTTGTTCTAGTTAAATATTAAAATAAACTTAACAACGTAATTTACTCAGTTTGGAGATTTTTTTATTAAAGATTAACGAATTTGTATAAATATAAATCATTTTTGTAGTTAGTTCTCTTGTTGGAATTTTAAATTGGCATAGGTCAGTAATTTTGGTATACAAATTTAATTTTATTAAAACAAATATATATTAAATAATTAAAATTAATTTCATAAGCATTTCAAAAAGCTTTTAAAAATAATTTGAAACCCCATTTCTTAACCCCCTTGAGCTCCAAAATAATTCAGCAAGTCGAACAAAAAATAAAAGTGTTCTTTAAAGGTTTCCATGTCTTTTTCAACAATTAAGCCAGAAAACCATTTAACACTTATTTGATCCTTTGCACATTTAATGCGACCCTTTGACACTTGGGCCATAAATCAATTAAAGATTGGTAAGAGCAGCGCAGGCGCTTAATAAACCGATAAACTGATCAATTTATGTGTCCAACAAGTTTCCACTTTCGGCAGCTCGAAGTGTTTTTCCCCCGAGCTATTTTTGGGCCAAGACAGCAGCTAAAAATGTACAAAATAGGAAAATGGGAAAAAAGAATACAAATTTTTATTATTGTCGCTGGAAGTTTGTGCTGTTGTTGTTGTCTTTATGGGCCGAAGGAAGTTGTAAACATTTACGAGTGCCACATAAAGTAAAAGTGTAAAAATTGTCTCCTTTTTGGAGGTGAAGCACGCACCACCTAATTAATTAGAAGAGTGTGAAATTGTCGAGCATGTTACTACCGATTAGGTGTTTAATATTTTTTGTTTTTAGGGGGAAACTTAGGGCAGGAGATGTTGGCAGGCTGTGCCACAGTTAACAGTTATTTGAAAGTCAGATTTCAGTACACAACATGCCCAGACGTCGTCGACCCCGTTGCAAGGTGAAACCTTTGATTGCACTGCGCCAGGAACCCGGGGACAGGGATAGGGACAGGGAGAGGGAGAGGAACATTGAGAGAGATCTGGAACGGGACAGCGATGTCAGTCAAGATGATCAAATCGAGAGTAAAAGCGATGAATTGGATGTACCCATAGCTGCACATGAATTTACATCCAATGTCCTCACATCGGTCAATGATTGGGAGTACAAACTGTTTCCAGAACTGCACAATCAGTTGCCATGTCTGCCCACATTTGCTGATGTCTTTGGTCAACACTCCGATGTTATCTATCAGGAGCACATGCCCGTGGATTACCCCGTCGAGTCCGAACATCGTGTATCAGATCATTATGGTATGTCTGGACTCGTTGGCAATCTGCGTACCACACGCAACAGTCTCAATACCGTTCAACTGGCCATTGGCGAGGATTTAACCACATTTGGCCTTGATCTGGCCAGCCAGGGTGATATCTATGTTCATTTCAATGGACCATTCACCCAACAACCAGCCGGACGCAGCTCGGCCAACTGTGCCTTGGAGCTGGGGATGCGGGGAATGCGAGATGCCATGGATAAGTATCCGACGAGACCACCAATTTGGGATCCCTTTGTGCCAGAGACCAGAGACTTGGGTTTACTTCACCCTGTGCCGAAATTCTCGCAGCAATCACGTGAAAAATCAGCCTAGTTTGATGTCAATTGGCAACTTTACAAATTGCTGTTTTTCTGTTTATCCGGTTATATTTGTCAGCCAGCTAATATTTCGCTACCAATTAAACACATACAAATACTTTAATGTCCTTTCTAAATACAACTACTTAAAATCATTCGATCGAATTTCGAGTCTCTTCTGACAATTGCTCATATTTGGTAGCAAAAAGAGTTCAAGATTTTATTGTCTTACAGCCGCTTTAAATTTAAGTCTTAAATATATATTTATATATTTTCAATTAAAGTGTGTTGTTTTTTACTCAGCAGATTACAGCGGGCTTAAATTAAAGTCTTAAATACATTTAAATAATTCTTTTTAAATTGCGTCCAAATTTCCAGCGAAAATTTATTTGATCTGCCATAAATTTTAAAAATTTACAATTTGTGTCTTAAGTCGCAAAAATTATTTATTATTTGCTTAGAATTGTTTTGAGCATTTCATATGATTTTCTTCCACATCATTGTTTACCAGCAGATAATAAATGTGCTACATAAAAAAGATACTCTTTCTAATCTACACACGCGATGTTACAAATTCGCAATGTGATTATCTCTAGGGAAATTAATCTACATTCCAAGAATTAAACTGAGACTAAACAGATTGAATTGTTTATATGTTGAACAGATAAAAAATACTACAAAAAGTAACTAAAAAACAGGCAATTGAAAAATAAAGAAAACTTTACATTCTTAAAAGTATTTTAAGTTTTCCTACAGCGTACAATTTTATTTAAAATACAGGGTATCTTTTGTAGACTTTACTTTGCTCGCTGTTATTTTGACACGCTGAAATAAAATTAAAAATAAATCAGAAAAAAATGAAAGCAACTAAAAGACTTTAAACTAAAAACGATTTTAAAAATAAATCACTTGTCGGCGAACGAAGCGGCACGCGAATGTAATTTGATTTGCGTTGGCCAAGTCTGAGAACATTTGCCGCACTGCCTGTTTTATAGACTTTGCCAGCTGACAGATAGACCCTGTTAGACCCTGCTATACCCGTTGTTGTTGCAGTGGTTCTAGTTCTTGTTGTTCCAGAGAACATTTGCCGCACGGCCCGTTTTATAGACTTTGCCAGCTGACAGATAGACCCTGTTAGACCCTGCTATACCCGTTCTTGTTCTAGTTGTTGCTGTTGATCTGATCGCAGTCCTTAACGGCATCGGCTAATTGAGTCCACATAATAACGCTGTCAAACTAGCAACAGTCTGGAGTGGCATTCTACAGAATACACATGGCAATCTTCATCTGCATCTTGTATCTTTTGCTATCTCTCACTTTCCTTCCGCACAGCTATCTACACTGACAAAAAGCACCAACTATTAAGTAAACGTATTAAGCACAAGCTACTTTAAAATTACACTTAATAAACTTAAGTTTATTAATAATAAAAGTCTCTTAATTGTTTGGCGAACTGTCTTAGTTTTCTACTAAAATTTTGAATGTCATACAAATTTTTCTCAGTGTAGCTATTTGCCTGCCCATTTGCTTCTTTTTGCACACTGTTGTTCTATTTGTGTTTGGCATTCCATTTCACTGAGCAGAAAACAACAATTAACTGGGCTACTCCCTGCCCCCAATCCCACTCCCATGCCCAACCAAATGCCCCTTCACTTCCCTCCCATCATCTCAATGGGCGGGCGGTACTTAGGCGCTGGAAAAATATGCATTTTTTTATGGTACATGTCATTCGCATGTTGCCGTTGTGGCACTGGCAGTTGGTGTGGAGCTGCTGGTGTGGGACGTAGTGGCGCCAGTGGCGTTGAGCTCCACTTGGGACAGTTCAGTAATCATCGACATGGAATTTCATGCACGACTCTTATTTAAGAATTTCAAATTATACAACATTAAACTGGAAATCTTCGTTTATTTCTTTCACTCCTTCGACGCATTCATTAATTTTATGAGCGATTTTAGTATCTTTACCTGTGATTTTAATTGGGTTAAGACTTTTTTCCGTCATCCCCAAATAGTTTCTCAAACTATTTCCCAGATATGCTTGGATTCTCAAGTACCTCGTTAGGTTTTCAGTGTTTGTCATTTGTGCATTTTCATGTTTTTGCCAAGAACTATAAAAAGCCGACATGGATTTCGCAATATTAATGTCGCGTCTGTCGGATCAAATGATATGTGGTCTGTGTGCCCTTCCTACCTAAATCTTCCCCCTAGGGGACTTTCTAGATAGAGGGGAGGCAGGGACACTGTCTTCTAATGCACTGCACGCCCAAGATATGAAGGCAGATGTTGAAATAATCGAAATGAATCTGTTTACACGTCTAAATTAATTGAAAAACGCGTGAAGCAGCGCCATTTAATTGAATTTGAAATTGAAATACAAAAACCAAGAGAAATTCGATGTCGAAGGAAAGTTCAAAGCGACCCTCTTTCCACTCGTGTGGGGCGTTTCTTCGGGTGTTGATGTGTCTGCTGCGTTCGCCCTCTTCAAGTTGTTGCTGCTGATCAAATAATCGTGCGAATTGTCGAACGCTTTTCTCAATGAAATAACCAAATTTCTTTAAACAAATGGGGGCAAGTGCATTCAATAAAAAAGATATGGTTAAGTGCGCCAATTAATCAATTCGATGCACAGACTTTCAAATAAGTTTGATGAGCTTGAGCTCAAAAATATTTACTCTACATTACCCTGTAAAATATCAAAATTTTTCTACACGCTAAACAGATTTATATACCATGTGAGGGTGTTTTAAGTTTGTGCGTACTGCATGAACGCCCAGATATCTGAGATCGTAAAAGCTACAAACACTAAATTTGGTAGATAGACTACTTTAATGTGCAGGTAGATCATGCTTAATTTTAATGCTTGCCACGCCCTCTACCGCCCCCGCCAATTGTAAAAAAACATATTAAAACGCGATAACTAGAAAAATAATAAAGTTAGTAATAGCAAATTGACGTATTATGTGTGAAGTACTATCATAATTATCCCTACCAAGTTTGCTCCGAATCGAACAACTATAGCCTATGGCTCCCATAGGGCAAATTGGCCTAAAATAGGTCAGTTGTATGAAAAAATTGTGTGCGCAAGTGCAAGCGAGACAGAGCGTGCTTCGTCTGCTTGCTTTGTTTGCTCCTTCATCTGCTTTGATTCATCTATCGATAGCAGCTCCTTAGTTCATTTGAGCGATTCATTATCGATACATATATAATAAGCTTAAACTACGATACTAAAAAATCGACTTTGATCAGCTGTTTAGCTGTATCGTTTGAGTTGCGTCTACTATAAGTAATTAGATTTCTGATACAACTTATTTAACACACAAAGTAATGATTTCTATAATCTCAAGTCGGCATCGGACTGCTCACAGGGTATCTTATGGTCTGAAGAGCCCGACTGTACTATAATTCTTGTTATCTGTGGAAATAAGGGTACCTTTACGAGAAGGAATGTAATATTCGGACAGCACTTCTGAAGCTGACTTTCTACTTATTTATTAAACTGAACCCAATATTTTCCTTTCTATCTTTACAGACGCCCTGGAAATCAAACCTGAGCGGCTCCTACAAGCCCAGCAGCTCTACAGTGAGTCAAAATGATATATCCCTAAGCAGATCATATTTTAACCCCTTTTTACCCACAGTACACCTTAGGCAGCGACCTAGGCAGTGGTGCCACATCGCGTTACACATCACTGGCCACGGCCACCGCCTACAGACCCTCCTTTTCGGGTGGAACCTATCGCATTAAACGTGATCATCCAGCGCCAGCGCCTGTGACCAGTTATGTAAGTCGCTATGGCAGCGCAGCCAAGACAGAGACCAAGGAAACAAATGGAAGTAGTGACAGAAGTAGTCCCATTAAGCGGTACACGGGCACCACAAGCAAGTTGGGAAAGTATGGACGTTCGAGGGATCCCAGTCCAGTGGCCTTGGAGCACACAAATCGCGGCAAATCAAAGTCACGAGATCCCAGTCCAGTGTTGGATAGCGCCAGAAGCAAACTGGCAGGAGCTAGCTATCGCAGTCCAAGAAGCACCTATGGAAACCGTTATGGAACGGCAGCAAGGCCCAGTGCGAGTACGACACTAGACAAGTCTATCTCCTATCTGACTACCAGTGATTTTCATGCGCGAACAGCGAGTCGAGCCAAAGCGAGTAGGGAGAAAGAACTAGAGGAGCAGCTGGTACCGGAACCGACAGTGGAACCCACGAGGGATGAAACAAATAACGAGGAACCGGCAGTGGAGGAAGCAGAAACTGCGGCTGAGCCAGAGGAGGAAACATTTATCTCTGTGCTGGTGGTGACCAGAGCCACGTCTCCCACACCTCCAGGCAGCACGACGGTGCAGAGAACACGACGCATCGATATAGCCAAGACCATAGAGAAGACTATACAGAGATCGACAAAACCACGCGTGATGGTCGAGAAGGAGATTCAGTCGGACCGACTGGATGACTCCACCAGATATCTTCGCTACAGTGCCGGCAGCAGCAGCATCAGTTCCAACTACAGTTCACACAGGGATCGCATAAGTAGTCTGCGCTACAATGCGAGTCCGCAGGCCAACAGCCCCTCCCCCAAGTCGAGCACACCCAGCGCAGAGTCTAAGGATTTGCCCATATCTCCCAGCAGATGCAGCAACGGCACAGCACCTCCAAGCACTGCCAGCTCCAAGTCAAGCAAGTCCAAGCTATCGCCTCCGAAGGCTGTGCGTTTGAATTCACGACAGTCCTCGGTGGAAAATTTGGTAAACAAACCGCCTGCAGCGCCTGTTAAGGCAGAATCACCCACCAAGACCTGTAGCTCCAACTCGGGTAGTTCACTGGCTAAGTGGCCCTGGCCCAACAAGGACTTCCGAAAGAGTTCGCTAAACGTGGGTCCGACAGATCGTCCGCGGAAATCTCGCACACCCACGAGTGGTGGTGAGTCGGAGGAGCAAGGAGCAGGACAGGTGGAACGTTCGCCCAGTGCGGGCAGTGAGATCAGCGTGGCCTCCGCCGGTTCAACACGAAAGGGAGCGAAGTTAACAAATGGAAAGACTTCAGTACAGCGACAGCTGAAGGCACACAAATCCTGTGCGCCTAGTAATGGTACCGCCAGTTCCTCTGCCTCCTCCTCCGCCGCTACCTCCTCTTCCGCTTCCGCCTCTGCGTCCACTTCCTCGTCGGACAGCGAACAGCGCGGCAAGACAGGCAAAAAGCAGAGCAAGAAAAAGTCGTTGGCAAACGGCGGACAGCCGAGAGAGAAGACAACAAAGAACGTCACGAAGCCGACAGGTGACTGCGATTCGGATGAACGGCGACACTTGACAGTGGAGCACCAAAATAGCCACAAGAACGCCATTGACTCAACGAACGACGTGGCAGTGGGAGAGTCGAAGTCGTTAGCGCAGTCCCCGTCGACGTCGCCGTCGCCATCACCGCCGCAGTCGCAGTCACAGTCGGCGTCACGTCTGCAGAAACTGTCGGCGATATCGAATTTTTTGGCCACTCGTCAGCAAGACGCAAATAGTGAACCGATCTACATTGAAAGCTCTGAGAGCGCTGGTGAGGCTGATGGGCAACCCTCGATGATCAGTCTAACGCTAGACACGCGAACGAACGAACCACGAACGACGACGACGCCGAGTACGCCAAGTACCGCAAGTGGCGATTTAAAAAGCTCCATACAGAAATCAACAACGTCTTCCCTGAGTTCCACCACACATTGTCCTGAGGAGACAACCACACAACTGGATAAGACCACGCTACCCACGGAGAGTCTAAGCAGCGAAGCGAATCCAGAGGACTTGGAGGAAGAGCCCAGTTGGTGGCAGGACACCAGTTTGCAGATCAACACGGCTTCCGCACTGGACTACAACAATCGAGGCGAAATGCCTTTCAGACTGCGTCACATTGATTCTGGGGATGAGCAGGCCTGGTGGTTGCGCCAGGACGAAACTGTCGATGAGGACGATACGCTGGCTGAGGAAACACTAAATCCGCTGGATGACGAAACAGAACCGCAGCGCAGTCGTACAGGCTGGTGGAGCAGCAGCAACAACGACAACGAAAACGACAAGGAAAATCAAGTGGAAAACCACAACGAGAGCGTATCACAAAGAAGCCATACAAATGGCAAAGGATTCGGATCAGATATGGAGCAGGAGCAGAGTCTGGAAGCCAAGCGTATGCCTAGAAGTCACATCTCACCTGAGCACGATTCCTGGTGGCTGGATGATGATCAGCAGCAGCAATCGCAGGAGAGCAAACAGAACGGTTACCACGAGGAGCCTCACGTGGAGGTAACGCTCAAGCTACCCAGCAGCGAACGCAGCTCCAAAAAATCCTCCAACTCGGCGGATGCCTCCCAGCACTGGTGGCTGTCGGGTCCCGCCAAGAAACTGTTTAATGTGCAGCGCGTGGAGTCCGGTGAGCGTGCCTGGTGGCAGGAAAAGGAAACAGAGACACCAGCATCAGCGCCAGTGAAGCCACCAACGCCGCCACCTCGCATCCTCAAGCACTGGGAGTCGGGGGAGCGTGCCTGGTGGCTGCAGGATGAGGATCCGCAGCCGGAGGATAATGTGGCAACAGTAACAGCTCCTGCTAACGACGAGGTCGATTTGCACAACGGACGCATGCTGGATGCACCGTCAGAGCTGAGCAGCTCCTTCAATTTTGCCTATTCGGTGCGTCCGCCACCGTTGGGACAGTGTGCCAGTCCCCTGCCACCGGAATCGGAGGTCGTTTCCGCTTCCGATCAGCGCAAGCATTGTGCATCGCCCTACGATAACATTCCAATGTCAAAAGTTCAAATGCCAGCGTCGCAGTCGCAGTCACACTCGCCGTTGCAGTCGCAGTCAGCGCCACGCTATTCTTATGCCTCTCAGGCAGGTCGTGTGGGCGATAAGCTTTTTATTTCGCGTCATCAGAACATCGATGAGCTTTTGGGCGGCGCATGCCGTCCTCTCAGCCCGCTCTTCTACAACGGTGCCATGGACTGTGAAGCGACTGCGCCGTCGACAGCGACGCTGCCACCCGCTAACAAGAACATATTTCTGCTTGAAGAGATTACGCCGGATCAGGTGCGCATTCACGATAGCACCGCTCAACTGCCGGTCATACAGCGCATGCAGCGGTGAGTACACGAAAGAAACAAAATAAAAGCTCACAGAGAGCGAGAGCGCAAGAGCGCTTTCGTTTGTTGTGTGGTGAGTTTGCGTCAACATGTGGTTGTAATCACTCTCTTTTTCTCTTGCTCCCGCTCTTTTGATCTTGCAGCGACGTGGAATGGCTAGAGAATGGCAACAGCAATAATTTTTATGAGCAGCAACAACAGCAGCCGCAACAGCGCAGGGTAAGTGCCGCTCTCTTTTTCTGTCTCTCTGTGTTTCCCTCTCTCGCTGGTACTCTAGCACACCCTCCACACATTGCAACAATTTTGGCAACCTGCCCGGCTTGTTACGTTATCGACTGATCGTCGCCAAAGACGCCCACGCATGTGTTTATTTATTTACAAATATGTATGTGTATACCCTAACTAGTGCAGGGAGCAGGGTATGCTGACTTTCTTTGTTGCCTTGCAACACATTGAGTAAATCGATTACTTTTGTATCTAGTGTCAAAGAAAATTCCCAAATTTAATAAATACAATAATTTCAAGTGCTGCAAGCTATACAAACAGTTTATGGACAACTCCTTAATCACTGTCCAGGTAAGCTTATATGCAGCTGCAGCCTAAAGCCTGAATGTATAAGATATTGTATACTGATATGCCTGGTATTTGTGAGCCGAGAGTAGAACACACCTTTTTTTTACCTCTTTATCAGAAGAAGCCATCATCTTTCTTGGGAGTCGCTCTTGAATGACAGCTCTCAAGTGTGGCCATGTGACTCACTCAACTCATACACACATACTTTACATACAAAGCACAGTGCGGAAGAGTTAAAAATATTGTCTTAATTACATGCAGTCAGGCAGAGCAGTCAAAGTCGGAGTCGAATTTGGCTACAGAACTGCAGTTAATTTTGTTCTTTTCTTCGCTTCTTTCTTCGCTCCAGTTTTCACAGCAACAGCTGGGATAAGAGTGTGGGAGGGAGGGGTAAAGAGAGTATATGGGTCATAAAGTAATTATCACACACGTTAAGCTAAATCAAGTGAGCGACGCGCAGAGCTTTAACTGTAAAGCCGACAAAGCTAAGCGACTGCGTCAACAGCGCTGTCCACAGTGGCAGCAAGAAGTTCGTTAAGTTCGTCAAGTTAATTCTGCCTTCCGTGCGCGGGGAACTTGAAAACAAAAGCAAAAGCAAAATACATGACTGTTAATGATTGCAAATATTTGTATGAATATTGTTGTGCCTTTCTTAAGCAATTGTTGATTTTGTGCAGCCAATGCGACCATTAAAATCAGTTGTCGTCGAACATAAAAAGAAAATTGAAAGTACATTCAACTCACAGAATCAGTATTTTTGAATCCGATTCTGAATCTGAATCCGAGTCGGACTGTTGCTTTTCTTGATTAGTCACACAAATCATAGAGCCCCAAAATAGATGCTTGGCATTGATGCGTGAAAACAAAAACCCAAATTACATTATAAAACACATTTTGTTTCAATTTTGGCACTGAGGCCACAGTTGCCAATATAAAACATGAACAATTCGTACACTTTTCGTGTGTAAATACGCAATTGTCTCTTATAGTGACATCAACGTCAACATCAACCAAAATGCTACTAAAAGTTGTCGCTCTGTCCCCAAATGAGTCATTTCTTCCATTAACTCTGAACTTCTTGCGATGCTGATACTCAAGGCAATACATTTATAGTACCCCAAAGTGCGTAAACGAGTACTACTCCATTATCAGTCATCAAAAAAACCAAAACACTGTTTATTTTGTTTGTTTTTTTTAACTTTAAATATGACACTTGTTTCACATGTGAATAAACAACTGAGAACATGTTTCAGTTTAAATATATTTACAATAATCTGTCATATTCTTATATGGTACATTAGTGGGTGATTTCTTTACAATTATATTTATTTTTAAGTTTCAGTTGAATCATTTAGAGCGAATTAATTGCATTGCTTGTTAAATTAAAAATGTATATTTCGCATGAAAATTATGAGTATCAATTTAAGAAATAAAATTTTAATTGGTTTTTTAAAAATGTTACCGCTAAATAAAAGTGCAAATTTAAATTAAATTTGAATTTTAGAATTCTTATTTAATTTGCTTAAAATATATTTATTTATAATAATTATAATGTTATAATAACTTACCAAGCGACCCTCGTCCTTTAGCTTTCGTCCAGATTACGTAACGATTAAATTACGTTTCGCAAACCCGCTCCTTTTCTCTTCTACGTAGCGCACTCACACTAATGCACCGCCCCTTTCCGAATCGCAGCCCATAATCAAAGCCATAAGCACGCACACACCCACAAATGTAATGTACACCCAATTGGCATACTGACACTCACACAGAAATACGTGGTACATAAACATAACTTAAATAGCCAAAGTCAGCCAAATGTCCAGCTAATGATAGGCTAACGCTCAATCAACGATAAAACTAAATTGTGGCACACGCGCCTCTCAGGCTAAGGCAGCCGTGGTTTGCAGCTGCAGCGGTGGCAGCAGAGACAGAGGCAGCGACTGAGCTATTTATAGGTTTGGTATGAGTGCGAATGTGAGTGCTGGGTACCGCGTACTGGGTACTCCTATCAGTCGCAGTGTACGTTCAATTATAAATAAAGAAAAAAGAGTAATAGCAACAACAACATGTTGCAGAAGGTGCAGCGAACGCAAACTCACCTGACGACAATGTACTCGGATGCACACAGAAACACACACGTACACAGGCGCAGAGGCTTACGCAGTCTCATACTCACCACGGGCTCGCTGTTGAGCGTTCCAACCTGCCTCAAGTAGTCTTACGTCACGTAAGTGTTCGCATTAGCAACAACGGCAGCGTCATCTACCTTTTGGTTAGCCACCTTACGTTATTTTTGGTTTGCCGCTCTCTCAGCTTGCGCTTCTCCGCTCGCACTTGTGTGCGTGTTTGGTTGTTGTTGCGTTTGACGCTTTTGGTGCTTCGCGGGCTCCACAAGCTGCACGACAAATTTTGTGGCTTTCAGTTGCTGTCCGAACGCGCTCAAGTTTGGACGTACGTTTCGTTGAGTTGCGAACGTTGTTGAATCGTAACGGAAAACTCAGCTGCCGCTCAGCTGCGCGCGTCGCGCTCTCGCCTGTGCTTTGTGTTTTCTGTGTGTTTCCTTGTTGTTGGCAACGTTTATATTATTTAAACTGAGTTAGTTGCTACAAAAATTGGTAATTACCCGTGTGAATGCTGAAAGATAAAATAAAAGGCAAAGCCAAAAACGTCAAATAGTGCATAATAAAATAAAAAAATATTAAAACAAAGCCAAAAATATAAAATGAAATAATTAATTATATATATGACGATGTGTGCAAACAATTAGCAACATTTTCGTTAAGCACTGTTAACTGCACAACATTAGCAGACAAAATGTTAAATTGCAATTTATTTCATTATGGATTTTTGCGTGTCACTGTGTCAGTGTCAATAGACACAACGACAGCGAATAATTTAACGAGTTTAAAGACTTTATATTATTCAATTGCTTATCTGTGTGGGCGACACTTGAAACTCCCTCTCTTCGGCTCAAGCTCAGTGTCAAAAGTTCTTCAGCAAAAAACAAGACATGACAATAAAACAACGAATGCAGAGAAAAAGAAGCAATAGGAAAACAAACAGCTGTCATCGATTTTTGCTGTTTTCTCTGCACTTGCTCTTTTTCCACTGTTTCGCCTTGTTATCATATGTACTCCTGGGCTCCCTCGGCGGCTCTCTCACTCGTGTGTCCCTCTCTTTCGCTCTTTCTATTGACGATCTGCTTACGCCTGTCGCCTTGTCGCCCTGTCGCCCTAAGCTCGCTCTGCTCCGTTTTGAGTTCGTTCTTCGCTACCAGCTGCCTTGGTGTAGGACAAAGGGAGGTGGCGAAGGCAGAGAAGGTAGAAGAAGAAGAGGACTCATGCTAGCAAATAGTGACACTAAAAATTGAAATAAACAGGCAAACGAATATCCGAAAACCGGAATTGTGCAAATAAATCTCGATATACTACAAAAAGAAACGACTGTGGACTGTAAGTTGGTGCCTTCGTCTTCTTTTCCTGCTCCTCCTTCGTTTCACTGTACACCTTCCAACGCTTTGTGCTGGGAACCGAGGCAGATGCAACAAGCGCCAAAGTCGAACAAGGAAGCAAATCTTTCACTGATTTGGCGCATTACGACCACTGAAATATTATTATTTATTTTCACCCATTAACAAAATTGCCATTTGCCTAGGGGAACACCCTGGCCGGAATTGTCCCCCACCCGCTCTTTGCCATTATTCTATCTCTATCTGTATCTGTCTCGTTGTAAAAGTGTTGGCAAATTGCTTTACCACGCGAAAGTTTTGCATCTGCAAGATGCATCTGCAAATGCAATTGTGTGTGTGTTAGTGCATCTGCATCTGTGCGGCAGCTGTCGCCTCGTAACCTACAAAATATTGCCTGCAAATTGGCAAAGTACTGATGTTACTGCAAACAGTGCTCCAAATTCCAGAGTCTTTCAAATAGATATAATTGCATTATTATAAAGCACACGACCAACTTGAACCTCAGAAAGCCTTCCACTAACACCAGATCTTCTGCCACATACATAAATATATATATAAATATAGAATATTTGGAGCAGCTGCAGACGAATCCAGCATTTACTTACTTTAATATGCAAATAATGTTGTGGAATTTATAATGGCAAAAATACAGAAAAACAGAACAGAACCGTAGCTATCTTTGCTAAAAAAAAGAAGAGAATTAGCGACGAGCAGAAGGGGGTAAGGGGATAAGGGAATAAACCCCATTTCAACGCGGTTACTGCGCTAAGTATGTACATACTACGTAGTACCTGCCACTAAACAGCGCTTCTATTTAGTTATAAACAAACACAAACATACCTCAAGAGCAAGAAAATGTGGAGAAAGAGAGTAGGAGAGTCGCATGGCAAAATACTGTTACAGTCGCTGCAAGCAGTTAGCGTTCATTAGAAGCTTAGAGCTAGAGTTTATTATATTACAATTTATTTAAAGAAAGAAATTTAAGTTTTATATTTATTAAACTTCAGTTCATATTTTCACTATCTACTTAGATAATATACCTGAGTAAATTCTTTTAAAAAGTCTCTATTCAGAACTTTAACTGAGGCGTGTGCACATACGTTTTTTACAGACTGCACTTTTCACGTAGTTACCATTTTAATTATCTGTCAGCGTAATCTTTGCCCAGACGGACGTTGGGACAGAGACGACGACTGCGACTGCGACGTCGACGCTTACGGCGCAGCTGAAGTGCCAACAGTCAGACACTCTACCTTCAAAAGGCAGTGGCAGCAACGGAAATTCTTTTTATTTTATTTTTTGCTTTGTTGACTTCTGCAGCACTAATCCAATTTTATAATTGTGTGTGTGTGTTTGTTGGGGAAAAGTGGACGGCGGTGAAGTGCGGTGTTAGTGAGAGAGGGAAGAAAGGCTAAGAGCAGTGTACAGCACTTGGCTTAGTTTGGGCTTAAGTTCATGTCTCTGCAGAAGAAGTTAAAAGGCCAGTGCTTGACTAGGCTACGCCCTGTAGGTATAATGCTTTAGGGCGTTTAAGACTTAACTTCTTCTTATCAATTTAAATGTTCTAAACCAATTGATAAAATTCAAATTTAAAAGCAATTCCAAGCTTCAAATTCTCTGTAGGATTTTGCTGTTTGTCTATGTGTCTATCTTGGCGTCTACCCTGTACTCCAAATCTCTTTGTGCAGGGTATTAGAGTGTGCCTTATTATTTTCTACTCACTTTATCTTCTCCACATATTTTCGCTTAGTTTTACACGTTATCTTTTCTGGTCGCTAAACGAGCTACCAGCTACCGACTTCAATTGTAGTAAACAGCTTCAGTTGTTATAGTTGACTTTTATTGTTGTTGTTTTTTGTTTAGAGCCAGGCAAAGTCAAGGTGATGCGATAGTAGTCCGATGTCTAGTTCGTCTGTCTGACAGTTAATTATAATTCTCATTTGATTGTCAAATTAAGTTGGATGACGAACATTGGAGTTTGTGTTTAAGCGGCTTACGCTGACAACGATCACTCAATTGCGTGGGAAATCTTTTTTTCTTGTAGATTATATAAGGTTCCACTCCCAGCTAATCTTGGCGAAACCTCACGTCTCTTTTTGGCCAAATACATACACAAATTTTTGGCTCATTAACTAACAATGAACGCACTTACAAAAGCGCATTAGTGAGTAATTTCCTTACCTTTTCTACCACTTTTTTGCCATTATATATATCATACGATATATGTATAGATATATATATATATATATAAATGTTGTATGCATATCTTTTGCGATAACAATGAAAGTGTTGGTGTTGCCGCCACGCCCCAAAAACATACACTCATAAAAACAATTTGCTGCCTTTCTTTCGCTGCTCCAAAGGGGGGTCCACTCTATTGGGGTCAGTTGCTTGCTGCACGGCACCTAGTATATATAGTATCTATATCTACCATGTCTGGTATTCGCTGAAAAAATAAATAACCTATTAGCACGAAGGTTGCTTTTGTTGTTGTTTTCTTGCGCCCCAAACAACACTGGCAGTTTATTGATTTTCCTCATCAGCACACGATTTTTCTTTTTTTTTTTTGCCGTTTACCGCAGACTGCAATTTTTCTAAGTCTAATTTTTTTTGACTTTAATAAGCAGGTCTAACATTGAATATATTTACACTTGTCTTACACTTTTCTTATAAGTGTTTTGCTACTTTCATTTGGGTCAAGACTTTTTCTGAGGGTTGATCGATCGATCGATATATGTAGACAGTTTGCTTAGTGCATACTAAATCACTTATAAATTTATCTATAAAAGCAATAAATCAGCTGACACTTTCTAAACTTGGCTATCTTTATATTTTATATAAAATTTAACAATTTTACTTGTGCTGGCTTCTATTCTTTAAAGTTCTTTTTCTAAAGCTTTTCTTACCATCTAAGCACCCTACTAATGAAGTGATAACTTGACATTACTACAACTCTGTCCCGTTCTTGGGTTAATCAGTAAATTTTTCTACAAATTTTCTGTGATTTTTATTGGTAGTAGATTTTTATCGCTCTCTGATACCAGAAGGGCCCATAAAATGCAAAGCACTTTGATTGTTCGCCCATTAAAATGTTTATGGCAAAAACAAAAAAAAGTAGTGACCATAAAAGCAATTAAGTTAAATAAAGTTCGATGTGGTTGAGCATACGAAACTTGATTTAGACACATCGACAACTTTAGCATTCGTTAGGATTGAATTTATGCATCTTCCCTGACCTCAAAAACTGATAACTGAATACTGGAAAAAGTATCTCAGACTCCCTCAATCAAGGCAATCATTTCAAGTCGATTTGCGGTTTTTCAACAATAAAAATTGTTACAACATCGAGTCCAATACTCGATATTGAGTATATTATGACGGTATTGATGGCAGGAGATAATGCAGATTGCGCTTATTGATTTGATTTGCGAAATTTTGTGACCTTGAAGAAGTAGTTTATTATAAAAATGGATATATAGAAGCAATGTAGATACATGTATGCATCTCAGTGTAGTTTCTTCAGTTTCCTTACTTACTGTTTTTCAGCTGAAAGTTCAAAGATTTGTTTGGATTTCCCTGTTTTTCAGATAGCAACATTTAGCTTTTGTCTGACTGTCTGAAATATTATTTGTGATGATAAAATTGCAGTTGAAATCAATCAACCTCAACTTGACCTTGCCGACTCGACTGTCAGTTTACAATTTGAACGGTTATAATCAAGGGGCAGCTGTCAGGCTGCCACACGAATTTTGTTTACGACCTGACCTCTACTCTTCCCCCCGTCCCTGCCAAACAAATTGCAACACATTTTGCAGTTGCCACTCGACAACTCCACCACCTTCTCCTCCTGCTCTAACACGCTTCGAAAACAGTTGAAATACCCAAAAGCGTCGGCGATTTATCAAAATACTTTGCAACATTTAAAGCGGTTGCATGAAATCTGCATAATATTAACGCGTTGGCATCGCATTTAGGCGCCTGACCATTGACCATTGGCTATTGGTCATTCCATGGACCATCCATCGTCTTTTGGGGTCTTACTGGCTATCATAAAATTCAATAAATATATTGTCTGCGTATGCATTATGAGTGTCTTCGTCAGTTTGGGGTTGATTTATGTTTGTATGAAAACGCAATGCAATGGAAATCAAAATGAAAATGGAAGTGGAAAGACCAGCAATCAACAAGCCACTGACAGACAGACAGACAGTTAGAGACAGGGAAGACAAGAAAACAAAAAATCAACAGCAGAAACATGTGCAATTTATCATGAGCAAAGTGAAAACACGCTCAAAAGAGATTAGACATTGTTTATTAGACTATAACTATTAAATGATGCTGGTTTTGGGCCTGGTCCACGCTCATTAGGCCAGCAAATTATAAAGAAACGCTCGTTTTGAACTTTTTCATATTGTTATTCAAATTGGGGTTTTGCGGCTAAGCGGAAAAATGCGGAAAGTGATAGTGAAAAAGTGCTTAAGCATGACTTGACCAAATATTTGAGCTACGTTTATTGTTATAATATTAAAAGTCTTTTTGTTTGCTTCGCTTTTTTTGCTTTTCACAAATTTCTTAGCAGAACATTTGTGCAAACAAACGTTGGCAAACGGTGCGTATGATTAACGCGCGTTGATTTCGTCAGCGTGTCTACAAATACATTGGCTATTTGCCGCTGGGCACTAAAAATAACAATAATTTGAACGAGTTCCCAATTTTGAAACAAAAACTGTCACACACACACACAGTCATCTAGGGAAAATTAAAAGTGGGTCATTTACCCGGTAGTTTCCGATCATTTTCTTTGACTGCCAAAAAGAGTTTTGGTTTTTTGCCTTTATTATAACGATGATTATCTCTGTCTCGCTGTTGTCATTTAAGTTGCACAATAGGCAAATCGTGGCCAAGATTTTTGGCCCATTGCAATCAAAATATTAGTCACGCATCCACAAACACACACAACAAGTTAGTGGAGCAAATAAATATTTACGTATATAATTGAATATATATATCCAAAGCTATAGATATAAACTTTTGTGTGTGTGTGTGATGATATTTTGTAAGAATTCATGTCAACTGCATTAAAAATAACCACAAGCAGATGAGATGCGATGCGATGAGATGTGAGGAGACCTATGAACCGGGCAGAGTTACGAGCTGCACCAAAGCGAAAACAAATGTAGAAACATGAATAATGTTGAGGCAAACAGCAAAGATCTATCAGAACGACAATAATTTACCAGAATATGACCCAAAATATAGATTAACATGCATGTAAATAAAGTGTATGCTAATTTTATCTCACAGATATATTTGTTTCTTTTAAATCTCTTATCAAAAGTGCATACCTCAATTAATACCTGTCCAAAAGTAGTGACCTACAGTAGTACTAATTGGAACTTTCAATGTTTATCACAGTTAATCTTAGTTTATTCCCTGGAATCGTATACATTATCAGTTTTATCTTTTGGGAGCAGTTTATGGTCTTCTAACCTAATTTCTTAGGCTGTCCATTGACACTTTCATCTTCTCCAACATTTGTATGAAATCTCATAAATTATTCAATTTAAAGGTTTCCCAGTTTCAGTTCCAGTGTCAGTTCCACCACACTCATTCCCATAAACCTTTTGTGATGCTGCCTTAAGTGCTACCGTTTTATGCATAAGAATGCACAACTCAAGTATCTACGGCAGCATTAGCATATTTACACTAGATGAAGCCAAGTAGCGTACACTACTCTGCTTCTCACCTCTCTTCTCTATCTGTCTCTCTTTGGAAGAAGCACTCGAGAGCTTCACCCCAATCCGGTTAACTTCCCACACTCACAGTCAATGGGTAAAGAAGCCATTGCAATTAACATTTTGACACTTACATTTGGCACTTTTGTGAGCCGTAAGCTGAAGGAAGTGACATGTGAACACGTCGGCAATGGTCGCATTTCATTTCCGTTTTGTTCTTATGACATTACGCACGATTTCTTTGCACATTGTTGTAATTAACTGGCAAGGGGCATAAGCTGATACACTGATAAAAAATGGGAGCACTGAAAAGAAACAGACAAACAGTTACCTATAAAAGTTTATATTCTAAACAAACTTTAATAATTTTAAAATTTGGTTAAAATTGTATATTTCATTTTGACGGTTTTAGAGTTAAAGTTTTCCATTTTCAGTAGCCTTTTTTTGTCAGTGTACTCGTTGTTCCACCACACTTCTCTGCATAATGAGTTGGCATTCTTGGCCAAAGCATCCGTCGCATACAAAATCAGTTAGCCGGCTCAGAATTCAATAAATCAAATGCTGGACTTGGACTTGGTCTTGGACTCACTTAAAGTCCGAGTTGAAGTTGGAGCTGGGCACACGCACATTATGCGTTGGTATGCAACAGCCAGAGCCAAGGGGCAGAGTAGGCTCTAGGTAGAGTGTAGGCTCTTGGCTGTAGCTGTAGCTCTCGGCTCCAGCTGTATCTGTATCTATGTATCTATGTCTGTGTCAAAAGCGTTTAACCGTTTTGTGTGTTTGCTGCCACGGCAAAGGCAACGGCAACGGCAACAACGTGACACAATTTTCTGGCTCCGTGCAAGACAAACTCGTTTCGAGCCCTATTAGAGTACAGGCCATCGTTTTGTTGTCATTGTTGTTCCTATTTTATTGGCAGCTAAAATTATTTTTAAATGCAGTCGCTTAACAATTTGATGTGTCGTACAGTGTCCCTCTCTCTTTCTCTCTCTCTCTCTTTCTCTGTCCCACTCAGTCAGTCAAGAGGTCAAACAACTTTTGTGGTTAAAGTTTTGCTTTTCTTCTGAATGCTCCTCTAATTATTTGATCATTTGTTGGTTTGTTTTGTTTGCACCTTGAACAAACTGCATATGGTTACGTTTGTTCTATCTCTCTCTCCCTCCTTTCTTTCTCAGTCTTTCGTTACTCTTCTAACAGACCCAAAGCATGACAAATTGTCTTGGAATGCGCCTTCAACTGGCATTTTCTGTATGTTTTTCGTTACGTTTTCGTCTCGGTTCTGTTTTAATCTCTTTTATGACCAAAAACATAAAAAGTCAAATATAAAAAACACACGAAATGTTTGCGGTTTAGTGATGCGCAACCGGGTAATGTCAAAATCTAAATAGTATTTCCATTTTGCGCATTCTGCAAATTTTATTAAGCCCATTTGACTTTATGTCTTTATTAGCAAATCGATAAGAATCGCAAATGGTTCGCTATAACTATATATATATATTTATAAATGTTTCTATATATGTATCTGTATCTGTAGTTGAAGTATCTGAGACAGTGTCGTCGTTTGTCAGTCCATTTGCGGACTTCGATTGGCGATAAGACAAGCCCTCTTTACAAGAAATATTAATGAATTTCTGGCATTATTTGAACTTGAAATTTATCATCACCACGTGTTGCTATATACCCTAGAAAGTTGGGGTTTCTTGACTGTAGATTTGCAACTTGGATTCAAAGTCAAGAATTGAGTTTCAAAGTCAAGTCGAAAGTTTCAATTGGTTTCTTCTTGGTATTTGAGAAATGGGTCTTTGAAATTATGATTTTATAGGAACACGAGTTTTTCAACTATTCTAAAATAATTAAAATATTATTTAAAACTATTTCTTATTCAAAAATTATTTATTTATCATAAGTTTAATTTTTTTTAAAAAATATTTTTCCCTATAATTTTTTCGTTACTTCCTGTTGATCATTTCCTATATAAATCACGTTGCTCTATTGTATTTATCAAGCTAGTTAACAACATTATTATTATTACTATTTTGTTTTGGGCGTGGGCAAAAGTTTTCTCAGTCAGCCACACAGTAGCTGTTGTCAATTAAGTTGGCTTATTAGCCATAATTTACATAATTGATGCCAAATATTAGTCAGTAACGATGAACACAACGAACAAGAAGACAAAGATGAAGAAGCAACCAGAGTTGGTAAAAAAAAACTCTTGTTGCAACGGGACAAAATTCGAAGATACTCAAAAAGTCCGTGGCTTCGACTGAGAGCGGAGTAAAAGTGAAAGTTCATTTGGCAAGTCAAGGCGAATAAAAAATGAAGGTGTAGAGGAGGGGTGGAGTGGGGAAGGGGGTGGAAAGGAGGCTACAAAAGATCGCTGGAAGTTTCCTTGAGCCAGCGGGCGGGTTTCATTACCTGAGAGTTGCTGCTGCTGCTGCTGTTGTGGGTGCCACTGCCAAATTGCGCGACTGCAGCAGCATTTGCATAAATTATTTACCATTTACCATTTAATATGGCCAACATAGCTGTTGTAGTTGTTGTTATTGTTGTTGGCGTCATCGTCAAGCGTCGGCGCCATTGTCGTAATTTGTAACTAAATATGCGACGTTTGCCGTTGTTGCTGGCCAAGTTAACAACTTACAACAACTCTTTGTACAACTGCCACTTTTTTTTGTGTTTCAACGTTTTGCCGCTTTGCTGTTTTAACTATAATATTTATTTAATTTCATTAAATTTCAGCACGTCGCCAATAAGGAAACAAGAGAGCCAAAAACGTTTAAGCCACTTAACTATTTGGGTTCGATAAAAAAACCCTTTGGTATGGCTTTGGAAATTGGTATTGGAATTGGCCAAATACCAGTTCCGCCTCTTCCACAGCATACCTGTGTGTGTGTGTGCGTGAAAGTAAAATGCAAAAGAAATGAAAAATTCCAAGTTTATTTTCAATTTCATTTGGGCGATCAGACGACAGACTGAAAGGCAAAAATGGCTGAAAAAAAAGCTGACTTCTGACTTTCGCATGACGAGAACTAGTTGTTGTTGTTGTTGTTGATGTGGTTTTTGTTGTTGTTGCAGATATTGTTGTTGGTGTTGTTCCTGCTGCAAACAACTTTTGGCACACCTGCCTTTTTGAGAAGGAAGCCAGCTAACAATACGACTAAATGCTGCTGCCCTTGTATACCCCTCTCTTTTGCACTCCTCTCTCTCTGTTTGTCTTTCTCTAAACTTGGCCTTTGTTGAAGCACTTCCTTTTTGGAAGCCCTTGCCTCTTAATGACGCGATTTTGTTGTTTTCTTCTTTCGTTTTTGCCGTCTTGAATCGCATTTCTCAAGAAGCTCTTACAGTGCTCAACAGCTGTTTACGTTTACACAATTCTTTATTTCATTTTATTTAACTTTTTTATTTGTTGTTTTGTAGTTTATTAGCTTTTTTATGGCTTTCGTTTTAATTTTATTTCGTATTCTGTGTTGTTCGTTTCGCTTCGCAATGAATTATTGCAATTAAGCGCAGTTTTTTGTGGCTTTTTAAAAGCCGCCTCTTATTTTCAGTTGTTGGTTACTGCGTTTAGTCTCAAAGTGGCGAGTTAGTAGCAAATATTTAATAATTACACGTTTGCTGTTGTGTTTGCAGCACAAATAACAAAGTGTTTGCAGTTTGTTTCGCCGAAAGCGTCAATTAAAATTGTTATGCGAACCCGGCCAGAAAAGAGAGATACGCAAATTGGCAATACGCAATAATATGAGCATTTGTCAGTATGGCACATTAGAATTAGATTTATGTTTCTCCTTTTGGCATAACTACACAATTACAAACTGTTTTTTGTTCCTTTTACCTCATACCCAGCACAGTCACATAAAATCATGTAGTAGTAAATTTTTCTGTTTAACAATTACTCAACTTTAATTAGTTTTAATTGCGAAACTTTGCATGACCCGCAAATAGTTAAAGTTGGCCAAGAATGCCTTTGAAATATGGGAAGTATTTACGCTTTAAAGAGAAGCTTGAAAAGTTCTTAAAATGGTTTTAGAGATTTGGATTTTTTTTAAATAAGAATAGGTAATTCATCAAAAATGCCAAGTAATTATTGTTTGATTGGCTTTAATTGCTTTTAATTTATTGGTAATCTTTTATAAGTAACTTTGATCAGTAAAAAACTGCGTGACACGCAGATGATTAGTTTTAAAATTATAAATATATTTGTTTGAGTAACAAACAATTCTTTAGATCATGGCATCATCTAGCAAATAAGTAAAATTAATTAATCAAAAGACTGAAAAAAAAGAAACTAAATGGACTTGTATTTCTTTAAAACCATTTTAGTCGCTCTTTAAAAACAACAGTTTTTTATGTCATTTTCTATTGATTGATTAATGATTTAATTTTTATGATAATATATTAAAACCCCACATTATTTCTAACGATTTGTTAAATTTAAACCACAAAATATATTTAGAAAATAGAACAACAAGTCTTGTCAGATTCTGTGCTAATTGTGTGCTATTTGTAGTGGTTTCCACTGTGGATTACTCAATTAGTTAGCCAACAAACTTCTTTGGCTAACGATGGATTTCAATGTCAGTTGGACAAGTGCTTTAGACAACATGAGAGAGAGAGCGAAGACAAGTACTTGGCCAGTGGCCAGTGGCCAGTAAGGGCAAAGTCCATTGAAGTCACGTTATAAACAATTATGTGCACAGAGAGACAGAGAGAGAGAGAGGGAGAGAGAATTAAACAAGCTGGCCATAAACCACATAACCACAAGCAACAACACTTTCGACAACAACAATGATTTCTAGTACATTTGCATAAACAACTTACGCACATTCCGACTGCCATTTAGCGGTAAATGTAGAGACCTCTGCTCAGTCCACTACAGAGTCCAAGAAATTACCTTCTTTAATTTATGCGCTGTAGGGAGAGTATAATGAGTTTGTTAGGGGAACAAACCAAGAGTGATGTTACAATTCAACTAAAAGTTTGTCTACAGGGTATCTAGCAGTCGTTTACACTACACTCCTCCCCTTCTCTCTCTTTTAGTCTGTGATTTTTTTGTTAAATATTTTGTGTCTTGATTTGCTTATTGAGTTTGATTTGAGTCGATGCGTTGCATGCTGATGATGTTTGTGGCAGCAGACTAACGGGACGGGGGCGTCTTGGCCTTTTTCTCCTCTCTTTTTTGTTTTTTAACTGACATTGAATTGAAAGTTACACAACCATTAGCCGTGTTGAAGACCAGAGCAGCAATCAAGGCAAAAATTTAAACAGCGGGCCGGTTCGCATGGCAATTATCAACGAGTACGGGTATGACTACGAGTACGAGTGTTGTATCTACAAACTCCGCACTCTGGGTTGGGGGCGTGGCATTGCCACAATTTGCAATGTTTAGCATAAAATTGCGCAACATGCGTGTGAGTTGAAGCCAGAGACATGAGACTACAATTATGCAATGCGTGTTTTGATTTTCTTTGCTTTATTTTTTGGGGAGTTTTGAGGGGATTGGCATCAGAAATCATAAAAATCCAAATTAAAATAAATTGCAAACAACAAAAAATAATTGCAGCAAACAAATGAAAACGTTAAAGTAAAAATGTGAATAAAAGTGAATTTTTAACTGGAAAGAGAAAAATAAAATAATAACAAATAAAAACGACAAGAAAAATTTGATAATCCTGCGGCAAGTTCGTGTTGCAAGCAATTTGAAGCTAGCAAAATGATTGTGAAAATGGAACCCGATGAACTAATCACCTTTCGTGTCCAGTATCTGTTGGACAGCGATCCACTGTCAGCCACCATAGCCTTTCCCATACCAGTGCGTGCTCCGACCTATGCCTTCACCACCACAATGCCGCTGGGCACGCAGCTGGGCACCATCCTGAGGCTGCTCAATGCACCACTGAGCGTAAGGATCCACCTATTTTAAATTTTTTGTATTTATATAAGTTAATCGTTGCGATTAAAGCACGTATACTTATTCACATATTTACTCGTACAATAACCGAATTAGCAAAAACACAATGAGTTGGATAATCTTATCTCTGTAGCCTTATCAGCTTGAGATCTTCCACGTTTCTCTTTTGTTTTCTTTGGAGTTGGCTAAACGCCATTTAGCCGTTTTTTTTGCTTTCTTTATCAATATCAAGATTTATTTTTTAAGCTTTTGTTTTTTGTGGTTTTATTTATATGAGAAGATTTGGATTAACGTTTTGTGTTGATTTGACTACTGGTCGCAGAAAGCGTAATATATTAGCTTTTTTTTTTGACAAACAGTGAGTCATGTCAGTTTGTGTACCACATTAAAGAAATGACAAACTCTCTAAACAATCATGTGATTCAATATTAAGCATTTAAAATAATTTATTAGCTTAAATTTCGGTATGAACATACTTTGCCAACAGACTGTAATGCGGCAGTTGTGAAATAAAATTTATTTTGTGGTTCTAGCCACATTTAAAAGCCATTTGCATAGCGTGTTTAGACAGTATCATCGATTATATTAGATATAAATCTATATGTATAACTATAACTATAACGACGTGTGTATGTGTGTGTGTGTGTGTCTAGTTTCGAGGAACAAGTTCAAAGACTTGAACATATTTTATGCGAAATCAAAAGATGAAAGAAGTCTAGCATATGTCGATACTTATTGGTCAACTAATTAAGACAGAACGAGCAAATACTTTGAAGGTTAGACGCATACTATTGGCGTGCACTGTACTGTGTTGTTATTTGTTCAGAGCGTTCGTATGGAAAAACCACAATTATAACAGCTGAAACTTTTACAAAATGGTAATTGGTAAACATAAACTTGAACTGCCAAAGTCAAACAAAACTGACGATGAGTTTGCATAGCAAATAAGGAAAATACTCGTAGAGGAAGTGAGAAAGAGAGAGGACTAGGGACTTGTTCTAGCTGCCACTTATTATATTTTATTATTGCAAAACATTTGCCAAATGATCCATTGCAATGAAAAGAACCGAGACAATGGCTTCCCCATGCAGCTTTGACTTCTTAGCCTGCGGCTAACTTATTGCTATCGCACAATCTGCAGCAACTAATAGGAAGTTGGGGCACTGCCTCAGTATAAAAAATAAGAAAAAAATAGTACATCTTAGAGCACTTTTCATTGGCTTTGTGAAAGCCTTGGTCAGCAATTATCTAAGTCTGTCATTGTTCGTACCGCCGATCTCTGACTTTGACTAATTTGCAAAAGAAAAAAAAAATAAAATAAAAACAGTTGAGAGCTGAGAGTCGATCGACGAGAGGCAACATCCAGGCTGCATTGATCGTGCACTCCATGCCACATGCAACCAGGCAACGTGTTGCAGTGTTGCTCTGGCCCCCAATGCCTGTCATCTGTCATCTGGAACTAAAGCTGAAGCTGAAGTTAAAGCTGAATCTGAAGTTGTGGCTGCTTGCAAGGATACGTAAATCTTGACAAGCGGCAGCAATAAATTCTAATGAGCAAATCGCAAAAGGAAATGCAACGTTCTCGTTTCAGTTCTGTTTTTGTTTTTGTTACTTATTTTTTTCCACTTTGTTGTTGCACTCACTGTCTTGTTGGGTCAGGATGTTGTCGTAGGCAGATTTATGTGGCAGGCGCGGCAGCTGTGAATGCCATTTGTCCAATTAGTCAGCCCAGGGAACAGGCCAGTCTACAGATACAAACAAACAGCCATAGATACAAATATACAGATACAGATACAAAAGGCAGAGTGAAGTCGCGCATGCAACTTGTTAAATTTAGCGCATTACAATCGATTCATAAATTTTCGCCTCTAAACTCTGATGTCGATGTCTAATCTTTGATGATGTCATTGTACTTTCAGCTCTCAATACTTGATTCCTACAGCAAAAATAATACAAAATACAAACTATAAATAATCATTTTTCGTTGCGGTCAATCGACGCAATGTTGTTTTTATTTCTCATGTTTATTTTGATTTGATTTTATTGTGGTATTATTCTTACTAATTCTTTTTAGACCCCGTACTCTTTAAAAAAGAGTAAAGGGGGTCTATTAAGTTTGTCAGAAGCGAGATGTGCGTAACAGGCAGAAGGAGGCGTGGCCGACCCCATAAAGTATATATATTCTTGATCAGCATCAACAGCCGAGTCGATATAGCAATGTCCGTCTGTCCGTCTGTCCGTCTGTCCGTCCGTCTGTATGAACACCTGGATCTTTTAAACTACAAAAGCTAGAGACACCAAATTTGGAATGAAAGTCCGTTTATGATGTACGCAGATCAAGTTTATTTCAAATTGTTGCCACGCCCCCTACCGCCCCCGCAATAAGCAAAAAACCAGACACACCTCGAAAAAATTTGTGTTTTAAGCGAATAACTCAATAGTTATGGCACTTAGGAGCACCAATTTTGGTACGCAGGTTTCCAGAGACAGCCTAAATGCAATGTCATTTAAAGTTTTTAGCTGCCACGCCCCCTTTGCTCATAGGAACTAAAACACTCTCCAGCTTCAATGCCTTTTTGCAGGCATTAAATCAAATAGTACAGTGTTGTAATTTAACATACGCTTAGAGAATTACTATTTCTAACTTTCCTGAAAGAGGCATCAAAATCCTATGTCAAACAAGAGAGAAATTTCGGTTCAAAGTGCATGTAATTTTACTGCAAAATCACTGCATGCGCGCAACACATACAAACAAACACAGAAACATACAAACATATGTTCGAACGTTTTCTCTACCTGCTGGCGGCAGCGCTGCCCGGAGCCGCTGGCCGCGCCGAACAATGCTATACATACACACATATGTATGAGCACACATACATATTTGCAAATAATTGGAAGAATGATAGAAGAGGAGTGTGGTGCAACTGGTAGAGTTGCGGCGCAATATGGAACCTTCGTATGGATCGCGGGTTCGAATGCTGACAGTGACGATTTTATTTTATTTACTTTTTAATTTTAATTCAAAATGTAAATATTTCATTTTAATTTTTTTAATTTCATTTTAAAATTTTTATTTTAATAAAATGGGCACTACTATGGGAGTACGGGGTCTTTTACAGTCGGCTCGATCGACTGTAGCCTTTCTTACTTGTTTTTTTTAATGTTGCCAATTGCGGCTGCTTTTTGCACGTCACCTCAGAATAATAATAAAACTCGCCGTGTCTAGATAAGCGTATAAAGTATTCGACCCAATCAGTTTAGAACTAAGAAATAAATGTAAATCGAAACAAGTAAGAAAGGCTACAGTCGATCGAGCCGACTGTGAAAGACCCCGTACTCCCATTGTAGTGCCCATTTTATTAAAATAAAAATTTTCAAATGAAATTAAAAAAATTAAAATGAAATATTTACATTTTGAATTAAAATTAAAAAGTAAATAAAATAAAATCGTCACTGTCAGCATTCGAACCCGCGATCCATACGAAGGTTCCATATTGCGCTGCAACTCTACCAGTTGCACCACACTTCTCTTCTATCATTCTTCAAATTATTTGCAAATATGTATGTGTGCTCATACATATGTGTGTATGTATAGCATTGTTCGGCGCGGCCAGCGGCTCCGGGCAGCGCTGCCGCCAAAGCAGGTAGAGAAAACGTTCGAACATATGTTTGTATGTTTCTGTGTTTGTTTGTATGTGTTGCGCGCATGCAGTGATTTTGCTTTAAAATAACTTCAACTTTGAACCGTAATTTCTCTGTTGTTTGACATAGGATTTTGATGCCACTTTCAGGAAAGTTAGAAATAGTAAGTCTCTAAGCGTATGTTAAATTACAACACTGTACTATTTGATTTAATGCCTGCAGAAAGGCATTGAAATTGGAGAGTGTTTTAGTTCCTATGAGCAAAGGGGGCGTGGCAGCTCAAAACTTTAAATGACATTGCATTTAGGCTGTCTCTGGGAACCTGCGTACCAAAATTGGTGCTCCTAAGTGCCATAACTATTGAGTTATTCGCTTAAAACACAAATTTTTTCGAGGCGTGTCTGGTTTTTTGCTTATTGCGGGGGCGGTAGGGGGCGTGGCAACAATTTGAAATAAACTTGATCTGCGTACATCATAAACGGACTTTCATTCCAAATTTGGTGTCTCTAGCTTTTGTAGTTTAAAAGATCCAGGTGTTCATACAGACGGACGGACAGACGGACAGACGGACATTGCTATATCGACTCGGCTGTTGATGCTGATCAAGAATATATATACTTTATGGGGTCGGCCACGCCTCCTTCTGCCTGTTACGCACATCTCGCTTCTGACAAACTTAATAGACCCCCTTTACTCTTTTTTAAAGAGTACGGGGTCTAATAAAAGAGAATTGAATAAAAGATAAATGATCAATGATTTGTATGCGGCCCAGTAAACAAGCATAAAACAAAACCGATTTAAAAATTAAATTAAATTAGACCCTTGTACGGCCGGCATGACATCATTTTACAGTTAAAATACAGAAAATTTCAATTTTATTATTACCTTACGTTGTGAAATTTTCCCTTACTGTGTAAATAAGTCGTGTACATATAGTATAGCTGCATTAAGCATACGCCACATGGACTTACGCATCTTTTTAGTAGTCTTGTTTGCCCAAATAATTTGCATAGTTGAGTCGCATATTGAGTCAGCATCCATCAAAGTCAGAGTCACGCTTTGTTGGGGAAGGTTTCCATTTCAATTAGCATTTCTTACTTTTTGCGGTCAACTTGAGGTCAATTAACTCTCAGGAGGCAAACGCCATTGATTGGAAAGCAAAAGTGTAGAGCAATTCATCAACATCACGTTTCAACGGGCTAAAAAATACGAAAAATTATTTTTAAGAGCCTGTAATAAATTTGCCATAAAACTCAAGCTGTTCTTAAACTCTGCTTGTTTCTAGGCCAGCATTCAATTTAATATTCAAATTGCATTTATTGTAAGTAAAAAATAACTATTCATTTGAAAGTAAACAACTAAATTAAAATTCACATATTTATTTTGGCACATTTAAATTGCTTTTCACTCCTTTTCTTATTTATTTTGAACACATTTGAGTTATTTTTATTAATAATCAATAATATTTTTAATTTACTACTTGGCCAAACCATATCGAATTTGCTTTTTTGTTGTTATGTTTTGAATCGCACATTTTCTCTCCTCCAAAATTATTATGCTCGCTGCCTTAACTGTGTCAACAGCCGCATTTATGTGTTTGGCACTCGCTTGAATGTCCATACACACATAGATATGCTCATGTGTCTGCAGATATTCAATTTGATTAAAAATCTTGTCATGCTTCAGTCAAAAAATCAACACAAAAACAGCGAAAAAGAAGCCGCCTCAATCAAAATTTGCATAGGACTGTGAATGAATACCTCGTACAAAGCAAGTGAAAAAAAACCAGAAATAAAGCAAAAAATAGATGCGTACAAATAAATATCTATAGCAAAGTCGATATAGTTTTTTGGCCAAACTAATCATTTTGTTTTTCTATTTTTTTTTATGGCCAGCACCGACGATACCTGAGGTTATTTACGATTTCTTTTGTATGCAAACACTTGCTTTGGTTTTAATTGCCAGTTTGCTTATATAAAATCAACGCTACGATTCACACATCGTTCCAATATATATCAATAAATTAAACAATGCCAAAAATGGTTAAGTAATAATTTGTATTATAAAAGTGGAGGCCTATCTAGGTCTAGAAAGTTTTGATGACTGATTCAGCATGCAGGAAGTTAAATCCGGATGTTTTCATTTCGTTTGTTGACAGAACCAAATTTTACTCATTCAAAATTCGCTAGCTGATAAGACGCCCGTGAGTTATACCAGACTGCATGTCTTTGATCTATAAATATGTACGTCAATCATATAGCTGCAGAGTCGATTCACATAAATACCTAGTACTAATACTTGTTGAGCAAATTATACAGAAAATAGTACGTATACGTAAAAGTTGTTTGTCAGCAACTAAGTATAGGCATTATCGAGATAAAAGCTGAAACAATTACTATTGATGGCTTATCACAATAGCTGCATAAAATGACTATCAAAATGAATAAGAAATAAGATATAAATATCGCTTGTTGATGATGTATAATGACTTTAAAGTAACTTAGTCGCAGTCATATTTTTGTGAATAAATATATGCAAATAGGCTACTTGTGTATGACTATAAAATCTGTTATTTTATGTGAGTTTTTATTATTCCGCACATTTATAAATCAAACAATCTTAATGATATAACGCTCAGCATGCGGATGTGATAGTTTTGATAAAGAATATATATGTGTTTAGTACTGTTTCGGGGCGCTATTTTTATAAAATACATGTTAAGCAAAATTTATTAATATTATAGTTAACATACATTCAATGTCGTTTGTTGAAATAACATGTTTATTATGGGACTCAGTATCGAGATTACAGCTCAAAGATTATTTGACATATTTATGATTTTTAAAAACATGCACAATGAGATTAAAGTAAATAAACAGAGCTTATATGTATAAATAATCATATCATATAAATAAATACATTTTGCATAGCCAAATGGCTTTGAGATACAATTGTTTATACTACACCAAAACATAAAAGATACTTTGCATGTATCTGTAGCTAAGCTTGAAATAATTCTATTCTTTGCGGACTCGCCTTCGAAAAGTCAATGACTGGCACTGTCTGGCAAGCATTTAATTTACCAAATGGCCAAATAGTCAAGCCAAATGGCCAAAATTGCCGCTGGGTGCAGCGTCAAAAGTTATGAAAGACAGAACCTTGGGGCACGCGATGCAGCTTTTGTTTTCTACTTTTCTACTTCTAACTAAATTTCAACTTCGTTTTCTGCTTTTCTGTTGCTTTGTGGCACGAGTAGTCGGGGGTGTGTCCAAATTGAGGCATAGATTGAGCTAGATGGGTAGGCATAGAAGAGCTCTGCAGCTAATTCCTTTTCGAAGGGGCGTAACCAAGCAAATAGGCGTATGTGTAATCTTTACCCGGATGAGATGGCCAAGATAAGTGCGTGTGTGTGTGTTAGTATGTGTGTGAGGCAGTTGCATAGTCTGTTGGTTTTCTGTTTTCATTTTTTTCACACATTAAGCAAGCGTCGACACACATAATTTCATGTTGTCCGGTAATTGTTCTGTAAATGCACAAATAATTACTTTCAATGCGCCAATAAAAAAGTCAAGAAACGGAGAAGAGGAGGGGAAAGCAAAGAGATGTGGCTTTGACTGCGTCAATCAGCGCATTTGTGCACGCAGCAGGAGCTGACTTGAGATTTGATCAATCAAGCGCACTTGGCCATGGCCAATCAGTTTGGCTTGAAAACTGAAAACTCAAAACTGAAAGCATTGCGGTGAAAAGTAGGTGACCAGCAGATGCAGTCAATGTAGAAGCAGACGCTGGCGATAATGATCATTATCAACTGTTGGCTGGCAATCAACTTTACCATCCTCATTGAAGGCCTAAACGAAATCGTCTGACGACGATGCGACTTTCGTTGCAACCGTCACTCAGAAAATGTTCTATGGTCGTTGGCATCTGCATCTTTCTCTTTCTCTTTTTTTTTTTTAGCCTGGCCATAAACAACTTTTACTGCGTAGTGCGGTAGTTGGTAGCAGACGAGACGCGTCTCTTACTTTTAAGTTTTGGCTTTAATTATAATTGCCATCGCAATTTGCTGAACTTTGTATTGCTCACTTTTAACGCGTTGCTTACCTTTCTTGCAGATCGATGATGCAGCCATTCAGGTGTATAAGGACGGCGACTATGGCGCCTACCTGGATCTCGAATCATCACTCGCCGAGCAGACGGAGGAAATTGAGGGCCTTCAAGCCAGGTGAGTGCAACAACGCCCCAAAGACCTAATGACTCAGGACAGCCCACACATTGTTATTGGCCATTTAGGAGTGTATTGGCTCAAGCTGCAGCTGTGCCAAACTCCCACACGACTTGAAAGCAATTGAAACACTGAGCGAAAAGGAAAAGAGAACAGAACTGGAATGTAAAACTAATTCTAGTTCAGATTTGAACTTGGTTTTAAAGTGTTTTAAATTTAGAGCTACTACTTAGTAAACTTTGCTTATTGTGAACAGTGTACCGCTATGATTTATTAACGGATTGTGCGAATACTGTTCCTCAACGATTTTCACTTTTGTGTGATTTACCTTGAACTCAATTTTGGAAAAGCGATAAACAGGAAATGGATATGGAAATGGAAATGAAAATAGAATTGACCGAATTGAAATGAATATGTGGCAGGTCTGGGTTTCTGGGGCAGCTGCTCGTGGGTGGCACAGATTCTGGCCTTTCACCAGCCACACGATTACACTCAGTACTTGTGCCATACTATGCACTGTGCTGCAAGGCAATCGGCCGCCTTTTCCATTTGCTAATAAAGATATTGCCAACTCAACTGTCAGGCGCTGGCAATAAAAAATGTCGCTATCTGTGGCACAGGAAACTGCGACTCGACTTTACTTGACTCGATTCACTCTTTAGTTTCCAGACATTTTATATTTTGTATTTGCATTTGCTGCATGCCTCCGCGCTGTTGTACGTGCAACTTGTTGCAAATTGTTTTTGTTGTTGTTGTCGTTTTATTTCGGCTGCAACATGCATTTAATTTGCATTTACTCGTAATCCGCAAAAAGAAGTCTAAATATAAAACGTGGGCAATGGCATTTTGGCATCGTTATACTGAGATACATATGGATATATATATTTGTATATATATTTATGAATCGCTGAGCTGAGCTGAGCTCATAACAAAGCATCAGGAGGCATGTAACGTGTCTATAAGTCACTCTGGAATGCGCTGCGTGCCACAGGGAGAGAGGGGCATGACGACTGCCTGAAGGCCTTGATGGCAATAGGCGACACAATTCTCACACAAGTGCAACACTTTATGGATAAATTATTGGCATTACAAGGAAGTTATAAAAAACATAATATACAGTGGCAGGAAAGAAAAAGAAATCGTATACAATTTAGACTTTAAGTAGCAACTAAAAGTTTAACATACTTAAAAGAAATTATAGAAAATAGTTGAGCTGAATTGAGAATTGATTTTAATGCAGGAAATTCTGCCTTAGTTTTAGTATAGGAGTATCTTAGTTTAACATAAGTTTTAATACTAATGTAATACTTCTTTTAGTAAAACAGTTATAGCTTCTATACCCAAACAATGTCTGAATTGCAGTGTATAAACTGCACATACTTGCAATGTGGCCATAACTGTTGGCTGTCTTTGTGGTCTGGCCCAAGGAACGTGATGTCAGTTGCAAGGGCGCGACTGAAATACGCGTGAGGCCACAGGGGCCAAATTACCAAGTGGCAAGTGGGAAGTGGGAAGCTAATGACCTGCTTGCAGGCTAGCTAATGGGATTAAAAGTTAGCCAAAGACAGTGCACCAGAACCTGCTGTCCAAAGACTTTCACTAGCTAGACAATTTAGTAATTTACAATGTGATCATCAAGTAGATGGGTTCTATAAAAATTATAATGCAAATGTCGCCATGTTGACCAGAACAAATTGCTGGCAGTTAGCCAGTGTTAGTCTGAGACAAGGAGGACACCATTCTACTCCAGTTTACTGGCGCCAATGAGTGTGGTGGTGTTTCTAGTCAGTAAGGAGTCTACTGGTTGGGACTCTGGTCTACTCACTAATCATGCTTATCGTATTAGTCATGGAAGCGCGCTTGCATGCAAATCATTCGCTTCAGTTCACATCAAAATTCCACAGCAGGCACGGGTCGATGTCTTCGATGTCTTCGAAGCCAGGCTTGTCAATCTGCAACTCAGTTAAAGATACAGACATACAGACTTGAGTCAAAGTCGAGAGTGAAGACTGAACACACACACACACAAACAAACACAGGTACACACACACATATTTAATTTCATTATGAATTCTTGGCTCGACTTATTGGCGGCTACGTTCACTCTGATGCTTCATAGTCCATTTTCAATTATCTGCGTCGTTTGTTATTACTTTTATTATGTCCAACAACAACAACAAGAACAACTGGCAGCCAAGCAGCGGGTAATCAATGTTCTTAACTGGTCAATGAACCAATCTATCCCATTGTGTTTTACTTTTAGTTTTGTTCTCTCTACCTTTGTTTTGTTGCCATTGCTAATGAAATTACATACAAAATTAATATCAATTTTTCTACAAACCTCTGTACCTGTATCTCTGTCTCACTCTATCTGCATTTATCTTTCCATCTCTTTTGCAGTCGCAAAAACTCTTTGGTGGTTCGCACACAGCTGAGTGTACGGGTTCATGCCATTATTGGTAAGTACAGAGTCCACGATTTGCTTGCGTATACGCCTCATTGACCCCATTGTTCTTCTACTTTATAGAGAAATTACGTTCATCGGAGGGCAGTGATTTGCGTCGTGCTTTATTCTCCCTCAAACAGGTGTTCCAGGAGGATAAGGATCTCGTACATGCCTTTGTCGCTTTGGGTGGTCTCAATTGTCTTGTGCGCGTGGGCAATTGTGCCGATCAAAACTATCAAAACTATATACTTCGTGCTCTGGGACAGGTAAGTGATCACTGATCAGTGATCTATGTGTTTGTTCGGTGTATAGAAGTCATTGCTAATCATGTCATTGTTCATTCGACAGGTCATGCTCTATGTGGATGGCATGAATGGCGTTATGAAGCACCAGCCCACCATGGAGTGGCTCTACTCATTGATCGCTTCCAATTACCGATCGGTGGTTAAGACGGCTCTCAAGCTCTTGCTCGTGTTCGTCGAGTACGCAGAGTCCAATTGTTATGTGCTTGTAAGCGCCATTCATGCGGTAGACGCTGCTCAAGGCACTACGCCCTGGGCTAATATCATGAGGTAAGCACGGAAATGTAGCATACTTTTAGGAGGTTACATTAATTTTGCTTTAAACTCTGTACTTCAAAATATTAACTCATTTATTACTTCTTTTAGACTGCTTAAGGACTACGACAATGCTGATGCAGAGCTGGTCATCTATGCGACTTCGTTAATCAATAAAACGCTGGCTGGACTAACAGATCAAGACAGTTTCTATGACGAAAGTGATCTGTTGGAACAACAGGGAATGGAGACGGTTATACAACGCTACATGTCCAAGCCAGGCACAGATTTGGATCTGCTCGATCAGTTGAAGTTATACGAAGCTGTGCTGAAGTAAGTAAACTACAATTTAATCAATTAATTGATTAATAATAAATATTTCTGACAGATTTGAGGATGGTGAATCGGACGGACAACGTTTGCCACAGAACTCAATGCGAATAACGCAACGATATCGTCCGGGAACTGGCACCGCAGAAAGACGCAAGTCACGACGTCACACCGCCGACAACAGTCCAGCTCCTTTAACCAAAGTGTTGCCAACGACAGCGCTTAGAATGACACCTACTCAGGCTACACTCGATGAGGATGACAGCTCGGGTTCGACAAACTCCACAGAGTTTAGCGGCGGACTGTTTCAGGAAAAGAAGCGTAAGCAGCTTAAATTAATTAGAAAATTAAATCGAAACCTAATTCGTATCATTTGGAATTTAGCACGCGATGCCGCTGGTGTCACTCCGGGTCTGAGACGTCGCAGGGAGCGTGCGGAGCGTCACAAAAGCTTCCTCAAGGAACAGGAGGAGGCGGCAGCCAATGGCATTTTTGCGGCAAGGGAATTGCGTGAGAATTATGGTGAGTAATCAGTGCTTTAATCAGTGCTTTCTGCAGGCTGCTTTAAAAACCGAAACTAACTAACTTTGATTCTCTCTACATGCTAATCGCTGTGTCTATCAATGTATATGTCCCATTGTCATCTGCCGATCATGCTAACTAAACAAAACAAACCAATAAATCACCCAAACAAAGGCCAAATCGTAACCGCCATTCCTGCTACCATACAAAGTGGCGAAAGTCCGCCACAATCATTGCAACCCGAGCTGCCCGCGTCTCCATACTTCACACTTGAGTCCACAACAACACCCTGCAACATCATGAGCATCAACAATAGTAACAGCAACACCAACAACAATATGCAATCCCAGAACAACAACAACATTGATACGCCCAATAACAGTCTGTTGCTTAGTCCCACAAAGCAATTGTTGAGTGGCAGCCACAGCATTTCCATAATCAACAATAGCTTTGATAAGGCCAACAATAACATGAACAATCAGAATGAGTTCCTTACCAAAAAGAACCTCTTGCGGGAGTGCAACGCAACTGTGATCAATGGCATTATGAAGAACATACAGCAGACGGACAGTGCCTACAAGAAGTATGAGAACGATGCCAATCGACTGAACAACTACTACACACAACTCAATCAATCCCCAAAGCATCTGTCCAACACCACCACCACCACCAGAGCAGCACAGGATGTGCTCAGTCCTAAGAAGACTTTAAACGGCAGTGGATTTGAATTTGCCACTGCCAGTTCAACGCCTCTCAAATTGGATCCACAGCCGATACCAGAGCCTTTGAGTCCAATACGAAAGCCAGCGGTGGGTGCACCACCACCGCCTCCGCCCCCACCTCCGCCACCGCCAGGCTGGTGGCACTTTCCCACACAGCCCAATGCAGCTAGAAATACTATTCTAACCAACAACAATACTAACCCAGAGCCACAGCTCCTAGCTCAGCCTCAACAGCATTCAATGCAAGCTATGGATACAACAGGTAGGTACAGTAAATAAACTGTTGCATACTTTTGCGTGCTGCCTCAAATGTAATCATCATGCGGCTGCTGTTGCATACTTTTGTGCGTCATCATTAATTCCCTTGCTATGTTTTGATTTCTAATATGCGAATAAATGTTCTTCACAGATCTAGAGAATAAGGATATGCTGCTGCAGCTGAAACGTGATCATACGGTTAAGGACTTGACGCAGAAACTGAGCAATCTGCCCACCAGCCCAACCGCCCAGGATCCTGGAAATCGCGCTATTTGCGGTGGTATGTCCGGTCTTATATCGAAAGCCAAAGAGGGTCTTGCCAAGAGCAAGAGCAAAGGTGAAATATCGCGGTAAGTTGATAACCATTTATTCAAACTTAATAAACTTGTTTAGCTTATCAGCTTGAAAGTGGCGACTGTTTATCGTCAGAGTAATATATATGATAAGGTTCTGCCGTTATTTTAGTTTTTACTTAGAATAGAAAATCACTTGAGAAATATCTGCAGCTTTAGTTAAAGATTAGTTTCTGAATTACTATTTTATTAAATTTGATAATCTCAGTAGACTTGTTTTACAATTGATAATTTTGCAGTTTTTCATGCAATTTTTTTTTAAATATTTATTTAAAGTAAATCATATTTTTCTTTAAGTTTTGTTCATATTGAGGTCATTTATTTAAATTAGAGTATACAGTTTGCCTAGAGACTTAAGCGTACTTGGGAGCGTACTTCTCATAGGTGGCAATGTAGGCAGCCTTGGCGGCATCAGCGGACAGACCCTTGTGCTTGTTCCATGCGCTCCACTTGGCCTTGCCCTTCAGATCCAATGCACCGGGCTCGGCGGTGTTGTTGTCACCAGCGGTAGCCTGTTTGTAGAGACCGTAGAATTCCAGGAACTCATCGTTCGTGGGGGTCTTGGAGAAGTTCTTGGCTTTCTCGGCGGCGGTGTTGAACTATTGGATTGATAAATATATCCAAAAGTTACTAATGGGAACTGGTATACTCCAAGTACTCGGCTATACTTACATCCATGTTGTCAAAGTTGGCTTGAGCTGCTTAACTGCTTCTGAGTGGCGATTGGGTTTAGGAACAGCCTTTATATAGTCCATAGGGTTATAGCTGATTGTCCTAGGCTGATAGCGATTTATGACAATTAACTGTTAGATATCGATATGCACCAGCAGCTGTGATAAGCCCGTTACTTTGTCATGTCGGCAATATAAAACGGCCAAACTTTAATTACCAATTGGCAATATCAATACAAGTGATCAAAGGTTTCCATTTAGCTTATCGGTCTTAAGGTTGAGTAAGCAGTAGTTAATAAAATAAAAAGCTGATCTTACGATTTTTAGTTTTTCATTACGTGTACTTTATTGCCATCCAAAAACAAAGTCTATAAACTAAACTAGAGTTACGTATAGATGGGGGCGTATTTCTCATAGAGGGCAATATAAGCGGCCTTGGCAGCATCGGTGGACATTCCCTTGCGGCTCAGCCAGGCATCGTATTTGGCAGCACCCTCAGCATCGGCGGGTTTCTCGATGTTCACATCACCGCTGTGCACCTGCTTGTACAGACCGTAGAACTCCAGGTAGACCTCAACTGGGGGCTTGCTGCTGAAGGCCTTGGACTTTTCGCAAATTGTCTCGAACTGCATAGATTAACGACACATTAATAAATATATTAACTAAATAATCTAATATGATTACGCAGCTCAACTTACATCCATTTTGTTTGGGAATTAATGAAAGACTATGATTTGGAGTGCACAAATCGCCGCCTTTTATAGTCCCCACAAGCGATATAATTAAATCTTATCATTTCTGAATGCCATAAAATTATTGAAATAGTAGCAGTAAATAAATAGAACGCACTGTTGATTTACGATTGGACTTTAATGCAACTAGTGCAACTCTAGTTCAATATTTCAGTTTCGCATTGTTGCAATTTATTTTATTTGTAATATAATTCCATATTTGGGGGATCGTCTGTTATCTAGAAAGTTGCTGGCGTGTTCTTTTCGTATTTATGTTATCTTGCTGCCAAGTGAAATTATTGATAAGATTTTACGACTTTTTCTAATGATATCAATTTGTCACTTGACCAGCGATAACTACTATGATTCTCGTACTTTGAGTTGTTGGCCTATCTCTAGCGATTAATCGATTACACTTATCGTTTAGCTCATCGAGTGTCGATCAGGAACTGAAAAAGGCTGAACCCAAAAAGTCCGAGAATGAACTACACTGGGAGGAATTAGTGCGCAGCATGACACGACCCTTGAACCTACGTGATCTGGACTTTACCGATCTCCATTCGGATGATGAGAAGGATGTGCTAGCACCACGGGGTCTAACCGCTGGCATACCACCACCACCGCCACCACTCGCTGGTGGCATGGTTTTGCCGCCACCCATGATGCCACCAAGTCTCGCACCTCCGCCCATGTTCGGCTACGGGGGCTATGGAGCAGGAAGTCTGACCAACAGTGTGAACAGCTCCCTCAACGGTTCGGTAAACGGAGAACTCATGAATGGCAACAACACCATCAAGAAGAACAAGAAGACGGTAGGAGTTGACACTTTAAAACACTCCTAGATATTTACTTTAAACTCTCTGCTCTGCAGGTCAAGCTCTTCTGGAAGGAAGTGCGCGAGGACATGATCCCACAAGTGGTGGGCAAAACCATCTGGGATGAGTTGCCCAATGCAAATGTGGACACCCAAAAGCTGGAGCATTTGTTTGAGTCTCGGGCCAAGGATCTAATGACCAAGGTGCGTATTTGCTAATCGTTTGGATCAGTTTTAAGGCGGGCGACTTTATCTTATCTTATGCATAAGTCTTATAGCGTATAGCATATAGTCTTAGTTTAAATGTTGAATAACAATATTTTTTGCGAATGATATTTGTATTCTTTTCCCATTTATTTCTGGTCTGTTTGCGGATAAATCTACAATACTTAAATGTTGTGCTAAACCCAAAAAAAAAAAAAAATACAAAAATATAAAAATATATTTATATATATTTCTTGAATATTAAACAAATGTTTCCAAATGTTTCCAGGAGGTGAGTGCAATTGTTATATGTTATTACACTTTAACTCGCTCTCTCTTATTCTCTTTGTCTCTCTCGCTGTCTCTCACTCTCACTGTCACTCTGTTTATGTTCTTCTCTCTCTCTCACACTCACTTGATTGGTTTATGTTTATGTCTCTGAGCGAACGGTGTCGGTTTTTATGTTTTACACACACATACATATACAATACACTGATAAAAATAAGCTGTAAAGTTAAATTATTTAGCTTTAACATGTTTAAAATCTAAGCTACAAAAAGAATTTATATTTTAAATGTTTTAAAAATATTATTCTTTTTGAAGACTTGAATTTGTTAGTTAAATACTTAAAATTTTAGTTGCTGTTCTTTCAGTGTACACCCTTCAGTTCTACAGTCTTTTGCCTACAGACACAATACAATATCATTTTATAGCAGAGATACATTTTCTTTTGTTTTATGTTGGATACATTTTGTGCACTCCCCTCTCTTTTATCCCACCCACTACTTACTGTTTCTCTGTCTCTCTCTCTCCATACTCTGTCTGTATTGCTAACTCTTTCTTCCTCTCTGTAGAAACAACAAGAGCTAAACAAGAGCAAGGAGGTTATTGTTTTGGATCATAAGCGTTCCAATGCCATTAATATTGCAATGACCAAGTTGCCACCTCCGCGGGCTATCAAGACGGCAATCCTGAAGATGGACCCCACTGTGGTGACGAGGGAGGGAATCGATAAGCTGCTAAATATGCTGCCCTCGGAAGAGGAGAAGTGCAAGATTCAGGAAGCACAGACGTCCAATCCAGAGTTACCATTGGGCAGTGCTGAGCAATTTTTGCTTACATTGTCCTCAATTTCGGAGCTGGGTGACAGGCTGAAGCTCTGGGCCTTCAAACTGGACTTTGATAATTGCGAGGTGAGTTTCACAGAGTTCCTACTATTTCTTTATATAGTATAATAAATTGTTATTTATTTTGCAGAAAGAAATAGCCGAACCACTGATGGATCTCAAGCAAGGCATTGAGATTCTGCGTCAGAATCGCACCTTTCGTTGTATTCTCTCTACGTTGCTGTCTGTGGGCATCTTTTTGAATGGTGCTCCTGTCAAGGGTTTCCAGATTGAGTATCTGTCCAAGGTCCCTGAGGTCAAGGACACTGTTCACAAGCACTCGCTGCTGCATCATCTTTGCCACATGGTCATGGAGTCCAGCAGCGACACAAGTGATTTGTACTCTGAAATCGGTGCAATTACTCGCGCCTCCAAGTCCGACTTTGCGATTTTGGACAACAATCTAGGACAATTGGAGACAGAGTGCAAAGCCTCCTGGGACAGGCTTAAACTAATTGCCAAACACGACTGTGCACCGCCATTAAAGCAGAAATTGGTTGACTTTCTGGCCGATTGTGCCGAGCGTATAATTATTCTACAGATAGTCCATCGTCGTGTGATGAATCGTTACCGCAAGTTTCTTCTGTGGCTGGGCATGCCCCAGCACAGTGTGGCAGAGTCCAAGCCCAATGAGTTCTGTCGCACGCTCTCAGAGTTCGCTTTGGAGTACCGCACGACGCGGGAGCGAGTGCAGCAGCAGCTGGAAAAGAAGGCCAATCATCGGGAGCGAAACAAGACGCGTGGCAAGCTCATCATTGACATGGCCAAGTTCCAACCAAAGACCAAAGAGGATGTTGCCGATGCAGAGCTCAAGTGAGTTTTATGTTGGGTATAAACTGTACAGTTATGGCTAAAATAATATGTACAGTAAATTACATTTGTGACTAAATAACTTTTATTATTCTTTAGGCAACTCTTGGGCACTCCCAGCGCAGATCAAACAGATGGCACGCTGACCTGGCGTCGACGTCGCGCGGAACAGCTGCGCTCTCCCATTGCTCGCCAGAGCGAGGAGCAGTTCACTGATGGCGATGATGAAATACTCGAATCTCTTGTGAAGACAGCCACAAAGACGTCGGGAACGCGTACCACGCCCCGTGAGCGCAAACGTACGCGTCATGCGGATCGCAAGTCCTGTAAGTTTAGCAAATCACATCAGTTTTTACCCTACTATACACGGCCAGTGTTGGCAAACGTCACATTAATAAAGGTGTTGGTTTATCTTTTGGAATACACACAGCGCGCTATGTTTAAAACCATCAGTTGGCCACACACACACACCCACCAACACACACTCACGTAAATTGGGGAAATGTTAAGAAATTAAATTCAAACCGATAAAAACCAACAACAGATCCCGTTAACTTAATTTCCCTTACGGCTTTGACACTTTTCAGTTTTGCTCGCTTTCAAATCAGTTGCCTTAATTCGGTTTTATAACTTTATGTTTATTTAATTTTTTTTTTATTTGCATTAACGCACCCAACAATACCAACCAACCAATGAACCAATCAACCAACCAATCAATCAATCAATCAAACAATCAATCGTATACTGAAGTGAAACGCAGCCGCACGCGCGAAGGATTCACAATTGAAAGAGCACCATCGCCATAGCGGGTCTAACCGTTATATAACCGTTAGCATAACCGTTACCGTTAAAGAACAGCCAACTGTTTTTAGGTCTTTACCTTTTTTGGTTAGTGTTGCACTGTATTGAATTTGTTTTCAATATAATTTCATTTTTGATTTTTGTTCAAGTTATTTATGTTCAGTTTTGTCCCACGAGATCCTATTGCTTTCCTATATTTTTGTTTGGCATACCAAACGGTTAGGAAATTCTGCATAGGACTGCAAATGGATCTCTGAAGTTTTGTTATTTGCTCCTGAAGCGCGCATGGCTCGACACCCCTTTGATTTCTTTTAAGAAAATGCATGATTCTAACAAAGTTTTTCAAAAGAAAGTAAAAAAAACACGCTACTAATCAACGCATGAAGTGCAGCTGAAAGGCCAACAAACTCAATCCTTAACATGTTTAAGAAATTGTTATCCAATTGAACCTGTTTAAATCACAAATAATTAAAATTTATTCATTTTGCAGTACGTCGCACGCTAAAGAACGGTCTCACCGATGAGGAGAAACAGCATGTGGCTGCCCTAATTCAAATCTATTAGAGCTAAGGAAACTTCCCTCCCTCCGATCCCTCAATTGATTCTCAAACCAATTCCCAGTGACGTCACAAGTCGTAGCTTTGCGCGCACAGACTGAAATTGGCGATCTCACACGTACACCAGCTAGAACTGGCACCGGCACCGGCACCGGAGTAGTTTAAACAGCTACTGGAGCTGGAACTGAAGCTGGAACTAGAACTGGCACCGATACTCCCAAAATCTGATACGAGAAAGTGCGCAATCTTTTTGGCCACATTAAGAAAAAGCAACGAAAAAGTCCTTAAAAGTTCTCTTAGTTTTTTTTCTGTTATTCGATTTTTATTTTTACCTTAGCTAAGTATTAAAATTAATCATATACTTAACAGTAACAACAAACATTACAACAACAAAAACTGTATTAATAGCCAAACAAATTATTATTTCTTAGAATTTTTGTAAGAATTCTAAATGTTTTTCCCACTTTTTTAAATTACTGCTTTCTAAATTAACTTATAATTTATATATATAACTTAGCCTTAAATTAACTACGAAAATAAATTAAATATATATTTATTAAATCAAATCAAACCTACTGCCCTTTCAAAACCCGTTTGTGCAGGGCTGCTGCACGTAGTCCAGACAGAATCCTCGATTGTCAATGTCATTTGGAGCCTCTACTCCGTCCGTGTGAAAGTACAAACGAAACGGACGCACGCTGGCTGCAATTAAATCTAGTATAAGTGACAGGTTGATTTACTAGGCTATTTGGACTTACACTGCACCGTTTTGGCCAACATGCCCGCTTCGGCACTGAAGGTACCGCCACAGACGCGATCCTCGCAGCCCGGCAGCGGAGGAATTCTATCCGCAGATCGTATGCAACCGATGAGCAGCCAATCGCTAATGCAGCCAGTGCCGCTGGGCAGTGCTGCACCACCGCCTCCGCCACCACCCACCATGGTGGGCACTGGATTGTTTGAGTTCCCCGAAATGGTAAATGCCCGCGAACGGTTGTTCTCCAGATCGGGACACGCATTATACTGTATGCCACAGAAGTTGCGCTCGTTTCTAATGCAAATACTGTAGTCCTGATTCGAGAGCTGTCTGCCACCAATCGTATTATAGTTAAAGCTCTTCACACGTCCACTTATAGCCGTGTAGTACTGTAGACAACCCTGATCCGCGCGACTTATGCTGCCACAGTGGATCTGTGTTACTCGTATGCGCCACAGGCGTGGAAAACTGGCGCTGGTTATGATCGAGAGAACGATTGGATTGCTTTGGCCCAGACCCGCGTCAATATACACTAGAAAAGCCAAAGGTTTTTTTAAGTACTCGAATTTCTACTACTATTTCTAGTATTTATACACAAATTTCAAAAGTGTGCTTTGCCTGTACTATTTGCTTGTTAATAAGAAGAATTTAAAAAAAATGTTAAAAATTTCTTTAAATATTTCTGAAACTTTCACTACTATTTGAATATTTTGGACACTACTATTTTCAAAAGAGTAGTAAATTTGTATTACTATTTTTAGCTCCTACTAGAATTTTGATTAATAATTTAATTTTAGTTGTTTATGGTTCTACTACCACAATTAAAAAAAAATGTTCAAGTTTATTCCAAAAAATTGTGAAACTTTCACTACTATTCCAATTTTGTGTACACTACTTTTCCATACATTCCTTTACCATTTCTGTAATTCCCACTTTTTTGCATACTGTGTACTCACTGTGATCACCAGTGGAACTGCCGCAGATAGTGGGCGTGGGACTGCCGCCTGAGATCAGCAGCTGATCCTGACTACACAGATGATTGGCGGCCTCGGGTGGCGCAATGGAAAACATATCCAAGTCCAAGCGCAACTGGCAAATATCCGGATGCAGTTTCTGCACGGTTACCTGACAACTTCCAGTGCCATCGTAAACATCCGGATGATTGGGATTGACAAAATACGTAGAGTTCTCTCGAATAATGCCACCACAGGTTTGCAGAACTGCCAAGAAAAATATTCCACTTATCTAACTGGAGGTGAACAATGGATAAGAACTTACAGACACAACAGACGCCGTAGCCAGCACCACAGGGTCCAGCTGGGATGCCGTTGCGGAGTAGGCAGTCTTTACTGGGTATGCAGTTGCCCTGCTCGCCAGAGGGCGCTGCACAACTGCTTGGTCCGATAGGAACAATCGCAAATATGGGCAGAACTAAGAAAGGTTTAATAAGCTAATGAAATCAATATCCAGATTTTTATGTAGTTTGCTTTGACACCCACATTTGGATTCACGAACACGCGGCGATGGAGCAAACCATTTGCCGCCAAAGATTAAATCTCTCCAGCTATTTGTATGTGGTTTTGTTGGCACTTTTCCCGCTGCCAGGACAAAAAGGCAGTAAATCACAATAATAAAATCCATTAGTTGCACACGAGAAATTCCCATTTTGGGAGTTGCTGGGGATGCGCACACGTTGCTGCCTCACGCGTTTGTGCCACAAAACTTCACTGGAGGTGACAATTTATTCGGCCTGCCGTGGAAATAAGTTTAATGACCGCAATTTGTCGATGCTTTGAGCGTTTTAGTGTAGTAAAAAACCTGTGAATTTAGCTAAATATTAATTGCAATAACAAAACGCAGTGGCAGCAACAAAAGAAGCAAAAATAATAAACAATTAGATGCGCTAACAAACAATCAACACCCGCCACAAAGTGGTAACAACAATAAATGTTGGTAAGAGCGCTGCAGTCATTGGCATTGCCTCGGTTAGTTGGTAAGGGGTGGAGGGAGTAGGGTAATGCCACTCCCCCTGCATACCAAAATACAACGAATTTGTCGTGTGCTTCCTGTTGCGAATTTGAATGTTTTCCACACCTCACACATCGATTAAATGTTGGGCAAGGCCTGACAGAAATTCGAGCGTGAAAATGTTGCAACAAATGCGTAACAGAATTATGTATTGTAAAAATAATAATAACATATTTATGCTTAACAAGTGTCGGTAAGTACTAACTACCTACTGGCATTGCCTCATATGACTAATTTGATTAAGCGGCAAGTCATTCCATCAAATTGGGTCAATGTTAACTAATTTAATTATTTATTTTGAAACTCTTTCGCCTGCAGTTTATAGTCTCCTCGTGCGTAATTCTAGCCAAGTTTATTGGCCTGGTCGGAACGCTACTATTTCGGCTCTTGTTTAACATTTCTGGGAACACACAAAAATCCGACGACACTCGCGATAACAGTTTAATTTATTGCGATTTTATTAATGCTATTTAGTAAAATCTTTTTTCACGGTCGCCTTAAAAATAAACTAAAATAATAATTATTCTCAAGAAGTCGCATTATTTGTGCTCATTTCATTTATCAGAGCTTTTTTAGAAAAATATTTAATTTAAGAAACTGAAGGCCGATTAACAGTTCAAGGAAATATACTTAAGTATTTTATAATAAATTATCCTTCTCAGAAACTCATCTTTTATTAAAAGAAATATTTCTTGGTTAATATTGTCTCTAAATTTAAACAAAATATGTTAATATAATCTATTATTTTATTAAGTTTCATTCTGAATATTAAAATCATTTTTACTTTTTTTGTATTTTAGTTTTTATGTTCATTTTGATTTCAAAATTTTATTATTTTTCTTTTTCTGACTTTTTTTTATTCTAAATATTAAAACTTAAATCTTTTCATTTTTTTGTATTTTAATTTTTATGTTCATTTTGATTTCAAAATTTTACTTTTTAAGGCATTATATATAATTTATTTAAATTGCATATATCTATATCAATTGAATATATCCAAAGTTATAAATGAAATCTACAGACTTTCAAGATTGTTCGGTTTTTATATTTGAAGACTTAATGGTATATATTATATATATATGGTAATTGTAAAAATGTGCTTACAAATTATGTTAAAATAAATTTCCAAAGTTAGATAGACCGAAATTATTATAAAATACTATTTCGACGCTATTTGACATAATACAATGTGTAGAAAAATATACTTATTTTTCGTTTAAACAAATTTTAAACGTGCTCTTAATTTGAGCAATAAAAGTCAGTACTGTATAAATTTATTGTATTAAGTTTGAAGCTGCAATTTTAGAAATCTGTAGAGGTTTGTTTATGTATGGTAATGAGATCCATGGTCAAGAGTAGTACTGGGCACTATTAGGCTGGTAAGAATTGACTTGCGTGTGATTACTTTTAAACCATTACTTACTTTCCCTACCATATAAAGTATTTATGTAGTTCATCACCAGCAACAGCCGATTTTAGATAGAAATTTCCGCATGCTTGTCTGTTCGTCCATCCAACTGCATTTACACTTGAATCTCAGAGGCAACAAGAGACTCAAATTTGGGAATGAAAATCCATCTTAATGTCAGGCCTTACATGTTTATCTTAAATTTAAATCTGGATCCTGCAAATTGTTAAAAGAAACATTTTTATTATGGCATAATTAGGAAACAGCTAAAACTGTCTTGACCAAATTTACACATTATGTGTATGCTATGATAGTAACTATTCTCACGAAGTTTGATTTGTATCGGGCAACTATATTCTATAGCTCTCATAGTAAACAATTTTCGCAAATTAGAAAATTTGTATGAAGACAAGTAGTGTTAGTTGAGCGATTGCAACAAAATTCCCCCTTTTTTTTATATATTTTGATTATAACTATTCTAACCAAGTTTGAACCGGATCGGACAGATATATCCCATAGTTCCCCTGGGACAAATCTGTCGAAAATTACTTTGTTTTACGGAAAAATGCGCACTAGAATTAAAAAAGGTCTTACTAGTTATTTATAATATCTGTATTTATTCCAAAATTAACTAATCAAAATGTTTATACAGTTTTCCACAAAATTAAGAGTATATTATATTTGGTTTAAGGAAGTTTATTGTATTAAATTTGCATTTAAATATTTGAAAGATACATTTGTATTTTAGTTAGATTATATATGTATGTTTAATCTCTATCGCAATCGTATTTTCCATCGGGCAGTTCGCACTCTTTGACACAGAACTTTCCAGATTGGATCGAGCAGACGGTGTCGGTGGGGCAAGTAAGGACTTCTCCAGTGAAATCTTTGCCATTGCACATGCGGAATGTGGTGCGACTAGTGCACACGAACATTGATTCTTCATCACAGGTTTTGCAATTGATGTCACCCGATGTGCAAGATGGTTCGATGCCAGGGATTTTAAAGGCACAGAAATTGAGAGTACTGGTGCAGATTTTGTCCTCTCCGCAGGGCATGATAGTGTCCCCAATGGGTTCATAATTTACACAGTATTTGAAGTGAGTTTCATTCACACAGGCCACGTTGTTATCCATGCAGCGATTACATGTTCCAGATGACAAAACTATGGCCAACATGCAGCTGAAGGCCAAGACGAGGAACTGCAAATTGGTTATGCAATCAATAAATTTGTGAATCTTTTTCTATTAATTTTTGGGTAGTGCTTACCAAATAACGAAGGCTGTTTGTTGTATGCATTATTTAAATTTCTGTTATGCTCAATAGAACGAGACACGACTGACTAATGAAATATTTCAGCTTTTAGTCCACTTTTATATCATCTCTCTTTACGCTAATGAAAGAAACTCTGAGTTTATCAAAAGACAGTATCATGATAAGAATATAGTTTTATGCTAGGCTTAGTCCTATATAATTAATTTTGTTTACATGACTACCATTTCGCGGTAAGATAAGTATCAAACAGTAGCCAGCATATTTATGAGTGTCGTAGCATTGAGAGATTAAAACGGAAGATGCTGTCGAGGCCATAAAGATAATTCGGAGCAGCCAGCATTTATAAGGCATCTGTTATGATCCAGTTAACTTCATTTACCAACCAGAAATGTCGAAGCTACCACACATTGGGCTAATTGTGCTGTTGGCCACGCTTTTGCACAGCACTGTCCACGTTGAGGCCACCTGTGGACTTTGCTATGGAGCACATGCCTGCGTCTCAAATACCACCTTCCAGATTTGTATTGATGGTAAGCTTGAGATTGGTTTTAGTAACACAATAAAAAAAAAAATTATAATTTTTAATGTTTACTATAAATAATTAAACACTTTTTTAGGCGTTGCACATCCGGAGCTTGCCGGAGAGTGCCCAGAGGACAGACCGCTTTGCATAGAAGCCGGCACCATGTGCATGTCCGCTGATTTAGGACGTCCCTCGGCCTGTGAAGATAATGGCAACTGTGAGAAGTGTGACAATGACGCAATCTTTGCATGCACCTCGCAAACAACTTTTGGCAAATGCAACGATGGCAACATAACGGGTACAGGACGCGTTACATGCCCCAAGAATTACTATTGCTCCGTCCAAGGAGCAGCAGAGGGAAATCCTTGTGTGTATGGCTGCGGTGCGGATCTAAGTGATACTTGCGACAGGGATAAGGATCCAATTGAGAATGACACCACAACGGAGAGTACTACAACTGGCACTACACCGAGTAGCACTGATAGCACCACGGATAGCAGCACGGATAGCAGCACAGACCCTCCAACCACTCCATCTCCCTCTCCCACTCCCTCTCCCACTCCCTCTCCCACTCCCTCTCCCACTCCCTCTCCCACTCCCACTACCCCGACTTCTCCGCCTACCCCGGCTCCCTTCAATCCAAATGAACTTTGCCAAACCAATCAAAGAACAGGCCGCTTTGCTATAACAAATGACACTGTTTGCACCAGGTAAAGACTAATATTTTTCACTCTCTCTGTCAGCAGCTAATGCAGCTTTCTTGTGTTCCAGCTTTGTCTATTGCTCCTACAAGGCAAGCACCTGGCAGGGTGCCATTACCGACTGTCCAGCGGACAAACCTTACTTCCTAGCGGGCTCCGTTTGTGGCACTGTGAAACCCAGCGGAGCTGGTTGCGTCTAGATTTGTGTATTTGTTCGATTAAACATAATAAAATATTCAAATATAAATACATATGTATAGTAATTTTAACAATAAATGAAATTAAAATTAATTATTTTATTTATTTTCTGCACTTTTTGCTGGCAACTTTAAAAAAAGTTTAAATTGCTGTAAATTTATACACTACTAAATGGCGGACTTATTGTTTTTATTTAGCTGTTAGTTTAGTTAGATAGCCAAAAAATATTTGACTATGAGTTTTAAGAGGCAGATAATTTCTTTATGTATCGAAGGTTAGAGCTTCCTTGGATTAGAGATTCACACTCTTCTTGTCTGCCATTTCCGCATAGGCGATCACAAATCATTTCAAATGTTCTCTAAGTACTTTAAACATTGTTCTTTCTTTTTAGATAAAACTGGTTTTTCATAAAACATAAACTACTACAGCTACTACTAAAGAACAAACATTCTCTTGTGTGTTGTTGTTGTGAGCATAAAATGTTGAGATCATAAAACAACACAAGGCAATCCAGTGGAAAGCTAAGATAAATAAAGCAATTAGCATGCTTAACAAAACAAAAATTTGAAGAGAAGATAAACAATGAAAATTTCACTGGCTAAGAATCAAGCTTATAACACGGCAGCCAAAGGCCTTAAGTGCTTTAGTATAACCAGTACCTTGGCAGTGAACAGAAGTCAAACTGGACAAAGAATTTGCAAGGATAAAGCAGCAATAAAATGACTACAAATATACCAAAAACTCTGCAAGTTGCGGCTCTGGTAAGAGAAGTTAACAATTTTCACAGACTTCATAAAATATTTAACACAAATTTGTTCTTAAAGCTGACACTGAGCTGTTTGGTGAGCTGGTCTCTTTCGGAGTGCAATGTTTGTCAATCAAATCAGGCAGCCTGCATTAATTCGACTTCGTATTACATGTGCTTTGGCGGTGAGTTCATTTGTGTTAAAATTTTTAGTGGAAGTTTTTCTATATTTATGTTATGCAGATGACTTGCCGTACACGGATCGCATCTTCAATTGCCTGGCGGGTTTTCAGTGCAGCGATTCAACAGCGATTTGCATACAGAAGAACGCCCAGCGTCCTCCCAGCTGCGGTGATATTAGTAAATGTGGTCTCTGCAGTGCACACAGAAACTACAAGTTTGCCTGCCACAGCAGAGGCATCTTTCAGATGTGCTACGGTGCCTCACAGCCCACGGGACCCTATTACAGGTGTCCAACGAACAAAGTTTGTGATGCCTCCAGCGATCTGATCTGTGTAGAGGAGACACCAGATCAAGCAGTCACCTGCGATGTGAATGACGCGCTTGTGAGCACAACACAGGGACCGCCCACAACTGAATCAAGCACCGATAGTACCACTGACAGCACCTCTACCAATACCACACCCTCTCAACAGACTGCGCAGGAGATTTGCAGAGAAAGGGCGAAAACGGGACTCTATGAAACGGTGCCAAGGGACGATTACTGCAAACGGTGAGTACAGATTTCATTACACGTGTCATACCATATAATCCCGTAGAGTTAAAGAACGACTCAGATGAATAATGTTCAATTTATATATTTACAGTTACATCGACTGCTACTACAATCGAGGCACAGTGATTGCCATGGAACATGAGTGCTCCGCAACCTCCTACTTTGAGGCAGACACCCAACGTTGCACACACATAAAGCCAAGTGATTGTATTTGAATAAAACATACAATATTTTGATTATAGAATACTCCGTTAATCCAAGTCCAAGTCCACACCGTTGATGCTAATGCTCTGAATGCGGCTGGAGCAGGTGGCTGGTAGGCTGGAGACACAGGTTTTGGTGGCACTGTTAAAATAGAGACTTCCGGCACAGGTGTATCTCTGGCCCGACCATTTGTTGTTCACTTGGAAGCATTTAATATATTGACGACAGGTGGTACTCGGATTGGTGCCAACTGGGAAGTTACTCTGCTGCTGCACCTTGGCACAGTAGGCAGCTGGATCATTGGTGCTCGGCGCTGCCGTTGTGGTTGTGGTTGTGCTTGTGGTGGGTACAGTGGTCGGATAGCATCTGGCGGGTATTGTTGTATCACACTTTCGAGTCACTGCATTAAAGTAGGTGTTAGCTGGGCACTTTTTTAAGGTGCCATACCAATCGCCATTTCGATAGCACCAAACGTACTGACGACAAGTTGTCTCCAGGTCATTTCCAATCGCAAAGTTTCCATAATCAGAGTGTTGTCGGCAAACTGCATTGAGAGTTACCTGAGGAGTATCGGTAGGTGGTATCCTTGTGGTAGTTGTTGTCGTTGTAGTTGTAGTTGTTGCCACATAGGAACAACTGGGATTCACACTCGTTGCCAGTTCACAGATCTGTGAACTTTCAATGCTACACACATAACCTGGGGAACACGTGCCCTTGGATTCTTGTGGCTCGTTTGAGCCAAGGCAGAGTGCAAAACTGTTTGAGCCCGTGCAGGCAAATGTTCGGCTTGCATCACATTTGTTGCAGTCCTCACAAGCGGGAACATGGCCCAAACTGGTTTTCGGCTGGCATACAACCCCACCGGATCCACTCACACACATGTAACCCGGGGGACAGTCGTAGGCTTCACCAGTGGGCAAATTATTCGCATCACAGGCCCTAGATTTAGTCATCGAGGAACAAGCCATTTTGTTGACACTGTTGCACACGTTGCACGTTGATCGTGCAACTGCCACAAGGCAGCCCACGAACACTAGCGAGCTCAGCAAGTTTGATAACATTTCTCAGAGTTACTCTTTCTGTTGGACTAAAAATTTGACTGATGTCTGACTTGAGTAGCAGCCAAATTTAAATATCTTTTTGGCAACAATCTGCAGATTCACCTTTGGCTAACTCTAATTTAGATAAGTCCGATAACTAGCCTTGTTTTTGGGCCATGAACGAGTGCATACTTTGAGCAAGATTTAAATGTTTTTATTTATCAGATGGTTTAAAAGAAAGGCACCCTGTATAAAGTTATTACCTTGATAAAGGGCTTTGCTGGTACTAGTTTTAGTTACTAACAAGTGAGAAAGGCTACAGACGAGCGAGCCGACTGTCAAAGACCCCGTACTCTTTCTAGTGTGAAACTTTCCATAAATTAAATTAAAAATATTATTAGGCAATAAATTTGACTCTATAAGAAATAAGCCATAGCTCTTTCTCTGATATTAGTTTGTTTTAATCGAATTTTGGATTTGATATCTACTGAAAGTTCTGTTCGCTTGGTATTACAGCTGGAATATGCAAATTCCCAGTTGAATTCTCAGGCGAAAAGAAATATACAGTAAGACACAACAGAATTTACAATAGTCCAGTTTAAGCAAAATAATGTTGTGCATAGCTGTTAATTCTGTTTGGCTGGTATTTCTGTTAAAATATGAACAGCTTGTGAGCTCCCTAGACTAGCGAAAACATCAGATATCAGCGAAAAGTGAGGATTTATCTAGCTGATTTACCAGGCGAACAGAATCAGCAGGAAGCGACATTGATGATAATGTAAATCTTAATTCAATGTTAATGTTAATTCAATGTTAATGTTAAGTCAATGTTAATGTTAAGTCAATGTTAATGTAAATCAATGTTAATGTTAACTCAATGTTAATGTTAATTCAATGTTAATGTTAAGTCAATGTTAATGTAAATCAATGTTAATGTTGACTCAATGTTAATGTTAAGTCAATGTTAATGTTAAGTCAATGTTAATGTAAATCAATGTTAATGTTGACTCAATGTTAATGTTAAGTCAATGTTAATGTTAAGTCAATGTTAATGTAAATCAATGTTAATGTTAACTCAATGTTAATGTTAAGTCAATGTTAATGTAAATCAATGTTAATGTTAACTCAATGTTAACGTTAAGTCAATGTTAATGTTAAGTTAATGCTAATGTTAAGTCAATGTTAAATCAATTTTGCATTGCGACCTACTGATCTTTCTGTTTGCCTGGTATTTCAGCAAGAATTACTAACGATTTTGGGCACTGCAGATCGCAGCAAAAATCCGCGAAAAGCCAAAATCTAAGATTTCTTTGTGTAAAAACACCAGCCGATCAGAATCAGCAGCAGGCGACAGACTGTAATTTAAATACAATTACAGAGAGTAGAGAGCAAGAGCAGACATAAACAGTAAACAGAGAGTGCTTCTTGTTAGCGCCACGGATGACAGCGAACAAACACACAAACCGTTCGTGCGCTCTGCTGGCGTCCGCGCACAATCACACAAACAACGGCAGAGATCTCTGAGCGCAATTAGCGCTGAGAGTGGGAGCCTGCTTAAACTAGCTCTTGTAGTTTAAAAGATCCAGGTGTTTATAAGGACACAGAGAAGCCAACTCAACAAGGTTGTCGCAAATTTCCACGCATTGCAGCTAATTAAAGTTCATAAAAACTTATATGAATTATTTAGCTAGAAATTGTTAAACAAACTTGAGCTTTTTTATTTAGCAAGCTTTGCCAAAAGGCGTATCTTGTGATAACCAATCGTTATCTTTACGCCACGTGCCAGAAAAAATTCATTATCAGACTGATTTAATCTCGGATTTGTCTATCTACCATAAGAGAAACAGCATGTTTTTATAACATATAATGCCTTAAATTAATAAAATAGATTTAAAAAATTAAAATTTAAGCTTTAGTCTTATACAGAGCGAAGTCCGTTACTCGTAGAGTAATAGGGTATACTGTAATCGTTGGAATGTATATAAGGTGAAGAAGGAGCCGTGGCCGACCAACATTGTATAAACAAAAATATATCAGAGACTTTAAGAGCTAGAAAGGACCGAGATGTCGCAAATAAGATATAATAATAGATATAAGAAGAAGTACGCATTTTACAGACTATTAAAGCATGAACATTCCAAGAAATCGCTATACATACATAGTAAGTTTTACACCCAATTTCTGCAACGGTGTGTAGAATTTTCTTAGAGTAAGCATACCCTATGGTAAACCATATATTTTATAAACTCTTTAAGTAAAAATTGACTTGATTGAATAATAATAAACATCAAATACATAATAGACTTAAGATTACTCTATTAGTCTAAGTTCATTCCGTTGAAGGAAATGCTCTGAATTAAATTGGAGCATGTGGCTGGTAGGGTGGGAACACAAGTTTTAGTGGCACTGTTGTAATAGAGATTTTCTTCGCAGTTGTGTTTCTGACCCGACCATTCATTGTACTTATAAATGCAGTCAATATATTGGCGACAAGTGCTACTCGAGTTAGTGCCAACCGGAAAGGTGTCCTCTTGCTGCACCTTATCACAATAGCATCTGGCGGGTATCGCGGCTTCACAGCCTTTACTGGTTTCAATCCAATAGGTGTTAGGTTTACATTTTCTACCGCTGCCAAGCCACTTGCCATAAGGGTAGCATTGAACGTACTCACGACAAGTGCTCTCCGGATCATTTCCAACAGGGAAATATCCATGTTTTCTCTTTTTTTCGCAAATTGCATCTAAAGCTGCCTGAGGAGTTTCGGTAGGTGGTATCGTTGTGGTTGTAGTTGTTTCAACATAAGAACAACTGGGATTCACGCTCGTTGCCAGTTCACAGATCTGTGAATTTTCACTGTTGCACACATAGCCCGGGGCACATGTGCCCTTAAATTCTTTGGGCTCGTTTGAGCCAAGGCAGAGTGCAAAACTGTTTGATCCCGTGCAGGCAAATGTTCGGCTTGCATCACACTTGTTGCAGTCCTCACAAGCGGCAACATGATCCGAGCTATTTCTTGGCTGGCACACAGCTCCGCAGGATCCACTCACACACATGTAGCCCGAGGGACAGTCGTATTCTTCACCAGTTGGTAAATTATTCGCATCACAGGCCCTAGATTTAGTCATCGAGGAACAAGCCATTTTGTTGACACTGTTGCACACGTTGCACGTTGATCGTGCAACTGCCACAAGGCAGCCCACGAACACTAGCGAGCTCAGCAAATTTGATAACATTTCTCAGAGTTCCTCTTGCTCTTAGACTTAAATGTGGACTGATTCTGATTTAACAAATGTTAAAATAATATATTTTTTTGGCAACAATCTGCAGATTCACCTTTGTCTAACTCCAATTTAGATAAGTCCGATAACTTGCGTTGTTTATGGGCCATTAACGATTTCATACTGTAGGCAAGATTCGAGTGGTTTTATTTATCAAATATACTTCAATAAAAACAGCAACTTGTTAAAGGCCTATTTTTAAACTAATTTTAGTTTATTTTAGACAATTACTGTTCAATCATCAATGTAAGTGGGTTCTTCAAGAGTGGAAGTTTCTGACATACATTAACTACAATAATACGGGACTAACCATGGATACGGATTCTTTAAACACAACTCGTTATGCTACTTCTGACTTGTCATTTTGTTTATTTTTTTTTTAATCATACGAGTGTATATTTAAATCTGTATAATTAACTTTAACTTCAAATGGCAGCTCAATGTCGATTAAACAAAAATGTAATGCGCACAAAAGTATGCAATAGAATTAAACTCCGTCATTCAACGCAAGTGCAAATTCCGTTGCATATTTTTAAGCGCTCTTTTTATCAATTTGTCAATTACTTAACCCTTATGTGGAAAATATGTGCATTTTGTGTAAATTCTTGTTCAATGCATAAGATTCCGTAGGGCAAAAACAAAGCTTTTATTACTTATCTGGCGAATCATTTTAAAGCTACTGACAAAGTCTGATAAAGTTTTGAAGAAACTTCAAAATTATGTAAAACATTTATAACGAACTTCATTAATATTACTTTTATTCATATATACATATGTTATCTTAAATTTTTATGAAACTTTTATGAAACTTTTTCAGGCCTTAGTTATTATCAGAATGCGCTATAAATTTTGATTAAACAAACTAACGCTTTTACGACTATTACTAGGCACTGATTAGATTAAACTAGATATTTAATGTGAGTTACACTCTAAATACAGGGCATAAGCTACTGCAATTGCATGCAAAAATGTTGTACTTGTTGTTGCTGCTGCTGGGGATAGGAGTCCTGGATTGCCAGGCAGACTGCAATGTGTGTGCCTCGCCCTCGGGAGCAGCCTGCGTTTCGGACACCCAGTTTAAGTTTTGTCAGAATAATCAACTTGTTGATCCAGTCAACAGCTGTCCAAGTGGCACATATTGCACTGGAGATTCAGCCATTTGCCAGGCCAACAGCGCCTTAAAAGCCTGCACCGGTTGCGGGCAGTGCAACGAACTCAGAAATTTTGCCTGTCTTGGTGTGCGTACATTTGCCTTGTGTTTGGGCACCAATGTCCCGTCGGAAATCACTGGCAGCTGTGCGCCAAATTATGTCTGTAATCGAGAGAATATCAACATTTGTGGAACTGGAGCTAGCGGATTTCAGGCGACATGTCCACTAGTGGACGACGAAAGTCAAACAACAACGGGTCCCAATTTAAATGTTACTGCCGATGTATTTTGTCAAACCATCCAAAGGCACGGACGTTTTCCCAAGGGAACGGATCTGGCTACGACCTGCAGACAGTAAGTGTAATAATTCTTAAATATTATTATTAATAGTGTCATATTTAAACAGGTACTTTTATTGCTTTCCATCCGACAATGAGTGGCATGGAGCACTCTACACTTGCCCTGGTTCAACTTATTTCCAAGCCTCGTCAGCTATTTGCAATACCACCATTCCAGCTTACTGTGCCACATCTGTCACGACATTGAAGGTGAAAAATCTGCTATTATTTTAAGCTAAATAAAAGAGTTAACCAATTAAATTTCTTTAATATAATAAACACAATAAATTCATAAATAGAACCAATAATTTGTAAGCCTAGAGAAATGCCGACTATTTTTGCAGACAGTTTTTAATTTATTAATAGGCATTATTCATAATTCTTAGCCATACATTTTTGCCTTGGCCTAAGTGTTTCAATAATTTTCAAAACAACAAAATAAAATGTTCTTAACGCGCCTTAAGATTTTCGACTGTATATTTTCCAAACGTTTAGTGGTCAGAAGGAGAAAAATACGCACACGCCTACAGCGGGATTATCATATTGTCATGTATATTTATAGTCATAGATACGTATCTATAAATCGACGCATTAGACGGTGTTGTCAACAGAATTGTAGTTTGCTTAAAATTAAATTTAACGTAGAATTTAAAGCAAAGTTTGCCACAAAACATGCCGCATTCAACATGCCACATGTCCCGTACCCGAAACTAACTGCCACTCAATTGAATTGCACATTGTGCACAGGAAGGCAAAACTATGTGAATGTGAATGCGTGTTTGCCATTCGAGGCGTGTGAAATCGAAACTATTGAAATTGAAAACACTCAATGCAAACTTTTGCGGCCCAACCTTGGATTGAATTGCATTTTACTGGCCTGCGAATAGGGCTCTGCCTCTGGGTCTCACTCGTGTACTAGATGTGACCTGTGTGTTTGGCCCGGTAAAAGTTTTGTGGCCACGTAACTGACCCACATCAATGCCAGCAACGAGACTGCAAGCTGCCCCGAGAGATAGAAATAGAAAGAGAGAGAGAGAGAGCTAAGACCGAGGGAAATGCCTCTCAGCTGGCGATGACCTCGTCAAAGTTTTTCCAACCACAACACGCACGACTCACACGACACGCGTTCAACTCGCATCTCTAACGCGCTGCCTGCAACCAATTTTTATGGCATGTGGCAAAAAGTGGTAAAAAAAAGTTTTTGGCTGAGCAGAAAATACAAAAAATAGAATGCGAGCACATTTTATATTGTGCGCGAGCAGCGCTGTGTGAAAGGGCCAAAAGTTCGACACAGGCAGCCAGAAGTTTCAAGGTGGCTTTGCCAACGTGACGTATGAGTCATAAATGCCATAACAGGCAGCCGCTGTCACCGCAAGCAGCAAACCAAAGGCGAGAACGAGAACGAGCTCATCCCATTCATATCCCATTCAAAAAAAAGGAAATCCTAAAATGAAAAGTCACTTACAACAGTTAAAGTAATGCCTCAATGTGGGTTAAAGAAATTCATTCCATTCATTAAGTGTGTACTTTATGAAGAACATGAATAGCTATAAAAAATGTAAAGTTTTTTCTATACTTTGGTCTCAAATTCAATCAAACTTTAAATGCAGTTAGTTTAAATAAATGAATAATGAATTGTATCTTAAAAGTACTTACACTAAAATTTAGTTTCTTTAAATAAATAGTTTACTTAAATACTTTAAAACTATTTCATATTTACACTATTCTTTTTACTTAATTGGTAATTAAATTGTGATTATAAAAAACATGTACTTTAGTGTTTTAAGTTGTCTTGAGCTAGTCAAATATTAATTTAATTTAAGCTAATTTTTAGATGTTAATTAAATCGCTTTGATTGCAGTTGAATTTGTTTATAGTAAATATCATCTAAAGTTGAGTTGTTCAGTTTGAATTTGCCTTTGAGAAACCCATCGCGCTTTGGCTTATAGTCTCTTGAAGTGCCCAAGTTAGTTTTGGCCAACTTTATCTAGGCCTGAACTATGAAAGTGCTTTATTTTGTTCTTGCAGCGCGCACAACGTCAACACTCGACATCAAGTGTAATGACTGCACTCAGCACTGATGAATTCATTAATTATTTTTTCTAATAGAATCTGCCATTGATGCTGTGGGTCCAAAGGGGCCAAGGGGATTCCCAGCTTCGCATGACATGAGATGGAATGGAACGGATGGGTGACTAATTAAATTATATGCATTGGTCTCTCTTTAAGCTTGATTCAATTAATGCCTGACATAAGCTGTAAGTTGCAAGTACTCGCATATGAAACACACACACACCCACACTTGGGTGGATTTTCTGAAGTCATTTGAGAGCTGCTACATAAATCCTTCTCTTGGACAGCTGACAACAAAGGGACAACCTTTGAACCGAGGTCATTTGGGCCACGAGCTGTCAGATTCATATGCTCATCATCAGTCAACTTTGTTGGCAACAATGTGTGGCCTGGCTTAAAGCAATATCTTCATGTGTCTGCTCGTTGCTTGTACTATATATACCTAAAGTATCTATGCATCTATGTATCTGTATCTGCATCTTTGCGTCTGTGGAATGAGGACGAACTGCAAACACAGTGCCTTTAAATAGCAGACAACCCGCTGTTTTAGCATATGAGTATTCTGTGGGCGTGGTCACTGTTAGCTCTATTAGACTGTGGGCTTATTTTATTGCTTTTGCTTTTGCTTTTGTTTCCCCCCTTTCGATCCCATTCCCATTTTCACTTCCCCTTTTTCTCCCTGACTGCATTTAATTAAAGTTCTATTTTCATTTGGTATTTTGGCTCAGGGCAGCGGCCTCCACACCAACTACAACTACAACAGAGTGGCGCCTGCTTGCTCGACCCACCAGAACCACCCACCGAGTCCCTCTGCTTTCTTCTCCTCCTCTGCTTCTCGTTGACCACCTGCCGTGAGGCTGTACAACTGTCGCTGGCGGCTGCAATTAATTTACCTCGCTTCGTTTTACTCAATGGGGCAACTTTATAAACAATTTTCGATGCCTCTCGATGCCTCCCTCTATCTGCCACTCTCCCTTCTCACATTCCAGTCCTTTCTCAAAACCTGCTGCAATTTTGTTTATGCATCAATTGGGTTAATCACTTCAACTGTGCAGCAAGTCATTGTGTTTACTTCTTCCTTATTGAAATTGGCCATAATGCTGACTATCAATAATCTAACTCATGGGCCAACCTAGAAAATTAAACAATTTCAGAAACCAGAAACTAGAAGTTCTTGAAACACCAAATATGGAATAGTTATGTGAGACATCGTAGTAGACTGTAAATAATCAAATTTAGACAGGAAAATATAAAAAAAGCTATTTATATTAATAGTAGTAGAATTAGTACTAATAGTTCTAATAAATATAGAAATAGTAGTGTAATTTTTAGAAAAATTTAAAGAAATATGAGAATTTTCTGTTTAATTTTGGTGTTGGAAGCATACATTTTAAGAATAAAACTAAATTTCCAATTCTATTAAAAAATATAGATAAAGTACTAATAGTACTAAAAAAAAATATGGAAATAGTAGTATAAAATTCAGAAAAGTGTGGAGAAACATGGGATTTTTGTTGTATAATTTTTGGTATTGAAAGCATAAATTATTAGAACAAAACAAATTTTATAATTTCTCGTAATTAATATAGAAATAGTAGTAGGCATACCATTTAAAGAAATTGTATATATTTTTTTTCTGAAGCTGTACACTAAGGAAAAATAAATAATATAAATACTTGTTGAAATTAAGTAAGTACTAAATACTAAAATAAGTGTGAAAACTAACTAAATATTTTTCTAATTAACTTCAGTTAATAAATGTGTTTGCTAAGTGACATGACTTTTAACTTTGCTTGTAAACTGTTTGAAACAGCCTTGATGAGTATATAAATAAAGTATTATTAATATCCTCAGCGAGACTTTAATTTTAATTATGAAAAACAGCAACGACAACAACAACAACCACAACAACAGGAACAACAACAATGCAACGACAACAATTATTCTGCAGTTCGGGTTGCAGGTTGACAGGTCAAGTACATGAGCGTGTCAAAAAGTTTTGACATAGTGTGAGGTGAGGTCAAAAAACACTCGCACTCACACACACACACACACACCAACAGACGCGAAGCTTACACTATTATTATTCTATGGTGTGGCATTGTTGTGGAATGCGCAGACGCCCACGACCACGCCCACAAGAATGCAGCGCCATGAATGGCAGGCATGTGTCCTCGTGCCTGCGTCAGGCGGAAGGAAGGAAGGAAGGATTGCTGTGCTGCATGGCATGAGCTTGTAGAGCGAAGAGAAAGAGGAGTGAAAGGGAGTAACGGGTGGAGCTCGACAGGAAATGCGCATAATGAAGCGCTGTGGAAAATGTGGCACATGTGGCACAGTGTGGCATTCAAAGAAACTGTCAGCAAGCTGCTGCATAACTGACTAACCGACAAACTGCCAAACCGATAGACCGTCAGACCGACAAACTGCCAAATTGATAAACTGTTAGTCGATGTCAATAATGCGGCAACCTGCAAACCTGTCAACAGCTCAACTGAACTCTAATAACTGTGGCTCTGGTTAACACGCCACAAGCTGCATACCAGAAAAAGGTGTGAACAGTTATCTATTATAGCCAAAGACACAAAAAGTAATCAAATAAATAAATGACAGTGAAATCAACGCTTGAAAAACTCGTTTAATTGTGCGAAAATTGCACAAATTGCTGACAAACAAATGACCATTAATCGAATTTTTATTTAGTTTGAATAAATGACAAATTCTCTATACAATTTTATTTGAATGGATCAGCAGCTTCAATAAATCGGTTTATTGTTTTAAATTTTATATTAAATCACATTTATTATAATTTTTATGTACCAGTTTAAATTGCGGTTGTTATGAATGCGGTTGAAAATTTTAAACTTAATTGCTACTATTTTTGAAATTTTGTGCAATAGTTTCCACTCTGTTGGAATCCGCGCTGCAGGTTGTTTAATTTGCTAATGATATGCCACCTGTTGGGAGGTGTTGGAGCTGCAAATAAAGTGCATTAAAAGCTTTATATTTTAAGGTATTAAATTGTAGAAAATATTTATGTTTACTTATGAAATTCGCTTAAAAATTATATGTTTATTAAAATGGTATTTAGGTTTAATAAAGTGAATAAAAACGTCTTTTCAAAATATATGTAAGCTCAAGAATAATTCCTGAATTTTAAATAATACTAAGACTGCTTTATGATTTATAGATTTTGAGATAAAATTATAGAAAGCAGTTAATTGTAAACACAATTCAAGTAGCAGCCATTAAAAAATCCATTTAATAGATAGATGTATCCATTTGTTAGTCGGTAAGTAACTGCATCAAGTGCTTGTTTTTCTCTGAAGTGTCAAAGTCAAAGCTCAATAACCAATGTCCATAAATAATGAAATGAGTTTTGAGAATGCGGAACCCAACAACATCCAGAGTGAATTAATCAAACAAAAAAAAAAAATATATAAAAAATTGTTGACTTGTTGATGAAGACTTGAATGAGGAGTGTTCCATTAGTTTTACAACTTAAATGTTCATTATTAATTGTAATTATGACACTAACAGCCGCAAATTGCGAATTATTGATTGACAATTTGACACGTGTAAATTATAAGCCAAACATTTTGACAGGCAGCTATCAAAATTCGCTTATCAATTAGGACACACAATCGATGCGAGAAATCTGTGAGAGACCTGAGAGTGGTTTTCGTTGGGTTGTTGCTCGGACGTGGGTTGATCCTGCCACAGCATATAATTTCTATTAGCGTGTGAGTTTCTCAGTTCATAAATTGTATGTGGCAATAGTTGGACTCCGTTTGCTCCATGTGGGCAGTGGTCAGTGGACGGTGGACAGTGGACAGTGGACACTCGACGCAATAATTTTGCAATTTTTTATTGCACAACTGTCACGGCGTAGTGTGGGAAGGGGGGGACTTAGAGAGCAGAGTTGTCAAGTGTTTGGGTGTACAGAAACAGGAGAGCAGCAGAGCAGGGAGCTGAACTCGGTCGCAGCAAATAAAGCCATTAAGTGGAAGTCGTCTGGCTGTGTGTGAGAGTGAGCTACTTTCGCTGCTCACATGTGGCATGCGGCAAGTTGCACGCAGTACACTGAAAAAAAGACGCTTGCAACAAATTTATCAATTAATTATTGTTAGTTAATTGAATTTTAAAATATGTTAGTTTAAACTAACAAAGATTTCATGCTCTAAGCTTCATAAATCTAGTAAAATGTTTTCAATTTAATATTCTTTATACTAATGCCCCTTTTTGCTCAGTGTACCCGCGTGTGTATGCATACTTTCATTAAACAAACAACGATACTGCGACAAGAGTTGAACTCAGACAACTGCAACTCGTTTGTTTGCCCAGTGGGTCACTCAGTCAAACAGTCAACGATTCAACCATTCAACCATTCAAGTATTCAAACATTCAGCGATTCAACGAGTCAAACAATTTCCTCACTTTGTCTCTCCACTCACTTCCCCTAAATTGCCCACCAACTGCTGCTTTTTAATTTGATGAGCCCAGAACGCGCTTAAATTGTTGCAAATTGCAATTCACACTACGGAATTGTATATGCCAATTGCAAATGACTAAAGTAAATTGCATTTAAAAAATAATAAATAAAGAGAAGCGCAAAATAATTACTGAATTTGTGCAATTTTATTAAGGCATTGTTTGCATATTCCAACTGTCCAATAAGAGTTCATAAATCACACACTATTTACACCTTTGAACAATCGTTGTCATTATTTAATCAAATACATTTCAAATTGGCAAATCGTTTAACGACAGTTTGTCGCCAATTTTGTTATTGTTGCTGCTGGCGCCTTAATTCCTAAACAAACTGAAGCTGCCGTTGGTAAGAGTATAAATAGGGTCAGTGGATTAATTACACTAAAATGTATAAAGCAATTTATTAAAATATATACATATTTACCTATAGACATAAATAAGTTTATGTTAATTGATATATTTTTAATTGAAAGAAGTATTATAAGCTTTTCATAATGTTTTAAGTATTTTTAAAACATTATTTTATTTGACTATAATTTTAATGAAATTTTTCAAACGATTTTTTCAAGCGTTTTTAATTTTATTTATTTAAATCAATTTTTGTAAATGGATTTATTTTCAATTGAAAGACGATTTAAAGCTTTTTATAAAGTTTTATTTATTTTTAAAATATTATTTTATTTGATTATTATTTTAATTAAATTTTTCAAACGGTTTTTTCAAGTGTCTTTATTATTTTCTATTTAAATCGGCATTTCTACACGACTTTATTCAGCTTTAATTTGTATGCTGCTTTTATTTAAATATTAATTTATATATTTTAATTAGCTTTAAATAGTTTTTCTTTTATTTTTAAGCTGCTAAATCGGAGTTTTTAAAAAACTTAATTTTTTAAATTTTTTATTCTTTTATTTTACCTTTTATATTCCATTATAAATAACCAATTTAATCCCATTTTCGACTTTATATTGAACAGTTCATCTAATTTTAGAGCATTGCTTTGTCGTTACATATTTAATTTGGCCACTCAGTTTGACATATCGTGCTGAAATTAAATGCAATTTGCAACAAGATTCATGTTAACTCATGTCGTTGCATCAATAATTTATTCCACTGAGGTTCTAATTGTCGCCATTAAGTTTGACGTCAGAGTAGCTGCAGTAGCTACCATTGTTGTTGTTATCGTTGTCACTGCTGCTGCTGCTGTGGCAATGTATTTTCAGGAAGTCCTCAGTGACGCATTTGCAACTCGAAAACGGGCGACTAGCGACTCGACAACTGGCGACTGTCAACTGGCGCCCGTGGCACAGTCATGGTTGTTATTGTCTGTCTGTCTATATAATTTTTGGGTGGCCAGTTGTGCGGCGACCTTGACATAAATCCCAACAGAAGAAAAACAACGCCTGCAACTATCGATTTGCCAGCGCATATCACGTATACGCATTAAACTCGTATAAAATATGATTTCTTTATATTGCAAACAAAATCCGCCCGAAATCTAATTGAATTATGGATCAGACCATGCACATTTGTATATGCAGCTTAATTCGCTGTTGGTTTCCCACTCAGCATAAGCTTTAACCCACACGTGTTGTGGCCTCTGCCCTATTTGCCCTCTGTCCCTTTTGGACTCTGCCCTTTGCCATTACATCAGTCATTGGCAATTTCGTGGTCATTTAGTCGCTGACTAAATTTGCGGTTTAGTATCTGCTGCAGTGATTATGTTGTGTGTTGATGCCTTTGATGTGAGCATTGCCGCCCCGCAATTGTTTCGGTTAATTAAAATTTGTGGTCCCACAACGCACGTGTACGTGTGAGTACACTGAGAAAAAGGCGCTAATTTGTGTTATATAAAAGAAAAGTAGAAGAGAGTATGCCTAACATTTAATTATAAATAAATATATTATAAATAAATAAAGTCTTATTTATTGGCTTCACTTCTTTATTTCAGTGTAACTTGAATAAATGATTTTAAGCATTCAATTTATTTTTACATAAAGAACCATTGAATTTGCCCCCCTTTTATCAGTGTTGAGTTCACTAAATTAGTAGAGAGCGCTGAAGGATTATGGCAATGCCAAAACCAAAGCCAAAGGCGATGACGATGGCGATGGCAAATGCAGCTATTAAATATGCAGAGCTTGAAGCCAGCGCACTTGAAGCTCAATCGCTAAGAGCACGGGGTTGGGAATCGGGACCAGCAGAACCAGCAGTAGTAGAAGAAGCAGAAGTTATCTGCATTCCTGTGAATAGAACCAGTTTTCTCGACCTGAGTGCCTGGCAGTCTCCTCGCTCCTCGACTGGCGGCTTCGCTCCCTCAGCTCCCTCAGCTCCGAAAGCGAAACCAAAACCAAAAGCCAAAGCAAAACCAAAAGCGAAGCAAATGCAGGCGCGATGATTCATGCTCAGATACTCGCGAAAGCAACAACTCCAGACTAAGCAGCGTCCGCTCTTCGTTTGCTGCTCAATTCTTTTTTTATTGGGACTTTGCTTTAATTTCTACTTCTCGATTTTTTGTTGCTCTTTCCCACGGCATAAATGTGCATTACAGAGTTGAATTTTATGCACATTCCTGTGCCACGCGGCGTATGCGTAATCAGTTGACTACAGTCATCAGTCAAGTTAGCAGCTTTTGGGCCAATTTTATGACAAAAAACTAAAACTTAACTTAGCTCAACTCGAGTCAGTTCCTTGTGGCTTCAACTTTTGTTGCAGCTGCCAGCTAAACCTCCTGGAGAATGCAATTTACCCCCTGACTCCGTTTGGGCCACTTCGACCCATGTTGCCAGTTAGTGTTTGCCTGCTGTTGGTTGCCTGGTTGGTTGGTGGCAACTATTAAACTTGTTTCCGTTGTACTTCTATTTTTTGTGGAGTAATTTCATAGAATTTATGACCGTCTTTTTCGAAGGGATCACAAAAGTTTTTCAGCTGCTAAAACTTGCACTGGCTTCAACTTTATGGCGACTTTTGACAACTTCGACAGACGGAAACGTTCGACAATTTTTGCACAGCTCCAAAACGTTTGGGGATTTAAAGTTTCAAGCTACGAAAAATTTGAATTTTGTGCTTAAGCATCGATGGGATCGTATTGATAAGAATATGTAGAAACAAGCTAAACAATGGATCAAATGCTGACAGAGTAAATGGTGGTAAGGGGAAAAGGGGCAGAAAAAATACCTTTTTCTTTTGTAGAAAGTGAAGCAAGAGCGTGCCACATTGTGCGGCCTGTGGCACGACAACTTTCACGCGCAAAAAATGCGCTAAAAGACAATGTTATCATAGGCCTACATTTGTGTGGCATGTCAGCAGCTTGCCCCCAAGAAGACCGGCCGAAGAAGATGCCGCAAAAGAACGCAAGCTGGCTAAAAACATTTAGGTACGCGCACAATTGAAATGAAACCAAAAAAGAAAAATAAAACAAAATCGATGCTCTGTACCAAATTCCAAGCCGTGGCAAAGAAGCCGCCGCCGACGAAGACGACGACGACGACGAAGCGTAGAGATACAGATACAGATGCAGATACAGATTCGCAGATACACAGATCGTCGTCGTCTTCTACTTCTTCTTCGCGGCAGGCATAACTAAGCGTTGCACGAATTCGCGAAATTGGCCACCGCAGCAGCCACAGCAACAACAACAACAGAAGCCAAAGACTTGAGCCAAATCAAAGGACACATATTGAATTTCAGCGAGGCTTCTTCACTGACCTTTTGTGGCCCCTCTGGGCCAACTAGGGGCATGTGGCAAGGGGGTATAGGGGCACAGTGGATAAATGTGCGATTTTTAGTTATTAAAATGAATGAATGCGAATTCAAAGCGCAGCTCGCAACTCGCAATTCGCTTCGAGTTATGCGACTGACTTAATTACAGGCGAGGACACAAAAAAAAATAAAATAAATAAAAGAGCAAAAATGGCAGTAAGAAAAAAGAGAGGAACCGAAGGCCCATGTAAATTGCTGGCTGTCGTTTATTTATAGAAAATAATGAATTGAACAGGTGAGATCGGCAAAATGATAAGCATAGAAATTCCAGCATGCAACATCGAAGCGAACTTGCAACTGGCAACTGGCAACATTCAAGTCCAAGTCCAAGTCCAACTGAAGTTGCCATTGCAAAATCAGCGAACGAGCGCAGCAAAAAAGCAATCCAATTTACTGATTTATTTCTTATTTTACTTTGACTATGCAACAACAACAACAACAACAACAAGAAGAACCACAACGGAGGCAGTCACGGCAGAGGCAGCTACCGAGCCTTGCCACAGTTTGTTGCCACAGTTTGCTGCCAGAGCATCTCCTCCTGGCTTCGGCTGATGTAGTTAGTGGGCTTTGCTTTGATCTTGATTCTTGATGCTGCAACTGCGACGCCTGACAATGATGACGAGGCACACAGGCAGAGTCTCAACCCAATACAAAAGGTATGTCAAAAAAAATAAAAGAAAACGCAAAAGAAAACAAAAAAGCAGAAACCAAAAAAATAAACGAACAAAATCGAACAAAAAACGACAGAAATTGAAAGCGTGTAAGGAACCAAAGAAACTTGAATACTCTTTAAATATATTGAGGCAGCTAAAATTAAAAATTAATGAAGGACTCTTGTTCAATAAAATTAATGAAGGACTCTTGTTCAAAAAAATAATAAAAAAAATTATATACACTTATTTAAAATAACTTAACATAATGTTAAAAATAAATAAGTTAATTAACATAAAACTTGAACTTATCTATTATTATTATTATTAGCATTATCATCATTATTATTATTATTATTATTATTATTATTATTATTATTATTATTATTATTATTATTATTATTATTATTATTATTATTATTATTATTATTATTATTATTATTATTATTATTAGTATTATTATTATTATTATTATTATTATTATTATTATTATTATTATTATCACTATTATTATTATTATTATTATTATTATTATTATTATTATTATTATTATTATTATTATTATTATTATTATTATTATTATTATAATCTTCTATAGTAGTTAACTGATTTATTAGCTGGATTATAAAAGACACTTCCACAAATATAGAATTACTTTAATAAGCTAGAAAATGTAATATCAATCAAACTGAAATAAATATATCTAAAAGTTTACTTAAATTTAAGTTTAAATTTAATAAGATAATACAAATGATACTGGGCTAAATATATATTTATTAAAGTAATTACATATTTAGCATATGCTAATAATCCTTAATAAATGGGAAAGAGTGTCTGTGGAAGACATAGTTACAATGCTTTCGCAAGGGCTATGACAATTCGAAGATTCGTGTAGCAAAAGCTGCTGGATGCACAGATGCAGATGCCACGACATTATTTTTGCCACTTGGCCTGGGAGCCGAAGCTGGCGGCCACGACAACAGGCAATGGAACGGCAGGGGAGCAGAGAAGAGGGGTACAGGTAGGGGGTCGGGGTATGGGTATGGGTATGGGGTAGGCAGTAAGGAAAGCGGCTCGGTTCGCATCTTTGTCGCTCATGCTTTATTTAGGGTTTCATGTATAAATATTTTTATTTATTGTGCAACACATTCGCACACGTTGCAGCAACGACTGCAGGATGTGCAGCACGACAACGGCAACAATAATGATGATGATGTGTAAACTCGCGGTTGGACGCTTAATTTCTACCTTGGGCCCAAGGGCCGAGAGCTTACAAACCTGGCATAAAGGCCTGACATTGTTGTTGCTGTTGTAACTTGGCTCATAGCGTGGCAAGTTCTGCCTGTTCTGCCTGTTGCCAAGTGGCCTGAGAAACTGAGAAGCTGAGTAGTCAAGAAATCGAGCTTAGTCATTGGACTGATCAACTCGGCAATCAAAAGTGGTTCAAGCATTACTTTAAACCGATCTGTGGTTCAATGAAATTATCTAGAATTTGCCAAGGATTCACACTCTACTAGATGCTATATATACATTATATGATATATATGTATATGCATGAAGATAAAATAAAAATCGATTTCATTCATTTGCAATTTTGTTGAAATCTGTCAATGACACGTTGTCAGGGCCTCAATCCCTTTTCCAATCAGAGACACCTGCAAAAGGGGGTGGCAGGTGGTAGGTGGTAGGGTGGAAAGGTCTGTCTATGCAGGTGAGCAGGCAGGGAGGTGGAGACCTCTCTGGTTGACTTGTGCAGTGCACACTCATCACGGCCATTGACAAGTAGCTGTCAGAGTCGAAAAAGAACGACACATCAACGAGACGATGGACCACTTTTGATATACCTTTGGCCCTAAGGGAAGATTGGAGGTGGCAGGTGGCAGGTGGGAGGCTGGAGGCAGTAGACTGTCAGCAGGCACTGTAGTACAATGTGCCAAATCAAGCGCAAAGATCCAATATCCTGCAATGAAATAGAATTACAATTACACGGAGCACACACTCACACACACACACACACTCTCACACAATTGGTTTTTTATAGCAGCTCGTTGTGGGAACTTTTTTTTGTGGCAGTGTAGCCAAAAGTCAGCTAACATTGATTGTTACAATGATGAAGTGCTATCGATGTCTGTGTTGCGTTTGACTGCCTTTGAGTTGTTCGTTCGCTGGAAAAACGAGAAGTACTCACCTCACAGACGTAAAAGACCAGCTAACCAGGCCTGGCCAAAAGAATTCAAGGTTTGGACCTGTGCTATAACCAGGCCCAAGTCAAACTCCGTCAACTGCAAGTGCCGCCCAGGTCTTTAAAAATGTAAGAGCCAAAGCGTTGGCATTCAAATGTGGCTAGAAATGTTGGTAGTATATGTATGTGTGTGTGTGTGTGTGTGTGTGTGAGTGTGTGTATTGCCCCGATGACTTCACACATTCCTGGGCACACACCGGGCAAACAAGAACTTCCTTGAGACCAAGCAATGTCTTCAGTCTCAGCTTCAGTCTCAGCCTCTGCCGCAGTCGCAGCCGCAGTCTCCGTCTGCGTCGCTGCCTCCGTCGCAGTTGCAGTCTCAGCTCGAAGTAAAGAACTAAAAACGCGAACCAGTTTTTGGTGAATGAAAAATCAACAAAACCAAAAAAACAGAAAAAAAAGTTGCACAAAAGCCATGGTCGGGTTCAGGGTCCAAAGCGTAGGTAAGGGGCGGGGCCAGGAGGCGGGCGGGAGTCTCTGGCAGCAGCAGCAGCCTGAAGAGTCGGCAACTAAAATACTTATAATAAAAAGAAATTAAAATAAAATTCAAAAATGTGCAAAACGAGCGCGTCGAGAGAAACGAGAAATGCTGCATGCCACAGCCAAAGACAGAGACAGATATACAGATAGAGACAGCGATAGAGGCGGTGGCAGTGGCAGTGGCTGGCAGTGGCAGAGGCAGCGACAGCGGCTGAGCCAAAGACTATGCCTCAGTTTTTTCAGCCATAGCCATAGCCTTAGCCAAAGTCAAAGACAGGGCCAGGGCCCGCAGAAGAATCTCCAGTCAGTGTGGAACCTGTTGGACCAGTCAAAGCAGAAGAAGCAGACAACACACAAACACTCACACACACACACACATAGAGGCAGAGTAAATGCCACCAACGTGTTTGGGCTTGCTCGGTGCCAGGCTCAGTTCGGTCTCAGGCCAGGATAAAAGAGACACTCGGTTCCGTTCTCAGTAGCTTCCCTCTCTCTCCATCGCACACTGTCTCTATTTCCTGCTCACTCGTTTCAAGTGTAAAACGCTGTCGCTTGTGGAATGCGCCCAACATTGGCCATATTTGCTGCACTAAATCAAGCGTTTAAACGAAATTTGAGTTGCCCCAAAAATATAAAATAAAAAACAAAAAGCAGACCAAAAAACATGTAGAACAAACAACAACAAGAGCAACAAATTTGTTGAGCCAACTTTGAAAGCTCTTATATTGCCCAGAGAGAGGCAGAGAGAGGGAGAGAGATCAAAAACTTTTTGCCAGGCAACATAATTTATAGATGCCGTTTGCCTAAATTCGTTTAATTTCATCTCTTCACACACTCGCACTCGCACACACACACACACACATAGCTAACTCCTCACACGCTCGCACGCATATAAAGAAAGATCGAAAAGGGAATTGGATTGCGTTTATTCTGTTACCTGTTGTTGTTCCTACACTGTGTGGGTTGTGCACTCTGGACCGCTCATACTCTCTTACTCTCTGTCCCTCCTTCCCTCTCTCTCTCTTTGCGTTTCCTTTGCCCTTTGCCTTTGCCTGTGCGCCACTTGGAAAAGGGTTTCACATCGTGGGCCGTGGACTTCGCTCTCTGATCGAAATTGTTGTGCGCTGATCGTTCGTACATTATAATTTATAACTTTATCTAAACGATGTGGTGGTGTTTAATTTTCGACTTCACCTTTTCAATCTTGTTGTTTCTCTCCTCTTTTTTTTTAAGATTTCACATTTTATTTTTTCTTGCTTTGTTTTTGATTCGTGAACCGATTCTGTTTCTGTTTCCGCTTCGCATGACTCATTCGAGGAATACGTTTTAGTTTTCTTTGATTTTTCGCTGTTAATTTGTGGATGTTGTTTATCGCACACTAATTTGAATAGCGCTCAGGTCTTCAGAGATGAACATATCATCGGTCTGGAATTGAACTGTAGATTCTAGACCTGCTTTGAGTACCCTAACAAGGCCAATGAGGGCGTTACTGCTTTGCCGCTCAGCTGGATGTCCGTAACTGACCACCGTGAAGTTTTCAGATTCTCATTCCAGTTTTTGAGTTTTTGGGTTTTCGGTTTTCTTGTTAATAAAGAAATAGATAGGCCACTGGCAACAAATCCAAAGTGCTGAGTAACTGGCCAATACTTAGGGATTGTTTCTCTTAAGCCAAAATACAAATCAGAATTGGCCAATGCCTGCGGTGATGAGTGAAAGTCTTGCGAAAAGTCGTGCATTGTTTACTTTGCCAGACTAACAGCAAAAACAACAACAAGAACAACCTTTTCAATATTGTAACTCATATGCATGCTGTGAGGGCAAACAAGGCATGGTCTCATTTAAAAGATATTGCCGAAAAATTCCCTTAACTACAAACATACAAATCTTGATTGATCGGATAATCTGGCTTATAAACTACAAATTCTCACAGAAAGGTGCTGCGAAATCAGTTAAATAACAAAAGGTCCGCACTTTAGAGATAAGAACAATCTCAATCAGATAGTGACACACATATAGACAGTTCGTTAAACTGATCGTTAAGTCTATAAATAAGAAAATTAGAATTCAATCATCTGTCAATTAAGTCTCTTTAATTAAAGAGCATGCAAATATTTTTGCGGCACCGATGAAAGCACAATTCAATCCAATGAATGAGAGATTTATCATTGTGTTTGGTTTATGGACTCGCTTGGTAGCAAATCGCATTTCAATTTATGTATGTTCTTTATTTTTATGTAAATCGAGAAAAATACATAGTCGTAAACTGACTGACTATTAGACAAGTCTATTGTTCCGGCTCATGGGATTCTATCTATGTGTTATTTGTCTAAGCTCGTGCTGGAATCAATTTACTAAAATAAGACATTTTATACAAATATATACAAATATCTACATAATGATGTATCAGCATAAAATCGTATAAATGTGTAACCTGTTCCATTTCATCTTACGCCATCAGCAGTTTGAAATTCGCTTAGTGTTTTGTTTATTTTGAACCACGGTCTGTTATTTGCTTGTAGAAGCAGAGCACCATGCTTGACTACTACAGAGTGAGAGAGCACAACAGTGCCATTTTGAGTATAACAGAAGTTTATACTCGCAGCTGTTGCGGCTGATTTAAACAATGGACGTTATAAAATGTTGCTGCCGCTAAGGCAGACAGACTTCAATCAGTGCAGTTTCATTCACTGACAATAGCTATAAAATATTAGTAATTACAAATAACTGCTATTAATTAACATGTAGTTACAATAACTATGGTTTTAAATAATAAGTATTTGATATTAGCATCCTGATCTCGACAGTTGTCTGGCTGCTTTCTCTCAGCTGCCTCTCTCTCATGCTTAACAGAGCAGAGAGTGCGCGTATGTGTGTGTGAATGAGAGCGTTCGTTTCAGTGAGCTTGCACTGTGTGTTCCCACAAAGTTACAGTTAGTTGTGAACGAATCGTCGGCGTGTGCAAACGTGTCGCAGCGTGATAGCGATTTTGAATCCCAAAGAGGAGTAACGAAATCGAAGTCGAATTGAAGGCATGTCCTAAATCGTTTCGTCTTTTTGCCGTATTATAAATACAACAACTTGGCCTATAGCCGCCATCGCGAGTGCAATTATTCAATCGGTTGAATCGCTATAAGCCAACTTCGAATTAAATCAGAATCCATTGGTTACACCTAATGAATATCAATTCTTGCTAAGAAACCAAGAAAGCAAGTAACAAAATAATAATTAAAAGCAATCTGAAACACATACAATAATCAGTCGATGCGCATTTTACAATTGAGGAATCGAATTATCAGAGACTTTATTTAGACTGTTTTGCTGATGATAACAGCCGTAAGGTATAGCATATAATCGGTTGTTGTGATTATGTCACGAAGAATCGCGATATATTAGAAATTTTATAACTAAGTGAAAAGGTTGAAGAAAGAAAGTTTGACCAATTGTATATTTTAGTTTAAACAAAGTGTTAATAACAACAACAACAACAACAACAAGAGTGACAAGGCTAAACACGCGTGTTTTTGCACACTTTTAACAGAGTAACAAAACAACAACAACGACAACAACAGTGAGACAGGTAAAACTCTCGGCGTATTTTGTTTGCGTGAGTGTGTGTGAAAGCCTAACCGGCAAGTGCAAAACGTTTGTGTGTGTGCCGCGCGCGCTCTCTCGCTCTTTCTCTGTCGCTGTGCCGCTCTCTTTCGGTACTGCTCTCGCGTACGCTCAGCCGCTGCCTATTTAGTTGTGTGTGTGTCAGTGTATTGGTGACGAACAGCTGTTTAGTGCAACATGCAGCGAAGCTGCCTTAAATCAACGTATTGGCCTTAAGAATCCACACACACAGACGCACACACATAGATTCCCACACACATACACGCACTCTGGCTTAGCAAATCGTTCGTGTAGCTTAAAAGTGGAAAAGAGAACGTGCCCACAGTGTCAGATTCCAAAGTCCGGTTTGCCATTTTTGCATAAATTTTGGAGAAAAGAATTTCACACATGATGGCCGGCAGTAACCACTTGGAACAGCAACTGAAAAAGCTGCTGCTCGTTGCGCTGCTGTGCAGCGTTGGCCTTGCAACTGCCAAACATTTGGCTATCAACGATGCTGGCGACATAACGGCTGCCAGCGACAATCATCTCCACCACCAACAGCATCATCAGCATCAGCACCAACATAGTGCGTCAACGCACCACCGACGTCGACTGCAGCGCGACTCACGCGCCAAGGATACAGCGCAGCAACAACAGTGCGATGCAGTCAAGGGTTACTTTGAATCGATCGACATCGCTTCGAGTGGAGTATACAAAGAGAAAGGTAAGTGTGTTGGTGTTAGTGTATGCAGTGAACACAGTGCGGTTTAGGCAAATAGGACACTCATATCATATTTAAGTAATATAATGCAATCACTTACTAAGAAAACTAACTAAATTAATAATTTTATTACACAAACAGTTAACTTTTTTGTGTTTATAATGACTCTTATTACATTTTTATTTACGCAATTAATTGCTCAACACTTGTGCCTAGTAATTAAATGGCCGTGACTAAATTTCTAATGAAATGCAAAGAATCACAATATTGTATACAGAATTTGAATTTACTAGAATTTGAATATAATTAACAAGAACCAGTTTAATCACGGTGAAATGTTATTAATATTTAAATTCTATATGTCATAAAAAAGTTACTTAACTTCAGGGAAAAGGTATTAAAAAATATAAGGGCAAATAGTGTGTAAAGATTACAAAAGTTTATTGAAGGTTTTTATTTAGTAATAATAAAATGCATCACATATTTTTATAAACAAATCGTGTATACTTATTGATTCACATTAATAACTCAACGTTTTGTATAAATATTTATGTTAGAAGAAATCAATTTACAGTTTCTATTTAAATGAACACATGTATAGCAAAAATAAGCAAGTAGAGTACTCGTTGAGGGAAATTCAGCAAATCAGTAAACCTGCTGTAGTTAAAGTTTAGACTTTGGGCTTATCTGCCGATTTTACACTTAACTATCTTTTATCTCGGGGCATATTCTGTGTGTAAGCATTATGTAAATTCATTGAGCTGACTTCGAGTGACAAGTGGAAGGTTGGACGGACAATCTGTCACCTTTTCAAGCGTTGCAAGCCCAAAAACTATGAGCGTGGCAAGGGGCGAGTGGCAAGTGGCGCGTCCGCAATTAGAAGCATATTGAGCCATGCCGTCGAAAAGTTCGTAAGACCGGGAAAGTTTTGTCCCAAGAGAGGCAGACTGACAGCCAGAAAGACAGCCCACGCTGCAGGTTCATTATAACATATATGTAGCTGTATCTTTGTATATATTTTGCTATCTGTAGACTGTATCTTGATGTCGGCATCATCATTTATTATTCTGGTTTCTGGGCATATCAAGTGGCGCGCATCTAACTGTGTGAAGGCTATGGGCACCACAATAATACAAAACTCAAATACGATACATATTTTGTATATTTACATCTATAAGATACTCGAAATTGCTTGGCATATTTTTGTAGTGTTGTTTTTTGTATGTTTGTGTGTAGTTATGCATATTTCACACATGTATGTTGGCTCGGCGCTAAGCCAAACAAAGAGATAACATCGATTGCGCAGCGAATTGGCCAACAGCAAAAAGCCAAAATAAAAGAAATATGAAAAGAGCACAACAAAAAGAAAAACACAAAAAAAGTATTGTATATCTATACTTAACTACAAACATATATCACCATAGAGGGTGTCTAGTTGTATCTCAAGAATGCGAGCGGGGAAAAAAATAAATTTATGAAATTCACGTACACTCGACGCTGCGTCGTGTGGCGCGTAATTGAGTGAAAAATAATTATTATTGATTAACCGACCTTGACTTGGTATTTACACGTTTACGCACAATTACAGGGCGGCATCAGCAGCGGCACCATGGATACTAAGATACTTAGATACGTGTATTCAAGTACTTGTCTACCCATCTGTAGATGTATCTGTATCTATTGCTAGTGTTCTTTATGTGTGTGCGAGTGTGTTTGGGTTTGTGCGGCATGATGTTGCAAGTTTGCTGTTGTGTGCCGTCTGCAGTTCTTACCTGCTGCCGCCTGCTGAGCAGTTTTTCTCACACGCAGGTAGTTAACAAATAAACACAAGTAAAAAGTATCTGTTAGATACATGCCCGCATCGCATCGCAACTGTCGACTGTCGACTGAGTTTTCCGAAAAAGATTTATCCACATGAACGCTTACTCAATGGAGCTGACTTCACAGACTTTGACTTTGCTAGTTTTGCTATTAGCGTTTGACTTTTGTGGAATCTTAATTTCAGTCATGTATCTGTATCTTTTGTAGCTGTATATCTATGTTTGTTTTCTGCAAGCGCCAAACAGAGCACCTCTGGCACAAGCATTCGTATATACACAAGTATTTATATTTGTAGCTGTATCTATATCTGTATCTCTTCCTGTTGTCTGACTTTGCTCTTAATGGCCTGCTTAAGTGTTTGTCGAACTTCATTTCGGGCCAGGTCTGACTCCGAGTCTAACTCTGTGTCTGTATCTATATCTGAGTCTGGTTCTGGCTCTGTCGTTTATTTACTGTTTACATAGTTTCGAGTTGTGCTCCTCCCCTTCCCCTTCCCCCTACTCCGCCCCTCTGTACAGCGTCTGTATCTTTTAACTATTTGTGTGTTACTTTTACGATTATGTACTGTTTGTGATGCTAATCTGATGTCTGTGTCATGCATACGATAAATGTTTCTGCTTATTTTTTTTTCTTCTTTCCATCAGGTATTTACGAGTACGTAATGCATGTATCTATGTGCATGTATCTGTATCTATTGCTGTACGTTAATAGTTTGGCTTCTATTTGATATGTAAACCTTGCCACGCACTTGGGCGCACCACATAAAATTCAATTTCATTTTAATTGCGTGCTCTATGCGACTGCTAATTGAGCTGTAGATACAGAATATAAACACACACACACTAAGCACAAAAGATACATTCAGCGGTTGGGAAATATGTTAAGCTTTTTGGCCCACTCGTAAACACGGCCCATTAACAATAACACGTTACATACTTAGAATCAGCTTATAACAATGCTTAAAAGCAAACAGGAAGTCGTATCTAATCATATCTGTACTGTATCTTTAGCTGTACTGTCTGTATCTTGTAAAACTACGAACATGTTACTAAATATTTAAGCAACTAGCAGGCAACGAAAAAATTAGAACAAACTACAAGATACATGTTTGTTACCTTTGCCTCGTGTGCTTGTGCAAAGAGATAAGAGAAAAGTGCAAACAGAAAAGTCAAAACGTGAGTTTCCCGACAACTTTTCAACATTTTCACAAAACTCGGCAACGGGCACTGAATGTTTTGTATATAAACTAACTTTTAACAAGACTAATTAAATAGCAGGAAAATATATAAATTACATTTTGTACTTATTCTAATTAACCTCAGATATCCGGTTGGTTGCTTTATTTATAACTCGATTTTTTATGCGACAATTAGTTGCCAAATTCCGTGTATAATTAGCCAAACATTTTCGTTTATAATTTAGGCTAAACTGCAACATTAAATCGCATTCTGAATGCGAATAAATCAAATTTGAAGCGTCCAAAAATCGGATTCGCAAATGCCTTCAGATCGTTAAAATCAAACAAAACAATATTCGAAATCCACGAGTTGCTTAACGACTATTATTTCATTAAACAAATGAACCGCAAAACTTGTTTGCTTTCAAGATATACAAAAATTTGTATTACATTTGCATTCGCTTTCGTTTCGATCTGTTTCGATTCGTTTCGGTCTTTTTGTTTTTATTATATTTGACATTGGAAGTGGCTTTAAAAATATATAAAGGAATGAAATAAAAATTTATTATTATCTGGGGCAAGATGTCACATGGCTGAGTTTATTTGGTTTTTCTTAATGGTTTTTTTGGGGTTCACGTATTTGTTGGCATTGCTGTAAAGTAACTTGAACTTCATCCATCAATTAGGTTCAACTTTTCACTTCAAACTTAATTGACCAGCTCTTAATGTTCTTTCTCCCTCGAGTAGAACAATTTCTTTTCAAGTCAGAGCCATCGATTAGCCTCCAAGTTAAGCATTTTTAATTGATTGAATGCTGTAAAAGTAATTACAAGTGCTTTCTACCCGACTAAAGTCCAAAACATTAGTCCAGTTTGCTTAATGGATTGAATTGAGTTCAACTTGTATAAAATAAAGTTTTTAGTACATAAGCTTATGAATCAAGATGCGTTTACTTAATTGATGATTGCTTTTAACTCAAGGACTTTTTGTTGTAGTAATAAAAGGTCTTTTAAAATCAACAGATATATCTCACGCTCTTGGTTCATTCTCCCATTTTCTATTTTATTTAATTCTCTATTTTAAAGTTGGTTTTTTTTATATTTTTTTTATATTTGTGCTAATTAGTTTCAATTAAAATTAACGACGCCTGTGCGTTCACCCATCGATTTCACACGCACTTAAAAACTGCTCAGACTCGAACTGCTAAAAAAAGAGATTGAAAAGCAGAGGGAGAAACGAGGGGAAGACTGAGGAAATCTTCAGTTTATATACCACATTGCTTTCCTAGTCTGTTTTTTTTTTTATTATTTTGTTTTACACTTTTGACCTCGATATAAAGACAATTCGACTTGGAACTGTTGGGTTCTGTTTAGTTTCAGTTTTTCGATTCGTGGCGAATCTGATGATGTCATTGATGTGATTGGAGATTGTGTGTGCGTATTAACAAAGCGTACGATATTTAAATTAAAATTCATTCAATTATATGCACGTAAAAATAAAGAACTGGAGTTGCTTCTTTCATTCATTTATTCCGTTGGACATTTGAACATTTGTACATTTAATTTGCTTGGCAAAAATTTCTTAGAATTTTATGTGCGAACCTCTGACATTTTTTTATGATCTTTGTTTGGCCACAACATGCTTTTCATTCATGACTTGGGCCCAAAGGTAAGACACCGAACCAACCCGAACTGAACCTGTTTTGGCCTTTTCAACACTCCAAAAAGGTCGTCAACACAGAGTTTAAGTATAATTATGAGCATGCGAAGCTCATTCGTGGGCAATTAAAGTCTTTAAGTGTGTCCAAAAGGAAGTTGTCAACTTGTACAATCTTCCGCTTAAAAAGTTACCTGACCAGGTGTACTGATAGCTAGACAGATAAACTGAGTACTGATAACACTAGATTAGATGGGCCATCGAACAGATAAAGTTCAAAGGAAAGAGTTGTTCAGATACACTGATAAATACCTAAGAAGTTACTTAGTTGTAGAATGGTTTCTGGTGAATTTTGATAACTTTATGAGCTATAAAAAATATGATTTAATTAAATTAAATCTTTTTATAAATTGTCTCAAATTAAAAAAACTTTTTAATTAATTTAAAATAATTTACTGTAGACTTGTTTATTTGATACACTTTTAAGGCCTCAATTTTTATAAAATATTTTTATCAGTGTACCTATAAAAGGTTTACCACTTGTCGTATACGTAATTAAATATTTAGTACTTGTAGATACGCGAATGCACACAGCCACAGCTACATAAAACGTGTGAAATGTGCAAGACAGCAAGCAGATAGTAGATACATTTGTATCTCACGCTTGTAGCTGCCTCGTTCGCAACTGCAACGCAGTCTCTTGCCTGTCTTCTCTCTCCCTCTGTCTGTCCTTTTCATTCTCTTTGTCTTGTACTCGGTTTGTAGCTATTTTTAAACATTTTACAAGTAAATTTATCAAACAAACAAATGCGAGAACTTGCAGACAGCGATTGAGTTGCGAGTCCGTCTGCAACTCCGATTCGGAGTCCAAGTTTGAGCCTGCTTGTGATACAATTTTCCACTCCATTTTGACTGATTCGCTTTGGTCAACACTCGCTTATGTAATGCCACACTCGGCTGACCCCCTCTACCCTCTGCTCTACCCCTTCCCTTCTCTCATTATGATGATGCAGCAGCAGCAGCAGCAACAGATCAACAGAGCAACTTGCCACCGGCAACTTGTGTCAGTTGTGAGTTCTGAGTTGCCTTCTATCATATGTGTTACCTTCTATCTCTGTCTGTCTCTTTGTCTCTGAGTCTGTCCCTCCGTCCGTCTGTCTGTCTGACTGGTTGGCTCATTGTTTGTTCATGCCTTTTGTGCCGCGTAATCGTCGTTTTCCAATGAACCCAGGTATGAGAGGGCATGAGATACAAACGTCGCCGGATTCTTTCTTCTTTCTTTCAGTTTTTGGTTTGGGATTCTTCTTTTTTTGATTCATGGATGGCATGAAAAATACTCATGTTCACGGGAAAAAAGAAAAGGTTAATGCCTACTGAAGTGTGCACAGCATCGAAATCAAAATAAACTACAAACATACGCAAAGATATTCACTCTCTCATATAGAATTTTAGGTATATAATGTGTTGGGCATTTCCGCTCTAACTGGTGTTAGTTATGGCCAAGACATGATTAGGGCCAGCATTAGCATCGTGCATTAAAGGTGCTTAGCCTCTGTTATCTCTGCTCAACAAGATTCAGTTACATAAGTTCCAGTCGCCTTTAGGTGCTCAAAAGTATTTCAGATACTTTGAACTAACTCTAAGTTGCTATCAGTGGACTGTTTATCTAATTACTTTGCTGCACCTACGACGAGTAGTAAGTGCTTTGTACATTTATCCTCCAATTCCCCTCATTGCTGCCCACCATTCAGGTATTTGCGCAATTTTCAATTTGTTATCAAACAGACAGCGAGGCGTTTGTTCTGTTCAGTTGAATTTGCTTTTGCTGTTACCTTTGTCGTTTCCCGTTGCCGTTTGTCTCGCCGCGCATAAATCAATTATTTGCACCTAGGGCTCATAAATCACCTTATGACGAGCAAAACACAACAGCGACAAGAACAATTTTAAAAGGCAAACATTGAATTGGTCAGCACAAAAAAAAAAAAACATCAGCAGCCAAGCGAATGAAAAGCACTCGAAGCAAAGCGGTAACACTGTGGTTAAAAGAGGACGGGCGGGGTGGACGGTGGGGCTAAAAGCCAAGCAAATTGTGGTATTGCTTTATAAATGGCATGAAAAGCCAGGGCTAATATGGCGTTGGCGGCGTCTTGTTACCACAAAACGACAAACAATAACAAATATTTGAATGATTTCTTTTATTTTCCTTTTTTTTCAGGGAGAATAAAACACAAATTCAATTTCTACGCTGTGTGTGTGTGTTTTGGCTTCTTTTAGCCACCGCTTATTTAGACCAACTTCCGCCACCCTTTAAACGCCTCCCAATTTTTTACAGCCTCTCTGCACATTTAATATCTGCAAACTTCTCGTTTAAAGAGTAGACTTGACTTTTTTATTGTATTATTTTTTGTTGTTTGTTTGTTTCTATTGTTTCTGTTGTTGTTGTTGTTGTTGTTGTTTTTGTTGTACATTTATGTGGTTTATTGACTTTGGTTTCTTTTTCGCACACTAAGCGCAAATCTAAACATTAAATGAAGTAAGTGCAAACAAAAACAAAATCACTTCTAAAAACAAGTAAGGAAAGTACAGTCGAGCAAGCCCGACCGTAAAATACTCTCTGCATTTTTTCGCGATTTAATTACTAAAATCGGTTTAGAGATATTACAATGTGTAGTACTTGCATTAAAACATGTTGAAACAAAAACAACGTAAGCATAATCACACATACATCTGCTTGTCTGTATGGGAATACACATACGAAAGCCAATATATGATGCATATACACGTATGTATGTATGTGTGTATTCAGCGCGGCCAGCGACTGCGGGCAGCGCTGCCGCCACGCAGGCAGCGAAAACATTCGAACATGTGCTTGTATGTTTCTGTCTCGCTTGCACTCATACAAGATATTGCATTCAGTTATCAATATTGTAACGCTTCTAGTTTTCTTGTTTATAGTCCGATTTCAATGCGCCTTTCAGAATAATTTGATATAGTGAGTCTTCACACGAATTATAAATTACAATACTGTACTATATTAACAAACGCCTAAAAAAGGATCGAAAGTGGAGAGTTATTTTTATTAATTGTGAAAAAAAGGGGCGTGGCAGTCCAAAATTTTAAATGTCAATGCATTAAGGATGTCGCTAGGAACCTCCATACCAAAATTTGTGATCCTAGGTGCAATAGTTATTAAGATATTCGCCCAAAACACCAATTTTTTCCGAGGTGTGTCTAGTTTTTTCATCATTGTGGGCGAATGGGGCGTGGCATCGAAAAAAAAAAAAGATTCTTGTATTGACTGACTAAATATGTGATCGATTAAGACCAAGCTCGAACTTGTAGCTCTTACCATCTCTGAAATCTGTTTGTTCATACGGACGGACAGACGGACAGACGGACAGACAGACGGACAGACAGACGGACAGACAGACGGGCAGACGGACATGGCTATATCGACTCGGCTTGTGATGCTGATCAAGAATATATATACTTTATGGGGTCTGCCACGCCTCCTTCTGCCTGTTACATACATTTTCACAAACCCAATATACTCTTGCAGAGAGTATAATATACGTATGTGAACGCCAGAAAGACACAAATTTTAAGCTTGAGAGAGAAATAGAGAGAGAGAGAGAGAGAGAGAGTGAGAGAGAGAGATACAAGCTGCTAAAAAAGCAGCTTAAAACAAGTAAGATAAGTACGGTCGAGCACGCCCTACCGTATAATACTCTCTGCATTTTCCACGAATTTTATTAATAAAATCGGTATCGAGATATTACAATGTTTAGTACTTGCATTAAAACACGTTGAAACAAAAACAATCTAAGCATAATAAAACATACAGCTGTTTGTCTGTATGCGAATACACATAAGAAAGACAATATATGATGCATATACATATGTATGTATGTGTGTATTCGGCGCGGCCAGCGACTGTGGGCAGCGCTGCCGCCACGCAAGCAACGAAAACATTCAAACATGTGCTTGTATGTTTCTGTCTCGCTTGCACTCATACATTGAGCGCTGCCGCTCAAGTGCTTGTAAGTTACTATCTCGCTTGCACTCATACACGATATTGCATTCAGTTATCAATATTGTAACGCTTCTAGTTTCTTTGTTTATAGTCCGATTTTTATGCACCTTTCAGGATAGTTTGATATAGTAAGTCTCCACACGAATTATAAATTAGAATACTCTACGATAAGAAGAAATGCCTTAAAAACGTATTAAAGTTTTTTAGCTCCTACCAGGAAAGGGGGCGTAGCAGCCCAAAATTTTTGATGGCATGACATTTACTCAATCTCTAGGGACCTCCATACCAAAATTGGTGATCCTAGGTGCCATAGTTACTGAGATATTCGCCGAAAACACGGATTTTTTCCGAGGTGTGCCTGGTTTTTTGCTCATGGTGGGCGAATAGGGCGTGGCATCAAAAAAAAAAAAGATTCTTGTATTGACTGACTAAATATGTGATCGATTGAGACCAAGCTCGACCTTGTAGCTCTTACCATCTCTGAAATCTGTTTGTTCATACGGACAGACAGACGGACAGACAGACGGACAGACGGACAGACGGACATGGCTATATCGACTCGGCTTGTGATGCTGATCAAGAATATATATACTTTATGGGGTCTGCCACGCCTCCTTCTGCCTGTTACATACATTTTCACAAACCCAATATACTCTTGCAGAGAGTATAACAAGTAAATTATGTGATTTAAGCTAACAAATAAATGGAAAAACTTATAATTTATTTGAGTCTTTGTGGGCATAAAGAAAATTTTAGTAAGAAATTTTGCATGCTTAATTAAAATAAATATATAAGTATAAATATTATATTTGACAATTTTGGGGTTATAATAAAATAAAGGAAAAATGTTATGTTATAAAATAATGTTTATATGCAATTTAAAGCCTTTTTAATGTACAAATTTGAAGCACTGAAATATTTAAATATTCCATAAATAAATAAACATTCATAAAGTTCATTTAAATGCAAATAAAGTCTCTGCTTTTTCCATTAATTTAATGTTTAACATATATTTAATAGAATTGCATAAAAGAGATGGCATAAATTAATTAAGTTGTACTTATTTTAATGATTTTAAATGCTGAAAAATTTCAACAATTTCAGTTTTAATTTATATGTAAAAAAGTGATTTATTCGAGATACTTATCTATTGCATTCCCCTTGTTTCCTTTAGCTCTGCATAAATGCTCTTTAAATTCCCCACTAATTTAAGTTTTGTTTGTTTTCTGTTCTCTTTGCAGGTGCGTACAAATTTTTGTGTTCGTTATCGCCAAAGCAAAAAAAAGGGGAGAAAAAACACCACAAGCAGAGAATAAATAACGAATAATTATCTCCGACTATCTGGCTATCTAGCCATCTATATATGGGGTATATAAGTTTGCGCGGTGGTGAGTTTAACACCAAAGCTAGACAGCATGGCGTTTGAACTGGCTTTGGCCTCAGTTCCAAATTATAATATCGCATAATATAATGTGTAAATAATGACAGTGTTTGCTCTCCAATTTTCTGTATATATACCAGTGTGTGTGAGTGTGGGTGGGTAAGCAAGCTATGCGAAAGACCATCAATCATTTAACAACAATTGTGAAGCGTTCAACACCAACACAAACACCTACAAAAGTAGAAAAACAAAACCTACCCCACGCCAAATATCCAAAAAAAAAAAAGAAGTAAAACAAAGCATAAAAAGCGCGGGAGAAGTAGATATATTACCAAATATGAATATAAAAGCATGTAAAAATAATAAAAATAACACTCTTCTTAGATATACAAAGTTTGGATACTCTTAAGATTAGCAGCAATCAAAGTGAATAGTAGACAAAGACTACAATGTTTTCTTAAAGAAAATATATAAAAATATATAAACTTAGGCATTCTAGAAGTGACAGTTATAGTAAAGCATAAAGAACACTTAGAAGAAATTTTATAAAAAGTATATAGGTCGATTCAATTCTACTACTGATCCACTTGATCCCAGTCTACAATTTTATACAACTCTCTGCACAGGGTATAAGCACAGTGGCACTCAACACGCAGTTCAGTGGAACAGTAGGAAAATTTTAATAATTTTGTCAACGTTGTGTGGGGGGAAGGGAGTGAGGGTGTGTTTATGTGTGTGTGTGTGTTTGTGTGTATAGAACTTGACTCCAACAGCCATTCACTTTTCATTATTAATATTTTGTGTGTTTAAATTATGCTAATCCGTTGAAATATGATTATGCCAAATGACAACAGCTTGAAAAATGAAAAACTTTACTCAAAGGCAGTCAGAGGGCGGCATTTAAGGCGTGTACTCTGTCTTGGCCTGCCTTTCAGTCACTCTTCTCTCTCTCTCTCTCTCTGTCTTTCTGTAACTCTGTGTACGTTTTCACAGGTGTGGTGCCCAGGAGCTCTGCATAATTTGATTACGTTTCGCAGCTAATTTTGCCAGCGACATTCATTTATATAATTAAATAAATGAAAATACATTTGCCGAACAAATATTAAACCATTTCCCATTTCCCGGACCCGCAACAAGTTTTTCAATTAAAGCACAAGGACAGCGCAAATACACGACCTTCAAAGCGCCAATTTTCAAAATGGAATTGCAGTCAAAAAAGTAATTTAATTAGCTTTATTCTTAGCCCAAAAAACGAATCACAGTAGCTGCGGCAAGTCTTCGTCTTACTCTGCGTGTTGCCATTATAATTTCTACAAAATGAGAATACAATCTCGACTTCAGAGCGAAAGGGGTTAAAAGGCGACTTTCTGCTGCTACCAGTCTCGAAGTCTCTTCATTTCTCTACTTTTCTCTCTCATTCTCTACCCTCGCGTGTTTGCTCTTGTTAGAGTTTTTCCGGCGGTGCCAGTCGCCAAACTTTGAGGCGTCAACAAAAGCCAAATCTGCCATAAAAAAATGGCAAACGAGCAAGTCAAGACTTTTGGCTAAAAGCTATGCAAATTACCACAGGCCTTGACCAACACTGGCGTAAAATACTAAACGATTTGCTTGTTTTTCATAGCGAGAATTTGTTAATGTTAAAATTCTTTAAATATAAATATATGTAGAATGTTTATTAATCAGTGATTCAAAGAATAGTTAAATTAGGTATTACAAAGTTCAAGTGAATAGAAATAAATGACCAATTTCAAAAAAAATGCCGCACTACGACTTTGATGCCTCCTTCCACAACGTACAAACAACTTTCAACTTATGTACTCGGGACTTAAGATCTTCAACAGCCACGCTCGACGACGACTTCTTTTTCTACTGCTCTTTTCTTCTTCCCTTCTCTCCTCCATGTATCGGGTTGCCACCCCGTTGCATTCCATCCCTTCGTTCCCACCATATATGGGGCTGCCATCCCGTTGCGTTCCATCCCATTGTTACATTCGGTCATCCTGATCACTGTCTTCTGACCCAGACGACAACAGCTCCTCGTTGACAACTACGTATTTCCACAATTTCATATTGTCGTTGCTTGTAGAAGTTATGGATGGACCTTCCACATTTGCTGCCTTCTTGACATCATACCGGCCATTGCGCTTGACCTTAATTATTTCATATGGGCCAAGAAAGGAGCTTGCAAGTTTTTTGCCCGCCGTAAACTGAGTGCGTCGTATTGCCACCAAGTCACCTTCCTTGTAACAGTGTTCTTCTTTTCGTGTTTTGTCATAGTTCTCCTTGTACTTCTTCTGAGCTTGCACAATACTGTTCTTTGCCTCCTCCCTTAATTTCTGTCTATCATTGTCAAACTCGTTTATCCATTCTTGATCCAACATTGCTGTTAGTTTGTCACTGAGCTTACATTGCATTTCAACTCCAAACATCAACTGAAACGGAGTCTTCTTGGTTGACCCGTGAACATGTGAATTAATGGCTCGCTGTACCTCTGGTACGAATTTATACCATTTTGACGTATCATCTGCAGACAGTTTGCTAATAATTGACAAAATACACCTGTTGACCCTTTCGATTTGACCGTTGCCCCGTGCAACTCCTGTAGTTGTCCACACATGCTCAATTCCATTACTTTTAACATAATCCGAAAAGTTGTTTGAAGTGAAAGCGACACCCCTGTCGCTGACTATTCGTGATGGATGTCCGAAGATTTTTGACCAATCCTCTAGCTTCTTAAGTACTTCTAGAATCATCTTTATATAATCATCTTTCCGTTGGGCGGCTTTGATACGTGGTGAAATCTCTGACGATATGACAAGCACATCTTGGGGATATCGACTAAGACAGTCAACATGACGCATTTTTTCTCCAGGCCGGTGACTAACATCGAAATTAAAATCTTGCATGGCCAAAATCCACTGGGCGACTTCCCGTGGTATATCTTTTTTCTTGACTGTTTGTGTAAACGCAGCGCAGTCGGTAACTAACGTAAAACGTATTCCAAGAAGATAGTACCGAAATTTTTCCATTGCAAGGTAAGCAGCTTTAACTTCGAGTATATAACTATGACGTTTTTCATCATTCGGTGAAGACTTCTTACTCCAGTAAAACACCGGGTGTTGTTTTCCTTCGAAATTCTGTAGCAAAACTGCCCCAAATCCGTTTTTAGACGCGTCTGTATGGAGTTCTGTGCTCGCATTTCGGCAATATAGCCGTAACACCGGTTCATTTGAAAGCGCGTCTTTCAGTGTACTTATGGCTTTAAGCTCATTCGTCTCCATCTTAAAAACTGCATCCTTTCTTAAGAGATCTGTTAAGGGACGTGCTATCTGTGCATAACCTTTTATGAACTTTCGAAAGAATCCGGTAAGCCCCAAAAACGATTGTATACCTTTTATATTTTTTGGCAAGTTGAACTTTTGAACAGCTTGTGTTTTCTCATGACCAGGCCATATTTTCCCACCTTCAACTGTGTGTCCCAGAAAACTTATCCTGTTCTGAAGAAAGTGACACTTTTTCCATTTAATACGTAAGTTGTACTTTGCAGCTTCAGTAAGTACGGATTTCATCTTATTGATACATTCTTGATTTGATTGTGCGTATATGATAATGTCGTCGATGTATAACTGCATAACGTCGTTGGCAATCAAATCATTAAAAATACAGTTGACGAAGCGATTAAACACAGCTGGTGAGTTGCAGAATCCGAAAGGTGCACGACAAAACTCATACAATCCTTCTTTGGTGACAAACGCTGTGTACTTTCTGCTGCTCTCTTCAATAGGTACATGCAGGAAACTATTTTCTAAATCCATGACCACGAAAACCTTTGCTGCTTGCAGTTTTTCCAACACGTCCTCCATCAACGGTACCGGGAAGCAATCTTTGAGCACCATGGAATTTAGTTGACGAAAGTCCACGCATACCCTGCTCGATCCGTCCTTTTTCTTGACGATCACAACTCGGCTTGCAATATTCGATGTCGACTTGCGCACAATACCCTTGTGTAACCAATCGTCGACCTGTTGTTTCACCACCTCCGACTCCTCGGGCGTATGGCGAGTTGGTTGATGATGGAACAGCTTTAACTGCCCGTCAGGCACTATCTTCATTCGCACGGGGCACTCAAAAGGTGAAGTCGATGCCGTGTAACCCGTAATTATCGATTCTATCAATGGTATAAACTGCGGGGGAGCATTTATGTTACATTCGTCCTCAACAATGTTATAAATACTTAGCTCGTTTGGTTCAGCGCTGTCTGGTCGCGCTGCCACCTTTGTGAACTTGAACTCTCCTCTGTTCAATATTAAACAGAACTTTGACGCAAAATCGTATCCAAGTAGGCAGTCATGCTCCATATTGTCATCAGGAACCACGACGAGTTTCTGCTCTGTTTCGCAATCATCTACGCCTATAACGCCAATGAACATTCCTAGAGGTTGCGTCTTGCTATTTCCCAGGCCACGTAGAATTGAACAGCATTTCTCCAACGTAACGTCTGATAACTTTTTGAACACACAGTGGCGAATTAATGTGACATCCGAGCCAGTGTCGACTAAACAGCGAACTCTAACACCATTCAACGATATCTCTTTGTTTCGTTTGTCTTCCTTGACTACGTTGATATTTTGAACATTTTGTGGACAGTTTTTGGAAATGTGTCCCACACCTTCGCATTTAAAGCACTTTGTTTCTGATTTACAGTCTTTTCTCATGTGATCAGCTGCGCCACAATTAAAACAGCGTGTAGTTGGCCTGTTATTCTTGCCACCAGTGTATGCCTTATTTTCATTTTCGATGTTACACTTGCGCTCATAGGTGTCAATTTTATCTTTGAGCTCTTGGTATGTTTTACATCCATATAACCCAAACTTATATTCCGATTTCATGTTCAATCCATCGACAATATAGTTTATAACAGACTCTTCATCAACAATCCCTTGTGCTGCAATTTTTTTCATATTCAGCAAATATTCGAGAAAATGTTCGTCTTTCTTGATTTTTCTTTCCCTTAGCATCGTGTGTATGTCAGCGCTTCTTAGTGTGCGTTTAAATTCAGCAATGACAACAGTTTTTAAATCCAAATAGTTATTAACTACGACAGACTCCAAGAATAGTTTGGCCAACTTTGTCATTTTCCCACGGGCTTGAACATATTTTTGTTTATCGGTGAGTTCATATGCGTCTGCGTTCTGCTCGAAATTTGTGAACCAATATTCAACCTGCATATTATAACCATCGAAATCTGGCACTACTTTACTGAAGTTTTCACCACTGATTTTCGGCTCTCTCTGTGTAATTTCATCAGCCTGGATTTTTAACGTTAGCAACTGAATAATTTGTTGCAGGCTTCTATTATTTTCTGCTTGCATATCGTTTATTTGCATTCTGTCTATTGCTGCTTCGTAAAATTCTGTATCATCTTCTGCGTGCTTTTGTGTTCTGCCTTGTTCGTTTTCGCACATTGCGGTACCTCTATTAGACTGCGATCGCGTGATTGCACCATGTCTCTTTTGTTCTTCTTCACACATGCTTTTAAATTGAAAGGTTTTTTTTTTTTTTTTTTTTTTCTACGACTTGTCTTTACACGTTGAATTATTTTTATTTGGTCACTACGAGTTGATCATTAATTGTCTAATCACCAGGCGGTTGAGCCCCCAAATGTAGAATGTTTATTAATCAGTGATTCAAAGAATAGTTAAATTAGGTATTACAAAGTTCAAGTGAATAGAAATAAATGACCAATTTCAAAAAAAATGCCGCACTACGACTTTGATGCCTCCTTCCACAACGTACAAACAACTTTCAACTTATGTACTCGGGACTTAAGATCTTCAACAGCCACGCTCGACGACGACTTCTTTTTCTACTGCTCTTTTCTTCTTCCCTTCTCTCCTCCATGTATCGGGTTGCCACCCCGTTGCATTCCATCCCTTCGTTCCCACCATATATGGGGCTGCCATCCCGTTGCGTTCCATCCCATTGTTACATATATTTAACTCATTTCTTAGTAGCCTTTTTTTCTATATATACAAATATTTTCTTTATATTTTCACACTTGCACACTTTCCCGTTTCAAACACTTAAATCAGTTTATTTTATTTAAATAGTCACTTGTCTAAATTGTTTTAGCCATGTCTCGCTGTTTTCCACCGTTTAAAGCCGTTATGCGGCCACAGTTGTCAAGCGGCTTGCAGTTCATTCGCTGCTTTACAGAGAATACTCAGAGCCGTCTGCTGATGACGATAGCCACTAGAGGTCAGCAGCTGAATCGCGCCGATTCCTATGAGATCAATCACAATCGCAGAGATCCACCAGCTACTAGACAGCAGCCAGCACGGCGACAACCCTGTCACCACAGGTACCAAAGTCGCAAGAATGCCGTACGTGAGATACCCATAAGAAAACTGGCGATCAGGGAGGTGCTCGAACCTCGACGCATCTCACCACCGCCACAAAGCGCCAACGAGTCGCTGCAGACAGCCGTGAAGCCGTTGGAACTTCCCTCAAATCCACCTATTCCTCCCACGAGCAGCACGTTTTCGGTTGGCTCATCAGGTGGTGGCTGTGCTAAAGGCACCACACCGGGCTCCACACGCAGTGGCAGCCAGGGATCCACAGCAGCGACTTCAGGTAGCATAAAGCCCATACCAGTGACACTTATGCCTGGCGATGGCATTGGGCCAGAGATCTCCTTGTCAGTGCTGGAGATTCTCAAGGCCGTCAATGCACCTTTGCTCTTTGAACCCGTCGACGTGACGCCCGTTATCAATGACAAGGGCGTTCAGTCAGTGCCTCAGGCTGTGATCGACAGCATGAGACGCACCAAACTGGGTCTAAAGGGTCCACTGATGACACCAATTGCCTCTGGATTTCGTTCACTGAATCTTATACTCCGTGTGCTCTTCAATCTCTATGCCAATGTGCGTCCCTGTCGTTCCTTGGCTGGCGTGGAAACCGTCTACGGCACTGTGGATATTATAACCATTCGTGAGAATACTGAGGGCGAGTATTCGGGCATTGAGCATACGCTGGTTAATGGTGTAGTGCAGAGCATCAAACTGATCACACGAAATGCCTCCTTGCGGGTGGCCGAGTATTGTTTCCAGTATGCGCTGGCCATGAAGCGCAAAAAGATCACGGCTGTCCATAAGCGTTCCAGCATGAGAATGTCCGATGGTCTTTTCATTCATTGTGTGCGTGAAGTGGCCGATAAGTACAAGGATCAATTGGTAACAAATGGCATTACCTACGAGGAGCAGGCCATCAGTGAAGTCTGCCTCAAGATTGTACAGGATCCTACACAATTCGATGTGCTTGTCATGCCAAATCTTTATGGGGACATTTTGTCTGACACTTGTGCCGGTCTCATCGGTGGTTTGGGTTTAACTCCCTCTGGAAATATAGGCACCAATGGCGCTATCTTCGAGGCCGTGCATGGCACAGCTCCCAACATTGCTGGCATGGATTTGGCCAATCCTACTGCACTGCTCCTCTCCGCTTCTATGTTGTTGCGCTACATCAATCTGGGCAGTTATGCCGATAAAGTAGAAGCGGCTGTGGTGAAAACCATCAAGGTTGATAATGTTCGTACCACCGATCTGGGAGGTAAAGCCAAGTGCTCCGAATACACCCAAGCGGTCATCAAGAATCTGACCTAACTTCGGTTATCATAAATGTCTGTTTGTTTGGCTATATTGTTAACGCTTTTGTCTGCTATCGTGTGTCTGGCCTTAACTAAATCTTAAATGTAGTCTACTTGGATTAAATGTCATTAAAATTTGACGGCTTTTTAAAGGAATTGAAATTTTTAAACTTAAAACTTAAACTAGAACTAGGAAACTAAGACTAGAATTTTAATCTTGCTCAATCTATAACTTAAATTTTGTGGATTTGTTTTCAGTACTGAAAAGTGTCCTCTGCTTTTCTCAATCTAATCACACTTAGCTCTGACTTGCAAATAAAATATGCAGCTGAAGTAAACGAGAAAACGAACCACAAAACATCAAAACATCACAGAAAAACGACCGACAGTCAAAGTCAAAAGTTCTGGAGTGGCTAAGAGGTGTGCAGGGTAGTAGAGGGGAAGGTGAAGAGGAAGGGGCGTGTGTATACCCTAATCCAGCGCCAGTTCAGTCAGCCAGCCAGCCAGTCTAACCAGTGCCAAAGTCAAAGTCAGACCAAGAGTCAGTCAGTCTCTGCGAGCCCGAAAGCGAGAGCCAAATGCAAGTCATCAACCGCACTGGGTTGGCCCTTTTCCCTCGCTGTGCCCCTGTCCCTCTAGTGGTACCTACATGTGTCCCTCTCGAACTTACGTTGCATTTTTACATGCATGTTAGGAGCACTTCCACTTGAAACTTCGGACTGCATCGAGCTGCGTTTTGCGTTTAAAAAGCACCGACCAAAAAAGCAAAAAAAAAAACTCTAAACAAACCAGCAAACTACTAGCCAAGCCGTGGGAGCAGAGACTGCAGAGAGCGAGAGAGAGGGAGAGAGAGAGGGGATAGGGAGCGGAGTTTACAGGGTGCAGCGGAGCGTGGAGTAGAAACGGAGAGCGAACAGGAAGAAAATGCCACAGAGCCAACCAAAGAGCCATATAAAGAATTAAAAAGAAGAAGAGGAGAAAAAAATATTTAATTTTGTGTGTAAGCAGGCGAGTGTGTGTGTGTGTGAGAGAGTGTGTAGATGATTGTGTGTGCATTTTAAAGAATTTTTATAAACAACAACAGGAACGAGAATGAGAATGAGAACGCGAATGAGAACAAGAATCAAGAGTAAGCACCAAGAGAGCCAAAAGATAAACTTCACTTTTGTGTATGTGAAACAAAAGTCAAGAATTTTTTCGTACATATATTTTTTTTTTACATTTTTTTTGTAACCGGTTTTTGGTTGCGTTGCAGCAGCAACAAAAACAAACGAAAGAAGCTGACACTCGGCAGAGTCCAGTAGCGGAGAGAGGAGCTGGTAGGGAGTTAGAGGTGGGATACTGGGGAGTCTGGGGCTACAGCAAGTGTATCTGGATCAGCCTCGATGCGGCCTAGTTGCCGCTGTCTTCATTCATAAATACAAAGAGCAACTGCAATTGCAGTGGTAAACGCGGCTTTAAATTGAAACGAAATAAGTCTAATTTTCAATTGGCCAACACGCGACGAGACACGTCTGTTAGCCAGAATTAGCCAGCAAGAGGGCAGTGGCGGGTGAGTGGGGAAAATAGACAAAAGACGGCGCCATAATTGTCATGCCATGCCAAGAGCCATGACCGCTCATTAGAATGCTAATTTGTTAATGCAATTCCAATGATGATGATGACGTTGATAATGATAGCGTGTCGGTCGAGAGAGTGGGAGAGAGCCCCCCTCTCTCTCCTCCTGCCTTCCCCTCTTTCCCTACGTGTGCGCGTAAGCTGTGAACATTTGTGCCTCGTTTAATTGTTTCAGTCGAATTTTCATTAGTTCTTTGGAAATTTCATAAAACATGTTGGAATCTGACGGGGCGGGGCGAAAAGCACTGCGAACTAAAAGAAAACCACCCGTTGTTAGTGGAAAAATACGCGGAACTGCGAGATGAGCGCATAATCATAACGATTAATTCATGAAAATTCATGAAAAATTAATTTATTCGTTAATGGCAAAGGAAACTGAGTCTCAGGGTCACAACTAGAAGGTCAGTCAAACATAATTACCCTCAATTATTTAGTTGAAATGAACTAAGAATTGAGACTAATTTTATTAAATTAGAGCTATATTTTAATGTGTCTTTGGGGCATGAATAAACAACTATAAATATATTCTATACTTTAACTTCTTTTGTATATAATAAGTTGCTGCTCTTTTCAGTTCATATGCATTCATCGAGTTTATTCGATAATCAAATATTTGACAACCCTTTCAAATTGACAAACTTCCATTTACAGACTGCACTCTAATTTTCCCGAAAAGCAACGCATAATAAATGAACTACACGTATTTTGCCGACTTTTTTGGGTTATTCGCCATTTTACAAGTGCCTGACAACCCTTTAAATCGCTTTTAACTGATTTTTCCGAAACTCTGCGGACATTTACACGCCCGTCTCGTTGCGAGTCGCAGTTTTCCCAACCACTTTTCATTCACTCAATCTCGCTCCATCTCTGTCTCTGTCCCTCTCTCTGTCTCGCTCAGTGCTTCTTCTTGACAAGGGTTAGAGCACTTTTACAAAGATTTACGACCGCTGTCAATAGTGCTTTGCATGACAAGTTCCTTTTTTCCCATTCCACTCAAGAACCACAACCCAAACTCCAATTGAACTGTCGGCCAGAAATACAGTGGCAAACAAAAAGCATTTTCGAATTTAAATCTATTTGTCACTTGCAAAACTTGTGTGCTACCTTTGCCACACACACTCACACACAAACACTCACAATCAAAACACTCGTCCATCCGTCCGGTTGGGCTCAACACGCACAAAAAAAAAGTTTGTCCGTAAAAGCCAAGTCCGGCTGTGGAACAAACACCGAGTTTTCTATGCCTATAAACAAAAAACGGAACTCGAGCAAAGTGACAGTTACAAATTTGTGGAAATAAAACAGAGGCACAAAAAACAAGGAATTTAAAAGAAGAGAGAGAAAAGGAAGTGGAAAAGCAGACAAACTAAAAGCAAAGCTTCATTCAAATAAATAGAGAGATTTAGACAATGGCAGAGTGGGGAGGAAAGTGGCTACTTATTAGGCCTGTCCAAGAGGCATGCCCCCAAAGCGTTTGAAACAAGAAGCACGCACTGCGAGTACTTCAAATGCCATTACAATATCACAATCACAAACACAATCGTAATCGCAATCAAAATCGCCATAATGCTTGCCAACACTCTGTGGAAAAGCTGAGGGGCAAATAGAAAATGATTTGCATTTCCCTGTGTGTCTGTGTGTGTGTGTGTTTTTCTACATTTCCCTGCTTTGCAATTGTTATTCGTAGATTCTTCTGTCGTCTCTTTCGGTTGCGACAACATTTCTTTGCTCTGATGATAAAAATAATCCCATTTATTGTTTAATGCTTAATAAATAAAGCAATTTTTTATTTATTTGCAGCGTTTTGTTTCAGTTTCAGTTTCTGCTTGGGTTTCTTTGTTTTCTTTTTTTGTGTTTTGTTTCTATTGTTTTCTGTTTGGTTTTTTATTGATTTTTTATGCTTGCGGCGTGTTTCTCTAGCCTGGCCTTAGTAAAATGCCATCAATTGTTTATTGTTTTGATAATGCGTTTTCTTCTATTTCTTTTTATTGTTTTCGCTTGTTCTGCTTTTGTTGGCTCGTTTAACATTTGATTTTTGGTCTCGTTTCTGTGGTTAGTTTGTCATATTTTGCTCTAGTTGCTGGGTGACAACGTGACGCATACGTAATATGCATAACTTGTTCAATCAAAAGAAATTTAAAGTAAATTTAAGATTTTTACAAGGAAACAATAAATTTGGTTTGAAATTTGTTGAAATTGAAATATCAATCAAAAAAGTGTAGGAACAAAAATTCAAAATCATCAATTAATCAAAAATATAATTGACAAAGTGCTCGACCAGACTGTGAATCAGACCAGCAAATGGAGTGGCTGCCACTGTTAATTGGCAATGAACTCACACACACACACACAGGCAGGCATACCCTCACTCGCTGGTTGTCAAGCCGAGGGGTTTTTACCCTGTTTTCTTTCAACTCTTCCTCCTCCTTCTGCTCGCACGTGGACGCCATTGCATTCAATTAACGCCGGAAATGCGGCAAAAGTTGAAAGAAGGAAAGAGTCACTGATAAGGACACGGATGTGGATGCCACAAACGTTACAGCTGCCAACAAGCTGCATAAATGTCATAAAATGCAAACAGACAAAGTAATGAATTTTAAGCATCTCGACTTGCTTTTATTAATGCAATTAAATGCCAAGTGAACATAATTGAAATTTACCCATTAATTTAATGCAACGCACTCAGCTGCAGTTACACAGCTGTCACACGTTTCGACCATTTATGGCGATGGCTAAAGAATTAAGGTTAAGTTTAGTTGAGTGGCTTGGATAACATTTTATTAAGGCCAAGTTATCTAGATGATTTATAGAACTTACTCAATTAGTTGTTTCAAGTTTTGCCAGAGTTTTTGTGATTTATTGAATTTAAGAATTTAAAACTACGTTTTAGTCAGCAGATTCTTTGCATGTGGGGTGTTTAGCCATAGCCGAGAACTTGGCTTAAATAAAGCAGTAAATGCTGACCAGTCGCAACTCTAAAGGTAACGAGCACATGCCACATAAACACACACACACTTGGGTTTACAACTATGTGAGTGGCTAAGGAAACTTGTAAGCCACTTTGAAAGTACATGGCTAAGTACTTTCTTGGCCATGCTATCAGCTCGCTGTAGTTCATGTTGTTATTGTGGGTGTGTCCCAGACACTAATTGTACCTTGTTACCTGGACAAGCAAGTAGGAAGGAGGGTGGCAGGGGCACTGGTGTTGGGGCACTAACTTCCGGTAATTAAGAAACAGCGACAGGCGTCGTGCAGCGTGACACGACTCAGAGTCACCGTTAGAGTTTCTCCAAGGACGAGACTGAGGTCAGTTCATGGCAGGGCACGAATAACTTGCAGTGCAGATGCACTTGTTGATTTAATGTGCTGCGGTCAAAGGACCAGCGCCTGTAATTTGAAGCTGACGCAGCAATATATCATCTAGAATTTCTTTTTTGCACTCGTGTGTTTTTCAATTAAAACTTGTAACTTTAAAATGTACCAAAAGTTGAATAAACACTGGAATTTAGCTGCGAGGTGCGGCTCAAATTAATAAACAGCATGAAATATTAAGCAGCTAGTACTGGACCTAACCTGGCCAAAATGCAACAATAGCCGCCAGTGGGAAAATGGCCAATGAACCTAGGCCATGAACCTGGCTACACTGTGAAAAGTTAAAGCTGTTGATTAAAGGCATTTAAATATATTTAAATTAAATGGTTTCAGAGACTTTTAGACAAAGAAGGACCATTTAAATAAGTTCTGGGATGTTGATAAGCATGAGATTTTTATAAAAAAAAATTTATAGAGATTTTAAACTCAACTATTTTGAACAGTGTAAGGTCAACATATACCCAAAGCGCTCTATGCTGCATGTTTACTGGTCTGAGTCTGAGCACATTGAAATCTATTATGCATGGGGGAGGCGCAATTCAACTGTGAGAGCAGAGAGGAAGAGAGGTGATGAGAGAGTAGAAGAGAGGTGATGAGAGGAGAGGAGAAGTAATGGAAGTGAGGAGCAGAACTCACATTGCAAGCGCATTATGCAAAACTTGTGCTCGAACTTTTTTTTACGGATGGTTTATGAACTCATAGAGTGTGTGTTTGTGTGTGTTTTGTGTGTGCTCTCCATATGGAGGCACTTGAGTGCGAACTACTTAACTGGGTCGAGAAGGCTTCATTCTCTACAATCTACGGACTTATTCCGGCTGCAACCGTGTGAAATGCAATCAATTTTTTGTTTGCTGCACAATTGGGCAAAAGGCAATTCAGGTAGAAAGCCGGATAAATGAACGAGAACTGGGAGAAGTAAGTAGAAAAGTAGGAGAGTGGGAGAGAGCTGAAATGTGTAGGGACAACGAGAACAAATTGAAACATGAATTGAGCACATAAACTCTGGGAATTGCTTTAAATGGCGATTTAATATCAAAACCGATTTGATTGTGAATTCGAATTCGATTGAGTAAAGTTTTTGCACTGATTTTAACTTGAACGAAGTCGAGAGAGTCTCTCTCTCTCTCTCTCTCTTTATTCTCTGCTCTGCAGGCGAATAATCCACTTTGACTTTCATGGACTGCGTTACATATGCGTATACTTAATATGAACATCATCTTCTGCTGTCCCCATCCCTTTTGGGCCATCAAAGGCCAATGCCACGCGCCATCATCTGTGTGTCAGACACACTCACGACTCGCCTCGACTGTCGCTCGATAAATAATTTATTAAACAAAGAGCAAACTCAATGGTAACAATGACACTTTAAGCAGCAGAAATATCTGCCTCTTCCACTTCCACTTCCACTTCCACTTCCTCTCTCCTGCTCTCATCTCCTGCCAGCCAGACATCCGCCTCTTATTTCCACTTCTTCCTGCTACCCATATACGCATACATATGTAAAAAACAGAGCAGAGAACAACAATAACAATGCGTATAAATAAATGATAAGCCTCGCACATGCACAATGACATGTCAAATAGAAGTGAAGTGAAGAGCAGACTAAAGGAAGGTAGCTGGAGAGAAGAGCAGGGGGAAGGGAGACGGGGCTTTGGGGGTAGTATCCTGTAGCCTAATGAAATTGTCAACCTGGTCAGCACAGGTCACTGCGAATTACAATCGACTTTCAGCCTGACCTGACACTCATCATCATTATCATCATCATTATCATCATCATAATCATTATTTCAGACATTATAATCATCGATGTTATTATTTGAATCATTATTTGAGCTTGTCAATGTGGTTTTCGTAGAACGTGAGCTTGTCATAATGTGGATGCTGGTCAATATGAAATTAAATGCAGCTGCCGAGGCCACAATTGAAATAAAACAAACGATTTAAGTAACAATATAAAATAGTACAGTTTATAGTGCTACTCTTTTTAATGGGGAATGTTTAACTATTGTATTAAATTCTATAAAGAACTGTGTGTGTCAGTAAGATTAAATTTGAAATACTGTATTATTTAATATAACTAAAATAACAGAAATTTTCAGCAGTTTTCAAATATTTCATTGAAATTAGCGACACAAATTTCATTTTAATAAAACAAAATAAAAATTGTACAATTTGGAATAATATACATAAATTCTTAAACAATTAAATTTCTACGCATTAAATTTATTTTATATACTTAATTCAATTGGTTGGGTATTAAATCAGTTTTTCACATAATTATATACAAAATTTGACAATTTAATTAATTTTGTTTAAATATTAAACAAACTAGTAGATTTTCCAGTCCGCTGATTCGTGTTTCACCTAATTATTTACTGCATTCGACAGTATAAATAATAAATTTTTAATTAAATTATTTAGTTTTCTAATCCGCGGGTTTGTTAAAGTTTCTGATTGTTTGTCGCTTAAATTTTGCAGCTCAATTAAATGCGCATGAAACCGTGCTAATGACAAAGCCAAGAACATTGCTCGAACTTTGCTTATCTTGGCCACGTTAAGTCGGCAACATAATACACTTCAGTGAGGAGAAGGAGTGGGAGAGAGTAGTTCAGCTGCTGCTTAAAGTCGCACACAATCTACGCCAAGTGTTGGCCGCTTCCGTTTCCGGTGCCTATCTGGTAAATCCCAGCACTAAATAACTGTCGCCTACACCCGTCCCTCCTCAGTTTCCCCTCTACACACTGTCGCCTTACTACACCCACATTTATGGCAGTCGAAAAAAACTTTGTCAATTTCTCGTCGCTTATTAGGAAAGCCGAGAACTTGCTAAAGTTTTTGGCATTTCGCAAGCTCGACAATCCTAAAGCGTATCCCAGAAACGAGCATACCCACTCTCCACAGTCGGACCCTACCCCAAATGTCCCTGGCTGGAAACTGTTGGCCATATTTTACATAACTCTGTAGGCAATAAAAATTAATTTGCTGGCCATTTGGAAGTGCTTAATTTGTAAACGAGACCATTGGGGTCGTTTCTGTAGTGCTGCCCCAAATTGTTGCCTTCAACATGTTGTGCAGTGTACACTACACAATCTGTGTACACTTTGTGTAAATTTGTAATTCAAATTCAGTTCTTAAAGGCAGCTTTTGTTATATTTATAACAGAAATACATGTAATATAACAATATTTGGGAAATTGTTGCATAATTTTTAGCAGTGTATACACAGTTCGTTGAGTTTTACTGTGAATTCTTCTCAGTTGTTTTCCCTGATTTTTATCGCTTGCCAACAACAACAAACAGTCGACATTTCTGTGGTAAGAACGCAAATGGCGTTGAATGTTTGCAAATAAAACATAAATTTTTAACATTTTTTGTTTGTTACTGTTGTTGTTGGTTTAGTTTCGGTTGCTGTCGATTTTTGGGATTTTTTGGTTGCTTTCTGGTCGTTGAAATTTACAGTTATTGTTTTAAGTGTCCGACATCTTTTGATTGTCACAAGTACGAGTTTCCTCAACCGAACTAACAGTGCAATTTCGCTCTGATTAATAATTGTCAAAAAAATATAGGAATAAATAACTGAGCTGTGTCTGCTCTTGACTTTGACCTTTGTAACTGACTGTGACTGTGACTGCGATTGAAGCTTCCGCTCACTGGATCTGGCGATGTGACATTTTTCGTGGGCGGGCAGACAGACTGTCCCGCCCCCTTTTTTGCTCATGGCATGGCAGTTGGCAGAGGTTGAAAAGCGCTTGATAAATGTCAAGTAAAATGCGCCATGAAACGACCTCGTCGGACAATTCAAGGGTGATTCAGGGGCTAAATCTCTCACTGGGCAGACCTATCAGAGGGGTAGGTGGGTGGTGATGGGACTACTGACAACAGTCTAAGCGAGGTCTGCCAGTGGGTGGCATTACGTAAATCTTGTCGCAGTGAAATGTCTCGTTGTCTCTCTGCATTTAATGCATACAAATTGCTTTGATTTAAGCAAAAAAAGAAATATATGTGTATTCTAGCCCAAAATAGACGTTGTTCAAATTTGCAAAGGCGTAATGCAGATTAAACACACAAACACTTACAGAACTCACAGATCTGCCGGAAAATAGACATTTATAATGCATATAATGCGACTAAAGTGCGCTATTTAAAATAAGTGTGTAAATGTTTAAATTTTAGGGACACAATTCCATTTAAGGAGAGCTTTTACACAGACTCTAATACATCACAACAGCTTAAGGGTTAAAGCTCTAAGCTCATATATAAAGGTACCATTTCTATAGCTCGCACTTTTATAGTTTACAAGCATGTGCAAAAAAGCTGCATTTAAAAATGCATGAGCTTTTGAAAGCTCACAGCTTAAGCTGAGCTGTCGATTGCAAGCGATGCGTTGATTTATAAATTAGCACACACACACACATGTGCTGACAGCAGCTGTCAAAGTCAGTGGGCACAAGGGTGTGTGTGTAGGTGTTAGAGTGTGTGTGGGTGTTGCGCTATGCATACAGGGTGCTCCGCATATACGTTAAGTGGCCAGCAGCGCATGCACTTTGCAGACATTTCATGCGTTTATTGCACGCACTCAAAGCAAATTCGAATACGAATACAAAGACGAATACGAATACGAAAGCGAATACTTTTTCACCCCAAACACATTTTCTGCTGCTTCTTAGCTGCCCTGCTTGTATTTTGTGGCCGGGAGTCGTCTCGAAATACGCTTGGAGCCGATGTAATCCGACGACCACTTGCCACAGCCAACGCGTTATTTGTCTTTCGACACGGTGCAGCGTCCACATGCATGCAACATTGGGGCTGCTTTTGGGGGCAGCAGCATCATCATCTCTTATTCACGGCAAGTGCCATCTGCACATGAACCCTGACGTGGCAGCCACACTTACAGTCTGTCATCAGCCACATCCACTTGAACTCTGACGCTTTCCCTTGCCCAGTCTCTCTGTCTGTCTGTCTCTGTCTCTGCCTTTAGCTTATAAATTTCTTACTTTGCTGAATTCTTGCCTGAATCTGTGTGGAATTTGTCACTGTTTGCAGCTTATCGCATGCAGTCCAGTTATTAAATGGCACATTTAATTTTAATTGTGTCGGTTCAACATTTTGTCAGTCAATAAACTTTCTCAAGTAGACGCCGGCGTGTTGAACTTTGACACGCAAGCAAACAAACAAATTAACTGCACCCATTGCATTCTGAAATCTGCTTCAATGTTATAACAACACACACAAACACACACGCAAAGAAAGAACATTGAACAAACGTACAACTTTTAGTCTAAACAAATCCATTTAAATCATTTGGAAAAGTCAGAGAAAAAAGCAGACGGCAGCTGTCAGTCAGGCGAGTGAAAAACCTGTGAAAAGTTTTGTGAACAGCCGCCTGATGAAGTTCGAAACAGATTTTTCCACCCTTCATTTGATTTCCATTTTTTGTTGATCCGCTTGTTGCCACATAATTAAATCTCAATTCAAACAAAATGCTAAACATTTCAAACTATTTTATGGCCGTCTGATGAATTTAACACTGCCGAACAAAGTGTATGAGAGTTTTGTTTATAAATAGTAGCTGTTAAGTAAACAAAAACTATTTTTAATTTTAATAAATTTCCCTTTCTTTCATTGCAGGTAAGCGTATATGTTTGACGAGCACTGTAGTGTACAGTTGAGCAGGCACTGTGTATAAAAAAGCAGCTTAGAAAGCTGCAAGTAAGTGCAAGTGCGGTGTCCCAATGCCCCAACTAGTGGCAGTAACAACTACAACTAAAAAACCAGAATCACTGCAATTGCAACAGCAGCAGAGACAATAGAAGGAGATAGGTAGGGGTAGAGGGACAGAGAAAGGGAGTGGGAGAACTGAAACTGGCTGGCTGACAGCAAATGGAGAGCAACAATTGTTGCAGACACATTGACGACGCAGACAACGACAACGAGACAACAGCTGAAGCTGGTGCATTGTGGATGTGGCAAGAGGTAGGGGGCACATGGCACAGTGCCTAGTTTTTGAGAGCTCCACTGTCGCTGACAGATGCGATTGCTTTGCCTCACGACTGCACGCACATTTTCCACTGTGCAGCATTGGAAATTGATAATGAGCCGCAACAGCAGCAGCTTTAGCCTCAGTCTCTGTCTCTGCCTCAGCTAAAGCCTCTGCCTCAGCTTGTAGCCAAGGCCAGTGCCTTATTTGGTAACGATGGTCAGAATGGATAGCAAATGTAAGCGCATGAATGGGTGTTGCATGAATGAATGAATGAATGAGACTGTCAGACTGATTGGCAGACGAGTAGACCGACTGACTGACAGGCAGCGGGACTAACTGACTAAATGAGCAGCTGACTGCGTTTGAAATGCAATCAAGCGAGCGATAAGATAAGTGAAAGAAAAAAACCCAGAACGAAAACGAGAACAAAAACGAGAACTGAAACACAAAATCGAAATCGTAACAGAAGCTCAACCATAAACTCCCCAAGTCCCAGTTCCATAGCTGAAAGTTTTAATTATGATTGACATGCGGTCGACGTAGACGTCAGCAGCGACGTCTCTGTCGCCGTCTGCCACCGCCTCCCACAAAACTGGCATCGATTTCGACACGACTTAATTTTTATGTTTTATTTGAAGAGGGTTGCTGATTGCCAACGCTGCCAGCATGCAGTGTTGAAACTCATCAGTCACGAGGCAGAGAACACAAAACACGAGACAATTGCAGCACAATTTAAGCCACCCCCTTGTGCCAAGGGGATGATCCTAGCCACAGTTCTTTTTTGGCCATTGTAACAGTTTGCAAAAGCAGCCGAAACAGCGACAAAAAATATTAAATTATAGTCGCATTAACTGTGAACACGCAACAAAGTCAACTTTTTGTTGCGTGCTTGCATAAATCTGGCACGCAACAATAACAACAACTACAACAACTCGACAACAACCTTTACAGGATATCATCTTAGGGTGAGTTTTGGGCATACCAAAGACACCCTGTAGGGCATGAAGGAGATTAGTCTGATCGAGCAAAGGGCAGATTACTCATAACTGTATCGACTGCGGAAAATATAGAAATTAATTGTATTTATTGCATGATTTTCTTAAGGAAATTAATAAGAAAATTGGAAATTTTTCTACTTCATTGGATAAGAGACAGAAGAGGGAAATCAAGAGAGTTTAACCAGTTCTTTAATTTAATGTAATAAAAGGGAAAGAATTAAATATAAATCTGAACTGATATACAAAATCCAATAAATAATTTAATTGAAACGGTAAACACTTCCACGAGTTGAAGAAATGTATTAAAACTGAGTATTTTATTTTAAAGGTATTACATAAAAGTTACTACACAAATGATTACTTGTTTTGCAACATATTTCATGCTAAAAATACATAAAAATTCATATGATTTCTTATAAAATATTAACAGAGCTGCAGAAATAAATATTGTAAAAAATAAAAGACTTTTCTAGATGCCAATGAAAACTGTTAAATTAAATTTGTTATGCAAAACTTGAATACAATTCAGTAGATTTATTACACAACATTTGGGCTGAGCTTCAAAATGAAAACAATTGTAAATATAATAAATATAAATATGTATTATTTATTTAGCTTAAAGGTAATGCTTAGAATAATTAAATGTATTCAAATTTTGGTTTAATATTTTATCACAAATTAAATTGTTTATTAACAATTGTATGCTGGTCAAACAATAGTTCTGCCTATAAACTTGGCTTACATAAGCGCAGTTTGTCTTTCAACCCCTTTAGGCTTTTGTTTTTTTCCTTTCCTTTTTTTTGGCCCATTCGCCACTGGGCTTTTTCGCTGGAATTTTCACATTTTTGCCTTATTTGAATATTATAGATTATAAGGGACTTTATATGTAGATATGTGAACCTTTTGTGTGTTGTGTCAGCATGTGAGTGGAGCAAACTGCCACTAACTTGGCCATAAGGGGAAGTAAACAATTTTCTTTGGCGACAATGCCCCCAAAAAAAGAAGAAAGCTATGTAAGATACGCTATACACTGACAGAAACTATCGAGAGCAGAAGCTTCACATCCTCAATTAAACCTGCTGTTCATCAGGTAAACTTCCGTTCCATTTAAGCTGCTAAATGCGCGACGCATTCATCTTAATTAGTTGAGGCAGGTGGGCTGGCCTCCCTGCTGCTGTTATAGTCTGGCCCTTTGGCTATGAAAATGTGGAGCAGTGTATGAGTGTGTAAGGGGAGGAGGAGAGGATGAAGAGGGAGCAGAGGGCAGGCAGCCAAAAAGTTTGCTATCGCATGCAAAAAAGGATTCGTGTGCGCAGTTTGCAGAGATGGCAGTTGGGATGAGTAGAGACAAGTGGGGAAGGGACAGCGGCAAGTGTGTAGTGGGTGCGGTAGGCGGTGTGCGAGGAGCTATGGCAGGTCACACAACAATGACGACGCCACTATGAATGATTGCCGCGGCGCGCTTTGTTCATGTACATATCAAATTTTAGGTGGGGCGTTTCCAAAAAAAAAGGGTCCCAGACAGGGAGAAGAAGCCAAACTCCCGTTCGCTGCCGTCGCAGCGGAAGCAAAGCAGAGCGGAAGCGCTCATACGCCATGTTGGCCGTCGGCGTCGACTGAAAATTGAATAAGCGCAAGTTTCGCGTGCCAAAAATGTTCTTGTTGTTACAGTTGTTGTTGTAAGAGTGTTTTGTTGTTGTTGTTGCTGTCTGTAGACTGTGTTGACTGGCCATTGCTGGCGCTCCCTTTTGGTTTATTCATTACCAAAGCTGCCACAGCGAAATTACTTGAGCCGCCAGCGTCGTCGTCGTCTTCGACTTGGCGACTTTGTAGATACTTGGCAGGCGATAAAAAGGTCGGCGCTAGTAAAGGCAACAACAAAAACAACAGTAACAGCAACAACAAATCAGCTATAATGCCAGGCAGGCTGTACAACTCAATAAGCCAAGTTAACAGTCTATTGAGTCGCGCATAATAACCCGCCTCCCCAAAGTTGTTTTTGTACTACTATAAGTTGTTGCTGTTGCTGTTGTTGTTGTCGTTATGTTGTTGCCGTTTGCGGAACTGACAGTTACCTAATGGCAAACATACACAGATAAACCATTAACTTTGGGCCCACAAAACATAAAAAAAAGGAAAAAAAAAACACAAAAATGGCAAGCAAACTTAAATTCTTTTTGGCCATGGCACGAACTCGTCGTCGATGCGAAGGAAGAGCGAAAAATGCCACAAAATCGATCGATAATTCGTGCTAAAAGATAAATTACCGTTATGCCTGCAGTCGCAAAGACTTTTTGTCAGTGTATTATTTCGGTGGGGTCCTCTGGCTGATAATATCATACCAGTTTGTTGTAGAGTTGCCCGCAGTTGGCTAATAGCTGCGCTGATTCCATTAATTTGCCAAATGACAGCCAAGCAGGAAGAGGCAGTAAGAAGGGCAATAAAAGGGGAGAAGCGTAGAGGTAAAAGGGACTAGATAAACTGGGCTAAGATGGCAGACTACTGCCTTTAAAGCAGACTCCATTTTGACACTAATTAATTAAGTTTCAGTTTCGTTTTTATGTCTTGTATTTGCTACTTAGCGTAAATCACTTGTTAGATAGCAGCGTAATACATTTTATTTAGTTAAACAAAAGATACGGCCAATTGAAATCAATCTAAATTAATTTTTTGTAGGGCTAAGAATAGAAATAATATTTTATATGGGTTTTAAACCACGTGAACAATGTGCTAAACGTTGGCATTTATGCTTTATTGCGAGTATAAAAGTGTTATATATATAAGAAACTTACTATGTATATATACTTCTAAATACAATGCATAAATTTGTGGCAAGATATCACGCACAACGGCACATAAAATATATCAAGCAGCGGCATAACACAAATCCCCCATGGGAGAAATATATCGAGGGAGAAAAGTTGTCCAACAACAACAACAACAAGTCAGCAACTTATCAAATAAACTTGTGTCACACTGACAACAGCTACATATATGCAAAGTGTGGAAAGTTTGAATGAGGCAAGTGGCAGGGGCAGGGGCAGGGGCAGGGACAGGTGCAGCGGCCGGGGGCGTTGCAGAAACAATCAAATGTATAAAATATCGATTACAAGTGTCACAATAAAAAGAAGCCAGAGGCCAACCAATGGAGACAGCAGACAGACACGTTGAAAGATATGGCCACTATAAATAAATATTAATTAATGCTTTGAAAGCGGCACTGCAACGCTCAATGAGGTTGCATGCCACCGCCACCGCCAACCCATAAATCTCAAATAAAATGCACAACAAATGCCGCAAATTTCGTTCTCTTTTTAAAACTTTTATACGTTTTGAAAATTCTCTCTGCGTTTTTAATCATTTTTGCTGCGGTTTCTGTCGGCATATTTTTGGCTCTGATTTATTAAGCAAATATTTGGCCAATAAAATTGATGAAAATATTCCAACGGCAGAGCATCGAAATAAAACGCAACTTTTTATAAAAAAAATGCGTTGCCACCAAATAAATAAATGGATGAAAAAAAGATCTTAATAAATATTTGGTTGTCGAGCGTTTCAAAAAGCGGCTAAAACCAAGTCACGCGTAGATCATTTAAAATGCTTAATTTATGCGCGTCTACAAAATTTTGGCAGCTACAATTTTACAGCAGCTAGAAGTAGGAAATAAGCACTCGACTAAAGAATACCCGTCTGTGAATTTTAAGGAGCAAGTTCTTACAACTATTCTTCAGTTATCTACAGCTTTCAAGCTAACTGAAGATTTATCTGGCTACACTTTGTATACTCCCATTTAATATACCCACTTTGGCAGCAGTTAACGGGTATGCCAGCTGCAGAGAACTAGCGGAAAGTATTTGAAATGGCCCGATCCGCCTTTTTTATGTACTTTGACGCGTCGCTAAATTTAGCTCGCAAATATTTGCGGTGCCAAACAAACTCGACAATTTGATGCCCAATGCCCAATTTCTAATGCTCAATGCTCAAGCGCCCAATGCCCAACTTATGCAACGCATCCGGGAATGATACAAGTATTTTTGGGTACCAAGCCATTTAATTGCCTCTTCCCCTGGCACGGCACATCACACAGTGCAATGCGCACTGAAAATGACTGACAAAACTGAGTGAAATATATATATATGTATGTGTGTACGGTCAAAGACCCCATGACCGAGTGTACCAGAGACCCACCCGATGCGAGCAGGAAACAGAAATGTCACCGACACCCCATGACAAAAAGAAAAATCGCATAAAAAACGCAACTCTCAACTTGGCAACTGGTGGCAAAAATTGTGGCGTCCTCGGGCATTCAATGAGTATTAAAAAAGGAAAGAGAGCAGAGCTATTGTATAAGATATAGCATGTGAAGCGGGTATATCAGTCTCAAGGCTGGGAACATAAAGCTGTTAAGGAAGCAGCTTTCCATTCATATTGCAATACTTATTTTCTAAAAGTGGCATTAAGCTACCTAAGGATTAGACTTACCTAGCAAATTCTTTGCTTTACAGAGTAACTACTGCCTAACCATTCCTATTCCCTCCTTTACAGGATATCTACATTATCAAGATATCAAATCTTTGGCTATAAAATGATATTATATTTATTATAATATCATTAAAAATGAAAAAAACGCGTTGTCACAGCGAATTTGGCAGATTTTTGTAGTTGACAGACTTTTGGTTGTTTAGTTGCCAAATTAGCACGACGGCAGCAGACTTGCAGCACAGTCTGTAGTCGCAGCCACTCTAACATGATGAGTCACACTTGCAATTCGCAATTGCACAAACATTTGAAAATGTTTTTCATGGCTTTCTGATCTTTACAAAAGCTATTTTTCACACTATCTCTTATGCATTGTCAATTCTCTTTTGCAAAACAGATGCAACACAGTTTTTTCAATGAAAATAGAAAATATTCTACTCAATGGCTTTTGTATCATGTGTTTTCTATTTTGCATTTGCAATTGACAGACACGTGCTATTCAAAAGATCTATCCGACGTGCATCTTAGCTGAAAACTTGCTATTGACAGTGCTAATTGTTAAAACAAAGCACGCAAATAACAAAGAGTTAGGGATAAATAGATACAATTTTTAAAGGAAAACTCAACGCAGCAGATACAATGGAAATGCCTCAAATCAATTATATAAACATTGAAGTGAAAGGCTGTGTGTCTAAAGTTCAATTGTATTTACTAAAACTAAAACTAAACAATTTCATTTGTTTAAATTTGTTTGCTTTGGCTACGTGTGCGTATACTTGATATTTGCCAGAAAGTTCATTGTCAGTTTTGTTGTCTATTTGCAAACCGGATATTCTTAGTTTCGCTTACATAAATAATCATAAAATTATATATAGCGAGGCAGCACTGTAATGGCAAACCGTTTAGCGCAGCAGACACTGCGACGACAACAGCAATGCCAACTATGTCAGAGGCAACAGCAGCAACAGAAGCAGCAGCGACAGCTACAATATTGGCAACAAATGCAACCAAAGCCAGTTTATTGCCATTGTAGCGTCTAACAAGGCTAACCATCTGACAAATGCCACCCTCTGCTGCCACTGCAGCTCCTTTGGGGGCTGGACAGGGGGGGTGTGGCTGCCACAGTGACATCATCCCCAGGCAAGCAATTAAAACTAATGTATTTGCCAGATTTGTTGGATGCCATTTTCCAACATATTGCCAACTCATTGCTTCAACATTTTCAAATGACCCAAAAATGACTTAACACTTGTGGTTGTTGTTGTTGTCGCATTTGTTGCTGTTGTTGCTGCTGCTGTTTGCGTTGTGATTGATGCAACTTTATGACATTCGCGTGGGCGTTTTTTCAAATGTGGTCGTAATTGTTTTTAAAGAGTCAACTGCAATTTTTTGTGACTCATTTCATTAGCTAATTTTATAGTATTTTTAGACCCCGTACTCTTTAAAAAAGAGTAAAGGGGGTCTATTAAGTTTGTCAGAAGCGAGATGTGCGTAACAGGCAGAAGGAGGCGTGGCCGACCCCATAAAGTATATATATTCTTGATCAGCATCAACAGCCGAGTCGATATAGCCATGTCCGTCTGTCCGTCTGTCCGTCTGTCCGTATGAACACCTGGATCTTTTAAACTACAAAAGCTAGAACCATGAAATTCACAATGAAAGTCCGTTATTATGTCAAGCAGATCAAGTTTATTTCAAATTGTTGCCACGCCCCCAACCGCCCCCGCAATGAGCAAAAAACCAGACAAACCTCGAGAAAATTTTTGTTTTAGGCGAATATCTCAGTAACTATAGCACTTAGGAGCACCAATTTTGGTATACAGGTTCCTAGAGACAGCCTTAATATAACGCCATTCAAAATTTTGAGCTGCCACGCCCCCTTTGCTCATCAGAAATAAAAGACTCTCCAGCTTCAATGCCTTGTTTCAGGCATTAAATCAAATAGTACAGTGTTGTAATTTAACATACGCTTAGAGAATTACTATTTCTAACTTTCCTGAAAGTGGCATCAAAATCCTATGTCAAACAACAGAGAAATTACGGTTCAAAGTTGAAGTTATTTTATAGCAAAATCACTGCATGCGCGCAACACATACAAACAAACACAGAAACATACAAACATATGTTCGAACGTTTTCTCTACCTGCTGGCGGCAGCGCTGCCCGGAGCCGCTGGCCGCGCCGACCAATGCTATACATACACACATATGTATGTGTGCACATACATATATGCAAATAATCGGAAGAATGATAGAAGAGGGGTGTGGTGCAACTGATAGAGTTGCGGCGCAATGTGGAACCTTCGCATGGATCGCGGGTTCGAGTGCTGACGTTGACAGTTGTTAATATATTTATTTTTTAATTCTAATTCAAAATGTAAATATTTAATTTTAATTTTTTAAATTTCATTTGAAAATTTTAATTTAAATAAAATGCAATACTATGGGAGTACGGGGTCTTTTACAGTCGGCTCGATCGACTGTAGCCTTTCTTACTTGTTTTTATTGTTGTTATGCTGCCCGGGGAAAAGATCAACATTTATGCGGTTAGCACTTAATTAATGCACATTTAACCGCCGGCCAATTGAAGTTTTTTGGCTAATTACAAGCCCATTAGCCCGAGGGCGTCGATAGGGAAATTTCAAGAGGCTGCTCGAAAGTTAGAGTGGAGTTCCATCTCCGACTGAGGCTTTGGGCCAAGAAGCCAGGCCTTTAATTTAAATAAACGGCCCAAACAAACACGCAAACTTAACTCATTTACTCAACTGGCAAACAGCCTCAAGACAGAGGCGACTTCTCTTTCTCTCTGTATACAAAGAGCGGTACCTTTGACAACAAGTTGTTGGTGTCACAGCAGTTGTTGTTGTAGCTGTTGTTGTTGTTGTTGTTGCCTTTGTAGCGACAGCGCCTGTCATTTTGCATTTAACTCAAAAACGCTGTAAAATGTATACCATTATCACTTTATTATAATTATTACATGCCTTCGTTTCAGTTTTCTTTTGCTTTTTTACATATTTCTGTTCACGTTTTTCTTTCAAGTTTTCTTCATTGTTGTTTTCGTTTCTTGCTGTGTTTTGTTTTGTGCCTTATCAGCGGCTTTGCTACTCGTTTTCCGTGTCTTCTCTTTTTTGTTTCTTTTAAGCAACATTTGCTGAAATGCCATAAATTTGCTAATTTATTGTTAATGTTCTTTTAAGTTAATTACGCAAAAAAAAAGCCTTTTAAGCCGTGAACACAAATTACCAACACTTTGAGTACTTTTCTTAGAGCTTTTCTTACGCTAACTAAAACTACATAAATATAAGTGACTGAAACATAAATCTAAAAAAAAGTTTGAGTTCATTATGATGAGTTGAGGTCAACGATTGATTAAGATTGATTGCTCGATTTTTTGTGCGGAAATTATAAAATAAATTACATAATACAAAAGATTTCCTAGCTGTAATTAAATTACTGCTATACTCTAATTTTATAATAATTCAGGCCTACCAGAAACTTTGTTAGTGAAATCGAATCAAGCCCTGAAGTTAATTTCTTTTGATCTTTGCTCCTCACACATTTCCCTAAACATTCGCTTTAATGAAGCTTCATATAACTAATTATAGTTCAAGTTAACTTGCCCAATGGCAGTAACTTGAGTTGAGTTATTATTAAGCAATTAATGTATAAAAATTAATTTATTTTAATGACTTTTACCCTCTATTTCACTGTCTGAAAAACGGTTATCGAATAATAAAAAATATGCGAAACTTGATATGCGACAGAAGGTGATTTTTTTGTTTATTTATTCGGGGACATTTGCTGACAATTTCGTGACAATTTATTGGACAGATCAGCGACTCAAAAAGGCCAATTGCAATTGCCGCAAATGCATTTGGCATTAAAAATTTCAATTGATTTTGGTTTCTTTTCCACTGACAATCACAGCAAAGTCCAAAAAATGTCAAACATAAACAACATGTGCCAATGTTTTTATAAACATGTCTCGCTGTTGTTGTTTTATTGGCTAATTCTAACAATTGTCCAAGTTGGTGTGTCCAAAAATGGTCAGCAGTCCAAATGCCAAATGCGTCATGAATTGTTTGAAAACTATAGAAAATTTGGCAAACGATTTTCGGCATTAAATTCAAAATAATCTAAAGAAAAATGTAAATTAAATTTAAAATACGATTTGACTTAAAAGTAGAGAGAATATTTAATGTTGATATAACTAACGAAGTGTGCACTGAACTGTCAAGGTGCCAAGTCACCGTTGTCATCCTTTAAAAGCTTCTTATGCGACACGACTGACAATGACAGCAGTGACAATAACAATAACACTAACAATAACAATAAGCAACAGCTAAAACAACAACAACTACAACAAGTAGAGCTAATCAGCAAGAACTCAAGAAAACCAACAACTTCATTTGCCAAAGACTCTGTAGCTGTCTCTGTCTCTGTCCTTGTCTCTTTGTGGCATAGCTCAAATTACACGCACCTCAGCTGCCCCCAGGAGTGCCGCTTCCCTACTGCAACCCTCCTCTGACTATTCCCTTTGAGTGTCCTCAGTTTTGTTCATCTTGCCCGTGTCGAACTCATGCACAATTAGTCACTTGCAAGTCAATTAAGTTGCCAGTGCCAAACCACCACAACAAACGCTGCCAGTTTCAGTTCCCAGTTGTGTTACCCAGCTAGACAGGCACGTATGGTAGCATACACTTGGCAAAATTAAAGAGTAGCTTCATTAAAATGTGTAGTTTAAATAAACTACGTGGAAGTATAATATTTCTGGTCTTTAAAACTTAACAAATACACCAGTTCTTTCTGTCAGTGTAGCCAAGATACAGGTAAAGGCAAAGAGACTGGGGATATCTTTGGCCATGGCCTGAGGACACGACTACGACCACATAATTGCGACTCTGGCGCTTATTTGCAGCAAAAAGCAATGACAAAGTCGGCGACAATGACAGCCACTGAAAAGCGATAAAACTCAAGAGGTAGAAGAAGAGAGCGAGAAAGAGAGAGTAGGAGAGAGAAAAGTGAAACAAAACCATATTATTAACGCCTCATTAAACTTTTAACGATTTTAAATTACAGACTGCGAACGGTACAAGCTAATGAATACAAATTAGCCGCAGAAGGTGCGCACTTCTGGCGCTCACTGTGACACAAGAAACACAACAAACGTTAGATAAATTTGTCCGAGCAACAATTGAAATTGTAGGCCTTTAATAACAACAATAACTATTTGATAATTGTATGGAATTTCATGTCTCTTTTACATGTCTAAATTCCATTGTTTGATTGTTTGGCAAATGACTTTTCAATGTTCCAATGTTTGACATTCGTTATAACTAATTGTCATTAATTGTTAAAGAGTTGTCTGGTGGGCGTGTGTGTTTCTATTTTTTTAATTTTTATTAATCAACAATTGTGAAATTGTTGTTCATTGACAGCTGTCAGTTGGTTTGCTAATGTTTAATTGTAAACACTTGTAATATGTAAATGAGAACCACACGAATCGCCACTCGACTCACATGGTGAGGTCAGGGCCCCAGGTTCAGTGGATTTTGTAGCTATATATCACGACTCTAAAACTAATGCTCCAAAAACTATGTATCCATCGATTGAATCATGCATATTCAAAGTATTTTGTTTCAATTCCTGTTTCTCGTATTTAAATTGCTAAATAAGTGCGATATTTTATGCTCAGATTTTAGTATTTTTAGGCCTATACAGCAGCAGAGATACAAGCATAAACATGTCTACTATGTATATGTATCTGAATGTATTTGTATCTGAAGATTTATAAATATCTGCGTATTCTCTTTGTATTGTCATTAAAGTTCGCGTTCGCATGGCAAATTAAATGTATAATTAAGAAATTAACTGCTTCCGTTGATGTTTATTGTGTGCCAACATTTATTATTTTTTATAGTCAACAAAATTAAATAAAAAACCAAAAACAAAATACCACCACATTTTAATAAACAAAAGCCTCCTCATCGCTCTGCACACAGAAATAAACCAAACTGAATCTCAACAGCTTTTGAGATACATCATAAATTTATTTTGAACACTAACATCATTATGACGTTGTCAACTGAGCGAGTTTACAGTTCAGAAAATTTATAAATTTATCCCAAATATTTATTTATGATTTTTAAAGCCATAAAATGCGATTGGCGCATAAATCATACAATTCTGTTGAAACTATTTTAATGTTGATTTCTATTTGAATAATATTTTGAAATTTTCATATTTTTATGCAAGACATTTTATTAAAAGTTTTAATTTAACGAAACTATCCTATATTTTATAGAAAAATTTATATTTTAAAGTTCCTCTTTAATTGTTCTACATTTTCCCTCTGTCTATTTGAATTTTAATTTCAAATTTAAGTTTATAATTTTTGTAATTTGATTAATTCAAATTGTTGCATTTTTCTTTTGTTAATAAACCAAAAATGCGCAGATTTTTTCACAGTTCCTTTTATAATTTTTGCGTTTCTTGCACGCTCTAAAGAATTTTTGGGTAACTTTTGGTTTGTTTCTGATTTGCTTGTTGTTGTTGCTCTTGTTAATGTTGTTGTTGTCTGCTTTTCGCCTCGATTTAATATCAAAGCGAGCCGACAGCAGCACAAAAGATACATGAACGACCACGCCCCCCTCTGGGTGCACGTCCTACGCGGTCTTCCACTTTGTTAGTTTTTGGCAAGCAACCAAAAACAACAATAACAACAAAACAAAACAAAACAAGACAAAACAGAACAACAAAAATGAAATAAAAATAACAGCAACAACAAATCGGAGGCAAAACTCAAGTAAACTTTGTGCCGGCCTCTGGTAGCATTCTTATAATACCCGCCACTTTTAAAGGGTTAAGGGGTATATTCAGTACATATAATACATATATAAAAAATTATATTTATATGTATTTAAATTTAAAACAAAGTAAGAAGCATAATATATATAATTAACTAAAGTTTGACGAGTCAACTTTAGTAACGGGTATTTACGAGTCGAGTTACAGCTCGCTTGTTATTCTATTGTGTTGTTTTGTTTTTACAATTTATTTAAGGTCTTCTGTTTTGGGTGCAAGCAGCAAATTTGAAATGCAGAAAACTAAAAACACTAAAGCGGAACAGAGACAGCAACAGTGAAAGAGCAGACAAAGAGGAATGGCAAAATCAGAGCGGAGACAACAAATTAAAAATCGAGACGAAAATACACAATAGAAATTGTCAAAAAGCGAGCAAATTTATGCAAGACTCGCGCGATAGTCCAACTGTGAGTGGACTGAGATGGGGGACAACGCACCTCCCTCCCCAAAGGGGGTGGGGAAGACAAAGGGGACAAAATAAAACTGGTAAACGATGAATCTTGTGTGGGCGCGTGTGAGAGTTGCCATTAAAAATCCACTACTACTACCAATTTAAGCTGCTTTTTTATGGTCCGACGTGAAGATGCGAGAACAGGTTGAGCTTTTTGTTGTCGTTTCGAAAATAGATTTCATTTTTATTAAAATTATGACATTCATCTTAATTTGCGCTATCGCATAACTTAATTTATTAATTTTTTATTTATCTTCTCTTTTTTATTTACAGGTGTGTATCCATTGTCTAAATACGAACAGGTTTCCTGGCTAGCATCCAGAAACTATATATAGAGTTTATCCATGCAAGTATGAATACAATTTGTTAGTCATCCGCAGTAGTAAAGAGCCAAAAGTTTTGCTGTCTTGGCAGATCATTAAAAGGAGAAAACTAAAATTGAAAGTAGTCAAGAAATGTCTGCACTCATTATGCTAAATTATGATTTCTTAGGCACTACACTAAAACAAGTAGAAATTGTTATTCTCTTAGTTAAGAAGAAGTAAAGGAAAAATAAATATTTTCATTAGGATTCCACTGTTAAATGTTTTTCTTAAATAATTATAAATTTCAACACAACAATTAATTATTAACATAGCACTGAAGTACATCTAAGCAACGTCACGCTTCGTTTTGCAATGCAATTCATCTTGAAAAGTGATTTCCATAAGGGCTTTCCACAGCTGCCACATGAGGAATTCGTTGTTTTTTTTTTTTAATTTTTGTACTCTCGTAATTAAATTAAAATGCAAGTGTATCATTAAATTGAAGCAACCTACGAGGCAACTTGCTTGCATTCATAAGTACACTGAGTAGTGAGTGAGTATTCACTTTAGCTCTCCAGATTCATGTCCACACTCGTGTCCATGTCCATGTCGGTGTCCATGTGTGTGCCTCATGTTGATGCTGTCATTAATCTTTCGTCAGCTCTTCTATCTTTGTAACTCGTAGGCGCTCATTTTTATTTTCAATGCCAATGCTTTGTTGTGTTGTTGTTATTTTTATTATTGTTGATTTTGTCTAATGATCGCGTGCAGTTTTTCACATGTTTTTCCATAACGGGTCTAGACATTCATATATCATAATTGTGCCAAACTATAAACAGATACAAACGAGAACTCGTATATCTATGACTCGTTTTTATCCCCCAACTTGGACTTGCACTTGGGCTATGAATATGAATATGAATACGACTAAAACTATGAGTCTGTCTTTGGCCAGATGCAGATTTAAGTCACTTGATTAATGTGTTCAATGTGCACAGTTGTCAGTTTAATAAATGTGCCTTGTTCTCACTTAATCACAGTAATGCCTAATATATTTATACCACCCCAACTTGCTTATTGTCTGTTATAAACTGATGATAAACTGATTTCTAAGCTAAAATTGATATGAAAAACTTATTAGATTAATGTAGTATTTTTATATAGTGTACGGAAACACTCAAGTTATGATTAATGCTGCTCAATAAGGCGCTGAGAAGAAAAAATACTTTGAATTAGAAATCGTCTTTATTTAAGAAAGTATTATATGTGTTAGTTCTTGTAGCTTGGGTCTGAAATTATTCCATTTGTTGTACCCACCCACAAATATTGTGATTTAGTGACAGGTCACCGAGTGTGACAATTGAATTTTAACATATTCATAAGCAAATTACCAGCGCCATAATAATAAAATGCACAAGCAAGAAAAAAGTGTAACAGAAGTGTTGAGATTGCACTAATTACATGTCAGACAGCCCACACACACACCCCATACCACACACACACACATATACTAAACGTCACAGACACACTCACAGCCAACACCTCGGTGCATAAATTTACAACAAACGACGCATGTCACCGCACAGCGAATTTTTCCCCTTCCTCCTACTCCCTACCACTTTTCCTGCTCTGCGACCTGTGAAAATATGTTGCATGTGGCATTTTGTGAGTTTTCTGCGTCGTCGCCGTTGGCTGCAAACTAAAAAAAAAGATTAAAAAAAGTGTCAAATGTGAAATTTATGTCGACAGACGCAGACAGACAGACAAACAGACACAAAAGTCAGATTTAAGGCGCACGCGTAGCCTACGCCCCTCTCACCACGCCCACTTCACCCCTCACCCAGCTGGCACCCTTTGGCCCCTACCCCTGCTCGCTTTTAAGAAATTAGCGCAATGATTTAAATAAAAACCAAAACAAGTTGTTAACTTTATTAGCGTTCATTTAGTTTTTATTTTTGTTTCTGCAGAGACTGCAAAAGTGATTTGCATAAAACGCGACTTGCAATTAGTTTGCATGCAAATCGCATATGTCCATAGACTGACAACACAGACTGTAGACTGGAGACTCCAACTGTAGACCGTAGACTCCAACTGTATACCGTAGACTCCAACTGTAGACAGCAGACAGCAGAGACAACGACTCTTACAGGGCTTTGGGTCATAACTCAAATACACGCCTCGAGGGCAGACAAAGTATTTAACAGCACAAATGTAACTACAAATTTATTTTTGTTGTTAAACAAATGGTTGCTTGTTAATTGAAATAGTGACGTCTGATCCTAAATTATGTGTGACATCTTCAGTTGACTTTTTAAGCTAAAAACTTTTACTTCTAACTTTTTCTTTTTCTAGCACTCAGCGGGGCTTAGATAATTTATGGGTCTGAAAAGTTTGCTATTTTGACTGTAAAAATATGTTAAAATTTATATATTTTAAATCAGCTTTAAGCCTTAATATTTTAATTAAAATGTTTGTTAAATTCAGTTTTTGTTTTAGAGGTTTTTAAGCTTTTCTAACAGTCCTCTTTTTGAAACTACTACCTTTGTACTGCTAGATAGACCTTGTTTTGTCTCTGGCCACCACATTTTGGCCAACACGCGCTTTTTCAATTCGAAAACAATTCAGCAATTCACTGAGTGTCAAATGAATTCAAAGCAAAGATTAATTTGAATGCGAATCAATTGTTGTTTTCTGTTTGTTGTTGTTGTGTTGTGTTGTATTCAATATTTTTAGTGTTGTCTTTGAATTGTTTATTAAATGTTATGCCGTTTGTTAAACTACAAACCATTGTTGGCTGCTCGGCACAAATTGAGTTTTAACCATGTCTCTATGCGCTTTTATGTACAAAATTCTTGTCATTCAAATGAGCATACAACAATGCACGCACACGCAGTCGGCCGTGGGACAAACAACAGCAACAACAACAACAGCAATGGAAAACAATCATAATAACAAGAATTTCATTGCTTTTCCTGTCAATTTTCATAGATATTTCATGTATATTTTCGTGTTCTGTTCTATATTTAACATGTCACCATTTCCCAGCTACTTAAACTCACAGTGAGTACACCCATGAGTGTTTTCCCTGTCAGTGGCAGTTCAAGGCTGCTTTGATTGATGGTTTATGGGGTTACATGTGCTTAACAGAGCATTTGTCCATTTGTCTCTGAGTCACGGAGCCACTTTGATAGTTTCTCTTTCCCATTCACATTCCAATTCCAATTCCCATACCCAATTCCGATTCCGATTCTCATTCCCATTTGTTCTCTACATATAGTTAATTCCCTTTTTTTTCTACACGAGCTCATTAGTGCAATTGAAGAAGGAATTTGTAGTTTTTCTCTTCCATTTCTCTCTTCGGTGAGCATAAAAAGTGTTTAAATCGTTTTCTCATTTCCTGCCCTTTGCTGATGCGTTGGAAACCCGAAAACCTTTTGCAGGTGATCATACAATTTTAATACATTTTTAATTGCAAACTGCCATAAAAAGCAAAACGCCTAACTGGCAAATTGCAACAGCAACATCAACTTCAACTTCGACTTTCACTTGCCATTAAGAAAAGTGGCCCAGGAGAATACGCGCATACTCGAGTACACTCAAATACTCGAATATACGAATACTCAGTTGCAATTACAAGCGACGGGCGATAAAAAACGCATAAATTACAAGCCAAAATTGTGGACTGGGAAAAAAACAAACAAACCAAAATAAAAACAACTGCAAAACATAAGCAAACAACGCACAAAAAACAACAACATAAAAAGTAAAAATTAAAAAACACTCTATAAGGAAGTCAACTCGATTGTGGCACGCTCGAAAATGCCATTTCAACTTTTGTTTAATTGAATGCAGCAGAGCAGCCGAAAAAACAGTAAAAAGAGTGCACACGAGTGTTCAAGGCTGTAAAAGACCCAGTAGCTATATAAAATTCAGAGCTAAACAAATAATTAGTGGCTTTATGAGATACTATGCATTCAGAACAACTTTTAGTTAAACAGAAATGCACATAAAATCAATTTTGTATATTTTACATAACGTCTTATATCAACTCTTTGATCACCCCTAAACAGCCTTTGCACATTGACACTACTGGGTCTCTTGAGCGTCTTTTGTGCCGACCTACATGTCGTATACGCAATTACAAATTTATGTGAACGCCACTCGATATGTGCACCATAAAAAGGCGCATACAAGACACAAAAACACAAGGAAAAAACAATTGGCAGCAACTAACAAACTTGGCACGAATGCAATATGCATAATGCATACGTACTTGCAGCTTGCGGCGACACTTGCCACGTTGCCACGTTGCTGACTTGCCACACTTGGAGTCGCACAGGAGTTGCAGTGACAGCTGCGCCTGCGCATCGTGGCATTACTTGATTCGACGTGGATTCAAATCGGATTGAAACGAAGCGAATTGAATCGAATTTTGTTGGGCGTTTGCCACACGCGTGTGCCTTGAGGCTACCTGGGAAATCAATAAGCGCACACACGCTACAAATTGTGGCAACTACAGAGATCTGTAGGTAGTTGTTGTTATGGATTTCGCAATGGCAAAACTCTAAAGACTCTGTATCTAATGAGGCGCAAAGAGAGGCGTGACAGCCGCCTCCTTGTGTCAGCAGCTTTGCTTACAACATTTTGCACTTATACGTGTATGATACCCCCTCCTTTACCCCACACCCCTTTCAGCCCCTTTTCCCCCTACTATTTTCTAGTATTTTGCGATTTTTAGGTGGGACTCGTCGCCGTCTGGGCGAGTGGGTCGAAAACCCGCTCCTGCCGTCAACACTCTACAGTCTACACTAACAGTCTTCAGTCTACAAAGTGCAGACTGTCGACGCGATGATGAAGCCATTAAATTGAAAATTATATGGCGGTATTCGTTAATTGGCCAAGTCCATTGAAATTAACGTTTGTTGAGTTTTCGCCAAGCATATAGTCAAGTAAATTACACAGAGATTACACTTGTCCAACTCAGCCAGTGGTCATATCAGCTGCAAAGAACTATAAACTGAAGACATACGCTAAAATTACTTTAGTCTCGGTTATATCAAAATTTAAAGTTATTAAGAAAAGTGTTTAAGCTTGTAGTGCTTGAAAAACAACAATATTCCTGCTAAATTAATTTCTAATTAATTTTATGACTAGCTACTGAGTATGTTTCAGTCAGTCAGCTATTTTTAACAGCAAATACATTCTATTTGCGGTTTCGCGAAAGAAATCTGTGTCGAGCATCGTTGCTAATTCCAATGAATGATTACTTTAGGTGGCTAAAGTACAGACATGTTTTGGTCGGAGTCAAACAAAAACAAAAACACATAAATATATCTAATTGCTTCCGGGAAAACAGAATGAGACAAAGAGATAAAATATGATAAATCTTTGAAGAATGCAAAATGCCTGAGAGCCAAAGATACAAACTGCAAAATATTATTCTAAAATGTAAGAATATTCGCAACGATGACGTGAACAAATTTTGAAAGACTTAACTGATAAACTGATGGAGAGAAACGCAGAGATTATCAAATGCAAAAATAAAATCTGAATAAAATTCTAAGCAAAAGTACAAGAAAAGAACACATATAAGCCAAGTCACTATAGGTGGGGCGAAAGGGGCAGGGCGTGGCTGGGGGTTTGGGAAACTCTGCACGCATGGGAAATTGTGAAATCATCACGAAAAACACTGCAAATTCTTACGCCCGACAGCGAATTACGTGAGCCGCATGGCCAAAACAAAAGCAGCTGAAATGAATGAATGAATGAGTGAATAAATGAATGAATGAATGGATGAGCCAGCAACTGGGTATGAGTGTGAGTGTGAGTCAGTGTGTGAGCCATCAAGCGAATGAATGAATGTGCAAGCAACTGAGTGAATACCTAGGCTAAAGACAACAAATGATGATGATGATGATGATGGTGGTGGTGGCAAAACAAAAGCCAAGTGGGAAACTAAAGGAAAAATCTGTGCATTGTTTGCTCTCGCGCTTTCCACAGCCACCAAAAGCGGCTGCAAGTGCACTGAGCAAACAAGCAGAGCTATAATAGCTTTCATAAAGAGAGAAGCTGGGGAATTCTTAAAGTAAAAAAAAAAATGTGATTTTATTTATTTAAATATCAGCTAAAACTCTATATATTAAAAATTCAACTAGGTTTTCTCTGCCAAGTAAACTTTAAGCACATGCTACACCTTTTTCTAGCAGTGTATTCACTCAATTGGCGGCGTCGGCTTTTGTTTGCTATTTTGTTTGTTTTTCGGCTTTAACGTAAGCACACTCAATGTTTGTTCTTTTCTATTTACCACTTTTTCTGCTGCTTACCACACTGTGAATCCTTTTGCATTCAGTTTGATTTTTATGTGCTAAACGTTAAGCGTTCAAATGCCTTCGATTCGGCAACGTCTTTCACTTTGTGGGCGTAATTGAAAGCAACCCACACGCACACACACACACACATAGAAGCATACACCCGCACACAATGGCGCATAACAAATTTGTAAGCCAACTATTTAGTGGCCAAAATCACAATCAAAGGCGTCTGCTCAATAAATCGCAGCCAACGTGGCGTATGCGCAATCGTTGTAAGTGCAGGCAGGCAGGCAGGCAGTTCATCGATGGCGCACTTGTGCTGTGCCTCCTGGCAACAGCTCCTGCCTGCTTCCCCACTACCACCCTTCACCTGCCCCTACTACCTGCTTCCTCCACTGCCGGTAATAAAAATGTCGAAAGAAGGCTTGTGGGCATTTGCCAAATGCTAGGGAATTGTGAAACTTTATGCGATTTCAATGGCTTTATTTCTCTGCCACACTCTCTCCCTCTCACCCTTTGTATGTTTATTGTTGCAGAAAGCAGTGGCCAGTGTTAGGCAAATATTGAACACGTTTTAGCCAAATTGCATTTTTATTGCCGACTTTTTGCACTGCTTGTGGGTGTATTGTCTGCATTTTTAAAGAGTTTACCAAAATTCGGAATCAACAAACAGATAAACCACCAACATTGCTGTAGCTCAGACAATCAATTTCCACTATATCATGTATATATAGAGATATATAAGATAAATCTTTAACATTCGTCGATTTTATTGAATTTCTGGACTCGGCTTTAATTTGATTTTGTAGACGTGCTTAAATGCGAAACGTTCTTCTGCTTTGTCTACCAGTTTGTCTCTTTTTGCCGCTACGTTTTAGAGTGTGAACAGCTTTGCATTTTCTATTTTCACTCGTTTTTTGCTGTTGCATTTTCCGAGTTGGCAAATTCATTTGCATGCACGTTTCTTGTTTGAGTTTATTGATTGAAATTTCTAACTCGTCGGTCTGTCACTGCAACTGAAACGAGTCTTTCAAATTTATAATCCACTTACATTTATTATTCCACAATTCCAGAATCTTTTTTGTCTCCGCAGCTAATCGAAAGTTTGGCTCAACTCGTTGCCAAATTAGACGCTTGCAAGTTGCGTAAAATGTTTTTATTTAATAAATGATAGGTGAGACTGAGTGGGAAAGGGATGGAGGTAGAGGGAGTTTGTGTGAGTGAACTGGAGTGGGAGCAAGGAAGTCATTGTTGTCATGTTATACGCAAACACAAAACTAATTGAATTTTCCTAGCTCTGTTGCTATCTACCGGTCGTTCTCTCTCTCTCTCTCTCTCTGTCTCTCTCTGACTCTGCCTTTCTCTCTCCCTCGCTATGACTAGCTCTTTGGCATTTTGTGCAAGTCAGCAAAAGGGAAGTCTCCTCCATTGTCTGCCCCTTTGGTACGTGCCACAATTTTTGGGTTGTCACAGTTTTGTTTCGGGTGTTTAGCATCGGAATGGGAGTGTGGTGTGTGTGTTTGGCTATTGGGTGTGTCCTCTTGTTGTTGCTGCTGATTGTGCTCCAAAAAAACATAATCAGCATATAATTAAAAGCTACTAACATGCAACAAATTACACGCAAAGTATCTTGTAGTTACACAATACAAACAGTCGTTCAAGGTTGTTTCGTGATTGTGTTTTTCTTTCATTCACATTGGCCAAGCTGACCCAAAAATCCATTTAACGCCAGCAAAAACAACACGCCGACAAGAATAAAAGACCGCAAGCAATTTTTGTTTAACATTTATGTTCATTTTATTTTGTTTTTGGATTTGTTGTGTGTTTTTTTTGCTGAGTCGCGAGGTTCAACTGACACCATTTTTATGGCCTGAATTGTGCGTCAAGTACTCGCATGTACAATTGGTATCATGCAGTAATGCAATTCGGCTTTCGAGTACAGTCAACTCAAGTGTCCAAGTGTTGAAGTGCTCAAGTTCTAGACGCCATTTCACTCTACAAAAATGTGACCCAATTTAATGCATAAACTTATTCTATTAATTCATTTGTTGGCCGTGTCAAATAGTTTATTTAATCATAAAATATATATGCGTATTTAGCATTTATTTCGCATATTTGTTTTAACTTGTTATGCGCTTGCAATTGTCGTTCATTGGCTTCGCTTCGTGTCGTTTTTGGTTTCATTTTCATTCAATTTGTCAGCAACTCTGCAACTCAGAACTTGCGGCCACTGCGTAATTGTAGACGCAGCCAGATAATGTAGCCGCCTCGTCACACACACACACACTCGCACACACACTCGCACACACACTCGCACACACACTCGCACACACACTCGCACACACACACTCTTGACATGGCCCACTTACTTTTACAGCTACAATTTGTGGCATGTTCTTATCAGGCGCTAAAGTAAAAATTAATTAACATGCTCTTAAAATATTCGAAAATGTTTAATAAACAAATGCAATTTATGGTTGACAGCACTGATAACAGAATGAAAAGCAAAAATAATAGGAAGTAGCTGGAAAAAAAAATATAAAAATTTTATTTTAATTGCTATTTAATGTTGTTATTTTTTTTTACTTGTTATTTAATGGTTTTTATAACAAACATGTTTTTGTTGCCTAACTTATCACCTTTCTTTAATTTAATGCTAGAGAGCCAATGAATTTGATACAGTTTTTTTTTACGAATTTTGTGTACATTTTAAACTGTCTCCAAGGCCAAAAATCTCTTAATACCTTTTAATAAATAAATGTTTATTATAGAGAACAGTTTTTAAATCGAAGACTATTTATGACTGCAGCAACATGTTGCTCCTAGAGAAATGAATGTATATTAACCATTTGCCCCTTTACAACCCCCTACATCATAATTAGAGATATGATTACGTACCAGACACGAAACACAGAGCAATTGTAGCCACATTAGTGTAAAGTTTTTTCTTTTTTAGGTATTTTTTGCTGCCTTTCATTTGTGAGGGCAATGGCAATTATAACAGTGGGATAATCACAGACATGCCCTGCTCCATTCCCTGCACCTTTTGCACTGCCATTGGCATAATCCCATTGAATACAATGCGGGATGTACTAGAGTAGAGCACAGGTCTTATATTTTTTTTTGCAGTTGCAAATGGCTGGTCGTTGATGCGTTAATTTGCATGCAACATGCACTATGATTACCCGCAGCAATTTGCAACGCCAGCAACTGGGAGCTGTTGGTGCTGTTGGTCGGGAACAACAGCTGCTGCTGCCCATTGGTCGACTGGGAGCACAGAATTTGTTGCCATTGAAATGGAACTGGAATTTACAAAGAGAGGGGAGCATTCGTCTGTCTATTGGTTTATTTGTTGCTGTTTGCTTTTGTCTGTCTATCTATCTGACTGTCTGTTTGTTTGTTGCCTGTATTTGCACATCTGCAGCTTCGACCCGCTTTGGTCAAAACCATATGCAGATGGACAACTACAGTTGTATATATACATAGATGCTATCAGAGTTCGCTGTCATTCATTTGCTGTGCGCCCAGTTGTATAATTTGCAATTGTTTGTTGTTGTTAATGTTGTTATTGCCGCTGCCGTTCATATGTTTGTTGTTGTTTTTGCTCATCGGCTGCTGCTGCTGCTGCTGCTACTGTTGTTGTTTTAGCTGCTACAGTTTTTAATTATTAAAATGCTGTTGATGTTGCAGTTTCCAGCGTTGTCAGCAATTTCCGCAAGTTGTTGCTGTTCTGCTTATATTACACAAAAAAGTAAATATATATATAAAAATGTGTTTATATATGCTTATATGTAGATTTAGCATCGCAGCTGCTGTTGACTTTTTGTTTATTTTTGATTCGTTTAACATTTGTTTAACATTTGCCTGCGTTTTTCTCTCCCACCAAAACTCCTTGGCGCTGTTTACTTGGCAGATTTGTCGAATTGTTATTATTATATATAAAGTCTTTTATTTTTTTGAGTATTGCACAACTCTCTTTGTCCGCAGCATCAGCTGGGCAGTTATTATTGTGTGATTCATGTAGATCAACTCAAGATATCTTTTTATTTGGTCTTTTTTTGCTTTGTTTTCCTTTTGCCGATTCTCATTCTCATTTCGTGTTTTATTTATAGATTTGTAATTTCATTTGTTTGGCATTCTTGTGCATAAGGCCGCGAGTTTTATGTACACACATATGTGTGTGTTTGTGTGTGTGCCTGGCACTTGAGGGATTCAGCACTTGGCACATGCCCCAATCCCCTGCCAAGTCCAGTTCCAGGCACTGCCAATGAACTGCAACTGGAACTCTGGGAAAAAAAATTCAACAGTTTGTGAAAAAAACATTTAAAGTTTCTTTGTTGCAGCAGAAACCACAAACAATTGAATTAGACGCCTGTCAGCACAGCAATCCAAAATGTTGCAGGTCAAATGTAGTCGATTGAACTGCAGAAATGTTAAAAATATCGAAAAATACACAGATACAGCTTAAACTAGGCGTATAGAGCCAAGTGCTGTACTACAAGATATACATTAAAAGTTCTAAAATAATTTTAAATTCAGTAATATACAAACATAAGTAGTTTTGGTGAGAATAGTTCAAGTAACAACTTTATTTATATAGCTACAAAGTCACTTATAGATACATATTCATACAACTAACTGTTCTCCACTGTCTCTTACCCCATAATTACTCCAGTTACTCTCATCAGTCACTTTCTCACCCATTTTCTTAAACATTCAGTTAATTTCAGTGCAGTGCAGTTATACCGCCTAGATCTAAATTTGCATATAGATTGACTTGACTTGACTCTTGCAACATCATAAATCTTAATAATTAATAATGCTGCAGCAACAACAACAACAACCGCATAGTATAAACAGTAGGCAGCCCACATAACTGCATACGAAGCAATAAAAAAATGTTTTCAATTAAATTTTTAATATGCTTTGCTGAGGCAGGCACTAAAATGTGGCAAGAAGTAAGCAAGCTGGCAAGAGAAGCGTCTGCCTGGCGCCGTTTGCCGAAATGTAAGCCAATCAGTGGGAAAGTGTTGCAAGTGTTGCATGTGTTGGTTGTGTGTGTTTCCAAAAAATGTGCATGCCACTTTGGGGGCAACTTGTCAGCTGAACTCTTGCCACATTTTGTTGCAGCTCGCATAATTGCCGTTGACATTTTCATAGCAAAATTAGCACAAAGTGCATGCGTGCAACACACACACACACACTTATAGTAAGGCTGTAGTTATAGAAAGATATATTTGTATATATTTTTTTGATATATTTGTGAAAAATGTGCAAATGCAAATAAATGGCAAAGAGATTGTCGTTGCTGCAGCCGCCGCAATAAATTGTATATGCAACGCAGACGTGGCGCCAAAATCTGGCAGTAACGATGTCAGTGCAGCGTCGCGTGTTGCAAGTTCCAAGCTGCATCTGTAACTGAAAATCTACGAATGCAACTGTGTGTGTGTGCCACGCGGTATTTGCCACACAAATTGAAAACTTATGCGAGCATTAACAATTTATCAGTTGAATTGTTGCTATTTTCACTCGTTTGCCAGCTGAACAGCAACCAAATCAGAATTTATATATATATTTATACTATAGACGCATATAGAACTCAGCACATGCAAATCCACAAATTGAATATACAGTAAATAAATAAGCGTTGCAAATAGGAAACCGAATTTCAACTGTACTACAACTTCCTGGGGTGACCAGAAAAATCTGCAATTGAAATGGGCAGGAATAACAAAAAGTATGTCAACAAAAGTTACTTAAAAGTGGCGAACTATACCATAAAACCCACCATAAGTGATATCTTGAGCAGTTAAAAATAAAGCATATTTTAAACAAAGCTAAAATCAGTTAAATTAAATAATTAATGCCTGAAATTTTATAACAAATTTATAAATAGTACAAAAAGTTTGTTTTGTATCAGCTAGAAAGCCGACAGCTGATAAAAATAATAGCGATAACCTAATAAACATTTTATTAACAAAAAAAGGAAAGAAAAAAAGAACAGCAATGAAAGCTGTAAAAGGTTCGCTTAGTTATTACGTTTAAATAGGCTGGAACAGAGTTCAACGAACCGATTTTGAATCGTTTCTTATAAAGATCTGCCACAACTGATGACGATCTACAAACCACAAACAACAGCAAACGTGTCATAATAACAACAACAGCAACAACAACTGGGAAATCAACGAACCATAAAATAATATATAGCAGTTCAAGCATATCGATAGAGAACTAGAGTATGGGAAAGAGAGTGCAAGAAACGGAGAGGGAGAGAGAGGCAGAGCGAGAGCGAGAGAGAGCGCGTCCACTTATTGGCCCCCTTTTTGCCTCATTCAGCTGTCCGATGCTTAATATATATGTTCCTCTTCTTTAAACACCCGTTACTTGCAGTGTGAGAGGGTATGCTGTACAGCATTGAAAGCATAAGAAATTTAAAGCAAGTCAAAAGTAGCCAAAATTATCTTTATAGTAATAGAAGGAACTAATTAACTAATCAAACACTTTTCATATCTACAAAACTAAGTAAATTATATGCAAATATAAAGAACAACCTGCCAGACCACCCTGTATTCTTAAGACAATACTCCTTTCTAAGCCCAGACGATTTAAGAAATTTATATACATAAGATTGTCTAAAAATCTAGCTACTCGATAGTTAAAGTTGAATTTTAACACCATTTAACACTTAGCATTAAAGGGTATCTTTTAGCCGAGACTTTAAAATACATATGTATGTATACACATTTTTGTTTCCTCTTTTTTTTCGCCGCATTTTGTTGACTTTAATTGTTATCGCATTTGGCCGCTGCACACCCAAATTGTTGGTGTTTGACAAGTAGTCAACGATTTTTGATAACAATTATTAAAGGCGACTTGACACGCACAACTCCAGAGAGTGTGTGTGTGTGGCAAGTAGGTGCTTGGTAGGGGCAAGGCGGATGTTTTTATTCGTGAAAGTAACAAAATATATACATATAAATGTATAAAATACTTTCAGTTCTAGTTGTTGGTTTGCTGCTTGCTCTTGTTGATTATAAATTACTTTCTTGAATTTATGGCCCTAGTCAATAGTTGACTTCTTGGCCTGGCCTGTTTGCTGTCGATAGTGTTGCTATCTGCAAGTTGTTGTGAGTTGGGTGTGTTGTGTGTGTGTGTAAACACAATTGATTTTCAATCAGGGTCATAAATATTATTACATTTGATATATTTATGATATATATTTGTTATAGTTTTGTAATGTTTGGTTTTAATTGATCCTTCGAACGATAGAGGAAATGAAATCAAACATTAATAATTGCTAAGGCTACAAATTTCAACTTTTTGGAGTTTAGTTATGGCACAAGCAGTTCAAAGTTCAAGTTTTCAAACTGACAAAAGTTTACTTTTGTACTTAGCCGAACATTTTCCTCTAATTACAAACGAGGCAGTAAAACTTTCCTGACATTCTGACGGTGGCAAATTTTACAGTTTCCATTTAACATTTGGTTTGTCAGCAAACAGAGACTCATGATTTTCAACACATTTACCGTAAATTTTGCACAAATTGAAAACGCATATAGAACGATTTTAGGTAAAAGGTAAAAGGGCTATAGAGGTGAAGGACAGTCAAATAATGTCAAGGTATGCCAAAAGCTGCCTCTGAGCCAAGTGTTTTGTGGGCTAAGCGTTTACTTGGCTCACAGCCAAAGTCTGATAATGGCAAAGACGACAACGACAACAGCAGAGACAGAGACAGATGTAGATAGGTATAGAGACAGAGATAAAGATAGCGACATCAAATTTAGGTAGAGGCGACGTATGTGTAATCCAACACAATGGCCTAGAACAGAGCCCTACATATGTATGCATGAATGTTGAGCTACGCCTTCATGCCAGCAGACAATTACAGTAAACAAATTCGCACACGCTGCCAGCTGCGGTGACAGCAGGCAAAACAAGAGACAACAGCAGCAGTTGCAGTCCGAACAGCAGTAGCAGTTGCAACAACATCAGCAATGGAATGAAAAGTGCATAAAAGCCTTGCGAGTGTGGGTAAAAGTGCCGAAATTGGGCTTGCCACGCCCATATGCCTTGCGGTCACGGCCAACAAACGAAGCTCGTATTTTTGGCAGCCAGCAATTCAGTTTTTTTCTCCACTCCATGCATGAGATTTGCATTTTTTACAGAGCAGCCTCAGAGCCTAACTGCAATTTTGGCAGACGCTGCCAGAAATATTTTGGCATAGCATACTTTTCTGGGCCACAACGGCATGTGTTTGTGTAAGTGCCTGTCAGTCTGTGTGTGTGTATGTATGCCACGTTGCGGCAATTCAATTGAATTTGAAACTGCTTGAGCTGTGAGCTCTTGAGCAACAAAGCAATGGAGCAAAAGTAGAAACGAGCTATGAAGAATTCCCCGCAGCACAGCAGGCAGCTCCTCTCCTCCCTCTCCAACCCTGCCTCTCTACACTTTGACTAGGGACAGGTTTAAGTTACAGCCTCCGTCTCGTAGGCGACACAAGGCATCAGTTGTAGCTGCAATTGGATGCCCAAAGCGGAAGAAGTTCAACTTTTCTTTTAGCTGCTTGCTAGACTGAAAGGCGCCTAAGCAACTGGGCCAAAACGTAGCTGGCCACTTGCCATGCAGTCTCAGTTTTTTGGGCTGTTTGGCTGATTTATGAGCAACAGTGCACAGATCACTTAAAGTGAGCTCATCGTTAGTTATATAAATATTTCAATTACACGATTGACGCCACTTCTGTGAGTCAGTTTGGATTTGTTTCAATCATTTTAGCAGTTGACATTTCGCATATATGTAGCCGTACATGTGTATTTTTCTAGTTGTTGCGATTCGCTGACATATTCAATTTTCCATTTAGCATTTTCCATTTTCCATTTCCATTTCCATTTCATTTTGCTTGTTGAATTTGCAATGCATGACATGGCAAATAAATGTGTCATGGCTTTTGCGGCGCCACAACGTCAAGTATCAGTTGCAATGCCAGGCGACTGCTTGCCACCAAGTTTCCAGTTGCCACATGCCCCACTTGACAACAGTTGGGGCCACGTGAGTGTGCGTGTGTGTGTTTGTAATTTTTAGCTATTTTCGCTCACTTTTTTTCAGTAGCTGCTGTGCGCGAATGCTACGAAAATAGAAGCTGATGTTGATTTCTTGCAGCGACTGTTTCAAACTCATTTCATTTGCTAATTTTATGGCCGCAACATATGGCCTAAGCTAATCGGCTGATCGGACGGGGGCTATGAATCGTATTTAGGTGCAGCGCACACACATAAACGTCATGTAAAAGTCATTAATTTAAATTATAAACTATAAAGACAAAATAGGCAAAACACACAAGAGAGAGGGAGGGTAGGGGAGAGGGGAGAGTGAGATGGCAGACGTATCTAACTTATGCCTTAAAAGTCGATTGCTCAAAACGTTTTGTCGATTTGTTGTTGCAGTTGTCATGAGCTGCGTGACAAACAACCCACGCGAGTAGCTACTGACCCTGCCCCTGTCCCTCACAGTGTCTCCCACATCTACACACACATACAGTGGGAATTGTTTATCTATTCCCATCTCCAATTGTCACACTGCATGCCACTAGAGCAGTAAAAACTATTAACACATACACATGTAGGCCATAAATTTATAGCGCTCACAGTTGTTGTTATCTCTAAGTGAAACAATTTGTTGAAAGGGGCAGGGAAGGGAAGGGAAGGGAGTGAGTTGGAGCGACCTGTTGCAAGTCAAAGAGCGTAAAGTACGTGCTAGTTTAGTGGGTCTTCACTGTAGGCAAACCAACAGTAAACTCCACTAGATAAAGCTAGATTAAAGCTAATGTTTAATAGAGACTCTGATAGTCTGCTGTTAGTTGGTAGTTAATTTTGCAATTTAAAAGTAATTAACACGCCCAATGAATGTCATTAAAAACATTAAAGTAGTTAAACCGAAACGAGAGAACAAGTAAATAATAAAAATTGACTATTTTATGTGTTCGACTGGATGAGAAACCCACGCGTTGTGTGTTGTTCAAACGTGATGGGTGGCGCCTATAAACCGAGTAGTCAAGAAATCAAGAAACCCAGAAACTGAGAAACTCTGAGACCAAACAAACCACAAAGGCTTTAAGCCATAAACAATTAAATGGGACACGCCCACGCGATAGTAAATAAACAAACAAAAGCCAGCGAAAACAACATCAGATATTGTTTTAGACAAAGACGATTATTCGACTAGAGACTGCAAGTCTTTAAACTGGTCTATAAAACTCAACTTTAACATAAGCCACAGTCATAAACTCTTTTTATACAAATATTAACATAATTTGTTATTAATTTCCAACTCACTTTTATTTTGTTTATTTGTTTTTTCAGGCCCCGTTTGCGGTGGCAGTTGCTGCAACAATGCGACAGAACAGCAGTTGAGGCACAAGGCGTCGGGAAAGTTCGAGCAATTGTTGCATCATCATACGAGCAGTCTGCGTGGTATCCTGGAGACAACGGCCAGTCAATTCCAGAGTGAGTATGAATCTAAAAAAAAAAGCTAGCAAAAAGCTAAGAACAAACGGCAGAGACTCGAACAGAGTTTCAAATGGCAAATGCTTTTATGCAAATCAGTCAGTGAGTCGCAGTCTGTCCCACAGTCTCCTCTGTCCCACTGTCTGTTAGCCAGTTGGCGGTTAGTCAGCGCACTGTCTGAAAAGTTTACGTTCGCGATAGCGAAAAACATATTTTCGTGGCAATAAATTATTTATAATATGCAAATCGCTTCAAAAAGCTTCAAGAGTTGAGCGTGGGTCGCTAAAAATTATGATGATAACTTTTGGTTTTGCCAAGTGAATTTAACGAAATTAAACTTGAAACGCGAAATTGATTTGTAATTTGCATTTGTATGCAGATCAAAGCGACATAAACTCTATATATTATAACAGCTACAGTCCCCATCGGTATCCATCTCCATCTACATCTACAGTGCCTTATTTAAGTGTATCCGCTGCACACAAACTCACAACTGTTTGGAATGCAACAAAGTGTCTGCATCTAATTAAAAAGGCATTAAATTTGCTTGTTATTGTTGTTGTAACTCTTTTTGTTGTCCCTGTTGTTGTTGTTGCCCAGCGCCTTTTTAAACATTTTGCAAATCTTTGCATTGGGTCACGTTTTAGGGCACAATTCACAGTGACTGCAAAACGTTTGTCGTACATGCTGTAAATATCATTTTAAGGCGTGTCTCCCAACGACTTTAGGGTGCTCTCCACTGCTCTCCCTCTCTCCCCACTCCCCTTTGTTGTGTGCAATTCTTGGAAATGTAAGCGCATTTTAAATTTAAAAAATTCTCAAAGAGCTGCCTTCGTTTTCTTGTGCTTTTTTTCTGCTTTTTATTGCGATTACAATTTGTGTGCATTTTATTTGTCATACGGCATTAAATGGATTCATTTGTTCATTGATTTTTGCTGGCCAGCTCAAAAGAACACGCACAAATTGGGGATACTTTTTTGTTATTGTTTTTTTTTATGTTTGTCGACATTACTGCATTTAATATGCAGTATAAATATTTAAAAAGTGGTACATTTTTTTGTGACTGAATTGTTTGCTGCCCTTGGAATTCGCTGCCTTTTGTGAATTCGCCGTCATTTGCTGTTCTCATTGATTCAAGTATTTAAAATTCTGTGTGCATTGTGCACATTAAATTCAAATAAAATCACATTAATATGCAAACGGCAGAGTCATCGCAATTATTATATACATATATATTTGTATAACCCTTCAAATAATATATATTTTCATATTTATATAATGAACTGCCAATTTGTGGCTGAGCTAATACAAATAAATGTAAAGCGCGTGTCAAATGATTGACTGACAAAGAAAAATAGTTATTTAAATAAAAAGCATTAAAATTTCACTTTGTTTACTTAATTGCCAGCGCGCATTTAATTTAATTTAATTTATATTTATGCAATTTATGCCTGACACGCAGTTAGTTAAACATTAATTAAAAGTAGCCTTTCACTAAAAGTAAACTAAATATTAAAGTAAGCGCACCAAAGACACAGTTCCAAGGGCTGCTGTGTCTGCAGTGCCATAAAAATTGATTTAGCTCACAACAGTTCCAGCTACGACCGTGCGTATGCGTAATATTTTCCAGCAAAAAGAAAAGTTTCAAACGTTCGCTCTGCAGATGCGCAACTATAAAATTTTATGCATTTTCCGCATGTACTTATACATGTTATTATATATATTTTGTTTTCTTTTATTTTTTTTTATTATTTTTCTGTTGCTTTGTTTGTGCTGTGCTGGCTGGCGGCGTTTACGCATAAAATATTATTTGTAGTATGTTAAAAAATAAATGCATATTTCTATTTACTGGCAGCAGCACTCGACGGCATATGCAGCATTCCCAAGGCTTCTGCTTCTTCCGCTTCTGCTGAACTTCTTTCCGTTTCCTGCCCGATTGTTGTTTTGCTTTGTTTGTTTGTTGTTGTGCTGCTTGTGCTGCTTTTCTCTTGTTGTTTTGCTGCTTTTGTTTAAATGCATGTTGCGTATGATTTTTAAGCAAGTATTTGCGTGTGTAAACACGTTTCGCAGCTTACGAATTATGCTTACCCGTGAGTCCCATTCAAGCTCTAAGTCCCCAATGCACTTACCACACTCCCATCCCCGCTTAAAGCTTTTTCCTCGCTTTGTTGCAAAAGTTGCAGTTAAATGGGCGTGCGCCCGCATAAAAAACATTTCAAATGCTGACTTACTGATCAGCTAGCGCAACTTTTTGGCCCTTATGCAGCAAAGCGAGCACAGCGAGCAAAACAGCTAAGAGTGCTAACAAAAAATTGCATTTTATTTTTGTTGTGCCAATACACCAACCAACGTGTGTAGTGCAGTGCGTGCACTTTCATAAGTCGCAACTTTTTCCTTTTCTCTCTGCCCATCCCCCCTTTTTTCCTTTCTTTGCTCGCTAAGTTGCCCAACATCTGCTTTTGGCCATATCTTGTGCTAAAGCCAACGTTGCACGTTCAAAGTGCTTTTTGGTCGTCAACATTTTGTTAACTGCTTTTGAGTGTTTTTTTTGTGTTTTGCCTTGTCACAAAGCGAAGCTCTTAGATAGTTGCTTGTAGTTATTGTCATTATTTTTTACTACCAACAAACCAAGAACGAGCAACGCTAAGCCACAGATTTGGCCAAAAACAAACGATTGGCATTAACATGCCAGCAATGTGCTTGACAAGATTAAACTTGTTCTGCTACCACACAAAAATGCTACCAATCAAGCAAAACTCACATATTATTTAACATTTAATTTGAATACATGTATTAGCTGATACAAGCGCTTAAGTCTGTTAACCTTGGCTACCCGGCTACAATTTCTGAATGAATTTCTCAGGCAATAACAATAAATATTATTGCAGCGAAACGCACCTCTCGCCAGAGTTGGTCATTAGTTATGAACTCAATTTAAATACGATAATTATGAATATGAAATCATTAACGGTTTGTCAAACAAGCGCGCAACAATTTGAGAGAGCGCCAATTGGGCAAGTGGTCAAGTGGTTAACTGATTAACTGGCTAACAGGCCAGCTGGTCAACTGGCCAACAGGTTTCATTAATTAGCCAAGGCATCAACGGCTCCATTTTGTCTGACAGAGAAGCTACAAGTATCTATCTGTTTAACCATTTAAATTAGTTGCCAAATGAAACTAAATTTTGTTTTTATTTTTAATTAGCGAATTGGTTTTTTTTGGGGTCGAAAGAGGCACGTTTTGAGTGCCAAGGGTTAAGGTTCTGTGGCAATTGATGCATATGCGCCAAAGCACTTCAATATGACAACTAAAAAACATGAAGCATTGAGTCACAAGTGCCGAGTCCTCGCCACACAAAACTCATCCAATTACTTTGACATTGTAGCGACAGAGAGAAGCCAAGCAGGAGGCAGGAGGGAGTGGAGTGGAGGGCAAAGGAAGAGCAACTTGCACAGCTGTTGGAGTGGCCTTTGGCTGAGTCAAGAAGCTGTTGCTTACATCTGGAGGGGCGTGCCAAGTTGGCACGCCTGCCTGCAGATAGCTAGTTACAATACAAGCACTTAAAGCACTGTGCCGATGCACAGTGGGCCGCAAATCGATTGAAAAGGGGTGAATGTGGGGAGGCAAGAACCACACAGATAGCAGCAATTATCATAGCAGAAGATAGTGGGCTTGCTGTGCTATAATTACACTCGACTCCACCTAGAAATCACCCAATCAAAACCAGATGAGAGTCACTTGGCTAGGGAAACACCTGAAAGCGGGAATACACTGGGAAAAATTAGAAGCCTTAAAGGCTTAAAGACCATAAAAAGAGTAATCTTAATATTTATAAGTTTAAAGAAATTTTAGTAATTAAAAAAAGATTTTTTATTGAATCTTTTAATGCTTTTTACCTCAGAATTTTTAATTAAATTAAGCGCTCAATATATTTGTGTACTCAACGCATTTCCAATTAAAATTTCTTTGTTTAAAGAACAGAACTCAATTTAATTTTATTAGCTTCTTTTGAGTAGTGTAGTCCCAGTGTGCGGCAGTGAAGGAATCAACTTGCAGCGGCTAAAACTGAAACTAAATGCGGCTAGGAAAAAAACCGAAGTAGAACAACAGCTAAAGAAGAGACCACGGGGAGTGGTAGATGGGGGAAAAAGAGAAGGAGAAGAATAGCAGCAACTAAGGCTAGGCAAATCAAGAAATACATGCATATAAAATGCAAATAAAAAAGCGGCAGATACTAAAATTGTAATATCCGCACAGGAACGCAGCCAGCAAACAACAAACTGCGGACTGCAAAAAGAAAAATAAAAAAAAAAAACCGTCAGAAAAAAGCTAAAAACTACACAAAATATAAAAGAGAGAAAAGGAAAAAAGAAAATATAAAAAGCGGGCAAAAAACAAAACTAAACCTGTGGGCTGTCCCTGCATATTTGCCATGGCGTGGGAAACAAAAACAGAGAAGTTTCGCCGAGAAGCAGGGACTCATCTGCCGGGCCAAAGTGTGTGCGGCTTTTTGGGGCAGTAACACTGTGGCAAGGGGCAGGAGTACGAACAGGAGTGGGGCCAGCAGTAGGAGCAGTAACAAAACTGTAGCCCGAGGCAAAGAACCGGTCGCTGCCTGGACTTTGTGGATGCCCAGGTTTCATAGTCCCTCGGCTAATCCCACTACCCGTCGTCTAATGAAGCAATGAAGCCTAGCAAAGATATTTATTCTACGAATGCTTTTGGATAGCTTCAAGTTGAATGGATTTCCAGAAGTAGTTGGTTGCGTAGGCTTGTCTTCAGGCGGCTCCTCTTTAGCCATCTGAATATCGAGCGTTGTCTAATTCAATTTCATTGTCCGTTTAGCCATTAGAGAGGCCATCAGCCACATTAAATGGCTGCATGTGTATGCGAGTGTGTGTGTGTGCGTGTGTGACAAAATTGAAAGAAAGAAAAGCGTAAAGAAAAACCATTGGCTAATGAAATTTTCATGTTTCGTTGGCAAATCCATTTCCGAGTCTCCAGTTGTAGTTTTAACAGACCCAAAACCATAATCAAGTCGGCTCTTAATTACCAGAACCAGGGCAGAGACAGAGAGAGATAGAGAGAGATACACAAATTGCCATTAGTTGTGCACAACATACACCATATTATTGTTCAAGTCTCTATGCCCTTAGGTTCAACATTTGGCTTACAATTGTGTCTTATAGTTGTGGGTGGCCGGATGTAAACATTTCCATATATAATACATATATATCTGAAGAGAGACTTTAGCCTGAGGTTAAACACTGACAAGTCTCTTAGTATCTGTGTGGGCGGTGTGAAAACCTCGAGATAATTGCTCGTATTAAGCCGACAAAGCAGCTGCAATAATATTAAGCATACGCAGCGTATGACAGTAAATGCCAAATGCAATATCAATGCACTGTTAGAAAAATACACTGCAATTGCCAGATATTTAAATGGCTAAGACAACTGGATGGCATAGTTACTTGGAGAGAGAAGCTTGCTGAGTTGGCACTCCAAAAAAGTTAGTTAAAGCAGCTTGATAATTTTTATTTGTGTACTCCAACAACACACCACACTGCAGCTACTCTTTTTTGTAGCAGTGCAGTTGACAGCTTGTACAGTTGGCAGCTTAAGCCCATAACTACACGACTCCAAGTTGGCTTTCAGTTCTAACACACTGACTCTGATTCTGACACTAACTCTGAGGGTTTGTGGTACGACAACACACTGTCAACACAGACTGTGACTACAAAACGCATATACTTTGTATAGCCAATTGAATTGCGACTGCCAAAGCGATTACAATTAGTCGTATAATTATAGAACATAATCGCTGTGAGCTGCTGTCTTAATTATGGCCAACATCCGCTCAGAGTTGGTTGCATTTTCAGCAGGGGAAACAGATTTTCTTAACAATGAAAGATCGAAATGTGCTCTAAATTAATTAAACTATAATAAAGCAATAGTTTAATGACAATTACTGAATTCTACAAGTCAATTGCATCCTGCGAAATGTAGACAAATCAAATGTTGCTGTGCTTTTTGTTAGAGCTAATTAAAAGGGGTAAGCTGTGACGCATCAAAGACCATTAGCCGATAAAGTGCCAGGCAGACAGACAGACAGTCAAAGTCGAACCAAGCCAAGCCCAAAAAACCCAAGGCTGAGAACGGAAATGGCTCGAAAAGCGATGAGTAAAGAAACTGAAATGTATACAGTTCTTGTTGTTGTTGTAGTTCTTGTAGCATTTGTTGTTGTTGTTGGTGTTGTTCTGCTTGTTGTTGTCTTATTTTGCCAATTAACAAAAAGATTGACACTTTTATTTGAAAGCCGAATCTGAGCGAGTCACACAAACATAAAAAAAACATCAGATTGCAATTTAGAATTTGCCACGCTTCCAACTAAGGACAAGAAGAGAGAGGGGAGCAGGGAGCAGGGAGCAGGGAGAGGAGAAGCAGAGTGGGAAAAAGATAGCGTTGAAATCTCACACAACAAATTGACAGACTGACAGACCAAGTGAATGTGTGTGTATGTCAGTGTGTGGCTGTGTGTGTATGCAGATTGCCAAATTGACAATCGATTTCGGCATTTGTAATCGTCGTATTAGCTGCGATAATGACAAGGCACAAGTCGCGAGTTCGCGAATTTGCAGCACTTCGTTTGGCGTGTTTTTTGCTTGGCTGTTGATGTACAAACTTATATATCGAATGTCAAATCAATAGCATATCTCAAAGCCAGTCAAGACAAATTTCACTGACACTTTGACAGATTATATATTTGTGGCTTTTGGAGGCACAACGTGATTAGCTTTAAGTTGGCTTTTTGTTTGTTGATTGAGCCAAGATTGATGGCCAACAAAAGGGGCTTAAAAAGCGACGCTTAACGCTTAAATTAAACGCTGGCATTGCATAGATTATTTATAAATAGAAACTAAGCTAATTATTAAACTCAGCTAACTTTGTGTCTAAGTGAATAAAGAGACGGACAAAGTGTGTAAAATCTGAGCACAAAAGTTGCACATAAATTTGATTTAATTAACTAAAAGCACTGAGAACAATAAGATAAACTTTTGCCACTGCCAAATTTGGCAACAAATCCCAGTCAGGCCATTTAACTCTGAAGCTGTTGGCCAATTCCCAACTGAGACCCAACAAGCAGGGAAACTTGAGGGCCAAACAAGCAGAGTGATTAAATTTTGGCTACAATAGCAAACGAAACAAAACAATAATCTGATGCTTTTCTGTCTTTTTCTGCAGGTCACGTGCTCGAGCTGGCTGAGCAGTCGGAGAACAAGACACTAACGGTATTCACCAAAGTCTACAGGCGCATGGTACCACTGGCCCAGCGACTAATACACCAGTTGTACACGGAAATCATAAAGTAAGTTGTGCTGTTTTATTAGCTAATCAACGAAATAACTTAAACTCCTTTCCCTCTGACTAGTCATCTGAAGTACACGTCGAACTACAGCAGTGGCCAGGGACATGTCCTGCTGAATAGCCAAAGTTTAGAGGATGCACTGCGCAAATTCTTTGAGCAATTGTTTCCCGTTGCCTATCATCAGGTGGTGCACATCACCAAGCAGAACTATGGCGAACTGCACGAGGATTACATCAATTGTTTGAAGCACAACTTTGATGAACTGAATCCCTTTGGTCAAATACCCAAGGAGGTGCAAACCAACCTAATCCAGAGCGTACACATGTCCAATATCTTTATGAATGCACTGCTCCAGAGTGCCGAGGTGCTCAGTGAAACGGATGCTCTGTATGGCAAACAGCTGACAGATACCTGTAAATTGCACCTGCTCAAAATGTCCTACTGCCCCAACTGCAATGGTCATGCGGAGCACGACAGACCCAAGGTCTGTTACAGTTATTGCATGAATGTCATACGGTAAGTTTTGAGGTTTTTGGCTGATTTACTTGAATGGGTTTTAATATTTTTGATTTCTTTGCAGTGGCTGCTCGGCTCAGTACTCGGGGCTGCTGGACAATCCTTGGTCCAGTGTGGTGGAGGCGCTGGATAATCTGGTGTCCACGCACATACGCTCCGATAGTGGCATCATGAATGCCATTAAACAACTGGACACGAAGCTATCAAATGCTATTATGATTGCCATGGTGAATGGACCAGAGCTGGAGATGAAGGTGAGTAGAGTTGAGAGTGGGGTATATTGGTGATATAAAAGTGCGAAACGTTAATTTTTTTTAACTGCAATAAAAACTTTTAAAAATGGTTAATTACTGCAGTCATTCGGCTTTTTATTTAGCCAATTATTTCAGCATTAAAAGTGTGCAATTAATTTTTATAAACGTCATAAAATTAAACACATTTTTAAAATAAAAAAAAAAACAATTAAATTTAAATTTTGTGTATGTACACATTTTAATAGCAGTTTAATATTTTTTAGGCACACCTTTTTGATTTTTATTAGTACACAAAAAAAAACTATTAAATTTAATTGTCGACTCCTAAAAAATGCTAAAAATCAACAGCTAAAGGCTCTACTAAGAGTCAAGTCTGTATAGCTTCCTCTATGTAGCAAAACTAGGGTATTTATATCAGCCAGTTTCATATCAATTTTAAACTGAAAATATTCTACCAAATCTTCTACCTACTCACAAGTCTTAGTTAATCCCCTCTACCATATACAGAAGCTAGGGTATTTATTTATATCAGCCAATATCATATCAATTTTAAACTTTATTTCTTCAAAAACTTCCACCTACTTCCAAGTCTTGGTTAACCCACTCTATGCCAAAGTTATGGTATTTATTTAGCTGTACCTTTAGCAAGCATTTCCGCTCTTAAATGACCAACTTGCGTTTGACATGAGACAAGGACGCATAAGCTATAATTGTGTCATAATTTATGAACATTTTAAATTAATTTAATGGCCAGTCGCTGGATGTGGTTGGCAGTGCTGTGACTGCTGTGCTGTGTGGCATCAACCAGTTTGATCGTGTTGCAAGAAATCAGTTACAGTTGCGTCCGGTAATTGCAATGTCGAAATACATTTTAAAAACTGCTTAAAATATTCAATTAGTTGGCATTTATGCAGTCGCTCATGCGCTAAATTGTTGCCATTTGCATGCAACGCGACTGGACGTGCCACATAATAAGACATCATGAGGTGGAGCAAGTGATTGCCTCAAGGGGCAGCAGCTGGCACGTGCATGAGTGGCTGCAATAAGCGTGGGGTCAGCACAGTGATGCATCTTTGAACGGGAAGTACTCATTAAATAACTTTTCGATTTCCTTCGTTTCAGGTGAAGAAAACCTGTGGCACACCCAATTTGCTGCCCTCGCTGACTGCCGAGGAACCGGAAACGTTGCAACAATATGCTGTAGTGAAATGGGCATCACCGCCAGATGCAGCCATTGTGCACTTCCTGTCGACCATTGAGAAGTCCAAGGAATTCTTTACCAACATCGTGTACAAGTAAGTAAAGAAATGTCAAGTTAATTCAGACGATGCCACAAACTTAAGTTATATATTTGCAATACTGAACAATAACTGACGGGGGGTAGGAAGGGAATATTATATCTGAAGACGGGCAGGCAGCCCAACATACACAAAAATGTTCCTACTTGCCGCCCCTGGCAATCTTATAGTTAAAGTCACGCAAGAGCCCAAACACATCCTTCAGCAAGCAGACGTAGAGGGGCGTGAAAATGGCTATAAAGAATACTATATTTGCCCAGAAGCTGTTCCGAATCAATGGACGACAGGCACTCTAAAAGAAAGCCAGTAAATAATACAGTTAGTTATAGAAGTATAGTAAAAGTTATAGCAGTTGAAAACTTACCCCACGGGGAACTGCATCTGGACGCATCAGGCAGAAATTGCGACCTGCCGTATGCACAAATAATACAAGTTCCTTGAACATTTTAAGCCGCTGTTCTTTATTGTAAGCTCTATTTTATTATGGAGAATTTTCGGTTAGTAAATATTTTATGTTGTAACTGCCAAATGAAAGTCAAGAGAGAGAGAGTAGGAGAAAAGTTAAATGTTTCAAGTCCAAAGCAAACTAAGTTTGACTTTTATGTCTATAGCTACTGTGCTGAGGATTACACACAGAGAAACGATCATCTCTGCTGGACCGGAGATCGTGTGGGTGACTACACACAGCTGCTGATGACACCCGGCACAGATACACAGCGTTACAATCCGGAAGTGCCATGGGAGAATGAATCACAGCAAACCAAACTGAATGAACTGGTCGATAAGCTCATCAAGATACGCAAGAGCATTGGTGTAAGTATTTCTAAAGCAACTCTAATTTCTGGGCAGGTTTTAAAGTGTTTCTTTGTCTTACACAGGCACCAGTGGCTACTGCGCCCATGCATGACGTGCAGAGCGACATGGGACACGAGGGTTCCGGCGGCGGCGGCATACAGATCAATGACGACGATGAGGAGTACGGCAACCTGAATGGAGATGGCTCCGGCGATGGCTCAGGTGATGGTAAGTTCAATCAAGCAATCATAGCTGAGTTGTTAACTAATTTTGGAAATCATTTGTAGGTTCCTCGTCGACGTTCTATGATTCAGTGGGCACCACGCCCATAACCAACAACGATTTGGCCACAGAAAGCAAATCGGGTAGTGCGATCAGCGGGTCAAAGGTCAGCGTGACGAGCCTGCTACTCCTTGCTCTAGTCACTGTAGTCTACAGTTGTTGTAGTTAAAGCATCTATCAGCTGCACCCAAACACAAGCATATATATAACTATATATATATAACTTTACACACATTTATATAAAAACCCATGAATGGCTAAGAAAATTGAGCGCGCACAAAGTTCGACGCAAGTAAATAATTAATTAATCATTAATTATTTGCATAATTCTTAAGTTGTTATCATTAATTTATTAGCCACTAAGAGCAACAACCACTTTGCAATCAAGAAGCGCGTTTGAAATGCAACCACAAATCTTACAAAAAGAAACACAAATGGGAAACCTCTCTTAGCTTTCCCGCACCGGAAAAACACCCTCTTGCAATTGAGCTCCTTGAACCTCAACTCAGAATCTAAACAGATTTTAGTGCCATATAAATGTGTTGGAGGTTTCCAAAACAACAAATTAATAGGCTCAAAAAACTCGGTCAAACTCTCAGCAATCAGACTGTTTATTCAGTTACATGTTCTACAAATCATATAAAAGTTATATAAATAGCTATACATAAAAACAATTATATACAGCTCAATGTTCAAAGCGAATTGTTCCTTTTTGGTGTAATTAAACAAAAGTAAATAAAATAAACAAATAGTTGCAGTTTAAACAGGTAAAAGAGCGCGAGAGAAATATACGTAATAAAATAAAATTTAAAAAAATGGTAAACTTAAATTTAAAGATTTAAATACATGAATGTTGTTGTTTGAAAGTAACGAATTATTGTTGTCAACACTTAAACGAGAGCTCAAAGAAAAAAAAAATAGAAAAACTGAGAACAGAATGCATGAAAACGGAATTTAGTTGAGTTAAAGCACTATTTGAGGATGATAAAAAAATAAATAAAAAACTAGAAGACTTACAGCTTTATACGCATGAAACGATGAAAATCTATACATCTAATATGTAGAATTATTTAAATTAATTATATGAAATATAAAGCAAAATATGAACAAACCATTTGAGGTAATTAGAATGTCATCAAATGCATTAAATAAAGGGAAAAATATAAACTACAAATCAGATTGATAATTTAAGTTGATCACAAGTGTTGATGGACGAGTACTGAGCTTCAGATTCTGATTAAGATTTTGATCAAGCCAAATGCCTCTTGAAAAAAAAATTTAACACTTACACTTAAATAAAACAAAACTTGCAAATGCTGTAGATGTTTATTAACTTTAGATACTTAGCAACTAAAACTAACTAAATTCACAAATCGATACTTTTTGTGTGGCAACATCGGCGCTAGCGACACTCTAAAAATAAATGAAACAAAAATCATAGAAATATGCATAAATAATGTTAAAGAAATATAAATAAAAATACATAAAATATTAAGCAAAATTTAAGTACATATACGGTACATATATAAATATATATATTAGCGCGTAAATTGTAACAATTTTTAGCGTGTAATGTGTAAAAAGAAAACAATTGATGATGAAATTTAGTTAGTAGCCAATTAACAAATGATAAATAACAAATAATAATTGATAAATAATACTTGATAACGTTAAATAACACACAACAAATTGATCTACTTATACATATATAAATATAAATATTAATATTAATAAACACATACTTTATTGATTGATAATGACTAACGACCGCTGGGACTAATTAGCACAACAATGTCCGGTCCCACAAATATTATGTGTACGTTAAACTATGTATAATTATTATTTTTATTATTTAACTATTGCATGTGATTAATAATATTTAAGTTAAACATAAACACAACATATTATAGTGTAACTTATGTATACCGAACGCAACAACAGCAACAAAATGCAATGTGCTAATTGAACGAGAGAGAGAGAGAAAGCATCTTGTTTATATCGATTCGAAGATAACCAATGCAAAATGTGCACAAAAACAATTAAATGTACTACTTTTTAGACGCCTAAAAGCCAATAAATAATTATTATGTAACAAACGCACGTCCAAATATTCATTGACAACCTGAAAGATGCTTTGCCATATTGTGCAATTGCAATTTCTGTGAAATACTTGTATAATATTTATTTCAAACCCAATAAACGAGAACATTATAAATTCAAATTGAGCGCGCCAAGTTTTTTACTCTTGCAACGCTACCAGATCGGAGCTAGTTCACACAAGCTAGGAAAAGGGGCTGCCAACTTAATGAAAAGTCAAACGCCTAATAAAACTGTTAACAATATTGCGTGTCTGCAGCTTAATTATATTTAAATTATATGCAGTTTATTTTAAACTTGCTTTAATAATATATTAAGTGGCTGTTTTAGGTTTAAATAATTAATTCACATGATTTGCACATAAATTCAACGGTCTGGCAGCCTTACAGTGTTGTAAAGTGATATTAAATGTATCGATATATTCAGCGATGCTATCGAAAAAAGGCGCGCAATGAGCATAACGCGGACGCAGACAGTAAGCGGGAAGCAACGTTTTGTTTTATTCTTAAAAACATTTTGTTAGAAACAGCCAAAGAGTAAAGTTTACGCAATTATTTGACACTTCTAATTTAAAACAAGAAAATGGCACATCGAGACTACGCTCAGGACAGAGGTAAGACAACAATAAGAAGAAGCAACAACAAATAGTAAACAAGAACAACAAATTTCCACACAGAATCAATCAAAACATTTCTGGCTGAATTCTGCAAATGCGACGATGATGGCAAAAAGGAGTTTGTTTATGGCTCCCAGTTGGTGAAGCTTGCACATCGTGAGCAAGTTTTAATCACCATCGATCTCGATCATCTGGCCGAGTTCAATGAAAGTCTCGCTGAGGCCGTGATCGAAAATTGTCGACGGTACGCGGCGATCTTTAGTGATGTGATCGCCGAGCTGCTGCCCAGCTACAAACAACAGGAAGTGCACGCCAAAGATGCGCTGGATGTGTATATCGAGCACCGTCTGATGATGGATGCACGCACACGGAATCCCATGGAGCAGCGCGACGAACGCAACGCTTTCCCCACGGAGCTGATGAAGCGATTGTAAGTAGCTTTTAGAGCACCTTTCGGGAATCCTAGTAATATTTTTTGCTTTTAGTGAGGTGGGCTTCAAGCCACAGTCCACGGAGAAGGCGCATTCCATTCGTGAGGTGAAGGCTCAGCAGATTGGCAAACTGGTCACAGTACGTGGCATCGTGACGCGTTGCACAGAGGTGAAGCCCATGATGGTGGTGGCCACCTATACCTGCGATCGTTGTGGCTCTGAGACCTACCAGCCCGTGAACTCGCTGTCCTTTATACCTGTGCAAGACTGTCCCTCGGATGATTGCCGCGTGAACAAAGCTGGAGGTCGTCTGTACTTGCAGACACGTGGCTCCAAGTTCGTCAAGTTCCAGGAGCTAAAAATGCAGGAACACAGTGACCAGGTGCCAGTGGGGCACATTCCACGTAGCATGACTGTACTGTGCCGTGGAGAAGTGACTCGCATGGCTCAACCAGGTGATCATGTGCTGGTTTCGGGAGTCTTTCTGCCCATGGTTCGCACCGGTTTTGCCCAGATGATGCAGGGTCTGCTCTCCGAGACATTCCTGCAAGCGCATGTAAGTTGTGTTGGAGACTTTTGTGGAGATCTGTTGATTAATCTTTGGATTCCTGTGTAGCGCATCATTTGCATCAACAAAAACGACGACATTTCGGATAAGGACTCGGAGTTGACGCCTGCAGAGTTAGAGGAGCTAGCACAGGATGATTTCTATGAGCGTCTGGCCACCAGTTTGGCACCTGAGATCTATGGACACTTGGATGTGAAGAAGGCGCTGCTGCTGCTGCTTGTCGGAGGCGTTGACAAGCGACCCGATGGCATGAAGATTCGAGGCAGCATTAACATCTGCCTTATGGGTGATCCCGGTGTGGCCAAGTCCCAGCTCCTGGGCTACATAAGTCGTCTGGCTGTGCGCTCGCAGTACACGACTGGACGTGGTTCCTCTGGAGTAGGTCTCACGGCTGCTGTGATGAAGGATCCGCTCACAGGCGAGATGACGCTCGAAGGTGGCGCATTAGTTTTGGCGGATCAGGGAGTCTGCTGCATTGACGAGTTCGACAAAATGGCCGACGCCGATCGTACGGCCATTCATGAGGTCATGGAGCAGCAGACAATATCCATAGCCAAGGCTGGTATTATGACCACTTTGAACGCCCGTGTCTCCATACTGGCTGCTGCCAATCCTGCATTTGGTCGCTACAATCCACGTCGCACAGTGGAGCAAAACATTCAATTGCCTGCCGCTTTGTTGTCGCGTTTCGATCTGCTCTGGCTCATTCAGGATAAACCCGACAGGGACAATGATCTGCGACTAGCCAAGCACATCACCTATGTGCATAGCCACAGCAAGCAGCCACCTTCGAGGGTCAAGTCCTTGGACATGAATCTTATGCGTCGCTACATTAATCTCTGCAAGCGCAAGAATCCCACCATTCCAGACGAACTCACCGACTACATTGTCGGCGCCTACGTGGAGCTGCGACGAGAGGCGCGTAACCAAAAAGACATGACCTTCACTTCGGCACGTAATCTGCTCGGCATTCTGCGTCTCTCGACAGCTCTGGCGCGTTTGCGACTCTCGGATCGCGTGGAGAAGGACGATGTGGCCGAGGCACTGCGTTTACTCGAGATGTCCAAGGATTCACTCAACCAAATACACGAACACCAGAAGGGACAGTAAGTCATTAAGTGAAACTACTTTAATAACAGACTTTAACTGGTATTTCTCTTACTCTTAGCGTGCCCAACACTTCGGATCGCATCTTTGCCATTGTGCGTGAGTTGGCTGGCTCTGGCAAGGCCGTTAAAATCGGTGACATTATGGACCGCTGCACGACAAAGGGCTTCAAACCCGATCAGGTGGACAAGTGCATCGACGACTATGAGGAGCTGAATGTATGGCAAGTTAACATGGGTCGCACCAAGATCACATTCATGTGAAGACTCTGGCAGCAAACATTTTTCTAGCATTTTATCTATTTGTACTAGTAGTTAATAGGATTAAAGCATCTCTCTTTCACTTGTTTCACTTCATATTCATTTAACTATTAATTTATAAATAAATCAGCATTTGTTTCTATTACGTGTCATGCATAATTTGACTTTATTCGATAGACGAAACATTGAAGAGACACAGATAACAGATAAAAACATTCATTTCCAATGACATTAAGTATATAGATTAATTGAAGTATAAGATAAATCCATCGACTTGCATAAAATACTCAGATCTTGTGCCATTAAATTCGTCGTTCATTTAAAATCATACTAAATATAGTTAGACACAAATTCAGCTACTAAGCTGTGTGCAAAGCTTAAGCAGGGCTCGTTGGGGTTTACATGCCCTTATTAAAGCTCAGGGCGGCTCGCAGTTTATTGCGAATCCTTGGCGAGTTCCAGCGATTTCCACCCGCGGAACTGAGACCAACCACGGAACGCAATTCATTCGGTGAGATGCCTTCGTCCACGTCATCTGCCTCCGTTTTAATCTCCATTTTCTGTACTATGAGACGCACCAACTGATGCTGCTGCTCCAGCATGCGACTGATATCCCGCAGTTTACGACGCTGTCGCTCCAACTCGGCATTGATCTGATCATCGTTGTTGTCAAAGCCAAAGACATCCATGGCAGCTAAGGAAAGGAGCAAACAATTGGTGTAATCAGTGGTGTAGTGTAATGGAGTTACTCACAGTCATCGGTGAAGGGATTGGAGAACCATTTGCGTAGTATGAAATCAAAGAAACCGAGTTTGCATTTCGCATTGTTGGGATACTCAATCAGTTCCATTTTGTCCACCTTCTGCAGCCAGACATGTGGCAGCTTCCGCTCCAGCTCCGTGTGTAGCACCACCTGCATGGCCAGACGCTTGAGTTGGGCATTTCGACGCACTGACTCAATGTCACCAACGGCCAAACCGATGAGCAAGTTCATCAACAGAATTGGCATCAAGACCATAAAGACACCTGTGCAAGCAAAATTGTCAACGAAAAGTTACACAAAAGTTTCGCAGAAAATTCAACTTACTCAGTATCAAGAATGAGGTCATGGGCACCTTAAGCTGCTCCCTGTAATAGGTGGTCACATAGGTGCCTACAAAGTCCAGTTCGCCCAGCATCATCGAGAAGGTGCGCAACAGTGACATCGGTATGTTGGAGAAGGACAAATGATTCGGCTGAGAGTCAACTATCTGCCAAGAAATCTTATAACTGAATTGAAATTCTTCTTTATAAAATAGTTTAGTCAACTCACCTTTGAGAGCAGTATATAGAAGGCCAGGCCAAAGGCTATGATCAGTATGGAGAACACCATCAGCACCTTGATCAGTGTCTGTAGTATCTCCAAGAACATCACCACATAGATGCCCACCTGATCGAATCTCTGCAGAAAAAGCAAAAGTCTAAACCAGGACAGAAAAACCGCAATCGCAGCTGCCGAATAGTGTATGGTATTAATTTCTCCATCGGGTCGAAAGGCGGGTGCTATCATTATCAATGCCGATATGTAGAGCACCCAGGAGATCAGATTAACCGTCTCGACCAGATAGTGCAGTCGCTGTTGATAGATCTGTATCAATTCTCGCATCGAATTGAGCAAAATGTAGACCACAATCACCACGGCACAAAAGAGTATGCCCGTGCTGCGATTTATGTACTCCATACACGAGTCACGACGTATGCGAGCGGCGGTCAAAGGATTCTGTGAAATGTTCTTGGTTAGTTCCTCCCAGCTGCCAAAGAAATATAGTTTTAAATAAATAATAAAATTATTATATAATTGTAGAGTTCGGTTATACCGACTCCGCTTAAAGCGACCGTCCGGTTATTGCGACGAAAATTCAAAGACTTGGTTGGTTACCTGTCCCTTGGTCTCCGTTGGTCTCCCTTTGCGTCAACCGGATATAACGACGTAATATCGTCGGTCCCTTGAGCGTCGTTATAACCGGATTCTACTGTATTTTGCACACGAAACTTACCTGGCTCTGCAGTACTGGTTGGGTACATCATTGCCATTGGCACGCAGCTCAATGTTGTTCATCATCAGCGAGGAATAAATGGTCACAAAGATGAGAAAAATGGAGTAGATCAACAGATTGGCCAGATGAAAGTATTTGCCATAAGAATTCCACTTCATTTGCAGATACTTTTGACTCAAGGGATGTGCCAATAACTCTACACGTCCATGGGTTACCATGGTCTAGCAGCAACGAGAGTTTATATTTGTTAATAGGAAAGCAATAACAGCAACAAACAAAGAAAAGCAACAACAAACAACTACAACAAGATACAAACTACATTAGTAAGTAAAAGTAAAACGGTTAAGGTTAATTACGACATACAAAATGTATACAAGTGTTTAAGTGTTTTAAGCCAACAGTTCTGTTCCCAATTCCCAGTGGGTTTTAATTGAGAACAGAGCCGTTAAGTGTTTTCAGTATTTTTAATAGAACTCACATTCACTACAGACAATGGTGCCGGGCGGAACTTAGGATCATTTAATTCTTTACGCTTTTCCTCGATCTGCTCGGGTGTTTTTTGATATGGCCAAAATGAATATTTAATCTGTTTTTTGTTTTGATTTGATTTGATTGAAATTTGATTATAGTACAATATCAATTTGGGGATGATTATGAAACGGATGAAGCGGACTCATGCAGGTAAAAGATAAAGATACAAATTGATGAACTACCAAAGTTCTACAGTGTTTAATTCAGGCTTGAGTAACTGTCTTGTTGTAATCATTATGTGATTAGGGGAATTATTAACACACTCATAAACTATAAGCATGCAAACTGTTGTTTTTCTTTTCGTTTCTTTCTTTTTTTCAGCTTACATTGAGCGCCGGTAATGGTATGGGATTGGCTGTCATTATGGGCTCTCCGGTTTTCTCATCGATCTTAGCAAACATAAATGGGCATTGCAAGAATGCGAATGAGTACCTAATCTGAATATCAAGAACAGTCAAAAAGAGTTGAGTTTGATGACACATGAGCGAAATGGAGAATGAATCTTTTCCAATCCCTTCTCACAACCAAAAACTTACGTAAAAGCTCTTTGAATCCTTCTTACAATTGGCCTTCGTAATGCACTTGTCCTGCACTGCCTCAAACACCCTCGGCATGGAGGCAATCAACGCCAAAGTGACACACGGATGTTTGTCCGACCGCAGTGCCATCACCTCATTGGCCCTCTCCTCGTGGGTGACCATAGCGAGCGCTGCCTCCGGGTACTTGTAGTAAATGGCGTAATCAATGGCACTCATGTCCATCACATTGTAGACCAGCTTGCAGCCCATGGACATTAGCACTGAAATTGCATGCGGTTTGTTCTCCATAGTGGCCAGATGTAGCGCAGTGTTCTGAAATGATTTGGGTATAATTCAGGAAGATATTAACGGCTGGACTCTGTGCTCCTTTTGAGCAAAGGAGGGTTGAGGGGTGGTATAAAAGATAATGTATATAAAACCTATTTATATGAAAGTATAACCTGAAGGATACTGAAACTACCCCAACAAAGCCCACACTTTATGAGGAAGGTAGTAATTGGAGTACTTCAAACTAGTTGGTTAAAGCTCCCATAGGACATGAAGGTTAACATAAAGTAAGTAAGCTCATTAAAGAGAGTACAGGGTCTTTACAGTAGCCTAACTTGCATGTCTTCCCTTCCTCTACTTTCTTATTAGTTAATCAAACTTACGCCATCCTTGTCCAACTGATCCAGCAAGTGAGAGTGCACCGAGTGCAGTAGCTCAATAGTTTCAGTGTAGCCCGACATTGCCGCCAGCTGCAGAGGATTTCGTCCAGAGTGATCCCGATGCAGCAAGGCACCACGATTCAACAGCAACTGCACCACGCGTGTGTGTCCCTGCTGCGAGGCAATGTGCAGTGGTGTCATGCCAGCGCCATCGCTTTCATTGATGATGAAGGAACCCTTCTCCGAGTCAAGCAGCTGGCGTACCGTGTTGTATCTGCCATAGCGTGCCGCAAAGTGTAGCGGACTCTCATTGTTGTTGTTCTTTAGATTGATGCACGCACCCAGACGTATAAGATTCTCCAGCGAACGAATGTGGCCATCTCGACTGGCATAATGCAGGGGCGAACAACCCATATGATCCTTCTCATTGAGTAGCAGCTGCAGTTGTGCTTGTGTCTGACAATTGGCCACTTGCTCGGCAAAATCCGTCAATCTGCCACCGTTCATAATGACAAAGTGCAGCACATTCCGGGCTGCAGCATCCTTCACATCAATACTTGCACCCAAACGGATCAGTAGATGTACTGAAGGTATTAAGGAAGATTTTGAGTAACATTTCAAGCAAGTTTAAGAGGTTAACACACCTGTTTTCCAGCCACTGCGTGTAGCGGCCAATAGCAATGGCGAACGATGCTCCTTGTCCAGCGCATTGATCTCAGCTCCCTCATTAACCAGATAGGAAACAATATCGGGATGATCAAACATCGAGGCGCAGTGCAATGGTGTCATCTTCTGCACATCCGTGCAGCTCAAGCAAATCCGCTTCTCCTGTGGTTGCATCTCAAACATTAGTTTTACTATCTCAATGGCACCCTGGGAAGTATAGGGAAAGAAGCAGTGGAAATTTATGTAATAGGTAGAAAAGACTTAGAGCTTCTGTGTCACATATATTTATATGATAATTTAAGAAAATAATTTCATTTATTTCTAATAAAATAATTGATTCTCAATATACTTTTCCTCATGTTCTAATCGTAAACACTCAAAGATAACCTACTTGCCAACAAAAGTCATTGAATTTGACGGCATAATTTTAAATAAATTTCACAGATTATAATTTAACGTTTCCTGTAGCTTCGCTTGCCTTTAAAACTCCAAAATGTATACTGATAACAGTTTGTTTCAGTATTTGCTTACGCATTGCCAGCCACTCAAAGATTTTGGCACGAAAGTCACGTTCGTGTTGAGTTCGAATTTGCATAAGAATTTGTCAAATTAAAGTCACAAAAATATTTACAGCTAAATGCCGCAGCGCGACACACTGTTAAGCTATCAATGGCGGGCCAAATAGAGTGTGCCACAAGCAGTTGCAACACAAGTGTCAAATGTCCTGGCGTGTCCCTGACAACCTGTTACACCCCACACCCCAGAACCCTCCCCAACCCCTTGCACTCACCTGTGCGCAGGCTAGATGAACTGGCGTGGAGAGATCGTGTTGCTGTGTGGATATCTTAGCGCCAGATTTGAGGCACAGCTCGACGGCCTTTATGTCGCCACCGTGCACCGCTGAATGCAAAGGGACATTGCCCTCGGAGTCGTAAAAGGATATCATTTCCTCACGAGTGCAGCCACGTTGTTCGCCCCACTGAAAGAAATTAATTAAAAATAGCACATTAATGATAACATTACTAAAAATAGCTAAATGTATCACGGGGTCGAAGAATTTTTCAGTGTATCATTATCTATTGAATTCAAGAGTTTAAAAGAAAAGTCAACGTTAAGAGAAATTTGGCATGACATCGCTGAAATTGATACTTGTTTAATAGACTTCATTTTAAAGTTGTGTTCGGCGTGTGCACGCAACACGGCGTATACGCAATTTCTAGAAAAGCATAAAAGGAACGAAAAAACCATGACAAACTGCAGAAAGGTCAGACACAGAGAGGGGGAGAGAGAGGGAGAGGGAGAGTGAGAGGTTTACTGCAATTCGAATCAAATAAAGTAGACAAGGCGCTTGGAGACTTGAATGTCCATTGAAACCACTTAAGGCGCTGACATGAGATCAAAGTGAAGTGAAGCGAAGAGTTAGCTAGAGTTGGAGTTATATATGTACATGCAAAACAAACACTTTTATATACAAGACTTAATACTTGCCTGAAAAAAGACCTCCATTGTTTTAGAGCTGGCATTTTTAGCCGCTTCATGTATGGGATAATAACCGTTGTTGCACGGTCTACGGGGGCATGCATCGAACTCGGTTATCTGCAAGATACGACACAGGAAGGCAACACATTACATCATTTATAACTAGCATGGACATGTTCACATAAACGCATCAGTGCTGCCAAAATTATAGCAACTAAAATTACTAGATAAATAAAATAAAACTAAAGAGCTTGAAATTTAAATTAATTAAAATACATTAGAGAAAATTTGTTTATACCCAAATATTGCAGATATAATATATTTTTTTTTACGATTTTTTTAGATTTAAAAACTTTAATTTAAGCAAACAATTTTTTGTTTTATTTATTTATAAACCTGCATTTGCAATGTAAATAACTTTAGTTTGGAAAATTGGCTAAACTAATTAAATTTTGAGCATTTTCATTGGAATGAGGAATTCTAAGAAATTCTAGCAGCACTGAGTGGGACACACACATACACTTGCAGAGAAACTGTGGGATGGCCTAAAAATTAGTAGCATACTTTTGTGCGCATGCAAAAATAATTGAACGAGCAGATACAAACCTTTTTATATACCCGTTAATCATAGCCCAAGGGTATATTAAAGTAGTTTAAGTGGGAGTATAGGGCACAAGACTCCATAAATTATATATATTATGGACAGCTACACCTCAGACACGCTTATTGCACCTTCGACACACAGACTTCAATAATTCCCAACTCAAAAACGTGTTCAGCATAAAAAACTTTAAGAGTTCTAGAATTTACACCACCGGCTTGCACCTATTTCTGGTCGGACATGCTTGAAGATAGAATTTTGTTCAACACATAGGAAAGGAAACCTTTTAGAGGCCTTGAAATTCACTCATCCATACGAATAACGGGTATCACATAGTCGATACTCAACTAGATAGCGTTCGTTTTATAATAAATCGAGTGCGTGTGTGTGAATTTGATTAATGTCCGATTGAATGTTACTCAATGGTGCGAATATACTTATATGCAACTGTACAAATTGTGTGTGTGTGTGTGTGTGAAAGATGCGGAGCGTAGCTACAAGTAAAGCGATTATATGTACAAAATGGCTGTAAGGACTCACACCACTTACCAGGATACGCGCACACTCCTCGTGATCATAGATGGCTGCCAAATGCAAAGCAGTACGTCCATGTTCTCCACCCTGCTGTATGTTAATAACATTCCGATACTGACCCATCACACGCAAAGACTTGACCTTATTCAACTCTGTGGCCAAGTGCACTGGTGCCTGTTTCTTTTCATTCAAAACACTGGTATCCACAGGACTTAACAGGAAGAATAGCAAAAGATGGAAATAAGTGTGGACAGTAAAAGATGTGCGGACTTACATGGAGAGCAAATAGTCCAAGGATTCGTAAGCATCGCACTCGACGGCAACGTGTAGTGGTGTGTTTCCCGCATTATCCTTGACATTAAAGTCTGCAATTGGAGTGTAATTAAAGTGCTGGTAATTATGTATCAGATTGCAGCTGCTGAGGTTCATCAACTCACCCCCATTCTGATCGCAAATGTAGCGCAAGATGTTGACACGATTCCTGGCCGCTGCCTGATGTGCTGCAGTTCGTCCTTTGCCATCCTTCAAGGCGATTCGTGTGGTGTCCGCCATGTAGAGCCGTTTAAAATCATCCAAGTTACCCGCTTCGGCTGCCTGCAAGTACAAAACTTATAGTTCTCAACGCCGCTTTTCCGCTAAAGTGCTAATCAAAGATAAACATCTTGGCTACAAAACTTTGGACAACTTTTTGCACGCGCTGCTCTGGGTAGAAGCAACAAATTTCAAACTGTTTCAGAAGGTGCACGGAAGGCTGCTCAGCACTCAGGCTTAATCAAAATTCTCCAGTAAATTGAACAATGAGTGCGAATACAAGTGTGAGTACTCGTGCATACACTCATTCATTCATTTAGTTCACCCTGACAAAGGCAACAGAACAAGAATGTCAACAGATTTTTAATGAAAACGTATTTTGACGTATTTACTCTTGTAGCAGCCATTGTTTTGACCATGACCGAGCACTAAGGAAAGCAGAGGGTGTTTGAGAACAGGCAGCAAAAAGAGCAAGTTCCCAAAGTTAAACAAAACTTCGACTAGCTGTGTTTAATATGGCATAAGCACAGGGTCTGTACTAGTCTGTATGCCTCTAATACTCGTTTATAATTGTGCTTTTGGCTAGAGCAAAAGGCAGACTATATTAGAATGGCATTTACATGATGAGTCCCTGGCATTGCAACTGTTTTCCGAAATATTTCAAAAGAAGTTTCTGGGTCAAGAATTACCTTCAATAAGTCTTCAACTGGTATCTTTGGCGCCGACGACATGCGCAAGATACGAGCCCATTTGTTGGGCAAATTTAGATTCAGTGGCCCCATCGCTGTCATGTCGTCCCCGCGGGCACAGCCGCTAATCAAATAACGCAGAGAACTGATTACCACGTCCTGTTTGGGAGTCTCCTTGTCACCCGTCATTGTCCAGGTCAACAATTATAATATTTAACTTGATTTAAATCCATTAGTTTCCCGCTGAGCAAATTGTTTTTAAAGCAAATTAAAGTCATCATTTCTGGCTACTAAGCGAAAGTTTTTAACTGGACTCCTGCACATAAACTTTTCAAAAGTTTAAGTTTACTATAAGTTTGGCTATATATTGTGAATTTTCTATAGATAAAACTTTTGAGCTATTTTGCCTAGACTGCAAAAAGTTTTATGCTTTTTCCAAAAATAAATACTGTTTATTAAACTATAAAAAAAAGCTTCCTATTAACTAGTTATATATTTTTAAAATGCTGTAACTTTTGAATAATTTTCTTAACAAATTCAAAATTTTTTTTTTACAGCTGAAGAAATTTTAGAAAATATTTATAAGTTTCTTTAAAATAATTTAAACTTGTCTTGAAAAAGGAATTGCCTTTTTTTACCATTAAACTATAAAAAAAAACTGTCCTATTAACTAGTTATGTATTTTTAAAATGCTGTAACTTTTGAAAAATTTTTTTAACAAATTTAAAATATTTTTTTTACAGCTGAAGAAATTTAAGAAATTATTCAAAAGTTTCTTCAACTCAATTTAGACTTTCTTATAATTTATTTCTCTTTTGAAAAATGAATTGATTTCTTTTAAAAACTCCCAATTAATTAAAATCTTATCAGCTGCTTTAATCATAAAAAACTTGTGCCCTGCTCTGATATGTTTTCTAGCTTTCAGCCTTTTTCTTGAACGCCTTACAATTTCCCTTTCCCCTGCTACTTTCTACTTTTCTGTATTTTTTTTGTTGTTTCTCAATCAGTTTCACTCAATTAGTAATTGCGTTTGCTATTGTTACAGATTGTGTTGTCTTGTTTCACTTCACATTTTGTTTTTTATCCGTTTTCTATCCGTTTTCCATGATTCTTTGTTATGCCGCACGCAAGATGTCCTGTGAGACTAAAATCTCGACCCAAACATCCTGCGCTTTTATATTTTTTCGCTATTCGCTATTCGTGTATTTGAAACGAACGCATCGCCAACGCCATCGGCTAAGATTTGCGTGTGGTGAATTTCATTCAATTTTCCACAGAGTTTTCATTTTCATTTTCAATGTGAGTGTTGAATGTTGAACTGTTGTGACGTGAATACTTGTTGCACTTGTGTCTTGTGTCGTGTGTCTATTAAGCTCGTTTTAAAGTGTTGTCTTTTAAAGAGACCGCACTTCCTGTTGTGACACTGAACTTTCGCGAACTGAGCTGTGCGTGGAAATGTCTAGAAACAGTTGATCTCCCGAGACTGAGAGTCCAAGCAGCGCTTTATGACATTAATGAATTGCACACCAATTCAGTTTATATATAGTTTCCACAGAAATATATGTGTACTTACCCGTAGTATCCTGAAGGGACTGTCACGCAATAGGCAAACCTGCTCGACTTGTGGCTCAGCCGGCAAAATAGCCTCCAATGGCGTATCCGCATCATCGCCAGCAATTTCCACTCGCTTGGGACCGGTGCTTCGCTCGATTATCATCGAGAATATCCAATACTATAACAAGTTATAAATTGTAGTTATTAAATAGAATATTAAACTTAATATTGACCTTGCTGTTTCTATTGCTGCTGCTGCTATTACTACGCGTTTTGTTTATTAGTTTGGGCTGTGCCTCCATCAGATCAGGTGGCGATAATGCACCGGCATTATACACATTATTCCAATGCTTGGGCATACTCTGATCAAGTTTCGACTGATCGGCAGCTGCTGAAATGGTAAAGGGTCGCAAACTGCGACTGTTTGCAAAGAATTCAGTTTTATTTCACAATACTCGTAATCCCCATGCACAATTATCAGTCACAATCAGTGAACTAATTAGTTATTGATTTGCTTAAATGCTACGCTGCCTATTTAGATAACCCTTCATCACATGATACAGTTAGATATATTTCTGTAGATAAGGACAAAGCTCAAATAAATAGAACATTCCGGGGCGCCAACTGTACAGTTATACTCCTCTATACCTGATGCATAATAAAGCAAATTTATAGACACTGTAATGAACCACTTTATGATGGCTCTGGGACTAAAACTATAAAAGTTAAAGGTTTATAATTTTTAAAGGATATTAAACAGAGTTCCGTAGTGTTTTTCTAAACTTAGTTCAGCATTATTTATAGTCGGACTGTCTCTAATTCAGGCTTTATACAATTTTTAACCACAATTCCATATATAACATATTTTTATGTGCTCATGTAACAAAAGTCAACGCACTGCGGTCACTTGCCTCTCGAGAGACTTGAGTTGAAACTCAGAGCGCGTAACGAAACCGCATTAAACGACAATAGCTAATTAAAGAAGTGTTTATTTTTGACATGAACCTTTAACCGCTTGACCTCTTGAACCCATTTGCATAATATGCACTGACCACACCTCACATTACTCATTCTGCTCACCTGCTCTCTTCCAGCTTCATTTTGGAGCTTCAAACTAAACCAACGTCCTCAATGTCTCAACACAAACTAATAATTATATTTTGCTACAAGTTCCTATCTACCTAATACTATGCTTTAAAATTACATTTGAATGATATCTATCAGCATCGCGATATATTTATTGACTTCCCCCAATTCCATGTGGAATTGCATGCATCGTTGACAGTCTCATTTGCCTAATGAAAATTTCAGTTAGCCTAGGGTTAAGGCGCATATTTTAGTTATTGAACTGTAGCCTACTCTGATTAGTCAATTGACTAATAGAAAACGTGATATTTATTGTGCGATGAGTTGACGAAATTTGAGTTACCTGAACTCGCATTCAATTAGTTAAATTGGCTATTAAATGGTCAATGGTCAGTCACAATTTTTGCAAGAAAATCAATATTTGCACAGGGGGATAAACAAATAAAATTAAATAAGTTTAAGCAGAAAAGTTTAATATGAAATATATGGAATTAAATAAAATTATTTACCTGCTTATTTAAGATTTGTTTTATGTTGCTCAAACACTTTTAAAAATTCCGTTTCGTAGTACGCGAATAAATTACATTTTTTAACAACTAAAAAAAATATTAAAATTATAAAATTTTTTTTTTTAAAGAAACAAGCTATGAAATCTTTTAAAACACTTTTTTTATAATTTTTTGATAGTAGCCACCTATAACATATATAACAATTAGTAATAAAATATGTTTATTATTATATTTTAATATTTGTATTTATTTTTTAGGAAAAACACTGCCAAAACTTTGCCATATGCTTCGATTCTTTTTGGATTCCAACACAAAAACACAAATACGAAACTCAATTGAGATGAAGCTGAAGGAAAATTCAATGAAGCTCTACAAAATCCACTGCGAGTCGCTGTAAGGTGCAAAAAGCTGTGTGTATTTTGATGACAAGCCGTCCGTGGCACGTTGTTGTGCTCAACACTTTAATTATAAAACTCAATTATGTGCTTTGACAGCATTTACTTTCACTGCGATTTATATAATAATTAATATATATATTTTATACTTTGTTTTCTTTTTTTAGTTTTGTACCGACAGCTTCGCTCGCTGGACTCCAACTGAATTCAACAGGCTAGAAAAGCTGATGTTACCATTAGGCTCGGGGCACTGGCACTGCTAGTTGTATAGCTCTGGGTCTGTGTCTGAGTGTCAGTCTGATAAGCACATTGTTGGCAGCCTTTCGTCAGTTTGTCACCCGCTTTAGCTAAACTAAAACGAGCACTCAAACGACTCCGAATCGGATACGAATTCGGATTCGCTTACAGACTCGTATTCGGACTCGTTTCCACTCCTCTGAGTGTCGTTGTGTCTCGGCTTATTTACACTTGTAATTAAACAGTCGGAGTTGACACATATGTGAGTGTGTCTGTGACTCTCTTCTCTTTCTCTTGCTTCCTCTACAAATTAAACAAAAGGGAATACTATAGCTGAAGATGGACTATAGGATATTCGTTGGTAAGTTACAAAGTATTTAATAAATACATAAAAAATTCTAAATAAAATAGAAGAGTAAAGTTAAATTATAAGTTTTATAAAAAAAATGCAAATTTGATAACTTTACTAGATCTTTCTAGACTAAATACCCATAAAATATACCTCTACTCTACAGTTAACGGGTATTAAAATAAACGTTTATTCATTTGCTTGTTTGCATGATGAAATATCATGGCCAAAGGAACTAACAATTGGTTTGCGAATTCTATTTTATCAATTGATTAATAATGGTTTGAGTAAAACACTAACTTTTAGTTAGTTTATTATATGCAAACCAGACAAAAACCTTCTATAAAAAAGGTTCAGTTGGTTAGTCAGTGCCCTAGGGGAATATAAGTGGCTTCATAATTATTTAAAGGTTACTGAGTATTTTTGTATACTGAGAATTTAAAGTCTCCAGTGAAGCATAAACATATTTATAAATGTGACAAATAGGGGCACTTAAATAAATGATTTATAATTAATGTTAATTTATTAAAGAAAGAGTGCGTTTTATAAATATAAAGTGTATAAAAGAATTCGATAAAGTTATTGTAAAGACCACAGTCTTATCTGCTACTGGAATCCGCAATTACTAATAGCATTTAATTAATCAACAAGTGTAACGTTATTTACATAGATATATCTATATTTAATAAGAAAATTAATTAAGGTAAATCACTCGAGTGGTATGGAAAACAGATGGTTTGGTAGATTGGAAAAGAAGACAAACAAACCGAAGCCCAGGAGCAGCAGAAATATGCCCGTAATCACATATTTGCGTATAACGGGCCACAATATCAGATGAAGCGACTTGAAAGGATGTGTCCAGGGGTTGAAAGAGCTCTCAGGGCGGCTACAAGCAGTTGGATATATATAAGCCATTAGGAATTAATCTATATTAACATACCTAGGTCTCTCTAGCGCCATGGGAGGATCATGTCCTATGCCAGCAGGAGAATTTGAGGCTTCTGTTTCCGTGCAAACATCCAAAAGCAGTTCGATTTTGCCCTAAGAAAATACATAAAATTTTAAGTATATAACTAGTTTAAAGGAACTATTAGTTACACTATGTGTTGAAGGCATTGCTGGATTATTCTGCAGTGGAAACCAACCATGCACCGACTTGCGTGTAAAAAGATTTAAGCGCTTGCGTTTGCTGCTAAAAAGTTCGCATTTCTTATGCGTATAAAAGGGTTCGGGCAGATTCGAAAGGTTGAGCTCCAAGGCACCCAGGTACTCATCACGAGTAATGAAATCCTTGTCCCAAACCTGCAGGTAAATAATGGGAGGCGTTTTGATTTCGAACTCCTCAAATAGTCCGCCCTTTCGCCGTATAACCATCTGTGTGAACGAACTAGATTTAATGAGCAGCTCATTAATTAATAAACGCATTAGTAATGTATTAGTTTACGCGCTGTAATTAGACAAAGGTTACAAGGTTACACTGTTCAAAATGAGGGATAGGTTAAAAAATAATAAGTGGTAAAGTGAATACTCTTGTGTACTATTTCTTTTGGCTTGTGAAATTACTGATTTAGTTCGATTGATTCGATTAAAAGGCTACTCATGACTTAAATTCTATTCTTCCTCTTTTTGAACAGTGTTGCGCCCCACCTGCTGCACCTACCATGTCCTCATTGGGCGAATACTTGAGGTTGAATATCATTCGCCAATTAAAAACAGCTTCACCCGCAAATGAACGGTAATGTATATCGGTCGTTTGACGCTTGTTCACATTCTGGCACCAGCTGGGGGAAAACAAGCGGAGAAAAATAGCAGGGAAAATGTTTATAATTGCATATCGTTTACACGGCAAAACAGGCAACCACAAGACCCGACCCCATTTTAAACTCCTCCCAATACATGCTGTTATGTCCAGCTGTGTGCACTGCCCCTCCCCCCTTACCCTGTAACGTAGATGTCACTCATTAGTTTGCCAAAAATATTCCTATCGCCAAAGGGAACTCCCGTTAGACACTTGACCACAATTCGCACCTCGTAGCCAATCGGAGGAGTAGGCACGATGTCTATATGGTTTGGAATAAACACACTGGACTTGAACAGCTCCACCCACATCTGTATTTTGCCCTAAAAGTAGAAGGTTAAAAACTGTTGAATATAAAACTACAGTAGAGTCCGGTTATACCGTCCGGTCATCGAGACGAAAATTTGATGACTTGGTTGGACCTCTTCCCCTTGGTCTCCGTTGGTCTGCGTAAATCGTCCTTCAGTGTCGTTATAACCGAATTCTACTGTATTTAAATTGTTTACTTACCTGCTCGACACCTGGATACTCATCGTGATAGAGCGAACGCGTTTCCACGTGCTCTGGCACAAGTTTGTAGCCAAAGGAGGGCAGTTTATCCAGATTTTTGAGCACTGTGAGACTGAGACGTTCATGCAGCTCCTCAGCTAAGGGATGAGGGGATAAGGAGGCGATATTGAACTAAGTAACAGCTTTTAACGGCTTACTTTTGGCTATAATTGTCTCATCTCGGAAAAGCATGCCGTCCACTTCAATCACACTGGCATAGAAGTACGGCGGTGGAATACCAGCTTCTTGGCACAAATTCTCTAGGATTTCCGAGGGTAAGTAGACGTCATGCCATTGATTGTAACCGACTTGTGAATACTCCTTGGGTATGCCCACTCTGGCATGATGTTTGCTATGCCATCTGTCCTCCAAATCAATTAGAGTGGAGCCAATGATTTCGTCCTTGCGCTTGTCGTGATCATAGAGCAGCAGCTGAAGCATGTGATCACCAGGAAGGGATGCATTCAGTTCAAAGAAACGCCCAAATACGGGATTACTTTGATTGGGTATATAATGGGCCTGATCCGAAACCATTTTCCCACCCAACGATAGTTTAACATAACAATCCGAGTCACTTGTCCAATCTCTGGGCCGGATTTGAAGACCCTGCACTACGTAGACCCTGACAATTAAATTTACTGATTCCGTTAGGGGTTTCACCAAGATGGGTTCCTGTACCAAAGGACGTAGCATGTCTCCTCCACCCGCATCATCGCGTTCGGAGCAGTGACAAGGAGTCAACTTTATCTGTAGCTTCAACGTGGCATAGATATCCTCCTTGGGTGGACCCTGCTTCTTAAACTTGACACCGTGCACTAGGGGCACAGGCACGGCCCAATCCTGTAGGCATCCAAACTGGGGCTGTGCCTCGAGCTCATTGGGATAGATTATCAGCCTGTGTTTGCACAGATGCGACGTGTCGTGCTGCTCATCGTGGATGGAATTATAGAACTTTGTCCACCAAGTAAATTTCTTATCCTCATGCAGATCACTGACCTCCGCACACTCATCATATTTCAAGGCCAATCTATTTGCAAATGTAGCGGTACTAAACCCCAAGGCAATCTTGATTCTTTTCCAGCAACTATTGACCGGGTAGGGTCGCTCCTCCTCCGTTTCCTCCAGGGCTGTTTCGTCGTCATATTCCACGGTTATAATGGAGGAAGGTCCGTAGCTATCGTCACTGTATTCGGGCTGCCTCACGCACTTAACCGTCTTCTTCTTCTGCAGAAAACTCGTTGAACTAGGTATGAGTGCAGCTCCCAGAGTTGACTCCTTGTTGTAGGCTGTGACCATACAATCGGTGGCTACCATTGCCGGCCAGTATTCCTGTTGGTCGGGTAGGCTCTGTAGGTAAAAGTACTTACTGAATTACTTCTAAAACTGAAAGGACTTTAACAGGTTTGCCTACCACCACACCCGAGGCATAGGCCACCAGGAAGTTAATGCTATTCCTCACTCGCGACATGGACAATCCACTATATAAGACCAAATCACCCATCATGACTTTAGCTCTTCGTTTACCCGCCGTACTTAGGGTACTCTTGGAGTAGTTACGTAGTCCCACGAAGATTACTTCCATGCTAAGATGGGCACAAAAGGAAAAGAAAACAAGTAAGAAAGGCTACAGAAATTGTTGTTCAGTTTGTATTTTGGATTTGAGATCTACTGAAAGTTCTGTTCGCTTAATATTACAGCTGGAATATGCAAATTCCCAGTTGAATTCTCAGGCGAATAGAAATCCACAGTAAGATACAACAGAGTTTTCAAGAGCCCAGATTAAGCAGCTGTTAATTCTGTTTGCTGGTATTTCTGTTAAACTATGTGCAGCTCGTAAGTTCCCTAAATTATCGAAAAACATCAGCGAACAGCTAAAAGTGAGGATTTTTCTAGCTGATTCACCAGGCGAACAGAGTCAGCAGGAAGCGACATTAATGATAATGTTAATGTTATTCCATGTTAATGTTAATTGATTGTTAATATTAATTCACTGTTTAATGTTAATTAAATGTTAATGTTAATTCACTGTTAATGTTAATTCAATGTTAATGTTAATTCAAAGTTAATGTTAATTCAATGTTAATGATAGTTTAATGTTAATGTTAATTTAATGTTAATGTTAATTTAATGTTAATGTTAAGTCAATGTTAATGTTAATGTTAATTCACTGTTAATGTTAATGTCAATGTTAAATAATTTTTGCTTTGCGACCTGGTGATCTTTTTGTTTGCCTGGTATTTCAGTAAGAATTACAAAGGATTTTGGGCACTGCAGCGGTCGAGCAAAAAAAAAGACGCGAAAAGCCAAAATCGTAGGTTTCTTTGTGTGAAACACCAGGCGATCAGAATCAGCAGCAAGCGAGACTGTAATTTAAATTCAATTACAGAGAAAAGAGTGCGGGAGCATAAGTAAACAGAGAGTGCTTCTTGTTTGCGCTACAGATGACAGCGAACAAACGCATAAACAAAGGCAGAGATCTCTCAGCGCAATTAGCGCAGAGAGTGGGAGTCTGCTTAAGCTTGATCTTGTAGTTTAAAAGATCCAAGTGTTCAAACGGACGGACGGACGGACAGACAGTCGGACATCGCTACATCGACTCGACTGTTGATGCTGATGAAGAATATATATACTCTACGGGGTTGCGCACGCCTCCTTCTGCCTGTTACGCACATTTATCTACCGACAAACTTAATAGACCGCTCTACTCTTTTCTCCTTTCTCAGATCTCAGACTTACACGTAGTTCAGCATATTTGGTCTGATGTCCGTGGGGATGCCTATAGTCACCACTGGATCCGAATCAATCCTATTCCCGTCCACCAGCTCGTTGAACTCCGCTGACATCAGCACCTCGGCTAGGACTATGCCATTTCTAGCCACTGGCACCCATTTTAGGGGAGGAGGTGAAATGGTTTTAACCTTCTGCAACTTGGTTAGGGCACTTCTTTGCCAGAACCTGCCGCCATCTCCCCAACCCGACTCGGCTTCAGTCTCTCCACTTATTACACTCACCACAGTCTGTCCATGGCAGGAAACATCTGATCCTGAACTATAGAACTCTATGGAGATAAGAGGAGGATGCTGCAGGTACCAACTGATGCTACCAGGTAAACTGAGAGCCTTGAAGGTTATCACAGTGTTCCAGATGGGAGAAAGGGTGGCTGGAACTACTTGTGTCTCAGCTGCCTTGTCAGCAAAGTAGACACTTATATGACTATCGGAAAGCGGTTTCTGATCAGCTCCAGGACGCACTTTAGCCTGATGCACGTACACCTGACAACTGACCAAGGATTGGACGACACTTGGTTGCCAGATCATAAAGTCCACGGAGGACCAATCACCACCAATACTCGTGAGGAATTCACGTCTCTCGCGATCAAGGACAATGGAGATACAGCCCAACACCACGCCCACATTACAGCCGCAATTCGCACAACTGTGTGTACAACCGGAGTCCTTGAAGACAAAATTCTTGACCTTCCAGCACTGATTGACTGACTGATACTTTTGCAGCTTCTGAATGAAGAGAAAGTGTTTGGCATTCAAGCGACACGTGCCCAGGAGTTTGCCTCCGGTACTCAAGGTCAACAGCAAGTCAGGCCAATCGTCCTGAATACGCAGTGAATTAGCCAAGGCGCTGATTTCTCCAATCAGCCGGTGTACTTCATTGACAATGTCCACAATTGTAGCACCAAGATGCTCCTCAAAGCTGTGCTTGACTTTCTGGCGCATGGAGCGAAGTTGTCGGGAAAACTTGATAAAACATTCCACCAAAAAATGTTGTCTATTTTTGTCCCAGTTCGTGGAATCCTCGCCCAAGTCATAGTCAAATTGACTTCTTGCAATACCTTCTCTTATTCTATTCATAAAGTTATTGAGAATATGCTTCAAGCACTTGGATTGATTAGTCAGTTCATTAGAAAACTTGAGCTGAAAAATTCTAAAGGAATCCATTTCTGAACGCTGCAATTATAATTATTTAAAAACCGATTTAAATATATAAACCACACTTACCATAAAGTTAATCAATTCTATTATAAAGAAATCACTAACGAACTTGATACGATTATCGGGTAACCGCAGCTTAAAGAGACAGGAGCGATAGGGCGCATCCTGGCGGAAGTACTTTAAGTTGTAACCCGCTCGAAACCTACCCGGCGGTGTCTTCAATGGTCCCACGAGGTCATTGGAGCACTTCTCTGCCAACTTGACCACAAATTTGTAGGAACTGGAACTAGCCTGAATATTATTACCGAGCATCGGTAAAAACTCCACAAAAAAGTTCTCATCGAGCGTATTACGGGTGTCTGTAAAACTATCAATGGATCGAGTTAAGAGCACATGACTGGGACGCTCCTCACTTAAGATACGAGAGTCCAATTGAAATAGAATACGTCCCACGTAGCACGCAGGCTTCAAAGGATCGTAAAGATGCAGATACGTGGGACCTAACGAAGGTGTTTCTAAAAAGTAACCATGAATTATAAGGAAACAGAATTTGTTGAAAACAACGAACCATTAAAAGCAATTTCCTCAATGGACATTTCAAACTCAGACACGCATTTCCACTGCAGATGATCATTGAGGAAAATCAAAATAAGAAAACGCTGTGCCAACGAAGGATAGACCCAAGCAAAGCTCATCTCCAGATTCCATTCGGGATTTGTTGTGTTCTTAGCCACATGTGTTTTAGTCTATAAAGAGGAGAAAACAGGTAATACAAGAAGAAATGAGGGAGTTTTAAGCCCTACTTTAAAGCCGGCAAAGGAGACTTGCATCATGTAGTCGCTTTTCTTCGCAAAAATACCCCGAAAGAGTCGCAGAAAGTAACGTATGTTGCACTGTGTATGAGCGTTGACATCGTGCAACAGATTGCTATCAAATTAAACTTGAAAATTCATACAAATTACTAGAAACTTTCCTGCCTACCTCTTGATGTCATCAAAGTCCTGTGTCGTCACGAATTTGTTAATGTTTTCTGGTCCAAGTTCATCTTGGGTTAGTCCAGTTTTAAGCGCACTATGCTGAGATATAATAGCCAAATCTATCTGCAAATGAGCCATGATTTGCTTGCTATCCTCCCCTGGAGGATCCTCTCCTATAGGCGTCTCTAAGCGCCCCCATTTCTTGAAGTAACTGTGACTGGGTTGACTCCACACACTGTGTAAGTCCACCAGTAACTCACCCACAGTAATATTTTTCTTATAAAGTGCATATTTCTTGAGTTCAAAGAGTACAGTGTGACGCAACAGTTCCGTAAGTGTACAGTTAAACTCAAATACAAAGTACTGAAAATAAATATGTTAACAAAATAGCAGCTAACAAAAAATATGTATTCTTACCTCATTAAAAAATGGATTCTCTGTATTGGACTGTGTCTTAGTATTTTTGTGCAGTTTATCCAGACTAATTTTCACATATAGTTCACCAGTAAATATACCGGTATTTGCCGCCTTATGTACCGTTATGCATATTAGAAACTCCTGGGGTGCACCAGCAAAGCAATCATCCATGTGATTCATTTTACTTCACAGTTTCTTTTAACAATTTATTATTTTAATAATTGTGAGTGATAAAACTTTCGAACACAACGGTCGTTAAACTGACAACTATTTCTGCCAGTCTGGCAACGCTGTCGGTTCGAATTTCTCCTCGAAAGCTGCACTTAAAAGCGCTTGACCCAGAGCCGCTAGTTTACCACGAAAGCTCTCACTCGCTAACTGTGGCCGTGGTTGTTATTGTCAAATGAAGTTGCTGGAGCTTTCAGCTCGCCCAACCAGCTATTTTCGTGCATGTATAAGTGTGACTGCTATTGTCAACGTGTGAGTGCAGCCGCCCAGTGTCGTACGCAAGAGGGGTGTTTGTTTTAATTTAATATATATAAATAAAAATATTTATTAACTTTAAATATTTGTAATAATTTTGGCTATATTTCTATGCTGTGTACTGAAAGTGGTTTGCAATCTGTGCAAGACCCCCGTTAAAAAGCGATTAACTGCGCCACTGGTGGTGGCTCTTAGCGCTTGTGCTTTTGAGCTCCAGCTCTCCAGCTCTGACGTTGGGACCATCAGTGTCAGTTCGTGTGCACGGGCCAAACAGTCGACACAGTTTGTAACGTTGTCTCTTCGAATCGCGATCTCAGCCAAAGCATTATTTTAAGCAAGCGTCACACTTTGCAGCCGTCGTCGTTGTTGTCGTGGTCGGAATTACACGTCGTTGTTGTTGTAGCCGTAGCCGTCGTCGTGGTCGCTGTGAGTGTTTGTGTGAGTGCCTGGAATCGCTCAAGCGGGAGTTGGCTGATACAGAGGCATCTCTTGCTACTCGGCAGCCTCCAGCTTTCGGTGCGTCTCTGCTGGGTTCCTATATAAAATATATACGAGTATATGTACATATCTTGAACGAGTGCGTGTGCGTGTGATTTTGTGTATAATTTTTTGCGCGCGCTCAATCAAAACAGAGCCCATCTAAAGCCCAGGGTCCGAGAAACCCTTCAGCAAATTTCTCTAGAAACGCAAATTTCTTCTATAACTTAATTGATTGTTAATCAGCGGGTAGCTGACAGAGTTTTAATTAACACATGCGCCACATGCGAAAACAACTGAATAGAATATTTTTTTGTATCTGCCTTAATTGAAATGCATGCAAATATCAAATGAGAAAACATCGCATGAAAATTGTTCGCAATAAAATATGTTCTAAAACTTCCCAAATCATTGCAGCTTAATCAACGACAAGTCTACGACGCTTTTTGTGCCGTTTAAATATTAAATAAGCTCGCTTACAACGCGTGCAGAACATTTACAGGTAAGCTTGACTTTTAGTTTTATGCTTTACTCAGTCTGTTGTGTCTGTGTGTGTGTGCGTTCGTGTGTGTGTGTGTATGTGGGCACATACATAAATCACAAGAGCAGAACATGAAAAAGCAGCAACAGAGAGTTTGGCTGCTGCTTCTGTTTTTCTTCTCAGCAGTGCCACCCACGCCCTAAAGCAAAGCACCCACCCCAACAGTCACCACCATGCCCATCTCGCATCTCGTTCCGTCCCACATCTCCCCTACTCTTACTCTCACTCCTTTTCCTTTCCCACTCCAACTCCCATCTTCAGCTACAGCTTTAGTGGTGGATATACGCACACGCTTTTGCGTCGTTGCCTACTCTTCCTATTTCTGATGCTGTCCAGCACAGGCCCTTTTACAGTTCTTCGTCTTTCTCCTTTTTTGTTGTTGTTGGTGCAATCGCAGGTTTTCTGGCATCTTGTGCCACTTTTCATTCGTCATTTACGCGTCAATTCTTTACGGTTATCACGTGTTCCACCTTTTGCTTTGAACTCTCCGCTTTGACTTTGTTGCTCTCTTGCTCTCGCTCTCCCTATGTTCTCTTACTTACTTCTGTGCAGTGAAAGGCTCGCCAAATACTTCCGCAGCCCATTTGCTGTTGTTTGTTGTCTTGCAATTTCTTATCGTTCTTTTACGTGTTTCTGCCATTCGCTTTCTGATCTTGAAATCATGTGTTTGTTCTTGTACTCGCTGCCTTCTGTCTCTGTCTCCTTCTCGCTCTTCTTCTCTGTCCCCCTTGCTTACAAGCAACCTCTACTCTTTCCTCTCGCTCGCAGTGCACCTTGCTTGATGTTGGCGAACAAGTTTATCATAAAGCTGCTTGCAAACAGGAAAACCATTAAAGCAAACTAAATTGTTTATTGACTGAGTGAAAAAGTGAGAATCGAAAGATTCTGTTTTTGTATTTTTGTTTCTCTTTCAATAAGATATTCGTAGTGCTTATTTGCCAGATTTGCAGAGTCAGTTTCTGCCCCAGTTTGCAATTAAGCAGCAAAATAGTTGCCAAGTGCACAAATTAACTTATCTTTAATCGATAACGCTAGTCAAACATTTAATGGCAAATAATAATTACGGATCATAAAAAGAGCTTAAAATTTGCTATTTTTATGTAAAATAGGTCATTAAAGTTTATTTGAATCATTATAAAATGGTTTAGAGAATAGATTACAACAGTTTAACTATAGTTATTGCAATAAAAGCTTTGTGCATTTTACAACTCAATCAGGGAGCGAATCTAACTACGACAGCAATCGTCATAGTTATAGAAATACTCAACCAATAATTGCATTACAAAATATTCGTCTGCAATGGCAACATGTTCACATAAAGTTTGCTGCAAAATGTTGCAAGGAAATGGAAAGAATGAAACTTCATGCTTCATGCACAAAATGTGCAACAAACATAATTCAATTAGTATAGAAATGAATAAATGGCAGAAATCAGATCAAAATGAAAGGAAGTCACCACTAGCCCTCCCTTCCGTGGCTTTAATGGGCTTGACGGAGTAGGGGAGCGTTGGGGCCATGGGAGACTCGTGATGCGCCCGCAACCGTGAAGTTGCCTCTTCAAAACACGTTTATGGTCGCCAAAAAAATATTATAAATTGGCCAAAAAGCAGCCAAACGGGCGACGTGCGATTGCAACTGTCGACTGGCACTTGACCCAGTTTAAATGATATATAAATTCGTAAACGTAATTTGATAAACTTCTTTTGTGGGCCCCAAAACAGCCTAAACTTGACCGCGGCTCTAAGTTCCAAATTGAAAGGCTACACAAAAGGTGACCGCGTCGGAGCATTAATAAAAAATAAATTCACACACACTCAGACATAAATAAATCTTATAAACATATATGTTCGTATTTCATTCCAAGGTAAACAAGTTGCTCTCGATGGGCTAAAGTACGAATGTATCTATAAATTGTATCTGCAGTCGTCGCTATCAGCCATCATCAAGTTACAGTCACTTGCGTGTTGCATATCTTATGGTAATTCGAACTTATTCAACTCTTTGTTGGTCGTCGGGACTCCCTGATCATCCACAACGCCCACTAAAATGTTTCGGACGTGTAATTTCTCACAGTCATATAAAGTTTCACTTATCTGCTACTCGAGTTACCACCGTTTGCTCTCTCTTGGGTTCACTGCACTGGACAGTAATTAAAAGTAAGATAGAACACACACTATTCAGTTGTGTGTGTGTGTCTTCTCACAGCTACCTAACTTCCCCTTGATAAATAGCCGTTACATTGACAGCATTTCATTAGAGCCATTTTGCCCCTTTGTTAACTTCTTTCTCCATTTCCCATTTCCACATCTGCGGAAATCGAATGCAACTCTAAACTAAACTAAACCAGACTTTAGCTCTTGATTTGCTGCAATTGTCCGAGTATTCAAATGCCTTCAGGGTTCAGTTCAACTGTCCACATTTCCCTCATCTAATTGCCAGTTTCAAGTCTGTGTCAGTTTGAGGTATCTTTGTGGCTTTTTTATAGCAGCTACAGGGGGAAAATTCAATTCCCCAAGTGACCAGTTGAACGTATCATTTGACAGGGCATTGCTATTGCTATTGAATTAAGTTAATTAACAACTGTAAAGTTGTCGCAAATACTCCACGCTGGAAAAAATAATGGAAGTTAAAAACAAAAATAAGATTTTAGCCTATATTTAAAAAGTTAGTGGTCTTTTAATGTGTTAAAGAGTTTTTAAAAAGTATAGAACAATTAAGCTTTAAGATATTGTATAATTAAATATTGCAAGTATAATATTAATTACTTTCATGTCAATTACTTCAACTAAAGAATTTTAAATGCAGTGTTTTAATATTTTTAAACTTATAAATTTTTAACTAAAAACAATATATTTCTTTTTTTTCATTTTTATCTGATTAAATTAAAATAATTTCAACTTTAACTTAAAGTTAACTTAAATCAGTGCTTAAATATTAAGAAGATTATAAGAATATTTAACTAATATCTAAAGTTTTATCTGCCAAAAAAAACGAAAAGTTATGCAGCCAACTACAAACTTGCTTATCGGGAATTCTCTATTATTTTAAGCCAGCTTAACGACAGCCAAAAAGAGAGTGGGAGAGAAATAAAGAGAGCGGAAGGTAGATAAACTAATCGGGAAAACTAGCTAAAGTTTTAAGAGATTATCATTTGTTGGCTTTGGCAGCAGCATCATCACGACCTGTGGCAATGTTTTTGTCTCGAACTCGAACTCAAAACCAACCTGAACATTTCTTTGGCCCATTTCCTAAGATTGGCAGGTGTACATTGTGCTGATGCTCTCTTTTCCAGCTGCCAAGCCAAGTTGATTAATGAATCGAGCCAAACTATTAATAACTAAAGAAAATTCCCAGATTCAGGAAGCCGTAAAGCAGTTTGTACAAATATTTACTTTCGCAAGTCATGAAAATTCCCAACACCACAAGATTTTAAAACAAAAATGAAATGGTAAAAAAAAAATACATTTGTTGTTCGATTGCGCAATCGAAAGTGCGTAACTTTAATTTTAAACTGTTGTTTTGGTTATTATTATGGCCTACAGTCCCTCCTACCGCCACCAATCCACTTGTTGGCTTAATTGAGCGCTTAAAGATCCCAAAACAAACCATGGGCGAAAGTGTACCGTAAAAAGAAAGAGTAATTAACAGTGAGGAAACCGAATAATGAACGAGCTCTAATCGCTCGCAAGTGTCAATGAAATATATAATATATTTATGTATTTCTGTGTTTATTTGTTTGTATTTAAAGCATAAAATAGACACATCAGTTGTAATTGAAATTAATTTGAAGAGTCTCTCGGATTGAGCTCAATTTGTAGCTCATGTCGGGGCGTATGCGCAATACTTGAAATACTTTTCGTGCTTGGGCATTAATGAAATTTTCTTTTATTTTGAAAATGAAAACAAGCAAACAAAAAGTGAAAGTCACAAATATGCAGCGCAACATGACTGCAACAATGCATATTAATTTGTTGAATTTGGTTGTTTATTCACTAGAGAAAGAGGGGGAGAGAGAGGGGAGAAGGGAGCGGTTTTGCTTGTGGCCAAGAAAGCGATTAACACCCAAAAGGCCCGAAACCAAAGCCACATCGTTTAACATTTAAAACCTAATTGTTTTTTTTGGGCATTACAAATGTTTTTGTTGTTTAATTTAAAGTTGTTGTGATTGCTGTTGTTGTAGTTTCTGTTGTTGCTGTGGCTACTGCGCATGTGTGGCCCAAGCGCTGTAGTCTTAGCCAAGTTTTCCGTCAGTTTCGTTAAGTTTTTTTGCTGCCTGTTTGTTGGCTGCATATTTGCACGCTGATGCAATGGTGCGACAGTGGCAGCAAAAAGTTGTCTTACAGGTGCACAATTGCAGCTGACTTGAGTTATGATATAACGCTATCACAACTGATTGCTTGATTGCTAAATTATACAAAATTCTAAAGGGAAGCAGAAAAGTTTCTGTCTCACAGCCTTTAGAATTTTTCATTTTAATCTTTGGTCGGAAAACGCCAACTCTGTTTAAAAAAAAGGGCAAACTCATTTCTTTTCTCTCAGGGAGTTTTCAGGAAACTGGTAACTTTTTTTGTGTTTTAGTTATTAGTTAAGTTTTTCACAATGCAGCTGCCAAAAGAAAATCTCCCACATAAATTTACACACATTTAAATGTACACTCACCGTGTGTAGGGGTGTTAAAGTGTGTGTGTGCTAACGCCAGAGTTATATTTCATAGTCTTGCAACTGTAACAGCATAAAGTTGTGGCAACTACGCTCATGCAACTCCCGGGTGCGTTGTGTTGTTACATATTTAGTTGTTTCCCAGGCGGGAGTGCAAAATTGGCCAACGAAATCGAATTGGATTCTTTAATGGCAACCAAGACACACGCACGTTGCATATGCGATGTGAAGTAAGTACTTGCAACTAAAGGAAGTGCCAAAGGTTGCATTATTTGTGAATGTGAAAGTTTATGGCAAAAAGGAAAAGCCAACAAGCCGTAAAGCTGCAGAGCCACAGAGCTAAGTTAAGCACATTGAACTCGCCCCGAAGGCAACTCACAAAAATAAAAACTATGAAAAATGAAAAACTGAAAGAAAGTTAAATAATAAGCGAAAATTATAAAACCAAAACCAAAACCAAAACCAACAACAGCAGCAGCCAGAGGCCTATCCAATTGCAAGTGTGCATCCACAATTGCAGGCACAGTAGCCAAGCGACTGACAGACTGTCACTCCAGGGCATACAACTGTATCTGTATCTGTATCTCTGGCTGTATCTATGTCTGTTAGATTTATTTCATTTAGTTTGTCGTCGAGAAATGAAATAAAATGTGTGTACACTCTCGTAGAAATTAATGTGTGAATATTTGTATGGCATATTTTAAGACTCACTCGCTCTGCTTCTCCCTCTCTCTCTCTCTCTCTCTCTCTCTCTCTGTTGCCACATGACTGAAAATGTAAATTATCTAAAACGCTCGCTGTCAGTCGTGTGGGCACCTTTGTGCCATTGGAGCTTAGAATTATGAGCGCTGACAAAAAATAACAAACTCATAGTTGCTCCATTCGCGAGAGTGCATCTGTTTCCAACGCCCCCTCCCTTGTGGTATGGGCTGGCGGGGCGTGGCGCGAGGGACAACGCTAGCCACAAAAGTTTAATGGAAATTTATATGCATCTGTTATGAATTGGAGTGACAGCGGGCGTATTAGTTGTTGTTCTGCTGTTTGCTTTTATTTTTTAATATTATTTCTTTTTTGTGTTATTAATACTCCACACAGTTTTGGCATGAAAATTGTCGCTCACGCGGCGTATGTGTAATTTATAAATATGAAAAACTCGTCAAAGCAGAGACAATTGCTTGTTGACTCGCCTTAATTGACAGTCTGATCATTTTGTGCTCTTTGTTTCTCTCTCTCTCTTTTTTAACACAACTGGTTTCATTTGCATAAATTAAATCAAATTAAACACAATAAATATTATTTTTTCAATAATAACAAAAAGATGTTTAACCAGCTCAAATATGGCTTAAATAAAGCTTTTAAAAATACACAAATTCATATAAAACACTAGAGAAATGCCAACAATCATAAATAATAAATTTCATTTATAAAATTTGACTAAAAAATGTTGTCAAACCTGTTAAATTCTTTAATTAAACATACTTTACTCACAATATAATTGCGTTCTTAAATTTGAGTTGAATTTGATGGCCTTTCACTTGCTTTTTTGACTCACTGTCTTAAATAGAGCTGTTATCATGTAAATGGGCTCATTTCATTGATGAAAAGTGAAAAATAAGGCAGAGAAACAACAACAACAAAGACCATAATAGACACTCATAGACAGGCATTAACAGTCGTATCATAATAAGTACAATAAATGTAAGTATGTCAACTGTTCTCATTGCTTATGACAGACATTTCTCATTACTCGTTTAACAACAACAATAAAGAGAACACCAACAACATAAAACGACATAACTAGAGCACTGAGCCATAATAAGCCCAGCCCGAATTTCAGCTCTGAAGTTCTGAAAGTTTCACTTTTCGGGCAGCTACAATAATAGTGAAATTCTGATCGATTGAAGAACTCAATAAACAACAACAAAAATATTTATTTTATTTTTTTATTTTATATATAGTAAGGTTAAGTACTCATATACAAATGAGTGGAATTTGATATGTTATTGTCTTTGCAAATTGCCACGAAAATGAAATTGGGTCATTGTCTGTGTGTTCTTGACCAATTTGAAATGACAAGCGAAATTTTGATGAACCAGCAAAGAGCTCAATTAAAAATTTGAGTACGCTTATAAAGTGTTTAACCAATTTATGTATCTACTATAGAATTTTAAATTGTTGCCAACTAATAGATTTGACTTTTTAATGCTTTTACTTAAAAACAGCATTTAAAGTATTTTTGTTGTTAAAATAAAAGTTATACAAAACATAAATCTATTCAATATTTACCTTCATTTAAGTAAATTACTTAATAAAGCATCAACTAATTTTAATATGACACCAAAATGTGGCATGCATTTTAAATGTTTTAGTTTTGAATGAAGTTGCTTAATGTTTTATGTTTATTTTTGTGTATTATGATATCAAAGGCGGCCAAATGGATTTTATTGCATAAAGATCATAAAACGAGTCGCCAAAAATGTGTATATATATCGCAGAGTGTTGCTAAATAGTTTGACATATGTCTTGGCCTGGCTAACTAGTTGGCTGCTCGCCTGCTGCCTGCCTGCCTCACTACCAGTTTCATCTGTCTGGCTCTCAGTCCGACTCACTGACTGTCTATTTGTCTCTCTGTCTGTCTGTCTTGCTGTTTGCTCTCGTAACATGGCTGGGGCGTTGGCGTCTGCGCTTTTTGGCACATGGCACATGGCATGGTCCAGAGCACAGCTCCGACAATGTCCATAAAGCCAACTCCAACTCTAGCTTTGTTTGGAGCAGTGTGTGTACTTTGTGTGTGCGTTGTCAGTGTCAGGTGTTAAATTGGCCTGCCTTCAACTAGCGCACAGATTTTCGTGACAAACGGCAAACATTTGGCGCTGCTTCGACCATTGACCTAAAAACTGGAATAAAGCACAAAAAAAGTGGATTCAAACAAAGCGCCCCCTTGAGATGCCTTCAGCTGCAGACTCGTGCCACAGCCCCAAGCCACAAAACTCTATCCAATTATGTCAATTAACGTGGCTCCAAATGTTGTATAACTACAAAATAAACTAACAAAAAGTAAATAACCATACAGACTATACAATTTGTCGAGAGAGAAGTTGAATGACATGCCAGAAAATACTCGTAATAAGTAAATTTAACAGTTTTAGACTGTCTGCCTGTTGGACTTACTGGTCTTTTTAAAGCAAATTATTTGGCTTTTAGTGTCATCCTTATTGCAGCTCAAAAAATATGCAAATTGTGGGGCCAAAAAATTTGTATTTTATGCAAATCAGAGTGACGAGCCTTAAATAAACTTCAATTTGACTTGCAACTTGTTTTTATTTGCATTAATTAAGCACCGCTAAAAAGTTATAAATAAATTGTGATTTCTTGTTGAGGGGTACAAATTACAAAAAGGTAACAAAACAACCAAAGTGTTGGCCCGAATTAAATGAGTTTAATACCAGTTTGATAGCGCTGAGCTGTATTTAATTAAGGAATCTCGCAAGAGCAGCTGAGACAAAGGTTTGAACTTTGCCATTCATTCATAATAACAAAATATATTATGAAAGATACATGGATACATGGAGGCTGTCGATTAAATCAAAAGTTTATTAACCAAGCTGATAAAATACAAAAAAAGTTGGTTGCCTCATCTGTTTTTTGATTAAAACTGTTGCAGAATATTATGCAGCATCACGTTCTGTAGCTGATTAACTTTCAGTTAGATGGAAATGTATCTCAGGGTGAAGTTCTTTTGTATCTTAGCTTGTAAAACTTTTCCCATGGGAAATTGCATATTAGATACGTTTTTCTCAGCCTTTTCCACCAATTTGCCAAGCGACTCTTCTGGTAAATCTCTCCTCTTTCATATGTAGATTACCTGCCACCCACCTGCATTTAACTAGGTATCTTATAGTGTAATTACCAGCACTCTATGTGTGTGGGAATGCCAGAAACCCTGCTGACCCAATTAAGGCTCATTACCAGCTAAATCATTTAATTGCCACTCAGTTGGCTACTTAATATACCAAAGAGAAATAAAATAGAATCATCGGAGAGCGTCTTTCTCACGCTTTGCGAAAGAGTCGCTAACGGAGGAGGATAAGGATGGGAAAGAGAAGACGGAGTACTTTTAGTTTCGAGCATGATATTTTATTATTATTATTGCCATTTACTAGTTTTCAGCAGTTGTGTGCACCACAAAAACCACAACTCACATACATGAGGCAAACTAAAGTTTTCGAAAATAGAAAGCATTGGCCATAAATACAATTTCTAAATTCTTGGCAAGCCAAATGAACGTGACAAGTGCGATGAGGTCTCTTAGTAGCTCAGTTGTTCAGTTTCTCAGTTTCTCAATTCCTCAGTGTTTGCCAGTGGGTCGCAGTGGGTCTGTGTGTGGTTTTGGTTTGCTCTTTGGGGATTTGAAAAACATTACAAAACGAACTCAAAGAAATCATTTATGTGCAATTGTCAAAGGGAGCAGTAAAAAAACTTGCACACGATTTTATGACCAAAAGCAGAGACAAAATAGAAGTTTCATTTTAGCTTTTGTTTTTGCCTTTCAACTTTTGCCTTTTAATTAATACGAGTTACGACTTTCTTTAACCCATTTTCCAGTGCAGCAACTAAATTAACTCTCAAACTTAAAGACTTTTTTTTTTGTCTGCTCTTGGATTTCATATTTCAAGTTTCAAGTTGCGAGTTTCAATCACAATCTCAACTTTGCTCGCATTTCCTTTAGCCGCATCATTGTCATAGTAATTATAATCACTCGCCGGATCCGCCAAAATCTGCATTGTTTGCAGTACAGTGGCAACAACTTTCTAAGCATTTAATTGTTCAACACACAAAGAGAAAAAAAAAAACAAATTTAACAACTTAATAATAAACAAATGGCAATTGCTTTTATTAATTTATTTTTGCCGTATATTTAATTGCATCCAGTTTGATTAAAATGCAGTTATTGCCACTGCACATGAGTTTCGAATTGAGATAAATATGTATCTTGCAGTTTGCCAGCTGACAGACAGTTATCAAACTAACTGAACTCCAAATATGCTAAAATTTGCCTTAATTACGCTACAGAGACCCCAATTAAAACTGTGCAACATTTTATATTTGAGTTGCCAAGCAAATACATATCTATATGTACATATATATACATCTGCTACTATCTGAAAAGTCGGAGTTGTTGTTTGAGTTGGAATTTTGCTGATGCTGAGTTTTCCTAGCTCTTGTGCAGCTCGGGAAATGTGCTAATATTTTCCAAGAGCCACTAGAAAGCTAATTAGAAGATTTATCTACTCAAATGCCTGGCTGTATGAGTGTCTGTGTGTGTATCTGTGTGTGACAATGATAAGTTCTGCCCTGGAGAGAGAGCATATGTGAGTGGATTTAATGGTCGGCGTCCCTTTGAGGGCTTCTGAGCGCTTAGTTCTTTGGTGATATAATTATGGCCTAGATAAAAACAGTTACTGACAAATTTTTAAGTACAATAATTGCACATATGTTGCCCTTTTTGTTAAAAAGTCTATTGTTTTTATGTTTGAAATATTTTTAAATTTCAATGTCAGACATCAATCAAAAAAGTCAACACAAACCAATTAGGCAAATTCATAAATAATCAACAACAGCAAATACAACAAAAAACTGCAAATGGAGACAAGTTTGAAGCTTGAAATTTGAATTTGGAATTTTGAGATGTGAAGTTTGAAGCTCGAACGTCAAGCAAGTTTATCACACAAAGGCAACTGAACAGAACAATGCTAAAAAGCAATTAAAATTTTTGCTATTTTAGCTTTCCACTTTTCCATTTTCCATTGGCAGAAAATTGCTTAAACTGTGCGGGCGTCTGGCTTGTTGTATGTTTGTGTGTGTGTAGGTTTTTGTGTGTGCCATAAACCTTTAAGTATTTTGCATTTCAAACTCAGTTTACAGATTACACATGTATGTGTGTGTCGGGGAGTGTGTGTGTGTGTGTATACATTTGCCAAAGTATAAGTACTCGTAGCATTACCAAAAGCATTGAGAGAGCCAAAAGCAGGCAACAACAAGGAGATGCCTTGCTTTTAGCCAGCTAAAAAAGTTGGCCTGGAAAATGTTTGCCACTCGCGAGTTGTTGCCGACAACTGAAAGAACAACAACAACAACAACAACATCAGCCTCTGCCAACTGTTCTACTTTTTCCAACATCTATAGCTCGTGACATTGTTTGAGTTTGTTTTTTTTTTTCGTGCGTTTTCAACGCACATACATAAAGTTTATGCCACGCCCATTTCATGGAAAAACCACAGATTTGATTATATCATGAAATCTAATTAAAAAACTTCTGCTTAAGCTGAGTTTGTCAAGCAAAAAGGTGCTTATTTAAGAGCTAGTTAGTTAGTTAATAGCAGTAAGTAATAGTTTATTTTTAAACTGCTTACCAGCCAAGCCTGAGATAATTAAATAACATTTTTAATGCCACAATTGATTGAACTTTTCAATTTATTATCTTCAACTTCATGGCATAAACTTCGAACACACATGAAATTCGTTAAGAACCGAAAAGAAGCTTAAAAGATGCGAAGAAAAGCAAATAACGAAAGTGAATGGCAAACTGATACCCTGTAGAGTGTAAACAGTAACAAATATAAAAAATGTTTGCTTAAAAAGAAGAAGAGTAATAACTTGGTAACTAACTCTTTCTGTCCTAAGACGAACTCAAGTAAGAGACAGATGCTTGCTCTCTCTTTATTCTTATAAGAGATGAGCATACAGCAGCACACACATTTATAGGGTATACAAACAAGATGCTTCTCACAAAGTGCGTTGAAAAGAAAAGTGCTCCAAGTAAAGAAGAGAGAAAAAGAGATGGGCAGATAAAGAGTGAGCGAATAGGAACTTGTTGTGCTTAATGAGAAAGTTCATTCAGTTTGTCGCAGCAGCAGTTTTAAACTCAGATTAAGTGCAAGAAATTAAAGCATGAAGTTTAATAATAAAAGAACTTCAAAGATTCAAGAAATGGTCTAATGACTATGTCATTAAACTTGTCACTTAACAAATTACATAACTAGCGAAAAGTGTGTCAAAGGAAAACTGAACTTCTAACCAATTACAGAAAAATTTCTCGGCAAGGAATTATAATAAAGTTCTAAATTTACTTGAAGAATTTTCTGTAATCAGTTGAAGTAAATTAAAAACTCTTAGGGCATTCGGTAGTTGCTTTGTTAACATGTTTTTGGGTTTTTCTGCCTGACGATTCGACTAATTTTTTACGCTTGCTTAACATGTTAATTTATTAGGCACGGACACGTACCACAATTTCGGTTGATATGTAACAGCAAATGAAGTAGTCGCATAGACACATGTAAAAAAAAAACAGCTCCCCCCCTCTCACTCATCCCTCTCTCTCTCCCTCTCTTTCGCTTACTATCTCCCTCTTTTCATTGTTCTGCTGCGCATTTCGTGTCACTTTCTTCTGCTCCACAATTTGTGGCACTTTGAAATAATGAAGAGTCGCTTTTAATTAAATTAGAAATTCTTTTAGTTTTTATATTTGTACTTGTACTCATACTTGTGTTTGTTGTCTAAACATGTTTAACTAAATGGCATTTCTTTGTCTAATTTTCTCTTTTTCCTGTTTCTTTCTTTCTATTTGCAGCTTGAGATCTTCAATAAACAGCCGCAAAATTTCCAAAACATCGAAAATGGTTTTTGATTGCGGTGTCTGGTGTGCAAAGTATTTGCTTTGCATATTAAACTTTATATTTTTTGTAAGTATGCGCACTTTTAATTATTTAAAAGGCTGAGAAGTAAAAATTATTATTTTCTTCAATTGTTTATAGTTAACAAATTGTATATTTCTTAATTAAAAATGCTTTTTAAATATTTTAAAGCTTAACAAACGCTTTTCTGAGACAGTTAGTCATTATTTATTACCTATAACAACATTATAAAATTTATAGTAACTTTGATCTCAGCTTAAAATATTTTAATCCAAAAATCTTCAATCAACAAACCATAAATAAAATTATTTATACTAAATATAGTTTTCTTTAACAGCTCATTCTGACTGTTTGACCATCACATTTATCGTTAAATGCAATAGAAAGTTGTATTTTAAGAAATTAACAACTATAAAAGTAAATCAGATTTCTTTTTGCCAAATTGCACATAAAATTTTAAATTCAAGCAGCCAACGATAACAACTTTACAGCTTCTATAAAGCTTGCTTAATTCAATAAACATTTCCCAGGGAAAATGCTGTTGAAAATGTAGCTTTATCTATTTAATTTATTTATGGTCGTACTATTTTTTTTTTGTTCAGTTCAGTTTATTATATTGCATTACGAATTGTAAATTGAACTCGAATGCTGTAGATAGGCGTGGCACTCAAGCCCGAGCTCTCGCCCCCTTTTTGCGGCTTGCAGTCAATCAAGCAAATCTCTGCGCATGCGCAGTTTTTCTCCATTTATGTCGATGGTTCATTGACTTTGTTGTCGATGTTGTAGTTGCTGTTGTTGATGTTGTTGCTGTTGTGCTTATCTTCATAATCAACAACAACAAATACAACCAACATGAGGCGCATAAGCAACATAAGCATAATCATGTTTTGCTTTTGGTTTTGGTTTTCGTTTTGCATACCAAACTAACTCGAGGGTTTTCCATGATTTTCTTTCGCTGCTCATTTTCTTGTTTCTATGTTGCAGGTGCTAGGCACAATTATATTCGGAGTTGGACTATGGCTAGCTGTGGACAAGCACTCGCTGATTGCTCTGCTCAAGCTGGTTGAGAGCGAGCGCATTGAGGTAAGTGTCCAAATCGAATGTCACTTGGGAAAATTAAAGGAAAAACTAACCCCAAAACTATGCCAATCATAACATTAAAATGCAGTGAATATCACTGGTAAAACAACCCCAAATATAACACATAATCCCTTATTTGATATATAGTACTCCCCCTTAAAATATGTCGTGCAATTGTGCCCAGTAATTGTTGACATTTCCCCCGGAAAATTGAAGGTTTGTAACTAAAGTGGCCAATATATCATTAAAAAAAGCTGAATAGCTGCGTTGATAGCATTAACAAATGTTACACATTGTTTAAACATGTATAACTATTAATAAATGAATTTCAAAGTTGTTTTCTATTCCCTTGCTAATAAACAGAAGTAAGGTCAGCTATTAAAAATTGCATTTGCATAATTCTGGATAGCAAAAAATTTCTAATTCATTTAGAGCCAGGGCTGTTAGATAAATATGCAGGTATGTCAAACAAATTATCAGTAGACATTCCATTGGAAAGTTTGCATGTCAGGCGACAACTATAAATAAAAAGTCCTTTCATTTAGTTTTTCCACTGTCCACCTGTCTGTCTGTCCCAGTCATTAGTTACGTTCTCGCTTTGCAGTAGTGGAAATCATTTAAATGCAACATGGCAAACTAATGTCCACGCTGCACTGCGAATAATTGCAGGGTAGCTTTAAAGGCTAATTGACACAACTTTTTTACAAGTTTCGCTACAATCTCTCTGACTGTATGTCTGTGTAGGTGGCAAAAGTTTTGGTCAATGAACTTGTACTTGCCGCAATCACTCACTTCAACTTCAGTCAAAGAGCAAACTTTTTAGATGCCTCCTCAGATCTCATTTCATATAATTTCATTTCCTTTCATTTATGAAAAGCCCACGCAAGTTTTTTACTGCAAATGGTACTTAAATTTCTCATAGTTGTCCAATTTGTGAGTTTGTGTCAATTAAGAAATTCCAGTCCATAACTTAATTACCGATGTTGCAAAAGTGTCCAAGTCCAAAGGTTAATTATGCATACGCAACGTTGACTGGCTGCCAATGCATATACATACAATATAAATAAACGATAAATAGATACAATAAATTCCACAGCAATTCTAAAACATATTCTCTGTTCTTTAATTTCATTTTTGTAGCACTTTACACAACCCCAGGTCATAGAGCAACTCGCCTATGCTCTGCTCGTCATTGGAGCTGTCATGTTCTTCTTGAGTCTCTTGGGTTACTTGGGCGCCATGCGTGAATCTCGCTGTCTGCTCTCAACGGTAAGTGCAAGATACAATTACACAGATACACACAGACAGAGACCCGTAGTTACAGATACCCATCAACAATTACGAACGTTACATCATCCAAAAATTGTAATTGCAACTTTCAATGTTGTCAATTGTTTGCATATTTACGATTTTCGTTGAAATATCTTTTTCTTTTTTGGCTTTGACTTTGGCTTTTCATTTGACTTTGACTTTAGGTGGGGGAAAAGCGCTTAAACAAAGTGAAAGTTGTGGGTTCAATTTTTTTGGGCCTTTTTTTTCCATGTATACATTTTTCATTTGGCATTTCCATGAACTAAAACGTGTTTCAACACATTATCAAGTGTCGTGAGGGTCTCTCGCATGACGAGCCCTTCACTTTCGACTTGGCCTGACTGTACTTGATCTTCTTGGCGGTTTGTGTGTGTGCTTGGCATTATAATTTCACCTGTAGAGCAAAGCATTCAAGGTGCGAGCGAATCTATTTATGAGACACGGTCAACTCTGAGGGCCCAACCCCAAAAAAGAAATTTCTATGATTGAACAGCGTTACTACAAGCTGATTGCAATAAATAAACAGTTTACACAGTCTAGGCTTGGCCAACTTAATTGCAACGCCAAACAGGTGCTAGCCCTCATATCAACATTATTCTTTATCAATTGTCAGTTGTCAAGTGTTTGCCCTTCGGGGGCGGAATTTAGTGTTAAAAAATCTGTATGCACTAAATTGAGCACAATTTGCAGTAAATATATATAACAAGGGCAACACTTCAGTAAAAATACTCAAGGCCCGACTCTTTGCATTGCCAATGTGTGTTAGCATTGGTTATTTATACAATCTGCGAGTTTGCGAATCGCAAATTGGCACATTTACTTTCAAATTGACAAACATTGAACGATTCAATGCAAAGTTAACTATGCAAAGGGAGTTCTCAAAAGTTTAATAACTATTTCATAAATAAATAATTACATATAAAGTAAACAATCTGTATAAAGAGTCTGTTCAGATAAAGTGACAACTGTTTAATGTAACTCGCACTTAAACATTTTCTTAATTTGTTTCTTAAATGAAATCTTAAAGCAAACAAATCTTTTTATTTAATTTGCTGTAAATGCTTAGCAATTCATTTTTTAAGTGGCCAAAAGTCTTGAGCCATTTCCGAATTTTCTGGTTGATCAGGAAGCAGTTAATTGCGCCTATTGTCAGTTTGCTGGCATAGCAAATCCATTATGCTCTGGCAAGACCAGGCCCACTTGCGTGTAACCGACAGATACATTAAGCCAAAGACAGAGACAGAGAGAGAGACAGAGAGAGGGAGTGAGAAAGAGGCTGAATGAAATGCTGCCAGGCGTAACCAGCTGGGTTGGTAACATGGAACTTTATCAGGCCAAAAGCATCGCGACAACAACAACAACAACAGCAACAATGGGAGAGAATGAATACCACAAGAGCTTATAAAACATGCAAGCCGCATTTCAAAATGACCTTCAGCATTTCACAAATTGCGACTGCACTGTGTAAGCCCGTGAGTGTGTGTGTGTGTGTGTGTGTGTGTTTGTGTGGGACAAACTCACCACACTCGACTAACGCATGCTGCACATTTGGCTCAGGGTCAATTGCATAGATTTTTATACATTTATGTAATGCTCACGACTCGACTACACTCCAAAAATTGGGTCAACTAAAAACAACGGAGCAACTAGGCGTATGCGCAATTAATAACACCAACTCTTTTGTCTTTTTTCTTCACCCCTTGGCACAGTATGGCACTTTTCTGATTTTACTGCTGGTGGCTGAGCTTGTGGCCGGTGGTTTGGCCGCCTTCTACAAGGATCAGGTGCGCAACGAGAGCAAAAAGTTCTTGCAGACGACAATAACTAGCTATACACTGGGAGAAAATCAGGATGCAACTTCATTGATGTGGAACCAATTGATGGGCAACTTTGGCTGCTGCGGCATTACCGATTACCATGACTTTGATGAGTCACAAGCGTGGAAGAACACAAAGGGTAACCGCACCATTCCCGATGGCTGCTGCATTCTCAAGGACGTCTCCAAGTTGGTGCCACGCGATGAGGACTGCACGACCAATCCGAGTGATAGCAATAGTTTCTACAAGAAGGTAAGTCGTTTATATATACTACAAGTGTTTTAAATTATTATAAATGGGTTTTATTTATTTAGGGTTGTTATGAGGTCTTCACTGAGTGGTTGATTCGTCAGCGTGAACTCATCATTGCCGTAATTGTGACTGGAATTGTACATCTTGTGCTGGTTATACTCGCGTTTGCGTTGTGCAAAGCATTTGCCAAATATGACGATATGCGCCTGTAAATTGTCGGTATAAGTTGAATAGAGGACATGCTAATTTAAAATAGGCAAAAGAAAAATAATAAAGTACAGCGAAACAATGTTACAGTGAAGCTCCCAAATAAATGAACTTAACTACCAAACCCTACCGAACATTGAGATCTGCTCAAGATGGAAACTGCATTTCTCTCACCACACACAACAGACAACACACACAACTTAACAACAATTCAACTCTAATCTCATAAAAATATTCCCAAAACAAATAACTAAAAAAAACTATTTAATCAAAGGAAAATGTTGCTCAAGAATGCCGCCAGAAAAGACAAATGACATAAAAGAAAATGTTTGAGTACGGAAAGTTTTTAATGGAAAATTGCTACGCATATTTATTTGTGAATTGAATGAAGAAAACGAAAACCAATCTCTGTTTTGATAGCAGTTTTAGTTCTTAAGTAGTATTCTACTATATATACATGCATACTTATATAGTATATACACATAAATAATAATAATAATACGATTAATTCACATCTTCTTAGTCCTAATCATTTCATTTGAACGAAAATGGAGAAAACCACTCAAACACATCACATTGAAATTCAAATTTATAGTTAAGCTATAAGAAAATGTTATAACGAAGCATTAAATCACTCACATCACATAACATCACATCAAGACATTCGCATAAACGGTATCTAATGAAGGATAAAAACAGAGTTTTGAATTATTGAAAGTGTGTACTATGTGTACTAGTACTAGTTTGTAAGTCCTTTATGATTAAGTTCTAATTTTAGTTCTTTGCTATTGCTATATTCAAGTTTTTAACTACGTATTTGAGCGAGGAAACGATATGGAGAATCGTGTTTATCCTTTTTGTTAAAAATGAATGTTGTACATTTTTGAATTCTATATAAATATAAATATATATTAATATATTTATATATATAAATGTGTGTATGGTATATATAACATATACATATATAAATATCTATTATTAATGCATATTATAAACACGTATGTCTGTAGTTTACTTAATGTACTTTTGAAGCAAACTAAACACACAAAAATATAAAAAAAATTCCCCAAATAAAAATTAAAGTACGAAACAAATTTAAAATGTACATTTCTGAACGTGAATGAAAAATAAAAAATTAATAATAAAAAAAAACAGCATTTAAATATATTATTTAACATATAAATTAATATTCCATTTGCAGATCGGTTTGTTTAAAAGCCTTTTATTGTTTTACATCAAAATATACTTGTATTACAGCTAGAGTTATATAATTATTATCATAAATATCTGTTCTTTCATGGAAATAATAGTCACGTATTGTTCATCTCTTGTCCAGACTTGTAAATGATATAGAAGAGTTAGTTTTACTGCTGTTGTTGTTGTAGAAACTTCAACTGTAACCCTTTTGGGAATTGTCTTCCTTTGGCGAATGTTTATGTTTCTTTCTAGTGTTAAAACTATTACATAATACCAGAATATCGTTAGTTAAGTGTATAAAATTCAATTCAAATGTAAATGTAAATAAATACATATTAGTTTGGAATTGTATAGGAATATATACGTTATATAGTTGTATCGTTAAATAGATGATATATATATATACATTTAGTAGTTGATTGGAATACTTTCTGTAAAGATTTTAAAAACGTTCTTTAACTGTATTTTAATAACACTAAATCAGTTTACAAGTTTATAGTTTATATAAAAATCATATGGGCGTTTCAAAGTTATTGAAGATCGGAATGAAAATAAGCGTTGAACTTGTCTTTTTTGTTCTTCTGTTGGCCTTAACTTTAAGTACTCAAAACACTTGGAGCGAGATCGCAAACTAAGCTAAGCTTTTCGATAAATATTTAATCAAATTGTTATTATTTTAAATAGAAAAAACCCATTCACACTTTGTGTTAAATTCAGTTTGCAATTACGTTTACATATAATATGTTTAGTTAAGATTTTCTTATTTAACTGCTGTATAATCTTAGCGTATCTTAGTTTGTTGTTCCGGAACATGTAGGTTCGTCCTCGTACGTTGGCTTGCCAAGGAATGGTATGGAAAAATCAACCATATTTGGATAAACCAAATACTTATTGACTGCCTCGCATAATTTGCTCTCAATTACATTTGTGACAATTGTCCAATCGACAGACTTATCGCCCACCTGGGGCTTTGTGGATATCCAGAGACGTGGTGGACCACGGAAACACATCCACACACGATCGGACGGCGGCGGTGGTATATTTAAAGTGCCTCGTGCCACCATACCTTTGAGTTCCACACGCAGTGTGATGTTGGCATTCATGTTCTCCATGGCACGTTGCACGTACGGCAGCTCAGTGGCATATTGAAACAGATTGGAAGTTGCGATGCGATCAACGATCTTAAAAATACGCCGAGCATTGCCAGGAGAGTTTTGGAAGAACCTAAAAATAAAAAATAAATTAATAATCTTTATTGTAAAATATTTAGTTTAAACCTACTCGGTTTGTCCTGGTGGCTCATTGGCCACGCCTGGCGGTGGACTCTCCTCGTCCGAGGACGATGCGCCAGAACTTTCAGCATTACTGTCATAGATAGCATTATTACTGCCATCCGCGTTGAGATCATCGGGTAGATCACGCATTTCCTGCTGTGGTGTCTCTGGCGCTGTTGCTGTATCCGAGAGCACTGGCGATGATTTTGGCTTGCTGCGCACACGCAACAAATTCAATTTGGTGGTCACAGTGATGTGGGCGAGTCCCTCATAGGTAAGATCTGCATCCAACCAAATACCACGCTCATCCAACATGGGCTGCGACATGCGATGGAACAGTACGGGCGATTGACCCAAGTAGATGTTGGTAATGACCACCTCCTCCATGAAACTGGGCAGCTGAAAGCACAAAAAAATCAAATGAATTTAATGTTATACGATTGTGACTCAAGCGTACCTTGATTGAGTTTAGTTTCTTCTGCATAAACTCCTGAATCTTAACATGCAGCGCAGCATCGTGTAACCAGCTAAAGAGACAACGACCTAAGACCACATTGGCCCAGACCACGCTGCCCGAAGGACCCAGAAACAGCGACTGATCAATGCCTTTCCAGAGCTCATCCTCCTGGCGTTTGGCACGACGCGCCTGAGGAAGAGAATTTTATTTAAGACAAAATAAACAATTAAATGTTTATAATATACAATGATTTAAAATTATTCACTTTAAAAAATTATAAATGTTGTAAATTTTGTGATTTAGGAACACTTTTAATCATTTAAAATTTATATTTATAATATAATATTTGATAGGACAGATTTCTAGGAAAAATTACTGATAGACTTGGAAAGCACAAAATAAACTTTGTTGTTTAATTTAAATTATGGATAAGATATATATAAGAGTTAGTTTTAATGGAAATGCATGAATTCTGATAAGTAAACCCCTTTAATTGTAGTTACTCTTTAAAATAATCAAACAAAAAATCGAAACCTTAAAGTTTTTAATACTTTTGACTCTTTTAAAGTATTTTAAGCTATTAAATTTAACTTTTCAAATTAATAAATAAAGCAAAATTTTAATTTGCGGTCCCCATTTAAGTAAAAATTAAAATTGTAACATACTTTTCTACGACGATGACCGGATTGCTTGGGATCATGATGCGCTTTGCGGGTTACGGGGATTTTGTCTTGTTTGCAAGCTTGCTGGCAGGTGAAATAACCAATAAATAAATAATTAAATAAATAAACTCAAGAAAAACAAAAGTAACTCATAGCTAATGAAGCTTAAACTACCTGATAAGCAGCCATAAATTTAACATAATCCTCTGGATTTCTGGCCACATCGGCATTCATAATCAAACCCTCGAAACCATCTTTCATCACATCCGTAGTTTCATCCTCGTCAAGAAGTTCATCAAATTGTGCATCTGGTGTATTTGCGCCGGGGTCATCATTGTTATTGGAGGCCATTGAGGTGAGGCTCTTGTCCTCACCCTCCTTGGGACGTGACTAGAGGGTATAGCGTTAGAATAGATATGCAGGGAGAGTAATTTATATGCTCACCCCTTTGTTGGATCGTCCCATGATCATGGTCACTGCATGAGCCGCAGCAGCTGCCTGCAGATCGGTGTCCTCAATGAATCGTATCATGGGCACATGCAGATCCTGTTCATGGACACATCCCTTGCTGGCGGCTGTGAAGCGTCGATACCAATCTTCCTTCTCGCGATCACAGCGTGCGAACAGAAGCAGACGCACCTCATCGCCACAGGGCATATTGATGTCCTGGAAACTCGCTTCTCGATCGGCAGCTGCACGCAGTTGCCCCAACTACAAAAAGTTACAGAAAGTCGATTAAAGTTTGATTAAGATATTTAAAACGATTTCTACTACATCTGCTTGTAATACTGTGGATCCAAAGTCTATGGGTTTCTCCACTTCTTCGCCAGGTGGCGTTATTGCGTTGGCACCCAGCAACCCCTTGGACTCCTTGGGTTGAAGATCCATATTGCTGGCTTGGGTTTCGATGGGCGTGGAATATCCAGTACGTGCGTAGTTTTTAATGATTAGCTGAATGGGATACTTGCGATTGAAGAAGCTGTCGATGAAGAAAATAAGAGGATTTATGTAGGATTATATTATTTCGGCAGTAAAAAGGTAAATTACTAACCGCTTCTTGGCCAGTCCCATGGGCAACAGCTCAATGCGACTGTCGCGCATATCGTAGGAACGATGATCAGTGAATAGGACCTTGGTGCGATCAATGGGCGTCTCGTTCCACATGCGTCGCTTGGGAATCCGAGCGTTTGTGCCAGACAATTTCAAAGCGGATCCATCGAGACGCACATAGACCGCACGCGTGAGGTTAAAGGAAAATGTTAATGGATCATAGCTATTGATTTCCTGCAGCCAACCCGAGTAGCTCTTGATGGTCTTGTGCTCCTCCACAGCGGGTATCTCACAGATGGGCATGCTGTAGTAATTGGGTATCTGAAAGGGCGTGCGTTCCGGATGTGTCTTCAGTACATAGGTCTCGAACAAATACTGCAAGTAGGAGCTAGACCAATTGATGGCCAATATGGTCAGTACAGTGGCCAGCACACCGCGCAGAAAGTCCGGTAATGGCATAACCAGCAAAGCCAGCAAACTGATCACTAGCATCACTGGTGAAGCAACTGCACGTGAACGCCAATTGATGGAACTGGTGGTGCTCACACTTGCCCAGAGACTGGGCCGTGACTGATTACTGAAGATCGTCTTGTCCGAAAAGGTGTCCGGCTGCAAAGATGTGCGCAGATCTGTGTCTGACTCCACGGTAGTCACCGGTAAATCGAGAGCAATGCGAACCCGCGACTCGTTCTTGCCCTTCATTGATGTGGACGATGTTTTGGATGGGTCTGTATCATTCACAGCGTTACTGGATGGTATCATGTCTTCGAGTACCTCTACGCCAGACTCAATCTCCACATCCTTGCGAGCCATGACAATACCACTCTTGGCCTTGCCACTTTCTATAGGAATCTCGGACGTATTCTTGGCCTGCTTGGCCTCCGCCTGAGCACTGGTGGATGGCTCCATATTAAGCGCCTCCGCATTGTTGCGTCGCCGTAGGAAATTACTGCGCAGCGAGGAGGCAGCAGCACTGGGACTGGTGCTCAGCTCTTTCTTGTTCATCACGGCTGCCTGTTGCTTGGCCTTCACCTTGGACTTGATGTGTGCCAGACCACGTCGCAGTCGCGAGGGTTCTGCGGATATAGCAGCAGTGGAGCCAACGTCACCGCTACCCAAACTGCTGCTGTCGTGCTGCAGCAGTTCCACCTCCGGTTCGGAGTCCGAGTTGTGTTGCTTCGCGTCGAGCGACAGTGGCAGCTCCTCGCTAATCGGTGTGTTTATCGTCACACACTCCGAGTCCGAGTCCGCCTCGTTGGTCCAACCTACGACGGTAGTGGCAGCGGGATCAGCTACGATTACTGGTATATGCGGCGTATGATGTTTTGATGATTTGATCTCTTCAATTGTTTGTGATACTTTGCCCTTTATCAGCTTCCAGGTGCCGACTGTGGCGGTTGCGCTGTCACCGCTAGCTAAAGCACTTGCACTTCCGGTTCCAGTAGCAGTTCCGCTGCCAGCGCTTGACAGCGCCGTTATCAAATTGGGGCCACTCGAAGTCGGTGAAACTCTCTCAATGCTCCCCGATCTGAAAATATACATTCGAATTTAGATGGAAATCTGTCAGTTATTTCAAAGTTATAAACTCAAAAAATTTGTATAAATAAATTAAATTTGTAATCAAAATGCCAGCGCCACAGAATTGGCTAAAACATTTGATTGACTGATTAATATAAATCGACAAGAACGAGGCTTAAAAGTGTAGAAAATGTGCTTAAATATTTTTCGACACAGTTTCCAGATTCTGCAGCCACAGCACATCCCCAAAGCAATGAAAAGATTTGTTTTAATTATTCCAGAAAAGTTATTTTATTTATTTGAATGAAGATATATGTTTTATTTTCCATTTTCTTGTTCTATAACCTGCACTCTCTCAGTTTTCCTCTGTGTTTTTCTGTGTAACTGTTTTGTCTTTGTGTCTTTTTGTGTTTGTGTCTTTTATTTTTATACTTTTTATATTATTTTCGCCTTAGAAAAGGTATTGGAATATATATTTTGTGTATATAATCGTATATGTATATTTCATTCGTTACTGTTTTACATATTTCCATTAATTATTCAATGTTGATTTGTATTCTTTCTTGTTATTTTTATTTGTTTTTGTTTTGAAATATTGCATTGTAGTTACTGCTGATATTTTAGTTTCGATTTACGATTTACGTCTTGTCTTAATTTTTATTTTTTTATACGTTTTTGGGGGGAATTTCTTTACTTGGGTAGTTTTTCTATAAGGTATGAATGTATGTATTTTGTATATATGCATTTTGGTTTTATTTATCAATTTATTAATTTTATTTAGATTACTCTGGCATTACAAATACCATCTCCTATTTGAATATTATTTTTTGTCATTTTCTGGCTTGAACATTTAACTCTGTTTCTGTTATATTTTTTGAATCGATTCGAAACGGATCGAAACGAATTGAGTTGAAGAACGCATTTCAAACGTTTGGAGGAAAAACATGATTGGAAATCGAAAATACATTTGAGTTTTACTTTTGGTTGTTTTTTTTTTTGGTTTTGTTTTTTTGGATTTAGAAAACTACAAATATTTTTTTATTTTCATTTTTTTTTTTGTTTTTTATTTCAACTTTAATTTTGTAAAAATTAAAAAATTACGTTTATTGAAAATGACTATAAAATATGGAATATTTTGCTAATTTTTCATACGCTTTATATGTATACGTATAATGCTATATAGTTTTCATATATATGCCAACTTCACTTTAAGTTTTACTATTTATATAATTTTTATATTTATAATTATTTATACTTTTTGGTTGGTTTTTGTTTTTTTTGTTTTCTTTTAAATTGTATAATGCTAAAAAATTATATGCTCTTGCTTGTTTTTCTTTGTATTCTGAATATTTAGCTAAAAGGAATTCTTTAGTAAGGGCGCTCAATTTTAGTTACATTGAAGGACTAAGATGCATGTAATTTAATAATATTACACACAAAATTAAAATGGAAGAGCGAGTGCTTTTAACACTCGCTTTACAGGCTACTTTTTCTCAATCAGATCAATCGATTTGTATCATAATAATCTTGAATAACTTTTTAAAGGTACCAAATTTATAACCTTGTATTAATTTCTTTCATTTCTTTTAATCATTTGAAGCTATTTCCAATTAGCGTAAAATTTAAGATTCATTCAAGGGTTTCAGTTAAAAAATTCACTATTTAAAACATTTGGTTGGCTTTTCTTCTTCTTCTCATTTAGATGCAACTTTTCCACTATTTTATTCCATTATTTATCTTTTGTTTTTACTAACTACAAACGAAACACTGTACAAAAATTGTGCTATGAAAATACTCAAAAAATAATATTTAATTTTTAATAACAAACAATAAAAGCTAATACTTTTAATATTCTATTCATTTCTAATGCCAATTTTAACTATTAATATTTATATATTTTTCATTTTCCGTTTTTTTTCATGTTTGTTTTGCATTGTAGAAATGTGAAGTGAACAAAATGCGGCTCAGGAATGCATAAGTGCACTAAGCAGGATTGCAATTTTGCATTTGAGTTTAATTCATTATTTTATTTTAACTTTTTGTTAGCAATAACTTGAAGCAAATTGTCAAGTTTTGTCTTTTAAAAATACATACATATTACGTTTTATAAATTTCATCAATTGTACTACGTGTAAATTTCATATACTTTTGCTTTTTGGTTTTCTTTTCTTTTCCTCTCATTTCTTTTATTTTATTTTTTTTCATATTTGGTATCAAAAACACATATTGACCAATTTTAGTAAACATATTAAATATATAATAATAAGTTCGAGTTCCAATACTTTTTTTGCAGAGTCTTTTGTATCGTTTAAGTATTTAGTAAATTTTGTTTATATTTTATTTATGTCTGTATAATATATTTACAATAAATTACAAAAGAAACAACAAAAATAAAACACAATATACTGATATTCATTTATTAATAGCAAAAGGTATTCATCATTTTTGTATAAATTGCATATATCAAATATTTTTCATCCGTTTTAAATTTTATTTATATGTATATATATTAATTGTATATAAATATATATAGAAAAAACAAGGTATAAAAGTGTATTAACGCAATTGGTTAAAGCTACAGGAAACTACAGACTACAAAACATATAAAAATATATTTAAGAATTCGGCATAAAAAAATATAACACTAGAGTTGTCGTATAAAATATAACATACTTGTATAACAAATAAACACTTACATGTGTACAAAGTATAACACTAGCGTCTGTTGTCGTCGTACAAAATGTTAATCAAATCAATATAACAGACACAATGCGCACTGGTATACTGCTTTACGAGGTATAACTACAGTGCCATCTTCGTCAAAGCAATACAACAGAATAAAACACTGCCGTCCATAATAATGTACTCACATAAGTATAACAAAATTATAACTAAAAACAATACAATTAGAGTAGTCTTCAAAGGGGCGTTACTTTTCTAATATGATTTGGTTTCGTAAACGCAAATGTCTTTGACTAATTCTTCATTTCCTTCCGTCTCTTCTTCTCTTCTCACTTATTTCCATCTTAATTTGTTTTTGTTTTCTTTTCGGAATACTTAAATAACAAACAAGTGATGCTTAGTTTAAATATAGCACGCTACACAAGATTCCAGTGTTTGCAAAAACATTGAGCGTTTGCTTTAATTATTTAAGAGTTCTTTTTTGGTTTCATTTTTTAGTATATGTAAAATATTTCCGTTTAATAGTTTTGTCATACAACTTTTAGCATATTTAAATATTATTTGTATTATTTTTTTTTTTTGGTTTTCGCAAATTTTTTTTATGTTTTTGTTAACAGTTAAAGTATAAAGTATATGTTTATATAAAAGTATAAAAATCTATAAAATATTGAATTTCACTACATTTAAAAAACACCATCTTCATCGTCATTATCGTCGTAATCATCGTTACCAAACGCTTTTCCTTTACAGTTTGAAATGTCTTTTTAAAGACTAGCATTTAATTACTTTCTCAATGTTTAGCACAATATTAGCAACGCCTGTATGCATTTGTTTAAAATATTTGCATAAAACATTTACAATACACTACAAGGAGCAGGCTGCAATTTGCATTTTACATTTTGAATACAGAATAAATAGATTTCATATCAATGATTAATACAATTAATTCATTTGCTAACAATTAATTTAAAACAAACGAACGAACGCTTCAAGTCATCTAATTTGCAGTTTATGCAGTTTCAAAAATATATATGTATATAGAGTTACATATGCCACATATATATTTATTTATATACAGTTTTAGCAGCATATATTTCGCTCCAGTTTTGTTAATTATAATATAAAAATTCTAGAAAATTGCTATTAATTTTTTCTTCATCGTTTCCATTCATTTTGTATTTTCTTTTCGTTCTTGAAAGTGCCACGCGATCGATTTTTTCATTAGAAAGTTTTTCATTATTTCTTTATTTTTTTTTTTTGTAAACAAAGCGCGAGCAAAAATTTGCTAATAGATTTGACTATCGTATAATATAAGTTTTTAAAAGTCCAAAGCGACTTGTACTTATTTCTTGTAATTCTTTCAGTTTTCTTTTTTGAATTTGTAGTACATTTTTTGTTATTTTTTAGTATATAGAAAAAATATCGTATTTTGTTTTTGCTCAAGTGCCATTAAACATGCATTTTTTATGTAGCAAAATTTCGTATATAAATTGGAAATTAAAAATAATAACTTTTATCTGTTTTTGCTAAGTCTACATATTTAAAATGTTTTTTATTTTAATGTTTTGCTAGGTTGAGAATCGTATTGTATTATATATATAAATTAAACTGTTGTCAACTGCGAAAGTTTCAGTTGTTTAACGAAAGTCGACAGAAATATTACAGATATTTCTCATTTAGCCTTGAAATTGGAACAGTTTTAACTTTGGGTCTTTTATATTGATATTTTTTAAGCTAACTTGGTTATGCGTTTGCAAAAATTCATTAATATTAATCATGTATATCTGTATCTGTATAACGCAATTAACATAGTTATGCCTTTATATATATTTATTAATATATTATATTATTTATAAATACGAATTAGTATTGCACAAAAGTATGTATTCAGAATTCAGATTTCAGTTTATATTTATATATATACAAATATGTATATAAGATTTGTGGTACCTTTTTTGGTTTTTAGACTAAAAAAACAGTTTATACAAAAATTGCTATATAAAAAGTTGTCTAATATAAGTATGTAAGTTAAGTATTTATAGATTTGTTTATGCATAAAAAACCGGTTGATTTTTCTATCATTTCTTTTTCATTCTATTTGCAACACGCCCAACTTACAACAATTAAATAAATATATAAAAATATAAAAAAAAAAACTAAAGGCAAACAATGTGACATCAAACATCAAAATATAAAAAAATAGAGCAAATAAAATATAAACATAATACTGAACACAAGCAGTTTGCATAGTTAATAACAATTAGATTTGATTTTCTTTTTTTATTGACGCCTAACGGCAAATGCTTTTAATTGGTATCATTATCAAACAAATAACTTACTAAGTGTAAAGCAACATTTCGATGTGTAGTTTAGTGTAATTAAGTGTATAAGTTGGAAATCGTGTGTCGGTTCGTGGACTAGGCTCAAACTATAAATGAGCTTTCAAAACTCGTCTGCTGGGCAAAATTTATGGATATAATTATTACTTTAATTATAATAATAGTATAGAGTAGTGTGTTTCTAGCTCTGATGAATCGCTTAACTTCACGGCATTTCGATTGCAATTGCATTGCGACATGTTGAATTATCCACGTGCCATTTAAAAATCGTAGTGTTTGTGTGTATTTAGTATTATTAACAGTTTTTAAATGATTTTTTTTTTAAGCTGATTTGTTTATTCTATGTTTGTTATGTCGTGTATTCCGTGTTCTTTGTCTACTCGTACGATTTTTATATGTCACGAAAATAATGTGAACATGCCTTGAATTAAATCAACTATTTTTTAGAAAGAAGTAAATTTGAAATTCATGTCATTAAACATGTGAAAAGATTTGATTTTCCTGAGCTTAAGCTTAAGCCGCGAAAATTACTTAATCACCGTGTTTATTGTAACAGTAAACAAGTATTATTTAGTATTAAGTATTGTTATTTGAAATGGCACATAATCGATAGCAAACGATTGAATACAAAAAGAAAATGCAACAATATGTGGATATAGCGCTGAGTTGAAATTGAAGGAAGTAAAAGAATTCAAGTAAAAATTATGTGATTGCTTCAAAGTTTTTTTAAGAGCAAATTTGAGGCTAATCCGTTTGCTATTTTTGATCTCTAATTTAAAGGTAGGACAGAGTTATGTGAAGAAGCAAGTGAAGAAAATGAAAGAAGTTCTTTGCTCTAATTATTGATTAGTTTTAAGTGTGGAAATTATTAGTAATTTATATTGAAAGCGGATTTTTCAATATAGAAATTGCTTTGATATTTCAAGTGTTTGGATTTGATATTAATATATATGTATATATATATATTATTTGATAAGCATCTGTTTCGTTATCGATACTTAAGGGGTAGGAACTTGTGAATTGCGATTTGGTTAAGTTCTCACTTCTCTATCTGACACACTCTCGTGGGAGTTGAGTTCTCAAGCGATTTTGAGAAGACACATTTGTTTTCTTTCTCAGCTCATTTGTAATTTTCGACTAGTCAAAATCATAGTTGTTATATCTAGTATTTAGATGCCTTGCGAGGATTATTTGGCTGACTAAAGGGAGGATAAATGTCCCTACTCATTTTTATATTATTTGGTGGTCTTTAATGAGATTGATGGCAAATCTTGTGATGCAATTATGCAATCGTTTCTAAGAAAAAAAATTTTAAAATAAAGTACAAAAAATACTGTGCAAACCGTTTTTCCCCCGGGGAAAAACTACTGATTCTGTAAACAACAAAAAAAAAAAAGAAATATAAAATAATTACCTAAACGTTAAGAACTAAGTTGCTGTTTCTGGTAGGCGAGTGTTACAATAAGACCCCATCACTAGACTCTATAAGCTGTTACTGTTGCACAGGATTTTCACCTGTGCTATTGCACCTGGTTGTTCTCGTGGTTGTTTGTAATGGTGTCTTGTAGTTGCTGTTGTTTTTGTTGGTTGTTAGTGAAAGTATCCGTGCGTCTGTGTGCTTTTTGTCTTATTATTTACTTTAACAACTTTCTTCTGCGCGTTAGACGATTCGCACCGCCTTCGTCATACTCCTGCTGATAAAAATCATTTGGGTTTGGTACCCGATTACGATCCTGGTATAGCTCACGCTGCTGTTCCTGTAGCTGCAGCAAATATTTCTGCTGCTCCTCCGCCTGCGCCCGTTCTAATCCTTCTGCTGTTGCTGTTGTGTTGTTGGTATCTATGGTATTAATTCTCGGCACTGCCATCGCTGCGTTCAACAACCTATGTCGTTGTTCCCTCTGTTGGCGTCTCTCATCATGCAGCGCGGCCTACCAGCGCCGCCGTTAACACCAGCGAAAGGGCACCGCACGCGGCCGATCGGCTCCCTCCTTGACGAGGGGCTTGTGATACTCGCGTCCAGGACGTGAATGGATTACCGCCCAGCAGTGTTCGCAGTAATACTGCAGACAGGTTACATTGGCGCAGAAGAATGGCGCAAATTTGCCACCACAACGCTGACCCTCGCACTCATCGCACATCTGATCGTCGAGGACATAGGGCTTAACCTCCACACGCTTATCGATATCTCCATGCTGCAGTTGCACAAACCGTGCTGAAATGGCTGCTATGTAGCTCTGTTGATTGGAGAATGCCACACGTCCTGCACCCTTGGGATATTTCAATTCGGGATCGGTATCGATGCCAGCATAACAGACGCCACCATACAGACGATCCATGATCATGGCCAACTCGAAGGCTTTTAATGGACGTGGCACGCCGCCCACGAAGACCGTCTTTCGGGGATCCAACGACATGGTCGCATCCAGCACATAATCTGCATCTGCTAAGCGCCAGGGGCGTATTTGCACGGCCTTATCCTTGATGGTTGGCGACGATACGCATAGATATAGTTTGTCCTCGTCGGTGATGCAAGAGTCAATCAATTGCTGTACACTGGTCTCGTCCTGGAACAGCAGAAAGGCATAACCCTTCGGGGGAAAATAGGATTTGGACTCGGCCTTGTGGGGCCAGTCAACGACCAGCGGACCAAAGCGTCGAAACGATGTGGTGATCTCATCCTCATCAATGTCTGGAGGTAGACCTCCGACGAATACCTTTCGTGAGAACCGAGCTGTACCATCACCAACATTCCCACCATTTCCTCCCTGGATGGGCGAGTGTGGCGAGTGAGGCGAGAGGCGCGATGGGGAGCCCATCTTGAGCGCATTCAAGTACACGGTTGGATCAGTGCCCGCAGCTATGGCCATGGCATCTGCTTCGCTCAAATGCTTGGATCCTCCACCGCCCAATGCTCGCATGCGATCATTCATCATGCCCATGTTGTCGCCACCGGCACCAGCAGCGCCCAGCGACATGCCGCGCATATAATCACTGAGGGTATTGTCGATGCCCACATTTCCGGCTCCCACATGATGCAGTTGTCCGTTGGCCGTCATCATATTCCCATAGCTGCTGCCCAAATATGGGGCATCTCCGCCGCCCGTAGCTCCTGCTGTTCCCATGCCAGAGCCATTGCCAATCGATAGCGTCGGTATATTCATGTGACCAGGTCCGGGTCCAGCACCGCCCATGCCATCCATATGGGAACCAGGGCAACCATAGAGAGCTGTGGGTGAACTGCCCTTGATGGGAAACGATATGCTGCGTCTATATTTCGGAGACGCACCTGGCATCGACATCTGCGGTATGGGCGAGATGCCCCCGCTGCTGCAACCTGCCTGTGAGCCATTGTAGGGTGAGCCACCACCACCGCCGCCACCTGGTGATGATGGGCTATGTGCTCCTCCGCCGCCATCGCGTTGCTGTTGATGATGATGATGCAGTGCACTCAGATTCGGCGATAGCTGTTGTTGCTGCTGCTGCAATTGGTGTGGCAGCTTGCTGAGATTGAGATTGGGCGGTAGACCGCTGCAGCTGCAGGGAAGGTAACAGAACAGATGAAGAGGCATTCATTCGCATATAGAACTTTTATATTTATAACATTATTGATACGAAAAAAAAGGAGCAATTTGTTCAAAGATTTGCTTCAAATTGAGGAAAGGGTGTTCAGAACAAAGGATGCAAAATTAATCAAGTAATTAATTAATTAAGTGTATGCTTTCTGGATTAGAGATCTTTGGATCATTGCCGCCCAGCGTTCTCAAATAAAAAATTGGTATAAAAATACAAATATATCAAATTGGTTTAAGTAATATAATAACTAATGATTATTATATTAGATTGTTACACTGGGCGTGGTGTTATCTTTACAAAAATATTTATTCATTTATTTTTAAGTCTTGCCGAACCCTAACTTGAAGCAAATTCTAAATAAATGCTCAATAAATTGCTCCTTTCTCTTAAATATTATTTATTATTTTTGTTGTTTATAGCGTTGTTTTATATTGACGAATTTGTTGTTGCTGCCGTTTGTTGTTGTTTTTGGTAGTTGGTGGTTTTTGGTGTGGGAAACTTTCTTGTGGTTGATAATTAATGCTGTTGTTTGTTGTTGTTTTGCTGCTGTGGTGAATGTGGTGGTTTTTGTGGTGGTGGTAATTTGTGGTGTGGTGGGTGGTGCTTGTGGTTGTTGTTTAGTTTGGTATCCAATCAAAAAATATATACTTTTTTATACATGAGCGTAAAATTGAAGTAGCGGTATCATTATTTGTGGACAGCACTGTTAACGGTTAGTTTGAAATGCACTGAACGAATTTGTTTTTCGTTTTCTAACAAACAAATTGTTAAACACTTGACACTGCACTTGATGTACTTTTGTCATTAACTGCGATAACGATAACGATAACGATAGCGATAACGACAACGATTAACGATACAGCAATTGCTTATTCCTTATCTTATTACTCGCATTATGCTTTTGTTATTTTGAATAGAGCTTCTAAATAAATAAACTTTGCTGCAAAGATAGCAACAACGGCCCAGAATAACAATGCTCTGGCCCAAACAAAAATATGGCCAAAAATAAATAACAGAAAGAGTCACATAGGGCGGCAATGGGTTAAGTTAACAAGTAAGAATTGTGGTATGAAATTTGTTGTTAATGTTAATCATGGACTCTGGGGAAACTAGTTCAAATATGTATCATTTGTTTTGTTTTGGTTTTGATTGTTGTTGGTTTTATTACTGTTGTTGCTACTCTCGCACTGCCATGCTAATTGATTGGCTAAGCACAGTGGCTGTCAAACTGTAAGGCCAACCCAGACATGAAATTGCATGGAAAAATTTTAATTTAAAATGTCGACGACGTCTGAGTTGCCATTGAAAACGCTGGCTGGGGTGGTGGTTTGATGTCTGGTGGATGTTGTTCCTGTTGGGATTGAGGGCCTTGCCCTTAATAAGGATGATGTTACGGAGATGCAGATGATGTCGATGTTGTCTGCCACAGATGATGGTAATGATGAAGATGAGATAATGATGATATGTATTTAGAAACGTGTACAAGTGTAAATAGAAAAGAAAAGAAAAAAACATAGCAACTGAAACGTCAACGTTGTCGGTGCGTCAGGCGGTGGGAAGGGAAAGCGTGTCTGTCACTGATAAGCACAGCCACCAACCACCAGGTGTCGCACGCGCCAGCAATAAGAACAGTGCTGCCAAATGCAATTACAGAATGCAATTAGCAAAAAACAAGTGTCAAATGTTAATTGAAAAGTGTAGCGGAAATAAAGCAGCATTTCGCTGAAGAGTTCAAAGATTTCAATCGGAAACTTTGATTGACAGACAAATCGAAAAGCCGACAGCAGATAGGTCTAAATATATACGACAAGTACATACCATATATATGCAGGTAAATCAATAATAAAAAACGTGTGGCAACAGAGCCTAGACATGCATTTCAATATTTAAAATGTAAAATGGCAAAAGCCTCGAAAGCGAGACGCCGTATGAGTGTGTTTGTGTGTGTGTGTGATGTCAGTCGACGAGACGAGACGATCCAGGCCTTCCCACGCAAGCCGGCCAAGACCCAGACGAGCCCAGTACTTAAACAGTAAGTTCTAGACGTACTTACATACATACGAATACAAATACATATGTACATACGTATGTCTGTGCAGTATTTTTTTATTTTTTGTATACATGCGACATAAACAAAGCGCAGTGGCTGCTGTAGTGCACTTTAGCAGAGTCACACACAGCAAGTGGTGCCCGAAAAGGGGGTGGGTGCTTTAAGTTTAAGGCCGCCGGGCGAGAGGAGCAAATGCATTAAAAATGCGCAAGTACAGTGCATAAAAAAAAATCAAAATCACAAACTTTATGCATGTTTGTTTCCTTTTTTTTTTTTAGCTTTCGGTCAACGAACTTCTGCTGCAACTATGCAACAGGCCTCCATCATTTTCGCACAAAAGCCAGTGCTAAAAAATGAAACGAATTTGAGTTTGACACGCACATAAACACTGCAGTAATTGCAGCCAACTTAAAGCTGAGCAAATTGAAACGCGCGGCTAACTTAACACTTAATTGTGCAGCCAACTTCATATGGAGATGCCAGATGGTCTCTGAAGTTGACAATAAACAACTGTGGGTGTGTGTATTAGATAAATTTGGCAGAATTTGCATGGTAGCAACAACAACAACAAAAACAATATGTAAACGAGAGTCAGTATGTACCTAGGGCTGTGTGTAATGATTTTATTTGTTGTCAGGCACTCACCTCTTGCGATTAAAGAAGCCTCCGCCGCTGCTGCTTCCGCCACCACCGCTCTGCAGATAGTTGTTGCGCAGATTTACCTCGTCGCTCTGCAGATGATAAGGGAGAGAAGGTAGGAAGGGGTTAAGAACATTTTGCAACAATGAGTAATACTGCCAGCCAAGTGGTTTTGCAATCAAATATCAAAAGCAGCACATCTGCTAAATACTTTTTGGCAGAATTTCGTGCATAAAAATAGATGTCTTCAACTACAAATTGAATGACACTAACGCGAGCCATAAAAATAAACAAAAATAGCAAACAGCTGACTTTGCTGGCATACAAGAGCGAGAATAAATTCCGCTAAAAAGTGAAAACTATTGTGAGCTGATCACGCTGCAAATCATATAAATTTGCCACTAATTTAAACAACTAAATGCTAATTGGCCAGAGTCGGACACAAATTATTCCAATTCTCAATTTTTTTAATGTCTCTAATTGCGATAAATGCTAGTTATGACAAATCAAAATGAATCACATTTGCTAGCCCGAGATAAAGAACGACACGAAGCAAGAAGAGCGGGCATGAAAGAATTTGTTTGTTAAGTGCGCCGATACTTGTTTTCGATATATGTACATATATATAATTGATAAAAAGCTTTTAAGATAAGGCGACTAATAAGCTAGTGGCAGAAACTGGTTAAGCTCGTAGAAAAAGCACTTGATTAAACAGAAGTACTAAGTTCAAGTACACGACAAGTGCATTTTCAAATCGGTAGTACTAAACTTTTGATTACTTACGCTAAAGAGCGAAGCTACCTGCTGTTGCTGCTGGTGATGCAGGTGTTGTTGCTGCTGCTGCTGCGAGGGGCTGCTGGAAAGCGAGTGCGAGTCACAGGCGTTGACCATCATACCCAATGCAGCACCGACGCTTCCATTGTTCTTCATGCCCAGCAGTGATGTGGGTGAAGCATCTCCAGCGCCGCTAGGACTATGACTGTGACTATGCTGATGTTGCTGCTGCTGTGTGTTTTGATGAAATTGCTGCAGAATGTCATCCAGTGACTCCTCGTTGGCATTGAAACGCACCGAAATGGGCGTGCTACTGTTCAGACCAGGTGGTGCTTTAATTGCTGTTGTCACTGTACCAGCAGCCACGCCCACAGATGTGGGCGATGTGGCCAGACTGCCCACAGATGTGGATGCCGAAACAGATAGGTTACTGTTGCTGCCACTGGCGCTGCTTGCGGCACTGTTGCCTAGAAAAAAGAGAATGCAAATTTTGGTATCAGTAACAGTTTCACAATCACCTTTCGCTCTAGTGTATCGCTTACCTTTGGGTAATTTCAGCGAGTCCATGGTGTACCCGCAGCTCTGTATTTGGTTTTCTACGGCTGCACTTGGTGCTGCGTTGCCTTCGCCTATATTAAATGTGGGCCAAAAACATCACAGAAACAATTTTTTGTACATCAATCAGACGAAAAGCAAAGTTGACAGCACATGAAAGTAAAATGGAAAAAAGAAACAGATATAGATACATTTGTGAGCAGATAGTTAGAAACAACAACACACGTCATACGATTAGTTTATCATATTTCTTTTCACTCGTATTTATATTTTCAAGAGCAAAAGCAATTTCAAAGTTCTTCACGTTTGTCGCACGTAATTGCGTTTAAAAATAAAAATAAATAGAAGCGGTGAAACAAAAGGCAAATGAAAAAAACCGGTAGCTAGAAATAATTGATTTTGGCTATTTAAAAACATTTTTACTACCGACTCTTGCCCTCTATTAATAGCTTACTTCTGGGGGAATCACCCGAATAAGCCTAATGCAGTGCCCAGTTATCACTCCATGTTGATGTATGGAACTCCCTTCCCACACTCCGCTAATTGCATTTGAATGAGACGGTGACGAACGGCGTTGCCGATTTTTATGTCCGTACAAATTTACTATCGGTACACGTTTTTATCGCTGCCCCAAACAGCCAAATGGTTCGATAAATGTCTCCATTAAATGTGCCTTGCGTGTCTTTCTTTTTTCCTGGCCAACAACAACAGTAATCGTTCTATTATTGATAAAGATAAAAACAAAGTAGCGTTGGGGGCATGAGTAATAAAAAATAAAATATGTTTTGAAAATGTGGCTCAGTACTTGATCTGCTGCTTCTTTTGCCGTGCCTCCCACGAAAACTTTTAAAACATATAGCAGAAATCAATCAAATACATATCGCTCAATGCACGCACTTTATTTTTTGGGTACTGAAACTGAGAGACTGTCACCGGAAAGCGTCCAATTTTAGTGATGTAAATAAACCTAGAGGCAGTGGGCCGTTTAATTAGTTAAATGCAAATAGACAATGACAAAACAACAAAATGGTTATGCCAATGAAAATGTGCGCCGAGGCATAAAAAGAGCTCTGACCGCAGCCAAACCCCCTCGAGACTCCCCTTGGGCCATAGCCCCCCATACAACGCCTCTGAACACAATGCAACGCCTATGCTCATATTTAGCAGCAGATAAAATGAAGTGCTGCTCGACTTACACTGTCCCTGCCTAATGGCAAATGTAAATATCAATTTGTTTCTAAATGTCGTACCCTTTTCAGTTAGTTTTTGGGGCGGTACAAGCATAATCAATACATAAATTTGTCCTAAAAACGAGCAGAAAACGACCCAAAAAAAAAAGAAGACTGAACTATACAAAGTAACTCGAATTACAGAAACGACGACGCAGTCAGAGGCCGAGTAATAACAATGACAGTAACGCCCCCGCTCTATCTCTATCCTTCTTACCCCACTCCCTCCCGCTTGCTGTTCCACCCACAGAAAATAAACAAGTATAATGTACCGCCAAAAGCATAGACAGCTTGGCTCAGAATCAGCATCCCATATAATATATCCCCATATATAACATTGTGAAGAGCGTAAATGTTGCGCGATATTTCTGGGAGAGCGAGAAATGCGCTGACAAAGCACGTTTCGCCTGTTATTGCATCTGTATGCGTAGGTGCGTGTGCCTGTGTGTGATTGTGTGTGTGCAAACAAATGTATCTTACTAAAAGTACTTTGAACAAATTAAAATTTGTTTTTGTTGGTATGCTCGGAGAATTTCTATTATCACACGTCTGTCGCTGCTGCTGCTGTTGTTGCTGCTGCAATTAGATTTAGTAACTGGGCCAAATCAGCGAGCGTTCTCTCTACTCTTTTGCTCTCGAATTTGAAATGGGGAGCTGCTGCTGCTGGCCTGAGATTTAGGGGTTATTACGGTCTTTGCTTTGCTCAACTGTTTCGTCTCGTTGTCGTTGTCGTCGTTTCGCTAGTGCCCCAATTTCAATTGGTTACGCACACACACAGCAGCAGCAGCAGAAAAAGGCAACCCTGCATTTTGGGGTTGCTATCATCTACTCAAAATTAGGCCAAACGTTGCGCACACACACCGAGGTATTCGTATTTAAATAAAACTGACATTTTGACAGGTGCAAACGATGCGACAGAGACATAACAGAAGACGAGAAAAAAAAAACCGTACACAAAAGCAGAAGTGGAAGAACAAAAAAAGTTCGGAAACAATTGTTTCCCCAAATAGCGCTAATAACACTAACCTTTTTGGTACTTAGAATTCGACTCTGCCCTCGTCAGTTGTTGCAATGAGGCACGAACGCAAGGCACGAGCGAACACGAGTTTACGACGGCACGACTAAACTTTCAGGTGCAAGTTTTCTTTTGCGCTTGTGTGCGTGCGTTACATTTCCGGGGGTGAAGAAGGTAGGCCGTCTCACTCACTCACACTCGCGAGAGATTCTGTGACGTATATGGCACTCTTGTATTTTTCTTTTCCTCTTTAATTTTTCTCTTTTTGTTTTTCTGCAACAGCAGCAGCAACAAAAATTCCTTTACTGTGGCAGGAAATTTTTTCCTCACTTTATGTAAATGGCGATGCGAGAGTTTTATGTAGATTTTGCATATTTTTTATCCATATTTATGAATTACAACAATATGAATTATTTTCTCACTCTATACACACACTTATTGAGAAGCCACTAAGAACTTTAATAGTTGACACGCAAATACACACGGAACGCACGAATTATTTTCTTTTTACATAAAAATTTTAAATTACACTTGAAATTTGGAATTAATAAAAACACATAATGTTTACACTACAATTTTTCTAGCTTAATTTCCAATAAATATTTTTACCCGGATTTGGAAAAACAGCTCCGTCCGCTCACTAGCGCGACGATTGTGAGACTGACTGAAAACTGAAATTTTCTGTGCTGCTTTTCACAAGCTTGTTTTGCCGTCGTCGTCGTTGTCGTTGTAGTCGTCGCTTGCTTTTCCGACACAAACTCAAGCGCACGACGAAAAATCAATCATTTTTGGTTGTTTTGCTTTCGTACGTTGTTTCGTGCTTTTGTGACAGAACAGAAAACAACAACAGCAAGGCGCGACAGCTGCTTAGAACGAAGAGTTGCCAATTAGGCGTAACAGCAATTGTAGGCGATACATCGATATATTGATAATAACTAACATCCGACAGTGTAATTAAATGTATTACAGAGAATGCATGTCAACCATTACATAAATTTTACAGCTTTGCCCATAATCATGTAAATATTCTAAGCAGTCTGGCAACACCGCTACCGACTGCAGTTATGGTACGCCAGGCAAAACAGAATGCAAAAACAAACGAATTACATAAAAGGGCGCTACTTACAATAACAACGTCAACGTCGCTCCTTCTTCGCTTTTATTTTAGCACCAACATCAGCTGCGTCTTATGAACGTCGTACACAAAAGCACACACACACTCGCGCGCGAACTCTATTGCTGCTCTCTTTCTTTGGTTTTCGGCCTTTGTGTTATTTACTAATGTTTACAAAATATATGTATTCGCAACCTTTTGCTTATCTCCCCTTTAGAAAAAGATGTGTAAGTTTTGAAATGTTTTGCACTAAATTATGTACATTATCTTTTTTTTTATTTTTCTGTGTAAATTTTTATACAAATTTTCCTGTACAACTACGATTGATGCTCGGGCAAGCACTCGACCTGCAACTAAACATTACAGTAAGCTTTTTACAGCTGATTCGCCGCCTACTCCGATTACTCGCTGTTATCGTTGTGGCCACACTAAATCGATAAATAAAATCGGCGCACTTGCATATTTTAAAATCGATTAAATTAGTAAATCAAAATAAATACATATACATACGGTACATGCTTTTCTGGGAAATTGGTATTAATATGTGTACTTAATCTTCAAATCAGACAATAACTTGAATATACTGCAAATTGTTAGCGTTTCGCTTGATGTCTGTGTAAACATGAACACGATTGGGAAGCACATAAAACGTCGTACATTATTCATGAAGACCGGTTTCTTGATAAGCAAATCTTTCATTAGAGCTCAATCTTAGCTTTGTGCGCATTTATTAATCTCAGCACCATCGAGATGCAAGCATCTCTCTTTGTTCTCAGTAGCTTTGTGCTACTTTGCCTGACCCTTGGGAACAGTGCCTACGAGGTGCCCAAGGCCAAGATAGATGTCTTCTACCCTAAGGGTTTTGAGGTGTCCATACCACACGAGGAGGGAATAACCCTATTTGCCTTCCATGGCAAGCTCAACGAGGAGATGGAAGGCCTGGAGGCTGGCTTTTGGGCACGTGACATTGTCAAGATGAAAAATGGACGTTGGACTTTCCGGGACCGTGAGGCGATGCTAAAACCAGGCGACGTTCTATACTATTGGACCTATGTTATCTACAACGGTTTGGGTTATCGCGAAGACGACGGCGCATTTACAGTAACTGCATACAATGGAAGCGCACCGAGTAACCCGTCGAAGACGAATCCGCCCGTGCAGGTTAACCCACCTCCACAGACGGATCCTGCGGACATTGACATTCGCTTAAATTGTGAGACACCAAAGACCCAGGCCAATGGAATTCCCGTTCGTTGTGCTCATCAGCTTGTATTCTCAGACGACTTTAATGGAGCCAAGCTGGACGCAACTAAATGGCAAGCAGAGCATCGTTTCTCTGGTGCTCCCGACTACGAGTTCAACATATACGTGAATGATGCATCCCAAACACTGAGTGTTTCTGGCGGACACGTCATTCTGCAGCCTTATTCCACAAAACGTTTGTACAAACAGAATCTGGACTCAAAACTGGATTTGGGTAGCGAGTGTACCGGCGAGAAGAACTCTGCGGAATGTGTGCGTGATGCTAGGAATAGAAACAGACCCGACAAGTTGCCTCCACTGGTTTCCGCCCAGTTCTCCAGTAAGCAGAGCTTCGCCTTTAAGTACGGACGGGTTGAGGTGCGTGCCAAGATGCCGAAAGCCAAGTATTTGGTTCCCCAAATGTGGCTGCAGCCCAAGACACATGCTTATGGCCGGGATGACTATCAGTCAGGTCAGCTGAGGATTGCTTACACCAGAAAATCAACTACTGACCAATTGGATCTCTATGCGGGAGCCGTGTTAAATGCCAACGAACCTCTGCGGTCTACCAAATTGTGTCACAGACTGGGATCCACTGACAGCACTCAGGATTGGGGTGATAGTTTCCATAACTATACCATGGAGTGGACGCCACGGGAGATCAAATGGCTGGTGGATGGACAAGAGCTGTGCAGGAAGGGTAGCGACACTGGAGCGTTTAGCGAAACTTCGGTTACAAACAAGCACTTGCCCAATTCTGACGAACTGGAGAAAGGCACTGGAATCGCACCCTTTGACCAGGAATTCTATTTGACCTTCGGTCTCAGCGTTGCCGGATTCAACGAGTTCTTCTATGACTCGGAAAAGCCTTGGCATGAGGCAGAGCCCCGCGCTATGACCGATTTCTGGAAGACTATCAAGTCACAGCAGGACGCGTGGATAGCGGACGGACAGCTTAAAATAGATTCAGTCAAAGTGTATGCTCTGTAAACATCAAAAGATCGTCAATAAATCTTTTAATATACATATTTATGGTTAAAAGTATAATTCGCTTCCAACAATTAAATTTAAATAATCTGCAGTTGATTACTTTTCAAGGGGTGGTCACACTATAACATATCGATAAGTTACTAAACAGCTGTTCGTGCTAAGCGATACATAAGTAAGTGTTGTAAAATACTGTGACTTTTCTGTCTGTGTTTGTGTGTGTGTGAGTTGTTCACATAACCTTCCGCGGCGTTTGCCTATTGAAAAACATACTAAGGTAAAGAAGTTACAAAACAGCATCATTAAAGCCAATTTCTAACTTAAAACATATTTCAAACACACAGCTCAAGACAAAATGCAAGCCACACGTTTAGTACTTCGTCAGCTGAGACGCCAAATCAATGTTCAACGGCATTACAGTGCTGCTGCTCCCGCCGCTGCTGCTGAGAAACTCGTGCCGCCGACTCCAGAAGGCGCCGCACGGCCACCAAATCCCAAGCTGGACAGTATTGTAAACAACATAGCTGCCCTCAACCTGTTGGAAGTGTCCGAACTGAGCACGCTGTTGAAGCAGAAACTGAACTTGCCAGAAACCGCATTTGCACCACAATTTGCCATGGCTGGACCCGCGCGAGGAGCAGCAGCAGAAGATGAAGAGGAGGCGGCACCCAAGAAAGTACAAACCTCATTCAAAGTTAAGCTAGTGAAGTTCGACGAGAAGCAGAAGGTGGCGCTGATCAAGGAGGTTAAGAATCTGCTGGAAGGCATGAATCTGGTGCAGGCCAAGAAGTTTGTGGAGAGTGCACCAACCGTGGTCAAGGAGGACATACCAAAGGACGAGGCCGAGAAGCTGAAGGAGGCGCTAGCTAAGGCGGGTGCTGTTATTGAAATTGAGTAAAGCTATTGCTAGTTATTTTGTTAAATAAAAATGAAAAAAGGAAAAACAAAACAATTGAAAATGTCACACAAATTAAGAACTGTTTTTTCTGCAGACTTTGTTGCAACTTTCTACGGTTTCGCCCAGAAAACCATACACTTTTACTGTGCTTCCCTACTTTAATTAGTTTCCAGCTAAAACTGCTATTGCTTAGTTAGTGCAAGTTTGCTAATTAAAGTCGTGCGTATGCATCCAACTCCCTCCAATCTACACTCCACAGCTCTCCCTCTCTCTTTCGCTCTGTCTCTCCAACACGCGCAGCCGAAGTCTGTTTAACCAGACGAATGCAATCGGCAGTCGCTAGTCGCCAGTCAGCGGAAGTGACGCGTTGCCGGCGTTGCCACTACAAGGCAATTTGTACCGTTACATCATCTGTAACAAAGACGATAACGCCGCCCCGTGAGCTATTAATAAATAAATTCAAATTGAGCGACAAGTCGGAATAGACCAAGAGCAAACAAAACAAAGCACAGCTCGGCGCACTTTCTACGATCAATGAGGAGAATCATGGGACGATTTGAAGCCACGCGTGTTTCCAATAACATGCGTAGTATTTTTTTCTCGATCAGCTATTTGTTTTTTTATTTGTCCGTCTTTGTAACACTTTCCACTCGCATGAGTCTCATTTGTTTTTTTTTGTTTGCTGTCGCTTTAATAATGCTTTTACCACAATCATTATCAATGGCTTGGATTAAGAAAATGAACGAAATTGGCTTTGTGCGTGAATGCTCCAAATATTTGCAGGCATCGACGAAATAAACTTCACACGATTCTTCTTGGAGCTGCATTCTCTGCCCGCTGACCGGCGTATAATGGAGGCTGATCCGCTGGCGTCGTTGTCTATCAATTAGCACCTCAGTCCCACCGTGACACAGTATGCCTCATAGGTTCGACCTGCCTCAGCTCAGTCTCAATCGGAACATAGACGCGACCACGACGTTCTCTCGCCGTTCCCATCCGATCATATCGTATATAAACATATTATTTTGTTGCCTCGCTCGAGTGAAAACCGAAAGTGATCAAATCATCGTGATAATCAACATTCAGCATCATCATCATGGTCTTTTCTGGCGGCAAACATTCCACGCGCATTTTGGCCATTATCGCCATCTTCTTTAGCAGTTACATTGTTGGCATTTACAGTGCGGCACGTGCCAGCAGCCAACTGATTCAACTGGACACCACAACATCGCTCCACAATGCGACCTATAACCACACGGCACTGGATGAACTCGATAGTGGTACGGGCCTGGCACGCAGTGGCTCCAGAACTCCTCGGTGTAAGTAAAAGTCGGCTTAATCAATTCATATTGATCTTGGTCTCATGTCTTATGTTTGAGTGCGATCCGTTTGTTTTGTCGTCGTTCATGGTTTATGTATGTATGTGGGTCACATCCCAATTATCACCCAGTGTGCAGGTTCCGTGCTGGACTCTTTAGTCTTAGCCACGCTCGCCTCGCCGCCGCATGACAACGCTTACGGTTTTTACAAATTAACCCAGTGGAAATGTCCAACAAAGAAAATAAAGAGTTCTTTGGAATTCCAGAAAATGATCAATCCACATTTGAGGTATTCCTTTCACTTTCGTTCAGTTTTAGAGGCGTGCTAGTGACGAAAACTAGTTTATTCATTCATCATAATTAGTTCTTTCTTGTATCATACGATAACGAATTCTAGTTATATCTTCTTTGTTCTCGGTTTTTCTTTTTAGAGTATGGAGTATTTTTTTTAACTCATTAGAGTCTTATATTCTGATAATTAAATGATACATATTTCAATTAATTTTATAGTCATTTCATTAATCCTTAAATTTTTATTGCTTCTAAAATTTTTTTTATATTAAATCAGTTCAGTATTCCTTAAATGGTTCAGTATTCATTGCCCTTGTCGAATTTTACAATATTTTTTTTATCCTAATCATATTAAAAGTTTGCTTTTCTAAGTTTACCAGGTATTAGTTTCCTGACTACTTAATTTATACTTAATGCAAATATTTATTTATCAATATACTTTATATCTTTGGTTAGAAATTCTGCTGGGGTTTTAGTTTTCTCTTAAAATACAGTTTCGCCTATTTAAAAACCATTGCTATTTTTCCTTTCCTTTCTGAAAATTCTTTGTTTAAACTGTACTTCAGCCAATTAACTTTAATTAAATTTTACTTTCATTAACTTTCGCAGGGTTTCCCTTCTACACCATTGGTCGATTCTCCAACGATCTCTGTCGTGGCAACAATCTGCTCATTGGCACGTGTCAGATCAACGGAGAGTGTAAGGACAACAATGGCGTTGCCGCAGGAAGTTGCTCCAGCATCACCAACCAGGCCGTTTGCTGCATATGTAAGTAAACCGGTAATGATCGAGTTCAAGAGTTTTCCACTCATGATACGCTTTCGTTTTACAGATCAGCGCACTTGTGGCGCCAGTACGTCCTACAATAACACGTACTTCTACAACAACAACTATCCAGCGCCTTATGCCGGCGGTGGTCGCTGCTCGATTGTTATCAATCCACCGGATTCCACAATTTGCCAACTGCGCATAGATTTCCTGGCTTTGTCGCTGGCTCCACCAACTGGCGATGGTCTCTGCAGCACAGATGCACTGACCATAACTGGAGGTGCGTCCGCTGTGCCGACCATTTGTGGTGAGAACTCTGGTCAGCATGTCTACGTGGACTTCAATGGCGTTAGCCCGATTACCATTTCGGTAGCCACATCCGGTGGTTACACATTCAATCGCCAGTGGCAGTTTCAAATCCGTATGATGGCCTGCTCCTCCGCTACGCTTGCTCCAGCTGGCTGCCTGCAGTACTACATGGAGTCAAGTGGTACCATTGCCAGTTTCAATTATGTATCAGCTGCCTCCTCCGCCCTGAACTCCATCGGTGTGCAGGGCACGCGGCAGTTGGCGAGCATGCGTTATGGCATCTGCATACGCAAGGCGACGGGCATCTGCTCCATTACCTACAGTCAGGTTAGCTCAGATGCGTACTCATTCACAATGACAAACGATGTGGGTGCCGTAGATCCCACGCTGCTGGCTACGTCGGCGGTGCAGAGTCAGGACTGCACCACGGACTACATTATTATCCCGGCTCCCACACAGGGAGGCGTGACCATGCCCAGCGATAGATTCTGTGGTCTGGGACTGGTGTCCACGACGAGTGCAGCAAAACCGTTTGTGGTTTACTCTGTCACAGATGCCAATGAGGAGATGGATATATCAAATCGGGGCTTCTACATATCCTACTCACAGAATGCCTGTCCTGTATTATAGTTGAACAATTAAATTACTTACTAACTAAACTGTAATAAAAGACTTAAACTTATGCGATAAATAAACTATCTATTATCTATTTTTTATATACAATTATTAACAAAAAGCAATTGGTAGTTAAATACTTTTACTGTACATAATTTAAAGCAATCCCTGCAAGATTACGCCGCCAAAGTCTTTAGGTTACCAATTTCAGCCTCTAGCTCTTTGATCTGCAAGCAAACATGATGAAAATTAATCAAACAGGGAAGCTGGAAGTGAAAACTCACTCGATTCTGGAAATGCACTTTGGTGGCATTGTCGGCCATGAGTTGAAAGGCCTCGTTGTCGATGCGCAGTTGATACTTTTGCAGTTCGTTGAGCAACTTCTTCAGCTTCTTGCGGTTCTCCTTGACCATCTCCTCGCGCTGCTCACCCGCCAGTGCGAACTCTTCGTTCAAGGAAATGCCAAAGGAGCACAGAGCTCCAGCAGTTGAAAAGAAGTTTAATTTCTTTTGGAATTTCGACTCCTCATTGAGCAGCTCCAGTTCAACGCCCTGGCAGCGAGTCAGCACAACAATTTGACTGAGATGACGTCGCAGGATTTCCCTGGACTCGGCATTTTGGGCAAATAGACATAGTTTGGGTGCATGCCGTTTGCTGATCTGATTGCGACTCTTCACCTGCCGCACAGTTGTGCAAATGCTAACGATATCAGCGACCTCCGCCTCCAGTTTGGCGTCCTGGAACTGTGAGAGTTTCAGCTCCAGATTGAGTGGCACATGCTGCAGGAGTTCCGAGGCAACAAACGGAGTAAACGGCGCCATGGCCTGCAAACCCCAGCTGAGACAGGCGGTCAATGTGGCGACATTCACATAGGCACTGGCATCCTTTCTATTGATGGCATCCTTGGTGGTTTCCTGTGGGGGAACAAAACCGTAGTTAGAGCAGAGCTTGTAGTGGACAGCACGATCTTACCAGATAAACATCGCACAGGTTCTGATAGAAAAAACTCTTGAGAGCAGCAGTGGCCAGATGGAAATTGTAGCTCTTGTAGCTGTCCGAGCATATGGACAAGGTTTCGGCAAGACGTCCAATGATCCAGCGATCCCACATGCTCAGCGTGACTCCGTCCATTGTCTCAAAATCGTGTAGAGTAATGCCCAGACTCTTGGCCGAGCCCAGCGTGAAACGCATCGCTTGCCAGATCTTGTTAAGGAACAGTTTGTTTGTGTAGCAGGCATCCACATCAAAGTTGATGAAATGGTTCTTAATGTTGTGGCTCATCAGAGTGAAACGCAGTGCATCTGTGCCGCATTCCTGTATTCCCTTGGGAAACATTTTGGTCATGCCATTTAAGGATGTCTTCAGTTCGCTGGGCTTGATGATGCCGGCTGTGCAGGATTTCTGTAGAGTTGCCTTCAGGCTGTCCAAGCTGGCGCCCTGCACAACCTGTTGGGGCGCCACAATGTTGCCAAGGCTTTTGGACATCTTGCGACCCTGGGCATCGCATACAATGCCGTTGAGTAGCACGCGTCGGAAGGGAGCTTCGCCTGTAAGCTTCAGGCCCATCATCATCATGCGCGCCACCCAAAAGAAGAGTATGTCGTGACCAGTTTGCATTATGTCTAACGGATACTTCTCCTTGTATTCCTCCTTGGGCCAACCGGCGACGGAGAAAGGCAACAGTGCGGACGAGAACCAAGTGTCCAACACATCGGGGTCACGTGTCACCTTCAGCTCCTTGCAACCCAAAACTTTAGACGCCTTCTCGTGTGCACTCGATTCGTCAAGGGCTGCCACCCAGCAGCTGTTACCTTTGGAGTCGAAGGCCTGATAGGCCGGCACTTGGTGTCCCCACCACAGTTGGCGGGAGATGCACCAATCCCTTGCATCCGACAGCCAACGCTCCCACTCCGTCTCATGGTTTTCAGGCAAAATTTGAAGTCGTCCGCTGTGCAGCTCCGATAGCGCTGCCTTGGCCATTGATTTGGTGTTAAGGAACCATTGTGGCACCAGCATATACTCAATAATGTCCCTGGAACGTGAACAGATAGGCAGCTGCATTTGATGACCACGTACCTGACGCAGCAGTTCCAATTGCTCCAGTCTTTCTATGATTTGATCACGGACTTCAAATCGAGATTTGCCTTGAAAGTCGGGAAAATCCGCCACGATGGTGCCGCTCTCACTGAACACTTGCCGCAAATTGAGTTTGTGACGTGTGGCAAGCTCAAAATCGAACTTATCATGGGCAGGGGTTATCTTCACAGCTCCAGTGCCAAACTCTTGGTCCACGGCGATGTCGAACACCAAAGGAATCGTGTCTGATCGAAAGGGGTGATGCAGTTTGACCTCATTGAGGTTGCGGTACTTGCTATAGCGCGGATCGTTTGGATGCACGGCAACGGCTACATCTCCCAGTATGGTTTCTGGCCGGGTGGTAGACACTACGATCTCCTCATGCTTGCCTTCGGGCTGAGATTCATCTACAATGCGATACGCAAAGTCATAAATGCGTCCAAAGAGCACTTTCTGCTCATAGCCAGGGACAATCAGCTCTATTGGCTCCTTGATATCCACGGTCTCAACCTCAATGTCGGATATGGCTGACCTCAGAGCACATGACCAGTTAACCAGTGAATTGCGACGCTCAATGAGACCCTCCTCGAAGAGTCGCATGAAGGCAACGTTCACCGCCTGAGCTTGTTGCTGGTCCATAGTAAAGTATTCCTTATTCCAGCTTAAAGAGCAACCCAATTGTTTCAGGTCATCCACGATGCCTGCTCCCTTTTCGTCTTTCCACTTCCATACTTCATCAAGGAAGGCAGTTCGTCCGATCTCCTGACGAGTCACACCCTTTGTGGCCGCCAGAGTGCGTTCCACTACCACCTGGGTGGCAATGCCGGCATGATCTGTGCCTGGTATCCACTCTACGTTGTAGCCCAGTTGTTGGTGCTGTCGTGCAATCACATCTTGAACTGTGGCATTTAAAGCGTGTCCCAAATGTAAATTTCCAGTCACGTTGGGAGGTGGCAACAACATGCGGTATGTGCCACGTTTGCAGATCTTCGTTGGCCCATCTTTGATCACTTTAACACGTTCCCAATATGCATCCTCTACTTGCTTTGGCTGATAACCCGGCGCAATTTGCAGCTCGGTGTCTGCAGAGGCAACAATTTGACCGGTTGTTCAGTGAAAAATCGCATGGAACTCACCTTTGGACGTGCTGTAATAGAGGTGGGAGGTGACATTTCTAAATTTATGATGGCATAAGTGCTTGTGTTTAACTAAATTACGGTTAACGACTTTAATAATTTGCATTATTCCAATTCCGTTGGTCTTTTGGCAGTTGTTTTGTTATGTCAACTGATTTTGTCAGTGTGTACACAAATTATTTTTACCCGAAATTCGAAAATAAATTCAAACAGCTGATTGCTTATACTGAGTACGATAGTGTTATCGATAGGCTTCGTAACTATCGAGCTTGATTAAATTTCGCCGCGAGTTTATTTAAAATTGTTTTTCACATTTTATGTGCTTCTTTGTGTATTTTCGTGCATAAAAACGACCAAAGAGAAAGAGGAAAGTAAGCATGTAAGTACATCCCGTATAACTAAGCCATGGCTGATACTCGCACCTACTGACAATAGCTTGAGCGCCCCAGAGCAGCCCCAGTGCGAACTGCAACAGCTGCAGACGGGTTAAATAGCGTTTCCACCAAAGATACGGGTGTAAACGAGGCCCCAAAGCGCTGAGTGCATAATATCCATACATTATGATGTGCACAAATGAATTCATCAGCGCTGGTATAAAGGCTGCAAGCGAAAATGTCTTTAACAAACAGTGGGAAATTCTTTGAAAAAAAATTGTTTAACTTACTCGATCCGGTGGGTATCCACTTGACGACTATCCAGCAGATTACAAACATGCTGCTGTGGTGATACAGGTGCAGGAATGTCAACTGCGAACGTTTCTTGCGCAGTATAAAGAAACCGGTGTCGGCAAATTCCAAAATTTTTGAGATATAAAACCACCAAAATGCAGCGGCAATCTGTCAAATAAGCAAATGATTGAAACTTGAACAGTTTTACCACAAGTAGAGCTACCTACACGCATTTCGTTGTGATCATAACTGACTCTGCAGGGCTGGCACTTGGTGCTATAGTTTAGAGCCTGCGATGCAGTGTAGAGCTCCAGGCAGATGTGTCCATTGAGCAGGGACATAAGCAAATTGTACACAAAAAGTGGTAAACGCAGCTCCAAAGGTTTCTGTCTGAAGCGTGAAGAGTTAATTGATAGCCTTTGTTGCCTGCTACTACCCACCTGGCCATCCAATTTGGCCCATAGTGCACCAGCAGCAAGTACAGCAAGAGTATGCCAGCTGCATTCCAGGGCGAAGACACCAAGGGCCAGGATTGTGTGCGCTCATCTGCCAGCTCAGCAAAGGGATAAGCATCCAGCATAGGATAGCCAATTTTGGTTATGTTTTTGGCCATTACTTAAGCCAAGAATGTGAGCTGTAACTAAGCGGGGAAGCAAAACAAGTTGGCTTTTTATACACATGTTAATGCTGTTGACCGGGCCAGTGATGCGGAGCCGTTTGAACAGAAGTTGGTAAATTTGTACTTGACCCCCAGAACGATTGGAGCGTGATGAACTTGAAGAAAGTATATAATGAGATGGAATTTTTGAAGTACATAGACAGAATATTTAAAAAAAATTTCGTTGATTAAATATAGAGACATTTCCTTAACATTCTCAGCTAGATCCAAGCCAGAAAGTCATTCCTATATTCCTATAGTTTGAAACAAATATATAAAAAGTAAAATTTTTATGCAATCCCAATAAAAGTTTATTTAAGAGACAAAAACTTACAGCAAATCTAAAAAAGACCAAGTTTTCAGGATTGAGGGTTGGATTTTTTCCTATTCTATTAACAAGATCTTTATTCATTAAATCTTTAATAGAATTAATAAAAGAATTTAATAAAATTCTTGATAATATTTATTTTCTACAAAGTATTGCAGCAGCTCTAGGGGCAACTCTGTTAATTGACACATGGTCCGAGACCTGATTGCCAATATTAATTAATATGTTGACTGTTTAGTTTTAACTAAAAGTTCATAAATGTGTTAAGAGTTTTTAAATAGTAAATTTCCAAAAGGTAATTGCATTATTATATTTTTCTAACAATTAAATTCTATTTTTTTTATAAGTCTTTTAACTTAAGTATTGTCTTCTACTTATAATACCCAAAGAGTGCAGTTTTCTTGCAGTATTATTTGACATTGAAAAGTGCATAAATAAAACGTGGGAAAAAAGGCAAACGTGAGTGGAAAATTAAAAGCCAAATGGTAAATAAACATTTGTCTAAGACATACAAAGGGAATTGCATTGCCAAAATGCGCTAAACAAAGTGGGGTATATTGGTTATGGGAGGGGATATGTAATGTGTACAGAATTTAGGCTAAAGATCAACAGTAGATTAGAAATAGGCTAACTACTAAATAAATAGTCTGTAAAATACTTAATTATATTAAAATATTAGGCATATATTAACGAATTTAGCTTGGAGTTCGTTTAGTATATTTTATATAATCAAAAAATTAACTGAAAACTCTCATCATCGGTTGTTATAGTTTTTATCACGTAGTTACCAACAATTTTTCCAGTGTAGCCAACAGTAGGGTATGTGTCAGTCGTTGCACTCTGGCTTATTGTTGCTGCTGCCAAATCCTAATGCCCTGTGAGCTTTTCATGTCGCTGTTGCCGTTGCTGTTGCCAGCTGTTGTACTTTTCCAGCTCTTTGGCCATTTTCTTTGCTCCGACTTTTGCTTCCATTTTCTATTATTGTTTTCTTTATTTGTATTGCTGTACGTGTCTGCACCTAGGGCACTTTGTGTGCCCCCATCCACTGCTCTTGTCCCTACCGCTCAGCCAGCATTGAAGCAGCTGTGTCCAAAAGCTGTTAGCCAAAAGGGTTGGCCGGGCTAAAAGTGCAGCAGAAAGTTGGCTTTATCTGAATGAGAAATGTGGCCAAAAGCAAGAGTCAATTTTCATTAAAATAACGTCACAGTTGTCAGAGCCTCAAAATGGCATTTCAGCAATCCATGACCACACACACAGACACCCACGCACACTACCACGCAAAGATACACTCCAACACACACACATAGTGTGCGGTTAACCGCTTTACTCTGCTTATCGGCAGGAAGAGGATGTTACTCTGTGTGTATAATGTAAGCCACTGTGTGTGTGCCTGTGTGTGGGTGTGTATTTCCCGTATGTTCATAATTAAGTTTACACAAATTTAAACTAAGTAAATTAAAAATTCTTTTTTTCAATTTTTATTCTAACTTTTACACTGTTTAATAACACCCGCTTCGATGGTATAGCAGGGTATGCACTATCAGTATTTTTTGTAGCTCAAAGACATGACATTTTGAATAAATTATTTGCGACAATGACAATATTTTTGATAGATTCTCCCGATGTGCTCAATGATGTCATGCTGCAGTTCAGCTGCCCTCCCTTGTCCAACTGTCCGACTGTCTAACTGCCCACCTGTCTGCTTTATGGAGTCCTTATGTGGTCAGGTGTGTAGGGGGTACTGTCTAGTAGGTGTGTTCAACATATCGGACTCTCTGTCTGCAGTTTGAGTTTTATCGCGCTGACATTGTCGCCCCATGCGCCGAGTGGCGAGCTCCATGTGAGTTATTAAATAGATTACAGTTTTGTGTTCGGTAGCTTTGCATCTGTGTGTAGTATGTAGAGGTCTACACAATGTGTCACCGAACATGTCCAGCAGTTTGCCGAGTACCCACAGAGCATTCATTCACTCACACACACACACACAGTCGCACACTCAAACAATACCCGCAATGGCAGAGCTCATGCATGAGCGATTCATGAAATTGAGTTTCAGTTTTGTCAACTCTTGTGCCTTATGGCCTCATGGTCCATTGACGCGGCATCATCATTTCATTTTTTTGCTGTTTTTATTTTTTTTCGGGGACTTACCAACAAAACGAAATGTAAGCAGCACTAAATAAAAGCGATAACTCAAATGAAGTATGTTTATAAACTCTGAGTGTGTGTGACTGTGTGTAAAGTGTTTTTGGTTCAGCCAAACGTAATCGAATTAATTTATTTTATTTTATTTAAAGTACTCAAAGCTTTGTTAATGCAATTTAAGCTACAAATTTTGCTATTAAAATGTACTAATTTAATCATAGACAATTTTATTATAAATAAATTTATTTAAACCAAAGTTATGCTGAGGCTTTGTATACTTAAATCTAATAATTAAAGCCACAACTGTTTAGTGTTCCATTTATTGCATTTAATTAAAATAGCTTTTTTATAGTAGCGACTAAGGGAAGTGCTTTATTTAAAACCAATGTTTACTTAAATAATTTTATATCGGGTATAATTAAATATATAATTGGAATTCTTTATTCAACGCTCTCGAAGTAATTAATAATCTTGTGGATAATAAGCCCTATTTTTATTTTTTTTATTTAGAAATTTTAAACTATATAATAAATAATATAAACATTCGTTTTTGTATGAAGATAACTTAACCTGTTACTTGATATAATATACACGTTACCCGTAAAATAAATTGTAGACTTAAAATACTTGTTTTATTTACTTAAATTAGAAAATATAAATAAATATTTATTTTTTTTTATTTTATTTAAAAGGAAAAACTATCTACAAATAGTTAAGTTCAGTATATATATATTTAATTTAAATCTCCTTATCAAAAAATATGTTATTATCTTAATATTAATATATTTCCTGTTTCAATTACTCTATTTCTTCCCCATTTACTATTCATTCCGAAGTTTTTCAGTGCATTTTATGTTATTTACGAACTGCCATATCCACTTTGAAAGTGACCATTTAAATACGTTTGTTTGTGAATTTAACAAAAGTTTAAACTTTGTTTTATATTTCCCTTTTTTTTGCTTGTTTCAATTGAATTTTTGCCATTTTCGTGGCATATCAATTTTCAGTCAGCAGTTGGAAATTGCAGCTGCTGTCTGTGGTCATGTCATAAAGCAAACTGTCCTGCCAACGATGTCCTGCTCGGCTTTCTCCTTTTAATGGTCCTCCATGTGCAGTTGTTGTCCTCTTCCTTGTTGTTGTGGCAGGTCGATGGTCATCTAGTCTGACCATTGCACTCGGCTGGTCAAGTTTGCTGCACTCCAGTTCCGGTTGCTGTAGGTAGCTCAAGCCCAATGGAAATGTGACAAACTGTTTTGTATTAAAGGAGATGCATTTTTGAAAAGTGTCTTCCAAAGGATTTATTACAACTATTGGTAGCTGTAGAGCACTTGAGTCGGAGTATATAAATTGCCATGGCAATGTTTACTCTTGTTGCCTCAATCTACTTATTGCAGTCATTTTTTTATACTCTCTGCAAGAGTATATTGGGTTTGTGAAAATGTATGTAACAGGCAGAAGGAGGCGTGGCAGACCCCATAAAGTATATATATTCTTGATCAGCATCACAAGCCGAGTCGATATAGCCATGTCCGTCTGTCCGTCTGTCTGTCCGTCTGTCCGTCTGTCTGTCCGTCTGTCCGTCCGTATGAACAAACAGATTTTAGAGATGGTAAGAGCTACAAGTTTGAGCTTGGTCTCAATCGATTACATATTTAGTCAGTCAATACAAGAATCTTTTCTTTTTTTGATGCCACGCCCCATTCGCCCACAATGAGCAAAAAACTAGACACACCTCGGAAAAAATGGATGTTTTGGTCGAATATCTCAATAACTATTGCACCTAGGATCACCAATTTTGGCATGGAGGTTCCTAGCGACAGCGTAAATGCATTGACATTTAAACTTTTGGGCTGCCACGCCCCTTTTTCCCACAATTAATTAAAAATAAATCTCAACTTTCGTTCCGTTTTTAGGCGTTTGTTAATATAGTACAGTATTGTAATTTATAATTCGTGTGGAGGCTAACTATATCAAACTATCATGAAAGGCGTATTGAAATCGCACTATAAACAAGAAAACTAGAAGCGTTACAATATTGATAACTGAATGCCATATCATGTATGAGTCCAAGCGAGACAGAAACATACAAGCACATGTGGCGGCAGCGCTGCGCATTCATATCAATGTATGAGTGCAAGCGAGAGAGAAACATACAAGCACATGTTCGAATGTTTTCGCTGCCTGCGTGGCGGCAGCGCTGCCCACAGTCGCTGGCCGCGCAGAATACACACATATATTGTCTTTCGTTCGTGTATTCGCATACAGACAAACAGATGTATGTATGTGTGATTATGCTTAGATTGTTTTTGTTTCAACGTGTTTTATTAATGCATGTACTACACATTGTATATCTCTCGACCGATTTTAATAATTTAATCGGGAAAATAATGCAGAGAGTATTTTACGGTCGGGCTTGCTCGACTGTACTTTCCTTACTTGTTTTTTTGTGTAGTACTTGTAACTGCAACACACAACACAATTTCAGGGTGCAACTGTGCGTGGCAAAGTGTGCAACATATTTTATTTTTTTGTGTCTTCGTTTGTGGAGTTTTCTTTGCTTTTCTCTGCTTTTCTTTTATTCTACTTTACTTCATTTCTCTTGTGGAGCCAGTGGCGTTGTCACAACACTTTGATACGCGTTATTTACAACACATTTGTCTTGGCTTCAGTTTGTGGCACTACCTGTGCAGGTGCAACACAGCAACTTTATTACGTTTACGTTTACGCTTTTATTGCTCACTCGATTCCAGTTGAAAGTCGATTTGATGGCGTTGCTTATTTCCGCCAACAGCAGCAAAATAAATGAATGGAATTTCAATTTCAACTTAATCTTGCAAACAGCGAAAATATTGAATTGTTTCAATTATTTGTCTGCTAGTGAGTTTGAAGTGTCTTAACTTAAACAATTGGCAATTCATCAGCTGCCAGCAGAAAACTTCAACTTGTCTCTTAATTTTGTTTAATGAATTTCATTAAATTTAAGTCATTTAAGTGCTGTAGAAATATTAATTGCATTTTAATGACTTTATTCTGTTGAATATGGCGACACAAAGCCATTAAACTGATTAGTTGTTACACAGGTATTGACACCTTGGGGCACCTCGGTACAAGTAGCACAAGCTACTGGGGAAATTTCACTCTCTTTCTATCCCTTTTTCACTCTCTATCTCTCCCTTTCTTTCCGTTTTGTCTGCTAGTCTCTAAAGTCCTTTATTGCCATGTGAACTGCTTTTATATGCCATGTTCTGCTGCAAAAACTGGCATATTGGCAGTTCTAAGTCACTTTCAGTTTGGCCAAAAAGTTAAAAAAAACGGAATCGAACAATTGGCAGTTTCACAAAATAAGTTGAATGTGGCCTGTGGCCAAAATAGCCGACACAGCAGATATATCTATATATATATACTATAAGTAATGCCCAATACCCAGTTGGCAGTTGACCACCAGGCAGTAACTGAAACAACCACAGCAGCAACACCACCAAATGAACCACAAACCTCGTGCCACCACCAACGACTCCCCAATTGGACAATAAAACAAATCGCATAGAATTTCACTTCATTTTCTTTGGCACTTCCTTGGCGACGTTGTTTTCCCCCTATAAAAGTGTTCGTAAAATTGTGCAGAGAAAAATCAGTGTTTAATTAAGTTATAAAAATGTTTGCCTCATTTGTAGAATTCTCTTCGATTACTCGACCTCAAATTGAGCTACTAAGTATATTTTAATTGCTTATATTTGTGGCTCATAATTGGCAATAAGTTGGGTATTAAACTTGACTTTCTTGCTCAACTATTTCACTAGTTTAAAAACAACTTTAGACATATGTATCAGTTGTACTCATTTATTGCTAGCAAAATAATTTAAAACTTACTGCTAAAAGTTTTTAAACTAAAGTTGCTTATCAAATGCATTTCATAAGACTATTACTCTGTTTAAATATAGTACTTAAGTTGGAGTTTACTATTGGCACAATTGAGACATTTAAATAATATTGTGCTGAGATTTTGCTTTCTTTAGGGGTACAAAATATTTATGTGTTTTATTTTGTGTAATTTAGAAAATTCGCCTGAGCTCGTGCAACTTATTTTACAACTTCTTTATCCGTTTCCTTATGTGAATGCGAATGCAGTAGCTTAAGTTTTGCTTGTCTCCGCCCAAAGGGAGTAAGAGAGTGGGTTGTAGGGGGACAGAAAGAGAGACGTAGCTTCACTCGTGGGTTATAAGTTTTCAAAGTCAGCAAGGAGCTGGAGAGCAGAGCAACGTCTTCTTGCAACTTGTGCTTGCCACTGAAATTTATCAGAGCACATCGTCTGCTTTCATGAATTACGAATGCAAGCAAGCATTGTGTGCCCAGTGCGTCATACTGCGAGTGTGTCAGAGAGTGTCTGTGTGTGTGTGTGTGTATTGGTTTATGTCCAGTGTGTGTTGTTTTGTGGCCAAAATGCGAGTGTAGCGCGCGTGTGGCATGAAAAATGCTTCGCTTGGGGCGCTGCGTTTGCACTTTACAGCAAACAGCAATTTTTAAATGCCTTTCAAATGCAATTCACTTCAACTCCAATGGCTTAAACAGAGCAGAGGACAATGACCGCTACTAAATCTTGACTGCTTATCAAAATGCACAAACACACACACACACACATAAGTTACCCGAGAGTTATGTGAGTCCCGAGTGTGTTGCCATTATTGTTACAAGTCTCAATTTCGCTGGCTCTGTCTAATCGGGTATACCCACATAACACTCGTTAACGAAGCTCTAACGTGCCCTAAGTTGCGTAATTACGACAATCATGCCAAGTGTTTGATTGAAGGAATTGATCGCATCCAAATGCAAATTCAATTATGCTGCTCTTTACCCCAAACTAATCATGTTTAAGCTGATGATGACGTTGTCCAGCCGTTGATTACACAACCAATGAGGGGAGAGAGGTAACTTCAATTGTCGCGAGGCTCGTGAGGTGTGCGACTAATTGGCTTGTTCTTTGGAAATTAATTCAATGCTAATTACTGGCTAACATGCACACAATAAACGCAAATATAATTGCGCAACTACAACAACAATGGCCGAAAACAAAGCAGCCAATTAAAGTTGCATAACGCGTAATTGAGTTTCGTTATGATATTCGATTTTCTATTCATGTATTCGATTTTTTCTCTGTGTGCCCTTGTTGTAATTTCAATTAAATTTGGCAGCCCAATTTAAATTGGCTGCTGTTTTGATTTTGGGATATTCTTGATTTTGACTGTTTAGTTATGCAAACTAAATTGTATTAAATTTAGTAAATGAAATATGCATGAGGCTAAAGCTAAAGCCAACGCCGGAGAGAGGCCATTATTGTTAATTGAGTGCACTGCAAATTGGTTAATTTCTGGCAATTAAACATTGTATTCTAATTTATAGGCAGTTTGAAGAGACCAGCATAATTGTGTACAAATTGTTTAGTTGAAAATAAGCAGCAAACAATCATGGCTTTAATAAGCTGCTCAAGTAAACAGCAATAATTTGGCAGCAGCAGGTCGACTAATGGAACCAAAGCGCATTTCACACACAATGCAACCGTCACTTGACCCAGCAAATAACCAGCTTAACAGCAATAACAACATTAGCCAGCACCCTCAACCCCTCCCTGTTCCTAAAGACGACACGCAGACCGAGTAAATCACAAAAGAACGGGCCACATCCGTTTCCGCAGCTGCAAACAATGCAAACTGCAATCACACAACTGTTTCCCAGTTTCCCAAATGCGAACAACAAAAGGCAACAATGTAACTCACATTTCCAACGATCTGGCAGCACTGTCCACAACCAAGACCACGACCACCACAGCGATAACGATAACGACTGCGATCCCAGCAGTCGCCATGTTGTTTGTTACATTCCTACAAATTTCATTGCATACTTTCGCGCGCAGTCAGTAAATGACAATTGCAAAATGGATTGAAAGTTTTAAGATAGAACTTATTTGATTTTTAGGTTTTCGCTTTGCGAATTACGTACCACACTTATCAAATTACATGGCCAGGTTTGTGCAGCAGCTTTTATGCGTCTTGGGTTGGCAGTTTTCCCCCTTTCACCTCCACCACTTTCTTTTGGCCCTGTCAAGAGCGGTTATGAGCGGTAAAGTTTTGTACCTTTGGCAGCGTCAACAGCACAATAAAAAACAACAAGTTATTACCATTGCTTTTAGTAGTTTTTATAACTTTTACGACTTTTTAATAAAGTTGCAATGCATTTGCTTGTTGCTGTTGGCGCTGTCGGTTGCCGCTGCTGCTGTTGCTGGGTCTGAGCTCAAGACAAAGTTTCAAAGACCCCTCAGGCTGTAACTGAAACTTGGGTTGGGAGTTGGTGCCAAGTTGGCAATGTTTGTAATTTCACGCACACAAAAGCGCACTCATATGTGTGCATGTGTTCGTGGAACAAAGTGAGTTATGCCATGTCACACATACGCCACGTTTCCCGCTGCATTTAAGGCTTAAAGCGTATTCGCTGACGGTCTAAGCCCCGGTAGCAAAGTCAAGCAGCAAACAGCAAACAACAAACAGCAAATAACAAACAATTGCAGGCAGCTCAGTGCCACAAGCCAATGATTGTGTATTCCAGCTTGCAAAATTGCACTGACAGAAATGCTAATTTGCCAAACAGACAGGAACAACAACAACAACAGCTTCAAACACCACAGCAGCAGTTGCTTCTGATTATCGAAACGCATAACTTGAAAGCTAGCCAAAAGTTTCCAAACGCAACTATCATAACAATGACAACAACAGCAGGAAGACAGTGAAAATAAAAGTAAAAAAAGTGACTGTAAAATTCTTTTACTTGCCAAATGCATTTCCCATCACTTTGTGCTTCTTTGTTTGTCTTGTCGTAACTTTTAGCCACTTTTGCACACATATTAAAATCTAGCCACAAAATGTCAAAGTAAAACCAAAAGTTATGTGCAAATTATGTGCGTCTTGCTGGCTTCTCATGTGTCTCGACTCCAAGAACAGAAAAAAATGCATTTGACAGCTTCAAGTCCAGCGATAAAAACGCATAAACTTTGATTTTTTACTGTCTTTACAGCATTTGTTTTTCTAGTAGTGTTCATACGACTTGGCTGTGTATCCCGAACTTTTCTTGCTTTTACTTTCGCAGATCAATTTTATTTTATGGGAAAATATGTAAATTCTTTGAAATTAGTTTGTTATTTTTTGTGCTGTAAGTTTTATGGCTGCTGTAGTTTGATTTTTAAGCTGTTTCTCTTTTTTTTTTTAAAGAGTTTTTCTGTTTATTTAGGTATTTATATTTTGATTTTCTTCAATATGTGTCTGTGAGTAATATTTTTTTCTGAACGTATATAATTTTGATTTTCTGTAGCTGTTGTTTAGGTCGTTTACTGAAGTTAGTCGGTTTAATCTTTAAATTAGGTTTAGCGAGACTTCGTAGTGGTACTGAACACAAGAAAATATATTATTATTAAAAGATTTAAGTATCCAAACAAAATTTTAGTTATACATATTATAATTTTTATTTATTCAGATTAAAATTCATAACTGAAAAATTCGTTTTACTAGCAAATCGATTTAATGAGCTCTAAAATGTATGCTTCATTTATTCTTTCTTTTTTAAACTTTGTTATAAATTTGTAATTATAAAATGTTTGATTAATTTTACTTAAAATGTTTTATATTCCAGGTTTTTTTTCTGATTAAACTCTTTGATTTTCTTTTTACAAATTTTACTGAAATTTTATTAAAAGTTTTACACAAGTTGTTAGCTCATTAGTTTTATGTAATAATTGCGCTTTTGGTTTTCCACGTTTAAATAGTGCTCCACACACACACCCATACTTGAGCTGCTTCTTATACCCTTTTGTAGTGTGCGCTGCGGTTTAAGGAGGCACTTAGGAGCTCGCATCAACAGGATCATCGGCAGTTGCAGCTGCAACTTCAGACTGTGGCACATGCTTAACGCTTAAGGCTGAAGGCGTGACGCTGGAAACCGCTAGAAGAAGAAGAAGGTGAAGCATCAGCAGTTTGAGAAGAAGAAGCCAAAACTGTAATAAGGCAGCTCGTTTGTCTATCTCTGTCCTAGGCTGTCTCTGCCTGTCTCTTTCAGTCCCTGTCTGTCTCTGTCCCTGTCTGTTCCTTTGCTGCTTGTTAACTTTTGCTCATTTGTGCAATGCGCCCTGAAATGCTTCAGCTGCAGCTGTACAGGTGCCAGGGAAGCTTCAACACGGCCATAAGTCAACTTGACAAGTGCCGGTAAAAGCAGCTTCGCTTTGCTAGACAATTTAGCCAAGAGGCGGCGAGCGGCATGCGGTAGGCGAAAGATGGTAGGCGTGTTAGCCATTTGTGGGCAGTCAGTGGGAAGGGGAGGGGAGGAACTGACAGCGCTTCTCTAAATTGAACAACAAATTGCAACGAGAGTAATATTAAGTAAATATTTAATTTGCAGCTGCAACTGACTGCTAAAAACTTTGGTAATTAAAAAACTTTTTCAACATTTCCAGGGAGTTTTCGATTGCTGCAATTAAGTGACCATTTTAATGTGAAAGCGCTTTAATGAGCATTAAAATTAAACTAGCTGCACAGACGGTCTACAGACACATTGATTACCTAGGAACATGTATGTGTATATACAGTTATACACTGCACTTCCGTTAATACGCTTAACTTGTTAACCGTTAACGTTTATCGCGGCCAACTCTTTGATGCCGTTGATCCCAGACATTCCAGAAAACGTGAGGCGCATTTTAAAATCTCTTTCGTGTTTTATAATGAATTTATGCACTTTACGGAACGCACTTTATCGACTGCTTAAATATGCATATCGTTAATCGCAAATATGCACATTTCTGTTTGCATATGGGTAAATTTGTGTGTGGCAAAGTGACCAAGTGAAAGCGTTTAAGCGACCGTGTAAGTGCATGTCAATCATGTTTTCCTGCCAACGTTAACGAAAGTCAATTTCATTATAAGCCAAAATTTTGTTGGACACAATGTGCACATTTTGCAATTTATGGACTGCTGTGCGTTGAAAGCTGCAAAATTGTGAAAATGTTTAAATTTCAACATTAGTCGATTTTATATTTTGCAATTTGAATTAGTTAAATGGATGCAAATTTGCAACGGTGGCAACGGAGGAGAACAGAGGCAGCTGAAATGTTGGCAATTGTCGAAAATGATTGTTGCAAATTGTCAACATCGATTGGCAATGAATGCCAATCAAAAATGCCACACAATTGGTCAACAGAACTCGAGGTATTTGCTTATGTTGAGCGTGTGCTTGTGTGTGTGTGCATGTATGTGTGTGGGTGCGCGTGTGTGTGCCGGAAACACCTGAGGTCACATCCTGTGTATGTGTGTGGCAACAAAGTCATGTGAGCTTCAACTGCTGTCCATGTAAATACAGCAACAAGCACAAAGCATACCCTGTAATTAAACGTATTTCAGTGTGATCGGTATCAGTAGTTGTTTATTCGGGTTAATAATGATTGCGCCTGACGTGACAAAGAACTGTTTATACCCTGTAATTGAGCGCACTTGACTGCTTTTAATCATGTCATTGAAAGGACTTAACTACTTAATTATATGTCAATTCAGTTGATTAATAAGTGTGCTTGTATTTTTAAGCAATAATTGAAAAAGACTTTAAAGAACGGAATTTTAAGGTATTTAATATTTTACTTGAAAATTTAAGTCCATAAACAAACTAACCGATAAGCTTAAAGCTTTAAATAAATGTCAGCACAATTTGAATTTTTTATTTTTGGAGTGAAGGTTTTTTCAGCACAAATTAAAGCTGTAAAATAAAATAAAAAAAACTAGAAAAATATTTTAGACATACAGAATTTAAACTGTTTTTTTTCTAGAGTTAACTTCAAATAGAGCTTAGTGTAATGAGTATAAATTCTAGAGCATCTGCTGTTTATATTTAAATAAATGCTCCCTGCGAAAAAATCGTTTATCGAAGCATTCACAATCGTATTCGCATTCGCATTCGCAGATTGTCAATTAAATGGCTGCTTGGTGCGATTTGGTGCCCTGAAGACATCAAGCAAAGCAGAGGAAACTTCATTTATTGGTTTGCGTTCTTTGCTTGCCACAAATGCCATTTGTGGATGCCACCAAACTCATTTCAAACAAACAGAAAAACTCACAGCGGTGTCTTCTACTTCTACATTTCCTATGCTTAAGTGTAAAATGTGGGCATCAAAGCTATTCCCTTTCATTTCATTCCATTTCTAGCCATTCAAGACATTCTTTCCGTGTTCCTGAGTGTGTGTGTGTTTTTCGCTGCCTCAATCAATTTCAATTTATCAATTTTTACAATCAACTGATTTTATCAATTTTATGGCGCATTTTAAGAGCACACACACACACACACTACTACCCTCTACCCACTACCCACTTAGCGGCAAAAGCGCCTTGGGGGTCCTGGAAAAAGGACATGCAAAGCAAGGAAATTTGACTGCCAAGCGCACGTCCACATAGACGCAGACTTGGAGCAAAAAGAGCACGACTAGAAACATGTCAATAAAATCAACAAATGCCGCTGGTACTTCTTGGAGTACCCACTACCCTCTACCCACTTTCCCCTGCTTTTCCCCCCGTTTGGCCTTGTTTTCCACGCATGTAAATAAGCATTTCCCGCTGACTTCAATGTCGATTCATTGTTATTGCTCTTTGTGCGTGCTAGTTGTGGTTCCTACTTGTTATATAACCTATTTTGTTTTCCAATTTTTCTTTACTTCTTCAACTTGCTCAAGTGCTCGCTTATTAATCATACGCCATGTGCGCGCAGCACAAGAATTCGACGTAAATGCGCTTAATAACTCAGCAACGCATTAAGCATTCAAGTAGCTGAATAATAATTTTAAATATATATATTTTTTTGTCTTACAAATTGGATTTTTGCTAATGAAATGTAATCCGATTTAAGCGGATAACAATTTCAATTTGATTTGCCCATAAAATGAAATTACAAATTGAAAAAACAAGTCGAAAGCATTAAAAAGTTATACAAATTTAAGGTTGATTCGCATTTTGGCTGCCGCAATTAACAGAGAATTTGTAGCCAAGACTTTATCATTATCACATGGCTCGAAAGCCTCATTTGCTTCATATTCAAAAGGACGAGGGGAGAACGTTGGGTGGGGCAGCTGGTAGGGAGTCCAGAGACTTTGCACTAATTAAAGTCAACACTTGTTACTATGACCTCATTACACGCAAATCTGCTGGCGCTAAAGTTACCAAGAGTCGGCTAAGAAGCCCTACAGTTAGGCGGGGTGGCAGGCAGGCAGCTGAGCTGAGCTGAGGTGAGGCTGCTCGGCACCTGGTGAATGTCTTCAAGTTGTGCGCGCCTGTTTTGACTCACTTTGTCTTTGTGCACCCGATACTTTTTCAAGTTCATTAGGGTAATGAAGCAGCCACAAACCCCTGGACCTAGGACCTGGAACTTGCTAGTGTATCGCTCGGTATAAGCACGAAAAGTATTCCTGTAAAAGAGCAAAATAGTGAAAAAGCGAGCAAAAATATAGTTGTCTTTGTTTTTTGTTTGTGTGTTTTACTTTATGGGCGCAATGAGTATGCGCCTCGTTGCTGCCTCTTCTATTTGGCTTTTTGCATAATGAATGGACATAAACATGGTACACAAACTTTTTCACAGTTTTGTAGTCGCCTCTCCCTCTCTTTTTCTCTTCCACTCTCTCTACTCCCTCGCTTTAGGCGCACATGGCCAGCAGCAAATCCTCCACACAATCCAAGTCCCAGTCCCAGTGCCAGTTCTAGTTCCAGTTCCAGTTTCTGTTACCGGAAGTGCCTCTTGCTCTGCTCGTTAAAGTTGGGCAAACAGCAGGTTTCCCCTTTGGAAAAGCAGTTGGGGCAGCAGAGAAGGAAGAGGGAGTGGAGTGGAGTGAGCATCTCAATTGGCTTCAGCTTAGTACCACATATACGACAATTTTGCCATATCTTCTTGGCGCAATTTGCTTAATTAATAATAAACTTTTCGACTCTTTTTATGGCAAAGTTTCGCAGCGCTAAAGGAAAATTAATTTTTTATTTTATTTGCCGTACATAAAAGCCAATTGTTGTTTAAAAATACTATTAAGAAGCTGTAGTAAAGTTTGGCTTTGTACTAAAAATGTAAAGAGAAATAATTAAAAGTAATTGAATTAAAATAATGTATGAAGAAAACTGTCCAAGGAAAGTCATCAATGACACAATTTCTTGTATTACGGGGTATATAATACGAAGTCAACATCTATATTATATTTAAAGTAGTTTTAGGTAGACCCCGAACTCTAAAAACAATTAGAATGGTCTATAAGGATTGTGCTATGACAGCCAATTTCACAGATTTTGGGAATGGTACCATTATAACTATCACCGCTAAGTTTATTCCTGATCGGACAATTATATCTTATAGCTTCCATAGGACAAAGATGGGTTAGATGGAGTACAGGGTCTTTTACTGTCGGCTTCCTTGACTTTCTCCTTTTTTATTTGTTTTATAGAGAAATCAAAAGAAGTTTTTAAAATAAAATGTAAAATTTATTTACTATAAATTGCTCTAAACGGCCCTAAAAGTATCCAGTTGTTCCTAGTTTGTTGACTTACAGGGTATATGTATTACTAAGAGAGATTATTACATATTTATAACACAATTGAAATCATTGTCAGTTTGTCTATGTGGTAATAAATTACATGACAAAATGTGAGTTTGTTTAGGCGACCAAAACAAATGCCAAGCGAAATGCCTAGCAGCTGGCTACTTTACATACAGAAGAATTCCGATTTAAAAGACCATAAGTTATAGTCTTTAATGTTGGGCATTAGATCAAACAACAGTTTTCATACTCTGCCACTTGTTGAAGCAATTTCATTTGACGAATTTGCATTGCTACAAATGTGCATATTTATGAGGTGCAGACCAAGCAGAGAAAGGGGCAGAGAGGGGGGCAGGAGAGAGATGGAGAGGGAGAAAGAAAGACAGACAGTTTATGCCAAAAATAATTTCATGCTTCGCTTTTGACGTCTGATGCGATTCATCACAGTGAGCACAACAGAATGGAATATTCAAGGACAGTTGTGTTTAGTATTGTTGTTTCTACAGTTCTTGTTGTTGTTGTTGGGGAGACTTGTTGTTGTTTCAGCTGTTTGTTGTTGTCATTTCATTTGCTGCATTGCATACTGTGTGCATTTGCATCGAAAGCTGCTTATGCATAACAAAAACCGCATTGAAATAATTTATAAGCAGCTCAAAACTTATGGAATTTTGATTGTTTATAAATTATACAACTAAATGCGTATATTTTTGTATACAAAATAAATGAAATGAGTGCAGTAAAATAGCAGTAAAAATGGCTTTTCTTTCATATTAACACAACTGTGTAATCCTCAGACTGAGCAACTTAAATTATGTTTTCATTTCATAAATTGCGTAAATTGTTTTATTTATATTGTGCTACTCCTTTATGGTCTAGGATTAACTTGATAGTCCTGGCATTCTTCAGGCAATTAGCTGCAGGGAATTAAATATAAATAACAAGATGTTAACCCGTCTGCCACCTTAAAGACAAACAAAGACTTGGCCCAATCTGAATCTTGGCAGCTGCTGCTTCTGGGCGCAAAACTTTTGATTTTCCTTTTACTTCTTTCTGTCCTCACATTAAATATAAATTAGGGCGTGTGAGTGTGCGAGTGCGAGTGGGTGTGGCAAAAGGTCAAAGACAAGGGCTCAACAACAAACAATAAGTTAAAGGAAAGCCAAGTACAAAAGACTTGCATGCAAATGCCTTTTGTTATGCGTGTTGTTGTGCTTTTGACAGCCAAAGGATAATATTGATTGGAAGACAGGTGACTGGGGCAGGTGAATGTCTAGTTGTTCTTGTCGAGTTCTGTTTACATTGTGTTTGTTTGTCGGTCAAGTTACCAGGGCAACGACATTGAAACATGGCCTTTGTCTTCTAGCCAGACACACTCAGGGTCGTTGTGTGTGTGTGTGTGTTTGTTTGTGCTGGCTCTAATGACTTTTTAATTGAAGCATAAAATTTGGTAAATAAACAAGAGATACGAGTAGTTGGCTCAAAGGCCAGCAGCTCTTGCTCACCCAGAAATATTAAATTTTCTAATTAACTTTATCTGCCAAATCTTCTGACAAGTTTTCATTGTATGTAACGACCTTAAAATCTATTTAATAGTTGTCTTGTCTTTATGTTAACTTAATAATAAATTTAAATATATTTAAAACACACATTGGAAGTGTTTATTATTTTGTAAATTAATTTTAAGAGTCATGAGAAACATTAGTTTGCATAAAGGGGCAATAAAATTACCATAAATTTAAAGAAATATTCCAAAATAATCGCTTTATAGCTTGCTCAACTTTGTGTTACCGCAGAAAGAAATTTAATAATTTTTAGTGTATTTTTTTTAATATTAAATTTATTATAGACTGTTTCTTACTTTCCTTAGAACTTTTTATATAAAAATCTTTTTTATTCTCTACGCCAAAACATCAAAAGACAGCTGTTTTAGCCATTTCTTATGCCATAATTTTAAAGCTTTTTGAATTCATATGTAGATGATATCACTTTGAACTGCAAATATCAATAAATTATGCAAACAGTTTTGTTTAAATTTTGACTAGACTTTCACATAGTTCAAATATACCCTTTGGATGCATGCGGTGGGGTATAATTGGCTGACAAACAGTTGGAATTGTGCACTGAGTTTATCAAATAACTGCGGCTTCACATGGAGCACGTGGCGTATGCTTGACGATGTGGGTCATGTGGTTGACTTGGCAAACTTGCAGTTTGTGGTTGCCACACACATCAGGCATACCATAACAGGGATTCAGCACTCACAGGCCAAGTCAGCAATGAGTCTATGAGCAAACACACAGAGACAGCTCATTAAATGTTACACTGTAAAAAAGATAAGTAAATGGGTACTGGAAATGTATAGAAAAATATTAAGAAATTCTTAGACTTAGTTTATATTCCTTTATATAAATTTGATTAGCACAACTCTTGGTTCAATTAGCTTGTCTTTTTTGTCAGTGTAAGTGAAATCAATCAGATTTGGTAGCTCTAACTAGTGCAAACTGTTAACAATAATTTTGGGTAACAAGCAGTATTCTTGGCTCTTCATGGGATGCCAAATTAAATGGAACTTGGCCACGTTTTACTGTTCAATTATTGTGGCATTTATAATTAAAGTTGCGTATGACATGGCTGGCGATTTGTGGCACAGGCTGCGTGACTGTTCCTCTACCAGCTACTCGTCCCCTCCTGCTCTTCATCGCACTTTTTGGTAGCCTTGGAAAAGCGCTTTTGCCTTCGCAGTTAGTTTTGTGGTCACTGAAATGTTGGCCTGGCTTTTGTGCCTGCCGCTTTTAATTTAAAATGTACGTGACTTGTTTTAATTAGGAATACAGTACAAAAAACCAAAAAAAGAAAGAAATAACACATACACACAAATTTATGGATATTTTTTCAGTTCTTTTCTATTCCTTTCTTTATTTTTTATACTTTTTGTGCTGTGTTCTAGGCTCTGTCAGGCAAATGTTGCATGTTAGATGGCCAAAAGTACTTAGTTATGCTAAGAACACTTGAACAACTTGCTGGCAAAACATATTTCAAGTTTATAAAGTACAAAATCAGTCGATCGATGCTTTAGTTTAGAAAGTTAATTATAACTCAGTTTGATTATATGTGCATTCACTTGAGTCTAATCTAAGTTTAACAAATAACAATAACAATGTTGTTGGCCTGGTCGAAAGTCGAATGATTATGCACACAAATTTTCAAGTGCTTTGGCCAAGTTTTCCGATAAAACGTCAGAACATTGCCACAACAACAAAGCAGGCGAACATTGTGCAACTTTCACTTTGGCCAGCTGTCGATAAAAAGGCTAAAACGGCTAGCCAAGAAACTTGTTAAATAAGACTTCTAAATTCATTTGCTCGCAACGCAACTTAACACCAAGCAAAGCGCATAAAAATAAAATATAAAATGGAAAGAAAGTTGTAGAGACGATGAACAACTTCATCAAACAACTGCGACGGGCATTCTTCTACTTTTTTGTTGCCAAAATGTTTTTCGGCAGACTTAGAAGCATAAAGAAAATAGCACAACTACAGCTCAAAAGTTGTACAAGCTGCTTCAACAGCTTAAATAAACAACGGAGTGCAGCTGCATTCTGTCTCCCTCTGCGCCGCCCCAAAAAGTATGCAACACTTTACACTTACCGCACGCCTGCTCGCCACGCCTTTAGTTTTCTTATTTCATTTTGGTTTCTTGGTTTTCCCTCTATATGTACAGGCACTTTCATTAAATATATGCATTGTAAATGTTCCCAGTGCCTTGTATTCATCTCCCTCTACTTGTTCTACTCATTCCCCCTCTCGCTGCTTTGCATATTTCAACTGCTTATAACGCCATGTAACGCCTTGTTTCCCCCACTCTTCCCCCTTCTCATTCTTTAAGTAGACAACACTCTTGTTTGTCTAACAGCGCATTGTGATAAGAAACTTTTACCTAACACAAAAACTACAACTTTTCTGTTGTCATTTTCATGTTCGCCGCGCTTTTCATTTGTTCGCGTTAAATTATACACATTTCTATTTATTACCTACCCATTTTGCTTAATAGTGTAACAAAAGAAACATGTCATTTAGGCAAATAGTACTTATTAATGATTAATAACTAGTTTTAGTTCATAGCTTGGCTTGTTGAATGTGTTAGAGATAAGGAGGGAGGAAGGAGGAGAAGTTGTAGTGTTTTATTCAACTAAATTGTGTGTAATTAGCATAGATATATTTTACTATATTTATAAGTGACTGACTGACGTTCTTAGCTTTTGCCCTAAAAACAGTAAGACACAAAAAATTTGCTATTTTTGCCAACTTTATTTTTTTTCAGCTGCTTTTATTAAACTTTAAGCTCTGTACATATTTCATTTATTTAAATCAAAAACTAGTAATTCTCTCAAAATTATTCAGCAGTCACTTGAGCATATTTTTTTTAGCTATTAATTAAGCTAATTGATGGCTAGCAAGTGTTCTTCACTGATTTGTTTATTGAACTCAACAGTTCTTGAGTCAGAACTCAATCTTTAAATTTGCATTGTTATTTTTGCTGCTGTTGTCTTTTGATTGTCCTTTGGGCTGTCATTTGCTTCATTGTCAATTGTCTTCGTCGAGTTTTCTTTTTATGACTTTTATTTAGCAACACTTTTATTACCCCAGACGCGACCACACCTACTGCCAACAGAGGAAGACAGGGAAGTAGGAAGAACAATGGTCGAGTCGAGTGTTTTTACAACTTAATTTGCAGTTTGTGTCGAGAAAACTGTAGAATGCTTTTAGGCGTGGTCTGACTTGACTTTTGTTCAGCCATTGTTGTTATTATTATAACAGTTATTGTTGTTGCTTTTTGCTTTTCCAACTGACTTAATTGTTGTATGAAGTGGGAAATGAAGTCAAGTTTCGTTTGTGTTTATTATTACTATTACTATAAATAAGTAAAGTGAGTGCTGGGCTTGGCCAATTGAAAGCCATTAGTGAAAACTGTCTAAATACATACAGAAATTCACATATTTATATGTTGTATAAGTTTACGGACACACGCTCGATTACGAAAGAAAGCAAGTTATATTCGCTCATTCTCTGGGGATATTTTGGACTGTCTGTCGTGGCGCGTTAGCTTCGTTTGGCTAGCTACGAGCTTTTAATTAGCATTAAATTACTTTTATTTACATGCCACTGCTATCGAGCAGTCAGCCACACCCCAATTTAGGGGCGAGTAACATGCCCGTAGATTGCCTTGGTCTGACAGCGTTGACCTTTCGCCTTGAGTCTGTTTCCCGTGGGAGCAGCGATGATGAGTGATATGATCCTAAGAAGCTTTACACCAGAGAATCGTGAGCTATTCGTTAATAGCATAAGCTATGATATATCTGCTGTCTGCAGCATGTGTTCACATTAAAACTCACACTCTAATTGACCTACAGTGCGTTCATAATTTTGTTATTTTTAGTCTTCTTTTTGTGTAATAAAATTTATCACACCTTATCACACAAATCTCAAGCATACGGTTGACTTTTATGGCTGACATTAAAAAAATTAACAGCCAATTAAAAAGAGGCACAAGTTTGCTGTCAATAAGAACCAGTATTTTCATTGGGGGTGTACGTGTCGTATGCGTAACATTTTAACTGCATAAATGCAAATTAAATAAATTGCTTTGAGTTGCAGACAGGCGAACTAAAATGTCAAACTAACAAACTATAAGCAGGCGGAGCACACACACACACACTCTCAGACACACACATGTTTACCAAGAGAAATTCGCTGTTTTTAATTAACGGCTCACAGAACTAAATTGAAAAATTTGATTAAAAACTTTTTATGCTGTTACGAAATGGCAAGAAATGAGATTTTCAAGTGCAGCTGAGTGTGTGTGGGTGTGTATGACTGTGTGTGTGTGTGTAAAGTGTTAGTTAGGGAGCAAAGTTTCAGTTAGTTTGGCTTCACAAATGTTTAGACCCCGTACTCTTTAAAAAAGAGTAAAGGGGGTCTATTAAGTTTGTCAGAAGCGAGATGTGCGTAACAGGCAGAAGGAGGCGTGGCCGACCCCATAAAGTATATATATTCTTGATCAGCATCAACAGCCGAGTCGATATAGCAATGTCCGTCTGTCCGTCTGTCCGTCTGTCCGTCTGTCCGTCTGTCCGTCTGTCCGTCCGTCCGTCCGTCCGTATGAACACCTGGATCTTTTAAACTACAAGAGCTAGAGACATCAAATTTGGAATGTAAGTCCGTTATTTTCGCGAGCAGATCAAGTTTATTTCAAATTGTTGCCACGCCCCTTACCGCCCCCGCAATGAGCAAAAAACCAGACACACCTCGAAAAAATTTGTGTTTTAGGCGAATATCTCAGTAACTATAGCACTTAGGAGCACAAATTTTGGTATACAGGTTCTTAGAGACAGCCTTAGTATAATGTCATTCAAAATTTTGAGCTGCCACGCCCCCTTTTCTCATAGGAACTAAAAGACTCTCCAGATTCAATGCCTTTCTGCAGGCATTAAATCAAATAGTATAGTGTTGTAATTTAACATACGCTTAGAGACTTACTATTTCTAACTTTCCTGAAAGTGGCATCAAAATCCTATGTCAAACAACAGAGAAATTACGGTTCAAAGTTGAAGTTATTTTAAAGCAAAATCACTGCATGCGCGCAACACATACAAACAAACACAGAAACATACAAACATATGTTCGAACGTTTTCTCTACCTGCTTTGACGGCAGCGCTGCCCGGAGCCGCTGGCCGCGCCGAACAATGCTATACATACACACATATGTATGAGCACCCATACATATTTGCAAATAATCGAAAGAATGATAGAAGAGGAGTGTGGTGCCACTGGTAGAGTTGCGGCGCAATATGGAACCTTCGTATGGATCGCGGGTTCGAATGCTGACAATGACGATTGTTAATTTATTTACTTTTTAATTTTAATTCAAAATGTAAATATTTCATTTTAATTTTTTTAATTTTTAATTTCATTTTAAAATTTTAATTTTAAGAAAATGGGCACTACTATTGGAGTACGGGGTCTTTTACAGTCGGCTCGATCGACTGTAGCCTTTCTTACTTGTTTAACATTATTTTATTTGCAAAAAGCAAAAACGCTCGCCACTTGCAGCCAGCGAATGTTATTTATATATGTTTGCATCTGTATGACTGTGTGTGTGTGGTTCAGGGGGGCGTACATGGGCGTGGCGCATTAACACTTGTCGTGTCAGTGTCGCATGTCGTCGCTTGCAAGCTGTTAAACTAAATACAGGCTGTCTGGGCTTCTGCATGAGCACATACATGAATGTTTCCCGGCTCAAATACACGTGTATTGCGTGTGTGTGTGTGAGTGTGGCAGCCCCTGTGTGTGTTAGTGTGTGCAGCGAAGTTGAAACGCGCAGCACTCACGCTTCCCTGCTCCAAGCACAGTAGAGTATATTATACGATGTACTTTTATTTTTTACAGGGCATCTCGCTATGCAATTAGACCTTCTTCATTTTCATTTTCATATTCCAGTTTCTGTTTTAGTTTTTTTGTGGCTGCCAACTAATTTTTAAATATGTTCTTTAATTTTGAATCCATGTTCGTTCTACTTATCTATTTTAATTATTTAGAGGCTTAAATACACAAGTTATCTGCCAAATTTAATTATCTTACATTTTTGTTTGCGCAAAGAAGTATTTTATTTAGAGCTGATTTGTTCATAAGAAATTTTAATACAAGCTGTATACAGTAGTTTAACTTTACATAAATTTTATAGTTGAATTTTTAATAGGGCTTAGATTGGGATGATTAAAAAGCAAAATATCGTAGGTAATAAAACTAAAGTGCTTCTACTTTATATGACGAATTTGTTTTTGTGCTAGAGTAATTTTTGTTTAATAATTTATTCATTCAAAGGAGTCACGAATGTATGCACATATTATTTAAACTATTAATAATATCTAGTGATGATGAACATGACGATGATAATGAATAATAAATGATTATTTAGTTAAGTTTAAAAGAAACTTACAAATTTTATTAAAAAATTTAATTATAGAGAATTAAAACTTACATAAACATTACATAATCATCAACTTTATTGCATATTACTTATGTTGATTGTAATATTTGATTTTTTATCCATTTCTTATCTCATTTTTAGGCATTTTTAAAGGTTTTTGAAGTGATTTCTAAATGTATATTTTAAGCAGTATTTAATACCCAATAATAATAATTAATACCTTCACTAATTCCTGTTAATTTTACCAACATGCCAGTTGTGATTTCTAACAAGATTGATGTCAATTAATAATGTAGTCCATCCCTTTGGCAACAATTCATTTGATATTAACTTGTACAACAGATTACAAAGTAACTGACAAATAGTTGGTCTGATTGTCAGGTGCTGATGCTGATGACAAATCAATGCGAAATTGATGAATGTTTGCCATTTGCCGAGAGTTCGGGCTACATGAGGTCACGTGCGATTGTTTAGCATGCTTATTGCAGTATTTTGTGGACTGGGTGAATGTTGGAAGTTGCAAGTCGAATGCTGTAAGCGGCAAGTTGCAGCTGTTTGAATTCTATGCAATTTGCATTTACGAATGCCATGCAAATTACTGGCACATGATCAATGCATGGTGTATGGATGCATTTGTGAGAGACAGAAGACAGTAGGGTATATGCATGCAAATGAAAAGCGGAAATGCTGGCGCAAAAATTCAAACACACTGAACGCCAAACTAGCAAATTTTCGCGGTCGTTTTTCAGGCCAGAAGTCAGAAAATGGTAGTCTCTGAGGAGACTGCAATTTCGTTCTTGTCGTGCATTTATTACGCATGCAAAGAATGCTCAACAGAGAGAGAGAGGCAATAAGTGTGCGAAAGAGATGGTGGTAGTGTGGGAAAGAGAGCGGTGTTGTCTGCTTGAAATTCATGACTGTTTAGTGCACATGCCGCATAATGTTGCATACATTTGCACAGCCGCGAATATTGCAGCTGCCGCAAGCGATGCGACTGTTGTTGCACTCGTTTGTCTCTAAATAAGAAGCACAAATATGCAGCACACACCCAAGCACACCCAAACACACACTCATGTAAATATAGAGTGGGGCAATATTTATGTATTTTCCCTATAACGTGTGTGTTTGTGTGTGTAAGCTGTGCATTTATAGCTTTGACTTGTTTTGCATGCTAATTGCCTTTTATGCCATACTCACATATACCCGTTCCCCGTGTGTGTGTGTGTGTGTTGGTTGTGGCTTTTCGCTTCATTAAGTGCAAAAATATGCGTCTATTCATTTGAGAAATTTAACAGTATAAATTTTATTAGCTGTCGCATTTGAAATTATACACAATTTTTAATTAGTTTGTTTATAAAACCGAGTTGCAAATGGAAAATTCTATTTGAAAGAGATAAAACTATTAGTAAGATTAAACGACTAAACAGTTATCAACATTTCAGTCTGCGAAATTTATAATTAATGTTTTTTCTAAAGCAATCAATCACTAAAGCTTATAAAAGGGGAAAAAAAACTTTGGTTGGGATTGATAGAGTGATTGCTTAGTATGAAAGTAAACAAATTACTTCTGCTGACTGGCATGTTAAACAAATGTGCATGAAATTAAATATTAAGCTAAATTTACACTAAAAAAATATTATTTATTTAGGTATGCTGTGGGTTACCTGCAAAGAATTTTAATAAAATATTTATTTATTAAAATGCATTAAAAATATCCTAAATTTTTGCACTGCGTTGCTGCAATTTTTTAGAGCTGTTTTTCCGCATTAAAATCAGCTTATTTATAAAACTATTTAATTAAAATAAATCTGTATTGGTTCACCATTTTAATTTACTCCCTGATTTTAAGGTGCATTAAAAGTGCTAAAGAAAAAACACAAAGTTAACTGCAATTCGTTGCATAATATCAACCAAAAAGCAAAACTTGTTAGCCAACAGAAAGTTTTCGCTTTGATGAACTTGTTTAGCCTCGAAGCAAAAAGCAAACTAAAGTAACGCAAGGTAAATACAGTTCCAAAGAGAAATGCAATTTTCAATTTACAGTTTACAATTTTATTAAATCTTATCAAACAGTGCAATTGAAGTTTCCATCTCGAGTCTTGTGTAATTTGGGCGCACGTGAGAAATAAACCAAAATTGATGAAACACACATCGCGTATACGTAACATAATCAATGCTGATCTGCTTTGCAACCACGCCCCGTTACCTGCCGCCAAGCAGTGTTGTCTAATGGCATTGTGCATATTTCATTACATTAAGTGGCAAAACAACGCATAATCAACATGTTTCCCATTCTACTACAGCTATTTCTATACCTATTTCCATTTCTGTTCCTGTTTATGTTTCGGTTTCTGTTTCTGACACTGCACACAGCAGGTGGGCGTGGCATTTAATCCTCGCTTTTGTTACAGCATTCACTACAATTGGGCTGATGCATGTCAGTAACAGGGAAGGGGACAATTCATGTATGCTGTAAATGAACCAAATATCGAAGTTTTACATTTCCTCAGTCTCTGTGTGTGTGAATGTCGGTGTGTGTGTGTGTGGGTGTGTGCGCTAATTGTGTGCCAAATATTTGCAACGCTTGTGGAATTGCCTAAAACATAAAGCGCATTAGTAGCATAAGCAGCTAACAGCATTTGCATCTCATAATCACACGACATCTGAGATGTCTGTGCTGTCTGGCATCTTGGAACGTTTCAATTATATATACGACCATGTAATGTTAATGGAAATCTGCGCATAATTCCATCATTCATTGCTGATGCCATAAAATTTGACACGCACTCGATTTGTTCAGCCAAACAATGCTAATTACGATCTTAGTCATTATTTTCTAACCTTCCGGCGATATCTGCTGCTCGGATGCTCGACTGTCTGCAAGATTTATTTGCCATATAAACTGTGAACAACACAGCAGTTTAGCAAATCTGTAAACAAATTTTGGCTTGTTGAAATATTTGCAATTTTTCTACGTATGAAACGAATGCAACAGAAGCTGTGAAAATTTGAATATTTCCCCAACCAAATAAATTTGGAATGAAACAAGTAGCCAAAACCCTGTGGATATTATACGAGTGCTGTTGAAATCTGGTAAATAAACAACTTAAACAATAACTAAATCGTTTAAGTAAGCTGCACTAAAAGGTACACTTTTAAAATAAAATTTAAATTTAAATAAAATTTAAACTAAGTACAAATAGATTTTATAAAATGATTCATATTTCATTCGCTATAACTATACACAAAATTATCCCACAATTCCCTTATAGCAAACCATTTTATTTCCTGGAATTTAAAATAAATATTTTACTGATTTGCTTATCAACAGCTTCATTAATTTTTATTTTTGTAAATTTCTAAGTAATCAATTTTGTAATTCATTTACTACACAATTAAATGAAATAGTTCCATGAATTTTTATATTAATCACATTCATTATGAGTCTCGCCTATGACAAGTTTTAAAGTCTGTACTTAAACTAACAGCTTAGTTATTAAATCTTTGTAGTGCAGTCTCTAAATTATAATATTTTTTGGGATTTGCTTTAAAACTCAATGAAGCGTTCCCGAAAACTAATGCTTAAACGTTCAAAGGCTTTGCATATTTGCATTTTTGTCATTCCTGTGAAAGATTAGCACAAACCATAAATTCATTAAGGTCTGTCTAATCCTGGTTCACATGGACACAGCAACACAAACACATACTCACGCAAACACATTGGAATATTAGTTTGAAAATTGCCCAGGACCACGAAGAGGTAAAAGGCGAAAAAGTGAGAAAGGGAAGGGAATGGAGAAAAGTGTATTTGCTTTAAAAATTTGCATGCAATGCTCTTGTAAATTTATTTATGACTTTTGCATTGTACATGGCAAAATTGTGCAGTGTGTCTGGAATTCAGAATTCTGAATATTGTATAAAGTATTTGCATTGTCTTTGCAAAATATGACTTTTCTCTCTTATGCATATTTACATTTACCGCTTTAACCTTTGTGTTTGAAATACCATTATTGGCCAAAACAAACACAAGAATCTTTTATATAAAAGTGGCTGAATTTTTGTATTTTAAGTTTATTTATTTTTGGAAAATCCAATGAAACATTTAATTTTTTAAAATCAACAAATAATCAATAAAGATTTGATTATTTCTAAAAGCAGAGTTAACAGATGTCGTTGCTACGTGTGTGGCATGGACTGACGCACTTTCCAATTTCCAAACTATACCATACTTTAAGCATAAAATTTTCCAAATTCGCAAAATGCTAAATCAAATTCCTTTGCTGTGTTTACAGTAGTCGGAAAGCGGCGAAGAGATAAATATTCGTGATGCGATAATTAACATTTTAAATGATTGCTATTTTTGGGCGTGAAATGAAGGCAAACACAAACAATGCACTAACAACAAGTAAGATAAGTACGGTCGAGCACTCTCTGCATTTTCCGCCGATTAAATTATTAAAATCGGTATCGAGATATTACAATGCGTAGTACTTGCATTAAAACACGTTGAAACAAAAACAATCTAAGCATAATCAAACATACAGCTGTTTGTCTGTATGCGAATACATATACGAAAGACAATATATGATGCATATATGTATGTATGTGTGTATGTGTGTATTCGGCGCGGCCAGCGACTGTGGGCAGCGCTGCCGCCACACAGGCAGCGAAAACATTCGAACATGTGCTTGTATGTTTCTGTCTCGCTTGCACTCATACATTGAGCGCTGCCGCTCAAGTGCTTGTATGTTACTATCTCGCTTGCACTCATACACGATATTGCAGTCAGTTATCAATATTGTAACGCTTCTAGTTTTCTTGTTTATAGTCCGATTTTAATGCACCTTTCAGGATAGTTTGATATAGTTAGTCTCCACACGAATTATAAATTAGAATACTCTACGATAAGAAGAAATGCCTTAAAAACGTTTTAAAGTTTTTTAGTTCCTACCGGAAAAGGGGGCGTGGCAGCCCCAAATTTTTGATGGCATGACATTTACTCAGTCTCTAGGAACCTCCATACCAAAATTGGTGATCCTAGGTGCCATAGTTACTGAGATATTCGCCGAAAACACCGATTTTTTCCGAGGTGTGCCTGGTTTTTTGCTCATGGTGGGCGAATGGGGCGTGGCATCAAAAAAAAAAAGATTCTTGTATTGACTGACTAAATATGTGATCGATTGAGACCAAGCTCGACCTTGTAGCTCTTACCATCTCTGAAATCTGTTTGTTCATACGGACAGACAGACGGACAGACGGACAGACGGACAGACAGACGGACAGACGGACATGGCTATATCGACTCGGCTTGTGATGCTGATCTAGAATATATATACTTTATGGGGTCTGCCACGCCTCCTTCTGCCTGTTACATACATTTTCACAAACCCAATATACTCTTGCAGAGAGTATAAAAATAGCTTAGCAATTTTTGGCTAAGCAAAAATTATAGAAAAATCCCCAAAAGTTTAAGTATTTCAAGTGCAAGATCATTATTAAAAGAACAAAAATAAAAAATAATTGGCCAATTCGAAAGCGTTTATAATCGATTTCAAAGGCAATCGTTAAAGTTGTATTTCATCCACACTTTTTAAATATTTATAGTGTTTTCTTATCGTTTGATGTTTGACACACACTCAACGATAGTGCTAATCTTACGAGTGCAATGACAAGTGAATGATGCGGCAAATTGAGCACAGGGCACTAAGTCCAATTCGACCAAAGAGTTGTCATTGGGTATGAAAAGGGAAAGTCATCAGCCACGCGCTCGCTCCCTGTCTCTCTCACGGTCACACTCTCGCTCTCACGGCCAGACGCTCTGTTACTCTCTCTTGCACTAGAACTATTTGCGCTCTCTTTGATTGCAACTGAGACGTGGACGGCCTATAAAGAGCCGTTTTATATTTGATAAAAACGTAAATGATTTTTTTTTTGTTTATTTTGTTATCGTTCGATCTTCGCTCTCTACGCTGCGTCGTCGCCCTCTGGCATCAGTAAACAAGTAAAAGAACACTCAGCGTAATACTCATCGGAATTATGATTGGAAAGGGAATGAAAAGAAATGTGAACGGGAAAGGGAATTCGAATTCGAATGCGAGTTTAAGTTTTGTGTTCTGCTCATACGAATGCCGACAACGACTGATCAGTCTATGGGACGCGTGTTCAGCGTACAGATCGCGGTACGGAAAACTACGAAAAGAATTCTAGAAACACACAACTGAAACCGAAACTGATTTTTAACGCACGGTAAATTATATGTGAATATTATTATTAAATAAATAATAACTTTGCTGCCAAAACAAACTCGTTAAATCAAATTAAAATAATAATGTTTATGCAAATTAATTTGTTTATATCTGACACAGAGACAAAACAAACAATCTGCCTGTTCAGCTAAAAAGTATTAAAAAAAACGAAGTGAATTCGCAAATTCAAGCACTTAAATTTCACAAAGAAGAGAACTTTGCATGCAAATTAAAAGCCAATTTAAATTTAATAGTTGTGTTAGTCGCTGTGACTTTGTTTGTGTGCTTCATTGTGCTCCAAATTGGTGTAAAAAAGAAGCTTTAATTTGAAGACGTGACAGGGCACAACGTGTTTGAAGCACCGAAACAGCTGACTGAGCATTAAACCAGCTGATTTTTATTTATATTTGCTTTTGTATTTGGTCCACTCAGAGTTCATTAGCCCAGAGATTGTCTCAGTTTTATGCTCTTATACTTGGTGCTCTTTACATAAAATACTCAACTTATCATAATATATGTATATTCATGAATAAACAGCTTTTATTCAGTTTATTGTATAATATTTTGCTTTCATTTCCCTCTCGGCTTTTATTGTTTTTGTTTTCCCAGTTGAGTCAACTCAATCGCATATTTGTATAAATTATTAAATTTGCTTTAAAGTTTGCTATCGGTATTTGAAAGAAATGAATTTAAAATAAATATTGAGGGCTGATAAATCTGGTGCAATTAAAATTGTTGCGTTCTAACTTTTCATTCAAAATGTTTATTCATATCTTTAGAATTTAATATTAAAGAGCGTTTAATTGCGATTTATTGCTCTGAATGTGCAAAATTTAATCGAAAAATGAGTTAAGTTTTGCTTTTGTCACAGAAGGAAACCACTCTTATTGATTACTTATAATACGTTTGCTATTTCTATTAAAAAATTGCTGACTTGTCATAGAGGGAAATAACTCAAAGATTACAAAATGCAATAAAACAATTTGTTCAGAAATAATAAAATACTAAACAAAGAATTAAATTGTTTTAAGTGCAGTGAACAAATGATGACAGCTTAGAAATAAGTCAAAAGTTCAAGATGGATTTATTTATTCTATAAAAAGTAAATAAATCGACAAAATTAAACGACGTGGAAAACAATAGAAACAATTATTGTAGTATGAAATCAGTCAATAGGCCAGGTTGTTGCAGTGTAGACCTTTGTTTTGATTGGTAGTCCCAGAATGTTGGATTCATGCGAGTTCACATTTGCCGAAAAGTTCTTGGACTAATAATAAATTATAAAAAAAATATTTAAATATTTTTTACGAAGTTTTAAATGGTGATAAAAACTTACTGCATGTCCGGGATCAGAGCTGTAATCATTTTCCGCTTTTAAAAATGCAAATATACTTTCATTTACTTCAGATTTGTTTTTGGCACTAAAGTGTCGATCGATATCCTCGCTCATCATCTCTTGATCAGTCATTTCACCACGGGCTCTTCCCTTTTTATTTTTTGCATCCCTATTCGCATAATAATAGTACTCGGCATCCCTGTCGATAGTTCTACCATAACGATCTCTGTTCCTCTCAATTCGATCAGCATGACTCTTTTGCTGCTTCGTTGTTTCATCCCGAAATGTGCGACATTTCTTATGGATTTCATCTCGTTCGTAATCGATGCGTGCTTTTATAGCTTCCAACATTGTCATGGGATCCACAGGATGCGGTTCGTTGGGTATCTTATCGCCAAAGGCTATTTCAAAGGCATATTGATTGAGATTCTCCCGACCATCAAGTGAATCCTGTATAATTCCCGGACATTTTCGATCCAAAATCAAAGTTTCAAAAAACATAGTTTGTGCACGATGCACGTACAGTTCCTCATCTAAAATTGTTTGGGTTATAGTTGAAAAACGTACTCCCTATGTAATGCACTACTTACGCGTCATGTAGTTAATGGGCGTCACTGTCTTCTCTGCACAACTTGGCTTAATTGATTTGCCCAGGTTCGCAGTCGTGGGTAATTCACTTGGATTCAATCTAGTATCGTTTGCAGCTGTATCCTGGTAACGAGAAGCCGCTTCTGAGCTTAAAGTGGACTGGTAATCCGGGTAGGGACTTTGAGTAGATCGGTCCCGAAAAGACACCTGTGGAGTAGATATTGCTATGATCGTACTATATAACTTGTAGCTGTCTTTGACTTACATTTGCTCCGCTTTGCTTGTCCTGTGAACGCTGTGACTGTTGTCTAAAGCTAGTTTGATTAAAGGAATTAGCCAACTCTTGCTAAAATTAACTCATTTTTAATATAGATATTTAAGTGGGACATAAAAGCTACTAACCTGGCCTTGACGCTGCAAGTTGGTACATTGGATTCGCTGCTGTGTTGCATACTGTGATTGATTAGTCGTTGATTTTGGCTAAAAGCACGAAACAGTTAATTTGGATTGCTGTAAATGTAGTTGGCACATGCTTACCTGTTGTGGCATGCAGCATGCATATGATTGTCCCTGATTTTGTGCATACTGTGATCTGTATTGTTGCTGCATCTGCTGCTGCTGCTGTGGCTGCATCTGCTGCTGCTGCTGCTGTTGCTGCAATGCGCTGCATGGCACAAGCTGAACGGGACGACCCGCATTGTCTCTATAATCCTGGGCAACCATTGTGCTGTTGAGCAAAGGTTCCTAATCGAAAAATACTATCAGACTTATGTGGGCTTCTTTTGTAACGTTACTTACGAAATCATCTAATGAATCATCATGTGTCACATATTGCATGTTATGTTGTAGTCTCTGCTGCGGTAGTTGTTGTGGCTGTTGCTGTTGTGGTTGCTGTTGTTGAAAATACGGATCATAGTTCATAACAACGCGATTGGTCACATCTGGCGAGCGGAAAGAGGGCTCCTGTCGCTGTGACTCAACGGGCACGCCCATTTGACAAGTGTTTCCACCTGAGCCAGAACCACAGCACTGAAGAAATGCAGAGAAATTTATTAAAGTAGTTAAATAACTATTTAGTATTTCAGCAACTACTTACATCTGAGCAACGTGAATGTTTTGGGTACTGCCTTGGCTTATCAGTTGCTTGTTGCTGATTTTTCTATAAAAGTTTTGGAACTATACAAAAATGTTTAAGCTGAAAGTAAGCCTAACTTACATATGATTTTGAGGGCTGCAATCCCATATAGTTGTGTGGATTAGCTTGTGCCACAATGCACTGCAATAAAAATATGGTGGTAAAATTAGTTCAATAAGATTTAGTACTTATACATTGTACTCATATTATTTGTCAATAATAATAAGAAGTAAGAAAGCCTACAGACGAACGAGCCAACTGTAATAGACCCCGTAATCATAGTGCGAATTTTTCTTACAAATACGCAACCTTCGACCGATATATTCTATGCGAGCTGTAGGCTAGAATTGTCCAATCCGGACCAAACTTGGTGAGCGTAGGTATAATGGGTTCATACTCATATTGTGGGAATTTGTTTAAGATAGCTCTAGTCGACTCGAAGTTATGGTGATTTGAATATTTTTTTGTGAGGTGACCATAGGGGCGCGGAAAAATTTTAAATAGACTTGATCTACCTGACATATAGACGAACTTTTAATCCAAATTTGGTAGCTTTAGCTCTAGATCCAGGGTGAAAAGACAGACAGACGGACATCGCTATATTGACTCGACTGTTGATGCCCATAAGGTACTATAAGGGGTCGGAAAAGACTTAACCCTCTACTCTCTTTTAGAGTACGGGGTCTATATACCGCCCATATTAATGAAGTAGTATGTAGATATACTCACAAATTGATCGGCACCTCTTTGACAATCGCGAGTGCTCTCCGTTGGAGCACTTAGTGACCTACGACGAGCAGCATTCTGGGAAGTTTGAGGAATGCGTGTTCGCTGTACCGCTTCAAAGGGCATTGCCTGCACTTGAGTCGAACTCCAGGCTTGTTGACTTGTGCTTTGTTGCTGCAAAGAAACTTAGCTAATTACATCATATTTTTAACCACCCAAATTAAAACACACCCTGGCATCTTGCGAATGAATCTGAGGCATCAATGGCTGTGATATGGCGCCCAACGCAGTCTCAGCTAGTGCTTCCTTGGATGTTGGATCCATTGTAACAGAACAGTTGCACAGGAATTCATCCGAGGCAACTGCGTTTCGATCCCGCTGAGTGTTTAGGTAGCGATTTATGGCAAAGAGCTGCGCATCGGGCACCAAAACTGAATTTCTAAAATGGGAGTATCTTAAAGATACTTCGTGTAGCTTACATGCAACATACTTACAAGCAGTCTATTTTAAATGAATTTAAGGGTTAATGAAGGGTATCTAAAGTGTGGCTAAAACTGGCTAGTTTATTGTGAAGGTTAAATGCAAAATTTTGTTTGCCTAACCCTGGCAAACTGGAATCCACATTTTTTAAAAAGTATAAAATATTTACACAATTTACTGATTTTGATGAAAATAGTTGTAACAATTTTAAGTAAAAGACACAAGAAACAGAGCTTTCTAAGAGTTTTGAAATTAATGTTGAGCATGAACTTTATGAGGAAACTATTTAAGTTGAACTATTTGGAACCTTTAAAAAAATGACTGTTTAATATAATTTAAAAAAATGACATAATCCTTAACATAGATAGGTGTATTCATTTTTGTGTGGATATATTTATTTTTGAGCAGAAGTATTAATGCCCAATATAATGTCTTCATCATTAATTTCTATACTACAATTCCATTGATATAAAATTGCTTTTTATTTGTTCAAAAACATTATTAAATAAATTTCTCTTTTTTTTTTTTTTAAGTATTTGATACAAAGATTTGGTATCTATAAAATAAAATGCTTTATTTTAAAGTGAATAAGTCTTACTTTATTCATGAGATTATAAATGAGTATTCTTTACTCTTTATATACATATTTCTCCCACTTTCCCACTTTGAAACAAGTGTAAGCACCTTTAAAATAATACTTTAGTTTAATTTAATGATAAAGTTATAATTCTAAACATAAGAATGTGTATTCATTTTTGTGCCATTTTTGTTTGAATATATTTATTAAATGCTTAATTTGATGTCTTTAACATCAATTTCCATACTTAAATTCCATTGATATAAAAATTTCCTTTATTTATTAAACAACTTTATCAAGTTTAATTTATGAACATTTATTTTTAAAGTATTTGATACAAAGCATAGGTATCTATAAAATAAATTGCTATATTTTAAACTGAATAAATCTTACTTTATTCATGAGATTATAAATGAGTATTCCACACTATTTATATACACATTTCTCCCACTTTGCAACAAGTATAAGCACCTTTAAAATAATACTTTAGTTTAATTTAATGAAAAAGTTATAATTCTAAACATAAGAATGTGTATTCATTTTTGTGCCATTTTTGTTTGAATATATTTATTAAATGCTTAATTTGATGTCCTTAACATCAATTTCCATACTTAAATTCCATTGATATAAAAATTCCTTTTATTTATTAAACAACTTTACTAAGTTTAATATATGTACATTTACTTTTAAAGTATTTGATACAAAGATTTGGTATATATAAAATAAATTGCTATATTTTAAACTGAATAAATCTTACTTTATTCATGAGATTATAAATCAGTATTCTACACTATTTATACACACATTTCGCCCACTTCCCCATCTCAGATCTCTTTCCAACCCAGTTTGTCAAGCTTTCGTCTTTTCATTAGCCAAATGATTCAATTCCAACTCGACAAAGGGCAAATCGTTACATTTTCCATTTGTGAGTCGCTGATGCTTTGACATTTGTGGCCTGGGGCAGCCATCGTGCCACACCGACACCTGATTCGGTTGCTGCAACTTCCGATAGAAATGCTCTCTGAGTTGTGCTAGAAATGTGGGCGTGGCATGAACATTACGCATGAAATCCAATTCATGCAAACTCGTCGTCTGACTGCCAATGAAATGGAGTAGATCACGCGCCACTTGCGGCTGCTGTGGCAGCCACTTGATGCTACCATCGTTGGCATCATAGTGCACCATCAGCTGTGAGTGCCAAGCGAAGCGTTGCAGCTGCATTACTCCCACGTGGATTTGCAGCAAACGTAGCAGGTTGCCATCGAGTTGACAATGCAAATTCAATGCCACAATTTGACAGGCACCAACGTGCAACGCCGTGAGACAAGCGGAAATTGTAGCTGTGGCCACACCAGCAGCACTACCAATCACCTCACGTACCTCCTCCTGCTTCTCTTTCGTCTGCTTGCCTTCCTGCCTCCTCTTGGCCGTGTCAATGTCGCGACTGCAGCAAAGGAAGCCCGTCAATTGCTGCAGCTGTCGTAGTTGCACAATTTCCACGGCCGTTGCACGTGCCGCACACGATGGCAATTTCAGCGATTGCAATGTTTGGCAATACTCGATATTGGCCAAGACAGCGACATCCCAGCTGTCGCTGCAGCACAGGCAGTTCGGATTTCTGCCACCAACTGGACGCAGTTCAAACTCTTGCAACTGTTTTAGCTGTCGGAAAAGTGTGGCAAGATCTGCGGGTGTTATGGCCAAACATGCACCCAACTGCAGTTGCACAATGCTGTGGCACATACCGCCCAATTGGCGCAACAGTATGGGATTACAGGACGTTAGGCTCAGCCGTTGCATGTTTACCAGATTCGCTTTAGCTGCTGGCCACGTTAGCAGCTCCAGATTAAGCAGTGCCCTTGTTATACCAGCCATATGGTCGAGCAGTTGACTCTGCTCGTTGACGCTTAGCTGCTTTAATTGCGGCTCCTGTTGCCAATCGAACTCATCGGCATATTTGCGTTGCCAAATATGCAACACGAGCTCCCGCAGGCGTCCTCCCATTTGCAACAGCACGAATTGCTCTCTAATTGGAATTTGGCCGCAGATCAGCAGCAGGCAATCATCGTTGAGCGTTGTCAGCGTAACAGGAGCTGCAACAACAACAACACAAACAACAGAGATGGAAACATTAGAATCCCATTTACCTTGGGGCAATGTCTGTTTGTTTGAGCTTTAGTTATACCTGAATTGGGCTGCATTCTGTGTGTGTGTGTGCACTCGTTAACTCAGCGCTTCCAACTGACTCGTGTGTCGGTTACAATCCGCACCCTTGACTTGGAATCAGTGTTCTCTAGTCAGCTGTGGTGTCTCGCACAACTACCACAATGTGAGCTCAAAGTGCTTCGCTCCAGCTGCGAGCGAGGCATGCGATGAGTTCGACAGCGACACCACCAACAAATGTCGCACAGTGGTTGCGAGTGTTTGTTTTTTCTATGAAATTCATGACATGTAAGGCATGTAAAATGTGTAAATTGAATTTATTTGTATGTAAAAATAAGTAAATATATTTCTTACGCCTTTTATACGCTCTAAACTTGAGTTAATAAGTATTTAAAAATATTTAAAGTAGTAAAATCTAAAGTAAATGACAGACTTCAAGTGCAGACAATTTTATAAATTAATTACCTAAATAATTGACAGGTTTTATCTAATTATTTTTTTTTTTGGTTTTTTTTTAAATTTTGTAGATGCTATAAATTTTTAATTAAGTTTATTTACATTTCAAAATAATTTTCTTCTCACATTTATTACATTTCAACCACTGTGACGCTGCTGGTGGTGGACACAGTGGTGCTTGGCAGCGCTACAAAAATAAATGCAACCCTTGGTCGGGCAAACGCCCGCTTAAAGAGCAATACTCACAAAGGGATATGGGTCGTTCCTCACTTCCCTCCTCCCCCCTCCCTCTTACCACCCCTACCCCCACCTATACACTGCAGCATATGCCTGAATATCGCTGGCACTGAGATTGTTTATATATCTGGAGTAGAGCAGAGTTCTTTATGCTATTTTTAAATGCAGCAGCAGCAGCAGATACTATACAAGTATGCAGCTGATAAGTACTTCATCTGGTAACTAAAACGAAAACTACAACTCAAAGACATAGCAGGGATTATTATTGAAAGCAGATCATACTCCCAAAGCAGCTTACTGTTCATAAATCATTAGAAATTTCGGTTTATTCAGTCATGTATTTTGTTTAGCACAGAATACTTTTTTTTTTTGAGAAATTTTCTAAAATATTATTATTTTTGATTTCGGTTGATCAAAATTTTTTGCAATGGCAACCCGCAGTGAGCAGTTGCAGCTTAGCGAAGATGTCTACAAGTATCCGCTTCGCAATGTGTCCCAGGGTGCAACAAATTTAACACCGCAGCGCATAGGCACCGACAGTGCGGAAAGTAACCGAGATCGGGAACGTGCCGCGAAATATAGTTCGGTCTGTTGGCACATCAGTCTCGTTATGTTGGTGACCACCATAGTGTTGGCCCTAATGTGGACGGTTTACTTTAGCTTTGATTATTATAATTGCTCGCCGGAACAGAGATTTGCCAATTTGCGCAGGGAATTTGAGGTTAAGGAGCGACGACGTCGCCTGGGAGGTAGATTGAAGCTAAATCCACTCGAGGAGTTGGCTAACGATCGTCTGCTGACCATTAAAAAGATCGATGAGGATATGCATCACATATGGAATGATTATCAGCCACGCCCACACTATCTACAGAGCTACAAGATCAATAAGACTGATCTCTATGGTGTGTTACGTAATATGCCCAAGGGAGGATTACTGCATGTGCACGATGTGGGCATGTATCGAACAGATCTGCTAATCAATCACACCTATCATCCTGATCTGTGGACCTGCATTACGGCCAACGGAGCCTTTGAAGATTTCCGCTTCTCCCGGAGTCGTCCAACGATTTCACCGCACGGCGATTACGAATGCCAGTGGATATTGATGAACGATTTTCGTACCCAGGATAAATCACACTTTGATCACAAGTTGCGTAAGAGTCTCACAGTTGAGGGTCAAGGCTTTAAGAACTCCACTCATTTGGGTAGCCACTTGAGACGCGCCCATCGTCTTATACAGGGATTGGTCAGTTTTCGTCCACTTTTCCCCACATTTGTATTAGCCATGCTCGAGGATTTCTATGCGGATGGTATTAACTATGTAGAACTTCGCTCTGCTTTTCCCACAGTGAGTAGTACAAGTAGCTAGGAAATTGTTTTCAGTGTTTTAAGCTCAAAATTCATAGCTGTATGATTTGGATGGTACCAATTATACCATTTGGGATACAGCGTATACATTCCTTATTACCACTAACATATTCCGTACCTCCCATGACGATTTCCTTGGCCTCAAAATGATCTATGCTCCCGAGCGTGATAATAATGATCGCAAGTTGAAAACCTACATAGCCAACGCACGATTCCTTAAGGTATTTCCAAGTGGGTTAATTCAAAAGTATACAAATTTATTGTACCTTTCTTAGGAGCAATTTTATGATTTTGTGATTGGTTTCGATTTGGTTAATTTTGGCGATGAGTGCCAGCAGTCGGCACTGGGCAGTGCCATATCCTTGGTGCAGCTCTGCAGGGAAATGGACTTTTTCTTGCATGCAGGAGAGTCACGTTGTGCGGGCAACACGCCAAATGCAAATCTCATTGACGCACTGCTGCTGGGCAGTAAGCGCATTGGCAATCCAATCAATTTGGCCCAACATCCGGAAGTCATCAGAGCCACAAAGATACTAAAGATTGCTGCCGAAGTCTGTCCGTTGTCCAACTATTATCTACAATCTGTCAATGATTTTGTACAAAATCCGGCATCATCTCTGATTGCCGCTGGACATCCGATTGTTATTGGCTCAGACTATCCCAGCTTTTGGAATGCAGCACCGCTCACCGATGATTTCTATGTCACCTTTGTGGGCATTGACAATGGACGCGCCAGCCTGCGACTACTCAAACAGTTGGCCATGAACTCCTTTCAGTACAGTGGCATGAAAGAGGATGAGAAACGCAAATCACTTTATCAATGGCAATGCAGTTGGAATCATTGGGTGGAAACATTTATGGGACAAAGTTAAACAATTTTCCAACAATCTGTGCTGAAAGTTTATTATGGACAAATAGTTTTTGTTTCTCTAGCTAATCTATAATTCAATTACCTTTTTTCTATCACATGTGTGGGATAACAAACAATTCACAGCTCCAACTAAGTATTGATGTTTTCAAAGACCAATAAATATCGTGTCCCCGTAAAATACTTTCCATATGCGCAAATTGTATTAAAATATTTATTAATATATTTAAATAGCTTCGAATTCGCATACAAGCACAAACAAGGGTTTTATAAATTAATGTTTATGTGAAATTGATATAGAATCAATGATTAATGGCTGTTGTTAGCCAATAAACTAAATCGGTAATTGTGGCATTAGCTTTAATCTAATCTTAGGTATTTATAAATCAAGATTTCTGGCCCGATTTCTGGCAGTTGCCATGGCAAAGATCTGAAATATTTTTCAATCAGATTTCATTGCCTGCGACTTATCGCTGAACTGTAGAAGCAGCACGTGTTAAATCAAAGATAATGTCAAAACCACTTCAGATGTTTTAATGTTTTTTCGCTACTCTTTTAGATAAGCACACGTAACGGGACCACAAAATCAGTCCATTGGCAGTGCAAGGGCTTCAGTTCATTGACGGACATTGAGCCGAACGGAACATCCAATAAAATTTATTGAGATCTGGAAAATGAAGAACTATTGCAATCTAATCGCTTTGCTGAGCGTCTGCCTGTGTCTTGGCCAGGTTGAGTCACGCCATCGGCCAAATGGTCTGTCCGTTACCACATTTGTATCACTAGACGGCAGCACATCGCATGTGGAAGCGCTGCTGGGTAATACACGTCCCAGTTCGGATACCTATAACACGGTACGCAATGCCTTCTTTCACTACGAGGAGTCCAGAGCGTTGGGTAGCGATCTGGAGCTGAATTCCAAGGAAGTGTTGGCCAATACGACCATCATGGCAGCTAAACTAAAAGAATTCGCGGAGGGAGAAATCACACCACATCTTTTCAAGCCATCACAGCATATTTTCAATGTGCTGGAGGCCATCAACAAAACTGAACTCTTCCAGCTGATCAAGCGCATGCCCAAAGGTGCCGTACTGCATGCCCACGACACGGCTCTGGCCAGCACGGAAGCCATTATACAGTTGTCATACCGTGATAATCTGTGGATTTGTCAGCTAACTGGTGATCTCAGTGCTGCGGCTCTGCGATTCTCCAAAGCGAAACCGGATGCGCTAGAGGATCCAAAGTGCGATTGGAGTTTGCTCTCCGAGGTAAGGACCAAATACGGTGCCGATAAGGTCGATCAGTATCTAGCCGAACGCCTGACTCTGTATCCCACCACGAACTTTGAAGACATCAACGCTGCCTGGAATAAATTTATGGAAATCTTTGCACTACTCGACGGTTTACTGATGTATGCACCTGTCTGGGGAGAGTACTACTACAAGGCACTGCAGGAGTTCCACGCCGATGGAGTGCAGTATCTGGAATTCCGCAGTCTGCTGCCAACAGTGAGTAAATTAGTCATAAAAAGCTGTTTAAAATACTAACATGGTTACCTTTATAGCTTTATGACATGGAAGGCACCGTCTACACTCCCTTGGACACAGTTCGCATCTATGTGGAGCAACTGGAGCGTTTCAAGGCTGAGCCAGAGCACAAGGACTTTATAGGTTCACGTTTGATCTATGCTCCACTGCGTAACACAGACGCCGAGGGCATCAGAGGCTACATCAAAATACTTAAAGAGATCAAGGTTTGACTTTAGGTTTACTCTACTTAAATTACATGTACTAAACATAATTATTTCTTTTGCAGGAAAAGTATCCTAGTTTCTTGGCTGGTTTCGATTTGGTTGGCCAGGAGGATTTGGGAAAGCCACTTAAGGACTTTATTAATGAACTGCTTGAGGTGCCTGATGACATCGATTTCTATTTCCATGCGGGCGAGACAAATTGGTTTGGTTCCACTGTAGATGAGAATCTGATTGACGCTCTGTTACTGGGCACAAAGCGTATTGGCCATGGCTTTGGCCTGGTCAAGCATCCTGTGCTGCTGGACATGGTCAAGAAGCAGAATGTGGCCATTGAAGTCAGTCCAGTGTCCAATCAGGTGCTGAAATTGGTTAGTGATTTCCGCAATCATCCCTGCTCCCAGTTCTTTGCCGATGGCTATCCAGTTGTCATCTCCTCCGATGATCCATCATTCTGGAAGGCTTCACCTCTGTCTCACGATTTCTACATTGCTTTCCTGGGCATTGCATCACAGCATTCGGATCTGCGTCTGCTCAAGAAGTTGGCACTTAATTCCATACAATACAGTTCACTCAGTGTGGACGAGAAGATCGAAGCCAGGGCCAAATGGCAGGCCAAATGGGATGAGTACCTGGATTTTGTGAACAAAGTTGAGCCAAATGCAGCCACTGTCAGTGTTAGCCTCGATTGACTAGCACGGGTGGTGACAGCTCTCCTGGTCGCGTTAACCTTTCTCAACGCCTCCCTGTAGTGCTAGTCGGGCTACTTATCCCCCCTCTCTCTCACAAGAGGACCTCACTAAACCTACATATCTAGTTAGTATCAGTGTATTAACTTACAAGCACACAATTCGATCGATTTACATGTTCACACATTTTCAACCCCATTGTTAATAGGCTAATTAACAAGCGATTAGTTTAACATCGTTTATATATTGCATTAGGTTCATTTCATCATTCTATGTATATAAGAGATTTTATATTTTAAATAGCTAATCAATTTCTGCATGAAGAGCAATGAACAGCATTTGTACTAAAATCTATTTGAATAAAGAACTCGGCTTACTCCTTAATCCTGTGCATTTTAACTCCAGCCTACAAGCTCTTAGCCGCAGTTTGTATTAGTGGCTAAAAGGGGAAGCTAGACATAATGGTAATGAGTAGTGCAAGCAGGCGAAAGATTTGATTTTTCCGCCAGAGATGAGGGAGTAGGAAACTCATATCCGGAAGTCTAGCCATAATTCTCTGAGTGGTAATTCACATAGTTCATAAAAAGTCAAACAAAAATCCTTCAGAACTGCTTAATAATTTCCGCTTAAGACTTTACAACTCACTTGACAGACCGGCTAAAATATTAAAAAATTTTTAGCCTCTTATTGCGTATTTCTTTTTATAAATTCGTGATAAGAAAGACATGTTTTTTGGCTTTATCTGTTCTACTGAAATCTAATCTATAAGCTTTTTTTTTAACTTTGGCTATAAACAAAAGTTTTGAGATATAGATAGCTGAAGTAGTATTAGGCTTTTTAATAGTTATAGAAATAGTTGAAATGTGAACAAACAATAGAATAAATTTCTGGACAGTAAAGTCTACTTTTTATATGATTTATTCATAATGTTTTTCCATATCTGTCATGAAACATACTGAAAAGATAAGTTATATCTATATTAAACTTGTCATTTCTGCTCTTAAAGCCAACTACATATTATTTTAGCGCTCAAGTTTGGCATTATCACCGCCACATTTGCATCTCTAAGTCATAGCTCATGCATTTGACTTGGCGCTGAGACTGACATACGACCTGGCCATAAATCTCTTAGCCTCTCTGCTGCTGCTGATGCTGCTGCTGAGTGCACAGAAAAGTGGTCGATGCTTAATGAATGTGTAATGCCTACTCCTACATTCCCAACCCCCCACCCACGCCCCTTTGCCGCCCATCGAATGAATGCTTTTGAGGAGTGCTCCACATGTATCAATTTAACGTGCTCCTGCTTAGTGGTATCTGCGGATCTGTGGCCTCCGTTCGATTTTGATTTGGCGCCCGTAATGAGCAGAGTTTTATGGGCCAACGTAAAATGCATTCTGGGCATAAAGAGACAGAGAAGGAGAGCGGCAGAGAGAGATGAGCTTACGCCTGGGCGAATATGTATGAGCCCATAAAATTGATGGGAGTAAGCACGCGTGTGTGTGTATGTGTGTGTGTGAATGTGTGTAAAGGGCGCAAAATGGCGGCACATTCAGTAGCAGCCTCATCAATTTGATGTTGAGCACGGACAGACATTTAATGTGGTGTTGAGGACGCGGGAGAAGCGCATAAAAAATCAAGTCAATGGCAGACACTCGACTAAAAGATACCCGAAACTTAGACATAGAAACAGTAAGCAAAATGTGTTTATAGGTTTTTAAAAAGTTTCTAGAGTTGTAGTAGAACTCTTTCTCTTGCTGCTCAATGTGAATACACCCCATTTGGTAAAAAAGCCACACCCACAGCTAACTAATAAAGGACACAAAATGCGCATAGTTTCCACCCAATCAGGTTAAACTTCTAGAACTCCTGTGAAAGCTGATTGACAAATGAGCAAATATTTAACAATTGTTAACAAATGAGAGAAAATTAAAGTTCAAATGTCTAGAGAAAAACAAAATTCCGTATCATTCAGCTGACAATGATTCTAAAACCGCAAATGGGGCGGGCCATAACACGCTCAATGGCCAAATGTGCCCAACAGGTATATGAATCAATATCGATAGTCAAAAGTCTCAGAAGTACGACTCGTGAAGCCTATGAAATACTGCGACACGCACTGATCAAATTGGAGCAGGAAAATACACTGGGAAGTCAAGTTCAGTTGACAGAAAAGGAAAAGGCAGCCAATTCCATCATCATGAAGGAGAAAACCATAGAGTTCAATAAGGGCTTTCTGCATCCTGGCAAGGTTAGCCGTAAACAACAAGTTTACGAGGTGCTCGAGAAGATCAACTCCTCTCGTTTATTTGGTATTCTGCAAAAGATGCCCAAGGGAGGGATTCTGCATGCTCATGGCACAGCTTTGTGCAGCTCAGAGTTTCTGCTGAAACTCACCTACCGCAAGAATCTTTGGGTGTGTACAAAGGACAATGGTTGTCGGGTGGTAGCATTTCGCTTTGCTTGTGAGAAGCCCACTGTGCAAGCCAAGAGGGATTGCAACTGGGAACCCATGGAAAACTTTCGTGAGCGTCTTGGAGAGCAGAATGTAACAAAGTATCTGCTAAACCGTTTTAGCATGTATCCAGTTTCCAAACACGGGTCGAATAATGAAGTCTGGAAAGATTTTATGAACATTTTCTATCTACTCGATGGATTATTAATGTACGTACCTGTCTGGGCTGACTACTTCTATAATGCCCTGGAGGAAATGCAGGCTGATGGTGTTCAATACTTGGAGCTGAGATCTGTTTTGCCCAAACTTTATTGCATTGATGGTACAGATTTGGATCACAAAGAAACTTTGGGTATTTACAAAAGAGAAACGGAACGTTTTATGGCTAACAATCCCGATTTCTTGGGTACCAAAATAATATATTCACCAGTGCGAAATGTAGAACCAGAAATATGCGAGCAATACATACAAAGGTGTATAGCATTTAAGGTATTTGGATTATTTATATTCATCTTATCATCATCATCATCTCATCTTATATTTCATCATACTACACAGCAAGAATTTCCTTCCCTCTTAGCCGGTTTCGATTTGGTTGGTCAAGAGGAACTAGGTCGTCCTTTAAAAGACTTTATCGAACCACTATTAAAGCTTCCCGGGGACATTAACTTTTACTTTCATGCTGGGGAGACAAATTGGTATGGCACCTCTATAGATGAGAACCTAATCGACGCCATTTTGTTGGGCACACGGCGAATTGGCCATGGATACTCATTGGTGAAGCATCCATTTGCCATACAACTGGTTAAGGATCAGGACATTGCTGTGGAAGTGTGTCCCATTTCGAATCAGGTTCTTCAACTTGGCAAAGATTACCGTAATCATCCAGCAGCCATGTTGATAGCGAATAATGTTCCCATAGTCATATCTTCAGATGATCCTTCTTTCTGGAGGGCAACTCCCTTGACTCATGACATTTACTTTGCCTTTATGGGTATTGCTCCATTCAATGCTGATCTGAGATTTCTGAAACAGTTGGTCATCAACTCATTGCGTTATAGTGGATTGTCTAAGCAGGAAAAAACAGTCGCTTTCGATAAATGGCAGAACCTCTGGGATAAATGGATTGAAGAATTAGTGAAATAAGTTACAATGTCTAAAAGTTGTTAATAATATTTTCGTCTTAGCTAGTGTTTTCACATTAGAATTGGCTTAAATTTAATCTAATTGATGTTAAAATACGGAATAAAATTCTAGTTGCATGCACACTAAGATAAAATTTGTTACCAAAAACATTCATAAGCAGACTCCCACTCTCTGATCTAATTGCGCTCAGAGATCTCTGCCTCTGTTTCTATGCCTCTTCGCTGTCATCTGTGGCGCTAACAAAGGGCACTCTCTGTTTACTGTTTACGTATGCTCCCGCACTCTACTCTCTGTAATTGAATTTAAATTACAGTCTGTCGCTTACTGATGATTCTAATCGCCTGGTCTTTCACACAAAGAAATCTTAGATTTTGGCCTTTCGCGGATTATATTTTGTTTGACCTCTGCGACTTGCAGTGCTTTAAATCGTTAGTAATTCTAGGTGAAATACCAGGCACACAGGAAGATCAGCAGGTCGCAATGCAAAAATTATTTAACATTAAAATTGAATTAACATTAAAATAGAGTTAACATTAACATTGAATTAACATTAACATAGAGTTAATATTAACATTGAATTAACATTAACATAGAGTTAACATTAACATTGAATTAACATTAACATAGAGTTAACATTGATTAACATTAACATAGAGTTAACATTAACATTAAACTAACATTAACATTGAATTAACGTTAACATTGTAATAACATTAACATAGAATTAACATTAACAATGTATTAACATTTATATTGAATTAACATTAACATATAGTTAACATTAACATTAAATTAACATTAACATTGAACTAACATTAATATTGAATAAACATTAACATTGAATTAACATTAACATTGAATTAACATTAACAATGAATGAACGTTAACAATAAATTAACATTAACAGTGAGTTAACATTAATATTGAATTAACATTAACTTTGAATTAATATTAACATATAGTTAACATTAACATTAAATTAACATTAATTGTTATATTGTTCATGTGTCTGGTCTCCTCAACATACTCAAGATTTAATTGAGTCAGTGCAGAAACAGTTTTTACTATTTGCACTTCGAGGCCTTAATTGGGACCCCAATCTTCGCCTTCCTTCCTACTCCAGTAGGCTCTTACTCCTTAATCTTCCGTCCCTTCTTAATCGTAGGAGAGTTCTTGGAGTTATTTTCCTTCACAAGCTCATAGTTGGTGATATCTGCTCCCCATCTCTTTTAGAACGCCTTAATTTCAACATTCCAACCAGGGCAACCAGGTACTACATCCCTTTATTTCTTCCCAAATGCACTACTGACTACGCTTTGCACAATCGATTTCGGGTATTATGCGCTCAATATAACGAATACTATAGAATTATTGATACATCTCTTTCTCTTTCCCATCTTAAAGCTTCACTTTACAGCCAACTCCGTTAAATCTCTGATCTTTAGGGGCAGTATGTTTGGCATTTTAGCCATTCACGCGTTCCTTTAAATCAGAAATCTTTCGTGATTGTTTTGGCATACATTTGCATTGATCTGGTTGGGTTTTCCTGGGTTTTCCTAATCCTTGCAACAAATGTTGGATCAACTTCTTTACTTTTTTCCCAGATTAACGATAAACTATTAATAATTTAATTAACTAAATTCTAAATTCTTTTTATATTTTCAGTTAAAATATATTTTTATCTTTTATAGTCATAAATATTAATTTTAATTATAAATAAAAACTTTATATTTTGGTTTACTCGCGACTGCATTTAGTCTGCGTTAATAAATAAATAACATTGAGCTAACATTAATATTGAATAAACATTAACATTGAATTAACATTAACATTGAATTAATATTAAAATTATCATTAATATCGCTTTCTGCTGATTCTTTTCGCCTGGTGAATCAGTTAGGAAAATCTTCGCTGATTGCTGAGCTAGGGAGATCACGAGCTGCACATATTTTAACAGAAATACCAGGCAAACAGAATTAACAGCTGCTCGCTATGCACATCATTATTTTGGTTAAACTCTGCTCTTGTAAGTTCTGTTGTATCTTACTGTGGATTTCTTTTCGCCGGAGAATTCAACTGGGAATTTGCATATTCCAGCTGTAATACCAAGCGAACAGAACTTTCAGTAGATCTCAAATCCAAAATTTCCTGACAGAGTATTCGTCGCTTTTAGCTGGTTTCGATTTGGTTGGCCGAGAGGAACTTGGTCGACCTTTAATTGACTTTATCGAGCTACTATTGAAACTTACCGTGGACATAAACTTCTACTTTAATGCTGGGGAGACAAATTGGTATGGCACCTCCATATATGAGAACCTAATCTGAGGGCAACTCCCTTGACCCATGACTTCTACTTTGCCCTCCTGGGTATTGCTCCATTCAATGCTGATCTGAGATTTCTGAAACAGTTTGTCATTGCGTTATAGTGGATTGTCTAAGCAGGAGAAAACAGTCGCTTTCGATAAATGGCAGAACCTCTGGGATAAATGGATTGAAGAATTAGTGAAATAATTATCAATAAACAACATGTTTATACAGTTTTTAATATAGATTTTTTATTTATTACTGCAAGTAATTCCCTCAGCTAAGATTTTAGTACATGTATTTGTAAGTAACTTACATGGATACAATTGATATGGGTTATGAGTATGCACAAGCTTGGTGTTGTTTATTTTTTTTATTTTTCATCAAATAATATTTCTAGAAGTTTGAGATATTTCTTGGGGATATGTTTTGTAGAGCAATTAAGCATTATTTATTCACAATTTTGGGTCTATCTTCGTGTTTGCTGGATATGTTCTAAACGGTTACATTCATGGTAAGCACAACTTAATATTTGTTTGCTCAAGCAGAGAGTCTTGAATACACTTAAGCATGTTAGTATATAAGCGAGTATATAGCACAACTATAAATATATATATATATTTATTTCGAACATACATACATACAATCGAGAACTCTTTGAATGATACTGTGTGTGTGTTTTTGTTTTTAGATCAAGTTACGCTTCATCTTTTTACCAAAAAAGCAAGCCACTTATTGTACATCTAAATATTACATTTGGTTTATTTTTTGTCGACAAACATTGTTAATAATTGAAATTTTATTTTATATTTATTTACTTTTTTAAGCATTCGTTCTGTATATGTGCTCGAAAAAATAAGTATTACCATTATTTTGTTTTCGTAACTGACTTATCTGAATTGTTTACTGTTTTACTTACCTAAGCCATTTCCAATATATATTTTAGTTATCATTTTTACAAGCTTACTTAATTTACCCGCAAACTAGTGAATCAACCCTCGAGCTGATACCAATTGTCCTTCCATCATTCACAAATACATTTATATATCGCTATGCTGTACAAATCTTAATTTCTACTTCAATTATCTCAATCTCAACTCTTAATCCATTTTTATCGCATGCGAGAGAAAAGTTTTAGTCTCTCAGTTAACGCTATGTGAGTTTCCATCGTTCTTCCTCTGCTGCCTCTTCCTCTTCTCGCTTCGGTTGTCGCTGCAGTTTAGCGGCTTTCCAGCTGGTTTCCCCTACACTGAGCGGATAGGGTATAATATCGGGTTGTTGCTCTGACGACGAGTTCTCCTCGTTCGCTTCGTTCTCATTCTCCTCGTTCTCATTAACCATATTTTCATTTACGTTGTCCTTAACATCCTGTAGCTCCTCACTTTTCCAAGTCCTCTTCACATTTTCAGCGTCTAGACCATCGGTTTTAATGGTTAGTTTCTTCTCAAGATAATGTGGTTTATGTTGTTGTTGCTGTTGTTGTTTTTGAACACGATTATTATTGTGGCTTTCACTGCAATACTGTGTTGAAAAAGAAACAAATTAATTTGCATGAATAAATTTGCACATTTCCACAAGTTAGTTCAACTTTAAATCTATGCATAATTTCTTGGCAGCCCCTGATAAAGAATTGTTATAGATAAGCCCCTTACATAATGTTTATTATGCTCTGTGGTTAAATGCTTCAATTAATGGCAGAAAATGCATTTCAAAATATTGCACACAAATAAAAGCATTGCTGATAAGCATAGAAACCACAGAAAAGTGATAAGGTAGAATAAACCACAGCAATCATAATAATAATAGAAGACAAAAAGCGATATGCGAATGTATGGTTACACTACAATTTGTGGCCAGTACTTAACTGGGCTAAGATAAGGATAAGAACTAGTGTACGATAAGTTTGAGAACATGGCCAACTGTGTTAAGTCAAGGTAAAGTTTAAAGTTTAAGACACAACCCACAAACAATTAAATCGAAGACATTCAAGTAATTTGTGTAATTATTTAACAACAAACAAGCTTACTCCTTGACTAGTTTAAAGTAACCTTTAAGTTATAGTGCTTTTAACAAGTGTATAGTGCTCAAAGCAAGTGTATAAATAACTGAATAGAAATCTATTTAGCTAATAACAACAATGTGACTCTTTATCAGTGTTTGAGCAAGCTATTATTAAATCTAGTCAAGGTTAAAGGGGTAAAATATTTGATTTATACTTAAATTAATTAATTGTAATTACTAGCAAATTTGGTTGGTAATTAAAAGTGAAATAATATTTTATTTGAACAGATTATTAGTAAATGTTTGTATAGAAATTAGTTTTATAAATGTTTTAAATTGAATAAATAAAGAATATTCGCTGGTTTTAGTTAAAATAATATAAAACAAAATATTTATTAACAAACAACTTGTTTAATTGTTATTAAAAAAAATGTAGTTATTAAATACTGTGCAATTAGCTCAGTGCATTTCTAGCAACAAATAAGTATGTTGAAAGAGAGAGAGAGAGAATCAATCATAGACAATGAGAGCGTCAAATGTAGCTAAATGAAAACAGCTGAGTATTGACAATAATGACTTAATAATTGGTTACAACAAACAAGTCTCAAAACAACTTAATAATGAACTTGAATCAACAGATTTAATTACACAAACAAATTAGTTTCTCTCTGTTAAAATCAGTAGAGAGAAAAATTATTTCAAGTACAGTATAAACCAGCCAGTCAGCATTGCGTGAATTAGTAATCATTTTATTTAATTTTTTTCCGAAAAAAATAATTTAATTTAATTTTAAATAAATATTTGTTAAAAAAAGCCAAATGTTTTTTATCAACCAAGTAATTTATTAACAGAAAATGTCAATCAGTAAAATTTAAATAAATTTAAGCAAATTAATAAAAATTCTGAAATGGTTTAGTTCTATAAATTTTTCTCCATTGCAAACTTTGCTCCACTGTGCGCAAAGTACACAATTATCTCATCATAATTATGACAAAAAAATGATAATGATCACCGTAGAGAGAAAAACTTTGAAAGAGAACAAGAAATGATTGGCTGTGATACAAAACTGAGCTCAGCTTACAAAAGCTTATTAGTCTCGCAGTTTCCAGCAGTCGCAATAAAATCTCTGAACTGAACTAAACACGGATTATTTTAGACACTCGAACTATGAGTAAGTCAGCGGAACGCAAAACAAAGCAAACGGCGCAGATTGTAGTCGTAGGAGCTGGAGCCTCTGGTATTGCAGCTGCCACTCGGTTGCTCGAAAAGGGATTCAAGAATATTCAAGTTTTTGAAGCGGAGAATCGCATTGGAGGACGCATAAATACAGTGCCATTTGGAGACAGTGTGATCGATAAAGGTGCACAGTGGTGTCATGGCGAGACTGGAAATGTTGTCTATCAGCGAGTCAAGGATTTGAATGTGTTGGACCCAACTGGAGATGTATTGAGCGCCGTGACCTTTGTGCGCTCCAACAAAGAGGTATTGACCCCCGAGACCGCTTATGTGCTCGGCGCTGCCATTGAGAGTTCGTTGCCAATGCCTCCCAATGAGGCAAATGGTTCACTCGGTGATCATTTGACTGATCACTACTGGCGAGCTCTAGGTCAAACTCCAGCGGTGAATAAGACGATCGCCAACGAAATGCTGGAGACCGTCAAGAGGTTACGTTGCTCCTTTACTGCGTCGGATCATCTATTCGAAGTCTCCCGTCGTGCACATCTGGAGTTTGCCAGCTGTGAGGGAGAATTTCTGCTTAACTGGCGAGACAAGGGCTACAAGAGTTTCCTCCGGCTGCTAATGAATGCCCAGCCACAACAAGCCGATGATCTTGGAGTGCTCAATGGACGTATCAGCCTCAGCAAGCGTTTGTCCGAAATCAACTGGGATGGAGGCGATCAGGTGCTGCTACGTTGCTGGGATGGCACAGTCCTCACTGCAGATCATGTCATCTGCACAGTGTCCTTGGGCGTCTTAAAGGATCAACACGAAAAGCTTTTTGTTCCAGCGCTGCCAGAGGCAAAAGTGCGAGCTATCAAGGGCCTTAAGCTAGGTACCGTTGGCAAGTTCTTTCTGGAGTACGCTGTGCAGCCTTTCCCACAGGATTGGGTTGGAACCAACTTCCTTTGGATCGAGAAGGATCTTGATGAGCTGCGTCGCAGCAAATACCACTGGCTAGAGGGCGTCTTTGGCTTCCATCGTGTGCTCCATCAGCCACGTCTGCTACAGGGTTGGATCATAGGCGAGCATGCTCGCTACATGGAAACCCTCACAGAGCCACAAGTTCTGGAGGGTCTCCAGTGGCTCTTCAATAAGTTTCTGCCCTTCGAGATGCCCAAACCCAAGGGCTTCATTCGTACCCAGTGGAATTCCAATCCAAACTTTAGGGGCAGCTACAGCTCGAGAACCAACTACACAGATGAACTACGCACTGGTCCCTGGGATCTAGAGACGCCTCTGTTTGACCTTCAAGGCAGACTCAAGGTTCAATTTGCCGGAGAGGCTTCCAGCAAGACCCATCACTCGTCGGTTCATGGCGCTGTGGAAACCGGTTGGCGAGAGGCAGATCGATTGAATGATTACTACAGTAACGAAAACAAGTTGTAAAGTGGGCGTGACTAACTTAATTTGGTACCAATTAGCGACCTTGAGGTCAGTTTTTGTTTTGCTTTGGCATAATTTTCAATGTTTTCCGTTTAAGCCACGAGCTGTTATTTGTTTATAAAACAATCGTTTACAATTAACAAGAATACTCACTGCTATTAATTTCACAATAATATGACACTCAAATTTCTTGATAAGAGCAACCACATACACAAATAAAACGACAGTGATTAGAACTACCTCAACTAGTATTTATATCAGTTACTTTGCTGTTTCAAAATTCAGTTTCTATTGTAGCTTCGAGTCCGACTTGTAGAACAATGAGTACTTGTGACATGTCCATACCTACACTAAAGAACCGAGCAACGGCTCGGGTTGTCATCATTGGCTCAGGTCCGTCGGGTATTGCAGCCGGAACGCGTCTCCTTGAGCAGGGTTTCAAGAATGTGCGCATTTTGGAAGCGGAGAACCGCATCGGTGGACGCATCAATACCATTCCCTTTGCGGATAATGTCGTGGATCTCGGAGCACAGTGGTGTCATGGCGAAGTTGGTAATGTTGTGTACGAGCGGATCAAGGATTTGAATGTTGCCCACAAGACTGGCAAAGTTGATCACTTGGTGAAGTTTGTTAGATCCAACAAGCAGCTGCTTTCGGAGGAGTTTCTGAGTGTCGTAATGCCCATAGCGGAGAATTCACTGCCGGAGGAATCCACAGATGTCTCCATGGGTGACTACATGACCAATAAGTTCTGGCAGGAGGTTAACAAACTAAAGAACATTGATCGACAACAAGCTGTGGAGTTGTTTGAAATGTATAAGAAGTATCAGGCGAGCTACGAAGGATCCGATCATTTGTTTGAAGTGTCGGGTAATGAAACATTCGAGGATAGTAAAGGAGACAATTTAATTCATTGGTGCGACAAGGGATACAAGACATTCCTGCGTTTGTTGATGAATTCCAAGGAGGGTGAACCTGAGGATCTGGGAACTCTCAGTGGACACGTGGAACTCAACAAGCGCATCACTCAAATCAACTGGGAAGGCGCAGGAGAAGTCAAACTACGCTGCTGGAATGGAGAACTTCTTGCAGCAGATCATGTCGTCTGTACGGTATCCCTGGGAGTACTCAAGGAGCAACACCAAAGTCTCTTTGTGCCGGCTCTGCCCGAAAAAAAACAGCGAGCTATTAAGGCACTCACTTTGGGCACTGTCAACAAGTTCTTCTTGGAGTACAAAACTCCTCCGCTACCCGAGGATTGGCCCTACTTCAACTTTGTATGGATTGATGAAGATCTGGACGAATTACGTGGTACCAACAACTTTTGGCTGGAGAGTATAACTGGTTTTCACATTGTAAAGTGTCAACCTCGTCTCATCGAGGGCTGGATAATTGGAGAACACGCCCGCCATATGGAAACCCTGTCCGAGGAGGAGGTGCTACAGGGAATACTTTGGCTCTTCCGCAAGTTCTTGCCCTTTGATTTGCCGCATCCGGAACGTTTCTTGCGCACTCAATGGCACTCAAACCCGAACTTCCGTGGTAGCTACAGTTTCCGCAGCACTCTGGCCGATGAGCTACGCACTGGGCCTTGGGACCTCGAGGCACCGCTGGTCGATGTCTGTGGCAAGCCAAGGTTACTGTTTGCCGGAGAGGCCTCCAGCAAAACGCACTACTCAACGGTACATGGCGCTACTGAAACGGGCTGGCGGGAAGCGGATCGACTCAATGAGTACTACAACCGGGAGCGAGCTCCTTTGGGTATATAATCTGGATGGAATGTGATTGAAAGGACGACGCCAACTGACCAGCAATGGAACAAAATTAAAAGTTGAAATTTAAACGATTAACGAAAATAGACAAAAAATATTTATTTTAATTATTTTGATTATTTTTAAAATTCATTAAATACATAAGTGCAGCAAATCCGGTGGTTTGAATTTATTTAAGAGCATAAAAGGAATATATGAACGACCTCCTTGTTTAGCAATATTAGCTGCATAAATATGGAAAATAAATTAAAACATGTTCTTTAGCCAAAAAATACCTAAAGGCTTACCAAACTTTGTCTAAGCTGTGATTTCAAGTTGAAAATTAAAATAGCATCAATAAATCTTATTTCTAAATGCATTTTCATTACAACAACTGTTTCCCTGGGCTCTAATCTCTGCAGTTGTCAACGGGAGTAGGAAAGATAACTACAAATACCAAACTGAAGTCCGAACATGTTTGACCAGCGACCAGACAAAGCAGCTTTCTCGACTCGGCCAACAACTGTTGCCAAAATGTCTGGCAAAAATGCAGCAGATGTGACCAAAATAGTGTGGTGTTGGCCTGGCTTCTTTGTTAGGCGACAAAGTCGCATATGTAATTTGGGAGAATGAGAGTAATCTGCGAGCGAAGATATGGCCAGAAGTCGGACCAGGGACAGACAAACAGTCGGCGATGCTTTTGGCCTCTACGTGGCATAAATTTGAATTTTCAACAGGCAGCAAAGTTGGTGAAGAAGAGTGTGAGTGTTTGTGTTTGGGAGTCTGTGTGGGTGTAAGTGTGTTGGCCATGGTTAAAACATTTTGCAGCGCTACGAGTTGCAAGTTTAGTTCTGTATTCTGTTGTGGCATTGTTGGCATTCCTGGTGTTTGGCTTTTCTGCTTTCCTCTAACTGGTAGGAGGTGTCCTTCCACCTACCAGCTTCCCTCGCACTTTGTAAAGTGCCAAACTGATTTTTACAGCTGCATTTTTGTCCCTATTTGGCATTGCATGTGTAAAGTGTACTGAGCCACGCCTTCAAACACAACCTCTTTCAGTCCTCTAACTGTGTGGCTTAGTGTGTGTTATCATGGACATGTTTTTCCAGCCCCTTCCAGGAACACCCACAGTGCAATTACAATGTTGTCCGCGGCTTCTGGTTGCAAATGAGTTGGTCAACATGTTTTGGTCAAATGTTAAAATGGGCCAACACACTGCATATTGGCCATGTTCAAATGAATATGCTTTCAGTGCACACATATTAGCGACACTCAGCGAACTGTTTGCTTAAAACCAGTGTTGGAAAGCCCAATTATGTAAGTCCAACACTAAAACATCCGCTTTATGTGTTTCTGTAATTTGCTCATGCCATTAGCCTCCGCGGAGAACATTTCAGTTTTGAATGTCACCGGCTTTCAGAAGGTATAATCCTAAAATGATCTAACGGAACGAGCTCTGTGAGCAAATTAGGCCATTTTGTGTCTAGGGCTGCTTTTGTAGCTGAGAGGAATTAAAAAGTATTCACGGGGGGAAATAAAATATGAATAATCACAAGTATAATCAGATCAGTGGGTTCAGTAGACTAAAATTTAAGGTAAGAAGTTAAGCTCAACTAATACAAAGACGTTTAGCTAGATTAGAATATATAGAAAGCACCCCCTAGTTATTATCTGCCAATTATCTTAGTACTTCACACTAAACCCAGTCAAGCACAGGATTATTTTGACACGTTTTTCCACTTTTATTTACACACGAAGATAGCTTATCACTGCCTTACAGCTGTGCAGTTCTTGAACGATAGTAGGTATTCAAGCGGTCCGCTTCCCGCCAACCGGTCTCCGCAGCGCCATGAACCGTCGAATAGAAATGCTTGTGGGTGGCCTCACCGGCAAATTGCAGTCGAGGTCGCCCTCCGATATCAAGGAGTGGCGCTTCCAAATCCCAGCCACCGGTTCTTAGCTCATCTGCCATAGTAGTGCGGAATGTATAGCTGCCTCGGAAGTTGGGATTGGCATTCCATTGGGTGCGTAGACAACGCACTGGTTGGGGTACATCAAAGGCCAAGAACTTGCGGAAGAGCCAGAGTAATCCCTCCAGCACTTCCTCCTCGGTGAGTGTCTCCATGTGACGAGCGTGCTCTCCAATGATCCAACCCTGCAGAATCCGAGGCTGATAGGAGACGGGATAGAAGCCGAAGACGCTCTCCAGCCAGAATCTTTCGGTGCTGCGCAGTTCCTGCAGATCCTCCTCAAGCCAAAGGCAACTGAAACCAGGCCAGTCTTTGGGCAACGGAGCTGCAGCGTATTCTAGGAAGAACTTGTCCACGGTGCCCAGCTTAAGACCCTTGATGGCTCTCAGCTTGGCCTCTGGTAGAGCAGGCACAAATAGTTGACTGTGCTGTTCCTTCAGCACTCCCAAGGATACAGTGCAGATTACGTGATCTGCGGTCATAACTTCACCGTTCCAGCAACGAACAACAACTTCATCAGCTCCTTCCCAGTTTATCTGAGCTATGCGTTTATTCAGCAGCACACGCTGGGTGAGGACACCAAGATCTTTAGGGTCACCTTTCTTCGACTTCATTAGCAGGTCTAGGAAACTCTTGTAACCCTTGTCGCGCCAGTTGAGCAAAAGTTCTCCCTCGCATAGCCAATATTCCAGATGTCCACGACCCGAGACCTCATACAAATGATCTGCAGCTTCCACAGAGCTCTCAAACTTGTGGAAATTTTCTAGAAATTCCTCAGCCACTTTTTGGTTGACATGTGGTAATTTGGCCACCTCTTTCCAGTATTTCGCCGATAAATAATCTCCTAGCGATCCTTTATAATCAATCAGTTCCGTTTGTCGTTCCGGTATAGAATTAAATGCAATCGCTTTGAGATCGTCGGCGATTTTGTTCTCCAAGACTTCTTTGTTAGACCGCACACATCTGAAGGTCTCGTAGTGATCTTCAGTGGTCTCTAGCAGATTCAAGTCCTTCACTCGCTCATAAACAGGATTGTTTACTTCGCCATGACACCACTGGGCGCCGAGATCAACCACATTATCGGCAAATGGAATAGTTTGTATACGTCCGCCTACGCGATCCTCTGCCTCCAATAACAAAACATTTCTAAATCCCTGTTCAAGTAGTCGAGTAGCTGCGGCGATTCCCGCTGTTCCAGCGCCGATAATGAGAATGCGGGCGGTTTGCTTTGTTTTGCTCAGAGAGCGTATAGACGCGGAAGTACTCATAATGTTACAACGTGTGACACAAATCCACCTTACACAAGAAACGTCTGCTACGCTCTGCGCCTAGCAAGCGACTGAAATTTGGCTCAAAAGTTTCGGCTCTCTCGAGTGTCAAACAGTCGACGCGCTAATAAGCAGCGAAGAGAGCATAATAAGGTAAAGATAGGAATGGGCGAAAATATATTTGCTTCACTAATTGCTGCCGGGCGCTGTATGATTTCACCTCTCCCAAACACACTTTCCCTCTCTCACGTTGCCTCTTATACTGATTTAGTATGGTTAGATAAGCTAGTTTAAGACATTGTTGCTTGGCAAAGATTATAAATTATATGTGGATGTTGACTTTAATTAGATGAAGACTTCGACACTATAGATTATTAACAAATTATCTGATAGCTTATCAGGCAAAAGTAGATATTGTTTTAAATTTGATGCTATATGTGTACAGTCACGTCCATTTCACCGTGTCTGTCTGCCTTTGTTCACATGAATATGATCTTTCCAAATAATTGTAATGTAATAGGAGTATTCATACGTAACGCGTTTACATTTATATTAAATGTAGACTAAATATTGTCTTGTACACATATTATTTGATTACCAGGAATTTTACAAAATAACTTTATTTCCGGCAAAAATTTCACATAAATTTTTATAAAATTGACTAAATGTGGTAATAAAGTAAATCATTGCAATTCGCCTGATAAACTTTTTTTAATTTTTTATAAACGAAAGTTTCGATAGAGACAAACATCTATTGAAAACCACATTTACAATTTTGTATTCATGTTTATTAGTGATACTGGTTGGTTGGTTGACTGGATGTTGCAGGCGACAAAGCACTTTGATGAATGTATTCATAAAAATCCAATCATTGCAATTGCAGCAAACTAACCAAATGGAAATACAACAAAAAAACAAAAGCAAAAAGCCAGCAACAAAAAAATTACAATAATAACAAAAGCAGAAGCATTCAAGATGAATACGCCAAAATAATGGAAAAAACACAACAGACAGCTGGGCGCCAGTGCACGAGTGAGAGAGTAAACAAACGAAGTGACTTGGAATTGTTGGAACTGAAACACCATTCCCCTTTCCACCACAGTCAACTCTATTCCTTTTCCACTCTCTCCCTTCCTACTGTAGTCTTAGGTTACACAAAGAAGTCAACAAAAAAATTGCAGTCATATTTTTTTGCTCAAAACAAAACATTTGTGCATAGACACAAAAAGCAACAAAGAGACGAAGATAGAGAATGAGACTGAGTGAGTGAGTGGGTGAAAACAAAAGAGAACGCTTACAAGTAAGAACAGCAACAAAAATGCGATTAAAATGACAAGTGAAAGCAATTTTCGTGCAGCTGCTGTGGATAATGGGGCAGAGGATAAAGATGGACATGCACAGAAAGAGCGATGAAGCGTGGGAGAGAGAGACAGAACGAGGAACGAGGAACTGGGGATTCAGGACAGTAAGTATTGCTGTTGAATGAATGCTGTTATGGCATGGAATGGCAATATGAGCGTCAGAATATATGACTCTGTTTATAGCTTAGCCGAAGGCAGTTCCTTCTATACACAACTTCTGTTGCTTATACCCATCCCACCCCTTTACAAAAACGTTCTCTTATACTCACATTCTTGCTGCATTCACATTTCAGTATCCATTCGACGGCAATGAATTTATTCTCAATTTGTATCTGATGTGATTGCAAAAATTCCTGATCGATGGGCTCCAACGCAATGGTGTCCCATAACTGACCCCTATCACCGTCTCCTTCACCTTCGCCACCGTTTTCTCCATCACTTGTCGTCATCTCTGCCCCTTCTCTTTCCTTACTGTACTCCTGTGTGCGCTTTTGTACGTACTTAATTGGATCAACGGCATTTAAGGGACACAACAACTCGACCTGTGGAACAGATAGAGAAAGGGATAGAAAGAGAAGCAATGCAATGAAATAGTAGAATGTTATGCTGCATTCACACTAGTTGACGCTGCGTCAACTCAGAGTTTACTAATGGTAAGCTATGCACTACTGTCACAACTGTTACTGACTTCGTTGACACACAAGTTGACCTTTGTGTCAGTTGGTGTGAACGCAGCACATCATGTTGAAATCTCAGCCAGAATTTTACTTCGGTTTGCTGCCACTGCTCAATCTGCACTCTGTGATTTAATAAATTGGAAAAGTGCAATCGGCTCAGGTGCTAAATTGATTTTGACAGCTAACTGAGCATTTGATTTTCTTCTGCACTTTTCCATTTCAGTTTGAAATTGGCATTGCAATCGAACTGACGTTTTAATGCAATACGTCTTTTAATTAATACCAGTACGGACTGTGCTTAAGTCAGTTAAGAGGGCCGTAAGTATGTACATTATTTGTACAAAAATAAATGGCTTATTTATACTGCAATGAATACAATCTAAAATAGAGCTGAAGTTGGACGAAAATTTAATTCACTTGCCTTAAATTTTAAGAATCTACAAATTATCTAATTTAAGGCGTTTTAAATTGTAATTTATATAAATAATGAATAGATCTAGAAAATCTTTTTATTGCCAATCAATAAATATAAATTAACAGTTTCAATACATATTTCACTGTCTCAACATAAATAATCTCATTTCCATTAATTTCCTGTTTTTCGATTTTCTTTCCTTTCTCAATTTCTTTACGTTACAATTAAAAAGCTGACTTAAATTAAAAGCCATGCTAATTTATTGATTAATTCAAGCTGGAAGGACGAGTCAGAAGGATTTTCTTTGATAGGATTTAAGTGCGATCAAATGGAAAACTGAAAGTTCCTCCATAGACACCCAGCTGCAAATTGGGCATAAAGTTCTATTGTCTATTTGAGTTGCTCACCTGTATTGTTGTGGATACCGCTGGGGCACAGCACTTGCTGCCGCGGTGGCAGCTGCCACAGAGCTTGGGTCGATACAGTTTGCGGGAGACGCATTCGCCCAGACGAATTCTAGCCGGGCCTAAACGCTGTAGACTGCGACACTCGTGTCCTTTCTGCAATTGGGCAAAAGAAGCCCCGTTCAGAAAATTTCAAGCTAAAACTCGCATGCAATAAATCTTACTCTAATTCTGTGCGCTGGCTCCTGTTGCATGCGATGTTCTGGTTGTGATTCTAGTTCCGGTTCTGGTTCGCGTTCTGCTACTGTTTCTAGTTCCGGTTGCTGCTGCTGCTGCCTTTGCCACGCCCCTTGGCGCTCTGTTTTTCGCTTGTGATGATGCAGCTGATGAAGTTGGCTAAATGCCAACTTCTGCTTGGTTAATGGCCTGCTGTGGCTATGGCTATGGCTATGACTGTGGCTATGACTGTTGCTGTAGCTCTGCTTCTTCTTCTTCTTGCTCCTCGTCTTGGTCTTATTGTCTTGGCCACATCTGCGATTCTCGCATAACCGTAAATTGCTCAATTGATGGCAGCCAGTGTGAGTCGTGGTCTGCCTCGTGGCCATGCCCAGGCCACAGTGGCTGCTGCAAGTACTCCAATTGCCGCTGATGCTGCTATTGTGGCAGGTGGCATAGACTGCAAAACGGAAAACAAAACAAAAGGAGAAAGCGTTAAAAAAATAATAATGTGGCTAATAATTATGATTAGCCAGGCTGGCTAATGGTAGAATCCCAAGTGCAGCTAAAGTAGCTGATAATTTAAACATAGTTGCAGCAATTATATTCCCAAGAAACGCAGTTATATAATAAAATAATCTAATTACGGGCAGCATGTCAGGGGACGAGGATTTAACTCTTTGAATTAATTAGGGAATTCAGCATACTCTTGTTTTGGACTTAGGGAAGTTTTATTAAGCCAAGGAATTCACAGATAATGAAAAGTATGCGAAAGTACAAATATATAACAAACACTAGAGAAATATAAAATTGTTTGATCCTATTTGTATTTATATTTCTTAATAACTGTATATAAATAATAACAATTAAAAAAATTCTGTGCAAATTTATTTATAGTTACATCGTAATTACATAGAAAAAATAACAAAGAAGTTTAAAAATTATTAATTTATATACAAGTTCGTATATTTATTTAGTAGTAATAACTAAATATTTAAAGATATTAGTTCTAATATATATTATATATATTAGAGATGATACTTGGGACATGTTGAGGTTCCTTTTAGATTTGTCTGAATTTGACAACTAAAAAGCAGTTTTAAAATAATTTTTTAGTAGAAAACACATTTCAAACCTCCTCACTATGTTTAAATTATAATACAAGTTACTATCACGTTGTTCAAATTTCTTTTCAATATTTTTATTTAAATAAATTAGTATCTTATTAAAAATATATGTCAAAATTCTTTTCTATAAATACTTATCTTGGATATTTTTATAAATCCTTTTTTCTCTATTCTAAAATGCATTGACTTCCATTATAAAATTGTAATCCCCCTAAGAAAGAGTTTTATCGAATATATGTATGTTCTGCTCACAATGCAAAGTCTTGTCCTTTAAGCTCTTCTTTCGATTTCAAAGCTTATTCTGTTTGCATAAGAGTTGAATATTCCAAGTTGCAAGTTGTTTGTAATTGCGTCAATGGACATTGTGAAGCATTTTGAACGAGAAGGCGTAAATCCCAATTGAAGTAAGGGCTCTTAAGAGCACTTAATAATCTTGTTTATTTATTGCATTTTGCGCGTTTAATTAACACTTAATCCTTGTGTAAGTAATTATGCTGCTGTTGCTGCTGCTGCTGTCCATGTAGCCAGAAAGCCTCAGGCAAAAGCAGCCAAGAACAGAAGCTGATGGTGCCTTCAACTCTCCAACTCTTGGTTGTGAGGACTGTTGCCTTGTCATGGAATAATTCATCTTCATAAATATGCGTTGCGCTTTTGGTTGGACGCTTAAAAAGCATTAAGTTGTGCGATGGCGATGACGATGACGTCATGCCCCTGGGCGCCATTAACTTGTAAGCAGAAAGGCAGAAAAGAGGGAGGAGGGAGAATGGAAGGACAGCGGACTCCACGAAACGGCTGTGACCATAAACACACTTATAAAACAATAACAAGGCCATGACCCGTACTACAAAATAAAACAAATGCTCGCACAGAGACACAAACACACACACACACACTTAAACTTACCATCAGCTGTTGGATTCTCACAGAGCCACATTTTGCAGCAATGTCCTGGCACCTCGACGAGACGCGGTGATCTGCAGGAAATCGTATCTTCCGGCGCTGGCAGCTGCTCGTTTGGGCAGAGTGTGGAGCAGGCATGGCGACCATTCTGCAAAAGGCAAAAGCAAAAGCAAAAGCAAAAGCCATTAAAATACATTAAATGTGGGCCAAAACAATCGCCCCATGCTGCCTGTTTATTTAGACCGAAATAAAGTCATAATGTAAGCAAAATATTTGCACAAACAGTGGGCACAAAATGTACTCGGACAACTTGTAACCGACTAACAACTAATGCCTTAAGTATCCTGCCAAATTAACATTTTTGTTTCTTGTCTTCACACACTATTTTATTTATAAACAGTTTCATTTCGTTTGCTTTGCTATGTTTTCTGTTTTAGCCACGTTTAGTTGTTGGCCAAAAAACTTGGTTAGTTTTCTTTGTCTCTCTGTCTGCCGTTTTCTTCCCTCTCTTTTCCTTTGCCTTAAAATTGCAGAGCATAAATTACGACTCTCCAAATGTGTGTGTGTGTGTTTGTGTTACCATTTGGTATGAATATGTCTGACAGCAATGATAAACTGCCGCAATTGTTGAGCTAGAGGTGTAAATGCACACCAACAAATACACACACACACACACCTACCTACACCTGAAGACAAATGTTTGGCCATAAAGCAATGCCAAGGATTTAGTTCTTGGCCAACACGCCTTTAGCTGAGATTTAGCGAATCTTCCTTTGGTCTTTTGCTTTTGCTACCTCGTAATTGCGCGTAAATCTCATTTACGTATCAAATTCAACGAATTAAAACCACTTGAGCCTAGGAAATACCCTGTAAAGTTTTAAAGACTCTGCAAAATAAGCTACTTAAAATAATTTTGTATTGAAAACTAATTTATAAATATTTTATTTGTGTGTAATTATTTTCTAATTTAGTTAAGAGCTTTGAAATGCATAGACTGTTAAAGAATTTCAAAGCAAAAAGATGAAGAATAATTTATAACATTGATTAAGTAAATTTTAAAACATACAACTTAACCAATAAATTTTTAATAGTTTAAAAAAAAGTGGATTAATTTTTTGTAAGGTGTAAGAATAAATTTTCTCAATAAATGGAGATTTTATAATAAATAAATTTTATAAATAATAAATTTAAAAAAATTTTCAAACCCTTAATAAATCGTTTTTCTTTCACAAAAGTGGTAAAAATTCTAATTGAAGTTTTGCAGTTTTATTTTGAAGCTGACTAAATTCAAATGAAAGTGCCGTAAAGGGATTTGTGTGGAAAATAAATTACACAAGTGTTAACGTTAACCCCTTAAAAAAGATAAGAATGTGAAGAGGGAAAGTGGAGGGGATAAAGAAAGGTGGAGCAATCACTGGTTAAACAAGAGCAACTACAACAAACAAAAGCAAAATAAACGCTTTGTAGCACTGCATTTGACTTTGACCCTATCTACAACTGTATCTAAATCTATGTCTATGTCTATGACTGTGTCGGTGTTGGTGTCTCTGTCTGTGTATGTGGTTAGTGCCAACTAAACGATATGCCCCTTACCCCCTTTCCCACCCTTTACTTACCTCACAGACGCATTGAGTTTTACAATCCAATTTAAATGTGGCTCCATGTGCGAATGTTGTGTTGCCAACAGTGCAATTGGCTGCAGTGTGGACAAAAGGGTTGCCAAAAACCGTGTGACAGCCAGACATGGCCAAAACGAGCAGGCCATTCATAGTGTTGGTAGTGCCATTGTTAGCATTCCGCATTCAGCACCAAAGAAAAGAGAAAAAACACAAATTTCTTGTAGAAAAAAAAATAGAATAGAAAGTAGAAACTGGAAATTGATTTGAACGCTTCGCTTCAAGTACTTTTTCGGCTTAGTTACTTTAATGGAGCTGACAGCTTGCATGTGTCCTACACTTAATAGCCAAAATCCCAGTGCTTTAACCAACATTTTAGCCAGCTTTCAACGCGCATCTGTTTCATTTGATTGGAAAACCAATTAATATTTGACAGCAATTGTTATAAATTTGCGTCAGGCAATAAGCACACAAACACATAATTTTGTATGGCAAACAATAGACTTGATCTCATCACAAATGATATTGACAAATGTTGTTCTTGGGGTTTATGGCCCGCCATTAGGCCACAAAAGTTTGCTTTTTGGGGCTACAAACAAATATATGTTGCCGCCAATCACAATTACGAGACTTTCGCTTGTATTTCTTTTTATTTTTTTTTTGCAATTTTCGCAGTTACCTAGATACAAAGAATGCTACTTCGACTTATAGGTACGTGCTCTGTGGCAATTTTCCACTTTTCTCTTTGCGCACCCGATACTTTTTGGTCGATAGAGTATATACTTAGGATTGTTTTTTTACGTACAAATATTTTTAATTATTGGTGAGCCACATGAGACAAGTTGTAGCACAGTAAAAACAACAGCAATCAAAACTTAGATAAAATATTAAATTTTTTTTAACAACTGCTTACAAATTTCACACATATTTGAGTATTTGCTGTACTTTGCCACGCCTCTTATACCGCTTTAAAATCAATAAAACCAGTCAGTTTCTGCTGGTAACAAATTAATAAATCAAGCACCTACAACTATACAACAGTTTTCGCGTACTGTACATTTTAACTGCTTCAATTGCCTTATTTAACGGGTATACCGTAGTCGAATAACAATTTAATTATTTTTACTTTTGTGGCCGGGAGAATGGGGCATATTCTTGAATTGATTTCGTCGAGGACGTGACTTTGTAAGACTGATACGTTCGGGAGTGATGCGATATGTTATCTTCCTTGGCGGCATCATCATTCATTTGGCATTTTGGCATCAATGGTTAATGTAAAAATTGGCAATGCAACATTTTCTTAATGTTGTTGCCATTGTTGTTGTTGTTGGTAATGAATATGGGCACGTGGTCACATGTTTATGTCGTTAACAATTAGCTTCGATTGTGCGATATACGTACACTTGAAAAGCACACCTGACAATACCGGAAGTATTGTTGCAGCAACTCACATACTGTCTGTGTGTGTGTGGCTTGCCACAAGACATGCGCCACAAGCAACAGCCTCGTCAAGAAACATTGAAACACCTTACACCTTTTTACTTTGTGGCGAGTTGTGTCATTTTCGAAAGTGCAATCTTCTTAATGTACTTTGACAGAAGAAACACACACACAAACATTGTGCTCACACCCATACAAACATATACAGTGAAGCATAAAGCTTGTCACTCACACACAACGAAACAATCAGTGACATTGCTTTACATATCAAGAAGGGAGCGTTTTGAGTGTGTTGCTGCTTACACCTGCACCTCTGCCAAAGGTGACAAATCAATCATACCCTCCAAAGATTTTATTGACTTCTTAGCAAGTCACTATAAATTTATTCATATAGTTTACTTTTATTATCTTGAAAGTTTTCAAGTTTTGATTTCATTCTTAAACGTTATCATTTACGACCTAAGAAGTACTAACAGTTTTTGGCATGTGGTTGTCACACTGCTTAGTATATCTTGAGATCAGCATACCCGTTTTTTGATATGCACATATTTATTTGTAGGGTATGACCGATGCTCGTCCTTATGGCGGAAGTGAACGCCGGAATTGCAATGTGAGCACTTTTATCTGCGCCCGCTGTCAACATTTAAGGATGTCTACGCTTTGCACGAGTGTACTTAAGCAGTTATGTGTGTCTTCGCCATGTCCTTGTATCTCCTCCCTCTCACCCTCTGGCCTTGTGTTCTTTTATCCTTTGCCAGGTTTTTACCATTCGCCAAACCTTAGACCTGTGACCTGAGTGCGCCGCCTTATCCTTGCTATAACTTCATGGCATGCATTATACGTTTGTTTGGTTTCCTTTTTTATTTGTCATTTTTATTTTGAGCTGTACTTTGTTGTTGTTGTCTTTGCTACACTTTTCGCACATTTATTCCAACCCTTTTGGTGTTTTATTTTTAGTTGAGACAGTTGGTAAAAAAAAGTGTAGCATATTTTTGTGCGCTTTCCACTGTTTTCTGTTGTGTTGGGTCATCATCACTTGTTTCTGTCTCTCTCTTTCACTCACTGTGTTTAGAACTCCTCCTGCCGCCCCTAGCAGACTGTCTCCTGCTTTTGTCTGGTTTGGGGTCACGTGTGCACAGTTTATTTGTTTTATGCCGAGCTGTAGTGTTTGTTTTACTTAGAGTTTTAGATTTACTTAAGTCGTTGATGACCATGACCAAATAAAGTTTCATTTTGTGCAAAGATTTACAACACTTGAGCGTGTGCGACAAGTTTTGAGTGTCCAGCGGCCAGAGCACACATACACATCAAGCCAGAGAATGTGGAAAGTTCAAAATACTTTGGACAACGTGGCGTATGCACAATTCCTTAGATATTATATTAATGTCAGTTTTAGTTAGTTTCTTCTACAGTTTTCATGAAAATCCAATTACTTTGTGCGCTTTAAGCTGCTTGATTTGAGTTTTTAAAATAATTAATGCTGTAAGTTGATATCTTTTGATTTCGCTTTGAAGAAAATTCATTTGTTTGTACGCTTTTCCGATGCACATTTCTCACGTGCTGGTAAATTCATATATATGTATTTTATTTTAAGTTAATTCCGACTGCTTTCTCTGCTTTCTCTTACATATATTTTGTGCTCCACATTTTTCGTGTTGCTATAACTTTTGCAGCAGTTACAAGCTAGCACCCGCTACTGCCCCCGATCCGTAACTGAATCGAAAAAGAACAAGTTTTACAGTTTAAATAAACTTGTTCCGTTTTCGCCTGGACAATGCATCAACGCAGCGGGTATGTGGAGGCAACAAAACGTGTGGAGCATTGATATGCGCCAAAAGGCAAAAACACACACAGTTACATACTCCCACACAAGCTGGGGGAGCAGAGTGAAGCCAACAACAAGCGTTGAGCTCATGGACGCACAAACTGTATTGGCATTTGACTCGAAACTTTTGGCTTTTGGCTTGGGGAAAAGCACGAAAGGGGGCAATCTGGGGGATGGGTGGTAACACACCCATAAAACATATGCAACGATACAGCCAGAAGTAAAATTGTTGTATTTGTTGTAACGCCCAAATCGAAAAGTTTTTGGCACAGTTCGTGATGCTGTTTAATTTTGAAAAGCTTTGTACGACAACATGTGAAGCCCCAGAAAACATGTCGACAGAAACTCAACAACAACAAGAACAATAACAATTGAGAAAAATACGAAAAATGTTTACAAAAAAAAGTGGAATTTAGAAAAATCCATTAAAATCACTTCAGTTGTTAGTTAGCTTCGGTTGCTGCTGGCCAATGTCCAGTGAAATTAGCCAACTACAAGGTAGAAATTTATAAAACTTTTTCAACAGAATAATACATTTATTTCAGCAGTTTTCTGTAGTCTGAAAGGTAAGCAAAAATATTTTAAAATTTTTGTAAAACTAAGAACTTTATTCGATACTTCAGGGCAGCACAAGAAGGCTAAAGTGCCAAGCAGTTCAGAAACTTTTGTGTAATTCCTAGATTGTAAATGACTTACAAATTAAAAAAAAAATACTTTCCACTATAAAATATATATAAATATCTCTTAATAAATTTTTTAATTTGTTTTAGGCCTGAGCAGAACTTAAGCACTAAATTTCAGTCTTTAAAAAATTTAAATAAGTTTCATTTAAATTCTGCATAGTTTTCCACTTAGTGCTATTATTTTTGTTCACCAAAATTAGTTGTTTTCTTTATTATTATTGGGTTTTGCTTTCAACACAGACTTGTACGCTTATTAAATCACTTGAAGCACTTTTGAAACGGCCTAAATTGCTTTTCTCTTGCCGAAAAGAGCTTGTTGTGAATATACTATATTTTTTGGGATATTTTGCTTCACTCATTTTAGGCCAAAATGTGTTCCAATATTTACTTATTTGGCTAACAAGAGCAGAGAAAAAAAGTGGAAAAGTGGAAAAATATTTAAAATTGATGGGAGTCTCTAAATGGGAAAAATGTCTGTCCGTTCTTGGTATTTTGTTGCACTTTGCTCTTAGAATGTTTTTTTTTTGTTGGAAATTATTTTATTTTATTTATTTATTTTTGTATTTTGGGTTGATTTGAAGACGCAAAGTTGAAGTGGCAGCGGTGGTGCCGAAGTGCCTTTGATTAATGAAGCGCAAAGTTAATGTAATTTTACAATTTTCATTTACCAGCTACCATCTACCATTTTCAATAAAAATTGAAAATTGGAAATTGATTGCGAGTTCATGTACATTTTGAGGCAAGGCGAAGATGATGATTTGCCCAAACTTAAAAACTTTTCAGCTCAATCGTTAAAAAATAAATCGACTTACCGGGATTTATATGCCTTGGCAGCTATAGTATGCATAATTAGGAGTAGAGTGCGGAAGAAGCCAAAGAAAATGGAAGTTTAGTAATGGAATAAACATTTGTGGGGGTGTGTGTGGGTGTATATTTGTGTGTGCTTGTTGGTCAACTCACTCTGATGACCTTAAAGCCCAAACTCAGATTTGCCTCGACGCCAGCAATGAGACTATTACCAAATACACTCAACAACGGCAGCAGCAGTATCAGCATTTTCTGTAAGCAGATGAGAAAAGAGAAAAAAGAGTGGGCGTGGTTAGTGGGCGTCTGAATGAAAAATGTTGCCCTTAAAAAAAGGTCGAGTAGAGACACGGCAATGGCTAAAGCGAAAACCACAGCCGCAGTAGTCGACGTAGTCGTCGACTTTATTAAGGTCAATTCAATGTCTGGCTTGCTTTTTGGCTTTTATTTTTGTTCACTTTTTTGTATTTTGGTTATGGCTAATGGTTACGGCTATATAACAAGCTCTACGGCTAGTCCGTCGGTCCATCCGTTTGTTGGTTGTTTGTTTGCATTTCCATTTGAGTTTTTCACGCCTGCAACCTTTATTATTTATTATTATTGTGCTTTTCAAAAAGAAAGTTATCAAAAAAATAAACTGCTTTTGTTTTAACCCACGCTAAGGCCATAAAAATAAGGGGAAAACTGATGCCAATGACCTTGATTTAAACAGCTAAGGCTACAAAATTTGTTAAGGGCAAACAAAAGTAATTTTGGCATTAAGAAAATCTTAAATCTAAACCTTAAAACTTGAGTGTACTTCAGTCAGTTTAGACCATGGGTTTTTTGGCTATTAATAATACTTGACAACGGTTGCTTAATGGTTTTTTAAACGTTGAAAACCACGCATACGACGCGTTGCACACGAGCCTGCTTATTATAAGGTATGTATATTTTATATATATATGTATATATATTTAACACAAAAGGCGAAAACTCATTAAAAATATTTTGCAGTCATGCGCAAGCATTTTCAAAGGTATTTAATTAAACTTTAATAAATAAATACGCCAGCGTGGCATTACAAAGTGAAAAATTAAAAGGCATAAAATAAAATACAACAAAAAAAGAGCAAGAAGGCCTTATAAAACAAAGGGGGAGCAAGGGGGGAGTTTGTTTTCGCTTAATGCGTCAGTTTTCAATTAACGACGCAATGTCGTGTGCCGCTAAGTGGATAAACGAAGCAGAAGAGGGGTGAACAGGGGGACAGCAACAGAATGAAGATGGCACACACACTCGCACTCACACATACACATACGTACTGGACTTGGGCTAAATTGCATTGAATGCGGCTTCATTAAGCTCTCTCTGCTCTGAAGGAGCTGCACTTGCAGTTCTCCTCCTTGTCGTAATTATCGTAATTACAATGAACGAAGAGCAATGAGCAATGGAAATGGCCATAACGATGCCACTGCCAACAACAATAATAATAAAAGCTAACGAGGCGCACACTGAAAATCATCAACAACAACAACAACAACATGAACACGAACGAGGAGCTGCAACATTGTCATTGACACTTTTAATTGCAACAACACAAAAAACATAGAATGGGAGAGAACTTTTAATGAAAACCAAAGTGGGGCAACACATACGAGTCTTGCCACATTGTGTGTAGACAACACACAACACAACCTGCCCTAATTATGATGAAGAAGCGTATTCATCAACTCAACCCCTACACCCTCTCCCGCCCTCTTCCTGTTTAGCATCCGGCGCTCAAGGCGAATAGGACACAGCACACACACAAAAAAATTCCATGTCACTTTCGGAAATGAGAAGCTAAAAGAGCAACAGCAACGAAAACTAAAAAAAACTGAGCTCAACTCAGAGGACTTTGGAAAATAACATTTTCCACCCATTTTGGAATGCAAATTCATTGAAATTAATGAGTATCTACGGGCAAAAGAAGCAGAAGCAGCAGCAGCCACAGCAAATGTGTTAATTTATGCAGCGAGAAACCCTTGTAAAAAATAACATATATAAACAAGGATGATTATGACAATGGCAAGCGATGGAGAAATGTTGAAAGATGCTAAAAAGATTTCACTTGATGACCTTATAAAACTCCGTAATTTGATTAATGTCTATTACTATGCCACAAATGCTGACAATCTGCTTGTTTCAAGCGCTTTCTAAAGTCTAAATTCAGCCCTTAAATATATTTAAGGGCTGCGTATCTTTATTTATTTCTTTTATGAATAAAATTAATGATATAAACCATTCTGAATGGGCAGACAATTAATCTTCTTTAATTTCTGTTGGTTCAGCCTGTTGAAAAAGCATTACCCACTAATAATTCCTATTAAGCTTTAAGGTTTACTTCAAGATGGATTGCCAACAATTTGAATTAGCTTCCTGGAATTCAAATGTTAATAGGAATCGCATTATCAGGCTGCTTAATTCGGGTTTTCTGTAAAAATTGTGTTCTTTTGGCAGGCAAATAAAGCAATTTGAATAGCACTTTGAGTATATGACGTGATTTTAATTTGAAATAAATTAATTTCATTAATTGACTGGCAGTAAAAGTAGTTCAAAGGTTCAGGTAGATCAATAATTACTCTATTATAATATAATAGCTTGTAAATAAATCATGAAGTGCGATACGCTACATGTATAAGTAAAAAGAAATTTTGCATTTCATATAAAAAGCACAGCAAGGTTTTTTTTTACTTTGCCGAAATGCAATTTCCGTTGCTGAACGAATTAGCACACTAATTGTAAGACGCCACTGTAGAGCTAGTTAAAAATAGATAACATATTGCTGTGCTGCTTCTGCACATGATACAGATAGTCACCAGAACGATCCACCACTCTTTCCTGCTCTTGCACATATTCGTCTCTTCTTCCCCCACTCCTGTTTATACTCAGTGCTAGGTTAACTCTCTCACACATGGTAATAGGCTTGCTCTTACCTGCACACTATTAGTTTTCAATGCTGTAAGCCGAGAGAGTTAATTTCTCTTTACTGAGGTAACCGTAAATGATCTTAGCTTTCGCTCACACTCTTGCACACATGCATGCTCAGCTGCTCCTTGTCGCACACTCTATGCAAGCCTTTGGAAGAGTGAATGAGCATTTAAATGAATTACAATCCAACTGGTTAGCATCCACACACACAAAGCAAATTAACTATTCAGTGGAACTTAATTGTTTTTTCACATGCTCAGCTGTTCTATTTTACCTTTACAATTTACACCAAAGAACTAAATTCTTTTCATTCATTTACCTTCCTTTTAATGAATATTTAACTGTTTTGTCTGAAACTCTTCAATCCCTAAATAATGTAATTTAACTCGCTTTGTATTCTACAGTGTTTACAAGAAATAGTTAAACCTTTGACCCAAGTACAAATTACAATAGATTTATTACTGTGTCCAGAGCTAATGAGGAACAAATTTATGATAGACTTGGGATGGCTTGGACTCTTGGCCTTATCAGCAGCGTAACGGACGCAAAAATAAGGCTTAGTACACTTATGGCCTAAAAACCTTAAACCATTGTTAAGCACAAGCACTTAACCATGTCAAGCTTCGATTTATTGCTCCCTTTCCACACACACACACACACACACTCGTCTAACGCCTCGTGACGCTTGTTACTGCCGTTTGCCATTTGCCACTTGCCACATCCTAAGCTTCTGTTGGGTCTTAGTTTTTACGGGTTTTTGCTTCGTGGCGTTGAATTGATTGATTTCTGCTTTAGTTTATGTCATAGAGCACACACACACACCCACACACACATTGGGATGAAATCGCAATCCGAATAACCCCGGAGAATGTTGAATGACGTACAGTCATAAATAAAAACACTCAGATATTCATGTCGATGATTTTGTTTTTCACTGACTTCTTTCAGTTACATCCTGTTTCATCTTGTTCCATCCTGTCCGCTCGTGTTGCGTTCTGTTCTACCCTGTTATTCATTGCTTGCCTGCGGCAAACGTACCAAATACAAATTGTATCACTTAATATTTGGATTTCTCTCTCTCCTTTTCATTTTTGTAGCTTTTTCTAGTTTTCCCCTGCCACCAGCCACGCCCCTGTTTGACAATCCAGTAGTGGGAGTGCTTGGTTAACTTGGCTCCTTTGCTGGATTGTTTGCTGATGCTGTCGATGACACTGTCGATGACGATGACTCTTCGATTGTCGTCGAAGCGTTTTGTTGTTGATTTGCGTGTTCTTGAATAATTGATGGAATGACAATCTTTCGATGTGTCAGCATTGTTCTGGGCATTCTAGCAACTTGTTATCATTCATAATCACATTCACAATCACATACCCGCTGTCTCATTCCAAATTTCTTGTTGACAGCGCTCGTTTCTATTCACTGTATTTGACATAATAAGCGCCGACGTTGCATTATGCCATATTCACCGTTAGGCACTCACACACATACTTACTCACACTCTCAGGCTTATGAGTGATGATCAGTCCGACAATCAACCCAATGAAATATGACATGGAATCAATAGCGAAATCAAATTGATTATGAATTCAAATCAACAAAAGAAACGGAAATTCGTGCATTTTCCTATAATTTGCACTTAACCTTTTCCATTTTCTGTCTAGAAAAAAGTTACCAATTTGATTTGGGCACAATTCGCACTTTAGAGTTGTCAACGCTGCGCATAAATTTCATTTCACTTCAGGTTAATTGAAATTCATTTGTGCAAATCAAATTAAGTCAAAAGTACGCACATCCTGTCACGCTGTCTACGTGCGGGAAAACAAAAGGACTAAAAGCAAAACGCAGGACTACCAAATGTACGAGTTGCTGCCGACAAAATGGCACAAAGTGATTCATTCATAACGATAAATTAAGACAAAAAGTCGCTCACTCCCACTGAAACAGGCGACAACAAACAGTTTGCCAGGACTTGGCCCCCAGGGAGGTAAACACAGGATTTTATTCAAAGTTTATGTGGAACAGGAGGGGACCAAAGAAATAAATATCCTTTTAGTACATGACAAACATATATATTTTTATGTATAAAATATTCTTAACTGAAACACACTTGTGACGTGCCAAGTTTGAAGTAATTTTGGTCCCTCGTCTTCATCGATGACGTATTTAGTCAGAAAATTCAATTACTGAATATCTGGAAAATCGCAAATAAATAAATTACCGCAGACAAATCAGTAAAAAGCGTTTGAAAAGTTTGTTTAAATCGAAATGAAATAGTGACACAAACCAAGAGCAAATACAAAGCCAACAAACGATACAAAAGGAAAAAAAAGGTTAAAGCAAATATTTATGTAGCAGCCCTCGTAGCGAATGGTAGGCGGAAAGAGAAAATATAAAAGAGGCAGACAGAGGGGTGGAGAGGGGGAGAAAGGGAGTAGAAATGTTCTCTTGCTGTATTCTGTATGTAATTACCAGTGCTAGAGTCACACAAGTACAGCTGTGACTAAGTACACACACACTCACGTACATATATGTATACGACTCCTGAAAGAGGTGCGAGTGTGTGTGCGAGTCTGTGTGTGATTGCAGCGTACGTGGCTTTATGCTTAAATAAACATTTGTCGTCGTCGCTCTAGTCGTCGTCTCTGTGTAGTTTACATAGCACCCAACGGCAGTCAGTTTGCCTGGTCAAAGCCAAATCGTTGATTGCATAAGTTGATGGTCAACACATGTCCAAGATATATGTGTTTGCTCGTACTTACATATATATGTATTGTATAGTAGTTCAGTGGGATATGTATGCAATCGCCTTTGGCAACTGTTTTATACTCACACGTGTTGTTTGGTAGTCACTTCTAATGATGTCTGTACAGGTTGCATTGGCTGCTTCAAGGCTGTCTCGATGATGCTGACTTGCTGCCTGGTAAGTGCTACAATGTCTGCAATAAAGAAATAAATACATGTTTCACTTACACTGATAAAAATCAACTTAAAACTCTTCAGTCAGATCTTTTAAACAGTCTTGCAATCAAGGCACTCTATTTTGTTAAAGTAAATTAAAGTTTTGAACAGTGTAGTCTCAGTGTACTGTATGCCAGTCAGCTATGTGTCAGTGATTGCTTTTAAGTTCCTTAAATAGACACAAAGCTACGGATGCTCACAATAAATTGTAATTTCAACAACAAAGAGTAAAAAGCTTCATCCCACAATAAAATTTATACTGCATACTTTTCAGCATGTGACTTTAAATAGGGAAGGTACGAAACGAGGTCAGCAGTGTAAACGAAGCAGTTGCCCTGCACTTTTGTTGTGCATTTTGCATTTTAATCAATCGATGGCAAATACACAAAAATTACCAATGAACTTCAGACTGAATACGTGCTCAGCGTCACACCGAATGTGCTGTAAATGGAAAAGAAATCGAAGAAGCCGGAGAAACCGGAAAAACCGTAAATTGCTATTGGAATTTCTCGGACATTTTTGTCAGCAATGCAAAATGTCAAGCGCTCGAAATTGACGGCTTCAATGCCAAATGGCAAATGCCAAATTCCTGATGCGAGCGAAAGGAAATTGTGTGGGGGGAGGGACTGAGGGTAAGGGGTAAAGGGGCAACGGAAATGACAGTCATTAGCCATGTTATAAGCAAATTATATAACATAAAGCAGGCTGAAAGCCATAATCGAAGGCACAACGTGGACAAACACATCCAATTTTATTAAATTGTTTTCGTTGTTTTTCTTTCGTTTCTCTTTATTATGTTGTATGTTGATTTCTTTTTCTTGCTTTTCTTGGCAAGGTGTTTGTTATCGTTTGTTATATTGCTTGTTGTGTAATGTAATTTATACACACACACACCCACATACACACACACAGATACAAACAGAAACACAAATATAATGTCATAAACGCCAAGGACACAAAGGCAATTCCGCATGACATTACGGGCAGACAAAACAAACGGCAAAACAACAATGCCAAAGAAAAGGGACGGAGAGTGGAGAGGGAGAAGCTAAGAGGGGGAGGGGGACAGAGACAGCGGTTGGGGTGGGAAAGTGGGGCGAAAAAAGCCAAAAAGTACGCGCTTGGCATAAATGATAAGCTGGCTACGCAGCTGGATGACAATAGGGGGGCGTGGCCAAACATGGACATGGACAAGGATATGACCAGGAACACGACAAGGACAAGCATGAGTTTGTGGACACCAGCGGGTAAAAAAGTCACCGAGACGAAGTCTGGCGATTGGGAGAGTTCACAATTTGTGCGTCCCTCTGTGTGTTTGTTGTTTGGGCTGCTTGGTTGACTTTTGAATACTTAACAGGATAATGAAATGTCAAAAGTGCGCAAGAGGCAAGCGTGTCCTGTTGCCTCCGGTCCTCGTCTCTGTCTCTGCCCCTGCAACGGTGTCTGTTGCTGCCCCTGCCCCAAGCTCTTCTGCTGCTTGTTGTTGTTGCCATATTTTTATTGTGTCCATGGCTAAGTGAACGTCATGGCGTGCCGCGCGCATTAAATCATAAAAAAGGCGCAGCAGCAGCAAAAAAAAATTGTATCAGCGCAAATCGAGTTTACACGGCTGCTGAATACCGTGAATATTAAAATTAAATACCAGTATCCAGATTTTAATGTAATAATTTGTTTTTTTTTTGGGATTTCTTCTGTTCCATTCGCTAACTAAGATTAGATCTTTAGTAACTTATTTTGCTAGAAGCCCAGCTAACTTTCAGCTCTATTTTTTACTACTATAACAAACCCACATGAATGTAGCTAGAAATATTTTATAAAATGAGCCCATAAATATTTAATTGAATAACTAAAATAATCTTGTGATGTTTTGTATTGAATCATCTTCTAGATATTAACATTTTTGAGATTAAATTGTTTATATCAGAAATATAATTTTAATAACATATTTCAAGCTCCAAACTAGCCCATTACACCCCTCGCACAGGGTTTGAAAATACGTATAAATTTATTTATATGTATAAAATATGATATATTGTGTATGATACACAGGACCACATCTCGCTGGACATTTGGTTGCCCATTTCATGTTTACATAAATTTAAATTGACACAAATACGTCGTCTGCTTGAATTTCAACTTTCTACGTAGCACAGACAAACACACACACACACACACACACCCACACACATACACAACAAAATGATAAACTACATAAATTATGACAGAGTCTCTTATTTATGACAAAAGCACACACACAAACACTTCCTCCTTTATAAGCGAGAATTGAATATTTATTTGTGCAATTTGTTGCTATTTAACAATAGACTTTAATCAACAGCTTTATGGCCTGAAGGCCACTACAACTAGGCCAAATAGCCGAAGCTCATCATTCCCAAGAAAGCAAAACAACCAAATTGTTTTTCTCAGCTTTTCTTTTCATTTGTTTCGTTTCTTTCTTGTCTTACATTTACTTGGACATAGAGAAAAAAAGCTGTAATCAATAAAGTAAATGACAGTGGCACTTCCAGCTACTTGCCACATGTGGCAAACGTGAGTTTGATGCCACCAAGTCAATATATAATAGAAGCTGCCACAAAGGTCTCTCCACACAAATCCAAATTGCCACCTGATTTTGTGGACACTTCATAAATGTAAATCCCTTTTTCCAACAAAGAAATCTCATTTAAGCCATGTATACTTTTTCATGTGCTTTCATTCCACTTAACAATCACTCAAAGTTGAGGTAAGAGTGTGTATTGTTATATGCCTGCTCTCAGTCAGTTGGGTATTTTTATTAATTAAGTAAATTGAACTGATATGTAAGACGAGAGGAGCATTTATTCCAGCGCCGCAAAGTAGGCAGCATTAAATAAACTTGGCTGTAACGAACAAGTGCTCTTGGCTCTGTGGCTTATGCCAGGGGCTCTCAAGTGTTTTTGCATGTTTGAAGCAACTTTCTGTTGGCCAGGCTAACACGAACACGAACACGCTTAATTTGGTTAATGAACTTGGGGTGTAAATATCTCGTTTGACCCCTCGTGTAAAAGTTGGTCTAACTTGGCCGCTTGCCATTTATGTTTTCTAATTGAAACGAAATTTAGTGAAAATATACATAACCGCAATTCTAATTACAATTTCAAAAAAATAACACGAAAAACACAAAAATAAAAAACAAAGCCGAGCCAACAATTTTATGTGGCTGACAAAATTTATTTAACAACTTGTTCAACAAGCAGTAAACGAGTGGGAGGCAAGGAAAGTTGTTGTTGTTTTGATTCGTTTATTGACTTTTCATGTTGCTGCCAATTATGCGTCAATGTCGCTGTCGAAGTCGCTCTCGAGTGGCAAGCTCAAACTACAATGGCCCCCGAAAAACTTTTGGCGTAATCTTAACGAGAAAATCTGTAAATTACACGCCGTTGCCGCGTTGCTGAGTTGCCAACGACCAACTTTTCGCGGTGCTCACAAATTTTCCAAATATTTATACACCTAAATAGATTTTATGGCATAATTGAAATTTGTTGTTATTGCTCGAAGGAGAAATGATGGCACAAAATCAACTCCCTCTCCCCAACACTTCCCTCACTCAATACAATTTGCATAAACTCAGTGCAATGTGAAGGAGGTGGCAAGGGGAGAGTGGGAAAAGTTTATTAAAAGCTGCGTTGAAAGTTTGCCGCTTGCTAATAACAATCATAAACATGGCCCAGTGATAATGATGAAGGTCCTTCAAAAATCTCTGACACATAGCTCTAGGGTCCTTAGCATATCCTGTTATGTCTTCCCCCCACTCACCCCACACCTCTTGTCATTTGGAGGATAAATAACTTTTGTTATGCTACAAATTTTATAATTCAACTTATTCGCGTACCTTCTGCGCGTCTTGAATTTCAATTCTGACCGCGCATCATTTTAAATAAACTAAACTCAGCTAACAAACAAAAAAAAAGAGTGATTTGGGCAGCGTGTGACAAGTTGTGCGCCTAATTGCACCCAAAGTGCGGGCAATGGTGTGAAATTATGCAGATTTGCTTCGATTTGGCATTTGTTTGCCCACTGAAATTGAGTTTTCCAATAGCTGTTCTTAAAGTAGAGCTGTAAAGTAAACCATACTTATCCTTTTTTCTCGCACTTTTGACGTAGTTAAATAATGTTGTTAGTCCGCAGTTTGCGTTCTACAAATTGCTGATTAATTAACTCTTTGTTGTCGGCTTAAACTACGAGTAACTTTGAAAGTTTTGAACCTTGCACCCATTTCCATTTCCGTTTCACTTTTTTTTTTACAACGTTAAACTCGCCACTTAAAGCAAACGCGTTGGGCATTTAATGTGCTTACATTCATTTCGTTTTAAATCTGTGATAAAGTGTTCAGCCGGCTTTAAGTTCGCTTGACAAACTCAGCCCTAGTCTGCCCTTCTACCCGCCCGCTTTCCCCTACTTGGCCCAATCTTTCTCTTTTAGATTTTCCGGCACTTCTCATGCCCATTTCGAGGCGACATAAAACGCAAAGTTGTCGCCGTGTCGCGAACGCAATTCTTTACACACCCGGACTTTTCAGTCGTTTCTTTTGAGCATTTTCTTCACTTTTTTTTCGTTCTTTCGTCTTTTTGTTCGTGCTTCCTGTTTTGTACGCGATTTCTAGATTACTTTTATAAGTGAATTTGTTGCGGTTTTCCGCAAAATTTACAAGTACGTGAGAAAATTAGAGCTTAGCTTCGTGGGTCGCCTGCTGTCGCATATCCTGAGCCGCTTGTTGCTTTCCGGCTTAACGTATTCTCTACCCCACTCCCCTCTCTTTCGCTATCCCTTTCCCACTCTCATTCCTAATCCCACGCTGCCTTTCATTTGGCCGCACTTCCGCTGCCTTAAGTGCCACACTGCGTATGCATAATTTCCTTAAGCAGACAAATTACAAATACGCCTAGTTGCCGCCAATTTGAGCGCACAAAATGCGCAAATCTAGTGCAAACCAACGTCAAATTAGCTAGCTTATTATTTGCCTAGACAGATAGACGGTCTGTGCTGTCTTTTGCCAATTTATGGTCTACGCGTAGTTGTTTTATGATTACTGCTTTTGCTTAACGCGCTGATGACATGAAAATAAATTCGATGTCTGACTTGAAAATAAAGTTTTATTTCCCCATTTTCTCGCGCTTCTTACGCTAAACTTTTGCTGTGCTCCCCCCACTCCCCCTACACCCCCCGATTGCCCTGTCTTCCACACAATTTTCCACGCGCTGAGTTCATTTCTCGCGTCTGGCTGCGAGTGTGGTTGAGTCTGTATTTGCCGAATTGTTAGTTTCACGCTTTGTTTGTTGAGATTAGCTGGCAGCCAGAGACATTCATTCCTCTCTTACCAACTCCATGCCACTCTACCCTCATATATCTCTCTTACTTTTTCGCACTGCTTTTGGCAACGCACGAAATAAAACTGTGCAAGTTGCTTCGCTTTATTTGCGGCAACTTATGTTATGCCACGCCACGTCGCTACACTTGTTTTCTAATGCCCTACGAATGGGGCGCAGAGCTTATGCACTTAGTCTATAAGCTCGCAGTTTAGTTTAGTGTAACACAATCCCCCAAAGACGTCTAAATCTATTGGTAAACACTACAATCTTTTATAACATCATTCTATATTTAATTGTTTTTATTATATACTGGCATAAAAAGTGTGTTTAAAGTTCGTTTTGTGTAATTTCATGCCGTTTTACACTTGTTTTATTGGCTATGTTTTCAGGTGTGTTTTTTGGATTCTGCAAACTTTGCACGTGAAAATTGCGTTCACAAGTTTAACGCTATGTGTGTGTGTACTACTGTGTGGTGTGGTGTGTGTGTGTGTGTGTCTCTACTCTCGCAAATTCTGTGGCATACGGAAAATTGATGTTGGCGTTGAAGTTTTTGGCTTTTTGAACTGACAGCTCCGATTTTTATGCGTCGCCCTCGAAACGAAACTAGAAAAATAATTGTAATTGTGAATTGTGTGCTCGCAAAACACCAACCCAGCTAAAACCATATAGTCTTGCTCCTTTTGAGCTGCCAAACGGCAAAACTTCTGCCAGCATTAGTAACTTAGAGTTGGAGGCATGTTGTGCCTTTCTGCCACATACTTTTGGCTGTTTTTGTGGCATGTGAGCAGTAAACGAAGGCAGCTAAGAACTGAAAGCTGAAAGCTAGTAAAATCTTCATTCACAGTTCTTGCTCTCACTCAGCATGCCTAATGAGAATTTATGCCATATTGTTGGGCTAATTAATTTAACTGCTTGCAACTCAAACAAATAGGAAATGATGAGTTCAATAAACAAAATCAAAGCACTGCAAACTTCTATGTCAAAGAGTAAACAAAACTTGTTCAAGCTTTTCTCATACTTTTCTAAGAAAAATGATGTTTTAGTTGCCTACTTCAAATGAAAGTAGTCGTAGTAAACTTAACTTCTGTAAGCTTTCAAAAATCAATGTGTTAACAAATTAATATTTACTTTAATCATAAGAATTTTCTTTTGAGAACTATTATTTAGTGGATATAAAATTGTTTTTTATATAAATTAATAAGAATAATATTAGTTTCTCAAGTAAAGAACTCACAAACAGCACAACTACATAATAAGAAGTTTAATTAAAATAATTTTTAAAATGTTTAAGTATATTAAACTTATTTAAATCATTAAAAATATATACATTTAATGTTTTTATATACATTATAAGTATATTTTGTAGCTAACCAAAGGATAGAAGTTCCTTTTCTACAAGAAACTTTAAATATATTTATGAAATTTATAAAAATAAATTCCATAAGGTTTCGCTGTAAAAATGTATTTAATTTATATATCTTTGTATTTAACTTTGTAACCTTAACCTCAGCTAATTATTTGTTAAATCTGATCTGAAATCCAATTGGATAACCACATAAATAAATGATGTAACAGAACTGCAGTCGTTTCTCTGTACGCATTGCACTAAGTAATTTTATAAAATATCATTTATATTTCATTATTGCTGTGTGGCATGAAGGACAGTCAGCAGTTACCTCGCTCTATCTCTATCTCTCTCTCTCTCTCTCTTCCACTGTTTCTTACAATCTCTCGCTCTTTCTAGCCTGAACTTAGTCATAGTTAATTCAGTTGGTTGTGTGTGAACTCTCTAGCTTTATACTATATATCGATTGCCTTTCCAGCCGACTGGCCCCGAAATGAGGCAACAATACATTCTCACAGGACACAGGGGCCACGTGTGCCATGTAAATTACAAGAGTATAATATCCTGTCAGTGCACTGTACTAGGGCAAAGAGAGGGGAGACAGGTGAGAGCGGAGAGAGAACTCGACGTAGCCGCTTCCTCACTTAATTAGCCAGTAAGTTTATTTATTATTCACTGGCACCGCCTGCCAGCCTAATGAATCACAGGTTCCTTTTTTGTTTTAGTGGATATTTTAATTTTTAATTAGCATGCAAAGCATTAACAAAAACAACAACAACAACGATGAGTTGAAATAGCGAACGAAAATATATGACCTTCTGCGAGTAGTTTACAAGTATTTTGTTGCTGTTGTTATTGTGGCTTTTGTTTTGTCTCTTTGCCCCCAAACTGGGACATGCGTCACAGGTGCACCGAGGCCAAAGGCACAGACTGAAAGAGTTTAGTGCTGCCACATTTTTTAGAGGTTCTAAAGGCTAAGTTGATGCAGTAAAAAAGCTAGAAAGAGCTGAAAAGGGATGGGTTTGGAAATGTATTAAAAAAATTCATAAATTTAAATTATTAAAATTTATTTTTTAACTGTTTGCTGCAGCCACAGTTTTTATACACTTTTATAGTTTACTTATTGCAACAAAATATAGCTAGAAATATCTGAAAAAATCGCAAAAAGCAGCTAAATAATCGTTAACTAAATTTATTTTGATTTTTATTGGGTTATAAAATTTTAGAAATATTTTTCCTACTATATTTCACAAGATTCCAATTAAAAATTCTCCTAACCTAGCTATAAATAAGCTAAAATGCCAGTGCTCAAAGCTAAAAATGTGTAAAGGGCATGAGTATATTTTGACTGTGCTTGTGTGTATATGAGCGTGTGTGTGTGTGTGTGTGCGTAGGGCATATTAAAAGGATTAACGCACACATCATTTAACCGGCTCAGACAACTTTCACTCCTAGATCATTTCTCATGTCGCAATGTCAGTAAACTATTTCATACCCAAATGACAGTCCCTCTGCGAGCTGACAGCCCAAGTTCATCAGTTCTTATGGTTAAAAGTGTGAGCGAAAGAGAGCGAAAGATAGACAGAGATGGTAAGAGAAAGTTCCATTTGTTTTGGGGCTTTGTGGCATCGGTTAGACTCTGGTTTAGTCTGGGATACTTAACATGTTTTTGTGGTTGCTATGTTGTTCAACTTGGTTGAATTTCTCTCAGTTTTCTGCACAATTTAATTCCCGTTTTTTTTGGTACTCAACTAAAGGTGCGTAGTAGTTTTTTATGGTTTGTTGTTTGGCTAAGCCGCAAATGGAGTTTTGCAATTTGACAGTGAGCCCAAACCACAAAGCAACAATTGTTCAATTGACCAACTGACAAAAGGGACAGACAAACAGACAATAAATGGACAACTGAAAAAATAGCTGACCAACGTGACACGTTTTTCTGCTGCGCTCAGCAAACAGAATCAGAATCATCACGAGTAAATTGTATTACCGAAATAATAAATCAATAACCAATTTTATTGACATAAATGGCATTATTGACAGTTAGTAACCTTCCATGCCGAGCGCCTCTCAGCTTTTAGCGTTGTCATCGCGTCGTCTGTCTGCGAATTTATGACATAATTCGATTCATTTCTTTAAAATTCATTTTATCAGCATAAATTGTTGGCGAATATAATTTGCTTTGCTTGCATTGTTAATTCAAGTGATTTTCGAGTTCTGAATATTGAAAGCAAACGCAAAAATGAAATTTAAATGGGCACTCGTTGAAAGAACTGCTGAACTACGACACAATGTCATGTGAAGTAGGTGAAATACAGGCGAAATTCAGAACTGGAAACCCGCACACACGGTAATGTTATCAAAAGTTTGTTCAGCCTTAAATCTGGCAATGGGATTCGGCTTCTTTGGGCTCCCAATTGCCTGGCAGGTGTGCTTAAATGCGAAGCGACTTTTCCCTTTTTTTCTCCTCTTTTATTTTGTTAATTTTATTTGCATGTTTTTATGCCTTTTCATACCCGTTAAGCGTAGTGCTGTAGGGTATATTGAATTCTGTACGCCTACAAATTTTGAGTGATTAAATCAGTGTCTATAAAAAAATTTACTGTTTTGTTGAAAGACTGAAATTTATGGTTTAAATAATCTTTTTATGGCAAAAACCATTTAATCAATATTGGTAAAAGATATACTTGACTGACGGATATAACTGAGTCAGTCGTCATATTAAGTGTTTCTTTTCTGTTATTTATTTCTTTATACGTTGCCAGTTAACGTTACCTGAATGCCGCTTTTACCCCACTTTTCCTACAGTTTCCAGCAGCAGCTTGCTATAAATTTTTGACAACATTGAATGGCGGCATCGTGCAGCACGTGATTGAAACGAGCTCACACACAAAGACACATCAGCGGTAACAGACACCGCCAGGCAGCAATTCAACTAAACCGACAGGCAGACTAAGAGACTAAAAGACTTACAGACAGACAGACAGACGGTGAGAAAATGCCCGCAAATAAACTTGCCTGGAGGCACTCACACTACCACACTCACACACACACAGACAGAAGTACAGACGTGGCACACACATGCTTTGAAAAATAGGCAATGTGCGGAAATTTTGATTTTTCGCCCGAGTTGGCAACACCGTCGACCGCTGACAGACAGAGTCAGACAGAGAACACACAGCTAAGTAGTTTTTTCCCTCTCCATTCCTCTCTCTCTCTCCTTTCCCCACTTTGTGCTCAGCTAACATCGAATTCAAATTAACTGGTGCATACTTTAGGGGGCACAAAACGCTGCTACGTGCCAGCAGCGAACCGGAAGTCTTTTACTGTATGACTGCCAGTCAATTTATAAGACGACTTTTCTTCTTTATACGTTTTGTACTCCACGTTTTAACGCCCAGTCATTAACTCGACAAATTTTTAACATTCCCGTCCTGGGTAATTACAAAACAAAGTATGAGCAGTATGTAAAAAATAAAAACACACAGCAAAAAAACCAAAACACAGTCGTAAAACCCCAAACAAAATGTCAACAGTCACAAAATGAATTTTTACTCTTTTCATTTCAACACCGAAAATGAAGAAATTTTTGCTTATTTCTTGTGGTTGGGAAATTGCTTGATATTCTTAATGAGCGTCGAGGTCGAAGGCATAAGCCAAGGGCAATTGCTGAAGTACTCTCTTGAGCAATCAAAAGAGTTTAATTGCTCTTATCTTGAAAAGAGTTTAATATTGATGAAGAAGAATTTAAAAATGAAAGTTTAACAAAGTAGCATAAAATGAAATTTAATATAACTTAAAAAGTTATTTACTCGTTACTTACAATGAGTATTTTGTTTCAATCTTTTCATTTAATTAACATTAATTTATAAATGAAATAAACTGCATTTGGCATTTCCAAAGTTTCATTTGGCACACATCAAAAATATTTGCAATCAATTTGCATTTCTTACTGCTCAGTTTACTAGTGAAATAGTTTATAAAATGCTTAACGGAAATAAAAATAAATGAAATTTGACAATGCAAAATTGCATACATTAAATTCCCATAAATTTTAATTATTAAATTTACAACATTTATGCAAAGCGCTTGGCTATTGGTATGCATAATAAACAAGCAACAAAACTATGTTAATCTTTTTATTAATAATTAATTTATTCCATTTTAGCTATAAAATGTTTATATGCAAATAAAAAGCTATTGATGTTTAGAATTTTTAATTCATGTTTTGGATTTTTAATTAACAAAATTTGTTTGATTTATAAAATAATTTGATTGTTTTGCTATAAATTTAATTTACTATTTCCTGCTTTAATTTTGTGAATAGTTTTCCCGCTACTTATTACCTGTTTGAGACGCGGTAATAATTAACGCCATTTTGGGCGATGGAACGTAAAGGATTAACACGCATTAAGTGTAGGTGAAAAAAAAGGAAAAAACACATTTCACCCAGAACTATTAACACCTAAACGCAGGTCTCGCAAAAGGCATAAATCAAAATATGGCTTCATAAAATATTTATGCTACTCCACGTCCCCCTTAGGGCCCCACTCCCGATTAATGCCACGCGCCACACATGCCACAAACACACACGACTGCCTGGTAATAACGCATATAGTTAAATAAAAATGACCCAACATTTGTATACAGAACGGAAAGCGGAAATGTCTAACATCGAAATGAGAAAAGAGGAAAATGCTGGAGGAAAATGTGGGAGAAAAACTACGCAACTGGTTGGCAATTTGTGTTGTGGCTAAGACTCGAGAGGAAAATAAATGTGTACGCTGACAAGTGGCGATATAAAGACCAAGGAGAGACAGAGAGAGAACGAGAGCGGAAGTGTGTTTAAGTAGCAGTGTTAACCCCTTGGCAGCCCTTGCTATTAACACACAGTGACACGCCCCCTCGCACAACACGTACCAAACACATGTGCAAACAAATTAAAAGTTGGTCATAAAAAAATAATCATATTGTGGCCCAAGTAAACAGCAACAACAAAATTGACGTAAAATTGATAAAAAGAAAATACAGAAAAAAAGCACAAAGAAATGAGACAAAAGGCCACAAAAACTCAGCGACATGAAGAGGCAAACACTTGAATGGGATCGCAGTAACAACCACACAATCATGCAGGCAAACAACCGCACAACCACACTACACACACACACACACACAACAGCAACAACAACAAATGTCGAGCTTTTCTGTGCGCATTAAAAGCAACTTCCAAGTCATTAACCCGTTTATGACGCTTAACTCGGCTAAGACTGGGCCAAGCCGCCAGTTGGCCACAATAAAGCGGCAATAAAACGCCTCACACACATACTGATAGACTCTAGCACACACAGGCTCACTCACACACTCACACTCCCGAGGTATGGCTAACTTTAAGCGTTTAACGGCTCATTTATTGCGGAATGAAACGCGTGCTCTCTCAAATTTCTGCTCTTGGCCATACCGAAATGGGCATAAAATGTTATTAAAAACCGTCAGATATACTATATATATATAAATATATATAAAGACGGCAAGCACATGCTGGCCAGGCTCTATTATATGGTTAATCTTAAACCGGCCAGGCCTCAAAACGCGTTGAAGCTGCTGCTTCTAAAGGCCAAAACAACAACAACAAAACACATTGCCAATTACGTGTACATTGATGGCTAAAAGAGGCGAGGGAAGAGGGGAAGTGCACAAAGAGACAGAGAGAGCGAAGGAGTGTGTAAAAAGAAGATTTTTGGTATAAACTGAAGAGTTTTCCACACAGAGCCCTTTATATGTTTTATGACTGAACATAAGCGAACATTGCTTTTAATTTTATTTTAAAACACACAAAGTATAAAATAAAATGTGGAAAGCATAAAGTGCATGAAAATAGCTAAAGTCTTTTTAAAAAGAGAATTTTGAAAAAACAAAACAAGACACATTAAAAAGCAGCTTAGGGAGCTAACAAATTTTGGCATTACCAAATTATATAAAATGCTCAAATAAAGTACAGAAATTGGTAAAACAAATTTTTAGTATTTTGTTGAATTAACTCCTAAAAAATCCAAGTAAAGCCGGGCCAAAGTCTGTCGAAAAATTTAGATCATTTTCATTGAATAAGAAAGCAGCTCAGACACCAAAATTAATTTTATATCCTGATTGTACTCGATATTCCTAAGTCAAACATTAATTTAAAAATAGATTTTTTTAAGTATTTTATTTTTTTTTAACACTAACAACTCCAACTTAAGTTGAGCAATAGTTTGTGCCAAAGTAAAGGGCATATATTTTAAAATAATTATTGAATTATTATTCTGTTCTGTACTCTACACCCACAACAGTTAAATCCGCTTAACATTTGACACCTGATACCGTTCACCCGACCCATGGCCTCTTCAGGTAACTGCGATTCGTATCCTGTCGCTGCTTTCTACGGTTTCAACTGTGTTCTGCCGGTTGTCAGCAACAGCACAGACAATGTTTAATGCCACACATATTTATATAGAAATATATATTTAAATACATAAATGTACATATATTTTACCACAACAACAAAGTTTACGCTTAATGTGGCTTCTCTTCCTTGTGCTAAAGTTCTCTCCCCTCTCCTTAGTGCTCTTTCCCCTCATTCACTTAGCATTTCTCCCTGTACATGTAAGCGGCTGTGGCAATGTCGCTTGGTTAAGCTTACGCCAAACGATTTGGGCCCAGGCGGCGGCTTAGGCTTTGTGTTGGCTAACACACACACACACACACACAGTTACACGCATATCCACTCGACGCTCTCATATTATGCTAATATTATCCCTTGTCAGTGTTTTGTGGGTTAAGGACAGTTTTATGCATCCACACACCGCACACACCCTGCCATAAACTTCTCACGCGTGTGCTTCTCTTGGACATCTGCGTTAGTTGTGCATGACTCTATAGGTCTGTGTGTGCGTGTGTGTTTGAGTGTATGTGCATGTTAAATAAGCGTAATGCCGCCATTATTGGACGCATTACAAACAAAATGAAAGTGTGCACACCCACAAATATATATATAAACACACATTGGACCTACCATGCTGTGATTGTATTCAAGTATGTGTGCGTGTGTGCGTGCGTGTTTTGGCCATTTGCCTCCGCCTTTATGCACTTGCCATGTGACGGTTATTTTGGAGTAGAAACCACACCATTTTGTCTCCATCAAGCGTTGATTGTTATCGACAGTGTTTGTTAATTTTACCAATTTTTTGCTTCTGTTTTGACTATCAACGCTGCTCGACTAGAAAATTTCCAGTCAAAGTTTCAGAGTGTTCTACTATTTACTATATTTATCTTAATTTAGTAATTTATCTTAAACAGCAATTTGGAATACATGAAAGTCCCATGTTGTACAGAATATTTTTTAAAGAAAATGTAGGAATTTAATTATTTTTTAACGTACTTTAAATATGTGAATATCGATAATGTTGTTAAGCAACTTTTGTTAAATATCGATTAAATAGTATTGTCTAGGATAACTATCAATTATGGAGTGTTAAGAACATGCTGACAGATTTATTACGATAAGACTGATCTTGATTCCCTCTCCTCTTTCGGTAACTGTGATGAGATGCAGACGTGTTAGAATATTCCTAATAATAAGTATGGTAGTGGTAATGAAATATGTAAGAATATTTAAATTGAAACCATAAGCTAATTACTGATAAAGCATTAGCTAACTTATTAAAAATCTATGGAAATCTAAACTTAGATGACCTAAAAGACATCTAATTTTGTAAGCACTCTCTCAATGCGTTCTAACAGTACAAAAGCTTGTGATAGTGCCATAAATTAGAAAATCAACTGCCAGTACCATTAGTTCAGCTGCAGTCTTACTTCTAATGTCTGCAATTTGCAGTCCCAACTTCACACGCTCAAAGAACAAAACATTTTGTATAAATTTGGTCAGATATCAGGCTCGAAATAACCCGTCATTACCCATGCCACAATTATCAAAAACAAGGATCAGAGCTAAAGGCAAAATTTCCGCCTATATATAAAAGGCAAATATCCTGGTCGAACTTTAAGCCTGGCAAAGAATAAATACGAAGGAAAAGAGGCCAACAACAAAAACTAGTTACCAAAATAAAGGCAAAAAAAAACAACTTGAGCCTGATTGAGCCACGATGCCAAGGCGATTTTTCGCTTTGGCACTTCGATTTGCGTTGTTCAAATTTATTACATACATACATACTTTCATGTGTATTATCGATTTGCATACACATGTCGAAGAAATGGGTGTGGGGGTAAATGGAGAAAAGGAAAATGAATGTGCGCATTGGAGCGGAGCAAAGAAGCGTCTGTCACATTATGGAGACATCAAGCACACAAGCGGGACTCATATATATATTTGGGCGATTAAAATGCTCAAGTAATGTAGCAAAGAAGGCGTGTCTACGCCCAATCTTGCGCAACAGTAGACAAAACAAAGTAAAGTAGGAAAGTTACTACGGATTAGCTTTAACAATTTCATGCATAGAGCACAAATTTCAATACCTATCGGTTCAAAGAAAATTGCGGTGTCAGTAACTACGAAGTAGACAGGCAAAAAATTGCCTTTCATAACAGCCAACAGCAACTAGGGCAAAAATTTAAGTATAAATCATAATTTAGGCAAATCTCCAGAGATGAGCTCTCAACGTCCACTGTCTGCGTTGCGGATGCGGATTTTGCTTTTACTTCCGTTTTAGCCCCCAGTTTCCAATTCTTTTCTTTGTGTTTTTTTTTACTCTGCAGGTATAACACACACACAAACACACACACACACGTATGAATAATCCCTCAAAGCATAACAAAACAAGAGGAATTTTGGACGCATGTGTGTGTGTTTGTGTGAGTGAAGGATGTCTTAGAGGAGCCACAATTTATGCGCTTCGTCGCTTTCCGTCTACTCCAAGTGATTTTGCATTGAGTTTCAATGCTCTCCTGCTCACTCCGCCACAACCTTTGCTGCCTCCTTTAAAGTTCAATTTATTTTACACATAAAAAATATTTGCGCATTTTTGTGGGGCGCTTCACTTGTGAAATTTATTGCGATATGCATAGTTAGTGGGGTATGTCTATCTGTTTTTGAATCAGAAACCCCAAATCGGTAGCTAAAATGAAGTATAAGAAAATCCGTGCAGCTAAATAAGCGCTCGAACCTTTAACCAAGACTTTGTGTTGAATTTCTTGTAGACAATTGCTACCTTAATAATTTAGCTTAAAATATTCAGGTTTTTTAAAAAAGGTTTGTAAAGTTGGTGGCCGTTTAAACACCCAACATCTCAAAACTTCTTAAATAAAACTTAATTTATTTGTTTTTAAATATTTAAATATTTATTACAAGATATATTTTTCGTGTTATAAAAGTTTGTTCCAAAAATACCGCTCTATACCCCCAAAAACTCTTAACATTTTAATACCCGTCTTGCTGCCATTCACTGCTTGTCAAAAGCAATTCAGAAACAAATCTCTGGAGATTTGTGCAACACAGACATTCATATTATTCATTTCTTTCGTTTTGCAGCCGGAAAAGTAAATAAATTCCGCGATACAAATGCATTTATTTTTTATATATTTTCTTATTTTCTGCGTTAAGCAAGTTCTTTGCGCTATTTGCAATTCAATTTGAAATTCTCCAACGATACAATTGCAAACTGTGGCAGTCACATGTTGACTTATTTTGCGCCATTCACCGCTGTATTTGATTTGCAATTCCTCGTTTTCTCTAACAACTTTATCAAATATTTGCGCACAAGCTTAAAATTGTTATTGAATAAAATGCTGCTGTGTTCTCAAGGAAAGTGTGTGCATTTGTGGCTTGTGGAGTGTCAAGTGTGCTGTATGCAGTGTGGAATGTGCAATATGCAATGTGCAGACTATTTGTGATCGACGCTGACACAAATTGTCGAGCAGGCGATGTCAATTGCCAAAAGCACTTGACAAGTAATTTGCGGTGGCTGCAACTAAGCAACGCCAGCGGCAAAACAATGGGCAACTCTCAGCGAACACGCCTTTCTACCACCTCCCTTCAGCAATTCATTACTCCCCCTTAACATGCAGCACTTGCCACAGAAGCAGCAGCTGCAGCGGCTGTGGCAGTGGTAGTGGTAGCAACCTTTGCCAATTGTGCTGCCTGTATTTATTTTTGGCTTTTGCAAAGCTGCAGGCTGTTTTTGCCAGCCAAAGTTCTACTTCAGTATTTTCGACTATTTCATTTTGTGCGGATTTATTTTGCGCTCAACTTTTATACCCGTCACAAGCTGTCTTTAAGGGTATATTAAGTTTGTAACAGTCTTATCTAAAACTATTTAGTACATTCACTTTAACATCCTTTACAGCCAAGTCGCTTTTCGAGTTTTTTTAAGCGAACATCTAAAAGTATGCAACATTTCTTTTAATTCCTCGTACTTTCAACTCCATAATTGGACTTACGGGTATTTCCACGTCGCTAGTAGTCAAAGCTTGTATTTTGCGCTCAACTTTTATACCCGTAACAAGCTGTATTAATGGGTACATCAAAATTATAGTAGGCTAGTCAAAAACTATATAGCACATTCACTTTAACAGCTTTAAACAGCCTAGTCGCTTCTTGAGTCTTTTTAAGCGAACATCTAAAAGTATGCAACATTTTTTTTCAATTCCTTATACTTCCAACTCAGTTATTAGACTAACGGGTATCTCCACGTCGCTAGTAGCCCAAGGTTGTATTCCTTGTTTTTGCTGAACACATGTCAGAGCATTTAAGATTTATACTATATTTTTTGTGCAAGCGGAGAGCAACAAAAAATATAAAAAAAGAAAATCCAGCAAATTGTTTTGCAGCTTGCTGGACATGGTGGATGCAATGATTTTCATGGTTAGCTGCCATTTGGAAGTGTATTTTTGGGGGCTTTAATTGTCAGACAGGTTGGCTGAATGCTGGGCTTGCCAACCAATTGAAATGGCTTTGAATGCCAGCGAATAGGGAATTAAAGAATTTTTACCAATTTAGGCTCCATAAAAATAAGAGAAAACTTCTGTTGACTCTAGGCTTAAATGTGCCCGTAAAAGGCATTCCCATGACATTTAACTTTTGAATATCAAGTGGTAAAAGGTGGCTTCCATTTGCCAACTTGTTAGCATGTTAATGCAATTTTTAACCCATCATAAACGTCAACACCGATATCCCAACCAGTTAACGTTTTTCGTTTTAGACCAAAAATTTCTGCCATGACTGTTCACATTTTAATGCACAGTTTTAGCCAAGTCATCTGTGTAACACATGGCAATGCAAGCGTAAAATACACAAATCATGAAGAGCCAGAAAAAAACCGCTTTAAAACAATGGCCAAGCGGAAATTAAACAAGCACCAAAATAATTCACATATTTTTTGTTAGTTTTCATAATAGAATGCGCTCAAACTCTTAACCAAAAACTAAAAGCGTTGACCTTTTATTGTTACCTTGGCCGTTGTGCTGTAGTTCATGAATTATTTGTAACTTGTGCATAATGCAAACGTGTTTTAGCTTGAATCTGAAAACCAGCGAATTTTCCGCACAATAAAAATGGTTCACACTTTTTGTGCACACCGAGTCCAAGGCCAAGGCATTTTCTCAATGTGTGCGAGTGTGCTGAAACTAAAAGCTCGGAATGTGCAAAAAGACCTTGTTCTTTGCCTTATGAGAATGCATATGTTTTATGCAGCACCTGTAATAAATGTAGAATCAAGGGATGGCAAGGGAAAAGGGGGACGTGGAGCTGGAAAAGGAGCAACAGCTTCGACGCTTTAATTAAACCCAGTTTAAGCTTATTTCTTGCCAACGTCACTACGTTTGATTAATTCGAAAATGCAGCTAAGACAGGAGCCAACACCACAAGACCATGACGTGGACGTGGATTGAAAGTGGAACAAGCTAATTCCGATAAGCAAATGTGCCAAAAGAACATTGACCTCTCTGCAAATTAGAAATTGCTTACCACGATGCTTTATATAAATTCTTATACTCAATTCTAAGACAAAGAAAGTGTTGAAACTAGTTTAAAATAAATACTGAACAAATTTAATCTATGTAGTAAATGAGCTTTCTGTTAGTCGTTTAATTTTTAAATCCAAAAACTGTTTTATATGAACTCAATTTGTTGTATATTAAACAATACAAGTATTATGCCAAATTTGTCTAAAGAAAAGACTTTAAAGAGTTTGGCAGTTGGGCTAACTTAAAAATTATAAAACAGTCCAGCTATGCTATGCTTAAGATATTTTAAACATGCATAAGTCTGCTTATAAGGAATAGCAAATTTGCATGCTTAAATTGTAGATACTCGTACTTGTTCGCTTGTTAAATCGCTTTAATCTAAATGTGCAGCTGAAGCAAAAAATGCTCGTTATATGGAGGACGCGCTGAAAAGTATGCTGCGGAAAATGGCATGAGCTAATGTGAGCACAGACATTGAAAATGTGAGCAGGTGACACGGCCTTAGAATTTAAGGCCCCAGGCTGCCATGGAATGGAATGGCTTGGCATGCCTTGGAATGGCATTCTATGGGGACATACTCAAGGCATTTGTCTGCCAGCTGCCGGCGGCAAAAATCCCGTGCCATAAATGTCTGCGCATTGTTGCAGTTGCAAGTGCGTGTGAGTGTGAGTGCGAGTAGATTTTTCCATTTCCAGCTTAGCTTGCATCGCTGTTTCCTTACAATGCTACGCTGGATTTACACAACTTTTACATTTTTTTGCCCGCTACTCGTAGTGCTACTTGGACTTTACTATTCTTTTTTATGTTGCATCTTGAAGAGCAGATTTTTCTGCTGCTTTGATTCTGAATAGCTCACTTACACACTTAATAAATGTCACTTGCCGCGCAGCTCCACAGCAAATGCTATGCAAATTTAAGTAGACTCTTAAATGCCTCTTACAGTTGGCAAAGTCAGAAATGTGCCAAAACTTTCTTTTATCTGTTTCGCTTGCTATCTGACAGATTATATCATTACGCATGGCACACAATAACTCAGAGCGAACTGAGCATAAAAGAAAGCGCGACCGTCGAGTGGTACATACCCTGTGAAATAAACATATGTGCTAGCTGATTTTATTACCCAATATGCCTCATTTGTGTGGATAACCAAATTCTTAAGGCAGCAGTCGGAAGTAAATTTATTTATTGACTTACTTGAAAGAACTCTCACACCCAATTTGGTTGTAATTTCACAGAGCTTATGACTTTCACTTTGCTTGCACGTATCGCACACACAACCACACTCACACACACACTCAACTGCCGCTAGGTGTGTGTGGTAATTGTATTAAATTTCAATAAACGTACGTCAAACATTATGAAATGCGAAACGTTGACAGCTGACTTGAATCAACTCTGTTTATAAGTTTACAATTTGCTGCCAGGCGGAGTGTCAGCAAGGTCAGAGGACGAGCTACAGTTTGGGCTGAATTGCTTCTGAAAGGGCCTGACACAAACTTGGCCTAATGCAAGCTAAACCCTGTTTTATTGCGCTCGAGCAAAAGTTTGTTCCTTTGGCGTTTCTTTTATTGTTTGTTGCTCTTGCTGTTGCTGTTGCTGTCGCCATTGCAATTTGGCTGGCAATAAATTTTGGCAAGGCAGGAAAATGAAAAGCCAAGCGTAAAGTAAAAAATATTTAAATTTTGCTTGATCGCATAGCGCTTGTATTTTTTGCTTTCCTTCTTGGCTGTTTCTCTGTCGCTTTATACCGGTTATGAGTATTTTAAAAGGGTATATTTTATAGCATATGACATTTGAGTATAAGTTTATACAACATATCGATTAGTTAAAGCCATTTCATGTAGGTGAACCGCTGTCTTACTGGTCTATGTTACTTTGCTACTTACTTACTTCCCAGTTTGCTAGAAATTCTATTAAAACATAGAGAAAGCTGCTTAACGCCCACAATTCAGCAGAAAAACTATTAGTCTTAAATTCGAATAACATATTGAATTATTAGTATTAATAATTCAACACACTTGTACAAAAAACAACGACAAATTCAAAGCCTTGAAGCCTTCAAAACGCGCAACACCTAAAAGTATGCAGTAAGTTTTATGCTGATGGTACACACAACTCATAGATTAAAATATGTAACGGGTGTATCATAGTCAAGAGTCCACTGTACCGTAGCTACTTGTTTCGTTTTACTTTTTGGGTGCGGCATGCGGCTTGCGGCAGCAACAAGGGGTAAAAAAGTAAAAAAAATCTGCTTAAATGTACTTCCGTCATAAAATAACGGTAATGCAGAGCAGCGTTGTGGTGTATGTGTGTTAGTGTATGCGGGTGTACATGGCTGTGTGTGTGTTGTTGTGTTGGTGACTCACGTAACCCTAGCGAGCAAGAAAAACCTTTTTATAAATGCTGCTGCGCGGCATCCGCGATATAATAAAACAAAGCAGAGAAACTGGCAACCGACAACCGACAACCAACAAGCAGCAACAACCGAAAAAGCAACAACCGAAAGCAGCAACAGCAACAACAACAACGGGAGCAACATACAGACGACAGGGAACTGTCAGGACAGCGCAGCGGCCAAAAAGGCAGCGCCGGCAGTGAATACACTCCCAAGATCCTTCTTGTTTTTTTTAAGGCACAAAGATAAATTGGACGAACAGCAGAATTAATATGCAAATGATTTAAAAGCAAAGTCCGACAGATGAATCACTGAATTTCTGCAACTCACTGGACCAACAATATGCAGACTATAACTTAAGCCCAAATGTCTTTAAATGGAAATTGTTTTTGTTATAAGTTTGGCATCTTAAAACTTATTAAAGTAATGTCTTTGCTTAAAAATTGTCTTTAAAGAAAATAGATGGCTTTATTTTTAAATTTACTCCATGTGACAATTTTCTTTTTTAATAAATATTAATATTTTTACTTATTTTAATTATACAGCAATTTCATATATTTTCCCAATCTCTTTAACAAACTTTCTTCATTTTCAATTATTCAACAATTGTAGTTCATGTTATTTAAAACATTTGTCAAAGTTGTCAGCACTAAATTGCTCACATTTTCACTGCACTAGAACTGCAGTTTTTCACTGGATCTTTCAATAAAAGCTGGACAAATTTTAGTTGACAATAATAAATATGTCAAGTTGTCAACTAAAATGCAAACAAAAAACAGTCTACGCTAAATTGAATTGTTATTTGACTTAGATCATAATGTGGGAAAAATTGCCATAAATTTTAAAGAATTTTTACAGTGCCATACAATTTTATTTTAACAAATTTAGCTAAGGAAACCAGCAGCTTTTTTAAAAATTATATTTGAATATTTGATGTTTATTTTATGCTTTTATTTTTATAAAAAAGAATAACGTTCTCATGAACTGCAAACATTTTTTTCAATACAACTTTAAGCCAAACATTTAAACAAAAAATTGTTAAATAAATAACGCACAGTTTGTGTGTAAATTTATGAACTAATAAAGTTGAATTGACTAAGTTTAAAATGCTACAACATTTGGCTATTTATTTGTAAGATTTTTAATCGCCTGTATTAAAAGATTACTGGCCAAATTTCAACGCTATTATTATTATGCTTTTCAACTGAATTTCAGCTTAAATAACAGGTGTGTTGTATATTTACCTTAGTTTGCAGTACTCGTCCTTGTTGCATTCATCGCGTGTTGCGGCTATTGTTGCACGTTCATTAAGGGCTAAAACCTCGAAACGGTTTGGGACTAACACTGAGACTGGGACCACTTGTGTGCTTTGAGTACTTCTATTGTATTTGGTATTAATTTTCTATACTTTTTATGAATGTGTCTACACACACACACATACACACATCAATTAACCCACTTGAAAACTTGCTAACAATGTGCCAAGTTAATTTTCTTGGAATTGATGTGTGTTTTTTTGTTGTTTTCGTTAAGCAAGCAATGCAGGTAAGTATTTCAGCTTAAGTACGACACACTCCACTCACACACACACACACACACATAGAGAAGCACACACATACACGTGCTCTGAACACTTAAACCGGCTTTTTCTTTGCTGTTACTTGCTACTAGCGCCAAAATCCAATAAACGCGAAACTGTTGACTCTGCGTAAGGAAAATGCCAAAAATATAGAAATTACACATACGCCGCGTGTGGCTGCTGCACAAGGAAACGTCCAACACACACGAGTGTCAACAACGAACTAAACTTAACTGAACTGAAGTGTTGGCCAAGTTAAAACGATGTCTAAAATTGGCAACAGCTGCGCATGCGTCACTTTTACTCAATGAAAAGCTTCTGCCAACTTTATACCGAAAAATCGCACACTGAAATGCACTTTTCGGAGTTGCTGTCGTTGCTGTTGCTGTTGTCGTTGTCGTCAGCGGCAACATAATCATTGGCGCGTGTTGCTCACTTGTAGGCCGACAGCAAAGACAGACGGAAAGGACAGACAGACAGTCAGACGAAGGCAAAAGCAAAAAACAAAAGCCTTTTACAAATCGCGCAACGTCATGTCAACGAGACAATCAGACAAATGCTGTAGTCTCTATCTCCCTTTCGCTCCCTTTTCGCTCCCTTTTCTTCCTGTGTTGTTGCCAACTCCCTGCCCAATTCCTGACCAGTCAAATCCCCTCTTGTCCCCCCCCTCTTCACTCTTCCCTTTGCTTTGCCAGTTAAGCAACGTCAATTGTCTGTGCGGCTTAACTTTTTTCTTTTTCTTTAACTTTTTGCTTATTTTCTTGTTGTTTTGTTTAATTTCCTTTATCAAGCAGCAGGCAAACGAGTGTTGATGTTGTCATCGCTGTTGTTGTTGTTGCTTTGTCGTTTCTCCTGCTCACAGGATGCGTCGCGTTATCCTTTCAATTGTCATTGGCTTGTTGCGCCTTCTTTTTGGATTTCCGGCGCCTCAATTGCCATCTCATGTGTCATGCAGTTGGGCAGGTAAAGCCATTGTAATCGCAAATTAATGTTATGTTGACATGTTCGCTTGTTTATTCAATTATCTTCACCTTTTGGGCTAATTTACATGAATTGAGAGCAGCATACGCAACGGTTTCTCGGTTTTTAATATATTTCATTACCCTTTTTAAAGTCCTTGCTTCTCAAGAAGCAAACAAGCCATCAGTTCCATTTACTCCACTCCATTACTGGGTATCTTGCAGTCCATATCTCTTCAGCAACTCATCTAGCAATTTGCAAATGAAATTGCTCATTCGACCATTAAAATCTGTAATTTATTCAAGTGCAGGAATGCATTGCAGTCTATTTGCCCTACAAAGACTGCACTTATCTGCTGACCAAATTATCCATTGGCCAAAACACTGGACAAATGCGTAAAATGTACAAAAGCCAAGGGAGATAGCTGACCAAGATTATCAGACGTTGGCAAATACTTTGTGGTCTTTTGTATACAAAATTGTGGTTATCAGCATATTAGGAGAATCAAAATAAATTATGCAAAAATACACAGGGAACACAGGGAAATTCACAGAAATTCGGAGCAAATTGTATTCAGTGTTGACTCAATATATGTGTGTCTACATTTCTGCTCGTATTTGTTATTGCACAATAGCATTATGGTTTATTATCTGCGTTATTTATTATGAAAAGCTGCTGGCTTAGAAATTCATTTAAACTTGCGACCGAAAGTTTCTGCCGTCCCTCCCCCAGCCCTCCCCAGCCCCCCAGCCCCCCCAGCCCCCGCCTGCCCCAAACATAATTCATAATTTACATTTATGTATTAGTGTGGTACTCAAATCTTATAAATACTACGAGTAGGTGTATATTTCGAGCACGACAACTCAGGACTTTCAGCTCTGTAGTTTTCGAGGACACAGGACACAGGAAACAGATTCTCTTGGCTCGTGGTAAGCCTTGGACATGCTTTTTAATCCCTTTTAAATTGATATTGTAATTGGTTCTGCCGTGGATAGTTATGGCCTACAATACAACAACGCAACCTTCTTGTGTGTGTGCATAGCAAATTGTACAAATTCTGAGTTATCAAATCATTAAATTTCGTTTGTTGATTTTAACAATTTGCTTCAGTTTCTGATGAGATTTCTTCCATATTTGTTTTCAGCCAGACATCAGTTTCGCCGCAGGATTTGTGTACAGTAGAGCAGCAAAATGTATTGAGCTTAAATAAAGTTTTAAGCCAGGGATTTAGGCCATTTTCCTAAAGGTTTAACAATTATTGGGGGATTATAAATTTCAAGCATATTAATTAGACCCCGTACTCTTTAAAAAAGAGTAAAGGGGGTCTATTAAGTTTGTCAGAAGCGAGATGTGCGTAACAGGCAGAAGGAGGCGTGGCCGACCCCATAAAGTATATATATTCTTGATCAGCATCAACAGCCGAGTCGATATAGCAATGTCCGTCTGTCCGTCTGTCCGTCTGTCCGTCCGTCTGTATGAACACCTGGATCTTTTAAACTACAAAAGCTAGAGACACCAAATTTGGAATGAAAGTCCGTTTATGATGTACGCAGATCAAGTTTATTTCAAATTGTTGCCACGCCCCCTACCGCCCCCGCAATAAGCAAAAAACCAGACACGCCTCGAAAAAATTTGTGTTTTAAGCGAATAACTCAATAGTTATGGCACTTAGGAGCACCAATTTTGGTACGCAGGTTCCCAGAGACAGCCTAAATGCAATGTCATTTAAAGTTTTGAGCTGCCACGCCCCCTTTGCTCATAGGAACTAAAACACTCTCCAATTTCAATGCCTTTCTGCAGGCATTAAATCAAATAGTACAGTGTTGTAATTTAACATACGCTTAGAGACTTACTATTTCTAACTTTCCTGAAAGTGGCATCAAAATCCTATGTCAAACAACAGAGAAATTACGGTTCAAAGTTGAAGTTATTTTAAAGCAAAATCACTGCATGCGCGCAACACATACAAACAAACACAGAACCATACAAACATATGTTCGAACGTTTCCTCTACCTGCTGGCGGCAGCGCTGCCCGGAGCCGCTGGCCGCGCCGACCAATGCTATACATACACACATATGTATGTGTGCACATACATATATGCAAATAATCGGAAGAATGATAGAAGAGGGGTGTGGTGCAACTGATAGAGTTGCGGCGCAATGTGGAACCTTCGCATGGATCGCGGGTTCGAGTGCTGACGATGACAGTTGTTAATTTATTTATTTTTTAATTTTAATTCAAAATGTAAATATTTAATTTTAATTTTTTAAATTTCATTTGAAAATTTTAATTTATATAAAATGCAATACTATGGGAGTACTGGGTCTTTTACAGTCGGCTCGATCGACTGTAGCCTTTCTTACTTGTTTTATTTTAAGTTTAAGCACAGCTTATGTTATAATTTAAACATTAAACTAACTTAAAATAGTTACTAAATTTAATACACACTTAACTCACTTAACCAAAGGCATGAAGCATTAATGCCATAAATATGCCCCGTAAATATTCCTGATCAACTTACAGCAGCCTAAAGTTATGAGCGTATTAATAAATAATCCCAAATGCACTTAAAGTGTTCGCACTTAATTTAATACCTTGTCTTAACTAATTATAAGACCGAGTCAAACCCCTTTAACTCCGTGCAAAACTTAGCATAGCCGTGAAATGTTTGGGAGACTGACACAAATCTCTTGATTGCACTTTGGGGACACATTTTGAGGTGTGAATTTTACAGCCCAAGAAAATGGCGTGGAAAAGCGTTTTCTTTTCTACGCAGAACTGAGCACTATGAGGACTGTGGACTATGAGGACTGCGGACTGTGGACTGTGGACTATGGACATTCGCCTTTGGGTTTTAGTTACAGTTGCCAGTCTCTGGGTCGAGTTGCTGTTGGTTTTATAAAGCACCTGCTTAACCCTTAATACCAACAAAATAGCACAGTGGCAATAAAAATAAATCCCTTTTCAAGGTACCTCCAACTGGAAAAACCTTTGGGGATCCCAGCACAGGGACAAAGCGGCAACTTTCATCGAACTGCAGCGGACAGCAGATTATGTATTTACAGGCAGATAACTCCCATTGTCGTAATGGCAAAGTTTAACTCTATTGTTGTTGTTGTTGTTGTTGTTGTAGTTATTGCTGTTGTTGTAATAAGGTAACAGCCTAGATGATTGCTGGCAACTGTTGCCGCTCGCTGGTTTTACTTCTCTTAGGGTATGAATACGCAGGGTATACGCAGCTTATGGAAAGGTACAGGTGAATAAAACTATTGAATGGCATGAAGGCTTAGAATAGCTTAGAACTGTTAACTCCAGAAGCTTTAAATATAACCACCCTCATGACCTTCTAATAAAATCTAATTAAATCATTATCTAATAAATTAAACAAAATGTCCTCATAAAACTTACCTGTGATAGTTACATTCTTAAATTCTTTACATCCCCAAAAACTACTTATGCACCTTACTGTAAATATTTCTCATAGCCTTATAAAACTATTGTTGAATTTCTGACTTGAATAAGTTGCCTATTAGGTAGCCTGTGATTCAAATTTCTATAATAAAATAATATAAAACAAGTAAGAAAGGCTACAGTCGATCGAGCCGACTGTAAAAGACCCCGTACTCCCATATTATTGCATTTTATTTAAATTAAAATTTTCAAATGAAATTTAAAAAATTAAAATGAAATATTTACATTTTGAATTAAAATTAAAAAATAAATAAATTAACAACTGTCATCGTCAGCACTCGAACCCGCGATCCATGCGAAGGTTCCACATTGCGCCGCAACTCTACCAGTTGCACCACGACCCTCTTCTATCATTCTTTCGATTATTTGCATATATGTATGTGCACACATACATATGTGTGTATGTATAGCATTGGTCGGCGCGGCCAGCGGCTCCGGGCAGCGCTGCCGCCAGCAGGTAGAGAAAACGTTCGAACATATGTTTGTATGTTTCTGTGTTTGTTTGTATGTGTTGCGCGCATGCAGTGATTTTGCTTTAAAATAACTTCAACTTTGAACCGTAATTTCTCTGTTGTTTGACATAGGATTTTTATGCCACTTTCAGGAAAGTTAGAAATAGTAATTCTCTAAGCGTATGTTAAATTACAACACTGTACTATTTGATTTAATGCCTGAAACAAGGCATTGAAGCTGGAGAGTCTTTTATTTCTGATGAGCAAAGGGGGCGTGGCAGCTCAAAATTTTGAATGGCGTTATATTAAGGCTGTCTCTAGGAACCTGTATACCAAAATTGGTGCTCCTAAGTGCTACAGTTACTGAGATATTCGCCTAAAACAAAAATTTTCTCGAGGTTTGTCTGGTTTTTTGCTCATTGGGTGGGCGGTAGGGGGCGTGGCAACAATTTGAAATAAACTTGATCTGCTTGACATAATAACGGACTTTCATTGTGAATTTCATGGTTCTAGCTTTTGTAGTTTAAAAGATCCAGGTGTTCATACGGACAGACGGACAGACGGACAGACGGACATGGCTATATCGACTCGGCTGTTGATGCTGATCAAGAATATATATACTTTATGGGGTCGGCCACGCCTCCTTCTGCCTGTTACGCACATCTCGCTTCTGACAAACTTAATAGACCCCCTTTACTCTTTTTTAAAGAGTACGGGGTCTAATAATAAAATGCCTTAAATAAGAATTGTTAATGCCAGATTTTACGGCTCTCTTCAAAAAAAAATTTCAACAAATACTAAGAGCAATTTTTAAATAACAGCTTGAGATTATTAAACCGTATAGCTGCATAAACTCATCCATATTTGGCCAAAAACATTTAAATATATAAGAAAATACCCTTTAAACTAAAAACCTAAACGAAATGTATACCACTCCACAAAGACTTATTTACTGCTACTAAAAACCTATTTAAAGAACACTTCATAATCGAACAAGCTCTTTACAAGCTTGCTTAACTTGTTTAGGTGAAAGTAACACCCATTTGCCAAGTATTTTACTGTCTAGCCTACCCCACAAAAGTTTACCTGCTGCTTCCTGGAAGTAGAAAAGTTTATGCTGTGTCAGCTTAGTTTACTCAAGACGAGGTCAATACTAAACTTCACCTTTCTGTTGCCCTACAGCCTCTACCCTCTTCCCCCTCTCCCACTCCAAAACTATGCCTTGTCCGCCATTTTGTTTATCTGCATAATAAACAGTGGTAAAATTATTGTTTGGCCCGCAGTTTTTCGAAGCACGTCGACGTCAGCAGCAGCAGGGAAATAGTAAATTGCTAATGGCAAAAGGGACGATTGATACAGATTGTTAGCACATTTCAATTTGCTAATAACACAATTTAACCTTGGCCAACTAACTGGGCTAACATATGTACACATACAGAGGTGTGTGTGTGTGTGTATGTTGAATGTTATACAATAGACACCTTTGTGCTGCTGTTTCAATGCCAAACGGAAACATGCAGTTTGCTTAAAAAATTAAAAACGCTCTTTGTTACATAAAGCTGCATAGGGTAAAGGGGTGTGTGTACAGTGTGTGTGTGAGGGTGTGTAGCTGGGGTGCGGGGAGACTGTACTGCTGTCTGTATGCCCCAGAGTTTGCCTTGCTGCTGAACTGCGGCTTTTTGATACTGCCATGCAGTCAAAAATGTCACAGACCATGACGATGCTGCCACATCTACTTACCTGCCACACACCCCCACCTACACACACATATAGCCTTGCAAAATATTATTTAATGCCGCCTGACAGTTGAGTGAAGCAATATCGTTTACATGCATTACATATCTCGCAATTCGCTTAGGTGAGGACACTTTGTAGAGTGGAGCGGGAGGGGAAAGGTTGAAACTGCCACTCAGACAAATTGCCATTAGTTACAGCTTGAACTTGAGCCAATCCTCCAGCCCCCCTGCTGCCATAACCAATCACTTTTTTGGCCTGTTCGAAATAATAATTCATATAAAAAAGCTTTCCATATTTAAGCGCCAGATCTGTTTGCCAGCATTCCCGCTGTTTATTTATTTATATTTCGGTTATTTATTTTACGCGCTCGCTGGAGATACCGTAATTAAATTACAAGAATGTTATCAATAAATTGATGCCAGCACTGCCCGTACTCTAGACACCCTATAAACATTTAATCAGTGTGTGCTTGTGTGTGTTAAGTAGCTTAAATGTGGACAATTGTTAGCCTAAGCTGTGCTTTTTTTGTGTTTTTAATTAGTAGAAATTAATATATACATAATCCTGTTTTATAAATAAAGAATTAAATTGGTTTCATCAACATAAAATTGGCTGTTCAATTGGAAAAAAATGTAGCTAAATTAATTGCAAATATTTTACTGTGTTTTTCCATTTTTTATTCAAAAATTCCAGTATTTTTTTTTATGTAGCTAACGAAAACTAAATTAGTTAATGCAAATTTTATAGCAACATTTTTTCAAATATTTGCCTAATTTATGCTATCAATTCTGGCATTTAAATTAAACATTAAACAATTTATACAGCAGAAACAACAGCATTTATTATTAGCCAAAACTTCATTTTTATTTAATCTAAAACAATCAACTCACCCAACAATAATCTCTTAAAAATACTTTATAGTTAACTTTTGATAAACATCTCGTTCAATTAATCGCATTATTTTTATTTAATCAATTCGCAACTTAAGTGTATTTATATTCGTTATAAAAATACCACAATTTTTTTAAATGTTAACCACTTTAACTGCAACTGGAATGCAATCATTGTGTATATGCGAATTCGAATGAGTTTATTTAAAAAAAAACGAATGCATTCATTTATCGGTTTCGTTTCAATTCATTTTTTGCTAACCAAAAAAATTAAACAAACACACGGCTCACTTAATTGCATATAAAACGCCACTCAAACAAGAAGATAATTGACAAATTTGTGCACTGAGGAATGCAAAAAATGTAGATCGAATGGACAAATCGAATTGAATGATAAGAAAACAAAAATGCAAATCAATTATTGTTAAATGTCAAGTTAAACTACATTAAAGTGGACCTAAGCTACGCAATTCGTCTAGTCCAGACGAATAATTGAATAGCGAGATCTTTGTCATAGCAATTGAGGTGAACATTTCCATACAACGCAGCCAAATATGCAAATTAATCAGTGACTCTGATTGTAAATAATTTTGTTTGTAATTGAAATGCAAAACAACAGTTTAGTTGGCTCTCGACTCAGAGATACCTGTTAGGCATATTTAAATTGTATATAAACTGTAGCATACTTTTGAGCGCTATATTTTAAATTGTAATAAAGTGTAGCATACTTTTAGTTGCTCTCTTTAAATTTACAGCAATCGTTGCTTCAGCTTATCTACCACTTTCCCTTCTCTACTTATACAAATTATAAGTTACCCGAATCAGTCATTACCGAGTATTAAACAAGTTTTATTTAAACATTATACACGTCTGTGTTAAAAAATCTTGTCAATAACATATGCCAGCCATGTTCGCTATATTTAAACAATTTGATCAATTAAAAGCAATTTTCACCATGGAAATGCTTAAAAAAAACTTTTCAACAAATAACATCAAATATTTTACGCCAACAAAAAGGCAAACTAAATAAAAACGATAAAATTCTATTAAGCGAGTGGAAAGGAGGGAAATGTCAGACGAAGGGGTGCAAAACGAAAGCGCTCGACAGTTTTCCAGTTCTTTTATTCTTTTAGCAGCCAAATTGCCCACCAATGAACCAAAGAACCAATGGACCAGTGAAGTAGGCAAGGTATTGGCCTGTGCTTTTGGGCAGATTGAATAAAATTTCACGCTGAAAATCACATTGTTTACCCGCGAAACAATTCCACGTAGCCAAAAAGGGCAAAAAAAAAAAAAAACGAATCGCAACAGAATAAAAAAAAATCGACAAAATACGCACAAAACAAGCATGTGAGCTTTTAAGTTGTGAGTGTAGGTAGTGTGGCTAAAATATACTCTGTAAATGGCTGGAAAGTAAATTACAGTTAGCTGTATTACATAAAATTTTTTTGAGGTATTTGTTTATAAGAAAAACTTTAAAGCTTCTTGAAAGCAAACATTTAAAGATCAACCTCTTCACCATAAAGTGGCAAATTATATGCAATAACATAAAATTAATTTTTAAAATTTTTAAAAATTTTCTTCTATCAAAATTGTACTTAAATAATTCATTAATTAGTTGGTGTCGCAACTTTATGGATTCTTTCCAGCACAATACAGGGTATACAGCTATATACAGCAACCTTTTTTGTTGTGTTGTTTGTTTCCGTTGCTGTAGTTGTTGCTTTTTTGTCAGTCGCGGTTTTTGTTGTTGTTGTTTTTGTTTTTTGTCAGTTGCATGTTGATTTTTGCGCTTTAACCGAAGCAACGCGTGTTGTTGTCACTGTTGTACCCTCTTTTTTATGTCATTCAAGCCCCTGATTGGCACCACGCTTTAAAGGCTAACAAACAAGCTGAAAAGGCGACTGAAATATACTCTATAAAAGCATAATTAAATTTATATACCAAATCGTCTTAAACCCAACAGCTCAGCCCATTTAAACCACAGATGTACCGCTTGGAACGCAAATCAGTCTACTCCCATTACTTGAGCAGTTTACAGGGTATCCCAACGTTCGCCACAGACACCGCAGCTGACGTGGTGCACTTGGCAGCAGCTGGCAGCTCGTTTATTTGAAGCTGTGACAACGTCAATGGCATGGCCATGAGGTGGAAAACCACAGCAACAACATTTAATGGTCACATTGCGGACTCGCACTCGGAATCGAACTCGTACCCGCACACCCAATTTCGAATATCGTTCATCAATATTTGACTCCCCCTTGACTGCGTGACGATGCACAAATTTATGATATTCTCTTAACGATTTATAAATGCATTTTTTATACAGTTTAAAAGGGACAACATTCACTAATTATCCGAGCGAACTCAAAGCACTGACCAGCAGCATTGCAAAGCTCATGACCACGCCCAGCTCTGGCGCTGCGCCAGCCCTGATAGACATCGAGGGCATTAAGTTCATAACTATCCGTTAGCCAAGTCTGCAAGTCCATTGGAAATCCATCATAAACGGGAACCGTCTGCAAATGAAATTAATTGTGTAAAAATAAATTAATCTTTAGCTTTTAAGGGTTCAAAAGTTTACTAAAGGAAATTGAGTGCCAGTTGAATTCCCCTAAAACGGGCAGAAGTTAATTTCCGGTGCAACGCTGCGTATGAGCAATGTCACATATACACCAGCAATTACAACTGCAGCATGAAATTAATAAAACGTGCAAAAAAAAAAGGTAAGTTAAGTCAGCTAAAGCTAGCGATAAAAATGCTCAACTTTCCAAGCTAATTAAAAGGCGAGGAAAATTCTAGGGAAATGCAAGGGGAAAGCTAGCAAACGATGACGATACCAACTTAATTGAAAGCTGCTGCAAACAGCGTCAACGCATTTCAGTAATGCTTTATACAAGTGCTTAAATACATACAATATATAATTTGAGAGGGCTGCAAGAAGAGTTGTTAGAAGAATATAGAAAATCGATGTAAAACGAAAGAAATCTTGTTAGTATAATTAAAATAATTTTATGGAGGTTTTGGTCTTTAAGTTTATAAACTAATTTTGATTAGGCCACACAAAAAAATGCCAGTGAAACAATCGTTTGAAAATGAAATTATATCTAAAGGAAGTTATTAAATTGTGAATTTAAAATTCTGAGTTATTTTGGAAGGATCGTGGATATAAAATAACTGCCATCACTAAACCCACTTACATATTTCCAATAAATTCGATTTTAGCCAAATTTAACCGCACGGATAACAGAAAAAATCTCTTTTTAATAAAAACTTCTAGAAATGCAGACAAAAATGGCTTTTAAAAGAGTCTGCCCTAGAAAACTATGACAGCAGTTACTGCTTTTAATTCACCATCTTATTTAAATTAATCTTGAATAATTTTCAGTGATTTACTAACCCCACAAATCCCTTAACTAAAGGTTTAGTCCTCCCCTTCATAAGTTAATTTTGTAGCTACCCTCCCAGCGAATGTGCAACTAACTGAGAGTGTTGCACTTCCGCTGGCAACACAATCACAGCAAAGGTAAACCTGGCTCTGTTTGCTGTTAGCCAACAGCAGCAGCAGCAGCAACGACAGCAGCAGCAGCTTCAATGCGGGTCGACAAACTGCAGTCTATAAATTTACTGGTCAAATTTAAGCGATCTTATTAACTGAGCTTCAAAATTTGTGGTACTTGTGGGCAGAGCGACAGCATTGAAGCCGGAGTACGAGGCGAGTAAGCAGATAAGTGCAAACACTTGGACATTTTGCTTAGTGCCGCTGACTGGCTAATTAAAATTGGCAATTAGATAGACAAACACTTGAGACGAGCGCAAACACACACAGGGACTATACCCGGCTCAAACACCCACAGACTCCTGGCTCATACCCATACACAATTAAGCCAAGAGTGCTGCATTAGATTTGGCCAATTTGTCGCGGCCAAAAGGCAAAGAAAGCTTCAGTTTTGATGCGATTATGTGACACAAACAACATCAAAGTTAATTAAAAATACATAAAAAATGCTTATCGCTCTAATGTCGCACATAAATGAAACCATTTTTGCTGGGACGTATGCTTGTCATGGGCGTGGCAACTGTACTCCCCCCCATACTTAATTATGGCGTCTAAGAAAAATGAGAAGTAAAGTGTCAGACACGAGATTCGCTGAGTGCATGAAAAATGACGGTGTGAAAAATGTGATAATTATTGCAACAATTTTTCGGTGACAACAACAAGAGAATGTATCTAAAATAACATAATTATTTATGGCAGGCTGGCGACAGACACAAGGGAACACTGTACAGTGTACACTGTACACCCAGGCACACGAGATGTGCCCGAAAAAAAGAGGAAGTTATGAAAAGTGACGCTCACAGCCGGAAAGGCTAAAAGCAAATGGCAAAAAGATAAAGAAAAGCGCACAAGGAAAACCGGAAGATCCTTGAGATGTCCTTTTTCTTCACTTGCGCATAAATAAAGGCGAATTATTGAATGCAGAATCAGCAGCAGCGTAGAAGGAATCCGAACAAAACACTTTTCAATTAAGCAACTTGTCAGTTGGAGGCAGCAAAAGGCTTTAAAAAGACACCAAAGTTAAACCACAACTACCACATACCCTGTAAGGCAGTGTTTAGCGTCTGCTATGGTAGCACAGACACGAGCTGGACGTTTGCCAGGTGCGTGGTATACAAAAATGTGAAGTTTAAGAAAAATGTCTGGCATTTTTTTTTGTAGCATACTTTTTGACGCTGAATGTATTTGCTGCTAACGAGCCGAAGAATTATGACTCCATTACATGGGGCGCTTAAGGCATTTGAGATCCCAAAGGCAAAGGGAACAGAGCAAGGGAGAGGTAGTGTGTGAGAGCAGTAGAGTTTGGTGAAGCGTTCGCATAGTTAGCTTAAAGTTGCTGCCATTTTTTTGTTGTTTTTTTTTGGACTCAGTGCCACGCAAAGGAAATGCCGCCATTTTGTGTAGATTACGCTTTGATGAACTCGACAGGGCTCAGTAGCAGGGCCATAACCATAACCAGATTCAAACGGAGGCACCAAAGCCAGTTGCAAAATCCAGCGCCAAGGCGTAATGACAACGTCAACAACGAAAAGGACGAGGACGAGGACGTCGAGCAGATTGAATTTACTGAACAAACACTTTTCATTTGCAGTTGAATTAAGCAAAGTAATCCCTCGTGTACATTGCTCTGTTTTCGTTTTCGTTTTCTTTTCTTTTTCGACTTTTTTTTTTACTTTTTCGCTGCAAACTATCAACTTGGCAACTTTGGCTTAAAAGAGCAAATCCACATTAAAGACCAGAGTTTTTCGTTTTTGCCACTCAACGAGGTGTCGAGTCAAACATGAAAATGAAAAGTAAATAGTCGCATGTGTATGTGTGTGGCAAGTTTCAGCATTTTTTGTGCAGTCGAGGAGCATGTTAATTGTTCCTAAAGGCTTTTCTTATCAATATGGCAGACTAGAGAGCCAAGTGAAAACCGTTAACTGCTTTCAAAATCAACACGACAAGTTGGCAAATGCTCTGCGTAGTCTCTCTGTGCCTTTGCCAAACCTATTCCGCTCCCTCTCTCCCCCCTCTTCCCATTGAGCTTCTTTCTTTTTGTACTTGTTACTGTTATGCACAAAAATTTGCATTATTTCAACAATTTTAAAACTCAAAGCAGCTGTCTCTGGGAACAGCGCAAAACAGTGTTGGCAGTTTAGCTGTAAAAAGGCTAGATGTAGCTTGTTTAAGTGCTTATAAACAAACCTATCACTCCATAACACTCAGTAAATTGAATTTCCCAATCGCTTGCAAGTAGAATTAAACAGACACCTAAAAGTAGGCAATGTTTTTTTTAATTGGTAAGATATAAGTACATTAAGACCGCCTGCAAACCTATGTTTACTCAAATTTGATTTCTACCTTAAGCTAATTCTTTCTAGCTATTTAAACTTTCCACCAGCACTGACAAGCCGCGCTGCTGCCCATGTGCAGTGGCAGAAACAACAAAGCCAAGCTAACAGCTCACTGGCAACAGCCAACGGCAGATATTAGAATTTGCACAATATTCTGAGGCCAGAGGCCAAAAACAAGCCTTATCCATTCAGCATCCATTTATGCCGGCTTATAATTAGAAACTTTCTAGGCTTCCCAATAGCCAAAGAGTGCCCTCGAGCTGTAAACTGATTGGACTTGGAGATTATTTGAAATGGGGCCCCAATAAATATTCAATAACAACGATTACTGATACCAGTTAACCATTTAAACAGATAACAGCCAACAAAAGGCTGTTTAAAATTGCGTATACTTAATTGAGCAGACAATCGATGCATGAAGCTCAAGTTAATTTAAATAAATTAAGTGTTTAATTTGCAAAACATGAAATGTTATGACTGCAGGGTGGAAATTTATAAATGTTGGCCAATAAGGAAGGTATTATAACTGTCGTTCTACGAAATTTATGTACATTGTTTAGACATTTTGGAGTTTGTTAGAGTTTAAATTGCATTAAATGATTAATAAAGAACTTGCACTAGTCGAAAATTGTCTAAAATTCGCAATGAAATCTATTTAAAGTTCAGTTTTGATTACAAATCCCAGAAAATAACTCATACGCCACGTTTTCGAATGTCTATCTAAACTACGCTGGGGACTGGCTAGTCAAGAACTGTAGGGGGAAGTAGATTATTCAGAGAATGCTTTTGGAAAATGGAATCGAGAGCAATGAAGCGTGGTCACGTGCTGCTGAACCCATTGCTCTGACAGCCAATGGAGCCAAAAAGTTAAAAATGCCCCAAAAGTGAGACAACGCAACAAGGAAAACTGCGCGTGATTTATGTATACTTTGTTTTTTTCTGAGTGCTGTAAAGTTTGTAGGGGGGTGAGTGGTTAGAGAGGGGTGGAATGTCGAGTTTAGCTGTGCTCGATATGGATTTAAGTGCTTGCTACCTGAAATTCATTTGCCATTGCGGATAGCCAGCTGGAGTCCACAAACATTTCCTGTTCCACAATCAGCTCCTGTTCCTGTTCCTGTGCCAGCTCCCAACGAGGAAGATGCCCAGAATTTATGGCCTTTGCTAATTGGTAGAGCAGAAAACTGCCGCGTGCTGCAAAAGAATAAGAATGTTAAGAAAATAAGCATGAAGTTGGCTTTTAAGTGTCTGCTAAACAAAGAAAATTTAATTTGAAAAACTCTACTGTCAGCTCTTGAAGGAAATGTAGAAAGAAAAACACTTGAGAGACTGCTCTGAGCCCACTTGAGAGCTCAGATTGCGTTTAACTAGCTACTTACTGTCAGTTAAGTGCAATTGCTATAAAAATGAAATGTGTAACCATAGATAATCTTCCTCTCTTTCCCCCTCCTTCTCTCTACCCATCTCCACTTTCTCTGATTTCTTTGTCCTGCTCCTGTGAGCATTTTGTAGTTCGCTTTTCAGGTGATTGGCAAATGCGCACATGAATCATTGATAAGCGTATCAAATTGCAGTCATTAGACAAGTTGCTGACTTTGATGGGCAAACAAAAGGCCAGAAGGCTGCGGAGGCAACCAACCAACCATCCAACGAGGCTTCAATGCCATTACATTGATGCCAACTGGCAATCAAGGAAAACTTTCAAACCATCGTCTCTGAAGGAAAAGTCATTTTCTACCCAGACTCGAAACGGAAATCAAATTGTTTGATAATCGCAGCAAAAAGGTTCGATTGAAAAGCAATTGCAACAAAGCAAGGATTTTGTAGTACATAAATAAAAGAATAACTACAGATAAGTAATAACGGAAATTAAACTTAATCACACTTCAAACTTGTCAAATTGTTAAAAAGATAAATAAACTTACTTAAGAAAAGGGTTCTCGTTGAGCGTTTATATATTTATATGTTAAACAAAATTGAATTTAAAGGTAACTTGTTAACAAATGTACTTATTTTTGATTTGAAAGGCTCTAAATTTAATTTTCTTTTATTTTGAGTTATATTTAATTAAAAATTATGAACATTTTATATACAAAAAGTCCACAAAGACAAAATAAATATAAATATATAAATTTCCTATAATTTTAAAATGCTTTGAATTTAATTCTCGACTGCAAAAGACCCCGTACTCATTTTAGTGCGCATTTGCCTTACAGATAAGTAATTTTCGTCTGATGTTCTATTGGAGTTGTAGGCTATAGTTCACCGATCTAAACAAAAGTTATTGCGGATAGTAATAAACATTGTTTAAACATGATGTGTGAGTTTGAATGTCTTCAGATGGGCTATAGTTACAATTTGGGCGATACTTCTAGTAGTTTCCAATTTATGGTGTTATGAAAATGGTTAACAATTTGTTTGGTAGGGTGTGTTTTACCAATTTGACATAAACTTGATCTTTTTGCAAAGGAGACGGACTTTTATTAAAAACTAAATCGTCTTGGCTGTTAATCAAGAATTTAAGTATTTACTTATTAGGATTGGGAATACTTTCTTTTGCTAGTTACTCACATTACTACTAGTCTGTAAATAATTAATAAAGAGAATTGAACAAAAATAATATTTTATATGATATATAAATTATTATGGGTTTTTCTTTTCTATTTTAATTACTTCTAGTACTATTAATATGCTTAATTCAGCTTAAAAGCTTAACCACACTGCTCAATTCCAATTAAAGTTACATCATTTTATTTTCCGACTTTGAATTGTTTTTCCAATGCATTTTCCACTGTTTGTTCCTCGCTCTTTAAGTTATTTCATAAATTTTGCAGCCGAATTTATTCATAATTGCACATAAACAGCATTCCATATGTCAGCTTTTTGTGGAGTTTTGAAATCAGTTTTTAACTTTTGCCAGCATATTTGCCAGCACTCATTATGCATACGCAGCGTTGACGTTAATCATACGCCATGTTCAACGGACCGCAGCAACTTTGGCTCCTTCTCTCTGCCCTCTCTCTGTCTCTCTGTTTTTGTCTGTCTGTTTTTGTTTTGAAGCTTCTTGGCAATAAATCACATTTAAAGTTGAAAAGCGCCAAATAAATGAGACAAGTGACCTAAAATGTCAGCTGGGCAACGAAAGCGAAAACAAAACCAAAAAAAATGTGGAATGAACTTTTGGCAAAGCGAAAGCCAAAGCGAAAGTTGTTCGCTTTTTAGTGTTGGTTTGTTGTCATCAGTTGTTGTTGTTGTTGCTTCCTCTTGTTGAGTTGCTGCACAAAAATATTTGCACAACATCACGTGACCACTAGAAATTTGCATTTTAATGGCACGAACTGACAGTCATTTAGCCTACAAGGGCTGTGTGGTGGGCGTGGCAGAGTGCAGCATATGTGTGTGTGTGGCTAAGTATGTTAAGTGTTATCACCGAGGGTTAATGATGCCAAGAATAAACTCGGCTAACACTTGAGCAGCAGCTGAACAGCAACAACAGCATGTGTTGTGGCCTGACGAAGCGACAAAAGATGAGAGATGACACGAGATGAGACGAGCAACAACAACCACAGCTTGTGAGAAACAAGCAACTGCAACAACAGCAACTGCCACGCGTGACAAATGACACCAGTGTGACATGAAACTGCTGCAACGGAAGCCGAAGGAAGCTGAAAACAACCGAACAAGCGGAAAGCATTTGACAAAGCGTGGCAAGAGGGTGGTTGGGAGGAGGGGTGTGAAGGGTTAGTTGGCGGCAGAGGGTGAACAACTGACGCTTGTCAGCGGCAAGCAGCGGATGCAGCAATTGTCAAGTGCTGGCACAGCCAGTGAAGCTTGCAACAGCGAAAGAAAGCGTTGCATGATGCAAAGAGGATGACAGTGATAACTGCCTAAGCGGGATTTGTGAGCAAGAGTAACGATTGGGAGCACAAAAAACAGGAGCTTAAGGAAGTGCAAGTTATCAATTTAATATAGAAAATTAATTATGCTACACAATATAATTATAGAAAACAGTTTTAAATTAAAAGCACATTTAGAACTTGAGTTAAGAAATAACAACAGTAAAGAAAATTAAATTTTCTTTCAGAATAAAATTACAGAAAAACTTTAAGCTAATTAAAGATATAATAAATATTCAAATTTTAATTTGATACGTAACTATATCCATTAGTTTTCCACTTTTTAATTAAGGAAATGTTACAAACTGTATAAAAATTTATTTTGAAACATTCTTTGTAGTAGTTAGTAAACTAAAACTTAAACCAACTGCATAGAAAAAAGCTCACAGCTTTTTAAACAATTTTGTCAACTAACAAGAGTTAATTTTCTTCATTAATAACATTTAACCAGCTCAAAAAATTTAAAATGCGTAGCTTAAATGTTTTTTATTTAATTTATAAAAATATCTTAAATTTTCCGCTATAGTTTTCCATGATTTACAGCTTAAACAAATATAATAAATATGTATAATAAAATTCACCTCCAATTCACCTCTAAAGAAAACTCAAGTTAACTCAACTAACCCTTTTAGTCAATTTGCACTGTACACAGCTCGCAATCTTTGCGCTGCTGCTGCTGCTGCTGCTGCTGCTGCTGCTGCTTTCGCGACATGCTCGAGTGATACTTGAGTTAAATATTTTTGGATTTCTTTCTATTTTTTGTGCTGCCACTGCTTTGGCGTTCCACAAAATCTAAACTGGTGCAACTAAATGCAGAATCCGAAATACCAATTACGAATTCGTTGACATTTTCCACTCTCACTCAGCAAAAATCACTCGTTCACTGACTACTCCATACTCCTACTCCTAACTCCTACAACTACTCTTTATTCTACCCCCACTCCTTTTCTTGTTTTTCCATTTTCCGGCTGCACTTGTTGTGCCGTTGATAGTTGCGCTGCCTTTGCTGTTGACAGCTTTAAAGTGGCAAACACAGTGGTGCTACAGTGCGTATGCGTGATAAACAAGCTTAATTGCAGCGCAGCAGATGAACAACAACAACAACAATAACTTTATTCCCGTTGTTAGTTATCTCTTCTATTCTTTATTGTTGTTTCTGTTGCTTACCTGATGCTGGCACCATGTCGAGCACAGCTTCAGCTCTCGTCTGCTTCTGTTCCTGTTGCTGTTCCTGATTTTGTTGCTGTTGCAACTCCAGTGCATCTGCAACTGCTAATGAGGCTTCCAGTAAGCCAGCAGCTTGTCTAGTGCCAAGCAGCAATGCTAGGAGTAGCGTACAGTGAAGCATTAATAGAGTGGTTCGCATGGCTACAATTAATTGGGTTAACAAAGCGATGCACAGGAATTTCTGCAATTAAATTTAAATTATTTCCAGAAATTTGAATGAAAAGTAAATAAAATGTGGGTGTATAAATAATTTAAATATTTCGTTAAATAAAAACAAATATTTTAAGTACATTTATTTAAAAGTGCTTAACTTATAGGTTGAAAGTATGGTAACATATGTTTTATTTTGAATATTTTTGAAATAAATAAAAAACTATTTAACATTTTTATTATGTAAATAATGTTTTAAATAAAAAGTACATGAATAAATATTCTATTGAAAACATAGTTTATAGTAGAAATTTTTTTTGGATACAATAAAAGTATTGTAAAATATTTTTTAAATAAGTAAAAATATATTAAAAATTTAAATTATATAAAATTGTACATCAATAAATTTTATATAAAATAATTGTATATAATTATGAATTAAACTCAGTTAATATTTTATATTTAATTTATAACTCAAATTGAACTAATTAAATAGTTGTTTTAGTATGTTAGACTTTGCTTTAAATCTGATTTATAAGACATATTTAGACATGCTTTAACTTTATTAATTTTTTTGTATGACCCATAGAATATCTCTTAAAATTGTCTGCTTTACATAAAGGTAAAAATATTACGTTAAACATTATATTTTTTTATAACACTATTTACTACCCTAGCATATGTTAGTTTCTTTGGTTCTTTTTTATACCCCAGCGTAGTCCTTTTCTTTGCCCTTGCTTGCGTATACTTAATATTTGTTTTCACTACCAAAATGTCTCTCAACTTACAGGCCACAGAAAACATGGCACCGCACATAGTTAAACTACCACTTGTTAGCGCTTATTAACGCACCACTTGGCCCACTTGCTCTGCTGCCAAGAACTCATATTTCAGCCACTTTAGGCCCATTTAATGGAGGCTGCCGCTGTGAAGAGTTTACTGCCACTTCTCATATCTCATTTGGGCAGTCAAATATATTGAGGGCATTACCAAGGGTAGTCAGAAAAATAATAGGGGCATGCAGTAAATTGCAGTCTTTGACTCGTTTGTAAAATTAATGAATAAACGAGCGATTCACTCGAAATTTCATTGCAAAAAAAAAGTGAAACGAATGAGAGTTGTTTGAAGTAGGTGTACTGAGGGGGCGTGGCTAGGGGATTAGAGTGGGGGTAGGTAAACTGTTTACTCCACACGCTGAAGCTACGTTAAATGTGCACAAACTAAAGTGCTCGCCTGTCGCTGACAACAAATGTAGGCGGAAACAGTTCCAGCATTTCCCGCAGTACTCCAGCAACCAAGCCCTTAGTTTTACTTAGACACGCCCCCTTCACCACCGCCACCGCCTCCCAGCTCAGCCAACTCAATTGTCTATCTGTGACTCTGTTGTTTGCTGTTTGCTGTCTCTGCGGCCGGGCAAACAAACAAACAAGCAACAAGATGTCGTCCTTGTCGTTGTCGTTGTCCTTGTTGTAGTAATCCCTGTTGTTGTTGTACTTTTACTTATTGTTTTTGTTGTTATTGTGCTTCAAGCTGATAACGAGCTCAAGGCACGAATAAGGAAAACAACCGATTTTTGCAGCCAGCAGACAAAAGCGCAGTCTCCTCTGCTTTACTCAATTTTCGATTATTTTGGTTGATTCTCAGCAACATTAACTCCTTAAAAACACCAATTCACCAAATTTTACTTTAAATTCAATACATTTACTTCCCTTTTTTATTAGAAACTTATGTAAATCAAAGACGTTTTCAAGGCGAAATAGTTTTCTGAGTTGTCTGCTTTTCATTGATTCTGTTTCCGTTTTCCACTGCTCTTTTTAGTTGGTTTTATGCTCGTTTTTCGTTGTTACTGTCTGCAATACTGCTATTAATGAACTTAAGCTTAGGGACAGGTGTGTGCTGCAATGCCCTGTATTGGCTGGGGGTATGTAAATGGGGTGACTTAGCTTGGTGCTCAACATTTAGGTCTTTTTTATAATTAAAGTATTTAATTTAAAAAGGAAATAAATTAAATAAACTTATGTTACACCTCAATATAAGTTAAATAAACTTTGAAATAAAAATATATAAAATATTTTAGAGATAATAACTATTAGCTTATACCTCTCATAAAGTTGAATTTATAAAAATTACATTTTTTATGACCAGAAAGCATTTTTATCTACATTAAAGACACTAAGACAAGTAAACCAATTTACAGGGTATCTTGTAGCTACGCCCACCCACTAGACCACACTCTTCCCCTACCCGTTTCCTATAAAATGAAAATTTTAGCACTGACTATCGCTTTATTACCGACTTTAATGCACGCATACACAAATTTAAGCCACCCACCCGCAGGGCAACTGCTCCAGGGTATGTGTGTGTGTGCGTGCACTCTACATGCTTATAATGGAATGTACATACCGTTAAATGTAGCGTCAACTGCCGTTACTTTTAATTGTTAGTGCCCAAAACGCCGTTACTCGACTGAACGCAGCACAACCAAAAAAGAAGAGTCTTCATAACCGAAAATATAAAAAAAAAAAAACTTAACATAAAAAAAGATAAAAATATAATAAAAATAAAAGCAATCCATGCGAGGCTGAACATTGATTGAAATTTAAGAAATCAATGCGAGAGACAATCTCAATGTAATATCAATTTTTTGCCAGTTTTCCGCTTCTCTCGTCTCTTGTACTGATATCAAATGATAACAAGCGACACTGATAAGAGCTCAATGTGCCGTTTCATGGGCAATGATAACGATAATAACAGCCTGGGATGAAATGCTGCCAGCGCCAAAAGGAGCTCTGTAATTTGATGGTAGTGGAAAATTAATTTGCGTTAAATTTAAAATGTGTGACTAATTAAATTAATTGAGCGTTGTCTATTTACATAGATTTTATAACAGAAATATTTGGCAGCAAGTTCGTTTAATTAATTATAAAGCATGAACCGTTGTTAAAATGTTTTTACTATTTATTATTTTTATTTATATTTTTAAACAATTTTTTATTCAGGTTCTCAGTAAAAAATCTAATTAAATTGATTTTAAACCTATTTCCAACTCATTTTCACTTATGTATACCACCAACTCTGCCACAAAACTATCTTAAATCAATAAATATAATTTCCCTACCCATGCACAAATTGAGTCCCGAAATAATACCAAAGTCCTTGCCAAGGACGTAACTACTTAGCATATACTTGACTACATTTTTTACCCCAAATAGCTTGTTCAGTTAATGGAATAAACAAATAATGCCCATTACACCATAAATAATTGAACACTTTCCCTTTTTTTCCCATTTGCTTACATCGACTCAAATATTAAGTATACGCCGTGGAAAATAAACAAAAATATTGTGCAGTGTAACTACCCGTTGACCTATTTAAAGCGACACTCCAATCAAGCAAATGAATAAATATATATAATTTGTTTAATAGGCCATATCAAAGACGAGACACTCAATTCCAAGTTAAATAGACTAGGAATCATTTAAACGTGGTCACATTTTCCAATTTTGACTGTCAATTTCATGTGTTAGTTCAACTGGAAATGCCCGTCGTCTGGTTTAAGTCAAGGGAGAGGGTGCAGGGCGAAGGAAAACTTAAATGTTGGCCCAAAGGCATCAATTTGCTTTTGCAATTGGCATTTCAAGTGTCTGAAAAACAAAATTTGTTGCTGCCTTACAGATTTGTATCTGAGGAAACAATTTTAAACGGCGCACAGCAACAACAACAATAAAAAAATGCCGGAAACCAGACACAAAATGTTAACGGAACAGGAAACAGCCCCTGTAAGCACCCCCCTCTAACCCCCTTCACACACACACACAGCCAGTCAAATATTTCTACGATTAAAAAAAACCTGTTAAAATTTCTTCACCTTTGTTAATTACAACTTGCCTAGCATATACTAATTAATTAACATTTATTAAATTTTTAAATAAATATTGTTATTTTTTTCGCCTAGCGTAATATTAACACAACTGTTGAGTTTCCGCCACTGTTGCGCAACCGTTGAGCGCATGAGTAAACACGCCATCTAGCGGGAACATCGCGTGACTCATTTTGGTAGCTCCGTGGCAAACCAGTTCCGTTCCACGCGCTTGACCAATTTTAGTGTATTCTTAGTCACGGCTGCTAAACCAGAAATCTAATAAGAAAAAGTGAAAATAACAAAACAAATGCGATAAATATTGTTGAAAAACGCATCGATAACTATGCGCAGTTGCATGGCGCGTTAATAACAATTGTGAACGTGTTAGTTTAACGAAATGTGCCAATAATTAAAGAACTAAAGAACTGAAAAAGAAAGACGACGAAGATGAACCAAGAAGAAGAAGAAACGACAGCAGCAGCAGCAGTCGTCGAATCGTGATGATAAGTTTTGTGCGAGTGCGGTGCAACGAAAATAACATACATAATACGTGTGTGTACATAATACACATATGAAAAGCGTGCGTTTGTGTATGTGTGTGTATGTTTTTGTGTGTTGTTTCGTATCCGTGTCCATGTCTTCTTCTTGTTGTTGTTGCTCTTGCTGAAGAAAAAAAAAACAAAAGAACCAAATCGGAGCAATAGCTGAATTTACATACATACATAAGTACGTACGTTCGTACATATATCAACAAGGAAATGCAATACAAACACGGTCACAAATCGGGACTGGGAACGACAATGGGAACGGGACACAAAAATAACCCAATTGAACCCAGTAGCGTGTTGTAATCCCCGTTCCCAATTGGAAACGGTTGTGGAGCAATTGGAACGCAACAAACAAAATACAAAAACAGTTTTTAAAGTGTCCGCTGCCTCAGTCGCTGTCTCTACCGCTGCCTCTGCCTCTGTCACTGTCGACGTCGGTGTGAAAAGAGGTCAAAGGCGCAACAAAAGTTTTTCATTTCGTTGGTAACGAAAAACAACAAAAACAAAAAGGAAAAGAAAAAAAATTAAAGTGCCAAGCAGCTGAGAGCAAAAAAAAAACGTCGTAGTTGTGCGTTAAAACAATAAGCGCGAGCAAACGTGTGAGTGTGTGTGAGCGTTGGGTGAGCGTGTGCTTAACGTGTGTGCGTGTAAGTGAGCAAACAACAACAACTAAACTAAAGAAGAAGAAGCAGCAACACACACACACACATCACAAAAATCTTTGCGCGCGGCCATTAACAAATTCCCAACTGGCGCGAACAAATACAACAATAACAACAACAACAATACAAACGAGCTGCTGCGCTCAAAACTGAAATTAGAAATCAATTTTTGTATTTAACAATAAAAAGAACAACACATTTCTACCAGCAGAACGTAATATAAAATCTGGTTTTATCAGTCGCTCCACAACAGCAGTCAAATAAATAATAAAAAAAAAACGGCTGACAAGTTTTTAGCGCGTACGGCGAAGAAGAAGACGCAGTTAAAAAAACGCAATATTCGCTCTCGGTTTATTGTACTGTCTTAGAACAAACAAACACAAAAGAAAAAAAAAAAGCAGCTGGGCGCTAAAAAAGCGCCAAAATTTTCTGCCATAACAGAGCCATCATAATAATATATAATATAAAACTATTTTAATTAAGAAACCACAAAAGCAACAAAGCCAAAGCAAAATATTTTAGCACACAATCCAATTGGAGTTGGCGGCAGGGCTTTGAGAGCGAATAGCACAAAAAAGTGAGAGAGAGAGAAACGCGACTACCACGAGAGAGTAAGAACGAGCGCGAGAACATACAAAGAGGAGAGCAAAAGAGAGAGAGAGAGAGCAAGTGATTTTGTTGTCATAGCGCGCGCTTGACAAGTAAGTAAAAGGCCCTATTGACTAGCCAATCCCCCCACCCAACTGACTCCCACCAACTAACTGCCCACACCTCCCCCTCACTCTCGTTTTACTTTGCGTTTCGTTCGTTTTGTTTTGCAACCGCCGGCCGCCTCAATTTGCATTAGTGTAAGTGAAATGAAGGAAGCTTTCGGACATGCGGGTGTTTATAATTTTCGTTTTGTTTTTGTTGTCGCCGCAGTTGCCGTGCATGCTTCCCCTCCCTTTTCCCCTTGTCCCTTTGCAGTGTCTCGTAAACAAACAGTGCAAAATTATTCAAAAATTCCATGGCGCGCGCGCTGATAAAGCAGCTGATAAGAGACACCAAAAAAACGCAGTCATAGGGACAGGGCATTAGTGGAGAAGCGGGGCAGTGTGTGATGGGGCGTAAACCTGCTTCCTGTTTCGTTCTCTCCCATCGCAGTGGCAACGCTGGGCCATGTGCGCCTAAGTAAAATTTTATCGTTTCGGGTTATTAAATCATTATTAAATGTCATTATCGATTCGTGAGAATGTTAATTTTTTTCTATTTGATTATGCTTCATTTCTATTTCCTATATGTTGAACTGCCTGTCGGCCACCCAGCAACAGTGGCAAGTAGGGACGATAGAGCAGGCAGTGTGACATGTACACTGAAAACAAAAACTTATACACAACTGTTTAAATTACAAATTCTTTCATATACTCTCGCAGTTAAATAGAATTTGTTTGACAACATTTTGTCTAAAATACCGAAGACTTAAAAATTTTTAACTAAATATTGTTTTTATTACTAATGCCCATTTATTTGTCCACTGTGTATTTACTTCTTTTGGGCACGAGCCGCATACGTGTCTGTACAATGTGCAAATATGTATGTGATCTGCATTACCAATTACTAACCAGTCAGAGCCAGACTCGGCTTGGCTTTAAGCCAAAATTGGTTTTCACACACACTTCCGAATTGTTAGTCATCCATTAGCTGGAAATTGCCGATCGTCAAATGTCTGGAATGCATGGAAGTACTGGAAACTTAACAGCTTAACAGGGCTAGCGACTTAACACTCGATTTTGTTCGATATATTATAGTTTAAAAAAAGTGGTTATTAAACTGTAATAATTAACTCAAATTTCCCAAAGTATTTGCTAACTGTATTGGGTTTTTCATAAAAGAATTTAACAAGAAACGACTCGTATTAATCATATGGAAAGGAAACTCACAGTTCCCAAGAGTTCGTTAGCCACTCATTCAGGAAAAAAAAAATCTGGTTTCCTAGAAAAAATTAGATTTATTGTTTTAAATATTAATAACTTTTCTCTTTGCACTGGTATAATTAGTTGTTGATAATTAGAAACTATTTTGTTTCTTATCCTAAAACGTGACAAATATAAACTTTTCCATTGGAAATCTTGATTTTAATTTAGGAAACAGACAAACAACTCTTGAACTGATTTTGATTTATCAGCTGGCAAACTTCTTTTTGGTCACGAGTACGATTTAAGATCTATGTCCAATCCGAAGATAAGAATACATCCAAGTACGCATGACTTTACGCTCTGATTGCTCTATCACTCGAACGATTCACATGTTTTATTTTTCTGTTTTGTTGTTTTTTGCTTTCAAGAGATAAAGTTAGTGACTGTGGCTATAAAGTATCTGTATCTATGTGTGTGACTCTGTTTGTATCTTTAGCTGTAGCTAGTAACTTGTCGTTTCGTTTATTTTGTTTTTTTTTGGTAAGGTCTTTTGTCTCCAAACAAGCTCATCAGTTGATCATATATGGCATAATATGGTTTAAAGCTGCGAAACTGGTTTATGATTCGGGGAACTATACCATATATCGTTATTATTGTAATCATTATTATGGGGAGCATAATCAGAAACGAAACTTTAAACTGGAAATCGAAATGGGTTTTGTGAAAGGCACGTGTATGTAATCCCAAAAAAAATAACAAGAAAGTAACAAAAAATAAATAAAAAATTCAAAAAACTTTGCACTGTCGCAAATCGAATCAATTAATGCAAAATTATTTCGTTTGCTACGTAAAACATTTGCATATTGCAGCTGCAGGTTGTATGTAGCCCCTAGTACCCCCTACCCCACAGGGGGCCTTCCCCTCTTTCCCCACAAAAAAAAAACACAACGACAATTCCGCAGAACTATAAAAGCGTTGTTTACTTTGGTCGGAACAACGCGTTTTCCCGCCCTTTTTACATATCGCACGCGTTATGCAATTGGCATTGAGAAACAGCAGTGAAACCAAAGGGAGACAACACAGCTACATCTAGAGCGAGATAGCTAACAGCAGATCGAAAGAGAGGCAGTATCAACGAGAGAGTGAGTGGGAGAGAGCGATGTAGCTATGGCTACGACTAGGTCTGATTTGTTAGGCCAACTATCTGCCTTATCAGCGAGCGTTCGCTGACATATTGATAAAGCCCAGAGCACCCCAAATAATTAGCTATACTCTAAGTTCTTTAGGGTTTATTAAATAAACCTAGAGCTAGAAACTTAAAAGTCTTGTAATAGAATATATTTCCTAGAATTTATAATAAATGGGGTATAATTATATACAATGACCATTATTATAAAGAAAAGTTATGTGCAAGTTTTGATTTATGATTACAAACAAAAATTTTCAGATAATTTATGAACTGTTAAGCCCCTTAGAATTTCTATATATATCAGTTATAGAGTTCTACTGTATATAATCAAGGAATACTTACTTACATAGCGAATTTGACTTAATTTTCCCCTTTTTTTGGCTTTTACTTTTACCTATACTTCCCTCTTGGTTAGAGTATCTGAGTAGCGACTTTGTTAGCCAATTTGAATTCTATTTGGAGAGCAACTTGAGTCGATGCGCCCGATAATTTGGTAAAGCAGAGCAAAACAAATCGAATCGAATCGAATTCGCACTATGGGGGGTTAAATTTAACCGTAATTAACCCTTGATCTCCCCGCCAAACTGTCAATTTTGATAAACTAATTGTATTTGCAGACTGACCACAGGCGCAGCAAAGACATATATCTACACCCATACACCTATACATATACACACAACTAAAGATATAGCTACAGAACCATCAAACATGGCAAATCCGCGCAAATTTAGCGAAAAGATCGCGCTGCAAAAGCAGAAACAGGCGGAGGGAACAGCGGAATTCGAGCGGATTATGAAGGAAGTGTATGCCACGAAAATGGATGAGACTCAGGCGACTCAAAAGATCATGGAATTTGGCATGGGCGGAGCCGAGGGCGGAGCGAGCGCAACTGCATCGCCCGGTAATGCCGGCAATGGCACAGGTGGTGGCAGTGGCAATGCTAGTGGTGCCAGCGGTGGTGCCTCACCGGATGGCATTGCGGGTGGCGGTGGTGGTGGTTCCCCCACCGCTTATCGGGAGTCACGTGGACGCAGTGTTGGCGTGGGACCCATGCGCAGACCATCGGAAAGAAAACAGGATCGTTCACCGTATGGCAGCAGTGCGGGTGGTCCTGGTGGCTTAATCAATGCCATGGGATTGCCCAACACCAACAGTAGTGGCGGCAGCAACAACAACAACAACAATGGCACACAACAGAACCTTTACTTGAGTCCACCGATGGACTCAAATTGGCGGCGTTCCAACTCCGATTCGGCCTTGCATCAGACCACATTGCAGGAGACGATGGCAGTGGAGGGTGTTGGTTTTACGACGCACATGAATACACTGCACGCCAACTACAACCCACAGCAGCAACAGCAACACCAACAGCAGCATCAACAGCAATCGCATCACCAGCAGCACAGTCAACGATCTCATTCGCCGCATCAAATTGGACGCAGTTTCAGTCCGCAGCCACAAAGGAGAAAGTCGCAATTGTTGCCGCATCAATTGCAGCTGCAACAGTTGCAGCAGCATCAGCACAATATGCAGCAGCAGCTGCAAATACATCAGCAACAACAACCGCAAGCACAACAACAACAGCAGCAACTGCATCAGCAGCAGCAGGCACAACAACAGCAGCAGCAACAGTTGCAACAGCAGCAACAACAACAAACGCCATATAACGCCAAATTCGCCAATTCGCTGTTTAGACCGCTGCAGGATCAGGCCAGTTACGCCAACACGGGCTCACTGCCCAATCTCACCGCACTGCAACACTACGCAACACCTCAGCAACAACAGCAGCAGCAGCAGCAACAACCACAGTCACAGCAACAGCAGCAACAACAGCTGCAACATCAGACGCTATCACCGGTGATGTCACCGCACAATCAGCGACGCGAACGTGATCAATCGCCAAGTCCGTTTAGTCCAGGCAGCGGTGCGGGGGGTCCCCCCTCGCCCTACCATCAGCAACAGCACTCGCCAACGTCCGCTATCGCCAGCAGCAGCAGCAACAACAGCAACAATACGCCCGCCCAACCGCCAAGCAGTTCACCGCATTTGTCCTTCAGTCCGCTGCCCACGTTGGGCGCCAACAACAGTGGTAATAACAGCAACAATACCACAACAGTCGCTGGCAATTTAACCGATTATCGCCAGCCAGCGAATCCATCTAGTCCCCGTTCATCGCCCGGTCTGCTCAGCAGCGTTTCGGGCAGTGAATTGCACACTAGTGCACCAGCAAGTCCAATTAGAATCCAACAACAGCAGCAGCATCAATTGTCGAGCGCTTTCGATGCCGCCTACAACAGTCTGAATCCCTCGTTTCACAATCACTTTGAGAACTTTACGCTCGGCGACAGCAACTCATCGCCGGAGCAACAAAGTTTCGCCAACAATTTTGTTGCACTTGATTTCGATGACTTTACGGCGAGTGCAGCGGCGGGCGGTGGAGCAAATGGCTCAAATGGACCTTACCACAGTCAGGAGCAGAGCAAATTGTTGGACTACAATGAGCTGAGTGGCAGTCCCGAGGGCAGCAGCAACAACAACAATCTGAGGCGCGTCAACAACCAGCAACAACAGCAGCAGCAGCAACAGCAGTTGCTGAATAACAACAGCAATGGCGGTGGCTCAGCAGCAACGCACAATGGTGGACCCAGTCTAAATGGACCACATGAACACCACAATAATAACAGCAACGGTGGAGGAGGTGGTGGCGGTGCTGGTGGTGTAGTTGAGTCGCTGGTCGCCTCACCGGTGCCATCGCCCTTGGGTTGTCCCAGTTCACCGCAGCCCATACCAATGTCACAGGCGCAGGCAGCGTCACAGCAATTGTCGTTGTCGTTGCACCACTCGCCGCATCACTCACCTATGCATTCACCGCACCACAGCACAAATTCACCGCTATCAAGCAGTTCACCCGTTAGCAATGCCTGCAACTCTAACATGTTGATGAATCATCATCAACAGCAGCAGCAACAACAGCATCAGGGACACCAACACCATCAGCACCACCAACAGCAGCATCAACACCATCAGCACCATCATCATGCACAGCAACAGGGACAATCCCAGAGCCATACACCCACCACAGCCAACATACCCTCCATTATATTTAGCGATTACTCATCGAATGCTGATTTTAGTCGTGAGATTTTTGATTCATTGGACTTGGATTTGGGTCAAATGGATGTGGCTGGTTTGCAAATGTTGTCAGATCAGAATCCTATCATGATTGCCGATCCCAATATCGAGGATAGTTTTCGTCGCGACCTCAACTGATACTATGAGGAGGCTGTTGCGGCCATCGAGAGTGGTGTGCTGCTCGAGGACACCTACGAGGCGCTGTTGGGAGCTGGAGTATCAATGCCACTGCCATCCTCTAGTCCAATCAGCAATTGCTCGGATGTCCAGCAGGCGGCAGTAGTAGCAGCAGCGGCAGCAGCTAGCGATAAGGATAAAAAGGATCTGGAGGTAGTTGAGCTTCTAGTGCCAGGCGTTATTGATGATCTTGTCGACTCCACCGACTTGGATGAGGAAGTGCGCAAGTTTTTCTTCTAAGTCAAAAAAAGCCAAGTAATCGGTTCCTAGTTGTAAGCATTATCTACTCCTCCACCACCCACTACTACTCCTCGTCAGTTGTCCGCACTGTTTAGTCCATAAGTGTATTTGATAAACCAGTTAATAAACCCTCAGACCCCAGACCCCCGTACCCTCCATTAGCCACCCTCCAAAACCGTTACCGATTCGGGTTCCGAAGCACAACCGTTAACATACGATATACTTTACAGCGAGTCTCAGATTTTACTTAACTACGCACATAAGTCACGAAAATACCTACTACAACTTACTATATAAATAGGTATATATATATATATATATTATATATGTAACGCTACTTTCTGTATATAACGATATATACATGCACATGTATATGTATTTATTTATATAATGGAAAAGGATTAAAACCAAAAAGTGTCTTAGACCTACGACCAAATTATTGTACACGTTCTGAAAAATTTAAAGAAAAAAACAAAAAGAAATTCCTGTAAAATAAAGATACAATTTACCGATTATTTATAATGCTATGTTTGCTACTATCAGTCGCATAGCCACAGTTATATATAGATATATATATCTATATGTAAATAACTTAAAAATATACAAAAACTTAAAAAAATACCCTTACGTGCCGTCGAAGCAATTACTAGTATTTAAGATCCACTGATTCGTTACTGTTACCGATAATTCGATTAATCTCGATACCAATACCGATACCGATTCTTACTGTGCTGCATGCAACCTTATCAATGTTAAATTCAAAGTGTTTCCTGCACTTATCGAATACCACAAATGCAACAATTAAATTATAGACGATTACAAAGTTTTTTGTGAGCTGTGTCGTCCTTTATTCGCCATCCCCAAACTTTAAGATTACAGTATCACAAATATGCAGTTACATGTAGCTAATTTAGTTTATAAACCAAAAACATAAACTTAAATATAGAAAACACTTTACCCTCTTTGGCCAGCAAGCAGATACTAAGATACTTGATTCAAAAACGCAACAAAACATCACGAAAACATTGAACTAAAAATAATCCACAAGTCAAAAACTAAATTAATACGAACTACTCAAAATTTTTTACAAAACTTAAAACTAAATATATTAATTAGTTAGGAGACAAAACACAAAAAATAAATCGGAAATGAAGTCTTATATAACATAATTACCAATTACCACACTCCGTAATTTACGCATGAAATTATTCTTCGTACCAAAATTTAATCACAATTAATTTTATTTCAATTCCAAATCGAAAACAAAACAAAAAAAATGATTAATGAAATTATGTAAATTTACTAAGCGAATACGACTAATACAAATTGTTAAGAAAAATCGACAAAGGAGTGGAGTAAGCAAGTAACAGGCTTTAAAAGTGCAAATGTTTTATTAATTGAGTACCAGAACTTAAACCTACATAATAATTAAAATATTACTTATAATAATAATAATGAATAAACAAATATATATTGTTAATTATAGTAACAAGAATTTTTGCATAAAATGTATACATACATTTTCCTTTTTTAATGTCAATGTAAAACTCTAGTTATAAACTACCTAAGTAAACTTTAAATCCTTTACAAAACTATGCAAAGCTGCGAAAAATATAATATTTCAAAATATTTCTGAACAATGTAAAGAGCGAGAAAGCGATAGAAACCGAGTGGGAGAGAGCACTCGACAACAAAGCATAAAAAAATAGCTGAACGAAATTCTTGTTGTTCTTATTGGCTGTTTTTCAATGTAGTTGTTCCACTGTGCAGCTTCAAAAACAAAACAAAAAGAAAATTTACCGAAAATGTGTACGTGTGAGTGTATGTATGTATATGTAGTTTATACATTATACTATTACAATACAACTAAGTAATTGAGTAATTGTGTATGTAATATATAATTACATTTCTAAACTACGGAAATAAAAAAATAAAATCCAAGCAACAGGAATAAGAGTATATTCAATGTAATAACACAGTTATTTGTTTCAAATAAATCTTAAATTTAATTTTAAATCAATTTATTCAAATTGTCTCTCTTTTTATTCTACGTGCGAACCAACTGCATTCCAGTGACTACAAAAAAATTCAAGTGTGCAAATAATTGCACGTAAAATTATGTGAACAAGTACATACATATGTAAAAAACAAACAGTATTTTTATTTATTAATTATACACACACATGCATAACTTGGACTGCAGATTACAATTAGCTGAAACTGTTGTTGTTGTTACAGTGTTTTTTTATTATTATTTGACGCTTTATTAATAAGCGCGACGCAGTTTGTGTGGTGTGTGCTAAAATTAGTAGCCAAAGGTCAGTGTGGGGACACTTACTCAAAGTCCTACAGGCAGAGAGCGAGAGAGAGAGAGAGAACTTGAACTCACTTGATTCATTGTAATCGTGTGCAGGTGACAAAAGTACAATTTCTGAATAATGTTGGAAATCAAATCAAAACTGGGCGCATTGACAGTTCAATACTCTGTGCAACTGGTTAAATAGTAAGTGCTAACACAACAAATCCAAGCAAGAGCGCTACAGGTGAGCTGCTCGACTGTTAAGTGCCCAGTAAGCAAAGCTTAGCTGTTTTTAGACAAACATTTGTAGACTTTAGCATTAGAAATCTGCACAGAAACATAAGCTCTTACTTCCCTTAGCGAGCTGGGCTACGAAACTCCATTAAATAGCTGTCTTACATTTGTATATATTAAAAAACGATCAGCAAACAAATTATAAAGAACACACATTTTAAAATAATAACAAGAAGGTTACAGTCGCCTTTTCGACTTTAGGATACCCGTTACTCAGCTTCAATATGTTATTAACAATGGGGTATGATAATAATATTAAAATAATCGTTTAGGTGATGGATAAGAGTTACATTTTGTCAATTCTGAAGAAAAAATCATATAGTGTTCCAATTTGGATTAAACTTTATCAGTATATGTACGCCACGGACATACATATAGCGTAACTACTACAAAAGTTTTCTGCACTAAAACATACTATTTTTACCTGTTTTTACCTTTGCATAAAGTGGTCCTGTTAGTAAACAAAAATAAATTTGTATCGCTTGGGCATTTTATCTTATATTTGGGGCCTCTCGGGCCTTGTTAGCTCTTATAGCCTCTTATATCCTTTTGTTCATACCGAAGAACTGACGGACATGGCTCTATCGAGTCGGCTATTGATGCTGATCAAGAATATATGTATGTTGTATACTTTATGGAGTCACCCGCTCCTCCATCTTCCTGTTATAAACATGACTACGACTACAGTATACTCTTTTAACCTACGAGTAACGGGTATAGTAAATATATGCTGGGTATATTTAAAAAGAAACAAGCAATTAAAATATTTAAAATGCTGAATTAATTAAAATACTCACAGCAAATGAGTGTATTAAGAGCAAGTGCAAAGCGCAATTTATAAACAAGCTTTTGATTTAACAGAAAGAAACAAAAACGTGTTGTTTCTGTTTCGCTTTGACTTTTGCTGATACTGGTAACGGTAAAAGGGCAAGTCGCACAAAAGAGAGTAGCAGCGGGAGAGTGAACGCTTGGGAGTGGGAGTCAAAGAGAGAGCATACAACAAGTTTGTATGTGTGTATGCGTGTGTGTTTGTGCTTACCGCTCGTTTATATTCGGCTTTTAGTTGTAGGTACTTCGTGTTATTTCTTAATGAAGTGCTAAAATCAAATCAAATCAAATTGTCGTTGCTAATAGAAGCGATGACGCTTTGACTATACCGTCATTATTGTTATCGTACGTTCCGCTACCGCACTCCACGCTTCAACGACCGACCGGCTCTTAACATTAAAAGGCGCAAAAGTTATCAGTAAACACGAGAGCAATAACAACAATCGCAACAACAACAGCGACAACAACACTGCAGGCACTGTTCAGCAGAGCAATCTAGGGGGCGCCTTAAACGACATTCCAAAACGCAGCTGGAACACATGTTGGGCAGTGTGGGAGGGGGAGTGGAAGCTTACAGATTTTATTCTTGCACACATATACATAAAAACACACGCACACATGTTTGGATCATGCATGTGTGCAGCTAGAAATGGCAGTACAGTGAAATTTTAAGCTTTTTAAGTTGTTAAAAAAAAGTAAGCAATATATTGTGCAGTACCTAGAAGACCTATTGAAATTAACAAATCAAAATATTTCCTATGAAAATTAAACAGGCTTTAAAATATTTTTAAACGTGAGGTCATACTTTTTGGACCAACTGTACGAACATGTATATATTTTTTAGCTATATAGTTTTTGCCAAACAGTTGAATGCGCTTTTATGGCACACAATGATAAGGTCCCTGGGCTCTGAGGCAGCTGCCGTGCATAACAAATAATGCAATATGCATAGAAATCGTAGGAATAGTCATAATGGGAAGCAATTAGTATTGATCACAACGCCCAGCCTATTGATTGGCATTAGGGCGTGACAATCACTCATAGCACACACACACATACATAAATACAAATAATATTATTATATGTTTATTAATATTGTGTGTAATTACTGCTTGGCAGTTTTGTAGCTACGCTTTTTAATAGACTTTGCTCCACTGTGGATCAGGCTATGATTAAAACAATAAATAACCCCTGGCGTTATAAATATTGAAAATAAGCACAAATAGAAATATGCAGTATAATTAAATGTAAACAAGCGCCATATAGAACAAAGTCTTGATATATTGCTATCAGTTCAACAAGCCGATTGTCTTTGTAAGCCGTGCTTAACCACACTTATGCTAAAGCTGCTTGCACATGCGCAAGTGGGAAGTAAGACAAGCAATAAGGTAAACACTTTTTTTCGTTTGCCAATTTGTTGAATGACTATTTGACAGACTGCGCAAATATTTGATGTCTTGAGGAGATTAATACGTCATACACTTATGGCATATGAGACGCGGGTGAAGTACCGCTCGATTTTGAATAAGCATGGATCGTCCGACGGTGCTACCACAATAGACGGGCATTGTTATTGCGGGCACCGCAAATTGATAACAATACGGCAAATAAAAATTATACATACATATGTACATAGTAATTTCATATGATGAATCAATAATTTGGTCACAATGCGGTAAAATTAGAAATGGTAAGTTTACGCTCAAACTGTACTTGCTCTCAAACTGCAAACGAGATTGCTGCTCAAACTGTAACGAAAGCTTTGCTCAGCTGAATGGAAAAAAGCTCAAAAGCTTACGCTTCGACTGTGGCTCCTAAACATTAGGCTAGCTTTTATTACATTGACTACTAAAGATGAAGGTACAATCTCAATTTTAAACTCTATTGGTACGGAGGAAATCATCATCATCATCATTATCCGCATCCTCCACCACGCTGTAGGAACTCTTGCCCTCCTTGGCATCATCCTTGGCCAGATGCGTTTCAAAGAACTCTTCCACGGTGTCCGTATTCCATTTGGTTATCGATAACGTTTCCTGCACCTTGCCACTGGAGTCCAGCAACTTGACAATGGGATCCAGACCACGAACATATTTGATTTGCAAATTGGGGAACTTTGCTGGACGACCGCTCTGGATGAACGCCTGGATTTGCGGATAAGCCCGGAATTTACAGGTGCAAACCTCTAGAATTGCCTTCGCGTAGGTTCGCTGCGCTTGTTGTTCCTGGTCCTGGGTACAACACTGCTTGCAGTGTGGTCTGAAATTAATTATGTTTATTAATATTGTGCAATAACTGGTAAATGATATACCTACTTTAAAGTTTCCAAACCAAAGTCATCGAGCTTCTCGCAATTTGAGCACATAAGCTGCGTTTTAATGAAACCCAACTCCCGGCATTCGGCTGCCGTAAATTCAGCTTGAGTTTGGCACTGAAAAACGATTGCATTTAAATAAAGAAGACTAATATTAAGTTAAAGAGACCTACGCTTAGTAAGGCTAATACTGATAAGAACAATAAACTCAATTTTTCCATGCTTAATTATAAATTTGTATTAATCTACCACGTCGTTGTTTACAATTCTACTAAAGTTATCGATATGCGATAAAAATAATCACAGTCGATATGTGTAGAATGCATAGGGCTCCAAAATGGAACTAGTATCTGATTTAAATTATGAATATATTGAATATATATATTTGCACATTTTGTTCTTTACTTCTTACTGGTGTATTATATAAATCATTAATTTATTCAATTACTGCAGCATTAAACAAAAGTACAAGTGACCGCCATAATATGAGGAAAAATATATACTAGTGGGCTTTTTAAAATTTGGCATTTTTTAGTTTCTTTTGAAAGTATTCCGCAGTACTGTTTTTGAGTCACATGAAGTTGGCAGCAAGCACGAGTGAAGAAGAAGAATGTGGCTCACGTAGTCAGTCGCATTTGTTTTGTTCCGTCTAATTTACTAATTAAAACTAGTAATTGATAAATAACTGTAACTATTTTCAAAATTAAAAAACGAACAACGCGTGCCACTTACATAAATTGTTGGCAAAAGTAAACGAACAGTATTCTGTGAACGTTCGGTATTATTTTTTTTGGCAAATCAATAACTACATTTGTAGAGACGCGTTGCGCAAAAGTGAAAACCGAATCAACGAACGCATAGAAAAGGTGAATAAATAGAAAATCTAAATCGGTATACGAAATTCAATTTTCGATTGTTGTAAAAATAAAATTAGGCATTGAGTGTGCCGAGTTCTTGCCCGTTGCAGTAGCACAGAAATAGAAAAAAATGTATAAAGATTATAATCGCAGGAGGGGGAAAACAGCTCCAGGGGAGCATCTTGAATAGATTTGTGTATACACACGCACACATTCACACCACGGTTGCCACAAATTTTTTTTAAAAAATGCCAAAAAAATTTTAAAAAGAGCCAATTTCAATAAAAAGGAGCCAAAAATACTGGTTTCTTAGCAATTTAGCAGCAATTCACGAGAAAAATTGTGCAGCGAGCTCCAAATAAAACGTTTGAACAAATTTTATAATTTTTAAAATAATTGGCTTCTCGCAGCACATATCATCTAAACATTTTTGGCCTTTAATCCCAATAAATATGTTTTCAGTGGGTAAAAGCTGAGAAGTTAGATCATTGATTTTAAAATTCTCTACATTGAGATCTCTGACATAAGTTTGATCTAAAAAATTATTCAGTACTACCTTAAAGGTGGATTCTAATCTCGTAAAAAGATACGGTAGTCTAATAGTAAAAGTGAGTTGCGAAAAACATCGATATGGAAAATTAGGGCTTAGTAACATTGAAATCAATTAATCGTCAACAAAAGGAGCCAATTCCAAAAAAAAATTGCCAGGGAGCCAAACGATAAAAAAAGAGCCAGTTTTGGTTCCAAATCGCCAAGTGTGGCAACCGTGATTCACACATGCATACATACAATTGTGTTTACATGAGACTGCTGCTGGTTGCGTGAATGTGTGCGCCTGTGTGGGTGTGTATGTGTGTTTGTGTTTTGATTAGTAAATTAATAATCATGTGTGATTGTGGTTGTTTTTGTAGCTGTTGTTCTTACGCCACGGTGCTAAAATGTTATTTATTGCAATAAAGTGCCTGTTTGCTTGAGTTGTTTATTCAATTCATATATTTTAAACCACTTGCCCTTGCACAATAGCAACAGTGAGAATGAAAACAACGAAATAAGTGAGCTGTTGCTTTATAATTTGAGAAACTTGTTCTAACTGCATCAAGTTCCCTCTTCACCTCCGCTTGTGTAACGGTTCTATATGTGTATATAGAATTATACACACATACTCATGTATGCGTGCCTGTTCATTCAAGTTTTCGATGCAACTGCGTGAAGCTGCAGCAACAGGACGGAAGCTGCTGCTTAAGGTCTTCCATTCAAGCGACTTCCGCCTTCATCCATGTCTCGTTTAACTGGTTTAGGGCGCAGCTGCATCTCTGTATGAGTGTGTATGTATGACGGTGTGTGTATATGTGTGCATTATTCGCACCTGCTGCTTGGCAGCAACTGCAACTGCAGCTGTCGTCCCTCTCAAATTTCTTATCAATATCGAGACCTTAAAACTCTCAACGTATTTAGTTAATTTTTCGAATTTCTTGTTTGCTCTATTGTGCTGGCCAAGAGACGAAATAAACTGCTTACCTACTTAAAACGCCATCTACCTACAGTCACACATATATATATATATATATATATACACACACACACGTGCATTCGTACCATTTTCCATATATGTACGGCCTATTGGAGTTCTCTTACCCACGCTATTCGTTTGGTCTCTCTTTCTACCTACGTCGTTTTGTTTTTCCTTTTGCTGATTTCATGCAATTTATTCATAATAAAACCCAACTTGATACATATATATAGGTGTATATAGATTTTCATTCAAGTGACTCAACTGCGAGTTTGTTGTCTTATCAATAGACGCCCATTGTTATTCTTATCGCCTAATCAGCGTTTTTTATTTCGCCAAGAAGCAGCAGCAAAAACCACATAAGCAACTGCGATGCCAGGCAGAGTCAGCTGCTCGTCATCCGATTCCCTCTTTCTCACTTTCTTGTAATTAATATACGTGTGTCATGTGTGTGTGCGTATTTGTAAGGCGAGATCAGCATGTAAAATGAGTACATTCCGTGTACTCGTTAAACGGTACCAGTGAGTACAAACGTGATGCGAACTGGGTACCATTTGTTGCTTTTCCCTTTCGGTACATTTATCTGAAACTGGTACAGCAGTGAATAACGTACTTTGTTTTGAAGGTTATGTTTATGTCTGTTGGGTGTTTGTTAATATTAATGTTATGAATTGTGCTGACCATGCCTTTAGGTGCCCGACCCACACACATAAACACACTGCCCACATCCCCCGCAGTCAAATTAGAACCCGCACTCAAATTGAAATTCAAATAAACTGCGCAATTGCGTGTTTTCGTTTCTTGCAAATTCTTTATTTATTTTTTTTGGAATGAATCCCTTTTGTGTACTTGGTTTGTATTTCGCTAATTAGTCCTCAACACAGTTCTCCACGAACATTTTGCCTTTAACTATTTTTTTTTGTTTAGCAACCACATATGGTTTACAGTTATTCGAAATCGTATTCAAATGGATTCAATTGAACTAAAGGTCAAACTAATTGCACTCATTTATTTATGCGATTTTTTATTTGTCGTTTGTTAAATTCGTTTTAAAAATTCACTGTCTTTAACTACAAGGACTAGGATCGAAGGTAGTATAGTTACAGAATACGATATAAATTTATATTTGTATTTAAATGGTTACACTATAAAACAGTGTATCAAATTGTACCTATTCAAATATTTAAATGTAAAATCGTTAAAGAATATTTATGCTAACCACAGGGTATTTGCTAGTCGCATACTTATAGCACGCGTGTTTTTATCGTTCAAGTGCGTTTTAAACCTGGCTACTTTCGCTGCTGTGAAATATTCTGAGTGTATGTGTGTTTTGAAGTTAAAAATAATATCAATAACAAATATTAAACTGGAAAAAAATATACTTGTAAAATGTTTAAGAAAATAAAAATGGTTGCAAAGCAATAAAAATAAACAAGTGCAAACTGTGTACATAAAATGATGTCAGTAAAGTCAGTGTCAGTGTCTGAGCCAGGTAAATAAACTGTGTTATTTGTGTCTTAGTTTGTAATTGTTGTACTTGTTGTTTTTAACTCATGTTAATTAATAAGTTGCTTTGTTATATTTTACTCAGGTCGATACCCAAGTACTGAGCGGGGAAGGGGGTGGGGAAAAGCAACGCGAGCGCAAAAGCTTAGAGAGGGATGAGAAGAGCGAAAGAGTGGGAGAGGCAGTGAGACAGAGAGTGTGAATGAAAATGAGGGCAAGGCTGGCCAAGGCAAAAGGCAGGCACTAACACATTCACACGAACACACACACACATGCACACAGCTGGGCACAACTCACACATACAGCCACAAAGCGTACGACGTTTATACGAACATTATTGCAAATTCTAAGCTCTGTTTACTTTGTTCACAACAAGTTCGAATGAACGAATCAATTTGGTTCTTTCAAAATTTATTCTTTTTGTTGATTTAGTTTCATCATTTTTGCAAATTCAAAAAAGTCTGATTTTTAAAATTAATTTCTTGCACTCTTTTGGCTTTCCAAAATTAAATACGAAAATTAAACAAATACCTGATTTCATGATTTAGCCAAATTGCACTTCGTATAAACTTTCGTATTAAGCTACTCGCTACACATGCACTTTATGAATTTTTGAGTTGAATTTTAATTGCAACTTTGCTTCTATTCTGTTGCAGCAACGCACCAAAAAAACAAACAAAATTAAAATAATAGTAAACAAATAAACACAAGACTTCGTTTAAAGCCAAAACACACATTAAACATTCCCGTTCGCCTTCGTGCTCTGTGCACCTGCTTCGCCCACCTGCCTCTGCCGCCTGCGCTGCCATGCAACGCGCTGAACATGTCGCTGGGAGAGAATCTAACTAGGATGCGAATCCTGCTGCTTGCCTGTGCGCTGAGTGCTTCCTTAACGCTAACCACTGCCTGCTCCTCACGTGCCATATCGAAGCCACGCCCAGAACCAGAGGCAAGGCCCACACCGTCCACACCAGCACCAGATAATGTAATCGATCCACGTCCGAACATAACATTTCCCATTTACCGATGTCCACCGACATATGCCGCCTGGTATTGCCTGAACGATGCCACCTGCTTCTCCGTGGAGATACACAACGAAGTGTTGTACAATTGTGAGTGCGCAATTGGATTCATGGGACCCAGGTGCGAGTACAAGGAGATTGATGGCACCTACTTGCCCACCAGGAATCGTGTGATGCTCGAGAAGGCGAGCATCGTGAGTGGTGCCACATTGGCGGTCATCTTTATGGTCATGTGCTGTGTCGTGCTCTATTTGCGACACGAAAAACAGGCCAAACAGAAGCTACATGAATCCTCCTCCACGGGAGGTGGTACCGATGTGGCCGACATGGGATTCGAGAATCCGGGCATCGATGAAGTAGATGGCCTAAAGTCGCTGCGCATAGCGCGACGTCCCTTTGGGCCACATCACAATCGCATTTTGACCATGGAACAAGCGTATCTACAGTCGGCTACAAGCTGCGAGAGAGCCAGGCATTAAACTACTACTAATATTAATATTAACATAAATTATTGATTAATAATTAATAACAGCAAATGTCCTTTAGCTCTTTAAAAATCGACTTTTAAAAAAACGTTTTAATTAACTGAATTTTTTGGTAACTTTTTAGCCAGAAGAAAATGATTAGATTAAGTGCCTTTTAAGCTGATTAAGTATTAACAACCCAATGCAATTTTTGGCAGCTAGCTGTTGGTTTTTAACTAATTAAAATAACTATTAAATTAAATTAAATATAATTTAATTATTTTATGACGCTGCGTTAACAAATTAACGTTAAATAAAACAAAACGAAATAAAAAATTGTTGACTTTTTAAACTATTTCTAAGTTTGCTGCTCGTTTTAGCTAGTAAATTAATTTATTTAATTAGTTTATAATTAATTAATTAATTGTTTGCTTTACTCTTCTTGCTTGCAGCTATGCCGCACAACAACCAACAGCCCAATGGGAATGGCAGTGGAGACGACGCACTTGGTCCACCCAAGGCAGATTTCAGTGCACCGCCGCCATATGAGCCGGATGCACTGGGTCATGGCGGTCAGCAGTTGCCTGGCACTCAGCTGCCCTCGCTGGCGCTGACTACACACGGCGCACACGATGCGGCACTGCAGCAGAGTGAGCTGGCATTGCCACAGGAGCTGCATGGCAAGCTGCCCACATACGAGGAGGTGCAAATGGAGAAATCCTTAAATGGTGAATTACCGCCAGCATTTCTGACATTGCCAACGACACAACAGTTGCCGCCACCGCCGAATCCGTTGCTGCCACTGCCACCAAATCCGCTGCGTGATGGTAATGCCGGCGTGCGTTCTACTCAACCGGCCTTGACCTTTATTGCCATCGATGCCAGCGATCCGGAGAACAGTTTGTCCACCACAGATAATCTACTGGGCACAGACATAATGTTTATCACAGCTTTTATGGTCGCCTTTCTGTTCAATTGGATTGGATTCTTGATGCTTACCTGTTTCTGTCACACAATCGCCGCTCGCTACGGTGCACTCTCCGGCTTTGGTTTGTCGCTGGCCAAATGGACACTGATTGTTAAGCATTCAACGGACTTGGCATCGCATGAGAATTCATGGCTTTGGTGGTTAATTTGCGCATTTGGTTTTCTGATTGCCATTAGGGCATTAATTCAGTATGTGAGCATTAAACGCTCCTGGCGACTGCTCTCCGCATCGGCCCAGGAGCGTTTGCTCTTCTTCTACTAGGTGCGGCCGCCGTCGCCGTCGCAGTCGCAGTCAGTGTCTACGTCGACGTCGACGGGGACGGGTTATGTAAATACTTTAAGTGTGCGAGTTGTTTGAATCGATGACGTCGACGTTGACAACAACAACGACGACAAATGACAATGACGATGACGTCACGGCGACAACAGCGTTTCGCTCCCATTTCGATCCCAAAAAATAAGTAAAAACTACCACAAGAAATAAGAAATTTATTGCAAACTTACTATTGGTTAGTGTTTCTGTAGTTACTATGTTAATTAGCGCAAGTTAAATCCACAAATCAGTTAGAAAACACAAAAAAAAAGAAACCTAGCATAATGATAATAATGTTGCTTATGTACGTCAGAGCATATCAGCATGAATAGTATCGGAAAAAAGACGCACACAGCTTAGTGAGAGAGAGAGATGAGAATTCCTGGAGAATCCCGAGAATTACCGTTTTGCTGCACCTTTTGGGCTGTTTTATTGGGCCATCGATGTGTTGATTGATGTACGTATCTCCCTTTGTATATGTATATTTGTGTGTGTGTATAGGTGTCTCGCTGTAGTAGTGCTAGCTTCTACTAATACCTTTAGTAATGGTTAAGTTATGCTTGTCACTAGACAACAAGCAAAACAAAAATATAACATAAAAGACACAAAACACATAATAGATGAGCATATGTCACAATATTTTTATTGCATCATCCTTATGCTGTGGTACTTAAAACAGTTACACAAAGGCCAGCGATAGTTTTGCTAGATAAATGAATAAAAAAAACACACAACTATTATAATTACGATAATTGCTAATATAAAGTTTATAATTAATATGTTTAATCCCTTTGTATGTAAAATTGAAATATGCATTGCAAGGTCGCATAGCTAAAATATGCGTCAGTTTTATGCAATTTAATAAATCGAACACAAAATCCACAATCCTAACTTGTTATCTCTACAGTCAGTAATTTCAAAAGTACGCGCTCAATGTTGTGGTACTTAACTCCTTTTTATCGATAACACCACCATTTACAGCCCTGTAATACTTATCGAATAGCATAAACAGTGTGGCAACACTTTCGTTAAAAATCAACTCTGCAACAAATATCGCACTTTCCATGTAAGCTGTTCACATTACTTGTTCAGGCTCATATAAAGTTGCCTCGTTCGTGTGTGAAAATATATTTTCACAACAGGCTGCCATCTTTAATTTGTGAAAAAAGAGAAAAAACTTGAAAAATAATTAAATAAAATATATTTCGTCGTGGGATATAACTGCAGCTACTTCGTTAACGTGAGTTTAATATATTTATAATCGTAGTTCTTCTTTTAACGCGGAATATACTCTATGGTGCTGTGTGTATCTGTTGGATGATTTTTTCTTAGTCGCCTGAAACTTTTTGCCAGCCTGCAATATAATTATTGATTTTTATTGCGGGTCCTCGGTGCTCTGCAGGAAATGCATTCTTTTCTATAACATTAATCGTTCTTAGCTATAACAAGTAATAACTTATGCAATACGCGTGCTAATAAAAAGTACAGTAGCTGTAGTTACTAATTATTTAACCTAGACATTGATAAACACATTTCAATTATTAACAATTAATCTGTGGTGCAGGAATTCTGGTAAATTTGTTGTTTTAAAAGCTCATAAGTTAATGCGTAAAACATAAGCGTTTTTTCGTTTCGCCGGCTTCTGACTCAGCGCTTGGTGGTGTCTCAGTACACATACACATACAAAACACGCACGCATGCACGAATCGGCAAGCCGCCATCTTATTTTTCTAGATAGACATTCACCTTCTGTCATCTCGGCTGTCTCCACTTTTTCTTTAGCCGGTTATAATTTTTGAAGTGTCGACTGTTTCAATAAACCAGTTTTGTCTTTCGAGCATTTGGTGCTGCGTTCTCAATTCTTTTAACGCATATTCTAAAAAGCAGGTAACATTTAATACATATGCATTTGTTGTATACGTCATGTTTTCACCGTCAATGGGATGCCTAATACATACACACACATGCATATGTGCAACCCTCATTTGTGTTGCTGCTTGTGTGTGTGTGTGCATGTGTTTGTGTATGTATATGTGTATCTTTGCTTGAATCGTGCACCCTTAGATACAAATAACGCGAATGTGTGTGTATACAAAAATGCGTAAACAATGCGGAATTAAGCGCTGACGATTTGTCAATATAGTAACAGTTTAATCAATAAATTTCATTACACTTAACAACATTGCATACTAACTACACTAATCATAAACATTTGTGGATTGTTTTCATGCTTTTATGTTATGTGCCGTTCCTTCTTTTTTCAGCGCGGAGAAAATATTAATTTCTATTGCATTTCGCTTTGAAAATCCTCTTGTTCATCTGCACACAGACACTAATCCTATATTCCCCACAAAATTCTATCAAAATTATGAACAGGTATGCAAAAAAAGGAGCAATACAATATTATTTACTCCCGAATTTGAAATAAATGTGTGAAGCGTTATTTTGTGCCATTCACTGTCTCTACTCATTCAATTTGTTTATTTATATGTATTTTATTTTATAATTACAGTGTAAAGATCAGCGGTAACAAGGGAAACATGGCATTCCGTGGCAACCAAAATCGTAACCGTAACTTTGGCGGTGGCAACCAATATGTTGGCCCAATGGGCGCTAATCGCATGGGCGGCATGAACATGTCACCCTGGGAGTCTCAGAATCCCGGAGGCGGTGGCCAATTCGGTAACAATATGCGTCAAGGTGGCGGTCAGATGAATGCCCAAGCCATCAACTTGGCCAACAACTTGCTGAACAACCTGTTCAGGAACCAGAATCCTCCATCTCTATTGGATCTGCCACGCGGTGGCATGGGAAATCGCAATCAACGCGGTGGGCCGGTATGTGTGCTTAATTTCAGTTAACAATTGTTTAAAGCTATTAAGAAATAAGTGATAATTCCTTTTTATTTTGAGTTCTTTTCGATTCTTTGGTGGATTGCTTAGGCTGGAGCTAGAAGTCGTTTTAAAAAACTTTAACTGGAATAACGTCAGAGTATTATCTTGAAATCCTTTTAATTGATTTATTTAAAAAAAAAAACAAATTGTGGTCCGATTTCTTGGCTAATTTGTTAAGTGAAATTTCTGTCCGATCGTTTAAAAAAAAAATCTGCTTAAATCTAAACGACAAACTTAAAAAACTTCACGACAATCCACCGAAGAACTGTAAATAAAGAAAACTCTTTATTTATTATAAATATTTATATATTTTTTGTTGTATCAAAACACAAACCTTTGGTTAGAACTTAAACTTAAACATAGTTATTTGGTTTTTTAACAAAACTAAAACAAAATACTAAAAACAATTCAACAATTTTGTGACAAAGTGAAAGGACCCTGCTGAAATTGTATATGAAGGTGAAGGAGAAGGAGGAGGTTTTCGAAAACGCATTTATTCCATTTTAAATGCAATTTTTTGTTTCTTTAGCTCGAAAGGAAATTGCACAAATTGTTGAATTTGATTTGTTTGTACCACGACAAAATATAAGTACCGCCAACAAATGTTCCATTTAACGATGAAAAGAGTATGATGATGATAAAAAATTATTAAATAATAATTTATCAAGTATTTTATACATATATATATTTTCTTAATAGATGTAGGACTTAAATTAAATCTTTTTTAAAATAATTTACCCAACCACAAAAAAAATACAGCAACAAATATCAAAAATCTTTTGGATTTTTAAAAAATTCACAAATTTTCTAATTTACAAATATTTATTTTTATTCTCTTCTACACGAAAACCAAAATCATATTCGATGCTTGTTTGAACAAAACAAAAAACCAAACTCTCAAAAATGTAAAAACAAAAAACGCAAATCGAATCGAATATCGAATGCATCCAATGTGTGGCTATCTATCAATCTTGTGCATCCCATATATATATTTCAATATATATATATATTTATGTATATCATATGCTCTGATGTCTCCGACGTTGTCGTCATTGCGTGCATTTCATGTGCTGTTGTTGTTGCTATTGTTGCGGCTGCTGCTGCTGCTGCAATTATTGTTGCTGTTGCTGTGGTGTCACTGCCATTTTCTGTTGCTGCTTGTATCCTTTGGGTACAATGTTTATGCAAATTATTATTTATTGTTTGTTTTATTTATGTGTGAAACTGCATAAACCTATAATAATAATTGCCATTCAATGAACTATATATATCAAAACTATAAAACTATTTCATAAAAAAATTAAAATAAAATATGGCAAATTTTTATGGCACTTGCAACACGCAAACAAACAATAAAATACGCAACTTCACACACAAATTGCATAAAACGCAAAATGATTAAAACGCAATAAAATGCTGTGTACGATGCGATGTCACTTCCAATGCGACGCCACCGATTGATTGATTGATTGAACTCTTCTAATCTGCTCTGCTCTGAAACTGAAAAACCGATCCGATCTGGTACTGGTACTGATTGATGGTGCAACTGCAACCAATTAACAAAAAAAAAAACAAAACATAAATATGAAAACTGAAAAAAACAAATATCTAAACCAAAATATGCATCGCCACTCTTCTTCAACGTTCCTGCTCTGACCGA